>OW052246.1:19562500-24562500 GCA_932526585.2 Philonthus cognatus | reverse complement strand
GGGTTTTAATGGTAAAAATATTATCGACTTACTGCAAACATTTTGTCTCATTGAGACAAGTCTCCAAATATTTATTAAAACAACTACTTCTCGAGCTTATACCCCGACAGATATTTAATTATAGTTGATATTAATTTACATTTTGTAAATATTCTGCAAACTATTGACAAACACAATATTTCTTTATGTTAAATTTTCTTTATGGTAAAAAGATTGTTTTTGCTCTTGCCACGCTGCTTTTAGCTATAAATAATAATAATAATAATAATAATAAATTGTCTATTCAAAAATTTAGGAATATTACAAAAGAGAATAACATACAGTAGTGCAGGCGAAGTTCAACCAGTCTGTATGACTTTAGTTGCTCTTCCACTTAACCTGCTTCGGTAAGAAAGATAATCCATAGAGGTGTACATAATTATAATAATAAGTCTTAAAATTGAAATGAACAAACAAAAGATACAATAAGTACTATTTTGAAAATTTAAACGGGGGGGAGGGGGGGTTGAACCCCCATATCCGCTCCTTCCTGACTACGGTCTTTTACTTGATGACTATTACTTTTCAATCCACTGTTAAACTGTCTGTTTTTTTTATTTATGGGCGAAAGTAGGTATGAATTAGTAAAGAGAGAAACTTCATTCTCAATGAATTTTTACTTTTAAACCTTAGAAGTATTTAATCCCCTATTAAACTTATCGTTGCTCTCTTTTCTGCTTTTTTTTTCCTTTGTATGTTTTATGGACAGAAGAAGGAATGAATTGGTAACGGAAAAAACTTCATTGTCAATTAATTCATTTGGGTTTAACTCGGGCGGAAAAGTTTTTATTAAGCTAAACGGCCAATGTTTCACCCACCCTTAATTCAATTCCGGGGTATCGATTGCCCGATCGGTAATTAATTAAAGACAAACTTGCCCCCCTAGTCTTCATTCCAAACGACAATATCAAATAAGCCAATTAAATTTGAAATATCGCGTCCGGTAAGCGTAATCCTCCCCCCCCTCCCCCCTTTTTTTTCTTGGTGCGTACAAAAAGTACAATTGAATGATTTTTTTTTTAATTAGGGAATGGATTTGTAATGCATAGTTTTCTTGACATTGATGAAATGACACATTTTTGAACATTATTTAAAGCACACCTGCTTGCTTTCTACCCGTAACATCTTTTACGATAGATAGTTTGGTTTATATTGTCAGAGTTTATGATTTTATTATTATATCGTTGCTTACAATCGTTTTTCAATAGTAAATTATAACGTTGTTTACACAGTATTAACTTTGGCTTCCATTTCTTAAAATATTGTGATAAAATATGATACAATTTCTGCAGTCCTTAAAGCATTTTTGCCCTTGGAACAATTTAAGTTGTTCCAAGGGCAAACATGTTTCAAGGACTGCAGTTCAGTTCAGGTAAAAAGTTCAAATTGTATCATATTTTATCACAATATTTTGAGGAATGGAAGCCAAAGTTAAAGCTGTGTAAACAACATTATAATTTACTATAGCAAAAACGACCGTAAGCAATAATATAACAATAAAATCACAAAATCTGACAATATAAACCAAACTATCTATCGTAAAAGATGTTACGGGTAGAACGCATGAAACAAAAAAACTTCAAATCTCAAATATGAATTTACGACCATACAGTTGCAATTAACAGGAAAATTATATAAATAAAATCAAGATAGAACTTTGTAACATAATGGGGTAGTAAGGTATGGGAAGAAAAATACCCCATTGTTGGTTCTAACTGTCAAAATAATGGTTGCTATTTGAACGAAATAAATTTTATTTAAAAAATTGGGTCAACTTAACAACCATTTTGTGTGAATTATAATTGAATAAAAGTAAAATTAAATTCTTAAATATATTATTTTACTTTCTTAGCTTATGCTCCTGAACTTTTATTGTTTCCTTGTGTTTTTCTAGTAGTGGTCTTCGTTTTTTCTTTTGAGTATTGCTTTGTTTACTCGCATCATTTTTTTAGGGAATTTTCCAGAAAAGAGAGAAACTATGTTTTTACCAGTTATCTTAAAAATAACTTTGTAGTATTCTCGATCTTGCAAGCCCATACAACACAGCAACACTTTTCCAACTGTGAGCATACAACCAAACAAAGTTCGAAAGTTATGACATCGAATCTGGTATAAACAATATATACAAATATTTCGTAAATGCTGCATCTAAACTGATTAAATCGAAAAAACTTACAGAAAACCACAATATAAACATAGATATGCATTAACATTCTCTGTTTCTTAAACCAATTACATGTTATGGCATAAAAAATGTAATCAAACATATGCCTAGCAAACAAAGTTATAGTATTGATGAAATATCTATGTTTAGGAAATGTATGTAGTAGTGGTGAGTGAAATTCAACTCACTACTGATATATAAACATACAGTGTGATCCTAGTTGGCTTTAATAGTATTCACATTTCGTTTAAAAATTAAAACTCTGTATATCAGAAAATTACCATTCTTTGTGTCAAAAATGAACAATGTTAATAATAAAAATATATTGATTGATAATTGACATTCTAAACTTATTTCACTTGTCAATTGGTTAAACTTAAGACAATTTCACATTAAATCAGTGTTTTATACGCGTGGCGCATGAAGTAAAATTTCGAGTTTAGAAAAGCCTAATTTGGCTCGGTCGCTCCGCTTCGCTACGCACCCGAGCCAAATTTTCAGGCTTTTCTAAACTCGAAATTTTACTTTATGCTTAGTCTGGGATTGGAAGACAATCGTTTGTTTCATCATTAAAACAATTAATATTTGACATAATACATTCATTCTCGTTTTATTGGTGGAGAAAGTTTTATAACGTCTATTTTGATATTCTATTTGTATGGTATGCTGCAAATTAACTTTTAATTTGTAGGTTATGTGAAGGGAAATCTGACAGTAATATGACATTGAATCTGATATAAACAACATAAACAAATATTTCATAAATGCTGCATCTAAACTGATTAAATCGAAAAAACTTACAGAAAATCACAATATAAACATGGATATGCATCAGCATTCTCTGTATCTTAAACCAATTACATGTTATGGCATAAAAATGTAATCAAACATATGCCTAGCAAAGAAAGCTATATTATTGATGAAATATATATGTTTAAGGAATGTATGTAGTAGTGGTGAGTGAAATTCAACTCACTACTGCTATAGTGTGATCCTAGTTGGCTTTAGAAGTATTCACATTTCGTTTTAAAATTAAAACCCTGTATATGAGAAAATTACCTTTCTTTGTGTCAAAAATGCACAATGTTAATAATAAAAATATATTGATTGATAATTGACATTCTAAACTTATTTCACTTGTCAATTGGTTAAACTCAAGACAATTTCACGTTAAATCAGTGTTTTATACGCGTGGCGCATGAAGTAAAATTTCGAGTTTAGAAAAGCCTAATTTGGCTCGGTCGCTCCGCTTCGCTACGCGCCCGAGCCAAATTTTCAGGCTTTTCTAAACTCGAAATTTTACTTCACGCTTAGTCTGGGATTGGAAGACAATCGTTTGTTTCATCATTAAAACAATTGATATTTGACATAATATATTCATTCTCGTTTTATTGGTGGAGAAAGTTTCATAACGTCAATTTTGATATTCTGTTTGTATGGTATGCTGTAAATTAACTTTTAATTTGTAGGTTATGTGAAGGGAAATCTGACAGTAATATGACATTGAATTTGATATAAACAATATAAACAAATATTTCATAAATGCTGCATCTAAACTGATTAAATCGAAAACACTTGCAGAAAATCACAATATAAACATGGATATGCATCAACATTCTTTGTTTCTTAAACCAATTACATGTTATGACATAAAAAATGTAATCAAATATATGCCTAGCAAACAAAGCTATAGTATTGATGAAATATCTATGTTTAAGGAATGTATGGATAACCTTTGTGAGCCATTGAGTTTTCTGTTGAATAATTCAATCAGTTCTGGCATTTGTTCGGAACGGTTAAAGATTGCAGTTGTCATACCCATCTACAAAAGTGGAGATTTTTCAAAAATGGTCTCAAAAATGTTTGAATATATTATATCAGAGCAATGCAAATCTTTTTTTAAAAAGCAAAAATTATTTTCCAATCATCAACATGGCTTTACCGAAGGTAAAAACATAAACACAGCGGTTTATGACTTAACTCAGTTCATTTTAGACATAATGGAATCAGGCAATCTCACTTGTGGTACTTTCTTGGACTTGTCCAAGGCATTTGACTATTAACCATGAGGCGCTACTAACTAAATTGTATAACTGTGGATTGAGAGGAACCGCCCATGACTGGTCCAAAACATATCTTAAAGGTAGGAAACAATAGGTGGAAGTGGTATCCGGGAATACTGTGTACCGATCAAATGCCTTGGACATAGTCGCAGGGGTTCCACAAGGTAGTGTTCTAGGTCCTTTTCATTTTAATATATAAGTCGCCTATTTCCAAAAACCCCTAAATCCATTTGATAACAATGGATTTAGGGGTTTTTGGAGATAGGCGACTCATACAGAGAGTTTTTTTAATTCTTAATTCTTTATTACGGGAGACCATTAAAAAATACAACAAAATATACATAATAATCACAAAACAATACAAAAACAAACAAAAAATTCACAAATCAACACACTCAGAAACAGAAGTTACATCTAATAAAATAGGATTAAATAAATAATTATATAAAAGACCCTAAGAGGAGTTAATGGATTTTAGACAAAGTCGTTTAAAACGTTTTATATAACACCGAACATTTTCATAACGAGAATTTTTCTTTTAAGTATCCATATGCATACGTTGCAAATTTTCCAATGCTCGGTTTATTAAATGAATTCAATTTGAAGCTTTAAACGAGTGTTTTCCACTCCCAGGCTAAGCATGAAGTAAAATTTCGAGTTTAGAGAAGCCTGAAAATTTGGTTTGGTCGCGTAGCGCGAAGCGCGGAGCGGCCAAACCAAATTTTCAGGCTTTTCTAAACTCGAAATTTTACTTCATGCGCCACCGGTACAAAACACTGACTCAATATAAAGCTTAGCGGTGTGTCTAAAATTTCGTAATATGCCAGTGTTTTATATTGGTGGCGCATGAAGTAAAATTTCGAGTTTAGAAAAGCCTGAAAATTTGGTTTGGTCGCTCCGCGCTTCGCGCTACGCGACCAAACCAAATTTTCAGGCTTTTCTAAACTCGAAATTTTACTTCATGCTTAGTCTGGGAGTGGATCACACTCGTTCTAATTTTCAAATTAAACTCTTTTAAAAATCAACGATCATAAAAATATTTACGGCATGTACGGTGTAATTGGGACATGTATACTTAAAATAAAAACTCCCTGTATGTACAAGTTGAGGTATTAATTGCGATTGACTGGCTACAATTTGTAAGGGTCATATAGGCAACTCAATTTACACATAAGCTAAAAGTAAAAGGTGTCAAATCGTATTGGATGCTTTGATTTGATAAATGGAATATACGAAAATAAACATTGGAAATGTTCGGAGTTACATAAAACTCTCTGTATATATTAATGATATGTTTTAAATAATAAACAATTCAGAATATAATCCTGTAAACTATGCGGACGATACAAATATTTGAATTCGTTCTAAAAATGTTTCTATACTAGAAAATAATATCACTGTTTTACTAAAATTGGTTCAAAAAAATGGTTTAATATTTATTTATTTATTTATTTCAACGGCTTGTTATTTACATTAAAAATACAATATACAAAAAAAGAACAAATATGTACAAACCCTAAACTTAAAACTAAGCAAGAAAAGTTACAAATCTTTTAAAAGGCGCTTTAATAATGAAAAAGACCCATTAAAGAGTCAAAATTTAAAATATTTGCGTGACGCAAAACCCGAACAGAAGCGGAATATTTCGCATAATCCGTGCGCCTGTAGCCGATATGGAATGTAATGTCAGACAGAAGAGAGCGCGGTGGAACCCGTATACCAACCAATTCCAACAGATCAGGGCAATCCAAATATCCATTAAGTAGTTTGAATACTAACTTAATGTCAGCTTCTGCACGCCTTTGTTTAAGGCTGCGAAGGCCAAAAGTCGTCAAAAGATCCAAGTAGGGCTGATCGGTACTAAATTTATAGGCAAGGTACCTTATAAATTTCTTTTGAACTTGCTCAATTTTATTAATGTCGCATTCAGTGTATGGAGACCATACCGTTGAACAATATTCCAAGTGGGGTCGCACTAACGAATTATATAGTGTTACCAGCGTTCTACTATTTGTAAAGTTCTTACTGTTACGCTTTCCAAAACCCAGCATCTGATAGGCTTTCGTGACAATATTTGAAATATGGTGTGCAAATGACCACCTTGAATCCACAGCGACACATAAATCCCTTATTCTATCAACACGATTTATTGCTACATCGTTGAAAACATAAATTGTAATGACCGACCTTGTCCTTCGTGAAAAAGTAATAATATTACACTTTTTGATGTTTAGCGTTAATCTGTTATCGTTACACCAGCTATAAAAGTGATCAAGTTCCTTTTGCAGGTTCGTTGCATCAAGAGTCGATTCAATACGCATATAAATTTTCATATCATCAGCGAAATGTAAACAATTGGCATTCTGAAAACATCTTGTAGCGTCGTTTATAAATATATTAAGGAACAAGGGACCCAGGTGTGATCCCTGAGGAACACCAGAAGTAACCTTTAGGGATCTTGATGATATTTGCCAAATTTTAATCACTTGCAACCTATCTGTGATGCCAACATAATGAAGCTTGTTGAGTAATAACGCATGATCAACAGAGTCAAACGCCTTGGAGAAGTCGGTATAGATGGAATCAACTTGAAAACCGCGTTCCATGGCGTTGACAATGTAAGAATCATATAACAATAAATTAGATTCCGTAGATGCCCCCCCGTAGATTAAACATGTTTTCACAATCTATACAACAAACATAATCTTACTTAAATATCAATTAGAAGCTCGTAAACATTCTAATAATATAAAATAAAAAGATTTGTGAGTACATTACTAATATTATTCATAGTATTTTTTTCCTAAAATTGCTGGGTACATCTTTACATTCTCAGAATACGTAAGAGTAATTTGAAACATAAATGAGGGACAACCTTTATGCAGACAGTGCATGCAACACCTTCCTAAATTATACACCACGAGAAGTTTCCGTAAGCGAATCGATAACAAAAATAAAGTGCAACACTTTTCCACGCTATCCCCCCCCCACATTTTCGAGAAAACCGTGTTTGCCCTGAATGGCTCCAACTCGAGCCGATTATTAATTACAGCGCTCGCTGCAAATTTGCCGAAATAATCAAAGACCTTATGAAAGGCCAGGTGTACGGCACCCCAGAACTTCCTCTTCTTATTTCCTTCGTTTATTTTTTTTTTTGCTTCTTCGGCTGCTTCGACTATTTGCATAAACTGAAACACTGAAACTTTATCGCCTCAGTCGTCGTCTTTCACGAAAGTAAGATTAAACTGGCGCAATTATGGGCCCCCAATTAGTGTAATTATATAAATATATCAGAGCCGTTCATCAAGGTATAAATCATGCTAACGCCTGGGCTTAACTAAAATTACTTGGAAACGTTTTATGTTGTGGCCGGACTGTGATTTTCTTGGTTGTCCGGGGTCAACTATAATCGTGTGTTTCTTTTTTATTTCGCGTTAAATTGAGTTAAATTGCTCACCCTGTCATTACACCAAAATGGTTTATTGTTTTATTATTTTCAAGGCTAGACTTAACATTGGTTTTAATTATAATTTTTATTTTAATAGGGCTAATAACTTATTTAGCCACAATCATGTTGTTTTTTTTATTGAACATACGATATTATTTGACCTGACTTGAGAAGGGACCCTATCAAAACATCCACAATTTTTTTGCCAGCCGTAAATCTGGTTTTCTATCTACTTGTTTGGCATAATTTTGATAATTTCTTTTAGGTCAAAAATTAAAGTACTTATTCGTATGTACTAACTTTTATTAAATTAAATACCTGTAATATTTCGCAGTTTCTCCATTAAAATATACAATTTACATTAAAAATAAGTTGCTTAATGTTTCGCGAATTGTAAAAATTTTTTTATAACCAATCGTGTTGGTTTTGTATCTAAAGCTAACTCTGCTTAAACAAAAGAATTATTTTTGTACAAGAACTCTCTGCTCTTTAAAATTTTATTCTTAGGCATTCTTCAGAGAGACTGTGTGGATGTTTTGATCGGGTCCTCTTGAGAATGTGTAAAGACAAATATTTCTATTGTTACCAAATTAAAAAAATATGTTTTCTGTGTAGTTCTAACTCTGTAAAAGCTCAGAGGCTAGAAAACTGGATTAAACCAGGTAACACTCCCCATTACCGATTACATATAAAGATTCCACTGTCAGATTTTTCGGCTTAGCGCAAAAAAATCATACTCATTACTTTCCGGACGAACCATGTACACTTCTGTGCAATAAAATTAAGCACACAAAATATGTTATAGTTTAAAACGGACATGATGAGTTTCCTTATCACAAGAATATGTAAATATGTCAATTTCCTTAATGTCAAAATGCTGCGTCATTTAGAGAGCAATTCAAAAATTCGAATTTTAACTAAAATAGAAGATGGTTTTTCTTCTTCGGCTTTGTTGTATTAATAAGAGCATTTTTTTTAAAGGTCTTAGTTTTAGTTTTTCAATAATGGCGTTATTTTCAAGTTATGGTGTTTTATCATTTATTGAAACTGCTGCTAGGCAATTAACACAGACCCGAATTATACAACTAGAATATTGTATAAAATAGGAGACTTGTGCTTAATTTTATTGCGCAGAAGTGTATATCTAAAGAGATTGTAATAAAATATAAAAACAATTACTAGTATATAATTACAGAAGCAGCAACATGCTTAATTCAACAGTTGAATAATTGTAAGCTCTTTTAATTAGTTTAAACAAAAATCAATTTATTTCGTTTAAATAACAATAAAATAATTCCTGACTAACGTATTACAAAACAGCGATTACGTTATGATTGATAAACGTTGCAGGAGGAGCGAATAATGACATTTTCCGTAGAGGAGTGATTCAATCACGCCTGTCAAACTTTGTAATCTTTTCGCGGTTTTCATCCCCCATGCCCCTACCCCCACAGCGAACGTGGGGATGAAAGACTCGGGATTCTCCCGCGAGGGATTGTAATTGATAAATGTACGTACTTTATGGTTTTAAGGCCGAGTCGTAAATTTAAATAATTGAAAAACTTGTAATTGTAAGGGCTCGCACCTTTCAAATTCACGTGACGTGTTTGCGGAGAGAAAAATAGAAAGTCGGAGGTGATTTTTAACAGGCGCGTACCCAGGGGGGTGGCTCGTGGGCGGTTATGAGAAACGCGGGAAAAAGCCGAAGTAAAGTCACCGTTTATGAGAAACGCAGGAGAAAGATGAAGTAAAGTCGAGGACCACGTTTCTTACCGTTTATGAGGAAATATAGGAGAGAGATATTAACCCATAAAGCGTTATTGATGCATAGACGCAACGTTATTTAGGTTTGAAGGCCCTAATTGAGGTTAGGTTTGATGGCCCTAATTGAGGTTAGGTTTGATGGCACTAATTGACGTTAGGTGACACGTATTAAAGTTAGATTAGATACTATTCGTTAGATTAGATGACACCAATTGAGCATTGATTTTTTTGATAATTATATCGTATGTTCAATTAAAAAAAAACCTCTAGGGTGCCATGATTTTATCTTTTTTAAAATTTAAGTTGGCTACACGCTTTAGGAATTGACATATAAAACGTCAAACCTAAAATATATATATATAACTGGCTTGAGTTTTTTGGGCTGCTTTCTCACGTTGGTTGATAACACGCAGCAGATCTAGACTACAAGTCCCTAGTTTACAAAACAAATGTACTGACAGTGAACGTGACATCTATCACTCAGTATACAAAAAAGCTCCTGAGGATGGCAGAAGTGATGCTGCCGAAACGTAGAGCGCAAATAAATCAACCAACGCGAGAAAGCAGCCCAAAAAACTCAAGCCAGTTATATTTTGCTCGCGAAAACCTAAAAATAAATATATATATATATATATATATATAATGTATAATTTCATAGTTGCCAACCTATAATATTTTCCATGGCACTCTAGAGATTTTATTTTATTGAACATACTATATTACCAAATAAGTTAATTTGATATATGTATTATATTATTTGACCTGACTTCAAAATGTATGAAAAAACTTTATAAATATTTTGTTATTTAAATATTTCGATTATTATAAAATTTCTGTGTTTTTCTAACTTCACAATATTTCAGTGTTTTATACGCGTGGCGCATGAAGTAAAATTTCGAGTTTAGAAAAGCCTGATAATTTGGTTTGGCCGCTCCGCGCTTCGCGCTGCGCGACCAAACCAAATTTTCAGGCTTTTCTAAACTCGAAATTTTACTTCATGCTTAGTCTGGGAGTGGAAACACTCGTTTGAAATTTCATATTGCACGTTTTTATATGAAATCGACGAATGCTTGAAAATGTACAGCGTATACATTATGAATATTTAAAAGAAAAATTCACAGTATGTAATACAATAAGTCATTCATAGAAATTATTAAAAGAAGTGCGGAATTTTATCTAAAATCAACTTTTACAGTTAACTCTATAATTGCTCGGCTGTTAATGGGTTAAATCAGGTCTGAGAAGGGTTTCGTGGGTTTACCCATCTTGTAAGTTAAATGACAGGTCTGAAATTTGCTCCCACAGGTAGAGTCAATACATTTTTTTAAAATAAAGAGTGCGCACGATTTTTAATTTGAAATAATATTTGTATTTATAAATTAAGATATATATGAACTTATTATTCATCTGCCTAATGAAGCCACTGTGTGGGAAGCAATTGTGGCAGTGTCAACTAATAAACAGTGAAATTTTAACCAAGTGTGTTATTTACTAAAAGTGTTGATATGGAATTTTACGAAGTAGCAGCCTCAGCTATTAAATATATGAATTTGTTAAATAAATAAAAGGGTTACTATATACACAACACAACGTACAATTAAAAATATAAATTACCGCACACTGGTCGAAACGCTCATTCTAGCTGAACATTTCGCTGTAATGGGTTTTAGTCTACTTTAAATTGTTCGGAGTCGAAGCAAATATTTGATTAAAAATATAAACTAAATCATTTTCTCCTTCTACCCGTAACTGCCCAAATTGTAATTTATATTTTTTACGAAAAATTGGTTAAATAAAATTTGAAGATAATATCACCATTCGCATTTTTGTTATACAATTTTTTATCTAAATATAGTAATTGTATTACAACAACTTCCCATCTATTTAATAAAAAATGAAGATTTAAATTTTTTTAATCATGTTAAATTTAATTATAAAATTATTCAAATAGAAACAAAAAATGTAAAATTGCACACATGTCTATAAATAAGAATATACAATATATACAAGCAGTATGAAGAATCTAGGTACATCATACAAACAATTTACACCAAAGCCAGAAATTATTCAGAGTCAGAATCCTCTGGTAAAAATGCTTGTTTTGGTTCTAACAATAACTTTAACACCTCTGTGTTCAATTTTTGAATGGTAAGCGGTCGTAAAACCTTTGGATTTACCTCTAGAACATCCATTGTTGGGGTCCAATTGGTAATCCTTCAGTAGAGAAATCCATTCCGTTAACCCACTTAGAATATTTACGTTCAAAATTTGAAATTGTTCTATGAGAGGTTTGCCATTTGATTGTCAATTGTGCCGTAAAATTATTTATTTCATTTATCAATAAATCTAAATTTTCAGTGTGCGATACAATATCAATATTCATAATGTCAATCACAAAGAGATAACCTGCTTTAGTTTTTGAGTTCTAGCGTTTTTTAAACGCGCCAAACATCGAACAATGTCTTAAAATAAAAACTCCCTGTATGTACAAGTTAAGGTATTAATTGCGATTGACTGGCTACAATTTGTAAGGGTTATATTGGCAACTCAATTTACACATAAGCTAGAAATGAAAGGTGTCAAATCGTATTGGATGCTTTGATTTGATAAATATAATATACGAAAAAACTTTAACACCTCTGTGTTCAATTTTTGAATAGTAAGCGGTCGTAAACCCTTTGGATTTACCTCTAGAACATCCATTGTTGGGGTCCATTTGGTATACCTTCAGTAGAGACATCCATTCCGTTAACCCACAGAATATTTACGTTCAAAATTTGAAATTGTTCTATGAGAGGTTTGCCACTTGATTGTCAATTGTGCCGTAAAATTATTTATTTCATTTATCAATAAATCTAAATTTTCAGTGTGCGATACAATATCAATATTTATAATGTCAATCACAAAGAGATAACTTGCTTTATTTTTTGAGTTCAACCTTTTTTTAAACGCGCCAAACATCCAACAATGTTCTCCGAGAAATGGTTACGCTACCTAAAAAAAAATCACTGCTTGTAAACGGGTAAAAACGGGCAGCTAAATAATATTTATATATTAAACTAATAATACTAATAATAATATATAATATATATATATATATATATATATACATATATATATATATATATATATATATATATATATTTATATATATAAAAAACAAAGATTCACTACTAAGAACGGCTAAGAATGTATACTTTAACCTTTTTTAACTTTAACGTTGTAAAATTTTACTGTAATATTCTTTACTTAATTTAAATTAGTGTATCTATATGTTGACTAAAGTTATATGAAGAATATTTAAAACTATGTTGTATATATACCAGTAGAATATATTTTCATCTTTAAATTATATTTTGCACGAAACACAAATCTAAGAAAGAAATTAAACTTAGGCGTTTGGAGTGCGTCAAATCCGCAACTGAAAGACGTACACGATGCGTTCACTTTGGGTACTGATAACCACTGGACCAAATTATGGTTTTACCTGCGCACCCTCTGGACATTGAACTACACATATTCCAAGAAAAAATCTGTTTTCTAAACAGTTGATTTTCGGCGAAATGTTCAGCTAGAATGAGCATTTCGACCAGTGTGCGGCGGGTCGAACCATTACAAAACTCTTCTTTAAATGTGTTGGAGTATTTTTCACAGTTAAATTAATATGTTACATTGCAACATTTAAAAAAAAAACCTTATAAATGTTGCACTATTATTTGCATATAAGGTAATAAATGTTTGTCCTGAAATTTCAATAACTAACGTCGTTATAAAGGACACGACCTTTTACAACCCTTACAAACAACACACCATCCATACTCCTCCTCATGAATGTATTAAACTAGCTCTTCACCTAAAGTCAATTAGCATCTAAATACAGTACTAATCTATCTGTGTGATGTCTACCACCATAAACCTACTAATTATTGTAACTAACCACTGCGACTAATATATCACACAATAGTCCATCCCTATCTGCACCCCCTCGACCCGCCGTAACGTGAATGCAATGACCCAAAGGGCTGGAAACGGGGGGTTTAGGGGATGGAGGGCGCATTTATCATGTGCTTGTTACCTCGACGTTTTCTGTCTAGAACTTAATTGCACGGACTATACTTTATAATATACTCTGCATACATATAGTCTATTACCTGCAAAATGTACATGTATGTGTTTGTATATGTTTGGCTTTGTTGTAAAAGGGGATGATGATTTTAGTTGGTGTGAGTTTTGGAAATAATTGACAGCACGAACAGCGTTAATTTATTATTTATCAACTAAATACCGCGCGATCATTTAAATTATGATTTAGACTAGTCGGCTTTTTTGTGCGGTTGCTCTAAATGCTAATTGAATCATGGAATAAATTTGAGGTTGTGGTTAACTATGTGTTAGCAGTCAGTAGTGCTTATCTAATTCAAAACTCAAAGCCTACTGTAAATCATGTTTTAAACGATCATAAATATTCAAAATCTTTTTTTTAAAGTAATCTTGTATTTTCAACGAAAAATAAATATTGTATGAATATGTGTCGAATCAAAATAAACCCATTTAAATCCCAACTATTCTTTCCCTACCACAAAATCACTCCCAGATCACCATATGTGTCCCTTAATAACCCTCCAATTCGCCCAGTGTGTTCCTGTAAATACCTTGGTATCCTTAAAATTATCCTTTAAACCACACATACTCTCCAAAAAATCTAAAATAATGACAAGGGCGCATCACTTCAGAGGACTAACATACAAAAATCAAGGAATTTCTATTAAAACTGCAGTCCATATTTATACATCAATTTGTCGCCCCTTGTTGGACTATAGGAGCATCCTCTTTAACCAGATCCCTCCACTCTACATCATATCCAAGTAGCCGAAAGGTCAGCACTCAGAACCATCACCAAACTAAGGCATCCTAACAATCCTCTTCATAACCCTTCGCACGAACTTCTCTACAAAACCACATAACTACCCCCAATAGAACAGCGTATACTTACCCTAGGTACCAAATTCTCCACCAACCCCAACAATCTTGAAATTTTGAACAAATTCTGTATTTCCCGAAATCCTAACATCACGTCCAAATACAAATTCCCTACAGAAATACTTCACCAATTCATTAGCTCGTTTCATCCAGACAGTTAAACAACCTACTGATTATTAATTTTTAAATAACAAATATAAGATTCAGATAGGACAGAAAGACTGTTAGTCAATAGCCCAAACAGACTAACACATTATTTATAAGTATATGAAAATGTTATAAAACTAATTGTAATTACCACCTACAAGTACTAAATAAGAAATAACAGCGCATTAGGTCATGTTGTAAAATTTTTTTTAGCAAGTGAGTGTGCAAGGAGGACAGAAGACGACGACGATCGTTTCGCTCTTTTTATGAGCTCCTCCGGCAAACAACTTCTACATATCAAATGAGTGTGTATGGGATGATGGATGTGGCTCTCGATATACCCGCCAATAACCGGTGAATCTTGATACAGTCTTTAACATTATTTAATTAAAATTATCATAATCCAATATTAAGAAACCTGATTACTAGCTACAAATAATATAATGTAAATTCTAGAAAATCAACAGTTTGATTCGATTTAAAACAAAACGGTTCCATCTGCAAATGGGGGTGGTATCCGAAGAGCGTCGCCACTTTCAAGTCATGCACACAAAAGAATGAAATACGTATCCGGATTTGGTAATCAAGTGCTGATTCCATTTCGGTCCCTTCCTTTGTGTAGCCCTCTTCACTGTTTACTTTCGTGTGTGTGTGTGTATTTGGTGGCACTTCCGAAACAAGCTCATTCAACTGTTGGAATCTCTCCACTGTGTGTGTGTGTGTGTGAATTCTGACCATGTTTAAACTGATTCCCGATTACAACCAGATAAACGTTTTCTTTTATTGTCCCCCTTTCTAACAGGAAATAATTGAGCGGTTAAGCTTTGTTGCAAGCTTGTGAATTGAGAGAAATGCATAAAAGTCTCCACATTTATATATATATATATATATATATATATATATATATATATATATGTATGTATGTATGTATATATATAAATTATATATATATATATAGAGAGAGAGAGAGAGAGAGTGTTTTATGTGACACCGAACATTTTCATAACGAGAATTTTTGTTTGAAGTATCCATATGCATACGTTGCACATTTTTCGATGCTTGGTTTATTGAAAGAATTTAATTTGAAGCTTTAAGCGAATGTTTTCCACTCCCAGGCTAAGCATGAAGTAAAATTTCGAGTTTAGAAAAGCCTGAAAATTTGGTTTGGTCGCGTAGCGCGAAGCGCGGAGCGGCCAAACCAAATTTTCAGGCTTTTCTAAACTCGAAATTTTACTTCATGCGCCACCGGTACAAAACACTGACATATTACGAAGTTTAAAACACACCACTAAACTTTACATTACATCAGTGTTTTGTACCGGTGGCGCATGAAGTAAAATTTCGAGTTTAGAAAAGCCCGAAAATTTGGTTTAGCCGCTCCGCGCTTCGCGCTACGCGACCAAACCAAATTTTCAGGCTTTTCTAAACTCGAAATTTTACTTCATGCTTAGCCTGGGAGTGGAAAACACTCGTTTAAAGCTTCAAATTAAATTCTTTTAAAAACAGAGCGTCGGCAAATGTACAACGCATGCTTATTTATACTTAAAAGAAAAATTCTCGTTATGAAAATGTTCGGTGTTACATAAAACGCTCTGTATACATATATATATATATATATATATATATATATATATATATATATATATATATATATATATATAGATATAGAGAGAGAGAGAGAGAGAGAGAGAGTGCTTTATTTTTTGTTTGAAGTATCCATATGCATACGTTGCACATTTTTCGATGCTTGGATTATTGAAAGAATTTAATTTGAAGCATTAAGCGAATGTTTTCCACTCCCAGGCTAAGCATGAAGTAAAATTTCAGGCTTTTCTAAACTCGAAATTTTACTTCATGCGCCACCGGTACAGAACACTGACATATTACGAAGTTTAAAACACACCGCTAAACTTTACATTGAATCAGTGTTTTGTACCGGTGGCGCATGAAGTAAAATTTCGAGTTTAGAAATGCCTGAAAATTTGGTTTGGCCGCTCCGCGCTTCGCGCTACGCGACCAAACCAAATTTTCAGGCTTTTCTAAACTCGAAATTTTACTTCATGCTTAGCCTGGGAGTGGAAAACACTTGCTTAAAGCTTCAAATTGGGTTCTTTTAATAAGCCGAGATCGGAAAATGTGCAACGTATGAAAATTATTATGAAAATATTCGGTGTTACATAAAACTCTCTGTATATGTATATATATATATATATATATATATATATATATATATATATATATATATATATATATATATATATATATATATATATATATATATTTGCACTGCGAACCAAGTTGGCTAATGGCTTGTTTGATTATTCCTTTTCGTATATTTCTATCCAATGCTTTCCTTTTCCAGTAACTAATGTTCAATATTTGTATATCCTTGTCAATTTAGTCCTTCCATCTTAGTTTAGGTCTTCCTCTCCTTCTTCTTCCCTCAATACTACACTATAATACTAATTTTGGCGTTCTTGTTGCTGTCATTCTCTCAACATGCCTGACCCACCTTAAACGCTGTGCCTTTATCACTCCCTCTATATCTGGTTCTTTATACATATCACTAATTTCAAAATTCGTTTTTCTTGCCCACATATCATCTATTTTCCTTCCTCCATATATCTTTCTGAGAATCTTTCTTTCCCGTTTATATAGTAATATTTATTTATTAATTTAGACCCATTTTCACCCCGACTGATTAACTTCAATCAGCCACTAATCATTGATTAAACCTTTGATTAAGTCATAATTCTAGAATATAAGAAAGCCACAATTTCCAGAGAGATGTGTAGACACGTAACGGCTAATTTCCGTTATCGGTTAGAGGAGTGCCAGCAGCGTGAGGGTCAACATTTGGACAACATCTTTGGCACTTAATTTTCCAAAACTTTGTCTAAAAATTAATATAAAACTTAATTTTTTCTGACTTTTATTCAATTTACAAACACCCCCTATCCTTTGTGGACACGCTGTATATTTTAAACGTTTGAATTTGAATTCAGTGTTTTGTACGCGTGGCGCATGAAGTAAAATTTCGAGTTTAGAAAAGCCCCGCGTAGAAAATTTGTCTCGGGTCGCTGCGCGACCCTCGACCAATTTTCTACGCGGGGCTTTTCTAAACTCGAAATATTACTTCATGCTTAGTCTAGGAGTGGACGACACTCGTTCGTAAATGTTTGAATTATCATATAGTTGTGTATTTTTTCGTCGTCTGCAACTTTTGGTTGAAGCTTGTTTGATTGAAATCGATAATAAAGCTACAGTTGATGAATGATTAGGAATATACATCAAAATTATCTTTCTCGGCTTATTGAACAAAAACAAAAAAACTGAGGTAAAAATGTTTAGCTAAAAGTGGGTAAATTTTGTTGGCTACAACTTTTTTTAGAAACATTTTTGATTTAGATGTCGTAAGCCATCGTCAAAAAAAGAACTGAGATAAAAAGTGATTATACAAAAGTTTGTGTTGTGTTTTTTCGTTATCTCTGTTTCTCTGTTTCTCTCCTCTGTTTTCGGTGTACCTTCAAAATTGAAGTTGAAGATTTAGCTCATTATCTTCATATCTGCTTTTCAGTTCTTCGCATCTTTAAACACATTTTCAAAATTCACTAAAAATCCTGAATGCAATATTTATTTATTTATTGACGGGAATTCCCTTTTTTAATAAAACCAATATAATTACATAATATATCGATGATATATACATATATAATAAAAACTATAACAAAAAGATTATGTTCTATAACAGTATTTGTTGACACATACATTCTGGTAGGTACTTCAACATATTACTTTTTGACAACATCCAAATTTGATTCAAAAATTGCAGAAGCTCTTTCAATGATTAATTCGACTCATTATTATCTTTTTTTGGAGATTTCTCTATTGTATATTTCGTAATTACCTATAACACACACTTGCATTTATTACGAACAAAAATATTCATCTACTAGTGTTAAGAGTGCTAATAGTAAACAAAAACTGAATGCTTTTGGAAACGCAGTTAATCGAAGCGTAATAGGGATGATTATTAATTAGTAGCAAAGGGTAGACTCTTGATCCCTGCAACCCTTGAGTTTTAATGATGATTTTACTCGACGTGTTTTGAACACCGAAGAAAGATAATTATCTTTATTTCGTTAAAACGTGAAATTAAAATCAAATTGAATGTAATAATTTTTTACGTGTACTCTTTATAACTGCAGTTAGTCTGTTTTAACGCTTGTCGAAAAATAAACCGGATTTGATATTTGTCTCTTAGAATTATGGCGTCTATGACAAATACAGGGTGCGGTAGGGAAACTTTTTGATTTGAAAGGTCAATAAACGAAAAAGTATTTCACATATTGTTTTAATTCTTTTTTTATCGTATTTTACGCATCCTGAATTTTTGTTTCAAGTGGTTTTAAAAATGACATCGGACAAATGGCGGCCCTCATTAGCGATACACTGATCCACCCGCTTTTTGAAGTTTCGCTCCACTCTTTCGAGCATATCGACGGGAATGTTGGCGATGGCTTGGCGAATGTTGTCCTTCAGGTGTTGCAGGATCCGTGGTTGTAAACAATGGATTTGAGATATCCCCATAAAAAGAAGTCACAGGGAGCCAAGTCGGGGAAGCGCGCCGGCCACAGCACGTCACCCCTCATGGAGATTAGGCGCTCGTGGAAGTGTTCCCTCAAAAGTCCCATTGAAGTTCTTTCTGTGTGTGCCGTGGCTCCGTCCTGCTGGAATCATACGTCCCCAAGTACCATTTCTTCAAGTTTTGGAAGAAAAAATGCCTCAATCAATTCTCTGTAGCGAACTGCATTCACAGTAACAGTGTGTTCTTCTTCCTCGAAAAAGTAAGGCCTAATTATTATAACTCTCGACAATGCGATTGCCGGCCAGAAACGGGACCCGTGCGATAAATGTTGAACCGAGTTCGGAAGGCACGTTGGGAGGAGGAGCGTGCATTCGCCTCGACGGCGAATGCACGCTCCTCCTTTGTCCAACTCATGACGACAACTGGCTTGAGCGGTAACAAAATTTCAAGACCCCCTCTATCGAATGAGACCCTCCCTACTCATTTCTGACCACATCTCGCTCATTGGCGCCCAATTCAAATCAGCAAGTTTCCCTGCCGCACCTTGTAATTAGACATGTTTACATATTTATAGTTTAGTAAGGGAGACAGGTTTGTTTATATTGGATACGATTTTTTATAAGTACCGTGAGATCGTTTAAGACCTGGGTCTCCAAACTATCTTCTTCGCGGGCCACAAATACAAATCTACATAATAAAGTCGGCCAAGATCCGATTAATTTTATAAAATTATGAAAAATTTAAGGAACAATTGTTACAATATTTCAAAATATGACATTTACAAAAAAAATTACAAACAATCGCGGGCCGGATTCATGCAAGTCGCGGGCCGTAGTTTGGAGACCACTGGTTTAAAAGATGATTTAGAGTAGGCTTTGATTTAAAAGTAATTAGACATGTTTACATATAGTCCAGTAAAGGAGACACGTTTGTTTATATTGGATAAGATATACATTTAAACAATTGATAATAATCAACATACTAAATTTATTTCACTCTAACCACTTAGTTAAAGATTTCACTTGAAGTCTGTGTTTGGTACGCGTGGCGCATGGAGTAAAATTTCGAGTTTAGAAAAGCCTGAAAATTTGGATTTGCCGGGGCGCGACTCGCTTCGCTCGCGCGCCCCGCCAAATCCAAATTTTCAGGCTTTTCTAAACTCGAAATTTTACTTCATGCTTAATCTAGAAGTGGAAACCCTCGTTAGACAATCGATTAGAAACAAAATTGCAAAAATTTAAAATGATCAGGAATTATTCAAAATAAATGAAATTTAATTAAATAAAATAAATATAAATCAAATCAAGTTTTACCTTTGATTTGATATTTTGGAATAATAATAGTAAAGATATTTGAATTTCAATTTGCAATAACCAGTAAAGATATTCGAATTTCAATGATAATCCATTAAAGTTTATTCATTTCTGTGTAGATTCTTAAAATTTGATGTTGATTTGATAATCTGTTAATTTTTTAAAATTATTTCAAAGAAAACATTCTCCAAAAATCGTTGATTTTGTTGCATAATTTCAACTTTCGCTGAATATTTTAAGGAAATGTGGTGAGATAATTTAATTTTCTTACTATGAGACGTTAGTGCAACCAATTCTAAGTAAATTCTGTGACTTTTATTTTGATGGTATAAAATTTAATTTTTCTACAATTTTTTCAAAGAAAACGTTCTCCCTAAATTGTTAATTTTATTGCATAATTTTAACTTTGGCTGAAAATTTTAGGAAAATGCGTCAAGATAATTTAATTTTCTTTATATAAGATGTAAGTGAAATAAATTCCAAGTAAATTCTGTGAATTTCATGTTGATTGCATAAAACTTTTGATTGTTTACAGTTCTTTTAAACAAAATAAATCCGGTGGTGGAGACGGTTACTTTGTGAAACATTTTAACTATTTAATTAAATACTTGGTTTGAGAATGGCTTACTGACGAGTCAAATGTAGTCACCGTAAAAATAAAAAAGTTAATACAAAAAAGTTAAAAGTGTTATTTAATTGAAAATAAATCCGTTTCTTTCACGAAATTTCAACTTAAATTTAATATTTTAGGAAATCCAGTGGAGATACATATTTAAATTTCTAATATAGGTGATTGGCTATAATAGAAATTTAAATATGTATCTCCACTGGATTTCCTAAAATATTAAATTCAAGTTGAAATAACCAGTAAAGATATTCGAATTTTATTGATAATCCATTAAAGTTTATTCATTTCTGTGTAGATTTTATGAATTTTAGGTCGATTTAATAATCCGTTGATTTTTTACAATTCTCTCCTAAAGTCGTTCAATTTATTGGATAATTCTAACTGTGGCTTAATATTTTGGAAAAATATGTTGACATAATTTAATTTCTTATAAAACAAATGCAAATGCGATCAGTTCTGGGTAAATTCTGTGAATTTTATATTGATTGTATTAAAACTTGATTTTTTTACGCACAAGAATTTGTGTTTATTCTAAATTTAAACAACAAATGTATTTTGTACGTTAAATTTTACAATAAAGGAACATGCAAAATAAGTTTATGATTGATCGTCTAACGAGGGTTTCCACTCCCAGGCTAAGCATGAAGTAAAATTTCGAGTTTAGAAAAGCCTAAAAATTTGGCTTGGTCGCGTAGCGCAGCGGAGCGGCCAAGCCAAATTAGGCTTTTCTAAACTCGAAATTTTACTTCATGCGCCACGCGCCGCAAACACTAATTTAAAGTGAAGTTTAAATTACACTTTGACTTAGTTTTGTTTAGTTCATTAATTTTACAAATGTTTATATGGAATATGTGAAAGTATACTTAAAAGAAAAAATCCCTGTATGTGTTGTAAAGTTGCAAGTTGTAGCGTTCTCTATTTAAAAACTTTCTGGATCGTGACAATTTTTTTGACGAATTATGATTATGCAAGTTGTAGCGTTCTCTATTTAAAAACTATCTGGATCGTGACAATTTATTTGACGAATTATGATTTATTTCTCACATTGATAATCATTTAGCAACATCTCAAGATTTGATGTTTAAAATTCCCTATTGTTAAAGCAGGACTGCAACTGTTCGCAGTAAATACACCCTAAGTTTGGTCATATTAAAAAAAACAGAGTTCAGACGATGACTGGAACTTTTATGCAACTGGGCATTAACTTCTCAGACTGTTATCTTAAATAACCTAAACTGTAGGTCAATATAACATGAGTCACTGTCGACTTCTTTAATCTATGATACTCAGGAAACCAACATCTCAAGATTTGATGTTTAAAAGTCCCTATTGTTATAGCAGGACTGCAATTGTTCGCAGTAAATACACCCTAAGTTTGGTCATATTAAAAAAAACAGAGTTTAGAAGATGACTGGAACTTTTATGCAACTGGGCATTAACTTCTCAGACTGTTATCTTAAATAACCTATACTGTAAGTTAATATAACATGAGTCACTGTCGACTTCTTTAATCTATGATACTCAGGAAACCTTATTTAAACAATGAAGTCTAGAATAAAACAGGTTAAAAAAAGTAGAAATGACAAATTTGATTCAAGTTCAAGACAATTTAAGAATGTGTTTGTTACAGTAAGAAAAAAGTACATTAAGAAACGTTCAGAGGGGACACGGAACGAGATTAGATTAGTGCGGAAAACAAATTCAACTTTCGAGGAAGAGACGGTGAATTAAAGAGGAAACTCACTCGCAGCGCGTCCCACCCTTATCCACTCCCGCAATATTATAATACACTTTTTCATCCCCCCATAAACACATTTTTATCATACCTCATACAAACCGATATCTATTAAGAAAGGTAATGGATGAATGGGCTCGCGGAGCTGAAAAGCGCTTTTTAACTTTTCGACCTATCTTCAATGGATAAAGGGCCTTTCTCCGCTCGACTCAAACAAGTATGTCGTGTGTGTACCTTACTCTGCTACAGTGTGTGAGTGTGTTTAGTTTGTGTTAAGGGTTAAGAAGGGCAGGTTGGAGACATTAAGCGTTGGTATCGCCACGGACACTGAATATTAGATTTAATGTGGCCCTTGGTGGGCTTATCAAGCGGCGCAATTTGCGGGCGGCCCTTTTATGGTGGATGTGTCGGTTGTTGGCGTGCCATAAGGCCGCAACTTTGCACACAGATTACATCGGTCACGAAAACTAATCTCGCGGAAGCCGACGTTCGGAATACACGACCGAAAAAAGTTTTCAAAGTTGAAAACTCGAGAAAGTTAAAAAAAAAACAGGAAAACAATTGCCGGTGTCTCGAGAAGCTGCATGATTTTTTTCTTATTCAGTCAGTAACTTATGGATAAAACGTGTACCTATTCAAGAAGTCAATGAATATAACAATAATACGAAAAGTATTGTTTTCGTGATTTTTTTAATCAAAAATGTTAGCCGAAACATCCGTTTTGAGGACTAAACCATTATTTCAGGCTTTTATAAACTCGAAATTTTACTTCATGCGCCACGCGTATAAAACACTGAAATATTGTGGACTGTTGTTTGAGGCTCGCGTAACGGTTTAAAATTGATACGGAATAAAGTTTTGTGTTAAAGGACAACACCACTGTGACCCCCTGTTTTTTTGCCGTTTTTCAAGAATTTTTTTTGTGGGAAGAAAAAGGGATATTCAAAAATTTTTTGTTGTTTTGTTCGTTGTTTATTAAAGATACATAAAAAAAATCAAATTTTTCACGCCTCATGGTGGCGCTGGGGAAGCTCCCGCGTCAGGTGCTGTTGCCTTTGCAGTGATCCGCGGCACGCAGCAGAACTGTCTTCAAAGTCGATCTGAAAAAAAATATCGAGTGTTTTCGTTAATACAATGATATTTTGAAGAGAAGTACATAGGTATTTAAAAAAATATTGATTTTTAAAAAATAGGAACGCTTTCGAAATTTAAGGTCGATTTTCGAGCAAAGTTTCTCGTTAAAAGAAGGCTATAATTTTTTTATTTATTGAGATATCGAAAAAAATTCAGTTCAAATTTGAAGTCGATCGGATAAAAATTGCTCGAGTTCTGCTGCGTGCCGCACTCAAAAAAGTGGTTTTGAGAAAAACGCATTCAAAGTTTGAAGTTTGTTCATTTATGTGATAAATTGGAAAACAATTTTTTTACCTAATCAGCGATTCCGGCACCATATAGCTGGCCTTCAAGAAGCAAATCAAGGTCCCCAGCATCTTTTCTCGAACTTGTAGAGGCTTTTCTTGCCTCTTTTGCAGCATCCGTGAGCGAGCGCTCCGCCTGCTCGATCCGCGCTGCGTCGGTTTCAACGCAAAAATTGAAACAATTTGGGCCGATGGTTACCCCCAACGTCTCCATAACTTTCATGAGGCTTCTCAGGCCATCGTTGAATAATAATACCGCGATATCAGCGGCAATATCGATGATCTTTTTGCCCCCGGACTGACACTTGGGGGCTATTGCCCAAACTGATTTGTTGTAGCTTTCGTTATTGTTTTGCGTAAAGCCGCCCAAACAACGCTGCAGCAAATCGTCTCTGCTCAAATTTTCATATACTGGCGTAATTGCGCGGGACCCCGAGCGTCACGGAGCGCTGCACCGCTCCACAAAATATTTAATATCTCCGAAAATAATAATTTTTTCGACCTGGGACCAACGGCATTCTATTCTTAAATGTATTTTAGATTTTTCTAGATGGTTTTCAAAAAATCGATTTTTTGAAGCCGTCACAGTGGTGTTGTCCCTTAAGGTTGCGATTTATTATGGGTAAAATCCAACGTTTTTGGTACTCACTAGTTCCAGCACCATTCATGTTTTGATTATGGGACACTATTATATGATTCATCAAAATAATCCTAAAACTTGGGGGATTTTAATGTCACCAATTTAAAATGATTAAGATATTTAGTTTTTTCTGTAAAAAAATCCGGAAAATAGCTATTTATTAACTTCTTTTTAGGCAACAAAATCTTGTACTACGTAAAATTCAAGGGTGCATTCAATTAGCTCAACATTAATTAAAAAAAATGTCCATGATATCTTACGTTTACCTTTTAATGCTGGAAATAAAAATATAGATCTATCTCAGTCTACCAAATGGCAGAGTCTGTCTCACTCCAGTAAACCGCAACCTTTAGCTTAAAACAAGCAACTGAAACGATTGCTATTCATTAAAAACTATACTTGGAGAATGTTTAAGGAAAAGTACAATTGTATAGTTGATACAAGTCATTCTGGAAAAAAAAATCATAGAGTCTATGTTTGTTATGTAGATTTAAGTTGATTAAACATGGCGATAATTGTTTGAGATAATAATATTAACCGAAATGTTGAAACTGTTTAAAATTAATTTGAACAAACCTCTGTAGCGCAAAACTAGTCCCTAGTGAAATAATCCAACCCGTTCAGATTTATTACTTACAACCCGAATGTGATTTCCTTCTCCTGCGGGCTTCAAGTCAAAGTTGAAGTTGAAGTTGAGGCTAATTAGCCGCAGTGCCGGACCGGAAAACTTAAGCTGCACCAGAGCTGCACCACACGCCTGATTTATATTCAATAGTTATTAATAGTAATATTAAAAGTTTCGTCCTCCAAGCGAATAAAATTGACATTAGCTTCGCCGGTTGTATTAATCATAATTGAATAATAAATCAGAGCCCGCCCTCTTAACGAAGCAGCTAAATTAATTAAACCCGCCCATTAACCTTCTGCTTTTCTTATTTGTCACATTAATTCCGTATTATGCCGAAACAGATTTTCAGCCTCTCTGATTTTCTCCCTCTCCTTTATAATTTCTCATAAAATTATTTAAGTATATTTGTAACACTAACAATTTTATGAAAAATTTATTATCCACACCTGAAATGATTAAAATATACAGAGAGTTTTATGTAACACCGAATATTTTCATCCAATACAATTTGACACCTGTAATTTTTAAGTTTCAAGTATACATGTCTCAATTACAACGTATTTATTTATTTATTTGTTTATTTATTTATTTAATTACTCAGTTAACATAATAATACACTATATATATATATATATATATATATATATAATTCAATGTCCGTCGGGGTATTAGCCCGGGAAGTAGTTGTTTCAATGAGTGTTTGATATAGTCTTTGTAAGACTAACTTGTTGTAGATTGCGAAAAGAATCGCACTTTTAATGATATATATATATATATATAAATATATTTATATATATATATATATATATATTTATATATATATATTTATATATATATATATATATATATATATATATATAGCATATAAGAAAGAAAGAAAAAATAGGAAAAAGAGAATTAAATAAAGTAAAGTAAAGTGCAATTTACAATATCCCAATTATTATCTGCCAAATAGTCGAAGCTAAAAAAGCTTGTAGATAATTTAGCAGTAATTTATTCTTAACATACTAGAGAGAATTCATGAAAATAATGTGTATCATACGTATCAATATATATGTAGAAGTCCGATAGGACATCCTTTCTATCTTCCAATGATAAATAACACTTCCTCTTGGTTTGAATTTGCCACAAATCATTTAATGTTTATTATAAAATTCTGTATCGAGACAGTAGTTTGAGAATGTAATAGGTTATTCTCTAACAAATAATTATAAACGCGTGGTATATTATATAAAAATGTACGTTACCCAATGGCCTTTCTGGTAAGTAGGGAATTCGAGAAATTGTTAACTTTGTTGCGAGTTGAATAATGATGTTCAGGTAAATGAAGAAGTGATGGTACATGTCTATGCTTATACAAGTATTTGCATAGACTAAAAAAATATAACTGATTTACATTGAAAACCTTAGCATCTAAATATAGTTGAGTAGTTGGGTATAAAATCTCTTTTGATAACATAACCTTTAAAATAACATTCTGAACCGCATTTATTTTTTTCATATAGACATCACTTGCTGAGCCCCATACCAATAAACCATAATTTAGGACAGATTGAGTAAGGCCATAGTAAATCGTTAGTAACATCTTCTTGTTCAGCACACATCTTATCTTTTTAAACATATAGATACATTTTCTCACTTTAGAAACTACACCATTGATATGATCGTTCCAATTCATATGTGAATCCAAGGTTACGCCTAAGTACTTGGTTAACGTTACAGAAGTGATTATAATGCTGCAATTACAATTTTGACTATCACAATTTGATTCATGCAACTTAACTCTGCCAGTTGCAGGAAGGCAATTAATATATGAACAAAATGGCATAAAGACAGTTTTTTTCAAATTTAAGCATAGGCAATTGTTATCTAAGCAGTATTTAATCCTTGACAAATGCAATGAGGCTTTTTGAAAAACCTTTTCCCATGTTGGACCATTAATATATATATTACTGTATCATCGGCGTATGTTATGCATTTGACGTCTGTATTTGTTCGTAACAGTTCCTTTATATATATTATAAAGAGTACAGGGCCGAGTACTGAGCCTTGTGGTACCCCGCATGTAACTCATCTTTTGGTACTATTTACATTATTTATGGTGGCCATTTGGAATCTGTTAGTCAGATAGCTTTGAAACAACTGCAAAGCTAGGCCCCTAAACCCGAATAATTCCAGTTTTTCATACAGCTTAGAATAGGTATATATATAAAAGAATTCAATTCGAAACTTAGAATGGAAGTGTTCCACTCCCAGGCTAAGCATGAAGTAAAATTTCGAGTTTAGAAAAGCCTGAAAATTTGGTTTGGTCGCGTAGCGCGAAGCGCGGAGCGGCCAAACCAAATTTTCAGGCTTTTCTAAACTCGAAATTTTACTTCATGCGCCACCGGTACAAAACACTGACACATTACGAAGTTTAAAACACACCGCTAAACTTAACATTGAATCAGTGTTTTATACGCGTGGCGCATGAAGTAAAATTTCGAGTTTAGAAAAGCCTGAAAATTTGGTTTGGCCGCTCCGCGCTTCGCGCTACGCGACCAAACCAAATTTTCAGGCTTTTCTAAACTCTAGATTTTACTTCATGCTTAGCCTGGGAGTGGAAAACACTTGTATATAGCTTCAAATTGATTTCTCTTAGTAAACCGAGCGTCGGAAAATATGCAACGTATGTATATGTATACTTAAAAGAAATACTCTCGTTATGAAAATGTTCGATGTTATATAAAACTCTCTGAATATTTTAAATTTCTCTTTTCAATTATATCATATTTTACAATTACCGTTCGCATCCTAGTCCATTAATTTACAAATTCGTTATTCACTCACATATTGATAAACAAGACATGTATAGGATATCTTACAAAAATATATTATTCTAATATTCTAAAATTTTGACTTAATCATAATCAATGGTATTATCATTAGCTCGAGAAGTAGTTGTTTCAATGTATATTTGGAGACTTGTCTCAATGAGACAACATTTTTGCAGAAAGTCGATATTAATTTTAATTCGTTTTTATATTTTTTAAATATTCTACAAACTATTGACAAACTCAATTTTTCTTTATGTTAAATTTTCTTTATAATCAATGATGATTAAAGTTAATCAGACGGAGTGGACTTATGGATTTATTAAACTTTAACATTAAAATTATTAACGGAATATATTACCAAATTGTATAATTTTTAAATGCCTTAAAAATATTAAATTTTAAATTAATTGAATTTCGTGCACTAAATGTTCTAAAGGAGTGTTCTAAAAATCAAGGAGCGCTCCATATGTCACTGATTCCGTTAATATCTTTTCCTTTAATTATTTAAATTTAAAATTGTTTTTAGTCACTACTAATAAATGTAATAAAGTTGTAGTTGAATTTTAAATAGTGTTTCCCCCAGATCGAAATTGAAAAATACTGATTCCGCTAATATTTTTCCCTTTAATTATTTAAATTTGAAATTGTTTTTAGTCACTACTAATAAATGTAATAAAGTTGTAGTTGAATTTTAAATAGTGTTTCCCCCAGATCGAGATTGAAAAATACTGATTCCGCTAATATTTTTCCCTTTAATTATTTAAATTTAAAATTGTTTTTAGTCACTACTAATAAATGTAATAAAGTTGTAGTTGAATTTTAAATAGTGTTTCCCCCAGATCGAAATTGAAAAATACTGATTCCGCTAATATTTTTTCCCTTTAATTATTTAAATTCAAAATTGTTTTTAGTCACTACTAATTAATGTAATAAAGTTGAAGTTGAATTTTAAATAGTGTTTCCCCCAGATCGAGATTGAAAAATACTGATTCCGCTAATATTTTTTCCCTTTAATTATTTAAATTCAAAATTGCTTTTAGTCACTACTAATAAATGTAATAAAGTTGTAGTTGAATTTTAAATAGTGTTTCCCCCAGATCGAAATTGAAAAATACTGATTCCGCTAATATTTTTCCCTTTAATTATTTAAATTTGAAATTGTTTTTAGTCACTACTAATAAATGTAATAAAGTTGTAGTTGAATTTTAAATAGTGTTTCCCCCAGATCGAAATTGAAAAATACTGATTCCGCTAATATTTTTCCCTTTAATTATTTAAATTTAAAATTGTTTTTAGTCACTACTAATAAATGTAATAAAGTTGTAGTTGAATTTTAAATAGTGTTTCCCCCAGATCGAAATTGAAAAATACTGATTCCCCTAATATTTTTTCCCTTTAATTATTTAAATTCAAAATTGTTTTTAGTCACTACTAATTAATGTAATAAAGTTGAAGTTGAATTTTAAATAGTGTTTCCCCCAGATCGAGATTGAAAAATACTGATTCCGCTAATATTTTTTCCCTTTAATTATTTAAATTCAAAATTGCTTTTAGTCACTACTAATAAATGTAATAAAGTTGTAGTTGAATTTTAAATAGTGTTTCCCCCAGATCGAGATTGAAAAATACTGATTCCGCTAATATTTTCCCCTTAATTATTGAAATTCAAAATTGTTTTTAGTCACTACTAATAAATGTAATAAAGTTGTAGTTGAATTTTAAATAGTGTTCCCCCGGATCGAGATTGAAAAATTACGATGCATAACGGTTCGCCCGCGCGGTAGGAAATCTAGATAAAGAAAGTCTATACTTTGCGAAATGATTAATGCCAGGCGTAATTCAGCCGAAGCGATTTTCTCACTTGTAATTTCCTCGCATGGGAACACGAATGAATTGATTTTAAAAGCATTTAGGCATTCCACTACAACTATCGATTAACCATTTATTTGCCAATCCGGACAGCTTTATTATAATAAATAAATTATTCATACGCGTTTATGAATACAAGAACTCAAACGCTCACTGCTTGATACTAGCCTTTTATTTTACAAAAGTTTCACAAATCAAATGGAAATAGTTATATTATTTCAAAAATTTGAATGGAAATAGTCAATTTATATCAATAGTCATATTATTTCAAAAATTTGAATGGAAATAGTCAAATTATATCAAATTTTGAATAGATAGTCAATATTGGCTTGATATAGTCAGAAATGTTCAGTATTCCTCAGCACTAGGTCGGAACCACACTAAAGTGGACCTTGAAGTCCGAAACGCGTCTGTGGGTATTTGGTGCCGGAATACTGAACTCAAATTCAATTTTGATATAATTTGATTATTTCTGTTAAAATGTTGGTATTTAACAGAAATAATCAAATTATATCAAAATTGAATTTGAGTTCAGTATTCCGGCACCAAATACCCACAGACGCGTTTCGGACTTTAAGGTTCTCTTCAGTGTGGTTCCGACCTAGTGCTGAGGAATACTGAACATTTCTGACTATATCAAGCCAATATGTAAAAACTAATGGATTCGATAGCTAACGCTATTATATATTGTATCAACATTTTGAATAGATATAGTCAATTTATAATAACATTTACATAGAAATAGTCAAATTATATCAACATTTGAAATAGAAATGGTCAAATTAAATCAAAATGCATACAGACATAGTATATTTAAACATTAAAAGTGCGATTCCCTTCGCAATCTACAACAAGTTAGTCTTACAAAGACTATACCAAACAATCATTGAAACAACTACTTCCCGGGCTAATTCCCCGACGGACATTGAATTATACAACAAGTGTTTGCTGTTACATACAGTAACCTACTGCAAATGTAACAATTTGGGTCAAATTATTCAGGCCATCTATAGACGCGTTTCGAGATTTATCTCTCATCAGTATAGCTTTGCCATTCCCTCTAAACAATTTGACACCTTAGACTGGCGGTCACGTTACCGTTCAAACATAAGTATAAATGAAATTGCCAATTCTTGGTTGCAGAATACAACCAAGAATTGGCAATTTCATTTATACTCATAGTCTATTTATATTGAAATTTGAATAGATAGAGCCAAATTATATAAAAATTCGAATGGAAATAGTCAAATTATATTGTGCAGCGAAGTGGAACACCTAAATTTTTAATTTTAATGTAATTTGAATAAAAACAATCAATTTACATCAATATTTGAATAGAAATAGTCAAATTATATCAACATTCAAAATATAAATATTTAAATTAAATCAAAATTTATAATAATAATAATAATTTATTTCTCAACAAGCATAGCCTAATTATAGAGAAATATATATAAACTAAATATAGGTTTACAGTGTAAGTTAGTAGGGTACAAACTAATAAGTTGATTAACAAATTCAGAAAACACATTCGGTAACATCACACATAAACTGTTCTATACAGGGTGAAAAAATATCGACAAAGCATTGAATTTCGTGATAATTTCGCAGCATTTTATATAATGGGGAAAACATGTAGTGATTAGTACATGGCGTCGTATAATTAAAGGTTTGTTTATATCTAAACATTGTCAATTTATATTGAAATTGGAATAGATATAGTCAAATTATATAAAAATTTAAATGGAAATAGTCATATTATATCGTACAGCGGGAAGACCCAAACTTTCAATTTGAATGAAATTTGAATAAAAACAGTCAATTTACATCAACATTTAAATAGAAATAGTCAAATTATATCAACATTTGAAATAGAGATAATCAAATTAAGTATAAATGAAATTGCCAATTCTTAGTTGCAGAATACTTCAAACATTAAAAGTGCGATTCTTTTCGCAATCTACAACAAGTTAGTCTTACAAAGACTATATCAAACACTCATTGAAACAACTACTTCCCGGGCTAATACCCCGACGGACATTGAATTATACAACAAGTGTTTGCTGTTACATACAGTACTGTAGATTGTTGTAGATTGCGAAAAGAATCGCACTTTTAATGTTTAATCAAATTAAGTCAACATTTATATATACATAGTCAATTTATATTAAAATTTGAATAGATATAGTCAAATTATATAATAATTTGAATGGAAATAGTCAAATTTTATCGTGCAGCGAAGCGGAAGACCCAAATTTTCATTTTGAATGAAATTTGAATAAAAACAGTCAATTTACATCAACATTTAAATAGAAATAGTCAAATTATATCAACATTTGAAATAGAAATAGTGAAATTAAATCAAAATTTATATATACATAGTCAATTTATATTGAAATTTAAATAGATATAGTCAAATTATATAAAAATTTTAATGGCAATAATCCAACTATATCGTGCAGAGAAGCGAAAGACCAAAATTTTCAATTTGAATGAAATTTGAATAAAAACAGTCAATTCACATCAACATAGAAATAGTCCAATTATATCAACAATTGAAATAGAAATAATCAAATTAAGTCAACATTTATATAGACATAGTCAATTTATATTAAAATTTGAATAGATATAGTCAAATTATATAAAAATTTGAATGGAAATAGCCAAACTATATCGTGCAGAGAAGCGGAAGACCCAAATTTACAATTTGAATGAAATTTGAATAAAATCAGTCAATTTATATCAACATTTAAATAGAAATAGTCAAATTATATCAACATTTGAAATAGAAATAGTCAAATTAAATCAAAATGTATATATACATAGTCAATTTGTATTGAAATTTGAATAGATATAGTCAAATTATATAAAAATTTGAATGGCAATAGTCAAACTATATTGTGCAGAGAAGCGGAAGGCCCAAATTTTCAATTTAAATGAAATTTAATTAATAACAGTCAATTTACATCATTTAAATAAAAATAGTTAAATTATATCAACATTTTAAATAGAAATAATCAAATGAAGTCAAAATATATATAGACAGAATCAAATCATATTAAAATTTGAATAGATATTGTCAAATTATATAAAAATTTGAATGAAAATAGTCAAATTATATCGTGCAGAGAAGCGGAAGACCGAAATTTGCAACTTGAATATAATTTGAATAAAAACAGTCAATTTAGATCAACATTTAAATAGAAATAATCAAATTATATCAACATTTAAAATAGAAATAGTCAAATTGAATCAAAGTTAGAAGACAGTCAATTTATATTAAAATTTGAATAGATATAGTAAAATTATATAAAAATTTGAATTGAAATAGTCAAAATATATCGTGCAGTGAAGCGAAGCGACAAACCTAAATTTTCAAGCTTATCTAAACTCGAAATTTTACTTCGTGCGCCACTGAAACATTAAGAAGTTCACAATATGCTTTATTTAAATAAAGAAAAAATAATTTAGATTTATCGACGTTACTTTCCCGCAGAAATTATTTTGATATGTGTTTTTTGTATAAATTAATAAACGGGTATATTTGCTGTCCCGCGCTGTTGGCAGGTCTTGATTTTTGGCACCAAAGATCGGGACCTTCAACAAGACAGCAAATCTTATTTAGAGAGAAATTGCATCGTGCTACGTAAGTTAGGAACAACCCGTTGTCCAGATTAACCGCCAATTGTGTTTGTTTACTACCCTCTGTAAATTTTGACTTATTTGCCGCTAATTATTCATGCTATCGTAGGGCGGCAGTGGTCGTTAATCTGGATTTAATTTTCATTTAGTTTAAGTCCTTCATTTTGTTATGGGGAAATGTAATTGGTGTTACTTCAGTACGTTATTTTTAAATTCTTTGTTGTATTGTAATAATATTAATTTTATGTTTGTAAAGATATTTTCGTTAATTAAATAAATAAATAAATAAATAAAGCAGTATGCTAAGGACATATACAGGGAGTTTTTCTTTAAAGTATACAGTGCGTTTTATTTAAGTATGGCTATAGGTAGTTTAGAAAAGCCCCGTGAAAATTTGCCGAGACAAATTTTCTGGGCTTTTAAAAACTCGAAATGTTACTTCATGCGCCACGCGTATAAAACTGATTTCAAGTGAGGTTCAAGTATGCATAAATTTCACAATATTTTAGTGTAAAACACTGATTTCAAGCGTGGTTCAAATATACATAAATTTCACAACACTTCAGTGTTTTATACGCGTGGCGCATGAAGTAAAATTTCGAGTTTAGAAAAGCCCTGAAAATTTGTCTCGGGTCGCTGCGCGACCCTCGACAAATTTTCACGGGGCTTTTCTAAACTCGAAATTTTACTTCATGCTTAGTCTGGGAGTGGAAAACACTCGTTTAAAGTTTCAAACTGAACTCCTTTAAAAACACAATGAATATCCGAAGATTTAAAGAAAATAAGTTGAATTTTGAATATATACAGTGCGTTTTATTTAAGTATGGCCATAGGGACTTACATAGTAAAAATTGTACCATATGTTAACTTTTATTATCGTACAAATTTTTAACAATTTTTTGGTTTTGTTAATAAATCAAATATTTTTCTACGAAATTTACATTGCTTGAAAGATTTCTTTATTTTCGCTTTCAAAGTTGAAATAAATAACACAAATAATTGACCAAAAAATCAACTTGGCGAAAATGTCAAAATGCTTATTGACAAGTGAATGTTATAAAATCGCACGAAGCTTGTTAATATGAATTTATAAAGAACATGTCTGTTAATAACATTGACATCTACTTGTGGATCAATTGAATCCTTCAAAAAGTAATTACTTTAGAACGTTAAAAATGGAAAAGTATAAATCATATAAAACTACAATTGTACACAAATTATTACCGCGAGATTACTTGCCAAGAATGGAATTTTGTGAATGTTACACTAAAAAAGACTGTTATTCCTTATTTTGAATTGTGGAAGCTTCTACTTCGTTATACATGTTAATTTAACACAATAAAACACTTTTAACTTTGTTTGTATAACACAATTTATTTTTATGTGACTGCAGTTTCGGCAAATTCAGCTTGCCATTATCAAACATGATGTTTGATAATGGCAAGCTGAATTTGCCGAAACTGCAGTCACATAAAAAAATTGTGTTATACAAACAAAGTTAAAAGTGTTTTATTGTGTTATTCCTTACTTCACTTTTTATTTTTATCGTTAGATGTACATTTCGTGAATGTTGTAAAAACAAAATTATTAACCATAAATAGGACAGTAAATAAATAAAATCAACGAATTTGGGAAAATTATTTTCCAACAGGATGGAGCCCCAGCTCATAGTGCCGCCGTTGTTACCACATTTTTGAACGAAACTCTTTCTAATTTTCAACACACAATATCACATTACTAAAACAATCATCATGTTTTCGATTAAATATGTTAGAAGCCATAGAAATGCACAAATATAAAGGTAAATTATTAAATTTAGATTTAAGTCCTTCGGAAAAACCCTTTGTTAAACCTTTTACAAGTTCCGAAAAAATGTAATCCCATCAACAGTCCGTAATTTTAATCCCCTTAATGTTTTTCAGCCTTGCGACACCTTTTGTAATTAAAATTAGGGTTTTCCCATCTTTGTCAGGTATATATAGTTGGGCACCTAGTTGTAAGACCATTAGTTATTGATAATGAGTGCTTTGCACTCGAAATGTACATCTAACGAATAAAAATAAAAGTGAAGTAAGGAATAAAAGTGTTTTTTATTGTGATTAAATACTCCACATAACTCAATAAAACAATTAGCTCTTTCTAATAGTTGGATAGGTCGACTTAGACCATTTAAATAGCCTGCCTGAAGCCCTGACTTTTTTTTTGTAGCGTCATTTATCGAATATAGTGTACGACAATGTCCAAGATACGCCCAAAAATCTAGAAGAGTTGAACATAAGAAATACAGAAGCTTGCAACTCCATCACAGTGAGAGCGATGCAAAAACACTTGTATTTTAACGATCGGTTGGGTTTTTGTTTAGCAATGGAAGTTTTGTTTAACAACTAACATTTCGTAGAAAAATGTATGATTTATTGATAAAACCAAAAAAATGTTTCAAATTTGTACAACAAAAGTTAACATAGGGTACAATTTTTACTATGCAAATCCCTATGGCCGTACTTAAATAAAACGCACTGTATGTATTCCAAACTCAGCTTATTTTCTTTAAATCTTTAGATATTCATTGTGTTTTTAAAAGAGTTCAGTTTGAAGCTTTAAACGAGTGTTTTCCACTCCCAGGCTAAGCATGAAGTAAAATTTCGAGTTTAGAAAAGCCCCGTGAAAATTTGTCGAGGGTCGCGCAGCGACCCGAGACAAATTTTCTGGGCTTTTCTAAACTCGAAATTTTACTTCATGCGCCACGCGTATAGAATACTAAAATATTGTAATATATATATATATATGTATATTTGAACCTCGCTTGAAATCAGTGATTTATACGCGTGGCGCATGAAGTAAAATTTCGACTTTAGAAAACCCCAGAAACAGGGCTTTTCTAAACTTGAAATTTTACTTCATGCTTAGTCTGGGAGTGGAAAACACTCATTTAAAGCTTAGGTATTCCATATTTTTCTTAAAGTTCAATGTCAAGCTTTAAACGAGTGTTTTCCACTCCCGGATTAAGCATGAAGTAAAATTTCGAGTTTAGAAAAGCCCCGTGAAAATTTGTCGAGGGTCGCGCAGCGACCCGAGACAAATTTTCTGGGCTTTTCTAAACTCGAAATTTTACTTCAGCCGCCACGCGTATAAAACACTAAAGTATTGTGAATTTTATGTATATTTGAACCTCGCTTGAAATCAGTGTTTTATACGCGTGGCGCATGAAGTAAAATTTCGAGTTTAGAAAAGCCCAGAAACGGGGCTTTTCTAAACTCGAAATTTTATTTCATGCGCCACGCGTATAAAACACTAAAATATTGTGAAATTTATGTATATTTGAACCTCACTTGAAATCAGTGTTTTATATGAGTGGCGCATGAAGTAAAATTTCGAGTTTAGAAAAGCCCAGAAAATTTGTCTCGGGTCGCTGCGCGACCCGAGACAAATTTTCACGGGGCTTTTCTAAACTCGAAATTTTACTTCATGCTTAGTCTGGGAGTGGAAAACACTCGCTTTATGCTTCAAATTGAACTCTTTAGATAAAAAACAACGAAAATCTAAAGATTTAAATAAATAAAATAAGCTGAATTTGGCAACCGTATACTTTAAAGAAAAACTTCCTGCATTTCGAACTCATTAATAATCAGGGGCGCAGCTACCCTGATTATTATCACTATCACATTTTGCCCCTCCCCGAAAAAGATTCTGCGGGTGCATGTCAATATAGGTACCCAATGTTATTTGAAGATTATAAACATCAGCGACGGCTCGCAGCCTAACTTCAGGGTCGGCCACAGCGCCAAAGCACACAAACTTTAAGGTTGGGATCGCGCTTTATAAATACAAGGAATTGCACCACAAAGTCACCTTTCAATAACGGATACCTTGGGTTTCTGGCCTACCCTGAAGCTAGGCTGCGAGCCGCCGCTGATAAACATACATAGTTAAAGCAAAATATTGTATAAAAGACATGTTTTATTTATACATAAGAAGCTATTAGCAAACAATTACATTAAGTTAAAGCGCAGGAAGTCGAAAGTTATGCAAAGTCTTATCCAGAAGTTGTAAACGCGCACTGTACGCTAAACACGAGATTAAAACTTGAGCGGAGTTTGCGGACAGGGAAGGGAAAGGGAAGAGGACGACATTCGAAGATAATCAGCTCACGTACCGAATATTAACATATTTGCGGACAGATTATTATATACACCTAAATCGTGTTTTGAAATTTAGTTGCGCAACAAACGGCTACGAAGGGAGAAGGTGGAGGAAAAGTGGCGCACGGAACAAGGGTCGTTCCGATGATTTGCGAACAGCGGGGGTTAAGGGTGGAGTGACTTTATTAAAAATATTACCCGCCTTTATTTTCACCTTTAACTCTAAATAATCACTTACGGGAGGGTTGGTTTTCTTCGGTTTTTGAGCAAACAACATTAAGTCGCGCATAATTCACATCAAGAGTTTAACTTAAAGGAATGAAGTGTTAAGGGGATTAAAGGAGAAAAATAAAAAAATAAAAATTGAGTCTTGAAATTGTATACAATACTTTATCAAATAGACAAGTACAACATTTAAAAATCGAGTAATTTTTACATTACCAACCTTTATTTATTTAGTAAAACGAATCATCCTTCTTCACGCCGAATCCTCCTACCTTGGCTTATATCTATTTACGTAGTATTAATTTTATATGATTATAATTTTATTATTGTATTTTTTTGTAATAATCTCCTTTGATATTACAAAAAAAATACAATAATAAAATTATAATCATACAAAATTAATACTAGGGGCAGGTGGTGGCCGAGCGGTAACGTCGTCGAGCTGTATCGCTCGGCGAGCCACAAACTCGGGTTCGATTCCCGTGCACGGGGAGACTTTATTTAAAAAAATTCTCGTCGTGCCCCTGGGTGTGGTGTGAATGTGTCGTGACGTCCAAATATATGTTAAATTAATTAATACAATCATCGTTAGTGGCTGAATGGCTAGAACCTATGCCAAACAAACAAAAAATAAAAATTAATACTACGAAAATAGATAAAAGCGTAAATAAATACTTTACTTTACTTAACTAGTGTGTAATTTTCATCAAAATACTTATAATAAATTAATAAAATCACTATCTACCTGATGAAATATAATAAATTGTCGACATATTTAAAGAACCAGAAAGATATTAAAATTTTTAAAATAATGGCAAAAGAGCACAATTCGATGTATGAATGTTTGTAAGTTGACTGTGTGTATGTGTACTTTACATGTTTATATTTTCACCAATTCATCGACTCATTAATTCATGACATCCACACTTCCATTTTAAATCAAGTGAAACATCATATCATATATTTTTAATCTGCATACAATATTAAAAATAAAAATATTATAATATTTAAATTTGTCTCCTTCATGTCATGACATGGTGGGGGAGACTGTTTCACTCCCCCACCATGTCATGACATGAAGGAGACAAATTCAAATATTAAAATCAGAGGAAGATGCCTTCTCTGCAGTAATAAACAAAACTGTAGAAACCTTATACCATACAAGTGAAAAAAAAATTGAAGATACATACACAAAGTCTATTGAATGATTTGATTTTGAATTAGCACACATTGATAAAAACACTCAGACACTAACTTCTGGTTGCAAAGGGCTACCACAGTCAGTAACACTAACAATCACTAGCGACGGCTCGCAGCCTAACTTCAGGGTCGGCCACAGCGCCAAGGCACACAAAATTGGAGTTTGGGATCGCGCTTTATAAATACAAGGAATTGCACAACAAACCTTGGGTCTCTGGCCTACTCTGAAGTTAGGCTGCGAGCCGCCGCTAATCACTATTAGGAATACTAATTAGAATTAGCACTTCGCGTTTTAAAAATGAACAATTGCATTTTATTTCGAATTATTTTGAGAAACTGATTGATTGCGTGTATACTTTTCGGATATTGCACCTCTACTACCTACTGAGCAAACACAATTAAGTAATGTTTCATCAACTTTAAAACAACGTTTAATGTTGCTACAATGTTGAAATAACGTTATTTATTTGTTTTTTGCTCAGTGGGTAAATTGATGAATTGATTAAATTCAATAGAAAACGTGTGTCTGTTTTTATGCAGTTCGCAAATCGAAGAGAGAATAAAAATCACACACACACACATATTTAATAAAATCAACACATACATAAATAGACAATGCGTGAATAACAATTGAATCGGTTTAAAGATAAAACTTTGACAATAAATCGAGAGATGCCACTGCGTGTATTAAATTTACCAATTTAAATTAAAACAAAAATTAAATCTTCTACGATAAATCGAGAGATGTCGCTATGTGTATTAAATCACATTTAATAATAAATGACCAGTATACAGGCGGATTTTGATAACTTTGTTTAGTAGTCGAAGTGATTATGGATGAAAGCACATTCAATTTCTGATAGTTCACTGTGGACTAATTACGGATTAAAAAGTAAAGCAATAATGTTTAGATTAATCAAAAAACAGTCAATATTTAAACTGCAGTGAAACAAAGCAAGTGACTTTTATTCAATTTCGTGTAAAAATTGAATACTGGGGCCCGCCGTGGCCGAGCGGTTGAGCCGCCGGTTTGGCCAAATCGGTCACGGAGGTGATCTGGGTTCGATTCCCAGCGGAGGCGAGTAATTTTTCCAACGAAAAATACTCGTCTCCGGTTCCATGGATGTGTGTGAATGTGTTGTGACGTCCAAATTAGTCGAAATATATGTTAATATAGTTAATATAAATCAACGTTAGTGGCTGAATGATAAAAACCTATGCCAAAAAAAAAGAAAAAAAAAATTGAATAAAATTGAAAAATTTCACTAGTCACGTAATTAAGTACATAATAAAGCGGTTAAACAAAGTTAAGAGTGTTTTATTTACAAATATCTATCTTATCATATTAGAAAGAAAAGAAAGAAAAAAATCATTCAAAAAATAATGCTACATATGCATATACATGTAAAAATTACAAAGAATATTGTTATATACAAAATACATACGTATGTACCGGGTGGTTGATTAAGGGTGGCCAACGGCTGTATCTCAGAAACTATACATCGTAGTATCTTGCAGTAAAAAAATTCATAGTAAAAGTGGCCAAGAGAAATTACTGGAATTTACTTGTAAGTTTTTAGATTTACCACTAGAGAGTGCAATTTTTATCATACAAGATAAAAGCAAGGTTTTCTCAAGATACGTCGATTGACACATATGTGTTACAAGGTATGATAGAATTGTATCTTTCCATGTTTTCCCCTACCCCTTTCTCCGCAGATCATAGGTCCTACGAAAGAAACAATGACGTTGTATTTGGTTACGTTTTTGAGTCTATCATAACCTCTCTTTCTGGTTTCGCTGTACTTTCATAGATACATTTTTTAATATTAAAGTATTAAGTTTTTCAAAATAACAAAGGTTTTAAGAGCAAAATCTCTCATAGAAAATAATATGCAAAGAGGAGAACATTTAATAAATTGTAAAAATGACGTTGTATCTGGTTACGTTTTTGAATCTATCATAACCTCTCTTCCGGTTTCACTGTACTTTCATAGATAGATATTTTAATATTAGAGTATTAAGTTTTTAAAAATAACAAAGGCTTTAAGAGAAAAATCTCTCAAATAAAATGAAATGCAAAGAGGAGCAAATTTAATAAATTGTAAATATCTAAAATTATTAACATGTTTAAAAATAAAAATTTCCCCTTTTCGTACCTTCTTTAAAAGTTAAATTTGAAGCTTTAAACAAGTGTTTTCCACTCCCAGATTAAGCATGAAGTAAAGTTTCGAGTTTATAAAAGCCCCGTGAAAATTTGTCGAGGGTCGCGCAGCGACCCGAGACAAATTTTCTGGGCTTTTCTAAACTCGAAATTTTACTTCATGCGCCACGCGTATAAAACACTAAAATATTGTGAAATTTATGTATATTTGAACTTCGCTTAAAAACTGTTTTATACGCGTGGCGCATGAAGTAAAATTTCGAGTTTAAAAAAGCCCAGAAAATTTGTCTCTTGTCACGGGGCTTTTCTAAACTCGAAATTTTACTTCATGCTTAGTCTGGGAGTGGACAGCACTCGTTTAAAGCTTCAATTTAAAATTTTAAGAATTAATATTCAGTTACTGTAATTACTTGTAATTATCTAAATCATGAAGTAACCACATTTACTCTATACGGAAAGACAGCAGAGGCGGTGGTCGCTGGCGGGTGCCCCCAGGGAGGGGTTCTCTCGCCGCTCCTGTGGTGCCTCGTCATGGACGACCTTCTGCTGCTACTTGAAAACCAGGGCATTTATGCCCTGGGGTACGCAGATGATCTGACCATTCTAGTTAGCGGGAAGTTTGGGACCACTGTATCAAGCCTGATGCAGAGGGCACTAACTACCGTGGAAAGATGGTGCAAGAACGAAGGGTTAGCTGTAAACCCGGCCAAAACGGCGAGAGTCCCCTTTACCAGGAGACGAAAAACCGATGACATAACATCGCTACGCATGTATGAAATGGAAGTCCCAATCAAAAATGAAGTAAAATATCTAGGGGTCATACTTGATACCAGATTGAACTTCAACTTCCACCTGGAGAACATCAGCAAAAGGGCCATGAGAGGACTTTTTGCGACCAGGAAAATGGTAGGACGCACATGGGGATTGAGACCCAGTATGACCAAATGGCTATACACCGTGGTCATAAGACCCATAGTGACATACGCGGCGCTCGCTTGGGGAGAGAAAACCCAAACCAAGAGCGCAGCCGTAAAACTCGAAAGAGTGCAACGACAGGCGTGTCTGCTGATTACTGGGGCAATGAGAACAACGCCCACAGCAGCCATGGAACACATATTATCGCTTCTACCACTACATCTATATGTTATGATGGAAGCCAGACAGGCAGCCTACAGACTGCACATAAATGGACACACTTTAAATGTAGGGTCATCTAGACCGGAAACATTTAAAGTGCTACAAGAAGAAGAAATCCTAAAAATGAGGTCCGATTTCACTAAAATCGTACACCCATCCCGCAGATTCAAAATAATCATACCACAGCGGAGTGAATGGACAAATGGAACATACCCGGGAACGAGTAAAGGAACACTAAAGGAACCGGGGCTGGTATCTATGGAGGCTGTAACCGGAGCAAACAACTCACGGTTGCTCTGGGGAAACATGCCTCCATCTTCCAGGCTGAAGTGGCCACCATTGACTGGTGTGCCCACCACATAATGGAGTCGGGACTCAACAAAGGACCAATTACCATTATGTCGGACAGCCAGGCAGCCCTAAAAGCGCTAGCCTCGCCGATAGTTCAGTCCAGACTGGTTATAGACTGCATAAACAGGCTGGACGCACTGGCGACAACAACAAAAACACAGCTAGAATGGATACCCAAGGACCAAGGAATTAGTGGACACTTGGGGGCCGACTTGCTGGCCAAACAAGGGGCAACAGGTGAATTTATAGGACCTGAACCCGCTTTCGGAATACCACATGAAACCGGAAAGGAAATAATCCGACGCAAGTTAGCAGAGGAGCATACAAAGGCATGGCACAACCAAATGGGAATGAGGCACACGAGACTCTTCCTAGATGGCCCGGTACCTGATAGCGCATTAGCGCTGTCAGGACTGAGCAGAATGAAACTAAGGAAAATCACAGGACTAGTTACGGGGCACTGTGACCTGAATAAGCACAAACATAGGATGGGTCTTGAGAAAAGCCCCCTATGCCGTGGGTGCTTGGAAGAAGAGGAAACTCCCCAACACCTACTGTGCACATGCGAAGCCTATAAACGGCAACGCACGGAGCAACTCGGGAAGCCCGTGCTTCCTGAAGAACAGCTCAAGAACATCCCCTGGCCCAAACTCCTGGACTTCTTAGAAGACACAGGAATATACAGGGAGTAAAATAACCAGAGGAGCACAAAAGGACCACGGAGACCGTAGTGCAGGGACGCTAAGCGATACCACCTCATGTGGAAAAAAAAACACATTTAACTTAATTAAAAGTTCAATTTGAAGCTTAAAACAAGTGTTTTCCACTCCCAGACTAAGCATGAAGTAAAATTTCGAGTTTAGAAAAGCCCCGTGAAAATTTGTCGAGGGTCGCGCAGCGACCCGAGACAAATTTTCGGGGATTTTCTAAACTCGAAATTTTACTTCTTGCGTCACGCGTATAAAACACTAAAATATTGTGAAATTTGTGTATATTCGAACTTTGCTTAAAATCTGTTTTATATGCGTGGCGCATGAAGTAAAATTTCGAGTTTAGAAAAGCCCAGAAAATTTGTCTCGGGTCGCTGCGCGACCCTCGACAAATTTTCACGGGGCTTTTCTAAACTCGAAATTTTACTTCATGCTTAGTCTGGGAGTGGAAAACACTCGTTTAAAGCTTCAATTTAAAATTTTAAGAATTAATATTCAGTTACTGTAATTACTTGTAATTATCTAAATCATGAAGTAACCACATTTAACTTAATTAAAAGTTCAATTTGAAGCTTAAAACAAGTGTTTTCCACTCCCAGACTAAGCATGAAGTAAAATTTCGAGTTTAGAGAAGCCCCGTGAAAATTTGTCGAGGGTCGCGCAGCGACCCGAGACAAATTTTCGGGGCTTTTCTAAACTCGAAATTTTACTTCATGCGCCACGCGTATAAAATACTAAAATATTGTGAAATTTGTGTATATTCGAACTTCGCTTAAAATCTGTTTTATATACGTGGCGCATGAAGTAAAATTTCGAGTTTAGAAAAGCCCAGAAAATTTGTCTCGGGTCGCTGCGCGACCCTCGACAAATTTTCACGGGGCTTTTCTAAACTCGAAATTTTACTTCATGCTTAGTCTGGGAGTGGACAACACTCGTTTAAAACTTCAAAATAAAATTTTAAGAATTATTATTCAGTTACTGTTATTACTTGTAATTATCTAAATTATGAAGTAACCACATTTAAATTAAGCGCGCATTTGTGACGTAAGCGATCTCTACCCCCACTCAAAAATCTTCGATTCTGTCGATCCTTCTTACCGTATACTCGACCGCTCTTGGGTTTTAAATGCCAAATTAAGCTACGTCAAAAATAACAAATTCAAAATTTTACTCAATTTTAACTATTTTCTCGTCTATTTAGCTTTTACATAAAACGCAGGGGAGAATGAAAATGTCTAGCCGTTTAAACACCTGTAACTTTGGTTTGGTTTTACCAAATTTAACAAACTTAGGGTCATTTAATAGATGCACTTCACAATGTACTTTACACTTACTTAAGCTTAGATATTAAGCACTAGAGGATGCGATTCAAACAATTAATATATTATCTCAATTTTCTTTAAATTATCTAATTGAAAGGTATATGTTAGTTACGTTAGTTAATTAAAATGAAAAATACTGTGAAAACTGGCGCAAACCGCAACTCGATAACTTTCTCCTAGCCAGAGATATAGTAAAATTTGACAGAATGGCGTATTTTGCATTAATAGCGCCCTCTGGCCATTAATATAGAAACTGAAGTAAATTAGAGTACACAATAGTTTAAAGTGCTGTCAATTATCTCGAATCACTCTAAGTTTATTAAATTTGTATAAATTTGTTTGATATTACAATCATTTTAATGATATTAAGTCTAATTATAATGGTTTGTAAATTAAATTCACTTGGTTTTGTTTCACTTATATGTATTTTATTTTCTACTAGTTATTTACATAGAGAATAAAAAACAAACCACTGGTTTTTCTAAGCACTGTATCACATCTAATCACCATTTTTCTTCAAACGATTTAAAAATTCTGCATACAGGTAATAAGGGATTAACGCTTAACTACCGGGAGGGTTTAGAAATTTCAAAAGCCATAAAGGCAAGTAAAAATGTGGTCAACGATAACGAAGACCTTTATAATTCCCCGATATTAAATGCCCTTATTACCCAATAAAACCTAAAACTCGAAACTGTATATATTCCCAAACAAATCCATTTGTACATCATTCTTGATAATGGCATTAAGCCGAAACTAGTAGTAAATAAAAAAATATATAAGTGAAACAAAACCAAGTGAATTTAATTTAGAAACCATTATATTTTAAAATGTTTTACCAAGTGATTAATGAGAAAAAAGTGTCCGATATAAGTCTAATTATTTTCTATCTATTTTCTATTTTCTAACTATTTTCCTCTGCTTCTTATGTAAAACGCCAAAGCACGATAAAGTAGTTAAAATCGAGCAAAATTTTGCGTATATTAAGATTAATATATTTTTGACATAGCTTAATTTACCATTTTTATACAACCTTTTTTCTTTCTTTGCAAAGTCAGATAAAATTATTATATTCGTTATTTTTTTATGTTTTGTTTGTTATTGTTTTAATAAAGTATTGTAACACACTTTAAACACAAACTTTCAGCATTTAACAGCATGATTTTTAGAGCTTTAAATCTTCCTGTTTCAATAGAAAATAGAAAAAATAAATTAACACTAATAAGAAAAATAGATATTTTATTAGGTTACAGCAAATTCACAATTAACAAACTAATTAATAGACAAAAGAAACTAAACATTAAACTCCGTCACAAATCTCACACCACAAAAAGAAAGAAAAAATAACAAATTTGCTAGGTTTATATATAACAACAGAACTTCTAATCAATTCACAAAGCTCTTGAATAAATTCAATATGACTCCTGAATTTTATAATAACAATAAATTTAAAACATTATTAGGCAATCAATTTACAAAAACGAGCCACTTAGAAGAGTCCGGAATTTATTCAATTAAATGCAATGATTGTGATAAATGTTACATAGGCCAAACTCAAAGGAATCCATTAAAAAGATTCAAAGAACATGTATATCATGTCAAAAATAAAAACATTGATAAATCCGTTTTAGCTGGCCATAATTTAAAAACAGGACTTTATTTTTCAACAGACAATATCACATTACTAAAACAATCATCACATTTTCGATTAAATATGTTAGAAGCCATAGAAATGCACAAACATAAAGATAAATTATTAAATTTTGATTTAAGTCCTTAAAAAACCCTTTGTTAAACCTTTTACAAGTTCCGGAAAAGTGTAATTCCATCAACAGTCCGTAATTTTAATCTCCTCAATGTTTTTCAGCCTTGCGACACCTTATGTAATTAAAATTAGGTTTTCCCATCTTTGTCAGGTATATAAAGTTGAGCACCTAGTTGTAAGACCATTAGTTATTGATAATGAGTGCTTTGCACTCGAAATGTACATCTAACGAATAAAAATGAAAGTGAAGTAAGGAATAAAAGTGTTTTTTATTGTGATTAAATACTCCACATAACTCAATAAAACAATTATTGTAATAAGTGTTTTTAATTGGTATATTTACTACAATTAAAAACACTTATTACAATACTTTGTTAAAACAATAACAAACAAAACGTAATATAATAATTTTATCTATGCATTTTTAAATATTCTAATCTCATAACCTGCTATAATTTGAGATTGTAAATGATCTTGGATTTACTTGCATACTCGCCTAACATAACATATAAATGGGAAACAGTGATCTCCGTTATTTTCTTAATTCTCGTTTTTGACCTTTTGGACATAAAACAAAAGAGGCTAAACTTACTAGCTTTTTAAATATATTTTTATATGGTGCGCGGTTGGAAATCGGCAAATTTACCAAACTGTTTGCTATATCTTTGGTTAGAATGAAGATATTAGGATCAGGTTTTCACCATTTTTCTTAGTATTTCACCCTGTAATAAACATGTGTAAGAAAACTATACCTTACAATTTGAAACATTTTAGAAAATCTAGAAAATATGGTTGTTGTTCTAAAAAGGACCACTGGCGGTTACTATAAGAATTAAATTAAAGAGAAAAGAACGTGTTTTGAAAGTACTTTTTATTACCTATCAAATGATACTAATTTCATTAATTTTAATTAATCGTAACTAAAGTTACATGCAGTTCAATGATCACACTTTCCAGCTCTCCCCTACTTCATATACAGAGAGTTTTATGTAACGCCGAACATTTTCAATGTTTATTTTCGTATGTTCGATTTGTCAATGCAAAGCATTCAATACACCTTCAATTCTTAGGTTATGTGTAAACAGGGTTGCTTATATGACCATTAAAAATTATAGCCAATTGCAATCAACGCCTCAACTTATTTCAGTACAAATTGTACAAACAGGGAGTTTTTCTTTTAAGTCCTAATTATAGCGTGTGTGCCGTAAATCTTTAAATTATCTTTATTTTTTTTTAAGAGTTCAATTTGAAACCTAAAACGAGTGTTTTCCACTCCCAGACTAAGCATGAAGTAAAATTTCGAGTTTAGAAAAGCCTGAAAATTTGGTTTGGTCGCGTAGCGCGAAGCGCGGAGCGACCAAACCAAATTTTCAGGCTTTTCTAAACTCGAAATTTTACTTCATGCGCCACCGGTAAAAAATACTGACATATTACGAAGTTTCAAACACACCGCAAACTTCACATTGAATCAGTGTTTTGTAACGGTGGCGCATGAAGTAAAATTTCGAGTTTAGAAAAGCCTAATTTGGCTCGGTCGCTTCGCTTCGCTACGCGCCCGAGCCAAATTTTCAGGCTTTTCTAAACTCGAAATTTTACTTCATGCTCAACCTGGGAGTGGAAAACACTCGCTTCAAATTAATTTCTGTTTTTTTTTTTTTAAAGAGTTCAATTTGAAACCTAAAACGAGTGTTTTCCACTCCCAGACTAAGCATGAAGTAAAATTTCGAGTTTAGAAAAGCCTGAAAATTTGGTTTGGTCGCGTAGCGCGAAGCGCGGAGCGACCAAACCAAATTTTCAGGCTTTTCTAAACTCGAAATTTTACTTCATGCGCCACCGGTACAAAATACTGACATATTTCGAAGTTTAAAACACACCGCAAACTTCACATTGAATCAGTGTTTTGTAACGGTGGCGCATGAAGTAAAATTTCGAGTTTAGAAAAGCCTAATTTGGCTCGGTCGCTTCGCTTCGCTATGCGCCCGAGCCAAATTTTCAGGCTTTTCTAAACTCGAAATTTTACTTCATGCTCAACCTGGGAGTGGAAAACACTCGTTTAAAGCTTCAAATAAATTTCTTTTAATAAACCAAGTGTTAGAAAATGTACAACGCATGCATATGTATACTTAAAAGTAAAATTCTCTGTATGAAAATTAACATTGAAAATGTTCGGTGTTACATAAAACTCTCTGTATGCGAGATAAAGAAACAAGTGAGTAGTTAAAATTGAGTACAAGTCAGCTTTTTTCTGTTAAGTTCCGATTTTTATTCCGACAAAAATAACGGATTGTTCCGGTTTGCAGTTTAGTTCCGGTTCGAAGCCCTGCTTGTGTTGCGGGTGCGGGTCGGGCACGGTCCAACGCAGGCCCAATTTTTTGGACCCGCACCCGACCCACTATCAGCTTTTTGAGATTAAATTATAATCTCGATAAGCTGATAGTGGGTCGGGTGCAGGTCAAAGAAATTGGACTTTAACCAAAATACAAAATTTAATGAAAATCCGGTTTCGCTCATGAAAATTTGTTGCCTCGAAAACGCGAAATTAACAAAAACCGCGTCACTTAACGGCGTTGACGAGTAGTATTCTCAAAACCGAGAATTCGCATTGCCGTGTCGCCCCTCCGCAGCTGTCTTTCATAATTTTTACTATAAATATGAAAGCGAAGAGTATTGTGAATTCCCAGCGCAAGTTTTCGAGAGTGTATGCACGTATATGAAACAGTCGGGCACGTAAGGGTTAGAATTAGCGGGAATATTGAAACTAGCAATGACATTATACACGCTCCATTGTATTTCTGTGTGCATTAAGTGTATTTGTCAAGTCTGGTTTAGATAGGATTCCCCAAACGGGACCCGCCATTGTGAAATTCTGGCTCGCCATCCGACAATTCACCTGAATTAACTTCGCACATTGTTTTCGCAGAACGTACTCGACACGATTATCTTAATCTTAATAAATCAAATTTGTCAAGGCATTTGTTTGCATACTACTATTATTACAATATACTATATTAGATTATTTTAAATAGCATCTTTGTGACAGTTTAAATATAATAAAAACATATATATATATATATATATATATATATATATATATATATATATATATATATATAACAAATCTTTATTATCAGAGGACAATACAAAATAATTAATTACATTATTGTTTATAATCAATAAATATAAATAAAATAAACTTCCTCTTGATAACTGGCTATCGACCAGAGGTCTTTCCGCCGAGAATTGATGATGGTACTATTTTCTTTGACAGTTAGTGTGGGTGGTGAGATGAAATAAAGTCGAAAATAATAAAAACATTTATCCTATATTCAGTAAAACTTACTACACAATGGATTTTTTGCACAGATCCCCCCTATTAGAGAATGAATTTAACCACAGCAGATTTTGTCTGTTGTTTTTAAATAAATGGATTTTTTGCACAGATTTTATTTTTCCAGACTTATGAGGGGTATGTAAAGTTATTTAAATTAAAAACACTTGGTATTGTTTCACAAATTAATTTGTGAAACAATACCAAGTGTTTTTAATTTAAATAACTTTACATATTCTGATATGTTTCACCAAGTGCCAAATGAGAAATTAATTCAAGAAATTACTTATTAGGGGTATTGAAAAATAAAAAAAATGAAATTTCAGTACCCACCCTATTAGAGAATAAATTTGGCCACAGCAGATTTTGTTTGTTGTTTTCAAATAAGTGGATTTTTTACACAGATACCGAAATTTCATTCTTTTATTTTTCAAGACCCCTCATAAGTCTTAAAAAATAAAAATAGAATGAAATTTCGGTATCTGTGCAAAAAATCCATTTATTTGTATAAACAACACACAAAATCTGCCGTGGTTAAATTCATTCTCTAATAGGGGGGATCTGTGCAAATAATCCATTGTGTAGTAAGTTTTACTGCAAAAAAAATCCATTTATTTGAAAACAACAGACAAAATCTGCTGTGGTTAAATTTATTCTCTAATAGGGGGATCTGTGCAAAAAATCCATTGTGTAGTAAGTTTTACTGCAAAAAATCTATTTATTTGAAAACAACACACAAAATCTGCCGTGGTTAAATTCATTCTCTAATAGGGGGGATCTATGCAAAAAATCCATTGTGTAGTAAGTTTTACTGCAAAAAACCCATTTATTTGAAAACAACAGACAAAATCTGCTGTGGTTAAATTTATTCTCTAATAGGGGGATCTATGCAAAAAATCCATTGTGTAGTAAGTTTTACTGCAAAAAATCCATTTATATGAAAACAACAGACAAAATCTGCTGTGGTTAAATTCATTCTCTAATAGGGGGATCTGTGCAAAAAATCCATTGTGTAGTAAGTTTTACTGCAAAAAATCCATTTATTTGAAAACAACAGACAAAATCTGTTGTTGTTAAATTCATTCTCTAATAGGCGGGATCTGTGCAAAAAATCCATTGTGTGGTAAGTTTTACTGCAATAAATCCATTTATTTGAAAACAACAGACAAAATCTGCTGTGGTTAAATTTATTCTCTAATAGGGGGATCTATGCAAAAAATCCATTGTGTAGTAAGTTTTACTGCAAAAAATCCATTTATATGAAAACAACAGACAAAATCTGCTGTGGTTAAATTCATTCTCTAATAGGGGGATCTGTGCAAAAAATCCATTGTGTAGTAAGTTTTACTGCAAAAAATCCATTTATTTGAAAACAACAGACAAAATCTGTTGTTGTTAAATTCATTCTCTAATAGGCGGGATCTGTGCAAAAAATCCATTGTGTAGTAAGTTTTACTGCAATAAATCCATTTATTTGAAAACAACAGACAAAATCTGCTCTAGCCAAATTCTCTAATAGGGGGGATTCTATCTATCTACTAAATCGGTGTTGAAATATGTAATCACTTATATAAATTAAAAGAAAATCCATAAACATCTTCTTCCTTTTAGCACATGTTCAAAGGACGAGTTTATCTTCCTGAATGAAGTTCTTTAAAGCATCTTGATAGTGTACACGTGGCCGGGTGTGTGCATACGTGCATGTGTGTGTGTGTGTTGAAAAAGAGGAGTGAAGTATGCTATTTATATAGACGTAAGTGGATCTTGGGGATCCCAAAGTAGGACGTCTTAGTCACTGAAAAACTTTAGAGCAACATCCACGTCGCGCTCCCCCTTAATGCAACGAATCGGGCGAAAAATGTGCGGGGTTGTTTAATAGCAAAACACGTTTTCGTTATTTACGCCTTATTCCCGGCTCGGTTGCACCGAGGAATCGCCGTGTTTTATAAATAGTGAGTAAACTGGATTGTGTACGTTCACGAACGTCGACCTTTATGTCTTGTTTATAATTGGATTTTCAAAGAAAATTCTGTTGTTTTTAAAAACATTATTTATAAACAGTGTAATTGTATCGCTAATTTCTTTCGATTTTATAAAAGCTTGGCTTTTTACAATTGAAACGATGGTTTTGGAAAGAGCTTAGTCTAAAAACATGGTATTAATACTGTTACCTTTGCTGGGGCACATTCGCCAAAAGCGAGTTGTCTTGTGCCACAATGAGTGAAGAGCACAAAGAATAGGTTCACAAATTACACAATAAGTGAAGAGGAAACAATGCAAGCATTTGTTATTAACACTAAAAATCATTGATAACACACTAAATATCTGATTTTCAAAGCAATGAATGCTTGAAGAAATACAGCGTATATATCAGTCTATGTATACTTAAAAGAAAAATTATCTGTATTAAATACCCCATTGTATTTATATCGTTATGGGTGATTGCCCCCATCTTGTTAAAACCAAATTCATCTCAAATTTTTGCAACTACAACATAAAGATGTGCAGTGGCGTTTATGACGAGTTAATATGTTGTTTTATAAATTTATTTTTCTAAAGTTATACAAAAACAAGTACAAAAAATTATGATGTGTTCATCACAGCACTTTCCCCATCATTTAAACAATTGATGATTGACATACTAAACGTATTTTACTTGTGAATTGGTTAAAGACCATTTCACATTAAATCAGCGCTTAATACGCGTGGCGCATGAAGTAAAATTTCGAGTTTAGAAAAGCCCCGTGAAAATTTGTCTCGGGTCGCTGCGCGACCCTCGACAAATTTTCTACGCGGGGCTTTTCTAAACTCGAAATTTTACTTCATGCTTAGTCTGGGAGTGGAAGACACTCGTTACTTTAAATTGCATCACAACTGTTAAAATGTGTATCGTAACCAGACCCGCCGCAAGCGAACTCTACTTTTAATAATATTAACATTATAAACCACGAAATGCAAAAAAAGTTGAAACCTGGGAAAATATCGAAAAAACATCTGATTTTTAAAGCAATGAATGCTTGAAGAGCTACAGCGTATATATCAGTCTATGTATACTTAAAAGAAATATTCCCTGTATTAAATACCCCATTATATTTATATCGTTTTGGGTGATTGCCCCCATCTTGTTAAAACCAAATTCATCTTGAATTTTTGCAACTACAACATAAAGCGGTGCAGTGGCGTAGATAACTGTTTATGATGAGTTAGTATTTTGTTTCATAAATGTATTTTTGTTAAGTTAGACAAAAACAAGTACAAAAAATTATGATGTGTTCATCACAGCACTTTCCCCATCATTTAAACAATTGATGATTGACATACTAAACGTATTTCACTTGTTATTTGGTTAAAAACCATTTCACATTAAATCAGCGCTTAATACGCGTGGCGCATGAAGTAAAATTTCGAGTTTAGAAAAGCCCCGTGAAAATTTGTCTCCGGTCGCTGCGCGACCCTCGACAAATTTTCTACGCGGGGCTTTTCTAAGCTCGAAATTTTACTTCATGCTTAGTCTGGGAGTGGAAGACACTCGTTACTTTAAAATGCATCACAACTGTTAAAATATGTATCGTAACCAGCCCCGCCGCAAGCGGACTATACTTTTAATAATTTCAACGTTATAAACCACGAAATGCAAAAAAAAGTTGAAATCTGGGAAGATATCGAAAAAATATGTGATTTTCAAAGCAATGAATGGTTGAAGAAATACAGCGTTTATATCAGTCTATGTATACTTAAAAGAAAAATTGCCTGTATTAAATACCCCATTGTATTTACATCGTTATGGGTGATTGCCCCCATCTTGTTAAGACCAAATTTATGTTGAATTTAAGCGCTGATTTAATGGTGCAGTGGGGTAGATAACTAAATCTGGAAAAATATCGAAAAATATCTGATTTTCAAAGCAATAATTGCATGAAGAAATACAGCGTTTATATCAGTCTATGTATACTTAAAAGAAAAATTCCCTGTATTAAATACCCCATTGTATTTATATCGTTTTGGATGATTGCCTCCATCTTGTTAAAACCAAATTCATCTTGAATTTTTGCAACTACAACATAAAGCGGTGCAGTGGCGTAGATAACTGTTTATGATGAGTTAGTATTTTATTTCATAAATGTATTTTTCTAAAGTGATACAAAAACAAGTGCAAACAATTATGATGTGTTCATCACAGCATTTTCCCCATCATTTAAACAATTGATGATTGACATACTAAACGTATTTCACTTGTTAATTGGTTAAAGACCATTTTACATTAAATCAGCGCTTAATACGCGTGGCGCATGAAGTAAAATTTCGAGTTTAGAAAAGCCCCGTGAAAATTTGTCTCGGGTCGCTGCGCGACCCTCGACAAATTTTCTACGCGGGGCTTTTCTAAACTCGAAATTTTACTTCATGCTTAGTCTGGAAATGGAAGACACTCGTTACTTTAAAATGCATCACAACTGTTGTATCGTAACCAGCTCCGCCGCAAGCGGACTATACTTTTTATAATTTCAATATTACAACCACGAAATGCAAAAATAAGTTGAAATCTGGGAAATCTGAAATCTGGTAGATTGCGAAAAGAATCGCACTTTTAATGTTTGAAGTATTTTGCAGCCAAGAATTGGCAATTTTATTTATACTTATGTTTGAACTGCGCGGTAACGTAACTGCCAGTCTAAAGTGTCAAATTGTTAAGGGAGAATGGCAAAGCTATACTGATGAGAGATAAATCTCGAAACGCGTCTATAGAAATCCGGAATAATTTGTTCCAAATTGTTACATTTGCAGTAGGTTATGTATGTAACAGCAAACACTTGTTGTATAATTCAATATCCATCGGGGTATTAGCTCTTTATAGTCTTTGTAAGACTAACTTGTTGTAGATTGGGAAAAGAATCTCGGCACTTTTAATGTTTGAAGTAATGAAATTTGAAAAAAATGTTATTCAGCTCGTAAAACTGCATTACTATGCCTATTTAACGGTAAGAATTTACTATACACCCCGTGGGTATTATAGATAAAAATGATATTATTCGAAAGTACTCGACGAGTACTATCTAGATATGCTATTAATGTCGATCGGAAATATTAAATAAATAAAAAAATGTAGTTTGAAATTTTTTTAAATATCGAGTCCTAGCAGTATGTAAAATAATCATCGTGCGCAAAGAGATTTACGCAATTTATTCTATTGCAAACCTTTCTCCTAACCTAATGTTACCTAGAAGTATGTGGAATATTTAACGTGAGCAAACATTTTTTCGGCGAAATATAGCTGTTGACACAAATTAGAATTTATCCCAAATGAATTTCCAAGAGTGTATTAATTTATGTTAGTTATTCTATAAATCCATATGAGTCCAAGTGTAATGTGCTAATGTGTCATCTGGTTAAATCTAACTTTAAGTTGAAGTTAGATTGAAGTCTATAACAAACTTTTCTTTCGACTTCCCCAATGTCTCCAGTAAAGGTTGCAATGGTTAACACTGATTGAGGTTTTATAGAAGTTTCTAGTCGAAATTTCAAAGTTGAAAAATGGTGAACTTTTATCATTTCCGTAGTGAATTTATTGATTTTAATTGGTGATATATGTCAGTGTGAATCTATATTCTAATGCATGTTATTCCACGAGGTGTAAAGTAAAGTCGAGCCCATTTAACTGTTTCAACATCTCTTATTTTCATTCCTTTAAAAATGGTCTAACAAACCGAAACTAGTCGGAATAAAGTTTTAATTTGTGAAACAATACCAAGTGTTTGTAGTTTAAATAACTTTACCATATCTTATAGTTTTCGAAATCTCCATAGAGACATGAAAAAAAACTCACCCTGCATACAACTAAAAGTAAAATTCACTGTACCTCAGTACATTTTAAATTAATTAATAACAGTTTTAACAGCCAATTCACAATTATTAAAAAAAAATGATACCATTTATAATGTATAAATCATTTTGAGTATTTAAACAAATTCACAGCGATTCGTGTTTTGATTATGAGAAAGGTACATTTTGATTTGCATTTTACATTTCGGGAATTATTTTGCAGTGTAGCCAGTCTTTCTCTCTGTTGTGCCGTTAATAAATATGGAACAAAGGGGAATTATTTATTACTTTGTAAGTTGGCTTTATCTTATAATGGAGTTCGGAATAAGTCGAAAATCGATTCGCTTAATTTTCCACGTCGACTCTATACATCTATACAGACACTTTGTGTTTCATCCATTATCAGGATGATATTATTTTTGGTATTCGCATGTTGAAATGGAATATGATTTAAATTTAACATAAAAAATTAAAAGGGAATATTGTTTAAATTTAATTCCCAGTATCAATGTGGGTAGTTTTTTTAAAGGCATTAAGCTATTAACGGATTTTCATGCATTTCAATTAAGGTGGAAATATTGGATGTATTATTGGATAATATTCCAATAATACCAACCGTGTGTCCCCGGATTACAACCCGGGGGACTCTTTTGTAAGAAAAAATGATTATAAATATGTTTTTATATTTATAATCCATTTTTCTTAAAAAAGGCACCCCGTAGGCACCAAGAAATCATATATTTTAAAATTGTTGCAGACTATACGAGGGCAAATTTTGAAAAAGCAATGAATAGGTTTTATTAATCGATATATATACATAATTATCTTTATTTACAGAAAATTAACAAAATATATAACATCTATTCTAGATTAGATATAAACACAAAATATATTTCTGTAAATCGGCTATCGAGCTGCGGTCTTTCAGCCTGTTTTTGTCATTAGTGTCGTTGTCTTATTGCTTGTCATATTGTCAGCGTTGTGTCTATGTCAGTTGTTCAGTCGTTGTCTCTGAAAAATGGTGATATGAATTGATGAGTTGTTGTGATTGGATGTTTGTATTTAGGGCTGATGTTGGGATTTCGCGGGATAAATAGGTGGTTGATTAGTTCGTGGTTAGAAGGGTTTAAGGTAAATGTTTGGAATAGGTGGATGATTCGTTGTTCTATGGGGATTATATTGCATTTTTGGTATAGGAGGGCAATGAAAGGGTTGTGTAACGGGTTCTGTGGGTGTCTTATTTTGGTGAGTACTCTGAGAGCCGATCGTTCAGCAATTTGGAGATGATTTAGGACTGAGGGCAGAGAATTGTGATAAAGGACAGCAGCATAGTCGAGCAAAGGCCGACAAATCGTCTTGTATATTTGAACGGCAGTTTTGTAATAATAATATCTTCGCTTCGATACGTTAATGTTCTGAAATGTCGTGCACTTGCTCGAACTTTACCTTTGAGGTTTTGGGAGTGTAGTTTGAAGGAGAATTTGGAGTCAAATGTTATTTCAAGATACTTAGCGGTTGTAGCTGGGGAGATGCGGTGATTATTTATGGAGACTGTGATAGGTGAGTTGTTGGGTCGATGAAAAGGTATTAGGAGTTGAGATTTGTTGGAATTGATGATTATTCTCCATTTAGCAAACCAAAGTTGAATGCTGTCGATTAGACCCTGCAGAATACTAAGGGCTTTATGTAATGTGGGTGCATGGGAAATTAAGGCAGTATCATCGGCGTACAGTAAAGGATATAATGATTTGTTGAGGTATTGGGGGCTAGGACTGTATAGATCATGAACGTATATATTGTAGAGCAGCGGCGATAGAGGAGAGCCTTGAGGCATACCTTGTTGAGGTATAGGGATCTATTAAACTGGAAATTATCTATAAGGTTGAGTAAATGTTTAGGGAGATTAATGGAGTTACATTTAAACAGAAGTCCCCGATGCCAGACGGAGTCAATGACCTTCTGAATGTCTAAAAATATGATGCCTGACTTTTTACTTTCTAGGTGGGCCGTTTGAACATTAGAGGTTAGGATAGATAGAGCGGTGTTCCATGAAGCTAAATTGGTAGGGTGGTATGAGGACCGATATATGTTGTAGGAGTTTGGTTTTGAGGATATTTTCGAAACATTTTCCGAGGACTGGGAGTAACGTGATGGGGCGATAACTGAATACTAGGAGAGAATTAATATTTTGTTTTGGGATGCAGGTTATCACGCCTCGTTTCAATTCACTTGGGATAATTTGGGTGTTGTATATGTGGTTAAGATGTTTAGGATGTGCTTATGGACATCGGGTAGGGCTCTGAGGATTATTTTATAAATGTTATCATAACCTGGAGTTGTGTTTTTACCCTTATGTAGGTATTCTAGGTACTCTTCTTCCTTTATATCATCATTAGGGGGGTATGTTTGGAAATTGGATTTGAAGGATGTGTACCAGGAGTTTATATAATTAAAGAAGTCTTTATCGTAACTGTCATAGTCTGTCATTGTGTGGCAGTTGGAAAAAATATTGGGCAAAGATATCTGCCATTTGTCTGGCATCGGTCACGTCAGTGTTAAGTGTAGGGTTCTGTATTTTCTGTAGATTGTCATTTTGATAGTTATGTTAATCAATATTTACAGCATTTTTATTATTCGGAAACTATTCACAAAAAAATGTATTTCTTGCATATTTTCAGTACATCTCGATAAATACTGATTAGCATCAGATCTAAGCGTTATATATTTTAATCTTAGCTGTAAATTAGGGTTTTATATGCGTGGCGCATGAAGTAAAATTTCGAGTTTAGAAAAGCCCCGTGAAAATTTGTCGAGGGTCGCGCAGCGACCCGAGACAAATTTTCTACGCGGGGCTTTTCTAAACTCGAAATTTTACTTCATGCTTAGTCTGGGAGTGGAAACACTCTTTTGAAACATAGAAATAATTGTTTTAACAAAATCGACGAATACCTGAAAATATGCAGCGTATTCGTCGATTTTTGTTTAAACAATTATTTTGAAGTTTCGAAGGAGTGTTTCCAGTCCTAGACTAAGCATGAAGTAAAATTTCGAGTTTAGAAAGCCCCGCGTAGAAAATTTGTCGAGGGTCGCGCAGCGACCCGAGACAAATTTTCACGGGGCTTTTCTAAACTCGAAATTTTACTTCATGCGCCACGCGTATAAAACACTGATTTTAAGTGAAGCTAAAAAAATACGTCCTTATCATACTGCTTTAGTACTGCTTTACTTCATGCGCCACCGTCTTTAACACTGAAATATTGTTAAGTCTACAACATGCTACTAAAGCTGTATGCTAAAGACGTATATTTTTAGCTTCACTTAAAATCAGTGTTTTATACGTGTGGCGCATGAAGTAAAATTTCGAGTTTAGAAAAGCACATCCTAAACATCTTAACCACATATACAACACCGAAATTATCCCAAGTGAATTGAAACGAGGCGTGATAACCTGCTGCGCGACCCTCGACAAATTTTCTTCGCGGGGCTTTTCTAAACTCGAAATTTTACTTCATGCTTAGTCTGGGAGTGGAAACACTCTTTTAAAACATCGAAATAAGTGTTTTAACAAAATCGACGAAAGGCTGAAAATTTGCAGCGTATTCGTCGATTTTGTTTAAACAATTATTTTGAAGTTTCGAAGGCGTGTTTCCACTCCCAGACTAAGCATGAAGTAAAATTTCGAGTTTAGAAAAGCCCCGCGTAGAAAATTTGTCGAGGGTCGCGCAGCGACCCGAGACAAATTTTCACGGGGCTTTTCTAAACTCGAAATTTTACTTCATGCGCCACCGTCTTTAACACTGAAATATTGTTAAGTCTACAACATGTTAATAAAGCACTATGCTAAAGACGTATATTTTTAGCTTTACTTAAAATCAGTGTTTTATACGCGTGGCGCATGAAGTAAAATTTCGAGTTTAGAAAAGCCGCGTGAAAATTTGTCTGCGCGACCCTCGACAAATTTTTTACGCGGGGCTTTTCTAAACTCGAAATGTTACTTCATGCTTAGTCTGGGAGTGAAAACACTCTTGTGAAACATCGAAATTATTGTTTTAGCAAAATCGACGAATGCCTGAAAATTTGCAGCGTATCCGTCGATTTTGTTTAAACAATTATTTTGAAGTTTCGAAGGAGTGTTTCCACTCCCAGACTAAGCATGAAGTAAAATTTCGAGTTTAGCAAAGCTCGGCGTAGAAAATTTGTCGAGGGTCGCGAAGCGATTTTCACGGGGCTTTTCTAAACTCGAAATTTTACTTCATGCGCCACCGTCTTTAACACTGCAATATTTTTAAGTTTACAACATGCTACTAAAGCAGTATGATAAGGACGTATATTTTTAGCTTCACTTAAAATCAGTGTTTTATACGCGTGACGCATGAAGTAAAATTTAGTAAAGTTTAGAAAAGCCCCGTAAAAATTTGTCTCGGGTCGCTGCGCGACCCTCGACAAATTTTCTACGCGGGGCTTTTCTAAACTCGAAATTTTACTTCATGCTTAGTCTGGGAGTGGAAAACACTCGTTTAAAGCTTCAAATTGAATGCTTTGAAAAAAACAATGAATGTCGGAAAATGTACAGCTTATGCATATGTTTACCTAAAAGAATAATTCACTGGATGTATCACTACTTACGGCAGCATCCATTCTCCGGATAACGAGTCCTCTTAGTTATTTGCTAAGATTTCATTTTTCCACGAACTACAGCCATTTTGCTGAGAAGTAAAATGTAATTGACAAACTGTGATAAGGTTTTGACATATAGGAAAATGTAGTGGTATATAGGAAAATGTATTTGATAAATGGGTAATATATTTAAGATAAAAGGATACATATTTGCTATAAAGTGAAATGCAATAGAAAAACCCGGTATTTTATAATTTGACTAGTAGTGTCAGTTGGTGAAAAACCCTGTATTTTATAATTTGACTAGTAAAGTCAGTTGGTGTTGTTGATATTTACTGCAGTATTTGGCGAATTTAGTGCCTGAGTCGCCTGAGATGAGTTGATTGTGTTGAATGGATGTGTAAACATTTGTTCGGTGCTGATTCGGATGGGTGAAGTAATTGTGCTCCGACTTTCAAACAATCTCATCCCGAACACGCATTTTCTCACGTGAAACCCACAAATATTGCAATATTTGCAAAAGTCATTTACGTTTAAATGAAAATTATAAACGAAACCATCTGGATAATTGGATTAATATTTTAAACAAAACCAGTAAAATCCCTCTTTCTCTCTCTCTCTCTCTCTCTCTCTCTCTCTTTCTCTCTCTATCGCTGTGAATTAATTCCAATTTAAATACAAATTTTAATCGAATGAAAATATAAGCTATATATCCAATGAATTCAGCGAAAAGGTGTCGCGCCCGGTTTTTGATTAATTATCCGCGCCTCATTAATTATTTCACCGAAAAGAGGAGCGAAAATATACCCCCGCAGTCACCCCCGCGCGAGCGCCTTCTTTCTTAATTTGACCCCCCTTATTAAATAATACACATTTTCCTCGCGGGGGTGAGTTTTTGTCTTCGGAAGTTTCGAGTTTCTTCTGTTCGTGCCCGGGCGCGTTGAATGAGTCGGGGAAGATGCTCAATTTTGCTCATCAATGTTTCACTAATGAAGCCTATAAATAACTTAACAAACTGGAAAACTAAACCCGCACCCATTAATCTTGCCCCCGCCTCCTCTTTCTCGGTGTTTTTTATTTTGTTTCTTTACGGTAAAATAAGAACAGTTTGTTTAACATTTACACGATTTTTTTTTCAAATTAATATATATTATGATAAATTCAAATTCAAAACAATTTGAATACGAAAACTTATTTTCTTATGCTTTTTATAGTTTGCACACTTTAAACATAATATATAAAATTACGAAAATGTTGTTTATTTATTTATTTATTTATTTATTATTATTATCCCAACAGATTTACATCCAATTACAGGGTAATTTAACAGATAATTTTGGACTATGCGATACTTAACTTAATCAAACTAACATAAATTAACAGCAAAATTAAACATAATGTTATCCTAAAAAAAAACAAAATAGTGGTAACGTTTAAGAATCGAAAATGGAAACCATAAATAACGTTTACAATAGAGTTAAAATTGACTTAACAAACGAACTATAATTGAGATAAAAAAATATCTGTCGAATTTCGTACGCCATTGTAAAGTCGCATCATCTTATTGAGCGGAGAATTGAAATATAGATTTGTCCTACTTCGATTAGAGAGAAATGTTAGCGCATTTCTATTGGAATATCTAGGTACATATATATTAATCTGCGCTAATAAATTCATATCATTTAAATTGTTATGCAGTATATGATGGAGTGTTTTCAAATATATAATATTACGTCTAGCTTCAAGTGATTTTAAATTGAACATAGTTAATACATTTGTATAGCTGATTGAGTCGTCGGGGTAATGATGAAATTGTTTAAAATATAAGAATTATACGAAAGTCTTTTGAACTCGTTCGAAAAGTTTTATGTACGTGTCATAAGAAGGTGACCACACCACTACACAGTACTTCAGCTTTGACAACACAAAGGATGTGTAAAGCTTTGTTATTGTGTATCTATTCGTAAATGGTTGAGCAGTACGCCGTATAAAACCAAGCAGTTTTAAAGATTTTCGGTGAACACTGTTAATATGTGGTATAAATGTCAAATCCTTGTCAAACAATACGCCTAAGTCGTTGACAGAATCTACACTCTCAAGTGCTACATTATCTAAAAAGTATGCAAATTTAAGTGCCATTTTCGTTCTATAGAATGACATGGATTTGCATTTTGACGTATTGAGTTTAAGTTTGTTTAGTTTACTCCATTCACAAATTCGGTTAATATCTTCCTGGAGCTCCAGGCAATCACTTATAGACTTAAATATTTTTGCATCATCAGCGTATACAAGAATTACGGATGTTATGCTCTCTGCAATGTCATTTATAAATAGGTTGAAGAGAAGTGGCCCCAGATTTGACCCTTGAGGCACCCCACTAGTGGGACTGAATATTATTAAGCGGTGGCATAAATATTCTACGTAGTTGGCGCGATTAGACAGATACAATTTAATCAGATTCAGTATATTTTGACTAAAACACCAACGTTGTAATTTATAAAGCAGCACGCCATGGTCATTCGTGAAAATGCAAGCAATGTCTTAATTAATTAGACAACTTAAGACGATAAATACCCATTGAAACAACTACTTTTCGTGCAAATACACTTCCGGATATTGGATTTTACAATGAAATATTTAAAATCTTATTAAATTTGATTTATTGTATAATTCAATATCCGGAGGTGTATTTGCACGGGAAGTAGCTGTTTCAATGGGTATTTATCGCCTTATTAATTAAGACATTGTTTGCATTTTCACGAATAACATTTTCGTAATATTATATATTATATTATTGATATATATGTATATATTATAATTATGTTATTTTATTTTATTTTATTTCATACTGTATATATTTATTGTATTATTCTACAGAAAGAGTTTTTTGTTATATCTGTAAGATAGGCCGCGCGCCAGATGTTCGTGGAGGCAATATTAAATAGCCAGTGGATAAATAAACACCTTAGCACATTATCAAGTAATTATTTAAAGTTCCCAAAAATTACTACTTACTAAATTCGCGTAAATTAAATTCGCGGATTTAACAATTATCATGTTTAAAAGTTGGATTTGTCAAGTTTTTAATTAATTTTATTCATTGTAATTTAAAATATATCAGCTTATTTAAAGTTATTTTATATAATTTGTATGGTTTTATTTTATAAATTAAACCAATTGAACAATAACTTTTGCACAATAAAATTTTATTCAGATCTTCGTGGCTTCGCGCCAAACGAATTCCGCCGAGCCAACAAATACACATGTTTTTAATTTTCATAAAAAGCATGCTGCAATTGTGGTCTATCGAAAATTATTGCTTCATTATCACTAAAATAAGTATTCCTTTGCATATTACAGGCGAACAATATATAACAAATTATAAAAATGCTTTTATGTGCATAATTAATATATTAATTATAATTTTATATCATCATGAAAGTAAGAGTTTTTAAATGCTTTCAGTAATTACTAAATATAGTTTCTGTTATTTTAACTTAAATAATTTTTCATATCAACGTGATTTCTATGGTTGATTGATTATACAGAGGGTTTTATGTAACACCGAACATTTTCATAACGAGCATTTTTCTTTTAACTAAACATAAGCATACGTTGTACATTTGCCAATACTCGGTTTATTAAAAGAATTTAATTTGAAGCTTTAATGGAGTGTTTTCCACTCCCAGACTAAGCATGAAGTAAAATTTCGAGTTTAGAAAAGCCTGAAAATTTGGTTTGGTGGCGTAGCGCGAAGCGCGGAGCGGCCAAACCAAATTTTCAGGCTTTTCTAAACTCGAAATTTTACTTCATGCGCCACCGGTACAAACCACTGATGCAATGTAAAGTTTAGCGGTGTGTTTTAATCTTCGTAATATCAGTGTTTTGTGCCGGTGGCGCATGAAGTAAAATTTCGAGTTTAGAAAAGCCTGAAAATTTGGTTTGGCCGCTCCGCGCTTCGCGCTACGCGACCAAACCAAATTTTCAGGCTTTTCTAAACTCGAAATTTTACTTTATGCGCCACCGGTACAAAACACTGATGCAATGTAAAGTTTAGCGGTGTGTTTTAATCTTCTTAATATCAGTGTTTTGTGCCGGTGGCGCATGAAGTAAAATTTCGAGTTTAGAAAAGCCTGAAAATTTGGTTTGGCCGCTCCGCGCTTCGCGCTACGCGACCAAACCAAATTTTCAGGCTTTTCTAAACTCGAAATTTTACTTCATGCTTAGTCTGGGAGTGGAACACACTCATTTCAAGTTTCAAATTGAACTCTTAAAACAATCAATGAGTATCTCAAGATTTACGGCATATACGCTGTAATTGGGACATACTTGAAAGAAAAACTCCCTGTATGTACAAGTTAAGGCATTAATTGCGATTGATTGGCAACAATTTATAATGGTCATATAGGCTTCCTAATTTACACATAACTTAAACCGGTACAAAACACTGATGCAATGTAAAGTTTAGCGGTGTGTTTTAATCTTCGTAATATCAGTGTCTTGTGCCGGTGGCGCATGAAGTAAAATTTCGAGTTTAGAAAAGCCTGAAAATTTGGTTTGGCCGCTCCGCGCTTCGCGCTACGCGACCAAACCAAATTTTCAGGCTTTTCTAAACTCGAAATTTTACTTCATGCTTAGTCTGGGAGTGGAACACACTCATTTCAAGTTTCAAATTGAATTCTTAGAAAAACCAATGAGTATCTAAAGATTTACGGCATATACGCTGTAATTGGGACATACTTGAAAGAAAAACTCCCTGTATGTACAAGTTAAGGCATTAATTGCGATTGATTGGCAACAATTTTTAATGGTCATATAGGCTTCCCAATTTACACATACCTTAAAAATTAAAGGTGTCAAATTGTATTGGATGAAAATGTTCGGTGTTATATAAAGCTCTCTGTAGATCGTTATTGTTTTATTATCAACGCTAGGCGTTTTTAGGGTTAATGTCGTTCGTCTTTTATTGGCCATAACTGCTTCTTTTAAATCACGTTGCTTAATATCAGTGATTTTAAACTGTGACTTTGATTATGGTTCGTAATCACAATACCATTGTATGTAGAACTTGTTTTAGCTATCAATTTTAACTTAATTTCGTACTAAAATAATAACATTTTCCACGTTGATGAACATGAGCGCTCGCACATATGGAAAAGGGGGGGGGGCACTAGCCGCCCCTTGGAATTCTGATTTCTCAATTATTTATTACAATACGCTGAAAATCGACCAAATTTATTTATTTATGTTATGATTTGTAAATGTACATACATAATCAATTTCTTGAATTAATTTCTCATGGCACTTGTTGAAACATATTAGAATATGTAAAGTTATTTAAATAAATAACACTTGGCATTGTTTCACAAATTAAAACTTTATTTTGACTAGTTTCGGTTTGTTAGACCATTGTCAAAGGAATGTTTTCACAAAAATAAAACACTGTTTATCACTTTGTTTGTATAACAATTGGTTTATTTGGTGACTATAGTTTCGATACTACACGTATCATTATCAAACCGTTAACGGTTTGATAATGATACGTGTAGTATCGAAACTATAGTTACCAAATAAACCAATTGTTATACAAACAAAGTGATAAACAGTGTTTTATTTATGTTCAACAATGTATAACGAAGTAGAAGCCTCTATAGTCAGTGAATGTTTTCACATTTAAATAACTTTACATATACATAATCAATATATTTTGGGCTTTAAAATTAAGCAGTGTTTTATACGCGTGGCGCATGAAGTAAAATTTCGAGTTTAGAAAAGCCCCGTGAAAATTTGTCTCGGGTCGCTGCGCGACCCTCGACAAATTTTCTACGCGAGGCTTTTCTAAACTCGAAATTTTACTTCATGCTTAATCTGGGATTGTACAACACTCATAAACATTTCTTGAAGACTTGAATTGAATTGTCTAGCGTTTATCACAAATAAATTACTGAATGATAGGCGAGCTGTGGATATAATCATAAACCGAATTATAATTATAATCAATACTTGTGATTTTTCAATATTAGTGAAAAATCACTGATGCGTAATTAACCCACTGAGCAAAAAACAAACAAATAACGCTATATCAATATTACAGCAATATTAAACGTTATTTTAATGGTGTTAAAACATTACCTAAATGTGATTGTTCTGTGGGAATGGATCAATTTATGAAGATGTATATTCTGATCAATCATTCTAAATCTGTGTATCTCTTTCTTATAGTTTCTTATCTGACATTTACTATTGAATTTTAAATGTAACTTATTACAGAATGCGACAATAACATTTAATTGAAATGGTGACACTTATATTAAAATATTCATCCGTAAATCCGTGCCCGAACACGAAAACGGGTTGCCTGGTTATTACTGTATGACACCACAATGCGTCACATGTGTTATGTATACCATTATTTATTTCTGACTGTATATCCCCCAGACATGCAATATTTATTGCTCTCTCCCACTCTTGCCTCGTAATTCAATAGACACCGCGCATTATCTTTTATTCGTATCTTATGAAGATTATAAGAATATCGCCATCAATATTCAGTTTCAACATCACACAGTGTTCACTATCGATATAGTTGCATACAAAGAATGAATTTCAGTGACTTACGTGAAGATCATAATAACTTTAAACGAGACTTTTTATCTAGCTATCGAATTTCTTAATAGTTTTCACATATTTGCTTGAAATAGGACTGGGTCGGGACCACACTGACGAGGACCTTGAAGTCCGAAACGCGTCTATTCGTATCCGGTGCCGGAATACTGAACACAAGCTCAATTTTAAGACTGTTTATCTCTTTTCGCAAAGTTATTCTATACCAAAAAAATAAAAAAATGCATAAAGGGAAAAGAATTAAATATTATTATGACGAATCCACTTAACCTGAGAAAATTATTTATTTATTTATTTATTCAACGGGATCCATATACAAAACGAGACAACAGTTCGTGATTCTAAAACTAACAAATATGTACTTTTGTTAGTTTTAGAATCACGAACTGTACAAGACAAAATATATATATATATATCTCCTAAGCTACGAATACAATGATAATATAATATATGTGGCAAACTAACCATGTACACAATATCCTATTCCTTTATTAGGAATGCGCGTAGCTGTTTCAATGTCCCACTAAAAATGTCAAAATTGATATTATTGCAACTAGCACAAATCCTATATTGTAAATAATAAACCACCAATTAATGAAAACCAAGAATGCGGTACTTACGAAATCAAATGTGAATGTGAAATGTGGAATGTGAAATGTGAAATGTAAAATGTGAAATGTGAAATGTCAAATGTGAAATGTGAAATGTGAAATGTGAAATGTGAATGTGAAAGTGAATGCGATGCAATGTACATTGGACAAACGGGTAGAAGTTTTGAAAAAAGACTTGAAGAACATAAAAAATCCATCCTAAATAACAAACAAACAACGGGGTTTGCCCGTCATTGCATCGCATCCAATCACTTTTTTAATTCAGACGATTTCCAAATTTTATATTCAGGTAATAAGGGACGAGAATTGAATTTAAGAGAAGGCCTAGAAACTAGCAAGGCAATTACACAGGGAAAACATATCAACGGGATGGAAGGTACCCCACGCTGATTACCAACTAGCTCAGGTTGGTTGAGTTAAAGAGAGATGAGCAACTAACTTTTGAAACACGTATGCTGTTTTAAATTATTTATTTTAAAACAAAATAAAACAAATAAAAAAACATTAAAACAACAAACAGAATAAGAACAAGAGAAGCACAGTGCACGAGTTACAGGGCAGACTTGGTGTGGCGTCGGCGTCGCGATCGGGATTTCTACTAGCCCAGCGGTGGCGTCTGGCTAGTGGTGGCTTCCGGATGGAGGCGGCGTCCAAGTACCAAGACGGCGTCCCGATGTCAGACGGCGTCTGGCTGGATCCGGAGGCAGCAACAAACACTACGCTCGTAGTGCGGAACGTCAGGAACGACGGCGGAACGGATAGCGTTGGCGTCGGGCAAAGTTTCCTGGCGTCGGTGGGTTGCTAGCCTGGCCTGGATCCGGCGGAAGCAACGAACGCTGCACTGGAGCGTCGTTGTGGCATCGAGGCGACTGCGCTGGCAATCGGGTTCCCGGCGTCCTAGTCCAAAAACAGGAACGACGGCTGGGACGGCTAACGTCGGCGTCGGTTGTTTCCTGTTGTTGGAATCTTCTTCTGGCGGCAAGAACGACGGCTAGGACGTCTGGCGTCGGCGTCGGTCGGAGCTTCCTGGCTCAGACAGAAGAGTTGAGGAACAGTAGTTCCTCCTGAATCCACATGCTGCCCCTGTACAGCACAAGAGTGGACTGGCTTCCTGGATGCCGTCCCCCGGTATTTATGCCACGAAAAATGGCTTAGAGAAGGGATGATTTTGAGGACTACGTGACCGTTGGGAAAGAATTCGCTAGAAAGTAATTATTGCAGACAACATAATTACTTCCAGCGAACCCTCAAATCCAAACAACCGTTAAGCTGCAATTTGAAAGAAGTATAGAAATTTATAATCTCTCTTCTTTCAAATTGCAACGGTGGTCATTAGTCCTCTCCCTTAATTGCCGATTTCGAAAAACCCCGAGGGACAATCCGCCACACCTGCCCAGGTAGATGGTGGCCCGGGCACGGTTTAAACCGCCCGAGATAATCCTTTGGACCGGTCAATTAGTTAATTGCTGGGTACGAACTCATTTTAAATAAAGGAAGAATTGTAAATAATATTTACAATTCTTGCTGCCGAAGATTAAAATAATCCCCGGTAACAAACACATCGTAAACGAGTACGAAGACATCTCGAACTCCCCAATTCTTAAAGCCCTTATTACCTGATCTTCAAAATATATGTATATATATCATGTAAAATATTTTTTTGTATTACTCCTGACGTTATTTATTTATTGTTTATTTACGGATATCCGTACGATATGACGATAAGTCAAAATTAGTCGGAGAGAATAAAAAATAGTAGTGAAACAAACCAAGTGACTTTTATTTAATTATCAATATTGTAAACATGTTTCATCAAGTGATCAATGAGAACTAAATTGAAGATATTCTATACCATTTTTGTTTTCTTTTTGGATACAAAGTGACCATTGTGGTTTATGAAACCATTGATAATTGTCAATTTGTGCCCGAAATGTACTTCTAGTATTACTTGGCGGACGGAACATAGTAAATCATATGTAAATTTTGAAATGTTCAAATTTTGACTCCCCTATTTATTTTAGAAACAAACTATTTTTATTTTTGACAATATACCTTTCTTGTAGAAGGAAAAATTCTGAATTCATTCGTGTTAACGTTTATCACTTTACGTTTCTCTAAGTTATAATAATTAAAAAAAAGTAATGTGATATAAAAAATCAATTTCAATTCCATGGCATATCATTATGCCTTGGAATTGAAACAACAATTGCGGATGTCAAAATGGCAAAAGATATCGCAGTCACTTGATTGAAGTAAATGTTTTCGAAATGATTTACACTATACAAGAAAAAATCCTCCTAATAAAGTGGTATTATGCAGACCACAGTTATCACGATGTTTGCGTTATGTTTTTGTCGTTAATTAAGTAACAGTGCTATTTTGACATCCGCAATTGTTGTATCAATTCCATGGTATGTCATTATTTTTATAAAATCACATTACTTTTTCCTAATTATTTTAGCTGTACATTTTGTGACATTCGTTGATTTTTAAAAAAGTTAAATTTAAAGCTTTAAACGAGTGTTTTCCACTCCCAGACTAAGCATGAAGTAAAATTTCGAGTTTAGAAAAGCCCCGTGAAAATTTGTCGAGGGTCGCGCAGCGACCCGAGACAAATTTTCTGGGCTTTTCTAAACTCGAAATTTTACTTCATGCGCCACGCGTATAAAACACAGATTTTAAGTGAAGTTCAAATTTACATAAATTTGACAATATTATAATATTTTATACGCGTGGCGCATGAAGTAAAATTTCGAGTTTAGAAAAGCCCATAAAATTTGTCTCGGGTCGCTACGCGACCCGAGACAAATTTTCACGGGGCTTTTCTAAAGTCGAAATTTTACTTCATGCTTAGTCTGGGAGTGGAAAACACACGTTTAGAGCTTCAAATTATACTCTTAAAAAAAACAACAACAAATAACTAAACATTTAAAGAAAACAAGCTGAATTTGGAATACGTATATTTTAAGTGAAATTCGAATATACATAAATTTGACAATATTATAATGTCTTATACGCGTGGCGCATGAAGTAAAATTTCGAGTTTAGAAAAGCCCAGAAAATTTGTCTCGGGTCGCTGCGCGACCCTCGACAAATTTTCACGGGGCTTTTCTAAACTCGAAATTTAACTTCATGCTTAGCCTGGGAGTGGAAAACACTTATTTAAAGCTTTAAATTGAACTTAAAAAAAAACAGGGAATGTCCGTAATTGTTGTATCAATTCCATGGTGTCTATTTTTATAAAATCACATTACGTTTTCTTAATTATTTTCACGTAGAGAAACGGAAAATGTTAAGTGTGAACATTCATAAATTTAGAATTTTTTCCTCTACAAAAAAGTAAAATACATTTTGTCTCTAAAATAAATAGGGAAGCCAATATTTGAACACTTTAAAATTAACATGCAATTTCCTACGTTGCGTCCGCCAAGGCAACACCCGGTACAATAAATTTGTGAAGAAAGGTTAGAAGTGTTATTTAAAGATACCATTACTGGTAAAAATATTTGTTTGCCTTTTCAGGACTTCTTTTTCAAATTTAAAATTTTGAAAGTTTCGGGGGGGGGGGTTTAAACCCCCATATCCCCTTGCTACGGCCTTGATCTTAAGTTATGGTTATTATAGGTTTAAATTTAAATGATCGTAAACTATTTATTGTATTTGTATATTTTCCTTTGTAGTTTTTTTTCAACAATGTACTAATGTATATTAATTTAAAAAAATGATACAACATCATGTTAAAAACACTAAAAACTGTGTAGATGATTACTTTCAAACATGCAAACGGCGATAAAAAAAATATTTATTGATATTGCGTGTAAATATTGGAATAGCCATTAATGCGCTACACATTCAATGTAATTGAACACCGGTGTTCATTATTCATTGAGTAATTGCGTACCGATTATTGCTACTTTTAATACGGTTAAATATAAATTTACTCATTTTTTAAACAGAAATTTATCGCCACTCTAGACTATTCCCACTTTCACACAAATACATATTTCATCGTTCATTGCCGCAAAAACTTTTCGTCGGCCGACCTTAAGCGTCTTAATGAAAATATTGCACTTATCTACTGAGATAGTATCTCATAAATTTTTCGCAATATCCACATTATTTTTTTTGGTGGTACCTTAAATCCTCTTAAGGAATATTTTAACAGAACAATAAATCATAAAGGTTTTTTAATAACGACTAATTAATTACTCCCAGTGCTTCAATAAAGTAAACTGTGTAGTTTTATTATCATATGCCATTTATTGTTTGATCTTCTCTATGTGAACATGTGAAAAATTGAGTAAATGTTGTCATGTCATTTTGCAATTACTTGGGTTTCAAATAGAAATCGAAATGTATTAATAATACATAAATTATTCATAGAACAGTAAATCTGTCGTGTAACTCAAATATTCATTGTTCAATATCTGTCGGGGTATTAGCTCCAGAAGTAGTTGTTTCAATGAATATTTGGAGTCTCAATGAGACTAAATTTTTGCAGAAATTCGGTATTAATTATAATTCGTTTTTATATTTTTTATTATTAATAGATTACCGCCCATAATTTAAACATTTTGAAAATGATAAAGTAAAACATACTTTTAATTTAAAACTTGAATTTATAAAAAAAAACCGGTAAAATAAAAGTAGTTGTTTCAATGAATATTTGGAGACTTGTCTCAATGAGACTAAATTTTTGCAGAAATTCGGTATTAATTATAATTCGTTTTTATATTTTTTATTATTAATACATTACCACCCATAATTTAAACATTTTGAAATTGATAAAGTAAAACATACTTTTAATTTAAAACTTGAATTTATAAAAAAAAAAACCGGTTGGCCATGGATGCTTAGGGGTTAAGAAGGGGTCCAGAAAGAAAAAAATGATGTTTTTAGGTTTCATTTTTGTTCACATTACATATTTATCTAATCCAAATTATTTGGAAAAAACCGTTTGTATTTCATATATCAAACATCATAAATCTGTTACGCGTTATACTCGCTAGCTGCAGATCAAAATTTATTAAATGAATTATTTATGAATTTATTGTGCGGCATAGCGTCCAATTACACGTATTTCCACGAGTTTAATAAATATATATTTTCAATAAATACCGACTTGCCAATTTGTTCCGCGCTCATGAAATAAATGTTTAAAACACTCGTTATAATATTGTAATTGCTCGGCAATTTGTGAATTTTATTTAAAACCAATTTTTTATCTCTTTTTGTTACAGGGAAACACAACAGCCAGTAAATTGTCCAATAATAATTCCGAAAAAAGCAGGTGAGTGCGAACTATTAATTAATAATCTATCAAAAATACTAGTTATACAGGGAATATTTACTTTCTTCATATGCAAAACAAAGGGAAAGTATTGTTTTCGGGAAAATGTTCAAATCACTCAAAATTTGATTTGAAAATTTTTCTGAAAACAATACTGTCCCTTTGTTTTGCATATGAAGAAACTAAATATTCCCTGTATAACTAGTATTCAACATATATATATTTTGAGGTCCCCTGAGTTGATTAAGACCATTTCTGAAAAATGTCTAATTCCGTCCTTCTGTCCTTCTGTCTTTCTGTCCTTCTGTTCTGTCGTTCTGTCCTTCTATCTTTCCTTCTGTCCTGTCCTTCTGTCTTGTCCTTCTGTCCTTCTGTCTTTCTGTCCTTCTGTCCTTCTTTCCTTCTTTCCTTCTGTCCTTCTGTCCTTCTGTCCTTCTGTCCTTCTGTCCTTCTGTCCTTCTGTCCTTCTGTCCTTCTGTCCTTCTGTCCTTCTGTCCTTCTGTCCTTCTGTCCTTCTGTCCTTCTGTCCTTCTGTCCTTCTGTCCTTCTGTCCTTCTGTCCTTCTGTCTTTCTGTCCTGTCCTTCTGTCCTTCTGTCCTTCTGTCCTTCTGTCCTTCTGTCCTTCTGTCCTTCTGTCCTTCTGTCCTTCTGTCCTTCTGTCCTTCTGTCCTTCTGTCCTTCTGTCCTTCTATCCTTCTGTCCTTCTGTCCTTCTGTCCTTCTGTCCTTCTGTCCTTCTGTCCTTCTGTCCTTCTGTCCTGTCCTTCTGTCCTTCTGTCCTTCTGTCCTTCTGTCCTTCTGTCCTTCTGTCCTTCTGTCCTTCTGTCCTTCTGTCCTTCTGTCCTTCTGCCCTTCTGTCCTTCTGTCCTTCTGTCCTTCTGTCCTTCTGTCCCTCTGTCCTTCTGTCCTTCTGTCCTTCTGTCCTTCTGTCCTTCTGTCCTTCTGTCCTTCTGTCCTTCTGTCCTTCTGTCCTTCTGTCCTTCTGTCCCTCTGTCCTTCTGTCCTTCTGTCCTGTTGTTCTTCTTTAAAAACCAACAAGCACGAATTTCCGCATTCACAGCGTTAAAATTTAGTGAAAGCGCGGACTACGCGTTCCTATTGCCGTTCGCCGCGAGTAAACACCGCACCCACATCCACACGTTCCTATTGCCATCCGCCGCAGGTAAACACCGCACACACTAACATGAACTGGTGACGATATAAACCTGTAGTTCACATCGAATTGTAGCTTCTAGGTAGGAATATTCCCTGATATAATTTCATATCGATTGGAAAGAAACGCATCAAGCTAAAAAGTCAAGCAAACTACCACGATGTAACGATAGATCGGAGATTACATTTCACCAAGCATGTAAAGAGAAAAGCAGGACTTGCTGTAGCTCGAGCACGCAAACTACATGGTATACTACACGAACGAAGCAGCTTAACAACGAAAAACCGAAAACGAATCCTGAACATGGTGCTGCTACCAACAGCAAATTACGGGCAGGAAATTTACATAACCGGAGCCGAATCAGCTAAGAAGAAAGCCGCTCAAAATGACAGAAGACTGATGAGAATGGCACTAGCAGCATCATGGTTCATAAAAACGAGCCGACTTAAACGCAGAGAACCCAATTGAAAGAGCAGAGAAGCGACGAGCTGAAATGATTCAACGACTCAAAGATCACCCGGACGACAAAATAAGAAAAATCGGCGAAATAATTACCGACTATAATCGCACTCACCCTAGAGGAATAAAGAAACATTCTTGATTCACACCTCTGAACCAAGAACAGCATACCAACTTGGCATACGTCCTAAGAACTTGACTACATTTTACAAAGAGGAAGAACAAAAAAAGCGAATTGTAGTTCAGAACGAATCGATTACCATATCATCTTACCATCATGCCATTCGTTGTGTGGTGCCGACTTTGATCCTCCTTCGGAAGATCCGATGACAGTCAACAAAACTACCACAAACCCAGAAGATATCCGCCCTCGAGGTGGAGGTTCTGGAAAGGACCTCGAATTTGAATTTTACGTAGGGATATGTGAAAGCATACTCCCAAGAATTTATCAATTTTAATAATTGGATTTAAATTCGCTGGTTTCCTTAAATCGGCAAAAGCTCACTGGTCATAGACAAGTTTCTGATACCATTTAGCAACAGGAAGAAAATAAAAGAAAACATAAACCTGAGAAGGCGAACCCGTGTGCACCAAAAGAAAAAAACACACGTGCCAGCATACTCCCAAGAATTTAACACCACGGGAAACTACAAAAAATATATCAGTAAGGGTGATATTTACCGAACTGGATATCCTTTAGAATGAGGACTCAGCACACAAGAGTCGACATGTCTAATTCTGTAGTTCTGTTCTTCTGTCCTTCTGTCTTTCTGCCCTTCTGTCCTTCTGTCCTTCTGGCCTTCTGTCCTTCTGTCCTTCTGTCCTTCTGTCCTGTCCTTCTGTCCTTCTGTCCTTCTGTCCTTCTGTCCTTCTGTCCTTCTGTCCTTCTGTCCTTCTGTCCTTCTGTCCTTCTGTCCTTCTGTCCTTCTGTCCTTCTGTCCTTCTGTCCTTCTGTCCTTCTGTCCTTCTGTCCTTCTGTCCTTCTGTCCTTCTGTCCTTCTGTCCTTCTGTCCTTCTGTCCTTCTGTCCTTCTGTCCTTCTGTCCTTCTGTCCTTCTGTCCTTCTGTCCTTCTGTCCTTCTGTCCTTCTGTCCTTCTGTCCTTCTGTCCTTCTGTCCTTCTGTCCTTCTGTCCTTCTGTCCTTCTGTCCTTCTGTCCTTCTGTCCTTCTGTCCTTCTGTCCTTCTGTCCTTCTGTCCTTCTGTCCTTCTGTCCTTCTGTCCTTCTGTCCTTCTGTCGTTCTGTCCTTCTGTTCTTTTGTCCTGTCCTTCTGTCCTTCTGTCCTGTCCTTCTGTCCTTCTGTCCTTCTGTCCTTCTGTCCTTCTGTCCTTCTGTCCTTCTGTCCTTCTGTCCTTCTGTCCTTCTGTCCTTCTGTCCTTCTGTCCTTCTGTCCTTCTGTCCTTCTGTCCTTCTGTCCTTCTGTCCTTCTGTCCTTCTGTCCTTCTGTCCTTCTGTCCTTCTGTCCTTCTGTCCTTCTGTCCTTCTGTCCTTCTGTCCTTCTGTCCTTCTGTCCTTCTGTCCTTCTGTCCTTCTGTCCTGTTTTTCTGTCCTTTTGTCCTTCTGGCCTTCTGGCCTTCTGTCCTTCTTTCCTTCTGTCCTGTCCTGTTCTTCTGGTTTTAATTTGTTTAAGTATACTTTTACATGTTCCATATAAACATTTGCAAAATTAATGAACACGACATATATTTTGAACTTCAGATTAAATCAGTGTTTTATAAGCGTGGCGCATAAAGTAAAATTTCGAGTTTAGAAAAGCCCCGTGAAAATTTGTCTCGGGTCGCTGCGCGACCCTCGACAAATTTTCTACGCGAGGCTTTTCTAAACTCGAAATTTTACTTCATGCTTAGTCTGGGAGTGGACGACACTCGTTTAGTTTTTTGAAACTGTCGATACATTTTCTAGATTTTAGGTAGTTTTAATTACTTTACAAAGCTTTTCGTCAATTTAAATTTTCAAAATGTTGACGGTTTTCCTGAGTTTCCTAGGTTTTCGTTAGTCTTAAAAATGTTTACACTTTTCATAAAAATTTGGAAAATTAACGGAAATCTTAGAGTCTTATGAAAAACTTAAACTTTTTTTCTTTAAGTTAACGAATGTTTAAGAAATTCATGAAAATTACCAAGAATTTCTGTCCTTCTGGCCTTCTGGCCTTCTGTCCTGTCCTGTTCTTCTGGTTTTCATTTTTTTTAAGTATACTTTTACATGTTCCATATAAACATTTGCAAAATTAATCAACACGACATATATTTTGAACTTCAGATTAAATCAGTGTTTTATAAGCGTGGCGCATAAAGTAAAATTTCGAAATTTAACTTCATCCTCAGTCTAGGAGTGGACGACACTCGTTTAGTTTTTTAAAACTGTCGATAAATGTTCATGATTTTAGGTAGTTTTAATTAATTTACAAAGCTTTTCGTCAATTTAGATTTTCAAAATGTTGGCGGTTTTCCTGAGTTTCCTAGGTTTTCGTTAGTCTTAAAAATGGTTACACTTTTCATAAAAATTTGGAAAATTAACGGAAATCTTGGAGTCTCATGAAAATTTTAACTTTTTTTCTTTAAGTTAACGAATGTTTAAGAAATTCATGAAAATTGCCAAGAATTTGAAAATTGAATGAAATTTTGAAAATTTATAACTATCAAAATTTTTTAAATTAACGAAAATATACGAAATTCAGGAAAACCGTCAGAATTTTGAAAATATAACGAAATTTTGGAAATTGACGCAATGCGTTAAAAATTAACTAAAACTACCTAAAATCTTTAAAACTTATCGACACTTTCAAAAATCTAAGCAAGTGTCGTCCACTCCCAGACTAAGCATGAAATAAAATTTAGAGTTTAGAAAAGCCCCACGTAGAAAATTTGACCGAGACAAATTTTCGCGGGGCTTTTCTAAACTCGAAATTTTATTTCATGCGCCACGCGTATAAAACATTGATTTAATGTGAAGTTCCAAATATATATCGTGTTGATTAATTTTGCAAATGTTTGTTAACGATTATTTAGGAACTACGTGAAAATTGCCAATAATTTGAAAATTGAAAGGAATTTTAAAAATGTATGAAAAGTATCGAAACTTTTAAAATCAACGGAAATTCAGTTATTACGTCAGAGTTTTCTTCTGTGTTTTTGTCCTTCTGTCCTTTTGTCCTTCTTTTCTTCTGTCCTGTCCTTCTGTCCTGTCCTTCTGTCCTGTCCTTCTGTCCTGTCCTTCTGTCCTGTCCTTCTGTCCTGTCCTTCTGTCCTGTCCTGTCCTGTTCTTCTGTCCTTCTGTCCTTCTGTACTGTCCTTCCGTCCTGTCCTTTTGTCCTGTCTTTCTATCCTGTCTTTCTATCCTATTCTTCTGACCTGTTCTTTTGTCTTGTCCTGTCCTGTCCTTCTGTCCTATCCTTGTGTTTCAAAAATGTGAATTTTACGAACTAATTTGAATAAGTGAGCTATTACTATAAACGTCATTTTTGACCTTGTAATATTCATATTTTGTGGAAAACTGTAAACATAAGTGAGGCTTATTTTTAATAGAATTGCAAATTGTAGTAAACTTATTATTTAATACTAACTAAAATATAACCTATTCACTATTATAAATCCATATATTTTTATTTAGATCGTATAAATCGTTAAAGATAAACTTAGAAAGCATTTTGTTAATTTCTGGCGTGAGGAAGAGTTGAATAATTTTAACCGAGGCGCCGTCATGTAAACTGATGCGAAAAATTAATAGCTGTTTACGATATTAGTTGCAGCAACTTTCATATTAAAATCTGCCAGATTATAAAACTACCCGAGAGTAATAAATTTCGGAGTATTATAAACCCTTGCACATGTGTGTGTGTCTGTATGTGTGAGAACCATTTAATTAATTCACGTTTAGATATATCAGAGTCAGCGCGGGAAAATTTGCATAGTTTTATTCTAATTTCGTTAGTGCGGATAAAATCGCCAAATTGCTTCCGGTAATATTCATAATTTTCAAATTGCTCGCGCTAGTAATTAATTCATTGCGCACAGAGTGTACTGTTTTCGTCGTCCATTTGCGATGTTATGAAATTTTAATCCCAGTTTACAACTTTTGTTAAAGTTGCAACTACACATGGTTTATTGAAGAACAAATGTTATTTGAGGGAAACGAGACAAGGTGTTTTGATTTTCTTTTAAAGAATAATAAAACCTAATTATTTCTAAGTACTATTGACAAATTCAATTTTTCTTTAAATTAAAATGTAATGGATTACATTTTAATTTAAAGAAAAATTGAATTTGTTATAAGTTTGCAGAATATTTTTAAAATTTAAAATTCTACTTTTATTATTATTATTTCAAAACTATTACAAAACAAAATAATTCTTGCATTTTTTTCGCTACATCTCGGTAAATATTGATCAGCATCATATCTATGCGTTATATATTTTTAACTTTACTGTAAATCAGTGGTTTATACGCGTGGCGCATGAAGTAAAATTTCGAGTTTAGAAAAGCCCCGTGAAAATTTGTCTCGGGTCGCTGCGCGACCCTCGACAAATTTTCTACGCGGGGCTTTTCTAAACTCGAAATTTTACTTCATGCTTAGTCTGTGAGTGGAAAACACTCGTTCAAAGCTTTAAATTGAACTATTTTAAAAAACAACGATAGTCGGAAAATTTAGACTATGCATATGTTTATGTTAAATTAAAGAAAAATTGAATTTGTCAATAGTTTGCAGAATATTTTCAAAATATATAAATTCTACTTTTATTATTATTATTTCAAAACTATTACCAAAAAAATTAATTCTTGCATTTTTTCGCTACATCTCGGTAAGTATTGATCAGCATCACATCTAAGCGTTATATATTTTTAACTATACTGTAAATCAGTGGTTTAAAAACAACGAATATCGGAAAATTTAGACTATGTATATGTTAACCTAAGAAAAAAATTACTGTATATATAACGTAATTTTAAAAAAGTTGACACTTGATATTTTCAAATAAATTAATATCTTATCAAGTATAATAAATGTCTTTATTAACTGTTTACTTTATTGCACTCAGGTATTTAATGGGATGTTAAATATTGAAAAAGAGAATATTTAACGGGCTATAAAATCTATTAGTGAGTCTTCAGGATTGTGGGAGCAATATTGAATGTCTATAGCTATTAGTCCTGTGTCAAGTATCAGCCGCTCCTCGGCGGGTTATATTTCACTTAACCTGCGATAAATTCCTCTGTGGCAACATAATGATCTTATGAAATTCACTCTTTGGTTCCTTTGTTTAAAAAAGTTGAAAACACCAATATAATTATTGAAAGAAAATGGCTGGAAACATATACATTTATAACAAAACAGTGTGATGAAATCAATATTAAAAAAACTACTAACGACGAAATTTTGATTAAATAATAAAATTAATCATTTGAAACAACTTACAAATGATTCATTTTTTATTTAATATTACAAATAATAACTGTAAAACATGGTGGATGCGCTAGGCATATTGTTAAAAAGATTGCCAGCTTCGCACACATCAATAATCACCATTTATATATACAAACATCTTTAACATAAAGACAATTTAACATAAAGAAAAATTGAGTTTGTCAATACTTTGCAGAATATTTAGAAAATATAAAAACGAATTAAAATTAATATCGACTTTCTACAAAATTTTTGTCTCATTGAGACAAGTCTCCAAATATTCATGGAAACAACTACTTCTCGAGCTAATACCTCGACAGTTATCAAACTGTCAATTCGGTTTTAGGTTTAGGAAATCTACAGAGGACGCAGTGATAGACCTAATAAATGTCATTCTGCAAGCCTTTGAAGAGCGTCAGTATTGTATTGCAACATTTTTAGATTTGTCAAAAGCGTTTGACTGTGTTAGTCACGAGTTACTGATACAAAAACTGTTGCATTATGGTTTTGATAGAGCCAGCTCAAAATTGATTCAGTCGTATCTTTACAATAGGCAGCAGCGTGTCAAGGTGGGGGAGTTTGTGTCATCACATCTTACAGTATTACATGGGGTACCCCAAGGTTCCATATTGGGTCCTCTGCTATTTTTAATTTTTATAAATGACCTCACAGATCATTTGAACATTGGAAAAACTATACTGTATGCGGATGACACGTCTCTAGTCACCAGACACGCTGATTTTGACAAGTTGGTGGAGCAGAATCATAATGCAAAAGGGCTTGCAAGTGACTGGTTAAACAGTAGGGTGTTTCGAAAAAAATCGAAACAGCTGGCTCACCTCTTAAATTAAAGATTTTGGTCTACAATAGATGTGGGCAAAAGCATTTGCGATTGAAAAAATATTTAGAGGGTCCCCCCGAGCCCCGAAACATGCCATTTTTAGCCCTTTTTTAGATAATCGGCCAAAAACTTGCCTTATAGTCATCGGATCAAGGCAAATATTTTATATTTTGTGCCCAGATGAATATACTACAAGCAAAATATGCAAAACCTAACTTGGCGTTAGGTCTGGGTGAGCTACGAATTTTTTAAATAACTTTTTTCACAATTTTGAAGGTTTTTTTCAACTGTTTTGTTAAAAAGTGGGTTTTAACGACAAGAAATCAAGTCACACCCGCGATAATTTGTCCTGAGAAGTATATTGAATAAGCATGCAAACTGCGTATCTCACCCATGTCCGATTATGTGGCAGTATTATGTTTGTTTCTTAAAAAAACGTTTTAAATTAATGAAGAACTGGCTTACGCTAAATATTTCTTGCTTTCATTATAATAACTAGTTGTAATCGTGCAACTGATGCTTTTGAGATCCATTAAATTCATAAATAACAGCCTGAAATTCTGCGTATAACGCTCAGTATGGATTTTACCACATTTTCGTTTAAAAATACAGTACATCAATTAATTAATAAATTTCATTTTGTTAAACAATATTTCGTTGAAACATGTGTTTTTTAACCTGCAATCGATTACAATAAATTCAAAGTCAGCAATCTTGTTCGATAACAACGTAGTCTTTTTTACTTTGGAATTTGGCCATCGTCGCACTTCCCTTTAGGGCACCAACTATACGGGCATGTCGGGAGTCATGTCCAATAACTGAACGCGAAGCTTCTGTTACCATTTTGATGTGTCTTTCTACCGATTGAGTGTGGCATGGGTAATCGAGCAGTTTCTTTAAACTTACGTTGTCATTCATTATCAGGTAGGTTAATCTGTCGGTTGGAAAATTTTTAATCAGAGGAGGTTCAGATACTTCGTTCCAGTTTATCATGGATGTGTAATTCTGAGCCTCAAAATATTTTTAACTTTCGCAAGTTATCATTTGACGATTTTCGATACTGCAAAATTTTGTTCATGGCATCTACTCTAACTTCTAATAAATCGTCAACAACCATTGCCAAAAGTAAGTTTTCAGGGTGGGCGAAATATGCATTGCGTCTTATTACGGGATCAATGACTTGTTTCACTGTTGCATCCAGATTTCGAGACAGAGAAATAGATTTCCAGAGATGAAGCGCACCGTTGTAACATTCTGGATTCGCTTTGATGGAAAACCATACTGGTGTGTAGACTTTGATAATCAGATTAACAAGATTTTGCAAATTCGTTGAAGGCTCTGCAGTTGCTATGTACAGTCGCAAAATGCGGTTTGCTGTCGTAAGCCAACGAGAATGCGACATTTTTCCCGGAGTTCTGTTGCTTAAGTCTTCTGGACAATGACCTTTCGAAACTGCTTGGCTGATTTCGTAAAGGTATTGTTGATCTTTACTCAGGTTTCGCGAATCGATTTCAGGCAACTTCACTTCCGCTTCAACTAATTTAAACGAAACAACTGGTTTCTCTTCACAAGTCAATAAAGCTTTGCTGATAGGACCAGAATACGTTTTTTTAAGAAACAAAACCCGCGAAATCGGGTCAAAAACGTTAAAATAGAGTTTTAGGGGTTTGCCACACAATCGGACGTGGGTGAGATACGCAGTTCGCATGCTTACATTATTAAATATACTTCTCAGGACAAATCGCGGGTGCAACTTGATTTCTTGTCGTTAAAACCCACTTTTTAACAAAAAAGGTGAAAAAACCCTTCAAAATCGTGAAAAAAAGTTATTTAAAAAAATCGTAGCTCACCTAGTCCTAACGCCAAGTTAGGTTTTGCATATTTTGCTTGTAGTATATTCATCTGGGCACAAAATATAAAATATTCGCCTTGATCCGATGACTATAAGGAAAGTTTTTGGCCGATTATCTAAAAAAGGGCTAAAACTGGCATGTTTGGGGGCTCGGGGGACCCTCTAAATATTTTTTCAATCGCAAATGCTTTTACCCACATCTATTGTAGACCAAAATCTTTAATTTAAGCGGTGAGTCAGCTGTTTCGATTTTTTTCGAAACACCCTATTAAACAGTAATACACTTGTACTAAAGCATAGTAAAACGGTCGATATGCTATTCTCACTGCGTCCATGTGAACATAACCTGGAACTATCAACAACATTTTTCGGTGTGAAAATTGATTCTTCTCTTACCTGGAAATCCCATAGTGATTTATTAGCTAAAAAACTATGCTCTAATATATTTTTGTTGAGAAATCTATCTCATTCTGTATCTATAAACATGCTTAAAACATCTTATTTCAGTACGTGTCATGCATTAATTTCGTATGGTATACTTACATGGGTCACACCTCTATTCGTGATAGAATCTTTAAATTACAAAGAAGAGCCATACGTGTTGTTGCAGGAGCGAACTATAGGGATCATTGTAGACCATTATTTAAATAATTAAGAACAATGACAATAACATCTCTCTATATTTATAAATGCTTAATTTATATAAAAAATCACGGCGAAGTGTACAGCACTATAACTGAAATCCATGATCATAACACTCGCCAAAAACAGGATTACTACATTACTTACACTCGATTAAATAAATCACGTGTTGGAATAAGTCATTGGGGATTAAAATTTTATAATAAGCTGCCAGTCTTTGTAAAATGCTTACCTGAAAAACGATTTAAGGTATATATAAAGAATTATTTTCAGTCCAACCCATATTATACGTGGGACGAATATCTAAATGAATAAAAAGCGTTTACTTTTGTTTGTAAAATATTTTTTTAATTTTTTAAAATCTTATTTTTTTATTTTATACAGTTTGTGTAGTATATGTTTAAGTATCGTGGTATTTTACACCTTGCATAATTACAATTTCTAATGACGTATGTTAACACATTGTAGTGTATTTGCATCAATAAATTATAATTATTATTATTATTATTATTATTACAGATATTGAATTATACAATGAATATTTGAGTTACACAACAGCTCTACTGTTCTATGCATAATTTATATGCAAAATGCAACATCAGGTCAAATTATTCTCTCGCCAAACTAAATGAAACAACAGGAAATTGAAATATATTGAAAAAATTACAGGGAACGAATTTTAATTGTCTTAAGCCAGCTATAGACGAGTTAAGAGATCTATTTTTTATAAACATCTTTATTCAGACAATAAAATACAAAAGTTTATATACCTATCATACGTTAGTGTTAGTCTGTCCGGGCTATCGACCAAAGGTCTTTTTGTCCTCTCTGAATTTGTGGTGATGTGCAATGAAATGTCTGTGCTAGCTAGCTTAACTGTTTTGGAGCGAACTAATTAAGTCATGAAGTGTAAGAATAGGATATTTGTATTTAGGAGGGATATTAGGTTTTCGGGGGATACAGCACTTCCTAAGAAGGGGTTGATTATAGGGATTATATGCGAACTTTTTAGTAAGGTTGGTTACACGTTAGGATATGGGTGTGATTTGAGTGGAATTGTAAAGGTATTGATTGGAAGGATTGTGGAGAGGATAGTTGGGATGTCTAAGTTAAGATCCTTACTTAACTTAGACATCCCAACTATCCTCTCCACAATCCTTCCAATCAATACCTTTACAATTCCACTCAAATCACACCCATATCTTAACGTGTAACCAACCTCTTAGAGAGGATCGTTCGGCAACTTGAAAGTAGTATAAAGAAGATGGGTAGATGAGTGTAAAAAGTATAGCTCCGTAATCCAATAAGAGCCGAAAAATTTTTTTATAAATATGTGTGGCGGTTTTTATACTTCTGCCTTCTTGCTTAGCGACCTGCAATGGCGACCTGCAATGGCGGGCCCTTACTTGGATTTTTATTTTCGTAGATAGGATGCGGGGTTTCAAGGAGAGTTTGGGATCGAAAAGGATGCCTAGGTAGGTGTATGGGAGGGAGAAATTATAAAATTGTTAAAAGTGAAAACCCAACTTTTCATCCCATTCCACAAAATCGATCCCCCCGGATGTGATTTTGTGGAATGGGATGAAAAGTTGGGTTTTAGAAGGATTTATTTTGATCCACTATTTGGAACACCAGGCTTGGACAGAATCAAAGGATTTTTGGAGGGCTTGTTGGGCTATCTGAAGGCAAGGAGCGTGGGTAGTAAGTGCGGTATCGTCTGCAAACAAAAGGGCGTATTGAGATGGGTTCAAATGTGTGGGATCAACGTTATGGATATCATGGCAGTAAATATCATAAAGGAGTGAGGATAATGGAAAACCTTGAGGAACTCCTTGTTAGATGGCGAATGCGTGAGAGAGTGTATGACGATATCTTACTTGGCAGGATCTGTTGGAAAGAAAGTTATGAATAAGAATGATTAAGTGGTGTGGAATTCGTAAAAGTAAGCATTTGTAGAGGAGGTCAATATGCCAAACAAAGTCAAATGCTTTTTGTATATCTAGGAGAAACTGTCGATTTTCGTCCTTCTAGATGGGTGGCTTGCAAATTGGAGGTGAGAATGGATAAAGGGAGTGTGGTTGATTTTTTGGGAAGGAAACCAATACCAGTTTGGTTTCCTTCCCAAAAAATCAACCACACTCCCTTTATCCATTCTCACCTCCAATTTGCAAGCCACCCATCTAGAAGGACAAATGGGACAAATGGAATAAATTTAATTGATGCGGTAAGGAGTTTTTCTTTAATTAAGGATCACCATTTATTTAATTACAGTTAATATTTATTTTCTTTGTAAATGGATGTTTATCTGTTTAGAAATAAAGTTATTACTATTAATAATAATACAATCTAATATTTTTTTTGTGGGTGATGGCATAATTAGATACACCTAGATTTTTTGCTGTTGGTTTTTTCAATTTTAAAACAATATTTTTCAAATGAGCATTCTTCCCAATATTTTTTAAGGTCTTATATTTGTAGATACTCGGCAAAAAAATGCACCACTTGAAAATGAACCAAAAATACCGCGAAACGGAGCCATCAATCCAAATTTTAAGGCTTTTCTAAACTCGAAATTTTACTTCATGCTTAATCGGGGAGTGGAAAACACTCGTTTAGGGCTTTAAATTAAACTCATTAAAAAACAAGTTATGTCGGAAAATGTATGTATACTCAAAAAAAAAGTCTCTGTATGTGTATAGTATCAAAGCCGTAGCTAGGGGGGGGGGGTATGAGAGTTCAAATCCCTCCCGAAATTTTCAAAATGTTAAATGTTACTATGTAAAAGCTGTCCTATTCGGTCAAAAACAAAATTTTAACCATTACATCCTCCCCGAAACTTTAAATTCCCTACCGATTATTTTTTTGGGCTACGTCCTGGTTCTGGTGGTGCAAAAGGGAGTGTGCAGTTCTGCACTGCACTTAGGCCTCATTAGGCCCATTGTGCCACCTCCCGTAGATCACCCATCCTCAGTTTAGCCAGCCCACCTTGTTTAGGTATTCTAGCATAGCTGAGGTGGGTAGATCTCTTATGTAGGCCATTGTAGGCCATCTATCACCCAATATGTATTCCCTGATTGACGATAGTGCCGGGCATTAACAAAGAAAATGCCATGCAGTCTCGTCTTCCATGTTGCAACCTCTACAGGATGGGGAGTCAACTATCCCCATCCTATAGAGGTGCCCGTTTAGTCCACAGTGACCAGTAAGGATGGCAGTTAAGCGCCTGAGATTCCCTCTAGCCAGCTGCAGGTACCGTTTCGCTGATCTTTCATTGGGATACACAAGTGTTTTCTTAGATAGCTTGCAGCCCTCGATATCATCCCAACGCATCCTGAATTTCTCCAGGGCATTGGTTTGTAACATGTTACACAGAGAGAGAGGAGCTAACCGCACTAGCGGCTCCGGTGAGAGTAGATTCATCCCAGCCAGCGCGTCAGCTCTCCCGTTACCTGTGTCTGTATCATGCCCTTTCACCCAGCAGACTTCAATATTGTTGTGCATTGCTGCCTGTCTGAGTTTCCCGTGGCACTCTATTTCGGTCTCTGACGAAGCATAGGCTTTCTGCAGAGACAGAATCGCTTGCCTGCTATCCATTTGTCACCTTGCGGTTTATGATGTACTCAGCCGCAAGTGTTATTCCCATCAGCTCCAGTTGCGTGATGGTTCCATGAATTCCCATCGGAACCTTTGCTTGGATTTTTAGGGTTTTAGAGAAAACTCCAAGGCCCGATCCTTCTCTCCTTTTAGATCCATCTGTGTAGATCCTTATAGCAGACTCTCTCATCCGCTTAGTGGGTTGAACAGTAACGTTGTAGGGTGTGTTGGGCTACGTCCTTTTGTAGTATTGTAATAGTATATTACGTAACGAGTGCAGTATTCCGCAAGTATGTAATTGCCATACCACTCGAGAAACGTACCATATTTTACCTACGCCCTAACAAAATAAACAATGAGCATAAAAGAACAACTTATTTATTGTAATAATTTTTAATAGTACCATGATAATGATGAAAACTAAATTACTACTTGATCAGGAATAAAGCTGTACATTTTCCGACATTCGTTGTGTTTTAAAAGAGTTCAATTTGAAGCTTTAAACGAGTGTTTTCCACTCCCAGACTAAGCATGAAGTAAAATTTCGAGTTTAGAAAAGCCCTGTGAAAATTTGTCGAGGGTCGCGTAGCGACCCGAGACAAATTTTCTGGGCTTTTCTAAACTCGAAATTTTACTTCATGCGCCACACGTATAAAACACTGATCTCAGGTGAGGTTCAAATATACATAGAGTTCACAATATTTTAGTGTTTTATACGCGTGGCACATGAAGTAAAATTTCGAGTTTAGAAAAGCCCCGTGAAAATTTGTCTCGGGTCGCTGCGCGACCCTCGACAAATTTTCACGGGGCTTTTCTAAACTCGAAATTTTACTTCATGCTTATGTCTGGGAGTGGAAAACACTCGTTTAAAGCTTCAAATTGAACTCTTAAAAAAACAACGAATAACTAAAGATTTAAAGAAAATAAGCTGAATTTGGAATACGTATACTTTAAAGAAAAACTCCCTGTACATCAAAGAAATATCATTTGGTTGTACGGTAAGCAATCAGATGTTCAGTTGTCAGCACGTAATGTACTTGTTAAAGCTAGTACGTGCATGTGTACGTAATGTAAATCATACTTGTCAAGATGACAGTATGGTTACTAGATAGGGCGTAGGTAAACGTTTTAACCGTTAATAAATCAATTAATATATAATGAGATAAACAACTAAAACTCTTAAAGACAAATTTAATTTCAGATATAATTCTTTGAGAACTCGTAAACATAAAATAAAATAAAATTCATGCGCTACGCGCTTTACGAATTCGGTTTGCAATAAACGTAGAAAATTTGTTAAAAAGTAAAAAAGTTAAGAACATCCACAATCTCTAAAACGATATATAGTTATTATAAATTTATTGGATATAATCGAAACAATCCGCAAATAAAACCACCGCGGAATAGAATTTGCTAGTAAATAAACGAGCGCCCTGAGGCAAGTATTAGGAGTAGGTAATTTGGTGTGCTTTGTGATCGGCAGATTTCCCAAGAGTTTTCGGCCAAAAAGAAAAGAGGGGGAGTGAGAAGCGCAAAAAATACAGCTCTCTCTCTCTCTATCGGTCAAGTATAAAGCCCAAAGCTGAATGGTACGAGAAACATTGTGAGAAGGATCCATTGAAATTGGCCCCGAGTTAAATATCGACACCAGGGATTTACAACCTGTAGCTACTTTTGCGATACAAGCTCTAGGACGGTGGAGGAGTGAGAAATTAAATTACGTTTCGAGTTAGAAAAAAAGTTTAATTGGGGATTAATTTTTAATCAAGAAAATACAAACGATGGAAAAATAAATATATTTTATATTTACTTTGCTACACTCTTGATAGAACCAGATATAATAATACATCAATACAATCAATATAATCAATACATCATTCGCTACTAGACACCTAGATAATATATCAATACCTCTACATAACACAACACTGTATAACCAAAGCCCATATTATAGGTGTCTCACTTTGTATAGCAAATTGCCTAATATAATAAAAAAATATTAAAAATATGAAGCCATTCAAGCACAAGCTAAAGGAATTGTTTATCGAGAAAGCATATTATTCAGTCGCGGAATTTTTGCAGGATGATGTTTAACTACGCATCTCATATTTAACGTGTCTTTATTCTTAATTAAACTCATTATGTAATCGTTTATATGCTATATGTTATTGTTTCTTATCTGTATGACAAATGCAATACGTGTGAAAACTGTACATGTCTTTTGCTAAATAAATACATTGAAATTGAAATTGAAATAACACAGCATAACAAAATCAAACTTTTTTCTGTTGCATGAAAAATCAGTCAGTCAGTTTTTTTTCAGCAGCCCTAGTTTTTGAGACACAGCTACTGCGTGTGTTGCGACGAAAAGCGACAGGATTTAATATTTATATTTAATTGATATTAGTTTTAGAATTCTAGGTATTTTTAAAGTAATGTTTAGAAACAACTCAGTTTGTAAATATTGACCAGTATTTTAGTTTAAAGTGTGTACTATTACATAATGGAAATAAACTAGGCTCCTTACCGACTGCACATTCAACCAAAGTTAAGGAAGAATATATTATTAACTTGTTTCTCATTATTCACTTGGTAAAACATTTCTACTAAATATAGGTGTTTAATTGAATTCACTTGGTTTGTTTTACGAAAAATCTTTTATTTTACTAGTTTCGGCTTAATGCCATTTTCATCATTCTTGAAAATGGCATTAAGCCGAAACTAGTTGAAATAAAATATTTTTAGTAAAACAAACCAAGTGAATTCAATTATACAACTATATTAAGGAAGAATACCCTACAATAGAATTGGTCATGAACAAGATCAACTATGACGAACATAATTGGGAAATTTGTGTTGATCTTTAGATGGTAAATTTCCTCTTGGGGCAACAAGGCGACTATACCAAATATCCTTATTTTATATGTTTATGGGACAGCAGAGCGAAAGCAGAACATTGGACAAGAAAAAAATGTCCTGCTAGGGAAGCACTATCTCCAGGAAGCATTAATGTTGTAAATGTACCTCTTGTGACACGAGATCGCATCATCTTGCCACCTCTTCATATTAAACTTGGTCAGATGAAACAATATGTTAAAGCATTAAACAAAAACTGTGAATGTTTTAAGTATATTTCAAGACAGTTTCCGAAACTGAGTACAGAAAAGCTTAAAGCACGGCCCACAAAATCGAAAGTTGTTGAACGATCATAATGACAACCGGTTAATGTCAGAAATTGAAAAAAATGCATGGGATTTGTTTGTCTGGATTATTAGGAATTTCCTAGGTAATAAGAAGGATGTTGATTACGTTGAGCACGTTGAAGAGATGTTGTCTCACAACTTGGCATGTAAGATGAGCATCAAAGTGCACTTCCTGCACAGCCATTTAAATCGTTTTCCTGAAAATCTGGGTGACTTGAGTGAGGAACATAATGAACGATTCCACCAAGATATTCGGACAATGGAGGAACGATAGTAGGGTCGCTGGAATGCACATATGATGGCAGATATTTGCTGGAGTATTCAAAGTAGCACTTCGTCATTCAAAAACTGTAGAAAATCATGTAAAAGAAAATTCCAGAATTTGTAGTTTTGTTGTAATTAAATATTTTTCAACGGTGAATGCCTCTTTTTCTCAAAAAACAGCCCCCCTTGTAACTCAAAAACTAGAGCTGATACATAAAAACTGATAACATATTTGAAATTAGCGTGAAAAATTAGCTCAGAATCATGTAAAATAACATTTAGTAGTTTTTTTGCCGTCAAGCTGACAAATGTATAGCGAAATATTGGCTAATTAAATTAAAGTTCTGGCTAAAAAATAGAATTTTTATTTTTTGAATTCTGCCGCTTTTCGCCAAAGGTTTATAGAAGTTTTTTTCATGTAAAATATTCCATGCAACAGAAATCCTGTTGTGCTGTGTAATGTACCTAATATTTTCATAATTTCAAGAAAATTAGGTACAAAGTGAAAGAAAACAAATTACACATTAGGAAATTAAGTTTAAATTTGAGTGGAAATAAAAATGCATTCAAAGATCCCCAAAGGATGTATAAATACAGGGTGTCTCGATTAAGCAGTCTGTGCATGGGTATCTTCTTAACTGTAAGAGATAGAGAATCGGTTAAATGAGAGAAACATACAGGACAATGAGTCTAAAACTAAGAAAAAGATTTAACACCGGCGACTCTGCTATTCTACAACATTGTATATAATGTGATTGACATGTATGTTCCTAAAATGATTATTAAGAATAGTCAATATCCTCCATGGTTTAATTCTGAACTAAAATCTTTAATCCGTGAGAAGAAACAAGCTCATGCTCAATATAAGCGAACTTCACTGATTAATGATTACAATATGTTTTCTTGTATAAGATCACAATGTTTAGTGCTCAGCAAGTTATTACGTAAGGCTTATTTCACAAAGGTAGAGGGTCAGTTAACTTTTAATCCTAAAAGATTTTGGACATTCGTAAATTCCTCCCGAAAGACTGATGGGTATCCCAAACTAATGTATCTTGATGAGATGAAATCAAACACTTCAGAATCTACTGTTAATTTGTTTGCAGAATTATTCTCAAGTGTTTATACTGTTGATAGTTCTACTGTAGTTCCTGTATTGCATTATCGGAACTCCGTAAAATCTGCTATGCTAGCAGTATCAACGAATGTTGTGTTTAGTGCTATTGAAAACTTAAAAGGCAGCCTTAGTATTGGTCCTGATGGAATTCCAGCTTCATTTTTAAAGAATTGCATTTTCACATTGACTAAGCCTATCACGACACTTTTTGATAAATCATTGCAATCTGGAATATTTCCTATACAATGGAAATCGAGTTTTATTACACCGCTATTTAAATCCGGTGACCGGGATAACATAAGGAACTACAGAGGGATATCTATACAGTCTTGTATTGCAAAAATGTTGGACAAGTTGGTGGCAGATCAATTAAAATGGTTTCTTGAACATGTATTAATACCTGAACAACATGGTTTGTGTAAAGGACGCTCGACAATGTCAAACCTATTACTGTTTAAATCATTTCTTCTTGATGCCTTGGAAGAAGGAAGTCAAGTGGATTGCATCTACACCGACTTCTTCAAGGCATTTGATCGTGTCCACCATGGTATACTCGTTTCTAAACTTTCCAACATGGGTCTAGATGATATGAGTACGAAATGGATTAATAGTTACCTTACCAATAGAACTCAATTTGTTAAAATCGATAACCACGTTTCTAGGTGTATTGATGTCACCTCGGGTGTGCCCCAAGGCTCGCATTGCGGGCCTTTGTTATTCTTATTATTCATCAATGACATTTCGCTCAATTTTAAAGCTTGTACATTTCTTATTTATGCCGATGACCTAAAATTATTTAAACAAGTTTTAAATGAAAGTGATTGTAAGGCGATTCAGGATGATTTAATGCATTTAGAACAGTGGTGTTTTATGAATAAACTTGATCTTAACGTAAAGAAATGTGTAAAATTACTTACTCCCGGAAAAGAAATATCTTTGATTACACATATACAATTAACAATAGTTCGCTCTCATCTGTTAAAGTTGTAAATGATTTAGGTATTTTATTTGACCAAAAATTGACTTTTAAGGAACATATATCTCAAATCACATGCAAAGCCAGTAAAACGTTGGGGTTTGTTAATCGGTTTTCGTATAATTTCTCAGCTAATACTTTGCGCCACTTATATATTTCGTTAGTACGTCCTATACTCGAATATGCTGCACCTGTATGGTCCCCTCAGCTGTGATGTCACCAGAGTGGAGAGAATCCAAAATAAATTCTTGAGACTTTATGCCTATCGAAGTGGACTGAATAATTATGATAAATTGTACATTCGCAATGTTTTAAATATTCCCTTGTTACACACACGTAGACTTGTTGCTGATTTATGTATTTTATATAACTTAATTAACGGAGATTTGATATGCAGTAATTTGTTAGTTCAACTTAATTTTAGTACATTGCCGCCTCATTTACGTAGACATAATAATCTTTTTAAAATAAAATTCCATTCGTCAAATTTCGGATTTAACAATACTATATGCAGAACTATGAGATTATTTAACACATTGCCGAATGATATTGACTTGTTTAATTCATCAATCTCATTGTTTCGTAAAAAATGTTTAAACTCTATTAATGAATAACAAGTGTCTTTATAGTTTATAGTTCGTAGGTATTTTGTTACTCATACAAGTATAATTTAACTTTTAGTTTATTTGAATAATCTTGTAGTATCTAAGCCAGCATAAGCGCCAATTTTTGTATTTTTTTTTTGTTTGTTTGTTTGTTTGGCATAGGTTCTAGCCATTCAGCCACTAACGATGATTATATTAATTAATTTAACATATATTTGGACGTCACGACACATTCACACCACACCCAGGGACACGACGAGAAATTATTTTTAAATAAAGTCTCCCCGTGCACGGGAATCGAACCCGAGTTTGTGGCTCGTCGAGCGATACAGCCCGACGACGTTACCGCTCGGCCACCACCTGCCCTGTATTTTTGTTTTATTGTAAAAGTCGAAACGTAAATAAATAAATAAATTTAGAACACACTGCGAACAAACTGATTTTGAAATCAGTGGCGCATGAAGAGTTTAGAAAAGCCTGAAAAAAATGTTTGATCGCTCCGCTTCGCAACTTTCAGATACTGTATTTTCACTAAGGTCAATGGTAAAATATTTCTAACGTTACAACAAAGTGTATTTATTTTTTAGGAATCTCTGAAAAATTGTGTAGATAAGTCAAAATCAAATCAAATCAAATCAAATCAAATTTATTACCACAAAACATTAATACATATTATATATATATATTGACATGTGTAAGCATTTTTGAAATAGCACGGAGATATTAAATAAATCAAAAAAAAATATTATGGGTTCGTCAACTATTAAATAAAATTATTAGATAAAAATATTAATAATTAGAGGTAATTGATACAAAAAACATAGTTTTTACGTGTTAAAAAGAATATACATGGAAGTCATTGCGCACTAAAGAATTCAGATAAGGAATAAATGCATTTTTCTATTAATAATATTTTTAGTTGATTTTTCAACACTCTTCTATTTGGTAAATCTTTGAATTGTTTATATGTATTTAAAATGACTTGATAATACTAACAAAGGAGTTAGAGTTGTAATCGGATATGTAGAAGTATTTTGAAAACATATTAATTCGCATCTAAGTGCAGATGACAATGGATGCAAAGTTAGCCTGATACATTAATGTTTCACAACGGTCGACGGTCCTTCCTTCCTGTGTTTACACTGGGCTGTACACCTTAATTGGTTCCTGTGCTCATTGTCTTCTGCACCCTAAACTATAGCCGACAACAATCGACTTCCTATCCTAAAGTCCAAGACACAAAATAACAAACATATCTTGATATATCAACACAAATTTATTTGAAAATATTAAAATGTGCCAACCTTCTCGTAATCTACAATTAATTTGTCCTACTAAGACTAAACAAATGTGCATTGAAATCATTACTTTTCCGTCGAACATACAATGATTAATGTACTGTTACAAGTTGCAGATTATCAGCACTAATAGCCAGTTGGTCAATAGTGGCTCACCTTAAGATTAGATTGAATTACATCATAGCAACTGTAATATAAACTAAGTTTAAGTTAAACTCGGCTTGAGCCGCTAATGCCATAGAATTTTACTGAAAGTTAAAAATTCTCATGTGGAATAAAGTATACAGAGAGTTTTAAGTAACGCCGAACACGCCAGAAAATGTTCGTTGTAAATTTTCCTATGGTCGATTTGTTCTGGGACGCATCAAAGCATTGAGTGCGATGTGATTGGCTCCAATAGTAATATAGTCAACCAAATTTACATTCTTCTGGGTGCGATTTAATTGGTTACGATTTTTAGTAGTTCTAATGTAAATTATAACTAATGTAAATAATAATAATAATAATAATAATAATGTTTTGTTAGTGTTATAGCAGAGCTTATACAAGTCAGAGTTTACAAGTTTTATAAGTTTAGGTATATAAGATTTACTGATATAAACAATTACACAAATGCGTATACAAACACAAAATTTAAATAAAAACTATTATTTATACATACGTACAGAGTATATGATCAGTAAATCATGACTAAAATGTATGCTTTAGAAAGTCCTCTGTGGTGTAGAAGGCATTTTTGATAAGAATTATCTTAATTTCTTTCTTGAAATTTACTTATTTAGTTCCCTAAATCTATCCGGTAAATGATTGAAAAATTACAGACCATAATAGCCTGAGGTTGGGAATGCTTAAGTCACTTTTCGTTCTCGTGTGATAATTGTGCCTTTGTTGGTTTAATTTGTTGTCGTCGTAATACGATTTAATTAATCGCACACTTTGCAGGACATAGAGACAAGGTAGTGTTAATATTTTTAGCTTTATGAATGCTGGTTTGCAGTTATCTTGGTAACCTAAGTTATCAAGTATTCTTACCACTTTTCTCTGAATACCAAAGAGCCTGTGTCTAATGGAGGAATGTCCCCATGCCACAATGTTGTATGAGAGATGGGACTGAAAAAGGGAAAAATATGCGATTCTTAGCATGTGAGGGCTGATGTTGTTTTTCAGACCCCTGATAACAAAGATGCTTTTATTTAATTTTGCAGCTAATACATCGCCCTGGCTGTTCCACAGTAGATGATTATCTATATGAATGCCCAAGAACTTCACCGTTTTGTGTTAATAAGGCTCTTGCGTATTCAAGCTGTAAATGGCTGTTTCGGTTTTATTAGCATTCAGAGTCAAGAGGATGGCAATAAACCAAATTTTTGCTTTTTCAAGCAAGACATTATTTTCCTCCAAACCAGCATTCAGGTTTGGCGATGAATTGATGATTGTTGTATCGTCCGCGAACAGGATAACTTTGCAATTTGACATATAGTCAGGGAAATCGTTTACAAACAATAAGAACAGTAAAGGTCCTAAAGTAGAGCCTTGTGGGACACCACATTTTACTTCTAGCAATTCCGACATTTCGCCATTGTGAAACACAGATTGTCATCTGCTAGAAAGAAAAGATATCAGCAGCCTACAACTCAGTGGGCTGAAATTGTACATATATAATTTTCTCAATAATAATGTATGAGAAACACAGTCAAACGCCTTCGAAAGATCAATGTATGAGGCAAACAAATGCTGACCCTTCTCAAATGATGCTATAATGCTTTGGCACAGATCTAATATTGCATTGGTTGTTGATTTGCCTTGCCTAAACCCATATTGATCGTCGCTTAGGGAGTTGTATATACATGCCTATTTTTTGTTAATCTTTAGATATTCCTTGTTTTTCTTTAAGTTCAATTTGAAGCTTTAAGCAAGTGTTTTCCACTCCCAGACTAAGCATGAAGTAAAATTTTGAGTTTAGAAAAGCCCCGTGAAAATTTGTCGAGGGTCGCGCAGCGACCCGAGACAAATTTTCTGGGCTTTTCTAAACTAGAAATTTTACTTCATGCGCCACGCGTATAAAACACTGGTTTCAAGTGAGGTTCAAATATACCTAATGTTCACAATATTTTTGTTTTGTACGCGTGGCGCATGAAGTAAAATTTCGAGTTTAGAAAAGCCCAGAAGATTTGTATCGGGTCGCTGCGCGACCCTCGACAAATTTTCACGGGGCTTTTCTCAACTCGAAATTTTACTTCATGCTTAGTCTGGGAATGGAAAACACTCGTTTAAAGCTTCAAATTGAACTCTATTAAAAAACAAGGAATGTCGGAAAATTTACAGCTTAGGCATGTTAATAAGGTATACGCCTATTTTTTGTTAATCTTTAGATATTCCTTGTTTTTTTTTTAAGTTCAATTTAAAGCTTTAAACTAGTGTTTTCCACTCCCAGACTAAGCATGAAGTAAAATTTCGAGTTTAGAAAAGCCCCGTGAAAATTTGTCGAGGGTCGCGCAGCGACCCGAGACAAATTTTCTGGGCTTTTCTAAACTCGAAATTTTACTTCATGCGCCACGCGTGCAAAACAAAAATATTGTGAACATTAGGTATATTTGAACCTCACTTGAAACCAGTGTTTTATACGCGTGGCGCATGAAGTAAAATTTCGAGTTTAGGAAAGCCCAGAAATTTTGTCTCGGGTCGCTGCGCGACCCTTGACAAATTTTCACGGGGCATTTCTAAACTCGAAATTTTACTTCATGCTTAGTCTGGGCGTGGAAAACACTCGCTTAAAGCTTCAAATTAAACTTAAAGAAAAACAAGGAATATCTAAAGATTAACAAAAAATAGGCATGTATATACAACTCCCTAATTTTCTGGGCTTTTCTAAACTCGAAATTTTACTTCATGCGCCACGCGTATAAAACACTAAAATATTGTGAAATTTATGTTTATTCCAACTTCACTTGAAATCTGTGTTTTATACGCTTGGCGCATGAAGTAAAATTTCGAGTTTAGAAAAGCCCAGAAAATTTGTCTCGGGTCGCTGCGCGACCCTCGACAAATTTTCACGGGGCTTTTCTAAACTCGAAATTTTACTTCATGCTTAGTCTGGGAGTGGAAAATACTCGTTTAACTAATGTAAATAAGGTACGTGCCTATTTTTTGTTAATCTTTAGATATTGCTTGTTTTTTTTTTAAGATCAATTTGAAGCTTTAAACGAGTGTTTTCCACTCCCAGACTAAGCATGAAGTAAAATTTCGAGTTTAGAAAAGCCCCGTGAAGATTTGTCGAGGGTCGCGCAGCGACCTGAGACAAATTTTCTGGGCTTTTCTAAACTCGAAATTTTACTTCATGCGCCACGCGTATAAAACACAGGTTTCAAGTAATGTTCGAATATACATAAATTTCACAATAGTTTAGTGTATTACACGCGTGGCGCATGAAGTAAAATTTCGAGTTTAGAAAAGCCCAGAAAATTTGTCTCGGGTCGCTGCGCGACCCTCGTCAAATTTTCACAGGGCTTTTCTAAACTCGAAATTTTACTTCATGCTTAGTCTGGGAGTGGAAAACACTCGTTTAAAGCTTCAAAATGAACTCTTTTAAAAAACAACAAATGTCGGAACATTTACAGCTTAGTCATGTTTACCTAAAGAAAAATTCACTGTATCTTAAATTCATTATAACTTACGCAGTCAATAAATTAATAAATACATCTACATTATCTTTATTTAGTATTATGTTAGCAAATAAAGCTTTAAATTGAACTCTTTTAAGAAACAACGAATGTTGGAAAATTTACAGCTTAGGCATGTTAATAAGGTACATGCCTATTTTTTGTTAATCTTTAGATATTCCTTGTTTTTTTTTAAGTTCAATTTGAAGATTTAAACGAGTGTTTTCCACTCCCAGACTAAGCATGAAGTAAAATTTCGAGTTTAGAAAAGCCCCGTGAAAATTTGTCGAGGGTCGCGCAGCGACCCGAGACAAATTTTCTGGGCTTTTCTAAACTCGAAATTTTACTTTATGCGCCACGCGTATAAAACACTAAAATATTGTGAAATTTGACCCTCGACAAATTTTCACGGGGCTTTTCTAAACTCGAAATGTTACTTCATGCTTAGTCTGGGAGTGGAAAACACTCGTTTAAAGCTTCAAAATGAACTCTTTTAAAAAACAACAAATGTCGGAAAATTTACAGCTTAGTCATGTTTACCTAAAATAAAAATTCACTGTATCTTCAATTCATTGTAAGTTACGCAGTCAATAAAGTAATAAATACACCTATATTATCTTTATTAAGTATTATGTTAACAAATAAATGAAAATTGAAATGTTTGCTAAATGAAGCAGCACACCTGCCAGCACAACAACACCCTAGTGTTGTACTGGCAGCAGACCTAGGGGCTGTACTTGCAAACCTGCCTCGCCACGCTCTTCAAATTTAGAATAATTATATTGCCGAAAGGCATTTTGCTGGTACACTCAAAGCAACCTACTTGGGGTGGTCCTGATCAATTGGTTTACACAATACGCTGAATCGAAGTTCTTAGTAATCTCCAGTGAAATTAAAGGAATGTATAAACCTCTCTTGAAATATTAGCAAACGGAAGTAACAGGAATCTGTTTTTCTATTATTTTTGCATTCACGCTAAATCTGTTCTCCTCTTTCTCATGTTTCTTTTCTATCTAATATTAACATTCCAATAGTGATGTAGGCGATTAATAAATGACATTTCATTTTAACGTTAAATGTAAGTTGCGTTAGAACTACTAAAATCAGAGCCAATGAAATCGCACTCAATACTTTGATGCATCCCAGAACACATCGAACATAGGAAAATTTACATTGAATACTTTCTGGCATGCTCGGTGTTACATAAAACCCTATGTATATAGATACTTAAAATTCTACTAAACTGTTCTCATTAATTACTGCACTTTTTGGCAATTTTACCAGTCTAGTGGAATTTGAAATACGGATTTCAGACTGCCGCTTTTCTGGTTGTGACTTCCAAAATGTAATTTTCTACAGCAGTAAATTTAATTGTACTTGCAGTACCTTACTTTTAGATAACTTGATTTTAAAATATTGGTAAGTAATACGTGTAATATGCGATATGTTAAAAAAAAGTAAATAAAAAAGTTGAAGGAAATATGAGTGAAGAGCATGGAGACATCTACTACCGGGATAGGAGGCAGTATACATTCGTACTTCGGATATCTGTCTTCCTCCGGGGTGTACTATTAATCATGCCGTCTCTGTTTCACAGCCAGCCTCCTCACCTCACCTCGGGCATCCACTGGGAGACGCCAAATTTACCATCTCCCGCACACAAAAACGATATTTCAAAGTCCTAAACACTTTTCCTTCCTGCCTCAGCCACCCACTTATATAATATACTCTCCTCCTCCCTCCTCCCACACCCACACACACACCGACGTAATAGATTCACACGTATGAATTCTATTTCTCGGGGAGGAGGGTGGAAACTGGCAGACACAAGAAAAATCGCACCTGTAAATTGGTTTCGCGTTTTGCTTTGCATTCAATTATTAAAAGTCTTCAATCGCACGCACTGAAACCTCGTTTTCATTGTTAACGGGAAATCTGGATTTGTGAACTGGAAGTTTTTTTTTCCTTTACTCCGTGTATCAATTTCAAAGTTCGCTTGCTTATAATGTAATTTTTTATATGTCATACAGGGAATTTTTCTTTTAAGTATACTTATACCAATGTATACGCTTTACATTATCAGGTTGATTTATTTAAGGTCAAAATATTACAAACAAGATAAATTCAAATTCAAAACTATTTGAATTCGAGAAAATAAGCTTACGCTTCTTATAGTTTACACACTTTAAACATAATATAGAATATTACGAAGAAACTATTCGTAAAAATGCAAACAATTTCTTAATTAATAAGACAACTTAAAACGATAAATATCCATTGAAACAACTACTTCCCGCGCAAATACACAATATCCGGAGGTGTATTTGCACGGGAAATAGTTGTTTTAATGGATATTTATCGTCTTAAGTTGTCTTATTAATTAAGACATTGTTTGCATTTTCACGAATAGTTTTTTCGTAATTTTATATATTATGTCAAAATATTACATTGACGCTTCAGTGAGACACCCTGTATAGTTTCGACAACTTAAACTTAGCATTATCAAACTAAAAATATTTATTGAGTATAATTTATTCACGCGTAACGTTCTATAAAGCCAAGACTATAACAACTAACTGCGGTAATACTGAAATAATTAGCGTTACAAGAAATGAGGGAAATAGTGAACGGAGCAATGAGCAATTAAAATATCTCTTCATACATAAACGTAATAAAACGGAAGCGGTTAATGTATGCGGGAACAAATAGTGTTGTTTGTGTTGAAATTAGTTTACCTTGCATATAAATAACTTTGCGCTCTCAACTTTGATGTTCTCTCTTCACTCGACAGACGTGTACGCACACACTTGTCTAATGGAATTAATTAAATTACAACCGCCAAAGTAACATCAACGTAAAAACCATAGACAACATTAATTGAATCTAAATTATATAGCGTTCATATTTTTGCACTTATTTACATTCGATAGAGTGGACCACAAATTGCTGTTGAATAAGTTGGACTGTTTTGGGTTCACCACTGATCCACTATTGCTTTTGGGATCGTATCTGGATAACCGTGAAACTTATGTCTCTGTTAATAATTTTAAATCAAAATCGTACTGTCCAAGCTCAGGTGTTCCACAGGGATCCATTTTGGGCCCCTTACTATTTAATTTATTTAGTAATGATTTCTCGGCTGCACTTGAGTGTAAACATCTTTTATTTACCGATGATTTGAAGCTATATACATGAAAAAAAAAATGGAAAAATGAAAGGTCCAATTAATTGGTCATTTACAATGCCTGCCCAAACATTAAGGGAGAAACGATGCTGAAAATGCTATCGGCGCGTAGAATGGGGATTATTCTCTGCCCAAACATGCATGTTATGAAAATTAAAACAGCCATTTCGCGTAAAGCACGATTCATCCGTCACTAAAATGTTATTAGTGAAGTTTGGATTTCGGGCACTTTGTTCTAAAAGCCATTACACAAAACGCAACTCTCTGTTGAAAATCACCTGGCTGAAGATGTTGAACCCGTTGATAATGATAGGGGTGAAAATTATTTTCGCCGATGATTTTATGCACAAAGCTATGAGAAACACCCAACTGCCGAGAGATAATCCGTGTACTTAAACCGGGATCCGCTTCTAACAAATTTAAAATTTGATTTTCCACTGCAAACAAATGATCTGCTCGGTTAACACCTCTGTCAACTGCGCCAACGGGTTGCAACCTTCCTGTATCACGTGCTCTTTGAAGTAACTCCCGAAAACGATTTGCTGTTGGTAAATGCCGTTCGGGAAACCGACCCTGATAAAGCCTTACTGCTTCCGCGGAATTGCACCTAGCTTCGCCGTAAATAATTAACATATCGGCTAGTTCAATATTAGAATAAATGTGTCGCGCCATTTTCACAAAAAAAAAGATGTTTGTCTGAATAAGTTTCAGCAAAGACTAAACACAAACATATTTTTTCTTGAAATCCGCCCTTACCACCCCTACTTAATTCATTGTAAATTTTTAAATATGTGTAAGCAATAAATGTTTTTACAAGTGTGTTATAAATTCCGAGGCCCGGCCGTCGACCTGCTCCATTGACACAATACGGCGTGACGACATTGCATTAAGTGCACTCCGATATTTTCCCTAAGCGCTTGTTGTAATTTGATAAAGCTGATGCCGCATGCCGTTTAAAAATTATTTCTAATTGCCAGTGCTTCCAAAAATGTTGTCTATTTTTACTCATTTATTTTAATAATTAATTGCAGGCTCATTGTTAGAACTATAAACAAAATAATTGTGAATTATGTTTAGAAATAATATAATCTCTTTGTAGTTAAGAGCCTGTTCGTTATTTGAAATACACCCTGTATATAGCGTTCATATTTTTACACTTATTTTCGTTCGATAGAGTCGACCACAAATTGCTGTTGAATAAGTTGGACTGTTTTGGGTTCACCACTGGTCCACTATTGCTTTTGGGATCGTATCTGGATAACCGTGAAACTTATGTCTCTGTTAATAATTTTAAATCAAAATCGTACATTCCAGGCTCAGGTGTTAAATAGGGATCCATTTTGGGCCCCTTACTATTTAATTTATTTATTAATGATCTCTCGGCTGCACGATGGTTTAAAGCTATATACATCTGTGTCATCATTGACTGACTGCGAGCAGTTACAACATCAACTAGAAATAGTTTAAAACTGGTGTACTTCAAACAATTTATTGCTGAATGGTAGCATGTGCAAGTTTATGAGATTTACTAGAAAGATTAACATTGTCAAGTTTGATTATATTATTTGCAATAATCAGCTGGAAGAGGCTAAGGTATTGAGGGATCTGGGTGTATGGTTTGATGATTCATTTACCTTCAATATGCATGTACAAGAAACTGTTCGTAGCTCATTTAAGGCTTTAGGTTTCATCCACTGAAACTCCTTGGATCTTCAGAATGTCACAGCTTTGAAATCACTTTTTAATGCCTTTGTGCGATCAAAGTTAGAATACGCATCTTTGATTTGGTACCCTTAAACTCAATACCAGATTAATTTTATTGAAAGCGTCCAGCGCAAATTTTTGAAGTTTTTATATTATAAAGTGGAGGGCGTCTACCCACTAAGAGGTTTTAGTGAAGAAGTACTACTGGATAAATTAAAGAGTAATATTTAAAATAAAACATGAGTATATAACATAATAATTAATAAAATAACAATCAAACAACATATCACAACTTATCAAAAAATATGTCATCATAATGTTTCATTGCACTTCTACACATAACTGGCACAGGCGCACCTCGCAGGCAGTTCGTTCAAGCTCCGGGGATGTAAAAGGAGTTGCTATGCCTAGAACTTGATCCTGGTACATGAAAATTAATTCTTGATAGGAGAAACGGTGCATCTGTAACATTATTAACAATTTTCCAGAGAAATTTTGCAGATTGCTCTTCTCTTCTAGCAGCCAGAAAATTAATTCTTGATAGGAGAAACGGTGCATCTGTAACAATATTAACAATTTTCCAGAAAAATTTTGCAGATTGCTCTTCTTTCATTTATACGTCATGTTTTTCAAGCAGTAGATCCTGCTCTATTCCACGCTCAGGGTAGACGCCGTCGACTCTATATGAAAGGTACTTTAAAAACCTTCGATGAATCCTGTCCAGAGGCATATTTTGACTCATATATAGTGTTTTTATGAGAAAACTATTAATGATTTCGATAGCTAACGCCATCTAATGCTTCATAGTGGCATCCTCAGTGACACGCATACACAAAGTGCATATACAGGTCACTGTTTCGTCCACGAGCGAGCAGAACTCTGTGTATATGCACTTTGTGCATTCGTGTCACTGACGATGCCACTATGAAGCATTAGATGGCGTTAGCTATCGAAATCATTAATAGTTTTCACATATTGGCTTGAAATAGTCAGAAATGTTCAGTATTCCTCAGCACTGGGTCGGGACCACACTGAAGAGGACCTTGAAGTCCGAAACGCGTCTGTGGGTACCTGGTGCCGGAATGCTGAACACAGATTCAATTTTGTTTTTATGAGGTTAATATCTCTGAAGGATACACAGACTCGCATTATAAATCCGAGAGTACGAGATGCGGCCATTGCTCTATAAGTGATGTGTTTTGAAAAACTTAAATCAGTCGAAAATAAAATACCCAAATCTTTCGTCTCGGTGCAGGATTTAAGTTGTAAATCATACATTGTGTATGATAGTGAGAGTGGAGTATAAGATAACGAACAGCACTTATCAACGTTGAGTAAGAGTTTATGTTTGTCACACAATTCTGTAAGTTTGTTGATATTGTTTTGCAGGGACAAAGCATCACTCAATGTTGTTACAACTGCAAAGAGCTTAATATCATCCGCAGAAGCAATCGCATGACAGGTTAATGAATCTAATAACGAATTTATACAAATTCTATAGAGAAGCGGTCCAAGGTTAGAGCCTTGTGGAACCCCAGAATTAATTGACATCTTTGACAGAAAAATATCATTCTTATATAAAATTCTTCATAATAGAATTGATTGACTCGTCATTCTTAATTCTATCAGTCTACGTGTTCCAACTTTTAATAGTAGGAATAAAAGCACATTTAATGTTGCTTCTACTCGGACAATTTATGGCTCTAAGTCACCGTTCAGCATAATCTGTGATAGTTTTAATCAATTACCATCAACCTGTGATATTTTTGTTGACACATTATCGTCTCTCATTAAACTCTATTAATTTATTTATATTTATTATCTGTATGGTATTTCGTGTTACTGTGTATTTACATTCTTTATGCCTATTTTTTGTAAATATATTGTCTGTGTAATTAGGATTGTTTCCTGTTCGACAATAAATATTATTTATTTTAAAAATTATTTGAAATTATTTTCCCCTAATTTAAAATTATTTTAAATTCAGTTCTGAACCGTAGAAGAACTGCATTTTAAATCAATGATGAATTAAATTGTTTATAAATAACACCCAGACACTAAGCGGAATGAAATATGCAGGACAGAAAATACTTTTCATTCTGTAAATAGTGGACGAGTAATACAGGAGGATAAAGCTGAAGGAACAAATGCAAGTTTACAATGCATCATGTATATTTGAAAACCACACACACAGTACGAATATAAATGCTCTACATTATAAAAGCCTTGCAGGGGCCCTCATTTAAATCTCAACAATACAATCTTTGCAAAAATTAATGCATACAGTTTAGAAAAATAATTGGTGTAGATACATTATTTTAAAGAATATTTGTTGAGGATAGTAAAACATAGTGAAACGTAAATCCATCTCTTGTGAAATATATATAAAGGGTGAACGGGACGACAGAAATGTTGGCTCCTATAAAGTTCTGGTGTATTAAGAAAAGGGATGGATTATCGAACCGTTCCTGGCGACAATGTGATTTGTAACCGGCTTCTCTTGAGTTTCCTCCAGATGAATCAATTTTCGTTCTCTAGATAAGAAAAACAGGAATGGAGAATCGAAGTGTCTCCGCTATTGTCTATGTAAATATTTATTATAATCAAAATAGAATACTTTATATAAGATCCAAGATGACATGGTGAAATAGTTTTGGAGGGGATTTCAGATTTATATATTGCTGACTGAGAAAGTTTTTATTATAAAAACCCTTTTGCGTAAATCACCCTCGAAAAAAATACTCGTCGGAAAAATTGCAAGTTACAACTTTTTAACTAAAATTCGAACGAACACACTCACAGACTTTCAAAAACATATATCGTGAAACATTAAAAAAAGTGCGATTCTTTTCGCAATCTTGTTGTAGATTGCGAAAAGAATTGCACTTTTATTGTTTGAAGTATTGTGCAACAAAGAATTGGCAATTTCATTCATACTTATGTTTGAACGGTCACGTAACCGCCAGTCTAAGGTGTCAAATTATTTAGAGGGAATGGCAAAGCTATACTGATGAGAGATAAATCTCTAAACGCGTCTATAGATAGCCTGAATAATTTGACCCAAATTGTTATATTTGCAGTAGGTTACTGTATGCAACAGCAAACACTTGTTATATATCTTCAATTTGGTTCTCATAAATCACTTGATGAAACATGTTTCCAATATTGATAATTAAATAAAAGTCACTTGGTTTGTTTCACTGTGACTATTATTTAATTATCAATACTTGTTATATAATTCAATGTCCGTCGGGGTATTAGCTCGGAAAGTAGTTGTTTTAATGAGTGTTTGATATAGTCTTTGTAAGACTAAGGTGTTGTAGATTACGTAGATTGCCAATTCTTTGTTGCAGAATACTTCAAACATTAAAAGTGCAATTCTTTTTGCAATCTAAAACAAGAATCGCACTTTTAATGTTTTAAGTATTCCGCAACCAAGAATTGGCTATTTCATTTATACATATGTCGTGATCTACAATCCGCAAACATTCCTCCTTGAAGATGACCAATGGTCGAAACTAATCGGAGAAAATATAAAACAAACGAAGTCACTAAATATCCAGAATTAGATTCAAAGATATTTCACCACGGGTTAGGTGAGAAATTAATTAAACATCCGCAAAATGTATGGAGAAATTCATAAAACTAATTTTCTGTCCACTATGTATTGTATAGAAAGAAGAACATACGAAAAATCGCAGAAAAAAAAACAGGATATTCTGAAGCTTGTTAGGGTCTAATGATCATTGCCGTCATTTGTAAACTGTTGAGGGCTTAGTTAACATTTCATCCCGGCTCTCGGGGTGATTCCAGTCGAAAAAAGGGCATTCCCATTCGGTCAAATATTAATTAATTCCCACTGAATTATACGATTTAATCGCGGCAAAGACAGAAAACACAATTTGCATGTAAAAGCCGTCTCGTGCGGAATACGCTAAGACTTAAATAAAACGATCTTTGACCGAGTTGCAACAATTTTAAGTTCACAAATAAATGTTTTGTTTAATTTGCGCCTGTAATACTGTTATCTAACTAATTTTACAATTTACTCACGCTAATATTAAAACACTGTAAATCAGTGGTTTATACGCGTGGCGGATGAAGTAAAATTTCGAGTTTAGAAAAGCCCCGTGAAAATTTGTCTCGGGTGGCTGCGCAACCCGAGACAAATTTTCTACGCGGGGCTTTTCTAAACTCGAAATTTTACTTCATGCTCAGTCTGGGAGTAGACGACCCCCGTTTATAGCTTCGAATTGGACGATTTTATAAACTATCTAAGTAACTAGTAACTACCCACTAAACACGGAAAGATTCTAAACATTGCTCGAATGTTGAACAAGATACTCATGATATCTTATAAACTTCACTTCATTTCTTTTAGACAATTACGAGACGAGTACGACACGAGCACGAGACGTGCACGACACGAAATTAGCACGACGCGAGCACGAGACATGCACGACACGAGACGAGCACGGGGCGTTCAACACACTCGTGTCATGAACGTCTCGTGCTCGTGTCATGCTCGTATCGTGTTCGTGTCGTGCTCGTATCGCGTTCGTGTTGTGATCGTCTGATTAAAAGTGTGTTATTTTAAGAAGAGGATATTTTTTAGCGATGATTTATGCAACATAAACTAACTTAACCAGTATATTTCAAACTTTAGACTAAATCAATGTTTTATACGCGTGGCGCATGAAGTAAAATTTCGAGTTTAGAAAAGCCCCGTGAAAATTTGTCTCGGGTCGCTGCGCGACCCTCGACAAATTTTCTACGCGGGGCTTTTCTAAACTCGAAATTTTACTTCATGCTTAGTCTGGGAGTGGAAGACACTCGTTTCTACGCGGGGCTTTTCTGACTTGGTGAGCATTGCTAAGAAATGATAAATGAGCTAAAATGTGCAACCTATTCCAAAATTATTGGGCTATCGTATTTTCTGACTTAAAAAAATCACATCAAGTTTAAATCAAGTCCATGATAATATGTTTGTGTATAACATTTTTTAAATTAAATAAGTAATAAACTTATTTAAGAATAATTACAGACATTTAACACGTTAGTTGTCAAATGAATCAAGTGAAATTCGTACAAAATTTTATCAATGAGCTCCTTGAGTCACTCTAGCTAATCTTAACAAAACATAAAATAATTATATGTGATGAGTTTTTATCTAGAAGTTTATATCTGCTGTGATTTTTACTTCCAGAGAAAAACTCATCAAATTTCATTATATTATAATATCCTAATATAACTGCAATAAAATAAAAAATTGTGATGTGTCCATCATAGCACATTCCCCGTTAATGATTTGATGATTTAAAATATCAACAATATGGAAAAGTTACTCAAACTAAATTTATTCTACTTTAATTATTATTATTCTAAAACTATTCTTAAAAAAAGTAATTCTTGCATTTTTCGCTACATCTCGGTAAATATTGATCACCATCACATCTAAGCCTTATATATTTTTAACTTTACTGTAAACCAGTGGATAATGGGCGTGGCGCATGAAGTAAAATTTCGAGTTTAGAAAAGCCCCGTGAAAATTTGTCTCGGATCGCTACGCGACCCTCGACAAATTTTCTACGCGGGGCTTTTCTAAACTCGAAATTTTACTTCATGCTTAACCTGGGAGTGGATGACACTCGTTACTTTAAAATATGTCACAACTGTTAAACTGTGTATCGTAACTGTCACATAGAAATTAGAATTTTATTTTTAAACAATTTCCTAATGATAGTTAAAATTTAACTTAAAACTTTTTTTTCACGAGTAAAAAATTAATTAAAGCTATTTCTAACATTTAGTAGAATATCTGTGAATTTTTGCAGATTTTTAGAAAAATAAAAATTTTCATCGAGCAGTCGCAATTTTGAACTTACCCAACATATATTGGGTTGCATTTTAATCATACTAGCTCGCATTTCTGAGTAAAAAAACTCTACACACTTTAAAGCTGGTTAGTTTTGATAAGTTGTGTCAATCGAGAGAGGCATGCAGCCCAATATACGAGTTGTATGTTGGGTTGCATTTAGAACTTACTAGATCGCATTTCAGTGTGAAAAACTATGTAAACTTTTTAACCAGTTAATTTTGAACTCTTTTTCCTAATTGGATTATCAAACATTTGTAAAACTCGAAAAAAAAAATCACAGATACTCTTACTAATATTAGGAACAATGCTAGCAATTTATTTCCTCAAGAAAAAAATGTGCAGTTATTTATTTTCGAATTTTAAATGTTACAGAATTCTAATCATTTCATCAAAACTTGCGTTTGGGTGCTTGTTGTAAAGACAATTATTAAGTCACAAAAACTATTCGTATATCAAATTGAAGCTATTTTTATTCTTAATCGAATGCTTTTCAAATACATTAAATCGGAGGTTTTCTTTATGAAATAGAGCACTTTGGACACAACAAGTGACAAAATCGAATAATTTGCATTTTCAAATAAATCGTTAACTTATAATTAAATTTGAGAAACAAATCATAATTATTTTAGAGGATTGTATTAAAAAAATACATTAGCTTTAAATTGTTGTTAAGTACTGAATTCTAACATAAAAATTATGTTCATGGTAGATGCTACAACTTTCAATTCCATTTTTGTTATATTTACAATTGATTTTCTAATGTAAATTTTACTAAAATAATTTGTTTCATAACAAAAAAGTTTGCTCAAGCTATTTCTAGCATCAATTGGAAAATCTGCATTTTTTTAGATATTTCAAAAAATAAAAAATTTCATCGAACAGTCGCAATTTTTGTAAGGGTATGAAAAAAGTTCAGGATACTCAAACAATAATTTAATTTTGTAAATATAAAAAAAAATCCCTGACATTCTTACCAATATTAGAAACAATGCTAGTAGTCATTTTTTGTCGAATTTTAAATATTGCAGAATAGTAAACATTTCATCAAAGCTCGTGTTTGAGCGCTTGCGGTGAAGACGATTATTAAGTCACAAAAACTATTTATAGATCAAGTTAAAGCTCTTTTCATTCTTAATCGCATGCTTTTTGAATAAATCAAATCAGAGGTGTGCTTTATGAAATAGAGCACTTTAAACACAACAAGTGAAAAAATCCAATAATTTGCATTTTTGAATAAATCGTTAATTTTTAATTAAATTTGACAAACAAATCATAATTATTTTAAGGGAGTGTATAAAGGAATGCATTAGCTTTAGATTGTTGTTAAGTACTGAATTCTAACATCAAAATTATGTTCATGGTGGATGCTAGAAATTTTAATTGCATTTTTGTTAAATTTACAATTAATTTTATATAGTGTAAATTTTAGTCAAATATTTTTTTTATAACGAAACAAACTGCTCAAGCTATTTCTAACATCAATTAGAATATTTGCAATTTTTTTAGATTTTTTAAAAAATAAAAAATATCATCGAACAGTCGCAATTTTTGTAAGGGATACTCAAACAATAACTTGTTTTTTGTAAAAATCAAAAAGAAAATCACTGACATTCTTACTAATATTAGAAACAATGGTAGCAATTTGTTGCCTCGAAAAAAAAAATGTGTAGTCATTTTTTTCGAATTTTAAATATTGCAGAAACGTAAACATTTCATCAAAACTCGTGTTTGAGCGCTTGTGGTGAAGACGATTTTTAAGTTGCAAAAACTATTTATAGATCAAGTTGAAGCTCTTTTCATTCTTAATCTCATGCTTTTTGAATAAAGCAAATCAGAGGTGGTTTTTATGAAATAGAGCACTTTGAACACAACAAGTGAAAAAATCGAATAATTTGCATTTTCGAATAAATCGTTAATTTATAATTAAATTTGACAAACAAATCATAATTATTTTAAGGAAGTGTATAAAGAAATGCATTTGCTTTAGATTGTTGCTAAGTACTGAATTCTAACATAAAAATTATGTTCATGGTGGATGGTAGAAATTTTAATTTCATTTTTGTTAAATTTACAATTAATTTTATATAGTGTAAATTTTAGTAAAATATTTTTTTTATAACGAAACAAACTACTTAAGGTATTACTAATATCAATTAGAATATCTGCAATTTTTTTAGATTTTTCAAAAAAATAAAAAATATCATCGAACAGTCGCAATTTTTGTAAGGGATACTCAAACAATAACTTGTTTTTTGTAAAAATCAAAAAGAAAATCACTGACATTCTTACTAATATTAGAAACAATGGTAGCAATTTGTTGCCTCGAAAAAAAAAATGTGTAGTCATTTTTTTCGAATTTTAAATATTGCAGAAACGTAAACATTTCATCAAAACTCGTGTTTGAGCGCTTGTGGTGAAGACGATTTTTAAGTTGCAAAAACTATTTATAGATCAAGTTAAAGCTCTTTTCATTCTTTACCGCATGCTTTTTGAATAAAGCAAATCAGAGTGGTGTTTTATGAAATAGAGCACTTTGAATACAACAAGTGAAAAAATCGAATAATTTGCATTTTCGAATAAATCGTTAATTTTTAATTAAATTTGACAAACAAATCATAATTATTTTAAGGGAGTGTATAAAGGAATACATTTGCTTTAGATTGTTGCTAAGTACTGAATTCTAACATAAAAATTATGTTCATGGTGGATGCTGGAAATTTTAATTTCATTTTTGTTAAATTTACAATTAATTTTATATAGTGTAAATTTTAGTAAAATAGTTTTTTTATAACGAAACAAACTGCTTAAGCTATTACTAACATTAATTAAAATATCTGCAATTTTTTTTAGATTTTTCAAAAAATAAAAAATATCTTCGAACAGTCGCAATTTTTGTAAGGGATACTCAAACAATAACTTGTTTTTTGTAAAAATGAGAAAAAAATCACTTACATTCTTATCAATATTTGAAACAATGGTAGCAATTTGTTTCCTCGAAAAAAAAATGTGTAGTCATTTTTTTCGAATTTTAAATATTGCAGAAACGTAAACATTTCATCAAAACTCGTGTTTGAGCGCTTGTGGTGAAGACGATTTTTAAGTCGCAAAAACTATTTATAGATAAAGTTGAAGCTCTTTTCATTCTTAATCTGATGCTTTTTGAATAAAGCAAATCAGAGGTGTGCTTTATGAAATAGAGCACTTTGAACACAACAAGTGAATAAATCGAATAATTTGCATTTTCGAATAAATCGTTAATTTTTAATTAAATTCGACAAACAAATCATAATTATTTTAAAGGAGTGTATGAAAGAATGCATTAGCTTTTGATTGTTGTTAAGTACTAAAATCTAACATAAAAATTATGTTCATGGTGGATACTAGAAATTGAAATTTAATTTTTTTTTATTTTTCATTTGATTTTATATATTTTTTGAAAAATATGAAAAAAATTGCACATATTCCAATTATTGCTAAAAATAGCATAAGCAATTTATTTTTGTTACAAAAATTGCGACTGTTCGATAAAATTTTTAATTTTTTGAAAACTCTATGTTAGAAATAGTTTGAGCAATTTTTTTGTTATGAAAAAAATTATTTTAGTAAAATGTACATTACTAAAATATTTTATTTCATAACAAAAAAATTGCTTAAGCTATTTCTAATATCAATTAGAATATATGCAATTTTTTTTAGAGTTTTCAAAAAATTTAAAATTTCATCGAACAGTCGCAATTTTCGTAACAAACAAAATGCTCATGTTATTTCTAGCATTAATTGGAATATCTGCAATTTTTTTCATATTTTTCAAAAAATAAAAATAGATGAACTATAGGTCTTTTTTCGTAGCATCACAGTGACTACCGCTTAAAGTGCATTTGTGGCCAATAAAAGGCTAATCGGTGTATGTACAGGGTGCGGCAGGGAAACTTGCTGATTTGAAAGGTCAATAAAAGAAAGAGTATATCACATTTTTTTATTGTATTTTACATATCCTGAATTTTTGTTTCAAGTGGTTTTAAAAATTACATCGGAGAAATGGCGGCCCTCATTAGCAATACACTGATCCACCCGTTTTTTGAAGTTTCGCTCCACTCTTTCGAGCATATCGACGGGAATATTGGCCATGGCTTGGCGAATGTTGTCCTTCAGGTGTTGCAGGGTCCGTTGTTTGTCATTCTAAACAATGGATTTGAGATATCCCCATAAAAAGAAGTCACAGGGAGCCAAATCGGGGGGGTACCTACGTCACCCCTCAAGTAGATTAGGTGCTCGTAGAAGTGTTCCCTCAAAAGTTCGATTGAAGTTCTCACTGTGTGTGCCGTAGCTCCGTCCCGCTGGAACCATACGTCCCCAAGTTCCATTTCATTAAGTTTTAGGAGAAAAAATTCCTCAATCATTTCTCTGAAGCGAACTGCATTTACAGTAACAGTGTGTTCTTCTTCCTCAAAAAAGTAAGGCCCAATTATCCCAACTCTCGACAATGCACACCACCCTGAATGCGTCCACGAAACGATTGATTGCCCGCCAGGAACGGGACCCGTGGGCTGAATATTGAACCGAGTTCGGAAGGCATGTTGGGTGGCAACCACCGAACGGTTATTGGAAAAGAAGGCCTCGAAGGCGAACGCACGCTCCTCCTTTGTCCAACGCATGACGACAGCTGGCTTGAGCGGTAACAAAACATCAAGACCCCCTCTATTGAATGAGACCCTCCCTACTTCTTTCTGAATACGTATTGCTCATTGGCGCCCAATTCAAATCAGCAAGTTTCCCTGCCGCACCTTGTATTATGGATGATGAAAAAATATAGCTCTTGGTATATTTGGCTCTTCTGGGTTAGCCGGTATTACAATTCCTAATCAAAAATATGTAATAGAACATTTTACATTTATCTATAGCTTTACAAATATTTTGAATAACTAAACATAAAAAACCTTTGTCTCCATCAGATAAACTTTAGATAAAAATGTAATTTCCTGTACTCCTTGAGAATGACTCAAAATCGAAACTAGTTGGAATAAAAAAAACAAAATATTAATGAAATTTAACCAAGTGTTTTCTTATTCAAATCAAACTTTCATATTTTGTATATAACTTTACTTGAAATTCACCAACTAGCAACAATTAATGCAGAACGATAACACAAATATTTCACAGTGTTAAACGTAATCAGTATAAAATAATATGATCGTGTGTGGCTAATTGCCGTGCATTAAAAACGAGAATGATAATTCGAGCCATTGTGTATCGACCAAACCTGCGGCGATCATTTGTCAAAAGCCGGCTAGGTAATTTTGTACATCAAGCGGTTAAATTAATCAAACCACTCAACGTTTAATGGAGCAAACAAAACTTTCAGTTTAAGTTTCAGCCATTCGTGACTACCGCCACCTCCTATATAACAATGACAGTGTAAATATAAAGCCATTAATGGTAATTAATGAAAGTATGAACAAAAAAAATATGAAAGAATTAAAACGTTTATAGTGTACTTAATTGCATGTGTATGAAACTAATTGAATGTTAGATTATTATACGAGTATGATATATGTGTAATGATTATGTTAATTATTTCAATATTACACTTGTAAATGAAACACTTTTAGTTTGATAATGACTACTAGATAGTTGAAACTATAGTCACAAAATATAGTGGTTAAACAAAGTAAAAAGTACAAGTTTATTTAAGATTTACCACAAAGTGAACGCCTACAATCAGGGTTGTTCAAGAAACACGTTATTTTCAATTTAAGTAAAACAAACAGTTTCTTTTTAACAAAACGTGTATAATATATAAAATTACGAAAATGTTATTCGTGAAAATGCAAACAATGTCTTAATTTAATAAGACAACTTAAGACGATAAATATCCATTGAAACGTGTATTTTTCATTGAAACAGAGTTTAAAATATTGGGCCCGTTCATCAAAATGTTCAACATTCAACATGTTTGGATTTGTTTGTGATGTATGTTGGTATCTAATGAACGGTACTCCGGTCGATCTATTTGGTACGATTGCGAAAATCGCAAACACGTTCACGATTAACAGTCCGGTCGTCAGAGAATTCACCAACAGTTGGCAGTAAACTCCCGGATGAACGGACCCAATAACAATAAAAACATGTTTAAAACGTGTTTAAAACATGTTTAAAACACGTTTAAAACGTATTTACAACAGAACATACAGGCCATTTTTCGTGTAAAACGTGAGTCAAATTCTGCGCTGAATAAATTGTTTAAAATAGTGATTATAGGCAAGCCAATAACTCTAACGTATTTTAGGTTGCCTATAATTGATGTTGTATGTGTGTGTTTTTTGAACTTCACTGTAAATCAGTATTTTTAAGCGTGGCGCATGAAGTAAAATTTCGAGTTTAGAAAAGCCTAATTTGGATTGGCCGCTCCGCTTCGCTACGCGGCCAATCCAAATTCTTAGGCTTTTCTAAACTCGAAATTTTACTTCATGCTTAGTCTGGGAGTGGAAAACACTCGTTAAAAGCCCAAATTAACCGCTTTGAAACAACAAATTCCCGCAAATTAAAAAAAAAACGCTGGAATTATCTGGTTATGTTATGTAACCAGATAATTACAGCGTCTTTTTTTTAATTTGCGGGAATTTGTTGTTTCAAAGCGGTTAATTTGGGCTTTTAACGAGTGTTTAATTTTAATTATCTGGTTATGTTATGTAACCAGATAATTATAACGTTTTTTTTTTTAATTTTCGGGAATTTGTTGTTTCAAAGCGGTTAATTTGGGCTTTTAACGAGTGTTTTCCACTCCCAGACTAAGCATGAAGTAAAATTTCGAGTTTAGAAAAGCCTAAGAATTTGGATTGGCCGCGTAGCGAAGCGGAGCGGCCAATCCAAATTAGGCTTTTCTAAACTCGAAATTGTACTTCATGCGCCACGCTTAAAAACACTGATTTACAGTGAAGTTTAAAAATCACACACATACAACAACAATTATAGGCAACCTAATATACGTTAGAGTTATTGGCTTGCCTATAATCACTGTTTTAAACAATTTGTTCAGCGCAGAATTTGACTCACGTTTTATTCATATATTCATAGATTGCTAAAGCCGTATATTTTAAACTTTACGATATTTCAGTGTTTTACACGTGTGGCGCATGAAGTAAAATTTCGAGTTTAGAAAAGCCTAATTTGGATTGGCCGCTCCGCTTCGCTACGCGGCCAATCCAAATTTTCAGGCTTTTCTAAACTCGAAATTTTACTTCATGCTTAGTCTGGGAGTGGAAGACCCTCGTTTAAAGATTCAAAATGAAATCTATTAAAAAAGCAACGATTGTCGTAAAATTTGCAGTGTATACCTCAAAGAAAAATTTAAAAATCACATTTATGCACACACAGTTGTAATATTTTATTGTAATTAAATGTTAAGTTTATTAATGTAATTTTAAATATCTTCAGCAATTTAGTTAAAATTTAAATGTAAACGAAATTCTTAGTAAAATAGTATAAAATATAATTTAGCAAATTTAAGATAAAAAAGGTTTTAATTTAAACATATTCAACAAATTTAAGATTTAAAACATGTTTAAAACAAAACCGTGTAAAACACGACGGCTGTTTTTAAGCATGTTTAAAACACTGTTTTAAAACAAAGTGTTTCAAACATATCAACCCTGCTTACAATACAATACAGTTATTTCGATATTACTTAAAAAATATTAATACTGTTAAGAGCTGGATAGTTTAAGAGGATTCGAATACTTTAGTGAAAAAAGATTCGTGAGCCTCATTCGTTGCTTTTTTCTAAAAGGATTCGTATTCGAATCTAAATGTAGATGATTCGAATTATCCTAAAAGGATTCGACTCCTTACAAAGAATTCGAATCATCGCTATTACTTAGATAATACGTTGTTTTAGAACTGTTTTTAAAGAATGTATATTCAATAGAAATAAATTATTGATAATATATAAAATTACGAAAAAATTATTCGTGAAAATGCAAACAATGTCTTAATTAATAAGACAACCTAAGACGATAAATATCCGAAACGCATCTATAGATGGCCTAAAGACATTAGTTTTAATCCAAGTCGTTTCACTTCTAATTTGTTGCTATCTCTCCCTTCATTTTAAATTTGTATTGTTAGTTGGTTTGAAGAAAATTTGACCTAAACGTTACATATACTTTAATAGAGCGTTGTAACAAATCAAATTAATTAAGATTTTAAATATTTCATTGTATAATTCAATATCCAGAGGTGTATTTGCACGGGAAGTAGTTGTTTCAATGTATATTTATCGTCTTAGGTTGTCTTATTAATTAAGACATTGTTTGCATTTTCACGAATAATTTTTTCGTAATTTTATATATTATGTTTAAAGTGTGCAAACTATAAGAAGCGTAAGCTTATTTTCTCGAATTCAAATAGTTTTGAATTTGAATTTAAATTATTGATAACTTCAAAAGTTTTAAAAGAATATTAATGGGAACTTTTCTTTTAAGTATAAATACCTCGATGTAAAGGGTGTTTTTATCTGGAAGTAAAAATCACAGCATGTTTTTACTTCCAGATAAAAACTCATCACATATGATTATTTTATGCTTTGTTAAGATTAGCTAGTGTGGCTTAAGAAGCTTATTGATTAAATTTTGTACGAATTCTACTTGATTTATTTAACAACTAACGTGTTAAACTTCAATAGAAATAAATTATTGATAACTTAAAAAATTTTAAAAGGATATTAGAGGGAACTTTTCTTTTAAGTATAAATACCTCGATGTAAAGGGTGGGCCATCTGATGGTTTCTTTTTAAAATAGCTATTATATCTGCAGCGTTAAATATTTTTAAATAATTGTTTCTTTATTCAAGAAAGTACACCTTCCGATTAAACAATTTCAGTTAAATGGCCGCGGCGGCTAAATTGACAGTAGTCCATCTTTTTTACCCAATTTTGTACATTTTCGATTGTTTTTGGCTCTATCTGATGAATAGTTCGACGAATGTTTTCCTTCAGTGCGTCAATTATTTGTGGATCGTTAAAGTAACAACGGTCCTTAACATATCCCTACAAAAAATAATCCAACGGCAACAAATTGCAGGTGCACGATGGCCAATTAATGTCTCCAAAACGACTGTTAACACGGTTACCAAACTTAGATGAATAGTTTCACGGCTGGTATGGCGTTGCTCCATCCTGCTAGAACCGAAGCTCGTCCAAGTAAAAATCGTATAATTGCGGAAACAAACAAATCAGCCAGCATGCTTCTGTAACGCACTACATTGCGATAGCACTCACTTTGAAAATAATTTCCCAACGTGGTTCCAGATCAAAACGATTCATATCTAACAGCGGAGGTTTGATACTACATTTATGTCAATATGTCAAGCGCGTCAGTGTTGCCAATGTGGAAATAACACTCAGTTCAAAAAGAAACTAATAGATGGCCCACCCTTTATAAATTGTAAATTTTCAGAAATTCTTTGCCCAATTTTGCTGTACATTTTCGATTGTTTGTGGCACTATCTGACGAATAGTTCGACGAATGTTTTCTTTCAATTCGTCAATTGTTTGTAGACCGTTAAAGTAACAACGGTCCTTAACATATCCCTACAAAAAATAATCCAACGGCAACAAATTGCAGCTGCACGATGGCCAATTAAAGTCTCCAAAACGACGGTTAACACGGTTACTAAACTTAGATCGATAGTTTCACGGCTGGTATGGCGTTGCTCCGTCCTGCTAGAACCAAAGCTCGTCCAAGTAAAAATCGTCTAATTGCGGCCACAAAAAAATCAACCAGCATGCTTCTGTAACGCACTGCATTGCGATAGCACTCACTTTGAAAATAATTTCCCAACGTAGTTCCAGATCAAAACGATTCATATCTAACAGCGGAGGTTTAACACTACATTTATGTCAATATGTCAAGCGCGTCAGTGTTGCCAATGTGGAAATAATACTCAGTTCAAAAATAAACTAATAGATGGCCCACCCTTTATAAATTGTAAATTTTCAGAAATTCTTTGCCCAATTTTGCTGTACATTTTCCATTGTTTGTGGCACTATCTGACGAATAGTTCGACGAATTTTTTCTTTCAGTTCGTCAATTGTTTGTAGACCGTTAAAGTAACAACGGTCCTTAACATATTTCTACAAAAAATAATCCAACGGCAACAAATTGCAGCTGCACGATGGCCAATTAAAGTCTCCAAAACGACTGTTAACACGGTTACCAAACTTAGATCGATAGTTTCACGGCTGGTATGGCGTTGCTCCATTCTGCTAGAACCAAAGCTCGTCCAAGGTAAATCGGCCACAAAAAATCAGCCACCATGCACTAAATTACGACACAGCACTCACTCACCGGCCAGACGGTTAACAATTTAAGGTATGCGGATGATACTGTTATAATGGCAGAAACTCTTGCAGACCTTCAGATATTATCAAACAAGCTAAATGATGTCGGTCTGCAATATGGTCTTAAAATTAACTTGAGAAAGACAAAGTATATGGTAATAACTAAAACCCAAACACAACATCAAGACCTATTTATTGACAACACACGTATAGAAAAGACAACTAAATACAAATACCTTGGCACATGGATAACCAATACTATAGACCCTGGGTCTCCAAACTATCTTCTTCGCGGGCCACAAATACAATTCTACATAATAAAGTCGGCCAAGATCCGATTAATTTTATAAAATTATGAAAAGTTTAAGGAACAATTGTTACAATATTTCAAAATATGACATTCACAAAAAAAATTACAAACAATCGCGGGCCGGATTCATGCAAGTCGCGGGCCGGATTTGGCCCGCGGGCCGTAGTTTGGAGACCACTGCTATAGACCAAACTATACAAATCAAATGCAGAATTGAAATGGCCAGAAACACATTTCTTAAAATGCGAGCTTTTCTCTGTGATAGGCAAATTAAACTCAATTTGCGTACACGAATGCTTAGAGGTTACGTGTTCTCCATACTGCTCTATGGAATGGAAGCATGGACTTTAGAGCAAAATGAAATAAAAAAAGCTAGAAGCCTTTGAAGTATGGTGCTACAGACGAATGCTTAAAATATCATGAACGGATAAAGTGACAAACATTAAAGTGATGGATCGTATGAACAAAGATCAAGAAATCATACAAACAATAAAAAGAAAAGAGCTGCAATATCTAGGGCACATAACCAGAGGAGCCAAAAACGAACTAGTCCAACTGATAATGCAGGGGAAGATAATAGGCAAGCGGAACATCGATAGGCGCAGATGCTCATGGCTGCGTAACCTGAGAGAATGGTATAACACCACATCCCAGGAGTTATTCCGAGCTGCCGCTTCCAAGGTGAAGATAGCGATGATGGTTGCAAACCTCCTGAAAGGGGATGCCACATAAAGAAGAAGACTCACTTTAAAAATAATTTTTAAATATTTCCCAATTAAAACGATTCATATCTTACCGCGGAGGTTTGACACTACATTTATGCCAATGTGGAAATAACACTCAGTTCAAAAAAAACTAATAGATGGCCCACCCTTTATAAATTGTAAATTTTTAGACATCCTTTGTTATTGAAAAGCGTAAAATTCTCAGGCATTTCTAAACTTAAAATTTCACATTTTTTACAACCACCATACAAAGAAGGTTTGTCGTTTTCTATTATGTTTCATTTATCTTTGATGTTTTCTCCACAAAATAATTTTGCAAAGCCCGTAGAGATAAATGGACTAGGTGTTCATCCTGAATATACTGTAACATTCCGGATTTGAATAATGAAACTAGTGGAACCAATTTGTATATCTGATAGAAATCCGACATATTCGTGCGGCCACTAATCATCGCACATATGTACATGTGTTCGTGAGGCTTTCTATGCGTTTTGCACACACTAAACAGTATTCATCATAACACATGTACAAGTTCGTAATTCATATTTATTACATGTGCATATTTAATTAAAGCTGACATATTTTTTGCGCTATTCGTTATCAGCTCTTTATAACGAGTAATAATAATATTTACATTAAATTTTCATAAAATGTTTAAGGATTTGGAAAATATGAATAGAAAATACGAATAATTATATAAATAATATATTTGAGTTTGTTTTTTGTTTGTTTGTTTCAGGATGAAGAAAAATGAAAATTCAGCGTCAGATCCGCCCGATGCTGGAGGATCCTCACAGAGCCAGCACAGCTCGTGCGACTCTAGGTATAACTTCAAAATAGGCATTTACGGTTGGAGGAAGAGATGTCTTTATGTTTTAATATTAGGACTACTTGTTATGGTTATAGTAAATTTGGCTTTAACGCTGTGGGTGCTGAAAGTTATGGAATTTTCATCGGTAAGTAACAAATTATATTACCTAGTAAAACAAATTATTGAGAATTGAGTAATTTTAAATTAGTATTTTTAAAACACACAAAACATGCATTTAAAAAAAAACAAATTAAATTAGAGACTCTAATAAGTAAATTTTATTATTGCTAAGAAATAGACAAGGATCGAAACCTCGCAAAGTCAAAGTTGAGTAAAACCGTACAAAAAAATGCCTACTCTAAATCATAATGTAAACGATAGCACTTTGTATATGCATGTTGTACAAACAGAAAATGTCTGCTTAATAATAAATAGTAGCGAGATCAGTGCACACATAATACGATTGCATAAATCATAAACTAACCTAACCAGTATATTTTAAACTTTAGACTAAATCAATGTTTTATACGCATGGCGCATGAAGTAAAATTTCGAGTTTAGAAAAGCCCCGCGAAAATTTGTCTCGGGTCGCTGCGCGACCCTCGACAAATTTTCTACGCGGGGCTTTTCTAAACTCGAAATTTTACTTCATGCTTAGTCTGGGAGTGGACGACCCCTTTTATAGCCTCAAGTTGGAAGATTTTATAAACTATCTAAGTAACTGGTAACTACCCACTGAACACGGAGAGATTTTAAACATTGCTCGAATGTTGAACATGATACTCATGATACCTTATAGACTTTACTTGAGAGGATATTTTTTAGCGATTTTGCATAAATCATTAACTAACTTAACCAGTATATTTTAAACTTTAGAACAGGCATTTGAAAAAAACAAATTAAATTAGAGACTCTAATAAGTAAATTTTATTATTGCTAAGAAATAGACAAGGATCGAAACCTCGCAAAGTCAAAGTTGAGTAAAACCGTACAAAAAAATGCCTACTCTAAATCATAATGTAAACGATAACACTTTGTATATGCATGTTGTACAAACAGAAAATGTCTGCTTAATAATAAATAGTAGCGAGATCAGTGCACACATAATACGCTTGCATAAATCATGAACTAACCTAACCAGTATATTTTAAACTTTAGACTACATCAATGTTTTATACGCATGGCGCATGAAGTAAAATTTCGAGTTTAGAAAAGCCCCGCGAAAATTTGTCTCGGGTCGCTGCGCGACCCTCGACAAATTTTCTACGCAGGGCTTTTCTAAACTCGAAATTTTACTTCATGCTTAGTCTGGGAGTGGACGACCCCCTTTTATAGCTTCAAGTTGGAAGATTTTATAAACTATCTAAGTAACTAGTAACTACCCACTGAACACGGAGAGATTTTAAACATTGCTCGAATGTTGAACATGATACTCATGATACCTTATAGACTTTACTTGAGAGGATATTTTTTAGCGATTTTGCATAAATCATTAACTAACTTAACCAGTATATTTTAAACTTTAGAACAGGCATTTGAAAGAAACAAATTAAATTAGAGACTCTAATAAGTAAATTTTATTATTGTTAAGAAATGGACAAGGATTGTATGCATGTTGAAATAAATAGATTTAATCAGCTGCCATCGAAACCTCGTAAAGTCAAAGTTGAGTAAAACCGCACAAAAAAATGCCTACTCTAAATCATAATTTAAACGATGGCACTTTACATATGCATGTTGTACAAACAGAAAATGTCTGCTTAATAATAATTAGTAGCGAGATCAGTGCACACATAATACACCCTCAAGTGATAACAATGTATTTTGATGAGAGGAGCACGACGGCAAACACACGATAATTACATATGGTAAGTGTGAAATGAGGACATGTTGGGGCGAGGGTGAGATAGGCACTGACCCTCTCAACATATCACTTCGACAAGAGACGATATAGAACAAATATTTGTAAACGAGTACACTGAATATTTAGAAATGAATCACATCACATTTTATGTTAGTTTGATTTTGTATATATATTGTTTTTTAGATATTTTTTGTACATTCCTCCTTGATTTATATTTTCTCTGACTAGTTTCGACCATTGGTCATCTCAATGGTCGAAACTAGTCGGAGAAAATATAAATAAGTAAAACAAACCAAGTGTATGTTTATATGCATATATATTTCTCACAGAATTCACTACCATCCCCCACCCCTTTCCCTAAGCTGCACCACCTCCTCCACGTCATTAGTATTTAAGCGTTAGTTTAAGTTTGTAATTCATTATTCATCTGCCTGATGAAGCCACTGTGTGGCGAAACAATTGTTGCAGTGTCAATCAATAAACTAAGTGTGTTATTTACTAAAAGTTTTTGATATGGAATTTCACCAAGTAACAGCCTCAACTATTAAATGTTTCAAACCAAGTGTATTAATTTAAATTTAATTTAAATCATCCAGTATTAGATTTAAAAATGTTTCACCACGGGTTAAGCGAGAAATTAATTAAAGATATTAATCACCTCATGTACAAGAAACATGATAAATATATTTTTAAGTGAAGTTCAAAAATACATAAAGCATTTTTATATATATTAAATTGAAATCCAAAAATAAACATTTAATATGAATATACTTTTTGTCGTAGCTCATTTAATAACTTAATTGATAAGGCAGTTAATAGTTGAAAGTTCATTATCACTTTTATTTTAGTTTAAATAAAACACTTATTACTTTCAAACACTTTATTGTACTCGCGACAATTGTTTCGCCACACTGTGGCTTCTTCAGGCGAAGAATAATTATTATTAGCCTCAAGAAGCCACAGTGTGGCGAAACAATTTTCGCGAATGCAATAAAGTCTTTGAAAGTAATAAGTGTTTTATTTAAACTAAAATCAAAGTAGCTCTTTTAGTTTTATGGTTATCTTAAAAATGGTGAACTTTGTCATTTTAAACAAATTAAATAACAAAGTTCAACATTTGAAAGATAACTATAAAACTAAAAGAGCTACTTTCATATTAGTTTAAATAAAGCACTTATTACTTTTACATTTTACAGCTCTATCTCAGTAAGCATTAGTAATAAGTAATTGGAATAATCAATTTAATATTCCTACATTATTTTAATTCGCCCAGGTACCGACCCTGTGCTAGCCACGGCAGATTTTTATAAATATGTTGGAGAAAGTGACATTGTCAAATATCATCAAAATGTGTTAATAATTAAGGATATTTGGCACGAATATTGAAAAATGATAGCAAGTCTTGATAAATGATGAAAATCAAAAAATTGATAGCAAGTCTTGTTAAATGATGAAAATCAAAAACATTTAGAATTAAGTTTAATAATTCAACGTATAAAAACTATAATGGATTTCCTAAAAATGTTCGCTTTTTATACTTTTTCGACATTTTGGACATTTCTCAATTATTGACGTCTAGACACGACAATCAAGGAATTTTTCTTTTAAGTACTTATACATATCCCGATGTACACAATGTAACTTTTTAGGTACTCGTTGATTTTATAAAAGAGTTCAATTAGAAGCTTGTAACGAGTGTCTTCCACTCCCAGACTAAGCATGAAGTAAAATTTCGAGTTTAGAAAAGCCCCGCGTAGAAAATTTGTCGAGGGTCGCGCAGCGACCCGAGACAAATTTTCACGGGGCTTTTCTAAACTCGAAATTTTACTTCATGCGCCACGCGTATAAATCATTGATTTAGTCTAAAGTTTAAAATATACAGGTTAAGTTAGTTTATAATCTATGCAAGATCGCTAACAAAATATCCTCTCCTTAAGATACCACACTTTTGATCAGACGATCACAACACGAACGCGATACGAGCACGACACGAACACGATACGAGCATAACACGAGCACGAGACGTTCATGACACGAGTGTATTGTATGCCCCGTGCTCGTCTCGTGTCGCGATCATCTCGTGTCGTGCACGTCTCGTGCTCGTGTCGTATTCATCTCGTGTCGTTCACGTCTCGTGCTCGTGTCGTACTCGTCCCGTAATTTTCTAAAAGAAGTGAAGTGAAGTAAAGTAAAGTCTATAAGATATCATGAGTATCATTTATTTATTTATTTATTTGTACGGAAATCTCCATTTTACATTAAATATATATATAATAATAAATGTGTGTAAATTAAATATATAACAAATAATACAATGCACATGATAGTTATAAAATTCAAGTTACAATTAGCTAATAAATACAATTAAAAAACAACTACAAGATCAATGAGCGAAAGGTGGCGCTTAAACATATTGTAAGAATTACAAAATATTAAAAAGTTTGGAAATGTATTTAGTATATTACAATATTTCATAATGCGACAAACAGGAATATTAGAGGCATAATTTGTGCGATGGGTGTTTAAACGAAACACTGGTTTGTTTCGTAGAACAGTGGATGAATAAAAATTAAAGTTTAATGCCCCAACCAATATGCTACTGTTCACAAAGCCATTAATTAGTTTGTACCCATAACACAAATCTAGCATAACTCTTCTGTAGCGCAGAGATTTTAAATTTAATACATTTAGCATATAAGATCGGCTATAATTTATCCGGGCAATACCTAGCTTATGTGAAGCAAGTAATAAAAATCTAGTTTGGACCTTTTCAATTAAGTCACTGTGGTTGTTAAAATGTGGTGTCCATATTACAGAACAGTACTCCAAATGAGGGCGAACTAAAGTAACGTAAAGAGTTCTGAATGTATTTATACTGAACTGTTTAGAGAATCTGTTTACAAAACCTAACGTCGAAAGAGTTCAAAATTCGTTCAAAATTCGAGCAATATTTAAAATCTCTCCGTGTTCAGTGGGTAGTTACCAGTTAATTAGATAGTTTATAAAATCATCCAACTCGAAGCTATAAACGGGGGTCGTCCACTCCCCGACTAAACATGAAGTAAAATTTCGAGTTTAGAAAAGCCCCGCGTAGAAAATTTGTCGAGGGTCGCGCAGCGACCCGAGACAAATTTTCACGGGGCTTTTCTAAACTCGAAATTTCACTTCATGCGCCACGCGTATAAAACATTGATTTAGTCTAAAGTTTAAAATATACTGGTTAGGTTAGTTTATGATTTATGCAAGATCGCTAAAAAAATACCATCTCCTTAAGATACCACATTTTCCAGACGATCACGACACGAACGCGATACGAGAACGACACGAACGGGATACGAGCATGACACGAGCATGAGACGTTCATGACACGAGTGTGTTGTACGCCCCGTGCTCGTCTCGTGTCGCGATCATCTCGTGTCGTGCACGTCTCGTGCTCGTGTCGTATTCATCTCGTGTCGTTTACGTCTCGTGCTCGTGTCGTACTCGTCCCGTAATTGTCTAAAAGAAGTGAAGTTAAGTAAAGTAATGTCTATAAGATATCATGAGTATCATGTTCAACATTCGAGCAATATTTTAAATCTCTCCGTGTTCAGTGGGTAGTTACCAGTTACTTAGATAGTTTATAAAATCATCCAACTCGAAGCCATAAACGGGGGTCGTCCACTCCCAAACTAAGCATGAAGTAAAATTTCGAGTTTAGAAAAGCCCCGCGTAGAAAATTTGTCGAGGGTCGCGCAGCGACCCGAGACAAATTTTCACGGGGCTTTTCTAAACTCGAAATTTTACTTCATGCGCCACGCGTATAAAACATTGATTTAGTCTAAAGTTTAAAATATACTGGTTAGGTTAGTATATGATTTATGCAAGATCGCTAAAATAATACCCTCTCCTTAAGATACCACATTTTTCAGACGATCACGACACGAACGCGATACGAGAACGACATGAACGGGATACACGCATGACACGAGCACGAGACGTTCATGACACGACGTTCATGACACGTGTTGAACGCCCCGTGCTCGTCTCGTGTCGTGCACATCTCGGGCTCGTGTCGTGCTTATCTCGTGTCGTGCACGTCTCGTGCTCATGTCGTACTCTTCTCGTAATTGTCTAAAAGAAGTGAAGTGAAGTGAAGTGAAGTGAAGACTATAAGATATCATGAGTATCATGTTCAACATTCGAGCAATGTTTAAAATCGTACCGTGTTCAGTTCGTAGTTACTAGTTACTTAGATAGTTTATAAAATCGCCCAATTCGAAGCTATAATCGGGGGTCGTCCACTCCCAGACTAAGCATGAAGTAAAATTTCGAGTTTAGAAAAGCCCCGCGTAGAAAATTTGTCGAGGGTCGCGCAGCGACCCGAGACAAATTTTCGCGGGGCTTTTCTAAACTCGAAATTTTACTTCATGCGCCACGCGTATAAAGCATTGACAATAGCGTTAAATTTAAAATATACTGGTTATGTTTGATTTTGCTTTAATGAATTATAGAAAAGTATTATCAAATGTTGCTATTTCTAAATTAGTGCTTTATAATATGTTTTCTATTCACTTCTTAATACAACTTGAATCACTTTTTTTTTCCTATACCAGGTTTAGTTATATGAAATTATTTTGAAGGGTCAGGGAATAGAGTCTAGCGTCAGGGAAGAGTCAGGGAAAAGTCAGGCAAATTTAACATTTTAAATTGGCCGCCACCATGTTACAGCTTTTACAACTCGCACAACTATTTTTTTCTTTTTTTTCTCTGTAGTTTTGTTTATAAACAGAAATGTTTGTAAGTTTTGTATTGTGGAGGCTTCTACTTCGTTATACATGTTAATTTATCAATAAAGAAAGCTTTTAACTTTGTTTGTATAACACAATTTATTTTTATGTGACTGCAGTTTCGGAAAATTTAGCTTGCCATAATCGAGCATAATGATATTTTTGTGATTTATTATTAAATACCCAAATTTAATATATAATAGCAAGATTTCTTAGAAAAAAATATGGCGCATGCGCCGGGATTTCGCTGAGATTTTGATTATTAAATATCTCAATTCAATTAAATGCAATGATTTTCTATTGCAACAATTTCAAATTATAGACTTAAATACCTTTTCTAATCACTTATCACTTTTCGAAAAAACTGTTTCAAATTTATGCAGTATAAAATAAATATAGTATAGATGCCTATTAGCGACTGTGATTATAAATAGACTTCCTGTGGAGAGCTGATCAATGATTTATGTGCGTGTTTTATTCGGCGTTTCAAAACGATTTCAACGAAAATAAACCACATTCGAGGCTCTTTAAATAAAACGCATCAAAAATTAACACACAAGCCATCATATATTTTAGTGAAAACAGAACATTTTAATAGAACACTTGCAAAATAATTATTCACATTAATTAAACAGTCAACTTTAAAGAATTTAGTTTAGTAAGTACCCGGCGATCATTTATAACATGATTTAGAGTAGGCTTTGAATTTTAAATTAGATTGGCACCACTGACTGCTAACTCATAGTTTACCATAACCTCAAATTCATTCCATCATTCAATTAGCATTCTGGGCAACCGCACAAAAAAAATGCCGCCTACTCTAAATCATAATTTAAACGATCCCACGGTAGTAAGTTAAGGCTCCCGTTAGCCAAATAATTGGTTATAGTGAGTGAAAATTGTACATGTAAATGGCATGCCGTTGAAATAAATTTGAAAAAAAAACATGTCAAAATAAACATATACAGGGTGAAATTGAATTTGAGTTCAGTATTCCGCACTAGATACCCACAGACGCGTTTCGGACTTCAAGGTCCTCTTCAGTGTGGTCCCGATCCAGTGCTGAGGTATACTGAACATTTCTGACTATATCAAGCCAATATGTGAAAACTATTAGGACTATGGGGATCTCGGAAACTATAAGATATAGAAAAACGGTTAAATGGGGAAAGAAGTGTAGTTTTATAGGACTATAACTATTTTTTGGTGTATGGAAAAATTGAAACAACTATAACTTATTTTATTTTAAAAATAACTATGGCATATGTTATATCGGATTAAAGGGAAAAAAATAACCTTTCCAATGAGGCCATAGTCAACTATTGTTTCCATTTAAAAAAGATAAGTTTGTGTCATATCTCCCAAAATATGGGCGATTTTTTTTTATTTTTTTTTGTTATTAATCTGTGTAAAATTTTCTACAACTTTGTCCTTTATAGTTTTTTTCTATCTATGATAATAGTAGAGATATATTGATTTCAAAAAATTGACACATTTTACTTTATTCAAAATATCTAGTTACCCTTGACTTTTTCAAATATTTTGAAAGTGTCATTTTATTCGTCCTATAAAACTACACTTCTTTCCCCATTTAACCGTTTTTCTATCTCTTATAGTTTCCGAGATCCCTATAGAGAACATCGAAAAAAACTCACCCTGTATAACAGGGGCAAACTGTCTTTAACTTTAACGAAAGGGAAATCACATTGCCTTGTGTATTTAAAAACCGTTTACATGAAATCTTTTAACAATTGTAATCAGTTCAGACAAAATTCATTAACTATAAATCTAAAGATGATTTAAAAAATCCTTTTGTTCACCGTTGCGGCAAAAACATAAAAATAAAAAAATAGTTAAAAGACAATAAACCACCGTGAGGGAAATGACTTGATCCAGTGCATTAAGAAAATATGATAAAAGAGGCGCTCGCGGGAATCATCCGAATAATGAGTCGTCAGGTCCCTATAAAATCCCCCCCTACCACACCCCGCGAAATTATTCTGGTAATTATATCCCCGAGGTTTCTCTTCCGTTCAGAGGCGAAAATATAAAATACAAAACAGCGAGTGAGAGCGCGCCGAGTCGGGGCCGAAAGGGCCTTTATGAATTTTTCATAATTAAAACTTCTTTAATTGAGGGACCGATGCAACAGTTGTCTCGACTTTTCTTTGATTTTAACTGGATAATGTATTCACAGGCGCCCGTGCGTATCTGAAAGAGAATTTGTGCGCGATGAAAGAGTGCTCGTTTTCGTTATAATTTTTTTTGTTTTGTTTTGCTTTATTTTTATAACCGACCAGGGATAAAGCCAAGGGGGATGTAATTAGAGATGAAAGGATTATCGGTTTATGTTTGAGTCAACTCAGTAATTAAATAACTATTTTATAAAAAATATAATATTTTGGTAATTGAACAACAGGTTTGAGGGTTTTCACTTTTATTGATAATCGCCAAACCTAGCCTTGGCAAAATATTCACATGATTCATATGATTCACAGCTTAAAATTAGCAAATTGGGAAACTTGTTAACAAGGATAGGCCGCGTCGACTTTAATAATAATAATAATAATACTTTATTGGTGCTCGTAACATTAGTATTACACAAGTCAGATAAGATACATTAATAGTCGACATGACAGCACGTCGACAACGTCAACAATGTTAACAATACTATTAAAAGCTTATATTATTATAATGTATATGTTGCGGGTTTGAGTGGTTTTGAGAATTCTGGATACTCTGTTAATTTCTAAGCTATCTGCCAAAATCGCATCCCATTAGGCTAAATAGTTCAAATGTTATACTAATTAAAACCATTGTCGACATTGTTGACGTCAGGAACGTTGTACAAATAGTCGACGTGGATGTGAAAATCGACGCGTCGACAATGACATTGTCGACGTGACATTGTTGACGCAGCCCATCCCTGCTTAATAATTGCCTTACAATTTGTGAGTTCAAGCATTTGTCTAATTTTGCCTATTTTTATGTTATCCAGCCCACTGTGGGCCCGGCAAATCCAAATTTTATAGCTTTTCTAAATTCTAAATTTTACTTTATACTTAATCAAGGAAATGCTTGTTAAGAGTATAGGTTAGGTTAGGTTTCAATGGCAGCAGTTAGACCGCTCACTTAGGCCCAAAGGGCCCCTTGTGATACCATAAGGGTGAAAAGCACTCAGATCTCCCTTCCCTCCCCACCTATACAAACCAATCCGAGCACCTAATGAGCCCGATCAAATTTCTCACATCTAAAGGTGTGAGGTCCGTTAGTCTATTCGCGTAGTGCATACCAAGGTACTTGATCCTTTTCCCTTCAAGAGCAGGGCATTGTCCCAGATAGTATAGTACCGTCTCTTCCTCCTCAACATCCAGGCATCCTCTGCAAAAGTCGTTGTGCTCAAAACCGATCATTTGTGCATGGCTGCCTAGGAGGCAGTGGCCCGTGAGGATGCCTACCTCCTTCCTTATATCGATTCTGCTAAGTGCAATTAATCTGTTGGTGTTTATAGTATCCCATAGAGGCCATAGCTGCCTTGATATGAGACACGGATCTTCTTCTCTCCACCTATGGTTGACCCATGCTATCATTTGGTTCCTAAGTAGTTTCTTGCATTCCACAAGAGGAATGTGAGAGGACAGTTCAGTAGACAGGTCCTTGATTCATGCTCCCTTCTTTGCAAGGTCGTCGGCAATTGAATTCCTCCTGTTATCACTGTGACTAGGTACCCACATGAGTCCCACGTCACAATTATTTGCAAGCCTATTTAGCGATCTTTTACAGTCTCTGACCACCTTCGAGGTGCAGTACGGACTATTCAGTATCCTAATGGCGGCTTGGCTATCAGTAATCAACCTGATGCGGTGGATCCAGTCCACTGCCACTCGGATGGCCATGACCTCTGCCTGAAGAATGTTACAGTGATTTGGGAGTCCAAAAGACTTTTCGAGGTTGAAATCTTGTGAGAAGATTCCTTACCCTACTCTGTTTTCAGACTTGGAACCATCCGTAAAGAGCCAGACGTCCTTGCCTTGAACTATCTTGCTCTCTAACCATTAGGTTTTGTCCGGGATGGAAGTGGAGAACTTATTTTCAAAATTAAGTTCTGGAGTGCAGCTGTCAGTGTTAAGGGGGATATCGACAAGCTCATTCAGGATCCTTCGCTAGTGCTTTATATCCCAACTAAGTTGATTCTGATCGCTGTGGTAGCTGCAACATATCTGCAGTAGAGGTCGACTGGAGCTAGATTTAGTATTATATCTAGCGCTTTGAAGGGGGTGGACCTGACCACCCCCGTTATGAGCAAACTGGCGGCTCTCTGAGCCTTGCCCAGTGCAGTTTGGTGAATCCTTTTGTCCAGGGCATTCCACCAGACTGCGGCCCCGTAGAACATAATGGGCCTTACCACGGCCGTGTACATCCAGTGAACAACGGTTGGTTTCAGTCCCCAGTCCTTTCCCACTGCTCGTTTACAGGAGTACAGCGCGATGAGCGCTTTACGTGCTCTCTCCTGAATATTAGGCTTCCAACTAAGCTTCCTGTCAATTAGAATGCCCAAATATTTAGCTTGCTCTTTTACCACCATTTCCGTGCCGATTAGAGTAGGAACTTTGAAGTTCGGTACTTTATGCATTCTGGTGAAGAGTACAAGCTCAGTTTTGAGGGGGTTTACCCCTAGTCTACACTTTTTACACCAGCGGGTTACCTTGCGGAGTACCTTCTCCATAAGTTCGGATAGGATACTTAAGTGTTTGCCAGAGACCGTAAGGGTCACATCGTCAGCATAGGCAGTCTCTACAGACTCTAGTTCTTTCAGTAGGTCATTTATGACTACGTTTCATAGTAGCGGAGAGAGGACCCCCCGTGAGGGGTACCCCTATTAACCTCTCTTCTTGAGTGTGAGCCACCCAGCGAGGAGACAACGAGCGAGTAGCTCCCCTATGAAGAGGCATATCGACTCGTCCATGTGCAGGTTTCTGAGGGCAGACAGAATTGCTTCTGGTTGCACAAAGTTGAAGGCTCCTTCTATATCCAGAAATACCACCAACGTAAACTCCTTATTGCACATGGACTGCTCAACCTGGCTAATGAGGCTGTGCAGCGCCGTGTCCACTGATCTGCCCTTAGTATAAGCGTGTTGGCTAGTTAACCAAATGTTTGGATTGATACATTCCTTCATGTACGCTTCAACTAGTCTCTTCAACGTCTTGAGTAGGAAGGACGATAAGCTGATTGACCTATAGTCCCTCGGTGTTGAGTGGGTTAGTTTCCCTGCTTTGGGTATGAACACCACATTTGTCTCTTTCTATCTCTAAGAGATATATGATAGAATTAGGCAAGCTTCAAATATTACCTCCAACCAGGGATTTATAATATCTGAGGCTATCTGTAATTCAGCAGCCTGCAGCCTTAAAACTCTTGTTAAGAGTATAAAAATATTTGAAATAACACGATAAGAGTGTGAACAGAGTTCTGATTATTTTTATTTATGTATTATTTGAGTTGTGTGTGTGGTTATAATGATGTGGAAATATATATTTAGTGTTCTTTCTCGGGCTTGAACTAAATACGTCACCTAAGCACGGGTATTTCCGGAAACAATGCCGACATTCACAGTTATAATCCAGGAAGGTGTATGCCAGGAAGAGCATTCAGATTACATTTATACATATATTGATTGACACACTAAATGGGATATCTGATCACTTCACATGACACATGCATATTCGTAGCTACATACATATTTACTGATGTAATGGACACATACAGGGAATACGTATATGCATACGTTTTTTTTTTTTTTTATAGAGTTCAATTTGATGCTTTAAACGAGTGTTTTCTACTCCCAGAAATTACTTTTTTGTGAATAGTTTTGGAATAATAATAAAAGTAGAATAAATGTAATTTAAGCAACTTTTCCATATTGTTGATATTTAAATCATCATATCTTTAACGGGAAAATGGGGAATGGACACATCACCATTTTACCATTTTAACCATTTTAACCATTTTAACCATTTTAACCATTTTAACCATTTTAACCATTTTAACCATTTTTACCATTTTCAATTATTGCACGAAATTCGTCCACTGTAAACCGTTTTGAAATCGACATCGTGGAGCAGAGCAAGCCTGAAAAAAGCCTGCAGAAAGCGTAGACATTTTGTCTTTTCGGCTTGCTCTATTCCACGATGTCGATTTCAAAACGGTTTACAGTGGACGAATTTCGTCAATTAGAGTGCAATAATTCAAAATGGTAAAAATGGTTAAATCAAACAAACCAAACCAAATTTTCAGGCTTCTCTAAACTTAAAATGTTATTTAATGCGCCACGCGTATTAAACACTAAAAACACTAAAATATTGTAAACAAGTGAACTTCACATAAAATCCGTGGCTTATACGCGTGGCGCATGAAGTAAAATTTCGAGTTTAGAAAAGCCTAATTTGGCTCGGTCGCTTCGCTTCGCTACGCGCCCGAGCCAAATTTTCAGGCTTTTCTAAACTCGAAATTTTACTTCATGCTTAGTCTGGGAGTGGAAAACACTCTTCCGAAGCTTCAAAGTGAACTCTTTAAAAAAAACAACGAATATCTGAAGAATATGAATTTGTGTTCAGTACTCATTCATTCACCGGATAACTATATACGCGTTTTAGGCTTCAACGTCATCATCAGTATAGTACCGAACGAGTTCTTGAAGAATACTGAACATCTTTGACCATGTATTATGGCCTGTGCAACGTACATATGTCCGAAAGCGTAAACGCCATCTAATGCCAACTATTGACGATGCTACTTAAGCTAATGGGCATTAGATGGCGTTTACGCTTTCGAACATATGTTATTATCTGAAGATTTATAGTATATAATCGGGATATGATTACTTAAAATAAAAACTCCTTGTATAGAAGAATAGAACCAGCTTTAAAAATAAATAAAATAATTTAAATGCATAATTATAAAAGTACTATTTGTGTGTTTTTGATCGGTGTTAATGCGAGCTATTGACGATGCTACTTAAGTTAATGGGCATCCGTGGCTTATACGCGTGGCGCATGAAGTAAAATTTCGAGTTTAGAATAGCCTAATTTGGCTCGGTCGCTTCGCTTCGCTACGCACCCGAGCCAAATTTTCAGGCTTTTCTAAACTCGAAATTTTACTTCTTGCTTAGTCTGGGAGTGTAAAGCACTCGTTCGAAGCTTCAAAGTGAACTCTTTAAAAAAAACGAATATCTGAAGAATATGAATTTGTTTTTAGTACTCATTCATTTACCGGATAACTATATACGCGTTTTAGGCTTCAACGTCATCATCAGTATAGTCCCGAACCAGTGCTTAAAGAATACTGAACATCTTTGACCATTTATTATGGCCTGTGCAACGTACATATTTCCGAAAGCGTAAACGCCATCTAATGCCAACTATTGACGATGCTACTTAAGCTAATGGGCATTAGATGGCGTTTACGCTTTCGAACATATGTAAATATCTGAAGATTTACAGTATATAATTGGGATATGAATACTTAAAATAAAAACTCTTTGTGTAGAGGAATAGAACCAGTTTTAAGAATAAATAAAATAATTAAAATACATAATTATAAAAGTGCTATTTGTGTTTTCAGGAAGGGATGGGTCAACTTAAAATAGTTTCAGGAGGGCTAAGGTTAGAGGGAACAGCGTACGTCTTGGACTCGTTAATAGCGAGCAGCATAAGGTCCAGATCAGGCGAGCCGATCGTCATAGAATCCAGCAGGAATCTCACCCTCACTACAAGGGATGAAAATGGATTGTTGGATAATTTAATATATTTAGGTATTTATATTTTAGATCTTCTCCCACGTGAATCAGTAAATAGAGTGTTAAAATTGAATTTGTGTTCAGTATTCCGGCACCAGATACCCACAGACGCGTTTGGGAATTCAAGGACCTCGTCAGTGTGGTCTCGATCCAGTGCTGAGGAGTACTGAACATTTTTGGCTATATAAAGCGAATGTGTGTAAATAGAGTGTTGTTACGTTAAAAGTAATTTAACTATAGTATAATGTTAATTCGATTCATAATAATAAATACACATGGATAGCTAGCTGGCTGGATGGCTAAGGCCAAGGTCATGAAAAATGAAACCAATATTTTTTTTTAAATAAAATAAAACACTTTAACTTTGTATAACACAATATTTTTTATTTTTGTGACTGCAGTTTCGGCAACTCAACTTGCCATTATCGAACGGAGTGATTTAAATTACGATATGGTACAGGTACATATACAAGAATTTTGTTATTGTTTCGTTGGCCTCGACTCTCGCCATACAGCCATTATCTTTTCTTGTTTTAATCAATTTAATTTTAACGCCTTACAATTTTTAAGCGAGAAAATTCGAAGGCATTAAAATACTAATTCACACATTTATCTTAAAATCGTTTGGACGCCACAATACAAATGTGGAAAAGAGACATTTTTAAGGAATTATATTTAATGTTCGTTTTTTTATGTTTTATACATTTTAGGGAATGATAGATTCGAGTGCCTAGCAAATAATTTCAAGGTGATGGACGATCGGGGGATCGTGCTTTTTTCCGCAAACAACCAGGAAGTGGTCATCGGTTCGGACACTCTGAGGGTGACTGGAGAGGGTGGTGCTATGTTCAGTGGATCGATCCAGACGCCCTTGGTTCGAGCTGAATCTGGACACGATTTAAGGTGAACAAAACATCAATACCACTTTATAAACAATTGCATAATGTTTCTAAAGGGTGTCGCAAAAGTAACTGACATTTTAAATTTTTTATAAATACATTTTATATTTGATAACTGATCATATTTTTCTTGATTTAGAAAGTAGAGACATGGAGATTATATGTGATACAAGACCGCCTCTGCTGATGGAGCACATATTCACTCTTTTAATGAACTTTTCACAACACGTTCACATAATTGCTGGGAAATGTTCGCAATTTTGTGTCGAATTTCATCTTTAAGGTCTGATGATATTTTTATTGATTAAGAAAGTAGAGACATGGAGGTTATATGTGATACAAAACGTCTGACAAATGACCGCCTCTGCTGATGGAGCACATATACACTTTTTTAATGAACTTTTCACATTTTCACATAATTGCTGAGAAATATTCGCAATGTAGTGTCGATTTTCATCTTTAAGGTCCTCAGTTGTTTGTGGTTTATTGCTGTATACTCTATCCTTAAGATAGCCCTACAGAAAGAAGTCTAACGGTATCGAGTCACATGGCCTTGGTGGCAAATTCACATTACCTCGCTTAGAGATAACACGACGACATGTTGCACCGTCTTGTTGAAACCAACCAAAATTCTCACCATATTTGAAGTGAATTTTTACAATTTCTACCCGTTCGATGGTGTACTTTTCCATCACTTTACCTCAATGTTTACAAATGACGGTATATAAATATCTGCACGCTAGTTTTACCGCAAAAAAAAATGGTGGCAAATTTAAAATGTCAGATACTTTTAGGACACCCTTTACCTTGTCGATTATTTCTGTTTTTCTGTTCCTTGATTAACTCATTAACGGCCGAGCAATTATAGAGTTAACTCTAAAAGTTGATTTTAGGTAAAATTTTGCACTTCTTTTTATGATTTCTATGAATGACTTTTAGTATTACATACTGTAATTTTTTTTAAATTTACATAATGTATATGCTGTAAATGTTCAGGCATTCGTCGATTTTATGTAAAAATGTGCAATATAAAGTTTAGAACGAGTGTTTCCACTCCCAGACTAAGCATGAAGTAAAATTTCGAGTTTAGAAAAGCCTGAAAATTTGGTTTGGTCGCGTAGCGCGAAGCGCGGAGCGGACAAACCAAATTTTTAGGCTTTTCTAAACTCGAAATATTACTTCATGCGCCACGCGTATAAAACACTGAAATATTGTGAAGTTAGAAATACACTGACATTATTTTTTTTAAATGAGTAAAATACGCAATATTTAAATAACAAAATATTTATATTGTTCTTTATACATTTTCAAGTCAGGTCAAATAATATAATATATCAAATTAACTTATTTGGTAATTTAATTATTAATTAACAAAAAATGAATAATGTTGCGTGTATGCATCAATGGCGCATAATGGGTTGAGCATAAAACAAAAATTCGAGTTTAGGAAAACCTGAATATTTCTTTATTTCATTTGAACTATAATTACAGTTAATATAAGTAAGTATATTTAATCCATCGTATCAACTTGGCGTTAGCCAACATTTGGACTATAATGGCAGTTGATATAAGTCAGCGCTAGCCGACATTTAGACTATAATAACAGTTGACATAAGTCGGCGAGAGCCGACATTTGAACTATAATGGCAGTTGACATAAGTCGGCGCCAGCCGACAATCGCGCCAACTTGAGACGAGTTTGAATTGAACTGTAATGAGATCGCCATGTTATTATTTTTTTCTTTGTGACAGTTACGATCCACATTTTAACACTTGTGACATATTTTAAAGTAACGAAAGTCTTCCACTCCCAGACTAAGCATGAAGTAAAATTTCGAGTTTAGAAAAGCCCCGCGTAGAAAATTTGTCGAGGGTCGCGCAGCGACCCGAGACAAATTTTCACGGGGCTTTTCTAAACTCGAAATTTTACTTCATGCGCCACGCGTATAAACCACTGATTTATAGTAAAGGTAAAAATATATAACGCTTAGATGTGAAGGTGATCAACATTTACCGAGATGTAGCGAAAAAATGCAAGAATTACTTTTTTTGTGAATCGTTTTGGAATAATAATAATAAAAGTAGAATAAATTTAGTTTGATCAACTTTTCCATATTGTTGATATTTAAATTATCGTATCTTTAACGGGGAAAGTGCCATTGATGGACACATCACCATTTTTTTGTTTGGATTTTCTACTCAAAACCGAATCAAGTTACCTGAAGCTTTAATTTTGTGGCCACCTTGTATGTATATCAAATTCAAGTAATATTAAATTTGATTTATCAAAGGTTATAATTAAAAAAGCCCCAACTGTGTTTTCCTTTCGAATATTCAAAGAACGCCTAATAATTACTCGCCCATCTGTTTCCCTTGCATATTAATCCGGGACTTCTTACACAGTTTTATGACTTTATGGGGTACGGGGTATCCGTGTGGGGGGTGAGTAAAAGAAGAGGCGATAGCCAAACACCGCAGACCGCGCAATCTGTGCGCCCCATTAAATTGGCTGAGATCCTCTCCTTTTATGGCCCCGAAGAAATGCCTTCGCTGTCCGATCCGCAACAGATGCCAGCCCGTCATAAGATATATGGATAACAGTGGAACAGTCAAAATGCAAATTTGGCTACTTTATCAACTCCCGGTTGTTTCGTATACAATGTATGTATACATGTGTCGGTTTGGGCTTGTTGTGCACGCATCCTTCGACCCCCTTCTAATCTATCATGCGGAAAAGAAAATATGCAGTCTGGAACTCGACGTAATGTATTCAGTTCATGAAAACTTACAGTGTTTTCTTGTTCTTTTAAATTATAAATAAATTATAAAAGTAAGTATCGGATCGTAAGATCAAGTAACTGATAAAATTATACTTATTTGGGAGAAATTGAATGAGATAAATAAATTATTGATAACACTATAATATTGTCAAATTTATGTATATTCGAACTTCACTTAAAATCTGTGTTTTATACGCGTGGCGCATGAAGTAAAATTTCGAGTTTAGAAAAGCCCAGAAAATTTGTCACGGGTCGCTGCGCGACCCTCGACAAATTTTCACGGGGCTTTTCTAAACTCGAAATTTTACTTCATGCGCCACGCATATAAAACACTGAAATATTATGAAGTTAGAAGTACACTGACATTTTTTTTTCAAATGAGGAATAATGTTAATATTTAAATAACAAAATATTTACATTTTTCTTCATACATTTTCAAACTAGGTCAAATAATATAACATAGCAAATTAACTTATTTAGTGATTTAATTAATTTAGTGAAAAAATTAATAATCACTGGCGCTTAATGGGTTAATCAAGTAACTACGATATCTTTTGCCATTTTAACATCCGCAGTTGTTGTTTCAATTCCATGGCATGTCATTATTTTTATAAAATCTCATTATTTTTTCTTAATTATTTTAACTAAGAGAAACGTAAAGTAATAAACGTTAACACGAATGAATTCAGAATTTTTTCTTCTACAAAAACGGTAAATACATTTTATTTCTAAAATAAAAGGGGAGCCAAAATTTAAACATTTCAAAACTTACATGGGATTTCCTATGTTGCGTCCGCCAAGTCAACACCCGGTATAGTTAAATTTCACAATTTGGAAATTATGTTTTTAAACAGTTTTTATTTCACTTAACTAAATGATTACAATAAGTATTGTATGTCACAACGATTACTCGATAAAGGACATGGAGATATTATTCGAACAAAAGTACCAATTATATTAATGCCTTTATGAAATAATAATGTGCATGATGTAAATGAAGCGCTCTTATCTGCTTGAGATAAGGCACATCTTTCCTGGGAACTGCCCTGTCAGCATACTAGTGTCGTGTGTGTACCATAACTATATAATATAATTAGTTTAGTTTGAATTTGGCGTCAAGATGGATGGCAGTTTGCACTACTCTCTTAAATACAGGGACACTAGTCAGCACTGTTCCTGCTGTTTTAATTGGTGAAATCGACAGAGACGTCTGTGAAAAACTATTCAATAACTTAAAGGAGCGGTTGATTGCCTGCAGAAAAAGTGGAGATAAAAATATGCTGGATATAAATTTTATCATTAAATCGGAGTGTATCTTAAATGAAATTAAAGTAACTTTTTGAAATTTGCCTTGATTTAGGCTGATTTATTCCATTTTTAAAAGCTGCGTCTTTGCTGAAATAGGCTTTGGTCTCAATGAAAAGTTCATTTTTATCTCTTTTCAATGATGCACAGGACAATTTTCCAAATTAAAGTTAAACCAGTAAAGGGTGATCCAACTAGTGCTTAAGGATTTTCAAATTAAACAAAACACAAATATTGTATTTTCTTATATTTTGAAAGACCAACTAATTATAATTACAAACATCCCTTCCCAAAACTAAATGAAGTAAACATTTTACATCATTAAATCAAAGATATCAAATTAAATTATTTAGAAGCCGCTGAAATGTTCAAACAAGCCCGTAATCCATGTGTAAAACTTATCAACTAACAAACGGATGTGTTGTGTTCACCACTGTTTAATACTTTTAGCCATAGAAACACTGTAAATTTGTCAAACTTGAAAATGACACTAAATATGTTGAATTATGAAAATAAAGTGGTTTGAAACACCTCCCAATATTGGTTAATTAATTACAACGCAATATATTAAAAAGATTCAAAGAACACCAATATTACTTTAAAATTCAAAACCCGGACAAATCAGCGGTCGCACACCATTCACTAGAAACAGGACACACATTTTCGGTTAACAATATTAAACTTTTAAAGCAATCAGGTCATCGTAGATTAAATATGCTTGAATTAATTTTTTTTTATTTCGGTTTGGCTTTTGCCTGGCCTTAGTTTAATACTATTAGCCAACATCAATGTTTATTTTAACTATATCATTTCATTTTGTAACTTATGCTAAGTTATATACAGGGTCGCTACAAAGTATGGAAACACGGCTCTCACATGAAAACGGCTAAAAACAGACCCACCAAAATTGAGATTTCTAAATGAGATATTTTCTTGAACAATTTGGCGTGAAAAAATCAAAAATGATTCTCAGGATTTTCACATACGGACGCCATCTTGAATTTTTTTAAATGGAATTCGATTTTTTTTTATTTTACAACTTTTATAGACCTTATAATTTTGATTACAACCATATACCTTTTTTTAAAAATACTTGTCTTTTCATCGATAAACCGGACTTTGAAAAGTATGGAAACAGCCAAACGAGTACTTTTTCTAAATGCTGCAATACCACAAATGCATGTTCTATTTTTGATCAAAACTTAAAAAAATATTAAACAGTCAAATGAAAAAATAATATATTAAACAATAAATGATTTTTTATTTTACAATAATGAATATGAAAAAATAAAAAATGCAAGTTGAAGGCCTTAACGTACTCTAAACCTTTGCAAAATTTCAGGACATTCCGATAAACCGTTCTCAAAATATTTCGCTGTTTCCATACTTTTCAAAGTCCGGTTTATCGATGAAAAGACAAGTATTTTTAAAAAAAGGTATATGGTTGTAATCAGAATTATAAGGTCTATAAAAGTTGTAAAATAAAAATAATCGAATTTCATTTAAAAAAAATCAAGATGGCGTCCGTATGTGAAAATTCTGAGAATCATTTTTGATTTTTTCACGCCAAATTGTTCAAGAAAATATCCCATTTATAAATCCCAATTTTGGTGGTTTTGTTTTTAGCCGTTTTCACGTGAGAGCCGTGTTTCCATACTTTGTAGCGACCCTGTATATATTTACCACATATTTGGACGTCACAACACATTCACACCTACACCCAGGGTCACGACGAGAAATTATTTTTTAAATAAAATCTCGCCGTGCACGGGAATCGAACCCGAATTGTGGCTCGCCGAGCAGCCCGGCGATGATACCGCTCGGCCACCACCTGAAATGTACAAAAATAAAAATGTTTTGCTAAATTTTGACCTTAGTCCCTTAGATAATCCATTATTAGATTTATTACCAAAAAAAGTACCCCACAGAGAATGTAATCCCACCGAAAACCATGCCGAACCCCCGTAACATCTAGCTAATTACTTATTGGTTTTCCCAAATCCCTTTAGATATATATACCGCGCAAATAGTTGTCAATTTGTTATTGATAATGAGCACTTTGTGTCTCGAAATGTACATCTAACGTTAAAAATAAAAAGTGAAGTAAGGAATAACAGTATTTATTAGTGTAATATTCACTTCACGTAAACTCAAAAACATACATTTAATTACAATTATGTTTTAAAAATAATATCGATCAAACATGCCACGACTTAGCCTTAATGTTTCTACAAAATCCTCCAGGTTGATCGATATGTAAGTTCCAATTGCTTAGATCGATGTCTAATAAACAAATTCGGATTATTTGCTGAAGAAAAACACTTGTTTTGTTCCATGATTTTGTTTTCAGTTTCCTAACACGTGTTTCGGTTTTTACAGATCATGCTCAAACGTTAAACTAGTTTAACCTTTGAGAATGATCTGTAAAAACCAAAACACGTGTCAGGAAACTGAAAATAAAATCATGGAACAAAACAAGTGATTTTCTTCACCAAAAATGTCTACATCCGGTTACATCATTTATTTATGTATTTTATATAACTTAATATAACTTAATTAACGGAGATTTGATATGCAGTAATTTGTTAGCTCAACCTAATTTTAGTACATTGCCGCCTCATTTACGTAGACATAATAATCTTTTTAAAATAAAATTCCATTCGTCAAGTTACGGATTTAACAATACTATATGCAGAACTATGAGATTATTTAACACATTGCCGAATGATATTGACCTGTTTAATTCATCAATCTCATTGTTTCGTAAAAAATGTTTAGACTACTTAAACTCTATTAATGAATAACATGTGTCTTTATAGTTCGTATGTATTTTGTTACTCATACAAGTATAATTTAACTTTTAGTTTATTTGAATAATCTTGTAGTATCTAAGCCAGCATAAGCGCCCATTTTTGTATTTTTGTTATCGATGTTTAATTTTTGTATTATTGTAAAAGTCGAAACGTAAATAAATAAATAAATAAAAAATAAAGAGTGTAGCGCAACAAGCATTAACTATATTAAAAATTTGGATTATGTTGAGCACTTTGTCTAATAACTTTAGCATTGTCTGCATTTCCTACATTTCTGACAGGATTTGTTCTTGGATTATTCAACGACGTACCCCATAACAATTGCACGAAAACATGATTTTCAAATGCTTGTTCACATTTTAAAATACATTCAAATGAAACATTCCCTGAACTAAAGTCTCAATATAAATGTCCCCCTTAAAATTCACTTGAATTTCGTTGTGCAGCCCTCTTTTGTAACGTAACCAATTTACCGATGTTTAAACTGAACTAAAAAGTGGGGACCAGAGCTCGGGCTGGCAGCGAGCGGAATTTGCTAAAATATATATAAATTGAATAGTGCACGGGAGGTAAAAGGTAAGGAAGAAGCCGGAATGTAATGGAATTTATTTCGGTGCAGGAAAATAAGTCCATTTACTTAATTAATGAAACAGAAATAAGGAGTACGAATGCAATAACAAGCGCTGCGGTGAGCTACTTAGCACTGTACGTCAGTTTTTTTTTTTTTCTTGTTTAACTATTAATTGAAAGAGATGTTAAATGAAACAACTCGTGATTCTATATTTTTTTCATGTACTCAGCTTTCAAGATGGATTTTATGAAATTTACTGTTTTCTATGTGAATTCATAAAAGGAGATTAAATTCAACTTATGATTTTATTTTATGCATAAACGTGGGTTTCAAGTTTGCTTACTTTTGAGTGAACAAAGAACAAAATTATTAAGGGTGAAGGCTTCTACTTTGTTATACATGTAAATTCAATAAAATAAAACAATTTAACTTTGTTTGTATAACACAATATTTTTATTTTCGTGACTGCAGTTTGCCGAAACTGCAGTCACCGAAACTGCAGCCGAAACTGCAGTCACGATAATAACTGCAGTCACGAAAATAAAAATATTGTGTTGTACAAACAAAGTTAACGTGTTTTATTTTATTGAAAAAACAAAACTTGCGATTGATTCATGTATACTCAAGGACTTTATATTTTTAAATTGATTTTATGAAATGTTTTGCTTTTTAGTCTAATGCTGAATAAAAGAAACAGAAAGTTTAAAATTTAGTCTAACACAAAAATTATACACCTTTAGACAAATTTCATTATTAAATTCATAATAATTGGAGTGTGACAGTAGTGTTAAAATTGAAATTGATTTTTTTTTTCAAAGAGTGCCTTGAAAACAGTTGAGTAACTCACTCATTTGACAACTCCTAGGACCCATAATTTGCTTACATATCACCCCTGAAGACAGGCATCCAGCTGATTAATTACTGTACTGATAGAAAATATATTTGTTTATAAACGAAATACTAGTATGACATTTTGAATCTTAATAAATTGCTTGACTCTCTCTATTGACCGTGTTTTGACTATTGTGACCGTAAGTGGCGTGATTGAATGTCTTTTGACTATGCTATTTATCTGATTATATCTCTCTATAGACTGCATTTCGGCTATTGTGATGTTATGATTGTAAGTCACTTAAATCACTATATCAAATACAGTCAATATAGTTATTTAATAATAAAACTCTAATGCAATACATATTTTAACAGTTATGATGTATTTTAAACTAACGAGTGTCTTCCACTCCCAGACTAAGCATGAAGTAAAATTTCGAGTTTAGAAAAGCCCCGTGTAGAAAATTTGTCGAGGGTCGCGCAGCGACCCGAGACAAATTTTCACGGGGCTTTTCTAAACTCGAAATTTTACTTCATGCGCCACGCGTATAAAACACTATAATATTGTCAAATTTATGTATATTCGAACTTCACTTAAAATCTGTGTTTTATACGCGTGGCGCATGAAGTAAAATTTTGAGTTTAGAAAAGCCCCGAAAATTTGTCTCGGGTCGCTGCGCGACCCTCGACAAATTTTCACGGGGCTTTTCTAAACTCGAAATTTTACTTCATGCGCCACGCGTATAAACCACTGATTTACACTCAGGGACTTTATATTTTTAAATTGATTTTATGAAATGTTTTGCTTTTTAGTCTAATGCTAAATAAAAGAAACAGAAAGTTTAGAATTTACTCTAACACAAGAATTATACACCTTTAGATACATTTTTCACGGGGCTTTTTTAAACTCGAAATTTTACTTTATGCGCCACGAGTATAAACCACTAATTTAAACTAAAATTGAAAATATTACCTGCCTGCATGATTCACCAATTTTTATGATTCCTTTATACACAGATTCACCGAGTCACTGAGTTACTGATTTACTAATTCACTGAGTCACTGATTCACTGAAATGTTTTCTTTTAATTTTTCGTTTTGTTTTATAATAATCTGACAGATTGCGGTATCATGATTTATGTAGTAGGGCTTGTAACCGAGGTCATCATAAATCGCATTCTGTGAACCAATCAAAACGCGAATTAGCGTGGTTAAATAAGCATATTAAACACGCAAATGCAGTTTTGAATGAAATTGAGTGTTTAATGCACTCACAAAATTAACGAATGCACATATTATATACACAATATCATTTAAAACATGCGATACACATTTTAATAGTTGTAACATATTTTAAAGTAACGAGTGTCTTCCACTCCCAGACTAAGCATGAAGTAAAATTTCGAGTTTAGAAAAGCCCCGCGTAGAAAATTTGTCGAGGGTCGCGCAGCGACCCGAGACAAATTTTCACGGGGCTTTTCTAAACTCGAAATTTTACTTCATGCGCCACGCGTATAAACCACTGATTTACACTCAGGGACTTTATATTTTTAAATTGATTTTATGAAATGTTTTGCTTTTAAGTCTAATGCTGAATAGAAGAAACTGAAAGTTTAAAATTCACTCTAACACAAGAATACACCTTTAGACAAATTTCATTATTAAATTCGTAATAATTGGTGTGTGACAGTAGTGTCCAACCCTTTACCTTCCATGGGCCAGGTTTGACAAAGACAAGTTGTCTTTGGCCCCATAAGGTTGGTAAGCAACAAAATGTGTTACATATTTCAAATAATTGTGTAGCCTTTTCGATTTAAATACTTAAATGAGGGGGCGGTAAATTCGGTCTACGCCCCGGGCTGCTGAAACCCACACTACGCCACTGGCGATTAGCGAGTTAGACTGGACACTCTTGGTCAAGGCCGTAGCTAGATTCGGGGAGTTTTTTACTCTTTTAAGGCCGCTTTTACATACAAAAATCTAACACTTTGAAAATTTCGGGGGTGGTTGAATCCCCCTATCCCCCCTGGCTACGGCAAAAATATTGTTTTTACTCTTTCAGGGCCGCTTTTCCATACAAAAATTTAACACTGAAAATATCCCCCCTGGCTACAGCCTTGCTCTTGGTGTATTATTAATAACCTTCACAATAATTGAGCGTTATAAAACAGGCGTATAAACACCTGGCGCATGAAGTACAATTTCGAATTTAAAAATATCTACAAATTTGGATTGGTGGCGTTGGTTTTTCTTAACTCGAAATTTTACTTCATGCGAAGGGCGTTTAAACACTGATTTATAGTGAAGTTTAAAAACACGTGCACCATTTTTAATTAGAATAACATGGGCTCAAATATTTAGTCTGTTATCATCATAGCGCGGATTTTGACAGGGATCGTTCATGAACCGGGTTGAGTTGGGCATATAACGCGCGCGACTGTGCGTCGAATGCACAAGTGGACGATTGCGGCTGTGTCTGGTGATGCAGTCGTCCGCTTGTGTATTTGAGGACCAGTCGCGTGCGATATATGCTTAACTCGACTGGGCGACAACGGTTCACGAGCGATCCCTGCAATACTCCGCGCTATGGTTATCATTGTTGTTCAGTGTGAATAATATTTTTTTGTTTGTTCTTACAGTTTAGATTAGTTTAAGTTTAGTTTATTAACAGTAATCACCTATTACAATGATATACACAAAAGAAAGAGTATAAGTAAACAATATACAAAATATATATATATATATATACAGGGTGTCTCAGACCACCCGTACCAGCCTTTTATTTCGACAACGCTTGGTCGAATGTGACTGGGACAAAAATGTTTATTACTAAAGTGAACCCAAGGAATCCACTAATGAATTTATTTTTTACCGGAATAATCCGGAAGTACCCGGAACCGGAAGTAACTTTAAAATTTCAAATGGCAATATAGGTTGAGTATGGTTTTAATTGGTAGGTCTTTTAAAAAATAACAACTTTTATAAAAATGTTTTTTTTATATTTTGCATATTTACAAAAATTAACGAAAAAAACTAAATTGAAAATTAGTTATCCATTTAACACTCAATTTTTATTTTAACTTAATATAGTTTTTTATATTAGTTAATATCTAAATATAGATTTTTATATTTTTAAATTATTTCTTAAAAAAAATGAATATAGTTTTTTATACCTTATTTTAATTTTTTAATTTTTTATAATCTTTTTTTGTAAAATTTATTTTACGAATATTTTTTCTAATTCCGTATATTAGATTGTAAACTCTTAAAAATCTAGCATTTGTGTGGTTGGTTGTAAAATTGTAAAATTGTTAAAGTATAGAAGAAGATAATTATACTTTGATTAAAAAACACTTAAAACCTTTAAGTGTTTTTTAATCAAAGTATAATTATCTTCAAGTAACTCAATCAAAAAATGAAAATACTTGTAATTGTTAATTTTTCCAACCGTTTTCTCAATTGTAATATTTTGCATATTTACGATTATTAAATAATACCAATTGTTTGAAAGTATTTTGTTCAACAATTCAAATAAGAGTGTGAAAGTAAAGAAAATGATAATTAAAACAACTATTCAATTATTTATAGTATGCTCAATTTTTTGAGAATATAAAAGTCTAGATTATTTGCAGCTTGCAAAAATAAATAAGTAATTTAAAAATATAAAAATCTATATTTTATTATTAAGTGTTGAATGGATAACTAATTTTCAATTCAGTTTTTTTCGTTTTTTTTTTTTGTAAATATGAAAAATATTAAAAAAACATTTTAATAAAAGTTGTTTCTTTTAAAATGACCTATCAATTAATACTATACTCGACCTTTATTGCCATTTGAAATTTTAAAGTTACTTCCGGTTCCAGGTACTTCCGGATTATTCCGGTAAAAAATAAATTTATCAGTGGATTCCTGGGGTTCACTTTGGTAATAAAATTTTTTGTCCCAGTCACATTCGACCAAGCGTTGACGAAATAAACGGCTGGTTCGGGTGGTCTGAGACACCCTGTATATATATATATATATATATATATATATATATATATATATATATATTGTATTGTGGAGGCTTCTACTTCGTTATACATGTTATTTATTAATAAAAAACGGTTTAACTTTGTTTGTATAACACAATTTATTTTTATGTGACTGCAGTTTCGGCAAATTTAGCTTGCAGGGGGAGGGGTCCGAACTAGTTTGATAATGGCAAGCTAAATTTGCCGAAACTGCAGTCACAAAGTTAAACCGTTTTTTTATTAATATATATATATATATATATATATATATATATATATATATATAATATATCCAAGAATCCAGGCAATATGTTAAAGGGTTTATAGTCCCCGCATTGTTGCCAAGAGTACGTGTAAACATTCAACATAACCTAAAAACTCGTTCGAAAACGTTAGGTACTAGATTCCTAATGTTAAGTTATGAATAGTTAAAAAATATTGAATTATGGTTTAGCTGTAGTGGCGCAGCAAGGAGAGGGCCCAGATCCACACCAAATAACATAAAACTGCCATTTATCAATATGAAATTGAACGTGCATTGAAATGTTAGTACTTATTGGCATTATTATGATGCGACCATGATTCGGACCCCTTCCCCTGCAATAATAACACCACGAGGGTCTCTTTAAAAGTTATGTTTCTTTTGTTAGAATGTTCGATATAAAGGAAGGTTAATCAAAGTTTTTTTTTCATTTAAGTTTGATTATTATTACAATATATTTATTAGGATTCACTTTTTCTCGGGCTCGGAGTCTTCGCTTGGATTTATTACGAGTGGTGGGATGTCTTCTGGTTCACATACAACAGCTGCCAATAATTTATTTATTTATTTAACGGATAACACCTTTTATAGTTAGTTACATAATAAATTTATAAACACAAGATTAAATCACTACCCGTTGGCACCCAAGTCGATTAACTTAATCAGTAATTAGTACTTTTAATGTGATGAAACGGCAACGCTGTGGGATATTACCAACAAAACGTCATATATTCAACGCTTGCTTTACCGTTATGTTTGGGGAGTTTAGAGATGTCGGAGTGGCAATGCAAACAACTAGATATTGCTTGCATTCTCGGACGAACTTTATATGTAAAGAAAACTAAATTTATGTAACCTTAAGAACGCACCTACTTATTGTGAGTGGAAATATCTAAACTGTTTTTTCATTATTCACTTATTGTAACCCAAAAGAACTCATCTATGCGGGCCAGCGAAGGTAAAAAGTTAGACGCCCCTGGTTTAAACAATAATTATTAGGCAGTGTCCCTGCGCTTCCACCATAAATCCAAGAAAAACCGTTCGCCCTATGGGATAGAAATTAAGCAAACGTGTATCCATATAAACACCTATTTCCCCCAACAAACAACAACTATAAAGTTTTAATGTTTGTTGAAATTACTCAGCGCAAATCAGATTTACATTATGAATATAATTAAGATTTGATAATTGTGTAATCCGCACGGAACTTTCGACTCTGCCCGTTTCGCCTGTTTATACAAACCGTCGCGCGTTATTTATTATTTATGACACGTCTGTAAAGTTTAATTTAATTTCGGATTACAAATAATGGGTGTGTAAATCTTGTCGGAGGGTCTCTCCGTGGCACGTCACATTCGCCGCCGCCTTATTTAATATTCCCAAAGCGTTCCGGCGCACCTCCACGCATGCGAGTCCAAATGTTTATCTCGTTTTGATATATGAAGTGTGAAGATTATTTTAAACTCACTGTTAAACATAAAGCGTACTCTTTATTACACTGCCAGTTTAAATGAAATTTATTTCGGACTCAACCCAAATGTGAACATTCTTTGGTTGTCATGGTATTTGTTGCTAAAATTCATTCCTGTAATTCTGGTTTTAGCACAATTTAGCACAATATTTTTTGACAATAATTTTTGAAAGCTGTCAAATTTAATTGCTACGAACGACTATGATGCAAAGTGTAAATTACACCATTATATTTTGGCGTTCAGATTTGGGTTGCGCCGACTGTACATACCGGGTGCTGATCCGACCGCTCGGTAATAGCAATTTACATGTAAAATCACACGCTCCCCTAATTATTTTAGAGCAAAAGCATAAGAGATTAAAGTTGTTCAGAATTTAAAATGCTATATGATAGGTTCGTATTTATTTTTAAAATAGTACTAATAGTACAAGAAAACGAAGATATAAATTAGTAATCATTTGAAAAAATAACAATAGCCATGATTTTAAAACAAAATTTTGCGTCATCAACAACTGTCAGTTTTGACTTTTCGTAAAATCGCACTCCGTTTCGATATTTAAGTGCGCTTTTCAATTAAGTAATTCATAATAATGTCTTATAAAATTGCTGAAAAAACATATTTTTAAAGTGGTTTTATTCCGGTAATAGTGTATATGAAGTTAGAAACTTGTTTGCTGGTTTATATCCCGATCGGCCGATACATGCTGTTTCCATGATTCAGAACGTGATTTCAAACCAAGCAAAATATGGAAAATATGGGTTTTTAAACCCTGCCAGCCCTGTTTAAAGCATACTTCAAATATAGCCGAGGAAGAAGAAATTGTGCGAGATAATGTAAACGAAATAAACGTTATTGCTGCGGCCGTTGCAAATCCCCGCAAATTGCAAATTCGCGACGATTTATATTTGCACAATACAAACGCTCTTAAAATTTTAAAGAAGAACAAGTTTAAATCGTAAAAGTTTTCGAACCACCGGGAGATTTTTGAGCCAGACAGGTATTCTAAAGGGTCCGCCAATAAGCGCGCTCGATCTTTAAAATAAAATAAAGCAAGTTGTGTGAGAGGTATAAATGAAATTTATTTTTTGTTTGAAAGAGTATTCGAAGGCATTATGTATGGAAAATAATATCGTTCAAATGGCCACCTCGGCTTTGCTTGGTGGCGCGCATACGAGAAGTCCAATTTTCAATGACTCTGGCGCACAAATCGGGCTGTATTTCATCGATGGCGTGGCGTATGTTGACTTTGAGGTCATCAGTGTTTTGTGGTTGGTTTGCGTAGACCTGCGATTTAAGAAAACCCCACAAGAAATAGTCTAGTGGGGTTAAATCACACGATCTCGGTGGCCAGTTGATGTCGCCTCCGCGCGAGATAACCATTCCTCCGAAGCGCTCGTGCAGAAGATCCATTGTGGCGCGCGCTGTGTGGCTCGTAGCGCCGTCCTGCTGAAACCACATATCCTCGACATCCATATTGTCGATTTCATGCCAGAAAAAGTTCGTTATCATGGATCTGTATCGTTCGCCGTTTACCGTGATGGCCACACCATCGTCGTTCTCGAAGAAATACGGCCCGATGATGCCTCCGGCCCAAAATCCACACCAAACAGTTACCTTTGCTGGGTGCATTGCGACCTGGTAGACCTCCTGTGGATTGTTCTCGGCCCAATAACGGCAATTCTGCTTGTTGACATTCCCATTTATCCAAAAATGTGCCTCATCGCTGAAGATGATTTTGCGACCAAACTCGGGGTCGACTTCGAACTGCTCTAAAGCCGAATCAGCGAAGATACGGCGCTGTCTATGGTCGTTTATTTTGAGCTCTTGTGTCAGCTGGATCTTGTACGGATGCATGCCCAAATCCAGATGCAAGATTCGGCGAAGTGATGTTTCCGAAAGGCTGAGTTCCTGTGCGCGACGTGAAATTGACTGTCGCGGATTTTCACGCACACTATCGCGCACAGCGGCGACATTCGCGGCAGATCGGACGTTTCGACGACGCGTCGGTGTTGGCTTATTGTTCACCGAACCGGTTGCCTCGAATTTGTTTATCAAACGACGGATAGTCGACTCAGCAGGACGACCAATTGCACCGTAAAATTGGCGGAGCGCGCGGAACGTTGCCCGAACCGATGAATGATTTCCGTAATACATTTTAATGATTTGCACATGTTGCTCGCGGCTGAATTGGTTCATGGTAATTTGTGAAGATATACTGAATAATAACAACTAGGTTTGACAACTCTGCCACAAACAACATGGCCGCCATCAGCTGTCAAAGATCGAGCGCGCTTATTGGCGGACCCTTTAGATGGTTTTCTGTGTAGCACTAATGGAAATGGCCAATGTGGATAGATATTTCATTAACAACATTTGTTTTTCTGACGAATCGGCCTTCACCATAAATAGAGTACCAAATATGCAAAATTATCGCTATTGGGATACGGATAACCTGCATTTGGTGATTCATAACCATTCGGAATATCCGCAGTCAGTCAACGTATGGTTAAGAATATACAGATGTAATATTATAGGCCCCTTCTTCATTGATGGGCACTTAAACGGGGAAAAAACCTTGAGTTGCTTCAATCGGAGATTGGCCCCGCTATAGATGCTGTCGCAGGAGAAAATGTGGTATGGTTTCAACAGGATGGATGTCCTGCGCATTTTACAAGAGACGTAACTGAGTATTTAAATATTTGCTATCCAAATACCTGGATTGGACGAGGCGGACCGGTGAATTGACCAGCTCGTTCACCAGACTTATCACCAAACGACTTCTTTATATGGGGCCACTTAAAATCAAAAATATACGGTGCTAGACGGTTCTGAAAAACAAAATTACGGAAGAATGCAACAAAATAACGAACCGGCAACTTGCAAATGTTTGCAGAAATTTTCACGATAGGCTTGGTCAATGTTTAGCCGCTAATGGAGGTCTCTTTGAGCATTTAATTTGATTTTATTAAAAACAACTGATAGTTGTTGATGATGCAAAATTTTGTCATAAAATCATGGCTATTGTTATTTTTTTCAAATTATTACTAATTTATATCTTCGTTTTCTTGTACTATTAGTCCTATTTTGAAAATAAATACGGACCTATCATAGCATGTACAGGAGTTTTTCTTTAAAGTATACGTATTCCAAAAAAAAAAAATCAGTTTATTTTCTTTAAATCTTAAGTTATTCGTTGTTTTTTTTAAGAGTTCAATTTAAAACTTTACACGAGTGTTTTCCACTCCCAGACTAAGCATAAAGTAAAATTTCGAGTTTAGAAAAGCCCCGTGAAAATTTGTCGTGGGTCGCGCAGCGACCCGAGACAAATTTTCTGGGCTTTTCTAAACTCGAAATTTTACTTCATGCGCCAAGCGTACAAAACACTGATTTCAAGTGGGGTTGAAATATACATAAAGTTCACAATATTTTAGTGTGTTATACGCGCGGCGCATGAAGTAAAATTTCGAGTTTAGAAAAGCCCAGAAAATTTGTCTCGGGTCGCTGCGCGACCCTCGACAAATTTTCACGGGGCTTTTCTAAACTCGAAATTTTACTTCATGCTTAGTCTGGGAGAGGAAAGCACTCGTTTAAAGTTTCAAATTAAACTTAAAAAAAAAACAACGAATAACTATAGATTTAAAAAAATTAAGCTGAATTTAGAATACGAAATTATACTTCATGCGCCACGCGTATAAAACACTGATTTCAAGTGGGGTTGAAATATACATAAAGTTCACAATATTTTAGTGTTTTATACGCGTGGCGCATGAAGTAAAATTTCGAGTTTAGAAAAGCCCAGAAAATTTGTCTCGGGTCGCTGCGCGACCCTCGACAAATTTTCACGGGGCTTTTCTAAACTCGAAATTTTACTTCATGCTTAGTCTGGGAGTGGAAAGCACTCGTTTAAAGTTTCAACTTAAACTTAAAAAAAAACAACGAATAACTAAAGATTTTAAAAAAATAAGCTGAATTTACAATACGAAATTTTACTTCATGCGCCACGCGTATAAAACACTGATTTCAAGTGGGGTTGAAATATACATAAAGTTCACAATATTTTAGTGTTTTATACGCGTGGCGCATGAAGTAAAATTTCGAGTTTAGAAAAGCCCCGTGAAAATTTGTCTCGGGTCGCTACGCGACCCTCGACAAATTTTCACGGGGCTTTTCTAAACTCGAAATTTTACTTCATGCTTAGTCTGGGAGTGGAAAACACTCGTTGAAAGTTTCGAATTGAACTCTTAAAAAAAACGAATAACTAAAGATTTAAAGAAAATAGCTGAATTTGGAATACGTCTACTTTAAAGAAAAACTCCCTGTACATCAAAGAAATGTCATTTGGTTGTGCAGAAAGCAATCAGCTGTTCGGCTGTCAGCACGTAATGTACTTGTCAAAGCTATTACGTGCATGTGTACGTAATGCCAATCATACTTGTCAAGATGACAGTGTAGTATGATGCGGTTACTAGATAGGGCGTAGGTAAAATAAATTATTTGGAAAACGCTGAAAAGCTTGAGAAGTATAAAATTTAAAAACGAATTAAAATTAATATCGAATTTCTACAAAGATTTGTACAAAATATTTACTTAATACTAAATGAAATAAATCTCTACATTTATATTAATGTAAGTACTTCGTATTTTTGTTATATCAAAAGAAAGTAATAAAGTTATTAATAACCGTAAAAGTAAAGGAGCGTTTAATTTACAGCTACTAACGTTGTCTGAAAGCCCCCCCTTATTATTGCGAATAAAAACGTTAAAGCCGTTTTAATATTTGTGCGGAAACGATCGTCATCAATTACCCGTCTTTAATGGGCCCAAAAATTAATACCGCTCGACACTATTGGAATTTTAATAACACTATAACGGCCCGGACTTGCCATGCAAATTGCTAATTATTGAATTCATAAATTGATTCCGAATTAAATTCCGCACATAACTTATCAATAAACCTATTATTGTAATTACACAAGTACTTCATACGTTGTTTTTTTTTTGTATAATTAGAATAGAATATTTGTTATGATATTGAACAATATTGACATGAGAATTAAAATTAATTCTTTTTCTTTGTTCTAAAACTAAATGTATAATGCACTTAAAGACTTAACTATAAAATATCGATGGGTTAAGTGAGAAATTAATTCAACATATAAATATCGATGTTATGATATACCGAAAAAGTCGGTACATTTCCAATCTCTACTGTATACAGAGAGTTTTATGTAACACCGAACATTTTTAAAACGAGAATTTTTCTTTTAAGTATCCCTATGCATACTTTGCACATTTTCCGATGCTCTATTTATTAAAAGAATTCAATTTGAAGCTTGAAGCGAGTGTTTTCCACTCCCAGGCTAAGCATGAAGTAAAATTTCGAGTTTAGAAAAGCCTGTGTTGTAATAATTATCCTATTTAAAAGCTTTATTGAACTTAGAATTGTACTACAGAATTGCGAATGTTGACAGAGTTATGTTGACAACTAAACTAACTAGATTTAACTATGTTCAAATAACCGATCTATAACATTCTTCCTCCCTATGAGCTAACGAAGTCTTGCAGATAAGTCGGAGGCCGACGATCACGAGAGCTACGCCGCGAAGGGGGATCTATAGCAGGATTCAGACTCAACCGCAAAGCAGCATCTGGTGTGGGACCCTGTGCAAGTGTGGGCTCGGGAAGTTTTTCCGTATTCAATTTCTTCCTGGATCATGTCTTGACCTTTTGGTGGGCCGCTACTGTCCATTGATATATCCTGAACGTTCTCACCAGCAGAAGCTAAAAGCCTAGTGGAAACTGTAGTCTCTCTGCCATCTGGATATCTTACGTGGGCATATTCGGAGTTACCATCCAACAGAGTAACCTCGTCAACTATCGGGTCATACTTCGATTGACAAACAGTTCGTTTCAGTAAAACAGGTCCACGCTCTAGTAACCATGTGGGTATAGACTGGCCGTAACTTGATCTTCTTGGGTGTGAAAACATTCGTTCATGAGGGGTAGTATTTGCCGAGGTACAAAGCAACGAACGGATAGAGTGAAGAGCCTCCTGTAGGACTGATTCCCACTGAGTGATGTTCATTCCTTTGTTCTTCAGAGATAACTGAATGGTTTTCCACACAATTCCATTGTATCGCTCGACTTGCCCGTTTCCTTGAGGGTTATAAGGAGTAGTTCTACTAGTAGCAACGCCCAATGATGTTAAGAAAATATTCAACTCTTGTGACATGAATGAAGTGCCTCGGTCTGAGTGAATATAGGCAGGTGTTCCAAAAATGGCAAACAGTTGTTTCAGGTTCGATATGACGGTAGATGTTAACATGTCAGGGCATGCAAAAACAAAAGGTAATCGGGAGTACTCATCGACTATAGTTAATAAGTAGCGATTCTTCGATGTTGATGGAAGAGGCCTCTTAAAGTCAATGTTTGGCGTTCAAACGGAGATGTTGCTTTAAATAGTTTCCCTTCTTGTTTGTGAAATCTTGGTTTTAATTCAGAGCAAACACGACATGCAGAAGTCATTTGTCTAATTTCTTCCAATGTATAAGGCATGTTTTTACTTCGAACCCAATGATACATTCTTGTTTCCCCTTGATGGCACAGTGATGCATGAAGACATTTCAGTCTCTCAGATCTGTTGCCAGTAGCTGAGCATGTACTGGAAAGTGGGTCAGCAGCTGCATTATCTTTTCCAGGGCGATATACAATATCGTATTTGTAACAAGATAGTTCGAGTCTCCATCTCATAATTTTCTCATTTTTTATTTTTCCAGATAGCTTGGCATCGAACATAAAAGATACTGATTTTTGATCTGTAACAAGGAGGAAATGTCGACTCATTAAATAGTGTCTCCATTTCTTTACGGCTTCAACAATAGCATGTGCCTCCTTTTCTATAGCCGGTTGCTTTTGTTCAGTTGAAGAGAGAGTTCTTGAGAAAAATGCCACTGGTCGACCACACTGGGATAGAGTAGCAGCTAGAGCAGTGTCAGATGCGTCTGTTTCTACTGTGAATTTAGCTTCAGAGTCAATTGATGAGACAGCAGCATTTTCAATATCTTTCTTCAAGTTTTCGAAAGATGCAATAGCTTCCTCTGATAATGGGAACGAGCATTTAATGAGGGGCTGAATTTTATCGGAAAACCTGGGTATGTATCTGAAGTAGTATGAAAACATACCAATGGTCCTTCGCAGAGAGGAAGTGTCTAAAGGTGGCGAGAGCCTTCTAAGAGGTTTAAGACGGTCTGGATCAGGTTTTATCGTTTTATTGCTAATATTGTATCCTAGTAAACTAATTGATCGTAGGGAAAAAGAGCTCTTCTCCTGATTTATTGTGAGATTGTATTTATTTACAGCATTAAAAAATTTACTAAGATTTAGGTCATGATCTTCTTGATTTAAGCCACAAACAGTGACATCATCGAGGTAAACATACGTATCTTTCAGACCTTCAACATGAATAACTTCATCAATGACTCGTTGAAAAGCAGCCACTTCATTTGTAACACCGAAAGGGATTCTTGTAAACTGGAAAAGTTGTTTGCATGCTTCAAAAGCTGTATAGGTTCTATCTGCTTCGATGATTGGCACCTGATAGTACGCACTTCGCAGATCAATGGTGCTGAATACTTCGTACTTAGCTACTTTGTTTACAATATATTCTATTTTAGGAAGAGGGTAAGCGTCTAGTTGGGTAAACCGATTTATGGTCCTTGAGTAATCTATTACCATTCGTCTTTTATGATTTTCGTTTGTAGTAATAAGCACTTGGGCTCTCCATGGGGAAAAACTTGGTTCTATTATACCTTCTTTCAGTAGACGTTGGACTTTAATTTCTATAAACTTAGCGTCGCTTTCAGATTGCTGACGGGATTTAATAGATACGGGCTTACATTCAGGAGACAGATCAAAGAATAGTGAAGCTGGTTTTACTTTGGCAACAGCAAGTCCACAGATTATTAGGCGATCTTTCTTTCCACTAAAAGACATCTCGATGCCAGAATGTGATTTCAGGAAATCATGACCAAGGATAATGTCCGCGCAGAGGTCTGGAAGGGCATTGAGCTGGATAATTGTATAGCGGCGACCAACAATTTCAAGATTTATATTAGATTCCAATAATATTTGAAGTAAGCGTGGTCGAAGCCATAGACACCTTCCCTTGTGATGGGTTGATCTTTAACTTAAGTCTTTGGGCTGTTTCATAGTTTATAAAACTCAGAGTACTTCCAGTGTCGATCAACGCAGATACTGTGATTCCGTTTAGAAGGGCAGATACAGTGGCTGAAGTTAAACCAGGTAGTGCAGTGGCTGTAGAATTTATAAGACCAGCTAGTAAGGAGGCTGTTTTATTGGAAGTCGAAACTTTATTTCTGTTACCGGAAAATAGGCAGACCTTAGCGTAGTGCCCCTTTTTCAAGCAACGCCTGCAAACTTCATTTCTAGCAGGACATTGGTTTCTGGGATGGAAAGTAAATTCACAAAAATAGCACGGCGATGAGCTGCCCGCTAGAGTCGAATTAGAGGGGCCAATGTTTGCTAAATTATCGGGAGTAGTCCGAGGTTGATTATCGGCAACTGCATTTACTATAGGTGGTGTAACGTACGTCTGAGATTGTTGTTAGGCTAGCTCTAAGGAACGTGCTTGTGTATAGGCTTCAGCAAATGTAAGTGAGGGATTCTCGAGTTGTCTCTGTCTGATGTGATTTGATTGTAGGCCGCCAATGAATGAGTCCCTGGTGCAGTCATCTCTGTTTATCTCGGCCGTAACAGCTTTAAAATTATAATTTTTGGCAAGAAGCCTCAGCGCCTCGAAAAACTGATCTATGGTTTCGCCAGAGTTTTGGTGACGATAAGCAAGTTTATGACGAGCGAACACCTCATTGACAGGTTTTACATAAATACTTCTAAGTAAGCTAATCGCTCCATCGAAGGAACTAACATCACTCACCCGTTCATATACTTGCGGCGAAATAAAGTTAATCAATATCTGTAACTTATCTTCATCACTGGGATTTACCGACTTGATGAAATTCATAAAGATTTTATACCAATGATGCCATTGTAGAGCAGATGAGCTTGAGTCTGGATCTAAATCGAGTTTATCGGGTTTTAACAAACGGTCCATACTTAAGAGAGTCTAAGTTCAATAAATTGTTGTAATAATTAACCTTTTTAAAGGCTTTATTGAACTTAGAATTGTACTACAGAATTGCGAATGTTGACAGAGTTATGTTGACAACTAAACTAACTAGATTTAACTATGTTCAAATAACCGATCTATAACAGCCTGAAAATTTGGTTTGGTCGCGTAGAGCGAAGCGCGGAGCGGCCAAACCAAATTTTCAGGCTTTTCTAAACTCGAAATTTTACTTCATGCGCGACCGGTACAAAACACTGATTCAATGTAAAGTTTAGCGGTGTGTTTTAAACTTCGTAATATGTCAGTGTTTTGTACCGGTGGCGCATGAAGTAAAATTTCGAGTTTAGAAAAGCCTGAAAATTTGGTTTGGCCGCTCCGCGCTTCGCGCTACGCGACCAAACCAAATTTTCAGGCTTTTCTAAACTCGAAATTTTACTTCATGCTTAGTCTGGGAGTGGAACACACTCATTTTAACTTTCAAAATGAACTTTAAGAAAAACAAGGGTTATCTAAAGATTTATGGCATATACGCTGTAATTTAGACATGCATACTTGAAAGAAAATCTCCTTGTATGTACAAGTTGAGGTATTAATTGCGATTGATTGGCTACAATTTGTAATGGTCATATAGGCAACTCAATTTACACATAACCTAAAAATTAAAGGTGTCAAATCGTATTGAATGCTTTGGTTTGATAAATAGAACATACGAAAATAAAAATTAAAAATGTTCGGTCTTACATAAAACTCTCTGTATGTGAAAACAATGTTGTTATGAAGAGAAAGTAATTTTAAGTTATTTGACTAATTTCAAACTATTCCATATTAATTTTAAGAAATTTAAACGCTTTTTTTCTTCTAATTTAAAGTTAAGTATTTTTACTTCATTACTTCATTTCAACCCACTGAGCAAACACATTTAAATAACGTTTTATAAACATTAAAACAACGTTTAATGTTGTTTCAATGTTGATAAAACGTTATTTGTTTGTTTTTTACTCAGTGGGAAGCCTTCCCCGAATCACAAATTGATTTCATATTTAATTCTAATTTAAAGCTTTCCGTAAATTTCAAGCTGTTAAACTTGGATTTCCAGATGCTTCATTGTTTAAATTGTTCTATTGTTTTATTTAAATTTAACTCCAAATTACTTGTCTTAAATTTCATGTTCATTTTCTCGCATTTCAATCAATTTTATTTCCTTGGTTAACAAGTTACTTTTACTTAAATTAATTCAATGGTAAAGTTATTGGCTTTATTATCAAGCAACTTCACTTCATTTTCAAGCGCGGAGCGGCCAAGCCAAATTTTCAGGCTTTTCTAAACTCGAAATTTTACTTCATGCGCCACCGGTACAAAACACTGATTCAATGTAAAGTTTAGCGGTGTGTTTTAAACTTCGTAATATGTCAGTGTTTTGTACCGGTGGCGCATGAAGTAAAATTTCGAGTTTAGAAAAGCCTGAAAATTTGGTTTGGCCGCTCCGCGCTTCGCGCTACGCGACCAAACCAAATTTTCAGGCTTTTCTAAACTCGAAATTTTACTTCATGCTTAGTCTGGGAGTGGAACACACTCATTTTAACTTTCAAAATGAACTTTAAAAAAAAACAAGGGTTATCTAAAGATTTACGGCATATACGCTGTAATTTAGACATGCATACTTGAAAGAAAAACTCCTTGTATGTACAAGTTGAGGCATTAATTGCGATTGATTGGCTACAATTTGTAATGGTCATATAGGCAACTCAATTTACACATAACCTAAAAATTAAAGGTGTCAAATCGTATTGGATGCTTTGGTTTGATAAATAGAACATACGAAAATAAACATTGAAAATGTTCGGTCTTACATAAAACTCTCTGTATGTGAAAACAATGTTGTTATGAAGAAAAAGGTTAATTTTTTCGTATTTTTCCTATTAAGTCAGTTACAGAACTCTCCTTGCTAAAACACACTGTGTATATCAAATTTAATAAAATTATGGAAATCTACTGACTTTGAAGTTAAATAGCTTGATGTTATATTCAATTTCTTGTTTTTTTTTTGTTTGTTCTAGATTGGAGTCACCTACGAGATCTTTAGAAATGCGTGCACCATCAGGAATCAGCATCGAGTCCAGAGCTGGTGATATAAAGTCGATGGCGTTGAATGACATCAAGCTGAAATCTGTAGAAGGCGCCATCCGTTTGGATTCCAGCGTAATTCTGATGGATAAAATTCCGACGGCTATACCAAGCACGAAACCCAGCCAATCAAAAAACCACGATATTTACCAATTGTGCATTTGCAACAATGGTAGATTATTCCTAGTGCCGCCGCATTACTTATGTTCAGATGATGGCATCATATGCCGATAATGACCATTAACTGTAATTAAATATAAAAGAATAAAAAAACGAAATATTCAAATTGAAATAAACGATCAAATATTTTGTTTTAATTTTATCAAGCAAATCGTCTCTATAAGTAACAAGGTAACAGCCATTAAATTTATAGAAAATTCATTACACTTAATGACTTTTCACATTGGGTAAAGTTAAACACTTGATTGTTCCATGTTTTTATTTTCAGTTGACTGACACGTGTTTCGATCCGTTACGATCATTTTCATAGTTAAAACAATTCTAACTTTGAAAATGATCGTAACGGATCGAATCACGTGTCAGCACAGTTTATACATATCCAGTTAGCCAGTCTTTATATAAAATTTGGTAACCGCGTTTGGATGCTGCATCCAGAAGCGAGACCGATTGGTGTATATAGTCGTTTGTCTTACTCTGACTCCACATCCTGACTATAGTCTCTCCTTTTCTACTCGATTTCTATTTCTCCCATAAGCATTGGCTCCCCTTGGTGTCAGGCAACTGAAAATAAAAGCATGGAACAATACAAGTGTTTAACTTTACCCAATGTGAAAATCTGGTTCCATCAAGAAAGTAGCAGACCAAGTATCTAATATAATGACATCCACCTTTAATTCTATCGAACAAATCGTCTTCTATAAAAGCAAAAGCCGCTAAGTATTTGCACACGAATCTAATACCACTTAGGACCACTTCTTCAATTGTGGCTTACATTAAGCTTGGTTTAAATTCAAGGCCATAGCTAGAAAAAAAAAATAGGAGAGGATATAAAAATTTGGGAAGGGGTGGGGTTAATGGTAAAAATCTTGTTTTTGACCTTACGGGGCAGCTTTTACATAATAAAATTGAACATTTTGAAAATTTCGGGGGAGGGGGTTGATGCCCCATATCTTTTCCCCTGGCTACGGTCTTATTTAAATTGCATTACGATTAAAAGTAATAAACTTAGCTTACATCATTATTGAATAACTGGTCCTGTAAAGGTACAAATCTGTTATTTTAATTTGAATATTTCACATATCAATACCCATAAATAGATTCATATAAATATAATGTCTGGCTAAATAATGTCCAATCCAATTCTTTTATAAAAAGAAAGACGTGTAAATAAAAAAAACCTATTTATAAATACTGTATTTTAATTTGTTGTTGGTTTTAAATTATACATAATATTTATTGTACATAAAATTGTAAAGTATTAAGAAAATAAAGAAAAAAATACCAAGCCAACTGTACAAAAGAAGTCTACATAGAAGAAAATGTATGATAAGTTTTGTATATTATTTGTATATGTATTTACTGTTAGATATGCCTAAATATGTATAAAAAAAAGTCTAGAGAATATTGAAAATGAATTATGAATATATTGTTTTGCTTTATAAACCAGTTGTTTCATTTATAACCATTTGCATAAATATTTGAAATATTAAAGTTCATCTTTGAACTTTGCAGAAGATACAAACTCTATATTCAAGAAAGATAATTAGACATAATATATAAAACATTACGAAAATATTCGTGCAAAATGCAAACAATCCCTCTTAATTAATAAGGCCCAGTTGCACCAAAAACGTTGAACCCGAGTTCAAGCTGAACTTGAGTTCAAAATGACAGTTCCTATTGTTCTAATGTTACTTTGAACTGAAGTTGAGAGTTGAACCAGTTTAAATTGTTTGGTGCGACTGGCCCTAAGACAAAGATAATTCATGCTTTCGTTCTTGAAATTAAAGTACAATTTCTTGGAATTTGGAACAAATAGCTTGAAAATGAAGTGAAGTTGCTTGATAATAAAGTCAATAACTTTACCATTGAATTAATTTAAGTAAAAATAACTTGTTAACCAAGGAAATAAAATTGTTTGGATTGATTGAGTTACTTGAAGATAATTATACTTTGATTAAAAAACACACTTAGAACCTTTCTTCAATACTTTATTTTGTAACTAAATGTACATTTCGGACACGAAGTGTCCATTATCAATGGTTTGATACTAATACGATTAGTATTAGTATCAAACCATTGATAATGGACACTTCGTGTCCGAAATGTACATTTAGTTACAAAATAAAGTATTGAAGAAAGGTTCTAAGTGTGTTTTTTAATCAAATAAAATTGATTGAAATGCGAGAAAATGAACATGAAATTTAAGACAAGTAATTAACTCCAAATTTAAATAAGACAATAGAACAATTTAAAGAATGAAGTATCTTTAAATCCAAGTTTATCAGCTTGAAATTTTTGGAAAGCTTGAAATTAGAATCAAATATGAAATCAATTTGTCATTCGGGGAAAGCAGTATGAAATGGTGAAGTTAAGTAAAAATACTTAACTTTAAATTTGAAGGAGGTTAAATTGCGGTTAAATTGCTTAAAATTAATATGGAATAGTTTGAAATTAGTCAAATAACTTTAAATTACAAGAAAAATGCTTGATATAAAAGCCAAGAAGCTTTTCATTTTAGTTAAATTACTTGAACATTGAGTAAAGTAGCTTAAAACCATACCTTAAAATTTAAGAAAGTCACCTTCGTTGACTTAAGGTGAGATTTGCCGCTACTGAAAAATGAATTTATATCTTAATATAATAGCAGACTATTTATGATTTTCAACTTTTTATTTACTCACTACAATTGTTTCGCTACACTGTAGCTTCTTCAGGTGATATTATATTTATTCACCTGAAGAAGGTACAGTGTAGCGAAACAATTGTAGTGAGTAAATAAAAAGTTGAAAATCATAAATAGTCTGCTATTATACATATTAAGTGATAATGGATTTTCAAAAAATAAGTGCCTTAAGTGTAGGTAATATATTAGATCATACTAACATTTGAAAATTATTTTTAATGATTTTTTATAAAAATTATTACGCGTGTTTTGTCTAATATTTTCTACCCTATGAAGTTCAAGCGATGTTTAAGTTAAAATTGAAAACCGAGCGCCTAACCCCCCTCGTAAGGATTTAAATAAACTTTGTTGAAAGTTAGAAAGTTGTATTTTTCATTAATAAATATTAGAAATGTACAAAATTGACTAGTTTTTACATACATAATTATTAAAAAAAATATTCACTTCATATTAAAAGAAGCAAAATCTTTTCTTCTTCGTTTGTTTTTTATCTGCATCGGATATCATAATTGGCGGCTCGTAATCTGGAGATTTATGGAAATCGTATGAGTTTAATGTGATTTCTATTAATATATGCATAGCTGTATCTAAAATAAGAAAACATAGACATATCAAAGCCCATTTTTGAATTATTAAAATAACAAAGAAACATTAGCTCCTTACCTAAATTAACATTCTCCTTTGCGGAAGTGATGAGCCAGGTGAGTATATTATTCTTCTTGCAAAACTGCTCGATGTCCGCCGGAATATTTTCTGTCGTGATGTCGCCTTTATTTGCAAGCAAAATCACTGGAATCTGCGTGCCGTTTGGCAACGAAATTCGTTTTCTTAAATCGAAAATCCACTAAAAAATAATGATAACTATCAAATTTATTAAGTAAACCCACTAGCAAATCCATTTAAGTAATGTTTCATCAATATTAAAACAACGTTTAATGTTGCTACAATGTTGATATAACGGTATGTGTTTGTTTTTTGCGCAGTGGGAATAACAATAATAATCAAAATAAATAATTTGATTCAAGCAAACTCTGTATTGATATGTAATTCATTGTTAAAATTGAAATAATATATAGAATTGTTTAAAGATAAAATTCATTGAGTGATTTTAATTTCCTCTGCACTTAATATCTTTTACATTTAGATGTTACTCTCAAATTTTAAAGACGAACTAGATCAATCACATAGTGATGCTGTTCCGGTCCAATCTAGCGCTGGGACATGTCCCAAAGGTCTGGAAACAAGTTAGGCTTGTATTCATACCGAAGCCTGGTAGAGCAGAATATACTGCACCCAAGGCATACAGACCAATCTCACTCTCTTCGTTTTTCTTGAAACCGCTGGAGATAATCTGTGAAATGTATACAAGAACGTCAGCACTTATAAGTCAACCGCTGATGCCATCGCAACACGCTTACACACGGGGAAGATCCACCGAATCAGCCCTACATAACGTAGTAACTAGAATCGAGAGATCAATGGATAACAAAGAATCCGCCCTGGGTGTTTTTGTTGACATCGAAGGTGCGTTTGATAAAACGACCATACCGAAGATAAGAAACGCGCTAAACAAGCGCGGAGTACCCTAAAAAATGTGTGACTGGATTGGCAATGCACTTACCAACCGATTGGTCACAGAGGAGGAAGGTGGAGAACGTATCACCTGCAAGATTGACAGAGGCTGTCCACAGGGAGGTAACCTATGTTCTCTACTATGGAACATGGTGCTGGACAGCCTCCTAAAACAACTTCAGCAATTAGGCTTCTTTGTGACAGCCTATGCGGACGACTTAGCCATTCATACGTTAGATGTGGTTATCGGAACTCTCTACATACACTACGCTACGTCATGCTTTCATCTTTTTTTTTTTTTCTCTTAATTTTTGTTATATATTTTAGTCTTTAAGTTAATATAATTGTATTGCAAAATATATGCATTGCTATATATACATGTATTGCGCCTATATCTATATAATTGTATGTTTTTTCCTGCTATTAGATCTTGTGAATCTGTTGTATATTAAATAAATAAATAAATAAATTATAGTACATGGTAAATTTGATGACGCCCTATGTGATCAAATGCAGGGAGCTCTAAATACAATTTGGCGGTCGTGCAATGATCACTCCTTGTCGGTAAATCCGGCTAAAACGGAGTTAGTCATGTTCACCAAGAAAAGGAAGGTCATGAATAGAGCACCAAAGCTACTGAATACGATGCTACAGTACAGCTACGAGGTGAAATACCTGGGCATTACACTCGACAGGAAACTGAGCTGGGAAACGCACATCGAAATTAAAACTGATAAAGCTATAAGAGACTTTTGGCAATGTCGTCGGGCAGTGGGGAAAACCTGGGGGTTGAAACCGCGCACGACGATGTGGCTGTACACAGTTGTCATAAGGCCTATGCCAACATATGAAGCTTCAATTTGGTGGACAAGAGACTATAAAGAGACTGGCGCAAGTGCAGCGGACAGTCTGTTTAAACATAACAGGCGCCATGCACACAACTCCGACAATGGCGCTGGAGGTCATGCTATGCCTTCCGCCACTTAATATTCACGTGGAAAGGGAGGCTATTGCAACCATACTTTGCCTTTAAATAGCGGGATTTGTAACAGTAACAACTGTGGGGAAGTCAGAGGTCACCTCTGGAGGACGTTCTGCAATGATATACCTCTATTAGAGGCTGGCACGGACAAATGCATACCGACACCAATACGGAATGCACCCTACACAGTTAATATCCAACCCACGAAACATATGAGAGAGTCAGCTGTAAGAATCTATACCGATGGCCCAAAAAGAAAGGATAGGTCAGGGATTGGAGTTTTCTCTAGAACCCTGAGAATCCATACGAAAATCCCCATGGGTAAGTATGCCACCGTCGCTAAACTGGAGACGATGGGTACAACACTTGCAGCTGACATCATTTTAAGCCGTAAAGTGTCAAACGAAGCCATACTGATCCTAACAAACAGTAGGCAAGCCTTTATGTCTCTGAAAAAGTTATACACTACTTCACAGACACTCTAGGTACCATAAAAATCTACGACACGCAGCAATGCATAACAACATTAAAATCTGTTGGGTGAAGGGGCACGATATAAACATAGGTAACAGGAGGGCTGATGCACTGGCCAGAGCAGCGGCTGGGATGAACGTCATCTCACCGGAGCCGCTAGTGCGATTGACACCCCTGTCACTATGTAACATGTTACATTCCAACACACTTGTTAAATTCAAGAAGCGTTGGGATGATACGGAAAGCTGCAAACTCTCGAAGCAGATATTGCTGTACCCCAACGAGACTTCAGCTAAACAGTACCTGCAGATGACTAGAAGGAACCTCAGACGAATAACCGGACACTGCGGGCTCAATGGACACTTATACAAGATGGAAATAGTTGACTCCCTATCTTGTAGAGGGTGTGAAATGGAATACGAAGCTGCCAGGCACATCTTCAGCGAATGCCCGGCACTCTCGTCTACGAGAAGATCCATACTGGGTGAAAGATGGCCGACGATGGACATCATCAGGGATTTGCCCACCTCAGTAATACTGGACTACCTAGACAAGGTGCGATGGTTGAGCTGAGGATGGGTGACCCGTAGTGGGAGGTAGCACAATGGGCCTAATGAGGTGTAAGTGCAGTACAGCAATGTGCACTCCCCCTTATACCAGATACTATATCAATGGGCTTAAAAATCAAGTCAAGTAATTCGATTTACCTTTTCCACTGATTTAAATGTTTCAGGTCTTGTAAGATCAAAAACAACTGCTGCAGCCAAACTGAAAAATCAAGACTATGTTGTTATTTGTACCAAAATTCTTCAAAATGTTGTACTTACGCGTATCTGTAATAAACACTGGTGAGTGAACCAAACCTTTCATGTCCAGCAATATCCCACAACTGTAAATTTATTATCGTCTTGTCGTCCCAGTGGATTGTCTTCAATGCGAAATCGGCTCCGATTGTAGTTTTGTAAGTTGTCGAAAACATATCTAAAATTTGTTTAGGTAAATTAATACAATATATTGTATGTTCAACAAAAAAAAAACCTCTAAAGTGCCATGGAAAATATTGTAAGTGGGCAACTCTGATATTACATATTATAATTATCATGTTTGACGTTTTATATGTCAATTCCTAAGGCGTTTGCCCAACGTATATTTAAAAACAAATTAAATTATAGCACTCTAGAGTTATTTTTTTTTTCAACATACGATACATTTTTTTGTAAATTGAATTCTACATCCCACTCAGCATGAAACGTTGCACCAATATTACCGCGCAACACGAAACGTTGCGTTTTAAATTGCATGAATGTTGAAAAAACATTGAATAATGGTTGAATGTCCACTTGCAAGAACGTTGCATGCTAACATTCAAAGACAAATGTTGCTGCACCGTTGACAAAGCAACACCTATGCAACACAAGCGATTATTCCTATTTGTATGCAACCCAACTTACGAATGTATGTATGTATGTTAAATTGTATACGATGAATGCATAGAATCCGTATTGTATACAACCCGATGTACAGCAATTAAGATTCTCTCGTAATCTCAATGCAAAATTTATTTCTGGGTTTAAATGGATAAAAAAATACAAATATATATTGGTAACAAGAAAATAATAAAAAAACTGTCTTACAAAAAGTAATGCATAGTCTAGGGGAGACAATACCTAGGAACCTAAGTACCTAGTACCCTTAAACTCTGAAAACGTTAAAATATTGTTAACAAGTGCATGAACTTCAATTGAAATCAGCGGCCTATACGCGTGGCGCATGAAGTAAAATTTCGAGTTTAGAAAAGCCCAGAAAATTTGTCTCGGGTCGCGCAGCGACCCGAGACAAATTTTCACGGGGCTTTTCTAAACTCGAAATTTTACTTCATGCTTAGTCTGGGAGTGGAAAACACTCGTTTAAAGCTTTCAGTTGAACTCTTAAAAAAAAAACAACGTATATCTAAAGATTTACAACATATAATTGGGACAAGTCCATGAAATATGTAAACCACGATGCTGCATTACAGCAGCAGTTTCAACAATTATACAATGGTTAAAATGCAATGTTACCATTTTCAAAATATATCTAATGTTTACAATACAATGTTGCATAAAAGTCAATTTTGTAATGATTATTTAACGTTGTGTTACTTTGCGCAATATTTTTGAAACGTTATAAAACAATGTTGAATTTTAGTATCATGTTTAACATTTCGGTAATGTGTATAGATCAATATTGCACGAAAAACGTTTATACAATGTTTGTAACGTTGCTAAAACTTTGTTGTAATCATTTGAATACAATGGGCCCGTTCATCAAAATATTCAACATTCAACATGTTTGGATTTGTTGGTGATGTATGTTGGTATCTAATGAACGGTACTCCGGTTGGTCTATTTCGTACGATTGCAAAAATTACAAACACGTTTACGATTAACAATCCGCTCATCAGAGAATTCCCTAACAGTTGGCAGTAAACTCCCAACCGTTGCCTCTGATAAACGGGCCCAATGTTTTATTTTAGTATCATCTTCAATATTCGTGCAATATTTAAAATGTTTCCGTGGGATGTTGCAGTCTTCAACAATAAAGTGAAACCCTCCCTCCCAACTGTGTTGTTTTTACTTCAAATGGTATTATGGACTTTCATCGTTAATTAAATACAGTAATTAATGATCAGATTAATTGCAGTCTTAGAAAATAAGCATTTTTAATCATTTGGGCACACACTGCATAACTTAATTTTCTATTGTAACATAAATTATATTGAGTTTTAATTAATTTAATAAAAACATGATTAATCGTTTCCTAAAACTCTTTACATTATTTTTAAGAAAATAATCAAGAATTGATAGAAATGGAATGGCTTAAAACACCTCTACACCCCTGACGAAATTGATTTTTCGCGGAATGCGGAATTTATCGATTTTCCCGCCAGTTACCTTCCACATTCCAACCTTTCCGAACGCTCGTATTTTTAGCGCGATAACCTTTTTATTTTCATTAATCAACCTCTCGAAATCTATCACAGTGATAATAAAATATCTACACCTACGAAAACACTTACCTTCAGCGTAGCGCTTAATTATAGACGTTTTACCTGTGGAACAGTGAATGAAAAACAAATTAGTTTGAATTGCAGTTGGTGGAATGTTTGTGTGCTTTACTTACCGACGCCGAATTCTCCGATTACCACGTATTTAAAGAGCAGTTCACGTTTGTATGGTAGTATTTTTCGTACTGGAAATATTGTGTTTGTGTTGCTCATATTTTTTTTTTTTGTTAGTTTCGGTTATCTTTGTTGTTGCGAGGGGAAAATAAATATTCGAGAGGTGTTATCGCGTGATGCATGCGCAATATTTGAAACAGTTGAGTGTAGTGGAGACATCTGGTATCAATTTGTCCGCGCAAGCGCGATTATTTGAGTTCAATTGTTTTCTTACACAAAATAAACTCTGATTTATAAATACACAGTTTTAAAACTTAATTAATCATGATGTTCAGAATCGGTAAAACTGCCCTACTGAGCAAATCCAATTAAGTAATGTTTCATTAACATTAAAACAACGTTTAATGTTGGTATAATGTTGATATAACGTTATTTGTTTGTTTTTTGCTCAGTTGGACGTTTTAATGTTAATAAATCTCAATCTAGGGCTCAGAAATTGTATATTAGAATAAGTATAAATGAAATTACTGATTCTTGGTTGCAGAATACTTCAAACATTAAAAGTGCGATTATTTTCGCAATCTACAAGTTAGTCTTACAAAGACTATATCAAACACTCATTGAAACAACTACTTCCCGAGCTAACACCCCGATGGATATTAAATTATACAACAAGTGTTTGCTGTTACATACTCCACTGAGTAAGGAAACGTCGCACGACACGTTGCATTAATGTTACCGCGCAACACGAAACGTTGCGTATTAAGTTGCATGAATGTTGAAAAACGTTAAATAAACGCTGAATGTCCGCCTGAAGGAACGTTGCATGCTAACGTTAAAAGAAAAATGTTGCTGCACCGTTGACAAAGCAACGCCTATGCAACACGAGCGATTACTCTTATATGTATGGAACCCAACATACAAATGCATGTGTGTGTGTTAAGATGCATACGATGAATGCATAGAATCCGTATTGTATACAACCCGATGTGCAGCCATTTTGTGAACGTTATAGGAAGGTTTCTCTCGAAATCACAATGCAAAATTTATTTCTGGATTTAAATGGGTCAAAAAATACAAATATATATTGGTAACAAGAAAACAATAAAAAAGCTGTCTTACAAAAAGTAATCTATAGTGTAGGGAAGACAGTACTCCGGAGCCGAAGTACCCTTAAACTCTGAAAACATTAAAATATTGTTAACAAGTGCATGAACGTTAATTTAAATCAGCGGCTTATACGCGTGGCGCATGAAGTAAAATTTCGAGTTTAGAAAAGCCCAGAAAATTTGTCTCGGGTCGCTGCGCGACCCTCGACAAATTTTCACGGGGCTTTTCTAAACTCGAAATTTTACTTCATGCTTAGTCTGGGAGTGGAAAACACTCGTTTAAAGCTTCAAATTAAACTCTTTCAAAAATCAACAAATGTCAGAAAATTTACAGCTAAAAGAATTAAGAAAAAGTAATGAGATTTTATAAAAATAATGACACACCATGGAATTGATGCAGCAATTGCGGATATTCCCTGTTTTTTTTTTAAGTTTAATTTAAAGCTTTAAACAAGTGTTTTCCACTCCCAGACTAAGCATGAAGTAAAATTTCGAGTTTAGAAAAGCCTCGTGAAAATTTTCTGGGCTTTTCTAAACTCGAAATTTTACTTCATGCGCCACGCGTATTAAACACTATAATATTGTCAAATTTATGTATATTCGAACTTCACTTAAAATCTGTGTTTTATACGCGTGGCGCATGAAGTAAAATTTCGAGTTTAGAAAAGCCCAGAAAATTTGTCTCGGGTCGCTGCGCGACCCTCGACAAATTTTCACGGGGCTTTTCTAAACTCGAAATTTTACTTCATGCGTAGTCTGGGAGTGGAAAACACTCGTTTAAAGCTTTCAGTTGAACTCTAAAAAAAACAACGAATATCCGAAGATTTACGGCATATAATTGGGACATCTTTACTTGAATGAAAAACTCTCTGTATGTTTAATGTCCATTAAATGTGTAAACCATGTTGCTGCATTATAGCAACAGTTTCAGCAATTATACAATGTTAAAAATGCAATGTTACCATTTTCAATATATATCCAATATTTACAATACAATGTTGCATAAAAGTCAAATTGTAGTGATTATATAACGTTTATAACACACTGGTTATGGTTGTAGTCATGTATTTACAGAATGTACAGATTATCGTAATCGTAAGTATTTGAGGTGTAGTGGTCGGTGCGGAGAGCGGGCGTGGGCGGCTAGGGCTTGTTCCAGACGTCGGCGTCCAGGCGTAGGGCTGGGCGATGTCTTGACGCGGTACCGGGTGTAGCGTAGTCACGGACTGGGGTTTCAGGCGGTGAGCAGCGTGATCGTAGCGTAGTCGTGGTTGCGTAGTGTATTTAGTAAGCCGAGTAGACGAGCGTTACTAAAGAGAGGTATTAGGCCGAGAAGACGAGCGCTAACAGACTGCCGATTGTAAGGGCGGCTTCCCCTTAAGTAGGGTGCGATGCTGGTGTATGAGTGAGTGGGAGTGGAGAGGGATGCTGTCCTTCCCTGGTAGGGGTACGACGTGGTTCGGCGGGCGCCTTGGCTACCTGCGAAGGGTCGCGCGCTCTTGGGCCGCACGGGGAAGTGTTACACGTTGTGTACCTTTGCCGCAATATCTTTGAAACGTTATAAAACAATATTGAGTTTTAGTATCATATCTAACATTTAGATAATGTATATAAATCAATATTGCACGGAAAACGTTTATACATTGTTTGTAACATTGCTAAAACTTTGTAGTAATAATTTTAATACAATGTTTTATTTTAGAATCATGTTCAATATTCGTGCAATGTTTAAAATGTTTCTGTGTTCAGTGGGACAGTAACCTACTGCAAATGTAACAATTTGGGTAAACTTATTCAGGCCATCTATAGACGCGTTTCGAGATTTATCCCTCATCGGTATAATTTTGCTATTTCCTCTAAACAATTTGACACCTTAGACTGGTGGTCACATTACCGTTCAAACATAAGTATAAATAAAATTGCCAATTCTTGGTTGCGGAATATTAGAATGTTCTTCTTCTGCTACCCTTTGTTACCTCTTAGGGCAGGGGTTCTCAACCTATTTCAGGTTGCCCCCCTCATAACTAAACGCCCTCCTCCCTGATTTTATTTGGATTTTTTAGTTAGATTGAAACACTATTATAGCCTTATTTCACTTCACCTACTCTTTAAGAGGTCTGTCCCCCTCCCCCTGATATCTTGCCGCGCCCCCCCAGTTGAGAAACCCTGCCTTAGGGTGTCAGGTCTATTAGAATTTTCAAATATTAAATATATTCAATATATCAATATATCATTTGTGTCAGAAAATGTCACTAAATAATTAAAATAATATAATATTTTAATGAAATATTAAAATAATAAATTATTTTAATTATTTAGTGACATTTTCTGACACAAATGATTCATATTTTTAAATAAATATAGGGTTCTCTTTTAACATGTTGACCGTTGCCGGACGCCCAGGACCGGTGCTGATCCTTATTGTGGTGTAGGGTCATATTTATGAAAACTTTCATATCTTGCGGAGCTTTCAATTTCCTCAATATATCTTTTAATTATTGAGTGAAACAACTGCAATGATAAATAGTCAGATATACTAGTAACAAAATAAATCTAAGACATACGTCCATAGGCCGTACAGTATTTGCATAAAATATGCATAAATAATGTTATACAATTACTTAACTACCGGTCTTCAGGAACCGGTAACGCACATCAGCGCAGTTGTTCGATTTCACTGGCGCAGTCAATAAGTTAAGTATTAAGCATACAGAGAGTTTTTCTTTTAAGTATACACATCATATAAAAGAGTGTTATCCACTCCCAGACTAAGCATGAAGTAAAATTTCGAGTTTAGAAAAGCCTGAAAATTTGGTTTAGCCTGAAAATTTGATTTGGTCGTTCATTGATTTCACTTGAAGTTTAAAAGGTACTACTAAGTCAATAATATGATAAAACAGTGTATTTTGAACGTCATAGTAATTTAGGATTTGTACGCATGGCACATGAAGTAAAATATTAATATTTAACAAAAACATACTTAAATTACTATTCAGCTTGGTGGTGTAGTGGTTAGAGTGTTGTACTGCCACGCGACGGACCGGGGTTCAAATACCGGCCTAACAAGTTGTCTGCATTTATATAGGTTAGGATAAAAATGCCAAACACTCCATCTTCTCGGATATGACGTTAAATGCATGTAGGACCCTTGTACTGCCTGGATGTTGTGTGCACGTTAAAGATCCCTACCGGTGGGTTGGAACTCCCACCGGGTTCGGCAAAATTCCCGGATAGCTGTAGACCTAATCTCCGGCGTCATGATTGGCCTTAGCAGCGGAAATAGATGACGTAAAACCCAAAATAAAAAAAATAAATTACTATTCCGGAGCGTATTCAGCATGTACTTCAATTACTGCTTGCCATTTGCTTGACAGCCGATCGATTCCACAGGCGAAGAAGTGGCTGTTCTTAGATGGTTTGTATCGCCCGATTTGAACTTCTTAAACCATCTTTCAACTTGTCTCTTCCAGATTATTCCTTCGCTAAAAAGTTCGTAGAGTTCACGAAGTGACTGATCTGCATTCTAACAGTTCTGAAATATGGCGAATATGGACATGATATTCGATACGCATTTTCATTAATTGACACGAGATTATTTGTACGAAGACATATTAAACAAAATGCCATATTTTTTCTAGAAAATGATGGCTACGAAAAAAGCCGCAATAATTATGCACCAACCTAATAGTAATATAATAATTTGAACTCAGAATTTACATGTATTAGTATTTCAACAAATAGTTGAACATAAACAATTCTAGCATATCTAAACATAACCTCACTTGTCTTAAAATGTTCGAATGCTGTTTTGAGTTCCGTTCTGGACCCCGAACAGAGCGGACGTCGAGCGTGAGTTGTACGTTCCATCCCTGCTCGCGTTTGACCCACACATGGTTGTTTCACAAATCCTTTTTCATCCTATCTATTTCATCCTTTACGATCACCTATATCCTGAAAATCCATTCATTTATCACCCATCCTTGCAACATGTGTATTTTCCGTAATTACCTTTCCTTTCCTTGGGGATAGCGAAACTCTTAGTTAGTAAATTATTCATTAAATTATACAAAATTACTGTGACTGGCAGCGACGGCTCGCAGCCTAACTTCAGGGTCGGCCACAGCGCCAAGGCACACAAAATTTGAGGTTGGGATAGCGCTTTATAAATACAAGGAATTGCACAACAAAGTCACCTTTCAATAACGGATACATATTACCCTGGGTCTGTGGCCTACCCTGAAGTTAGGCTGCGAGCCGCCGCTGGTGACTGGTCAACAGGGCCTAGTAGCCAAGGCCATTAATTACGCAGAAGAAGAAGTTTTGTTATACCCCTAAAATTATTTTTATTTAGAGTGGAGTGCAATAAAATCAAAATTAAATTAAGCACTATTTATAACAAACAAACATTTTTTTTACAGTATTTGTATAATTACAAAGTATCTAACTACTTTATCAGCACCGAATCTCAGCTCGGTGCCTGTCCCAGTTTCTGGGCGGCTGCTAGAGCGTTCTCGTTGGCCAGCATTTGGAACTCTGAGAATCGCTGTGAAATCCTTTGGTTGGTCTTCAAAAATTTCTCCATACACGTGTACGCACATTTTTCCTAAAAATAAATATAGAATAATTTTTCACAACAAGAACAGATCAAGAAACGAATGAAAAAGAAAAGAGCCTGTATTTTTTATGACAAAAACAAATCATAATCTACATTGCATCTGCAAAAACGAAAGTTTCAGTGAATCTCGTTGGTTTTGAAATAACATGTTCGTTCTCCTTCTTTCTCACTTCATTTTGGCATTGTTTGCTCAAGTTTTGGTAAATCTTACTCTGGTTTTTGCAAGTCTCATTCTTGTCATATTACCAACTTAGGTTTCTACATTTATAATCATTCTGCTAGTTTAAAATAATGCTCTCTTACAAGACCGTAGCCCAGGGGGGGATATGGGGGTTCAAACCTCACCCAAAATTTTCAAAGTGATAAAGTTTTGTATGTAAAATGGGCCCGGCCCGTAAGAGCAAAAACAATATTTTTGCCATTTAAAACCCCTCTCCCAACATTTTTATAACCCTCTCCGAAATGTTTTTCTGGCTACAGCCTTGCTCTCTTATATATTGCAATGCAAACTATAATTTTAACCCTTTTAACCCAATAAAATCCAAACCTCTTTTCGTAAATAAATCTTAATTTTTACAAACTCAATAGGGCCCTTTACACGTACACTCTTTCATCAACGATTTATTTATTTATTTAATTATTAACGGAATCTCCATTTTATTACATAAGTGTACATATACATATTGTAATATATGACAAAAATAACAAAAAACATAAAAATCATATAAAGAATTACATTGATTACAACTGACTAAATTATTACTGAACAAAAATAACAAAAACCATATAAAGAGTTACATTGATTACAGCCACCTAAATTATTACTGAACTAATTGATTGAATGACACACGCCTGGAGTCGACTCAAAAGTGTCCATGTAAATGCAAATTTTACGACAAGGAGAGTCGAGGAAACAGTGGAATAAAAACTGCATCTATAAATGCCACTACGTTAAGGAAAGAGTCGAGGAAAGAGTGGAGTGTGTTTAATTCCACATCACGGTTTTGCGTGGACGAATGAATGAACGGCAACATGATGGAAACTCCACATGCCACGCAAGAGTCGACGATTGCTTCGACGCAAAACTGGGGCACTTAATTTCGTACCACTCTTTCGTCGATGATTGAATGCCACTCCTGAACGGCTTTAACTCCCCGACGCAAAAGTGGGGTTAAAAAAGTACATCTTTTAGCTGGCACGCCACGCTTTCCTCGACGCAGAAACGCAGGCAAGAGCGCTGTTCAATATCGACAAAAGAGTGTACGTGTAAAGGGTCCTAATCAAATTGTTCAATATTTAACATGTGTGGATTTATAACTCATGGCGTTAGCCATTAATGGTTTTCACATATTGGCTCGATATAGTCAGAAATGTTCAATATTCCTCAGCACTGGGTCGGGACCATACTGACGAGGACCTTGAAGTTCGAAATGCGTCTGTGGATATCTGGTGCCAGAATACTGAACACAAATTCAATTTTGATATGTGTGGATTTGTTTATGATGAATGTTGATTTCAAATGAATGGTACTCCGATCAGTCTATTTTGTACGATTGTAAAAATCCCAAACACGTTCACAATTAACAATCCGGTCAACAGAGAATTCTCCAACAGTTGGCAGTAAACTCACAACTGTTGTCTCCGATAAACGGGCCCATTAGATTGCAATACAAACTATAATTTTAAGCCTGCGGTTTATCAAACCCAATAAAATCCTAACCTCTTTTCGTAAATGAACCTTAATTTTTACAAACTCATTCACTTACCTCTCTTGGTTTAATATTCCTGGTCGTAAAATCCGTAACGCAGTCTGTGAAACACAATTCCGATACTTTGTTGTAGTTAATTAGAAATTCTTTGAACTGTAAACAAAATAAAATTCATGAATTAAATTTTTAACATACACTCATATCGGTAAAATAAATGATAGTTACCGTTCGAATTTGATCGGTGTCGATGTTTTCGGCCCCAATTTGTGGCAGTACGCTCATTTTTCAGTTATTATTACCAAATTTCGACGTGATCAAAATCAATAAAACTACCCTTTTTGAGGTTATGAATATTAGGTTATGTCAAATACAAAAATATTATATTTCAGTTAAAATAATAAAAAAAATCAGTAAAAACAAATGTATTTAAGTATTAGTTTTACTCTTGTCATTGATAAATTGGTTTTTTAAACATGAATAATTTAAAAATGAATAAATCGAAATATGCTGATAAAGGAAACTATAATAATTGGTTTGTAACTTGGCTAACAAGTTTAAACAAGATCGTTTTGTTCACGACAATCTTATAATATGTGCAATATTTAATTGTGTAGGCAGCATAACACTCAAGTTTCCCGAACACGGGATTTGCGTGTTTATTGTGGTTTTTTTAACACGAATTTAAATAATTACCAAGTTCGATTTTTTGCCGCTATGCAGTAACAGCGCTGTGTCAAATCAGCTTCTTTTGTTTTACAATTGACCATGGTGGTGTTGACGTCTCGATTTTGTTAAAGTACGAAATAATCGCGACATCTTCGCCGTTCTCACTAGTTTAACCCTCGTAAAACGCGTTTGTAAACATAAATCATTCTCAAATCGGTTAAACAATTGTGCTTCTATCCGTAGCGAGTGTTTTTTTCAAAGCGGAACAAACGTTAACTCGTGAAAACTCCATCCAAACGGAAGAGTTCGTTTATTGCGCAAAGAGCGTGTTTCTATGTAACTTAGACGAAAGAGTAGACTATGTGAGTATTATTTATTGTTGAACGATTGTTTATATTTGTGTTAAAGTGGAATTAACCCTAATATAATGGCTATTAATCACTCGAATGACTTGCTCCACTCGCCTTCGACTCGTCACGCAAACATCGATTTCGTGATTAATAGCTACCATTATATACTCGTCGTACAATATACTATTTATTAATAAATAGCTGGTTTTAATTAATAATGCCAGATTAAGCATGAAGTAAAATTTCGAGTTTAGTAAAGCCCAACATTTTCAGGCATTACTATAGTCGAAATTTTACTTCATGCTTAATCTGGCATTAATAATTAAAACCAGCTATTTATTAATAAATAGTATATTGTACGACCGTATATTGGTCGCGTAGCGCGTATGCATTAAAAATGCAATTACAGGAAACTGTAATAATTATTAATATATTTATTAAATAAATTGTATATTTACACAAGATATTTATATTTGTTTTCACTAGACTTTTATTAAGATTATTCTATGAAATTGAACAGAAACTAATCCTTTTTGTATTTTTTGCAGATTTTATTCGATATTCGAAATTTTTGGTTCCCATCAATTCTCCTAGATGGCGTAAGCTTTCACTAATGTCATCACTTGCAAAAAGTCAAAATTTCCGTCATCGCTGTGCGGTTTATTCAAACTAGAAAAAACGTGTTTAGGCGGGTGTTTTTATTAATTCGTACCCCCGAAAGTGCTATGAGACCCCGCACGTATCCCAAACCGCCCTCATACAGAACCGCCGATGCATAAAGAGAAATGGAAGGGTCGAAATGTTGTCCAGGTGAGACGAAACGCAATAATTTACAAAGTAGAAATTGCTTACCGGGGAAGCAGACGAGTTGTTTCCAAATTAAACAGATAGTGCCTTCGCTGAAGAAGAAAAGATCGGCTTCTTTTTGTTTTGAAGACGAGTGTTCTTTAGCCGCTAGAAAGAGAAAATTGGAGGGGGATCATAATAATGAAAAATGTGTGTATCCGACGTGTATCCAAAATAAATTTCAGTCGAGTTGTGCAATAAAAAGTAATGTTTGTCGTATTACAAGTATAATTGATGGACTGAATTTAAATGCCACTGCTAGAAATAATAATTGTAGTGACGGTAAGTTTAACACACTGAAGCGAAATGAATCGAATTGCGCTGTAAGGAATAAATGTGCTGATAATAATTCAAATACACTAAAACCGAATGCATTCAATTGCAATGGATCGAATAAAAGTTCTAATCGACGGCTAACCACAATAAAACAAAGTGAGTTGAATATTGTTGGAATTAATAGTAGGATAAATAAACTAAAACAAAAAGTTGAGTTGAAGAAAAACTTTGAATCAAAAAGTAACAAAGAAGTGAAGAATAAACTGTTGAGTTTAAATAGTGAGGATAAAAAGAAGTTAAGGGCAGAAAATAAAAATAGTCTAAAGGGTGTAACATCTATGAGAGTGAAGAGCTCTCAAAATAAATTTAAGATGATTAAAAGTGGTGTTCAGAACAAAAAAACACCATTAATTAAGAATGCGCAGAGCAACAAGGCTCAGTTTGGAGTTGATAAACAGAAAGGAAATCAAAATTCGAAAAGCAAAACTGGGACGAACAGTGCGAAGAACTTTTATGATGAGCATTATGAGGAATTTCTTGGTTTAAATATTAACTGCAGTTTTAACAGCATAAGAGATAATACAAGTAAGAATAGAATAAAGGTTAGTCAAGTTAAGATAAAAAAAGTGCCGAATTCTCCAACTGGGCGAAAATTAGGCGGCAATACCTCGAAATTCAAAGCTGCTGAGCATTTATCAAAAACTGATACTAAAAAGAAATTACCTATCAATAATAAAAATAATAGTAAATTTAAGGCAAACGTCAAAAGTTGTAATGAAACTTCAGTGGTTAATGAGCATCAGTTTAAGACGTGTATGAGCATGCCTGAAGATACAACATTAAAGACAAATTTGTCTGCTGACAAGTATTGTACAATGAGACCTTTGTATGCGAATAGAATTTGTTGTAATGATGAGGAGAGCGATCCGAAAAGGGATTACGTGCGGGGTTTACGCGAGGAAATCCGAAATTCGGATTTGTGTTCGCCGGTGAAGGATTTGGAGGAGATCAAAATGGAGATTGACGAGTACAGGAGGAATTTGGTTTCGAACGTGGAGTATCTGCAGAGCAGGATGAGTTGCAAAGGTAAGATTTTTGTATATTTGTTGTGGATTTTATGTAATAAGGGGTAAAGAATAAAAGACGATAGTGTTTGAGAAATTGAGTTTTTATCAATTTAAGTTTCAAAAAGATGCATGAATCTTGAAACGTAACGAATTGAATTGCAAATTAAAAATGTTACAAGGAAATGTTTCTGCAATAATATTATAAAATCTTATGAGCATTTTATATATTGCTGATAATCTCGAAATATTAAGGCCCAGTTGCACCAGAAACATTGAACTCAAGTTCAAGCTGAACTTGAGTTCAGAGATGTTTCCATTGTTGTAATGTCATTTTGAACTCGAGTTCAGAGTTCAACCAGTTCCACGTGCTTAGTACAACTGGCGTTAAAAATCTCATAAACATTTTATCAAAATTACGACAATCTAATAAATTTACGGAAACTGTCAATGTTTTAAGAGTCGACTGAACATTTAAAATGAAATGAGCAGTAAAAAAAAAAACCTTCATTGGCATATCTCTACACTTTACATTACATTTACCTTTACATTAGCTTATCTCATTACCCTCCCGTATCCCTCTTACCCTCCCTTCTCTTTTCCCTCTCCCTCCCCAGCTTTTCCAACGTCCTTACCCCGCTCCCATCCTCCCTCATCCACTCCACTACCCTTCTATTCCCTTTCGCTCCCAGCCACTCCTCTTTCACCCCCTCACATTCCTCCGCCAAGTGTCCCCACGTATCCCTCCCCTGTCCACACAACACACACCTTCCATATTCTTCCCCCATCCATACTTTCCTTCCTCTCTCCTCCGATCCACACCTCGCCCTTGCCACAATTACCCTATCCTCTCTACCCCATCCCTTCCTTATCAAATACTTCGGCACCCTCCCATACACCTGCCACCTCCCATACATATCATTATACTGATTTCTGTCAATATACCCTTGCCTTTCCTGCCCTTCCACCTCCTTCCCTTTCCCCCTCACCCACTCATCCATCTTCACCCCATTTCCTAGCCATTCCATTACCTTCGCCTCCGACAGCCCTACCCTCTCATACATTTTCCTCCTCTCCCCCCTCCATCTACCCTCACCCCCACCCACACTCGTCACCCATACATCCTTCACCAATCTCTCCTCATCCAGTTCCCACAGTCTCATCTCGTACCTCACCACTCTCACCATTGCCTCCCACTCTAGCCTCTCTCTGTTGGTCTCCTGAAGCACTATGTAGCTCGGTGTGGACCTTTCCACCCCCAACATGTGCTTCAGGAACCACATCTGCTCCCTCTCTATCACCTCGTACCCTCTCGTCCCCCACACTTCTACTTACTTAGCACCGTTCTTACACACGCATCCCATATCTTACACGCCACCGTCACATTGTTCCCCATCCACTTTCCCCACTTGCCCCACGCCATTCCCCACGCCTTCCTCGCCTTATCCTGCACCCACCTCACATGCTCCTCATACCCTCCCGTTCCTTTAAACCAAAATACTTGAAACTCTTCACCCTCTCAATAACTACCCCCTTCCACTCCAATTCTTTCACCTTCCCCTCCCTCTCTTTATTGTATTTTTCCCTACATTCACATTCATTCCCCTTTTATATATAAACCTCTCCACTCTCTTCAACATCTCTTTCATCCCTTCATACTCTCTTGCAACCAACACCACATCATCCGCATACGCCAGCATCCATACCTTCCTTTTACCCATCACCACTCCCCCCGCCTGCCCTTTCCTCATCACCTCTTCCAATTCACTCACATATACATTAAAGAGCATCGGGCTCAGCGGGCACCCCTGCCTCAAACCCTCCCACGTTCTAAAACACCCCGACACCTCCTTCCCCACTTTCGCCACCACCCATATCTCCTCATACACTCTCCTCACCCACTCCACCATCCCCTCACTCACTCCTCTCCTTCTCAAGCACTCTATCAAACTCCCCCTCGGCACCGAGTCGTATGCTGCCTTCAAATCCATAAATACCGCATACACACATCCTTTCTTTTCCATCCCTCTCTCCACCATTCGCGCCAGGGTAAAAACCTGCTCCCTCGTCCCCCTCCTTTCATTTCCATCCCTCTCTCCACCATTCGCGCCAGGGTAAAAACCTGCTCCCTCGTCCCCCTCCCCCTTTTAACCCCCCCCCCCCCTGCGTCTCCGGCAGTATCCCCTTTTCCTCCACCTCCACCTCCATGCGATTCCTCACAATCATCATCGCCAGCTTATATCCAATGCTCGTTATTGTTACCCCCCTATAGCTACTGGCCTCCTTCTCATCCCCTCCTTTATACACCGGACACATCATCCCAACCCTCCACTCTCCCGGAAAGCTCACCTCCCCCCTCCACATCTGATTCAACAGCTCCCTGAATTTTTTCTTCCCCTTTTCCCCAATCTCCTTCCACATCTCTGCCTTGAGACCATCCCTCCCTGCCGCCTCTCCACTCTTCACTTCCTTGAACGCCCGCTCCACCTCCTCCTCCGTGAACTCTTCCCCTCTGTCTCCACCTCTGCTTTCTCCAATTTCCCCTGGTACTCCGCTTCCTTCTCTGCATTTCCTTGTCCATTCCCTCAGCGAAACCCCTACCTGCCTCCTTCTCTCCCCTCTCCTCAAAATTCTCCACATTTCCGCCTCGTTCTTACATTCCCTCAAATCCTCGCTCGCTTTTTCCACCACCTCTAGCTTCTTCTTCTCACATACCTCCTCATATCTCCTCATTACCTCCGCCACTCTCCTTTCTCCCCCTTCGCCTCCTACACACTCTCTCACCGCCTTCCTCAGCTCCTTTTTTCTCTGCCTGCATTCCTCGTCAAACCACGCATCCTCCCGTCTTCTCTCCTCCTTTCTCTTTCTTCCACACCCCACTATTATCCGCTCCATCTCCTCTATCGTGCTGACCTCCTCCCATTTAACCCTCCCTAACTTTCTCCTCATATCCTCCATCGCTTTTAGCCCGCACTCCAGAACCTCACTTTCCTGCTCCGTTTCACTCCCGTGTCCCTCCTCTATCCACATCTCCACCCTTAACGGTAGGTGATCCGATCCCAACACCTCCTCTACCTCCATACTCCTTATCTCCCCTCTTGCTATTCCCTTCACCACTACATAGTCAATCACTGATGCCCCTCTTGAGCAGTATATTTTGAAATTTACATTTAATCAGTGTTTTATACGCGTGGCGCATGAAGTAAAATTTCGAGTTGAGAAAAGCCCGAATTTGGATTTGGACGCTGCGCGTCCAAATCCAAATTCTTAGGGCTTTTCTCAACTCGAAATTTTACTTCATGCTTAGTCTGGGAGTGGAAAACACTCGTTAGATTACTTTTTCAAGTTTTTAATTGATTTATAATTTTTCATAAATTTTCATCAATTTTTCATAAATTTTCATCAATTTAAGTTTCAAAAAGATGCATGAATCTTGAAACTTAACGAATTAAATTGCAAATTAAAAATGTTACAAGGAAGTGTTTCTGTAATAATATTATAAAATCTCATGATCATTTTATAAATTGATGATAATATCGAAATATTAAGGCCCAGTTGCACCAGAAACATTGAACTCAAGTTTAAGCTGAACTTGAGTTCAGAGATGACAGTTTCCATTGTTGTAATGTCATTTTGAACTCGAGTTCAGAGTTGAACCAGTTCCACGTGCTTAGTACAACTGGCCCTAAAAATTTCATGAACATTTCATCAAAATTACGACAATCTAATAAATTTACGAAAACTGTCAATATTTTAAGAGTCGACTGAAAATTTAAAAACGAAATGAGCAGTATATTTTGAACTTTACACTAAATCAGTGTTTTATACGCGTGGCGCATGAAGTAAAATTTCAAGTTGAGAATAGCCCGAATTTGGATTTGGACGCTGCGCGTCCAAATCCAAATTCTTAAAACTTTTCTCAACTCGAAATTTTACTTTATGCTTAGTCTGGGAGTAGAAAGCACTCGTTTGATTACTTGTTCAAGTTTTTAATTGATTTATAATTTTTCATAAATTTTTATCAATTTAAGTTTGTAAAAGATGCATGAATCTTGACACTTAACGAATTAATAATAATAATAATAATATTATAAAATCTCATAAAAATTTTGTTAATTGATGATAATCTCGAAATATTAAGGCCCAGTTACACTAGAAACATTGAACTCAAGTTCAAGCTAAACTTCAGTTCAGAGATGACGGTTCCCATTGTTGTAATCTCAATTTGAACTCGAGTTCAATGTTGAACCAGTTCAACGTGTTTAGTGCAACTGGCCCTAAAAATCTCATCAAAACTAAACTAAATTTACGAAAACTGTGAATGTTTTAAAAGTCGACTGAACATTTAAAAATAATATGAGCTGTATATTTTGAACTAAATCAGTGTTTTATACGCGTGGCGCATGAAGTAAAATTTTGAGTTGAGAAAAACTAGTTCAACGTGCTTAGTATAACTGGCCCTAAAAATCTCATGAACATTTCAGCAAAATTAAGACAATCTAATAAATTTACGAAAACTGTAAATGTTTTAACAGTCGACGCGCAGGGCTTTTCTCAACTCAAAATTTTACTTCATGCTTAGTCTGGGAGTGGAAAACACTCGTTAGATAACTTTTTCAAGTTTTCAATTGATTTATAACAAGTCGATTGTTTTCAAGATTCGTCAATTTCAAATTGCGTATACTTATTGATACTTAATCGGGAAATTATATTTATAGGCCAGACCAGAAGTTTGCCCCTATTCCCTTTCTTACGTGCATATGTCTGTCTCTCCACATATGTACATATGTGTGTCTGTATAATTGAGGCATAAATAGTGGATGCACCTGGCGGTGAGCAACATAAGGGCTGACACAGTTTTGCCGCGACCCGGCCGGAAGTGGCAACTGTTTCGTAGGGGTTTCCGTCCGGCTGGCTGCCTGTCTGCTCGTTCCGCAAACGACCCGACGAATGTCTTGTCCTTCATAAATTTTCGATCGTATCTTTCAGATCACCACAAAGCAATAATAAGATAACATATTCAGGTGGGTCTTGGATATATTTTTTGCAATAAAATATACCAAAATTATGAACAAATGCAAGAAATACTCTGAAATATAGGTCATTTTTACAGGATTAGGCTAAATTAAATACGACAATATAAAACTTAAAATGAGGACCGTGAAAATCAAGGGGATATAAGTGCAAATTTTATAAAATTTGAGTTACAAGTGTGAAGATGGGTTTTTAGATACATTCAATCGTTTGTTGGCAACAGAATATTACTGATACTGGTAAATAAAAGCTAATTCTAGTTTAATACAGAAAAAACATTTTTTTGTAAACAGGAAGATTGGAAGTTTATAACGTATACAAAAACTAATTCTAATTTAATACAGAAAAAACATTTTTTTTATAAACAGGAAGATTGGAAGTTTATAACGTATACAAAAAAATAGAATAAAACCTCAAGTATCGAAAATAACTATTAATGATTCCGATAGCTAACGCCATGCTTCATAGTGGCATCGTCAGTGACACGAATGCACAAAGTGCATATACAGGTCACTGTTTCGTCCACGAGCGAGCAGAACTCTGTTTGTGAAACCAGAAAGCAAATATCAAAATTGAATTTGTGTTCAGTATTCCGGCACCAGATACCCACAGACGCGTTTCGGACTTCAAGGTCCTCTTCAGTGTGGTCCCGACCCAGTGCTGAGGAATACTGAACATTTCTAACTATTTCAAGCCAATATGTGAAAACTATTAATGATTCCGATAGCTAACGCCATCTAATGCTTCATTTTTTTTATCGAAAATAACATCAGGTAAATGACGACCTCCGTTTTCGATGCACAGCTGAAGTCGGGTGGTAAAGTTAGTCATCAAGGTACACTTTTCCCTTAACTTTGCAACTTTGCAAGGAGTTGCAAAGTTAAGCGAAAATTGTGCCTTGACAAGCCTTGTGTGTGATAATATTCAGCGAGAAATTCTTGCGATTCCGCGAGCAACTTTGCAAGGAGTATTGACTAACTTTACCACCTGACTTCAGCTGTGCATGGAAAACGGAGGTCGTCATTTACCTGATGTTATTTTCGCTACTTGAGGTTTTTTTCTAATTTTTTGTATACGTTATAAACTTCCAATCTTCCTGTTTACAAAAAAAATGTTTTTTCTGTATTAAATTAGAATTAGCTTTTACATACCAATATCAGTAATATTCTGTTGTAGCAACTTTGCAAGGAGTATTGACTCACTTTACCACCTGACTTCAGCTATGCATCGGAAACGGAGGTCGTCATTTACCTGATGTTATTTTAACTACTTCAGGTTTTTTTCTTAAGTTTTTGTATACGTTATTAACTTCCAATCTTCCTGTTTACAAAAAAAAAAAAATGTTTTTAATAAAATATCTTGAAAATTGATTGAGTTATGCTTTTATAAAAGCCGTCAGGTAACGCTGCCGGGCCCTGTACAAGACATTGAGTGCAAATTTTCCTTAGTACGAGGGTAGATTGAAAAGCTTCCGGAATGGGCAAGAGATGGCGCGCGTATCGTGAAATTGTTATGATGGTTGTCAAGGCTAACCCATTTTAGGTAAGCTGTCAAATTTTCAGACACGTGCGTCGTTCCCTTTTTGTTTACTAGGATATCTTGTGAAGCAAGTCAGGCACCTTTGGAAAAATGGATAAAAACGAATTTCGTGCAGTCATCAAACATTTCTGGATGGATGGGAAAAAGGCGACGGAGATACGAGATATTTTGCAGAAAGTTCATGGCACATCCACACCTTCATTTTCGACTATTAGTTTCTGGGTGAGCGAGTTCAAACGTGGCCGTACGAGCACCAAGGATGAACCACGCAGTGGACGTCCAAAAACGGCCACAAATGAAGAAATGGTCGACAAAGTCCATGATCTCGTGTTAGCCGATCGACGAGTGAAGTTGCGCGAAATAGTAGAGACCACGGGCATCTCATATGAACGTGTGCAAAATATCGTGCACGAACATTTGGGCATGAGGAAGCTGTCGGCGCGATGGGTGCCGCGTTTGCTGACTATGGACAACAAGCGAAATCGTGTGACCACTTCGAAAGAGTGTTTGGCCTTGTTAAAGCGTAATCCAACGGATTTTTTTCGCCGATTCGTGACCGTGGATGAAACATGGATCCACCACTACATACCAGAAACCAAGCAGCAGTCGAAACAATGGATTTCTCCAAGCGAATCTGCTCCGAAGAAGGCAAAGACTGTCCCATCGGCTGGAAAAGTCATGGCCACCGTTTTTTGGGATTCGCAAGGTGTGATACACATTGACTTTTTGCAGAAGGGAAGAACTATCACGGGACAATACTACAGCGATTTATTGGATCAATTCAACGGCATATTGAAGGAGAAACGGCCTCATTTGCAGCGGAAAAAAGTGCTCTTCCACCACGACAACGCGCCGGCCCATTCATCCTGAATCGCCAATGCTAAATTGGTTGAATTGGGCTACGAGGTGGTGCCGCATCCCCCGTACTCTCCAGACCTGGCCCCGTGCGACTTCTTTTTGTTCACAAACATGAAGACTTGGCTCGGAGGCAAGCGCTTTACGTCAAATGAGGAGGTCATCGCCGTCACTAAAGCTTATTTTGCAGAGTTCCCGAAATCATATTTTTCTGAAGGCTTAAAAAAGTTGGAGCACCGCTGGGAAAAGTGTATCGCCCTGCAAGGGTACTATGTTGAAAAATAAAAAATAAAACCTGTTCAATTACTGCGTTTTCTTGCCCATTCCGGAAACTTTTCAATCTATCCTCGTATACTTTCTTTTCTCAACATGAAATTTTTGTTTACAAATTTATTTGTATGCACGTGTATCCCCTTGGCTTCTAGGGTCCTTAAATATAGAATACTGTCAAGAGAAGTTTAATTTCATGTCACCTGGAGGCAATCAATGACAGTAAACTTCTGCAGGACTGATTCATCTTTCCTGCTGTGTTCATAATCCTCCGTGTGACGTCCCATGGGGGATCGGGTTTTCTTGATATACCACTGAATATTGACATTATGTCTATGTGAATCGAATAATGGGTGCAAAATATAGGCAGTTTAATTAATGTGGAATAAATGCTTCGAGACATTTATTAAATACAGCCTTTTTCTTCATGATTCTGAAACATGTTAAAAAGCCAAATTTTCAGGCTTTTCTAAACACAAAATGTTGCTTCGTGCTAAACCAAGCATTTAAATAGAATTATTAAACAACGAAATCCTGAAAATATAATAAATATAATACAATAGAATGTATAAGATCATGTTTAATTAAAAAAATATCCATTTTTCAGCTGCACAAGAAAGTAGTCGTCGATTTTATTCTATTCGTGTGGAACTTTCTTTTTGGATTGCCTCTTGCGGCATCTTTATGCACTAGCTCTGATCTGATAGCAGAAAATTAGCGTTTTTAGTAGTCTGTTAAAGTGTTTACCCATTAACAGCCGAGCAATTATAGAGTTTAATCTAAAAGTTGATTTTAGGAAAAAATCTACACTTCTTTTAATGATTTCTACGAATGACTACATACTGTGAATTCATTGATTTTGTTTAAAAACGTGCAATATGAAGTTTAGAACGAGTATTTCCACTCCCATACTAAGCATGAAGTAAAATTTCGAGTTTAGAAAAGCCCCGCGTAGAAAATTTGTCGAGGGTCGCGCTAGCGACCCGAGACAAATTTTCACGGGGCTTTTCTAAACTCGAAATTTTACTTCATGCGTAACGCGTACAAAACACTAAAATATTGTTAAGTTAGAAATACACTGAAAACATTTTTTACATGATTAATAATCGAGATATTTAAATAACAAAATATTTACGATATTCTACATTGCAAGTCAAGTCAAATAATATAATATATCAAATTAACTTATTAATAATTTAACTAACATAAAATTAATAATGTTGCGTATATGCATCAATGGCGCCTAATGGGTTAAACACTTAAAACTTGATTCCTAAGGTCAAAAAGGCCCAAAAAGGTCATTCAAAAGGCCCAAGTAGGTTCTGTACCTTGAAAACAACAGCTAATCTAACGTTCAGATTAGCTTTTGTTGGTGATTTTCGTGTTTAACGAGATAAAATACTTATGTTTGAGCCAGAAACATTTTCGGTGTTAGCCAGTGTAATTTTTGGACGTATTTTTGATCATGGATGTCATTTGGTAACTCAATAACAATTTTTGGTGTTGGCCAGTGTAATTTTTAAACGGATTTTCGATCATGGATGTCATTTTGTAATTCAATATGAGGCGTGCACCCAGGGGGGTGGCTCGCGGGCTTGAGCCACCTCAAGACAAACTAAATTGTAGTATGTCAATGTATATATTGTGAACAAAACACGAAATACGGACAAAACGCGTTTTGTCTAGACAAAATACGAAAATGCGTCCAATGTTTTTAGACAATAGCCGAATAAAATTGCATTCGTTTGTCATTTCACACATTATCTAGACAAAATGCGCTGTGTCTAATATTAGACAAAATGCGTTGCACGATTTTACATTGAAAAAAAAAGTACTGAAAAACATAATTGTGTTTCATAAACAAATTGACAAATTATATATAAGGAATATATTTTAAACTTTACTGGAAATTAGTGATTTATTCGCGTCGCGCATGAAGTAAAATTTCGAGTTTAGAAAAGCCTGAAAATTTGGATTTGCCGGGGCGCGACTCGCTTCGCTCGCGCGCCCCGGCAAATCCAAATTTTCAGGCTTTTCTAAACTCGAAATTTTACTTCATGCTTAGCCTGGGAGTGGAAAACACTCGCTTAAAGCTTCAAATTAAATTCTTGTAATAAACCAACCATCGAAAAATGTGCAACGTATGTATATGGATACTTCAAAGAAAAATTCTCGCTATGAAAATGTTCGGTGTTACATAAAACTGTCTGTATATACATAGGTTTGAATGCGTGAGCCGATATGTTACGATATGTTTGACGAATAAAGCACTACTAACAAACAATCAACTTTACGATATGTGTTTGATTTCAGATAGTGTTTCTGCACATGACTTCTGTGGGTAAGTGATAATTTGTTACTTGTCGCAAAAATCGAAAATACTTTAAAATGTAGATAGATATCGTCACCTGAATGCTATGGCACAACCAACAGGTGGTGCAGACAGTTTTGAAAAAATAAACAACCAAACTACCAAGTTTTTTAATAAGAATGTATGGATGATTAATAGAAAACAATATAATTGTCATACATTATTTTTGATCTTCTGTAAAATTTACTAAACTCACCAGTTTATTTATTACTCCTAATACTGTTCTTCTCCTGACCTCGTCAGTTCTTTAGTACAGCAGTTTTCAAGAATTCCCGGGATTATAATGATATTATAATAATTTTCCTCAGTTTCTATCAAATTTCCATTTTTCCAGTCTGACTAGTTAGCAATGCTGGATTTAGGGTGCTCTTATATGGACGTTTCGAACGCGAGGCGGAACGGGAGCGGGCGCAAGCGTTTGCGTTTTAACACATGGGTTTATATGAGAGTTCCTAGACGGACGGGTGCTGGCGTTTTCTCCGCCTCGCACCCGTCCGTGCGAGCAAACAATCTGTTTATCTTGTGGTGATATGCCTTTTAGTATACTTAGTTGTGCTCCTTCCTAAATCTATTAAAAAATTCCGTTTATGAAAACCTTTTTTGACAAATCCTTCATATTTTCTATAGTTTCCACTAATGCATTCACGCGAGGATATACAGTGAGGATTTTTTTCGCTGAATATACGTTTTCTATGTTCAGTATTAAAAAGTCCATGTCAATACATTATTTTTAATTTCACGGAAAGTTGAGGCACTTAATTTTTGAAAATCCATGATCACTTAAATAAAACACTTATTGATTTTCAACTAATTATGTATTTCGCAATTGATTCGCAATGTTGTTGCTTCTTCAGGTTCTTCAAGTTCTTCACCTGAAGAAGCAACAACGTTGCGAAACAATTGCGAAATACATAATTAGTTGAAAATCAATAAGTGCTTTATTTAAGTGTTCACGGATTATGCAACCAAACTTACAGATATTTTATTTATGCTTTTCAAGGAACTGACATTTTATCTAGGTTTAGTACAAATGTTCAAAGTGACCACCTTCCTGCTCCAAGCAATATGCCAAGCGATTGTAAAATCCTTGTACAGTATTTCTTAGATAAACTGGATTTATTTCATTGCAGGCTGTACTTATTATGTTTTTTAGTTTTTCTGTACTCTCTATTGCTATATTATTATAGATTTTTGATTGGGGATATCCCCAAAAAAAGAAATCGCTTGGCGGTAAATCGGGGGACCAATATGGCTAAGCTATGGGTTAAAATCTTCCAATCCAGCGATCCTGGAAGGTTACATTCGGGAAACGTGTAACAGGGTCTGTGGAATGTGGTGGAGCGCCGTCCATTTGAAACCATGCCTTCTCAATATTGAAGACTTGTAGTTGTGTTATAATGTCTCTTCGAAGAAGTTTCAAAAATTTAACAGCAGTTAGATTGCCCTCAATATAAGAGTAGTGTCAACTATTCTAGCCCTAACATTAACTCTTATTAACTTATTCTGTTTTTTAGTTTTTCTGTACTCTCTATTGCTATATTATTATAGATTTTTGATTGGGGATATCCCCAAAAAAAGAAATCCCTTGGCGGTAAATCGGGGGACCGATGTGGCTAAGCTATGGGTTCAAATCTTCCAATCCAGCGATCCTGGAGGGTTACATTCGGGAAACGTGTAACAGGGTCTGTGGAATGTGGTGGAGCGCCGTCCATTTGAAACCATGCGTTCTCAATATTGAAGACTTGTAGTTGTGTTATAATGTCTCTTCGAAGAAGTTTCAAAAATTTAACAGCAGTTAGGTTGCCCTCAATATAAGAGTAGTGTCAACTATTCCAGCGCTAATATTAACTCTTATTAACTTATTCTGTTTTTTAGTTTTTCTGTACTCTCTATTGCTATATTATTATAGATTTTTGATTGGGGATATCCCCAAAAAAAGAAATCGTTTGGCGGTAAATCGGGGGACCGATGTGGCTAAGCTATGGGTTCAAATCTTCCAATAAAGCTATCCTGGAATGTTACATTCGGGAAACGTGTAACAGGGTCTGTGGAATGTGGTGGAGCGCCGTCCATTTGAAGCCATGCGTTCTCAATATTGAAGACTTGTAGTTGTGTTATAATGTCTCTTCGAAGAAGTTTCAAAAATTTAACAGCAGTTAGGTTGCCCTCAATATAAAAAGGGGCCAATAAGAGTAGTGTCAACTATTCCAACCATAACATTAACTCTCCTATTGTATTGAGTGTGTGTTAAATTTTGAACATGTTCGTTTGTACGTGACCAATACCTGTGGGGTAAGAACAGAAGGATAAGGAGAAAAGGGAGAGAGGTGCTAGGTACATACCAATAATTCTGTAAATTAACCATCCCATCCAAAAAATGTATTGACATGGACTTTCATAAACTGAACATAGGAAACCTATGTTCAGCGAAAAAAAAATCCTCACCATATGAGGGGTCTAAATGCGAAATTGGCAATCTCCACTTTTTTGTGAAAAAAATCTGAACATTTTGATTGTTGGCTACGCGACATAGCCAAATATATGGAATAAAAGAGTCCATTGTAAAATGAAGTTAATGGAGATTGTCCTTAGATCCCACTTTATGTCATTATGATTAAATATTGTATAATTGGTATGATTAATAGAAACGCCCGCGCACTTAGCGTTGAAATTATTATTCATCACTGTTATTATTTATATTTTAAGAAAAAAAGAATAATAATTTGTTAAATTCTGCGAAGTTGAAGGATTGCATGTGCGATGTTGTGTTGTACATGTGTGAGTGTATACATCTGTTGTCGTCCGGAACGTGTTGCCAATGTCAAGGTAAGTGCATCTATGTAAGCGCATTAAGTTGCAGCGTGTCATTATTTATGCAACAGTGATGTGTAGCCGCAGTCGCACTCTCGGTCTAACGCACATTAATGAACATTAATGAACGACATACAACAATATGTACATTAACGTATTTCCCGAGTTGGAGGACGTTTTGCGGTACCGAATAATTACCCGTAATTACACACGTACATCTATAACCTAATCACAGTGATTGTCTGGGAAAAAAATCATTTCCGAAGATGTAACTTTAGAAACTATTTTTTTTGTGCAAATACATTTATTTAACTTCCTGATAACTTGTTATGAATTAACCCATTAACGTCCGAGCAAATTATAGAGTTAACTCATAAAGTTGATTTTAGGTGAAATTCTTCGGCACTTCTTTTGATGATTTGTATGAATGACTTATTATATTAGATACTGGGATTTTTTCTAATAAATATACATAATGTATACACTGTAGATTTTCTGGCGTTCGTCGATTTTATAAAAGAGTTTAATTTAAAGTACGAACGAGTATTTCCACTCCCAGATTAAGCATGAAGTAAAATTTCGAGTTTAGAAAAGCCTGAAAATTTGGTTTGGTCGCGTAGCGCGTAGCGCTACGCGACCAAACCAAATTTTCAGGCTTTTCTAAACTCGAAATTTTACTTCATGCGCCACGCGTATAAAATACTGATTTTAGGTGAAGTTCAAAATGTTCTACTAAAGCAGAATGCTGACAACGTGTATTCTGAACATCGCATCGCATCAGTGTTTAGTACGCGTAGCGCATGAAGTAAAATTTCGAGTTTAGAAAAGCCTGAAAATTTGGTTTGGTCGCTCCGCGCTTCGCGCTACGCGACCAAACCAAATTTTCAGGCTTTTCTAAACTCGAAATTTTACTTCATGCTTAATCCGGGAGTGGAAAACACTCGTTTGAAAGGTCCATTTATACTATTTGTAAAATCAACGAATATCTGAAGATTTACAGCGTATACAGTATATTTAAAAGAAAAATTCTCTATATATCTGAGATAGTAGTAAATAATATGCAGTGAACAAAACATTTTTTTGGGCCCTCTAGATTGCAGAAATTTTGCACTGTGTGTGACTGAAACAAGATGGGCTTGCTAGTTGTGTCTTATATAAACAATATTCCCACAAGCTAAAATTACTTAAATTGTTCGTTTTACATACAGAACTTTTTATATCTGTATACATATTCAAATTTCAAATTTATGTTTAAAAGATAACAAAAAATTATTATTGTATTACTCTAACATTTTGTTTTATTACTGTATCTCTATAATGTAATGGCCACCGTTTATAAATAAATAAACTTTTTTTTGTATTGTGGAGGCTTCTACTTTGTTATACATGTTAATTTATCAATAAAAAAACGTTTCAACTTTGTTTGTACAACACATTTTTTTTGTGTTATACAAAGTTAAAACGTTTTTTATTGATAAATAAATAAACAATCTGGTTAGACCTGGAATAATTGTAACCCAATATTTTCGTAAAAGACTATTAAAATGATACCCCAAAATATGAGCTCTAATCTAAGAATGGTGATGTGTCCATCATAGTACTTTCCCCCGTAAATTGCGTATTAAATCACTTTTAAAATATTTGTAGCATTATTATTTTCAAAATGTCTTCAACTTTTTGATAACTACAACTTTTATTTGAAACATTTTTCAATTGTATCAACACATACACTGAGACAAACCAATGACTAGATAAAAGAACATTATTTATTAATTATCTCAAAAATTAAGAGTGCTATGACAAAAAGTAAAGATACAAAAAATCTTTAGTTTTTCATTTCCTACAACTTTTATTTGAAACATTTTTCAATTGTATCGACACATACACTGTCACACACCAATAACTAGATAATACACACAACTTTTGAAATATCTCAAAAACTAAGAGTGCTATGACAAAAAGTAAATGAACAATACATCTTCATTTTGTTATTATCTACAACTTTTATTTGAAAGAATTTTTTGTTTGATGAACATTTATTGAAAAAATCTGAAAAAACTGAAAAACGCTACGAGTAAAGTACCACTTCCGGTTTTCCGATTTTCACCAAAAGCTTTTCAGTTCTTCCGATTGTATCAAAAAGCCTAAGTTTCAAGTTTCATCTCGATATCTTTAGCGGTTTTTGCGGTACAGTGCACACAGACTCACACACAGCCACACAGACACACAGACACACAGGCAGACAGACATTTTTCAAAAATGGTCTTATTCGACTCAGGGGACCTCAAAACGGATATTTCCGCAAAAATTTTTGATTCGAAAATTTTCACGAAAACAATACTTTCCCTTTGTATTACATACGGGGGAAAGTAAAAATCTAAAAGCGCGATATTCTGATCTGGAACGATTAATTATTTTTCAAGAGTCACTGTCAAATTTTGATTAGAAATTATTTTCAATTTCAAATTGATGATTTTGATAATTTAATACACCACAATGATAATAAATGTACACTTACCCACGGTAGATAACTTTAATCTCAAGAACGTTATTAAACAAACATTAACCAATAATAAAAAAATATATAATAACACGTAATTTATCAAAAAAGGCGCACGTGCCACCTTTTCGCGAGCGCCGCTCACAATGCTTCCTTGTTCTTCTGGAAGTGGAACAGCTGTCGAATTAAGGAACCGGCATCTGCCAAAGAAACCCTCGAGGGTACAAACACACGAAGTACTTACAGGAACTTAATAAAAATACAAGGAGGGTTGCTTTCAAAAGGACGTGACGTAAGATTTGTTCAATGGACGAATTTAATGCCATTTTCATATGAATGGCGCAGATGGAGAAGGGTTGACAAAAAACGGCCTGTTCCGATAAAAAGAGGTATTATAAAAAAAACTAGGTAATTCTCTCGTGAGAGTAATCGTAAAATTATTCTAAGTAGGGTATGGAAATTTGCTTAGGTGCTCGGTTGTCAATTTTGGCTTAAATATCGCTTGAACATCATAGTCACTTTTCAATGTCATATAAGATGGCAGAGCGTTCAAATTAAGAGGGGGCAAGTCACTTGAACTTCTAATGTCACTTCTTAACGTCATATAAGATGGCGAAAATATTTTAATTGGTTATATCACAGGTCTGTAAATATGAAACCGGAATTTGCTTATAAATGGCTCTAGTTGTCAATATAGTGACTGTTAAGTCACGTTATTGGTCCCTTATTCTTGTGTTTACATTTGTCAAAGACTTTTAACTCACAAGAATACAAATTTAATACAAATACATTTTTGGTGAAGAAAAACACTTGTTATGTTCCATTATTTTATTTTCAGTTTTCTGACACGTGTTTCGATCTTTACAGATCATTATCAAAGGTTATACATATGTTTTTATAGCGTTGAAGGTGACTGTTTTTGAGCCTAAAAATTATAATTCGCTGATAGCATTGATTTTCTGTTACCATTCGAAGAAAACTGCTGCGGAATTGCATCGAATTCTTGTCGAAGCTTAAGATGAGCATGCTCTTGGTAAATCACAGTGCTTTGAGTGATTTAAAGTATTCAAAAGTGGCAATTTTCACGTGAGAAACCAAGAACGTGGAAGACCACCGAGAAAGTTTGAAGACGCCGCATTACAACCATTGTTGGATGAGGATGATGCTCAAACGCACCAACAACTTGCGTATCAGTTAAATGTGACACCAGAAGTCGCCTCCGTACGTTTGAAAGCCATAAGACAGATCCAGAAGGTAGGAAGATGGGTTCCACATGAAAGACGGCAGGAAAACCGAAAAACCACCTACGAAATACTGCTCACCAGGTACAAAAGAAAATCATTTCCTTATCGAATTTTGACTGGCGATGAAATACTTCCGCATGCGGCTTAGTCACCAGACTTGGCTCTATCCGATGACTGCTTATTTGCATTAAATGGCTCAATGATTGGTTTGCCTTAAACGATCAACAATTTTTTGGTGTGGCATCCACAAATTGGCAGAGAGATGGGGAAAATGTGTAGCTAACGATGGGAAATACTTTGAATAAAATATTTTGTTCCATTTTCATACAGTTTTCTATTAAAAAATTCCGGTTTCATATTTACAGACCTGGTATATCCAGTTAGCCAGTCTCTATATAACATTTGATAACTGAGTTTGGATGCTGCATCCAGAAGCGAGACCGGTGATTGATGTATAGTCATCTGTCATACTCTTACCCCACATCCTGACCATATTTCCAGTTGTCCCATACGCATTGGCTCCCCTTGGTTATATGGAAGCACTACTCCGAATCCAGAGAGATTTTCGCTTCGATGCATCGAAGCGAAAATCTCTCTGGATTCAGAGTACATCGCGATGTATTGCTTTCTGTCTTTTACACGTCAAAAGTGACCATTATATAATAATAAATTACTTTATGTTGAAATAGACCTTTAAGGTAAAGATACAATATTTCTGCCTTAGATAAAACAGTTAAAAAAAAATTCTTTCCGCTATTTTGTTACGAAAGTTTCAAGCAATGCGAATTCAAACAAGAAAATAAACCTTCACAAATACAATTAGCGCAGGTACCTAAAGAATAACTGTACCCCAACAAAAAAAAACTCTCAATCTAAAATTGCGAAACCAAACGGGACAAAATCCAAACCGTAACACAAAATAATAGTTTCCAGACCTAAAAATTCCTAAACCAAACAAGAATAAAACCTCAACCGTAACAAAAAAAAAGAAAATAGCGCAGTACTTAACAGTATCTAAAGCAAACATCAACAAGAACTCGCAAAGAATACAAAATCGATTTCGCGAAGTTATAAATCACATTTGGGAGCATTGAGATTTTCTTCTTTTCATTCTTATTTTCTGCGCACAAAAGACAATTCGAGAAGAAAAGGGCCACGTGTGCAAGAACGACAAAGCCGCACCCTTCTTACTTCTATCCTTCCTGTTGGCGCAAAGGAGGTATTACCCCCCAGGTAATGTTACACAATAAAAATGGTCTCGTTCATGAAACCGGTCCGCGAGCGCGCACATAACAACGACAAAGGGCCTCCAGAGTGGCGGAGGCACCTGAAAGCGAAAGCTGCAAGTCGCAACAGGCAAAAAATGCAGAGAATGAGTGAAGAAACAAAAAAAAAGAAAGGTGGAAAATATGGTAATGATGATTAAGAAGATATCGAATAAATTTGCATTAATTTTGAATTTATATATAATTACAAAAAAATTAAATAATAATGTTTTTCGTTTAATTTAAAGTTTTTAATTTGTTTATTTATTTATTTATGGATTTTTCCTTTTTACAGTATTACAAAAAATAGGCACATATAAATTATAATATATATAGTCCAACTAGCGGTTTCTTTTTAAAAATACTATAAAATAAACTAGGATCAATATTTTTTTAAATGTTAGTGCTTTGTTGGCAAGAGCAATCCTTCCCATTAATAATTGAATACAATTTCATTCATGTGGCTGGCACGACAGAAACCCATCTTGTCAAGCCATTTTTTTAGTACATTTTCGATGGTTGGTCTCACGAATAGCTCGACTAATATTGTGCTTAAGCGCCTGTGGATTGTCTGCATAACATAGATATTTAACAGCACCCTACAAAAAATGGTCCAATGTCATCAAATCGCAGCTCCGTGAAGGCCAATTGATATCACCAAAACGACTAATTATATTAATTACCGCACTTAGTGCACAAGGGATCGATTGTTTGATAGGCTGTGGTATGTTGCGTCATCTTGCTGAAATCAAAGATCGGTTAAGAGGAAGTCGACCGCTCTCTACACGTATAAAACTATCATAATGCCGTCTTAATTACATCCTTGTTTATATGAAATATTTTTAAAAAATAGGTATACTTCAAGGAAACTACAATCTTTAAGCCCGTCTCAATAAAATATTTTATACTTTTACCGTTATTTCATAAAATAATATCAAACATTGGTAAACTAGCGAAATCGCGTTCCTAATTTTATTTTTGTCTGCAGTATCTATAAAAAATATTGAAAAACTAAATCAGTCACATTGTAGATAATTCCTTTGCAAACATGTGTGATTTTTTTCATTTATTTATTTGGTTAAATATAGTCACTAGGATGTCGCGCGTAAAACAGTTTTGCAAATTTTCTGAAACTTCAATATCGCGCGACATCCCAGTGTACGATAGAAATAATTGGAAAAAATTAAAATTCTTCGAAAAGAATTCTTCTACAATGTGACTGATTTAGTTTCCCAATATTTTTTATAAATGTTGCAGAAAAAAATTATATTGAAGACGCGATTACGGTATTTTTACAATGTTTGATATTTTTTTATAAAAGAACGGTCAAAGTGGAAAATATTTTATTAAGACAGGCATTAAGATTCCACTTTCCTTAAAGTATGCCTATTTTTTCAAAATATTTCATCCTTAAACAAGGATGTAATCAAGACGGCAGTATGCTTAGTTTTATACGTTTAGAGAGCGGTCGACTTCCTCTTAAGTCCATGTCCTTAATTTCTGGCCACATAAGTCGATAATCAGCCTCTGTAATGACCGAAATGGCGAGTTGATGTTTTTGAATTAGCTGTCGCACTTTGGGCTACAATAGCAATATTCTTGTCTGTACGCACTGGATGAGGATGGGGGGCGGCTCTATGGTCCACTAAAATTCCAATCTTATGAACTATTTGCACAGATTTGCGTACAGCAGGCGCGGTTGGTTCATTTTGATTGATTCTTTTTGTCAGAAGTCGCACTATTTGGACAACAGACCCGTTACTTTGAAAATAAGTTTTCAATATTTGCCAAGGATGTTGAATTTCGTACATTTCGTACCGCGGGCATACGATACTAAGTTTTTGTCAATATTTTGAGCACAAAAGATTGGTCAGAGTCAAAAGAACATATGATCAAAAAATAAACCGCTAGATGGACCACCTTTTACATATCGCGCTGAACACTTAATAAAGTAAACTAATCAAAAATGTTACCAATATATAATAATATCGAGATCAATACAAGATAAGTGGCGTTTAAACACATTAAATAAATTTAAAATTGTTATAAAATTTGGATTTAACATAAGTATGTTGAAATACCGCATCATGCGTGAAACCGGGATATGAATGCCATAATTTATGTGGTGGAAGTTTAACCTGAACAATGGCCTGTTAAAAAGTTATTCGTAAAAGTCATAATAACTGTTCAACTTATTTGAATTTAAAACTTTGGGCACCTAATTAAAATATAGTTTTGATAATAACTTTTTTAACTCAACCGCTCTAAAAACAACTATCAAGCAGGAAATGATATAGCACTGATAACTGATGTTCAGAACTTGTTAGCAGTGAAATAGCTCTAACAACAACTGTTTAACATTATTAAGCACTGAAATATTTTTGATATCAACTTTTCAACATATTTGGACTCTTAAATAGCTTTTATGTAAACTTTAAACATTATTGGACTTTTAAATAGCTGTAATATTAACTATTTAATATACTTAGATACTTAAACAAAGTTGAACAGTTACTTTCTACGAAGAGCTTTAGCTGTGAAAAGATTTTGTGAGCATTTTAATTTACAAAATTTAATTTTATTAGGAAATGACAATATTTGTCTGCATACCTATATTTTCAATGGAGAAGTGATGAATTAAGAGGCCATGTAAAATTTGTATGTTGGGATTTCGGTTCCAGCGTTGTTATAAGACAATAGTTTACAAATGTTCTTTTACAAAGTACTTGGAAAATAAAGTACGCATCGACTGAGTACCGAGTACATGAAAAGTACTGTGAATTTTTACTTATTTTGGCCACATTTTTGGGATTTGGGCGAAGGGCCCGTGACAAGAGTCAGTTGTCACCCCTTCTACCCCCTCTCTACAGTTATTTTGGCCACATTTGAAATTTGAAATTTGAGCCCACTGTGCGCCAAGCCCAAGACAGGAGTCAGTTGTCACCCCTTCTCCTCCCTTCCATCAGTTCTGTATTCAATAGATGGCGGCACTCAAAAACACTTCCAAAGTAACAATTCAACGTAAGCCACGTCTATTTCCCATAAGATCCACATGTACTTCACATTAATTACGTCGAATATCTACCTGTATCAGAGCTGGGCAGGATTCAAATCATTCAGGATTCGAATCCTGGACTCGAATCCTTTATAGGATTCAATAGAGGCATTCGAATACTTTAGTTAAACTGGATTCGTGATCCGGATTCGTTACATTTTTTTAAGAGGATTCGTATTCGAATCCAAATGCGGGTGATTCGAATCTTTATAAAAGGATTCGAATATTTATAATAGGATTCGAATACTTACAAAAGGATTCGAATCGTTTAAAATAATTCGAATTAATTGTAAGGATTAACATGAATAATTTTTTTGTGTTTTTAAATTTCTCGTTAAATAAGTGTTTTATACGCGTAGCGCATGAAGTAAAATTTCGAGTTTAGAAAAGCCCCGTGAAAATTTGTCTCGGGTCGCTGCGCGACCCTTGACAAATTTTCTATGCGGGGCTTTTCTAAACTCGAAATTTTACTTCATGCTTAGTCTGGGAGTGGACAACACTCGTTCTTAGAAGTTTAAAATCGAAGGGTCACTCTAGATTACTAAGTTTATTACTCAAAGGACCGTTTTACAAAGGCTACAGCTCGAAGGACCAATTGTAGTCTTCGGAGACCGAAGGACTACAGGGAATTGAAGTTTTTTTTTTACAAAAAAACAACGAATATCTGAAGGTTCATAGCGTGGGTATGAAAGAAAAAATTCAATTTAAAAAAAAATCGAAGTTGGGTTGCGTTGTTTTAAATTTTACTTCATGTGCCACGCGTATAAAACACTGATTTAGAGTGATGTTAAAAATCACTCTAAATCAGTGTTTTATACGCGTGGCACATGAAGTAAAATTTCGAGTTTAGAAAAGCCCCGCGTAGAAAATTTGTCGAGGGTCGCGCCAGAATTAATTGTGAGGATTAACATAATTAATTTTTTTGTGTTTTTAAATTTCTCGTTAAATCAGTGTTTTATACGCGTGGCGCATGAAGTAAAATTTCGAGTTTAGAAAAGCCCCGTGAAAATTTGTCTCGGGTCGCTGCGCGACCCTCGACAAATAGTCTACGCGGGGCTTTTCTAAACTCGAAATTTTACTTCATGCTTAGTCTGGGAGTGGACAACACACGTTCTTAGAAGTTTCAAATTGAATTGTCACTCTAGATTACTAAGTTTATTACTCAAAGGACCGTTTTACAAAGGCTACAGCTCGAAGGACCAATTGTAGTCTTCGGAGACCGAAGGACTACAGGGAATTGAAGTTTTTTTTTACAAAAAAAGCAACGAATATCTGAAGGTTCATAGCGTGGGTATGAAAGAAAAAATTCAATTAAAAAAAAACGAAGTTGGGTTGCGTTCTCAATGCTTTTAACATCACTCTAAATCAGTGTTTTATACGCGTGGCACATGAAGTAAAATTTCGAGTTTAGAAAAGCCCCGTGAAAATTTGTCTCGGGTCGCTGCGCGACCCTCGACAAATTTTCTACGCGGGGCTTTTCTAAACTCGAAATTTTACTTCATGCTTAGTCTGGGAGTGGAAACGCTCGTTCGAAACTTGAAACTAAATGCTTTGATAAGAATATTAAATGACTGAAAACGTTTTTAAAGATAATAATCTAGTTTTCAAAATTTTGTTTAATATTATTTGAAGTAAAACTGACATTGTAGCCACAATTTGAAATGTTAAATTTTTCAGATATTTCTCTGATTCAAGATTTTTTCCCTGACCTTTTAATATAACTTTCTTCTGTGGGAAACTTCTATTTTGTTAAATTGTTTTCATTGTTTTTATCAATATTCATGTTGGTTTTATAAATTTTCACGTGTTTTGTAATTGCTATGATGACTGCTGATTTTGACAAATTTAATAATATCATTTGTTTAATTAATTTTGTAATGACATCTATTTTATTACTTTTTGTTTTGTTTATTATTGAATTTGTCAATTAAGTATTACATTTTTTTTTTTTTTTTGTTAACTTTTGCCATTATTTATGTGTTTTTTATTCTGCAATAAATTAGAAATTAATTAGTTTCATATTTTTATTTGGTAAATATTTGCTTATTGTTAATTTTAAGAATTTTGAATATTTTGTTTCAATTTTTATAATCGTCTGCTGCTTTTATAAATTTTATATGAAATAAAAATGTTTTTAAATTATTAACTTGTAATTTTTGAGAAATTGGTTTTTAATTTTGATGTTTTTAGGGTGCGATTGAATTTTATCCATTTTTTACAAAAAAAAAAAAATGCAGAAATGGGAAAAAAATATAATTATACTTTTTTGTTGGTTCTGAAGGTTTTGCCAATTTATCGATTTATTTATTCAGTCAACGGAGTACATTTAAAAATACATATATAGTAAAACTAAAAATATAAAATACATATTAAAACATAATTAACAATGTTTGTTTATATTAACAATTCTATTGAAAGTTTATGTTTTTTTTGTCATTTTGTGGAATATTCATGTATATATTATTGATTTTGATTTGTTTGACTATTTTTTTATCAACTTGACGATTTGTTTGGAATCACTTCTATAAATTTTCTTGATTTAGTAAAATCATCAATTAAATATGTTACAATTTTTTTATTAATAAAAAAAATATTTTATCAATTAAAATGTTGACATTTTTTATTATTATTCCCATTATAAATTTGATTTATAGAAATTATAATTGGAATAACAATGATAATTGTCAACATTAAAAATAAATAATGACAACAATAAATGTTGTCAACGCTAACAAAACTAATTGATAAAATAAACTAGAAATAAAAATCTTTAAAATTAATCATTACACAACTAATATTCCAGTTTATTGACTTTAATAATTCTCCAGATTTTTATAATTGTTGACGGTAGTTATATATTTTTATGATTTCTTATTACTCTGCTAATATAAATATATTTTTTTATTGTTTCATGATTTTTAATAAATTTTGTTACTTTTTGAGATTTATTTAAAAGTTTTTTTCAGTGTTTTAGTCAATTTTAATACAAATCAATAACTTTTTTCTGAGTTTCCCAAATGTAATGATATTCAGTGAATTGTTTTTACGTAATTTCGAGGCATTGGTCGATTTTATAAAAAAGTTCTATTTAAAGTTTTGAACGAGTGATTCCACTTCCAAGATAAGCATAAACAAAGTTTAACAGGAATAAGAAACATTTGTTGAAAAAGCTCAAGTATTTAACGTGGGGGAAAGTACAATGATAGACATATCAGTTTTTTTTTATTCTGACAGTTACAATACACATTTTAACACTTGTGATATATTTTAAAGTAACGAGTGTCTTCCACTCCCAGACTAAGCATGAAGTAAAATTTCGAGTTTAGAAAAGCCCCGCGTAGAAAATTTGTCGAGGGTCGCGCAGCGACCCGAGACAAATTTTCACGGGGCTTTTCTAAACTCGAAATTTTACTTCATGCGCCACGCGTATAAAACACTGATTTAACGAAAAATTTAAAAACACACAAAAAAATTAATTATGATAATCCTCACAATTAATTCTGGCGCGACCCTCGACAAATTTTCTACGCGGGGCTTTTCTAGACTCGAAATTTTACTTCATGTGCCACGCGTATAAAACACTGATTTAGAGTGATGTTAAAAGCATTGAAAACAACGCAACCAACTTCGATTTTTTTTTAAATTGAATTTTTTCTTTCATACCCACGCTATGAACCTTCAGATATTCGTTGTTTTTTTGTAAAAAAAAAAACTTCAATTCCCTGTAGTCCTTCGGTTACCGAAGACTACAATTGGTCCTTCGAGCTGTAGCCTTTTAAAACGGTCCTTTGAGTAATAAACTTAGTAATCTAGAGTGACCCTTCAATTAGAAACTTTTAAAACGAGTGTTGTCCACTCCCAGACTAAGCATGAAGTAAAATTGCAAAAAAATAATAAAATCAAATTTATTCTTGAAGGATTTGTATTCGTGATTCGAAAAAACAGGATTCGAATCTTTGATTCGAATCATATATATCTCTTACGAATCCTTTATTCGAGTATTCGTGATTCGAATCATATTAGGTGATTCGGATTCGTGATTCGAATTATTTTTACGAGGATTCGTCCCAGCTCTGACCTGTATTGATTAACACTTCAAACCTACTAGATTTTGAACACCAATTACAACTCATTCTACATGAAAACGATTCTTCAACCTGATTATCGTTCATTGTCGCATTATTACATAACGAGAAAGTATTACAGTATTACAATCTCGCGATAAATTTAGCGTGTTTTTTTTTAATTTTTTGGGAAGGAATTGTCGTTGCCATTATTACATAAGCAAGTGAAGTGGTGTGATTGCAGACTGAATACGTCACCGAAAATTGCGTAAAGGTCAAGGCGAGAGAGGGCCGTTTTCTTTTCTCTCGCACCGTTCTGGAAATGGAAATGCGCAAGAACGGGCTATTTCGGGTTTTGCGTTCGTTTGCACTTCTACTACAAACTCGCGGTTCGATAAATTGTCCAGGTCCATGGTTTACGGAGATCGAACTCGAGAGTTGGAGAGAGAGCGAGAGAGGCATGCGCGTTAGAAACTTTAAAGTTTACTGAATAGCTTCTTATTCGTAAATTTTATATAATGCAATAGTGGGTATAATTAAATAGTTGCGAATTTTCATGTGTAAAAAATACCATTGTAAATTTATTCATTCAAATAAGGAATTAAAAATAACTCTGCCTCCTGTGAGGTTTGAACTCACGACCCCTGGTTTACGAGACCAGTGCTCTACCACTGAGCTAAAGAGGCTTATATAAGGAGCGTTTGTTACATCCGTAAATGAATGTAGTTTCAAATTTTGAACTTTGAAAATATTTTTATACCCGACGCCCTAAGGGGCAACAAGGGATAGCAGAAGAAGAAGAAGAAGAAAATATTTTTAGCATTTTTAATGTTTCCTTTTCGATTAAAAATTGACAAGGTCATAGGAATAGTTAGAACGAACTAATCTTGGTGCAATTTTTAAGGCGCAAAATTACATTGCATGAAATAAGCGTTTGTAAAATGCAGGGCTTCGAATCGATATTTTTTCAGTTCCAGTTCAATTAATAAAATATACAGAATACGAGGTCTGTTTAGATAATAACAGAATTTTATTTTTTTAAACTTTATTATTCATTTAAAAGATTATTGGTTCATGTCCCTTTCTTTCAAAGTACTTCCCTGTCTAATTCATACACTTTTCCCAGCAGTGTTTCCATTTCGCGAAGCTAGATAGCTTTATTTGAGATGGCCTGTAAGGTCAGTGACAATTGTGCTTGGGGAGTGAGGATCCTTCGCCAATCCATTGTGATGATTGAACTTTTGTCTCAATGTCGTAGCCATAAACCCAGCTTTTGTCTTCCATTGTGATTCTTTGCATGAATGTTTCATTGTTATTTGCTTGTTCAAGGAGTTGTCGACAAATGTCCACACGATTTTCGTTCCGTTGTTCGGTCATCAAACGAGGAACAAATTTTGCTGCAACTCTACCAATGTTCAATGTTTCAGTCAAAATTGCATGACATGGCTAGTGTTATGAGTTGGCGAACATTCTCGAGCACGTTCTCTGTGACCGAAATGGCGAAACATAGAGAACGTTCTGTTGGGGGATGACCGAAATATATTTCATGCCTCTGCTCGCTGTTTTCTCGCGGGCTAGGTGCGCCGTCATCAATTATCCTCCTCGCACACACTGTTGCATTCTTTTTTTTTTTTTTAGCTAACTAGGGATATCGTTTTTAAAGGAGTATAATTAATATTAAATAAATATTTATTTTTTAACTTATATGACTCAGTGAGACACACGCTGTTTGTTTTGGAGTTATTACATTACGTTTAAAGAGTGTGACGAGGATAAATGATGACGGCGCATTCAGCCCGCGAGAAAACAACTAGCGGAAGCATGTAAATTATCGAGGTCATTCTCCAACAGAACGTTCTCTATATTTCGGCATTTCGGTCATAGAGAACGTGCTCGAGAATTTTCTGCAATTCACAACACTAGACATGGCCCAGTTGAGATGCTAACCTCTTCTACAAGTTCTTTGGCATTGACTACCGATTTGCACGCACCAGATCGTTGATTTTCTGAATGTGGGAGTCATCAGTTAAAGTGGAAGGCCTTCCTGATCGACGATCATCTTCAATTGACTGAAAACAACTTTTAAATCGTGAAAACCATTCGTAACATTGCGTACGACCCAGAGCATCATCTCCGTAAGCTTGTTTCAAAAGATTAAACGTTTCTGTGAAGGTTTTTCTCAGTTTTACGCAAAACTTTGTGGTGCATCGTTGCTCCAAAAAGTAGCACTTTTCAAAAATCGCCACTAATACTTAAATAAGAATATCACGAAAACTAAACGAGATATCAACAATCCAAGAGCATGCTCTTACAAAGAAGGTTATGTACAAGGCAGTGCTGCCAACAGCTTATCATTAAATATCTCCGTTGGCACGTAATTCAAAATGTTCGGTTGTTATCTGAACAGGCCTCGTATAATATATTTATCGTTAGGGGTCATTTTTACCACTCCATTTTTACCACTCCATTTATACCACTCCATTTTTACCACTCTATATTTACCACTATATTTTTTCCACCATTTTATTACCATCATATTTTATTACAAATCATATTTTTCCTGATTTACATCATAATTGGGTACATCAAAATTGGATGTTGTGACCAACGGCCCTAAGATACTTAGCAATAAATTCGTCTTCGTCTCTACGGGTTTCATAATCGACACGATGTTGAAAATTCGTTCTTCCGCTTAGACGCTGGACAGATTTTCAGTCCTCTTAATTTTTCTTCCCAAGTCCAACTCTCGAAGCATCGTCTCAGTATCCCCTTGCTCCTTCTACAACTCCGCCAAGAACGCGTAGAGGCTGGGATGATCCTTGCCGACGACTACTGCGAACCGATTGTGCCACCCCTCGCTCATGTTGTTAGTTCTTGACTTGTTCTGCAGCACGGCCTCGTACATGTTCCACAGCCTTGGTGGGTACCTGAATAAATAATCGATAAGAAATCACAGTATCACAGTATCATAAAATACCTAGATACAGTTGCACGACGTCTTCCTCTCGCGGGTCTGCCTCTTATATAATTATCCTCAAAATAATCTGCAATTTCTTGGAAAGCGTCAGGCATATCTTCCACGAAGATATCAAACGCCTCGCCCACGTCTTCCACGGATACAAATGCTGTTGCGCACATCATTTGAGCGGCTTGTTTAATGGAACGATCTTCGGGATCGTTGTACGATTGCTGAAGACCCGCAGATTGAATTCAATCGATCAAAAATAGAACCGAATGAATATTTTATACAGACTTGTAAATACTTCAGAAATATTTGTAAGATAACTAGTAGTAAATAATATATGGTAGTAAAACCGGAGTGGTAAAAAGAATTGGTGGTAAAAAATATATGGTGCTAAAAATGGAGTGGTAAAAATGTCGTACAATCTATATTTATTATAACGCAAAACACCTAATGGTATTTTACTGTAATTATTACAATCTGATAAAAAATTTATTAATGAGTAATATTATGTTAACTTAAATTACTAAATGAAGGTTTATTGCTAAGGGCTCGTTTATTAGTAGCGCTTAGATTCTAACAACTTAATAACACTTATATTAGCATCTACACTAGCACTATGCTCTGCTTCTGCCCTAACACAATATTAAACTAACTCGAATAGTTTGGTCCGCTGTTGTCTTTTGGTCAAATTCCTGTGATTGAAGAGCTGGAGGGCTTCGACGTTGACGTGTTGAAGAAGTCGCTGTTCATGACTCTTGGCAAATTTGTTTATTGTCTTATTGACAGTATTCATTTTCAAGTCTCTATAGAAGTACTAAGGAGTGTTGTCAATGCACCTTGGTATTTCCGAAACAGTGACCGTTTTGGAAATACTAAGGTGCATTGACAGTACTCCTTAGTACTTTGTTTTGGTATCGCTGGATTATTTCTCTATTGCTCTTTTTGGAAATAAGTGATTAGGGGATTGTTTTAATTTTTGAAATGTTTTTATTTCATATTCAAAAAAATGTTGATGTGTCCATCATAGCGTACAAGGCGCTGATTCACTAGGAAGTGTTCAACTTTTACTCTCGCAATTTAGCGTTAAATTTGGACGTGCGCGATTTATGACGCCCAACTAGGGGCCACAGCGTTAACCTGGCCCCACGTTGGGCGCCAAAAACCTCAAATCCAAGCGTTTCTAGTATTATTAAACGAGAGTTTTTCACTCCTAGATTAAGCATGAAGTAAAATTTTAAACTGGTATGTATACAGAATGAACGAAAAGGTGTGGCCAAACCTTCAGGAAATATTCCGCACACATAGAGAAAGAAAATATGTTATATAGCAAAATATTCACAAAATAAATATTTGTTTGCTACATCCTAGTAAATATCAATCACATCTCAGCTGTATATAGTTTCAACTTTACTTTACATCAGTGGTTTATACGCGTGGAGCATGAAGTAAAATTTCGAGTTTAGAAAAGCCCCGTGAAAATTTGTCTCGGGTCGCTGCGCGACCCTCGACAAATTTTCTACGCGGGGCTTTTCTAAACTCGAAATTTTACTTCATGCTCAGTCTGGGAGTGGAAGACACTCGTTACTTATGTGTGTCACAACTATTAAAATGTGTGTCGCATATTCCAAATAAAATTGTGTGTATAATATGTGCATTATTTAATTTTGTGGGCAGCATAAATAGGGTGCATTAAATACTCAATTTCATTCAACACGGCATTTGCGTGTTTAATATGGTTTTTAAACCACGCTAATTCGCGTTTTGATTGGTTCACACAACGCGATTTATGATGACGTCAGTTACAAGCACTATTGCACAAATCATGATACTGCGATCTGTCAGATTATTAGAAAACAAAACGAAAAATAAAAAATAAAAAGAAAACATTTCAGTGAATCAGTGACTAACTGAATCAGCCACTCAGTGAATTATTATAAAACTAATCGAAAAATTAAAAATAAAAAGAAAACATTTCAGTGAATCAGCGACTCAGTGAATTAGTAAAACAGTGAGTTAGTAAATCAGTGAATCAATGAATTAGTGATTCAATGGCTCGGTGAATCTGTGAATCAGGGAATCATTGAATCATGCAAGCAGGTAATATTTTCAAGTTTACTTTAAATCAGTGGTTTTATACGCGTGGCGCATGAATTAAAATTTCGAGTTTAGAAAAGCCCCGTGAAAATTTGTCTCGGGTCGCTGCGCGACCCTCGACAAATTTTCTACACGGGGCTTTTCTAAACTCGAAATTTTACTTCATGCTTAGTCTGGGAGTGGAAGACACTCGTTACTTTAAAATGTGTCACAACTATTAAAATGTTTGTCGCATATTTCAAATAATATTGTGTGTATAATATGTGCATTATTTAATTTTGTGGGCAGCATAAATGGGGTGCATTAAACACTCAATTTCATTCAACACGGCATTTGCGTGTTTAATATGGTTTTTAAACCACGCTAATTCGCGTTTTGATTAGTTCACACAACGCGATTTATGATGACGTCAGTTACAAGCGCTATTACACAAATCATGATACTGCGATCTGTCAGATTATTATAAAACAAAACGAAAAATAAAAAATAAAAAGAAAACATTTCAGTGAATCAGTGACTAACTGAATCACTCACTCAGTGAATTATTATAAAACTAATCGAAAAATTAAAAATAATAAGAAAACATTTCAGTGAATGAGCGACTCAGTGAATTAGTAAAACAGTGAGGTAGTAAATCAGTGAATCAATGAATTAGTGATTCAATGGCTCGGTGAATCTGTGAATCAGGGAATCATTGAATCATGCAAGCAGGTAATATTTTCAAGTTTACTTTAAATCAGTGGTTTTATACGCGTGGCGCATGAAGTAAAATTTCGAGTTTAGAAAAGCCCCGTGAAAATTTGTCTCGGGTCGCTGTTATATAGCAAAATATTCACAAAATAAATATTTGTTTGCTACATTCTAGTAAATATCTATCACATCTCAGCTGTATATATTTTCAACTTTACTTTAAATCAGTGGTTTATACGCGTGGCGCATGAAGTAAAATTTCGAGTTTAGAAAAGCCCCGTGAAAATTTGTCTCGGGTCGCTGCGCGACCCTCGACAAATTTTCTACGCGGGGCTTTTCTAAACTCGAAATTTTACTTCATGCTTAGTCTGGGAGTGGAAGACACTCGTTGCTTTAAAATATGTCGCAACTATCAAAATGTATGTCGCATGTTGCAAATAATATAAAATGATAAATCATAATAATAAATAAAATATAGAATATTATTTTAAAAATGCGACACATATTTTGATAGTTCTGACTTATTTTAAAGTAGCGAGTGTCTTCCACTCCCAGACTAAGCATGAAGTAAAATTTCGAGTTTAGAAAAGCCCCACGTAGAAAATTTGTCGAGGGTCGCGCAGCGACCCGAGACAAATTTTCGCGGGGCTTTTCTAAACTCGAAATTTTACTTTATGCGCCACGCGTATAAACCACTGATTTAAAGTAAAGTTGAAAATATTACCTGCCTGAATGATTCACTGATTTGAATAATTCCCTGATTCACAGATTTACCGAGTCACTGAGTTACTGATTCACTGAGTCACTGATTAATCTTTTCTTTTTATTTTTCGTTTTGTTTTATAATAGCCTGACAGATTGCGGTATCATGATTCGGTAGTAGGGCTTGTAACTGAGGTCATCATAAATCGCATTCTGTGAACCAATCAAAACGCGAATTAGCGTGGTTTAAAACCATATTAAACACGCAAATGCAGTGTTGAATGAAATTGAGTGTTTAATGCACCCACAAAAATGCCCACAAAATTAACTAATGCGCTTATTATATACACAATAATATTTGAAACATGCGACACACATTTTAATAGTTGTGACATATTTTAAAGTAACGAGTGTCTTCCACTCCCAGACTAAGCATGAAGTAAAATTTCGAGTTTAGAAAAGCCCCGCGTAGAAAATTTGTCGAGGGTCGCGCAGCGACCCGAGACAAATTTTCACGGGGCTTTTCTAAACTCGAAATTTTACTTCATGCGCCACGCGTATAAACCACTGATTTAAAGTAAAGTTGAAAATATTACCTGTGTTAAATAATTTAAAAATGACCTGTGTTAAGGTAACAATAAGATAACTGTCACAAACTTATTAACTTGTGGTTGCATTAAAACTGTCAAAATGATAAGATTGAAGATTGTAATTCTCAAATTTCTAATAATTTCCGCAAACAAAGTTCCCTTATGATGAATTCTAGACAATTCCTGAAATATTTCTGTGTTACATTTCCGCAAACAAAGTTCCCTTATGATGAATTCTAGATAATTCCTGAAATATTTCTGTGTACACACATTTTATCTTGCTGTATTTGTTCTTTTCTTAAAATTCTACTACGCAATCAGTCAATATTTTTATTAAAGGAGTCGATAAGTCTCTGAAATTAAAAAAAAATAGTTTCCAGTGCATGCGTGGTGAATCGATTCATTTCCTGCTGCTGGTTGAAAGAGCCCACACCGCACATGTACAAACAGACCGGGCCGCGATAAGGGCGCGATAACGCGGACGAAAACAGAATTATCGGGCCCGGTTTCCAGGCTGATAAGGCATGACTTGTGTACATTGGAATCGTTCAAACATCGCTCTCGTACTACGTAGCGCAGGAAATTTTTTGCCACGGGTTGCGTAACGTGTAATGTATGCAAAATTTTCACGGTGATAAGGATTTTCATTTGAATGCTTGTATAAGTTATGAATTTGAGAAAAAAATCCTTTCATAGATATCTAGGATGCTGATTAGTTCGTATTACCAGTTTTGCAATAATTTATTATGACTATAATATTATCTGCTGATTGACACTTTTCTTAAGATTGTATGAAATGAATACATTTTTTGTAAAAGAGTTCAATTTGAAACTTCTAGCAACCGTTTCCAATTATTGATTAAGGGACGGTTGCATCAAACACATTGAACTAGTTCAACTCTGAACTCTGGTTCAAAGTGACATTAGAACAAAGAGAACTATACTATCATCTTGAACTCGAGTTCAGCTCGAACTCAAGTTCAACTTTTATGGTGCAACTGGGCCTAAGCATAAAGTAACATTACCAATTTAGAAAAGCCTAAAAATTTAATATTAATAATGAAAGAATGATGGAGAATGCTAATTGAATGATAAAATAAATTTGAGGTTATGGTAAACTGTGTGTTAGCAGTCAGTAGTGCCAATATAATTTAAAATTCAAAGCCTACTCTAAATCATGTTTTGAATGATCGTAAGCTTGAACTCAAGTTCAACTTTTATGGTGCAACTGGGCCTAAGCATAAAGTAAAATTTCCAATTTAGAAAAGCCCACAAATTTAATATTAATAATGAAAGAATGATGGGGTATGCTAATTGAATGATGGAATAAATTTGAGGTTATGGTAAACTGTGTGTTAGCAGTCAGTAGTGCCAATATAATTTAAAATTCAAAGCCTACTCTAAATCATGTTTTGAATGATCGTAAGCTTGAACTCAAGTTCAACTTTTATGGTGCAACTGGGCCTAAGCATAAAGTAAAATTTCCAATTTAGAAAAGCCCACAAATTTAATATTAATAATGAAAGAATGATGGGGTATGCTAATTGAATGATGGAATAAATTTGAGGTTATGGTAAACTGTGTGTTAGCAGTCAGTAGTGCCAATCTAATTTAAAATTCAAAGCCTACTTCAAATCATGCTTTAAATGATCGCACAATACTATTAAAGTATAAAGTAGTTGTTTCAAGTGGTTGAATTAGTCTTTCTATTACACATTAGTTGTAGATTTCGAAAATTATTTTAATGCGTATCTTAGTTTGTCTAGTGTATTATTATTCGGTGAATATTAAATATGTGCTGAATAAATTATCGGTAAAAATCCCGTTTAGTAGTACCATCGTGTATAACGAAAAAAAGTGTATGTATCTATTCTGTACGAGTGACCTTGGCTAAGCATTTTTTTTTTTTTGGCTTACGGTTATAATAATGTGTACCAGTCCGTGATGTAACGTTTACACATTTGAATTTTATGTTAATTATAATTATCTACTTTTCCGCACACGGCGACTACGTGCAATGAATCACTTCACGTGTTTACAATTGAAACAGAAAGAGAGAGAGAGACAACAAAAAAACTTGTAATTTAAATAAACAATAATTCTTTTTAGCAAAAAAAATGGAAGGGGCTAAATGCAGAATTGACAATCTCCGGTTGCCTAAACTGCTAATTAAATGATGGAATAAATTTGACGGTATGCTAAACTATGCCAATATAATTTAAAACTCAAAGCCTACTTTGAATCATGTTTTAAACCAGTGGTCTCCAAACTACGGCCCGCGGGCCCGCGACTTACATGAATCCGGCCCGCGATTGTTTGTAATTTTTTTTGTAAATGTCATATTTTGTAACAATTGTTCCTTAAATTTTTCATCATTTTATAAAATTAATCGGATCTTGGCCGACTTTATTATGTAGAATTGTATTTGTGGCCCGCGAAGAAGATAGTTTGCAGAACCAGGTTTTAAACGATCGCACTGTAGATTTGCACACGTGCTATGGTTTGCATCGCGTCGGCAAATCCAAATTTTCTGGCTTTTCGAAACTAGACATTTTTCTTCATGCTTAATCAAGGAGTGATAGCACTTATTAAACTGGCTATCAAATTGAACGCTTTTATAAAACCAGTGGCCCGTTCACCAGAGACAACAGTTGGGAGTTTACTGCTAACTGTTGAAGAATTCTCTGATGACCCGATTGTTAATCGTGAACGTGTTAAGGATTTTTGCAATCGTACAAAATAGACCGTTCATTAGAGCACCAACATTCATCACAAACAAATCCAAACATAATGAATGTTGAACATTTTAATGAACAGGCCCATTGATTGTCTAAAATTTTATTCAATTTCTAATAACAGTTTCGTAACAATTTTTAAAATGTATTCCTTTTTTTTATTTAGTAAATATAAGAATCGTCTCATGTATTAATATTGATGTTTTTATAGCACTTGTTTTCGTTCAATTGGTTTTAAATCAATTAAAATTATTGCGTTGAAAAGATCAATACTAATACACTTAAACGATACTCGTCAATTTCATAAATAATGTGGATATTGAACATTACAATACAATTCATGTACGTGGTGCATCCAGAAAGTAAGTTCCGTTTGTATTTCTTGTCACCGCAGCGCTTTGATTGAAATTTTGTGCATGCGCGTTACTTACCATAACTTATTGAGAAGAAGTTGCCCTTAATATGAGTTGGCTTAGTGTTGTGTACGCCTGGCCGTAGCCAGAGGGAGGATATGGAGGTTAAACCTCCCCACCCCCCCAGTAAATGTTAAATGTTTGATGTAAAAGTGGCCTTGTAAAAGCAAAAACAATATATTTACCATTAAAACTCTTCCCCTGAAATTTTCTTATAACCCCTTCCGAATTTTTTTTCTGGCTACGGCCTTGCGCTTGGTGGTGCTTGTTTGAAGAGACGAATAAAATTGAAAATTCCACCGATTGTGAGATAAGGTCTGCAATTTCTCTCCTCAACGCGAAGAACATTAAACCAGTCCACATTCATCAACAGATCTATCAGGTGTATGGAGAAAATATGATAAGTGATTCAATGGTAACGACATTTTCACCCATCTCCTTACTATTGCATCACACCATATTTTCAATGAAGGATCTGAAGGACGTGATAATGTGCATGATGACGAACAAAGTAAGCGTCCATGTTTGACTAGTAATGAACTGGTTGCTGCAGTTGAAGAAATGATTCACGAAAACCGAAAGTGTACAATTTCTGCTCCCTCTATAAGTCTTGGTGACAAGAGGTTAAGCAATGACGATGAGATCAAAGAACATGTTTGTTTTGCATCTATCTGTGAACATCAAGTGGTCTTTCGTTTGTGTTTGCTCATTTGGGCTTGTAACTGAGGTCATCATAAATCGCATTCTGTGAACCAATCAAAACGCGAATTAGCGTGGTTTAAAAACCATATTAAACACGCAAATGCAGTGTTGAATGAAATTGAGTGTTTAATGCACCCACAAAAATGCCCACAAAATTAAGTAATGCGCATATTATATACACAATAATATTTGAAACATGCGACACACATTTTAATAGTTGTGGCATATTTTAAAGTAACGAGTGTCTTCCACTCCCAGACTAAGCATGAAGTAAAATTTCGAGTTTAGAAAAGCCCCGCGTAGAAAATTTGTCGAGGGTCGCGCAGCGACCCGAGACAAATTTTCACGGGGCTTTTCTAAACTCGAAATTTTACTTCATGCGCCACGCGTATAAACCACTGATTTAAAGTAAAGTTGAAAATATTACCTGTGTTAAATAATTTAAAAATGATCTGTGTTAAGGTAACAATAAGATAACTGTCACAAACTTATGAACTTGTGGTTGCATTAAATACATTAAAACTGTCAAAATTATGAGATTGAAGATTGTAATTCTCAAATTTCTAATAATTTCCGCAAACAAAGTTCCCTTATGATGAATTCTAGATAATTCCTGAAATATTTCTGTGTACACACATTTTATCTTGCTGTATTTGTTCTTTTCTTAAATTTCTACTACGCAATCAGTCAATATTTTTATTAAAGGAGTCGATAAGTCTGCAATTTCTCTCCTCAACGCGAAGAACATTAAACCAGTCCACATTCATCAAGAGATCTATCAGGTGTATGGAGAAAATATGATAAGTGATTCAATGGTAACGACATTTTCACCCATCTCCTTACTATTGCATCACACCCTATTTTCAATGAAGGATCTGAAGGACGTGATAATGTGCATGATGACGAACAAAGTAAGCGTCCATGTTTGACTAGTAATGAACTGGTTGCTGCAGTTGAAGAAATGATTCACGAAAACCGAAAGTGTACAATTTCTGCTCCCTCTATAAGTCTTGGTGACAAGAGGTTAAGCAATGACGATGAGATCAAAGAACATGTTTGTTTTGCTCCTATCTGTGAACATCAAGTGGTCTTTCGTTTGTGTTTGCTCATTTGGGTTCACAGTGCATTTCTTGTTGAAGATGTATTGGGGGATCTTCTGGTCTAGTTTGCCGCTCAGATGGGGCGGGCCCTATTTGAGAATGCTTCCGTGTCCTGTTGAGGTTTGGTATGACCAAGTGTCCATGGCTTTGAGTCTTTCTGCACTGTTTCTTGCCACTTCTTTGATATGTATATCAAGCGGTAAGAGGCAGGTTTCGTTTCCAATGCTGCGGTGGGTGTTGTTCTAAATACACCAGTTGTACACGTACACGCTAGCCTTTGAATGTGGTTTAGTTTTGCTTTTGCTCCTGTTTGGTTCGTCCTAGTCCACCAAACTAGAGCTCCATACTCGAGTGCCGGTCTAATAATACTTGTGTATATCCAGAGTGATATCTTCGGTGATAGTCCCCAGGTATTGCCGATAGCTTTCCTACATTGCCAGAAGGCTTTGCTTGCTTCATCAGTTTTGTATTCAAGCTGTTTGGGCCAATTTAGTTAGGAGTCAAGGTATACTCCTAGGTATTTGACTTCTTTCGATAGCGTTAGTTGTTTGCTAAACAAGGTAGGTAGAGTGTATGAGCCTATCTTGTGTTTGTTGGTGAACATTACTACTTCTGTTTTTGTGGGGTTCACTAAGAACATGTTGTTACTTGGTTGACATTACAGGCGGCACCTTCTTATAATAAGGGAATACAAAAGCTTGTGCCTAGCTATGACAAGTGCCTACAAAATGGTGAGAGTTTAAGGTTCAACGATTCTTTCACTATAATTTTTTTGTTCTGAATATGTATTTTATTTCTTTAACCAGTCAAACGGAACTTACTTCGTGGATATACCACGTATATTCAATGAGATTAATGTTAGTCATTAGTACTATGCTATATTAGATGCGTGTACTAGATTGTATAGTTTCTGGCCATTAGCTTAAATTAATTTCCTGATCAACATGAAAAATGTATATAAAAAATAACATTAGAAGATGGAAATCGGTTGATAATGTTGAAGTTTATGCGGTTTAATGTTTTATATAATTGATATAGCAGTTATGAATAGATATTTTCTTCTTCCTTAAATCCTGTATCATGCTTAGACGTTTACTTTGACGTCTAAGCATGGTTTTTACAAATCGATAGATGGCGTTACATTCGCCAGAAATTAATTAATTACTGCAAAGGCTCGGAGTGATCCTCGAAGTTTCTGCGAGCCTCCCCATAAATGAATATTATTCTTATTGAGAACCAAAAAACACTATATCTGCACAAGTAGAAAAATGTTTATATTACGTCGGTATTGCTGATAATCATTTAAAAATAACTTCATAACACTTTAATGGTTATTTTTAAAATTATTGAAAAAAAAAATTATGATCGCTAATTCTAGCGCCATCTGTCATAAATTGAAAAACGTTTTTCAGACAATAGTATATTGTACAACGAGAGTGGATATGATGCTTATCTAAACTAGAAATTTTACTCCATGCGCCACCCGTATAAAACACTAAAATATTGTGAACCATATGTACATTTCAACCTCACGTGAAATCAATGTTTTATACGCGTGGCGCATGAAGTAAAATTTCGAGTTTAGAAAAGCCCAGAAAATTTGTCTCGGGTCGCTGCGCGACCCTCGACAAATTTTCACGGGGCTTTTCTAAACTCGAAATTTTACTTCATGCTTAGTCTGGGAGTGGAAAACACTCGTTTAAAGCTTCAAATTGAACTCTTTAAAAAAAAAAACGAATGTCGGAAAATTTACATCGTATGCACAGAAAAATCCCCTGTATATCCTTTGGCTTACAGGGTTTTCATATGCAAATTTAAAATTTATCGCGCGATTTTTTGGGCAGGTATTCTTGCTCTGTATCTTTGGCAGAATGTCTCAACTCCAGAGAAGTACACGAATCACTTTTACACTCACTATTTATAATTTTATTAATTATAAGGACAATTTAAAAAAATTCTTGTGACGGAATCTCTTGATATGTGTCGTTTACAAAACTTCAATTGGTTTAGTACGAGTTGTTACCCGGATGCGTAAACAAACGTAACTAACAATTTTTTATATCCTAACAAGAGTGGATATGATGCTTATATCATTCATTACACTTTAGTATGCAAATATAATATGAATTTCAGGGTAGGAGTAGGAAAAGTTATTTATTTTCTGACGTACAATCTAAATCGAAAATAAAACATAAGGGTTTTCATTTAAAGTTTTAAAGTTGACCCAAAATGAGGACATTCAAGACATTTTTAATCAATCATTTTTATCTCGCATAGGAACATTATTCCTGCGTAAATTTCCACGCCAGCTGTGTACAGTTCTTAGAGTCGACGGGAAATCTTATCTGCTATCAAAATATTTGTTCTTCAAATCTTATCTAAAAATAACATAATACATACACACATGGGAACAGCTGTCAATATTTAACTTTTTCATCTTTTATTGCCAACGCCAGATATAACCTATTCGACGAACGAATTTATTCAATAAATGAATGTTTTCCCTTTGCTATACCATTGTCCACCATAATTATCAAACTGTTTAATTTAAAGTAAAAAGGGGATATATTGTTTAAATTCCAGTTCTTTAAATTAATGGGCTTTTGTTAACTAAACAATTGATTCAAATGATTGGAAACATCAAAATTAACATAAGTAACAAACTTAACGACTATCTTTAAGGACCTTTAACCATGAGTATAGCCAGGCTTTTTACCAGAGTGGGACACGAGACAAAAAAATATGCTAAGTGTAGCGAAACGGAGCGCCCGGCGAATCCAAATTTTAAAGTACAATTTGAGGGAAGAGAGAATTTACAAAAGAAAGACTGTTTTCCCCAAAGGAAGACAATTGATCACCTTATATATACTGATGCCGCTTTAAATATTCTATAAGAAAATTATTTATCTCATAAATATGTTCATATTCTTATTAGGGAAGGATCAGATCATTGGCCATAAACAGAAAATGACCAATTTCATAATTGCGCTAAATAGAAGATATCCATCCAATGCGAGTGCTCAGGTCCATCCGTTCGCACGGTCTGCCAGCGCGCAGCGCCTGCTAAAAACCCCTTTGACCATTTCCAGAGAAGGCAGAAAGGCCGGAGTGAACGCGCGCCGCCGCCGGCCTGAAATCGATTCGAAAATATAGGCTCGCCGAGATGGACGGAGCGCCAAAAATGGTGGCGAAACGGCTTTCCAGTTTCTGCGGCCTGCATTTTTTCGCCGGCAAACGGGTTCCACGAGAAGAAGTTCTCTTTAATAAGCGGCGTGTTTCTGTTCCCTCGATTGTTTCTTTTTGGTCGTGGTGGCATAGCCAGGGGAATTATTATATGCTCTATTGCGAAATTATTGCGCTTTCTAACATGATCCCAATAGAAGTATCTTTTACGATGTTTAAAATTACCTAGATTATTGTTTTTAAAGGCACTGTTGCGTAAAAGCATCACCTGAATGCAAGGACTGGGTAACCCAAATTCGACTTGTTTATGTTCAGTTGTATCCAAATTTTGAACTGAGTAAATATATGAATTGCAAACAGTCAACTCTAGACCGCCAAATATATTAAAATCTCCACTTAAAATCACCAGAAATCACCAGATTTTTTGCATAGTTTAAAACATTTAGGTTAGCTTAGATAAAAGTTACACGAGCTACAATCAATAGTAGATAGATAATTGTTGGGGTGGCCTCGTGGCCTGTACCACCGCGACATTTGCAGATCTATTGTGGATTTCAATCATAGTAGCTCGTGTAACTTTTATCTAAGCTAACCTAAACAACATATTAGATTAAACACCATTTGATTAGGTTATATAACACTTAGGTTAGGTTAAGGCCTAGCATTGTGATGGAGGAGCAATACTTCGCAGATGGGACAATCTCGTCTTTTGTGTTGATTCTGATGTCTAACTTCATTCAGGAGGTAGCAGTAGCAAATTGTGTTGTTGGTTCGACGTCTGTGTAAGAAATTCACGATTTGGACCCCTCTCCAGTCCGAAAAAACCGTGGACAACTCAGACAATCGAATTTTGGAGTTCACAGGTTTCCCTAGGACTTTGCTTTTCGCTTGATTTCGATGCCCGAATCTTCTTCTCAAACTTTTTCTATGAAATTTTATCTTACCCAAACCGGACCTGCAGTTTGTGGTAATTTCGTCTGGTTTTGCGTTTTCATGGATGAGAAACTTAATAATTACGTATTGCGCAAAAGAGACAGGTCCACTCTTTACATTTGTTAGTATAGCTACTTTCTGCAAGCACGCTTAAAGGTTAGGAATTCCCTACAATAACCACTGCAGAGAGTGCCTTCATGAAGAAGAGTAGGAAAGCGTTGAGCACTACCTCTGTCAATGCCCCTCTCTAGCTGGAATAAAAGGTTCATACCTAGGCCGTTAAGTTCTCGAGTCGCTAGATGTTAAGAACCTTTCAAAGTTTGTCATCAGCTCCAAATGGTTCATACCTAAGCCGTTCGTACCTGGTTGAACTCTCTGACCTCGAGTCGCTAGATGGTAAAAACCTTTCAAAGTTTGTCAACAGCTCCAAATGGTTTTCGTAAGAGAATGGTTAAACCGTGGTATCACAATGGGCCCTCTTCGGGCCTAAGTGTGCACCTCCATGTGCAGTGCAACCACTACAACCTAACTTAACCCTAGTATAGCTATTTAATGAAGGGCAGAACAATCCGGCTGGTGAGGTACCCTAACTCTAAGCATCCCAACTTAAAGAATGTTAAGTCAAGTCACATATAAATACCACTACTAATGCTCAGAAGACAAAGGGTCGTTTATATTTGATCAACCTACGTAGTTAAATTTCGAGTTTAAAAAATCCTGAAAATATTATTTGCCAGCGCAAGCGAAGCGAGTAAAATTTTTTGTTATAATTTTAGTAAGTGTCAAATTAGGGTGACAAGAAGGCGAAATTATTCAACAAGTCAGATTTTCAGTGGCTAATGGAATTTTGAATTCAGTTTCGATATTTTATGCAACAGTCCCGAATTCATGCATAAATATTGAATTTAATTATAACCGAAATTAACCCCTCGGACTCTGACCTCGTTAAATTACACAACAAAACATTACTCTGTTCATAATTTCCACCAAACATACCCTCTCCACGTCATTATATGAACAAATCGATCGCCGACTAGGATACCGACACGTCTCTTCCACACCAGAAGCCACGTCACCCAGATCAACAAATTACCCTTTGTAAAAAACAATCAAACATGTAAATAATTTACCCTTTGTACAAAAAATTAACATCGCGTTTGTCGATTGTTCACCTCCGATTTTTTAATTGGCAATGTAAACAGATTTCATTTTCAATATTATTGTATTCCGAAGAGGCGTGCGTTTCGGGATCAATAGTGCACCACCAGCGCCGGTGGCAGCAGCAGCAGCGGGCTTTCCCCCACAGCTCACCAGGAACAGCGGGATAGGTCCTGCAGGAGGCGACGGATCAATAGCGAAAGGCCCCCATTTCAGTATTGATCGGTGTCGCGCGGCCATCTTGTGCGTTTTATGCAAATTGCAAAATGGCGATTAAGCCGATTGCACTCGAATTGTGCGCTTTGGATGTGTGTTCAAAGTGGTATAATAGCTAAATTCAAGGAATTGTAATAAATTCTAGGGATTATAAGGATTCAGATTTAAATTAACTCTCGTTTTGGAATATCGCTAACTTAATTTTCTTTAGTTTTTCCATGTGCAGCAACTGCCAATTGTTTTTTTACATTTGTATGTATTAGCATATATGGTATATTCAGTTAGCCAGTCTCTATATAAAATTTGGTAGCCGCGTTTGGATGCTGCATCCAGAAGCGAGAACGGTGATTCCTGTAGATAGTCGTCTGTCTTACTCTTACCCCACATCCTGACTATGGTCTCTCCTTTTCTACTCAATTTCTAGTTCTCCTATAATTTTTGGCTCCCCTTGGTATCACCGTAAAACATAATAAAATCATTTGCCTTACTTATTATGTTTACCAGATCTGGACCTTAAGTCCGGTTACGTTCCTGTAACTAAAAGTCAGTGGCGTATTTGCAAAACATAATTGCTGAATATTTTTTATAATAATTAGACATTTGCCTATTTAAACCCCTACCTTGACAACTTTCAGGCTACACCATTGTCAACGTTTGCGTTGGTGGAATTACTGTAAAAGGATTAGTAGACAGACTATATTTATTTTCAATGTTTTATTATCTGGATGTATTTTTGAAAGCACGTAAACATAAAAACACTCGCCGAGGGCTGAAAGAAGCGTAATCCCATCGGTTCTAGAGCGAGAGAGGGAGAGGAGGAGGGGTGAATATTAAACAGCGGATTCCGGGGGGCCCCCTGAAAGGGCATTAAAGGGAAAATCTTTAGGAGCGTGTCCGCGCATGTTAACGCATAATGATTTCCAAGGAGTGCGGCCAAATGAGTGGAGAAAGAATTCGCAGAATCCCGCGAGCCGTGCGCCCTGAATGCCCGAATGAGACAGGACCGGAGGAGCACCTCTATTGATCCTTCCTTCGAAATGCATAAGTAACCCAACCCGCCCGATTCATAATCAAACACACACATACATACTGTGCGATCGTTTAAATTATGATTTAGAGTGGCCGCATTTTTTTTGTGCGGTTGCCCAGAATGCTAATTAAATGGTAGAATAAATTTGAGGTTATGATAAACTATCTGTCAACAGTCAGCAGCGACGGCTCGCAGCCTAACTTCAGGGTCAGCCACAGCGCCAAGGCACACAAAATTTGAGGTTGGGATCGCGCTTTATAAATACAAGCAATTGCACAACAAAGTCACCTTTCAATAACGGATACATATTACATTGGGTCTCGGGCCTACCCTGAAGTTAGGCTGCGAGCCGCCGCTGACAGTCAGAAGTGCCAATCTAATTTAAAATTCAAAGCCTACTCTAAATCATGATTTAAATGATCGCACGGTATCAACGCAAACGCTTGTAAATTAGATGATTGGGTAATTTTTCGCGATGCGACTTAAGTCGGTAAATGAGCGGCAACAGCGCGCGGACTTAAATAGTTGCGGATGCTGTGGATGCAATTGCATGAGTACGGGTCGTGTCTGTGTTTGAATGTGTGTGTGTGCGCGGGTGAAAAGATAGAGAGGATGCACGTCATCAGGCCTTGAACTCTCTTCATGACTAACATGGAACGAAAAATAAATATACGCGATCGCCGCCGCTAATGCGGCGTTGCCGCTTCCTGCATGCGTCACGGTGTTTATTTATTATCTGGGCGCTCTGCTGGACGTTTATTTAATAATACGCAGTCTCGCATGCGAGTTTAAAATTTAAATAATTGAAAACAATATGTAATGCGCTGGAGTGTATTAATATTTAACATTGATAGGTCCAGATGTTTAGGTTATGATTAGGTTTTCGAGAGAAATTTTTAATTTTTTTTTCATTTTCAAGAAAATGCACTCAATACTCAACATTATAAATAATCCAAACTGGTTACTTTCCCCAGAAAAAAATGTTTATCCCAATTTGTTGCAAAGTTCAGTATCGAAAGAATTGAATATATCCACTCAAATTAAGCTGGAAGTGTTAAAAAAATAATTCAGGGAAAAATAAATTTACCACGTTAATCCCAACATTCATAAGAATGAATTTGATTTTTTTTTCAGATTTTTAAAAAAATAAAAATGTTTACATGAAAATTAAGTTTTGCGTAAGTTTTTTTTCGAGAGAAAATTTTAATTTTTTTTTAATTTTCAAAAAAATAATGTACACACTCAACAACATTATAAATAATCTAAACTGGTTATTTTCCCCCCACAAAAAAATGTTTACCTCAATTTGTCGCAAAATTCAGTGTCGAAAGAATTGAACATATCCACTCAATTCAATTTGGAAGTGTTAAAAAAAAATCAGGGGAAAATAAATTTACCACGTTAATCCCAACATTCATAAGAATGCCTCTGATTTTTTTCAAATTTTTAAAAAAATAAAAATATTCACCTGAAAATTATGTATGTATGAAAAAAAATCGATTTTCGAGAGAAAATTTATATTTTTTTTTTAATTTTCAAAAAAAAATGTACACACTCAACAATATTATAAATAATGTAAACTGGTTATTTTCCCAAAAAAAAAAAATGTTTACGCCAATTTGTCGCAAAATTCAATATCGAAATAATTGAATATATCCACTCAATTCAAGCTGGGAAGTGTTAAAAAAATAATTCATGAAAAAATAAATTTACCACGTTAATTCCAACAATTATAAGAATGCCTATGATTTTTTTCAGATTTTTATAAAAATAAAAATATTTACCTGAAAATTGTGTTTTTCGTAAGGGTATGGAAAAAAATCGATTTTCCAGAAAAAAATAAATATTTTTTTTAAATTTTCAAACAAATAATGTACACACTCAATAACATTATAAATAATCTAAACTGGTTATTTTCCCCAGGAAAAAGTGTTTACCCTAATTTGTCGCAAAATTCAGTATCGAAAGAATTGAATATATCCACTCAATTTAAGCTGGAAGTGCTAAAAATATAATTCATGGGAATATAAATTCACCACGCTAATCCTAACATTCATAAGAATGCCTCTGAATTTTTTCAGATTTTTAAAAAAATTAAGATATTCACCTGAAAATTGAGTTTTTCGTAAGGGTAGGGTATGGACATTAAAAATAATCTAAACTAGTTATTTTCTCCAGAAAAAAATGTTTACCCTAATTTGTCACAAAATTCAGTATCGAAAAAATTGAATATACAGGGTGTCCCAAAAGTTTGGAAACGGTTGAATATCTCGAGAACACCTCATCGGATCAAGATGGTATAAAATACGTCTTTCTTTATTTTTAAATCTCTATTTAGGCATATAAGGGGTAACTGCTGTTTTTTTAATCAAAGTAATTTTGGTTGTCGCATTTTTTGATCCCTGATCTAAAATTGGTTATGTTATTGTTATTAAAAAATCATTTCGTTATTTTGGCTTTTTCCCCACTTTCTACTAAGATCAAAATTAACTTTACAATACCGTCGGCATTAGCGTGACCCGACGTGCACCACGGGGAGGTTGCATGATCGGATTTTGCACATCATGTAGCCCTGAAAAGGGCTGATTGTTGCACTTCCGGTGGTTTGATGTTTTATCTCCGCCGCCAAATCGTTTTCCTCCTTATCGCAAATGTTCAAACTGGCCGCCATTTTGGCCTTGGCACTGACCCAGTCGGCTGTGAAAATCGTTGATCACGTTAGTCCTCATTTGCGGTATAACTAATGCAGCCTGGTCCATGATGCGATTCCGCAAGTCAGCTAAATTGGCAGGTCTGTTAGTGTACACGCTGTTCTTCACAAATCCCCAGAAGAAGAAATCCAGTGGGGTCAAATCGGCGATCTCGCAGGCCATTCAAGAGGGCCGCGTCGTCCGATCCAACGGTTGGGAAATGTACGGTCCAAAAACTGCCTCACTCTCACGGCGTAATGAGGAGGGGCCCCATCTTGTTGAAACCACACATTTTGCACGTTTCCATGGAACAAATGATTAATTGCTGGTACCACTTCATCTTGCAACAAATCTAAATACTTTTCGCCAGTCAAGTTGCCCTCGATGAAAAACGGCCCCACAACTCCATGTTTAGAAAAACCTGCCCAAACGTTCAGCTTCTCCGGATACTGGCTGTGAATGTCGCTCATCCAGTGAGGATTCGCGTCACACCAATAACGACAATTGTGGCGATTTACTTGACCATTCAGCTGGAATGTCGCTTCGTCGGAGAAAACCACGTTATCCAGGAACGCACGGTCGGCAGCACAACGACGCACCATGTCTCTGCAGAACTCGTTCCTCCTTCGAAAATCATCCTCCAAAAGTTCTTGCACAAGATGAATCTTGTAAGGGTGCCACTTTTCCTCCTGCATTATGCGATGTACTGAAGTCTTGCTGATGCCTTGAGCTTGCGACACTCTCCTTACAGAAATATGAGGGACTTTCACGAAATGCTGCAACACTTCCACCTTCTGATCTTCGTTTGATGCCACTGCGTTCGCGATCCTTCACTGCTCCAGTATCTTCAAATCGTTTCACTGTTTTTTGAACCGTCGATTTTGACACTAGATCACGATGCGGATTGGATGCATTAAACATCTTTGCCACCTCCTCGTAAGATCTCACATTCTCCCCGGACCCACGCATCATTAATAATGATATGCGTTCACTTTCCGATAACCTCATCTCAAAACGACAGATAGCAGCTTAATTAATTTAGCTTTAAAGTTTCTGAGCTATTACCCATTTCTTAGAATTTCACGGAGTCGTCGAGAACGTCAACATTGACTGTCCGAAATAAATGTTCAATAACTACACTTCTGTGCTTTCATTTAAAATTGTAAACATGACAATATGGAAAAAAATTTTCGACGATAAACTGAGCGAAAACTTCCTTTTTTCACCCTCCAAAAAGGGGTTAAGGTGTGGATATTTTGCAACTCCATAAGGAGTTTTTGATAGACAATGAAACTCTGCAAGAAAAATCATTTTTGGTGGTACTTTTTTTTAAAATACCACTTTTTCTACTTTTAAAGGGTGTGTGTGTGTGGGGGGGAGTGGCAATTTGAAAAATTCATAAACTGTTTTTGATACAAAATGCAACAGTGCAAGCAAAATATTTTTTTTCGCAGAAAAATTCAAAACTACCCTTTCCACCACCGAATGGGATTGGGGAGGGAGTGATAAAACAATTAAAAAATAGGAGTTTCCATTTAAGTTTTCTAAACTACCCCCTCGAACCACCCCCCAGAGGGGTGTGGGTGGCTATCGCACAGCATGCCTAAATAGAACTTTAAAAATAATTTAAAAATAAAGAAAGACGTATTTTATACCATCTTGATCCGATGAGGTGTTCTCGAGATATTCAACCGTTTCCAAACTTTTGGGACACCCTGTATACACTCAATTTAAGCTGGAAGTGGTAAAAGAAAATCAGAGCAATAAATAAATGCACCACGTTAATTCCAACATTCATAAGAATGCCTCTGATTTTTTTCAGATTTTCTTAAAAATAAAAACGTTTATCTGAAAATTGAGTTTTTCGTAAGGCGAGGGTATGGAAAAAAATCGATTTTTGAGCGAAAATGTTTATTGCATATTGTAATATGTTTCACAAAGTGCCAGATGAGAAATTAATTCTGTAGTGTGATTTTGATTTCAACCTAAGTAGATTTTTTTTGTATTATTGCTGTTACTGTGTCCCTTTCGATTGTAGTTCGTCACTTAAAGCTGTTATTTTCAGCTAGCTATATATTATTTCTATTAAATTATATATTATGTATACTTAACTTTTAAGCTCCAAACATGTACTGGCAAGTGTAAGGTTTAGCTCATAACACAATAAATGATAAATGATAAAAAAAATCAAGAAATTATCGTTCAGTTTAGGTTTAAATTCGGTTTTTTTTTTCAAAATTGATATTATTTTGCGTTTCTTAGCCAACTCACTTTAATTTTACGTTTGATCCCACGCTATAAATTATAGTGATAATAATTAAGATGTTTGTGTGTCACGATTAAATCTAACGGCCGTGTGTTTTCTTATTCTCCTTATTCTGTCTTTTCCTTCATTTAAGATGAAAATCAGAGTTTCCAGTCACATATAAGCCGCATACACAGGGCCGATTGTTCGTGTATTCGTTTCGCATATGCGACGTTTCGAATCTCGTCACGTTTCGCACGAGTACGTGAAACCCGCAGGACGGAGGATTGGCTCTGCCCCGAGGTCGCTCGCTGAATAAAAACGATGCCTTTCGTACGCGACAGATTTGATACCACCGTCTTTGATTAGAAACGATATTTGAAAAGTCAAATAATTATGTAATAAATACCTTGAAAACCGTCTAAATACTGTTTCATGACTTTGCACCTAAGTTTATATTTACCTATCACTGCCTCAAATTATTTGTATTTATTCCAAATCTAATAAAATGTCTCTGAGGATCAGGTAGGATAGGAGGATCAGGTAATATTCCTTGCTCGGAAATATCTGTCTTCTTTATTATCTGCCCATTTATATGTTCAAATTTAAACAAAAGTTCTAAATACAAGGAATTTTTGTTTTAGGTATATGATTTTTCAATGTAAACTTTCAGACATTCGTGATCTTGTTAAAAACTTTAAATTTAAAACTCTAACGAGTGTTATCCACTCCCAGACTAAGCATGAAGTAAAATTTCGAGTTTAGAAAAGCCCCGTGAAAATTTGTCGAGGGTCGCGCAGCGACCCGAGACAAATTTTCTGGGCTTTTCTAAACTCGAAATTTTACTTCATGCGCCACGCGTATAAAACACTCATTGCAAATGAGGTTCAAGTATGCATAAAGTTCACAATATTTTAGTGTTTTATACGCGTGGCGCATGAAGTAAAATTTCGAGTTTAGAAAAGCCAAAAAAATTTGTCTCGGGTCGCTGCGTGACCCTCGACAAATTTTCACAGGGCTTTTCTAAACTCGAAATTTCACTTCATGCGCCACGCGTATAAAACACTAATTTTAAATGAGGTTTAAATATACATAAAGTTCACAATATTTTAGTGTTTCATACGCGTGGCGCATGAAGTAAAATTTCGAGTTTAGAAAAGCCCAGAAAATTTGTCTCGGGTCGCTGCGCGACCCTCGACAAATTTTCACAGGGCTTTTCTAAACTCGAAATTTTACTTCATGCTTAGTCTGGGAGTGGAAAACACTCATTTAAAGCTTCAAATTGAACTCCTAAAACAAAACAACGAATATCTAAAGATTTAAAGAAAATAATTTCTTTTAGGTAAACATGCGCCTACGCTGTACATTTTCCGACATTCGTTGTTTTTTAAATGCGTTCTATTTGAATCTTTAAACGAGTGTTTTCCACTCCCAGACTAAGCATGAAGTAAAATTTCGAGTTTAGAAAAGCCCCGTGAAAATTTGTCGAGGGTCGCGCAGCGACCCGAGACAAATTTTCTGGGCTTTTCTAAACTCGAAATTTTACTTCATGCGCCACGTGTATAAAACACTCATTTCAAATGAGGTTAAAATATACATAAAGTTCACAATATTTTAGTGAATTATACGCGTGGCGCATGAAGTAAAATTTCGAGTTTACAAATTTTCACGGGGCTTTTCTAAACTCGAAATTTTACTTCATGCTTAGTCTGGGAGTGGAAATCATTCGTTTAAAGCTTTAAATTGAACTCTTAAAACAAAACAACGATATCTAAAGATTTAAAGAAAATAATTTCTTTTAGGTAAACATGCGCCTACGCTGTACATTTTACGACATTCGTTGTTTTTTAAATGCGTTCTATTTGAATCTTTAAACGAGTGTTTTCCACTCCCAGACTAAGCATGAAGTAACATTTCGAGTTTAGAAAAGCCCCGTGAAAATTTGTCGAAGGTCGCGCAGCGACCCGAGACAAATTTTCTGGGCTTTTCTAAACTCGAAATTTTACTTCATGCGCCACGTGTATAAAACACTCATTTCAAATGAGGTTTAAATATACATAAAGTTCACAATATTTTAGTGTTTTATACGCGTGGCCCATGAAGTAAAATTTCGAGTTTAGAAAAGCCCAGAAAATTTGTCTCGGGTCGCGGCGCGACCCGAGACAAATTTTCACGGGGCTTTTCTAAATTCGAAATTTTACTTCATGCTTAGTCTGGGACTGGAAAACACTCATTTAAAGCTTAAAATGGAACTCTTAAAACAAAACAACGAATATCTAAAGATTTAAAGAAAATAATTTCTTCTAGTTAAACATGGGCCTACGCTGTACATTTTCCGACATTCGTTGTTTTTTAAGCAAGTTCTATTTGAATCTTTAAACGAGTGTTTTCCACTCCCAGACTAAGTATGAAGGAAAATTTCGAGTTTAGAAAAGCCCCGTGAAAATTTGTCGAGGGTCGCGCAGCGACCCGAGACAAATTTTCTGGGCTTTTCTAAACTCGAAATTTTACTTCATGCGCCACGCGTATAAAACACTGATTTAAAGTGAAGTTCAAAATATACTTCGACTTAGGTTCGATAACATGCTCATTAATTTTACAAATGTTTGTATGGAATATGTGAAAGTATACTTAAAAGAAAAAATCCCTGTATGTGTTGTAAAGTTGCAAGTTGTTGTGTTCTCTTTTTTGAAAATCTCTGCATCGTGATAATTTATTTGACAAATTATGATTTATTTGTCACATTAATAATAATTTACCTCTAGCATCTCAAAATTTGATGTTTATAATACCCTACTGTTAAAGCAGGACTGCAACTCTTCGCAGTAAATACACCCATTACATTTCCTATGTTCAGTATTAGAAAGTCCATGTCAATACATTATTTCAATAATTTCACGGATTAGGCATCCAAACTTACAGATATTTTATTTATGCTTTTGAAGGGACTGAAATGTTATTTTAGGTTTAATACCAATGTTCAAAGTGAGCACCTTCCTGCTCTAAGCGATAGTAAAATCCTTGTACAACATTTCTTAAAAAAACTGGATTTATTTCATTGCAGGCGGTACTTATTCTGTTTTTTAGTTCTTCTGTACTCTCTATTGCTATATTGTAGATTTTGGATTGGAGATAACCCCAAAGAAATAAATCATTTGGCAATACATCGGGGGGACGAGGTGGCCAAGCTATTAGTCCAAATCTTCCAATCCAGCGATCCTAGAAGGTTTCATTCAGGAAACGTGTAACAGGGCCTGTGCAATGTGGTGGAGCGCCGTCCATTTGAAACCATGAGTTCTCAATTTTGAAGACTTGTAGTTATGGTATAATGTATCTTCGAAGAAGTTTCAAAAATTTAACAGCAGTTATTAAATGAAAGAATGTATTGACATGGACTTTCAAAAGGGAACCTATGTTCAGCGAGAAAAAATCCTCACCAAATATTGATTTTACTAGATTTATAACGGAACTAAAAGTTTTGAAATATACGACTTCAGCTTATCAAAATGTGTAAAAGGCCTCATGTTTGTAATACACTCCACTCCTTATCTGTGGCGTTTGGATTTTATTAAAAAAAATTATCAACATTTGTTTAGCGCCCTAAATGATTAGATAAGCCAACATTCGAGTACGTTCAGCACCGATTCCATATCTGAAAACTCTTCAACGACTCATTGTATGCAAAGACACTTCGGGCCGTTTACCTGTAACGGCCGTTATCAGTGCCGTGAGCGCGCGCTCGCTCGCGATAAAAACTATACGTGCCCCAAGGATTACGTAACTGCCAATAGTAACTACTTTGTCATGTATGTGTAATATGTAAATGTGATATCTAGTCGTAGATTACACGATAAGAAAAAAGAAAAAAAAAGTTAGGTTCAGGCCCGCACCCAGGAGGGCGGGTAAATTGTAGTATGTCGATGTACATGTTGCGGACAAAACACGAAATACGGATAAAACGCGTTTTATCTAGACAAAATGCGTATTGTTCAATGTTTTTAGACAATAGCCGAATAAAATTGTCATTTCGCACATTATCTAGACAAAATGCGTTGTGTCTAAAGGGCTATTAGACAAAATGTGTTGTGTCTAAGGGCTATTAGACAAAATGCGTTGTGTCTAAAGAGCTATTAGATAAAATGTGTTGTGCCTAAGAGCTATTAGACAAAGTGCATTGTGTTTAAAGGCTATTAGACAAAATGCTTTGTGTCTAAGGGCTAAGAATCAATATTCCATACAAATTGAGATATTGCTTAGCAGATTCGAAAAAATCCATCTATATTAATAATAATATAGTATGTTCAATAAAAGAAAACCTATAGAGCGCCATGATTTTATCTTTTTTAAAATTTAAGTTGGCTACGCGCTTTAGGAATTGACAAATAAAACGTCAGACATAATAATTATAATGTATAATTTCAGAGTTGTCAACCTACAATATTTTCCATGGCACTCTAGAGGTTTTATTTTATTGAACATACGGTATTAACAACTCCAACCAGGGTAGGCCAGAGACCCAAGGTAATATGTATCCGGTATTGAAAGGTGACTTTGTTGTGTAATTCCTTGTATTTATAAAGCGCGATTCCAACCTCAAATTTTGTGTGCCTTGGCGCTGTGGCCTACCCTAAAGTTAGGCTGCGAGCCGTCGCTGACTCCAACTATGAATTTTACGTTCTTTCTTTAGTAAAATTATAAATTGTTTATTGTTGTTTATAACGATTATAATAAGGATTTATTTAATCTACTTCACTCTTTTTTTACTAAAGTAGCAACTTGGAATTTAATCTCGATTCTTTGCAGACAGTATGTTTGTTATGATAACTCTTTCACCTTTCTCCGCTTATATTATCGAGGGATCGCGTGATTGAGGGGAATAAAGTTAATTTCGTAACAAAGGAGAACATATGCAGTATGTGCATGTACTGTGCACGTTGATCACATGGCGGTTAGTGTGATGGGCACATCTTGCGTGTTCTAACCTTCGCACCTTATGACTGTGTTTTCCCGCAGTCACGCGGGTTCTCGTGACGGAACGCATTTCTTCTTTCCTAACAAGTTTAAGGATTAAAGTTACTGCCCATTAAAATAACGGGTCGCCACTGTGTAATGATTCGACCTTAGGCATTGTACAAATTTATAATTTGTCTCACATCAATCCCATACCACTGCCAAATACTTAAGTATCCTATCCAAACTAATGGAGCAGGCACTCCGTAAGGTAACCCGCTGGTGTGAGAAGTATGGACTAGGGGTAAACCCCCTAAAAACTGAGCTTGTACTCTTTACTAGAATACATAAAGTACCAAACTTCAAAATTCCTACTCTAAACGGCATGGAACTGATGGTAAAAGAGCAAGCTAAATATTTGGGTATTCTAATTGATAGGAAGCTTAGTTGGATGCCCAATGTTTAGAAGGGAGCACGGAAAGCGCTCGTCGCGCTGTACTCCTGTATAAAAGCAGTGGGCACAATTGGGGACTGAAACCAACCGTTGTTCACTGGATGTGCACGGCCGTGGTAGGGCCCATTATGTTCTACGGAGCCGCAGTCTGATGGACTGCCCTGGACAAAAAGATCCACCAAACTGCACTGGGCAAGGCTCAGAGAGCCGCACAATTGCTCATAACGGGGGCGGTCAGGTCCACCCGCTCCAAAGCGCTAGATATAATACTAAATCTAGCTCCGGTCGACCTCTACTGCGGATATGCTGCAGCTACCTCAGCGATCAGAATCAACTCAGTTGGGATATGGAGCACTAGCAAACAGGGTTATAGAAGGATCCTAAATGAGCTTGTCGATATCCTGAAGACTAACAGCTGCACTCCAGAACTTAATTTTGAAAATAAGTTCTCCACTTCCATCCCGGACAAAACCAAATGGTTAGAGTGCAAGATAGTTCAAGGCAAGGACGTCAAGCTCTTAACGAATGGTTCCACGTCTGAAAACTAGAGGGAGGAATCTTCTCACAAGATTTCAACTTCAAAAATTCTTTTAGACTCCCAAACAACTGTGACATTCTTCAGCCAGAGGTCATGGCCATCCGAGTGGCAGTGGACTGGATCCACAAAAATGACCTTCAGGTGAACCCCATCAGGTTCGATACTGATAGCCAAACCGCCATTAAGATACTGAATAGTCCGTACTGCTGCACCTCGAAGATGGCCAGAGGCTGTAAAAAATCGCTAAATAGGCTTGCAAATAACTGTGACGTGGGACTCATGTGGGTACCTACTCTCAGTGATATCAGAGGGAATTCAATTGCCGACGACCTTGCAAGGAAGGGGGCAAGAATGAGGGACCTGTCTACTAAATTCTCCACCTACATTCCTATTGTGGAATGCAAGAGACTAAGAGACTACTTAGGGACCAAATGATAGCATCGGTCAACCATGGGTGGAGAGAAGAAGATACGTGTCTCATAACACGGCAGCTATGGCCTATAGGGGATACTATAAACAGAAACAGATTAATTGCACTTAGCAGAATCGACATAAAGAAGGCATCCTCGCGGGCCACTGCCTTCTAGGCAGACATGCACAAAAGATGGGCCTTGAGCACAACGACTTTTGCAGAGGATGCCTAGATGTGGAGGAGGAAAAGATGGTACTCCACTATCTGGGACAATGTCCCGCTCTTGAAGGGAAAAGAATCAAGTACCTCGGTAGGCACTACGCGAATAAACTAACGGACCTCACACCTCTAGATGTGAGAAATCTGATCGGGTTCATTAGGTGGTCGGATTGGTTTGTATAGGTGTGGAGGGAGGGGAGATCTGACTCCTTTTTACCCTTATGGTATCACAAGAGGCCCTTTGGGCCTAAGTGAGCGGTCTAACTGCTGCCATTGAAACCTAACCTAACCTTACCTATCACATCAATCGAACTCGGTCTATTAGTTAGTAAGACATCCCTTGTTTTCTAGTTCAAGTCGGCCTTACACATCAACCACACATATCTCGCATTCTTGTGATTAGTTAGTAGGACATCCTTCGCAATACTAACTCATGTCGGCCTTACACATCAATCGACTAGGTCGATTAGTTAGTAAGACATTCCTCGTTTTCTCGCTTAAGTCGGCCTTACACATCATGTAATTAGTTAGGACATCTCTCGCAATACTAACTCAGGTCGGTCTTTTACATCAATCGATGATCGATTAGTTAGTAAGATATCAATCATCATCAATTTACGCTTGTCCAAAGACCAATTCGCGGCCCCGAACGGGTCAATCGCGACGTAAATCAGTGCCCTCGACACATGCACTTTTGAGCGTTGCAGGTAGTCAACGCTCAAAAGTGCCGAATAAAAAAGTGAAGTATAAATCGAAATTGAAACTTTTCCTCCTTTTTTAGAAAAATGGTATCTTTGATTCGTAGAAAAAATGAGTTTTCGGGCCTCCTTTCAAAACCCACAATTTTTGTCCTAATGAAACAAATATCTATATTACATGTATGTCATTGTATGACAATTGTGTAGCTGCTGCATTAATAAATATCATTATAAAATATGCTGGATGCAATTGGCGCCTGTATTCTATATTTAAAGTATCATCTGGCGAGAAAAAAAAAACAGCGCCATCATCGCCAAACCAACGCTGGAAATAATAAACCTGCGGCTGACACATTTAGTCCGCGTGTCGGCGTGAATTTATCAAACTGGAAATATTTGTACCTCCCTTATCGACCGGTTTTCGCTCCGGTTACGCAAATGTATTACAAGGATGTTCCTGCTACTTCATAATCCTGCTCCCATTCTCAAGCAGCCAATTCTGGGAAGATTCAGTGTTGGAAACAAATTTTTATTTGTATAAATTTTGTGGAAAAAAATTATTCAGCGTAGAATTGGAGATTGAGGAATGACGTAGCTAACGTGGGGATTTCAAGCAGACTGCTTCAGGTGCAAATGGGCTGAAAATTTGGTGTGGTCGGTCCGCGCTTTGCGCTACGCGACCTAACCAAATTTTCAGGCTTTTCTAAACTTGAAATTTTACTTCATGCTTAACCTAGGAAGACATCATTTTGAAACTAAGATAAAATTTGTTCCCCTTAAAGTAAAAATTGACCTGTTTCAGCATATTTTCCAAACTTGAACCGAATCGGATATTTTACAAGGTGCAGGTTTTGGTTGGGACAATAGTGTATTTTTTTTGTATTTATAAGCCTATCAAATTGAAAGTAAAGTTCGTCCGAGAATGCAAGCAATATCTAGTTGTTTTCATTGCCATTCCGACATCTCTAAACTCCCGAAACACAACGTTAAAGCAAGCGTTAAATATATGACGTTTTGTTGGTAATGCCACAGTTCGTATATATCCAGTTAGCCAGTCACTGTATAAAATTTGGTAACAGCATTTGGAGGCTGCCTCCAGAAGCGAGACCGCTGATTGGCGTATATAGTCGTCTGTCTTACCCGTCCCCTCAATCTTGACCATAGTCTCTCCTTTTCTACTAGATTTTTCTACTCGATTTCCAGTTCTCCTATAAGCATTGGCTTCCCTTGGTAATACCCAACAGCGTTGCCGCTTCGCCACTCGTAATAAATCCAGGCGAAAACTCCGAGTCCGAGGAAGAGTGAATTTGTTAGAACATTTCAATGCACGTTCAAATTCATATTAATAAATGGCAGTTTTATGTTGTTTGGTGTGGATCTAGACCCTCTTCTTGCTGCGTCACTACAGCTTCACCATAATTCACCACTTTTTAACCATTCATACTCAACGTTAGGCATCTAGCACCTAACGTTTTTGGACGGGTTTTTAGGTTATGTTGAATGTTTGCATGTACTCTTGGCAACAATGCGGGGACTTTAACCCCATTAACATATTGCCTGGATTCTTGGATATACTATATTTAGAATTTCTCTCTTGTCTTTCATTTTTATTTCTGCAAAAAAATATATGATAAGTGAATTCTTATTGGAAATTATATAATATCTGGGCATTCATTCGCGTGGTTACAAAATGTGTATAAAAATATCAGAACACTGCACGGAGTGTAGAGTCAGTTACGACATGCATACCTTCGCCATTATCTCCGAAATCGGCTTTACGCACGAGTACAGATGAAAACATGTTCGCAACAGAAAAAAAACACATGCAACGGCGGCGAGCTGATAACGAGTCGGCGACCAGAAAAGCGGAAAATCGGCCTCCGGAAGGCGGAATTTGTTTTCTGTGCTGGCGGCACGCGAGCCGCATTTTTGCACACCATCTACTCTCAGTGGACGCAAAAAAATTGAAATGGAATATTGTAAAAAATAGTTATGAGACTTGTGCTTAATTTTATTGCACAGAAGTTGATTGATTGAGTTACACAGAAATGTACAAAAAAAATCATTTTGTCTGCTTAGTTGTAGTTCAATTTAAAATGTGTAATTTTTCAATAATCTCTTATGATTTTTATTTTAAAGAATCAATATCTATTTTTGTATTACACCTGGTAATCAACCCAAAGATCTTCACATCTATTTACGTATCCCTCATCAATCAACAGCGTAATTAAACGTATACAATTAATTATTCAACAAACCGATAACGCATAAAAACATTAGCAGATAAAATTACGAACGCCTATCTAATTCCCAATTTAGCGCCACAAATTTCTATTTCACTTTTTTTTCTGCCTAGTGATTAAACAACGATAGCGCCTCGACTCGCGCTATCTTGGCACCTATTGTTGACACTAGTCGAAATTTTCACGCTACAAAATATACGCAGATTAACTTATCGCGGCGATAACGTACTGATTTTGCATTAATATAAAAACATCGCGATTCGGCTCGCGAAAATTAAATGAAGCAAACACTGCGTAGAAAAAAAATTAAAAGTTATCTTATCTCCCCCCTTCTTATTCGCTTGTGTTTGTATTTTGATCAAAGTATTGAAGTGTACATTACGTAAAAAAATGTTTTTGCTAATATTATGTCATATGCGGATGTTTTAATGAATTTGTAAGTTGTTATAACGTTTTTTTAATTTATTTTTCTGGTTTATTAATAGGATGCGTTTCGGACTTCACAGTCCTTATCAGTATTATCCTGATCCAGTGCTTAGAAATGCTGAACATTTTAGACTATATGTAAATGCGTTTAAGCAGCTGAAGCCATATACAGGGTGTCCCGATTAAGCAGTCCATGCGTGGGTATTTTTTATTTAGTAAAAGATAGAAAATCGGTCAAATGAAAGAAAATATGCAGAAGAATTAGTATTATCTAAATCCGGTGTAAAGCAAATAAAAAGTTCAACGATCAGAGCACAGTGCAAAAATAACAATTTCTGTATTTTTTATTTTGATCCATAACTTGGTTATTATTGATGATAGAGGGATGATTTTTCGGGGTGTCGGTCTATGGCATAATTTCAGCGAAAATGATTAATGGGATTGTCAAGTAATAAACCACCGAGAACTATTATTTTCTCGCGCACTTACTGAGTTTTACCTTTAAACCGAATACATCATTAATTATAAATTACTATACTTACTGAGTTTTACGCAGGTTGAATATGTGTGTGATTTTTTTTTCTCTCTTCGATTTGGGAACTGCACAAAAACAGCCACACGTTTTCTATTCAATTTCATCGATTTAGTAGAGGTGCAATATCCGAAATGTAAACACACGGTCAATCATTTTCTTAAAATAATTCCAAATAAAATGCAATTATACATTTTTAAAACGCGAAGTGCTAATTAGTATTCCTAATATTGATTGTAAATGTATGACTGTGGCAGCGCTTTGCAACAAGAAATTAGTGTGTGAGTGTTTTTATCAACGTGTGCTAATTCAATATCAAATCATTCAATGGATTTTGTGTTTGTGTCTTCAACCCCAGCAGCTAGATAGTGATTACTCATTTGTTATGAGCATTTTGATGAAAATCACACACTGGTTGGAGGATTCGTGTTGAAGAAGGATGATTCGTGTTACTTAATAAATAAAGGTTGGTGGTGTAATAATTACTCGATTTTTAAATGTTGAACTTGTCCATTTGATAAAGTATTGTATACTGGTCTAATATTATTATATTACAAACTGATTTGAAGGTTTTTACAAGTTTTTCGGACAACTTGTAAAAAACTTCAAATTAGTTTGTAATGTAATAAGGTTAGACTAGTATACAATAATTTATCAAATGGGCTAGTTCAACATTTAAAAATCGAGTAATTAATAATTTTCATTATTTTCTTCATTATTAATTACTGCATTTGAGGTGTTATCAGGTGGTAATAATTTAAAGTAGTGATAAGAGCGTTTTTTTTAGCTAACGTACATATTACTTATTTACACATTGATAACTAGGACAAACAAGATAAGAGTGTGTATGCATTTGGAAACTAGGGTGGCAGACGTAAAAGTCGTAGTAGGTTCTGGTGATGTAACTACGATTTCGATGCATCGAATGTGTGCAACGCCAGCCTAGATCCATTTTTTATATGCGTTATCTATTTTCGGAAAGATAGATAATCCGTATTGGGCTAGATTCTAGTAAAAATAATTACTTGTTATGTAAAGAATGCATATTTCCAAAGATATGTTTTCTTAGTAAAGTTAATTGGTCGTTTAGGATCAGTTGCAGGAATAATTTGCACTGAGTTCAGTTATAAATTTGATTTTATATTAATATTGAATTACATTGGAAATATATTGGAAAATGTGAACTGCAGTTTGAAATACAGTATACCTTAATGAAAAATGGTGATGTGTCCATTATAGCACTTTCCCAGTTAAAGATATGATGATTCAAATATCAAAAATATGGAAAAGTTGCTCAAACTAAATTTATTCTACTTTTATTATTGTTTAAAAACTATTCACAAAAAAATTATTTCTTGCATTTTTTCGCCACATCTCGGTAAATATTGATCACCATCATATCTAAGCGTTATATATTTTTAACTTTACTGTAAATCAGTGTTTTATACGCGTGGCGCATGAAGTAAAATTTCGAGTTTAGAAAAGCCCCGTGAAAATTTGTCTCGGGTCGCTGCGCGACCCTCGACAAATTTTCTACGCGGGGCTTTTCTAAACTCGAAATTTTACTTCATGCTTAGTCTGGGAGTGGACGACACTTGTTTAAAGCTTCAAATTGAACTCTTTAAAAAAACAACGAATGTCGAAAAATTTACACTTTATGAATATGAATATGTTTACCTAATGTTTGGCAATCGAACGCTAACTAATCTAAGTTTTCCTTTAAATCAATTTTAGTTTCTTTAAGAAGTAAGCTTTTCTTAAAGATAAATCAAGGTTGCTTGGTTCTGGTTCTTTGAGGAGTGCGCATTTCTGAACTGCACTTAGGCTCATTCTACATCCTCTCGTGGACCTCAGCTCAGCCAGTCTACTTGGTCTAGATAGTCTAGCATAGTCACTAGATCCATCTACATCTAAAAGACCTAGCAATATTTCGCCAATTCACTGACAGAAATTCAAACGGTACATTTCAATTAAAAACAAATTTTTGTTAAACGAGAAGCGAAATTGAAACCCAGACACTTCTAACGGCGCACAGAAACAGATGAAGAGTAGTGAATGAGAAAGGTGGATAATACTCTCCTAGTGGTACAGAATAGCGCAGACAAAGTTGCAGAGTGGTGAATGAGAGAGGAGGAGAATCGGAACGTGGGAGCATCAGGAACATTTCGGCGCCGCGCCGGCAGGAAAGTGAGCGCTTCCAGGGGAAACGCGCTGCGGGAAACGTCAAGGAGGGGGAGGGGAAGAGAGAAAAGCATTGATCGGGTGACGTCACGCGCATCCCCGGTTTTGGTCGGCGGCCAATGGCTGGTACACTCCCGCAGGAAATTTCGACTCCTCTCCGCAGGTACACACGCAGATCGAAAAGTCGAAACGTAAACAAAGCACTCGGCGGTCAGTATGCAATGACCAATAACCCGTTATAAAACAGCTACGAATAGCCAATTTACCGAAAACAAAAAATCCGTTATCTTACCATTTATTATATTGTAAAAATAATAAGTATGAATTAAAATTGGATTTGCGTTCAGTATTCCGGCACCAGATACCCACAGACGCGTTTCGGACTTCAAGGTCCTCGTCAATGTGGGTCGGGACACCCAGTGCTGAGGAAAATGATCTGACATTTTAAATTGCGCGCCATTTTTTTGTAGCGAACATAGAGTACTAATCTTTGACAACTGGCATCAGGAAAGGAAGTATTGAGGTTTAGTCAGGAATAATTACACGATCGAGCAACGCCTAGAAGTTGTGAAAATTCATTACAGAAATGGTGAAAATTAAGAGACGGTTCGAAAAGTCCGCACGTCTTTTGCTCACCATAACGCACCATCTCGCAACACTGTGGTACATTTAATAAACAAATTTGAGGTTAGTGGTTCAATTCTAACCGCGAAAAGCAGTGGCCGTTCTCGTACCGCTCGGTCGATTGAAAACATAGCAGCAGTGAGTGCGAGTGTTGACGAAAGTCCTTCCACCTCTATTCGCCATCGAGCTCAGCAATTGGACGTTTCAAGATGGTCTGTGCAGCGAATTTTGACTAAAGATCTGCATTTGCATGCTTACAAGATCCAATTGATACAAAACCTGCAACCAGCAGACCATGCGCAACGCCGTACATTCGCCAATCGGATAGTGGAGCATCAACAAATCGATGGTGATTTTTCGAAGAAAATCATCTTCAGCGATGAGGCGCATTTTCAACTTAATGGATACGTGAATAAACAAAACTGTAGAATTATGAACTGTGGAGGCTTCTACTTCGTTATACATGTTAATTCAATGAAATAAAACACTTTAACTTTGTTTGTATAACACACTATTAATAGTGTGTTATACAAACAAAGTTAAAGTGTTTTATTTCATTAAAACTGTAGAATTTGGGGGACCGAAAATCCACAAGTGATCCAACAGCTTCACAAGCATCCACCACGAGTCACTATTTGGTGCGGATTTTGGGTTGGAGAAGGGCCGTACTTTTTCGAAAATTCTGCGGGAAATGCGGTTACCGTCAATGGTGTTCGTTATCTTGACATGATAACCAACTTTTTATGGAATGAATTAAACGGCATGGACTTGGAAGACATATTCTTTCAACAAGATGGTGCAACCTGCCACACTGCGAACGAAGCAATGCAGTTATTGTAGACAAAGTTCCATGGTCGTGTTATTTTGCACCGCGGCTATGTGAATTGGCCACCAAGATCGTGCGATTTGACGCCATTCGGGTTTTCTGGAAGGAAAAGTGTATGCCAATGATTCACAGACCATTCCGGAGCTCACGGAAGAAATTAGACGCACCATTAATGAAATTAGTCCGCAATTAGGCCAAAATGCCATTGGAAATTTTCTCAAAACAATGACCGTTTGCAAACAAGGTCGAGGCGTCTATTTATCGGATATTGTGTTCCACACATAACCTCCATGTTTGTACCTTATATTAAAATAAAAACATTTGTACTTTTTCAGTAAATACTGTTTTATTAATAAATTAAAATGTCAGGTCATCTTGAGACACCCTTTAGATCCTTTTAAAATATTGTCGACGATACATTTCCCGCAGATAGATGTTTTGTTGATCTTCAAAAATGAAAATTGAGTAATCTTAGCCATATTACTATTGCTGTTTGTATCCTGTTTGCACATTTAACTTCTTCTGATGGTAGGTCACGAATACTCGTACGAACACACACAAAAAATCCTCCGTTGATGAGAGCTGGTGAGGTCACGTTCTTCTCTCTTCCCGAAAACGGCGAGTGCAAAAGGTGACAACACCTCCCGCGGGCCGGCGCACCGTTACGACAGTTACAACGGTGCGTACCCGGTGCGCCCGGCGGGTACTCCTCGGGTCACTCGGTCTCTCTCCTCATCTTCTTCGCCGGCGCGAACGGCTACTGGGTAACCCAACATCCATACCTCAGAGGAGATATGTACAGTTTTACGTGTGTGCATGCACGATCCGTGAAACGTGAAACGCGAAACGGAACCAACCGGTACGACTCGATTTTTTTTTTATTAGGATTCCACTCGTTTCGGTTTCACGGGTTTTACGGTGTCGGCTAGCTGGATCGCTGCTTACTTTTGTTTTTTACTGGGCGCTTGAGTGCGTCGACAGTTTTGTTGGTTGGGAATGTTGATGAGGATTGCTTTCAGCATGAATTTTTAGTTAGTTACCAAGTACTTTTATTCGGCCATTAAATATATTAAAACATGACATAACGAACACAATTAGGAACGGGATTTGCACATATTATTTCATTTGGTTTCAAGCCTATTTTTGATAAATTGCAACAAGTGGTACTTTTCTAAGGATGAAGGATTGTTTGGCGGGAGAGCAGCGTCAGCCGCACTCACTTAGGCCACAGTCGGGCCCATTGTAGTTCCTCCCCCCTGATGGTTAGACCCACTTCGCACTGTCGGCAATTGCCAGAGTTTCTGCGATTGACCATTGCCATCCGGGTCCTTCACGATTTGGGGTTTCTTCTCTTAGTACCTTCCTTATCTTTGACAACGCTGGACACTCGTGAAGTATGTGTCTTGCTGTTTCTTTTTCTTCATTGCATCCTCGACAAAGGTCATCGGTGGCGATTCCCATTTTGGCGAGATGATGCTGGAAGCTGTAGTGTCCAGTAATGTAGCCGGTTAGAGTACGAAGATTCTGTTTTGTGAGTTTTAGAAACTTCTTTGTTTTTTGGCAGTCACGTGCCGACAAGTATGTCTCCGTTTGACTGCATGTTGCGAGGTTCTTCCACCTTTTCCCGTGTTTCGCAGTGTTAAACTCTACCCTCTAAATAACCGAGGGGATAGCCCTATCTTTGCATGATTTGTAGTTATTTTGGATGCTTCACGTGCAAGTTCGTCTGCTTTGTTGTTGCCCTCGCTGTACTTTTCTAAGATTGTTTTTTAATTTTAATCAAAGTACTTTTATTTTTAATCTAATGTATTAGGGTAGAATAAAAGTACATTGACAGTAACTAAACAAAACATTACGGAGAGGAATCATATATACTTAGTGGTTTCGTTTAACTAAAATATCTCCGAAAATAAATATGATAAGAGTCGCGGTTTCTATAATTTTTTTGAGCACAGAAGGCGGCTGTGGAATAATAACAGTTGAAATTGATAATTTCGCGTGGCCCATGAAGTAAAATTTCGAGTTTAAAAGAGCCCTGTAAAAATTTGTCAAATTTTCACGGGGCTTTTCTAAACTCGAAATTTTACTTCATGGAAGTTTAACATACTCGTATCATGAACGTCTCGTGCTCGTATCGTGCTAGTGTCGTGATCGTCTCGTCAAAACTGTGGTATCTTAAGGGAGGATATTTTTAAGCGATCTTGCATAAATCATAAGCTAACCTAACGAGTATATTTTGGACTTTAGACTAAATCAGTGTTTTATACGCGTGGCGCATGAAGTAAAATTTTGAGTTTAGAAAAGCTCATAAAATTTGTCTCGGGTCGCTGCGCGACCCTCGACAAATTTTCACGGGGCTTTTCTAAAATCGAACTTTTACTTCATGCTTAGTCTGGGAGTGGAAAACACTCGTTTAAAGCTTCAAATTGAACTTTAAAAAAAAAACAAAGAATATCTAAAGATTTACAGAAAATAGGCATAGGGTATACATTTGGAACATGTATACACAAAAGAAAAACTCCCTGTATATGATTACCTTTTTATTGCAAATTTCTTTGCTATTCTTAAACGCATTGTGCTACTTTCTAAATTCTCAGATTAGGTCGTAAAATCTTTATTTCGGTAGCGTTTGTTTATCCACAACCGTATTTGTTGACACATTCCCTCACGACTTTCTTCCTCCTCGTACCGCATACCCCCCGCGCCCGAACCAACTCCACCACACGGCGGAAAAATAAAAAGGAAGTACAACATTGTGGGTGCAAGCAACTCGCGGCGCATTTTCTCCACTCCTCCACTCGTCTACAATCCACACTCTAAAAATACCCCCAGTCCAAATCGGTAACCCAATTCATTGTGCCAAAAGCGAACGTGTCTGCGTTGTGGGTGCTGCTGCTGCGGCTCGCCTTTAAATTTAGCCATCCGAACGACCGGCGATGGTCCCATTCAACATTGCACTTGACTTTTTCCCCGCTCTCTCTGAAATTGAAGGAAAAAATAAATGGTTGGTGTTTAAATTAAGCGCGCGCGTGCGCACACGAGTTGCATAATCCAGCGAGGATGAATTGATTGGTCGGAATTGGTCCGGATTATTTTTGAATGCCGGCGGTGACGTCAATCTCAATTACTGTTAAAGTTTTATGACCGCTCGGTCACGCTTTCTATTCTCCTGAATTTAGATTCGGATTGCACTGAAACGCTCTCTCGGCAGACTGCCAAGCACAAGAGTAGCAGGTATTGTTTATGAGGTTTGAAAGAAAGGGTTAAAAGGTTGGTTTTTGTAAATATTGTTTTTTTATTTCTTTTTCAGGCTTACATAATTCTTTTGGCAAATCAAGTTGTGACGTATGTTGTTTATTGACTAAAATCTATAATCATCATTGATATACCCAAGGTAAGCCAATGCTTATGAGAGAACTAGAAATCGAGTAGAAAAGGAGATACTATGGTCAGAATGTGGGGTACGAATAAGACAGACGGATATATACCAGAGCTGGGCAGGATTCGAATCATTCAGGATACGAATCCTAGAGTCGAATCCGTTTAGAGGATTCAAAAGAGGCATTCTAATATTTTAATTAAACTGGATTCGTGATCCGGATTCGTCACATTTTTTTAAAAGGATTAGTATTCGAATCCCAATGCGAATGATTCGAATCCCTATAAGAAGATTCGAATATTTATAAAAGGATTCGAATATTTATAAAAGGATTCGAATACTTACAAAAGGATTTGAATACAAAAGGATTCCAATCGTAAAAATTAATTCGAAATAATTGTGATGATTAACATGAAAAATGTGTTTTCTGTGTATTTAAATTTTTCGTTTAATCAGTGTTTTATACTCGTGGCGCATGAAGTAAAATTTCGAGTTTAGAAAAGCCCCGTGAAAATTTGTCTCGGGTCGCTGCGCGACCCGAGACAAATTTTCACGGGGCTTTTCTAAACTCGAAATTTTACTTCATGCTTAGTCTGGGAGTGGAAAACACTCGTTCTAAGCTTCAAAGTGAACTCTTTAAAAAAAAGCGTATGCATATGTATACCTAATTGAAAATTCCCTGTATGTATACTTAAAAGAAAAATTCCCTGTATTAGCAGATTGATCCGATGACTATTTACCAAATCAACTGAAATGCGTTGAATTTGATTCAACTAACATTTTCATTTGAGCTTACACAAAATCAACATAAATGCATTATTTATTTCTGTAAATACCTGAACCATTTAGTAGATGTGGAAATTGGAATTATACCACTTAAACTCATTTTTAAAACGATTGTGCACATTAATTAAAATGATTTGTGGCTGGGTTTTTGCAGATTTAGTTTTACGAAGACATTGTCAAAATGTGACGTCTAACCTCAAAATTTGGAAACTGCATACCGGAACATACGTTTTCGCATGTTCCATCTAAAAACCATAGCAGACATATTAGGAAGTTTTCTCTTTTCACGCACGTAATCTGATGACATCAAACTATTTTCGTATTACATGTATTGGTGCAGAAAGCACTACAAATTAAGAAAACCATGGGACACCTCTCGTGAATCGTATCTTACTCTAGCATCTGTGATTTGTTGATGAAGTCATTTGAGGTGCAATGAGAAGTATCTGTTAATATTTGCGTGTTTGTATGAGGTCGTGGTATAGTTTTTTGTATAGGGGTGGATGGGACGTGTATATATGTCGGCCTCGAGCGGATCGCATGTCGCGGTGCCAACTTTGGATCGATTGCGGACGCGTTCACTGCACCCTGGTATGCAAATAGCTCCAGCAGACGCCCACGTCAGTTCAATAATAGGGGCTGCTGCCCCCTTCGATCGTTATTAATTCAGATGCGAGTGCAATATCAACTGCAATTGCAAATCCTTTAATTATAGAGAGGTCGTCTGATACAGTTTACATGATTATTCAATCTGGGCGCAACTGTGATTGCAATTATTGCGACACTTTAATTCGAGGTGATAATCAATGCTTTTAGTAGGATTGTCGTCTACTCCCAGACTAAGTATGAAGTAAAATTTCGAGTTTAGAAAAGCCCCGCGTAGAAAATTAGTCGAGGGTCGCGCCAGCGACCCGAGACTAATTTTCACGGGGCTTTTCTAAACTCGAAATTTTACTTCATGCGCCACGCGTACAAAACACTGAATTCAAATTCAAACGTTTAAAATATGCTCCTTGGAAATGATTCATACAAGATTTATCAAAAATGATTCTCTTGCAAATGTTGGGCCATTTCGACATGGACAATTTTATGAATGATATGCTGAATATTTCCCAATTTTTTTAAAGTTTTGACAATATTTTGCCACGTTTCACTGTTTTAACTTTAATCACTTTCTGATGACAGTAAATCACTAGATTGTCACTTTCAAGAAACACCAGAATTTAGCCACGTCTGAATCACAAACAATTTGTCTCAATCCAAAAGTGGAAAACTCCAGATTTGATGACATCACTGATTTGGCAACCCTGCATACTAGTATGTAAAACATCGTTCCATTGATAAGCAATTCAAGGAATATCTGAATAAAAACAACAAAATCCTAATATTTGGTCTAAATATTGTTTTTTTTAATAGGACATGCATTGAATGAATCAATGGAACGATGTTAAATACTAGAATTGTTAAGCAGAGATAACATTTTAGATGTTTGGGCTTGATTTAGATAGGGCCTCAATTCTGTATCAATTGAATAATTTTAGATATTACGATGGTTTAACCAGTTAACCATCGTAATATCTAAAATCATTTAATTGATACGGAATTGTTAATTGAATGAATGAATGGAACGATGTTAAATACTAGAATTGTCAAGCACAGATAACATTTGAGATTTTTGGGCTTGATTCATATAGGGCCTGAATTCCGTATCAATTGAATAATTTTAGATATTACGATGGTTTAACCAGTTAACCATCGTAATATCTAAAGTCATTCAATTGATACGGAATTCAGGCCCTATATGAATCAAGCCCTAAAATCTCAAATGTTATCTGTGCTTGACAATTCTAGTATTTAACATCGTTCCATTCATTCATTCAATTAACAGTCTAGTTAACAGTCCTGGTACGAGGGTTGCCTTTTATATTTCGGGATTGGGCAACCCTAGTGTTGCAATCTGGCAACTGAGAGCTCTATCGTAAAGTTTGACATTTTTGAGGTTATACGTACTCAGAACGTTTTGACATATGAGCGTTATTTGTGTCGTTTACACTAACTTAAAAGATTTATCTCGGCCAAAGAATGGAATTAAATCGTGAACATTTTCGTGCGATTATTTTTTACAACTTTCGACGTGGATTAACTCAACAACAGTGCATGGATGAACTTAATTCAATTTTTGGCGATGAAGCTCCATCAAGGACTAGTGTTTATCGATGGTATGGTGAATTCAACCGAGGTCGTACTCACTCCAAGACGAATTTCGTGGAGGTCGTCCAAAATCAGTTGTTGTTCCGGAAACCATTGATGCTGTGCGCAAACAAATATTGCAACATCGTCATGTGACCTATCGTGAGATTGAGACAGCCTTAGGCATTAGTGGGACCAGCATACATTCAATATTGCATGAACATTTGACTGTCAAAAAAATTTGTTCGCGTTGGATCCCACACAATTTGTCAATCGCTCAAAAAAAGGCTCGTGTCGATTGGTGCAAAGAAATGCTCAAAAAATACGATTGCGGTGCTTCGAAACACGTCTATGACATCGTGACAGGTGATGAATCATGGATTTACGCGTATGAGCCCGAAAGTAAACAGCAGTCGACCGTATGGGTGTTTCAAGATGAGCCAAATCCAACAAAAGTTGTTCGCGCACGAAGCACTTCCAAGCAAATGGTCGCCTGTTTTTTCGGAAAAACTGGACATGTCGCAACCGTACCACTAGAACAACGCAGAACAGTCAATTCTGAGTGGTACACAACCATTTGTTTGCCAGTTGTCATCCAAGAAATCAGGAAAACCAACCGCCGAAAACGGATCACTCTTCACCACGACAATGCGAGCTCTCACACATCGGCTCAAACAACTGCATTTTTGAGCACGCAAAACATCGATTTGATGAGTCATCCGCCATATAGTCCTGACTTGGCACCGAATGACTTCTTTTTATTCCCATCCGTAAAAAATAAAATGAGAGGTCAACGTTTTTCGACACCTGAAGAAGCGGTTGATGCGTTCAGAATGCATGTTTTGGAGATACCTCAATCAGAGTGGCAAAAGTGCTTCGACAATTGGTTCAAACGCATGCAAAAGTGTATAGATCTTAATGGGGAATATTTTGAAAAACAATAAAGCGATTTTCAATGATTAATATTTATTTTTGTTCTCTAATCCCGAAATATAATAGGCAAACCTCGTATCTCAATATCATTCAATGAGAAGCCCAAGAAAATACAATCATGTTTTCTCTGATTGACAATATCTTGTTCCTTTTAGGAAGAATTCAGATTCAATCGGACTCAAAAGTAAAAAACACACATTTCAGCCTTGTATCTAACACCATCCCATTGATGAGGAATTCTGGTCCTATCCGAATCAAGCCCAACAAATCTAAATATCATTCATTTAATAATAACTTCAGGTTCTACAAAAAAAAATTAACCGGACTGTTAATCGTGAACGTGTTTAAGATCTTTGCAATCGTACAAAATACATACATGGTGCATCACAAACACATTCAAACATGTTGAATGCTATATATTTTGATGAACAATTGATAAGGAACACAGGTCTTACAAAAAAATGTATTCCATCTCTCCAAATAAAGTTAGTTCTCCTTTAGGAAGCTTTAGATACACCCAAGTCTCTTTATCAATATTTACATTCTGCTTGGACGTACCAAAAATTTTAAAATAGCTTTACGCATATAACTTTTTCCTTTGGCAACGGTTATAGCTTACGCACTTCGACGATGTCCTCCCGAAAGATGTTTTGGAAGAGGGGCGGCTGCTGCGTTTTTATTTTTTCTTCTTCTAAAAATACCTGTCCCGTCAATGTGTGTATGTGTTAGAGTGTGCATGTGGCGAGGCAGCGAAAACAGAAGGCCCCCAAAGTGCATTGACATGGTCGACTTTTTTCAATGTCGGCCGTGTTTATTCCACCCCCCTTCTCTTTCTCTCGAGCCGCCGCGGTGACGTCACGCGAAAAACCTTCTCTATTATGTTTAAAAAAAAAACGCAGATACGCTTAATGGATTCCGAAAGCGGAACAACCCAAATCGTCGCTCAGGCGATTTACAAGGGGAATTCATGTTGTTAATATTGCTAGTCGGAAGTTGGATAAATACCGCACATTCATTTCAATTTGATTCAAAAGAATGTAAATGTAAATTCACATTTTAGTAAATTCTTAGTTTAGATTTAAAGTTTGATAACTAACTAAACCCAACCACAATACGTCTAACCTAACTTCACAACTTGTCACATAACCCAACTACACTAAATTGTGAACGTAACCTAATCTGACTTCATAACTTGTCATCTAACCCAACTACACTAAATTGCGAACCTAACCAAACTTAACTTCACAACTTATTATCTAATCCAACAACACTAAATTGTGACCTAACCTAACTTCGCAACGTCATCTAACTCAACTACAAGGAATAAAAGTGCACCGTAATCTATCAAGGGACGGCATATCGTTTTGTATATTTTGATTGCTGTTTTTGTGGAAATTCCTTCTTGCTTATACGTCAAAGATCGAAAATGCCTAGCCCTTGTTTTGATTTTGGTTTTGATGGATTTGGTATGTGAGAGGAAGGAAAGTTTTGAATCAAATTCGATGCCTAGGTATTTACAGGAATAGGATGGAAGAATTGTGTTTGTGTTGTTTTGATTTTGGTTTTGATGGATTTGGCATGTGGGAGGAAGGAAAGTTTGAATCAAATTCGATGCCTGGGTATTTACAGGAATAGGATGGAATAATTGTGGTGTTATTGTTTACTATTGTAGGAGATCGTGGAGTGATTTTATGGTAAGAGATGAATAATTTGGTTTTGGAAGGATTTAATTGTATTCGCCATTTTTTGTACCATTTTTGTATGGAATTAAGAGACTTTTGAAGGAAAATTTGGGATTGTTGAAGCGTGGGAGACAAGGGCAGTGTTATCAGCAAAGGGAGGGTGTATTTCGTTGGATTGATGAATTTTTCTTTAATATACTGAGCGAAAATTAAAAATGGACTAATTTTTATCATATTCCTTAGTCACTAGATGTACTCAGTACTTTGTACTCATAGAAGTGCTTAAGTACTTATGGTTACGTACTTGTATTTGGTACTCTCTCAATACTCGAGTACATTTTACATGTACTCGGAATAGCTATGTTTTTAAGTAACCCAAGTTCGAGCTTATCCATATTTAGGCTTATTAAAACGTACACGTGCATATGTTGCTGCTGGTTTGGTTGTATTTTCTTATGGTTAAAGTGATTGAGTGGTGGTGAAACTTACGTGTATCGTGCGTGAGATTACACTCCGTATTTTGGTGTAAGTGCATTTAATTCTGATAGCGAGTTGCTGAGTTTTTTTTTGATAATAATAATTTAATAATAACCAACACACTCTAGCGTGGTCCGAAACAAGTCACAAAAACATTGGAAACAAAAAAAAGCAACGCTCCAGGTCGAGGTTCTTTTGCTTAATTAATGAATGAATTAAAGGAATTTATTAATTTTACTCTACGTTGAATTAAAACTAGCAATTCTTTTGTTTACCTTTGTTTAGTCCATTTGTACCCTTTCCGTGGCCTTCGTGTAAGTCTAGTTAGTCACTTTGAAGGGCCCCTAGGTGTGAAGAGTATCCCTTGTTATTGTTTTCTTTTTTTTTTTTTTATTTATCCTAAAGATTTGTAGTATACACATATTACAATGGTACTTATTTGTGTTGCTTGCAATAAAAATATAAATTCTCGGGCACCATCGAATAGATGTGTTAAATGTAATGACTCTAAGCATACTTCTTGTCTAAATTCGGCTGAAACTGTCTGCGATAACAATGATCAGTGGATGTGTTGTAAATGTCTAGCAAATAATGGTGAAACTGCAATTACTGTATCTCTTCTTGAATCAACTGTCACTGCCATTCTAAATGCTCAATTAGTGCTATTCGAAAATCGTATTCTTTCGTCTTTTCGCGATGAAATGCGCAAATTGACTGCAGAAATGCAGGTCTTGCGCGATGAAAACCAATTATTAAAAGATGAAATACTTAATTTAAAGAAATCTGAAAAAGTGAACTGTTTAGATGACATCATACAAGAAGTTGAGGAGCGTAGACGCAGATTATCTAATGTTCTAGTTTTCAATATTCCTGAGCCAGAAGGGACCAAAGATGAAAAGAAATTGAAGGATCAGCAAACTTTGCAGTCACTGATTGGTAGTGCGGTGGAAAGCTTCTGTCCACAGGAAATGTTTCGTATTGGAAAGACCTCGAGCAAACCTAGACCTATTAAGCTTACTTTCAATGATCAGCATACAGCCATAAAAGTGCTGAAGGCTGCTAGAAACATTGAGATGGGTTTGGTTAGATTTTCAAACGACAGATCACCTCAAGAACGTGAGCACCTAAAGAAGCTACAAGAAGTACTTGCTAAGCGGCGCGGGAATGGAGAAAATGTCACAATAAAATTTATCAACGGCTAATATTTTGGCCAATGTTTTTTATTAATATTTTCGAAGTAGACTAACACACTTTGAGTGTAAAATTAACTCCCATATATTTTGTATCCCTTTGAACACTGCTCATGTCTAAAAAATACTCACCTGAAACCAAAACTTTCAAACACACATGCCCTCCAAAACGTTCCTCTAATTATAGATGCGTGCCTATTGCCTAACACACTGATGATTTTCAAAAACCTGTCTTTTCTTCTCGCAGCAATTATCGCGAATATCGCAGGTGCGTCACGCGTCGTCCGGCCTCTTTGTTTCCCCTTATTCCTCCACAATATTTAAGTTAAATTTAAGTCTGCACGCTCAGACACGCTTCGAGTCCTTCGCCGCTCGCCGTCAGATAAAGATTTGAATACCTTTCAAGTGCGGAGAGTGTTTAGGCAGAACAAAGCGGAGAAGATAAGTCCGGGAGACGTACGGATGGATGCCTGCTAATTCGACCGAGATCACATGTTGTTGTTTTTTTTTTTAATTTATTTATTCAGATTCAGTTCTTCCCACGTAATTGTAAAAACGTTCGGTTAATGTAGCACGGTGACGTAACACAAACAATGGTCGGTCGAGGATTTTCGCATACAATGTACAATCCTGCTTAACAGATTGAGTGACGTGTGGACAAGTATTGTTTATGGAAATCACATATTTCCGGTTGAAATATATATGGATGTGGAAAATATATTTTTTTATTATTCTGTATTTGTTGCTTTGGTATCAATTTTGGTGTATGGTCAACACATTACCCTTTTACCGTGACGTCACAAAAAACAAAATAAAGCGCTTGTCTGTGCCCATTTTTTTTTGACAAATCTGTCAGTAAGAAGTCAAATTTTTATAAAGTTTTGAATAAAGTAACATATAATTAGGAAACATTAAAAGTTGTCAACATTCTTTGTTTCATAACAGTTTAACTTGGAGCTTTAAACGAGTGTTTTCCACTCCCAGACTAAGCATGAAGTAAAATTTCGAGTTTAGAAAAGCCCCGTGAAAATTTGTCGAGGGTCGCGCAGCGATCCGAGACAAATTTTCTGGGCTTTTCTAAACTCGAAATTTTACTTCATGCGCCACGCGTATAAAACACTGATGTATGGTGAAATTCAAAATATTCTTGTTTAGCATAATATTTCAGTGATTTATACGCGTGGCGCATGAAGTAAAATTTCGAGTTTAGAAAAGCCCCGTGAAAATTTGTCTCGGGTCGCTGCGCGACCCTCGACAAATTTTCTACGCAGGGCTTTTCTAAACTCGAAATTTTACTTCATGCTTAGTCTGGGAGTGGAGACACTCGCTTAAAGCTTTAAATTGAACTAGTAAAAAAAAACACGAATGTGCAAAAATGTGCGCATTTTTATTTTATTGCACATTTTTGCACAATTTGCACATTCGTGTTTTTTTAATAGTTCAATTTGAAGCTTTAAATGATTGTTTTCACTCCCAGACTAAGCATGAAATAAAATTTCGAGTTTAGAAAAGCCCCGCGTAGAAAATTTTCTACCCGACCCGAGACAAATTTTCTACGCGGGGCTTTTCTAAACTCGAAATTTTACTTCATGCGCCACGCGTATAAAACACTGGTTTTAAGTGAAGTTACAAAAATACGTCTCTAACATACTGCTTTAGTACCATATTATGAACTCTCAATATTTCAGTGTTTTGTACGCGTGGCGCATGAAGTAAAATTTCGAGTTTAGAAAAGCCTGAAAATTTGGTTTGGTCGCTCCGCGCTTCGCGCTACGCGACCAAACCAAATTTTCAGGCGTTTATAAACTCGAAATTTTACTTCATGCTTAGTCTGGGAGTGGAAATCACTCGTTTAAAACTTCAAATTGAAATCTTTTATAAAAACAATAAATATCTAAAGATTTACAGTACATATGATTACTTTATAAATACATTTTACGAGCCAACACACTCTTTCCCTTGAGAAGCTCAATTCTTATCTTTTTCAAAGAACTTTGAAACATTCAAAATAAGAGTTCAAGCTTGTTCGTTATATCGTGGCATTTTAAATTATTTTGACAAGTGTAGGTACTTAGATGACACTTGTCAAAATAATCAAGCAAGCTTTAATTCAAATATCGACATGCCAAACAATTGTATGTTTTCTGTTTCAACGAACCTTTAATAAGTAAACAAAGAAAAAAGTTCATGACATCAGGGTAGAAAGGTAATGTGTTGATAGTAGAATACAGTATTTATGCCAGATTACCCGAAATTACAAAAAACTGTTGAAGACTTTAGAGGATTAAATATGCCAACAGGATTAAATACACTGCTCAAAACAATTAGCGGGTCACTAATTTGTGCCTCCATAAAATTCAAACGGGAAATTACATGCAAATAAAATTAAGGATATCTGAAAGACGCTCTATTTAATTGTTTTAATTGGCACATATGGAAGTGTCAGCATCACGTACTTTTAAAGTACCTGTAATAATTAACAACAACTACCAAAACCAAAGTGCAAAACGAAATTAAATTAATTGTCAATGTAAACTTTTGTACATAAAGTGGTAACTTAATAACGAGTGTGTGCTCCCATAGCACGAATAACGGCATTACACCGTCTTGGCATGCTTCGCAAAAGTCTTCGAAGGTCTTCCTGTGGTATAGCGTCCCATTCTTCAATAAGAGCCGCCGTTAGCTGCTGGATGGTCTGAGGAGGATGCGGGCGACCACGATCACGTCTGTCGAGCATATCCCAAACATGCTCTATGGGATTTAAATCAGGACTTAACGCAGGCCACACCATTGTTTGAATTTCCAGTTCTTGTAGGAAGTCTAAAGTGATTCGCGCAGCATGTGGTCTTGCGTTATCCTGCATTAACAAAAAGTTAGGACCTATTCCATATGCCACAGGGACAACATATTCTCCTAACACAATGTCAACATAAAGATTAGCGTTAAGATTTCCTGGAATTACAACAAGGTCGGTCCTACTGTCGATACTAATCCCACCCCAAACCATAACTGAACCACCTCCAAATCTTACGACTTCCTGGACAGTAGCAGCTGCGTAGCGTTCTCCTGGGCGTCTGTAAACACGTACTCGGCCATCGCAACGAGTAATACGGAACCTTGACTCATCCGTGAAGAGCACAGACTTCCATTGTCAAAGTTGCCATGCGACATGTTCACGAGCAAAATTAATCCTTGCTTTTCTGTGGCGTCGTGTCAAAGAGGGTTTTCGGACGGGTCGTCTTGCCCTCAAATTTGATTCCCTCAACCTATTCCTAATTGTCTGGTCTGATACAGTGACTCCATGCGCCGTCCTGAGGGAAATTAAGAGGCCATTCGCCGTAGAAACTCTATTGCAAAGACTCGAAATCAGTAAAAATCGGTCTTGATGTTGAGTTGTATTTCGCTTGCGACCTTGCCCACCTCGCCTGGTATATTGACCTGTATCTAAGTACCTGTTCCACAATCGCTGAATCACAGACATCCTTACGTTGAAGTTTCTTGAAACTTGTCGAAGGCTTTCGCCATTTTCAATTAATGTTATAGCACGAACAACTTCCACTTCGTTGAAATGCCTCATTTTCACTTAACTTAGGTCAAACTGTCAGCTGCAAACATTTTCGTTTGTTTATTGATCTCAACAAGGCTTTCCTAGCTCTTTGAATCAAATTTGGGAGACATTATTTCACTTTAGTTTTGGTAGTTCTTGTTCATTATTACGGATACTCCGGAACTGTGCGATGCTGATAATTCCCTATGTGTCAATTATAACAATTAAATAGAGCGTCTTTCAGATGTCCTTAATTTTATTTGCATGTAATTTCCCGTTTGAATTTTATGGAGGCACAAATTAGTGACCCGCTAATTGTTTTGATCAGTGTATAAACTTTTAACTGCATCCCTCCTTGAGAATCAAGCAAATCCTTTCATGTTCAAAATTTCCTATCTTTGCCACTAATTTCAACTAGTACATCGGAAATACAAAAATTGTCCAAACTATTTTCTCTTCCTCTTTGAGATAATAAGCAAATCCTTCCATCTTCAAAAGTTTACTGGTTTCGCCCCTGATTTCTATCAGAACACCCTATATTGTGATTTTTTGTGGTGTTTTATTGACAGACAGTAGAATAAAATATTAATGCTAGATTACCTGAAATTACGAAAACTGTTGAAGACTTTAGAGGATTAAATATGCCAACAGGATTAAATAAACTTTGAAATGCATCCCTCCTTGAGATATCAAGCAAATCCTTTCATGTTCAGAATTTCCTGGCTTTGCCACTGATTTCAACTAGTACATCGGAAATACAAAAATTGCCCAAACTATTTTCTCTCTCTCTCTTTGGATCATTGCATTTTGTCACCACCAAAAGACTTAAACACAAAACTCGTGTGGTGGTGATACATTTTTGTAATTGTGGATCATTGCATTTTGTCACCACCAAAAGGTTTGAATACAAAACTCGTTTCCCTCTCTCTTTAAGATATCAGGCAAATCCTGCTATCTTTAGAAGTTCTCGGGTGTTCTGGTTGAAATCAGTGCTGAAGCCGAGAACTTCAAAAGTGCTATTTTTTGAAGGATTTGCCTGATATCTCAAAGAGAGAAGGAAACGAGTTTTGTATTCAAACCTTTTTGTGGTGACAAAATGCAATGATCCACAATTACAAAAATATATCACCACCAAAGAGCTTAAATACAAAACCCCCTTTTATGTTCAGAATTTCCTGGCTTTGTCACTGATTTCAACTAGTACATCGGAAATACAAAAATTGGCCAAACTATGTTCAAAAGTTTACTGGTTTCGCCCCTGATTTCTATCAGAACACCTTAAATTGTGATTTTTTTGTGTATCATTGCACCAAACGGCTTAAACACAAAACTCGTGTGGTGGTGATACATTTTTGTAATTGTGGATCATTGCATTTTGTCACCACCAAAAGGTTTGAATACAAAACTCGTTTCCCTCTCTCTTTGAGATATCAGGCTATCTTTAGAAGTTCTCGGGTGTTCTGGTTGAAATCAGTGCTGAAGCCGAGAACTTCAAAAGTGCTATCTCTTGAAGGATTTGCCTGATATCTCAAAGAGAGAGGGAAACGAGTTTTGTATTCAAACCTTTTTGTTGTGACAAAATGCAATGATCCACAATTACAAAAATGTATCACCACCAAAGAGCTTAAATACAAAACCCCCTTTACATCCTCTTAAGATATCAAACACACTCCCATCTCTCATCTTTGGAATTTCCTAGATTCGCCACTAATTTTAACTATGTGGGTCGTTTGGTAAGTTTGGTACATTATTTTGAAACGGCTATATTTAAGCCAGATATGACATGTAGCTCATGTTTGGCAATCGTTGGAAAAAACGAATTACATGCTGTGATTAAACACTTTTATTCAAAGAAGTAGATCAATGCCGAGTTAAACGAAGTTCGCCGGAAATCTTCTCCTGCATTGAAAATAATTAAAAACAATAAAGACAACATTAATAAAACTCAACAAAGTGGCGTCTATTTACTGAATTGCAAAGACTGCCCCAAAGTATATGTAGAACAAACCGGAAGGTCGTTCCAAGAGAGGATAAGAGAACACCGAACCAGCTTCCAACAAAACAAAACCAACTCCACATACTCTACCACCTCATAGAAGAAAAACACCACTTCGATGAAAACTTCAAAGTCCTACATCAAGTAAGAAAAGACCGGAAAGTCGACATCATGGAGTCCATGCAAATTAATAAAAGAAAATACCCGAGACATCTTCTCAACGACCAAACAGACTTAACAAAGTCGCCCCTCTTAAATATTAATTTTTTAAAAAAACCCACCCCCCATAAACATTGTATATATACCTGACCCGACAATTTTTACTTATCATTTCTTTGCCTGAAGAAGCCACAGTGTGGCGAAATAATTGTAGCGAATGCACATATATTTGAAAGTGTTTAAATTGTTTTATTTATATAATAAAAATTGAAGACTGATTATTTATGTATAAACGAATTTAAACAAGGCCAAACCACCTTTTAAGAGGAACTGCGCTCTGAACGCTCAGTGCGGTCACCACATAGGATATCATGAAAAACATGATTATTAAATTAAGGTGCGTCAAATTGCTAAGACCATAGGTATGTTCACAAAAAGAGAACATAACATCAGGCATATGAAAAGGCTGTGTGCACGAGGGATACCACGATTGTACATTCTGGATCAAAAATGTTTGCGAAAGGACGTTTCAGCACAGTGTTTGGCGATGTTTATGTACAATTCGCAGAAATGTCGACGTTAATTTGTGACTGTGGATCCACCACTACACTTCTAAGACAAAACGGCAAAAAAACACTGAATAATGCACTGCAGTGCAAAGAAACAAACAAAATCAAAAAACAGACTTTGTCTTCTTCAGCGCATTTAGACAGTGCATGCACTGTCTAAATGCGCTGAAGAAGGCAAAATCTGTTTTTTTCAGCTTAAAAGATGATAGCCACTCTATTTGAGATTCATAATGAATTATCGTAGTTTACTATTTGTAGGAGGGTCCGACAATAACAGGAGAATTTTATTCAACGTTATTGGATTGGATTGGACCTCAAAAATGGGCTCTTTCATGAAGACCTACAAGTTGATCGTAACAATGGCAAAATTACACGAACTGAGCTATGAATTGATTTCCCATCCATAATTTTCTTTGAATTTGTTACGTGCGATTTTTATCTGTTCCGAAATTCAAAAATTTGGCTCGATGGAAGTAAATCCTCATCGAATAAGGACGTCATCGTCCTCTTCCAATTTTTTAATACTGTCAAAAAACCGACTGTCAAAAAGTCTGTAAAATGCTTATTATTTTACAGACATTGTGACAGTCTATTTTTTTGACAGAATAAAAAAATTGGAAACTCACTAGAGTGTTTGGTTCAAGGGCGGATCCAGGATTTTAGTGAGGGGGGGGAGGGTGGTGCGCATTTGAATTAAGATAGATTATACAACAGCATTCTCATTATTACACATGAGAGATTTTCCAATTCAGCACACTTTTATACAATTGTGTGTGTAAAAGACAAAATCCCGAAAGAGTTTTCATTGAACTGGGTGAAAAACGCCAAAGAATTATTATTTAGTTTACTTCAGCCTTAATTAAATGTTTACTAAAGATTTGTTTTCTGGCATCAGGGGGGGGGGGCGTGCCCCGTGCACCCCTCCTCTGGATCCGCCCTTGGTTTGGTTTATTTTTCAACATAGTTTTCTTTTAGGGTTATACACTTATAGCCCTAAATGGAAACTATGTTGAATAATAAACTAGAATTTTTTCAAAATATGTCTATACAGCCTTTTTTTGCTAAACTTATGAAAAGACCCACGTAGAACACCCCAAATAAAATTATTATACTAAATAATTAACCTGAAATAAAGAATATACAATATTTTAAGCGATATTGGGGTTTATTATTAATCTCATAAACTCATTTTGTTGGTTGTTGAAAAAAACAAATTAGAATTTAGGACGTGAGAGCAAAAAGGAGGACTTTGGGGGAGGTTTCGTGTAACGGAGGGGGCAGCAGACGAATCAATAATCCGGTGGATGTGTGAAAGCTAGAGGAAGAGAGAGATGGTGATGGTGAATGAGGGGGTGGCACAGCGGACCGAACGAACTACGCCACCCTCCGAGGGGGAGGCCGAAGCCGTGACCATGCATCTTAAATTCTAAATTAATCAAGTCCTGACGTTACTCTATTCGAAAAATCAATACCGCAGAGATTTCACTAGTGCCAATTACTTAAAATATGCCACTTTATAAAAATGTTGTTCTAGGAATCTATTTGGGTTTTACCAATAACAATTTTGAATTGAAGATGCGGATTAAGAACTGTTTATTTACCGCTGTTCAGTTAACCTAATAACAAATTTTTATTATCAGAATTAAATGAAGGCATGTAATTACTATTTTTTTAGAATATTGACTTACCTTGTTCCGAAAAAGAAATTGATTTCGAAACAATCTCTTAATAAAGTACAAATTCTAACATGATTTGAAAAAATCATATCTGTCATTCTCGGTAACTGAACTTCTTGCAATTTCTGATAACTTAATACGTATACTTTGCTATACATTGTTAAATTTCAAGCTTTAAACAAGTGTTTTCCACTCCCAGGTTAAGCATGAAGTAAAATTTCGAGTTTAGAAAAGCCAAAACCAAACCAAATTTTCTGACTTTTCTAAACTCGAAATTTTACTTCATGCGCCACGCATATAAAATACTGATCAAGCTTAGGCAGTATATTACGAACTTTACTCTGAATGAGTGTTTTATACGCGTGGCGCATGAAGTAAAATTTCGAGTTTAGAAAAGCCCAGAAAATTTGTCTCGGGTCGCTGCGCGACCCTCGACAAATTTTCACGGGGCTTTTCTAAACTCTAAATTTTACTTCATGCTTTGTCTGGGAGTGGAAAACACTCGTTTAAAGCTTCAAATTGAACTCTTATAAAAAACAAGGCATGTCGGAAAATTAACATCGTATGCATATGTATATTTAAAAGAACATTTCCTGTTTATAGATAATTTGATTGCCCATTATTTGGTTTGTCAAATAAATGAAGTAATAAAATCAAACAAAAAATTCTACCTTTTTGTTTGATTTTATTACTTCATTTATTCGACAAACCTATTAATGGGCATCAAATTATCTATACACAGGAAATGTTCCTAAATACATTTGTTTGTGATGCTGTGTTTTGTTTTTTGTGACGTAAGGGCAAAAAGTTAGTGTGTTGACTATAACAACGTGTGATTGATCTAAAAATAAACTGATGTTGCTTAAATATCAGGTGAAGTAGCTAGAAACTTAATTGACATGCAGTCACATTAAATAAAACGTGTTATACAAACAAAGTTAAAAGTGTTTCATTGTGTAATTAACATGTATAACGAAGTAGAAGCCTCCACAATAAAGAATTTAATTGACATGTATTTATAATAACTTTCTACTTAACTATACTTAACTGACATGTCATATTGATCTAACATGGATTCTTGGTTAATAAACAGTATTATTGTTATTAAGTGAAGCAGCGTAAAATTCAAGTGAAGTAGTTTCAAGATTAAGGGTCAGTTGCACCAAACACATTGAACTGGTTCAACTCTGAACTTAAGTTCAAAGTGACAACACAACAATAAGAACTGTCATCTTGAACAAAAGTTCAGCTTAAACTCGAGTTTAACGTTTTTGGTGCAACTGAGCCTAAGTATAGTTGCTTGAAAATTAACGGAATTGGTATCAACATTAACTGAAGTTGCTTGAAAATCAAGTGAATTGGTGTTAAAATTAAGTGAAGGAGCTTGATAATCAAGTGAAATAATATCAAAATTAGGTGAAAATGCTTGAAACTCAAGTGATGCAGCTTCAAAATTAATTGAGGAAGCTTGAAAATCAAGTGAAATTGCATCATAGTTAAGTAAAGCAACTTGAAAATCAAGTGAAGAAGTATCAGAATTAAGTAAAGGAGCTTGAAAATCAAGTAAATTGGTATTACAATTAAGTAAAGGAGCTTGATAATCAAGTAAAATAATATCAAAATTAGGTGAAAAGGCTTGAAACTCAGGTGATGCCGCTTCAAAATTAATTGAGGAAGCTTGAAAATCAAGTGAAGTTGCTTCATAGTTAAGTAAAGCAACTTGAAAATCAAGTGAAGAAGTATCAGAATTAAGTAAAGGAGCTTGAAAATCAAGTGAATTGGTATTACAATTAAGTAAAGGAGCTTGATAATCAAGTAAAATAATATCAAAATTAGGTGAAAAGGCTTGAAACTCAGGTGATGCAGCTTCAAAATTAATTGAGGAAGCTTGAAAATCAAGTGAAATTGCTTCATAGTTAAGTAAAGCAACTTGAAAATCAAGCGAAGAAGTATCAGAATTAAGTAAAGGAGCTTGAAAATCAAGTGAATTGGTATTACAATTAAGTAAAGGAGCTTGATAATCAAGTGAAATAATATCAAAATTAAGTGAAAAGGCTTGAAACTCAGGTGATGCCGCTTCAAAATTAATTGAGGAAGCTTGAAAATCAAGTGAAGTTGCTTCATAGTTAAGTAAAGCAACTTGAAAATCAAGTGAAGTAGTATCAGAATTAAGTGAAGGAGCTTGAAAATCAAGTGAATTGGTGTTAAAATTAAGTGAAGGAGCTTGATAATCAAGTGAAATAATATCAAAATTAGTTGAAAAGGCTTGAAACTCAAGTGATGCAGCTTCAAAATTAATTGAGGAAGCTTGAAAATCAAGTGAAATTGCTTCATAGTTAAGTAAAGCAACTTGAAAATCAAATGAAGAAGTATCAGAATTAAGTAAAGGAGCTTGAAAATCAAGTGAATTGGTATTACAATTAAGTGAAGGAGCTTGATAATCAAGTGAAATAATTTTAAAATTAGGTGAAAAGGCTTGAAACTCAAGTGATGTAGCTTCAAAATTAATTGAGGTAGCTTGAAAATCAAGTGAAGTTGCTTCATAGTTAAGTAAAGCAACTTGAAAATCAAGTGAAGTAGTATCAGAATTAAGTGAAGGAGCTTGAAAATCAAGTGAATTGAATTGGTATTATAATTAAGTGAAGGAGCTTGATAATCAAGTGAAATAATATCAAAATTAAGTGAAAAGGCTTGAAACTCAAGTGATAGAGCTTCAAAATTAATTGAAATAGCTCAAAAATCAAGTGAAGTTGCTTCATAGTTAAATAAAGCAGCGTAAAAATCAAGTGAAATAGTATCAGAATTAAGTGAAGGAGCTTGAAAATTAAGTGAATTGGTATTACAATTAAGTGAAGGAGCTTGATAATCAAGTGAAATAATATCAAAATTAGGTGAAAAGGCTTGAAACTCAGGTGATGCCGTTTCAAAATTAATTGAGGAAGCTTGAAAATCAAGTGAAGTTGCTTCATAGTTAAGTAAAGCAACTTGAAAATCAAGTGAAGTAGTATCAGAATTAAGTGAAGGAGCTTGAAAATCAAGTGAATTGGTATTACAATTAAGTGAAGGAGCTTGATAATCTAGTGAAATAATATCAAAATTAGGTGAAAAGGCTTGAAACTCAGGTGATGCCGCTTCAAAATTAATTGAGGAAGCTTGAAAATCAAGTGAAATTGCTTCATAGTTAAGTAAAGCAACTTGAAAATCAAGTGAAGAAGTATCAGAATTAAGTGAAGGAGCTTGAAAATCAAGTGAATTGGTATTACAATTAAGTGAAGGTGCTTGATAATCAAGTGAAATAATATCAAAATTAGGTGAAAAGGCTTGAAACTCAAGTGATGTAGCTTCAAAATTAATTGAGGTAGCTTGAAAATCAAGTGAAGTTGCTTCATAGTTAAGTAAAGCAACTTGAAAATCAAGTGAAGTAGTATCAGAATTAAGTGACGGAGCTTGATTGCAAGTGAATTGGTATTACAATTAAGTGAAGGAGCTTGATAATCAAGTGAAATAATATCAAAATTAAGTGAAAAGGCTTGAAACTCAAGTATAGAATAGAGTTTCAAAATTAATTGAAATAGCTCAAAAATCAAGTGAAGTTGCTTCATAGTTAAATAAAGCAGCGTAAAAATCAAGTGAAATAGTATCAGAATTAAGTGAAGGAGCTTGAAAATTAAGTGTTAAGTTAAGTTAAGTAAGATAGTTAAGTGGGTAACTTGAATAACAAGTCTAGTAGTAAACCCCTAGGGCAGCCATACTTGCGTCTGCAGATTCATTGTGCATCTTGAATGCAAAGAACTGTAGAATATTGGTATGAAATAAATAAGTGAAACAAACCAAGTGTTTTAATTTAAATTTAATTTAAATCATCCAGTATTGGTATGAATGTAATGAGCATTTTCTAATAAAATATTGTATTTTATTTTGATTTGTATGATGCATATTTGAGCCGCCTATTTCCAAAAACCCCAAATTCATTCGAAAACAATGGATTTATAATTTTTTGCAAATAGGCGACTCATTTATAAAAAAATGTACACACTTTCTAAAGCCGTAATGACACAATTAATTACTGGATGGAAATTTTGTGTAACTCCCTGATCTCTCCTTATCGCCTGCACTCTGTGGATTAATTAAGAACAAGCCCGATAAAAAAGCACGATCTAAATAATATCCTGAAAGTGTAAAGATCGCGCTGGTTGCACGCTATGGGTACGTGTCGCGTCACTTTTATCTGCGTCGGACCGCTCGCGCTCGGAGGATTCAATCAATAAATCGGGAGACGTAACATCCAGAAAGAGAGAGAAAAAATCGTGTCTTAACCCCGATAAACATCAATGGGATTTGTAATGAATATATGTGTGTCATATAAACATAACAACAGCTATCGCGGCGATTTTCGGACGAGACGGGTGCGTTTTTTTGATTTCGGGCGAATTGGATCGTTTGTCTGAGGTCAGAGTGGATGGATGATTAAACGAGTGTTTTCCTTATTTTAACACGTGATTGGAATTTGTGTCGCCGAAAGAGAGGAGTGTTATCGGGTTTCAACATTTTATTCAACTGAAATAAATGAATAGAGTAATTTTTTCAATTTCCTGTTGGTTTATGTAGTTTGGTGAGAGAATAATTTGACATTTTGCATATAAAATATGCATAGAACAGTAAATCTGTCGTGTAACTCAAATATTCATTGTAGAATTCAATATCTGTCGGGGTATTAGCTCGAGAAGTGGTTGTTTCAGTGAATATTTGGAGACGTCTCAATGAGACTACATTTTTGCAAAAATTCCATATTAATTTTACTTTGTTCTTATATTTTGAAATAAAATGGTTAATGGGGGTTTTGTAATTGTTGTTTTTTGTAAGATGTCTACAAATAGAGTCCTGTATAATTAAACAAATAATCTGCTGTGGCCAACGCAGGTACCGAATCTATTGAAATATTGTTAATAAAAGAGCTTTATTTGAAATCAGTGGTTAATACGCGTGGCGCATGAAGTAAAATTTCGAGTTTAGAAAAGCCTGAAAATTTGGTTTGGTCGCTCCGCGCTTCGCGCTACGCGACCAAACCAAATTTTCAGGCTTTTCTAAACTCGAAATTTTACTTCATGCTTAATCTGAGAGTGGAAAACACTCGTTTAACGCTTCAAATTGAACTAAAAAAAAACAACGATTAGCTGATAATTTACAGCATATAATTGGGATATGTATACCAAAAAGAAAAACTTCCATACGCTTTTACTAAAACAATTAAATTTGAAGCTATAAACGAGTGTTTTCCACTCCCAGGTTAAGCATGAAGTAAAATTTCGAGTTTAGAAAAGCCTGAAAATTTGGTTTGGTTGCGTAGCGCGAAGCGCGGAGCGACCAAACCAAATTTTCAGGCTTTTCTAAACTCGAAATTTTACTTCATGCGCCACGCGCATTAAACACTGAATCTATTGAAATGAAGTTAATGAAATAACTTCATTTAAAATCAGTGGCTAATACGCGTGACGCATGAAGTAAAATTTCGAGTTTAGAAAAGCCTGAAAATTTGGTTTGGTCGCCCCGCGCTTCGCGCTACGCGACCAAACCAAATTTTCAGGCTTTTCTAAACTCGAAATTTAACTTCATGCTTAATCTGGGAGTGGATAACACTCGTTTAACACTTCAAATTGAACTAAAACAAAAAACAACGAATAGCTGATAATTTACAGCATGTACGAGGGTAGATTGAAAAGTTTCCGAAATGGGCAAAGATGGCGCGCGTATCGTGAAATTGTTATGATGGTTGTCAAGGCTAACCTATTTTAGGTAAGCTGTCAAATTTTCAGACACGTGCGTCGTTCCGTTTTTGTTTACTAGGATACCTTGTGAAGCAAGTCAGGCACCTTTGGAAAAATGGATAAAAACGAATTTCGTGCAGTCATCAAACATTTCTGGATGGATGGGAAAAAGGCGACGGAGATACGAGATATTTTGCAGGAAGTTCATGGCACATCCACACCTTCATTTTCGACTATTAGTTTCTGGGTGAGCGAGTTCAAACGTGGCCGTACGAGCACCAAGGATGAACCACGCAGTGGACGTCCAAAAACGGCCACAAATGAAGAAATGGTCGACAAAGTCCATGATCTCGTGTTAGCCGATCGACGAGTGATGTTGCGCGAAATAGTAGAGACCACGGGCATCTCATATGAACGTGTGCAAGATATCGTGCACGAACATTTGGGCATGAGGAAGCTGTCGGCGCGATTGCTGACTATGGACAACAAGCGAAATCGTGTGACCACTTCGAAAGAGTGTTTGGCCTTGTTAAAGCGTAATCCAACGGATTTTTTTCGCCGATTCGTGACCGTGGACGAAACATGGATCCACCACTACACACCAGAAACCAAGCAGCAGTCAAAACAGTGAATTTCTCCAGGCGAATCTGCTCCGAAGAAGGCAAAGACTGTCTCATCAGCTGAAAACGTCAGGGCCACCGTTTTTTGGGATTCGCAAGGTGTGATACACATTGACTTTTTGCAGAAGGGAAGAACTATCACGGGACAATACTACAGCGATTTATTGGATCAATTCAACGGCATATTGAAGGAGAAACGGCCTCATTTGCAGCGGAAAAAAGTGCTCTTCCACCACGACAACGCGCCGGCCCATTCATCCTGAATCGCCAATGCTAAATTGGTTGAATTGGGCTACGAGGTGGTGCCGCGTCCTCCGTACTCTCCAAACCTGGCCCCGTGCGACTTCTTTTTGTTCACAAACATGAAGACTTGGCTCGGAGGCAAGCGCTTTACGTCAAATGAGGAGGTCATCGCCGTCACTAAAGCTTATTTTGCAGAGTTTCCGAAATCATATTTTTCTGAAGGCTTAAAAAAGTTGGAGCACCGCTGGGAAAAGTGTATCGCCCTGCAAGGGTACTATGTTGAAAAATAAAAAATAAAACCTGTTCAATTACTGCGTTTTCTTGCCCATTCCGGAAACTTTTCAATCTACCCTCGTAATTAGGATGTGTATACCAAAAAGAAAAACTCCCATACGCTTTTTTCTAAAACAATTACATTTGAAGCTATAAACGAGTGCTTTCCACTCCCAGGTTAAGCATGAAGTAAAATTTCGAGTTTAGAAAAGCCTGAAAATTTGGTTTGGTTGCGTAGCGCGGAGCGACCAAACCAAATTTTCAGGTTTTTCCAAACTCGAAATTTTACTTCATGCGCCACGCGCTTTGAACACTGAATCTATTAAAATTAAGTTAATGAGAGAACTTTATTTAAAATCAATGGCTAATACGCGTGGCGCATGAAGTAAAATTTCGAGTTTAGAAAACTAATTTTAAATGAAGTTCTTTCATTAACTTCATTTCAATAGATTCAGTGTTTAATGCGCGTGGCGCATGAAGTAAAATTTCGAGTTTAGAAAAGCCTGAAAATTTGGTTTGGTCGCTCCGCGCTTCGCGCTACGCAACCAAACCAAATTTTCAGGCTCTTCTAAACTCGAAATTTTACTTCATGCTTAACCTGGGAGTAGAAAACACTCGTTTATAGCTTCAAATTGAACTAAAAAAAAAAACAACGAATAGCTGATAATTTATAGCATCTAATTGGGATGTGTATACCAAAAAGAAAAACACCTATACGCTCTTTCATAAACAATTAAATTTGAAGCTATAAACGAGTGTTTACTACTCCCAGGTTAAGCATGAAGTAAAATTTCGAGTTTAGAAAAGCCTGAAAATTTGGTTTGGTTGCGTAGCGCGAAGCGCGGAGCGACCAAACCAAATTTTCAGGCTTTTCTAAACTCGAAATTTTACGTCATGCGCCACGCGCATTGAACACTGAATCTATTAAAATAATGTTAATGAGAGAACATTATTTAAAATCAATGGCTAATACGCGTGGCGCATGAAGTAAAATTTCGAGTTTAGAAAAGCCTGAAAATTTGGTTTGGTCGCTCCGCGCTTCGCGCTACGCGACCAAACCAAATTTTCAGGCTTTTCTAAACTCGAAATGTTACTTCATGCTTAATCTGGGAGTGGAAAACACTCGTTTAACGCTTCTAATTAAACTTAAAATAAAAATCAACGATTATATGTTTATGGGTTTGTACTTTCAAGTAGAAAGTAGAAACGAAAATCTTTACAAACCGAATGTGAATATTAATAATTGACACATTCCCCCATATGTAAAACAAAGAAAAAGTTTGTTTTCTTGCACATTTTTATATTAAATTTGTTATGGTTATACAGGGTGTCCCATTTTAATCTTAACAGGGGAATATCTTAAAATGAGTGCGTCCAATCCAGAAAGTTGTCGAATAAAAAGTTTTGTGGTTCGGAGGGGGAGGTCTGATTCTTCCATAAATTTCACCTCCCGATCCCCAAGGGGTGGATAATAGGGGTGACTTTAAAATCTAAGATAGGAACCCCCAATTTTTATTGCAGATTCAGAAAGAGCATAAAAAACTAGGTAGGTTTTACCTAATAACTTGTTTGTTATTTGCAATAGGTGGCGCTGTAATCGACAAAATTTGATAAATTTGATTTTCCTCGATATAACATAATACTAGTCGGAAACTCAACATCATGGAGTGTTTAGAAATCAATAAAAGAACATCTTCTCAACGATCAAACAGATTTAACTAATTCGCCCCTCTTAAATTTACATTTTTTTTAAAAACCCACCCCCCCCCATAAACATTGTATATATACCCGACCCAACAAATTGTATTTATCATTTCTTCACCTGAAGAAGCCACAGTGTGGCGAAACAATTGTAGCGTTATTACAATATATATATTTGAAAGTGTTTAAATTGTTTTATTTATATAAAAGTGAATAATACTAGTGTTTGCTAGACAATTAATTCTTAAAAAATTCTCAAGTCACTTAAAATAAACGCCCATGTAGGTGGGGAAGGGTGCAAAGTTTGTTGACTTTAAAGAAACCCCTAATTTTTCATTGAAAATCAAAATGACAAAGTAAAGTTAGGGCGAGGGCTATGTTTGAAAAATAGGTAATTCACTTACATGAACTGACCTTCACATCTTGTTAATGAGTGAGAAAAGTGAGAGATGAGAGAGAGAGAGATAGAGGGAGATGGACATTTTCAGCTCAAATTTAAATATCTCTTAACCATTTTTGAATAATTGTTCAACAAAAAAATTGTGTTGGTGCGAAATTCCTAGTAGATGGAAATTTATTAGGTGTTCGAAGTGACCGCCATTGTTCCCAATACAGATATTTACTCTTTTTTCAAAGTTTCGCACAGTCTCTTCCAACGTAGAAGGGGTTATAGCCCTGCTATACACTGCTATACACCTTTGATGTAACCCCACAAAAAAAGTGTGGCGCTGTTAAATCCGGAGATCTGGGAGGCCACTGTACGGATCCTCTACGACCAATCCACTTTTGAGGATATGTCTCGTCAAGAAAATTTCGCACATGTCGAGCCCAATGTGGCGGCGCGCCATCATGCTGGAACCACATAGTTAATCTGGTCAGGAGGGACACGTCATCTAGAAGGGCAGGAAAGTCTAATTGCAAGAAACGCAGATATCGTTCCCCATTCAACGTTTCTTCAAAGAAATGAGGACCAATGATCCGCGAATCGACGATGCCGCATCAAACGTTGACACTCCAACCATGTTGGTGATCAATCGATCGAGTCCAATGGGGGTTTTCCTCACTTCAATAATGGCTGTTTAATCATAAATTGTCAGCCAAACACTAATTTTATGCTTTATTGGAAACAATCAAATTTTTAAATTTTGTCGATTACAGCGCCACCTACTGCAAATAACAAAAAAGTAAAGTAAAACCTACCTAATTTTGTATGCTCTTTCCGAATCTGCAATAAAAATTGGGGGTTCCCATTTAATATTTACGATTCTTCCATAAATTTCACACCCCGACCCTCAAGGGGGTGGATAATAGGGGTAATTATCCACCCCCTTGAGGGTCGGGGGGTGAAATTTATGGAAGAATCGGATGTCCCCTTCCGAACCACAAAACTTTTAATTAGGCAATATTCTCGATTGGACGCACTCACTTCGAGATATTCCTCCGTTAAGATTAAAATGGGACACCCTGTATACATTTTGAGGTCTTAAAAGTTAAACAACACCATTTTTGAAAAATATCTGTCTGTCGTTCTGTCCACCCCTTATTGTACAGTCTAAACCCAGTGGCTTATTTTGTTACGAACCCACTAAGCAAAAAACAAACAAATAACGTTATATCAATATTGTAGCAACGTTAAACGCTGTTTTAATGTTGTTGAAGCATTACTTAAATGGGTTTGCTCAGTGGGAATTGATATTTAAAATGCATTCATGTTTTTTTTTTTGGAATAAAAGATGCCTGAAAAAAATCCTGAATGTACACATTTAGCAATAAATGTATAAATAAACACCCCTTTAAAAAATCCCTTTCAAATACAAGCAAACAATTAAGATTGTAATAATTTTACAACCACGTTTTACCAACTTACGTTTAGCAACAAAAAAAATATAAAACACAGTTATTTCCTTGACAATTAAACAACAACACTCTACAGCAAGAATGCGAACAGGCAACAACTCACGTTTACGAAAAACGTGATTTTCCGGGCAAATCGGATATTTCCAATCGTTTCGTAATCAGCAGTTCACATGCGGACAACGGTGGTGCCAACGCGAAAGGTCAAAATTCCCTCGCGAGGCTCGCTTTGTATCACGCGTTACAGTTACCTGTAATTATCCGGCGATTTAATTCGAGGCGTACGTTTCCGATCTATATTTACAAATGTGTACATACACGTATGCACCACTCAGATGTTATTTATACAAAACGACCGCCACGTCAGTCGTTACATTAAATCGACTTGTTATTATCCAATCGACCTTAATTCAATAACAGTCCCACACGATTTAATTTAATTTTATTATTGCTTTTGAAAGTGCTCGGACATTACTTTTTTATCGTGTAAATTATTTGGGTTAAAAACAAAAACGAACTGAGTTGGCTCTGGAACCTTTAAGAGCCAGTGGTACAAAATATAACATTAAGGGCCAGTTGCACCAAACAAGTTGAACTGGTTCAACTCTGAACTTTAGTTCAGAGTGACATTAGAACAATAGAAACTGTCATCTTGAACTATAGTTCAGCTTGAACTCAGGTTCAACGTTTTTGGTGCAACTGGGCCTAAGGGTCAGTTGCACCAAGCCCGTTCAACTGGTTCAGCTCTGAACTTTAGTTCAAAGTGACATTAGAACAGTAGGACCTGTCATCTTGAACTCGAGTTCAGCTTGAACTTAAGTTCAACGTTTTTGGTGCAACTGGGCCTAAAACAATAGAAAAATTGAGCTTAAACATTTTTCTAGACATGGACTCGATTTAAATCCTCTATGCCCGTTTGCACCGGTTCTAGTTAAGGGTTACAACTTATATTGTAGCCAAATGACAAAATTCGTTGGTTCCTGATGGCGCTTTTTCTCAAATAAAGCAATCCACCGTACAGGTTATATGGTAGTTCATTGAGTTCAAGCCCTAAAGTTGGGCTGCGAGCCGCCGCTGATCGCTATTGACGATGCTACTTAAGCTAATAGGCGTTAGATGGCGTTTACGCTTTCGAACATATGTAAATAAAATGTGTGCTTATGAATTTTGATTCAGAGTAGAGCTCAGACTTGGTAGGGCTTAATACGGCATTAGAATAATAGAAAATGAGAGTTTGAACTTTTGTTTTCAGAGATTAACTTAGTTTAGCTCTCTTAATTTAGTTCAATATGACATTAAAGCAACAGACATCAGCGACGGCTCGCAGCCTAACTTCAGGGTAGGCCACAGCGCCAAGGCACACAAAATTTGAGGTTGGGATCTCGCTTTATAAATACAAGGAATTGCACAACAAAGTCACTGTTCAATAACGGATACATATTACCTGAGGCTCTGTCCTACCCTGAAGTTAGGCTGCGAGTCGCCGCTGATAGACATAGTTACTTTAAATTCATTTTTATAGATAAACTATAAGTCTTTTAATAGAGTTAGATCAATAGTTATAGGTTAGGTTAAATTTAGAGTTGTAGGTTAGGTTAAATTTTGAGTTGTAGGCTAGGTTAGATCTAGAGTAGTAGATCTTTGGAGTTGTAGGTTGGGTTAAAACAATAGATTGTGGTTTTTAACGTAAATTCAGAGAGTTTCTTAACAAAGTTCGAAACACTACTAAAACATAACATGTGTCTGGTAACTGAATCTAAGATTAATCAATATTGAGACGTGTTTCAATGTTTTTTATCACTTTATTTGAATAATTCGACTCGAGTTTAGACATATTTAGAATAATTTAAATAAAGTGATAAAAAACATTGAAACGCGTCTCAATATTGATTCATTAATATGGATTGGCACGTAGTAACGCTCAATACTATACAAATATTGAATTTGAGATACTAATAAAACAATAGAAAATGAGATTTTGGTTATAAGTTCTCAGAGGAACTAAGTTTAAAGAGTTATTTTTACATGGTTCAAAATTATATTAGAACTACAGAAAAAGTGATTCCTCTCTAACTGGAAAAAAAAAACAGATGATTTACTCAGGCTGCCGCTTTGCAGAGCTGAATATATTAAATTATCTCGTGTTTTAATGACCCAGGCCTTTACAAAAATATGTCAAATATTTTCCAAACAGGATTAAAAACCAGAATCTGAAACGAACAATAACTCATCGTAAAAAGCAACTGGATGTAGCAAAAATCGTAAATTTGGCGAAAACCTTGAGAGCGCATTGTCCTTTTCATTTAAATAAATTATTTTTGATACATCCTTGAAACCGAACACGATTGTCCAATTCAATTCCGGCTAAATTACATACGGCAAAAAAGTATAAACACTAATTTCGCGCAAAACTGCAAAAGTATCCAAACTTTACCTTACATAACACGGTGATAACATTTTATCTGACACTTGGTATGTGAATGTTTTCAAAAAATTTCCATAGAGCGCCAATTTACTCCTTATCTTGATAATATTGATAATGTTTACAAGGTGGGATCACGGGGCAAAAAAATATGGGCTCGTATAAGATAGTGAAGTTAATTATTGGATTAACAGCCTCTCGTATAAAGATTATCTTTAAAAATCTTTTTATTTAGATGTGTGACGGTAGTGATTTCAATTGTATATACTTCACTATACAAATTAAATTAAATAACATTTTTAACTTTTTTGTATTCACTTTTTTATTTTTACGGTGACTAGTTTTGACTCGTCAGTGAGCCATCCTCAAAAGTTTGGAGAATGGCTCACTGACGAGTCGAAACTAGTCACCGTAAAAATAAAAAAGTGAATACAAAAAAGTTAAAAGTGTTATTTAATTAAATAGTTAAAATGTTTCACAAAGTAACCGCCTCCACCACCAAATATACAAATTAAAGTTTTTGCTGAAAATTGCTCCTGTAAGTAATTTATAATTTATTAGGTATTTTAAGAATACATGGAGTTTTTCTTTTTGGCATACATAGCCCAATTATATTATCATATTTTATACACATGTTTGTTGGTGTGGCCATATTGATTCAATCAGTTCAAGTGCACTCGAATCATCGTGGAAGATTTACGCGTTGCGCCTTCTGGATCGGTGTTTATGCTCGGGGATCTAAATTCGGAAGTTTGTGTATATAGATTGGCAAATGAAAGGAAAATATACACACTCACACGTTGCGGTTTTAGTTTAGACCAGTCTCAATATTATTACGGTCGAAAATTATCGCCCGTCGTGTAAATCAAGTCTTATGACAGGCGTTCTAAATTTACACTTCGCTTTAAACAAACATATTTTTAATGTTAGTAAGAAAATTCACGGAAAGTAAATCGAAAAATATGACATCATATCATCATTCCTACGATGTTGAGAAAGATTTAATAACACGTAAAAGCACGGAAAATCAATTGTATAATATTACATGTTTTTGTCCTTATTTCTTCGATCTTGAAAGAATTTTTTAATTTGAACAAGAAAATTCACAGAAAGTAAGTGGTAACATTTGAAGTAAATCGTAAGCCTTTAAAATGTTCTTATCGTTAGTTCTTCTATTTTGAAAATGATTTCTGACATACCATGCGTTTTTTTTATCTCTGAACATACAAATTCCGAGCATATAAAATATTTCTTATGTTCCTTCTCGGGGCGACCCAAGTGGCCTAAAATGGTTGAAAATTATTATTTTTCGGAAAACTAAATAGTCCACGTTCTTTTTACTATTATCAAATGTCTTCGTGATTTTTTTCAGATTTTTTGGAAAGAGAAAAAAATTCTCCGAAATTTGACTATTTCGTAAGGGTAAAAGGTCAAATTTCGGCGAAAATCCGAAAATCACCAAATGACTTCATATTATACCAAACTATAGCTAAAGAATTGCAGTTTTCATTTAGCCCGCTCTCAAAGAGGGCCTTTGCAAACCGGGCAAAACATTTTGCTCGACTTTGCGATTTTTTTCTAGCGGTCACAGACAACCTAAGAAGATGACTTTTAGTAAAAAATAGTTGCATTCTTCAGGAAACCAATGCTGAAAACGCCGTTCTTCTATCTCTTCTATGAACCTCGCAATCTTGGTCCAACCGCAGACGCGTCTGAAACGGCCAATCGGCGGGCATACCTTAAACAGTTCCCATAAGGCCCTATGATAATTTCTCGGGGCGATCCAAGTGGACCAAAAGAGTTGAAAATTATTATTTTTCTGGAAACTTAATAGTCCACATTCTTTTTACTATCATCAAAGGCCTTCATGATTTTTTTTTTTTCAGTTTTTTTTTGGAGAGAGAAAAAAATTCATTAAAATTTGACAATTTCGTAAAAAGTCAAATTTCGGCGAAAACCTGAAAATCGCCAAATGACTTCATATTATACCAAAATATACATGGGAGCATAATCTGTGAGAAGTTGAGCTGAATCGCAAAATTAGTTTTCGTTTAGCCCGCTCTTAAAGCGGGCCTTCGCAAACCGGGCAAACGTTTTGCTCGACTTTGCGGTTTTTTTTCTGGTGACCACAGACGACCTAATAAGATGACTTGTGGTGAAAATATAGCTACATTCTTCAAGAAACCAATGCTGAAAACCCCGTCCTGCTATCTCTTCTGTGAACCTCACAATCTTGGTCCAACCGCAGATACGTCCGAAACGGCCAATCGGAGGGCGTACCTTAAACCGTTCTCATAAGGCCCCATGTGAATGTCTTGGGACGACCGAAGTGGCCCAAAATGGTTGAAAATTATTATTTTTCGTTAAACTAAAGAGTCCACGTTTTTTCTACTATCATCAAAGGCCTTCGTTTTTTCAGATTTTTTGGAGAAACGAAAATTCACCGAAATTTCAAATTTTGTCGAAAATTCGAAAATCGCCAAATGACTTCATATTATACCAGAATATAGCTAAAGAATGGGAGCATAATTTGTAAAACGTTGAGCTGAATCGGAAAATTAGTTTTCGTTTACCCTGCTCTCAAAGCGGGCCTTCGCAAACCGGGCAAACATTTGCCTCGACTTTGCGATTTTTTTCTGGCAGTCACAGACCACCAAAGAAGATGACTTTGAGTGAAAATATAGCTGCATTCTTCAAGAGACCAATGCTGAAAACCCTGTCCTATCTCTTCTGTCAATCTTGCAATCTTCGTCCAACCGCAGATACGTTCGAAACGGCCAATCAAAAATGTTAATTTCTCGGGGCAACCCAAGCGTCCAAAACCAAACTCATCTTTTCTTTTTCTTCTTTTCTAAACTCGAAATGTTACCTTATGCGCGACGCGACGCGTTTAAAATGAAGTTTAAATTATACTGATTTAGTCTTAAGCCATCTATAGACGCGTTTCGTAATTTATCCTTCATCAGTATAGCTATGCTTTAGACTTTCAATACAAAAAACAAAAAAATGTTTAATTTTTTTACTATTTAATATTTTAAGTAAACAACAAAATTATACTATGCAATCATTCGTGTCAAATAATCGTTTATTTAGTTAAATATTCGACGCATGATCATGATGTAACAACAGTGCACATAACGCGTAAAAATAGCCAATAATTTTACGTAAACGTACAACGAGCATAATTAATGAACAAATACAGCTGTTAGTGAAATAATCATTTCCAATTAACACATTTACACGTGCCGAGTGGAATATTCAGCAAACTTTTGGAATTTGTCTTTGTGTCATTAAATATTATTCAAAAGCAAATATTTTAATGACATGCACATTTAAAAATAAGTAATATTTCATAATATTACTTTAAGCAACAAACTAACATAATATGTTCAATAACCCCTGTAAGTCCACCCTTAATCTTCTCTCCGCACCCTGACTAAGCTTCGCCACCCCAAAATCCTCTTCATAACCCTTCCAATATTCTCCTCTATCAAACAACAAATATAACACTAATTAAAGATAGACTTACATTTTTCGCATGCAGCGAAAGTAACTTCGAACTAATTGAAAAAATGTGCATCCTAAGAAATCCCGATATAACTCCGAAATACAGAACCCCTCCCATCACTTTATTTGAATATATTTTTTCTCTATATCCCAATATCCAACCTTGAATTGGAATTTCAAAAATATCAAGTCAATGGGCAGAAAGACTTTTGGTTGATAGCCCTTACTTGGGAACTTCATACATTGAGAATATATATACCGGGTGGTGCATCGGACGACGCACCATAGGGATTTAAATGTATTTTTTTTAATTCGTATTCATTTACATCCCACGTCGTTTTATCAATAACCATAAGATAGGTTTTTGTGGGGATCCAAAAATTGAGTCTAATACACCCATTTAATATATTTATTTATTATCTAAATTTGAGATACACATTATATTAAAACTACAATTTAAAATAATTAAATACACCTTGCCTTCTTTTTATTAATTTTCTTTTCAATCTAGAAAATAAAACAATTACGAAATATTTTTTTATACTCTACATATAAACTGTTGGGAGGCAAATAATAAGTAAAAAAAATACATGGTCATTTATTTCCTTCCCAACGTAACGTAACGCTTAACAATACTCTTGCAATCTATTTAGTTCCACTTATTTTGACTTGCAATAACCATCTAGTATTTAACTGTTCTATTAACTCAGTTTTAGGTATGTATTGCACCCTAAACTGAACTGTTTAGCAGTAAAACAGTTATTATTTTTCGTTATGTATTCACAAAGTAGATTTTAAGAGTACTTTAACCTTTTGCAAGGCACGGCATATTTTTATTTTTAAGGTAATGATTTTAAAATAATTTATTACTAGAAAATAGATATAAATTTAATTTCTCAAATGAGTGTATTACACTTAATTTTTTCATCTCTACAAAAAGTCTATCTTATGAAATTTTGTTATGCAATGTGTAATTTTTTTTGTACCAATGAAAAATTTAGAGTTTTGGCTGTACAACGCCGTAATTTTTTTTGGGGGGTGCCATTTGAAATTTTCGAAAAAAATGACAACATGCGAAGTTCAATCAAAAATTACTTTTTTTCCATAAATTACCCGAAAAGAAATTATGTGAAGGTATACGAGGTCTTAACCTGTACCTCAATTCAAAATTTAGGCGCCGGCGTCAATTAGTTTATCTACAAAACAATCTCAAAAATGGGGCGCAATTTAAAAAAAAGGGGTTATAACAGCGAAACCGCTAAAGTGAAGGGTATAACATGTTAGATAAAAATATAAGTACTCTTCGAGCACTTTCCAAATCTGCAATAAAAAATAGGGCATTCCATTTAAAAAAACATAAGTTTGGTACGCCACTGGAGTACGGCACGCCACTGATGATTAGAAATATTTTTGAAACATAGCGACGGTAATTACCCGTTATATATACCAATTAATTTAAATTTCATGTATTTAAAAAAAAAATTATGTACATTCTTAAGTAATAAAGATTTGATAGTAGAATGTTCAATAGAATTATTAAACAGTAATACAATGTATATCATCAATTTTAACTTGATGATTTTCCAATAATAGTATCATAAATTGATATAAAATGATGCCATAACATAAAACATCAATAATAATACATTTTATTGAACTTAAAAAGTTATAAATGACCGTCGATTTAGTTTTTTCAGTCTGACGCGATGTAATTTTGTTGATGTGTGTTATAAATTATTGTAAATTCACCGACATTTTCAATAAGCAGTTATTTGATAAATGTTTTAATCAAAATCGGTGTACTGATAATTAGTCAGTCAATCAAGATATCGTTAATGAAAATGTTCCTAAGTTTAGACATTTGCGTAATTAGTATTCGACGAAAGGTTATTAAGAATAAGCTTGAATTTGAGCTATAAATAATTTTTGTAACTTAAAAATTAAGTTAAATAATTTTTTCTTCTAAAAATAAGTAGCCCAGATTGTTTAGGATTTTCCAAACAAACAAATTTTTGCCCCAAAAATATCAATTTTCACAAAATATATTTATTTTATAAAAACTTGTGATTTGTCCATCACAGCACTTTCCTCGTTAAAGATATGATGATTTAAACATCAACAATATGGAAAAATTGCTCAAACTAAGTTTATTCTACTTTTATTAGTAATATTCCAAAACTATTCACAAAAAAACGAATTCTTGCATTTTTTCGCTACATCTCGGTAAATATTGATCACCATCACAGCTAAGCGTTATATATTTTTAACTTTACTGTAAATTAGTGGTTTATACGCGTGGCGCATAAAGTAAAATTTCAAGTTTAGAAAAGCCCGTGAAAATTTGTCTCGGGTCGCTGCGCGACCCTCGACAAATTTTCTACGCGGGGCTTTTCTAAACTTGAAATTTTACTTCATGCTTAGTCTGGGAGTGGAACGGACTTGTTATTTTAAAATATGTCACAAGTGTTAAAATGTGTATCGTAACTGTCACAAAGAAAAGAAATGACATAGTGATCTTATTATAGTTCAATTCAAACTCGTGTCAAATTGGCACGATTGGTGCTCGCGCCGACTTATGTCAACTGTCATTATAGTTCAAATGTCGGCTACTGCCAACTTATGTCAACTGTTATTATAGTCTTTTTTCTTTCCAGGAACGTTGGAATTGTGTTTCTATCTTTAGTAGTTTAGAAAAAATAAATGTTTGAAATCTGTTATTCATTTTGAATAGCCCTGTATTTAAAAATACTACAATACGATATGATATAATATTTTTTATAATAATTACATAATCACAAAAATGCTCTTATACTTACGTCGTAAATTAATTTGAAAAAAAACAGACGTATCTGTTTAATCCAAACATGACCTAACTATCATTAACAAATAATCAATTTAATAATATAGATAACTGGACTGAAATGAGATAACATTATTGAATTTATCTGTTTGAAAGTGATGAACCTAATAATAATCACTTATGCAAAAAACGATTATCTCCGGCTGATATTTAACCAAATTTAAAGAACAATAGACTTGTATAAGACTCTCCAGTTATCATGTGTCTATAGGAAGATGTGTGATGGATAACGATTGATTTATCGACGTTATCTTTTATTGTTGTAGCGATTATTAAATTGGCTTTGATTTAATTGAAAAAAGATGATGCGATAGAAGTGCGTTCTAATGTTTATCTACGCAAATATATTTGACCTACGAAGTCTTACAGTGGAAACTAAAGAGAGGAAAACGGGGACGACTGAGAATAGGATGGCTAGAACAAGTAACAGAGTACCTAAGAGTGGCCAATGTACACAATTCGAAGGAGAAGACAAAAGACAGGAAATTATGCAAGAAATTATAAAAAATGTATAAAAGGGACTGATCTACCCTGAATATTAAGAGATCTAGAAAACCCAAAAAAGGGTAGCCCAACCCCAGAGAGGGGTGTAGCAGGGGGTGGGGGTGTAGCAACTGGACGCTATATATATATATATATATATATATATATATATATATATATATATATATATATATATATATATATGGCGCCACACTCCTTGTGGAGTTCGCCGCTTCTTCTTGAAGCCCTTACAATCCCTTTTCTTGGGGTGGATTAGTCCCCGTCATTCGTTGTTTGCTGTGCCGTCTGGTTGTTTATAATAGTCTTCGCTATTTCTCTCCATGATTTCCTATTTTCTACTTTCTCCTTCCAATTCGTGATTCCAATGCTGTTGATATCTGCTTCTACTTCATCTTGCCACCTACTTTTTGGTCTTCCTCTCCTCTTCTTTTTGTTCGATGTCCACTCCATTATTGCTCTTGTGTTGCTCTGATCTCCTGCTCTCCATACGTGTCCTAGCCACTTTATTCTCGCTGTCTTGATGGTACTTACAACATCAATTCCTTCGAGTACTTCCAGTATTTCTGCGTTATTTCGCCGTCTTACTCCCTCATCTCCTATTCTTATTGGGCCTAGTATTCGTCTGAGTATTGCTCTTTCGGCAACTTTTAGTTTCTGTTGTTCGCTTTTTGTCATCGTCATTGTTTCTGCGGCATAGGTTAGTACAGGTCTTATTACTGTCTTATAAATTTGTATCTTTGCTTTTTTACTTATGGATTTGTTTGTTAGTACTTTTCTACTTGCGTAGTATGCTCGGTTTGCCTTCTGTATTTTTTCTTCGATTTCCATGTTATCTCCGCTGTTGTTTATTGTTATTCCTAAGTACTTTATCTTGTCCACTTGATGGAATTCGTGGTTTCCTATTTTTATTTTTTTACTCTCAGTTTTGTTTCCCCTATCATACATTTTGTTTTCTCTTCATTTATTGTTAGCCCCATTTTCCCTCCTTCCACGACTAGTTCTCTTAGGATGTTTTCCATTAGCTTCCGTTGTTTTGTGATTATCACTAAATCGTCTGCATAAGCGATGATTTGGCTTCCCTTCGTTCTAAGCGTTCCCTTTTTATTTATATTTCTTAAAGCATATGCTAGTGCTATGTTAAATAATGTGGCTGACAGGGAATCGCCTTGTCTCAGTCCCTTGTTTATGTTGAACTCCTTGGTTTTCCCGTATTCTGTTTGTACTTCTGCTTTTGTTTTATTTAGTGTCATTTGTATCAGTTTTGTTATTTTTGTCGGTATTCTGAAGTCTGTTAGCGCTTTATTTAGTTGTTTACGGTTCACTGAGTCAAAGGCTTGCTTGAAATCTATGAATAATAAATGTAAGGTTATGTTCTGTTCATGAGCTTTCTCCAGTATCTGCTTTAGGCTGTGGATTGCATCTACTGTCGATTTACCTGAGACAAAGCCACATTGGTAGTCTCCTACTATATTTTTTGTGTAGTTGTTTAGTCTCTTTTGGATCAATGTTGTTAAGATTTTATTTGGCCGCTACATATATAATATAAATATATTTGACCTAATGTATGTAGTTATTTTCTGTAAATCTTTAGATATTCCTTGTTTTATTTTTAAGTTTAATTTAAAGCTTTCAACGAGTCTTTTCCACTCCCAGACTAAGCATGAAGTAAAATTTCGAGTTTAGAAAAGCCCCGTGAAAATTTGTCGAGGGTCGCGCAGCGACCCGAGACAAATTTTCTGGGCTTTTCTAAACTCGAAATTTTACTTCATGCGCCACGCGTATAAAACACTAAAATATTGTAAAATGTATGTTTATTTGAACTTTACTTGAAATCTGTGTTTTATATGCGTGGCGCATGAAGTAAAATTTCGAGTTTAGAAAAGCCCAGAAAATTTGTCTCGGGTCGCTGCGCGACCCGAGACAAATTTCCACGGGGCTTTTCTAAACTCGAAATTTTACTTCATGCTTAGTCTGGGAGTGGAAAACACTCGTTTAGAGCTTCAAATTGAACTCTATAAAAAAACAACAACTAATAACTAAAGATTTAAAGAAAACAAGCTGAATTTGGAATACGTATATTTTAAGTGAAGTTCGAATATACATAAATTTGACAATATTATAGTGTTTTATACGCGTGGCGCATGAAGTAAAATTTCGAGTTTAGAAAAGCCCAGAAAATTTGTCTCGGGTCGCTGCGCGACCCTCGACAAATTTTCACGGGGCTTTTCTAAACTCGAAATTTTACTTCATGCTTAGTCTGGGAGTGGAAAACACTCGTTTAGAGCTTCAAATTGAACTCTTTAAAAAACAACAACTAATAACTAAAGATTTAAAGAAAACAAGCTGAATTTGGAATACGTATATTTTAAGTGAAGTTCGAATATACATAAATTTGACAATATTATAGTGTTTTATACGCGTGGCGCATGAAGTAAAATTTCGAGTTTAGAAAAGCCCAGAAAATCTGTCTCGGGTCGCTGCGCGACCCTCGACAAATTTTCACGGGGCTTTTCTAAACTCGAAATTTTACTTCATGCTTAGTCTGGGAGTGGAAAACACTCGTTTAAAGCTTCAAATTGAACTCTTTTAAAAAACAACGTATGTCGAAAAATGTACAGCTTATGCATATGTTTACCCAAAAGAAAATACACTGTATGTCATTAGGTAGTGTCACAGTGCTGAATTTAATTACAACGTATGTTTCTTAAGTCAGTACCTACTAGGATGCCGACAGTTTTTAAACACTCGTTAGTATGGACAAATTTCTAGAGCTGAGATGCAGATGTAGACAAAATGAATAAGTCGCTTCAAAACATACTGCTTAGATTACATATATTTACGATTCATGGAAGTTTGTCCAAACAAAATCATCTACTCGATTACAAAATACTTCAACTGCTGGGTTTCGCTCACTCGATTATTGAAATGCTCGATCACTAATAAATACACAAAAATCACTCGCGACCCACAGTTTAAGAAACGTCCTAACCTATTTGATATTTTTGAAAACTATTAGTGGTAGGGCAGCTATAATAAAATTATCTAAGGCTAATCGTAATAATTTATGATGAATTCATAAAAAACTATTTGAGGTTATTAGGGGACGATGCAAGCCAATTTCTGACTTAATCATGATTAACTTTTTAGTCATGATTAAGTATCGCGGGGCAAGTGGCCATTAGTATAATTTTTGTTGTTCTCCTTCTAACGGCGTTCTAATAATATTTCTTCATCAATTTTTACTTTCCCCCGTATGTAATACAAAGGGAAAGTATTGTTTTCGTGAAAATTTTCGAATCAAAAATTTTAGCGGAAATATCCGTTTCAGGGGACCTGAGTCGAATAAGACCATTTTTGAAAAATGTCTGTCTGTCTGTCTGTCTGTCTGTCTGTCTGTCTGTCTGTTTGTCTGTCTGTCTGTCTGTGTGTCTGTCTGTCTGTCTGTGTGTCTGTGTGCGCTGTACCGCAAAAACCGCTAAAGATATCGAGATGAAACTTGAAACTTAAGCTTTTTGTTACAATCGGAAGAACTGAAAAGCTTTTGGTGAAAATCGGAAAACTGGAAGTGGTACTTTACTCTTAGCGTTTTTCAGTTTTTTCAGATTTTTTCAATAAATGTTCATCAAACAAAAAATTCTTTCAAATAAAAGTTGTAGATAATAACAAAATGAAGATGTATTGTTCATTTACTTTTTGTCATAGCACTCTTAGTTTTTGAGATATTTCAAAAGTTGTGTGTTTTATCTAGTTATTGGTGTGTGACAGTGTATGTGTCGATACAATTGAAAAATGTTTCAAATAAAAGTTGTAGGAAATGAAAAACTAAAGATTTTTTGTATCTTCACTTTTTTGTCATAGCACTCTTAGTTTTTGAGATAATTAATAAATAATGTTCTTTTATCTAGTCATTGGTTTGTCTCAGTGTATGTGTTGATACAATTGAAAAATGTTTCAAATAAAAGTTGTAGTTATCAAAAAGTTGAAGACATTTTGAAAATAATAATGCTACAAATATTTCAAAAGTGATTTAATACGCAATTTACGGGGGAAAGTACTATGATGGACACATCACCATTTTTTTTTTGTGGAATTGTACAGAAAATTCTTTCATTCAAGGTAAAATCTGTTCCAACAACAATTGTAGACCAATTTTTCTACAACTAGATCAAAACGTAATACCAAATTCTGGATGTTTATCAGAATACACTATAGGTTATTCATACTAAAGACATTGACCTATTTAATCAACGGCCAGTCGTAATGAAATGGAAGATCCGCGGACCGTTTCGCAGAAGTCCAGTAATTCGAAACGAGCGTATCCACCCACGCGCTCGGGCCATTACCCAACGCATTGAACACGATTAATTAGAAAAGAAAAGAAAAAAAACCCGTAATCTGTACAACATTAAGCTGTTGCCAAGCTCGAACACGGAATAATCACAATCTCACCGCGAAAAATTCTCGTTCGCATGACCTCTACTCTAGCACGTCAATTGTGCGTGCTAAATGTGCTGTTGTTCATCATTACACATCTCGTTTGAACTGATGTGTAAATACACTGGCTGGATTGCTGGATCTAATGGTGATGTGTAGTTATTATATCAAACTAAGCTATGCTGCCCAGCTTAGTTTGATATAATAACTACACATCACCATTAGATCGAATCATTCAGGATTCGAATCTTTTTAAAAGATTCAAACACTACCCGATCAAAACATCCACACAATCTCTCTGAAGAATGCCTAAGAATGAAATTTTAATGAGTAGAGATTTTTTTTACAAAATTAATTCTTTTGTTTAAGCAATGTGAGCTTTGGAAACAAAAGCAACACGATTGATTTTAAAGACAATATGAAACATTAAGCACACTATATTTAATGTCAATAGCATATTATAATGAAGAAACTGCAAAATATTAGAGGTATTTAAATTTCTCAAAAGGTATGTATTCGTATCAGAGCTGGGACGAATCCTCGTAAAAAGGAATCGAATCACGAATCCGAATCACCTAATATGATTCGAATCACGAATACTCGAATAAAGGATTCGTAAGAGATAAATATGATGCGAATCAAAGATTCGAATCCTGTTTTTTCGAATCACGAATACAAATCCTTCAAGAATAAATTTGATTTTATTATTTTTTTTGCAACCATTTATTTATATAGATATCTTTACCAGTTGTTTTAACAAAAATACACAAAACCTAATTAGTTATTATTAACACTGAACATCGTTGATAACAGACTAAATATCTGATTTCCTGTTACTCTGATTGAAGATGTATTTGTGTGTTTCTGAATTGCACTTCAAATCAGTGTTTTATACGCGTGGCGCATGAAGTAAAATTTCGTGTTTAGAAAAGCCCGAACCCGAGACAAATTTTCACGGGGCTTTTCTAAACTCGAAATTTTACTTCATGCTTAGCCTGGGAGTGGAAAACACGAATTTAAAGCTTCAAATTGAACTTTAAGAAAAAAACAAGGAATATCTAAAGATTTACAGAAAATAGGCTGAATTTGGAATACGTATACTTAAAAGAAAAACTCCCTGTGTCTGTTTGCTCCGAAGAAATATGAATAATTATAAACTATAATGAAGATAACAATTTATTTTCAAAAAACACTCGTTAATTAATTTTATACACAATTGACGTTTGTTAAACAATGGCGGCGACATAGAAAAAACATGTATTTTTAATCTTCTAGTAGAAATGCGTTTTATGTTAAGTAAACTATCCATCTTTCAGCTAATAATACAAGTTCTTTCTTTCAATTGTCCTTTTAGTAGTAGATGAAGCAACTACTATTTTATTCCTTCTACTATTACTAGGATTTTCTGCAACTAGTTGTAGTACCGTCTGCTGGTGGCAAGACACGATAAGCCAGAACCATCTGAACAAGACGCTCTGTTATTAGCAGTAGTTCTTTCTGCTAGTAAAAATAGTGTTTTTTGCTATAAAAAACGACTGCTAGGTCTTTCTGCTACTAGTAGTAGTACAGACTCCATCTGCCGGTGGCAAGATTTGAAGGTAGAACCATCTGAACCAAAAGCCCTGTTTGCCAATAGCTGTAGTTGTTTCTGCTAGTAGAAATGGCGTGTTCTGCTAAAAAGTAAACGTTCCTATCAGTAGTAGTAGTTATTTCAGCTAGTAGTACAATTTCTTTGTGCTAGTAGAGTTCGTCCTTTCAGTAGGAGAAAGACCAACTACTATTTTGTTCCTTCTACTACGAGTAGGTCTTTCTATTACTAGTACGGGCGGAACCTGTACTACAGGTTCCGTCTAATGGCAAGACATCTGAAACTAGAACCATCTGAACTAGAAGCTCCGTTAATAGCGGTAGTTCTTTCTGCTTTAGTAATTCTTTTAGCTAGTAGCAGTTGTTCTCAAGATCGTAGCCGGGGGGGGATTATTTTTCTGGCTGCGGCATTAGTCGGCCTTTCAGCCTAAAAGTAGTTTTTTGTTCTACTACCACTAGTTTTTCTCTGTCTGTCTGTCTGCTAATAGCGGCAGTTCTTTCAGCTAGTGGACAAATCGTTTTTAACTAAAAAAACGTAAACGTTACAGTTAGTAGTACTGGTTCTTTCGGCTAATTGTACTTAGTAGTACTAGTATAGGCCTCGTCTGGTAGCAAGATATCTGAAGCTACAACCATCTGAGCTAGAAGTTATGGCTGGTAATAGTGCTAGTTGTTTCTGCTAGTAGAAATAGTGTTTTCCGCAAAACAGCCTATTTTCTGTAAATCTTTAGATATTCCTTGTTTTTTTTAAGTTCAATTCGAAGCTTTAAACGAGTGTTTTCTACTCCCAGACTAAGCATGAAGTAAAATTTCGAGTTTAGAAAAGCCCCGTGAAAATTTGTCGAGGGTCGCGCAGCGACCCGAGACAAATTATCTGGGCTTTTCTAAACTCGAAATTTTACTTCATGCGCCACGCGTATAAAACAGTGATTTAATGATAAGTTTAAAAACACACAAAAAACATTTTTCATGTTAATCCTCACAATTAATTCGAATTATTTTTGACGATTCAAATCATTTTGTAAGTATTCGAATCCTTTTATAAATATTCGAATCCTTTTATAAATATTCAAATCCTTTTATAAATATTCGAATCCTTTTATAAATATTCGAATCCTTTAATAAGGATTCGAATCGCCCACATTGGGATTCGAATACGAATCCTTTGAAAAATACGTAACGAATCCGGATCACGAATCCAGTTGAACTAAAGTATTCGAATGCCTCTTTTGAATCCTCTAAAAGGATTCGAATCCTGAATGATTCGAATCCTGCCCAGCTCTGATTCGTATGTACTAAACATACGAATAAGTACTTTAAATTGTTACTTAAAAAAAATTATCCAAATTATGCCAAACAAGTAGATAGAAGACCAGCATTACGGCTAGCAAAAATAGAGTGGATGTTTTGATAGGGTCCCATTCAAACGAGGTTTCAGAAGTTCCGGGTTCATTACAATTGTTTACACCTTCCCTGAAAATTTCATCAAAATTCAGCCACGTTTACTAGGTGTTCCTTAACTTATTACGGCCACTATATTTATTTATTTAAATTTCAAAATAATTGTAACAATTGGGCCTCTTTTTATCTCTAGCAATATCGAATTTATGACTTACTTAAATGTATCTAAACAATCTAAAGTATTTTATAATTCTTACTAGAAATGCACAATATTCGAATTACTTCGTCGGCGGAATAGTTGTGGAAAAGGCGCGCCATAAAAATGGCTTTAAAATGTTAAAAATACCAGCAAGCACGTGCGCCATGCTTCGATATGTGTGCCTGTGTGTTTTATATTGCGCCGTGACTCACATGCCTATAATTTCTCTATTTATAAGATTTCGGATCCGATCCGCAAAAAAACGTACTTGTGCGAAAAATTATAAATACTTTTTATTTATATTGAACGTTTGCATATTTACACACGAAATATTCATTAATTTTAACTAACTAAACCCTGGGTCTCCAAACTATCTTCTTCGCGGGCCACAAATACAATTCTACATAATAAAGTCGGCCAAGATCCGATTAATTTTATAAAATTATGAAAAATTTAAGGAACAATTGTTACAATATTTCAAAATATGACATTTACAAAAAAAATTACAAACAATCGCGGGCCGGATTCATGCAAGTCGCTGGCCGGATTTGGCCCACCGGCCGTAGTTTGGAGACCACTGAACTAAACTAATGCAGTTTAAGTTAAGCAAGGCCGTAGCTAGAATAAAAATTCGGGGGGGGGAACAAATTTCGAGGTTGGTTTTACTGGTAAAAATATTGTTGTTGCTCTCTCGGGGCTGCTTTTACAAACAAAAATTTAACATTTTGAAAATTTTAGGGGGGGGGGGGGGGTTAAACCCCTATGAGGGATATACGACCATGCTTGTTGATCTTTTGTCAATGTTCATATTTGCAATTTTTATCGACCGAGCGATATATACTCAAGTTCATACAACAAGTAATCTGTATTATTATTGCATCTGAAGAAGACAAACAACTTCTTCACACACATACACATACACACATAGTAAATTAAGCCCTGCCCCCGCAAACCGACGAGAGAATGCATCCGTCTTTCCCGCCTTTGTTTCGGCCACCTTCCCATGAACGAAACAATCGACTCAGAGGCGTATCGAGCTGTTGCATTGTTTAACAGTATACTTTGTGTACGTGTGTGTGGCTTTGCGTTTGTGCCGTTTTTTGTTCACTTAAGCAAATTTGATTACAGAGAGATTATTCCGGCGGACAGGTTATTATGAATAATTCAACGTTTAAAAAAAAAGTTAAAACAGGTATTAGGTCTATGTATGTAATGCAGCTGGGTGTATTATACTAACCAGATTACAGATAACCTTTAGCTGTGTTCTGATTATGCACTAAGTGTTTATGTTACCCCAATTAGTTATTCTGTTACTGTCATCTAACCTAAGTTAATGTCGTCTCAGGTTACCAAAACAGTGTGTGTCTAACCTGACTAAATGTATAACTACCAGCAAGACCGTAGCCAAGGGGGGGGATATGCGGGTTTGATCGCCCCCTCCCCTAAATTTTCAAAATGTAAACTTTTTATATGTGAAAGCGGCCCTGTAAAAGCAAAAACAATATTTTTACCATTAAACGTCACTCCCCCTCCGATTTTTTTTTCTGGCTACGGCCTTGTCGGCAAATGATATTTGAGTCGTCTATTTCCAAAATCCCCTAAATCCATTGAAAATAAATGGATTTAGGGGTTTTTGAAAATAGGCGACTCCTTTAAATGCGACGACACGAAAATATCTAAAATTTTCAGATTTCTATCTCTTTCCTAAAATGTTGGAGGGTAAGGGGAAAGAGACCGAGCACTCAGGGGGTAATCCATTATGAACACCAACCGCATTTTTTTATGTCAATGTCAACCCGATATTAGCAGGTAGTAAGAATTCTATTTGTTTTCAGCCAGCGCTTAGCGTTATCTTTTGTCCGACTTCGGGTGGTTTTGATAGGAATATTTATTTGATATTTATGAAATTATTTAAAATGTAATTATAATTAATACGACATTTGTAAAATAAAGTCGAAATTATGTCTACGTGTACAATTTTAGGTCAATAGAATTTTTGAAAACGTATCTGACGTTTACATCTCGGTAAATATTGATCATCACATCTGAAAGTTATATATTTTAACTTTACTGTAAATCAGTGGTTTATACGCGTGGCGCATGAAGTAAAATTTCGAGTTTAGAAAAGCCCTGTGCTGCGCGGCCCTCGACAAATTTTCTACACGGGGCTTTTCTAAACTCGAAATGTTACTTCATGCTTAGTCTGGGAGTGGACAACACTCGTTCTTAGAAGTTTCAAATTAAAGAATCACTCTACTAAGTTTATTACAATTTTACAAAGGTTGCAGCTCGAAGGACCAATCATGGTCTTCGGAGACCGAAGGACTACAGGGAATCGAAGTTTTTTTACAAGAAAACAACGAAAATCTGAAGGTTTACTGCGTGGATAGGAAAGAACACATCCAATTTTGAAAAAAAAATCGAAGTTTTGTTGGTTTTCAGTGCATTTTTAACTACACTTAAAATCAGTGTTTTATACGCGTGGCGCATGAAGTAAAATTTCGAGTTTAGGAAAGCCCCGTGAAAATTTGTCTCAGGTCGCTGCGCGACCTGAGACAAATTTTCTACGCGGGGCTTTTCTAAACTCGAAATTGTACTTCATGCTTAGTCTGGGAGTGGAAAACACTCGTTAGTTTAAAATACATCACAATTGGTAAAATATGTATCGTTGGATGCCCGTCTTCAGGGGTGATATGTAAACAAATTATGGGTCTTAGAATTTGTCAAATAAGTGAGTTACTCAACTGTTTCCAAGGCAATCTTTACGAAAACAAAAGATTAACATTTTACATATAAAATGTACAAGGTGAGAAACTCGATGTCTCAGCTCTATTAAAAGGGAAGGAAAACCGATAGAAAAAATCTGAAAAGAGGTTCATAATTGGGATTGAGTAAGGTTCATTTTAATTCAAAATTGCATATTTTTCTAAATTTTGAAAGTGAAGTAATGACGTCATCGAATATTTTTTCCCCAGAAACATACCTATATTTTTGGATATTTCAAAAGAGCTAATTTTTCTGAACTTTGTAGAGAAAAAAATTTGCTATCTTATTTCGTTAAAAAATTAAAAGCAAACTTAAAAAAAAGTATTATCAAAAATTCCAAATTGTCAGGACTTAAACAAGTAGCCTTTGGAAGCAAATAACAAAGCCGCACCTGTCACTAATTAAACTAATGGTTAACAAATATTGTTTTGTCGTCATTTGATTTTAGATTTCAGATTTTTCTATCGTTTTTCCTTTTCATATAATAGAAGCTGAGACATCGAGTTTCGCTCACCCTGTATAATAAACTATAAGTGTGATACATCATTGAATTCAGAAAAAAATATTCTTAAAAAAATATCAAAAACCAAAAGAAAATCCAGAAAACGTGAACGCCATCTATTCCCAATAGCATTGTCGATGGTACTCACAGAATTACTATTATAAATGTCAATTGATTGTGCATTTTGAAATCCAGAAGGAAACTGAACTTCTATAACCATTTTAGTAGTCATATGCAATTTTCATATAAATTGACGATGTGCTGCCAATTTTTGAGTAGTATCGTTACAGGTATTAACAGTAGATAGCGTTCACGTCGTTATTTTAAATGTAAATTACATATGAGACTATTAAAACGAATAAAGATGGTTAGTTTTCTTCTGGATTTCAAATTGCACTATAAATTGGCAATTTTAATAGTCATATGTAATTTACATTTAGGTTGACGACGTGAACGCCATCTACTGCCAATAGTCTTGTCTATTGTACTCACAAAATGACTATTATAAATGTCAATTGATTGTGCTGTTTAAAATCCAGAAGAAAACTAAACATCTATAACCATTTTAGTAGTCATGTATAATTTACATATAAATTGACGATGTGAACGCCATCTGCTGTCAATTTTTGAGCAGTGCTATTGACAGTAGATAGTGTTCACGTCGTTATTACAAAAATAATATATATGTTCATTATAGCACTTTTTTCCGTCATTTAAAGCATTGATGATTGTCGTACTAAACTTATTTCACTTGCTAATTGGTTGGTTATAGACCATTTCACATTAAATCAGCGTTTTATACGAGTCGCGCATGAAGTAAAATTTCGAGTTTAGAAAAGCCTAATTTGTCTCAGTCGCTCTGCTGCGCTATGCCCGAGCCAAATGTTCAGGCTTTTCTAAACTCAAAATTTTACTTCATGCTTAATCTGGGATTGGAAACACTCATTAGATGATCAATCATAACCAGGGTTGTTATGTTTAAAACACTTTGTTTTGAAATAGTGTTTTAAACATGTTTAAAAACAGCCGTCGTGTTTTAAACGGTTTTGTTTTAAACATGTTTTAAATCTTAAATTTGTTTAAAACATGTTTTAAACGTTGGATTTGTTTAAAACCGTTTTTTTATTATCTTAACTGCTAAAAATAAATATTTGCTAAATTATATTTTATATTACTTCATTAAAGTTTTTTGTTTGTTTTTAAATTCTAGCTAAATTGTTGAAGATATTTCAAATTACATTATCAAACATAACATTTTATTACAATAAAACTGTGTGTGCATAGATGTGGTTTTTAAATACAGGGATTTTTTCTTTCAGGCATACATAAGCATACACTGTACATTTTTCGACGTTCGTTGTTTTTTGTTCAAGATTTCAATTTGAATCTTTAAACGAGGGCTTTCCACTCCCAGACTAAGCATGAAGTAAAATTTCGAGTTTAGAAAAGCCTGAAAATTTGGATTGGCCGCGTAGCGAAGCGGAGCGGCCAATCCAAATTAGGCTTTTCTAAACTCGAAATTTTACTTCATGCGCCACGCGTATAAAACACTGAAATATCGTAATGTTTAAAATATACGGCTTTAGCAATCTAATATGTAAATGTGGATAAAACGTGAGTCAAATTCTGCGCTGAAAAAAATGTTTAAAGCAGTGATTATAGGCAACCCATAAACTCTAACGTATATAAGGTTGCCTATAACCGTTGTTGGAAGTGTGTGTTTTTTGAACTTCACTGTAAATCAGTGTTTTTAAGCGTGGCGCATGAAGTAAAATTTCGAGTTTAGAAAAGCCTAATTTGGATTGGCCGCTCCGCTTCGCTACACGGCCAATCCAATTTCTTAGGCTTTTCTAAACTCGAAATTTTACTTCATGCTTAGTCTGGGAGTGGAAAACACTAGTTTAAAGCCTCAAATTAACCGCATTAAAACAACGATTTCCTACAACTTTTAAAACGCTGTAATTATCGGGGTATGTATACTCAAAAGAAAAACGCCCTGTGTATTCTGTTTTAAACACGTTTTAAACGTGTTTTAAACATGTTTTGAACACGTTTTAAACCCAGATTATAACCTTATTTTGCATATTTTTTATTGCTAGATTAGCGTGCTCTATTTAATCGATTTGATTAAATAATACCATTGCATAACATATTGATTAATGAGTTAAATTGTTGGTCATCAAATGAACATGAACGACCGTTTAAAACGCTTTAAAAAGGGCAAAAAAACTACCTGTTATTCAAACATATAAAGTCATAAATTGTAACATCAACACACCATAAATTGTGGTTTCTTTTCACTCTCCTGCGCTTGTAGAGGGTGTCTCTCTTAAAAATTTGCTGGTTTAGATATTTTGGAGAGGCCCTCTTTAAATCCTAAGTTTTCTTTAACATTGATAAAGTACAGTTCTTTACAAAATTAAGATATTGATGATAAGAAAGGGATAAATATATAATATTTAATAAAATCCATGTCTGCATCTTTACAACTAAAAATAGCATGATTTAACATTTATTCTAAAACTTCCTAAGATTCCTATGTATCTGTTATATTAGAAACTACATGTTTCAACTTTTGTTTAAAATCTTCCTTGCGATTGCTATATTTTTTACAATGATTGTACGTGGGCGTCATTTCCTCCATCACGTCATGTTGCATGCCGTTTTCCTTTCGTCGTGTTTTCGGTATCGATCCAAATAAAGGGCCTTTCCTATCCACCTCCTTGAAGGAGGAACGCGATAATATTTCCCATTGGGCCTGCGTCATCATTTATAAATATGTTCGTGAACTTCTGTGAGGGAGGAGGGGGGCACACCTCGAGACGGGATCGAAAGTGCCGTTGCCGCCGCTGCTGCTGCTGCTGCTGGGGACGGCGGCGGCGGTTTTTTTCGTTTTTTCTGTCGAGGGTGGTTGGATGGGGTGAGTGTTTCAGCGGATCGATCAGGCCCATCTGCGGCTGGTGCAGCTTGCAGCATCTGCGCACTGCGAGAGGGAAAACCTGCGGATCTTTATGTTTGTGCGTGGAGTTCGTGGAAAAGGGGCAGGGTGGTGGATGTTGTGTAGAATTGATTGTTTCTCAGGTGAAATTTTATAGTAATTCAAGAGAAAATGATGTTTCAGGACATTTCAATAAAGTAGTAGCTAGATCTCAAATCTAAGGCATATAAAATTCCTAGGCAAGGGAAATATATTAAAGTGAGCCTGGTCGGGCAAAATTAACCACGTTTAGAGCTATTTATAGGTCTTAAAGACCATCCACAAATCTAAGTTGAAAAAACAAGCTAGATGCAGCAAATGTATACGATTTAGTAGGTTAGGTTAGTGTAGTGATTGCACCGCACATGGTGGTGCACACTTAGGCCCAAAGAGAGCCCATTGTGATACTACTGTTTAATCCATCTCATACGAGAACCATTTAGAGCTGATGAAAAACTTTAAAAGGGTTTTAACATCTAGCGACTCGAGGTCGGAGAGTTCAACCAGGTACGAACGGCCTAGGTATGAACCTCTTATTCCAGCTAGAGAGGGGTATTGATAGAGGTAGTGCACAACGCTTTACTCCTCTTCTTCGCCAAGGCACCCTCTGCAGTAGTCATTGTAGGGAATTCCTTACCTGTGAGCGTGCTTGCCGAAAAGGCAGTGTGACGCCTACCGTTTGAGCCATGTTACTCCTCTTTAAAGAGATAAGTACCTCGCTCTTTCCCTGTCGCACTGAGGCCATATCTTCCTAGCGGTGCTACACGTGCTCTCATTTCTCCACGAGAACCATTTAGAGCTGATGAAAAACTTTAAAAGGGTTTTAACATCTAGCGACTCGAGGTCGGAGAGTTCAACCAGGTACGAACGGCCTAGGTATGAACCTCTTATTCCAGCTAGAGAGGGGTATTGATAGAGGTAGTGCACAACGCTTTACTCCTCTTCTTCGCCAAGGCACCCTCTGCAGTAGTCATTGTAGGGAATTCCTTACCTGTGAGCGTGCTTGCCGAAAAGGCAGTGTGACGCCTACCGTTTGAGCCATGTTACTCCTCTTTAAAGAGATAAGTACCTCGCTCTTTCCCTGTCGCACTGAGGCCATATCTTCCTAGCGGTGCTACACGTGCTGATGATTGATGATTGATGATCTTTGAAATAATATTATAGAGCATCGCCTTGCTTGTTGCAAAAGGGAAACCTGGGTGCTGGTTAATCGAGGACGAGTGTAACTTCGTTCCGTTTTTTGCTAGCTCGTCTGCTGTGTTGTTACCTAGGTTCTTGCTATGCCCTGGTACCCAAATGAGCTGAAGTTGTATCCGAGCTGCCAGCTCATTCATCCCATCCGGCAGTCGGATACCACCCTCAAGGTGCTGATTGCACCTGTTATTGATTTATTAGCAACTTGGCTATCGATATGTATATGGACCTGACTGGCAGGAGTCCCATTTACCTTTAGCCATTCTGTGGTTGTCCTGATTGCTATCACCTTCACCTGTAGAACACTACAGTGGTTTGGCAATCAAAAGGAGATACGGAGGTTCAGGTCCTCGCAGAAGACTAGGAAGAGGGGCTTCTGCGGGGACCTAAACCTCCGTATCTCCTTCAGATGAGAATGACGATGCTATCACCTCCGCCTGTAAAACACTACAGTGGTTCGGCAATCTGAAGGAGATACGGAGGTTCAGGTCCTCGCAGAAGACTAGGGGAGAGGTCTTTTGCGAGGACCTGAACCTCCGTATCTCCTTCAGATTGCTGAATCACTGTAGTGTTCTACAGGCGGAGGTGATAGCATCGTTACTCTCACTCAGACCAGTAGGATGTAGTATATTTTATAGAAATATAATATACAAATCTTTCATTTAATGACAGCTAAATCAGGTCAAGAGCAACTTTTAGTTCGAGCAAGACCAGCTTGTGGATCGGCGATGACCATCCTCTAGGTCGGTGAAGATCAGCATCAAAATCGGACAAATCTCTAAACCGGTGAACACCGACCCTCTTGATAGTAACCTATGTTACAAAAATCATAATGGTATTAACGAGATGAAGTTTTCACATCTAGGTCCACGATGACCAGATAAGATGTAGCTCTAGGTCGGCGCAAAACCAACCTCTGGGCGAGGGAAGACCGACCTCTTGATAGGACAAGAGCAACTTTTCTTGCTAACGGAATTACATTTGAACCTCTAGTTTCTAGATGAAACCAATATTCTAGTAATGTGAAATTTTAAAGTTAGAATGAAACAGATGTTATTTCTTTTTCCTGTTATCAAGCAAGTAATATAGCGCATACTTATATAATTTACAACACGAGTACCTATTCTTTTTAACAGGAATCAATTACCCCTATTCGGATGAAAGCTTCTACAAACTTTTTTACTCATTATTACAGGGAGTTTTTCGTTAAAGTATACGTATTCCAAAATCAGCTTATTATCTTTAAATCTTTAGATATTCGTCTTTAAATCTTTGGTTATTCGTTGTTTTTTTTTTTTTTATAGTTTAATTTAAAGCTTTCAACGAGAGTTTTCCACTCCCAGACTAAGCATGAAGTAAAATTTCGAGTTTAGAAAAGCCCCGTGAAAATTTGTCGAGGGTCGCGCAGCGACCCGAGACAAATTTTCTGGGCTTTTCTAAACTCGAAATTTTACTTCATGCGCCACGCGTATAAAACACTCAAATATTGTGAACATTGCTTGGAATCTGTGTTTTACACGCGTGGCGAATGAAGTAAAATTTCGAGCTTAGAAAAGCCCAGAAAATTTGTCTCGGGTCGCGCAGCGACCCGAGACAAATTTTCACGGGGCTTTTCTAAGCTCGAAATGTTACTTCATGCTTAGTCTGGGAGTGGAAAACACTTGTTAAAAGCCTCAAATTAACCGCTTTGAAACAACGAATTCCCGCAAATTTGAAAAACGCTGCAATTATCAGGATATGTGTATTCAAAAGAAAAGTGGCATGTATAAGCAATCAGAGTGTTCCGAAAGTCGAGTGGAGGGGCCACTCCAGATTTTTTTGTATCAATACCCTGCTCATGAATAAAGTTAATTGGACCGGGAATCAGGAGCCGAAAGGCGTGTTATCAACACACCGTGCCGCGATGATGATGATGTTAATGATTGCACGCGTAGCGAGTGGGTGTTGTTATTTGTTTTTCCACGTCATGTTGCATGTTTCAAGCTCTCCTCGGGAACCCTATCGATTTCTCCTCCGCGCAAGAGGGCAAAGGAACACGATAGGTCGACTATACTGGTTACTGCTGGGCATGCGTCATATCAGTTGAAATGTTCATGAACTTCTGGGGGGGAGGAGGATGATTTGGACGGTTACTTAAAAAAAACAAACAATAATAACATGATATTTAAAATACTATAATGTGGCACAAGGCCGTAGCCAGTAAATCACTAGATTGTCACTGAAAACTTCCAACAAACACCAGAATTAAGCTAAGTCTGAATCACAAACAATTTGTCTGAATTCAAAAGTGAAAAACACCAAATTTGATGACAAAATCACTGATTTGGCAACTGTGCAACCAAGACCTTTCTTGATTGATGGACTGATCTAGTAACATTTTTTGCCACACAAACATTTTAGAGCCAGTCCACCCCTGTTCGCAAACATGATTATCAATTGCTGTGAACTGTTCTGTGGCTAGTTGAAACAGACAAGTTGCCAAGGCCATTAAGTTAGAAGAAGAAGATGTGGTGATTTATCTTTTGGGGAATACCTCATTTCTTTCATGCAAACATATACCATATGATCTAGCACCACCTACAAATTTTGCTACTGCACGCGGATTTGTCAGTGGTAACATTTAAATGCAAACAAAAGTCATGGCATTCTTCGAGGATAAAATTTTTCGCTCATATGGTACCTCGGGTGGTGGATAGCTGGCGGCGGAATGTAAACATAGTTAAACTTTATTGTTATGATCTTTTTGGTTTAATTGAGGTCAGAATTAACGGTGACAATTAGGTTGGGTGTTGTGTATATATGCGGAGCGGTGGTTTTGATGTTTGTTGTTGCAGCGGCGCGCGCGCAATGTGTGACGTAGCGCGGCTCCTCGGCGATTGGTCTGCGTCGAGATATGACGTCAGGGTGCCGATAATGATTATTGAGGCACGTCCGCACCCCTCCACCTCACCCGGCGACGGCTGACGGAGTCAGTTGAGCGTTTTGGCTTCGCGAGGAACGGCAGTCGGTCGAGCGAGTTTGTCGAGCGCGCAGTGCATCGTCTTTTGCGAAAATATTATGGCGAGAGTGGCTTACGTTAGCGTGCGCGGTTGATTTGTAACTTTCATTTTTATTTTATTTTTGGTTTTGTGGTTTGAGAGTGTTACTTTTGAGGATTTTCGGAGGTTCTTTTCCTTTCATTTATTTTGGCGTTAGATGGTGAAAATGTCGGTTATGCAAATGCAGCAGGCCAAGCGTCAGCACTGCTATTTGTGCGACCTCCCCCGCATGCCGTGGGCAATGGTGCACGATTTTTCGGAGGCGGTGTGTCGCGGGTGCGTCAATTACGAGGGTGCTGATAGGATTGAGGTGGTTTTGGAGACGGCGAGGCAGTTGAAGCGGGCGCACGGCTTCCAGGAGCAGCGCTCCGGGCACAGTTCGAAGACTCACAGGACGTCCAGCGGAAGCCACGAGCACCAGAACGGAGACGTGGTGGCCACCTCCAGCAGGCAGCAAACAGCGGGCGCTCACCATTCCTCCACCTACGGATTCAATCATCCGAGAAGCGGTATGTTGGCGGAATACCAGGCCGCGCAACCGCCTCCGCCAGCCAGGGGCGCCACGGCGATGTCGCGCCCTACGATGCAGGAAGCCACACAGGACCACGAGGCCCTCGTCGGGAGGGCCACAGTGAGAATACCAGCCGCGCATCTGGCTGCTGCACACCATACCCTCCAATCACACCACCATTCTGCCACGAACGGGAGGCCCGCACCTATGCCACAGCAAGGGATTAAGCGTGGATTATCCACTACAGAGGATGATGACCATCATGGGCACCATCACACCAACGGGGATGTTAACGGGAGCAAGAGGATGATGTCTGTGGAGGACCACACCTCCTCCACTAGGCCGCCGTTAACTAGGGGAGAATCGTTGCCAGCGGTTTCTCTGGCGCAGACTTTCACAGTCGCCACAGAGAGGACCTTTAAACAGGAGAAACATCCCATCAGAACGGCTTCATTTGATGCTAGCACGGCGTTCAAACCTAATGGTAAGTTATTTGTTAGAAGGAAATTTGATCAAAAACCTTTATCGTGCTATCAAAAAAGAACGTACGCTTACTGTTTGTTTTGAGTTATGTGAAGTAATCAATCACCAATAAAACTCCTCCTCCAGCCACCTCCAGCAGGATTATTAGTAATAAACGTACAATCTACTTATATCTCACGAAAAGCGAATCGAAGCATTTGAATAGTAAGTTAAGTGCTTTTTTTTATATCAAATTGAAAATGTACCACGAAGTTAACGCCTCCAAGATTCAAGAATGAATAATTTCTAATAATTGCCCAGTTAGTACCCGGGAAACTCAAAATGAAGCAATTGTTTAGCATCTCTAATTTTTTTCGTGTTGAATTTTCAAACGTGTTTCTAAAACTAAATGCAATTCATTTATATCAGGGTTGTTATGTTTAAAACACTTTGTTTTAAAACAGTGTTTTAAACATGTTTAAAAACAGCCGACGTGTTTTAAACGGTTTTGTTTTAACCGTACACTGTAAATTTTATAACATTCGTTGTTTTTTAAAAAGATTTTAGTTTGAATTTTTAGACGAGGGTTTTCCACTCCCAGACTAAGCATGAAGTAAAATTTCGAGTTTAGAAAAGCCTGAAAATTTGGATTCGCCGCGTAGCGAAGCGGTCAATACAAATTAGGCTTTTCTAAACTCGAAATTTTACTTCATGCGCCACACGTATAAAACACTGAAATACCGCAAAGTTTAAAATATACGGCTTTAGCAATCCAATATGTAGATGTGAATAAAACGTGAGTCAAATTCTGCGCTGAAGAAACTGTTTAAAACAGTGATTATAGGCAACCCAATTTATCTAACGTATATTAGGTTGCCTATAATCGTTGTTGTATGTGTGTGTTTTTGAACATCACTGTAAATCAGTCTTTTTAAGCGTGGCGCATGAAGTAAAATTTCGAGTTTAGAAAAGCCTAATTTGGATTGGCCGCTCCGCTTCGCTACGCGGCCAATCCAAATTCTTAGGCTTTTCTAAACTCGAAATTTTACTTCATGCTTAGTCTGGGAGTGGAAAACACTCGTTAAAAGCCTTAAATTAACCGCTTTTAAACAGCGAATCCCCGCAAATTAAAAAAAAACGTTTAAATTATCGGGATATGTATACTCAACAGAATAATGCCCTATATGTATTGTTTTAAACGTGTTTTAAACATGTTTTTAATTGTTAATGTTTTAAACGCTGTTTCAATTAAAGAAAAAAACATGTTTTATTAAAAAAACTGTTTGTTTTAATTAAAATGAAAAAAACTTGTTTTTAACAACCCTGCCATTTCACAGGCCTACAGTGAATTTGCTGCCAAAAAGACTAATACGGTTTTTAAGAATACTCGTCATGCTGATTGTAACAATTTTTTTTTATGATCCTACATGTATGTTTAATGAACTTCTCACTTAACCCGTGGTGAAACATTTTTTAATCTAATTCTGAATATTTAATCAAAACACTTGGTTTGTTTCACTGATTTATATTGTCTCCGACTAGTTTCGACCATTGGTCATCTTCCTTCCTCCTTGAAGATGACCAATGGTTCAAACTACTCGGAGAAAATATAAATCAGTGAAACAAACCAAGTGTTTTAACTAAATATCAAGAATTAGATCCTGCATGTAATTTAGGAGATATGCGAAGATATGAAAAAACGTAATTACTTGTATTTATAACCATTTATTTCAATACTGGACACAGAGAAAGCTTCAATTTCGCGATTTCTTTGTGTAAGATTTTTCAGGACAGTCTTGCATTATTTCCTAGCAATAATCAACCATCATGTGCTCCTCCTGTCCATAGTACACGATTTGACCGATCTAGCGGGACAAAATTCAAATTATTGAATTATCAAAATTACAAATGAATCGCAATTAATTGTTCATATACATCAGAAAATGATTCCTAATACAGAATTATTTCAGTTTTCTATCAATTCTCTATAATATCTACTAGCAAAATTGTAATAAACAACTTATTGCATTTTCTGTTGGTTAATTTTGTTACCGATGAGAAGTTAGCCACGACTTTCCAGCCACGGATTTTGGCGCCTCCACCATCACCCGAATTTCAATGATTAATAAATTAATATCATTTATCAGCAACCACACGTTATTATTTGCAACAATTATATTCCAGAATAATAAGTATTTGCAGTTTTCGTTAAAATATCCGATAAAATTAGGATTTGAAGTCAGTTCATGTATCCAAACGCGTACATAAACAAATATGCATAACTTGTGTTTGCGAAGAAAAACATATAATTTCTCATCGGATGAACTAAACACACTCTAATTAACAATATTAGGCAATTTGTTTAGAGATGCACGCTTAAATTGAAACTTGGTGCGACTTTAAAACTGACATATATTCCCAGCCATGGATCGGACGCACTGTTTTAAAAAATTCATAACTTTAATTGGCGAAGAAAAACATATCATTTCTCATCGGATATGAACTAAGCATACTCTAATTAACAATATTAAGTTATTTGTTTAGAGATGCACGCTTAAAATGAGACTTGGTGCGACTTTAAAACTGACATACAGAGAGTTTTATGTAACACCGAACATTTTCATAACCAGAATTTTTCTTTGAAGTATCCATATGCATACGTTGCACATTTTCCGATGCTCGGTTTATTAAAAGAAATCAATTTGAAGCTTTAAGCCAGTGTTTTCCACTCCCAGGCTAAGCATGAAGTAAAATTTCGAGTTTAGAAAAGCCTGAAAATTTGGTTTGGTCGCGTAGCGCGAAGCGCGGAGCGGCCAAACCAAATTTTCAGGCTTTTCTAAACTCGAAATTTTACTTCATGCGCCACCGGTACAAAACACTGATTCAATTTAGAGTGTAGCGGTGTGTTGCTTCGTAATATGTCGGTGTTTTGTACCGGTGGCGCATGAAGTAAAATTTCGAGTTTAGAAAAGCCTGAAAATTTGGTTTGGCCGCTCCGCGCTTCGCGCTACGCGACCAAACCAAATTTTCAGGCTTTTCTAAACTCGAAATTTTACTTCATGCTTAGCCTGGGAGTGGAAAACACTCGCTTAAAGCTTCAAATTAAATTCTTTTAATAATCTAAGGATCGAAAAATGTGCAACATATGGATATTTCAAAAATAAAATCTCGTTATGAAAATGTTCGGTGTTACATAAAACTCTCTGTATATTCCCCGCCACGGATAGGACGCACTGTTTTAAAAAATTTATAACTTCAATTGGCGAAGAAAAACATATAATTTAATAATAAGCATATTCTAATTAACAATATTAAGCATTTTGTTTAGAGATGCACGCTTAAATTGAGACTTGGTGCGACTTTAAAACTGACATATATTCCCAGCCATGGATCGGACGCACTGTTTTCAAAAATTCATAACCACAATTGACAAAAAAAAACATATAATTTCTCATCGAATATGAACTAAGCATACTCTAATTAACAATATTAAGTAATTTGTTTAGAGATGCACGCTTAAATTAAGACTTGGTGCGACTTTAAAACTGACATATATTCCCAGCCACGGATCGGATGCACTGTCTTATTGACGATTAACCCTGTAAAATCGTGCGATTTTTTGCGAATCTTTTAGAATGGTTGTAGCCTGGATTTCGTGCAAATAATGTTGAAATATCACAAAAAAGAAGACCCGATCAAAACATCCACACAATCTTTCTGAAGAATGCTTAAGAATGAAATTTCAAAGAGCAGAGTTTTCTTGTACAAAATTAATTCTATTGTTTAAGCAAAGTGAGCTTTGGAAACAAAAAACAACACAATTAGTTCTAAAGAAAAAAATGTACAATTCCCGAAACATTAAGCACACTATTTTTATTGTAAATTGCATATTTAAGGGACAACACCACCCCCCCCTGTTTTTTTGCCGTTTTTCAAGAATTTTTTTTTGTGGGAAAAAAAGAGATATTTAAATTTTTGTTGTTGTTTTGTTCGTTGTTTATTAGAGATACATAAAAAAAAATCAAATTTTTCACGCCTCATGGTGGCGCTGGGGAAGCTCCCGCGTCAGGTGCTGTTGCCTTTGCAGTGATCCGCGGCACGCAGCAGAACTGTCTTCAAAGTCGATCTGAAAAAAAATCGAGTGTTTTCGTTAATAATATGATATTTTGAAGAGAAGTACATAGGGATTTGAAAAAATATTGATTTTTAAAAAATAGGAACGCTTTTGAAATTTAAGGTCGATTTTCGAGCAAAGTTTCTCGTTGAAAAAAGGCTATAATTTTTTTATTTATTGAGATATCGAAAAAATCCTATGTACTTCTTTAGATAAACTAGTTTTATTGATTCAGTCCAAATTTGAAGTTGATCGGATAAAAATTGCTCGAGTTCTGCTGCGTGCCGCACTCAAAAAAGTGGTTTTGAGAAAAACGCATTCAAAGTTTGAAGTTTGTTAATTTATGTGATAAATTGGAAAACAAATGTTTTACCTAATTAGCGATTCCGGCACCATATAGCTGGCCTTCAAGAAGCAAATCAAGGTCCCCAGCATCTTTTCTCGAACTTGTAGAGGCTTTTCTTGCCTCTTTTGCAGCATCCGTGAGCGAGCGCTCCGCCTGCTCGATCTGCGCTGCGTCGGTTTCAACGCAAAAATTGAAACAATTTGGGCCGATGGTTACCCCCAACGTCTCCTCAACTTTCATGAGGCTTCTCAGGCCATCGTTGAATAATAATACCGCGATATCAGCGGCAATATCGATGATTTTTTTGCCCCCGGACTGACACTTGGGGGCTATTGCCCAAACTGATTTGTTGTAGCTTTCGTTATTGTTTTGCGTAAAGCCGCCCAAACAACGCCGCAGCAAATCGTCTCTGCTCAAATTTTCATACACTGGCGTAATTGCCTCCAATACTACCTTACCTACCGCTATCCCTATACCGACCTTGAAATTCTTTTAACTATCGCCACCTGAGGCGGCGCGGGACCCCGAGCGTCACGAGCGCTGCACCGCTCCACAAAATATTTAATATCTCCGAAAATAATAATTTTTTCGACCTGGAACCAACGGCATTCTATTCTTAAATGTATTTTAGATTTTTCTAGATGGTTTTCAAAAAATCGATTTTTTGAAGCCGTCACAGTGGTGTTGTCCCTGCTGCAAAATATTACAGGTATTTAACTTTCTAAAAGTTAGTACATACGAATAAGTACTTTAATTTTTTACTTAAAAGAAATTATCAAAATTATGCCAAACATGTAGAAGAGACCAGCATTACGGCTGGCAAAAATAGTGTGGATGTTTTAATAGGGTCCCCAAAAACCGATGGTGTAAATAGGAGCAATCAAGTCCACTACCTTCAGAGCCATTTCGACAAAATTCCCGAAAGCCTTCGCTCTTACAGTGAGTGAGGAACAATGGGGGAGGTTTCACAAAGACCTAACAAAATATGGAAGCAAGGTACCAAGGCCGCATAATTTACGATTTAGCCATTCTAGATGGACATGATTCTATGGCTTATTTTGGATTAAATTTTATATAAAAGTTTCAACATTTTATTTTTAATCGTAGACGTCAATAGTTGATATTTTTCATCTAGTTAGATAGTTATCTTTTCGTTAATTTTGACTAAACAAGGATTAAAAACAAATAAACAAATACCAAAATCCTGCCTAGATATTGTCCACATTTTTTTTTCTCGATGAGATATAGGTTAAAATATAGCCTTGTTACAGATAAAAATATAGTCTTGCCGCAGGCCAACATATAGCCTCAGTCTCTGGTTAAAGTATTGCCTTATCGTAGGTCGAAACTTTGCCATATCCTAGGTCACAATATAGCCTTATCGCAGGTCAAAGTATTGGCCAGTCATAGATCAAAATAAAGCCTCATCACAGGTCAAAATATATCCATACAAAATATACTTTATTAAATCATAATTAAATATGTTTCACCACGTGAAAGATGAGAAACTTGTTCAAAATATACTTTGACCTGCGATAAGGCTATATTTGAGTCTGAGACAAGACTCCATGTTCTCCTGTCGTAGGTCTAAATAGAGCCTTGTTACAGATCAAAACATAGCTAAATCTGTAACAAGGTTCTTTTTATATATACGACAGGACAATATAGAGCCTTGTCTCAGACACAAATATAGCCTTATCGCAGGTCGATGTATAGAATATTCGTAGTTCAAAATGTAGCCTTACCACAGGCCAATATAGCGCCATATCTCAGATTAAAATATTTCAGTATCCTAGGTTAAAATATAGCCTTATTGTAGTTTAAAGTATTGCACATTCAAAATAGAGCCCTATTACAGGTCAAGATGTAGCCATATACAGAGAGTTTTATGTAACACCGAACATTTTCATAACGAGAATATTTCTTTTAAGTATACATGTGCATTTCGTTGTACATTTTCCGACGCTCGGTTTTTTAAGAGAATTGAATTAGAATTTTAAACGAGTGTTTTCCACTCCCAGGCTAAGCATGAAGTAAAATTTCGAGTTTAGAAAAGCCTGAAAATTTGGTTTGGTCGCGTAGCGCGAAGCGCGGAGCGGCCAAACAAAATTTTCAGGCTTTGCTAAACTCGAAATTTTACTTCATGCGCCACCGGTATAAAACACTACCATATTACGAAGTTTAAAACGCACCGCTAAACTTTAGATTGAATCAGTGTTTTGTACCGGTGGCGCATGAAGTAAAATTTCGAGTTTAGAAAAGCCTGAAAATTTGGTTTGGCCGCTCCGCGCTTCGCGCTACGCGACCAAACCAAATATTCAGGCTTTTCTAAACTCGAAATTTTACTTCATGCTTAGCCTGGGAGTGGAAATCACTCGTTTAACGTTCTAATTGAATTCTCTTAATAAACCGAGCGTCGGGAAATGTACAACGAAATGCATATGTATACTTAAAAGAAATATTTTCGTTATGAAAATGTTCGATGTTACATAAAACTCTCTGTATAATATGGCTATTATTTGATCTAAAACAAGGCTACATTTTACAAGTAATGATGAATATGTGTCAATAATTCAATTAAGTAAGCGATTTGAGATGTATTACTAACAAAACAGTTTTTCTTGTAGTTACATTTGCATAAATTTAACATTATCAATGTCACTTAACTCATATTGTTGGGTTTTTCTTGTTCATAATATTACTCTATATATTTTTACCCCAATCACAACCGATTGACATTTATAAAACATTTTTTTGGTACAAAACTCATGAAGTAAAGAAATATTATTCCTCAGCACTGGGTCGGGACCACACTGAAGAGGACCTTGAAGTCCGAAACGCGTCTGTGGGTATCTGGTGCCGGAATACTGAACACAAATTCAATTTTAAAGAAATTAAGTTCGAATATACATAAATTTCACAATATTTTAGTGTTTCGTACGAGTGGCGATTAAAGTAAAGTTTAGAGTTTAGAGAAGCCTGAAAATTTGGTTTGGTTTACTTTGAAGCTTTAACCGAGTGTTTTCCACTCCCAGGTTAAGCATGAAGTAAAATTTCGAGTTTAGAAAAGCCCCGTGAAAATTTGTCGAGGGTCGCGCAGCGACCCGAGACAAATTTTCTGGGCTTTTCTAAACTCGAAATGTTACTTCATGCGCCACGCGTATAAAACACTAAAATATTGTAAAATTTATGTATATTCGAACTTCACTTGAAATCTGTGTTTAATACGCGTGGCGCATGAAGTAAAATTTCAAATTTAGAAAAGCCTGAAAATTTGGTTTGGTCGCTCCTTTTTCAAACAACGAATTACGTTCGAAATATTTAAATGACCTTGATGGGCTAGCTCCAAAACAACACTTTGTAGACCTATTGTATGTACAAAGTGTATTGTTGCTTTCGCGAAAAAAAATATTAAGTGCCGCATTTCTCCTGTGAACTTAATGATTTTTACGTTTACACCGCCGTTTACGAATGTTGAACACCAAAATATTGAAATGACCTTGAGAATACCTTCAGCAGTATCCCGTTGAAAAAAAAGACAAATATCCCCTCTTCTTTCTCTTTTTAAATCAGATTCACACAAACGTTTATTTATTCGAACCTAGGTATTTTAAATTCAATGCATAGAGTCGTGCATTGGTGAATTTATAAATACCTTGTAGACATAGGGTATGCACACACATGGAGAGGAGAAACACACCTCCTTTTTGTGTATTCCACCCATCCGGACGCCTGCCGGTACCGTCTGGGACCGCATCCGGTTCAACGGTCCCTAATTTTCCATCTCTCTCTCTTTATCGCTCGCTCGCTCTGTTAACGTGACATTCTACACCACCGGGACGCCACTCTTTGACGTAATGTTTATTTTCGTTTCGAACCGCAACAATTTTTCGAAAATAACCGCGGATGTGATTCATGTGTGTACAATATTTTTTTTCTCTTGAAATACAACAAACTCTATTTTAGTAGAGTATACCCACTTAATTTATATTGCAAGAATATAGAAAAAACATAAATATTACATTACAAGACTTTCCTTAAAACAGCTAATTTGCGCCACGAATCCATAATACATGCATGTCGATAGCATCATTAAAATGATATCTTAAGGGTATTCTAATAGTATAAATGACAAATCTGTAAATACATAAACTCATGTCGATTGCGACATCAAATTCCAATGGCTTCAATGGGCCTGTTCATCAAAGACAACAGTTGGGAGTTCACTGCCAACTGTTGGAGAATTCTCTGATGACCGGATTGTTAATCGTGAACGTTTTTGGGATTTTTGCAATCGTACGAAATAGACCGACCGGAGTACCGTTCATTAGATACCAACATAAAGTACGATTCACGAGAGGTGTCCCATGGTTTCCTTGATTTATAGTGCTTTCTGCACCAATACGTGTAATACGAAAATAATTTGATGTTATCAGATTTAGTGTGTAGAAAGAGACAGAAAACTTCATAATATGTCTGCTATGGTTTTTAGATGGAATATGCGAAAACGTATGTTCCGGTATGCAGCTTTCAAATATTAAGGTTAAACGTCAAATTTTGACAATGTCTTCGTAAAACTAGATCTGCAGAAACACAGCCACAAATCATTTTAATTTATGTGCACAATTGTTTTAAATGTGAGTTTTAAGAGGTATAATTGCAATTTCCACATCTACTAAATAGTTCAGGTATAGAAATAATTAATGCATTTATGTTGATTTTGTGTAAGCTCAAACGAAAATGTTAGTTGACTCGAATGCGCATTCAGTAGATTTGGCGAATAGTCATCGGATTAATCTGTAAATACAGGGATTTTTTCTTTTAAGTATACATGTAGGGATTTTTTTTTTATTAGGTGCATACGCGTTTTTATTAAAGACTTCAATAGAAAGCTTAAAACGAGTGTTTTCAACTCCCAGACTAAGCATGAAGTAAAATTTCGAGTTTAGAAAAGCCTGAAAATTTTCAGGCTTTTCTAAACTCGAAATTTTACTTCATGCGCCACGCGTATTAAACACTTCAAGCACTGATATATTGTGAACGAGTACACTTCGCTTGAAACCAGTGTCTTATACGCGTGGCGCATGCAGTAAAATTTCGAGTTTAGAAAAGCCTGAAAATTTGGTTTGGTCGCTCCGCGCTTCGCGCAACGCGCCCAAACCAAATTTTCAGGCTTTTCTAAACTCGAAATTTTACTTCATGCTTAACCTGGGAGTGGAAAACACTCGTTTAAACTTCAAATTAACCTCTTTTAAGAAAACAACGAATATATAAACACATATTTGGGATATACAGCGTGTAATCGAACTAATGTACATCCTCTTAAGGGCGTATACACAAAATATTTTGACACCAATTGCAGCAAAAAAAAAATCGGAAAAAAATATTGGATTTTTCATAATTTTTCATGCATTTTTTACTTTTTGAGAACTTCTGGTTACCTGTGTTCATGATATTTTTCGTGGATGCGTAAGTTGTTGTATTTTTTATTTACTTTTACTACTGCGAGGCGCATAAATCACTTCGCACGCACTAAACACGCACGCTGTCTCGAATAACTAGATGAAACTAGGTCACTCATTTGTGGTATTGTTTATTTACTGTTACTACTGCGAGACGTATAAATCACTTAGCACGCACTACACACACACACACACTGTCTAGAATTACTAGATGAAACTGGGTCACGTATAAAAAAAATCACAATAAGTGTTCAAATTGACGTCCGCCGCACTCAATGCACATTTGGGCTCTACGTATCCAATTTGCACGAACAGTAGCAAACATTTCACGAGGTTTTTCATGAATGGTATTAGCCGCGGCGATTACTCGTTGTATCAGCATTTGAGCATTGTCATTGTCCGTAGTGTAGACTTCACTTTTAAAGTATCCCCAAAGAAAAAAATCTAAGAGGTTTAAATCCGGACTTCTTGGAGGCCATGGTACAGGACCTCCACGACCAACCCAACGTCCTAGAAACTCATCATCCAAATATCTTCTAACGCGCCTTTCATAGTGAGCTGGCGCACCATCTTGCAAATACCACATTCTTCTAAGAACCGCTAAGGGTACAATTTCTAGAAGATCTAAAAGGTCATCTTGCAAAAATCGTAAATATCGTTCTCCATTCAAATTAAATGGGAACATAAATGGCCCAATTAATTGATCATTTAAAATACCTGCCCAGATATTAAGGCAGAAGCGATGCTGGAAATGAGTTCTACGCGTAACACGAGGATTTTCTATTGCATAAACATGCATATTATGGAAATTAAAACTTCCATTACGCGTAAAGCACGATTCGTCGGTCACTAAAATGTCTTTGGTAAAGTTAGGATTTTGAACATTTTGTGCCAAAATCCATTGACAAAATGCAATTCTTTTGGGAAAATCATGGGGTTGAAGATGTTGTACACGCTGGTAGTGATACGGATAAAAATTATTGTCTCGTATAACACTGCTGACAAATGTGTGTGATACATTTAGCTGAGCGGCGATAATACGGGTACTTAAACCAGGATCCGCTTCCAGCAGATTCAAAATTTCATCTTCCGCTCGCAAATATCGCATTGGACGGTCACCACCTCCGACGGCTCCGGCGACGGGCTGCAAACGACCAGTGTCGCGTGCTCTTTGTAATAATAAATTTCTAAATCGGTTTGGCGGTGGTAAGTGTCGTTCAGGAAATCGCTCTTGCTAAATTCTTACAGCTTCCGCGGAATTACACCGAGTTTCACCGTAAATAAGAAACATGTCTGCCAATTCAATGTTTGAATAAACGTATCGCGCCATGTTACAAAATGTAGATGTTTCATGGAATAAGTTTCACCATAGACTAAACAGCAAACTATTTTTATGTTTAAAAATCATCCACCCTCGCCGCTCTTATCTAAACATTTCAATAAGAGTGGAGATAAAGTGAAGTGTGAACCTAATAAGGAAAAATATTGAATTTCATTAACACGTTTAGAAAATATTCGGAATTTAGTCAGCAATGGGTACTTATGAAAACGATAACATAGACATAATTCTTCACAATCTGACCCACTTTTCTCTGGATGGTGTAATTCGATATCCAAATCGTTTAAAAACTACCAGTCTATGTGGAATCTCTCTTAAAGTACGCAATGTGCGCGTATACCAGATACCACAAACATGTGGCCTATTTTTATTATTTATTTTTAATAATTATTTGTGAGCTATCTACTAAAGGTATGGTAATTTCAAATGCAGGTATTGTTTATTTAAACGCTGCCCCTTATGTGGTAGAGAGCCTGTACAGTAGTTCGTTTACACGCTGTATAAAAAAAATCAAGGCTGAACGACTTGGTTCAGAGTTTTGTACCTTTGCATTAAATAAAATGCAATATTATGATAAATTCATGTTGATTCTGTTTTCTGGATTAAATTTAGATGGTATTCCATGCTTTTGTTAATACATCGAACATATTCTATTTATACTCATGTATCTAGCCAAATAAAAATTACATTTTGAATGTATTCCATTGTTTTCAAAAATGCAATCAACAAATTCCACAACAAACCTACATACTCATGTCGCTAGCGTCATCAAGACTACATTTTGAAGGTATTCCACTCGATGGCATTCCCATTAACAGTAATCAACATCACACGTACGCCGCGTTTGTTTTTGTGCATACGTCCCACCTAACCATTTCTAATTACCCCGGTCAGCTTTCACTGGGCCGTTGTCGTCGTGACGTCAGAATTGCCGGTACATCTATATGTGCGGTACAACAACCGGTTCTCGCCAGGAGGACCGGTTCTTTTTTTTTATTGCCATCATCTCTCTTCTGCTGTTGCTGCTACGTCACAGCTTTCACGGCGGCCATCCGTGTTCCCGGCACTTTTGTAAAACCGTCTACCTGCCCGATGGCCCCCTTTCCGAAGTACCGTTGCGACCGTGCCCATTTTTATTACATCAGGTGTGCCTACCTGCTACGCTCGTTTGTTTTTTGTTTTGGTTTGCGTTTGGGTCCCACGCCGAAATGGAATGGAATGTTTTTTTTTTTTGTTGTTGAATGGCGGTGTGGGTCAAAAGTTTAGAGCAACGGCAGTTGAACTCTTGGGTTTACGCTTTTTTGTCAAAACATTGCTTGTAAAGATTTCGCGCATGTTTAATCATTTTATTTTTGTACGAATTACGAAAATTCATAGTTATTGCAACTACAATTACATTGGTTTAATTATGAAAAGTGCTAGTTCTACTCAAAGTAAAATTGTTATGAAAAAATGTGACTTTTAAGCATTTGAAGTAATAATTAAATGAATTACAAACGTGGTAGTCTCATCTACGTGCATACAAGATTAGAAAGTGACACATAGAAATGTACGAGAGGCGATGGAGGCTCAGACCAGGGTCTGAGCCCCCATTGCCTGTCGTAGATTCGTTTAACTACCGCAAGAGTAATTTCCGATTTGCCTCTGATTTTTGAGATGTGCGAGGTCTGGGTGAGTTTTGAGTCAAAGTTTACTCCTAAGTACTCATCTCACCTGACATTTCAAGCTTACTTTTGAGATGTGCGAGGTCCAGGAGTTTGGAGTCAAAGTTTACTCCTAAGTACTTCACCTCACCTGACATTTCAAGCTTATTTTTAAGATGTGTGAGGTCCAGAAGTTTGGAGTCAAAGTTGACTCCCTAAGTATTAACTTAACCTGACATTTCAAGCTTATTTTGGAGATGTGCGAGGTCCAGGTGAGTTTGGAGTCAAAGTTTACTCCTCAGTACTCCACCTCACCTGACATTTCAAGCCTATTTTTGAGATGTGCGAGGTCCAGGTGAGTTTGGAGTCAAAGTTTACTCCTAAGTAATTCACCTCACCTGATATTTTAAGTTAACTTTTGAAATGTGCGAAGTCCAGGTGAGTTTGTAGTCAAAGTTTACTCCTAAGTACTTCACCTCACCTGACATTTCAAGCTTATTTTTAAAATGTGTGAGGTCCAGGAGTTTGGAGTCAAAGTTGACTCCCTAAGTATTAACTTAACCTGACATTTCAATCTTATTTTGGAGATATGCGAGGTCCAGGAGTTTGGAGTCAAAGTTTACTCCTAAGTACTTCACCTCACCTGACATTTCAAGCTTATTTTTAAGATGTGCGAGGTCCAGGTGAGTTTGGAGTCAAAGTTTACTCCTCAGTACTTCACCTCACCTGACATTTCAAGCCTATTTTTGAGATGTGCGAGGTCAGGTGAATTTGGAGTCAAAGTTTACTCCTAAGTAATTCACCTCACCTGATATTTTAAGCTTATTTTTGAAATGTGCGAAGTCCAGGTGAGTTTAGAGTCAAAGTGTACTCCTAAGTAGTTCACCTCACCTGACATTTCAAGCCTATTTTTGAGATGTGCGAGGTCCAAGTGAGTTTGGACTCAAAGTTTACTCCTAAGTACTTCACCTCACCTGACATTTCAAGCTTACTACCATTTAAAAACAAAGGTCCTAGGCCCTCCAGTTTCCTCCTGCGGGTAAATGGAGCAATAGTGGTCTTAGAGGGTGAGACTTTTAGTCCCTCTCTAGCTCACCAATTGTTAACTACGTTCAAAATGCACTTTGCATACGCTCTCTGATTGCGTTGTTAAATTGTTTCTAAACGAGTTATATTGTTGTCAACGTTTTTATCAAATGGCAAATCAAAGGCTTTACGAACTTACGTAGCATTTAACTAGTTTGTATCTAAAGCTTACACTAGACGACAGTATTTTCTTGTACAAGAAAATAGCATACCATTTTCTATCATGGTGTAATATACAAAATATGACCAAACGCGAATCGTGTACAATTTTGTATATTGGAAATAGGACATGTTCTATTGGTAATTTCTTGTACAATATTTTTGTACAGGAAAACAGTGTCTAATACAAGTGTTGGATACCGGGAGTGAAAAGTCAATGTTGCACTTAAACACTTAACTTAACTTTATTCTTATAACAATAATTACAATACAGCATGTATTCAGAATGACGGTTGGGTACTAACTAACTGCTTAAGTTCTAGAAAGGGTATATATATGGAGGTAAGACCACACGCGTGAGGACAGACAGAGGCCCGTTTTTGGGGACGTTCCCACGAGGGTGGTATTTACCTATCGTCGATACGGAAAAAGGCTTTCAGACTTAAGGGTGCCTAATAAATACAGGTCTAAGACATTAATGGTAAAAGTTACTTGATGAAATTAAAAGAGAATGGTACCTAATAAATATACATATATCTACGACACTAATGGTAAAAGTCACTTAATGGAAAATAATGAAATGTAATACAAAAAGGGTGTCTAGTACACCTGCTAAACTTAAGATACTATATAATGGGGTTGTTTCCCACGAACGTTAGGGTAGATAGTCTTTATATGGCGACAGTCCGTCTAGCACTTGGGTGGTCATCTAACACCTCCCCGCTGAAGACGAAAGATGGGGGGAAGACACAGGTTTCGTCCTACAAAGGAACGGTGCTGCGTCTGGATTTTGGGAAACTCCTGTCGTCTCGTCTGGGAGCTGAGGCCGTTACTGCATTGTAACGAGGTGGTTGAAGTTCGATTTCTTCGGAGGCACGTTCGTAAATTGCAATTTCTCCGGTGTGATATTGACGTTCAGATCGGAGGTCCGATTCGAAGTTGCAATTGACGAAGTTTTTTATAATGGGTGGCATCAATTCTCCGTTCCTTGGATTCCTTGTGAAGCAGCAAAGACGTCTTAACAAATTCCACCAACCACACCAACGACAGATGTTACAACACAACATTAGCGTTAATGTAACACCTAGCAGGCTAAGGATTAGTGTATACCAGCTAGTATGTTTTACGATGAACGGTTTGTTCATTTCGTGGTCTAACAACTCGTCGAATTCGTTGAGTTTTTTATCTGCATACTTTAATTCGGTGAGGTCGATATTTGATAGTTTAATGGGTTGTATTCGAAGTGGTATGGAATCGTTGATTTTCTTGTCGACACAGCATTCGTCTTGCAAAATATTAATTTTTGGAACGTAGTCGACGGATATGTTGGAGAACATTTCGCTGGTTGCTTCGAGAACATAGTAATCGGTGTATCCCTTGCAACCGGGATACAATCGGATGATTCCTGTTTTATTAAGAATTACGTCCTCCATGTGGTCATCACAGAGGATTGTTAACGTTGTTGATTTCAGCAACACATATATCCATTCGTTATTCCGGATGGATTTCCAAGTCTGGATATCGGCTCTGATGGTTCTAGTTGAACATTCTTCTGGAATCTTGGAGAGATGCGGCGACAACAATTGGATTTCGCAATTGGCGATTTCAGTTCTTCTTGTGGTGGAGACTCCTTGGCAGATGAACGATCCTTTGATGAATTCGTCGCATTTATTCAAATCTTGCATAAGGTTATATAAGGTTTTTGGTTGTGATATTAGGAGATATCGATAACTAGGTTGTATGTAGGAATATATTAGAGGATCTTGATGTTGCATAGGTAACGGGATCATTTCAAAAATAGTGTAGGATAGTTTGTCTAATAACGGAATATTCAATGCAAATATGACAATGTTTCGCTCATCAACAATGACATCTAAATGTATTAATTTGTAGTAAGTTAGAGCGTTTTTATAAGATGGTGATAAAGGAAGTTCATATTCGCCTTTGTATTTCAATAGCTCATTAATTAAGATTTTTGGAGTGACAATCTCCGGAGATAGAATTCCATGTTTAGCAATATTAATGGCGTGAATATAATTATCAAATTCCTCCATTACTCTATTTGCAAGACTGGATAATGTTGAAATATGTTGAATAATGATTGAATCCAATTCTAAATCATTGGTTTTTCCTTGATTGTTTTGTGCAAGATTTGCAATTTTGAATAAATTTTTATTTAATTTTGATTCGTTTTCCTTTAATGCAACAAAAGAGTTATTAAAATTTCGAATCGTGCTCGAAATTACTTGAATTTGTGATTTTAAGAGACCGTTGATTTGCTGTCTATCGTCTATTATCGAGTGAATACTATCGGAATAATATTTCGCATCATTGGCATCGGGTGTACCAATTAGCCAACGTAGTGCTGTAGATACGCCATTTATTAAACCACGGCGTTTCCTGTTTTCTTTGCCAATATAATGATTCAATATTTCTTGTTTTTTATAAATTAGTTTTAGTTGATCGTTAATGTTTCCTAAATTTTGTTCGCAATAAATTGACGAATGTGAATTCTTATTGCCTTTTGATAGAGAACCACAAAGATTTATTGATTTGAGGATTGAATTCTCAAGTGTTCCGCGAGCCTCAGATAAGAAAGAAATGTTTAAATGGGATAGTAATGTTATTTTTGAATTTGATATTCTAGCGTTTCCTAAATTATTGTAGTAAATTCCGCTTGTTTGGTTTAATTGATATATTTGATAGAGATCATTACAATGGACCAGGATCGGTAGGATCGATAGGATCAAGATTACAATCGTCGTCATCTGAAAACGAGGAAGGTTTCAGTAAGTTTTTATGATATTTTACCTTTTTGTTTTTCAATTGCAATTCTACTGTTTGGTTATCGAAGATTCGTGTTATTTTGTATGGTCCTTTGAAATTCGGACAAAGTTTCTTGGAAAGTTTGGGGTTAGTTGATTTGTTTTTAATGTAGACTTTATCGTTTACCTTAAATTCACACGAGTTATTCTTTCTATCGTAAAGACGTTTGCTTGAGTTTTTTGAATTTATTATATTTTCGCGGGCTATTTTGAATGAATTGTTTAATTTGTTTTGTAGTGACTTGACGTAATCATCATAAGTGTAGAGTAGTTTAGGTTCCTGTGTTATGGAAGATGGCAAATATGGTTTATGACCAAATAATAGTTCGTAAGGGGTATGATTAGTCGATTTATGAGTAGAACTATTATAGCTAAACATAGCAAAATGGATGTATTCATCCCAATCAGACTGATTAGGTTTGATGTAATGTTTTAGGTAATCTTTTAAAGTTAGATGTGATCTTTCCAATGCCCCGTTAGTTTGAGGATGGTAAGGTGTGGTGGATATATGTCTAGTTTTAAATAGTCGCGTTAATTCCTTAATTAATTTGGACATAAAATCTGGACCTTGATCGGTTAATAAAGTTTTAGGAATTCCGAAGTATGTGATTATTCGAGTGAGTGCACTAGCAATTGTTTTAGATTCGTGATTGGGGACTGGTTCGGCGAAACTGAATTTAGTTAAATCATCTTGGGCTGTTAAGATGAATCGATTGCCATTTTCTGTTATTGGTAGGGGACCTACAATATCTAATGCTAAACGTTCTAGTGGTTCGGTTGACGTAGATGTGATCTCCATAGGTTGTCTTGTTGGTTTAAAATCGGTTTTATTAATCTGACATGACTGGCAGTTCTTAATGTATTTTCTTATGTCTGATTTCATTGAAGGCCAATAGTAACGTTCTTTAATTTTTGAATAGGTTTTGTTGAATCCGTAATGTCCTGAGAATTTGCTGTCGTGATTGTCAATTAATATTTGTTTTATCTCGTCTTGATTCTTTGGAGTGATTTTAGTTGTGTTGTATATTTTTATTAAATTGTTTTTAAAGACAAATTTTAGCATTTCATACAATTGCGGTAATTTAATGTTATTATGATGATCTGGTGGTATTAAAGTGAATTCATTATCTTTAATCGTTTTTCTAAATGTTTGCAAGCAATGTAAAATGTTCTTGTATTCGAGTTTATCGAAGTGAAAATTAGTAGGGAATAGTAAATAGACAGTTTGTTTAGAATTACTCAGTTTATTACAACCGTTTATGGTTGGTTTAATATTTTCTAAATTAAAATGACTTTGAATAAAATCTGAGTATGGATTACTTTCATCGAGATCCTGAGACCAAAACATTACTATAGGAGTTTTTATTGAAGTTAGTGGTCGATTTTCCTTATCATAAATAATCACTTCTTGATTGTTATAATGGAATTTAATGAATTCTCCATAAGAATCACTGTTAACATAGTTAACAATTCCTGTTTCAGGAAATAATCTACTAAGTCCATCGGCGTTTGAATTTATGCGTCCAGGTTTATATTTTACTTCATACTCATATTCGCTGAGACGAAGTCTCCAACGAACGAGCCGTGACGAGGGATTTTGCATGTTAAAGAGCCATTGTAATGGCCTATGATCGGTGTATATGGTAAATTTTCTTCCATATAAATAAGGACGGAAATGTTCTGTGGAGTTTAGAATAGCTAGAAGTTCTTTTTCCGTGGTTGAATAGTTTGTTTCCGCTTTATTTAATGACCTGGAGTAATAGGCGATTGGGAGGTCTTCTCCGTTTTTCATTTGTGAAAGAACACCACCGACTCCTACGTTCGAGGCGTCTGTAGTTAAGATAAAGGGTTGTGTAAAATCTGGATATTGCAATATAGGCTCTCGAATTAATTTATTTTTTAGGGTTTGGAAGCTTGTTTCTTGTTCATCTTTCCAATGAAATTCGACATCCTTTTTTAATAACACCGTCAGGGGTTTGGCTATTGTGGAAAAGTTATTAATAAATTTGCGATAGTAGCCGATCATGCCTAGGAAAATTTTGATCTGTTTCGGATTTTGTGGACGAGGTACTGATTTAATAGCTTCTATTTTATTAGGATTAGGTTTAAGACCTTCGTCTGAAATTATATGTCCTAGATATTGACACGATTTGTTCAGAAATTCGCATTTGTCTGGCTGTAGTTTTAAATTGTTCTGCCGTAAGCGAGAGAATATGTTTTTTAATTTACGGTTATGATCATCGAGTGAGACTCCATAAATGACAATATCGTCGAGATAAACAAAACATTGATTGTGAGTGAGCCCCATGAGTACGTTATTCATTAGCCTCTGAAAACAACTAGGCGCATTTTTTAATCCAAAAGGCATCCTCGTGTATTCATAGTGGCCATTGGGGGTGCTGAATGCAGTTTTTGGACCATCATCAGTGTCCATTAATATTTGATGGAATCCGCTGGCTAAATCTAGCGTCGTGAAATATTGTGCGTGCCCTAATTGGTCTAAGATATCTTCGATGTTAGGTAAAGGGTAGGCGTCACCGACCGTTTTTTCATTTAATTTGCGGTAGTCGATAACTATCCGCCATTTCCGTTCGCCTGTGGCGTCTAGTTTTTTCGGGACAACCCATAAGGGGCTGGACCAAGGGCTGGTGGACGGTTTTATTATCCCTTGACTTAACATCTTCTCGATTTGTTTATTTACTTCGTTCTTGTGTACCTCTGGATATCGATAAGATTTTGTATGAATTGGAAGCGGGTCTGTAATGGGAATTTTATGACAAGTAGCGTTTGTATAACTTAAGTTATCGTTTGGTAAATAAAATAAATCTTTAAATTCTCGACAAATTTTCGTGATTGAAGTTTTCTCTTCTGAGTTGAGATGATCAAGCCTTAAATTTTGATTTAGTAGTTTTTCTCTTTCAGGATTGTTTATGCAATTTTGATTTATTTGAAAGATTGAATGAGTGTTAGAAATAGGTTCAATTGATATAGAAGGGACTGTGACAATTTGTTTTATTGATGATTTGTTTATTAGCGTAATTAAACACTGATTTTGGTCATTGATATAAACCATTGAATTTGGAATTAAAAGAGATTGATTGGCTGCGAGATTTTGATTAATAATTATACCCTCTTTGAGGTTGAGTGGATTATTTACGTTGATTCTGACGACAGTTTCCGTTCGAGGTTGAACAGTAATATTTATTGATGATGATTGAGGCGTATTACGATGAATTGGAATTGGAATAGAAATTGAATTTAGAATTAGAGAAAAAGAACTATAGTCGATTTTTGCGCTATGCGTTCTTAGAAAATCGTCGCCTAGTAAGCCGTCGAAAGGGATATTAGTGATTGCATCTATGATTTGGAAATTAGATTTTATTCGTTTATTGTGAATTTGGAGGTTGATTTCGGTTTCACCTAAGGTGTAAATTGGAATGTTTGGTGCTAATCCGTTAAGAGCAACTGGATTTTTATCGTGGATTTTGAATTTTGATAAGCTCATAGCTTTAATTAAAGATATGGAAGCGCCCGTGTCGATTAATAATTTAATCGTTTTATCTGGACAATTGGACATGTCAGATTGAAATGTAACATAAATTAAATCATTTGAACTGAAGAATGAATTAGAAATATTTACGTGTTGGATCGTTTCAACATTTGATTTTGTATCTTCATTAGTTATGGGATGCAACTTAGATTTAGGATTTGATTTAATTTTTATTAGAGATTGATTCTCTTGGATGTTTGATTTGGATTTAGGATTTGCGATTGCATGCGAGTTTGAATTAGAATTTATTTCGGAATTTGCGATTGGATGCAAGTTTGAATTCATTATAAATGGAATTGTTCCAGTGCTTGAGTGATTTGATTTTGTTGGTTTGGTATAGGAGGAGGGACTCGATTTATCAGTCGCTCCTGAAAATTTACTGACGCATTTTGATTATTTTGATTTTGTGATGTTGATTTTTTTGAATTGTTATATTGCCTTTTACGACATTCCTCGAGTACGTGACCTGGCCTTTTGCAATATCTACATTGTTTTTGTTGATTCGCTGGATTTCTAGGAGTTTGATAGTTATGAGAATTGTTAGAGAAATGTATAGATTTCGTGCGGATTTGAGGTTTATTGCGGAAGCAATCTTTTGTAAGGTGATTATTTTTTCCACAAGTTTTACATTTTATTTCAATAGACTTGTAAGTTAATCTCAACGCTTTTTCCTCGGCAATTGCTGCGGTAAGCGCTTCGTTAATAGTTTTAAATTCGCGATACCTTAACATTTGAGATAAATTAGGATTCGAGTGATAGATGAAACGGTTCAATGCAATGTCTTCAATCATTAGGAGGCGTCCTTTTAGGCGTTCTTTATCATTTTCGGTTGAATGTATAATAGCTAATGTACGGGAAGTTAAATCTTCTAATCTCTGGTAGAATTGTGACACGTTTTCATGTTGTTCGTGTTTAATATTAGTTAGCTCTTCAAGTAATTGATCAAGAGATTTCCTATCCTGATATAAATTAATTAATAATTCTGAAATATCCTCCCATGTGGTTAAGTTGCAGTGAATATCGATCTGTTCGCGAGCTTTACCCGTAATTTTACTTTTGACAAATAAAAGAAGTGGAGGTATTTGTTGATCACTAGCGAGTTCGAAAACCGAATCGACTTGCTTAATAAAACTTCTTATTTTGTATCTATCTCCGTCGAAGTTATTCGGAATAAGTTTAATTAAGAAATCAAGTGAAAGTGAGTTAGCATTGTCATTTTGTTCGGAGTTAGGCATGATGTTTTTGTTTGTTTAGGAAAAAAGAGTTAAGGATGCAAGACTGAATAAAAAAGCGACTCACCGTTGTTCCAATATTTTCAGACAGTCGGAATGTTGCTGATCGCCGTTCTCTGGATCGGGCCTGAAATCTTCTTATGTTGCACCAGGAGTTTCCTCTGGGAAGACGAATTCGTTGGCTTATTTCGCGAACCGGATGAACGTCCCGACTATCCCACTTCTGACACCAATAATATGTTGGATACCGGGAGTGAAAAGTCAATGTTGCACTTAAACACTTAACTTAACTTTATTCTTATAACAATAATTACAATACAGCATGTATTCAGAATGACGGTTGGGTACTAACTAACTGCTTAAGTTCTAGAAAGGGTATATATATATGGAGGTAAGACCACACGCGTGAGGACAGACAGAGGCCCGTTTTTGGGGACGTTCCCACGAGGGTGGTATTTACCTATCGTCGATACGGAAAAAGGCTTTCAGACTTAAGGGTGCCTAATAAATACAGGTCTAAGACATTAATGGTAAAAGTTACTTGATGAAATTAAAAGAGAATGGTACCTAATAAATATACATATATCTACGACACTAATGGTAAAAGTCACTTAATGGAAAATAATGAAATGTAATACAAAAAGGGTGTCTAGTACACCTGCTAAACTTAAGATACTATATAATGGGGTTGTTTCCCACGAACGTTAGGGTAGATAGTCTTTATATGGCGACAGTCCGTCTAGCACTTGGGTGGTCATCTAACACAAGCTTAATACCTCCAAGATCTAACGATATAAATCTAAATTCACGCATAACCAACAAACCGGACGATTAACCAACCAACCAAATTAACATATATGCATGAGAAAAGCGCACGAATCCCATCCATCCGCCGCGACACGGTTCCAGATTCCCATGCGCACAATGACGAATATCATGGGTTCACGCTCGAATTCGCATGGAACAATGTTGTTTGTTTGCGTATGCGTGCGGCACATGCGGCACGGGCATGTGAGAAAATTTTCGTCCGTTTTCCGTGCACACAGACTGCGTTGCAGATGCACGACCGTTTACAACCGCGACCCTCTCCCTCCCCGGCTGCATTGTGCACGCGGAGGGCACTGCACTTGGACCGTGAGAAAGCTCTTGTAGGATCAAGGCCATTTGTGCGCCGCAGACTGGTTTGACAGCGACGGCGTTGTTGCATGCATACCTTTGTCGTCTGCAAGTTGCCCGTTTGTGTGTACCTTCTCTCTCTCACGCGGGTCGAGTAGGGTATTGCTTTAGAAAGTTAGAAATTAGAAAGTACTATAATAAGATAATGGTGTATCCTTGAGTATTTAAATAGTATAGGTTGTTTTTGTTGGTTGTAATAATCTATCATGTCTGTACCTAAAATAGGTATATTCTGTTTTTTTCTCTTATTGACCAAGCAGATTTCAGATTTATTTTTCTTGGGATCTCTGATTAATTGGGTGTCCCTACTGTTTGTCACGTAATGACAATGGGTTCATCAGAGAGACAAGTTGATAATTGACTGCCAACTGTTGGAGATTTCTCTGATGATCGGACTGTTAATTGTGAACTTGTTTGAGATTTTTTGCAATCGTACAAAACAGGCCGATTGGTGTTGGCGGGTTAAAGTTTTCAAAATGGCCGGAGTACCGTTCATTAGATACCAACATATATCACAAACAAATCCATAAATGTTGAATGTAAAACATTTTGATGAACGAGCCCATTAGTAGGAAAAAAACGACAGTTTCTTGAAAGATTCGCAAAACTTATAATTTTCACAAAATCATGGAATAACTTCTTAGAACTATTTATTGGAATTTGTGTATGTTTTTAAACTTCGGGATGAATCAGAGTTTTACGCGCGTGGCGCATGAAGTAAAATTTCGAGTTTAGAAAAGCCCAGAAAATTTGTCTCGGGTCGCTGCGCGATCCTCGACAAATTTTCACGGGGCTTTTCTAAACTCGAAATTTTACTTCATGCTTAGTCTGGGAGTGGAAAACACTCGTTTAGAGCTTCAAATTGAACTCTTTAAAAAACAACAACTAATAACTAAAGATTTCTAGAAAACAAGCTGAATTTGAAATACGTATATTTTAGGTGAAGTTCAAATATACATAAATTTGACAATATTATAGTGTTTTATACGCGTGGCGCATGAAGTAAAATTTCGAGTTTAGAAAAGCCCAGAAAATTTGTCTCGGGTCGCGCAGCGACCCGAGACAAATTTTCACGGGGCTTTTCTAAACTCGAAATTTTACTTCATGCTTAGTCTGGGAGTGGAAAACACTCTTATATACCGTTCAACAATTTTTTTTACGCAGCACAGCAAAATCCATAGGTTAATACAGTACAATAAGTATGAATGCTGTGTTGCAATTGATTAATTATATGACAGAAAAGTGGTAATAAAATGCCAAAAGTAATGTTCCGCCACTTAATTAATCTTTATGATAGGGTAATTTAGCACATGGCAACCATGTGGAAACTTAACCTCAAATTTATTTTAAAGGCAAAAGTTAGAATTACAACCAGAGTGTCCAACCGAATATCCAACATTATAAAAAAAATCACCAGATCTGGTTAGCCAATAAAAAAGAAACAGGTAGTTGCACCAAACGCGTTGAACTGGTTCAACTCTGAACTTCAGTTCAAAGTGGCATTAGTACAATAGGAACTGTCATCTTGAACTCAAGTTCAGCTTGAACTCTGATTAAACGTTTTTGGTGCAACTAGGCCTTAAATTATGATTTTTAAATGTTTATTATCACTCTTTATGCATCTTCTTTTTTGTTCTTTGACTTACGTTGTCTTTGCTCCTTATCGAATTGTAAATATAATGTTCTTGAGGAGAAAGGATGAAATTGGTATTTGTTCTAGCGATGAATTAAATGCCTTAAGTTTCTAATTCTTGTTAATCGTGTTCGATGGCATTCTTTTCTTTATTACGTGGTATTGTTTTCGTGATTTAACCCATCAAGCCGAAAGTTGGTCAATTCATTGCAGCGCTTCGAACCACTATTTTTTCCGTTCCGGTTTTCGTTCGGGTTCAATTAATAAAATTATATATCGGTTCGGTTCCGGTTTTCGTTTCGGAAAAAATATTTTTTTTTTGCGGTTTGTGTATAAAACATTGACAGTATTGTGAAGCTCAACACATACTGCTTATGTCGCGTTAACAAATTTTAGAAAAGTATTATCAAATACATGCAAATCGTAAGTTCTAAATTCGTTCTTTATAATATGTTTTCTTTTCACCTCTTAATATAACTTAAGTAACTTTTTTCTGCCCTATATTTGGTTTGGTTATATAAAATAATTTTAAAGGGTCTGGGAAATAATCTAGCATCAGGGAAAAGTAATATTTCAAATTGGTCGCCACCATGTAAATAGGATCTTTAAAGTTCCATGAAAAATCCTTCGAACATTTCTGTTTCATAAGTATTCACATTCACCGAGTTATTCTCAAAACTGTATTTGCGGAGGTCGCGGTAACCCGAGGAAACGTCACAACCGGCACACCAGGGAAGCCCACTAATCCCACGAATACCCGGAAACGCCTTGCTTCTATTTTTATGACAGCCAATTTAAATACTTCACATTTATGAAGGTAACTGCACTTTTAGGGTTTATATTTGCATATTTCTAACGTCATTGGTTCTGTTATCTATCTTGCCTTTAATAGCTTTGCGAAATGCAATAAATCAAAACGGTTTTTAACCACCGGCAGCAAAAGAAAATCGCGCTAATCCTAAGAATACCTTGCTTCCAATTTTATGGTAAATTTTAATGTTATAAGCAACTGCACTTATGGACAAAGTTCGGACGATATATATCATAAGATATCTATCGCGATATTTATCATGATATATATTGATATTTATAAACTACGATATATGAGGACCCTAGAAGCCAAGGGATTACAAGTGCATACAAATAGATTTGAAAAAAAATTGAAAGTTGAGAAAAGAGAGTATACTAAGAAAAAATTGCACTTAATGTCTTATATTAAAATATATATTTTATTTGCCAATATTAGTAATATCCCGTTGCTAACAAATGATTGAATGTATCTAAAAACCCATCACAACACTTCTAACTCCAATTTTAAAGAATTTGCACTTATTCTCAAAACTGTATTTGCGGAGGTCGCGGTAACCCGAGGAAACGTCACAACCGGCACACCAGGGAAGCCCACTAATCCCACGAATACCCGGAAACGCCTTGCTTCTATTTTTATGACAGCCAATTTAAATACTTCACATTTATGAAGGTAACTGCACTTTTAGGGTTTTTATTTGCATATTTCTAACGTCATTGCTTCTGTTATCTATCTTGCCTTTAATAGCTTTCCGAAATGCAATAAATCAAAACGGTTTTCAACCACCGGCAGGCAGCAAAAGAAAATCGCGCTAATCCTAAGAATACCTTGCTTCCAATTTTATGGTAAATTTTAATGTTATAAGCAACTGCACTTATGGACAAAGTTCGGGCGATATATATCATAAGATATCTATCACGATATTTATCATGATATATATCGATATTTATAAACTACGATATATGAGGACCCTAGAAGCCAAGGGATTACAAGTGCATACAAATAGATTTGAAAAAAAATTGAAAGTTGAGAAAAGAGAGTATACTAAGAAAAATTTGCACTTAATGTCTTATATTAAAATATATATTTTATTTGCCAATATTAGTAATATCCCGTTGCTAACAAATGATTGAATGTATCTAAAAACCCATCTCAACACTTCTTACTCCAATTTTAAAGAATTTGCACTTATATCCCTTGGCTTCTATATATGGATATTTATGGAATGCGCAAAACCATTAAATTGCACGTTGTCGGGTATTCCCCGTTTCTCAAATATTTCCAGTTACAGTTTTTTTTTTTAAATTTTAGTGTACGTATGCATACAGAGTAAATTTTCCGACATCCGTAGTTTTTTAAAAGAGCTCAATTTAAAGCTTTAAGCAAGTGTTTTCCACTCCCAGATGAAACATGTAGTAAAATTTCGAGTTTAAGAAAGCCTGAAAATTTGGTTTTTATGCTGTAAATCTTCAAATATTGGTTGTTTTTTAAAAGAGTTTAATTTGAGGCTTTAAACGAGTGTTGTCCACTCCCAGATTAAGCATGAAGTAAAATTTCGAGTTTAGAAAAGCCTGAAAATTTGGTTTGGTCACGTAGCGCGAAGCGCGGAGCGACCAAACCAAATTTTCAGGCTTTTCTAAACTCGAAATTTTACTTCATGCGCCACGCGTATAAAGCACTGATTTGATGTGAAATTTTGAACGTACCACTTTACTAGTATATTTCAAATTTCACTTGAAATCAGTGTTGTACACGCGTGGCGCATGAAGTAAAATTTCGAGTTTAGAAAAGCCTGAAAATTTGGTTTGGTCGCTCCGCGCTTCGCGCTACGCGACCAAACCAAATTTTCAGGCTTTTCTAAACTCGAAATTTTACTTCATGCTTAGTCTGGGAGTGGACAATACTCGTTTAAAGCCTGAAATTGAACTCTTTTGAAAAACAACCAATATTTTAAGATTTACAGCATAACAACCAATTTTTTAGGCTTTTCTTAACTCGAAACTTTACTGGGGCATGTATACTTACAAGAAAAACTCTCTGTATAATTAATAAATAATATAAATATTAATATTTATGAACACGAATAATTATCAAGAAGTTAATATATGTCGGATAAATATCAATATATACCCGATATTTTGATATTTATATAAATATCATAATATTTCCGAACCCTGCTTTTAGGTTTAAAATTTGCCAATTTCTAAGGTCAAGAGTTATAAATCTGCACTGTTTGCTACCACTGATTATATAAGCATTTGCGGGAATTAAATAAAAAGTAATGCTTTTGTGGACCGGAGAACGTTTCTTGCCTGGTTATTGTAAAATGTAAATTGGTTTAACAATACGTATTCATTGCATCAGCAAAACTTTTGACCAAGCAATTTCCAAAAAAATTGCTGTAGCAATTTACACGTACAGGGAACTTGCGCATATTCGAATATTTAAATAATCGAATATTCAAATATTTGACTATTTCAATATTCAACTGTTGCATTCTAGTTGCCCCTGATCCAATACGAATCCTTAGTTGGGTAAAAGAATTCTTCTAAAGTAAGTAAAATGTTGTCTTGTCTGTTAAAAATGTATTGGATAAAAAAATATTGTAAAATTAATCATATCGCATAGTTTAATTCTTTTAACCCTTTCACTACGAGAAGCGTATCCATACGTTTTGTGTTTATGTGCTACATATGCGAAGAGCGTATATTTTCATAAGCTTACAGGCTCGTCAGCAGAGAGCATACGAAGTTTGGTACCTTTTCAATCCACAGTCTATACAGTGTATAATTAAAAAAAATCCATGGCCAAATTTGTTTGTTTTGTTTTCTGCATTTTTGCAAAAAAAATCTGTTACAGGTAGACAGCAAACACACACGGTGTATGCCGGTATGAGCCTGTGGTACGAAATACGTACGGATACACATTGTGTTTTCGAGCACCGTACACGGGGCATGCATTTGAAATTCACTCTGCGTAGCGAAAGGGTTCAAATCCAATTTGATTCATGGCCAACTCAATGCTAGAGTTACATTTCTAGTAGAATAATTGCTGTGATAGTACAATGACCTAGCTATACCAAAGGCCTACATTAACACATGTCGCGCAATTATCTTCGTAACGACACCGTTGTTTCGTAAAATATGTGAAACCTTGCATAATTCCATGACTGAATCCGGAAGTAACCTCGTATGCGCGTGTGTGAGTGAACTAAATTTTGTAAACTTGTTGCGTAAGTGCGCCCGAGTGCGTCTTGGGGACCTATTGGCGTAGGTCGCGCACACACACACGCGCTACGTGAATCGTTTCCCGCGCGCATCGATACCGTTCGCGCGCGCAGATCGAACGGCAACGCCGCGTGACGCTCCAATTGGCCGACGGCGGCAACACCGCCGGCGTGACGACGTATCCGTTAAAAAAATACGTAACGAGAAAGACGGACGGAGGGAGAAAAAGCCGTCCGACGGTCACATTCCTGGCGATCGGGACCGCTCCGGCAGACGGCGCTCGCGCTGGCGAGTTACGGCGCGTCCGCGTGCCACCGTGGCCTCACCCTCCCCTCCCCTGCCGCCGCGCGCTCGTAATTCTGCCTCCGGCTACGTCACGCGATTGCATATCGAGGTCACGTGAACGTCAGCGCCGCGGCGTAATGTGTACCGCACGTGACCGCTCCGTCCGCCTCCTCTTCCCATTCTGCGCTCTGGCCGTTCTACATTCTCGTAACTTCGTTTGTTTTGCAAATCGCATGCTAATCAACCGTGAAACTTAAACGAAATATTTCTAAAAAAAAAAGAACACAATTATACGAGATACACCAATAAGTTTGTGGCTGCTTGTGTAAGCTAAGTGAGTGTTAATCCATTGATAATGGTCACTTTGTGTCCGAAATGTACATTTGGTAATTCAAATAAAAGTGTGAAGAAAGGTTATTAGTGCTTTATTCGTTAAATTAATTTGATCTTCACGTAACTCACAATCAATTTATTTAAGTGAGCTGGATTTACATTTTTTAAAGAACTATCGACTCCCTGGAAATGTTTTCATTATTGGCAACAAGTGTTAATTCAAGATGATGCTGCCATAATATCACTTGGACAAGAACTGATATTAATTTCTACAGTTTAACATCAATTAATATTGACATATTTTTCTTGGAATAACTATTGATGCTTCTGCTGATGTTGCACTTGAACAAGGAAGGCTATTCTAGAGTTTACCATAATTTGATCATTTATGTTTTATCGAATGTGGAAGTGGCTACTATCAGTAGCTGCAGTTATAGTTGACAGTTCTTGTCCTAGTGTACGATGGACAAAATATGCCTAATTATGGTAATCCTATGAAAAGCAGCTTCTAGCGTTGACTGCTTTTAAGTCAATGCTTAGAAGCTGCTTTTCATAGGATTTTCATAATTGGGCATATCTACAGAGAGTTTTATGTAACACCGAATATTTTTATAACGATAATTTTTCTTTAAAGTATCCATATGCATACGTTGCACATCTTCTGATGCTCGGTTTATTCAAAGAATCCAGTTTGAAGCTTTAAGCGAGTGTTTTCCACTCCCAGGCTAAGCATGAAGTAAAATTTCGAGTTTAGAAAAGCCTGAAAATTTGGTTTGGTCGCGTAGCGCGAAGCGCGGAGCGGCCAAACCAAATTTTCAGGCTTTTCTAAACTCGCAATTTTACTTCATGCGCCACCGGTACAACACACTGATTCAGTGTAAAGTTTAGCGGTGTGTTTTAAACTAAGTAATATGTCAGTGTTTTGTGCCAGTGGCGCATGAAGTAAAATTTCGAGTTTAGAAAAGCCTGAAAATTTGGTTTGGCCGCTCCGCGCTTCGCGCTACGCGACCAAACTAAATTTTCAGGCTTTTCTAAACTCGAAATTTTACTTCATGCTTAGCCTGGGAGTGGAAAACACTCGCTTAAAGCTTCAAATTAAATTCTTTTAATAAATCAAGCATAGAAAAATGTGCAACGTATGCATATCGATACTTCAAAGATAAATTTTCGCCATGAAAATGTTCAGTGTTACATAAAACTCTCTGTATATTCTGTCCATTATACACTAGGACAAGAACTGTCAATTATAGCTGCAGCTACTTATAGTTTACTTGAACATAGACTATTATAACATTGTCGATAGTGCACCTAGATTGTCGATAGTGCACCTAGATTGTCGATAGTGCACCTAGATTGTCAACGATAGATTCTGCCGGTTTATCAATATTGAATATATTGTCGATAGTGCACTTAGATTGTCAACGATAGATTCTGCCGGTTTATCAATATTGAATATGACTAAATTTAGACGTAATATTCTGTCGGAGAATTCTAGAGTTTATCATAATTGAGTATTAATACCATCATTAGATCAAAACTATCAACTCCAGCTGACTTTAGATTCTGTTGCTGATAGGTTTACAAATACATATTAGACATGTATATATTTTACCGATAGTACAGTTAACACGTTGATTGCCGCGCGGCATTCACTTTGTGCCGCGATAAATTTGCTTTTAGGTCCCGCGGCGATCGACGTGTTAAAAAAGAACTGTAAACTCTAAAATGCACCAGGATTGATGCCATTATTGGACAAGATCTGTTAACAATACATGCCTGCTAATAATACTGTCAACTTTAGATACTGCTGCTAATAATTCACTTGATTAATTTTAGAGTGTTTGCCTTTGAACGAGAAGTATCAAGTCTTGATGCTGCTAACAATAGGTTTACCATCATTGGACATGAATACGTTTTGAAAATATTACACTGAGATAAGACCTGTTAACTCTGTAACTTAACTGAAGCAATTCCATCTGGAAAGCAACATACCTATTAACCATGACGGCAAACTCTAGAATTTACAATTAGTGATATTTGTCTGCTGGGAATAACGATTATTATTAATTTGATTGATTCTCAAAAAGATATAAATGTTAATGTATCTTACAATCCATGAGTCCTTTGCCAAAGAATATGAAACAGATCATAGTTAGATAGCAATAGTTGGCAAGAAATCAAAGATGCTGGTAATTAAAAATAAGCCTTATGTATTAGCAGACACAAAAAGCAGTACTTTTGGTCAAGGCCATAGCCAGATTAATAGGGGGTTCAATTGGTTAAAATTGTCTGGGATTTAAATCGCTATTTCTGAAACTAGAAATACTCGCTATAGCAAAATCTAGTGGTAGAAAAATATAGAATATATCAAAATCTTATTTCAGATTTGGATATATTATTCTTTTATTCAATATAAACTCAAGTGCATAGAAATCGGCCCACTCATTCTTTTTTATTGTTAATAATAAAATCATTGTTGCAAAGTAACAAACAAAACGTTTAATATTTTACGATAAAATAGACTATCAAATAGACATTTAAAGGTAGAACGGCTGACATTAAGCCATCTGGCCACAGACCACTGGCTTCGAAAATATTCCAAGAGCTACAGCTTTTGCACAATCTACAGCACTTACAACCATAATGAACACACCAACCTTCAGTGGGTTTATACCCACAGCCACTGAAGATCAAAACAAAAAAGCAAAAACAGTGAAAGAACGTAGACATCTTGATACTTTATCCATAATGTCGAATGGAAAGCGTATCTTTAAATTTCATTTGTGATGATTATTGTTCATTAAATAAAGTAATAAGTACGATATGCTGTTTTTTTTTTCTATACCCTGATTGTCTATTTTATCGTAAAATACCAAAAGTTAATTCGCAGCATTGCAAAAGTAATGCTATTAGGAAAAAATGAAAAATAAATAACGAGTGGGCCGTTTTCTTTGCACGTAAGTGTAGTTGAAACACGTAAAGTTAATTTTTCAAAAATGGTCTTAATCAAGAAAGACCTCGAAATGTATCTATCCACTAACATTTTTGAATCAAAAATGTTCGCGAAAACAATACGTTCCTTTTGTTTTACATTTGGGGGAAAGTAACCACATGCTCCTGCAGTGATCTTGTAACTAGTAAAAATATCATTCATTTGCAACGATGTTATCGTTGATACAAAATAATTGCAAATAGATGTCCTCATCAATAATCTAATTATACAGGGTCTTTCACAACTACGATGACAATGGGTTGCCTAAAATACAAGAAAATAAGTTACTGCTCCTTGTCTAATAGAGTTAATAGGTTTTCAAATCCATCAATCCCAGAAGGTTCAACACCAGGTATTACTAAAAATTAAACTTTTTTCTATTTGCAACGATGTTATCGTTGATACAAAATAATTGCAAATAGATGTCCTCATCAATACTCTAATTATACAGGGTTTTTCACAACTACGATGACAATGGGTTGCCTAAAATACAAGAAAATAAGTTACTGCTCCTTGTCTAATAGAGTTAATAGGTTTTCAAATCCATAAATCCCAGAAGGTTCGACACCAGGTATTACTAAAAATTAAACTTTTTTGTACAACATACTCTTGAGTTATCTAAACAAAGTGAAAAATGAAACTCTTATGACTCATCCAACTTCATCCAACAATAACTTTCTTAAACTTTATTGTAATTCATACAGTAGTTGTATAAACAACACCCGATTGTGTTTTTATCAACTAAACTGGAAATCTGTATAATGTCCGTGTTTACCGCACTTGATTGATATTCGCATTGTTCCCGACCACGCGTCGAAATATTTCCATAAAACTTGAATCATTCAGCATGGCGGCCGATAAACACGGCCGCGTCTAAAAATAGAGCGCGCGTATCAATATTTACATGATAAAAGCGCGAGTTCGAGAAGAATCAATTTTTAAACGAGAGTTAAAGACCTTTGATCGATCACCCAGACAGGCTGATTTAAGTTCCACAGTCTGTGTTGTAAATAATAAATATATCGTTGTAGACTTCGGTATTCCGTTAGACCGTATCAATGAAATCCGAAGTCCGATTGAAATAAATAAGTAATGGTGATGTAATTTTCGCCAGTTGAAACTTCTAACGAATATAACATATAAAATTACGAAAATTCGTGTTAAATGCAAACAATGCGTCTTAAAGTGTGCAAACTAAAGGGTGTTTTTTAAGAGCTTGATAACTTTAAATAATAATACAAGACAGAAATATTGTTGGAATGCCAAATTTTCAGGGCTTTTCTAAACTCGAAATTTTACTTCACGCGCCACGCATATTAACCACTGAATGCACTGAAATGATTTGAGCGAGTAAACTTCGCTTGAAATTAGTGTTTAATACGCGTGGCGCATGAAGTAAAATTTCGAGTTTAGAAAAGCCTGAAAATTTGGTTTGGCCGCTCCGCGCTTCGCGCTACGCGACCAAACCAAATTTTCAGGCTTTTCTAAACTCGAAATTTTACTTCATGCTTAACCTAGGAGTGGAAAACACTCGTTTAAACTTCAAATTGACCTCTTTTAACAAAATAACGAATATTTAAAAATCTACAACACGTAATTTGGAATATGTATACTCAAAAAAAACAATTCACAAGAAATTATGATTTAAAGCTTTTCTAAAAGAAAGAACACTAATATACTCGCGACCCAAACAGTATGACATTGTCATGTAATTTTAAAATTTGACACAACTAGGAAAAATCGTTGCAGTTACAACTGTCGATATACTCTCTAAAAAATTTGAACCACACATTCCACATCAATGAGTCATAGGACATCTCTCCAGAATTCCACTATATATACGTTTTTGGTTAATAGCCGCTCAGCTTGATTTTGATTTTATGTTTGATGGTTTTAAAAAACAAAGTTTAGCTCGTTCTTGGACGAAATAGTGACCTGTATATGTACTTTGTGCATTCGTGTCTTTGACGATGCCACTATGGAGCATTAGATGGCGTTAGCTATCGAATCCATTAATAGTTTTCACATATTTGCTTGATATAGTCAGAAATGTTCAGTATGTCTAAGCACTGGGTGGGACGAGGACCTTGAAGTCTGAAACGCGTCTTTGGGTATCTGGTGCCGGAATACTGAACACAAATTCAATTTTGATCTAACGTTAATAAATTTTACAATTGTTTAAACTCATTTTGCACCTATAAACAGAACCAGGAGTAGTTTAGTTTAATTGCCCCCGACAATAAACACATTTAACAATATGAGAGTGCGATAAAGGTTTACCATCACAAATATGTAATTACTTTCAAAATATTTCCTACAACTGCAAAAGTACTACATTTTGACATTTTAGGATATACAGCTCCAGTATCTGTTGCAAGCGCAAATGGTACCAGTAGTAGTTCACCCCTGAGCAGTAGGACGGGATCGCCTCCAGAAACAAACCCCACGAGTGGCACGACGCAGACCCAACAGGCCACTTCCGGTACAGGCCAAAACCCAATGGCCGCCTTAATGTCCGTAGCAGATAATTTACCACCAGGTAGTCCCAGATCAACAGGCGGTAGTCCGCCCAGCACAGTAGCGCCTAGGTCAGCATCCAGAGGATCGCAACATTCACCAAATTCTACAGGTATGATGAACACTGGTTTGTCTTTCCTTTGAATTGATACAATTTTCCATTTGATGGTGTGATGAACTTCATTCATCCTTTCTTTTTGTTTTTTATCGTTATTATCAGAGGGATGCATGGATTATATCGTATGATCAATAAAACAACCTCTGGAAAATTTTGTAGATTGGCAATTCTGAAATTATATATTGTAATTATTATGTCTGACGTTTTATATGTGACTACCTAAAGCGTATAGAAAACTTAAATTTAAAAAGATAATCAAACCATGGCACTCCCCCCAACCCCTACTGTGTACATGTGAAGCCTATAAAAGGCAACGCAAGAAGCAATTCGGGAAGTTTGTGCTTCCTGAAATAGAGCTCAAGAAAATCCCCTGGCTGAAACTCCTGAACTTCACATAAGACACAGGGGTACACAGGGAGTAAACCATCCAGAGGCGCACAAAAGGACCACGAAGACCGCAGTGAAGCGACACCACCTCACATGACAAAAAAAATCATGGCACTCTAGAGGTTTTTTTTTTGTTGAACATACGATATTATAAATCTTTCCTTTTTATTAATACAAACCCACATATGATCAATGATATTCTTTTAATGATTTCGATAGCTAACGCCATCTAATGCTTCATAGTGGCATCGTCGCACTATGAAGCATTAGATGGCGTTAGCTATCGAAATCATTAATAGTTTTCACATATTGGCTTGAAATAGTCAGAAATGTTCAGTATTCCTCAGCATTGGGTCGGGACCACACTTGAAGTCCGAAACGCGTCTGTGGGTACCTGGTGCCGGAATACTGAACACAAATTCAATTTTGAATGATATTCTTGTTGGAGTTACGTGAAGTGTTAGTAATAGATATGTAAGTAGTTGAATTCCTTAATATTCAAGATTAAGGAATTCAACTACTTACATATCTACCACATTTTATGGTTATTTTACTATTTAAAATTTTCCATGTTGATTCCATATTGATGAACTTCATATATTGGATACAATTTTTAAAATATGGAAAATGGTATGATGAACTTTATCTGTCTTTCATTGATACGATTTTATTATGGTATGATGAACTTTATTTCTTTTTTCCTCTTTATTGATACAATTTTCTATTTTGTGTTCTGATGAACTCCATTTGTCTTTCCATGTTATTGATACAATTTTCGATATTATGGTATGAAGAACTTCAGTCGTCCTTCCTTTTTATTAATACAATTTTCCATATTATAGGATGATGAACCCCATTCGTCCTTTCATTTTATTGCTACAATTTTCCGTTTTATTACAACTAAAGTGTCTTCTGGAATGTCACTTTAGCATAATCAATATCTTCTTGCGTCATTTTCATAAACTAATGACAAATCGTCGGGATCGGGATGAAACCGCTTTCTCCAAATATTTTCCGTGATTATCGCGTCAACCTTCGTAATCGCCGGCGTGACCACAAAAAATCCTCCATTTTGAACGAACACGATTCCTACCGGCTAATCGAGTTCGTGACTCAGCCTGTGGTGGTGTGGGTTTGTGAAAAGGCGATTACCAGTTTTCCTGAACCTTGGACTCTCTGCGTTGACCATTCAAGTTTTTTTTTTTTTCGCTACGACTGCTTCCTATAAAACTGTTTCACAATGAACACATCTATGTGTAATATCCAGGAAAATACTGAGTTTGCAAAAGGCGTGTCTGTTTTACAATGAAAGTATGCGACGGAGAAGACGATAGCGTTTCTGCTTACACAGAATCGGTCCGCACTGAACGTGCGCAGTGACGTCATTGGGACCGTTCACCAAGCCTAACTAAACTTTCGACTAGGTTTAAATGCGAGAGCCGCCCCATAAGACCGGGGTAAGCCCCCCCCCCAAGACTCCTTAAGAAAAATGTCTGGGGGCGCGCCTGGTTATGACCGCCCTAACCGCTATTAAATACAAAATTAGAACATTGTATAAATTGGACATTTTTCTAAAATCTATGGTACATGTTGATTTTTGTTAAATAAAAAAATCTGGAAGTATTTTTATTTAGTGATATTTTTTTAGCAGGTTCATCAAGCAGTAGGAGGTCGTCGGGTTCGAGGCACGTCTCGTCGACGACGGTGACGTCGACGGAGGCGGGCGCCGGCGCCCTGGGAACGAACGCCGACGCGATTCCCAGCGCGGGCACGGGGGAGAACACGACGGCGACGGCGCCCACGGCCACTACCCTCAGGTGTACGATATGCCAGGAGCGGTTAGAGGACACGCACTTTGTCCAGTGTCCCTCAGCGCCCCACCACAAGTTCTGCTTCCCCTGCAGTCGGGATAGCATCAAAAGACAAGGAGCCGGACAAGAGGTAACTATCAAACATTTTTATCAAATTTACCCAAGTAGAAAACAGTTTCTCCTTCTATATTAATAGCCTTTTATAACGTGTAATCGTTAAAAACATGAGTAGGTTTTGAATTTTAAACTAGTTTGGCACTACTGACTGTTAACACATAGTTTACCATAACCTCAAATGTATTCCACTATTCTATTAGCAGTCTGGGCAACCGCAAAAAAATGCCGTCTACTCTAAACCATAATTTAAACGATCGCACGGTAGAAAGTAATTAGTATTACGTTTAGTAGACGTGATAACGACGTCGACTCACGTGTTTCTGCTCCTTCTTAGGGCAAAGAAGATAGTCATAATTAGGTGAAGATGGTGTTTCTAATACCTTAGTGGAGATTAACACCAAGTTGTTAAGTAATGATAAAAGATCGAACATTATTTTAGTTGTCTCCGATATTCGTTGTTTTTCCAAAAAGCTCAAATCGAAGCTTTATACGAGTGTTTTCCACTCCCAGACTAAGCATGAAGTAAAATTTCGAGTTTAGAAAAGCCTGAAAATTTGGATTTGCCGGGGCGCGCGAGCGAAGCGAGTCGCGCCCCGGCGAATCCAAATTTTCAGGCTTTTCTAAACTCGAAATTTTACTTCATGCGCCACGCGTATTAAACACTAATTGTTGTAAAGTTCAAAATACACGCCTTTAGCATATTGCTTTAGAAATATATTTTAAACTTCACTTGGAATCAGTGTTTTGTACGTGTGGCGCGTGAAGTAAAATTTCGAGTTTAGAAAAGCCTGAAAATTTGGTTTGGTCGCTCCGCGCTTCGCGCTACGCGACCAAACCAAATTTTCAGGCTTTTCTAAACTCGAAATTTTACTTCACGCTTAATCTGGGAGTGGAAAACACTCGTTTAAAGCTTCAATTTGACTCATTTTCAAATACGACGAAAATCTGAAAATTGACAGAAAAAACACACCTCTTTAAATACCCCATTTCATCCCCAAAAAACACACCTCTTTAAATACCCCAATTTGGGGTAAAATCCCCATAATCGGCAGCACTGCTTGCCCCTTGTACTGACGCTATCCCCACTTTTCTGAGACGCCGCCCAGCTTAACGAGACCGTATAGAAAATAGGGAGACAGTTATGCCGCACCCTGTACAATATTAAAGGTGTTCCGTGTTCAACTCCATATAAAGGGTCTTTTATTAAGCGCTTCCTACATTTAAATTTAAATAAAAATAAAGTGTGTGAGATATCATCGACATTTTTTATTTGTTTGAAAGGCCCATCGATGCCATTATGTATTGAATATAACATCCTGCAAATGTCCGCCGCGGCTTCGCTGGGTGGCGCGCTTCCAAAATGTCCAATTTTCCATGACTCTGGCGTATAAGTCAGGCTGAAATTGACCGATGGCATGAGTTATGTTGGCTTTGAGGGCCGCTGTGGTTTGTGGCTTATTCGCATAGGCGGGGCCAAATCGCACGATCTCGGTAGCCAGTTCACATCACCTCCACGTGAGATGACCATGGCCTCAAATCGCTCGTGCAGAACGTCCAATGTGGCATGAGCTGTCTGGCACGTAGCGCCATCCTGTTGAAACCAAATGTCGTTGGTGTCCTAATTATGAAATTCAGGCCAAAAGAAATTGGTTGGTCACCGTTGACGGTGATAGCCGGTCTGGCCAAGGTTGTTCTCAAAGAAATATGGACCGATGACGCCGCCAGCCCGAAATTCCACCAAACAGTGACTTTTTCAGGATGCATTGGGCGCTCTTGGATATCATGTGTCTCGTCCCAAATTCGACAATTTTCTTTATTGACGTACCCATTCATCCAGAAACAGACCTCATCGCTGAAGATGATTTTTTGATGAAAATTAGGGTCACTTTCCAACTGCTTCAGAGCCTATTCAGCGAACACACGCTGGTCGTTAACCTTCAGCTCCTGGGTCAGTTGAATTTTGTCGGGTGCAGACCCAAGTTACGACGTAAAATTCGCCAAGTTGTGGTCTGCGAAAGGCCGAGTTCTTGTGAGCGACACGAAATCGACTGCCTCGGATTCTCCTGCACACTGTTGACGTTTTCGGCAGATCTTGCCTTTGGTCGTCGTACGGGTATTGGTTTATTGTTTGCTGAACCAGTTTACTCAAATTTATCCACCACACTGCGAATAGTCCTCTCGGTAGACCGTAAAATGGGCGAAGCGCGCGGAACCTTGCCCGAACAGAACATCCATTTTGATAAAACAATTTTATCATTTGCACGTGTTGTTAAACGCTTTATCCGTCCATGGTGATTTCGGAAACCGACTGAATAAATGAGAGCCAATTCGACAGATGTAGCTTCAACAATATGGCTGCTATCAACTGTCAAAGTTCGGAAGTTTGGAAGACCCTTTATAAGTAAATAAAATCTAGGAGGGATTTTCTGTTTAAAATAAGGATATTTTTCATTTTCTTAAGGAAAATGTAATTACTTCAGTTCGCAACACTGGTTATATCTAGTACTGATCTTTTGAACTATGTATAAAGTACTTAATTGTTGTTGAGTTGCGTGAAGATGGTTTTAAATTAATGAAACACTTGTATCTTTTCTTCACTTATTTATTATAAATAAGTGAAGAAAAGATACAAGTGTTTCATTAATTTATGTATAAAGTATTTGAAGAAGAGACGTAGAACTTTTAGGTTTCATTATTATTGATCTTTGATCTTTCTAAAATAATTATAATACAGAGGGATCAAGTAACTATAACTTAAAGAAGCCGCACTGTAGTATTTCTTTCTCCTTCTGTTATAGGTACTTGATGGATTTATAAAGTACCAGTACTAATTCTGTTTTTTTTTTGTATTATGAATCTCTAATCTGAAGAAAATATTTATCTTTAATTTTGTTGTAACAGAAATAATAAAAATTCTCAATTCCGGTGTTTCAGGTGTACTGTCCCAGCGGTGAGAAGTGTCCGCTGGCCAACTCGAACGTCCCGTGGGCGTTCATGCAGAACGAGATAGCGACCATCCTGGGCGAAGACTTCAAGGTCAAAAAGGAGCGGGAGACTTAAGCGCCGCCGTGCGTCTGACAGGCCGCTTTTCGGCCCGCGTTTTTTCCTCCACTCGAATCTCTCCTCTCGGGATGCGATCGAGCGCGCCTCACGCACCGCAGGCGTCAACCAAAACAAACAACAACAAAAAACACAATAAATTTGGCGACAGTTGGCGAAAGTTTCGCGACACGCGCGCTACGTGCGTTGATGCTGGTTGTTAAAAGTGATGGTCGTCGGTCGGGCTGAAATAATAATATTAAGAAAATATAAGAAAAATATTAAAGAAAATGATGAGGCTGTGTTGATTAAATTAGTTTTATTATATTTAATAAAGAAAAAAGAAGTGGGTATGTTTGAGATGTTGTGGGATGGGGGCTACGCCCCCTGTCCCATTTTGAAAACAAAAACATACAAATCCGTCTTATGATTGTATTATTGATTGGCTAAATATCGCCGAAACAAAGTTGTAAATACGCAGTCAGAGAAAAAAATAATAGTTTTTCTTTTTGCTTTTTGTGTTTTATTATTACTATTATATTTTTTTAAATATTCACAATGTGAATTAAAACAAAACAAAAGACGTTTACGTTCTTACATTTTCATGCATTTAATAATCATTTAGTGTTTGTACATACTGTATATACCCGATTTAAACAGAAAAATATTGTGAAAAATGTACAAATATATTCTAATCGGTAGTAACGTTTTTATTTTTATTATTTTCCGTTGATTTTTTTTAACTCTAATTTCATCCGTTGTTTTTTTTTTATAAAATCAGATACGCAGATATTTTCCGTTGATTTTTTTTAACTCTAATTTCATCTGTTGTTTTTTTTTTATAAAATCAGATACGCACAATTAGGTGTTTTCTAATTCCAACGATTTCCAGATTGTATGTGTGTTGAGATTTGTTTTTCTACCCTCGAGAAAGAAAAAAAATGGTAGGCTGTAAATATTGTAAATTTATCGGCATGCGTGAGAATAAATCAATCGAGTTTGCGATTTTTTGTGTGGATCGAAATGAATCAGATGCATTTTTCCATGTACAGGGTGTTCCAGGAAGTTGTGATGATTTGGGGAATGTAAATTTGAATTGCGTGTGTTTTTGAGAAAAGTGTTCCAGAGCTTGGGTGTAACCAGGATTTTGACCTGGGAGGGGCACGAGATAAAAAAAATATTCTAAACTGTCAAGGCCGTAGCCAGGGGGGGTATATGGGCGTTCAACCCCTCCCCCCCCCACCCGAAATTTTCTAAATGTTGAATTTTTGTTTGTAAAAGCGGGACTGTAAGAGCAAAAACTATATTTTTAATACTATACTACTATATTATACGCTAATGTTGCGTATGCAACATTAGCATACGCAACATTAGCAATTTTATGCTAATTAAATTACTAAATTAGTTAATTTGATATATTATATTATTTGACTTGGCTTGAAAATGTATGAAGAAAATCGTAAATATTTTGTTATTTAAATATCTGGGTTATTACTTATTTAAAAAAAATGTTTTCAGTGCATTTGTAACTTTACAATATTTCAGTGTTTTATACGCGTGGCGCATGAAGTAAAATTTCGAGTTTAGAAAAGCCCCGTGAAAATTTGTCTCGGGTCGCTGCGCGACCCTCGACAAATTTTCTACGCGGGGCTTTTCTAAACTCGAAATTTTACTCCATGCTTAGTCTGGGAGTGGAAATACACGTTCTAAACTTCATATTGCACGTTTTTATATAAAATCGACGAATACCTTACATTTACAGCGTATACATTATTTATTTTTAAAAGAAAAATTTACAGAATGTAATACAACAAGTCATTCGTAGAAATCATATAAAGAAGTGTAGATTTTAACCTAAAATCCACTTTTAGAGTTAACTCTACAATTGCTCGGCCGTTAATAGGTTAAACCCCCGACATTTTTATAACCCCCTGCGAAAAGAATTTCAGTCTACAGCCTTGCAAACTGTTGAATAACATCATATCGTCCCCCTAATGCCAAAACCACGAAGCTGCAAATTTGACGTTTTCAGAAAATTGCAAAGGTATTGGCTCTGAAAATATTCAAAACGATCCATTTACTTAATTTTCACAGGGATTTCAACATCACTGTGAAAATTAAATAAATTGATAGGTTTGAATATTTTCAGAGCCAATACCTTCCAAATAAAGGCCTTTGGAAGGTACTGACTCTGAAAATATTCAAACCAATCAATTTATTTAATTTTCACAGTGATTTGAATGTTGAAATGACTGCGAAAATTAAGTAAATGGATCGTTTTGAATATTTTCAGAGCCAATACCTTTGCAATTTTCTGAAAACATCAAATTTGCAGATTCATAACAAACTGGGTTCCCTTTCTTTAATTATTTCATATTTTGGCACGACGTAGTACAGGCGAAAGCATATTCAGATCACAAATAACTGAAAAATGTCAAATTTGCAGATTCATGGTTTTGGCATGAGGGGGGCAGTATGCCCTAGTGTAAATTATATTTTTTATGAATGAGTCGCCTATTTCCAAAAACTCCAAAATATTTTTTTTTCAAATTGATTTAGGGGTTTTTGGAAATAGGCGTCTTAAATATTGAAAAACAACTGTACAATCTTGTAATAATAATTAAATGTTAACACGAGATCATATTGCAACAATATAGAATTAAATAATTATTGTATCAAGATAATATATACATGCTGATACATTTGAACAAGATAAATTCAGATTCAAAACTATTTGAATTCGAGAAAATAAGCTTACGCTTCTTATAGTTTGCACACTTTAAACATAATATATAAAATTACAAAAATGTTATTCGTGAAAATGTAAACAAGTTGTCTTATTAATTAAGACATTGATTGCATTTTCACGAATAACATTTTTGTAATTTTATATATTATTGATACATTTGTATTCATATTTAATCAATAGATGTGAATGCAAATATATTCTCAGTAACGATTTTCATATTTTAATTCCGTAGTATTAGGTGGAGGAAAAATACGCGGCTAACAAACGGCTGTTTTTCTCCGCTTAACAATATAGAATTAAAATATGAAAATCGTTATTGAGAATATATTTGTATTCACATTCGTGTCAGTTGATCATAAATCAACAATTTTACAGTTGCGCAATCGTGGTCAAAATTGAATAATTAATGTTATTCATTATTGATACAATATTGACATATATTGAATATCTATATTGAATGATCAATGGTATTCAATATTGAAACAAAATTCTACATGGATTAAATATCTATATTGAAGGATCAATGGTATTCATTATTAATCCATTAACGACCGACCAATTATAGAGTTAACTCTAAAAGTTGATTTTAGGTGAAATTCTGCACTTTTTTTGTGATTTATATGAATTACTTTTCATATTACATACTGGGAATTTTTCTTTTAAATATACATAGTATAGTATACGTTGTAAATGTTTAGGCAGTCGTCGATTTTTTTAAAGCATTCAGTTTAGAGCTTCGAACAAGTGTTTCCACTCCCCGACTGAGCATGAAGTTAAATTTCGAGTTTAGAAAAGCCTTAAAATTTGGTTTGGACATTCGTGTCAGTTGAGCAGGAATCAACAATTTTACAAGTGCGCAATCGTGGTCAAAATTGAATAATTAATGTTATTCATTATTGATACAATATTGACATATATTGAATATCTATATTGAATGATCAATGGTATTCAAGATTGAAACAAATTTGTACATGGATTAAATATCTATATTGAAGGATCAATGGTATTCAATATTAATCCATTAACGACCGAGCAATTATAGAGTTAACTCTAAAAGTTGATTTTAGGTGAAATTCTGCACTTTTTTTGTAATTTATATGAATGACTTTTCATATTACATACTGGGAATTTTTCTTTTAAATATACATAGTATAGTATACGTTGTAAATTTTTGGGCAGTCGTCGATTTTTGTAAAGCATTCATTTAAAGCTTCGAACAAGTGTTTCCACTCCCAGACTGAGCATGAAGTTTAATTTCGAGTTTAGAAAAGCCTTAAAATTTGGTTTGGACATTCGTGTCAGTTGAGCAGGAATCAACAATTTTACAGTTGCGCAATCGCGGTCAAAATTGAATAATTAATGTTATTCATTATTGATACAATATTGACATAAATTGAATATCTATATTGAATGATCAATGGTATTCAAGATTGAAACAAATTCGTACATGGATTAAATATCTATATTGAAGGATCAATGGTATTCAATATTAATCCATTAACGACCGAGCAATTATAGAGTTAACTCTAAAAGTTGATTTTAGGTGAAATTCTGCACTTTTTTTGTAATTTATATGAATGACTTTTCATATTACATACTGGGAATTTTTCTTTTAAATATACATAGTATAGTATACGTTGTAAATTTTTAGGCAGTCGTCAATTTTTTTTAAGCATTCAGTTTAAAGCTTCGAACAAGTGTTTCCACTCCCAGACAGAGCATGAAGTTAAATTTCGAGTTTAGAAAAGCCTTAAAATTTGGTTTGGACATTCGTGTCAGTTGAGCAGGAATCAACAATTTTACAGTTGCGCAATCGTGGTCAAAATTGAATAATTAATGTTATTTATTAATGATACAATATTGACATATATTGAATATCTATATTGAATGATCAATGGTATTCAAGATTGAAACAAATTTGTACATGGATTAAATATCTATATTAAAGGATCAATGGTATTCAATATTAATCCATTAACGACCGAGCAATTATAGAGTTAACTCTAAATGTTGATTTTAGGTGAAATTGTGCACTTTTTTTGTGATTTATATGAATGACTTTTCATATTACATACTGGGAATTTTTCTTTTAAATATACATAGTATAGTATACGTTGTACATTTTTAGGCATTCGTCGATTTTTTTATAGCATTCAGTTTTAAGCTTAGAACGGGTGTTTCCACTCCCAGACTAAGCATGAAGTAAAATTTCGAGTTTAGAAAAGCCTTAAAATTTGGTTTGGTCGCGTAGCGCTACGCGACCAAACCAAATTTTAAGGCTTTTCTAAATTCGAAATTTTACTTCATGCGCCACGCGTATTAAACACTAAAATATTGTGAAAGTAGAAAAACACTTAAAAATACTTTTTTAAAATGAGTTGTACATGAAAGTATTTAGATAAGAAAATAATTTCAATTTTCTTCACACATTCTTAAGTCAGGTCTGGCGAATAATGTCGATTAATGGGTTAATACAAACTTTACATGGATTAAATATCTATATTGAAGGATCAATGGTATCCATTATTGAAACAGCATTGTACATAGATAAAATATCTATATTGAAGGTTCAATGGTATTCGCTATTGATACAATATTGTACATGGATTAAATATCGATATTGAAGGATCAATGGTATTCATTAATGACACAGCATTGTGTATGCATTAAATATCTATATTGAAGGATCAATAGTGATTATTATTAATATAATATTGTATAGAAATTTAAAATGAGTTGTACATGAAAGTATTTAAATAACAAAATATTTACAATTTTCTTCACACATTCTTAAGTCAGGTCTGGCGAATAATGTCGATTAATGGGTTAATACAAACTTTTCATGGATTAAATATCTATATTGAAGGATCAATGGTATCCATTATTGAAACAGCATTGTACATAGATAAAATATCTATATTGAAGGTTCAATGGTATTCGCTGTTGATACAATATTGTAAGTGGATTAAATATCGATATTGAAGGATCAATGGTATTCATTATTGAGACAGTATTGTATATGCATTAAATATCTATATTGAAGGATCAATAGTGATTATTATTGATATAATATTGTATAGTAATTTAAAAAGAGTTGTACATGAAAGTATTTAAATAACAAAATATTTACTATTTTCTTTACACATTCTTAAGTCAGTTCTGGCGAATAATGTCGATTAATGGGTTAATACACACTTTACATAGATTAAATATCTATATTGAAGGATCAATGGTATCCATCATTGAAACAGAATTGTATATAGATAATATATCTATATTGAAGGTTCAATGGTATTCGCTATTGATGCAATATTGTACATGGATTAAATATTGATATTGAAGGATCAATGGTATTCATTATTGACACAGTATTGTATATGCATTAAATATCTATATTGAAGGATCAATAGTGATTATTATTGATATAATATTGTATAGAAATTGAATATCTATTATTGAGTGTTCAATTATATTTATTATTGACACAATATTGTACAAAAATTGAATATCTTAACATTGATTTTCATTGTAGATACAATATTGGAAACTGAATTACTTTAATACTGGATTTATACATTATTGTATCTACAATAAATATTAATATAGTATCAATAACCGCAAACTACATTGTGACAATATTGTGTGTACTTTGATTTAAGGCCGTAGCCAGCAAAATTACGGGAGGGGGTTAATGGTAAAAATTTTGTTTTTGACCTAACGGGGCAGCTTTTACACAGTAAAATTTAATATATTGAAAATTTCGGGGGGGGGGAGGTTCAACTCCCCTCCACCTTCTGGCTACGGCCTTGCATTGATTAACAATTTCAAAATATAAATGTTGAAACTGAGAAGAATTATTCTTTTGAGATAAAGGAAGAATAAATAAAAATGTTAGTTTAATGGTAAACATTTTGTTTTCGACCTACCGGGGCAGCTTTTACATAGTGAAATTTAATACTTTGAAAATTTCGGGGGAGTTTGAACTCCCATATCACCCCCCTCTGGCTACGGCCTTGCATTGATTAACAATTTCAAGATATAAATGTGAAACTGAGAATAATTAATCTTTTAAAATAAAGGAAGAATAAATAAAAATGTTAGTCACAGCTCTGTCTATGCAAAAACCCTTGCTGTAATTACGACTGTGGCTTCCTCAGAGAAGTCCGAAATGGTGCAGGTAAAGACTGGAGAAACAATCGTGCATGATTGGAACAATGGAGATACAATATTGCTATAACGTAAACCGAAGATTTATTTCTACTAGGGGAAAGCTCAACTCCATGTATTTATCGCGTTTCAGTAAAATTATGCTGATTGGGTGGCGACATCTGTGGGTCCGATGGTGAACTAGCATTTAGAATTCTCTAAATCAACAAATAAATAGAGCGAAATAATACTGTATGACATTCACAAAGATAGAGTAAAATTAAAGCAGAGAGCGTTATTTTGACCCTCTGGTTGTGCCCATGTGCAAGAGCACATTTCTGCAAAACAGACGCACTTCAAGTTAAAAATGCTTGTTAAGTAAGTTTGACATGATTGGGTATTTTGTGATTGCTAAATCAAATTATAAGATTTTGAACTTTCAAGTTATGCTTGTAAATTGTGAAAATATAATAATATCAGTTTGTAAACAATATCTTAAATGTCTTGAAAAATATGTTCAGTTTAAAGGTAACATTCGTTAAGTGCTGGTTATTAAAACTGTTACTCTTTCGACTGTATTTTGTCAGATATGTTAAAAATATCGATAAAGGTACAATTGCGAGAGAAAAAAACTAGTACAGCAGGCAGGGATCTTTAGCCACTTCTAATATATCGTTTTTTTTTTCTTGTAAAACAAACTTGTCGTGTATAGGTTAACAACAATTATTTTCTTGGCCAACAAGACGGTGCTTTTTTCTTAAAAGCACTTTATTAGCTTTAATGCTAATACCGTCTCTAAACGGGTCATTATTATCGCTTTTCGCCTTTCAGTCAGCTGAGGGATGTCGACGTTAATTAAATTTCGTTTGACATTTCCGCAGATTTGTTCAAATTGGCAAATCTGCGGAAATATCAAACGAAATTTAATTAACGTCGACAATTTAAAAAATCAAAGTGCGTCCAGTTCACATAGCCAAACATTTTGTTGTACTAGTTTTTTTCTCTCGCAACTGTACAAATCACACAGTGTAAACTTTTTGGAACGCACTGTATATTATGTGCATACGGAAAACACGTACGCCTATGTATTATACAGGATGCCTGTATTTTTAGAGAATGTATGGGGATCTCAGTTATTTGAAGAGATACAGAGTCGGTTAAATTGGGGCAAAGTTGCGTATTTTAGGGCCTAGCAATAATCTGAAAACAATTTTGAAATATCTTTTTTTGTTTTCGAGATATCAACAAAAAACTGATTTTTTTATAAATGGTTTTTATTTTTTTATTCAAAAACTACTGAATCTGGACATTTAGAACTTTGACAATATACAGGCACTTTTTAATGGGGAATCTAGTAGCATATATTTTTTAAGATAACTATAAAATCTACCCGGGGACCATAGCCAACTTTTGTTTTTTTAAGGGCGCCATTTTGGATTTTCATATTTTTTGAAATATTATTTGCTGAACTCAGTGATGTATCACACTCATAATTTATTGTAGATTTGATATTTAAAGTTATGATATTTTCTTTTTTGCAAAGAGTGCCCTGGAAACAATGACGTCATATCTGTTAATCAATAAAATCTTGACAGCAGTCAATCATTGTTAGCACTTAAATTTAATTAATAACTGTCAGTCTTTTGTAATAATTATAATAAGTATCGATTATCACATAAAAGTTGCACAAAATAAATTTATTCCACTTTTATTATTATTATTCCACAACTATTCACAAAAAAAGTAATTTTAGCATTTTTTCGCTACATCTCGGTAAATATTGATCACCATCACATCTAAGCATTATATATTTTTAATTTTACTTAAAATCAGTGGTTTATACGCGTGGCGCATGAAGTAAAATTTCGAGTTTAGAAAAGCCCCGTGAAAATTTGTCTCGGGTCGCTGCGCGACCCTCGACAAATTTTCTACGCGGGGCTTTTCTAAACTCGAAATTTTACTTCATGCTTAGTCTGGGAGTGGACAACACTCATTTTTAGAAGTTTCAAATTGAAGGATCCCTCTAGATTACTAGGTTTATTACCATTTTACAAAGGCTACAGCTCGAAGGACCAATCATGGTCTTCGGAGACCGAAGGACTACAGGGAATCGAAGTTTTTTCCAAGAAAACAACGAATATCTGAAGGTTTACAGCATGGATAGGGAAGAAAACATCCAATTTTGAAAAAATATCGAAGTTGGGTTGGTTTCCAGTGCATTTTTAACTTTACTTTAAATCAGTGTTTTATACGCGTGGCGCATGAAGTAAAATTTCGAGTTTAGAAAAGCCCCGTGAAAATTTGTCTCGGGTCGCTGCGCGACCCTCGACAAATTTTCTACGCGGGGCTTTTCTAAACTCGAAATTTTACTTCATGCTTAGTCTGGGAGTGGACAACACTAGTTTTTAGAAGTTTAAAATTGAAGGATCCCTCTAGATTACTAGGTTTATTACCATTTTACAAAGGCTACAGCTCGAAGGACCAATCATGGTCTTCGGAGACCGAAGGACTACAGGGAATCGAAGTTTTTTCCAAGAAAACAACGAATATCTGAAGGTTTACAGCATGAATAGGGAAGAAAACATCCAATTTTGAAAAAAAAATCGAAGTTGGGTTGGTTTTCAGTGCATTTTTAACTTTACTTTAAATCAGTGTTTTATACGCGTGGCGCATGAAGTAAAATTTCGAGTTTAGAAAAGCCCCGCGAAAATTTGTCTCGGGTCGCTGCGCGACCCTCGACAAATTTTCTACGCGGGGCTTTTCTAAACTCGAAATTTTACTTCATGCTTAGTCTGGGAGTGGAAAACACTCGTTTAAAATACATCAGAACTGTTAAAGTATGTATCGTCGGATTTCCGTCTTCAGGGGTGATATGTAAGCAAATTATGGGTCCTAGGATTCGCCAAATGAGTGAATTACTCAACTGTTTTCAAGGCACTCTTTACAAAAACCAAAAGATTAAAATTTTACATATAAAATGTACAATAAACTATAAGTGTGATACATCATTGAATTCAGTAAAAAATACTTTTCCAAAAAATATGAAAATCAAAAATGGCGCCCATAAAAAAAATAAAAGTTAGCTATGGTCCCTGGATAAATGTTATTGTTATCTTAAAATAAAATATGTTACTAGATTTATCGTTAAAAAATGCCTATATAATGTCAAAGTTGTAAATGTCTGCATTCAATAGTTGTTGAATAAAAAAATAAAAACGGAATTTCAATAAATCCGTTTTTTGACAATATCTCATAAACGAAAGAAGATATTTCAAATTTGTATTTGGATTATTATCGGGCCCTAAATTATGCAACTTTGCCCCCAATTTAACCGACTCTCTATCCCTTCAAATTACCGAGATCCCCATACATTCTGTTGAAATTCGGACACCCTGTATAGGAGGAAATACTTTTTCATTATACGGGAAAAGTAAAAAAAAAACAATACGCGCATTTTTCATTTCTTTCTGTTTCTTACAAACTCTTATGCGTTTTTTTTATTAGTTTAATTAGTTATGCGGTTTTCGTAAATAAATAAAAACAAAACATGAAATAATCAATGGCACTTTTTCAGGCCATCGCTTTCTTTTTAATTTATATGGATTGTAACTTTGAAAGTAAACCTAGTCAAAACCATGGGGCGTCTTCGTGGAACGCGCGCCCCATCATAGGAACTCCAAAACTCGCTGGTAAATTATAAGAATGATAAAAAATAATGAGTAAACAAAAAAAAAAGAGAATTCAAAACATAACTTGTATATTTATCCTCATCCCCCTCTCGCCCTTTTCCCCCCTAATTCAGCATCACGCGTTTATAATGAGAGAAGTAAATACGAGGAACAATTTTTAGGTCCGCGCTTGTGTTACTTTCCGGACGGACCTTGTATGTATGGGTTATGAAATTTATGATTGATATATTTTGTATTTGTATTAAAAACAAAAAAAACACAAGAGAAAAGGGAACCTTCAAGTGATGTAATCAATAATAATCAGCGGCGGCTCGCAGCCTAACTTCAGGGTAGGCCCGAGACCCAAGGTAATATGTATCCGTTATTAAAAGGTGACTTTGTTGTGCAATTCCTTGTATTTATAAAGCGCGATCATAACCTCAAATTTTGTGGCGCTGTGGTCAACCCTGAAGTTAGGCTGCGAGTCGTCGCTGATAATAATATAAATTATAATGATGATACAGAAAATTTGTGTTTTCTTTGCAAAAAAATGAAATTTGCTGTCATATTATTAGACATTAGTGGACAGTTTAATGACCTAACTAAGTCGAATGTTAAATAGCGCTTAGTAAAGAATTAAAACGTCTTGCAAATGTTTATTAATAATGGTGTTTTTACACTCGTACACTTTGTTACCCTTTTGTGCAGTTTTCTAATTTTGAAGAGAAAACGGCAGTTTAAATGCATCTGTATATGTGTTTTTTTATTGGCTAACCAGATTTAGGATTTATTTTTCTTATGTTCTTTGATTATTTGGGTGTCCCCAAGGTACGTCGATGGGCGTAACACATATGAACACATATGTGTTACAAGGTATGACAGAATTGGATCTTTCCATTTTTCCCCTACCCCTTTTCCCGCAGGCCCTAGTTCGTGCGAGAGAGAACAATGACGTTGTATTTGGTTACGTTTTTGAGTCTATCATAACCTCTCCCACTGAGCAAATCCATTTAGGTAATGTTTCATCAACATAAAAACAACGTTTAATGTTGCTACAATGTTGATATAACGTTATTTGTTTGTTTTTTGCTCAGTAGGCTCTTTCCGGTTTTGCTGGTCTTTCATAGATAGATTTGTTAATATTATTTTTTTATCAACATTGTAACAACCTTAAATACAATAGTAGCTTACATGGGCTCTTATGGGGGGAACCGAAACCGAAATAACTCACGAACCGCTCAACCCAAAAATACCAAAAAATAACCAACGTAGAACCCCGCGCCCTCTACCATCTATCAAACGTTTCGACGTTTTGAATTGACTCCTTTAGGGTCAACACATTTTTTGAAAGTCGCAAAAATTTACATATGTTCTTATGGGAAAGTGACATAATGAGGTAATCTCCGAAGATCCGCCATACATTTTGACCAAACTTTGACAGGTAGTCCTAGGTGTCTCAGAAAAATCTGTTTTTTTTTTTAAATTTAATTTCAAAGTTTTGACCTTCTTTCAATTATGGCGGCTAACCTTCTTTCAATTATGGCGGCTAAATGAAAAAAGAAAATAATATGCCGATTTCGGCATTCCGCAGTAAAAGTTACGCTCGACCTGCTCCGAGCACAGCCGAAGCGAATCTGCGCATGCACAGTGGCGTACGGGCCCCCGTTTCGCTTATAGTTCACGGAAAAACTTCGAATTTTCGACGGTCGCTTCCATACGTCGTGGGCTCAACAGCGAAAAGTCGGAGGTCAGTGGCGTACTGATAAATTTTCCAAGGGGGGCGACTTTTTTCGAAATTATCCGATTCGATTTTTTTTTTGACAACCCAAATAGAAACTACGGTGAATACGAAAATCGTAACGGCGATCCATGCCACTGGACCGCCGTTATGATTTTCGTATTCACCGTAGTTTCTATGTGGGGGTTCCCACTCAAGGGGTGCACGCGGAGGTTAAATGTTGTTTTAATGTTGATAAAACATTACTTAAATGTATTTGCTGAGTGGCTATTAAAATGTTTTAAATATTAATTTCCTCTTTTCGCACCTTCCTTAAATATGTATTTACATTATACAGGGAGTTTTTCTTTAAGTACACGTATTCTAAATCCAGCCTATTTTCCGTAAATCTTTAGATATTCCGTGTTTCTTTTAAAAATTCAATTTGAAGCTTTAAACAAGTGTTTTCCACTCCCAGACTAAGCATGAAGTAAAATTTCGAGTTTAGAAAAGCCCCGTGAAAATTTGTCGAGGGTCGCGCAGCGACCCGAGAAAATTTTCTGGGCTTTTCTAAACTCGAAATTTTACTTCATGCGCCACGCGTATAAAACACTAAAATATTATGAAATTTATGTATATTCGAATTTCGCTTGAAATCTGCGTTTTATAAGCGTGGCGCATGAAGTAAAATTTCGAGTTTAGAAAAGCCCTGTGAAAATTTGTCTCGGGTCGCTGCGCGACCCTCGACAAATTTTCACGGGCTTTTCTAAACTCGAAATTTTACTTCATGCTTAGTCTGGGAGTGGACAACGCTCGTTTAAAGCTTCAAATTGAACTCTTTTAAAAAACAACGAATGTCAGAAAATGTACGGCTTATGCATGTTTACCTAAAGTTTACCATGAAGTAACCACATTTAAATTCAGCGCGCATTTGTGACGTAAGCAATCTCGACCCCCACTCCAAAATCTTCGATTCTGTCGATCCTTCTTGCCGTATACTCGACCGTCCTTGGGTGTCCCTACTGTTTGTCATGTAATGACATTGATATATGAACACCATGTTCCAATTGAGTCGCCCAGATGCAAAACCAGCCACATGTATGGCAAACTCAATTTTTCTTTATGTTAAATTTAATTTATGTCATATTTGTTTTGACAAACTTGAGGCAAAATGACAAAAACTGATTTTGCAGCGTCTTTTAAATAGATTAAAATGTTTTAAATGAGCGTTGTATTGAATAAGGACAGAAAAATTATGTAAAACTAAGTAGCAAGATGCATTTTTTTGGAACTGAAAAGAATATATCGGCTTTTGCAACTAAGAAATGTAGGTTTTGCATTCGAAAGGATTTTTCAAGCTCAATTTTAAAAGGTTTAGGATGGATTTTGTCGGTCAATTTATTTTTAAAATTGTAGCCTGAGACTAGTAGAAACAAGAGATACCAAAACCTCAAAATCAGAAAAAATGTGTATGGCTAGTTTTGCATCTAGGCGATGCAATTGATTGATTATTTTACCTAAAAGTGGCCGAAAGTAATGTTCCACCACTTAATTGATCTTTATGATAGGCTAATTAAACACATGGCAACCATGTGGAAAACATAACCTCAAATGTATTTTGAAGGCAAAAGTCAGAATTACAGCCAAAGTATCCAAGCATATATCCAATTTTTCAAGTAATTTTAAAAGGTTTAGGTTGGATTTTGTCGGTCAATTTATTTTTAAAATTGTAGCCTGAGACTGGTAGAAATAAGAGATACCAAAACCTCAAAATCAGAAAAAAATGTGTATAGCTGGTTTTGCATCTAGGCGACGCAATTGATTAATTATTTTACATAAAAGTAGCCAAAAGTAATGTTCCGCCACTTAATAAATCTTTATGATAGGGTAATTAAACATGTGGAAAACATAAACTCAAATGTATTTTGAAGGCAAAAGTCAGAATTACAGCCACAGTATCGAACCATATATCCAACACTATAAAAATGATCACCAGATCTGGCTGGTGAATTAAAAAAACAGAATATACCGGGTATTTGATTAAAGGTGGCCATCGGGCTGTATCTCAGAAAGTATGCATAGTAGCATATTGCGGCAAAAAATGTCTTAGTAAAAGTGGCCAAGAGAAATCGCTGGAAACGATTCCAGCGACTTAAGTAAAGTTACAGACAGTTAAATTAGTAGACGTTTCCATTCTCTCCTGCGTCTTATATAAATGCTAAAAAAACGAGAAGCAGGTTGAATTTGAGTAAAATTAAGCGTAGACTAACATTTTCTTATTTTTAACATAGCTTAATTTGGCATTTATTTGATATAAGCGTGTATTTATATTTTATGATAGGGATTGCGCCCTCTAGCGGCGAAGCTAGAAACCTAAAAATATTTCCAGCGATTTCTTTTAACCTTTTTTCCTATGACATTTTTTATCGCAACATTCTAAGATGCATAGTATCTGAGATACTGTCGGTGGCCATGCTTAATCAAACACCCGGTACATTGATATTTCGTTGTTTACATGAGTCGGCCACTTGGAAGTCAAGTGCAAATTGATATGTAATTGTTTGCAAACTTTTTGAAATAGAAAGTTACATAAGAAAATGTGTACTAGTGTATTATCTCCATTGGGCAGTTTAATTTCTCTTGCAGCAATTTCTCAGTTAACACTTTGTGAAACATGTTTAAACAATTAGGTAAAATATTCAAATTGGATTTTTTTAAATAATGTTGTATATTTTACCTAATAGTTTACTTTTAGTCAACTTTATTGCGTTGAATGAAAATAAAATCGAAATATTTCGTGGAAGTATTTGAATTTAAAGTACACATATCGATGGCCAAGATTTTTTTTTTAATTTCTGGTTATGATTGTGAGAATCAAACATCAAATCGAATATTATAAATATTATTATTAAATTACTGGAAAATGGTCAAATATTACCGTGCGATCATTTAAATTATGATTTAGAGTAGGCGGCATTTTTTTGTGCGGTTGCCCAGAATGCTAATTTAAAGATGGAATAAATTTGAGGTTATGCTAAACTATGTGTTAGCAGTCAGTAGTGCCAATCTAATTTAAAATTCAAAGCCTACTCTAAATCATGTTTTAAATGATCAATAACACAGTGCGACACTAAAATTCTGAATTGAAATATGAAAACAAAAATGAAAAATTTGTGTAAAAGAAATAATACATCTGTTTGTTTAATTCATTCCTCACTTAACCCGCGGTGAAACATTTTTGAAATAATTCTGGATATTTAAATCACTTGTTTTTTTTTGTTTATTTGGCATAGGTTTTATTCAGCCACTAACGATGATTTTATATTATGTAATTTAACATATATTTGGACGTATGTGTGGTGTGAATGTGTCCACCACACCCAGGGACACGATGAATTATTATGTTTAAAACACTTGGTTTGTTTCACTAGTTTAAACTAGTGAAACAAACCAAGTGTTTTAAATATCCAGAATTACCTCATCTAATTTGTAAATTTTAATAAAATGTTTGACTTTCACAATCGCACGTTTAATTTAAAGTTGATTTCACAACTAATTTGTATAACCACTTTAAAATCAATCGATTCTGTTGTAATTTAGAGAATGTATAATTTGTGCAGGAGTTTGCGTTTTGTATTTGTTTTTTTTTTTTAGAGGATGAAGGTGTCCGATTTTTTGTTGATATCTTACCTACTTACCACATGTATTTGTGACCGTAAGCACAGATGAATGTACTGACAATGTCAGTTAATTAACCGATTAATTATGTATATTATTACAATCAACTGACGAACAGTTACATGATTTTGTTTTTCTTTCTTCTCAGAGAGCTTGTACAATCTTCTGCTGTTAGTTGATGTAAAAAAAGGAAAATAAAAATATATTCAATGTGAAACTTTGTTTTATTTAATAATCTACCTTAAAAATATGTTGAATCTGAAATTTATTCTATTATATCTTAAAGTAAAGTAAACAATTGTTAAATTCAATTTTACTACTTAAGTAGAATGAGGATGTAAAGTCTTTTTTTTAGAGGTATAGAACATCAATCATGGATATCTGTTAAACCACTATCAGAATTGGAAGTTGTTGGTGGCATTTTTGTTAAGTAAGCTTTAGCAAATTATCATCCAAAGCTCACAGTCGAGTAACGATTACAAATTGTGAAAATGTTTTTAAAAAATGCGCGCTCTGTGCTTCAAACTTATAGAGCTCTGATTTTTACCGCCAAATAATTTTTAGTGATGAGGCTCATATTTGGCTGATTGGACTCATGAATAAGCGAAATTGTGTTACTGTGTGGAATGGATTGCATGCTGGAAGCATCATTGGCCCCTACTTTTTCAAAAATGAAGACAGACCCAACATTACTGTCAATGGCGAGCGCTACAAGTCGATGATTCGAAATTTGTTGATCCTCAACGTCAATTCAATTCTGTTGAGAACTGAATCGTTTCAACAGGACGGCGCAACTTGCTACACCGCGTGTCAGACCCTTACATTGTTGAAAGAGAAGTTTAGTGATCAAAGACATAGGCCTGCTAATTGGCCGCCTAGATCATGTGATTTGATCCCATTGGACTACATTTTGTAAGCAAAGGATGAAAGAACGAAAGGAAACAAGGCACAGGTGATGTATAAAAAGAATACGTATAAACGATGAGTTATGGACTTTTAATGAAGATGAGAGAATAATAGAGCCGTATACGAAGATGGAAAAAAACTGCCAAAAGCAATCACAACAGGATGAAGGTCGATTAGCAGAAGAAGTCCATCAAACGGGTTAAGAGAAATACGGAAGGGAAAATTAGGGGGGGTTAACGCGCCATTTTGGAATATAACAGGGATAAAGAAGAAACTAGAAGGTGCATGGTACGAAGAACTGCTAGACTGGGTGAAATAAAGGGATATGGTGGGCATAACAGAGACATGGTTAGAAGATGGGGAGTGGGAGACAGTGAAAGAGAAACTGCCGGGAGGGATTTCGATTGGAGCTACAAGAGAAAGTATCATGGAAAGGGCGAAAGGGGGCATCATAACATGGGTACGTGAGGAATTAATAGAAGGAGATGGTAACACCAAAGTCAATATGTCTGAGGGAGTTGCAGCTCGTTCATTTTGGCAAAGAGGCTGTATCTGGTGAACTATTACCGTCTATAACTAGAAAAAAGGTATTCAAATTATGGAAGACATAACTAAATTACAACGGGAGGGAGAATGTAGTGGAAATATAATTGTGAGAAGAGATGGGAGTGGGAGACAGTGAAAGAGAAACTGCCGGGAGGGATTTCGATTCTAGCTACAAGAGAAAGTATCATGGAAAGGGCGAAAGGGGGCATCATAACATGGGTATGTGAGGAATTAATAGAAGGAGATGGTAACACCAAAGTCAATATGTCTGAGGGAGTTGCAGCTCGTTCATTTTGGCAAGGAGGCTGTACTGGTGGACTATTACCGTCTATAACTAGAAAAGAGGTATTGAAATTATGGAAGACATAACTAAATTACAACGGGAGGGAGAATGTAGTGGAAATATAATTGTGAGAAGAGAGGGGAGTGGGAGACAGTGAAAGAGAAACTGCCGGGAGGGATTTCGATTAGAGCTACAAGAGAAAGTATCATGGAAAGGGCGAAAGGGGGCATCATAACATGGGTACGTGAGGAATTAATAGAAGGAGATGGTAACACCAAAGTCAATATGTCTGAGGGAGTTGCAGCTCGTTCATTTTGGCAAGGAGGCTGTATCTGGTGGACTATTACCGTCTATAACTAGAAAAGAGGTATTGAAATTATGGAAGACATAACTAAATTACAACGGGAGGGAGAATGTAGTGGAAATATAATTGTGGGAGGAGACTGGAACATCAAAGTGGGATCTTTGGGTACGAAGAGAATTGACAAGGAGGGACAAATAATGAAGAGGAGATCAAAAGATACAAAAGTAACAACAGAAGCAGAGGAATGGATGAGGTGGGTTAGCGAGCAGGGGCTAGAGATACTTAACGGTTGCACTGAAGGAGACTGGGACGGGGAATGGACGTATAAAAGCCCAAGGGGGAATTCGGTGCTGGACTACATTCTAACGTCGGAAGATATAGAAACATAGGTATGCAAATGGCGTGGTGGGATGCATGCGTCAGATTTATAGTGCTATATGCGTCAGAAGTATAGGGCGTGAGTGAACAAAGCAGAGTAGATACTCTTTAAGTGTAATATCTAAAGAGAATGCTAGGTCTGGAGAAAACAACACCACGGTATATCGTGTTGCAAGAATGCCATATATTGCCTGTAGGATGATGGGCAGCAAGAAGAATAATTAAGTTTGAAAGAAAAGTGTATGGCCTAGACGAGGAAAGACTGGTAAGGGAGGTATGGAGGGTATGTTATGAGGAGAGCAAGGTGAATGTAAATGGACGGAAATGGATGCAAGAAAGGAACAAGATATATATGAGCGCAGGATGGTCGAACACAATGTTTGAAGAGAATATTGCCAAGGAAGTAAAAGTAGAGGAGGTAGTGCTGAAAAATATTGAAGGTGCGTGGCTGCAGGCAAGACAGGAACAGATTAGGGCGAGTAGGTACCATCCGGAGTACGCTGCTTTACAAACATTTGTAAGTCCCCCACGGAGACCGTAGTGCAGGGACGCTAAGCGATACCACCTCATGTGGAAAAAAAAAAAGTCCCCCACGCTACATGAAAATATTGAAAGGAGAAGATGTGCCCGTTTAAGATGCAGAAACGAAGAAAGAGGCAATAAATGGTAGATGGGACAGGACTACAACAGGTGTGCGTTATGTGGGAAGGGTCGGGATGTATGGGAACACTGGATGTTTGATTGTGAGGGGATAGATGAAGTGATAAATGAGTGCGAGAAGTAAACTGTAAGACGAACAGAAAGATGCGAGTCTGGTCAAGAGGTAGAGACATGGAAAAAACTTTAGAATGGCCTGGCAGGGCGGCGTAGATGTTAAATGTTAAGCGTAGTGTTAAGAATGATTTATTGTTGTATTGTAGTGTTACCTAGAATGTATAAATAAGGTGGGGCAATGATGCCAAATAAAGGTTATTTTTTTTACTATTTGTAGGGCTACGTCAAATTACTGGTCTATGCTGATAAACCAGCAACGGTTGAAGACTTAGAAGTCAACTTTCGGCGAGTGATTGGAGAAATTAGACCGTCCACATTGGCAAAAGTTACAAAAAATTGAATCTATAGAATGGTTTATCTAAGACGCAATCGCGGTGGTCACATGCCCAAAATTATTTTTAAACATAAAATGCCATTACATTGGTTACCGACTATAGCCAAAACATCTGTTGTTTTATTGATTTTTATGTGTTTTATTTGAAAGAGGGTCGCGCAGCGACCCGAGACAAATTTTCACGGGGCTTTTCTAAACTCGAAATTTTACTTCATGCGCCACGCGTACAAAACACTGAAATATTTTAAACTTCAAGATATATATCTTTAGTATGCTGCTTTAGTAGTATATTTCGAACTTCATTTGATATCAGTGTTTTATACGCGTGGCGCTTGAAGTAAAATTTCGAGTTTAGAAAAGCCTGAAAATTTGGTTTGGTCGCTCCGCGCTTCGCGCTACGCGACCAAACCAAATTTTCAGGCTTTTCTAAACTCGAAATTTTACTTCAAGCTTAATCTGGGAGTGGAAAACTCTTCTTTAAAGCTTCAATTTCAATTCTTTTCTAATACGACTAATATATGTAATTTATAGTATATTGGGGTATGTATACTTAAAAGAAGTACTCCCTGTATATGTATATAGATTGAAGATAGATACAGAAGTAAGAAATCAATACGTGTTGGAAAAATTGGTTTCTCATTTTAGGTGATGTAAGAGTAAATAAACAAAATATTTACTCCTACATCGCCTAAATACGAGAGACTAATTTTGTCTACTTTACAGATGTAAGAGCAAATACTAACATCATTTTTATTTCCTTATTTACAGATCGATAAGCGAACTCCAAAAAGATCCAAATGATTTTTGCTACAACCAAGAATTACCATCTCCACTTCCAAATTCATGTTCCCAGCAGCGAAAGCATTGCTTGAACAACGAGTTTTCACTCCAAACAATTTCGGAAAAAAGCGAAGTAATCACAGATACAACTGAGGAAGCTGTAAACGAAGTCATGGATAAAATCAAGGCTTACCCCACAAGTAGCAAGGAAAACAGCAAATACTGCACTACTCAAAAAAATGTGGAAAGCGAAGAACGGTTCGAAAGGATATTCGAATCAGATGATGATGATAAGAGTGTGTTTACATGTAGCAATAATTCTACACCCAGAAATTGCCGAGAAGCTAGTGACAAGTTTCAAACGCAGAAAAATAAATCCGTTGCCAAAAACAGGCCCAAAAGCAAATTAAGGAACAAATTGTCAGAATCTGGCTTTAACGTCGTTATAGTTCCAATCAACAGTTACGACTTATTTGAAACTGTTAATGAAAAACAATGCACTTGCCTCGATCCAGAACAAAAAATACAAACTCTGAAGGATGTTAAAAAAAAATCTAAAAATGCAAAGCAATTTGTTCAGAGCAAAACATGTGGTAATAAAACAGCCAATACTGATTCTGACGTTGAATTTAAAATCATTGCTGATAAAATGAACTGCACTTCCTTTGAGCCAAAAATACAAGAAATGATAGAAATTGAATGCGAATCCAAAAATACAAGACCTGCTGTTGAGAACAACACATGTGGTATTATGACATCAAATGCTGATATTGGTGTTGAATCGAAGATCGTTTCTCAGGATTGTATAGAAAGAAATGCCGAGCAAAATGAAATCACGAATAAGAGTGTACTTCTCACTAAACTCTGCATACAAAAAATGACTCCTGTTATCATAGACAGACAGTTGGTGAAGCAGAATGTGCTGCAATTGCAAATTCAAAACAACAAAGATGCAGACGAGATGAATTCCAAAAATGTTGGGTATGTGGAGTGTAAATATAAAACCCCACACGCAACTACAACAAAATCAAAGATAAACGCGTATTGTGTGGATGCTGAAAGAAATTTGGATGCTTCTAATATCGTTGTGAAAGCTCAAGTTATTGATGAGAGGGCTTGTAAGCATCGACAGAGGTATCCGGATTCACAAGAGGCTAAGCAAAATGAAGGGCTTGTGTTTGCAGCTGAAGAAGTTGAAAATATGGATTATCCACAGAAAGTTGAAGAAGAACCTAAAGATAAATATAACATGTGTGCTTCTTCAAACTGTAATAGGAATGAAATTGGGATGTTTAAAGGGGGACCACAGGTGAGATCTAATGAAGGAAGGTCTAATGAAGGAAGGTCTAATAAAGTAAGATCTAATGAAGGAAGGTCTAATGAAGAAAGATCTAATGAAGGAAGGTCTAATGAAGGAAGGTCTAATAAAGGAAGATCTAATGAAGGAAGTTCTAATGAAGGAAGATCTAATGAAGGAAGGTCTAATGAAGGAAGATCAAAAGTAAAAAATATCCAACCAGAAATGTTTCAACAAAACAACAACACAGATGTTGATCAACCTTTATCATCAAAGAATAATGTTTGTCATCCAACAGATTCTTCATTAAATCAAATTGCTGATGATACAGATACATTTAAAAAGTCCATCATAAATCAGAATGGAGTTATAAGTACTTTGTTGGCAAATGAAAAACGGGCTCCAGGTTTTGAAGAGAAGTATCCAAGCAAAATTCAATCTCAAAAACTATCTTCAAAAACTAGTGATTTAAATAACGAACAATCTTTTTTGAAATCTTCAAAAAATGAAATTCCAACTAAGAAACCATCTGTATTACACTGTTCAATAAATGCAATTCCGATTATGGAAAACGTTCAAACCCAATCTTGTAAAACAATATCAAATTCAACGCGTTGTGCCCAAACAACGGATAAAACATTTTCTGTGGAAGACTTTTGTTCGAATGATACTTGTGGATGGTTAAATAAAGCTGATCGAGCAAAACCGGATTCTCCAAAGAAATTCTGTATTAAAGATTCCTGTTCAAAGTCTGCCGGGATTACCGTTCCGGAGAAAGAGAACGGAAAAGTTTTGGATATGAATGCATTGGAAAAGTGCTTTGAAAAGTTTGGAAATCCTAAAATGTCTTCGTCAAAAGTTAAGAGTTGCAAACAAAATCAAATTAGGCAAGAATCAAAGAATTTTTGTAAAGATAATGAAGAAATATCTTCGCATGAAACACTAAATAAATCCGTTAATGAAACCAATGACAATCGTTCCATGAATCTTGATATTCAAGAGGATGATTTAAAAGGTATAGACAATTTATCTTCGAATTCTTCGCAGAAAAATAAAACACTTGAATCGAATAGCTATAAAAGTAATGACAAATGCTTGGATTGCCGACCATGTAGTGAAAAAAAAAATGCCTCTTCTATGGGATTGAAGCAGAGGAGTAAAAATGGAAACAGTGATTCGAAAAGCATACAAGATGTTTTTAGCAAAAACATAAACCAGGAAGAAATGCATGAAAGAATTAATTCTTCGAGAGATCATCCCAAGCAATCTCCTTGTACGTCAAATACTTGTAAGAATTTGAATAACTCACCAACTCCCCTCAATAGTGATAGGTATAAAAAGAGTGCACTTACACGCGATTATCCGGAAAGGAATAATATGGAAAAAGCGTTTGCTTCTGTTGGTCAGGAATCATCAAAATCTTCAGATGTAGAAAATTTGGTAAATGATATGACAGATGGGAACCATTATGAAACCATCCAATCCCCGACATTTTCGCACAAAGCAAATTTGGAAAATAATAAAACCATGAAACCATCAAAAACTTCTGATCGACCAAATATAGATCGTGATAAAACCATCCAATCATCAACATTTTCGTGTAAAACAAATTTGGAAAATGATAAAACTATCCAACCATCAAAACCTTGTAGCAAAGCATGTGTAGCTCATGACAAAACTATCCAACCATCAACGTTTTCGAACAAAGCAAATGATAAAATCACCAAACCATCAACACTTGCTGACAAATCAAGTGTAACTCATGAAACATCTAACCAATCATCAGCATTTGTTAAGGAAACAAATTTGGGAGATGATAAAACCATCCAACCATCAAAATCTGCAATTAAAACATCTGTGGATCCTGACAAAACCACCCAAGCATCTTCTGACAAAGGATATTTAGATCATAAAAACATGCAACCATCAGTTTCTTTTGTAACCAGTGTAAAGGTTGATGGATCAAATAAGTCACCCATTAAACTAAATGTTACGTACCCCACAAAAAGTAGCGAGAATAACAAGTCTGACTTAGTTAATTCAGAATCTACCAAAATAAGCTCTGATTGCAAATACTACGCAGAAGAAGTCGCCCTGAACTACGACAACACCGTTCCTCCAAGGTACGACAAGAGAAAGAACATCAATTCTATAAGAACGGCAAACGAAGACAGTTCTTGTGAGAAACGTAAAACGAAAAGGGTTTCCGCTATGCCTTCATCAAGAAACAAAACCAGTTTCACCGCTTCGAATGATTACCTCAAAGAAATCAGACTGCATGCCGAGAAATTGACTGAGGATGCTGCGCAGAAAATGGCTGGGAAGTTTGAGCGGTCAGAAAATATTCAGATTAAGCCTACTGTGAGCACAATCATGCGAAATCAGTACGCTTCGGCGTTTAGTCCGGTTCATCACATCGCCTCAGCTGAAACCAGGAAGAGGACGAATAATTTGACGCAGCACGCGAATAGTTCTTATTTTGTGGAGAATCCGCAGAACACCCAAAAGGGCGTTGTAGAGCGAGGTAGTATGAAAAGGCCATATGAAGTGCTGAAAATGGGTTCTGATAGTGGAACTGGCACTAAAAAGGGGTCGCGTAATTATAAAACGGGTTTAGAAAATCAAAAACTTGTGAGTTTAGACAGTCGGAAACAGGGGAGTTTGGAAAAACCAAAAGATACTAGTTTAGATAACCAGAAACACGCGACTTTGGAGAATCAAAAACATTCGAGTGTTGTAAATCAAAGCAGAACAGGTGGACTAGATGAACCCAAAATGGATTCTAAAAATAATGAACAGAAGTTTAGCTCAAATTTAGAAAAACGGAGCGATGCGTGTAATCAGCCCTGTTCTTCTAAAATCACTCATCAAAGTCGAATGGATCAAAATATGGGGATAATAAATCAAACAGCTTCACCTGATCGAGGCAATGTTTCACGTTGTCAGGATATATGTTCTCAAAAACAAAGGCAAAATTCTAACATTACTCCAACACGCCCTGAATCTTCAAAATCTAGTCCGGCACGTTCACAATGTACAAAAAAAACTAGTCCAACACGCACGGAATCTTTAAATACTAGTCCCACTCGCCCCGAATCTGCAAAAGCTATTTCAAAAAGCCCCGAATCTTCAAAAACTAACCCAACACGCACAGAATCTTTAAATACTAGTCCAACACGCCCTAAATCTTTAAAAGCTGTTCCAATGCTCCTCGTATCTTTAAAAACAAGTCCGACACGCACGGAATCTGCAAATATTAGTCCAATGAGTCCAGATTCTTCAAAAGCTATTCCAAAACGCCCTGAATCTATAAAATCTATTCCAAAACCACCTGAATCCTTGACACTCGATGGATTTTCTAAAATTAGTCCAACACGCCCCCAATCTTCAAAATCTAATCCAACATGCCAAGCATTTTCTAAAGTTAGTCCAACACGTCCAGAATCTGCAACGATGAGTCCAACAAGCCAGCAGTTTTCTAAAACTGGTCCAACACGCCCGCAATCTTCAAGAGATAGCCAGAATACTCAGAATAAAACGAGCGAAAGTTCCAAGATCCCTCAAAATAAAACTGCTTCAAAAGTTGGTGAAAATCAACAGAATTCACGACTTATTCAAAACGAAGCATGCCCTTGTCAAATCGAAGCAGGTAATAAAAAAACAACTGCAAAACTTGTTCAACATGAAACCAATTCACAACTTAACCAAAATCTAAACAAAACCTCTTCAAAGGTGACTCCTAAGGATGGAAGCAATTTAACACATCCACCAATATCAACCAAAAATAGAAATACAGATGAGTCATCAAGAAATTATTTGAATAAAAATGTTGAAGCTGGAATTTCTCGTGAGAAATTAATCGTAGATTGTGGATGGAAAGATGATATTGCTAGAATTATGGGAGTGTCTAAAGCAAAACTGGATTCCGTTTTGAATTATCAAGAAATTCCAAGCGAGACAAAAAATAATAGGAAAAATCAAATTTGCTACGATGATATCTGTGCGTATAATACAGCTAATTTGGAAGAGAATCAGGAAAGTTTGGAGGATTTGGAGGATGATGAAGAGTTTCAAGGATTTGATGAAGTTGAAGAATTGTTATCTCCAAAAAGGGAAAGTATTGATGGATCCGATTATTATGATGATTATATAGAAGTTAGAGATACTTCAGTTCAAGTCTCATTTATTGAGGATTCCGATATTTGTCCATGTTCTGTGGGCAATCAAAAAGTTGAAGCTACTCAATCTGATAGTAGCGCTAACTTTGTAAGCAATAAAGCTAGTCAATCTGAAAGCGCATATTTTGTTGGAAATCAGAAAGTTGCAGCTGTCAAATCTGAAAATAGCGCTTGCTTTTCTAGGTATCCAAAGGGCAAAGCTTCGAATTATCAAAATTGCGGTTCTTTTATTAGCCAACAAAAATACGAAGCTATTAAATCTGAAATTAACGCTTGTTCTGCTGGAAATCAGAAAGTTGTGGCCGTCAAATCTGATAACAGCACTTGTTTTTCCAAAAACCCAAATGTTGAAGCTGCTAAATATCAAAATAGCGGTTGTTTTATTAGCCCACAAAAGTATGAAGCAGCTAAACATGAATTTAACCCTTGTTCTGTTGGAAATAAGGAAGTTACATCTGTCAAATCTGATAAAAGCACTTGTTTTTCTAGAAACCCAAAAGTTGAAGCTGCCGCATGTCAAATTAGCGGCTCTTTTATTAGCCAGCAAAAATATGAAGCTGCTAAATATAAATTTAACGCTTGTTCTGTTGAAAATCAGAAGGTTGATAGAACATGTGAAAACAGAGTTTGTTTTTCTGGAAATCAAACAGTTGAAGCTGCAAAATATAAAAATAGCGGTTCTTGTACCAGTCAACAACAATATGAATTTAGCACCTGTTCTGTTGGAAATAAAATATCATGTAAAAATAATGTTCCTTTTGCCAGTAATGAAAAATTGGAAGTCAAATCTGGAAATTTTAACAATACAGAAACTGAAGCTCCCAAAATTACATCTGTGAATAATGCTTCTTTCGTTAGAAATCAAAATGTTGAAGCTAATGACGAAGAGTTGCATGAGATTAATCGGCATTCGCAAAATGTTGCCAAGGCCATTGAGATTAGCCTTGGTTCTGTAGATGAAAACCCAAAAATAAATAAAGAAGGAAGTATGTTATCACCCGGAGAAATCATTGAAAATGTTGGTCGTTCTAACGATGATTATACAAATAATAAAGAATTTAAAGAAATTAACTCCCCAGCAAAAATGGGCGATGATGCAAACAATTCTAGTCCCGAAAAAGTGAGTGAAGTTGCAAAAAATATCAGTTCCACAAAAATAAGTGAAGGTGCAATAAATATTAGTTCCACAAAAATGAGCGTAGTTGCAATAAAGATTAGCGCTACAAAAATGAGTGACGATGAAAATGGTGCGGGTGAAGTACTTGATGATCAAAGTAAAGAAAGAACTCAAGTTATGAGTACAATTCAATCTGATGTAATTCGCAAAAAACAAGGTGGAATTTCTTGTGAAGTGCAGTGCAATAGAATCAACGAAAACGAATCAACTCAAGCATTTGAGGAGGATCAAGTAAAGTCTTGCAGAAATGGAATGACTCAATCTGTAACTAGGTATCAAGAAGGTTTCAATCAAACCGACTGTAATGAAAGACAAGAATTTCAATGTCAAAAAGACAATACACAGAAAATATGCCGTATTCGTGAAGATGAACAGCAACTCCAAAAGATGGATTACTGCTTACTTGAAAAGCATAAAAATTTTCAAAAGTACGTTAATAGAAAACACTCCCCGTCGAAGTCGAGCCCAGGAAGTCCCAAACAAAGGCCCAAGCAGTTTCCTGATTGTAAAAATAATGTGAGTGCTTCTGTTAAACAAAACCAAGAACTAAAAAGAAATCAAGAAAATAGGTTAATGCATGATAAAAAACCAAAATTGCACGTCTATAATAAACTTTTAACATACAAAGATGGCAGCAATTGCGTGAAAAGGGGTATAAACGATAATTGCAAGACTGTTTATTACAATAAAGGGACTGATTGCAGTTATCAAAGCACGGATCATATGCAAAGATTTTTATGCCCTCCGGAAAAACCAGCAAATCCTTTCTGTTGTCCAGGCAATGCTGCGAATAAATTCCCACACTACGGAGATTCTATGGACTATCGATGTTGCAATATGCAGCAAGATGCAGCGAAGTCTTCTAACTGGAATGCTTTCGAAATGAAAACTGACTTCGCTTCAAACTGTCGAGGTTTCGTAGATTCTGATTCCGAGCTGATTTTGAGAGCGGATGAGAGTGTTTCTGAAGGTGAGGTTAGATGCAAATGTTCCGTCAGCAGCGGGGAGTTGCATTATTGTTCAAATCAGGAGTTTTTGAGGGGCATGCATAAGAGGACTGGAAGGGCTGATAATGGGGTGAAGGTTGTCAGGAAAAATTTGTTTAATAATAATTGTACTTCTTACTATTATTCATCATCTCCAGATAATGAACATTAAATTGATATACCGGGTGTTGAATTGTAAAGACTTCCATGTAAAAAAAATGAATATCCTCATAGCAAACCGTTGTTTTTAATTCTAAATAATTTTAAAGTTTTTGTGACTTTCTTAGTAAATATTAGAAAGTTGTTAAATTATTAAGCTTAGAAAATAATGCAAAATGGCCGATATTCTCTAACAATTAGGGAAGCCAATATTATCACACTTCAATTGTATATGTAAATCCCTATGGTCTTCTTTACAATTCAACATCCGTTATATAATTATTATTAATACAAGTTAGTTGGCAGTTTTAAGGCTTTTACAAATTTTGAATCAGATTAATCTCTAAGCTGCCTGGTTCAAAATTACATTTTCTATTACAATTTTATTTTGAAATTCAGTTCAGAGATAAACTTATGTTTATGGAACTGGCACTAAGAATCCAACAGTGGCGCTTTATATAATTTTAGTAGAGTAGTACTAATAGGCACTTGCTCTTCCCAAGACACAATAAATTTCGTAATTTACATCATACATTTTAAAATATATGAGTAATATACAGGAAAGGTTTCTTTCAAGTATACATGTGCACACGCTTTTTCTTAAGAGTTTAATTTGAAGCTTTAAACGAGTGTTTTCCACTCCCAGGTTAAGCATGAAGTAAAATTTCGAGTTTAGAACAGCCTGAAAATTTGGTTTGGTCGCGTAGCGCGAAGCGCGGAGCGACCAAACCAAATTTTCAGGCTTTTCTAAACTCGAAATTTTACTTCATGCGCCACCCGTATTAAACACTGGAAGCACTAAAAGATTGTGAACAAATGAATTTCACTTGAAATCAGTGGGTTTCCGCGTGGCGCATGAAGTAAAATTTCGAGTTTAGAAAAGCCTGAAAATTTGGTTTGGCCGCTCCGCGCTTCGCGCTACGCGACCAAACCAAATTTTCAGGCTTTTCTAAACTCGAAATTTTACTTCATGCTTAGTCTGGGAGTGGAAACACTCGTTTAAAGCTTAAAATTGAACTTTTTTAAAAAAGGGATAAATATTTGAAAATATACAGCACATATACTTAAAACAAAAGAAAAACTCACTGTATATTTTGTACTTCACATTTAGTCAGTGTTTTATACACCTGGACATAAAATAAAATTTCGGGTTTAGAAACTCCTAACAATTTGGAATTTCCGGGCACTCTGCTTCGCTCTGCCTGGCAAATCCAAATTTTCAGGCTCTCTGAATTCGAAATTTTACTTCATGCTTAGTAAAGGAGTGCAAGTCCAAGTTAAAAAATAAAACACTAATAATTGACGTTTTTTTAATGACTATTTTTAAGTCTTGTGCTCCTCAAAATCCTGGCTGCGCCCATGTGTTTAACTTTACTAATTTATAAATAACATGCTTAAATGAGTCTTAAAACTGTATACTAACTATTGTTAATAAAGTTGAAACATATTTGTATGGCTTTAATTTAGTAAAATCGTAAGTTAAATCTAATTAAAATTAAGGCAGTCTGGATTTATTTTGTATTCTATCAATATGTAATTTTTTTTGTGATTTCATGATTTTTTATTAAAATGCAAATAAATAAAACATGCGTTGTTTTAATTTTTAAATTATCATGATCAGGAACGGATTTGTAGCGAGAAGCAACCTTCATGTTGGCGAATTTAAAATTAAAATAAAACTACTTAATTTAAAAAGTAAATAATTAATATTTTTGTGCTAAGTAAATGTTTTCAATCAGTTGACACAGATAACTTCAATGTTCCTGGATACACAACAATTCACAATAGTGGCGACTTCAATAGGAATAATGGAGTTCTAATACTTATCAAATCTAACCTCAACTATAGTGTGTCTAACGAAAAATTGAACTTAAGTGGCGTCTCACTCGGTATTATAAATTTGAGAATTGATGATATACTCTTTAGGATAATTGCATTATATAGACCAAACCCAAGCAGCCTGACCTCCTTCCTTGAAGATCTCGACACATTTTTTGACATCAATAATCAAAATACTAAATTAGAACTACTAATAGGTGATACAAATATTGACTTATTTAAAGAAAATGATATAAATGTGAACAAATACCTTTCTATATTGGCCAAATATGGTTTTGAACCATACATCTTAAACCCAACTCGTGTTACAAGTACCACAAAGTCATGCATTGACCATATATTTTTAAAATCATACTCCAATTTCAACCGTAAATATCACCTTACATCTTGAATTGTCATATTACTGACCATTATCCAATTATACTTAAAGTAAACCACAAAACAAAAAATAGCTGTAAATACCCTGATAACATTAAACCACTGACTATAATTGATCCTGAAAAACTTAACCTCCTGTTAGATAGTGAACTCTGGGATGATGTCCTACACTCCAATGACACACAAATTGCTACTAACTTATTTACAAACAAATTTGTCAACTTCATTGAGATGGCCAAAACACACGTTCCATACATTAGGTCAAGCTGCAAAATTAAACCATGGATCACAAAGGGTCTAGTTACATCAATAAAAACTAGGGATAATTTAAAAAAAAGGTTGAATAAACACTTTTCCGCAGAGATAGAAATAAAATTCAAAAAATACAGAAATTCGCTGAATAATCTTTTGAAAAAAACAAAAAATGACTACTACGCAGTTCAAATTCAAAATAACAAAAATAATATGAGAAAAATTTACAAAATAATTGCAGTCAACAAATGTTAAAACCTCTAGCATAAATTCCTATAATGTCACTGACAACAATGGTACAGCATTTGTTAACAATAAAGAAATGGCAAATCACTGCAACAATTATTTCACAACCGTCGGGTCCAATATGCTTAAAGAAATTCCAACGATACGAAATCCTGACGCAATTAAGAGGAGAAACCCGCTAACAATGTTCCTTGACCCAGTGTCCGAGACTGAATTAATTGAGCTAATCTCCACATTAAAAAATAATAGTTCCCCTGGTCCTGACGGGATAACATCAGCCACTATAAAAAATAATCACTTGCATATCTTGAAGCCTTTGAAACACATTATTAACTTGATATTTCGAAATGGGATTGTTCCCATACAATTTAAATCGTCTATTATCACACCAATTTTTAAATCAGGGGATAAGACAAAAATATGCAACTACAGACCAATTAGCGTGATTAATAACTTTGGAAAAATTTTTGAAAAATGTATAAAGAACCGAATGGTAAACTTTCTAGACAAACACAACATTATACACACCCAGCAATACGGGTTTCAGTGTGGAAAATCCACAACTGATGCTATGTGCGCTGTCATTGAGCATGTTACAGAGAATCTAAACTTGAATAAAAAATGTATTGGGGTCTTCCTGGACCTAGCTAAGGCTTTTGACACAGTTAGTCACAAAAAACTCTTTAACATACTTGAAAGCATTGGTATTCGCGGTATCGTATTGAGCCTACTTAAAAGCTACTTAACTAATCGTGAACAAAGAGTGAAAGTCAACAATACCATAAGTGACCGACTCCTTGTTGAAATAGGGGTACCGCAAGGAACAGTTCTAGGCCCAATACTTTTTGTAATTTACATTAATTCCTTATTAGCCATAGACACATCTGCCAAAATTGTATCCTATGCTGATGACACAGTAGTTCTCGTTGATGGAAAGTCATGGGACGAAACAAAAGCAAAAGTACAAAGAGAGATGAAAAAAATTAAATATTGGCTAGATACTTATCAACTTTCTCTAAATATAGTCAAAACTCAGTATGTAGCATTCTCAATGACAAAGGCAAATAGACCCAATTTCACATCTATAACAATTGATGGCATGTGTGTCGAGATCGGGGAGAGCAGGACGGTTAAGTACCTGGGCATTATAATAGATCAACATTTAAAATGGAATAACCAAACTGACCACATAACAAATAAAATTAGAAAACTAATTTATAAATTCTATCAATTACGTGAATTCCTATCAAGAAAATTATTAATTATAGTCTATAAAAGTCTTGTTGAATCATTAATCCGCTATGGTATACTGGTATGGGGCGGAACGTACAAGAATCACTTACAAAAACTAACTATAATTCAAAAGTACATCCTTAAGATTATTTTTAAACAAAAGAGACGCTACCCATCCCATCTATTATATTCTGTGAATGTACCCAATATTAGATGCCTGTACTTTCACAGTCTCTGTACATATGCTTATAAACATCGTAATGCCTTAAACTACATGAGATCAAACCATGACACACGAAGTAAGACTAGACTCTATATCCCTAATTGCAAATCAGCCTTTAGCCTCAGATCATTCACCTACACAATCCCCAAAACCTATACTCTCCTTCCCCAACATATCAAACAAAATAACAAAAAAAAATTCTCACAACTTTCAAAATCTTATATCTTCGAAAATTATCCTCAATTCTCAAAAATATTAGAATAATAAACACATATCATATATTTATTTTTCGATACTCATTATGTAAACTAAAACAACATTTATGTATCATATATTGCACAAAATTTCTAAGAACTTCATGTCAGCACGCTACAAGTGTTCACTCACTTAGGTGCTTTGAACCATTATTGTTACATCTGGATATTCATTATGTTGAGCAGAACACTGCTCAATATAAAAGAAATATATTATAGAACGGATGTTAATTTGTTGAAAATATATGTACTCATGTTATGTAATAATAATAATAATAAATAAATAAATAAAAAAAATAAAAAAAATAATCTTTATTCGAGCCTGCGGGCCACCCTCTTGGGTTAATCGCCCAACTTAGCAGCCCTGGGTACACTTAAACATTGCCTTAAAAACCATAGACATGTTGGACCATGGAAGAAAAAAAAGCAAACAAATTAGATAAAAAATGATTTAATTATTTTTTCTGTAAATACAATAAATAAGTTACTACTGTATCATTATCATTATTTGTTTTTTTTTTTATATATATATTTTTTTATAAACAAAATCACTCTATTTCTTTGTTTAGTAAAATCATGTTTCAACGGTAAAAATTCAAATTTGAAAAACATACACGACAGGAGCGTAGTTAAGCGCGGGCGAGAGCTTGCTAATTTGTTTATTGTGACGTTGATAAAGCGGCTGTTGTGTACATTTTCCCACCATCATTGTATTCATTATATAGAATTAGAGAAAATAAACCGTTACATGTCTAAAAAACAAATCAAAGGGTTTAAAAAACGAAATGGTTACATTTTAAAATATATACAGAAGAAATAAATGTGAAAAATGGTTTGTTATTAAAATTAGACAGAAATAATAATCTTCATTCTTGGTAACTGCTCTCTCGACATGCAAAATACAGACAGACTAGTTTCACATTGTTATTAATTTAAATTATACAGGCGTCTTTATATAAATTAATATTGTTTTTTATTATTTCATATATGTACACGGGATTCATAGATAAAGTTTGTGAAATGTTTTTTAGAATCAAATGTAATTATTTAAATCAGGTTTTTGTGATAAAAATGTATCCAAATTTGGTTTTCAATGATAAATAATAAATTATTAATATAACAGATATTTCCAAAATAAATTATTGTAAATATAAGACTGGCTGTTTTATAGTCTGGCCACTTATAGACACACATTGGGCGAATTGTGTGCAATAATTAAAAAGCACAAGTTTCTGATTCTCGTCAAAATATCTTTGTTTGGAAAGAAACATGATTTTAGATGCTTCTTCTTTAAAAATACAATACACTCGCAAAGTTGATGTAAGGCTGAACGTATTTAAGCTTGTGCAATTACTTTAGAAATGCCGTCGTGCGGCATACACATCAATCTGTCACCAGACCTTCAATGTAAAATTAAATATTTCACATTTAATCTAAAATTTCATTTCATGACTTCATTTTAACCCTGTATATTTATTTATACAGTGCTCTCTTTTTCTGCTTCCTACATTGTATTTTTATTTCAAAGAAGCCACTGTATGTGTAATGTATATAAAAAAGTTTCCTCTCAAATGTACATAAATTAAGACTATATACACTTTCTACCGATCAACTAAAAAATCCATGACGTATGTGGCACATGCTTGAAATTAAAACAGAAATAATGCAATAAAAAATCCAACCCCAGAGGACATCCTCAATCTCCATTATTTTTATTTCTATTCTACCTCATTTCTCATTTATACATTATCTAAATGTGCTTTCCTTGTAATAGGGTACAGTATAAGAAAATAAAATATTTATACAATCCTTGAGTTATTAAAAAATTACTGGAATATAGATGTATGTTCCTCTGTTGGATTGTTTTTTTTATAAATTAAATATCTCAGAAATAATATCACGCGTTATCGCCATCAATAGTCGTCCAACGTTTATTTTTTTTTTTCAATGTTAGTGTTGGACAGCTTTTAATATAAACACTTTTTAAATTTGGTTTCTTCCCAAGTTACTTAACAATTCTTTTAAGTGCCTGCTTTATCTTGATGTGATGATATTCACCAACATTACTTATAATAATTGATGATTTGACTAATAATTTTAGATAAGTCACTTAATTAAACACAGTTATATTCCTTTTTTCACTTTTATTTATTATTGCCAGATGTACATTTCGGGTATCAAAAAAAAAAAAAAAAGACCTTTATTGGCATATCCTACAGTTATTTACAATGTCGACACTATATCACATCTTGCCCTCTTTCTCCCGTCCCACTTTCTCCAGCGTCTTTACCCTAGCTCCGTCCTCCCTCATCCATTCTGTCACCCTTCTATTCCCTTTCACTCCCACCCATTCCTCACTCACACCCTCACACTCCTCCGCCAAGTGCCTCCACGTATCCTTCCCCCATTCACACAACCTACATCTCATATATTCTTCCCCCATCCATCTCTTCCTTCCCCTCTCCCCAGACCCACACCTTGCCCTCGCCATTATCACCCTTTCATCCCTGTTCCACCCATCCTCACTCATGTATCTCGGCACCCTCCCATATACTTGCCATCTCCCAAACATATCATTATATTCACTTTTGTCTATCCGTCCCTGTCTCTCCTGCACTTCCACCTCCTTCATCTTCTCTCTCATCCACACATTTCGGGTATCATACACCCATTATTAATAGCTAACTATTGAAAATAAAATGCACATCTAGCAATAATAAATAAAAGTGAAGAAAGAAATATAACTGTGTTTAACTAGGTGACTTACTTAAATCTTCACGTAACTCAAACAACAACATTAAGTCATTTTAGATTAGTTGATTTGATGTGGATCGGGTTATTTGTTAAATATTTATTAAAAGTATTGGATTTTCGACTAAAATGCATTTGTCAAAGTCCAATGGAATATCATATTTCTTTGAATGTATTCATTAATCTCTTTAGACATTAATAAAACCTTTGGACATGTACTTATACATTTAAAGTGTTGTATATCAAATTAATTTAAAAATATTGTCTAGCAGTGACATTAGTGTATTTATGTATTCATTTTAAGTATATTAAGTACATTGTCCAACACTTTTATAATGAACTCTGTTGAAAGCTACCAACTTTAAACTAATCAAAGTAAATAACAGTATATAAATAGTGTATATATTGAGTTGTCCAACACTCAACAAAGACTGTTACATCAAGCTATTCAAAACGTTGGACGGATTAACCCGATTTGATTTATATACACGAGTACCATCCTTTTGGTTGTCAATTAAAAGGAATTATCACGCAAGACCACTATCGACATGTGTCCTACGTTTCGAGTCCGATCTTTGAACCCCATGATCGGGCGTCGATTTCAATATATCCGGCTGTGATTGATTCGCGATCGTTTGACTGATTATCGATTGATTCACCATTGATTGATTGACGGAAACCATTGTACCTCTACTTAAGGTCCCCAAAAGTGGAGTTCCGGGATTATTTATTAGTAGATTCATGTAATCGGCTATTAATAGGGTGAGCTCGAGTATTTTTGGCTTGCTTAGCGAGAAAATTAGCTTTTGCGATGGTTGTTGGTCGTTCTGCGTGACGACGAGCATAAAGTCTTCTTGACAGCCGCCGAAGGTGAGGACGTTGGTGTACGGGTAGCGGACTCGTTGCTGCATCGTGGCCAAGTCGAGGACGGTGATAGCGTCTTCGTTGACAGCAAGCCAGATCATTGGTGAATCATGTTGGCGTAATCTAGCCTGAAATAATAGAAGGTTGAGTAATATATATTTTTTTACCTTTTTGGAATTTTATGGATAACTGTTATTTACACTTAAAACAATTTTTATTCACTGCAATGCCATTAAAAGAACTTTAGTTATTGCTTCTTACCTGAAATAGCGTAGCTCCGAAATACGGCCACTTCCTTGTGCACGTCAAATAAATCCTAACACAATCCAATTGCGTCCTCCCCTTCAGGCTCCTCCACTTCTCCAACAGCTTCCCCTGCAGGTCACTCAACCCCTCCTGGCTCAACTGATCCCTGTACCTGTAGGGATAAAACTTATCGATCGCGCTCAAAGTCTGATTTGAATGTGCCGTCAGAATATTGTGCACGTTATTTAAGGCATTTAAGGTGTGAGAAGTCTGCACTGCACTTGGCTGTCCGTTGAGCGTGCCGCTCGAAGAATTCGAATTCTTATGCGAGGCGCTGCTCTGCGCGCATAGCGTTGCGTTTGCACTCTGCACTATTTTCGAGTTGAGATTCGGAGATTTGTGCGAGTGCGAATTGAGTGCATTCAGTGAGCAATCACCCATGTCTAATTGAGCCATCAGTGAGGCCAACTCCAAAGCTAATTCTCTACTCAAAGGAAACCTTCCGGCCACAATTTGCTTATTCACCTGATAACACAAAAGAAGTCGTTCTTTGTCAGTCTCCAATTTAGCACTGTTCTTCCACCACAAGCGATTTTTATATGTCAACCTTATGACTTTACTATTCTCGAATTTGCCCAATCCTTTCTCACGAAGAGCGATCTCCCATTTCGAGATGAGATCGCAGAGTTTCGCATTGGGGTCGAGGGTGTGTTCGAGGTCTTTCTCGATGGGGTCGTCGCTGAAGAGGGCGAAGCCGTTAGTGACTCGGCAGCCGATTTCGTGGGCGAAGCTGTCTTGGAATTCTTTAATGGTGCTTGAACCGTCGAAGCTGGAAATGTGGTAAGTGCCGTTCAAAAGGTGGACTGGCATCGAATGAGGAAGAGAATGATGTTGTGGATTTTTCAATAAAATACTGAGAACTTCCATTCTTGAAGGTTTCAATTCTCGGCCACCTGCAAAGAGAAAAATAGCATATTAATTGTATTAACAAAGGTAATTACATTTATAGCTTATAATGCTTCATTTTTACCGACCGCACTACTCTGTAAGGGAGATTTTGTGGGGGACAAAAAGTGACCCCAAATGTTTTCACCGAAATATATTTTGGGGTCCCAGGGACCTGAATCTAATGTTATTTCAATGATGTCGATCTGTTGGTCCGTCAGTCTATGGAATGTTTTCTGCGCAAACGGATCATGAGATTTTCATAAAATTTTGTGTTTGGATTCTAACTGGAACTGGACTGAAAACCAGAAATAACCGTTACTTATGTTGGAACGAAATCTTACCCATCAGTATAGTTCTCTCCAAAGCCCGCTCACAGTACGCTGCATATTTCCCACACTCGGTCCTGTTATCGGCGTTCCTCTGCAAGTGGAGCTTCAAAAACCACAACAACCTCGACGATTTGGGCACAAAGAGGCTGACGGCCAGCGCTAATAGTTGCCAGCCTTGCAAAAGCGTAAACGGGGGCGGACCTTTGTGATCCTTGTGCTCCTTGTGTTCTTTGTGTTCCTTGTGGCTCTCCTTGTGCTCTTTGTACTTTTCTTCCTGCACGGCCTGTATATTAGAAGAAGCGATTTGTTGGTCAGATGTACTATTAATACTTGGAGTTGTCTCGCAAGTGAACAAACTCTGCGTAGCGCAAAGAAGCAGTTGCTGGAAAAGAATTTTGGTGTTTCTTATAAAACCCCCACTTTGGTGTGTGATTTTTGGAAGACGAAGCACTAATTTTGTTATTTGTTTGTAATCATAAATTATGCATGAGAATGGTTGTTTTCTATGTTGATTGAATAAATTAAGTGATTTGTGTGTGTATGTGTGATAAGTAAGTAAAGACAGTCACTATAAGCTAACTAATTGATTAAATGGGAGATGAAGATATGTTTTTAAAAGTCTTTTCATGACAATCTTAATTATTATCAAATCATAACTTTTGATATAAGTCATATTTTGTAACACTGAGATGTACGAAAAACAAGTTCAAGTCACAGTAGTTCTGAGGTCAGTGCGGATTTAATGAACACCAATACAAGGTGTGAATCGTTGCTTCCTCAACTTGTAAGGGTGTATCGTGGAACAGGAAACTGAAAAACACTGCCTAGCACTGTCACCAATTACAAAGTCCGTACTAGCTGAAAGATGGCCTACGATAGCCAACATCAGGGGCTTAATGACCATAGAAATTCTAACCTTCAATATTGGAGATAAACCAATATTTGTCAGGCATTGTTCTAAGTGACCAATTACAATTTAATTTTTCATTTCACTGGAGTGCAAAACATACTTGCACATTTTCAGTATAAAGATGTAAATAAGTGAGTCGCCTATTTCCAAAAACCCCTAAATCCATTGTTTTCAAATGGATTTAGGGGTTTTTGGAGACTAAGTAAACAGCTGTTCGCGCCGTGGCACCCGCCACCTAGCGGATTTCTGTATAAGCAGCATCGGTGTCGGTTGCGTATGAGTTGCATGGTGTCAGTTGGTTTTTTAGTTGACACAACCATTTTCCGACGGAAAAGCCTGTCGAAAGGTAGGAAGCTTTGTGAAAGTTCGCACGTAACCGACGTATCCGAAGAAATAAGAGGAGACGAGAATAATATCTTGCGCGGGGTTGTTTTACGAGAAACACCCGGGGCATTGAACTCCAAAGCAGACACCCTGTACTACGAACCGTCGGTAGAGGTAACCTATACAAAATTGTAATGTTTCTGTGTCATAATGAGATTTCATTTTCAACAAGTTCATTGTAGCACGTAGAATTGTTTGGAAATGTTGTTAAATTATTAATTTACTTATTATTTACAATTACAAATAGAACGCATAATAAGAAATATACGCATTTCATTTAAGCTTTTTAAGTTTCTGCTTATACAATTTGATATACAATTTCAAACAATGTTATTTTCCTTACTCGTAACAGAAGTGCCACTTTCTCCTACTGTTTCAGTTAGTGAGAGTGAACTTCTTCAACTTGTAAGACGAAATGTTGTATTTAACGGAGGTGGAAATAGTAATTTTACAGTCGTGTGAAAACTCGTCGTACAGCGGCAATCCACCTCGCTTTCCGCTCCGTTTCCCATGGTTTGTATGGGAACGAATAAAAAGAGACGGAGCCATCACTTTTATATTTACTGGTGCATCCGACGACACAACAACTTTGATTGCATTTAGCTCGCTTCGGCTCAGAACTCATACTTCTGCTCAGAACTCCCGTATGACGAAATGACAACCGGCACCGATGCTGCTTAGGCTTAAAACCGCGTGGCGGCGCTGCAATCGCCGCTTACTTAGCCTATAGGCAACTCAAGTAGTCAATACTCTAGTTTTCTATCCACCTCAATTTTTCCCATGTAATATTGTAGCAAGAGAACTAACACTTCATAAATAGCAATTCTTACAGTGTGGTTTCCAGAGCAGATCAATTTGGAATCATTACACTGCGAGTTGAACATGTGCATGCAGAAGGTTCAAGTTCAGTTAAACTGAACTTATACAAAGAGTGCACTGTGCAGTTCAACTTATTTCGTGATACAATTTAGTGCAAAAAGTGCAGTATTATATTCAGAATAATAGTGGCGAGAATTCAGCCATAATTGAACTGGCGTGTAACTTGTCCAGTAGGTCAATGGGGTCATAAGTGACCGTGAATGTGCTGATAATGTAAGTGATACCTAATGTAAGATAGGAAATGCTACCTAACCTAACATAGGAAATGCTACCTAACCTCACCCAGGAAATGCTACCTAACCTAACATATGTAACTGTTATCTAATTTAACATATTTAAGTATTACTACTGTTATAAAGGGAACTCTTTTAAGTATACATGTGGATATTCGTTGTTTCTAAAAAAAGTTGAAGTTGAACCTTGAAAATGAGTGTTTTCCACTCCCAGGTTAAGCATGAAGTAAAATTTCGAGTTTAGAAAAGCCTGAAAATTTGGCTTGGTCGTGTAGCGCAGCGGAGCGACCAAGCCAAATCAGGCTTTTCTAAACTCGAAATTTTACTTCATGCGCCACCGGTATAAAACACTGAAATATTGTGCAGTTTAAAATATACCGCTTTTCTAAACTTGAAATTTTACTTCATGCGCCACCGGTATAAAACACTGAAATATTGTGCAGTTTAAAATATACCGCTAAAACAGTATGCTAAAGCAGTATATTTTAAACTTCAAGCTGAATCAGTGTTTTATACCGGTGGCGCATGAAGTAAAATTTCGAGTTTAGAAAAGCCTGAAAATTTGGATTTGGGCGCTCGCTTCGCTCCGCGCCCAAATCCAAATTTTCAGGCTTTTCTAAACTCGAAATTTTACTTCATGCTTAATCTGGGAGTGGAAAACACTCGTTTCAAGCTTCAATTTGAAACGCTTTAAAAAAATGACGAATATCTGAATATTTACAGCGAGAGCGAGACAATAAGGATTTGAATGAATTAAATATAAATCCTTAAGGATTGAATCTACAAAATGTGTATATTTTATGATTTTCTGGTGTTGATTTATAAGTTGGTAAACAATGTTTAATTTCAATATGTTAATTGTATAATCCATAAACAATAATTTCTAAATTAATAATAATTAAGGTTCACACATTGAATTTTAAATTTATCACATCACCTAATTGTCATAATCATCATCAGAACCATGTAAATAATAATTTTTTAGCAAAAAATATAAAAAATAAGAGTAAATAAAAAGAGATAAAATTGTAGCTATTAAAGAAACTATATTCTATCCTCTATTCAGAAACATCCAGAAACATAAAAAGAAATATAAGAAAACACCAACATTCTTACCGATATCTGGGTTTGCGTCTAAAACATTCGACTGAAAAGGCATCTTAAAGTACACGTGTATTGTCTTTCGTTGAAGTTTTTTTATAAAGTTCTTGCACATGCGATGACAAAATGATATACATAAAAGCTACTTTATGTACGCAGAATGCATTCTCAAAGATACCTCAAAAAATATAATATTAAAGAAAGATAAGGTTAAGGTTAAGGCACTAGTATTTAAAAGGAGGTCAACCGCAATCTGTACGCAAAAAACGTTGTATATTTTCATCTTAACTGCGTCCTTATTTTTTTCAAAATAAGGACTAGTTGAGAAGACAATGGGCTTGTTCAGCAAATACAACAGTTGGGAGTTTTCTGCCAACTGTTGGGGAATTCTCTGTTGACCGAATTGTTAATTGTGAACGTGTTTCTTCTTAACTGCGTCCTTATTTTTTTCCAAAATAAGGACTAGTTGAGAAGACAATGGGCTTGTTCAGCAAATACAACAGTTGGGAGTTTTCTGCCAACTGTTGGGGAATTCTCTGTTGACCGAATTGTTAATTGTGAACGTGTTTCTTCTTAACTGCGTCCTTATTTTTTCCAAAATGAGGATTAGTGGAGAAGACAATGGGCCCGTTCAGCAAATACAACAGTTGGGAGTTTTCTACCAACTATTGGGGAATTCTCTGTTGACCGGATTGTTAATCGTGAACGTGTTTGGTATTTTTGCAATCGTAAGAAATAGACCAACCGGAATGCCGTTCATTAGATAAACATACATCTAAAACAAATTCAAACATGATGAAGTAATGTTGAACATTTTGATAAACGAGCCAATTATGTAGATTGTTTTACGTTTCAATAGCGGATCCCTTCTTAATATAAATATCACTGAAAATGAGTAGAGATAGTTATTTTAACAATATACAGGGAGTTTTTCTATTAAGTATACATATTCCAATTACAGCGTATACGCTATAAATCCTCAGATATCGGTTGTTTTCTTTTAAGTTCAATTTGTAGCTTTAAACGAGTGTTTTCCACTCCCAGGTTAAGCATGAAGTAAAATTTCGAGTTTAGAAAAGCCTGAAAATTTGGATTTGGGCGCGGAGCGAAGCGAGCGCCCAAATCCAAATTTTCAGGCTTTTCTAAACTCGAAATTTTACTTCATGCGCCACCCATATAAAACACTTAAATATTGTGTAGTTTAAAATACACCGCTATAACAGTATGCTTAAGCAGTATATTTTAAACTTCAAGCTAAATCGGGGTTTTATACCGGTGGCGCATGAAGGAAAATTTCGAGTTTAGAAAAGACCAACAACTTGGATTTGGGCGCTCGCTTCGCTGGGCGCCCAAAAATTCTTAGGCTTTTCTAAACTCGAAATTTTACCTCATGCTTAACCTGGGAGTGGAAAACACTCCGTTAAAGCTTCAAATTGAACTCTTCTATAAATGAAAAATGTCAGAAAATTTACCCAGCATGCAGACCTATGTATACTTGAAAAAAAAATTCGCTATATTTGCATTCTTAATACAGATATTATTAATTTCGATATTATTTTTTGAGGCATCTAACTGATTTATGAATGGTGAGTGCATGAGTTGCGAGCATTTGCATCTTAAAAACTAAACATAATTTAAAACTAACAAACTAAAATATTGTATAAAATCTTGAACAAAAAAATCTAAGCTAAAGTCTATATAAATGCTAATTTATCTTAAGAAACTTAACAGGTACATTTTTCATAATCTCTAATTTGAAATCACAAAATAGCTACTAGGGTCACTGAGCGGTGACTACGACTGAAGAATTCTTAACCAAGAATTATATTTTAATAAGTTAGTGAAATAATTGAACCCAGTGGGTTAAATTATTTCTTGAATAATTTTCTCACTTATCACTTGGTGAAACATTTTTAAATATTGATAATGAAGGTTTAAATGAAATTACACTTGGTTTGTTTCACAATTTTTTTTTTAAATTGTGAAACAAACCAAGTGTAATTTAATTTAAACCTTCATTATCAATGGTTAAATTATTTCATTAAATTTGATTTTGACAAAACAAAGATAAGTCATAGTTATGTCTCTGTTGCTCTTGCAGAGAAATATCTTATGTTCAATTAAAAAAAACCTCTAGAGTGCCATGGAAAATATTGTAGGTTGGCAACTCTGAAATTATATACTAAAATTATTATATCTGACGTTTTATATGTCAATTTCTAAAGCTTGTAGCCAACTTAAATCTAAAAAAAGATTAAATCATGGCATTCTAGAGGTTTTTTTTTATTGAACATACAATATTAATTAATTCCCATATATTTTACAGAGGTGAGACTTGAAATAAAACTCGATTGATTAACATAATGAATCTCGGATACAATAAAATATATTTTATTTTAGTTTGTGTAGTTTTGGAATGTAAATAATAAATAAAAAATAAATATAAAAAGCACACTTACACCTTTCTTAAGCAATTTTTGTGTAGATACCTGAACGCCGAGTTTGGGCAGTGGCGAGCTCTTGCTAGTTTGCTTGATAAGCGCACAAATAAGTTCCGCTTGTAATTCCGGCATGTCCAAACATTGTTGAAGGGCGTTTTGTGCCAAAACGACGTGGTAATCTATTCCGGCTTGATCCACCGCCGCCGACATGAACAATTGTAGACATTTGAACAGCTTTATTGCTTCGGCCTAGAAGTAAAATATAATTTCAACTTCGAGTTGGAGGAAAAAGCTTAATTCTTTTTTTAAATCCACATAGTCTAATTTTATTCTGCCAAGTTTTTTAAATAGTATAAAAAAAAAGACCTTTATTGGCATAATAATACATTACATCTACACTAAGCGCTACCCCCTCTCTTCCTCCTGCTTTCCCTCTCTTCCCCCAACTTCTCCAGCGTCCATACCCCCATCCATTCCGTCACTTTTCTTATTCCCACCCATTCCTCCTTCACCCCCCTCGCACTCCACGTATCCCTCCCCCGCACACACATTACACACTTCCCATACTCATCCCCCATCCACACCTTCCTTCCTCTCTCCCCTGACCCACACCTGGCCCTCGCCAGCACCACCCTTTCCTCCCTACTCCATCCCCCCTCCATTAAATACCGCGGCATTCTCCCATGCACCTGCCACCTCCCGTACCTATCGTTGTATTCACTCCTCTCTATACACCCCTGTCTTTCCTGTGCTTCCACCTCCTGCTCCTTCTCTTTCACCCACGCATCCACCTTCACCCCATTCCCTAGCCATTCCATCACCTTCGTCTCCGACAAACCCACCCTCTCATACATTCTCCTTCTCTCGCTCCTCCATCTACCCTCTCTCCCATTCACGAACGCCACCCACACTGCCTTCACCAATCAGAGAAAGGAAGAGATCCTCCAGATCCCATAATTTCATCTCATACCTAGCCATTTCCTCACACTCTAGTTTCTCTCTATTCGTCTTCTGAAGCACTATGTATCTGGGTGTCTATAGATATATAAATAGTATAAGATATGACACTTCAGATACATTGTCGAACTTTTGTATCACTCTATCATCCATAATTTTTTTTGGTACAGATTGAAAAAAATACAATTCAGCAAACTCTTTGTATCATCTGAAGCCAATACTATGGGACCACAACTGAAAATGCTCGTTGGTCAATGGATAGATTATAGTGAGACTGTGTTGGCAGAGGGAGATAAAACGAAAGGACCATTAGAATATACACTGCGCCGCAAAATTAACGCAAAATTCGAAATTTCGTTTAAAAATTAATTTTATTAAGTATAAATGAAATTGCCAATTCTTGGTTGCAGAATACTTCAAACATTAAAAGTGCGATTCTTTTCGCAATCTACAACAAGTTAGTCTTACAAACACTATATCAAACACTCATTGAAACAACTACTTCCCGGGCTAATACCCCGACGGACATTGAATTATACAACAAGTGTTTGGTGTTAAATACAGTAACCTACTGCAAATGTAACAATTTGGGTCAAATTATTCAGGCCATCTATAGACGCGTTTCGAGATTTATACGTGACCGCCAGTCTAAGGTGTCAAATTGTTTAGAGGGAATGGCAAAGCTATACTGATGAGAGATAAATCTCGAAACGCGTCTATAGATGGCCTGAATAATTTGACCCAAATTGTTACATTTGCAGTAGGTTACTGTATGTAACAGCAAACACTTGTTGTATAATTCAATGTCCGTCGGGGTATTAGCCCGGGAAGTAGTTGTTTCAATGAGTGTTTGATATAGTCTTTGTAAGACTAACTTGTTGTAGATTGCGAAAAGAATCGCACTTTTAATGGTTTATTAATTTTATTGTTTTTTATTTTTTTTTCTCCATTTTTTTCCCGAAGTGGTTCCTAAAAGATACTTATTAAAACTAATTTGCTTATTTGTGAACAAAAAATGAGAAAATAAACAACAAACTGCAATAATACAAAAAAATAATGATTCTTCTGATCCGCAAAATAGCGTGTAACAGTCGTACAGTTGGTCTTAATAGCGAGTATTGCCTCCTCGAGCATTGATGAAAGCTCGCATCCTTCGTGGCATACTGTCAATAAAACTTCTGACTTCTTGCTGCTCAATTTCTTCCCACACTTGCGTTAATCTGAGTGTTAACTCTGGAAGGTTCGCAGGAGGTTGCTGCAAGTCTTTAATCTTCTGCCCTACAATGTCCCACAGATGCTCTATGGGATTGAGGTCGGGACTTCGTGCTGGCCAGTTCATACGAACAATTCCCACATGGTCAAAGTACTGGTTCACAATTCCTGCGATATGCGGCCTGGCGTTATCTTGCATAAAAATGAAATTATCCCCAATAAATGGGGCAAATGGTACAACATGATGCTCAAGCACCTCTTTGATGTATCGATGTGCATTTAACCGACCACCATTAATGTGTACCAACGCTGTTGTTGTTTGCGACGTGATGCCTGCCCATACCATGACAGAGCCTCCACCATATTGCACCGTTCCTTGTATGCACGCCTGGCTGTATCTTTCACCAGGACGTCGATATACTCTTGTACGGCGGTCGTCACTATACAGACAAAATCTGGACTCGTCACTAAACATTACTCTACCCCAATCAGCATTGTTCCAATTAAGATGTTCCTGTGCAAACCTTAAGCACTCTCGTCGGTGCTCTCTGGTTAACAAAGGACCTTTAGCGGCTTGATAGGGTCGAAGATCAACTTCAGCAAGTCTTCTTCTGACCGTATCCTGACTTAATCGACGACCATAGGTTAGAACAAATTGTTGTTGCAGGTAAGTGCTCGTTAGGAATCGTTGCCTTAAACTTTGAAGTTGCATAAATCTGTCTTCTCTCGGCGTTGTCATTCTTTTTCGACCCTGGCCGCGTCTTCTTTCGTGACGTCCTGTTTCTCTAAAGCGGGAAAGAACTCGCGATATTGTGGAATTAGCAACATGCAAACGTTGGGCAATGTAAGTTGCAGTAAACCCTTCTTCTTGCAGCGCCACTACAACAGCACATTCTTCATGTGTAAGATTTCTTGAAACTCGTCCAGGGGGATTCATTTTTGTTTGTTTTTACAATTTTCTAAATAAACTTCCAGAAATCAAAGAACTTACTTATCAAACGATACTCGCCTTTTTTAACAAGAAAATAAAGACCTGTTTGGCAGATAATAAGGTTTGTTTTTAGCCTACTAATACATATTTCCAGTTTTTGTGATAAACAGAAAAAGAGAAGAAGGCTCAATTCAGAAAAAACAATAAAATTAATTTTTTTTAACGAAATTTCGAATTTTGCGTTAATTTTGCGGCGCAGTGTATATAGAAGTTTGATTTTGTATGTAAACTTTTTTTATCTTTAATTAATTTCTCACTTAACCCGTGGTGAAACATATTTGAATATAATACTGGATATTTAATTAAAACACTTGGTTTGTTTCACTAATTTATATTTTCTCTTTTCCTCCCCGAAGATGACCAATGGTCGAAACTAGTCGGAGAAAATATAAATTAGTGAAACAAACCAAGTGTTTTAATTAAATATCCAGTATTAACTTTTTTTATGCTAATAAAGGTTGGTTTTTTTGCCTCTTAAAGTATCTTCTCTGACCATCATCTACAACAAGGGTGTATTCTTACCTGTAATGTTTCCGAGGTAAGTGTGGTTAAAGGAAAATATGAAGGAATTGCTCCATCTTTAGTGCAAGGCACGTGTAACAGCACTGGGTGCCTCCAGAGGACACAGTTCGGGTCGCCATCGACTTCCATTAGTTTGTGAATCAGCTGCTCGTATTGTGTTCCGGTGCTCGGGCCCCCGCCACTCGCTACAGTCAAATGGTACAGCCACGAGTCTTTCTCTTGTTTCCCGCTACAAAGCAGGTAGGTGGGACCTTGGTTCGTGGGGAAGATGCCAATTGTGAGATCTGGCGTTTCAGAGTCTTTTTCTTCCGAGTCGGAATCGGAGAAGTGTTCGACCTCTTCAACTCTTGCATCGCGGATATTAATTTGACCGGCTGGTATCTGCAATACAAATTTAACACTAAACACTACATGTTTATAAATAATGTTGATAGTAACATAATTTTAAATTATGTTTGTAAATTATATATATCATATTGTTGGTGTAATTCTAATACCTTGTAACCCACTTTTTTGGATTTTGGGGTTATGAGCTAATTCTATAGTAAAGAGTGTACTAAATTGAGTGGAAAATACTTCGTAAGCCATAGAGCTACAGCCCAACCACTAATTGCTCTATGGCTTACGAAGTATTTTCCACTCGATTTAGCGTATTTTTTACTATGGGAATAGCTCATAATCCCGATATCCAAAAAAAAAAAAATGGGTTACGAAGTATTACAATATGTTCAATAAAAAAAAATCTCTATAGTGCTATGATTTTATCTTTCTTTAAAATTATGTTGGCTACACGCATGAATTGTCACATAAAACGTCAGACATAATAATTATAATGTACAATTTCAGAGTTGCCAACCTACAATATATTCCATAGCACTCTAGAGGTTTTATTTTATTGAACATACGATATATATGTGTAATATTTACAGAGCTGTTCCGAGTACAAGTAAAATGTACTGAGTACAAGTACTCTCCATGTTTTTGAATGAATAATTGAACTCTTAAATTTGACTAATGCTATACTTTAATACTATATTTTAAACTTCACTTGAAATCAGTGTTTTATACGGGTGGCGCATGAAGTAAAATTTCGAGTTTAGAAAAGCCTGAAAATTTGGATTTGCCAAATTTTCAGGCTTCTCTAAACTCGAAATTTTACTTCATGCTTAACCTGGGAGTGGAAAACACTTGTTCGACAACTATTAGAACCTTTAATGACAACACTGATTTTTTAAAGAAAATGGAAAACATACAATCTGTAGTTATTTTCGTAATCTTTACGAGTTTCGTTGATTATTTTGTTGTTCACTTTTTTGTAAGAATTTGGTGTTATCATTAAAGGTTTTAACAGTTTTTTTAACAAGAATTATCTGCTTCCAGATTAAATAGTGGAAATATCAGAAATTTCCAAAGAGAAAAGTTGCTTAGAATGATAGTTTCTTACTTGGCACAGTTTCAAGTCGAAATTCGAAGAAAAAAAAAATTACATTTTCGACACTTATAAGTCGAAAAAAACGTGTTTCTGGTTGAAATATCAAAAGTGTCTTAAAAGAAAAGTTGTTTAGAATGATTGTTTGTTGCTTGGTACAAAGTTTCAAGTCAAAATTCGAAGAAAAAAAAAAGACATTTTCGACACTTTAAAAGTCGAAAAAAACGTGTTTCTGGTGGAAATATCAAAAGTGTCTTAAAAGAAAAGTTGTTTAGAATGATTGTTTTTTGCTTGGTACAAAGTTTCAAGTCAAAATTCGAAGAAAAAAAAAGACATTTTCGACACTTTAAAAGTCGGAAAAAACGTGTTTCTAGTGGAAATATCAGAAATTTCTAAAGAGAAAAGTTGCTTAGAATCATTGTTTCTTGCTTGGTACAAAGTTTCAAGTCAAAATTCGAAGAATAAAAAAAAAACATTTTCGATACTTTAAAAGTCGGAGAAAACGTGTTTCTAGTGGAAATATCAGAAATTTCTAAAGAGAAAAGTTGCTTAGAATGATTGTTTCTTGCTTGGTACAAAGTTTCAAATCAAAATTTGAAGAAAAAAAAATTGACATTTTCGACACTTTAAAAGTAAAAAAAAACGTGTTTCTGGTGAAAATATCAGAAATTTCTTATGAGAAAAGTTGCTTAGAATGATTGTTTCTTGATAGGTACAAAGTTTTAAGTTGAAATTCGAAAAAAAAAATTACATTTTCGACACTTTAAAAGTCGAAGAAAAACGTGTTTCTAGTGGAAGTATCGGAAATTTCCAAAGAGAAAAGTTGCTTAGAATGATTGTTTCTTGCTTGGTACAAAGTTTCACGTCGAAATTCGAAGAAAAAAAATCGAAATTTTCGACACTTTAAATATAAAAAAAAACGTGTTTCTAGTAGAAATATCGGAAATTTCCAAAGAGAAATGTTGCTTAGAATAGTTTTTTCTTGCTTGGTACAAAGTTTCAAGTCGAAATTCGAAGAAAAAAAAAATGACATTTTCGACACTTTAAAAGTCGAAAAAAAACGTGTTTCTGGTTGAAATATCAAAAGTGTCTTAAAAGAAAAGTTGTTTAGAATGATTGTTTGTTGCTTGGTACAAAGTTTCAAGTCAAAATTCGAAGAAAAAAAAAGACATTTTCGACACTTTAAAAGCCGAAAAAACATGTTTCTGGTGGAAATATCAAAACTGTCTTAAAAGACAAGTTGTTTAGAATGATTTTTTTTTGCTTGGTACAAAGTTTCAAGTCAAAATTCGAAGAAAAAAAAACTTTTTCGACACTTTAAAAGTCGGAAAAAACGTGTTTCTAGTGGAAATATCAGAAATTTCTAAAGAGAAAAGTTGCTTAGAATGATTGTTTCTTGCTTGGTACAAAGTTTCAAGTCAAAATTTGAAGAAAAAAAATTAACATTTTCGACACTTTAAAAGTAAAAAAAAAACGTGTTTCTGGTGGAAATATCAGAAATTTCTTATGAGAAAAGTTGCTTAGAATGATTGTTTCTTGATAGGTACAAAGTTTTAAGTTGAAATTCGAAGAAAAAAAAATTACATTTTCGACACTTTAAAAGTCGAAAAAAAACGTGTTTCTAGTGGAAGTATCGGAAATTTCCAAAGAGAAAAGTTGCTTACAATGATTGTTTCTTGTTTTGTACAAAGTTTCAAGTCGAAATTCGAAGAAAAAAAATTGACATTTTCGACGCTTTAATAGTCGGAAAAAACGTATTTCTAGTGGAATTATTAGAAATTTCTAAAGAGAAAAGTTGCTTAGAATGATTGTTTCTTGCTCGGTACAAAGTATCAAGTCGAAATACGAAGAAAAAAAAAATTACATTTTCGACACTTTAAAAGTCCACTATGAAGGAAAATTTCAGGCTTTTCTTAACTCAAAATTTTACTTCATGCGCCACCCGTATAAAACACATTTGTTTTGATATTTATATCAAAATAAACGTAAGTAGGTGCATCCTAATGTACTTGAGGTTATTTCACGGTCCAAAAATGCGTCGAGTAGAAGTACAAGTACTTGGAAAATAAAGTGCTCACGGACAGAGTACTGAGTACATGAAAAGTACTTAGAGTACTTGTACTTGAGTACCGCCCAGCTCTGTATATTTAGTTTCTTGTTATTCCTAAGATAATATCGATACTTACAGTGTCCGTTGGAGACTTGAAATATAAAAACATTTTTCCTATCAAAACACACCAGCACTTCTTCGCATGCCCGTTCTTCACCTTTGTTAGCCATCCTTGCACCGACGGCTTGTTCTCCTCTTTACTTAACAACAGCTTAGTAGCGTTTCTTCGTTGCACGTTTTGCAAAATTCTTACCTATTTTAGGAAATATAACAAAACGAATGTGATCAATCATTATCGTAAATTCAATTATTATTTACATATGTTCGAAAGCGTAAACGCCATCTAATGCCCATTTGCTGAAGTAGCATCGTCAATAGCTGGCAAACTAAAGGTTTGTATACAGCAATTGTTCGTCCACAACAGGGCTTTATTTTATAGAATACAAATATCAAGAATATCAGTTTGTGTATATTTATCCAGTGAATGAATGAGCATCGAACACAAGTTTATATTTAATTATTATTGTTAATTACCCAATCTTCCATGGCCGTAATCGAATCGGCGGTGAGATAATACGTCTTCTTTCCCGTATCGATTTCAAAAGTGTTCGAGCCTTCTGCCCGCGTAATCTTACATATGTCGTCTAATAAAATTTGTCCCTGGGGTTTCCTATTAATATCACTTTGACCTTTGTAGTATGTGAGAACGCCGTGTTTTAACACGAACCAACGTTTTCGCCACGTTTTTAATTTACCACCTGAAAAGAAACATAATACTTCATTATACACAAAAACAGGAATAATTTTGAATCACAAAATAACTCGAACCATGCATACAACTTACGCAACTCAAATATTCACCTAGGGTGGCACAGATCGGCAGCTCACGCTAACAGTACGAATATATTTAGCATTAAAATATATTTAATTGATGAGGCGGATACATGATGAAACTCCATAATACTATTTGAAATAAAACAACGCAGTTGGAACGGTCAATTCACTTAATAAATTCATTAATAATTCTAAAGACAAATCTGATAAAACTACGAACTCTGGTGTGTATTTGCTAGAGTGTGGAGATTGCCCTAAGGTATACGTTGGACAAACTGGACGTAGCTTCCCAGATCGCATTTCAGAACATCAAAAATGCTTTCAATTTAAGAAAACCTCCTCAACCTACGCCAATCATTTAATCGAATACCAACATAACTTTAACCCTAAATTCAAAATTTTGCATGAATGTAACAAAAGTCGTAAATTAAACTTATTAGAAGAATTAGAAATTAATAAATATAACAAAAAAGGTATTCTATTAAATGACCAAATAGAAATAAATAATTCACCCCTAATCAATATTTAGTCGCTCAAAATTGTTTGTATTAGTTTCAGCCTAATTACCTCATTACCCCCCCTTCTATTAATTTAATTGCATTAGTATATAAGCTTTTACCTGTACTTTGTAAAATCATTATTTCATCTGCCTGATGAAGCCACTGTGTGGTGAAACATGTTGCAGTGTTCAACAATAAAAGTGAAACTGCACACTGCGTTGTTTTATTTCAAAAAAAAAAATGAAAATATATAATAAACTTCCAAATCATTTGAAATCTCACGATAGTGTTATATTTAAGAAACGTTTGAAGGAAATACTTAAAACAAGAGTATATTACAGTTTTAATGACTTTTTTGAGGATAACATTTAATATTTTTAATCTGTTGTGAATTGTGGTGTTTCGTTCTTATTATGTGCAATTGTAAATCTACATTTAGTTTTAAGTTTTTTAGTTTTTAATTTGTTAATTTTAAGTTGACCAACACCAATGTACTGTACACCTTGTATTTGATGGTAAATAAATATTTGATTTGATTTGATTCACTTCACTAAAATAGAGAACGCTACAACTTGCAACTTGACAACACATACAGGGATTTTTTCTTTTAAGTATACTTTCACATATTCCATATAAACATTTGTAAAATTAATGAACTAAACAAACTAAGTCGAAGTATATTTTGAACTTCACTTAAATCAGTGTTTAATACGCGTGGCGCATGAAGTAAAATTTCGAGTTTAGAAAAGCCTGATTTGGCTTGGTCGCTCCGCTGCGCTACGCGACCAAGCCAAATTTTCAGGCTTTTCTAAACTCGAAATTTTACTTCATGCTTAGTCTGGGATTGGAAACACTCGTTAGAGTCTTCAAACTGAAATGTTTTAACAAGTTCACAAATGTCTGAAAATTTAAATTGAAAAATCGTAACATGTACACTTAAAAGAAAAAAATCTTGGATTTAGTCACATTTAATAAAAAAGTGTTGTACAAACAAAGTAAAAAGTGTTTTATTGTGAAATTAACATGTATAACGAAGTAGAAGCCTCCAGAATACAGAAACAATAGATTCCGTTTTGAATTCCGTAGCATAATCCTATAATTTTAAATTTACTTGACAATTAGCGACTATTTTTGAAATAATTTTAATTTTAAATGTTACAAAATTTTAAAAATTATGTAATAAATTCCTAATAGAAGTATTAAGAGATTATTAAATATTTTTATTAAGAAACTAATTTCCTCCTACTCTTCATTTACTTGTATACTTAACGAAACTAATGAAACTTAAAAGTTCACTTAATAAATGTTTATTTGCATGTATATGTTTATTCTCGGCGAACTTTAATTAAATTGACAAACTTTAATGTAATTATAACACTCCTTTAATTAAGAGCGCTCTCAAACAAGCATCAGCCTCGTTGAAGAGCACTTACAAAATAAATTGTGCAGTTTCGGTCGTAATTTATTTATAATTAAGGACTGTTATGCACAGAGAGGAATATTTTTAAGTTCTCATTAACGCCAAAGTCCGCACTTCATTAAGCTAAATATTAATATTTAGCTGAATCATAAGGTTCATGAAAAGTTGAATTTGACTTTAATGAGCATGAATGTTATGATTATTAAAAGGCACGAAATGTTAAGAAATAGAAAAAGTAAAATCGTGACACAGTACTACTTTCTGTACCGTGCGATCGTTTAAATTATGATTTAGAGTAGGCGGCATTTTTTTTGTGCGGTTCCCAGAATGAGGTTATGGAAAACTAAGTGTTAGCAGTCAGTAGTGCCAATCTAAACGAAAAGGAGACCCTCTAACAAATGCTACAAACGCACTTCCCCGGGTGCGAAACACTAGACGTCGATTCACACGATGTCAAGCAAAACTCAACTGAGCCGCACGACGAGGATAAGAAATTAGCTATGAATATACACTGGCGAAAGAAATTAACGCATCATTTGTGATTTTTTTCATATCTTGGAATCGAGTTTTCTTTGAACACAAACATATTTTTACAATAAGAAATCTTATCAAGCATGCTGTTTTACATGTTGTGTTTTGTCTTTTGTTCTCATGGTTTTCTGTCAATAAATAAAATGAAGCACTTTTCATTATTCTGACTGTAAGAAAGGTTCATATAAAATTTCTTTTTGAGTTTGTTTTCAAGTAATTGTTAAAATTAAGTGCTAAATAGTGAAGAATGAATATGGATAGACGTCCGAATCTTAATTTAAGCAGTGAAGAAGCTGTGATTGTGGTTACACTTGCAGAAGAAGGTAGGAGTCAGCGTTACATCAGTCAGCGTCTTGGTGTTAATCAATCGACCGTATCCCGTGTCTTGAAGAGACATCGGGAAACTCAGGCATACTCAAGAAGGCCAGGACAAGGAAGAAAAAGGGCCACAACTGCTGTTCAAGACGTTTTTTAATGATGCAGACGTTACGCGAACGGTTTATTACGGCTCCTAGGCTACAAAATATGCTCGCAGAGATCCACAATGTTCATGTAAGTTCCGTTACCATCAGAAAAAGGTTACGTGGTTTAAATTTAACTCGAAAACAGCGGCAAAAGGACCACAATTAACCGCAGACCATCGCAGAGCCAGGTTAACATTTGCGCAAGAACATGGAAACCGGTTACAGGCCGATTGGGCTAATGTTATGTTTAGCGACGAGTCCAGATTTTGTCTTTACGGCAGTGACAGACGAATGCATGTGTACAGACGGCCAGGTGAACGTTATGCGCAGTGTAACATTGTTCCGACTGTTATGTTTGGTGGAGGCTCTTTTATGGTGTGGGGTGGTATCACTTTAGAGGCTCGTACGGAGTTGGTGGTCATACCAAGAGGAAGCATCACGGCAGCGTCTTATATTGCAAACATTTTAGAACCATCCGTAATGCCTTTTGCTCCCTTTGGAGGAAACGATTTCCTGTTTATGCATGACAATGCAAAGCCACACAGTGCCCGAATTGTACAACAGTATCTTGACCTAGTGGGTATCAACACAATGCAATGGCCAGCCAGGAGTCCCGATCTTAATCCAATCGAACACCTATGGGACGCGATGGGCAGACGCCTTAGAGCTCTTCCTCGGCGTCCAAGCAATCAACAAGAGCTTGGACAAAGATTGCAGGAAATTTGGGAAGATATTAACCAGGATGAAATTGGATCATTAATTAACAGTATGAGCCGTCGCTGTCAGGCAGTTATTCGAGCAAGAGGAGGAAACACTAGATATTAAGTCTTATAATCACATGTTAACTTTTTTCCTCTTTTTATTTATGACATTATTTTAGTCATTAATGAAAGAAAATGTGTTGAAAATCATTATTATAGTTCAGTTGGTTTTGTTGTTACTTTTTTTGTTTTTAAACATCAAAACTTTATTTTTAAATTAAAAAAATTAATGTGATGCGTTAATTTCTTTCGCCAGTGTAGTTACAAACCAAACCATAACATGGGCAATTAAATCATTCAAACTATACAAGTCCTCAGGACCAGATGGGATATATCCGGCCCTGCTCCAATAGGGATCGCCTGGACTCGCGACACTGCTCAGGGCCATCTAAAGGGTGATTCAATTTGAATTTCCACATTACAATCTAAAATATTTTTGACACGCCACTGTATTTGTCAAGGGCAGCGTGTGATTTCTAACCTAAAAAGTTAAACAAAAGTAGTCATGGAGCAATATACGCAAGAACAACGTGTTAAAATTATCCAAGCATATTATGAAAATGGCCGATCGAGGAAAAGTGCATTTCGTGCTTTACGTGAAGTTTGTGGTGCGCAAAATCGACCTTGTGAGAGGACAATTTGGAATGTGGTCCAAAAATTCGAACAAACTGGATCCGTAGCTAACATCAAAACCCCTCAGCGTGCTCGTTGAGGTCGTTCGGAACAAAATATTGCCATTGTTCGCGAAAGCGTGGCCGAAAATCCAAGCACATCGATCGCAGCAAGTGGGCCTTACGTATTCCACTGCACAGCGAATTTTAACAAAAGATTTGAAGTTACACCCGTACAAACTCCAAATAACACAGGAATTGAAGCCTCGAGACCATCAACAGCGCATTGTGTTTGCCGAATGGATAAGAGAACAAGGGGTACATTTTTCAATGAAAATTATCTTTAGCGATGAGGCACATTTCCACGTTGATGGCTTCGTAAATAAGCACAATTGTCGTATTTGGGGATTGGAAAATCCAAGAGAGATTGTTGAAACGAAAATGCATCCTCAAAAGGTCACTGTTTGGTGTGCCTTTTGGTCCGGAGGCGTAATTGGCCCATTTTTTTTCGAGGATCATGCGGGGAACTCTGTTACGGTTAATGGCGTTCGTTATCGGAACATGATAACAGATTTTCTTTGGGAGCAGTTGGAAGATATGGATATCGAAGATTTATGGTTTCAACAGGACGGTGCCACCTGCCACACAGCAGGAGAAACGATACAATTACTGCGCGGCAAGTTTCCCGGTCGCATTATTTAACGGTGACTTCAATTGGCCGCCGCGATCGTGTGATTTAACTCCCGCAGATTTTTTCCTTTGGGGGTATCTGAAGAGCAGAGTATACAAGAATAAACCGAACACCATTGCAGAGCTGAAACAGGAGATCAGACGCGAAATACCCGGCATAGAACCTGATTTGTGTCGCAGAGTAGTCGAAAATTTTAACAAACGAATTACGTCATGTCACATGAGCCGCGGCGGTTATTTACATGATATCATCTTTCACACATAATTGTAATGAACTAACCTTAAAGGGCAAATAATTTTTTTATATTTGTCAACTTCTACGTGTTTTTTTATTATTTTTAATGTGGAAATCCATAATGATTCACCCTTTATATAGTTACAAACCAAACCATAACATGGGCAATTAAATCATTCAAACCATACAAGTCCTCAGGACCGGATGGGATATATCCGGCCCTGCTCCAATGGGGATCGCCTGGACTCGCGACACTGCTCGGGGCCATCTACCGTGGCTGCCTGGAGCTCCGTTACGTACCCAGGTCCTGGAGAATGGTAAAAGTAGTGTTCATTCCCAAACCTTGCAGGAATGACTACACGAACACAAAATCATTTAGACTGATCAGCTTATCCTCGTTTATGATAAAAACGCTAGAGAAGCTATGTGATCGCCACATTAGGTATAACATTCTCAAGACCAAATCTATACACCCAAACCAACACGCCTCCACACCTGGAAAAAGCACTGAATCTGCCCTACACCTGGCGGTCTCAAGAATTGAACAGGCATTGGCAAACAAAATGACCACACTCGGGACTTTTATTGATATCGAAGGAGCCTTTGACAAAACATCCTTCCAAAACATACACAAAGCACTCAATAAATCAGGTGTCGACAAAATGCTCTGCAGCTGGATAGGAAATATGCTACACAGCAGACAAGTCACAGCATCTCTTGCAGATGTCACGTTGAAAACAACAGCCACCAGAGGCTATCCGTAGGGCGGAATCCTATTACCACTTTTGTGGACACTACTGGTAAATTAACTGCTAACGAAACTAAACATCCAAGGATTCTATACGGTGGGATACGCGGATGACATAGCAATACTCCTGAACGAGAAATACGAAAACATCCTATGCAACAGAATGCACGATGCACTCACAACTGTGGAAAACTGGTGCAAATCCAACTCACTATCAGTGAACCCCACAAAAACAGTAGTAGTGATGTTCACCAACGAACACAAGATAGGCTCATACACTCTGCCTACCTTGTTTAGTAAAAACTAACGCTATCGAAAGAAGTCAAATACCTAGGAGTTAACCTTGAATCCAAATTAAATTGGTCCAAACACCTTGAATACAAAACTGATAAAGCAAGCAAAGCCTTCTGGCAATGTAGGAGAGCTACCGGTCTAATAATACCTGTGTATATCCAGAGTGCTATCTTCGGTGACAGTCCTCAGGTATTGCCGATTACCTGGGGACTATCACCGAAGATAGCACTCTGGATATACACAGGTATTATTAGACCGGCACTCGAGTATGGTGCTCTAGTTTGGTGGCCGAGGACGAACCAAACAGGAGCAAAAGCAAAACTAAACCACATCCAAAGGCTAGCGTGTACGTGCACAACTGGTGCATTTAGAACAACATCCATCGTAGCATTGGAAACGATACTCTGCCTCCCACCGCTTGATATACATATCAAAGTGGCAAGAAAGTGCAGAAAGACTGGAAGCCATGGACACTTGGTCATACCAAACCCCAACAGGACACGGAAGCATTCTCAAAAGGGGCCTGCCCCATCTGAGCGGCAAACAACACCAGAAGATCCCCCAATACATCTTTAACAAGAAATACACTGTGAACTCAAATGAGCAAACACAAACGAAAGACCACTTTATGTTCGCAGATGGAAGCAAAACAAAAACAGGCTGTGGAGCGGGCGTATACTCGGAAGCTCTAAACATCCGCAAATGTCTTCCCATAGAAAACCATGCTACCGCAACACAGACCGAAATCTACGCAATCATGGAGAGCGCCAAACTAATCTCAGAAAAGCAACTGAGAAAACAAAACATAACTATCGTCACCGATAGCACAGCTGCATTAGCAGCACTAGATAAGTTCAAAATAACATCAGAACTAATATATGAATGCGTAGAGACACTAACCATAGCAGCGACACTCAACCGCATAACATGGACGAAAGGCCATAACAATAACGAGGGGAACAACAACGCGGACGAACTTGCGCGTGAGGCAGCATCATCAACAACAGCAACAAACTATGCAAAAGTAGGACTATCCCCGCGGTCCTCGAGTACATGCGCGAGTTCACCGCTAAAACGCACAAATCCAAATGGAAAAACTTAACAACGTGCGGCCAAACCAAGGCATACTTACCAATCAATACCTGACCGCAAAAAAAACAAAGAAGCTCCTAGAACTCTCCAAGCAAAACTTACGAACACTAACCGGCTACATCACCGGACACTACAGCTTCCAAAAGCACCTCGCAAAAATAGGGATCATCAACGATACCATATGCCAAGGATGCAACGAAGATGAGACAGCAAGGCACATACTTCACGAGTGTCCGGCCCTGTAAAAACTAATGGAAACCCAGCCCAACGTGAAGGACCCGGATGGAACTGGTCCGTCGCACAAATATTGGCAATTACCAGTAGTGCGGAGTGGGTCTGACCATCAGGAGGGAGGCACTACAATGGGCCTAAAACTTAGCCTAAGTGGGCGCGGTTGCGGCTGCCCTCCCGACAACCAATCCTTAGTGCCAATCTAATTTAAAATTCAAAGCCTACTCTAAATCATGTTTTAAATGATCGCACAGGACATTTACATCAAATTTGAATTTTTTGCTTATATTGCTATTTTTGACTTACCTAGCTTTGCTAATGATCCGCTCTTTTCTAAATTCTCCGACCGTTTCGGACTGTCCAGATAAGAAGCTCTTAACAATAATGATGATTCTAGACTCGTTGTATCACAGCTGAGAGCATCCGGGGGTACGGCATAATCGTCCGACATGCCGGATTCAAAGGAGGTATCTGAAACGCCTGTTTGTTTAACAAACAGTGCGAGGGTTTGATTATTTCATGAAAATGGTGAAGAAATAAATAAAAGAAGCGGAAACATAAATAAAATATGAACATAGTGGCTTGCAAAAATTAGGACAGCAAGTAATTGCAGATATAGACAAATAAATAAATAGATTCGAAATTTATAGATTAAAATTAGATTAGACTAAAATTGTTCAGGCTTTTCTAAACTCGAAATTTTAATTCATGCGCCATGCGTATAAAACACTGATTTACAGTAAAGTTAAAAAAACACACATTTTTAACAACCCTGCTTCAAACCAATAGAAGCAGGGTTGTCAAAAATGTGTGTGTTTTTTCAACTTCACTGTAAATCAGTCTTTTATACGCGTGGCGCATGAAGTAAAATTTCGAGTTTAGAAAAGCCTGAAAATTTGGTTTGGCCGCTCCGCGCTTCGCGCTACGCGACCAAACCAAATTTTCAGGCTTTTCTAAACTCGAAATTTTACTTCATGCTTAGCCTGGGAGTGGAAACACTCGTTCTAAACTTTATATTGCACGTTTTTATATAAAATCGACGAATGCCTGAAAATTTACAGCGTATATATACATTATGTGTATTTAAAAAAAAATCAAACCAAACCAAACCAAATTTTCAGGCTTTGCTAAACTCGAAATTTTACTTCATGCTTAGCCTGGGAGTGGAAACACTCGTTCTAAACTTTATATTGTACGTTTTTATATAAAATCGACGAATGCCTGAACATTTACAGCGTATATATACATTATGTGTATTTAAAAAAAAATCATAGTATGTAATACAATAAGTTATTCGTAGAAATCATAAAAATAAGTACCGAAGAAATTTACCTAAAATCAACTTTTAGAGTTAACTCTATAATTGCTCGGCCGTTAATGGGTTCAATCAGTATATTTTATAAGTAAAGATTGAAACAAAAATAAACAGCAAACTAAAATTAAATTGCATGATGAATGATGAATTCAGGAGTCAAATATGAAATTTGTTTTTAATGTATTCTGGTTCTTTTGTATTTTACCTCTCGTTTTACTTTTACTGGGCGACCCACTGCTACTCGAAGCCGTCCTTTTCCCAGGACTCGAACCGGACGTTTCACCTGAGCTCCTGCTGTGCGTATTCGTTCCTCCATCTACAGCCTAAACTTTCCAAATAGAAAAGTAATGTAATATCAAACAATAAAATAAAGCACTAAAAAACAAAGGGGAGTAGGTAACCTATAATTTTTGTTTTGATATTTGCAAAGAGATATATGCGGATGATATGGTGCTTCTGACGAGGGACTGGGGAGAGATGAAGGAGGTGATGCAGACAGTAGAGAGATATATGGACAAGAGAGGTCTGCGAGTAAATGCAAGGAAAACAAAGTGGGTGAGATTTAGGAATAAAGGAAGGGAAGGAAGAGTGGGTGAATTGAAATGAAAGGGGGAGGTGATTGAGAGGGCGAAGGAGTTTAAATACTTAGGCTTCATATTTAAAGGTACGGGTGGATACGGGGAGCACGCCAGATGGGTTCAAGGGAAAGCAAGGAAAAAATGGGGAAATGGTTTGCGAGCAACTTCCAATTGGCGTGTAAGTTGTGGGATGCGTGTGTGAAGCCTGTTTTGTTGTATGGGGTGGAAACATGGGTGATAAGGGAGTATGCATGTATTGAGAAAGAGCAGTTTTGGTTCCTGAAGCAGATTTTGGGGGTTGAAAGATCAACCCGTAGATACATTCTACTTCAGGAAACCAATAGAATGAGTGTGCATGGTGTTCAATGGAGAGAGTGGTGAAATATGAGATGAAGTTGTGCGAATTGGAAAATGAAAGAGGTGTGGGGAACGTGCAGGCGAATAGGAGTAAGTGGAGGATGGAGCGCAGAAAAAGCGCAGAAAAATGTATGAAATGGCAAGAAAGTCAGAGAATATTGTAAATAAGTGGTTAGAGCAGTGGTGGGGAAACTTTTTTTAAGACGGGCCATTTGTAATAACTAGACAATCGTAGCGGGCCAAAGAATAATGCTTAATCGTAGGTAGGTAGTTTTTATGCGGGTCGTCACATTAAGAAGTAAGAACGCGTTCAAACATTCTCACGACGGCACTCTTAAACAGGCCGGATTAAACCTTTCCGCGGGCTGGACTTGGCCCGCGGGCCCTAGTTTCCCCATCACTGGGTTAGAGAATGGAGTAAATATGGCGGCATGGATAAAAGAGAAGTGGAAGGAGGTGAAGATGCAGGAGAGGTGAGGGTGTATCGGAAGGAGGGGATACAATCTGATGTATGAAAGGTGGTGAGTGCATGGGAGCGTGCCAAGGTACCTGACTAATAGTGACTTGTCAAAGGAGGATAAGATAACCCTGGCAAGAGCTAGATGCGGTTCGGAGGAGAGAGGAAAGCAGAGCAATGCATGAAAGGGCAAGAACATCAGAGAATATTGTGAATGAGTGGAATGGAGTAAATGTGGCGGCATGGATGAAAGAGAAGTGGAAGGAGGTGGAGATGCGGGAAAGGCAAGCGTGTATCGGGAGGAGTGGGTTCAATCCGATGTATGAAAAGTGGCAAGTGCATGGGAGCGTGCCAGGGTACCTGACTAATAGTGACTTGTCAAAGGAGAATAAGATAACCCTGGCAAGAGCTAGATGCGGTTCAGAGGAGAGAGGAAGGAAGCTTTGGATGGGAGAAAGGCATGGTAGATGTATGCTGTGGGCAAGTGGAATGGATACATGGAGCCATCTGGCACAGGAGTGTGAAGGGGTATGTAAGGAATGGTTGGGGGAAACAGGAGGGTAACCGAAAGGATGGAGCTGGTCTAAGGATTGTAGTGAGACTGGGTTGGTAGAGGGAGATCAAACGAAAGGACCATTAGAATATATATATACAACTTTAATTTTGTAAGTAGACTTTTTTATACCAATAAAAGTTGTTTTTTTGGTACAATAAAACAGTTTTAACGTGTTTACGCGTCTACTTGAGTATTGAGTTGGTAAACATTGATTTTGCCTTTTTTCCAATTTTTATTTGTTGGACTAAGGTTGTTTTTCCCATGGACCCTTCATATTTACTTATCTATCAAAACGCATTATAATTTATTTTCGATAACCATCGACTTAATAAAAAAAAACTCACCGTCGTGTTATTCCCTTCACCATCACTGGAATCGTCCGATGAATCCCCTGTAAAAGGCATCGACCTAATCTGACTAGCCCTTCCTTTAACCGTCGCGTAAACAGGCACAGGAATATCCTGATAGCCCGCCTGCTCAGGCCCCATATCACTAGGCGTAGTCCCCGTCAAGGTCAACCCATCGGCGGCCACTTGGTATATCCTATCCTCCCAACTAGGAAACCTATGAAGAGGAGGTGTGGGCGCTCTAGGCCAAGGAACTTTTTCCCTACTGGGGGTGTATATTTCAGCATAATCGTGCGCTAGATCGGAATCTGAAGCACTCGAAGGAACTCGGCCTAGGTTTAGGTTGTCAACAGCAGCGCGTAGATCCTCGGCCAAAGGATCCATGTTGGTGTTGCTCGGGATAAAGTTGACGCTGGTGACTAGGTTGCTTGGTATTAGAGGTTGATGTGAGGGTTCAAAGCTACCTATACCGAGAAAAAATAATGACAATTTGTGACGTTTTAAGTTTATAATTACTTCAGTCGCCTATTTCTAAAAACCCCTACATCCATTGTTTTCAAATGGATTTAGGTGTTTTTGGAAATAGGCGAGTGCTTACAAAAATCAGGTATCTCAATAATCCCTTGCATAACCCCTCAATACACCCCTGAATGAAATGTGCAACATTCCCCCTATCAACCAACGCCTAGAACACCTCTACTTTAAGTTTGCTACTAATCCCAATATAACCAATATTAGTAACCACCTTTGTATCTCTCGCAACCCAAACATATACCCTAAATTTAAATTTCCTACCACAACAATGTTTCAATTCATCTCATTACATCAGTCGGATGCAGGCAATGACGTTAGCGATCATGACGTATAGAACATGAAAAATACAGACAGAGACTAGACACAGACAGGCGGAAAGACCAACTACGGTCGATAGCCAATTTCACAATTTTAAAAATTAAAAATTTTGTGTAGTTTATGTTAATGTACTGTAAACTTAGTCTTATGTAATTATAATTCAGAAATAAAGATATATATATAAATATAATGTTGTTAATTATTATTGATTTATTTTAAAGTGTTATCACAATCGCTGAAAATAAAAAATAATAATAATAAAATGTTTTAAAAAAAATTCAAGTTGGTATATTGGTTATGCATTGTGCAAATATTTACGTACCGGATACACAGACCGATTGATGTCTTCTATGCCTATTCGAGAGTGATGTGGATGTGGACCCCGGTTTGGGTTCCGGTGAGCAACTTTCCGACCGTCTCCTGTCCGCCAAAGCCAGATGATTCTTGAGCAGTTCCAGTTGTTGGTTGCACTTGATGTTTTGCTCGCGCAGTGTTTGATTCTGCTGTTCCAGTTCTTTCAGCTTATTCGTGACCCATTCTTTTATTCGAGCCGCTTTGGCTTCTACTTGTCTGGCATCCTGGAGGCGGAGTTGGCGCTGCTCCTCGACCTCGCCCTCGAGACGATTGATCTGGGTGCTGTTCGTGTCACTCTGCTGCGACCATGCCAGCTTCTGTTCCATTATTCGAACCTAGAACAAATGAAAACAGTTATAAGTGAAATAAGTGAAACAAACCAAGTGTTTTAATTTGAATTTAATTTAAATCATCCAGTATTAAAACAGTTCATTAACGAAAGATCAATGTGCTACTTTTAGTGATAAAATCATATCGGCTATTATAAAGGGAATTTCTCTTTTAAGTACATCCCCGATGAGTGTGTGGTAAATTTACCTGAATTTGTTCTTTTAGTAAAAACATCCAATTTGAGGCTGGTAACGAATGTGTGCACTCCATGGTGAAACATAAGGAAAAATTTAGAGTTTCTAAAGGGTGTTTTTTTAGCTGCATGAGAAGTTTCGATGGTAGTTGTCTATCTATACTCAATGACCCTCGACAAATTTTCCTATCCATGTTTACAGCATGGATAGGAAAGAAAACATCGAATTTTGAAAAAATCTCGAATTTGGGTTGGTTTTCAGTGCGTTTTTAACTTCACTTTAAATCAGCGTTTTATACGTGTGGCGCATGAAGTAAAATTTCGAGTTTAGAAAAGCCCCGTGAAAATTTGTCTCGGGTCGCTGCGCGACCCTCGACAAATTTTCTACACGGGGCTTTTCTAAACTCGAAATTTTACTTCATGCTTAGTCTGAGGGTGGACAACACTCATTCTTAGAAGTTTCAAATTGAAGGATCACTCTAGATTACAAAGTTTATTACCATTTTACAAAGGCTACAGCTCGAAGGACCAATCATGATCTTCGGAGATCAAAGGACTACAGGGAATCGAAGTTTTTTTACAAGAAAACAACGAATATCTAAAGGTTTACAGCATAGATAGGAAAGAAAACATCGAATTTGAAAAAATATCGAATTTGGGTTGGTTTTCAGTGCATTTCTAACTTCACTTTAAATCAGTGTTTTATACGCGTGGCGCATGAAGTAAAATTTCGAGTTTAGAAAAGCCCCGTGAAAATTTGTCTCGGGTCGCTGCGCGACCCTCGACAAATTTTCTACGCGGGGCTTTTCTAAACTCGAAATTTTACTTCATGCTTAGTCTGGGAGTGGACAACACTCGTTGTCAGAAGTTTAAATTTAAGGATCACTCTAGATTATTTTTTGTTTTGGGTTTTACGTCATCTATTTCCGCTGCTATGGCCTATCATGACGCCGGAGATTAGGTCTACAGCTCGAAGGACCAATCATGGTCTTCGGAGACCAAAGGACTACAGGGAATCGAAGTTTTTTACAAGAAAACAACGAATATCTGAAGGTTTACAGCATGAATAGGAAAGAAAACATCCAATTTTGAAAAAATATAGAAGTTGGGTTGGTTTTCAGTGCATTTTAACGTCACTTTAAATCAGTGTTTTAACGCGTGGCGCATAAAGTAAAATTTCGAGTTTAGAAAAGCCCCGTAAAAATTTGTCTCGGGTCGCTGCGCGACCCGAGACAAATTTTCTACGCGGGGCTTTTCTAAACTCGAAATTTTACTTCATGCTTAGTCTGGGAGTGGAAGACAGTGTGATGTTTAAAATACAACACAACTATTAAAATCTGTATCGTCGGGTGATATGTAAGCAAATTATGGGTCCTAGGAGTTGCCAAATGAGTGAGTTACTCAACTGTTTCTAAGGCACTCTTTACAAAAGCCAAGAGATTCAAATTTTACATATAAAATGTACAATAAAATGATTAAAAAAATAAAAACGAAAATAAAAAACGAAATTTAAAAAAATCCGTTTTCTTGACAATATCTCAAAAATGAAAGATGATATTACAAATTTGTTTGCAGATTATTATTGGGCTTTAAAATACGCAACTTTGCCCCAATTTAACCGACTCTCTATCTCTTCAAATAACCCACGTCCCCATACGTTCTGTTGAAATACGGGCACCCTGTATATGATATAAACAAAACATTGATTTCCTCCGTGTTAAATATCATATTGGTTCCCCTAACCAATTTAATAAATGAATGCATTAGAGAGAGTGCGTTCCCATCGCCACTAAAATGTTCTAAAGTTATTCTGATAGGGGTCATTCAAAAAGTACGTACACGCTCCCGGGGGGGGAGGGGGTTGGTCACGGGTGTACGGAAACGGGGGGGAGGGGGCGAATGAAAAGTGTACGTACACCTCGTTCCTTCTTAATAATTTGATTTTGATTCTAATTTGTATATACTTCGATCTCTATCGATTCACTTGATGTATTCATCGTATTACATGTGAACTAAGCTTTATACGGGCGCGTTTCGAACAAGTTTCCAAGTGCTGCCATCTATACTTCCACGGTGAAATCCATTCGAACTCCAGGTCATAACCTAGAAAGGCTTCGTTCGAGATAACAATCTGAAGAAAACGTTCAAGATAAAATACGTGAAAGGAAGGTAAGTGTTGCTACACAAAATCACTCATTGCGATAACCTAACAGATAATAACCAAATATCCATGAATGTCCGCCAAACGTAAATTGATATACAAAAGTAAGTAAAAATATTGTCATTTTCAGAAATGCAACATGGACCGGAACAAAAAGTTTCAAGAACTGTTTAAACAGTACAAAGAGGCCTAATAGGATAATCCTGATATGCAACCTGCTAAATTGCAAAAGATCAGTACTGACTTTTGGAACGATGCGAAGTCAAAAGATGATTTCGAGCAACGCATCGAGGAAAAGTTACGAGAGCTTTTCAAAATGGCGAGTACGAAGAAAGGCGCACTGATGTCATTTTGGATCAAGGTATTGTGTCATCTGAAAATGACATTCAGTCACATGATTATCTTAGAATTATATACCCGCTAATAATTGAATAATAACAATATTAATGTAAAAACAATAAATATATATTATATATTTATTGTTTTTACATTAATATTGTTATTATTCAATTATTAGCGGGTATATAATTCTAAGATAATCATGTGACTGAATGTCATTTTCAGAGTACGACAAATCCAACTGCGGTCGCAAGTAAAGCATCCACCTCCGGGTCTGATCTTGGTCCAGGTTCAGCAGCGAGTGATCCAGGAAACAAACCATCGACCAGTGGGACCGATCTCTCTCAAGAGGTCCAATCCGACGAGCCAGGCACAGCGAAGTACAAAACTCCAGCCCAAGACGCTGTGTCTAAAGAGATATTGCGTTTGGATTGTGACATTCAGGGATTAACCATAAAGAAAAATGCAAACTTACTCTCGGAGGAAGAAGAAAAATCTCTGAAAGACAAGAAACTGAAATTGGACGAGTGCAGACAAAAACTGGCAAAGTTGAAGAAAGAGCAAGAGCGATCAGTCAAAACCAGAGCTGTGTTCAAACGGAAACTACAGGAAATCGCCGAGAAGGATCCATCAAACTCTTGGATGACAAGAACGAAGAAAGGACGACCGACGATCGAAGCAGACCAGCCGGACCTTCTACAAACGATTGTCGACATCGTCACCTACGGAGGAGCGGCTGATTCCCGACGCAGAACCGACATGATACGTTCCGTGAAGACTTTGGATGAGCTGACAAACGCATTGAAGACTGAGTTCGGCTTCACTCTCAGCAGAAGTAGCGTTTATTTGCGTTTACTACCTCGGCGAGCAGATTCTACAGAAGGCAAACGTCATATCCGGACAGTCCCAGTCAAACTCATCAAAGCACAAAACGAGACTCATCGAACTCACACTGATGGTAAATTTGCGGCCGCTACGATTGGAAATCTGGAGGTATTGGCATCGGTACTGGGACCAAAGGAAGTCTTCTTCATAAGCCAGGATGACAAAGCCCGCGTGCCCATCGGACTAACTGCAGCAAACGAACAGTCCCCGTTGCTGATGCACTTGGAGTACCGCGTCCAGCTACCAGACCACGATTGGGTGATAGCTCCATCGCACAAGTTAATACCCTCCGTTTATGCTCTGATTGAAGTCGACCAAAATAAAATTCAGAGGAAAGATGCGGTCTCCTATTCAGGACCAACGTACATAGCCATTCGATCAGCTAAACATTCATCGTCGACAGCCTTTTCCCACGCCACAGATGTCGACCACATTTTCGCGATGGATGAGTTCGCCGACGTGCTGAAACGGACTGACGGTTTGGCTAAACCTGTCGGGATATTCACAGTTGATGGTGGTCCGGACGAGAACCCGAGGTACGTGAAAGTGATTCAAACTGCAATTCATCATTTTCTGGACCACGATCTGGATGCTCTGTTCGTGGCCTGCAACGCCCCAGGACGAAGCGCATACAATCGCGTTGAAAGACGCATGGCTCCATTGAGTAGAGAGCTTAGTGGAGTTATACTTCCACACGACCACTTCGGAAACCACCTGAATTCCAGAGGTCAAACTGTTGATGCTGATCTGGAAAAGCAAAATTTCGCAAAGGCAGCAACTGTTTTGGCGGAAATTTGGTCGCAGGTAGAGATTGATCATTTCCCTGTGATAGCCGAATATATTGACCCAGAGAAATCGGAAATGAGTCCTACGCAGCTTCTCGAAAAAGATCTAGCTTGGGAAGCCAAACACGTGAGAAGCAGCCAGTACTGTCTGCAAATTGTGAAATGCAAAGATGAATCTTGTTGCTCTCAGTTCCGAAGCTCGATCCTGAAAGTTTTGCCGGAAAGATTTTTACCAGCGCCTGTACCCATAGCTCAAACTGACGAAGGACTGCAACTCAACGAACCGTCTGGTGAATTCCCATCACTGTTTCTGCTTCAAACCCTCCAACCGTCTATAAAAGCTGATCTCCAAGACCACTCTTCTGCTGATGTTGAATTGCCTTACGATACAGCATGCCCGTCAGTCAAGAAGGACTTGAAGCGAAAGATCTGTCCCAAATGCAAGTTGTACTTCGCTTCGTTAACTTGTCTGAAAAAGCACCAAGCCTTTTGCAAATCTGTTTGCGATTTGCCGAAAGTCCGACCCGTCCGGATAGCAGCTCGTCGTCAAAGGGAGGCTTTGGCCATCATCCGCAACATCGAAGAGCAGGGGGACGCAGAATGGATCGAAGAGGACTTCATCGACGCCGAAACACCGGAGGTGGTCACGGAGGGCTGTAACGAGAGTCTTGCGGCAGTTGTGTCGCTGAAGGAGCATATGCAATCTCCATGGGAATGATATAAATATCTATAAATGTTGTTTCGTAATCGTTATTGTAACCGTTTTTGCCCACTGATACGGCAGCTAATATTTTATTTGTGTTAGTTGTATATGAAAGGATATATTTGTGATCTCATTATGATATAAAGACAAATAAAGACGAAATAAAATATGTTGTAAATTTATTGTGTTTTCCTTCAAGTAATTCAATTATTTCAGCGCTAGGGGGGGGGGGGGGTACTGATGTGTACGTACACGCAGGGGGGTAGCTGGTGATTGTACGGAAGTGTACAGAGGGGGGGAGGGGGTCAAAAAATGGAATTTTTGGTGTACGTACTTTTTGAATGACCCCATATTTAAAAAAAGTGACCCTAAAAATCCTGGAAATTACAGACCTATTTCTGTTACTTAGGCCTCATTAGGCCCATTGTGCTTCCTCCCGTCGATTACCCAGCCTCAGCTCAGCCAGCCTACCTGGTTTAGGTAGTCTAGCAAAGCCGAGGTGGGTAGATCCCTTATGTAGGCCATTGCAGGCCATCTTTCACCCAGTAAGGAGCCTCTAGTTGACGAGAGTGCCGGGCAATCGCTGAGATACCCTTTATTGAACTGATTCTTAAAACCCAACTTCAAGATTCCTTTGAATCGAACCATCTGCTTAATAACTACCAATTTGGATTCCGAAAAGACACATCCAGTAGCGATGCTATTAACAGCTTAACAGATTTTATCGTGAATTCTTTTGAGAATAACCATTCCGCATCCAGTATTTTCTTTGATCTTTCAAACGCATTTGACTGTGTGTCACACAATATATTGCTATGCAAATTATCTTATTACGGCATTCAATCAAAATCTATTAAATTAATACAGTCGAATTTACCTGATAAAGTACAATTACCTAACTTTAACGAATTCTATTCACATCTTCAATTAACAACGAGTGGTGTTCCGCAGGGATCTGTACTCGGGCCGCTACTGTTTTTAGTTATTATAAACGATAAAGTATTTTGTGATAAAACAATAAACTTCACACTAAAAGACTGTTATTCCTTACTTTACTTTTTATAAAAAGTGAATGAAATAAGGAATAACAGTATTTTTATGGTTAAGCATTAAATGAGTAATACGTAAAACATGTAAAGGAGCATACATTGGTCAATCTGGTAGAAATTTTGAAATTAGAATTAAAGAGCATATGAACTCATTGCGTTTAAAAAACAACAGGTCCACCTTTGCAACACATTTATTGGAAAACAACCATACCTACACTGAAAACAGCATGCTTTCAGTAATCCATTTGTCGGATAAAGGCCGAAGAATGGATTTACTAGAAGCGCTGGGAATTCACAACTTAAAAGCTAATCCGGAAATTCCCCTCATTAATGACCACACCGACATAATGTATACCCCTCTTTGATGCTTTAATATCGTATGTTCAATAAAATAAAACCTCTAGATTGTTGTTTCGTGTTGTAGGCGTTCACTTTGTGGTACATCTTAAATACACTTGTAAATAAAACACTTTTTACTTTCCAGTGGTTAAACAAAGTAAAAAGTGTTTTATTTACAAGCCTCTAGATTGTCGTGGAATATATTCTAAGTTGGCAACTGTGAAATTATACATTAAAATTATTATGTCTGACGTTTTATATGACAATTTCTAAAGCGTGTAGCCAACCTAAATTAAAAAAAGATTAAATCATGGCACTCTAGAGGTTCTTTTTTATTGAACATACGATATAAAAGCAATGTATACATAATTTTAGGCACTTAGTTTGATAATGACTAGCTTGTAGTCAAAACTATAGTCACTGAAAAGTAAAAATAAAAGTGGTGAAACAAAATTAAGTGTTTTAATTAAAAAAATTAATACGCAATAGGTATTTAATATTCAAGATCACATTGACAACCCCGTTGATGTGACTCAATGAATGCGCAATTTTACAAACTGCACATCAAAGGATACAAAATCGCTGAGAAATTAATTTACCATACAAAATCAAATATCCAACATCAAACCAAGCTTTTTTTTAATTCTAGCAAAATCAAACATACCCATCTTGCTAATGAATAATCCCCCTGGCAAAAACTCACTGGCACAAAAATATTCACCCTCGTTTTCAACAAATAAAAGCGAGCTTGGAGATTAAAAAATAAGGGTGAGCACAATGAGCAGCCCGAGTTAACTGTTAACTGTTCGACGGACGGAAGGGCACTAACGGGGAGCAAGTAAAATGCAACTCGATGCAGACGCCGACGACGCGATGTTCTATAATTGGCGCCAGAGCGTCGCGACGCTTGTCACTAAAGTTCCCCACTGAGAGGGTGCTTTGCCCCCTTTTATATTCCTATATATACATACATGCATCTCTGTATGTGTAATAGTAGAGTTCTGTGTGTGTAATGGTATATTTGTGTCTTTTCCAGCTCCAGCGAAAGAAACTCTGGCACTTGGCCAAAACAACACCCCATAATAATAATAGCATAAACTTTGAGAAAATGTCTTCGCTAGATCATGCCGCTCTACGAAAGAGGATGTGAGGAAGGGAACAAAACGAACATATATTTATTAAGGGGAGGGTATTTATACCAAAAGTAATTAAGTGAGTTGTCGTAATTATTAGAGCCTGTTTCATGTCTTTATTTTAAGAATATTATTCGTATAAAAACCATTAACTGAGGAGGTCGCGCAGCGATCAGATACATATTTTCTGGGCTTTTTTAAACTCGAAATTTAACTTCATGCGCCACGCGTACTTAACACTAAAATATTGAAATATTTATGTATTTTCGAACTTCACTTAAAATCCGTGTTTTATACGCGTGGCGCATGAAGTAAAATTTCGAGTTTAGAAAAGCCCAGAAAATTTGTCTCGGGTCGCTGCGCGACCCTCGACAAATTTTCACAGGGCTTTTCTAAACTCGAAATTTTACTTCATGCTTAGTCTGGGAGTGGAAAACACTCGTTTAAAGCTTCAAACTGAACTATTTAAAAAAAACAACGAATTTCGAAAAATGTACAGCCTAAAACCTAAAAGAAAAATTCACTGTATGTTAAATTGGGTTAAATGTCACTTTGGAGTTAAAATGAAATTCAAGAAATAAATATTATGAGTAATAAAATTAGTTAGTTAACTATTGATAGTGGACACTTAGTGTCCGAAATGTATATACAGGGTGAGTCACTAAGCGGAAATCGGTCTATAGTGGGCGTATCGTTGAAAATAGCAAAAAAGTTTCAAATAAAAGTTGTTCACAATCAAGTTTTTCATAACCCAAAATTATTGCTCAATATGACGGCCTTACGGTTATACCGGAAGTAAATAACAACTTCCTTATTTTAAATAGTACACAATATATATTTTTACATTTTTGGATTAAAAATAAACCCAGAAAATCTTGAATTTCATTTTAACTCCAAAGTGACATTTAACCCAATTTAACATACAGTGAATTATTCATTTAGGTTTTAGGCTGTACATTTTCCGAAATTCGTTGTTTTTTTTAAATAGTTCAATTTGAAGCTTTAAACAAGTGTTTTCCACTCCCAGACTAAGCATGAAGTAAAATTTCGAGTTTAGAAAAGCCCTGTGAAAATTTGTCGAGGGTCGCGCAGCGACCCGAGACAAATTTTCTGGGCTTTTCTAGACTCGAAATTTTACTTCATGCGCCACGCGTACAAATCACGGATTTTAAGTGAAGTTCGAAAATACATAAATATTTCAAAGGGCTTTTCTAAACTCGAAATTTTACTTCATGCTTAGTCTGGGAGTGGAAAACACTCGTTTAAAGCTTCAAATTGAACTATTTAAAAAAAAAACAACGAATTTCGGAAAATGTACAGCCTAAAACCTAAAAGAAAAATTCACTGTATGTTAAATTGGGTTAAATGTCACTTTGGAGTTAAAATGAAATTTAAGAAATAAATATTATGAGTAATAAAATTAGTTAGTCAACTATTGATAGTGGACACTTAGTGTCCGAAATGTATATACAGGGTGATTCACTAAGCGGAAATCGGTCTATAGTGGGCGTATCGTTGAAAATAGCAAAAAAAGTTTCAAATAAAAGTTGTGCAGAATCAAGTTTTTCATAACCCAAAATTATTGCTCAATATGGCGGCCTTACGGTTATGCCGGAAGTAAACACCAACTTCCTTATTTTAAATAGAACACCCTATATATTTTTATATTTTTGGATTAAAAATAAATATGAGTTTATCCACACAACACTGGGTCTCAGTTGAACCGTTTTCGAGTTATTTCATTTTTTTGATAAATTTGACGACTTCAGAGCTCGACGCCAGTAACAATATCTTCAAACCGAAATAAGTCAGAGTTATGCGGCTTACGGTTTTGGATTCGGGAAGAAATGTAGTATTTGTTTAAGTTTCTGCCATTAGTCAGATTTTCTAAATTGAACCGAATCCGTCGACAGTATGCTTCAGTACTTCAAAATGCATAACTTAATTTTTTTAAATGGAACTATCTATCTTGTGACACTTTATCTGATGCGAAATTAAATGTCCTTTTTATTGATACCGGGTTGTTGCCATATCCTTTTAACAGTTTTAGAGAAATTTGCGATTTTGTAAAAATTTTAATACATTTCGTAGACAAAAATGTCTAATTATTTAAATGCCTGTAACTTTTGTTTGGTTCTACTGAATTTAATAAACTTGCACTCATTTGATAGATAATTGATTGCACTTTAAAACATAATTTACTCTGTTTTTTTTTTCCTGTGGGGACGTCTTCTATTCGGATCCGGATGCACTGCAGATCCGAAAGAAAGACGGCCCCCACAGGAAAAAAAAACCAGAGTAAATTATGTTTTAAAGTGCAATCAATTATCTATCAAATGAGTGCAAGTTTATTAAATTCAGTAGAACCTAACAAAAGTTACAGGCATTTAAATAATTAGACATTTTTGTCTCTGGTTTATTTTAGTTACGATATTAAGCGCCAGAGGGTGCGATTGAGACAATCACCGTATTTTCTCCATTTTCATTAAATGTTCAAATTGGAAGGTATACGTAAGTTACAATAGTTAATTATAATAAGAAATAGTGTAAAAACTGGCGAAAACCGCATCCCGATATCTTTATCCTAACTGGAGATATATTGAAATTTGTACAGAATGGGATATTTTGTACTAATAGCGCCCTCTGATTATTACTATAGACACTAAATTGAATCGGAATACATGTGTTAAAAAGTGCATTTAATTATTTATCAAATTAGTGAAAGTTTAATAAATTCGGTTAAGCCTAATTAAAGTTACAACCATTTTAATGATTAGACTTTTCCATTCTCCTCCGCATCTTATGTAAAAGCAAAAGAAACGAGAATGTAGTTTAAATTAAGCGAAGTTTAAAGTGGATTAGGATTTACATATTTTTAACATATGTAGCTTAATTTGACATTTTAAATAAGATCTTGTTTTTATCTTTGCGATAGAGATTGCGCCTTCTCCTAGTGAAGCTAGATTTAATTATTGTATTTGTTTTATTTTGTTATGTTTGCTTTGTTTTTGTTCTAATAAAGTAAGTATTGTAATAAGTGTTTTTAACTTTAGTAAATATACGCTGTTTTAAACATTTTACTAAACTCATAGCCTCCTATACTTTGAGATTTTAAATAATCAAGAATTTACTACTTACATATTCGCTTTCTAAAACTTATAAATGGGGAAAAGTGATTCTCATTATTTTTTAAATTATTGTTCTTGACCTCTCGAACATAAAACAAAAGAGCTTAAAGGCCTATTAGATTTTAAATATATTTTTATGTGGTGCGTAGTTGAAAATGACCAAATCTACCAGGCTTTTTTTACTATATCTTTGGTTAGGATAAAGATATAAGGATGAGGTTTTCAACATTTTTCTTAGTGTTCTTTCTTGTAATAAACTAGCGTAAGAGAACTATAGCTTATCCTTTGAATTTTTTGAGAAAATCTAGAAAATATGACGGTTTTTCAAAAACGCCCTCTGGCGCTTTTTTAAAAGAACTAAAGTAAACGAGAGTAAACAGTGATTTAAAGTGCTTTCAATTACCTATCCAATGAGACTAACTTGATTAATTTCGGTTAATCCTAACAAAAGTCACACGCAATTTAATGATTACACTTTGCCGCTATTCCCTGCTTCATATGTGCGAGGTAAAGAAATAAGTGAGTAGTTAAAATTGAGTAGTTAAAGAGCTTAAAGGCCTATTAGATTTTAAATATATTTTTATGTGGTGCGTAGTTGAAAATGAGCAAATCTACCAGGTTTTTTTTACTATATCTTTGGTTAGGATAAAGATATAAGGATGAGGTTTTCAACATTTTTCTTAGTGTTCTTTCTTGTAATAAACTAGCGTAAGAGAACTATAGCTTATCCTTTGAATTTTTTGAGAAAATCTAGAAAATATGACGGTTGTTCCAAAAACGCCCTCTGGCGCTTTCTAAAAGAACTAAAGTAAACGAGAGTAAACAGTGATTTAAAGTGCTTTCAATTACCTATTCAATGAGACTAACTTGATTAATTTCGGTTAATCCTAACAAAAGTCACACGCAATTTAATGATTACACTTTGCCGCTATTCCCTGCTTCATATGTGCGAGGTAAAGAAATAAGTGAATAGTTAAAATTGAGTTAAATTCAGCGTAGATTACGATTCGTATATTTTTAACATAGCTTAATATAGCAGTTTTTTTTGTAAAAATCCGGTTTTGTAATTAGCTATAGATGTTACACCCTCTAGCGTCGGAGGTAAGGACTTAAAACTAATTTCCAGTGATTTCTTTTGGCCACTTTTACTCTGCAATTTTTTACCTCAACATGCTACGCTACATAGTTTCTGAGATACAGACCACGCTTAATCAAACACCCGGTATAATAAAATGGTGATGCGTCTAGCATAGTACTATCCCAGTCAGTCTTATTTATTTACTATCCCAGTCAGTCTTATTTATTTACTATCCCAGTCAGTCTTATTTATTTACTATCCCAGTCAGTCTTATTTATTTACTATCCCAGTCAGTCTTATTTATGGTGTTGATTTATATATTATGCTATTAATTTATGTATTAAAAATATTCAAAGATGTGCCAAGTTTTAAAAATGTGCCAAGTTTTAAAAATGTGTCAAGTTTTAAAAATGTGTCAAGTTTCAAAAATGTAACAACTATGTTTTCTTGCGTTTTTGCTCTTCTGGATTGGTACCAGATTAATAGGAGCGGGCATGTCACCTTCTCCCCCCTGGAAACAGTGATGAACGCGCAAAGTCCTACATTCTGACATCAAATTTCGCAACTAATAATGTATATGGTACTTATTCTTATTCATAGCCAAATTTTGTGGTTTTTTTCAAAACTCGAAATTTTGCTTCGTACTCACACGAATCAAACACTGATTTCAAGTGAAGTTAAAAATATAGACAAATATTAACTTAATTAAAAAAAAAAAAGTTGTAGCCAACGAAAAAGCACACAACTTTTGTATAAACAATTTTTACCTCAGCTATTTTTCTGATCTTTTTTTCTTTTTCTGATTTCTGATCAACAAACGAGGAAGTCTAGCCCAAATGTATTCCTTTGGTAAACACTTATTTAACTGTATGTAGCGTTACTATCGACCGAATCGAAAAATTTCAAACAAAAGTTGTAGATAATGAAAAAGCAAACAACTTTTATAAAAACACTCTTAACCTTAGCTCTTTTACTGTATAGTTGAGGCTGTTAGTTGTTGAAACTCCATAATATCACTTGAATAAAACACTTAATTTGTTTAGGTTTCAAAATTATATTTATTGTACTACAACAATTGTTTCACCACACTGTCAGACATCACCATTAATCTACCTGATGAAGCCTTAGCTCTTTTGATTTAATTCAATAAACCGAGAAAGATTTTTTCGGATATATTATACTGAGCTGGCTATACGGATTGCAATCCGTGGCATAAAATAGTTAATTTAATTTTAAATGCTCTAAAAATATTACATATTTCTGATATTCATAACCGATTTAATTTGTTGGTTTGCTTATTTAACGATCTGTCCACCCTTTCAGTCACAGCCCTATTACATACTCGAAAGAAAGTCTGCAACGTAAAATATAGAGGGTGTAAAAGTAACGTGGGGTGGGCTTTCCCCCTAGAATTTCGTACATGTATGTATCTGGGTTAAAATTAAATGAGTCATCTTTGCACACACATGAACTACGCGCAGGGATTTGTTCGAACATAAAACACGTCATAATGCACATAATATACACAGGACCAGTAGTTATTTTATACATAAACATGGATTTTTTAATTGTTTGATGTAATAACAACAAAAAATGTAAAATGAATGGCAAGTAGGTATCAAGGTTTCACTTTTGTCTCCCCTACTGCTCATTATGCGATGATATAGAACACCTGGCGCTTTTTGATATACAGTTGAATGAACACTTGTTTTAGGTATTCTACTATGGTACGTACCAGAGCTGGGACGAATCCTCGTAAAAAGGATTCGATTCACGAATCCGAATCACCTAGTATGATCCCAGCAAACCAAATCATATAATATATACATAATATTTATGTAATACATATAAGATATACAGAGAGTTTTATGTAACACCGAACATTTTCATAACAAGATTATTTCTTTGAAGTATCCATATGCTTACGTTGCACATTTTCCGATGCACAGTTTATTCAAAGAATTTAACTTGAAGCTTTATGCGAGTGTATTCCACTCCCAGGCTAAGCATGAAGTAAAATTTCGAGTTTAGAAAAGCCTGAAAATTTGGTTTGGTCGCGTAGCGCGAAGCGCGGAGCGGCCAAACCAAATTTTCAGGCTTTTCTAAACTCGAAATTTTACTTCATGCGCCACCGGTACAAAACACTGATTCAATGTAAAGTTTTGCGGTGTGTTTTAAACTTCGTAATATGTCAGTGTTTTGTATTGGTTGCGCATGAAGTAAAATTTCGAGTTTAGAAGGGCCTGAAAATTTGGTTTGGCCGCTCCGCGCTTCGCGCTACGCGACCAAACCAAATTTTCAGGCTTTTCTAAACTCGAAATTTTACTTCATGCTTAGCCTGGGAGTGGAAAACACTCGCTTAAAGCTTCAAATAAAATTCTTTTAGTAAACCGAGCATCGAAAAATGTGCAACAAATGCATATGGATACTTAAAAGAAAAATTCTTGTTGTGAAAATGTTCGGTGTTACATAAAACTCTCTGTATATATCTTACATATATAATATATATGTGTTTGCTGGGATTCGAATCGCAAATACTCGAATAAAGGATTCGTAAGAGATAAATATGATTCGAATCAAAAATTCGAATCCTGTTTTTTCGAATCACGAATACAAATTCTTTAGGAATAAATTTGATTTTATTATTTTTTTGCAACCATTAATATATAAATATCGTTACCAGTTGTTTTAACAAAAATATTTAAAACCTAATTATTTATTATTAACACTGAACATCGTTGCTAACAGTAAATATCTGATTCCGAGTTACTCTGATTAAAGATGTATTTGTGTGTTTTTGAACTTCACTTCAAATCAATGTTTTGTACGCGTGGCGCATGAAGTAAAATTTCGAGTTTAGAAAAGCCCGAAAATTTGTCTCGGGTCGCTGCGCGACCCTCGACAAATTTTCACGGGGCTTTTCTAAACTCGAAATTTTACTTCATGCTTAGCCTGGGAGTGGAAACACCCGTTCAAAACTTTAAACTGAACTCTATTATAAAATCAACGAATGCCTGAAAATTACGTAAATAAAAAATTCACTGAATATCATTAACACCGGGAAAGTCAGAGAAAAGTCATGAGATATATTCAAATTGACCAAAACACTAACAAAAAAGTCATATGATATTATTTAATTTGTCAAAATCAGCAGGCAAATTACAAAACACGTAAAAATTTATAAAATTAACTTAAATATTGATAAAAACAATGTTTTCACTGTCTTTATCGATATTTAAGTTAATTTTATAAATTTGTACGTGTTTTGTAATTTAACGAACGGCATTTCCCTGATTCAAGACTTTTTTTCCTGACCTTTTAATTTAACTTTCTTCTGTGAGAAACCCTCACAGAAGGAAGTTAAATTAAAAGGTCAGGAAAAAAAGTCTTGAATCAAGGAAATGCCGGAAAATGTTAACATTTTAGATTGTGGCTACCATGTCAGTTTTACTTCATATAATATTAAACAAAATTTTGTAAACTAGATCATTATCTATAAAAACACTTTCAGTCATTTAATGTTCTTATCAAAGCATTCAGTTTGAAGTTTCGAATGAGCGTTTCCACTCCCAGACTAAGCATGACGTAAAATTTCGAGTTTAGAAAAGCCCCGTGAAAATTTGTCGAGGGTCGCGCAGCGACCCGAGACAAATTTTCTGGGCTTTTCAAAACTCGAAATTTTACTTCATGCGCCACGCGTATTGAACAGAGATTTAACGAGAAATTCAAAAACACAAAAGAACTTTTTCAGGGTAATCCTCACAATTAATTCGAATTATTTTTGACGATTCAAAACGTTTTGTAAGTATTCGCATCCTTTTAAATATTCGAATCACCCACATTTGGATTCGAATACGAATTCTCTTAAAAAAATGTAACGAATCTGGATCCAGTTGAACTAAAGTATTTGAATGCCTCTTTTGAATCTTCTAAAAGGATTCGAATCCAGGATTCGAATGCTGTCCAGCTCTGGTACGTACATACAATAAAACTGGGGCGAGTGAAAATGAAGGAATGTTATTTATAGGTAAAGGATTAAGTCATTAGTAGGTGCAAACAATTTGATACCTGAGAGAGAGTGACATACCGCCTTTAACGGTACAGTTTCACATAAAGACAATTTATCATAAAGAAAAATTGAGTTTGTCAATAGGTTGCAGAATATTTATAAAATATAAAAACGAATTAAAATTAATATCGACTTTCTGCAAAAAGTTTGTCTCCAAATATTCATTGAAACAACTACTTCTCGAGCTAATACCCCGACAGATATTGAATTATACAATGAAAATTTGCGTTACACGACAGCACTGCTGTTCTATGCATAATTTATACGCAAAATGCAACATCAGGTCAAACTATTCTCTAACCAAACTAAATGAAACAAAAGGAAATTGAAATAAATTGAAAAAATTATAGGGAATAAATTTTAATTGTCTTAAGCCATCTACAGACGCGTTTCGAGATTTATCCCTCATCAGTATAGCTTTCTTTGCTTTAGACTTTCAATACAAAAATATTAAAATAAAATAAATTTATTTTAATATTTTTACATACAATAATTTAAATGTCAGATGAAGTTAAATTCAACTTAGATCTACAGTACTAATTCAATTAAAAATAAAAAAAGTATATACGTGCGTGGGACCCCGTGCATATGGGTAAGGGGGGGGCCACTTGTTTTATGAAGATATCTCAAATAGTATCCAAGTTATAAAGTTTTAAAATGTTGATATCACTCAAAATAATTAAAATTGACTCTTGTTTTACGTTTAAGTAAAAATATCTCGAAAACTATCGATGGCGTGTATCACATATTTTGAAAAACCAATAATTGAGTGATATGCACACCAAGTTTTATTAAAATATCTTAGTTAATATCCCAGTTATGAACTGTTGAAATTTCTATATTACTTAAAATAATTAAAATTGCCTTCCGTTTCACGTTCAACTGAATATAACTCAAAACTATCGATGCGGTATAATTTGATTTTCACATATTTTGAAAGACCAATAATTGAGTGATATGCACACCAAGTATTTGGTGTCTTATACCTGTGATATATTGCTGTTGCGTTATAACTTATCTTGATCTGTGATACCATCTGTGATACCACATTATACATGGTATACATTTATTTATATACTTTTATTTATTTTCACTTATTTAAATATGTATATTTTTGTATATTAGTATCACTAAGATTACCGTGTCTGATGTTCCTGTTTGCATTTATTGCCGCCACTTGGGTTATTTATATGTTTTACTTTTCCGTGAATATACTTGTGACTGATGAATACTGGTGACTTATGTTTAAGAAAATGATTGTCATTATTGTATTGTATAAAAGAGATTTTCCGTAAATAAATTGAAATTGAAGTTTTATTAAAATATCTTAGATAATATCCCAGTTATACACTGTTGAAATTTCTATATCACACAAAATAATCTAAATTGCCATCCGTTTCATCTTCAAGTGAATATAACTCAAAAACTATCGATGGGGTATATTTTGATTTTCACGTATTTTGAAAGACCAATAATTGAGTGATATGCACACCAAGTTTTATTAAAATATCTTAAATAATATCCCAGTTATGAGCTCTTGAAATTTCTATATCACTTAAAATAATCGAAATTGCCTTCGGTTTCACGTTCAAGTGAATATAACTTAAAAACTATTGATGGGGTATATTTTGATTTTCACGTATTTCGAAAGACCAATAATTGAGTGATATGCACACCAAGTTTTATTAAAATATCTTAAATAATATCCCAGTTATGAACTGTTGAAATTTCTATTACTCGAAATAATCAAAATTGCCTTCCTTTTCACGTTCAAGTGAATATAACTCAAAAACTATCGATGGGGTAAATTTTGATTTTCACGAATTTTGAAAGACCAATAATTGAGTGATATGCACACAAAGTTTTATTAAAATATCTTAGGTTATATCCCAGTTATACACTGTTGACATTTTTATATCACTCAAAATATTCGAAATTGCCATCCGTTTCATCTTCAAGTGAATATAGCTCAAACACTATCAATAGGGTATATTTTGATTTTCACGTATTTTGAAAGACCAATAATTGAGTGATATGCATACCAAGTTTTATTCAAAAATCTTAAATAATATCCCAGTTATGAACTGTTGAAATTTCTATATCACTCAAAATAATCGAAATTGCCTTCCGTTCCACGTTCAAGTGAATATAACTCAAAAACTATCGATGAGGTATATTTTAATTTTCACCCATAATTGAGTAATATGCACACCAAGTTTTATTAAAATATCTTAAATAATATCCCAGTTATGAAGTGCTGAAATTTCTATATCACTCAAAATAATCGAAATTGCCTTTCGTTTCACGTTCAAGTGAATATAACTCAAAAACTATCGATGGGGTATATTTTGATTTTCACATATTTTGAAAGACCAATAATTGAGTGATATGCACACCAAGTTTAATTAAAATATCATAAATAATATCCCAGTTATGAACTCTTGAAATTTCTATACCACTTAAAATAATCAAAATTGCCTTCCGTTTCACGTTCAAGTGAATATAATAATCCTGTATTTGCATAATAATAGCATTCAACAAAAAAAATATATAAAGGTACATATTAGTGTAATATTAGGAAAAATTGAATGTAACAAAATGGGCATCATAAGGCGGGATTCAGTGTTGGGGTAATCCGCAAACTGTTCTACCATACAAACCTTAAATTAAATTAAATATTTACTTTATATGTGGAATACACTTTGTATCTACGAATTAAACAAACATGAACAAATACTCTATACATATATATTTTGTGTTACATACATTGAAAATCTAGCCATCATGATTGTTATTAGCACTTCTGTAAATGTATTTTAACTGCCAACTGAAACTTGCTCAAATTAAGATTTTTAAATTCATTTGGAATTTCATTATACATCCTGTATATTTGATAAGAAAATGACCGTTCATATAGAGAGGTGCGGTGTTTAGGAGGAGATAGGCGCCCTTTAAATCGAGTATTTAATGTATGCACATCATCTCGAAATGTAATTTTATTATAGAGGTATTGTGGTGATTTATTTATTATCACTTTATGAAATAAACACAACGTCTGAGATTCTCGCCTAGCAGCCATATTTAGCCACCCTGTTTCAATAAGTTTATATGAAATTCAGTCAAACTTTCTGATTCCAAATATAAAACGCAGGCATGAGTTTTGGACTTTTTGTATGCGATTATTAGTTATTCTATCAATAGCAGAGTTATATATTGGTGAACTGTATGTGAATTGCGACAAGACAAATGCATTACATAGCATGATCTTCATTTCTATGGATAGGCATGAACGGTGAGGATACAATTTTTTAGGTTAATATAGGCTGTGCTAATATATCTATTGATATGTTTTTTATATCTAAAACAATTATCGATAATTACGCCTAGATTTTTAGCTTCTGTAACATAAGGATTATCAGCACCATTAATTGTTAAACTAATTTGAGAATGGATAAGGTTACAGGTTTTATGCTTTCCAAACAGCAGAAATGAAGATTTGGTAGGATTTAGCCTTAGATCCAACATGCAAGAATGTTCGTAAATTCTTTGCAAGTCGGAATTCACATACATTTCAGCCTGGCGAAAAGATTCAGGTTTAAAAGAAAGGTATAGTTGGCTATCATCTGCATACATATGACCATGGCAAAATTTCAATTGTGAGAGTATATTAAATGTATAGATGGAAAATAAAAGAGGGCCTAGCACAGAACCTTGCGGCACCCCTTGCCTAATATCTAAGAAATTTGATTTGCTTTTATTCAGTTGCACACATTGTTTACGTCCACTAACGTAGCTAGTTAGTAGTGAGACAGCAGATTTTTCTACCCCTATATACTGCAGTATTAGCTTAAGTGTGTCATACCTGACAGTGTCGAAGGCCTTACTGTAATCTAAAAGTACCAATATTGTTAAAAGTCCATTGTCTGTGGCTGATAAAGTATCGTCCGTAATTTTTAATAATGCTGTCTCACAACTATAGCCTACTCTAAACCCAGATTGTAATTGTGGCAAGATTGTATTATTTTCAACGTACTCCAGTAATTGCTGTTATATAATTTTTTCAAATAATTTAGAAAGAGCTGGCAAAATACTGATAGGTCTTAGGTCCTTCATCTCAGTAGGTTTATTTACTTTGGGTATGGGTTTTATTATGGCAAGCTTCCAGCAATCTGGAAACACCCCGCCTAAAATGCAGCAATTTATAATATGAGTGACAACTGGCACGATATGAGGAAAGCACATTTGTAGCATTACAGTATTAATATTATCGTGTCCAGTGGAAGATGATTTAATTTGGAATAAGAATTTTGTTACAGTGTCCTCATTTACCAATTTGAAATTAAACGGAACTGCAGATGGGTGGGACTTGTCTGCAAAATATGAGTTGACATGCATCGTTTGACTGTTTGAAGAAGGAATAATCTCTTGAAAATAAGAATTAATGGCATCTACGTTATGCAACGATTCAGGGATATTAACAGTTTTTTTCTTAAGACCTAGCGTTTCTAGGTATTTCCACAAAAAATGTTTACCTCTATTATTTGAAATATGTAAAAAGTATGCCCTCTTTTCGTTTTTGATAGCAACATTTGTAAAGTTCCGTAAAGTTTTGTAATATTCCCAGTGTGAAGGATTATAACTCAAAAACTAGCGATTGGGTATATTTTGATTTTCACGTATTTTGAAAGACCAATAATTGAGTGATATGCACACCAAGTTTTATTAAAATATCTTAAATAATATCCCAGTTATGAACTGTTGAAATTTCTGTATCACTCAAAATAATCAAAATTGCCTTCCGTTTCACATTCAAGTGAATATAACTCAAAAACTATCGATAGGATATATTTTGATTTTCACATATTTTGAAAGACTAATAACTGAGTGATATGCACACCAAGTTTTATTAAAATATATTAAATCATATCCTAGTTATAAACTCGTAAAACTTCTAAATCACTCAAAATAATACGCAATTTAATTAAAATTTAAGGAATCTGATTCATCTAGATGTGCTAAGATCCTTAAGAATTTGCTTGCTTTCCTTCCGCAACACATGATCCAATATGGCAACAATCAAACATGGCGGCTGACCTTGGCGACAATAGAAAAAATCAAAACAAATCATTTAAACACAATTCCCGTTAAATAATCGAATGTTTATAGATAATGATTATCTTTAGATGCCTATACATATAGTAATTCATATTATAACAACAAAGAATATGGATAAAATACATACTTCTAATAATAATAGTAGAACTTTGAATAAAACACTTCGTTTGTTTTACTGATTTAAATCAGTAAATCAGTGAAACAAACCAATTGTTTCAATCAAAGTTCTACAATTAATTAAATATGTTTCACCACGGGTTAAGTGAGAAATTAATTCAACATACTAATAATAAAACTCAGTGCATTATTAAATAATCAAGAATAAGTATCTATTACTACCAACAATAAAAACAGTGTTATAGTTACTACCAATTAAAGCAAAAGTGTAATTATAATTATCAGATGCTGATAATAATATTATTGTTATTAGAGTACGTTCGCTTTGTACTTTATGGCGATTGCATGCGATACATGTGTATTTTTTGTGTTAATAGGTAGCATGTTGTATGGTAATATTACAGCGATTTTTTATTGTTTTCATATTTATGTAGAAATGAGTTATTGAACTTGAAAACGCTTAATAGCTACAACATGTGTGTAGGAGGTGACCATAAATTTAACTTAATTCCTTTTTCGACAACACGAGAAAAGGGCTACACAGAAGAAAAAAATATACACCTAAATTTTCCAGTTAATCACTCGATAAGTATACGCTCTCATGATCAAAGGGGTTTTATGGAATGGATCTATTAAAAGTTACTGTTTTTTATTAAATGATTTTACGACATGTTACTACGTATTTACTTTTTATTAAAGCAATCTACGAACTATTATATATAACTATTATATAAAAACACTAAGGTTAAAAGTGTCCTTAAAATAAGTAAATAATACTATATTATTTACTTATTTTAAGGACACTTTTAACCTTAGTGTTTTATTGTTAAATTAACATGGATAACGAAATAGAAGCCTCTACAATACAAAATATTATTTTAAGGAGTCTCAACTATTACAATAACTTCATGTTTGATAATGACAAGCTAAATTTGTCGAAACTGCACTCACATTTAATAAACAAGTGTTATACAAACAAAGTAAAAAGTGTTTTATTGTGAAATTAACATGTATAACGAAGTAGCAGCCTCGACAATACAGAATTTATTAACTATTACTTACATTTTTCCTATGGATTCCACACACACAAAACAAACGTGGGGATTAAACCGCACTCGGGCAAACACAAAAAATAAGATTTATTCGAGGCAGACACACACACACACGGAAAAGGAAAAAGTATGAAAAAGTTCTTCCGGTTAGGAGATCGTCTTGTTTTTCTGTCAGCTGCAAGACGACGCCATGACCACGAAAACTCGCCAGCCAGCACACACACGGCGACGGCGGGCGCCAGCGTCGCGACGGGAAATAATCAATATCAGACGATAGCGAAAGTGAGAGACGCGTCGCGTAGCAACCCCTCGAAAACTCGAATCGGCACCAATCACACAACAAAATTCAAAAATAAATCTCTCGTTATCGTAATTTTTTCAAAAATGTATCAAAATTATTCCCTAGTAAACCAATTAATATCATAATTTTACCTTATCTTCAGCTTCCTCTGCACGTCCCTCCGCCTCCAGCACCCGTTGCTCGAGCTCGGAAAGCTGAAACACACATAAACAAATAATTAGTATCAAGTAGGTCGCAAGGTGAAGAAAAAGAAAACAGGTGGGGATATTTTATTATTTTTCTTTTATAAATAAATAAATTCAAAAGGGCTACAGGAAACTGTAAAGCAAGGAGTCTGTATCAATCTAGAAATATTTTACAGGGGTGGATTTTGTGTTTGGCGCCATCTGCCTTTTTGCGTAAAGGGGTGTAAAGTTGCTCCGCCCTTCGTGCGAGGTCGCCACGTGTTCTGTTTTGAACAGCTGTTGTGTAATAGGCGAGTGGGTTTTTGAAAGGGTGAAGGGCAAGGACGGAAACAGCTGATTGTGTGAGTGTGGCAGTTGTTCGATAATGCAATTATCAACGGATTTGTTATTCATTGTTTCGATTTAATCTCATTAAACTAGGGGTAAAGTAAATGTGGGATTTTTATTTTCTCAGTAATTATCTATAATGTTATTGCGAGTAGGTACAGAAAAGTGTGGAATACTTATCTTCAGGGTGGCAAACAACCGGGAAAGTTGGGGAAAAGTCAGGGGATTTTATTCATCAGGAAACGTCTTGGGAAAGTCAGGGAAATTCGGCCTTTTTAGGGAAAAGTTAGGGAATTTTTAAATTAATAATAATGATAAATATGGAAATAATACGTTTAACGAATTCACAAATTTTTAGCTGTGTTCATAGCACGCGTTTGCCACATTAAGGGCCAGTTGCACCAAACAAGTTGAACTGGTTCAACTGTGAACTTCAGATCAAAGTGACATTAGAACAATTAAAACTATTATCTTGAGCTCAAGTTCAGCTTGAACTCGGGTTTAACGTTTTTGGTGCAACTGGGCCTAAATATAAAAATTAGAAAAATAAAAGGTGATGTGTTCATCATAGCATAGCACTTTCCTTGTAATTTGAACAACTGATAACTGACATACTAAATTTATTTCACATTAACCGTGTAGTCGGATATTTCACTTGAAGTTAGTGATATACACGCGTGGCGCATGAAGTAAAATTTCGAGTTTAGAAAAGCCTGAAAATTTGGATTTGCTGGGGCGCGACTCGCTTCGCTCGCGCGCCCCAGCAAATCCAAATTTTCAGGCTTTTCTAAACTCGAAATTTTACTTCATGCTTTATCTGGGAGTGGAAACCCTCGTTAGACTAGACTAGGTTAGGTTAGGTTTCAATGGCAGCAGTTAGACCGCTCACTTAGGCGCCCCTTGTGATACCATAAGGGTGAAAAGGAGTCAGATCTCCGCTCCCTCCCTACCTATACAAACCAATCCGAGCACCTAATGAACCCGATCAGATTTTTCACATCTAGAGGTGTGAGATCCGTTAGTCCATTCTCGTAGTACATATCAAGGTACTTGATCCTTATCCCTTCAAGAACAGGGCTTTGTCCCAGATAGTGGAGTACCGTCTCTTCCTCCTCCACATCTAGGCATCCTCTGCAAAAGTCGTTGTGCTCAAGACCCATCTTTTGTGCATGTCTACCTAGGAGACAGTGGCCCGTGAGGATGCCTACCGTCTTCTTTATGTCGATTCTGCTAAGTGCAATTAATCTGTTGCTATTTATAGTATCCCATATAGGCCATAGCTGCCTTGTTATGAGACACGTATCTTCTTCTCTCCACCTATGGTTGACCGATGCTATCATTTGGTCCCTAAGTAGACTCTTGCATTCCACAAGAGGAATGTGGATGGAGAGTTCAGTAGACAGGTCCTTCATTCTTGCCCCCTTCCTTGCAAGGTCGTAGGCAATTGAATTCCCTCTGATATCACTGTGACTAGGTACCCACATGAGTCACAGTTATTTGCAAGCCTATTTAGCGAGTTTTTACAGTCTCTGACCACCTTCGAGGTGCAGTAATGAACCTGATGTGGTTCCCCTGAAGGTCATTTTTGTGGGTCCAGTTCGCTGCCACTCGGATGGCCATGACCTCTGCCTGAAGAATATTACAATGGTTTGGGAGTCAAACAGACTTTTGGGGTTGAAATCTTGTGAGAAGATTCCTCCCCCTACTCTGTTTTCAGACTTGGAACCATCCGTAAAGAGCCAGACGTCCTTGCCTTGAACTATCTTGCCTTCTAACCATTTGGTTTTGGAAGTGGAGAACTTATTTTCAAAATTAAGTTCTGGAGTGCAGCTGTCAGTCTTCAGGGGGATATCGACAAGCTCATTCAGGATCCTTCCATGGCCTTGTTTGCTAGTGCTCCATATCCCAATTGAGTTGATTCTGATCGCTGTGGTAGCTGCAGCTTATCTGCAGTAGAGGTCGACTGGAGCTAGATTTAGCATTATATCTAGCGCTTTGGAGGGGGTGGACCTGACCGCCCCCTTTATGAGCAATTCGGCGGCTCTCTGAGCCTTGCCCAGTGCAGTTTGGTGGATCCTTTTGTCCAGGGCAGTCCACCAGACTGCGGCCCCGTAGAACATAATGGGCCTTACCACGGCTGTGTACATCCAGTGAACAACGGTTGGTTTCAGTCCCCCGTCCTTGCCTACTGCTCTTTTACAGGAGGACAGCGCGACGAGCGCTTTCCGTGCTCTCTCCTGAATATTGGGCTTCCAACTAAGCTTCCTTTCAATTAGAATGCCCAAATATTTAGCTTGCTCTTTTACCACCAGTTCCGTGCCGTTTAGAGTAGAAACTTTGAAGTTCGGTACTTTATGCATTCTGGTGAATAGTACAAGCTCAGTTTTGAGGGGGTTTACCCCTAGTCCACACTTCTCACAACAGTGTGTTACCTTGCGGAGTGCATGCTCCATAAGTTTTGATAGGATACTTAAGTGTTTGCCAGAGACCGTAAGAGTCACATCGTCAGCGTAGGCAATTGCCCTACACCCTACAGACTCTAGTTCTTTCAGTAGGTCATTTATGACTACGTTCCATAGTAGCGGAGAGAGGACCCCTTCTTGAGAGGTACCGATATTAACCTATCTTCTTGAGTGTGAGCCACCCAGCGAGGAGATAACCTGTCTCTCTGTCAGCAGCTCCCCTATGAAGAGGCATAGACTATTAATCAGATACTTATTATGCAGGTTGCTTTATTGTAAAATTTATCACATTAAAGTGTTTTTATTCCAAGTTAGTTGAAATCTTCGCGTAACTAAAAAACAAACATAATCCTAGGACATTCTGTATGTTGCTGTAACAAATTGTAACATATAATGAAATAAAATCCCGAATTTATCTGATTCACAAAGCCGTTAAAAAATTATTGTTGGCAATTCAGTCAGACGAGTGAACGAAAAAAAATAATAATAAAAACGATGCCATCAAAATTGATTGGTAAACTCGTTCGCACGTCAATGTATCGCACTGCCATTTATTACACGTCCAAACACGAACGACGTCCGCGTAAGCGCCCCGAATCATTATTTATCCGGTGATGTATAGGGCAAATCTGGAAATTAAAAGGAATAAAAATCGGCAAAAAGTACGAAAAGAAGGGCGTCCCTTCCAAAGGGACTTTCTGTTGAAGGGACATTTTTTTTAGTAGAAGTGTCAGGCGGAAAGACAAACGATCGAAAAAGGAAAAAAAATACGGTATTCCGGTTTTGTTTTCGTCTGCATCCCGCTTTATTCTTGAGGGATTCGCGTGATATAGAATATGTCAATTCATACAAATACCATATCCGTGTTACAAATAGTTGAAAACGAGGAAATAAGGGCTTGCTGTCTGTTTTCGTATGGAAACCAGCTTTCAGTAAGTGACACTATCATATCCATCTTTTTAATACAAATACGTTAAAAATGCTATCTTGTATATTACGCATACCAGTGGCGTAGATAGGGGGGAAATTTAGGGGATCAATCATCTTTTTGAATTCAGACTTTGACAGCAAAACTGACCGACAACAAGAAGCACATTTTTAATCCCTGAATATTCGTTTGGATAATTTTATTATACATACATGGTGAATTTATTATTTTGTACATTGTGTATTTACCGAGTGTATATAAAAGGGAATGGATAGGATCCTGATTGCCTCCGGGCCTTTGCTCTCTCTTCGCGCTGTATCATGTTTAGATAATAGCCTGAACATACATTGTTCATGTTCAATGTTGATGTTAACTACGTTCTTACATATTCAACCCCATCTAATATACTTTGTTATAGCCGCCGGCGTGTTTGACTTTCCTCATCGAACCGTAAAAAATAATGCTTTAATAATGCTATGCTATACAACAATACAATAGAATTTTAAAAAAGCTCGCCCACAGTTATGATAGAACCCTTGTAATAAATAACTCACTAAAATTATTTATTATAAGTCCTTTAAAATAAATGGACTCTGTTTTAGTTTGACATATGTTGTATGTGGGTATGTGTTAGTGTAAAATATACGTATTGATCGATTATTGTCCCAAAAGCGCTGTAGTTTGTGCAAACTCTGGTCATAATTATCAACCGGCTTATAACAGATATTAGTCCGACATTGAATGCCAGATCAATAACCCTCTCTAGAATTTGAATTAATTCAACCCACCCCGGATTATTATCGGCGTTCCGGGAGCTATAATATAGAAATTGTTTGGGTAATTAATTAAATTAGACTATCTATAATTAATTTCATGAACACACAACTAATATAGAAGAAATAAACGGATGGCGCATCCTCGATATCTTTTTTTTTTAGAGATAAACTGAATGGTGAAAACAAAAATCGGCTATCGTCATTTGTTTTTGAGTTATAGCCAAAAACTAATTGTTATCTATTTTTATTAATATCTCAGTTGTTTATTGTTTTATTGAGATAGGAGTTAGATGTTTTTGAGACACTTGTTGAAGGAGAATTGAATGATAGAATTTCAATATTTTTATTAATAAACAAGATACAACATAAAGTAGTGACTTTAAACAAAATAAGTCTAATGCGACTATTAAGTTATTAAATAAAAGAATTGAGTCTCCTTTCTTCACAAGATTTATTTAAAATCGCAAATGTACATTTCGGTCACGATGTGACCATTATCAATGCTTAACTAGTTACAAAAACAAACGGAAACTTAATTTATACCACGTTAAGTTTCCGTTTGTTTTTGTAACTAGTTAAGCATTGATAATGGTCACATCGTGACCGAAATGTACATTTGCGATTTTAAATAAATCTTGTGAAGAAAGGAGACTCAATTCTTTTATTTAATAACTTAGTTCACCTTCACGTAACTCAACAATAATTTAAGTACGACTATTAAGGTCGGAAATTCACATGTTATTTAGTCATAAGAACGAACAACGATTAATCTTTCACAATAATTAAAATAGATCGTTGAAACTTTTACATATTGCACATTGAAGCTTTGCGATGAAATTGACACTATTCTTTTTTTTTAAACGTTTCTTTAATTATATATAAATCAACTAATGGAACACTCTTAAATAATCATATAAATCCGTGCAATACTTTCATAGAAAACCTTATTTCTTCTTCATATTGCTTTAATTTATTGAAGTAATTATTATAAACATGTTGTATAAAATAGATTATTCTAAAATAAATGATAAATAAAATTAATCGTTGCTTAGAAATCTCCATAAGTGCAATGTAGAAGTTGATTATGCTTTTAATAAATAGGGGGCTGCATCGTGCTATTTCAGTAATATCTTAAAATTATACTGTGATTTCCAAAAACATTTGAAAAGAAATTGGGTTTTGATATGTAGAATTCGTGTACGGCATTTGTCGCGACACGGGTTCCCGGTGCGCGGCCTTGAATTGCGAATGTAATTTTTCTGCCGCGGACTGTTCATTGATTATGTTGTTGATACACAACAAAGAAAGACATTATTACAATATTTCCCAATACATTCTTTAAATATAAGTGCATTTCTGGACTCATTTTTTGAATAGGAATGGGAATGCCGGTATATGTTGATTCAAGTGATGAGTCGGAAGAATTCCTTTTTCATTTATTTACCAAATTGAATGTGGGATACTCGGCGATTTGATTACCGAGGCACTTAGTCAGCTTAGTATCTAGAGTTCGAATTGGTTTATTGTAATTTCTCATTTTTTGTACGGCTAAGCCTACTCAGCTTGAAGTATCGCCTACCCAGCTTAGAGGGTAGACCTTTCGTGTTCGCATCTATTCCTTTTGTGTGCTTTATTGCAATTTACTAAATTAAGGAGTGCAGCACGCGACAGTTATGTACGATATTTGATTTTTGATAGTAATCATTTAAATCAGTTATGTAGTTGCAAATAACATGAATATATATTTTATGTTGCCCGAATTTAATTTTTTGTCTACAATATAAATACAGGGAATTTTTCTTCTAGGTAAACATGTACATAAGCTGTAAATTTTCTGACATGCGTTGTTTTTTAAAAGAGTTCAATTTGAAGCTTTAAACGAGTGTTTTCCACTCCCAGACTAAGCATGAAGTAAAATTTCGAGTTTAGAAAAGCCCCGTGAAAATTTGTCGAGGGTCGCGCAGCGACCCGAGACAAATTTTCTGGGCTTTTCTAAACTCGAAATTTTACTTCATGCGCCACGCGTATAAAACACTGATTTCAAGTGAGGTTCAAATATATAAAATTTCACAGTATTTTAGTGTTTTATACGCGTGGCGCATGAAGTAAAATTTCGAGTTTAGAAAAGCCCAGAAAATTTGTCTCGGGTCGCTGCGCGACCCTCGACAAATTTTCACGGGGCTTTTCTAAACTCGAAATTTTACTTCATGCTTAGTCTGGGAGTGGACAACACTCGTTTAAAATTTCAAATTGAACTCTTAAAAAAAAGAACTAATATCTAAATATTGAAAGAAAATAATGTGAATTTAGAATATGTATACTTCAAAGAAAAACTCCCTGTATATACTCATATGGAATATCAAACTAAAACGGCATCTGTTTCGTTATACAGTTGCATGTATGTCGATAGAAATTAAAATCGTGAATATTTATCCAGTTTACTTGTGTCTTCTGTAATTCAATACTCATTCATTCATTCGCAAACAACGCGCTCCGCACTCATCATTTTTATTATTCGTTGTGCTAAAATTTGGCAGGCACTATAAATCAATACATAGTCAAACTACTTTCTGCAATTTTGCTATTTCTGCGCCATCTCGTATCCCAGAATCACACAACTAGCAAAAATTGGCCCTCTTAAGAGACCACATTTAGCAAATTTTAGTAAATTTTAATTTTGAATAAAAATGTAATTATAACATTTAGATGTTATACATCATCTTATAATTTGACGAATAAAGCACTAATAACCTTTCTTCACACTTTTATTTGAATTACCAAATGTACATTTCCAACACCATTATCAATGGATTAACATTAATCCATTGATAATGATCACTTTGTGTCCGAAATGTACATTTGGTTATTCAAATAAAAGTGTAAAGAAAGGTTATTAGTTAAAGCACTTCGTCAAATTAATTTGATCTTTACGTAACTCACAATCAATTTTTTATTCGTCTTATAATATTAAATTATTTGTGCTTAAGGCATTTTGTTTCTGCATTTAGAATCTTAAAAATATATGATATTTTAAAGTAAAATTAATCACTCTAATTACTATTATAAAACTCGCACGTTTCGCACGTTTCTAAATTAATTGACAAATATAGCAATTAATAAATGAATGAATGAGTAGGTTAATTGCTCAATTGACCTTCAAAGGTCAACGGACAAGTAACACGGAGGTAATCAATAAAGACGAAATTAGATCAACAAACTTTCCTAGAGTTCAATTCAGAAAATTCAATCACACGAGCGATTTGTGTCATGATTATAATTTCATTGGTAAATATTTAAGCACAGATTAAAAAGATAATTAAATAAATAATCTAAAACTACTATCATAGATTTAATTAAAACACTTATCTTTGTTTTACCACTTTTATTTTACTTTTTAGTGACCATACTTTCGACTATAAGCTAGTTATTATCAAACTAAGTAAATAAGTAAGTTAGTACGAGGGTTGCCTTTTATGTTTCGGGATTGGGCAACCCTAGTGTTGCAATCTGGCAACTGAGAGCTCTATCGTAAAGTTTGACATTTTTGAGGTTATACGTACTCAGAACGTTTTTACATATGAGCGTTATTTGTGTCGTTTACACTAACTTAAAAAATTTATCTCGGCCAAAGAATGGAATTAAATCGTGAACATTTTCGTGCGATAATTTTTTACAACTTTCGACGTGGATTTACTCAACAACAGTGCATGGATGAACTTAATTCAATTTTTGGCGATGAAGCTCCATCAAGGACCAGTGTTTATCGATGGTATGGTGAATTCAACCGACGTCGTAGTTCACTCCAAGACGAATTTCGTGGAGGTCGTCCAAAATCAGTTGTTGTTCCGGAAACCATTGATGCTGTGCGCAAAAAAATATTGCAAGATCGTCATGTGACCTATCGTGAGATTGAGACAACCTTAGGCATTAGTGGGACCAGCATACATTCAATATTGCATGAACATTTGACTGTCAAAAAAATTTGTTCGCGTTGGATCCCACACAATTTGTCAATCGCTCAAAAAAAGGCTCGTGTCGATTGGTGCAAAGAAATGCTCAAAAAATACGATTGCGGTGCTTCGAAACACGTCTATGACATCGTGACAGGTGATGAATCATCGATTTACGCGTATGAGCCCGAAAGTAAACAGCAGTCGACCGTATGGGTGTTTCAAGATGAGCCAAATCCAACAAAAGTTGTTCGCGCACGAAGCACTTCCAAGCAAATGGTCGCCTGTTTTTTCGGAAAAACTGGACATGTCGCAACCGTACCACTAGAACAACGCAGAACAGTCAATTCTGAGTGGTACACAACCATTTGTTTGCCAGTTGTCATCCAAGAAATCAGGAAAACCAACCGCCGAAAACGGATCACTCTTCACCACGACAATGCGAGCTCTCACACATCGGCTCAAACAACTGCATTTTTGAGCACGCAAAACATCGATTTGATGAGTCATCCGCCATATAGTCCTGACTTGGCACCGAATGACTTCTTTTTATTCCCATCCGTAAAAAATAAAATGAGAGGTCAACGTTTTTCGACACCTGAAGAAGCGGTTGATGCGTTCAGAATGCATGTTTTGGAGATACCTCAATCAGAGTGGCAAAAGTGCTTCGACAATTGGTTCAAACGCATGCAAAAGTGTATAGATCTTAATAGGGAATATTTTGAAAAACAATAAAGCGATTTTCAATGATTAATATTTATTTTGGTTCTCTAATCCCGAAATATAAAAGGCAACCCTCGTACTATCATAGATACCTACTATACTATTCAAAAAGCGAGGCATGTTACTTTCGAGTGCTGTATTTTCAAAACAAAAAAAACCTCAAAAATAATATGAATACAGGATTCCAGGCTATCATTTTCAAAAAGCGATTCATGTCACTTTCGAGTGCTGTATTTTCAAAACAAAAACAACCTCAAAAATAATATGAATACATGACTGCTGTATTTTCAAAACAAAAAATCCTCAAAAATAATATGAATACATTATTATTATTTGTGAGGTTTTTCGTTTTGAAAATACAGCACTCGAAAGTGACATGCCTCGCTTTTTGAAAAGGATATCCTGGAATCTTGTATTCATATTATTTATGAGGTTTTTTTGTATCTTTGGCATTTTTCTTATAGTTGGTAAGAAAATCAATTTTTTACTACAATTATTTACTATCCTTTTCTTGAATTAATTTCACATCTGGCACTTGGTGAAACATATTATAAAGGGTGTCCCAACAAGAGCGCCGGATTTAATTATAAAGAAAAACATATTTATTTTTTGAATTAAGCAAACATTTTTGTTTTAACATAAAGAAAAATAGTTCCGATTAAACATGAAATACAACATCAGGAAAATGGCCATCACGAAACCTCTGGCACAGGGTTATTCTTTTGTTGAAAATTTGAATAACGTTTTCGCATAAATGTGGCTGTATTTCACCAATAACGCGCCGGATTTCCTCTTTAAGATGTTCTTTTGCTTCACATAGCCTCAAAGAAAAAAGTCCATCGGCGTTAGATCGCACGATCTTGGTGGCCAATGTTGATCGCCAAATCGAGAAATGACACGGCCTGGAAATTTGGTCTGCAGTAACTCCATTGTTTCACGTGCTGTGTGGCAGGTCGCACCGTCTTGTTGGAAAAACATGTGCTCCACATCAATTACATCCAATTCGGGCCACAAAAACTCCGTTAACATTTCCCGATACCGCACACCAGTAACAGTTAGCGCATTTCCAGCCGCATTTTCAAAGAAATACGGCCCAATCACTCCGCCAGCCCAAAATGCGCACCAAACCGTTACTCGCGGTGGATGCATTGGCTGTTCGAGTACCACACAAGGATTTTCAGCACCCCAAATCCGACAGTTTTGTTTGATTACGTATCCGTCGAGTTGAAAATGTGCCTCATCTGAAAAAATGGTTTTCTTCGAAAAATCCAGATTAATTTGATGATGTTCCAACACCCAATCAGCAAATCCACGGCGCTGCTCATGGTCCCTTGGCTTGATTTCTTGCACCAATTGAATCTTGTACGCGTGCAAATGCAGATCTTTTACCAAAATTCGTTGCATAGTGGTTTTGGAAATATTTAATTCTTGACCACGATGCCGAATGGAAGTTCCTGGATTCTCGGCCTCAGATTCCCTTACTGTGTCTATATTTTCGAGTGACCGACAAGGACGACGACGAACAATGGTCTTCTGATCCATCAGCGTAAATTTGGTCTCAAATTTTGTAATTAAACGCCTCACTGTCGATTCATTTGGCGCATAATGGCGACAGAAAACTTGACGTAATATGCGAATTGTTTTCGCAAAACTTTCACCATTTTTGTAATGCGTTTTTACAATAATTAAACGTTGTTCGTTTGAATACTTCTCCATATATCTTGAACAAGTTTCTCATCTTTCACGTGGTGAAACATATTTAACTATGATTTAATAAAGAAAACACTTGGTTAAATTTCACTAATATTTTGGTTTTTTATTCCAACTAGTTTCGACTTTGAGTCATTCTCTCCTTGAGAATGACTCAAAGTCAAAACTAGTTGGAATAAAAAACCAAAATATTAGTAAAATTTAACCAAGGGTTTTCTTTATTAAATCACTTCTCCATATTCTTAAATCGCGTGGTCTGTACTTGACAACTGTCAAAAAAAATCACCGTACAACTCGTATTAACAAAATGGCGGCAAATTTAAATCCGGCGCTCTTGTTGGGACACCCTTTATTTATTTAAATAACTTTACATATTATTTACCAAGATAATAATGAAAATGTTTACAAAAGTACCTACATTTTTGTGTATTTCTACAAACACAACATTAACGGTTTATAGAAATTAATTGGCTATTTGTAAATATTAGAAAAAAATGCAGGTAATATGTAAAACCTATATTTATACAGCAATTTCGAAATTTTACTTCGTGCTTAATCAAGGAGTGGAAAAAACAACGAATTACAGCAAATTTAATATACGCTGTAATTATCGAGATATGTAGAGGTACTTAAGGTTACGTGACAGTCGGTTTTTGAATAAAATATTTTTATATGAATTTACATCTGTGACGGTGAACGAACTTTGAACACATCACCGCTTTTAATTCCATTTCTGCACTTAATTAAATTATTCAGAATTTCAACAGTATTTTTTTCCTTTTAAGCAAATTTAATCTCGCTACGAAATTACGTTTACATTTATTTTACAAAACAAACTTTCAACTAAATTCATATTGAAACTTTTTTATTCGCTAGAGGTAATTTAAGAGTACTTTATAAACTTAGGAAACGAGCTCCCTGATGGGAACGTTATAATTACGCCCTTTTATACTACTTTTACATGGACTTAAAATTGTACAGTTACTATATATATTTGTATATTTTCGTACAAATAAATACACATGGAGTTTTTCTTAAAAAAAAACAAAGAATATCTAAAGATTTACAGAAAATAGGCTCAATTTGGAATACGTATAGTATTCTAAATTCAGATGTTAATGAATTTTAAAAATAAGACAAATTTTCTGGGCTTTTCTAAACTCGAAATTTTACTTCATGCGTCAAGCGTATAAAACACTAAAATATTATGGACTTAATGTATATTTGAACCTCACTTGAAATCAGAGTTTTATACGCGTGGCGCATGAAGTAAAATTTCGAGTTTAGAAAAGCCCAGAAAATTTGTCTCGGGTCGCTGCGCGACCCTCGACAAATTTCACGGGGCTTTTCTAAACTCGAAATTTTACTTCATGCTTAGTCTGGGAGTCGAAAACACTCGTTTAAAGCTTCGAATTGAACTTAAGAAAAGGGAATATTTAAATCTTTACAGAAAATAGTCTGTAAAGATTTAAATATTCAAAAAAAGGAATATTTAAATGTTTACAGAAAATAGTCTGTAAAGATTTAAATATTCCTTTTTTTTAAGTTCAATTCGAAGCTTTAAACGAGTGTTTTCCACTCCCAGACTAAGCATGAAGTAAAATTTCGAGTTTAGAAAAGCCCCGTGAAAATTTGTCGAGGGTCGCGCAGCGACCCGAGACAAATTTTCTGGGCTTTTCTAAACTCGAAATTTTACTTCATGCGCCACGCGTATAAAACACTAAAATATTGCGAAATTTATGTAAATTCGAACTTCGCATGAAATTTTATACGCATGGCGCAAGTTTAGAAAAGCCCAGAAAGTTTGTCTCAGGATAGTCATTAACCTCTTTAAGCAGATATTTTATTAAACTTTTATTTTTAAAATTTGTAATCGAACTAGATATTAATAGAAAAATTATAAACCCATTAAAGTTCCTTCAAAATTATTCGATCCAGTCTAGACTTCACATAGATTTGCATAGTCGAATCAATTCCGGCTTTCTGGTGTAAAATTGAATCTATAAATTAGGAAGTGAATATAATATAGCCGTCTTTTCCGCGTGTGCATGTGTGCGTTCGAAAGCCATAAAGTATCCCGAGTTTTGGTCCTTCGAAGCGGAATATTGAATTTGCGGTGATAAATCAAAGGGGATAAGTCCCGGCCGCGAAATTAAGTCGGATTCCAACAATGCTAAATCCCTTCCATGTCCCGATCGAGACAGGATATTACTTAAGCCGAGGTTTATCTTTTCACTAACATACGAATTATGGAAATGTGGAAAGGTTATACTGAATATAAAATCGAATTAAAATTAATATCGACTTTCTGCAAAAATTTAGTCTCGTTGAGACTTCTCTAAATATTCATTGAAACAACTACTTTTCGAGCTAATACCGCGATAGATATTTATTTATTTATTCATTTAATTTCTAAACCGTCATACCTTTTTAATATTACAAACTAAATTACGAAAAATATTACAACTATATTAAATATAAATAGGTACATACAACTACAAAAGAAACACACTTACATACAAAAAAAGACAATGGTTCAGCAGAGACAACAGTTGGGAGCTTACTGCCAACTGTTGGGAAATTCTCTGATGACCGGATTGTTAATCGTGAACGTGTTGGGGATTTTTGCAATCGTACAAAATACGAGGACAATCCACAAAGTGACAGACGTTTTAAAATAAAAAATAAACAAAGTGAAAAAACTAATTTTTATAGTATACATTTTGAAGGTAAACTCTTAGGCTATTTTTCGACGTAATCGCCATATAAATGAAGGCAGTTATCATATCGTTTTACAAGATTTTCAATGCCCTCTTTGTAGAAATCTGTCGCCTGCGAGTTCAACCACTGGTTTACACCAGCATGGAGTTGAGCGTCAGTGTCAAAGCGTTGCGTACCGAACCACGTCTTCATCGTTGGGAACAGATGGTAATCGCTCGGGGCCAAATCCGGGCTGTATGGCGGATGACTGGAAATTTCCCATCCAAAATCATGCAAGAGCTTTTGAGTACGATTGGCTGTGTGTGGACGAGCGTTGTCATGGAGAAACAAAATTTTCTCGTTAAGTTATCCCCAACGCTTGTTTTGATCGCGCGTCTTAATTTTCGGAGTGTTTTGCAATACCTCTCTGAATTTATTGTTTGACCACGTTCAAGAAAATCAACCAAAATCACTCCCTGAGTATCCCAAAACACAGTAGCCATGCTTTTTCTTGCTGACAGCGTCTGCAGACAGTTCCTCGATTTCTGGGGCGAATGCGTGTGACCCCATTGCATTGACTGCGATACGATCGAAAACATGGTTTCCAATTTTGTCGTACTCTTCCAGAAATGTCAGTGTTGCAGCAAGTCTTTTCGTTTTGTGGTCTTCCGTTAGGATTTTCGGAATCCACCTGGCACAAAATTTGTTGTTTATTAACTACGATTTCATGAACTAAACTCCGTGAAATTTGGGGAAAATGTTCCGAGAGTTCCGTAATCGTGAATCGACGATTTTCACGGATTTTTTCATTAATTTTTACCAACAATTCATCACTCACAAGACTAGGCCTACCACTGCGATCCTCATTGTGAACATTGGTTCGGCCATTTTTAAAATCAATGCACCACTGCCTCACTCCGCTTTCACTCATTATTCCATTGCCGTACACATCACAAATCTGGCGATAAATTTCAATAGGTTTGTAATTTTTCGCCAACAAAAACCTTATCACACCACGCACTTCACAACTGGCGGGATTTTCAATTGCACCGCTCATTTTAAAACGCCACTGTATAAAAAGTACAATATGCACGAGTCTCTAGTCACCACGGCTGGTTGCGTACTAGGTGTAGAAAAATTCTGTATCCAAGATGGTGGAGCCAATGCCGCCAACTGCCGCGCTAGGCCAAAACGTCTGTCACTATCTGGATTACCCTCGTAGACCGACCGAAGTACCGGTTATTATGTACCACCATACATCACAAACAAACCCAAACATAAAATATAAAAACAAATTAAAATTAATATCGACTTTCTGCAAAAAGTTTGTCTCCAAATATTCATTGAAACAACTACTTCTCGAGCTAATACCCCGACAGATATTGAATTATACAATGAATATTTGCGTTAGACGACAGCACTGCTGTTCTATGCATAATTTATATGCAAAATGCAGCATCAGGTCAAACTATTCTCTAACCAAACTAAATGAAACAAAAGGAAATTGAAATAAATTGAAAAAATTATAGGGAATGAATTTTAATTGTCTTAAGCCATCTACAGACGCGTTTCGAGATTTATCCCTCATCAGTATAGCTTTGCTTTAGACTTTCAATACAAAAATATTAAAATAAAATAAACAGGAAACTTACAGGAATGTCGAAGTGTGTCGTCGAAACAGGTACACAAAACTGGGGCGAGTGAAAATGAAGGAATGTTATTTATAGGTAAAGGATTAAGTCATTAGTAGGTGCAAACAATTTGATACCTGAGAGAGAGTGACATACCGCCTTTAACGGTACAGTTTCACATAAAGACAATTTATCATAAAAAAAATTGAGTTTGTCAATAGGTTGCAGAATATTTATAAAATATAAAAACGAATTAAAATTAATATAAAATGCAACATCAGGTCAGAGAGAATAGTTTTATTAGCTCGAGAAGTAGTTGTTTCAATGAATATTTGGAGACAAACTTTTTGCAGAAAGTCGATATTAATTTTAATTCGTTTTTATATTTTATAAATATTCTGCAACCTATTGACAAACTCAATTTTTCTTTGAGATAAATTGTCTTTATGTGAAACCCAAACATGTTGAATGTTGAACATTTTGATGAACGGGCCCATTATATACTGTACAAAATAAACAAGAACAATCTAATTAAATTAAATTAACGCATTTTGCATTTTAAATTAGTTGAGCGAGTTTCCAAAGAAATCCAGCGATGATGAGACACTGTTTACATGCCTGGCGATCCGTGGCATTGGACTATTCATGTCGTAAGTGGTTCTGTGGTGACAAACATGTAGGAGATCATTTGATCTTAGTGCTCGACTCGGCACATTGAGAATAATCAAGTTATGCAGATCTACACAGTTGATCATGCCATTTAGTATTTTGACCATAAATGTGATTCCCATATTGAATTATACAAAGAATATTTGAGTTACACGACAGATTTACTGTTCTATGAATAATTTATATGCAAAATGCAACATCAGGTCAAACTATTCTCTCACCAACTCAAATATTTATTGTATAAATCAATATCTGTCAGGGTATTAGCTCAAGAAGTAATTGTTTCAATGAATAGTTGGAAAAGTTTCAACGAGAATAAATGTTTGCAGAAAGTCGATATTAATTTTAATTATAATTAAATATAATTATGTTTCACTCAAATTGAAACATATCCAGAACACACAAACCTTCATGACATCAAAAGAGGGATGATAACAAACACTATAACCCACATGTTGCACACTCTTACACCCACACAGAAACATAAAAACAACCCCTTTTAAATTTCAGACACGTGCCCGCACCTGTCCACACCTCCCCTGTCTCAACCTCAATTCTTTTTACTTATTTATCAAAGTATGTGAAAAACACGAAGGAGAAAGCGTATATGTGTGTGTTTTCTTACTTATCTGAGACAGAAAGGGAATCATAGTTTTCGCTCTAAAAAAAAGGTCTTCTTTCTTTTTTTCATAGTGCACGTTCTGGCACTGATTTTGATTTTTACGAACGCCCACGGATAAATAATTCAGGGTGCTTTTATTTAAGGGCCTGACCTGGGCTTTTTTAAATGATTAATTTATAAGAGCCTCTCCTGAAGAGTATTTCACATTTTACAGAAGCTATAAAGCGTGGATGCAAAGTGTTTGAGTAAATAGATACCTAATTCCTCAAGGTTGAAAACAAAATATAATATTAACAAAGTGATATGCAATAAGCAAGGGTGTTAATTTATTGAACCCAGCGTATAATATAAATTTTTATAAGAAAAATCGGCTCGACTTTACTTTACACCCCGTAATGCATGTTATTTATAATATAGATTCATACTGTATTGACATATATCATACTGTATTGACATATATCATACTGTATTGACATATATCATACTGTATTGACATATATCACCAATTAAAATCAATAAATTCTCTACGGAATAGTATATTTCATTTGGAGTCCAGAAAACGGGATTTTTCCGTGCGCGCGTGACATTTCCCGTGTGAGGCGAAGCCGAACACGGGAAGTCATGCAAGCACGGAAAAATCCATTTCTGGACGTGTAATGAATGCAATTTATTATTATACTTATCTGAAAACATTATACTTATCTAAAAACTTGAAGAATATTTTTATTTTCAAACCAGTAATATCCACGGTAGTGAAAAAATACAACTAATTCGAAAGAAAATGATGTTGAATACCAGAAATTTGAAATTTGATTTGGTTAGCACTTTTTTTTAAAGCCAAACATCTTTTTAACGCGGCGAATTAATACCATAAGGTGAACGATTTTACGAATTTGGCCTTTTCGGAAAAATAAAATAGAAGTTATACAACGTCACTCACAATTTTTGTGTTTTTCATAGTTCCCGTTCTGCCTGTGTTCGTATCTACGAGGTGTGGAAATTAAGTGATGAGATTGGCAGCATAGCGTTCGATACGGCAACACTGGAAGCACGTGGCTTGGAGGGGTGACAGATGGACATGCGATAGGCGTTCAGTACAAGTTTGAACTTGATCGAGTCATTACGCTGTGCGTAGTCATTGTTCTCGTGAAACCGTATTTTGAAGTGCGTTCTAAAAATGAGTGATATTAATTTCGAGCAACGGTGTGCTATCAGGTTTTGCTTGAGACTTGGGTACAGTGCAACAGAAACTTTTGCAAAACTTCAGCAGGCCTACGGAGACAGTGTTTTGTCAAGAGCCAAGGTTTTTCGATGGTTTAAGGCATTTTCAGAAGGAAGAGAGTCGATGGAAGATGAATCACGCAGCGGAAGGCCTGCAACAGCAAGAACCGATGAAAATGTCGACAGAATCCGGGAACTTGTGCGTTCAGATCGTCGGTTAACGATCAGAATGATGGGGGAACAGTTGAATTTGAGTCACACCACCGTTCATCACGTTTTGACCAATGAATTGGGGATGAGAAAGATCTGCGCAAAAATGGTTTCAAAAAACCTTTCGCAGGAACAAAAGGACATTAGATGGGAAAGGTGCCTTGACTTTTTGGAATCGATTGAAAATGATCCACATTTTTTGGAACATGTCATCACTGGTGACGAGAGTTGGGTGTTTGAATACGACCCGGAAACAAAACGCCAGAGCATGAAATGGTGCACGCCAGGCTCTCCAAGGCCCAAAAAAGCAAGAATTAGCAAATCAAAAATTAAATGCATGCTGATTTGTTTCTTTGATAGCCAGGGAATCGTCCACAAAGAGTTTGTGCCTAAAGGCCAAACAGTAAATCAACACTTTTACCGCGAGGTTCTTGAAAGACTCCGAAAAAGGATCATTCCTGTGAGATCACACATCAAGAACAATTGGATCCTGCATCATGACAATGCGCCGTGTCACACAGCAATATCAATAAACCAGTTTTTGACCAATAAAAATATTCCTGTGGCTCCTCAGCCTCCTTACTCACCTGACTTGAGTCCTACTGACTTTTTCCTCTTCCCTAAATTGAAAATTCATCTGAAGGCACGTCATTTTGGGACACTCAAAAACATTAAAACGGCTGTAACCGACCAGCTGAAGGCTATCCCAGTATCCGAGTTCCAGCACTGCTATGAGGAGTGGAAGAAACGTCTCCAACGCTGTGTGGCTTCCCAAGGGAATTACTTTGAAGGAGACAACATTCAATTGTAATTTTATTCGAATAAAACTAATTTAAAAAATCAGTCTCATCACTTAATTTCCACACCTCGTATATCTGGATTTTACTAGTAGGAATTCTATGCTTACTTGTGCCGCTTGGGTTAAAATATCATCCAAAATATCATCTACAAAATCAATTTCTTCTAAGTCTGCGTACATTTCAACCAAACTTACGTATTTCACTGACGGAAAACAAAACGTCAGTGACAAATACATCATTGCTATGGCAACACTTTAGAGCGCACGAAAAGAGCGCACAAACAAATACTTTAAGTGCGGTGGCTTGAAAAAGCGACGTTTTCATTATTCTAGAGGTATATGGAAACGAAGTGTTTTCAGATAAGTATAATAAAAATGATAAAAGTTCACTTTTTTCAACTTTGAAATTTTGACTAGAAACTTCTATAAAACCTCACTGATTGCTGTTAACCATTGCAATCTTTACTGGAGACATTGGGGAAGTCGAAAGAAATGTTTGTTAAAAACATCAATCTAACTTCAACTTTAAGTTAGACCTCGGCTATGTTCTTCGGCCCCAAAAAAGTACTTAACGCTGCCAAACGTTCACTTTCACTGAAATTGGATAATACAGCAATACATTTTGTAGACTCGGTGCGTAACTTGGGTTTAGTTATTGATTCTGACCTGCGCTTTAAATCTCATGTCAGTAAATGTATCTCTAGATAATAATCTAAGAATGATATATGCGAATAGAAAAATCTTAAGTAAAAACACCAAACGACTTCTCTGTGACACTCTAGTGCTGAGTCATTTCAACTTTTCAGATGTGGTCTATAGTGCCTGTTTAGATAGTATAACAATAAATCGTATACAAAAAGTTCAAAATTCTTGTATACGGCTTATCCTGGGAATAAGAAAATTCGATCAAATTTCAGGTAAATGCACTGAACTTAACTGGCTGAACATGGCTAGTCGAAGAATTCTTCATTCTTGTTTACTCTACTATAAGTTAATTAATTCCCGCAAACCCTTTTATCTATATCGTAGAATTGTGTTTCGGACTGACATTCATAATGTCAATGTTAGGTTCCGGGGACTCATATCGCCACCGAAGCACAGATCTGCTATTTATACGAGATGTTTTTTTTACAACATCTATAAATTATTCAATAAAATCCCCCAAAACCTAAAACAATTAAAATTCAACAGCTTCAGATGTCACTTGCGCTCTCTGTTACTACGAAATGAGCTTTGAATTTACAGAATTAATTCAAGATATTGACGACGAAATATGTTTGTCTATTATCCCTCACACGTTGCAATTACATTTATGTTTAATTTTTCGTAGGTTAAGTGGAAGATCAGTAACAGGTTAAGCTGACTGAACTTCGCCTACGCTTATAAGTATTTATTTTGTATTTATTTTTTGTATGACAAATAAAGGCATTTATTATTATTATTATTTTATTTTATTTTTTCTCAAACATGTCGGTTTGGTATAAGTACCCTTCAGACGGGATCTTACCAAGTCTGGGGATATTTTTATTATATAATATTGTTATGTAGGTTTAAGAATTTCCTGACTATACTACATGTGTTCATAATTATGGATTTTTGTATTTGTGTGGTTATACGTTCTGGTAGTTGTAGAGTCTTTATGTTTTCAATTGTGTATTTGGGTATGATTCCTGTGACTGATATTACAATTGGTAATATTTTAACTTGACGTTTCCACAATCTTTTTATTTCTTCTGCTAGCGGGAAGTATTTTTCACGTTTTTGTGTGTGTTTCATTTGTGTGTTATTGTCGTTAGGTACGGCTATATCTATAAGATATGTGGTTTTCGATTCTTTATTAACCCATAAAATGTCTGGTCTGTTTGCTACTATTGTTTTGTCTGTGAGTATTGGTTTGTCGTAGTATATTCTAAATTCCGGGGTGTCGATAACAGATTCTGGTGTATATTTGTAGTAGGGCTCTTTGATTGAGTTTTGTTGTTGGCTATTTATTATTTCAGAGTGGATGATTTTTGCTACTATTTATTATTATTATTATTTTTTAAATTGAATGGTCACCCTCTACACCCACATGCCTCTGATTTCATGTGGAGAGGGTGCCAAATATATCCCCTAGTTACCTCCTCCAAGCCTGGAAGTGGGGTAACTAGTGGTGCCTAACGGTATGCGATCTCAGCAGACGCAGCGAACCCAGTATCACGGCCTTCTGCATCCCTCCGATAAGGGAGTGTGCGGTGTCGCGACATGCTGGTATGGCCCTAAGGCTGCTCAGCATTGAGCCACTGATGCCGCCTAGAGCACCGACGACTAATACCACCAACTTAACAGTGTGGCCTGGGTAGAGTCTGCTCATGTCGTACAAAAGATCCTGATATTTCGTCCGTTTTTCCTCCTCTTTTAAAACGATGTTTGTCTCTGCTGGTGCAGAGAATTCGATGACAAACATCGTTTTTAGATGGTGGTCGAGGAGGACTATGTCAGGCTTGTTTGCTCGTATTTGTATTATTATTATTATTTAACCGGATGACGATTATAACACATTAGCACATTACACTTGGACTCATATGGATTTATAGAATAACTAACATAAATTATTACATTCTTGGAAATTCATTTGGGCTGAATTCTAGTTTGTGTTAACGGCTATATTTCGCCGAAAAAAATCACGTTTGCTCACGTGGAATATTCTACATACTTCTTCAAAGAGATTTACGCAATTTATTCTATTGCAAACCTTTCTCCTAACCTAATCTAACCTAGGTTAGGAGAAAGGTTTGCAATAGAATAAATTGCGTAAATCTCTTTGCGCACGATGATTATTTTACATACTGCTAGGCCTCAATATTTTCAAATTTTTCAAACTACATTTTTTTAATTTATTTAACATTTCCGTTCGAAATTAATTGCATATCTAGATAGTACTCGTCGAGTACTTTCGAATAATATCATTTCTATCTGTAATACCCACGGGGTGTACAGTAAATTCTTACCAGAAAGCGATATTATGCAATAAGCAAGGGTGTTAATTTATTGAACCCAGCGTATAATATAGATATTTATTAGAAAAATCCATATTTCTCGAAGTTTTTACTGAAAGCAATATAACACAACAACCTAAATAACATCCTTCCCCTAGCAGCTCCAGATTTCTTTCATTTTCCCCATTTTCCATTCTGTGGCTGAGGAAAAGAATTTTTTCCCATTGCAACAAAAAAAAACGTACCCTGGAAAAAAGGAAAGGAGAGGAAGAAAAAAACTGCAATCGTTAATGCCCCGGACACGCTCTTCCGTGTAATTTTTCTCCGATGAGGAAAAGGAAAAGGAAAACGAAAAGAAAAAGAATCCTCCCCTCACGATCCATTTTTGCACGTCTGGATATTCTTAAATCGCAAATCGCCAAAAGAGAGAGGACACCGGAGAATTTAAATAATTGCTCTACGGATACAGAGAGTAGGGCGTGAGGGGGTTGGGGATTCCACGGGGGTGACATTCCGAGCGGAATAATTAATTTCAAGAGGTATAGAAGGGAATGGGGATAATTTTATGGCAATTAAAATATGGATGATCAATTCGGAATAAATTTGAATTTATGCTCGTCGAGCTCTGTTATGAAAATTTAAATTCATCAACCGTTTATTGTTTTAAGATGGAATAAATTTTGGAAATGGATGTGGGAACATCAACAACCCTATCGATGTTAAAACATGAATAAACAATACTTTGACAAATATAAAATTAATTAATTTCTAAATCAATTTTAAGTAAACTGAAAATAAAGTCCAGCATATAAACTCAGCAAAAATGCAATAAGTGACTTTATTTGAATTTCTAGAGAAACAATTCATAACAATGATTAAAATAGTACACATTACTAAGTGACTTATTCTAGAATTTTTTTACAGTCCACGTTATGAACCTTTGATGAGCTTCTAATTTAATTGAACTAACTTTCTTTGATGCTGCAACATACAGAGGGTTTTATATAACACCGAACATGTTCATCCAATACAATTTGACACCTATATTTTTTAAGTTATGTGTAAATTGGGTGGCCTATATGACCATTAAAAATCGTAGCCAATCAAGCGCAATTAATGCCTCAACTTGTATACACATAGAGCTTTTCTTTTAAGTATACATGTCCCAATTACACGGTATATGTCGTAAATCTGTAGATACTCGTTGTTTAAAAAAATCAATTTAAAACTTGAAATGAGTGTCTTCCACTCCCAGACTAAGCATGAAGTAAAATTTCGAGTTTAGAAAAGCCTGAAAATTTGGTTTGGTCGCGTAGCGCGAAGCGCGGAGCGGCCAAACCAAATTTTCAGGCTTTTCTAAACTCGAAATTTTACTTCATGCGCCACCGGTACATAACACTGATCAATATAAAGTTTAGCGGTGTGTTTTAAACTTCGTAATATGTCAGTGCTTTGTACCGGTGGCGCATGAAGTAAAATTTCGAGTTTAGAAAAGCCTGAAAATTTGGTTTGGCCGCTCCGCGCTTCGCGCTCCGCGACCAAACCAAATTTTCAGGCTTTTCTAAACTCGAAATTTTACTTCATGCTTAATCTAGGAGTGGAAGACACTCATTTCAAGTTTCAAATTGATACAGTACATGTCCCAATTACACGGTATATGTCGTAAATCTGTAGATACTCGTTGTTTAAAAAAATCAATTTGAAACTTGAAATGAGTGTCTTCCACTCCCAGACTAAGCATGAAGTAAAATTTCGAGTTTAGAAAAGCCTGAAAATTTGGTTTGGTCGCGTAGCGCGAAGCGCGGAGCGGCCAAACCAAATTTTCAGGCTTTTCTAAACTCGAAATTTTACTTCATGCGCCACCGGTACAAAACACTGATCAATATAAAGTTTAGCGGTGTGTTTTAAACTTCGTAATATGTCAGTGCTTTGTACCGGTGGCGCATGAAGTAAAATTTCGAGTTTAGAAAAGCCTGAAAATTTGGTTTGGCCGCTCCGCGCTTCGCGCTACGCGACCAAACCAAATTTTCAGGCTTTTCTAAACTCGAAATTTTACTTCATGCTTAGCCTGGGAGTGGAAAACACTCGTTTAAAACTTCAAATTAAATTCTTTTAATAAACCTAGCATCGGCAAATGCACAACGTATATTTATGTATATTTAAAAGAAAATTTCTCGTTATGAAAATGTTCGGTGTTACATAAAACTCCCTGTATACAAATAATGAATTTGCGTTTGTGAGAGCAAATAAAAAGCAATTCTATTTCTAGAATAAAGAAAAATATAATTGAACGAAAAACGTACAAGGGAATGAAGGATATGTATTCATTGTAATAAAAGGCATCCATTGAGGCGATCAATTTAGAAATTCACAGACAATAAAGCCGGTCGCGTCCTTTTCTTATTGTGTGCTTTCAATTAAGGTTAATTGGATTTCATCGCCGAATGGACGAACGGTGAGTTATCGACTCGAGTCAAGATAAAAATGTTTTCTATTATGTTATCACTCAATAACGTCAGATAGCGAAGGATTTGTGTGTGTGATAAAAACGGAACCTGATAAATGTCCACGACAAATTATTCTTCTTAATCAATAAACATTATTATTTAAAACTTCGAACCCTTCAATATCAACAAACGACAATTTCCTCCTCGTATTCCTATATTTCAAAAGATTTTTCATTCCAGCACATGACACGTTATTACACAAATCCAATTTCTTATTTGATGTTAAAATTTGTCCTCGGCAAACACACATACCTATACAAGACATCGTAGGAAAACATATTTGCAAAGGAAAAGCAAATATATTACGTACGTGAATTATGACGACACTCGGATACGACTGATTCCCAATACTTCCTCTCTCTCTGTGTCCCATCCCTAGGGATGGAACACACACATGCACACAAGAGGACACAATGACACAATATAAAATATAAAAATATAAAGTACGTCCGTTTCCTGTCTTTCTCGGCGCGTGTTTTCTTTTCTAATGGCGAGAAAAGGAAGTGTCGCGACGCCGAAAATCACGTCCTATTTATACACGTCCCCCCAACATTTCCATTTCCACGTCGATTCCGTGATTCTCAAGAAAAGAAAAAATGGAGAAAAGAGGGGGATATGGGTTTTTCAGTTCTTTTGTAATCTTCGGAAATTTGTGGGGTCATCGTTGTTTTCTCGAAAATTATTTATAAATTAAGAAGAAGCCCGTCCCCACCAAGAAAATAAATTATTTACTGTAATTCGATGTAATTGATTGGTAATATGTGATAAACAAATTTGTACATATCGCTGGCTTAATATACATTTTTGTGATGTATGCACATAGAGCCTTGTAACATCACAAATTGAAAATCGAAAAAAATGTCACATAGAACCTTGTAATATTAAACCAGCGAGATGTCCATGTGATGCTGAAAGCGCCGGGCAAATCGGTTGGGGAAATGTATGGCTATCGAATAATGTTTGGTTCATAATGGTTTGTAAATTAAATTCACTTGGTTTTGTTTCACTTATATGTATTTTATTTTCTACTAGTTTAGGCTTAATGCCATTATCAAGAATGATGTACAAATGGATTTGTTTGGGAATATATACAGTTTCGAGTTTTAGGTTTTATTGGGTAATAAGGGCATTTAATATCGGGGAATTCCAAAGGTCTTCGTTGTCGTTGACCACATTTTTACTTGCTTTTATGGCTTTTGAAATTTCTAAACCCTCCCGGTAGTTAAGCGTTAAGCCGAAACTATACTTAAGTGCATAGAAATCGGCCCACCCATTTTTTTAAAAAATTTTATAATAAAATCACTGTCGCAATACTACGAACAAAACTTTTGGTATTTTACGATAAAATAGACTATCAAATAGACACTCTGGCCTATACCACTGGCTTCGCCAATCTTCCAAAAAATGCTACAGCTTTTGCACAATCTACAGCACTTGAAACCATGATGAACACAGCAACCTTTAGTGGGTTAATTCTCCCACATCCACTGAAGATCAAAACATCTTGATACTTTATGCATAATGTCGAATGGACAAGCTGTAGCATTTTTTGGGAGATTGGCGAAGCCAGTGGTATAGGCCAGAGTGTCTATTTGATAGTCTATTTTATCGTAAAATACCAAAACATGCTGTCCATTCTACATTATGCATAACTATACTCTGATAGTCTATTTTAGCCTAATACCAAAAGTTTTATTCGCAGTATTGTAAGAGTAAAGCTATTATAAAAAAATAAAAAATTAATAATGGGTCGGCCGTTTGCACGTAAGTGTAGTAGAAAATAAAATACATATAAGTGAAACAAAACCAAGTGAATTTAATTTACAAACCATTATATTTTAAAATGTTTTACCAAGTGATTAATGAGAAAAAAAGTGTCCGATAATGTTTGGTACGTTTGATAAACCTTATTATAAATACATACCTTCCGCAACATGTCCTCAAGAGAGTCCATGTCGGAGCTTCCGTTGTTGTTATTACTAGGCTGAACCATGGGGGTTAACACCCTCTGTATCCTCCGGTTTCCGCCGCCTCACTATCAACCCCCCACTTTATGTATCTCACGAACTCCTTCAAAGTTCACACTACTTCACTTTCATTCTCGTATCGTCTTTATTCGGGGCAAAACTTTACATGCTTAATCTAACTAACGAATAACCTTAATTAATTAAGTTATAGTAAAACTGCAACTAAAGGGTGTTTTTTTTTTAGAGGTATAGAACTTCTTTTTGAAATAAAACACATACAAATTAATAAAACAAGAGATGTTTTCGCTTTAGTTGATAACAAAAAAAATAAATTGTATTTTTCTAATTTATCCTATTATTAGATCTTATGAATCTGTTGGATAATAAATAAATAAATAAATAAATAAATAAACAAATGTAATGACATTTAATGTTTAAAAGTAATTTCGGTTATGAGACCACCGCAATTGCGTCTTAAATAAACTATTCTATTGGTTGATTTTTCATAACTTTTTTCAATGTGGCCGGGCTAATCTCTCCAATTACGCGCCGAGTGTTGACCTCTAAGTCTTCAATCACTTCTCGTTTATCAGCATAGACTAGTAAGTTGACGTAGCCTCGTAAAAAGTAGTCCAATGGGGTAAAATCACGTGATCTAGACAGACAATTAACCCCCCCCCATGTCTCGAAATAATCACCAAACATCTCTCTGAACAATGTGAGGGTTTCACGCGCGGTGTGGCAAGTTGCGCCGTCCTGTTGAAACCATTTAGTTGTCAACAGATTTGCATTGACGTTGGAGTTCAAAATTTTTCGAATTATTAACCTCTAGTGCTCACCATTGACGGTAACATTGGCTCTATTTTCATTTTTACAAAAATTAAGGCTCATGATGCCTCGTTTAAACACGTGAAAACAGCATGAAATCTACATCACACAGTTTTAATGGTTGTAATAGGGTAGTCATAATTTCACCCCAGAACCGACAATTCACTAAAATCACAAAAAATTATTTGGCGATAGAAATCAGTAAATGGGTGAAGTGCTCTATAAGTTTGACGCACAGAGCGCACATTTTGAAAATACATTTTCTTAATTTGTAATCGTTGCTCGACTATGAGCTTTGGCATGATAATTTGCCAAAGCTTACTGAATAAAATTAACACGAACAGGTTCCCATTCTGACATTGGTTTGACAGATATCTGTCATTGAAGTTCAATACCCCAAAAAAAAAAACACCTTTTACATATTGAATTCATTTATTGTTTGATGACATTTATTGATACAGATATTAAATATTTTGTATTGTGGAAGCTTCTACTTCGTTATACATGTTAATTTAACAATAAAATAATTTTAACTTTCAAAATTGAATTTTTGTTAAGTATTCCGGCACCAGGTATCCACAGACGCGTTTCGGACTTCAAGGTCCTCTTCAGTGTGGTCCCGACCCAGTGCTGAGGAATACTGAACATTTCTCACTATTTCAAGCCAATATGTGAAAACTATTAATGATTTCGATAGCTAACGCCATCACTGACGATGCCACTATGAAGCATTAGATGGCGTTAGCTATCGAAATCATTAATAATTTTAACTTTGTTTATATAACACTTTTTCATTTTACTTGACTGCAGTTTCGACAACTTCAGCTTCCCATTATCAATCATGTACTACATGTTTGATAAGAGCAAGCTAAAGTTGCCGAAACTGCAGTCAAAAAAAAGTGTTATACAAACAAAGATATTAAATGTTCAAATACTGTGTAATCGGAGCTGATTAATTAACTAATTTAATAAGAACATTTTTTAGGGATTGATTAAATTAATTATCTGCAAAGCGTTGAGTTCGATAAGAGGAAAAACCATGAAATTTCGAGTGTGTGGAGACCCAGTTAAATTAATTGTCTGCAAAGCGTCAAAGCCTCCGAATCTCGGTTTTATTCAATTAAGCCACTCTCTTAGTAATTTCGCACGGGGTGACTTCCTTGTGTGTGTGTGTGTGTGTGTGTGTGTTACACATAGATAGATGCAGAAGTCTTCTGAGCTTGTGAAGCTCAAATGCGGAAATTAACGCGGGCTACATTATTTCATTAAGATGTCACTTGAATGGGAGAGGGTTTAATGTGCCTTATTAACAGGTTAATTGTCATTCATATTTTTAATATCTAGAAAATTCTATTATAGACAAATAAAAATCAATTTCCTAAAAATTAGATTGCAATCTTGTTTAATTCTAAAGACAATCTATTAAAATCATTTTATTTCGCTTTGTAAATTTAACTTTACACAAACGTTTTATGCAAAAAAGCAAATTTCTCGATTTCTCACTTATTTTACTAAAAGTGCTCTAATTCATAAAATACTCAACAGATTTTATTTATTCAAGGAATACGCGATTAGGGATTAAACGAGCTTTAATTTCATGTATAAACACTCTCTGGAACTTGATAATTGTGCAAAGCACGAGCGTTCAAAGGTAACTTTTGGTGTTTATTATTTTCCTTATATTTTTAAAAGTGGAATAATTCGATTAAATATATTTTTCTTGAGGAAATAAACACTTTGTATTATTTCTAACATTGGTAAGAGTGTCTGTGCATTTTTTTTTGGATTTTTCAAAAAAAAACTTTTTTAAATCTCGATATTTTCCATTCTACTCCCTTACAAAAATTGAGAAATTTTGCTGATTTTTTTTAGGTTTAATAAATTCTGATAAAAATTACAGACTTTTCTGATAATGTTAGAAATAACTAGAGCTATTTTTATATATATATATATATATATATATATATATATATATATAATCAGTATTCCCTTTTACCATATGGTGTCGGGTTAGCTATTTTTTTGTCCGATAAAAAAAAAAATTTCACTAAAATTTTGACCTTTTAAAATTATTATTACGCTTAAAAAATAGAAATTCCAACTTTTCGTATCCACAATGAAGACAATTTTTTAAATTCAACTTTACAGAAACGTTTTATGCGAAAGAGCAAATTTATCGATTTTTCACTTATTTTACCAAAAGTTCTCTAATTCATAGAATATTGAGCTGATTTTATTAATTCAAAAAGTACGCGATTAAGGATTACATAAACTTTAATTTGATGTATAAATACTTTTTAAGCCTTGAAAATTGTGCGAAGCACGAGCGCTTAAAAGTAACTTTTCGTGAGTTTATTATTTGCCTTATATTTTTAAAAGTGGAATAATTTGATTAAATATTTTTTTCTTGAGGAAATAAACAATTTGTATTGTTTCTAACATTGGTAAGAGTGTCTGTGATTTTTTTAAGATAGTTCTAACAATTTTTTTTTTAAAGAAAAGCTCGATATTTTCCAGCTCCAATTTAAGTTAATAGAGTTACAAAAATTGGGAAATTTTGCAGAATTTTTTTATTTTTAATAAAATCTGAAAAAAAAATACAGACTTTCTCGATAGTGTTAGAAATAGGTAGAGCTCTTTGTTTGGCTAATAAACAATTTATTTCTCTAAAATTTTGACATTTTAAAATTATTATATCGTTTGAAAAAATAGAAATTCCAACTTTTCGTATCCACAATGAAGACAATTTTTATGATAAAAAGAAGTACTTAACATCAATTTAAAGCTTGTTTAAACCCAAATACAATTTATTAAAACAATTGGAATTCGCTTTAAAAATTCAATTTTACATAAGTTTTATGTGAAAAAGCAAATTTATCGATTTTCTACTTATTTTACTAAAAGCGGTCTAATTCATAAAATACTCAGCTGATTTTATTTATTCAAGAAGTACGCGGTTAGGAATTATAAGAGCTTTAATTTCATGTACAAACACTTTTTGGAACTTAATAATTGTGCAAAGCACGAGCGGTTAAAGGTAACTTTTGGTGAGTTTATTATTTTCCTTATATTTTTAAAAGTGGAATAATTCGGTTAAATATTTTTATTTGAGGAAATAAACAGTTTGTATTGTTTCTTACATTGGCAAGAGTGTCTGTGAATTTTTTTGGATTCTTCTAAAAAAATTTTTTTTAAATGAAAATCTTTACTCGTATTTTCCTTATAAAAATTGCGAAATTTTGCTTAATTTTTTTATTTTTAATAAAATCTGAAAAAAATTACAGACTTTCTCGATAATATTTAATTGATGAGGCGGATACATGATGAAACTCCATAATACTATTTGAAATAAAACAACACAGTTGGGAGGGTTTCACTTTAATTGTTGAACACTGCAACATGTTTCACCACACAGTGGCTTCATCAGGCAGATGAAATAATACATTTTTTTTTATTCATTATTTCATCTGCCTGATGAAGCCACTGTGTGGTGAAACATGTTGCAGTGTTCAACAATTAAAGTGAAACCCTCCCAACTGTGTTGTTTTATTTCAAATTTCTCGATAATGTTAGAAATAACTAGAGCAATTTTTTTTGTCAGATAAATAATTTTTTTCACAGAAATTTTGACCTTTTAAAATTATTTTAACGCTTAAAAAAATAGAAATTCCAACTTTTCGTATCCACAATGAAGACAATTTTTATGATAAAAGGAAGTACTTAACATCAATTTAAAGCTTGTTTAATCCTAAATACAATTTATTAAAAAAATTGGAATTCGCTTTAAAAATTCAATTTTACATATGTTTTATGTGAAAAAGCAAATTTTTCGATTTTCTACTTATTTTACTAAAAGCGGTCTAATTCATAAAATACTCAGCTGATTTTATTTATTCAAAAAGGACGCGATTACGAATTATAAGAGCTTTAATTTCATGTACAAACACTTTTCGGAACTTAATAATTGTGCAAAGCACGAGCGGTTAAAGGTAACTTTTGGTGAGTTTATTATTTTCCTTATATTTTTAAAAGTGGAATAATTCGGTTAAATATTTTTATTTGAGGAAATAAACAGTTTGTATTGTTTCTTACATTGGCAAGAGTGTCTGTGAATTTTTTTGGATTCTTCTAAAAATTTTTTTTTTAAATGAAAATCTTTACTAGTATTTTCGTTATAAAAATTGCGAAATTTTGCCTAATTTTTTTATTTTTAATAAAATCTGAAAAAAAATACAGACTTTCTCGATAATGTTAGAAATAACTAGAGCAATTTTTTTGTCAGATAAATAATTTTTTTCACAGAAATTTTGACCTTTTAAAATTATTTTAACGCTTAAAAAATAGAAATTCCAACTTTTCGTATCCACAATGAAGACAATTTTTATGATAAATAGAAGTACTTAACATCAATTTAAAGCTTGTTTAATCCTAAATACAATTTATTAAAACAATTGGAATTCGCTTTAAAAATTCAATTTTACATACGTTTTATGTGAAAAAGCAAATTTTTCGATTTTCTACTTATTTTACTAAAAGCGGTCTAATTCATAAAATACTCCAATTCCAACTTTTCGTATCCACAATAAAGACAATTTTCATGATATAAAGAAGTACTCAACATCAATTTAAAGCTTGTTTAATCCTGAAGACAATCTACTAAAACAATTTTTATTCGCTTTGTAAATTCAACTTTACACAAACGTTTTATGCAAAAAAGCCCATTTCTCGATATCTCATGTTTATGTGTATTTAAACTGATAACCCTGCATTCCTCATTAAGAATGTTTATTATCTATTCTGACATCCTGGCATCGATAATTATTTTATTATTGTATTTTTACTTCGAATGTGATAATCTACAATTTTACAGTTTTTGATAAGGGTTATCTATTCCGAATAATTTGACTCATAGTATTTAGGTGTATATTTTATGAAACATTAATTTGTTAATTGAATCAATGTATCAATAATTTAAATCAGAATTAATCATAAATTATCAAGAAATGCATAGGTTTGCAATTAATAATCGATATTTTTTATTTTACAAATTTTCTATACAGGGTGTCCGTATTTCGACAGAATGTATGGGGATCTCAGTAATTTGAAGAGATAGAGAGTCGGTGGGCAAAGTTGCGTATTTTAAGGCCTAACAATAATCTGAAAACAATTTTGAAATATCATTCTTTGTTTTCGAGATATCAATAAAAAACTGATTTTTTAAAAAAATCGTTTTAATTTTTTTATTCAAAAACTACTGAATCTGGACATTCAGAACTTTGACAATATACGGGCACTTTTTAATGAGGAATCTAGTAGCATATTTTTTTAAGATGACTATAACATTTATCCGGGGACCATAGTCAACTTTTGTTTTTGTTATGGGCGCCATTTTGCATTTTCAAGGAATTATTTTTTGAACTCAGTGATGTATCACACTCATCTTTTATTTTAGATTTGATATTTAAAATTATGCTATTTTCTTTTTTGCAAAGAGTGCTTTGGAAACAATGACATCTGTTAATCAATAAAATCTTGACTGCAGTCAATCATTGTTAGCACTTAAAATTAATTAATAACGGTCAGTCTTTTGTAATAATTATAAAAAGTATCGATTATCACACAAAAGTTGCACAAATTAAATTTATTATTATTATTCTAAAACGATTCACGAAAAAAGTAATTATTGCATTTTTTCGCTACATCTCGGTAAATATTGATCACCATCACATCTAAGCATTATATATTTTAACCTTTACTGCAAATCAGTGGTTTATACGCGTGGCGCATGAAGTAAAATTTCGAGTTTAGAAAAGCCCCGTGAAAATTTGTCTCGGGTCGCTGCGCGACCCTCGACAAATTTTCTACACGGGGCTTTTCTAAACTCGAAATTTTACTTCATGCTTAGTCTGGGTGTGGACAACACTCGTTTTTAAAATTGAAGGATCACTCTAAATTACTAAGTTTATTACCATTTTACAAAGGCTACAGCTCGAAGGACCAATCATGGTCTTCGGAGACCGAAGGACTACAGGGAATCGAAGTTTTTTTACAAGAAAACAACGAATTTCTGAAGGTCTACAGCATGGATAGAAAACAAAACATCCAATCTTGAAAAAATATTTAATTTGGGTTGGTTTTCAGTGCATTTTTAATTTTACTTTAAATCAGTGTTTTATACGCGTGGCGCATGAAGTAAAATTTCGAGTTTAGAAAAGCCCCGTGAAAATTTGTCTCGGGTCGCTGCGCGACCCTCGACAAATTTTCTACGCGGGGCTTTTCTAAACTCGAAATTTTACTTCATGCTTAGTCTGGGAGTGGACAACACTCGTTCTTAGAAGTTTCAAATTGAAGGATCACTTTAGATTACTAAGTTTATTACCATTTTACAAAGGCTACAGCTCGAAGGACCAATCATGGTCTTCGGAGACCGAAGAACTACAGGGAATCGAAGTTTTTTTACAAGAAAACAACGAATTTCTGAAGGTTTACAGCATGGATAGGAAACAAAACATCCAATCTTGAAAAAAATATTTAATTTGGGTTGGTTTTCAGTGCATTTTTAATTTTACTTAAAATCAGTGTTTTATACGCGTGGCGCATGAAGTAAAATTTCGAGTTTAGAAAAGCCCCGTGAAAATTTGTTTTCTACGCTGGGCTTTTCTAAACTCGCAATTTTACTTTTGCTTAGTCTGGGAGTGGAAGACACTCGTTAGTTTAAAATAATTCACAACTGGTGATGTGTTTTAACAACACTTATGGGCCCTAGGAGTTATCAAATGAGTGAGTTACTCAACTGTTGTCAAGGCACTCTTTACAAAAAACAAAAGATTAAATTTTTACATATAAAATGTACAATAAACTATAAGTATGATACATCATTGAATTCAGAAAAAAATATTCTTCCAAAAAATATGAAAATCCAAAATGGCGCCCATAAGAAAAACAAAAGTTGGCTATACAATACAATACAATACAATACTGCTTTATTTTATATAAATACAAAGAATAATTACATCGTATAATATATAAAATAGTGTCAAAGGAAACATCACTATGACTTAAAGTTAAAGTATTCCTCTAATGAGTATGGTTCAACTTTGCATAGATAGGAATAAATTTTGTTTTTGTAGTGTTTGAAATTTTTTTCTTTTTTTATTTCACAAGGTAGGTGGTTATGAAGTCGTAGGCATAAATAGTGAACGCTCTTTTGGGTATGCGTTAATTTTACCCGTTGATATATCATATTCACTTTGTTACGTGTGTCATAATTGTGAGTTATTTCATTACTTGTGAAGTTAGAGTATTGAAGGCGCATGAAGGTTAAGCACCCTGGAAAAATATTATAGTTATCTTAAAATGAAATATGTTACTAGATTTCTCGTTAAATAGTGCCTGTATAATGTAAAAATTGTAAATATCTGGATTTAATGGTTTGTGAATAAAAAAATAAAAACGAAATTTCAAAAAATCTATTTTTTGACAATATCTCATAAACGAAAGAAAATATTTCAATTTTGTTTCTAGATTATTATTGGGCCCTAAAATACGCAACTTTTCCCCAATTTAACCGACTCTCTATCCCTTCAAATAACCAAGATTCCTATACATTCTGTTGAAATTCGGGCACCCTTTATGTTTAATATTATTATTTTTTATCTTATAACTAGAACCTTATGCAAAAATAAGCATGGCGTTTTTGTTAGTGTTTTGCTCAATTTAAATATAATTCCATGACTTTTCTCTGACTTTCCCGGTTTAACTGATATATAGTGAATTTTTTTTTACGTCATTTTCAGGCATTCGTCGATTTTATAATAGAGTTCAATTTGAAGTTTTAAACGGGTGTTTCCACTCCCAGGCTAAGCATGAAGTAAAATTTCGAGTTTAGAAAAGCCCCGTGAAAATTTGTCGAGGGTCGCGCAGCGACCCGAGACAAATTTTCGGGCTTTTCTAAACTCGAAATTTTACTTCATGCGCCACGCGTACAAAACACAGATTTAAAGTTAAGTTCTAAAAACACACAAATACATCTTTAATCAGAGTAACAGGGAATCAGATATTTAGTCTGTTATCAACGATGTTCAGTGTTGATAATAAATAATTAAGTATTGAATTGCTTTTTTAAACAACTAGTAACGATATTTATATATTAATGGTTGCAAAACAATAATAAAATCAAATTTATTTTTAAAGGATTTGTATTCGTGATTCTAACAAACAGGATTCGAATCTTTGATCATATTTATCTCTTACGAATCCTTTATTAGAGTATTCGTGATTCGAATCATAGGTGATTAGGATTCGTGATTCGAATCCTTTTTTACGAGGATTCGTCCCAGCTCTGGTTTTTACACATCAAAATATACAGTGCAATAAATTAATGTCTCTGATATTTAGACATGTTTTTTTTGTACAAATTAAAAATGTTTGTTTTCCTATTAAAAAATAGTTTGTTTATAAAATTGCCTACCGAACTAAGAACAAAATCCATATTTTTTTAAGTAACCCATTTCGAGTTTTTATAACCATTGCGTATAAATATTGTAGGCCTAACCAAGGAGTATATTATAATATATATATATATATATATATATATATATATATATATATATATATATATATATATATATAATAATAATATACTCTTTGGTCTAACTTTTAGAATTTTATTAAAAAAATACTTACATTTTAATGTATAATTTAAAATTAAATAAATACCGTTCGACGATATCAAAATAATTGTGTCATTAATTATTCAACAAATACGTGTAATTATATCAGAATAATAAATTAATGTGAACATAAATTATGTACACTTTGCAGATAATTAATTAACCAATTACATTACCAAAACTAACGCACAACAAGCGAAGTAGCCAAGTATTCACGCGCTTGGTTTAATTGCACTCAATTAATTAACAATCACATAATTCAACAATTAACCAAAATTATCTTATATTTTTTTGCACCACAAATCACAAGCACATCATAAACAAAGCCGGTCACTTTTAATTTCCATTTTTTGGTCAATACAGTTTTTATTCAAGATTCATGCGAAATATTTGCGGCAAAAGCGAAATGCATCAGGATTGAATAACGATGAAACAAAAATGTAAACTTGAGAGAAAAGCAGAGCGAAAAAGGGGGTGAATAGCGGTTAGCGCGTCACGACGCCAGAAGAGCTTTCAGCACACTGCTGAATTTCTGGTGTTGGTGATAGCAAGCGGCGTCACGGCGCCCACTCATTCCCCGTCATGCGCTCTTCAAACGCATCTAATCTATAACATCACATGCACTAGGTAGATATAGAGTGAGTGTGTAGTGTACACATCTATATACAATATATACATACATACAGGTAGAATTGTTGTAGAATTGTACATTGTTTGATGGTATTGTGTATGGATTTCATAGCAGCAATTTAATTTCGGCGTATGCTGAAATGTTACACGTGCGGGAATTGTTGCACGTACTCCCTGTCTATGATAACCGGCACAAATTTAATTATTTAATATCATGAATGTGGGTACAAGTACAACGTGATTTTACTAATTTTGGTGAATTTCTTTATTTTAAATTAATTTTTGAAAAACAATTATTGTTCTAATAGAACTTATATACAGGGTGGTTCTGGTTCTTTGAGGAGTGCGCATTTCTGCACTGCACTTAGGCCTCATTAGGCCCATTGTGCTTCCCCAGCTTCAGCTCAGCCAGCCTACCTGGTTTAGATAGTCTAGTATAGCCGAGGTGGGTAGATCCCTTATGTAGGCCATCTTTCACCCAGTAAGGAGCCTCTAGTTAACGAGAGTGCCGGGCAATCGCTGAATTTCTTTATTTTAAATTAATTTTTGAAAAACAATTATTGTTCTAATAGAACTTTTATACAGGGTGGTTCTGGTTCTTTGAGGAGTGCGCATTTCTGCACTGCACTTAGGCCTCATTAGGCCCATTGTGCTTCCCCAGCTTCAGCTCAGCCAGCCTACCTGGTTTAGATAGTCTAGTAAAGCCGAGATGGGTAGATCCCTTATGTAGGCCATCTTTCACCCAGTAAGGAGCCTCTAGTTAACGAGAGTGCCGGGCAATCGCTGAGAATGTGTCCGGCAGTCTCGTCTTCCATGTTACACCCTCTGCAGGATGGAGAGTCAACTATTTCCATCCTGTATAGGTGTGCGTTTAGCCCGCAGTTACCAGTCAAGGCGGCAGTTATGCACCTAAGGTTCCCCCTGGTCAGCTGCAGGTACTGTTTCGCTGATCTCTCGCTGGGATACAATAGTGTTTCCTTAGAGAGCTTGCAGTCCTCAATGTCATCCCAACGCTTCCTGAATATCTCCAGTGCGTTGGTTTGTACCATATTACATAGGGACAGAGGCGCAAGGCGCACTAGCGGCTTCGGTGAGAGAATGTCCATCCCAGCCGATGCTCTTACCAGTGCGTCAGCTCTCATGTTACCTGTGTTCAAGTGATGCCCCTTCACCCAGCAGACTTCAATGTTGTTATACATTGCTGCTTGCCTGAGTTTTCTGTGGCACTCTAATATTGTCTCTGAAGTTGTATGTGATTTCTTCAGAGACAGTAGCGTTTGCCTGCTGTCCGTTAGGATCCGTATGGCTTCATTTGACACTTTGCGGTTTATGTTCTCAGCCGCAAGTGTTATACCCATCGTCTCTAATTGTATGACGGTGGCATGCTTTCTCATCGGGATCTTTGTTTGTATCTAGGGTCCTGGAAAAGACTCCAATCCCTGATCTATCCATCCTTTTGGATCTATCTGTGTAGATCCTTATGGCCCACTCTCTCATATATTTAGTGGGTTGAATGGTAATCGTGTATAGTGCATTCCGAATGAGTGTCGGTTTACCGTAGACAGTGTCAGCCTTTAAAAGAGGTATGTCTTTGCAGACATTCCTCCAGAGGTGTCATCTGACTTCCCCACAGCGGTTACTGTTCCAGATCCCACTACCTTGAAGGCGAAGTATGGTCGCCACGGCCCCCCTTTCTACGTGAATATCAAGTGACGGAAAGCATAGCATAGCCTCCATCGCCATCGTTGGAGCATGGCGCCTGTTATGCTTAGACTGCCCGTTGCACTTGCCAGAGTCGCTTCCTCGTAGTTAACTGTTTGGCCCTGGGCCACCAAACTAAAGCGCCGTATGTTGCCGTATGATGGCTGTGTATAACCACATCATCGTGCGCGGTTTCAACCCCCAGGTTTTCCTCACTGCCGGACGGCATTGCCAAAAGGCCCTTATGGCTTTGTCTGTTTTGATGTCGATGTGCTTCTTCCAGCTCAGTTTCCTGTCAAGAGTGATGCCCAGGTACTTACCGATGTTAAGATAGCCATAGATTTTCCAGCCACGGATTTGCCCGGCGCATCCACCATAGATCGTAAATTAAAATAAATGTTTTTCTTAATTTGAGGCATATTATTAATGAAACAAAGAAAACTAAACTAATTCCAGCCCTAAAAATAAAGCTCATCCAAACTTAAATTTATTTTCGTCTATAGGCTTTATCAAACACAAATAAAATAAAATGATTTAAATGGCTTAGTTAGGCTTTAAGCTGCACGACAGGGTTAAAAGAAATAATTTTAATCACAACTACATATATTTAATTTAAGTTTGAAATCTGGTCATTTTATTCGAGTCGTTCGCATGGAAAAAATTAATTAAAAATTCATTTAACATTTTTGCCAAAATTTTGTAGCTTAAATGGAATAGTTAGGCTCTAAGCTGCACGACAGAGTTAAAAGAAATAATTTTATTCACAACTACATATTTTTAATTTAAGTTTGAAATCTGGTCATTTTATTCGAGTCGTTCGCATAGAAAAAATTTATAAAAAATTCATTTAACATTTTTGCCAAAATTTTATAGCTTAAATGGCTTAGTTAGGCTCTAAGCTGCACGACAGAGTTAAAAGAAATAATTTTAATCACAACTACATATTTTTAATTTAATGGTATAAATTTATAAAAAATTTATTTAACATTTTTGCCAAAATTTTATAGCGTAAATAGCTTAGTTAGGCCTTAAGCTATACGTCAGAGTTAAAAGAAATAATTTTAATCACAACTACATATTTTTAATTTAAGGTTGAAATCTGGCCATTTTATTGGAGTCGTAAGAATGGAAAAAATTTATAAAAAAATCATTTAACATTTTTGCCAAAATTTTATTGCTTAAATGGCTTAGTTAGGCTCTAAGCTACAAGTCAGAGTTAAATGAAAAAATTTTAATCACAACTACATATTTTTAATTCAAGTTTGAAATCTGGTTATTTTATTCGAGTCGTTTGGATGGAAAAATTTATAAAAAATGTATTTAACATTTTTGCCAAAATTTTATTACTTAAATGGCTTAGTTAGGCTTTAAGCTACACGTCAGAGTTAAAGCAAGTAATTTTAATCACAACTACATACTTTTAATTTAAGTTTGAAATCTGGTCATTTTATTACATGCTTTTGGGAGGACTATCTATTTGTGTTTGATAAAGCCTATATACGAAAATAAATTTAAGTTTGGATGAGCTATATTTTTGGGCTGGAATTAGTTAAGTTTTCTTTGTTTCATTAATAATATGCCTTAAATTAAGAAAAACATTTATTTTAATTTACGATCGATGGTGGATGCGCCGGGCAAATCCGTGGCTGGAAAATCTATGGCTATCTTAACATCGGTCAGGTACTTCACCTCGTCGCTGTACTGCAGCATCGTATTCAATAATTTTGGTGCTCTTTTCGTCACCTTCCTTTTCTTGGTGAACAAGACCATCTCCGTCTTGGTAGGGTTTACCGATAGGAAGTGACCATTGCACCACCGCGAAACTGTATTTAGAGCTCCTTGCATTTGGTCGCATAGAATGTCTTCGAAATTGCCACTTAACAATGATGGCTAGATCATCAGCATAGGCTGTCACACAAAAGCCTAGTGCTGAAGTTGTTCGACAAGGCTGTTTAGAACCATGTTCCATGGTAGGGGTGATAAGACACCTCCTTATGGACAGCCTCTGTCAATTTTACACGTGATCCGTTCCCCATCCTGTTCTATTGTGATTATACGGTTCGTATAATTTAGATGGTACTCCGCGCTTGTTAAGCGCGTTTCTTATCTGCGTTTCATCAAACGCGCCTTCAATGTCAACAAAAACACCCAGGGCGGATTCCTTGATATCTAGTGATCTCTCAATCCTGCTCACTACGTTATGTAGGGCAGAGTCGGTAGATCTTCCCCGTGTGTATGTGTGTTGTGACATTGTCAGGGGTTGTCTAATTAGAGCTGTCGCTCTTATGTGCCATTCACAAATTTCTTCCTGCGTTTTCATAAGAAACGAAGAAAGGGTGATAGGTCTATATACCTATACACATATTATTTTTTTTAACAAACTGCATAAAATATCTAAAATACAATTTCGAAAACAGAGTATATTTACACACAGAAACATGAATTTTAAACACATTTATTGACGTTGCAGCAACAGCTTGACTACAAACTACATCCACACGAAATTTAATTAATAATAATAAACACATGTCGCCGGTTATTTTGCGAATACGCTCGTTCCAAGGGAAATCAACAAAGCCGCAAATTATTGAAATTTGCATTTGTACAACAAACATACACGACCGATATTATTCTTAACTAGCAATTAGGGGCCGCATAAATTATTAATTAAAACGAATTTGTATGTATTACCCATTACTGAATACTATTTCGTTTTAAATTATTATTATTTACTCATAGTAAACAATATTGTTCAAAATTATTAATTAAATTCAATTTACTGAACTTCATTGAAAATAAACCGGTTATACGGTGAGGATTTTTTTTCGCTGAACATAGGTTTCCTATGTTCAGTTTTTGAAAGACCATGTCAATACATTGTTTCATTTAACAACTGCTGTTAAATTTTTATAACTTCTTCGAAGAGACATTATACCACAACTACAAGTCTTCAATATTGAGAACGCATGGTTTCAAATGGACGGCGCTCCACCACATTCCATAGGCCCTGTTACACGTTTCCTGAATGAAACCTTCCAAGATCGCTGGATTGGAAGATTTGGACCCATAGCTTAGCCACCTCGGTCCCCCGATTTATGGCCATACGATTTCTTCTTTTGGGGTTATCTCTAATCTAAAACCTACAATAATATATTCAAATTCAAATTCAAAATTCAAATTCATTTATTGTGCTAACAGCATCAGCCTTACACGTGTCAATACATATAATATATAAACCTTAATCTAAAAACTTACACAAAAAAAAAAAAAAAACTAAATAAACTAAAGTGCACAGAGAGGTTACACTTACATATATTATAAATATAATATAGCAACAGAGAGTACAGAAGAACTAGAAAACAGAATAAATACCGCCTGCAATGAAATAAATCCAGTTTTTTAAGAAATACTCTACAAGGATTTTACAATCGCTTGGCTTATTGCTTGGAGCAGGAAGGTGGTCACTTTGAAAATTTGTACTAAACCTAAAATAGATTTTCATTTCCTTTAAAAGCACAAATAAAATATCTGTAAGTTTGGTTCTCCTAATCTGCTTGCCTAATCTGTTAAATCTGCCTAATCTCTGAAATTAATAAAATAATGTATTGACATGGACTTTCTAATACTGAACATAGGAAACGTATGTTCAGCGCAACAAAATCCTCACTGTATATGGTAAAATAATGATTGCTAATTAAATGATTAAACCAATAATGGACAATTAATTGAATAAAATAAAATATACTTTAAAAAATATAATTAACATTATTTTAGTTTTTGCATTCGTGTGTTTATATTATACCTACAAGAATTTATTGAAACATGAATATTTTATCATTTTCAAAAAGAAAAATTTATGATTTTTTTGCTATGGCAAATAGACTGCATTGCGTTTGCATAGATAACGTTATTAAAATAATTCCATTCAATACTTGCGATATTAAATCTTATAATTTATTAAAGACGAAAACACTTTTTCTTTTCTTTTATCATTTTCGATTTGATGAATATCATTAATTTTCGAATTTTGCATTCATCCATTCATTCATTCTTTCAGCGTTCATGAATTGCTCTCCTCATGCATTATTCGCGGCATCGTCAGTTATTTAGTTGGGAAATCTGCGAACAGGGTAATAAATTACTCTCCGCCTCCGTAAAAGGGGGTAATGAGAAGAGAGAGAGAGAAAGTTTAGAATTCCGCAGATTGTGTGTATGCGTATAGGAAAATTCAAAACGAAAGGAGAAATCTTTGTACCAGTTAAGATAAATCAAAATCTAAACTTATCCTGCATAAAGGAATCACAAAGTGTTAAAAGTGATCAAATATATATGCGGTCGATTCGGGATGACATTATTGTTACTATAGTTATAATAAAGTAGTAGAATAAAAACATTTGTAGAGAACACACGTGTATCAGTTACTCTTCAATACAAAATTGTGTATGTGATTTGAGACCTTTCACTCTTCGATTTACACCTCTAATACAAAGCTTTTACTAGGCAAGGAAAATTATTTTTTTCTAATCAAAATAAATTTATTAACGAACTGACAAATAGTAAAATGTGGATGTTGCCAGTTTTAAAGAAATTTAGTTCACGTCATTGTTTTTCTCTATCCTAAGCGAATACATAGTCCATTAAATCATTATTTTTTTATGAAGAAACTTCATCGTCGCTATTATTAAAATGTTTTAGTAAATAACACACTTGGTTAGGATTTCACTGTTTATTAGTTGACGCTGCAACAATTGTTTCGCCACACAGTAGCTTCATCGGGCAGATAAATCATCTTAATTCATGAATGATGATCATTTATCTGCCTGATAAAGCCACTGTATGGCGAAACAATTGTTGCAGTGTAAACTAATAACGTGTAAAATCTTAACCAAGTGTGTTATTTACTAAAAGTGTTGATATGGAATTTCACCAAGTAACAGCCTCAGCTATTAGAGTTTGACCAAAATACTGTTGTAAATAATAATAAAACACACTCCATTACAAGATTGCAAAAGTAAAGCAAAAGCCAGCAATAATCGCATTATTAGAGTGTGTGTAAGCAGTAAGTGCAGTAATTACAACGTCTAACGAAATTACCGCGCGACAAATTGGCGAAGGCGCCGGGCGCGCAATCGCTAAATTCGCCCCTAATTGCAAAAGAAAAAAAGGAAAGGAAAACTCAAGAAAAAAAAAAACATTTCCCATTTCCACTGAAGCAGTTAAATAAATTTCAATGATTTACGTCTAGTAATTAATATACCTAATGGTCACGGCTGGCTTTAATAAACGTCAGAATTCCGTGATGTAAAAATGTTCCCGCCCTCGCATATTTTTTATTTCAGTATATATATATGTGTATGTTTGCGTGATGCATGCGTTTCGGGTCTTTATTATTCAATATTCACATCTCATCGCGAGGGTTAATTGATTTTTTTCGACGGATTCGTTATTTTTTGCGGTGTAGAAAGCGAGGGGTTGTTAATTGCGAGAAGAGGGGTGGGATTTTTTCAATTAAGGGACTAAATGGTTTCAGTTCGCGCTGTACTGAACTGAGACAGACCATATGCTTTTCTTTTCTGCGGTTCAATTACCGTTTATGTTTCTGTGTGCAGTGTGCGGTGAGGGAAATATGGTTCTCCATTAAAAATCGATTATTTGGATCAAGTTGGGATTTTTTATATGAAGGGTGGTTTAAGGGATTTCTATTTGAGATATATAGTGTGCGATTGGATTTTCTGTATAGTAGCATCAATAGTAGGAACTCGAACCGTTTCTCTATATTCATGTACAAAGATAATAACAATGTATTTAATTAAGAATGCTATTATTATAACGTTTGATCAAAATGTTTTGTAGTACAGGGCTATTCAAATAGAGGGAACAGATTTCGAACATTTATTTCTTCCAAACTACAAAAGGTAGAACTATAATTCCAACGTTTCTTGACAGAAAAAAGTGTAAAATTTGAACAGTTCAGGCAGAAGTTCCAACCACGGCCGCATAGGCGCTGTTACTTGTCATTTTGATTGTCTGTAGTAAAATGGTTTAAAAACAGCCGTCGTGTTTTAAACGGTTTTGTTTTAAACATGTTTTAAATCTTAAATTTGTTCAAATCACATTTTAAATATTAAATTTGTTTGAAAGGTTTTTTTTTATTATCTTAAATTTGCTAAATTATATTTTATACCACTTCATTAAGATTTTTTTTTTAGGTTTTTAAATGTTAGCTAAATTGTTTGAAATAAAACACTTTTTCTCCTTTCTTCACAAGTTTATTTTATACCAATGGTATAAAATAAACTTGTAAGAAAGGAGAAAAAGTGTTTTATTTCAAGTTATTATCATCTTCACGTAACTCACCCAAACTCATTTAGCTAAATTGTTGAAGATATTTCAAATTACATTAATAAACACAACATTTTATTACAATAAAATATCACAATTGTGTGTGAATAAATGCGATTTTTAAATACAGGGAATTTTTCTTTCAGGTCTACATATGCATACACTGTAAATATTACGACATTCGTTGCTCTTTTGAAAAATTTTAATGTGAATCTTTAAGCGAGGGTTTTCCACTCCCAGGCTAAGCATGAAGTAAAATTTCGAGTTTAGAAAAGCCTGAAAATTTGGATTGGCCGCGTAGCGAAGCGGAGCGGCCAATCCAAATTAGGCTTTTCTAAACTCGAAATTTTACTTCATGCGCCACACGTATAAAACACTGAAATATCGCGAAGTTTAATATATACGGCTTTAGCAATCTAATATGTAGATATGAATAAACCGCGAGTCAAATTCTGCGCTAAAAAAATTGTTTTACACAGTGATTATAGGCAACCCAATAACTATAACATATATTAGGTTGCCTATAATGGTTGTTGATGTGTGTGTTTTTTGAACTTCACTGTAAATCAGTGTTTTTAAGCGTGGCGCATGAAGTAAAATTTCGAGTTTAGAAAAGCCTAATTTGGATTGGCCGCTCCGCTTCGCTACGCGGCCAATCCAAATTCTTAGGCTTTTCTAAACTCGAAATTTTACTTCATGCTTAGTCTGGGAGTGGACAACACTCGTTAAAGCCTCAAATTAACCGCTTTGAAACAACGAATTCCCGCCAATTAAAAAAACGCTGTAATTATCGAGATATGTATACTCAAAATAAAAATGTCCTATATGTTCTGTTTTAAACACGATTTAAACATGTTTTTAATTGTTAATGTTTTAAACGCTGTTTCAATGAAAAAAAACACGTTTTGTAAAAAAACTGTTTGTTGTAATTAAAATGAAAAAAAATCGTTTTTTTAACAACCGTGCCAAAAATACGTATTACTTCAACAATTTGAAACGAATAGGTAGTTTAGTTTTTGAGAGTTTATCTCGAAGGAAAAAGTGATTAACGCCAAAGTTTAGTAAGTGATTTGTAAAGGATTTCCAAATTTCTACTTGGCTCCTATTCTATAATGCAACAAAACTAAAATATAAATAGTTACAAATTTAATAGTAGTGTTCGCAGCGATGAAGGACACGAAATTCGAACATAATGCCCAAATATCCCCGTGCATTGTATCGACTTGTGTATATATGTGTGTGTGTGTGTGTGTGTGAGTTAGGCGTGCGACATAACTTCTTTTTTATTACTAAATACCTTAACGCGTGCCGCAAATAGCCCACGAGGGCGCTACGAACCCCACCCCCCGAAGGGTAGTAGATGGGCATATTCGCCCACCCGTAGATTATTAAAGGTCAACACACCCACCGCCAAAGCAACCCGCTTACTCCAATTTCGCGCTAATAAATTATATAGAAACGCACACACAGACGCACATAAGGGCAGGGATTTATCATCAGACATAACATAACTTCAGTCCCAGATGTGTAAATGGTGTGCGAATGTGCGTTTTGCGGAAATTTCGGGATATAAGGAAAGTCTACGTTAAATTCAGTAAATGGGGTTGACTGTTGAGAAATAGTATACTTTATACTCTATACTATACTTAAATAAAGAAGAATAGTTATAAAAAACGTTTAAATGCGAAGTTATTATATTAATAAAAGGCCACTGTCTTAAGAGGGCCAATTTTTGCTGGTTGTGAGTTTCTGGGATACGAGATGGCGCAGAAATAGCAAAATTGCAGAAAGTAGTTTTGACTATGTATTGGTTTATAGTGCTTGCCGAATTTCATCACAACGAATAATAAAAATTATCATAAGACACACGTAAACTGGATAAATATTCACGATTTTAATTTCTATCGACATACATACAACTGTATAACGAAACAGATGCCTTTTTAGCTTAATATTCCATATCAGTATATACAGGGAGGTTTTCTTTAAAGTATACGTATTCTAAATTCAGATTATTTTCTTTAAATATTTAGATATTCGTTGTTTATTTTTAAATTCGATTTGAAACGAGTGTTTTCCACTCCCAGACTAAGCATGAAGTAAAATTTCGAGTTTAGAAAAGCCCCGTGAAAATTTGTCGAGGGTCGCGCAGCGACCCGAAACAAATTTTCTGGGCTTTTCTAAACTCGAAATTTTACTTCATGCGCCACGCGGGTAATACATTAATACTGTGAAATGTATGTATATTTGAATCTCACTTGAAATCAGTGTTTAATACGGTGGCGCATGAAGTAAAATTTCGAGTTTAGAAAAGCCCCGTGAAAATTTGTCTCGGGTCGCTGCGCGACCCTCGACAAATTTTCACGGGGCTTTTCTAAACTTGAAATTTTACTTCATGCTTAGTCTGGGAGTGGAAAACACTTGTTTAAATCTTCACATTCTCTTAAAAAAAACAACGAATATCTAAAGATTTACAGCATATAATTGGGATATGTATACTTAAAAGAAAAACTCCCTGTACAATAATAATAATAATAATCGTTTATTTCTCAGCAGAATAAATTCTATTTACAGAGAAAAATACAGTTTTTTTTTTAAATATACTAACTAATAATAATGGACTTACCCCCTGTTAGACCTTCGAGCGCCACTGCCTTAAAAGTCTTAAATAGTACTACTTGATACCCCTGTGGAATAATAGCTCATAAAAGTCTTTTGACTGGCCACCATTTGTTGTTTAGTTTTTTATAAAAAAATACGATTGAAATGTTTATACAGGAATTCTAACGAGTGTCTATGAACTGTCGGCATCCCAGTAGGTTCTGACTTCAGAAACACGTCAAATTAATTTCAGCACTGTGACACTACCCAATGACATATAATTAAGGCCCGGTTGCACCAGAGCTGAACTTGAGTTTAAGATGGCAGTCTCTATTGTTCTAATATCACTTTGAACTCGAGTTCAGAGTTGAACCAGTTCAAAGTCTTGGTGCAACTGGCCCTAAATGTATTTATCGTTTCCAAGATTCACCGTTTCGTATGGCATTATCTAAGATATGTGACTATATGAGTCGAATTGAACACAATATTAAAACACGCCCTAAAGATCTGTGGAACTTTATACGAAATAGAAAAGGTGTGACTAGGATTCCTGGAGGGCTGCGCGACGAGGATACAGCTTACTCTACACCAATCGACATTGTAAACGCATTTGCTGATGTTTTTCTAATGTATATACATCTAATCGATTGGTTGACCCCTTGGAAATGTTCAACAATCGTGAACTTATAGCAGTCCCAACTATTACCGAATCTGACGTATTGCATAGTATCAATCAGCTTACAAATTCGCAGGTGTGTGGTGATGACCGCATACCTAGTTTTATTATAAGATTTATTAAGCCGCTGGTTTATATTTTCAATCTATCTCTAAACTCTGTGACATTTCCCGATCAATGGAATTACTCCAATTTTCAAAACACTTTATTAATAACATCCTTTATAATCATATCAAAGTATATATTTCTACAAATCAACATAGTTTTCTAAAAGGTCAATCGACAGTTACAAACCTAGCAGTTATGACACAACATCTGTGCGAAACTATTGATAGCCGGGGACAGGTAGATGCAATATACACCGACTTTACACAGGCTTTTGATAGAATACATCATAAGTTGCTACTTTGTAAACTGAGTTCCTTCGCCCTGTGTAATAACTGGATACTTTTTGTAAAGTTCTATTTATGTAACCGCACAAATTATGTTAATTTTAATGGTTTTAAGTCTACTAGTTTTCAAACCCTATCTGGTGTCCCTTAAGGTTCTAATTTAGGCTCTCTTCTTTTCATCATGTTTATAGATGATCTAATCAGTTCATTATCGTGCCCTGTACTAGATTAGGCCGATGACCTAAAAATCTACAGCAGTATAAATAGTGAAAATGATTGTATAGTACTACAAGAAAACTTGCATAAAATAGTTGAATGGTGTACAATAAATAGCCTGCCCCTAAACATCAATAAGTGTGCTGTAGTCTCATATACTAGAAAAGATGCCACTATGAAGCATTAGATGGCGTTAGCTATCGAAATCATTAATAGTTTTCACATATTGGCTTGAAATAGTCAGAAATGGGTCGGGACCACACTGAAGAGGACCTTGAAGTCCGAAACGCGTCTGTGGGTACCTGGTGCCGGAATACTGAACACAAATTCAATTTTAATAGAAAAGTACAACAAATTAATTTTAATTACACAATCGCTGGTACTTCTATGACGAAAGATACTAAGATGAAATACCTGGATGTGCTGTTTGATTCACGTCCCACTTTCAAGGACCACATGCAAAAAATTCCGCCTATAAAATGCTAGGATTTATTATGCGATCATCCCAGTACTTTAATGATATTGATTTATTAAAAGTGTTGTTTTTTTCTATGCTGAGAAGTAGACTGGAGTACGTATCTATGGTATGGTACCCATATTATACATGTGATATCTTAGTTATTGAACGTTGTCAAACACGTTTTCTTAAATTTCTTGATTTTAAATCAACAGGAATATACCCTGATTTTACAGTGGACTACAATACATTGCTATATAAATACGACTCCACCTCTTTATCTGAAAGGAGACAAACTTGTAGTGCACAGTTTATGGTAAAATTAATAAAGGGCTCTATTAATTGTCCCCAACTATTAGCAATGATACAATTCAATAAACCTCGTATGTCATCACGTCAATCATCCACTTTTTATATTCCAGCACCTAAAACAAACTTACTACTCAGAACGCCAATTAGACATATGTCTCGTAATTGAAATATTGTGTATAAAGATATATTTATAGGAGTTTAATATTAGTTTATCAAAAACGCAGGAATAAAAGGAGACAGTGTGGAAAGAAAAGTCAGCGAATTTTTTAAAGACAAGTTGGAGGTGGAAGTGGATATTTTAGAAGCGTTTAAATTGAAAAATGGGATAATATTAGCGAAAATAAAAGACATGAAGGATAAAATAAAAGTAATGTCAAACAAGTGTAGACTCCAACGAACGGAAATTTATGTGGATAATGACCTGACCTTGAAGGAAAGAAATATTTAAAGTTGTTTGAGAAAAGTTGCCAGGGAAGAGAAAGATAAAGGGAACGTAGTTAAAATAAGATATAGAAAGCTCGATATAAACAACAGAAATGTGTCTAGGAATGAAATAAGTGAGCGGGTTACTGGGCCTAATGCAAAAAACTCAACCTTAAATTAAAAGTTAGAAAAGGAGGAGTCGAGGGGAGTTATTTAAGGGTGGGTTTTTAGAATGTGGCAGGATTAAGGTCTAAGTGCAGGGGAGCAAGGAGGCAAAGGGAGTTGGAGAAGTGGGTGGTTGGGAAGGATGTGGTGGGATTAGTGGAGACGTGGGTAAGGAAAAGTGTTAAAGGGGCGCTACCAGGAGGGTTTAGAAAAAAGTGCAACAAAAGGAAGGGCAAAGGGAGGGGTGGTTGTGGGGACAAGGGATGGGTTAAAGGTGGGGATCACAGAATTTACTAAAAAAGTAGAAGGCATGGTATGGGTGAGTTGCGATCAGGGACCGTCGCAATTGGAAATAGGAATAGTATAAGTGAACAAGAACTGGGATGAAGTGCGGAAGGAGTTGAATAGGAAAGCCAGCGAAGGGAAGAGATGTGTTTTGGGGGGAGATTTTAACGCGAGGATGGGAGAGATGGGGGGGTGGGGTAAGTGATCAGGAGGAATTAATAGAACGAACATCTCAAGACAAGGTGATCAATAGTGAGGGAAGAAGGATAGGAGGGTGGATGTTGGAGGAAGGATGGTATATGTTTAGCAGGTGTATAGAAGGCGATTGGGATAGTAAAAACACCTACATTGGGCCACAGGGATCATCAGTGATAGACTATGCGATAATAAAGGGGATAGATAGGGCAATAGCGAGAAGAATGGAGGTAGAAGAAGTGCTAGGGTCAGATCATCTACCAATATCAGTAGAAATACGGATGGGAAAGCGAAAGGAACAGCAGCAGGGGGTAGAATGGTGGAAATTGGCAGACGGAGCAAAGGAAATGGAAAGGATGGGTAAACGATTAGAGAAGGTCAAGTGGAGTCAGGTGGAAAACATGGAGGAGATGGAGAAGGTTATAGCAGGATGCGGAAGGAAAATGAGAAAGAGCAGTGGAGGGGGATGCCTATGGTTTGACGAAGAGTGTCAGGAGGCGAAGAGGGTAATAAGGATGGCAGTAAATGAATGGAGGAGTGGAAGGGGGGAGGAGAAGTGGGTAAGGGAGGTAAGTACAAAATACATAAAGGTATGCGAGAAAAAGAAGGCCCAGGCTACCAAAAAAATTACAAAGGACATGAGAGCGTGCCAGAACGAAAGGGAAATGTGGAGTATTTTAAAGAGAGGAGAAGTAAGAGGACCGATGGAAGTATCTCTGCAGGACTGGAAAAAGAAGTGTTTAGAAAATTGCGGGGAACCGATAGGGGTGGGGGGACGAGAGTTGAGAACAGATGTGGAAGAGTTTACAGAAGAGGAGGTGAAAAAGGGTTTTGAAGAAGTGAAAGGAGATAAAGCCGCTGGGCTGGATGGAGTGAAAGCAGAAATGTGGAAGAGGATTGTAGTTGAGGGAAAACGAAGATTTGGAGAGCTGCTCAATCAGATGTGGAGGGGAGAGAAGCATATTTCGGAAACATGGCGTGCATTAGTAATGTGCCCGATACACAAAAATGGAGATAAAAAGGAAGCGGGAAATGATCGTGGGATAACCATTATGGGTATCGGATACAAGATTGCGATGACAATAGTAAAGAAAAGGAAGTAGAAGAAAAGAGGTTGTTGCCGGAATCGCAAGGAGGGTTCAGAAAAGGGGGGGGGGGGGCAACAGAGATCACATTTTTACGCTAGCGAGAATAGTTGAGAGAGTGTTAGAGGAAATGTAAAGTGTATGTGCAGTGTTCCTGGATTTGAAAGCAGCGTATGATTCGGTTCCGAGAGAAAAGTTGATAGAGTATTTAAAGAGGAGAGGTGTGAGCGATGTAGCAGTAGAATGGGTGAGAGAAGTGTAGGAGAAAACATGGGGAAAAGCAAAGGTGGACGGAAAGGTATCGGAAAAGTTACCGTTTAACTAATATATGAGCGAACTAGAAGAGGTCTTGAGAAACGCGCAAGCGGGAGAGGTTGTGATAGGGAAAATAAATAATAATAATGGTGGCGTATGCGGATGATGTAGTGCTGCTGGCCAAAGAATGGGGAGAAATGAAGGAGATGTTACCAAGGGTGGAGAGGTATATGGATAAGCGAGGTTTGTGTGTAAATGTAGGAAAAACGAAAGGGATGAGATTTAGGAATAAAGGAAGAGAAGGAAGAATGCAAGAATTGATATGGAAGGGTAGAGCGATCGAAAGAGTTAAAGAGTTTAAATATTAGGGTTTTGTGTTTAAATGGTGTGGAGGGTACAGGGAGCACGTCAGATGGGTCCAACTGAAGGCAAGGAAAGCGTGGTATGTGGTGAAGGAGAAGTGGGGAAAGTGGCTGGAGGGGAATTTCCAGATGGCGTGCAAACTGTGGGAAGCGTGCGTTAAACCTATTTTAATGTATGGGGTGGAGGCATAGGGAATGAGAGCATATGAAGAGATCAAGAGAGAGAGCAGGTGACGTTCCTGAAGCAGCTACTAGCGGTGGAAAAATCAACGCCCAGCTACATTCTGCTTCAGGAAACGAAAGAGCATGTATGCATGGAGAGACAATGGAAAGATTAGCAAGATATGAGATGAAATTGATTGGATTGGGTAGTGAAAGGCTGGCGAATGAGGTGTGGAGAACATGTGTGGGAGTAAGAGAGAGTGAGTGGAGAATGGAGAGGAGAAAAATGTATGAAAGAGCAGAGGGGGCTGAAAGTTTGGTAAATGAGTAGTTGGAAAAAGGGGTGAATGTGGCTTCGCGGATGATGAAAAAATGGGAGGAAGTGGAAAGGCAGGAGCGTCAAGGGTTTATTGAGAGGAGTGAGTACAATCCTCTATATAAAAGGTAGCAGGTACACGGAAAACTGCCAGGGTACCTCATGAATAGTCCACTAAGTAAAAGAGAAAAGGTAGCATTGGCTAGGGCTAGGTGTGGGTCGGAGGCAGGATGAAGAAAGGTATGGATGGGTGAAGAGTATGGTAGGTGTGTGTTGTGCGAGAGTAGAAGGGATACGTGGAAACATTTAGCGTATCAGTGTAAGAAGATAAGTGAGGAATGGACGAGAGGTAGTAAAAGCATAGAGGAGTGGATGCGAGAGGACGGGGCAGGCGTAACAATTCTGATGAGATTAGAGTAGGAGAGGAGAAAAATAATGTAAGAAATGGGGTAGTTGACATACATTTATTTTGTAATGTATTGTACTTAGTTAGAGATATGTTTTAATTTTTGATGGCAATAAAGGTTTTTTTTTATTAGTTTAGTCTAGTTAATTATATATATTTTTTATATTTAAAATAATTATATAAGTTATATGTATCTTTTTGATTTTATTCCTTATGGAATCTATTCGTTGAATAATAAAGATTATTATTATATGTAATTTGTTTTTCAAAGCAACCGAGATGCCGATAGTTTATAGACACTCGTTATACGCTTTGTCTTGAAAAGGGACATACGTTATATCGCAAACTCACGTAATCCTAACCTTAGTTAAAGATATGCTAAAGTTCGTTAAGTTATTTTATAAAAATAATCTGCTTTTCCGTGCGTATAATAAACACAAAGTACATATTTACGTCCATCTCTTAACAAGAAAATCCATTCTAGTATTCAATTCGAGTATAATGACAAAAAAAAACCTCTCATTATTCCCCCCATTTCTTCACCAATTTCATTTTTTATTAGCCATTATTTAACAACGTCCATAATTTGTACTCGTATTTACATTGGGCGGTTGAATAAATAGAAACTCCCGGTCGTTTATAATAAAATAAAAAGAACAGACCGTAAAAAAAGGAGGGAAAGTATAATAAGGGGAGCATGAGAAAGAATAATCTGCAGGTTGCACCGCCGAGTTCTTAGGAAATTAAATTTTAATAAGAGGCAACCCACGGGAGACAAATAAACGGAAAAGCTCGCCGAGATGAGAAGAGAAGAGAAGAGAGGACGATTTTAAATTAGCATACAACAGGTAAGAAGGGATGTGCGAGGGTTGAAACTTTTTTTTGTCGGGGGGTTGGGGAATTTTGTTTATCGAATGAAGCCGAGACTGCAACAACGACCGAGATTTTAATCGAATCATTTTTGTTCATTGAGAGTTGTGAACACGCCACTACTCAATAAAAAGAGTTATTATATTCTGGGCTTTTCTAAACTCGACACTTTACCTTATGCGCCACGCGTATGAAACACTGATTTCTAGTAAAACTTAAAATACACTTTTAAATCAGAACTGAAAATAATCTGCTAAAGCAGGATTATAAAGGGTGGGCCATCTATTAGTTTCTTTTTGAACTTGCTATTTCCACATTAGCAACACTGATGCGCTTGATATATTGACATAAATGTAGTATCAAACTTCCGCTGTAAGATTTGAATCGTTTTAATCTGGAACAACGTAGGGAAATATAATTATTTACAAAGTGAGTGCCGTGTCGCAATGGAGTGCGTTACAGAGGCATGCTGACTGATTTTCGTAGCCGCAATTAGTCAATTTCGACTTAAACGAGCTTTGGCCCAGCAGGATGGAGCAACATCCCACACCAGCCGTGAAACTATTGATCTTTTGCACACTAAGTTTGGTAACTGTGTTATGAGTCGTTTTGAAGATATTATTTGGCCATCGTGCAGCTGCGATTTGTCGCCGTTGGACTATTGGAATATGTTAAGGACCATTGTTACTCTAACTATTCGCCAAATAGAGCTACAAACAACCGAAAATGTACAGCAACATTAGGTGAAAAGGATATGGACTACTGTCAAGCTAGCCGCGGCGGCCATTCAACTGCAATTGTTTTCCACAAATAATCGGAAGGTGTACTTTCTTGAATACAGCAACAATCATTGAAACATATTCAACGGCCCACCCTTTAAATATACTGCTAAACAATAATATTTTGAAATCATTGATTTGGTCAGCATTCACTTTGTGGTACATCTTTATATAAAATAATAATAAAACACTTAACTTTGTTTTATCGCTTCATTTAAAAGTTTAAATAAAAATGGCAAAAGAAAGTTAAGTACTTCTAAGAATATTTTGAACATCACTTGAAATCGGTGTTTTATACGCGTGGGCCATGAAGTAAAATTTCGAGTTTAGAAAAGCCCAGAAAATTTACTTCATGCTTAGTCTGGGAGTGGAAAACACTCGTTTAAAGCTTCGAATTAAACTCTTAAAAATTAACGAATATGTATACTGAAAAGAAAGATTCCCTGTGTGTACAAAAACTAAATCATACTTAATCAAGGAGAGGAATCACTCGATTGAAGCTTCACATTGAACGCTTTTTAAAACAGTAAACACAGGGCATTTTTCTTTTCAGTGTGCTGAAAAAATATACGAAACTGCCAAGTAACGTATTTATATCAACATTCTAAAAAGTTAGACATAAACACTCCTTGAGGATGACTCAAAGTTGAAACTAGTTGGAGTAAAAATCCAAAATATTAGTGAAATTTAACCAAGTGTTTTTCAAATCATAAACAAACATTAAAAGTGCCGAGATTCTTTTCGCAATTTACAACAAGTTAGTCTTACAAAGACTATATCAAACACTCATTGAAACAACTATTTTCCGAGCTAATACCCCGACGGATATTGAATTATACAAGAGAATGGCAAAGCTATACTAATGAGAGATAAATCTCGAAACGCGTCTATAGATGGTCTGATTAATTTGACCCAAATTGTTACATTTCCAGTAGGTTACTGTATGTAACAGCAAACACTTGTTGTATAATTCAATGTCTGTCGGGGTATTAGCTCGGGAAGTAGTTGTTTCAATAAGTGTTTGATATAGTCTTTGTAAGACTAACTTGTTTTAGATTGCGAAAATAATCTCGGCACTTTTAATGTTTGAAGTATTCTGCAACCAAGAATTAGCAATTTCATTTATACTTAAATCATAAACACGTAACATGTTTCCATCAAACATTCTAAGAGTGAGTAATTCAGATATATTTTCATAATTTCATTAAACTAATCTAGATATATTATACAAAAATTCATGTACGTAAATGTATATATACATAATTTATTCATGCTTAATCAAGCCCTTCATGCGTGCCCGTTACATAATTTAGAAGGGAATTTCGAAAACGTGTAATTATGCATGCTTCAATTAACTTCTCTCTCGCTTTTGACTTTTTTTACGATAAAAACGATATTCTTTCTATAAATATTTACATTAGAAAGAAAAAACTGATCGCTTGGATTCCTCGTTTTTCTCCAGAACTCTGTGTATGTTTCCTTTTGATCGTCTTATTTCACGCATGGTTTCCTTCTTACTCCGAGTACCGAGTTTAGCAATTTTCGTATTCGGTCACGTGAACTTACGACTCCCCAGAGATAGAAAGAGAAAATGTCCGTTCGCTAAGTATAATAAAGATCATGGAAAAACAACGAAGGATAGAAATATAATGTTAAGAACCTCGTGCTTTGACTCTATAAAAAAATCTTGAAGTAATATACGGGGTGCGGGAAAATATACCCAGCTATGGAATATTGTTATAGTTTTGTTATTATGTCATTAAAAAATATCAGTTCAGCAGGGTACGATGGGATACCTGGAAATGTAATTAAATATGCAATAAATGAGATCCTAGAACCGATGACATATTTATTGAATCACTCTTTAGAAACAGGAATATTTCCCGAGGTATTTAAGAAATCAATTGTAACCGCCATTTTTAAAAAGGGAGATCCAAGCGATCTTAACAATTATAGACCGATAAATGTTATACCAACCTTTTCCAAAATTTTTGAAATCGTAATAAATAATAGATTAGTAGAATTTTTAGATAAACACAAGATTCTTAACACATCACAGCACGGTTTTAGACGAAATAAATCAGTAATTACTGCACTACATAAATACCTTAAGCATATAGTTGGGACACTAGATACAAATGAAGTACCTCTTGGGAGTACTACTTGACCTATCAAAAGCTTTCGATAGTTTAGACCACGAAATTTTAATTCATAAACTAGATAAGTATGGTGTTCGTGGAGTAGCCTTAAATCTAATAAAAAGTTATCTTAGTTATAGAAAGCAAAGTGTGAAAATAAATAACAACATTTCAGCGTGTTTAGACGTGACAAAGGGAATACCTCAAGGTAGTATTTTAGGGCCCTTGCTTTTTATAATTTATATTAACGACTTAGCGGAGGTTGTGCAGTCGATGGGTGGTGATGTTCAGATATATGCAGACGATACGAACTTGCTGGTCTCCTGCAAGAATGTGTCAGATGCTGTGTTTGAATGCAATCAACTAATACTTATATTCTGATTCTTCATAATTATTATAGTTTCATTCTTGACTCAATTTTCAAGCTTCTTAACTTATATTTTTTTTACTAAAATGAATATGAAGAAATTAAGTTTGATCAACTAAGGATGATTTTCCTCAGCTGAGACACTTTTTTAAGAGTGTGTATTTGATTAAAACTCAACCATCGATTAAGATAATTGGTTCCTTATGAAAGTATCCAATTTGAAACTTCTAGTGTTTCCACTTCCTGATTAAGCGTAGCGAAGAGGAGCGACCAATCCAAATTTGTACAGTCTTGGGATTTTGATATAATTTGGGGGATCCTTAAATTTGCGGTGTAATTATCGTTCTAAAGTATAGTCGCTTAAATCCAGGAACTTAAGAAAAGATCAAATGAGGATTTTATTCTTGAATTTATAAAAAAACAAAATATGCACAAAAATTGCCTTAACCTAAATATCTCCAGATATCTTATTTTTAAAAAAAATAATAAAATTGATAACGCTTACACCATTAACAACGTTGTTCTAGAGAAATGCTCTCAAATTAAGGATCTTGGTGTCATATTTGACTTCAAGTTAAGGGTTAAATCTCATATTGAATATGTATACTCTAGATCCTGCAGAACACTTGGTTTTGTTTTACGAAGTTGTAAACGATTCTCTAACATTAACACCATTTCCAAGTTATACTGCACTTTAGTTCGTCCGAAAATTGAGTATGCCTCTATGATTTGGTACCCTTATTATATAAACCATAGTGTGCTGATTGAAAAAATTCAAAGAAGATATTTGAATTACCTACACTTTAGAAGTGATGGTTTATATCCTGCCATAAATACAGATTATAAAGATTTGCTTAATATATCTGGGGATATCACTCTTGGAAATAGGAGGATAAGAACTTCTCATCGAGTGTAATGCTTGGCTGAACAAAAATAAATTAAAATTAAATACGGGCAAAACCGAAGTCATATTCTTTAAGACTAATCGGTCAAGAATAACCTATCCACACAGCATAACCCTCTTAGACCAATAGTTCTTTCCTAAAGAAAGTGTAAGGTTCCTGGGAGTATTCTTAGACGATACTCTCAATGGAGTTACTCACATATCGACACTGGAAAGTCAGTTGAACTCTGCATATTACATGCTGCGCATATTAAAATCTTCTGGTGCACCATCGGACATTCTTAGGCTAGTGTATAATTCACATTTCTGTTCGCGGCTACGCTACGGTATAACATATTATGGTTGTAGTTATCAAGCACAGCGTCTGTTCACTATACAGAAAAGGGCAATCCGGATTATACTTGGGCTAAAATTCAGAGAGTCTTGCAGAGGGCACTTTAAAGCAAATAAAATGTTAACCTTATACGGGCTGTACATATATGAACTCTTAGTATACAACTTTAAAGCTGAATTAAACATCAATACCACCCATCAACATAACTATCAAACTAGACACTACAATAACTTTGCGCTGCCGATTCATCGGTTATCAATGTATGAAAAGGAACCATCTTACGCTGCAATGAAGTACTACAATCGTCTGCCGTACAATATTAAATCTATTGAAAAAATTAAGAACTTTAAGGAATGTCTGCATGAATATCTGTGTCAGAAAGAATTATACTCCTTAAACGAACTCTGAAATACATCAAATAAAAAATAAATAAAGAAATAAATTTAAAAAAAACGCCTTCTCGAAATAGGATATATTCATGTTGATATGCATTTTTCTGTTAGTTCTTTTTTTGTTTGTTTCCCGTTTATTAACTTTGTTTCTATTTATTTAATCTTATATTTTCTAACTTTGTTTCTATTTATTTAATTTTATATTATCTAAATTGTATTTTGCTGACACTTTTTTATTTATATGTATTACCTTGTAATTACTTATTTCTTGAAACTAAATTACTATTATTATTATTTCCTTGACAACTGTCAAAAGTAAAGTTTTATAACAAAGTAAAAAGATACAGAATTTTATTATGAAGCGTTATTTGTCTCAAGAACGCGTAGAAATTGTTGTAGATTTAAACAAGTGTTTTCCACTCTCAGACTAAGAATGAAGCAAAATTTCGAGTTTAGAAAAGCCCCGTGAAATTTTGTCGAGACAAATTTTCTGGGCTTTTCTAAACTCGAAATTTTACTTCATGCGCCACGCGTATAAAAGACTATAATATTATCAAATTTATGTATATTCTAACTTCACTTAAAATCTGTGTTTTATACGCGTGGCGCATAAAGTAAAATTTCGAGTTTAGAAAAGCCCAGAAAATTTGTCTCGGGTCGATGCGCGACCCTCGACAAATTTTCACGGGGCTTTTCTAAACTCGAAATTTTACTTCATGCTTAGTTTAGGAGTGGAAAACACTCGTTTAAAGCTCAAATTGAACTCTTTTAAAAATCAACGAATGTCAGAAAATTTATAGCTAAAATAATTAAGAAAAAGTAATGACATACCATAGAATTGATACAACAATTGCGGATATTCGCTGTTTTTTTAAAGTTCAATTTAAAGCTTTAAACAAGGGTTTTCCACTCCCAGACTAAGCATGAAGTAAAATTTCGAGTTCAGAAAAGCCCCGTGAAAATTTGTCTCAGGTCGCACAGCGACCCGAGACAAATTTTCTGGGCTTTTCTAAACTCGAAATTTTACTTCATGCGCCACGCGTATAAACACTATAATATTGTCAAATTTATGTATATTATAACTCCACTTAAAATCTGTGTTTTATACGCGTGGCGCATGAAGTAAAATTTCGAGTTTAGAAAAGCCCAGAAAATTTGTCTGGGGTCGCTGCGCGACCCTCGACAAATTTTCACGGGGCTTTTCTAAACTCGAAATTTTACTCCATGCTTAGTCTGGGAGTGGAAAACACTCGTTTAAAGCTTAAAATTGAACTCTTTTAAAAATATAAAGAATGTCAGAAAATTTACAGCTAAAATAATTAAGAAAAAGTAATGTGATTTTATAAAAATAATGACATACCATGGAATTGATACAACAATTGTGGATATTCCCTGTTTTTTTTTTAAAGTTTAATTTAAAGCTTTAAACAAGGGTTTTCCACTCCCAGACTAAGCATGAAGTAAAATTTCGAGTTTAGAAAAGCCCCGTGAAAATTTGTCGAGGGTCGCGCAGCGACCCGAGACAAATTTTCTGGGCTTTTCTAAACTCGAAATTTTACTTCATGCGCCACGCGTATAAACACTATAATAATGTCAAATTTATGTATATTATAACTTCACTTAAAATCTGTGTTTTATACGCGTGGCGCATGAAGTAAAATTTCGAGTTTAGAAAAGCCCAGAAAATTTGTCTCGGGTCGCTGCGCGACCCTCGACAAATTTTCACGGGGCTTTTCTAAACTCGAAATTTTACTCCATGCTTAGTCTGGGAGTGGAAAATACTCGTTTAAAGCTTAAAATTGAACTCTTTTAAAAATATAACGAATGTCAGAAAATTTATAGCTAAAATAATTAAGAAACAGTAATGTGATTTTATAAAAATAATGACATACCATAGAATTGATACAACAATTGCGGATATTACCTGTTTTGTTTTAAAGGTCAATTTAAAGCTTTAAACAAGTGTTTTCCACTCCCAGACTAAGCATAAAGTAAAATTTCGAGTTTAGAAAAGCCCCGTGAAAATTTGTCGACGGTCGCGCAGCGACCCGAGACGAATTTTCTGGGCTTTTCTAAACTCGAAATTTTACTTCATGCGCCACGCGTATAAACACTATAATATTGTCAAATTTATGTATATTATAACTTCACTTAAAATCTGTGTTTTATACGCGTGGCGCATGAAGTAAAATTTCGAGTTTAGAAAAGCCTAGAAAATTTGTCTCGGGTCGCTGCGCGACCCTCGACAAATTTTCACGGGGCTTTTCTAAACTCGAAATTTTACTCCATGCTTAGTCTGGGAGTGGAAAACACTCGTTTAAAGCTTAAAATTAAACTCTTTTAAAAATATAATGAACGTCAGAAAATTTACAGCTAAAATAATTAAGAAAAAGTAATGTGATTTTATAAAAATAATGACATACCATGGAATTGATACAACAATTGTGGATATTCCCTGTTTTTTTTTTTAAGTTCAATTTAAAGCTTTAAACAAGTGTTTTCCACTCCCAGACTAAGCATGAAGTAAAATTTCGAGTTTAGAAAAGCCCCGTGAAAATTTGTCGAGGGTCGCGCAGCGACCCGAGACAAATTTTCTGGGCTTTTCTAAACTCGACATTTTACTTCATGCGCCACGCGTACGAAACACTGATTTCTATTGAAGTTCAAAATATACTTTTAAATCAGAATTAAAAACAAGCAGCTAACGCAGGATTATAAATATACTGCTAAAGAATAATATTTTAAAATCAGTTAAATATTTTTCTTGTCCTTATTCGATACAACGTTTATTTAACAATACTTTAATTTATTTAAAAGAGGCTGCAAAATCAGTTTTTGTCATTTTGCGGCAAATCTGTTTTGCATCTAGGCGACTAATATATTAACGTGTGGCGGCTTAAAAAAATTAACGTCCGAATGTAGAACATAATATAGAAGAACTATACATCCGTTAATCAATAATTATAATCAAGTATTTGCCGAAATAAATCTCTTACTATTGATGTTGGTATTAAAATGCAATAACCTTTGATCCTAGTACAGTGATTGACATTCGTTTATATCTGCCTTTTCTGTCGATGCACGTGAGCGTAAACGTGAGGAATATAGGAAAAAAGGGGGGGGGGGATTATGGATTGGCGGATTGGGGGGTGTACACCCCGAAACTTTCCACCCTCTATCCCCATGGAGAGGGTGCTCAAATGCCCTGGTAACCGCACTCCGCAGACCGCACACATGCACATTGAACACATTTCGAACATGTTGAATGTAACAAAGACGGAAGCATACATATTGAAATCCCGAATACAACAAAGAGAGAAATTGAAACATGTGGAATATGACGAGGATGGAGAGAGGAGTGTAACGAATGGGTATTTGTGTGCGAGAAGGAGAGAATTGTAGGCCACAATATATGTCCACCGCAGCACACAACTGAGGGCACATGTTCGGAGTGAATTGTGCAGGACACTTGACTTTTATTTAACTGTGTTTAGTTTAATGCTAGAGCTACTATTGTCTTTTATTCCGGAGATAAAATTTCAATTTTCCTACAAAACCTTTATACTACAACAAACGAGCTGAAACGTTTTGTGCATTCTCGAAAGCGTAAGTTTAATTTTAAAACCAATCTGTATATTTTCTAATTAAGAAATATGAACTCACTTGAAAATTCCTTAACTTACTTTAGTACACAAACATATCCAATGATAGCCATATAATATTTGCTAATATAAAATATATTTTAATAATTAAAATTAAAAATAATGGTGAATGCGCCAGGATAAAGGGGGGCAGTTTTGACTTTAACATGATGGCCACAATTTTGCGTGCTTAGAGTGATTTTGCCTTTTCTACAGGTTGAATGTTTTAAACTGTCTAATAGTTTAATTAAAATTTGAGCATTATTCCGTATCTTACGTTTTTCATAAATCGGACAATATTGCGAACTGGTGCATTATATTTGGTTCTAGTTCTGGTGCTAGTGCGCATTTCTGCACTGCACTTAGGCCTCATTAGACCAATTGTGTTTCCTTCCGTCGATTACCTAGCCTCAGCCAGTCTACCTGGTTTAGGTAGTCTAGAAAGCCGAGGTGGGTAGATCCCTTATGTAGGCCATTGTAGGCCATCTTTCACCCAGTAAGGAGCCTCTAGTTGACGAGAGTGCCGGGCAATAACCACATCGTAATAACCCCCAGGTTTTCCCCACTGCCCGACAGCATTGTCAAAAGGCCCTTACGGCTTTGTTTGTTTTGATGTCGATGTACTTTTTCCAGCTCAGTTTCCTTTCGAGAGTGATGCCCAGGTATTTCACCTCGTCGCTGTACTGCAGTCTTGGTAGGGTTTACCGATAGGGAGTGATCATTGCATCACCGCGAAACTGTATTTAGAGCTCCTTGCATTTTTTCGCATAGAACGTCTTAGAATTTGTCACTTACAATCATGGCTAGATCATCAGCATAGGCTGTCACACAGAAGCCTAGTTGCTGAAGTTGTTCGAGAAGGCTGTCCAGAACCATGTTCCATAGAAGGGGTGATAAGACACCTCCTTGCGGACAGCCTCTGTCAATTTTACAGGTAATCCGTTCCCCACCCTGTTCTACTGTGACTATACGGTTGGCCAGTGCATTGCCAATCCAGTCACACATTTTAGATTGTTAAGCGCGTTTCTTATCTTCGGTATGGTAATTTTATCAAACGCGCCTTCAATGTCAACAAAAACACCCAGAGCGGATTCCTTGATATCCAGTGATCTTTCAATCCTGCTCACTACGTTATGTGGGGCAGAGTAGATAGATCGTCCCCGTATGTATGCGTGCATTATGCTTATAACGTACGACAAAAGTTAGTAGCAACACTTAAACTTTATCTAATTTTATAAAAAATTTAGATTTTCTATCAGAATTTTTACGAGTTCCTTTTCGTCGGTGAGAGGCGAGAAAGATTTTTATTGCGGCTGTAAATTCTTGCGCGACCGGTGCAATAAATACGATATCGCTGATGCATTTACTCACTGAAAGTTTTCAACTCTTTGCGTTGGTAATAGTATCTGGATGCACTTAGAGCAAGAGTGGAAATAAGCTCTGCTCGCGTTTGCTTATTTATGGGTGATTGATATTTTTATCTACTCAATTTTTACGGCGACTCCAAACGCGTATAGTGTAATGAACACTGTCATAAATATTTTTCTTTTTCGCCATACCAGGATATCATTTCAATATTGCGCTAGTATTGTTGTGAACAAAATGTTAGGGGTTTAAGAACTAAAACTAACATACTCTACAATTGTTTAAGTCACGCAAGCTACGATATTATTGCGTTAACAGAAACCTGGTTGGACGTGAACATAAGCGATGCTGAATTAACTCCTGCAAACTACACCATTCTTAGATGCGATAGGAAAAAAGGAATAGGAGGAGGTGTACTTCTTGCAATTGCAAAAACGCTTAAATGTGTAGACCTTAAGCTCATATCACCCATAGACTCTATTGATATAGTGGGCTGTCGGGTCAGCCTTGCCAAACATTTAGCAAATATAATATGCCTGTATATACCATCTCTAACAACAGACGATGATTATGTAACAATTCTTGATTTTATAACTTTAAATGTGAGCACGGATAATTTAATTAGATATCTGAGAGAGAGTGACGTACCGCCTTTATCACTTTCTAATACTGGATGATTTAAATTAAATTTAAATTAAAACACTTGGTTTGTTTCACTTATTTATATTTACTCCGACTAGTTTCGACCATTGGTCATCTTCAAGGAGGAATTCCTCCTTGAAGATGACCAATGGTCGAAACTAGTCGGAGAAAATATAAATAAGTGAAACAAACCAAGTGTTTTAATATAAATTTAATTTAAATCATCCAGTATTAGATTCAAAAATGTTTCACCACGGGTTAAGGTAGAAATGAATTAAAAATAATAATCACTTTCTCTCAGGTATCAAATTGTTCGCACCTACTAATAACTTAATCCCTTTACCTATAGATAATTCAATTATTTTAAGAGATTTTAATATGCCCGGATACAAACGTAGCAATGCGAATTCCATCATAATGACTCCTGCACCAATCACTCTTAATAGTTACTTAGAATCATACCAGTTATCACAGTCAAACAACATTGTTAATAATATCAACAGAATTTTTGATCTTATAATTACAAGCAGAAACATACAAACGAAAGTTACAAACTGTATCGTGCCAATGCTTCCTACCGATCTTTACCATCCACCATTAGACATCAACTTGAATTTTTCAATATATAATCCTCGACATCTGGTCCCTAATAAGAACAGCTATGTTTACAACTTTAATGTAGCTGACTTAAGCGCACTTTATCAGGAACTCTGCGAGACTGACTGGAATGAACTCTATAAATGCCAAACATCTAATAGACCTTGCACAATATTTTATAACACACTATATGGCATTATAGACAAACGGGTCCCCAAACTTAAACTAAAGAAAAAAACGCGTTACTCTATATATTTTAATTCAAATATAATCAGACAAATCTGTCAAAAGAACAGGCGCCTCCAAGCCTACCGTTCATACAGAACAGATAAATCGAAGCACGAATTCAGGAAAGCTGAGTCTCCACTTAAAAGGAGTATACATACTGCATGTATAAATTATATCGAATCTTCAGAAAGGCAGCTCTTTAGGGATCCGACCAAATTTTGAGATTTTGTTAACGACAGAAGAAATCAAGATAGTGTTCCCTCAGTTATGCTTTGGCAGGTCCTCTGGAAGAAGGTTCTCAGATTGTGGACGCCTTTGCTGACTACTTCGTTCGGAATTACACAGATGGCCCAATACTCTGTATACTCTGTGAATATACAGCCACAATGTCCTATATTGGGAAAATTAATTTCTTCGAAGAAATGGTTATGGCGGAATTAAGGCGAGCAAAGAATAAACTCACCATGGGCATAGACAACATCCTATCATCTTTTGCAAAGCATACCGCGGTCATATTGGCGAAACCATTAACTCGTATCTTCAATAATATTTTAAATACCGGCATCTTTCCAGTATTCTGCAAATCAGTAAAAGTAATTCCTGTATTTAAAAAGGGTGATAGGTCAATTGTAACGAATTATAGACCAATTTCCTTATTATGTAACTTTTCTAAAGTATTTGAACTATATTAACAGATTACATCATTACATCGGTTAAGTCTGACCTCTCTCCTTAACAGCATGGGTTTGTACCGAAAAGATCAACCATAACCAACTTAATCAATATCACTCAGTATATCCTGTAATATGGACCAAAGGCTACAAACTCATGTAATATACACAGACCTATCAAAAGCATTTTATTGTATGCCTCATGAAATATTGATTACTAAACTGCACTTGTTTCATTTGCCGGAATGTATCATTAACGTAATAGCCTCATACCTCGTTAACAGATCCGACCTTGCTAAAAGCGGTGTTCCTCAGGGATCTAACTTGGGTCCTCTGTTGTTCTGTTTGTTCATTAACGATATGGTTAATGTACTTAATTGTGATGTGCTTATCTATGCTGATGATATAAAACTGTGACTTGTGCAGAGGATTGTAATATATTACAGCATAACCTGAACAGGCTAAATACCTGGTGTAAGGACAATAGACTTTTGATTGATAAGGCTGATAAATGTTGAAAGTTCATCTTCACTTTTATATAAATAAAACAATTTAAACACTTTCAAATATATATTGTGCATTCGCCACAATTGTTTCGCCACACTCTGGCTTCTTCAGGCGAAGAAATGATCATTTCTTCGCCTGAAGAAGCCACAGTGTGGCGAAACAATTGTAGCGAATGTACAATATATATTTTTGAAAGTGTTTAAATTGTTTTATTTATATAAAAGTGACAACAGACTTTGTTTAAATTCCACCAAGTGTTCAATATTGTCTTTTACACGTAACGTACACTCCGTTCTATACGATTATACTGTTGATGATGCTGTAATTAGTCGTGTCAATGAAGTTGTCGACCTGGGAGTACTTTTTGATAACAAGCTAACATTTAATGCACACATTCTCAACATAACAAAAAAATGCAACAGACAGATTGGTTTCATTATCCGAACAACTAGGGAATTTAGGGATCTACAAACTTTGAGCCTATTATTTAACTCTTTAGTTAAAAGTAGACTCAATTATTGTGCACCTTTATGGAGCCCCTACAAATAGCTCTACATCCGGCATGTTGAATCTGTGCAGCGAACGTTTCTGAAATATTTATTCTTAAAAAGACATGGCGTCTATCCTGTTCGCGGTTACCCTTACGACAATTTGCTCTCAGAATTTAATAGGGTATCTGTTGCCGATAATCATAAGCTTATTATTGTTTTCACTCTGTATAGAATCCTACATAATCAAATAGATGACATCCATTTACTGGAAAAATTGTCGTTTCATGTACCACGATCCAATGCTAGAAATTGCCCAACCTTTTCCTTCTCTACACCCAATTCTAACCACTACAACTATTCCCCTATTACAAAAATGATCCACAAGTATCACCAAATACAGTACGATGTGGATATATTTGCAGTTTTTTCTGAATTCAAAATTTAGGCTCAAGAATGTATGTTTATTAACATGTAAGTGTGATTGCAATTATATAATGTAACCTCCCTTGATATCAGAACCTCATTGTCACCGTTAATATAAGTCTTTTCTTTCGATTTTTGTTATCAAATATGCCATATCATTTATCCACTACTCTACTTTATTTCTACCATTTTGTATTAATGTTTATTTTTAGTTAGTATATTTAAAAAAAAACTGTATTTTTTCTGTAAATAGAATTTATTCTGCTGAGAAATACATGATTATTATTATTATTATTATATGTATCTCTATTAATTGTTGTCTTATTTTTTTTACATTTTAGTAAGTCACAAATATTATCAACTTGTAATATTTCCTTGTAAGATGTAATTATCTGTTGGGAATAAATATTATTATTATTATTATTTGTTATATCTAGTGTTATTTTTGCCTCACTAAAAGTGTATTTAACTGATCAAAAAAATGTATAGAAAAATCACTATTTTTACAAACACTTTTTCTAGAGTTCAATTTTTAGCTATAAACGAGTGTTTTCCACTCCCAGACTAAGCATGAAGTAACATTTCGAGTTTAGAAAAGCCCCGCGTAGAAAATTTGTCGAGGGTCGCGCAGCGACCCGAGACAAATTTTCACGGGGCTTTTCTAAACTCGAAATTTTACTTCATGCGCCCCGCGTACTATACACTGACAACACTAAAATACTGTGAACAAGTGAACTTCACCTGAAATCAGTGTTTTATACGCGTGGCGCATGAAGTAAAATTTCGAGTTTAGAAAAGCCCCGTAAAAATTTGTCTCGGGTCGCTGCGCGACCCTCGACAAATTTTTACGGGGCTTTTCTAAACTCGAAATTTTACTTCATGCTTAGTCTGGGAGTGGAAAGCACTCGTTTAAAGCTAAAAATTGATCTCTTTAGAAAAAGTGTATGTATACTCAAAAGAAAAATAGATTTTTTTAATCAGTTAAATACACTTTTAGTGAGGAAAAACGCGATTAGTTCGTGTTTGTACTAAATATAACAGTAACAAATTTCCGGTGGGATAGGGGTGATCATAACGTACATATTTTATACCGGTTATTTCACAATAAAAATGAACGTTCGCAAACTCTAACCTTAGATAAATATTTGAGCGGCTTTTATCATCGTGTGGATTTTTCAATTCTCCTTTAATTCACCGCAGTGCGGCACTTACGCTTTATGTTAGTTAATAAATTAGAGAGCGCGAGCGTCTGCTCGTAAATGCAAATTAAATATAAAATTCGTTTTTTCTTCTTCTTTATTTCACCACCCCCCCCACCAATAGTGGTATCAAAACGAGGAGTTTATGGTAAATCGATGCAGCGCGATGGCGCTCGTAAAACTCGCGCTCCGACAGTCATAACTGCAAGATAAAACATGCAACCCACTGACAGATATGCCTCTAGCACGTTTCCAACACGACACTACGAATCGTAAAACGCACAAATACACACATACACACAATATGTTTTTGTTAGAAAAGGAAATGCTTTCACTGATACTGTTTTATCCTAAGGTTTATTGGGTTTGAATTAGGTTCAAACAGAATTGCGATATGTAGGCTGAGAACTCACTGATGTTTTAGTGGAGATAAATATATCAGTGAAATAGAAATAAAAATATGTAGGTAGTAATGACGTGTTTAAATATCTCCTTATTCTTAAATCGAGCTCACTGATGCTTTCTTTAGTGTAAATTAGAGATGGGCGAAATGGCTCTTTTCAATGAGCTGATTAAAGAGCTGGTTCAGTGAGCTAGCTCAAAAGAGTTACATGACTCAGCTACGAGCTAGCGATCCGGCGAGAGTTCTGACTCTTACAGACCCATCTGATTCGCCAACTTCTTGAATTAAGCGAGGTGGTGATTAATTATTTCTGTTATACAATGTTTGTGATAATTTAATCATAATTTATATAAAAACGTAAGAGTGAATATTGAATTATAATTATAGTAAACGCGTATTGATTTCCTGCAATTACACTTCAAGTGTGTTTAAATACACACACCGGCAAAATTAAAGGAACGCAGATAAATTCGATATTTTTTTCTCCGTTCAACTTTTTTTTGGGCAATTTCAGCGGCATGTCGTACAACCAAGGTAAACTAACTACTAGCAGTTCCTTTTGCAAAGCTATGTGCCATTGTGAAACCTCTTAAAAAAATAAACCAAAAAGTAGCGTTTTTGCTCTAGAAGAATTATACACTTTGACTTCGTTTAAACATGTAATAAGAGAAATTAAACATATTATTTTTTTAATATCGTGTATTGCCTCCACGAGCCCTTATGACTGCAGTCATCCGCCTTCCCATACTTCTGATGACGCCGTCGATCATTTCTTGAGGCAAATTATCCCATTCTTCAATTAAAGCAGCTTTCACTTCTTCTGTGTTTTGGACAGCAGGAATTCTTGACCTAAGTCGTCTACCTAGTATGTCCCAGACATGTTCAATCGGATTCAGGTCCGGAGAACATGCTGGCCAATTTATTTTTGTTATACCCATTTGGTTTAAATAGGCAATTACACAGCGAGCGACGTGCGGACGAGCATTGTCTTGCATTAAGACAAAATGTTCCCCAATATGTGGAGCGAAAGGTATCACATGGTCTTGCAGGATATCCCTAATGTACCTATCCGCATTTAAAGTGCTGTCCTGAATCACCACCAACTCTGTGCGTGCCACTAAACATACGCCGCCCCATACCATAACTGAGCCTCCACCAAAAGAGACAGCAGGAGTAAAATTAAATGGTGCATTTTGTTCTCCTTGACGTCGATACAATCTTTCCCTACCGTCAATAGAATTTACGCAGAAACGGCTCTCATCCGTAAACAAAACATGACCCCATTGGTCATTATTCCAATGCTGGTATTCTCGAGCGAGGTCTAGTCGCGCTACTCGATGTCCTCTCTGAAGTTTTGGGGCTTTTATTGGCACATACGACTTCAAACCAACTTCTTTAAGTCTTCTTCTTACTGAACGTTCACTTATATTGGTTCCACGAACTTCTTCCAGTACGTTTCTTGTTTGAACTGCAGTTTGACGTCTGTTTCGCAGTGTTTGCAACGCTATAAATCGATCGTCTATGGCAGTGGTTGAGCGTTTTCTACCCTGACCTCGTCTTCTGACATACAAACCAGTCTGTCTCCAACGGGTAACACTGCGATGGATCGTTGATTTTGATTTTCCAAACATTTGGGCAACCTCTCGGAAGGTCCGACCATTTTCGATCATTTCTATTGCCCTAGCGATATCAGTCGGTGCTAAATCACCCATTATTAACTGGTTGATAACCAAATTGATGATTGTAAATAAAAAAAATAAATTCGAACGATAACTTATTAAAAAATACGAACTTTTGTCCAAAGAAAACACGCGTTTCAAATGTAAGGCAACAATTAACACAATACTATACAACTTAAAGAGATGTCAACATGTAATTACAAGTCTCAAGTTTTAACTAATGTTTTAAAAAATGACATATGGTAGTAGGAAATGCGACGCCGTCTAGATCTAGCCAGTAAAAAAAGAAATTTAATGAATAAAATTAAATGTTGTATCCGTTCCTTTAATTTTGCCGGTGTGTGTATATTGAATACGTGAGCGCGCCTATAACAACACACATACATACATTCAGCACACCGCGATCCAACTCCGAACCTCGGAGTTGGATCCCGATGAGTGAGCTATAGCTCAGTCGGATTCAAGATCTCCGTAAAACGAGCTAGTTCAGTTGGATTCGAAAGCTGTCGTGAATCAACGCGATCCAACTCCGAACCGCGGAGTTGGATCCCGATGAGTGAGCTAGCTCAGTCCGTTCAGTCGGATTCAACAGCCGCCGTGGATCTTTTAGAGTCGATTCACACTCAATGGGTTTATTTAACTCCATTCGCATGCGTCGTAATTCAAATCGATAAAGCTGCAATAACATGATAGAATTAATGAAACACTTGTATCTTTTCTTCACTTATTTATTTGGAGTACCAAATGCACATTTCGATCACGATGTGATCATTATCAATGGTTGACAAATACAAACTTAAAAGCTAAAATGCGCTTAATATATACCTGCGCATTTTAGCTTTTAAGTTTGTATTTGTCAACCATTGATAATGATCACATCGTGATCGAAATGTGCATTTGGTACTCCAAATAAATAAGTGAAGAAAAGATACAAGTGTTTCATTAATTTAAAACCATCTTCACGCAACTCAACAACAATTGAACATGATAGAAATATAACGATAGCTATTTTCTTACTACAATAACAAACACTTCTTATTAAATGTACAATTTTGGTTACAAAATAGGTAACGAAAGAATAATTGCACTTGTAATGTTTACTAGATAGTAAACAACGGCGTTTGCTTGTGATGTTTTAGATTCTAGTATCTCTGGACCAAGAAAAGGCAAATCTCAATCTAAATAAACGAATAACGCAGGTATAGAAATTGATGTGAAAAATATTCAGTATTTAGAAATGAATTGAGTTGTGTACAAATGGAAAAAGTAAAAAGTGCATGTTCAGTAAGGCTGAGAATAGCCGGCCTGTCGATCTACGAGCCGCGTGAAAATCAAGATGTGTTAATGCATTGCGAATCTACATTCACTCTACAAGAGCGGGCGAATCAAAATGAGTCATGGCTCAAAAAGAGCTACATATTTCGAACTGAGTCACTTAGCTCACCAGCTTACTTCACTAAGCTGACTCTTTGAGTCGATTCGCTCAGGAATTATCCATCTCTAGTGTAAATGAACATTTAAACCTATGTAAATATCTTACAGACAAAACACGAAATTGGATAAATCTCAAACCCGCGAGCCAAATAAAATTTTCAGGCTTTTCTAAACTCGCAATTTTTCTTCATGCTTAACCGGGGAGTGGAAAATCCGCGTTTACAGCTTCAAGTTTACCTATTTTCAAAAATAATTAATATCTAAAGATTTGCAGCTTATGCATATGTATACTAAAAAGCAATATTCCCTGTATTATGAGGTTCTTTGAGGTTTTCTTTTACTATTTCAGCGTTAATTCAAATCATCAAATATTTACGATCCAATCGATAGAAGCGACTTCGCGATCTAATTCCGTTTCAATTAAGTTTAATGGATTCCGCCCGAGGGTTCATTATACACCGTTTATATAAACGAAACAAAGAAATGAAGGAAATTGTTTTAAATTAAAGCGAGTTCATGGAATAATAATATATTCATACAGACAAATAATACCAGCGTTTAGAAAACGATGAAATTCTTTAATAAATTATAATACATGTATTGTAATTTATTAAAGAATTTAATCGTTTTCTAAACGCTAGTATTATTTGTCTGTATGAATATAGTAGTAGGAAATGAAAATGTTTCTCTCTCGATTTTTATTGATTTTATTAAGTAAAAAACGAAGATCCAATTTTTTTAATTTCTTGTTCAAGTTCAAAATATACTGCTTAGAAATGTTGCTGAGAAATATTTATTTCCTAGAAAAGTAAAGGTTTAAAGCTCTAAATTTGCAAAATATGCTGGCTATTTTTTAACTCTGAGCAATACCAAGGGGAGCCAATGCTTATGGGGGAACTGGAAATCGAGTAGAAAAGGAGAGACTATGGTCAGGATGTGGGGTAAGAGTAAGACAGACGACTATATACACCAATCGCCGGTCTTGCTTCTGGGTGCATCATCCAAACGCGGTTACCAAATTATATATAGAGATTGGCTAACTGGATATATATGAACTGTGGCAATTCTTTGAGAAATACATATGAAATTATTGATTCTATTTTATAACTTTGTGCTTCAGTATTCTAAGGATGTTAATTTTGAAGACTCGGTAAATGAAATTAAATGTTTCTCGACTTTTAGTTGTGGTTATAAAGTTAAATAAGGTGCAAGCATGGGCAAGGGGTGATTCGGATTCGTGATTCGAATCTTTTTTACGAGGATTCATCCCAGCTCTGTGGCTTACAGCATCTGCCTAATTATCAGCACCGGATTTAGAGGTCCCTGAGCTAAATCCGGTGTTGATAATTAGGCAGATGCTGTGAGCCACAGAGCTGGGACGAATCCTTGTAAAAAAGATTCGAATCACGAATCCGAATCACCTAATATAATTCGAATCACAAATACTCGAATAAAGGATTCGTAAGAGATAAATATGATTCGAATCAAAGATTCAAATCCTGTTTTTTCAAATCACGAATACAAATCCTTTAAGAATACATTTAATTTTATTATTTTTTTGCAACCATTAATATATAAATATCGTTACCAGTTTTTTTTTGTTTTTTTTTGTTTTGGCTTTTGCCTGGCCTTGGGTACTTGCCCATTAGCCAACATCATTTATATATTTATTAGCATTTGTATTAATTGTTAACATTACAATTTGTAGTATGCTATTATTTCATACGGACAAACACTAACATTCAAAGCACACCCAGGGTCACGACGAGAAATTATTTTTAAACAAAGTCTCGCCGTGCACGGGAATCGAACCCGAATTGTAGCTCGCCGAGCGATACAGCCCGGCGACGTTACCGCTCGGCCACCACCTGCCCCGTTACCAGTTGTTTTAACAAAAATATTCAAAACCTAATTATTTATAATTAACACTGAAAATCGTTGATAACAGACTAAATATCTGATTCCCTGTTATTCTGATTAAAGATGTATTTGTGTGTTTCTGAACTTCACTTCAAATCAGTGTTTTGTACGCGTGGCGCATGAAGTAAAATTTCGAGTTTAGAAAAGCCCGAAAATTTGTCTCGGGTCGCTGCGCGACCCTCGACAAATTTTCACGGGGCTTTTCTAAACTCGAAATTTTACTTCATGCTTAGCCTGGGAGTGGAAACACCCGTTCAAAACTTCAAATCGAACTCTATTATAAAACCGACGAATGCCTGAAAATTACGTAAATAAAAAATTCACTGAATATCATTAAAACCGGGAAAGTCATGGAATTATATTCAAATTGACCAAAATACTAACAAATAAGCCATATGATATTATTAAATTTGTCAAAATCAGCAGGCAAATTACAAAACACGTAAACATTTATAAAATTAACTTAAATATTGACAAAAACAATGAAAACAATTTAAGAAAATGGGGGTTTCCCACAGAAGAAAGTTATAGTAAAAGGCCAGGGAAAAAAATCTTGAATCGGGGAAATGTCGGAATAATTTAACGTTTCAGATTGTGGCTATCATGTCAGTTTTACTTCGAATAATATTAAACAAAATTTTTAAAACTAGATTATTATCTTTAAAAACATTTTCAGTCATTTAATGTTCTTATCAAAGAATTCAGATTGAAGTTTCGAACGAGCGTTTCCACTCCCAGACTAAGCATGAAGTAAAATTTCGAGTTTAGAAAAGCCCCGTGAATATTTGTCGAGGGTCGCGCAGCGACCCGAGACAAATTTTCTGGGCTTTTCTAAACTCGAAATTTTACTTCATGCGCCACGCGTATAAAACAGCGATATATATAACAAATCTTTATTATCAGAGGACAATACAAAATAATTAATTACATAATTGTTTATAATCAATAAATATAAATAAAATAAACTTGCTCTTGATAACTGGCTATCGAGAAATTTAAAAACATTAACATTTTTCATGTTAATCCTCACAATTAATTCGAATTATTTTTAACAATTCAAATCCTTTTGTAAGTATTCGAATCCTTTCATAAATATTCGAATCCTTTTATAAGGATTCGAATCACCCGCATTTGGATTCGAATACGAATCCTCTTAAAAAAATGTAACGAATCCGGATCACGAATCCAGTTGAACTAAAGTATTCGAATGCCTCTTTTGAATCCTGCAAAAGGATTTGAATCCTGAATGATTCGAATCCTGCCCAGCTCTGGCAAGCCAAATGTTTAATTTAACGTATACATTATTGTAACCTTACAATCTAAGTATACATATAAATTGCCAAACCCGCCCTGATTGTGATGTTAGCAAATAATATGTACGTTAAATTTAACATTTCGCTTACAGAATCAGCTAACTATGCGTAGATGAACAAGTTGTGTATCTCCAAAACTCAAGATATATTAACAATAAAAAAAAATCGCTTGTTTGTACCAAATAATAACAACTATATATGAATATACCTAGAATAGAACAAAAAGACTTGAATATGTAAAGTTAAATAATAACGTACATATTATATATATGTATCAACAAGTGCCAGATTAAAAATTAATTCAAGAAAAGAAACCACTTGATGTAATAAACATGTATACTGTGTTAATACATCAAGTGGTTTTGTTCCATTTTAGGTATACTCACACATAGTTGTTCGTTAGAAACAAGCGTCTTTTGTAATCGGTTGGCAACATACTTTTTTCTAGTTCACCCTTTTTTTTGCTATGCACAACACTTCCTTCATCCTTGTGCAGTCCGCTGACCGAGAGAGGCGAGTAGTTAATGTAAAGCGACATGCGACGGTCAATCGTGCGCCACTTCGGCAATTTTAGCTAAATAGTGAAATTCGAGTGATGATCGCCCCGGAACTACACCCTCAGGAGAAGCTCTAGGGACCCAGATACAGACACACAAAAGGTCAGCTTCCTCTCGCTACCGTTCCCTAGAAATTACTCCGACTTTGTTGTCGGCCACCGGAAAAAAAGCGGTATGAAAATCACGGCAGCTCACGCTGTGAGTTACGATATTTTATAGGGCACAATCCCCCCCAAACAGTAATTATTCTCACTGGATTTAAGACATCTTTTTTTACCATAGTGGTTGAATTTATTTCATTGAATTGTCATTAAACCGATTAATAGAATATAAGTATGAATATTATTTAAATAAAAATAAAAATCACTTGGTTCGTTTCACAAAATATTTGATTTATTCCGACTAGTTTATTCTTCTAGCCATTATCAAGGAATGTACAGGAATTACATTTTTACAAACTATATACAGCGTGTAAACGAACTACTGTACAGGCTCTCTACTACATAAGGGGCAGCGTTTAAATAAACAATACCTGCATTTGAAATTACCATACCTTTAGTAGATAGCTCACAAATAATTACTAAAAATAATTAATAATAATAGGCCACATGTTTGTGGTATCTGGTATACGCGCACATTGCGTATTTTAAGAGAGATTCCACATAGACTGGTAGTTTTTAAACGATTTGGATATCGATTACACCATCCAGAGAAAAGTGGGTCAGATTGTGAAGAATTATGTCTATGTTATCGTTTTCATAAGTACCCATTGCTGACTAAATTCCGAATATTTTCTAAACGTGTTAATGAAATTCAATATTTTTCCTTATTAGGTTCACACTTCACTTTATCTCCACTCTTATTGAAATGTTTAGATAAGAGCGGCGAGGGTGGATGATTTTTAAACATAAAAATAGTTTGCTGTTTAGTCTATGGTGAAACTTATTCCATGAACACATCTACATTTTGTAACATGGCGCGATACGTTCATTCAAACATTGAATTGGCAGACATGTTTCTTATTTACGGTGAAACTCGGTGTAATTCCGCGGAAGCTGTAAGAATTTATCAAGAGTGATTTCCTGAACGACACTTACCACCGCCAAACCGATTTAGAAATTTATTACAAAGAGCACGTGACACTGGAAGTTTGCAGCCCGTCGCCGGAGCCGTCGGAGGTGGTGACCGTCCAATGCGATATTTGCAAGCGGAAGATGAAATTTTGAATCTGTTGGAAGCGGATCCTGGTTTAAGTACCCGTATTATCGCCGCTCAGCTAAATGTATCGCACACATTTATCAGCAGTGTTATACGAGACAATAATTTTTATCCGTATCACTACCAGCGTGTACAACATCTTCAACCCCATGATTTTCCCAAAAGAATTGCATTTTGTCGATGGATTTTGGCACAAAATGTTCAAAATCCTAACTTTGCCAAAGACATTTTAGTGACCGACGAATCGTGCTTTACGCGTAATGGAAGTTTTGATTTCCATAATATGCACGTTTATGCAATAGAAAATCCTCGTGTTACGCGCAGAACTCATTTCCAGCATCGCTTCTCCCTTAATATCCGGGCAGGTATTTTAAATGATCAATTAATTGGGCCATTTATGTTCCCATTTAATTTGAATGGAGAACGATATTTACGATTTTTGCAAGATGACCTTTTAGATCTTCTAGAAAATGTACCCTTAGCGGTTCTTAGAAGAATGTGGTATTTGCAAGATGGTGCACCAGCTCACTATGAAAGGCGCGTTAGAAGATATTTGGATAATGAGTTTTCAGGTCGTTGGGTTGGTCGTGGAGGCCCTGTACCATGGCCTCCAAGAAGTCCGGATTTAAACCCCTTAGATTTTTTTCTTTGGGGATACTTTAAAAGTGAAGTCTACACTACGGAAATTGACAATGCTGAAATGCTGATACAACGAGTAAACGCCGCGGCTAATACCATTCGTGAAAAACCTCGTGAAATGTTTGCTACTGTTCGTGCAAACTGGATACGTAGAGCCCAAATGTGCATTGAGTGCGGCGGGCGTCAATTTGAACACTTATTGTGATTTTTTTTATACGTGACCCAGTTTCATCTAGTAATTCTAGACAGTGTGTGTGCGTGTGTGTGTGTAGTGTGTGCTAAGTGATTTATACGTCTCGCAGTAGTAACAGTAAATAAACAATACCACAAATGAGTGACCTAGTTTCATCTAGTCATTCGAGACAGCGTGCGTGTTTAGTGCGTGCGAAGTGATTTATGCGCCTCGCAGTAGTAAAAGTAAATAACAAATACAACTTACGTATCCACGAAAAATATCATGAACACAGGTAACCAGAAGTTCTCAAAAAGTAAAAAATGCATGAAAAATGATGAAAAATCCAATATTTTTTTCCGATTTTATTTTTGCTGCAATTGGTGTCAAAATATTTTGTGTATACGCCCTTAAGAGGATGTACATTAGTTCGATTACACGCTGTATACATAATCAGGTAGTAAGGGCGTTTAATATTGGGGAAATCCAAATTCGTCGTTGTCATTAACTATGTGCTTTCCGGCTTTTATTGCCTGTTGTATTTTCAAACCTTCTCTGAGATTCAGTAAAGGACCCGATTAATAATAATGACTTAATGTAAAATTTACAAAAAAATATATTTAGTTACGTTAATCTGATCTATCTATTCGACTGTGCTAAATTTCAGAACATTTATCTAACCGTAACATTATTTATTCCCACCCCTATGCACGTACTATCGGACATAGGCGACCATTACGATCATCTATTGGATAACAGACACTCCTCCCAATCCTCTACATCAAAAGCAGCAAACAACGGCCTAATTACCACCCCCGAAAGTGATTAATATCATCGCCATTGTTCGCCTGTTTACGCGTCCTGATTAATTTTTAAAGCTTTGATCTCCCGGTTAATGCTCTCCGCTGAATATTTTTAATGTAAATTACATTTTTATTTACGTATCTTTGTTTTTTAACTTTTCTCCCCTTTAAATAAATACGCGAAATTTCTCCGTTTCGTGTTGACTTATAAAATAAATTCGCAAATGTAAAAAAGGGAGATTCAAGCTACTTAATGTTATAAGAAAGAAACATTTCCTGTAACCATTAAATTTTAAAGTTTCCCCTTATCACCTCAATCGGTCTAAAAACCCGACACAGTGTGTGTCGCTTAACTTTAAAAGTTCAAGAGTTTCTAGTTTCTATAACGTAATAAAGGGTAATATATTAGATTACGAAAAACTATTCGTGAAAATGCAAACAATGTCTTAATTAATATCTTTGTTTTTCAACTTTTCTCCCCTTTAAATAAATACGCGAAATTTCTCCGTTTCGTGTTGACTTATAAAATAAATTCGCAAATGTAAAAAAGGGAGATTGAAGCTACTTAATGTCATAAGAAAAAAACATTTCCTGTAACCCTTAAATTTTAAAGTTTCCCCTTATCACGGTCTAAAATCCCGACACAGTGTGTGTCGCTCAACTTTAAAAGTTCAAGAGTTTCTAGTTTTTATAACGTAATAAAGGGTAATATAATAGATTACGAAAAACTATTCGTGAAATTGCAAACAATGTCTTAATTAATAAGACAACTTAAGACGATAAATAAAGGGTGTCTAAAAATGATGTGATCCCAGATCGGGCGATTTGACGAAATTTTACTTCTTTCTTTGGGATTTTCTGAAAGGAAAAGTGTATGCCAATGATCCACAGACCATTCCGGAGCTTAAGGAAGAAATTAGACGCACCATTAATGAAATTAACCCGCAATTATGCCAAAATGTTACTGAAAATTTTGTCAAAAGAATGACCGTTTGCAAAGGTTATTTATCGGGTATTGGGTTTCACACATAACCTCCATGTTTCTTCTTCTTCTTCTTCTGCGAAATTAATGGCCCTGGCTTCGAAGCCCTGTCGACCAGTCACAGCAATCAGATGTTTTCTTTAATACTTCCTTACTTCGTTTTTCATAGATCTGGTGTTAGTAGGAGAACATGTAGCACAAACATAGAATAAAATAATTCAAAGAATTAGATATATATGTTATTCTCAGATAGGAGTTTATATAATAATATATAGGAGTCAATTGTCGGGTTACATAAAACAGAGGTAATGGAAATAGGTGAAGTGTGACCCAATAAAATTAAAGAAGAATATAAGGTTCTGCATTTTTCGTAGTAATTTCTGCATTCGAAAAATATATGATTTAGATCACCCCACCCGCCACAACTGCAATTTGGAGATGGAACTTCTCCTATTCTATAGAGATGTGACGGAGATGAATTATGAAAAGTTTTCATTCTAATTATGGTAGTAATTAATCTTCTTCCCAAAGCTTTTTTACTAAAAAAACCAAGGACGTGTGGGGATGGAGTGTTGTATGCTATAATATTTAATATGATTCTGAGATGAATTCCAGAATGTTTGCCATTTTAAAAAAACACTTTTTTTTAATACAGGGTAATAATCTTGGTGCGGGGCACTAAAGATTACAGGATCTAGATGATGACCTCTTCTAGCATTTCCGTCAGCCATTTCATTTCCTATTATATTTCTGTGGCTAGGTATCCAACATAAATTAATTAAACACTGAGATGTTGTTATTCTCCACTCCCAGACTAAGCATCTCTCCATACGTTCCACTGAAATTAGAGCAATTTACTTCAATTTGAAGTAAATTGCTCTAATTTCAGTGGAAAGTATGGAGAGATGTTGATCTATTCCCATACGTTCCAATGATTGTAAGGCACTTTTAGAATCAGTAAAAATTACTGATTTTTGTATATTTGACTGTCTAATAATCATTAAACATTCTTTTATAGCTGTTAATTCTGCTGTTAGTATTGTAGAAGTAGATGCTATTTTAAAAGAAGAAGAAACAAAATTCTCAATGTATATTCCGCAAGCACATGAAACAGGTGTAGAAAGCTTAGACACATCTGTAAAACACCGTGTAGAATTAGGCCATCTTTTATTTGTAAATTCATCAAATTCTTTATTAATAAAAGGGTGTGGGTGGATTTTGGGTAAGCCTATATCATAAGTAATCTTTAATGGATAAAAATATGAAAAATAAGAAGATTTGTAACAAGGGATACATGGGGATTTTATGACATTAAAAGACAAAGATAGTGCAAAATTTTCTATATGGGGAAACAAAGGTTTACCTTTGGCAACCTCCATGTTTATACCTTATATTAAAATAAAAACATTCGTACTTTTCCAATAAATAATATATTTTATTAATAAATTAAAATGTCAGGTCATTTTGAGATAGTTTTTAAATAAATAAGTCCTATAATGAATTAAAATTGTACTTTTAATTTCGACCATAATTTAAGCCAGAGATTAAATTTAAGCTCACTGTGTTTTATTGAAATGTTATTTTTAACGCTGGAGATTTCTGGGGGTATAATCTGAGGAAGGGATTAAATTTGAGCGCTCGTGCGCGCACTTTAAAGCAATGTCACTTTCAACAAGTCCATAATTTAAGCGGCCGTTCATGTCTGAAGTTTTAGTTTTACGCGCCCGATTTACGTACTCTAGAAGGTCTGGAACGGCGGAAGTTTGTAATGAAAAGGGAAGGTGGGAAATATTGGGAAAACACTTCAAACACACACACTAACACTCACGCATACCAAGATAAAAACATACATACGTACACATACATCTGTAAAAAGGAGGTAAGGATGAGTGCCCGGAAAGAAAGGACAGCCCTCGAAAGGAGAAAAGTGGGGAGAGGAGAAGAAATGGGCCTAATCCTGAGTATAAAAGCTCCCGAGGGAGTGACGCGTCGGCCTTGTTTTCCTGTTCGAGGAATTCCGCGATGAAAATTCTTTCTTTTCGTCAAGTCGGGTTTCACACAATAAAGAAAAAAATCAGTTTTAATTAAAAATTAATTATTTTAATACAATGCGAGTACGAGGGCTCTACGGTGTAGATCCTAGTACATATCAGAGCTGGGCAGGATTCGAGAATCATTCAGGATTCGAATCCTTTTAGAAGATTCAAAAGAGGCATTCGAATGCTTTAGTTCAACTGGATACGTGATGCGGATTTGCTACTTTTTTTTGGAGGATTCGTAATCGAATCCAAGTGCGGGTGTTTCGAATTCTCATAAAAGGATTCGAATATTTTTAATAAATATTATACATCAAGTGAATTAAACACGATTTTATTCACGAAAAGATTTTTGATTTCACGAGCGCCTCGGTGAAATCATTTCTTTGAGTGAATAAAGGTGTTTAATTCACGTGGCGTATATATGTTTTTATTCAATTTTGACGAAATTGTAAAGAAAATGTACTTTACATTTATTTTTAAATAAATTTTTTAACTCACTAGTGACCTAAAAAAAAAATAGTTCACTAGTGAATAAAACCTTGTTTAGTACGGTTGTTATGGAGTTAATAATGTCGATTTAAATTAACAAAATTGAATAATAAATAATATAACAAATTTTTTAACTCACTAGTGACCTAAAAAAATTTAGTTCACTAGTGAATAAAACTTTGTTTATTACGGTTGTTATGGAGTTAATAATATCGATTTAAATTAACAAAATTGAATAAAAGGATTTAAATACTTAGAATTTGAATACCTATAAAAGGATTTGAATCGTCAAAAATAATTCGAATTAATTGTGAGAAATTTGTTTTGTGTGTTTTTAAATTTCTCGTTAAATCACTGTTGTACACGCGTGGCGCATGAAGAAAAAATTCGAGTTTAGAAAAGCCCCGTGAAAATTTGTCTCGGGTCGCTGCGCGACCCTCGACAAATTTTCTACGCGGGGCTTTTCTAAACTCTAAATTTTACTTCATGCTTAGTCTGGGAGTGGAAATACTCGTTCGAAACTTCAAACTGATTGGTTTGATAAGAACATTATATGACTCATTTTTTTTAGAGATAATAATCTAGTTTTTAAAACTTTGTTTAACATTATTTGAAGTAAAACTGACATGGTAGCCACAATCTGAAATGTTAAAGTTATCCGATATTTCCCTGATTCAAGACTTTTTTTCCTGACCTTTCAATATAAAATAATATTAAAACACTTAACTTTGTTTTACCACTTTAATAAACTTTTTACAGTGACTATAGTTTCGACTACAAGCTAGTCATTATCAAACTGAGTACCTAAAATACATTGTACATTGTTTTTATATTACAGCATCAAAGAGGGGAGTATACATTATGTCGGTCACTGTAAAAAGTTAATTAAAGTGGTAAAACAGGGTTAAGTGTTTTAATATTATTTTATAAAGATGTACCACAAAGTGAACGACGACCAAATCAAAGATTTTCTTTCAATATAACTTTCTCCGGTGGCAAACCCCCAGTTTGTTAAATTGTTTTCATTGTTTTTGTCAATATTTAAGTTGGTTTTATAAATATTTACGTGTTTTCTAATTTTTATGATGCCTGTTGGTTTTGATAAAGTTAATAATATCATATCGATTTTTTGTTAGTGTTTTGGTCAATTTGAATAAAATACCATGACTTTTCTCTGACTTTCCCGATTTTAATGATATTCAGTGAATTTTTTATTTACGTAATTTTAAGGCATTCGTCCAATTTATAATAGAGTTCAATTTGAAGTTTTGAACGAGTGTTTCCACTCCCAGACTAAGCATGAAGTAAAATTTCGAGTTTAGAAAAGCCCCGCGTAGAAAATTTGTCGAGGGTCGCGCAGCCCCGTGAAAATTTTTGCTCAATGTATAATATAATATTATCGGCTTAATACAAAAAATGATAAATTTTATTTTGGTACCAGTGAATTTATATAAACTTTCCATGATATATTTCTATCTACGTTTACTCCTAAAAATGCTGTGGACTCACTAATATTTATTGGATGAGTATCAGGGATTATCTTACATATTACAAAAAAATACCAAATGTCATCATCCTGAAATGTCAAACTAGAAAAACAAGCAAGTGTTAAAATGGTCAATTTTCTGTTAACTATGTCAACTGTCAATAGTGGCTTACAAAAACTAATTTTTTTGTTGTCGTTTCCACAGTTTTAGTGGTGTGATGCAGGTTGTGTGTTCTTAGGTTAGTTAAGATTAATCACATGTTATGTTGTAACTCTAACGAGTATTTTCCACTCCCAGACTAAGAATAAAAGAAAATTTCGAGTTTATAAAAGCCTGAAAATTTAGCTTGGTCGCGTAACGCAGCGTAGCGACCAAGCCAAATCATTCTTTTCTAAACTCGAAATTTTATTTCATGCGTCACGCGTATAAAACACTGATTTAAAGTGAAGTTTAAAATATAATGCTTAGTTCTGATCACATGTTTGCATTATTTCGCTATCAGTGTTTCATACGCGAGGCGCATGAAGTAAAATTTCGTGTTAAGAAAAGCCTGAAAAATTTGCAACCAAAGCAAATTGTGCAAGCTTTTCTTAACTTGAAATTTTACTTTATGCTTAACCAAGGAGTGGAAGACACTCGCTACTCTAAAATATGTCGATGAACGTCAAAAACGACGTATCAAATGTCGAAATTGTCGACAGTGTCAAAATAGTTGAAACTGTCAATAAATCATGAAATGTAAAAAGAAAATTTGAAAAAGTGTGAAAAACTCTCGATAATAGTGAAAACTCGATCCAAATGGTAAACGGAAAAATGACGTATCTAATGTTAAAACTGTTAAAATCGCCGATAATGTTAACATTTTCGAAAAGTGATGACATGTCAAAAACCTTGTGAAATGCGGGCATTGTGAAAAAAGTTATGAACTGTTGAAAATTTAAAAAAACTTGCAAAATGCAAGAATTCTGAAAAGGTGAGTAAAATTCTTAATAATTGTGAAAACTCAGTGCATGTTAAAATTATTCTTTATTAACTGAAGCATAAATTTTAAACTTTACACCAAATCAGTGTTTTGTACGCGTGGCGCATGAAGTAAAATTTCGAGTTGAGAAAAGCCAGAATTTGGATTTGGACGCTGCGCGTCCAAATCCAAATTCTTCAGGCTTTTCTCAACTCGAAATTTTACTTTATGCTTAATTCGGTATTGGAAAACACTCGTTAAAGAACAATCGACAACTTTTTCAAGTTTCGCCTTCATTTATAAAAACTCATCAGGCAATCGATAACTTTTTAAAAATGTTCCATAATTTATAAAAACTCGACGGTTTTTAAGACTATCGTTAATTTTTAAAGTTAAATTAAAATCGTGAATTTCCATCATTACATTCTTAAAAAAATGTTTGATTTTTGTTAACATTCAAATTCATGAATTTCTATGGTTTTAGTAATTTTTTTAAATAACATTTTGTTGTATTCCGTCGTCGTTATCTAAAACTTTTTGTAAACTTTTTTTGGGAAAAAGTGGCAGAATTCACAAATTATATTTGTGTTTTTTAGCCAGAAAACTTTATTTCTATTTAAGCCATTTTATTTAGCGAAATATTGGCTTAAGTAGAAATAAAGTTTTTTGGCTAAAAAAAAAAGACAAATATAATTTTTGAATTCTGCCGCTTTTCTAGAAAAGAATTATTTTTTTTAAATACTCGTGGTTTTTGTGAATTTCAAAATTTTTGTTTAATTTTTATAATTCTGACTTTTCCATGCGGGAACTGTGAAAATAAGTGATGAAATGTTAGAAATAAAAAAAAACTTGCAAAATGCTAGAAATGTGAAAAGTGGAGTACAATTCTTAATAATTGTGAAAACTAAATGCAAATATTGGCTTAGCTCATTAAGCGCCATTGATGCGTACACGCAACATTATTATTTTTTTGTTAATTAAATTACTAAAGAAGTTAATTTGGTATGTTATATATTTGACCTGACTTGACGAAAATGTATGAAGAAAAAGGTAAATATTTTGTTATTTAAATATTTCGCTTATTACTCATTAAAAAAAAAATGTAAGTGTATTTCTAACTTCACAATATTTCAGTGTTTTATACGGGTGGCGCATGAAGTAAAATTTCGAGTTTAGAAAAGCCCCGTGAAAATTTGTCGAGGGTCGCTGCGCGACCCTCGACAAATTTTCTACGCGGGGCTTTTCTAAACTCGAAATTTTACTTCATGCTTAATCTGGGAGTGGAAACACTCGTTCTAAACTTCACAATGCACGTTTTATACATTATGTATATTTAAAAAAAAATGTAATACAATAAGTCATTCAAAGAAATCATAAAAAAATGCAGAATTGGGCCTAAATTCAACTTTTAAAGTTAACTCTATCACTGCTCGGCCGTTAATGGGTTCAATAGAAATAACGTCTTTTTTTTAATTCTGCCGCTTTTTCAAAAAAAAGTTTATAATTTTTTTTAATATTCGCGGTTTTTGTGAATTTCCAAAATTGAATTTTCAAAATTCTGACTATTTTCAAAGCGGGAATTGTGAAAAAGTGATGAAATGTTTAAAATAAAAAAACTTGTAAAATACTAGAGTTGTGAAAAATGGAGTAAAATTCTTATTAATTGTGAAAACTGAATGCATAATTATTATTTTATTTATTTAATTTTTATTAACTGAGCTATAAATTTTAAAGTTTACACTAAATCAGTGTTTTGTACGCGGGGCGCATGAATTAAAATTTCGATTTTTTTGAGAAAAGCCAGAGACAAATTTTCACGGGGCTTTTCTAAACTCGAAATTTTACTTCATGCGCTACGCGTACAAGACACTGATTTAAAGTGAAGTTTAAAAACACACAAATACATCTTTAATTAGAGTAGCACAGATATTTAGTCTGTTATTAACGATGTGTAGCGTTAATAATAAATAATTAGGTTTTGTATATTTTTTCAAAATAACTGATATGTTAATGGTTGTAAAAAAATAATAAAATCAAATTTATTCTTAAAGGATTTGTATTCGTGATTCGAAAAAACAGGATTATAATCTTTGATTGGAATCATATTTATCTCTTACGAATTCTTTATCCGAGTATTCGTGATTCGAATCATATTAGGTGATTCGGATTCGTGATTGGAATCCTTTTCACGAGGATTCGGCCCAGCTCTGGTACATGTTAATGTCAACTGCTTGAATAATAAATTATGGAAATTGAAATTACATTTATTTTTTAGATTTTATAAGTAATGATTTATCAATACAAATTATTTAGTTTATGGCTTTTCGTTGCAGTTGGAGTTTGGGCGATTGTACTAGGCTCTATACTGTAGAGCCCTAGTACCTGTATTGTACTAAAATGAATAATTGTTTGTTAAAATTGATTTTCTTTTCTTCATGGTGTAGAGTTTACACCATGAAGTGAAAATCTGCGTCCCTTAACAACACTAATTTTAAATTATAAATTAATTAATTCAGAGCGAATGGTACAAACGCATATATATTGGAAATAAATGTAATTAAAACGCATTACTTTTTCAAATGTAATCACGTTTATTATTGCGTTTAAAATTGCTTTGCAATACGCGCTTTATTGCAATTTTTCAATTATATCTAAACTACGATTCGGCTATACAGTGCAGTTTTTTAACGCCAATCATGAAATTTCACAAATTAATAATATCGAAGGTCTTGGAGCTCACCCATCATGACAGGCATAAAATTTAAATTAACCTCTCTTATTCCCTCTATTTGTAAAAATGTAATTTCCTGTACTCTTTGGGAATGACTCAAAGTCAAAACTAGTTGGAATAAAAAACTAAAATATTAGTGAAATTTAACCAAGTGCTTTCTTTTTCAAATCATACAGGGTGTCAATTTGAAAACAAGCCAGTCACAATATCTTTGGAATTGTAACAGTTAGAGAAAATTTTCCAAAACCGTTCCTAGGATATGGAGGGGGCATCATTTTAATCCACATAACAATCTTCAAATCAAATCAAATCAATCTTTATTCAAAAATAATACATATACAAGTTGAAATACAATCCTATACATATAAAGTTATGAACACGTCACAAAAATACATATATGTAAACAAAAGCAGAGTCACTAAATACACTGATGGTATAAGGCAACAGAATACTCTTCGTAAATGAGAAGATTAGTGACAACATTCATGAACAACATGAACCTACATTTCGAAATCTCTAAGACTGTATAATTCAGTCTGGATAAGAAATTGCTTGAGTTTTCTCTTGAAAATACTTAATTGTTCAATGTCTTTAAGATCTTGTGGTAGTTTATTAAAATATAGAATTGCACAGTATTCTGGTGTATGTTCGGAAAGTGTTAATCTATGTGCCGGTGTGTTATATTTTTTTGATTTACGTGTATTATATGTGTGGTCTATGATGTGATTTGTAAATTGGTGTTTATTTTTAAAGTAAAAAATGAGTAGTTCATAGATATAAATGCCATAAAATGTTAAAATAGATTCACGTTTAAAAAGTCCTCTACATGTTATCTAAATTAAATATTATTCTCAATATTTTCTTTTGTAGTATAAAAATATCTTTTGCCGCGGAACTGCTACCAAAGAACATTATACCATATCTAAATGTAGTTTCGTAGTTTGAATGATACAAGAGAACTAAATGTTTTCTCTCAAACAAATTCTTTAGAATCGTAATTGTATATGCAATGGAATTCAATTTTTTCATTAATTTCAAACAATGCTCTTTCCAATATAAAGGGTAGTCGAAAGTAAGTCCTAGTAGCCTAGTATGAAATGATAATGGAATGGTGACTTCACCCACATTAACTTCATGAAGGAAATTTTGTGAGTTTTTGGTTTGAAATGCAATTATATGTGTTTTTTCTTTGTTTATTACTAGTTTATTCTCTTCCATCCAGTTCTCGATCTTATTCATTACATTTTGTATATTTGTTTGAATGTTATTTGGGTCGTTTCTAGTTATGATTATTGAGGTATCATCGGCGTAAGTGATTAGTTTTGCATTAATCTTCTGCAACCAACCCTTTAGGCTGTAGCCACCCTTGCCCATTTGTTTTAAATGGCATGACCCCACTTGTGATATATCATTACAAAGGTCTTTCAAAATGCTAATCAGTGGTATCAACTAAAATTTTTATTGTTACGGTTCCAAAGATATTCTGGCTGGCTTGCTTTCAAATTGACACCCTGTATACTGAACACATGATTTTTTCAACTTTTAAAAACTGCGTGTTCTGTGAAACACCCTATAATCAAATGTTGTATTCTCTGTTCTGGGTATTTGATCCTAAACATCAAGCAAGCGAAACAAACCAAGTGTTTTAATTAAATGTTTGCATCACTTGTTATTAAGAATTGTTATTTATTTTGTGGTAATAATACTGATCAAAAATATATATTGGAAGTGTGATTGATGGGGCGCTCGGGCTTGAACAGCTTTGATCTGTTCAAGTGCGGGTTCCACATCGGTCTCACAGTGGCGAGAAGGAGGTGATGGGACAAAAAAAATATATATATAACAGAGCAACACTGGCCCTATGTTGGGCGCCCACGCTACTTCTCAGTGCTTGTTAATAAAAATGTTCAAACATTTTTAACTGGAATTTTAACTTCACACGCCAGGCGTATAACACACTAATTTGATGCGAAGTTAAAAATATACTCCACATAAAATCAGCGTTGTATACGCGTGGCACATGAAGTCAAATTTCGAGTTTAGAAAAGCCTGAAAACCACTTTTTCAGGCTTTTCTAAACTCGAACTACGGCCGACTACTTTGAACTCAAGTTCAGAGTTAAACCTTGTTTGGTGCAACTGGTCCTTAGGCGCTTCTTAAAAAAATCTTTTAGAATCTCTATCTCTGAAAGTAAACACTTTTGGACATACATTTATTAACAACAAATGCTTGTATTCATGTATACTTTAAGCCCTAGAAGTTTGTCCCTGCAATTCATTACCACGCTATACCGGGTGTTGACTCGGCGGACGCAACATAGGAAATCCCATGTAAATTTTAAAATGTTCAAATATTAGCTCCCCTATTTATTTTCGAAACAAAATGTATTTACTTTTTTTGTAGAGGACAACATTTTAAATTAATTTCTGAATATCGTTTATAACTTTAAGTTTCTCTAAGTTGAAATAATTAAAAAAACAGTAATGTGATTTTATAAAAATAATGACATGCCATGGAATTGAAACAACACTTGCGGATGTCAAAATGGCTGAAGATATTGCTGTCACTTAATTAAAGTAAATGTCTTCGAAATGAATAACACTACACAAGAAAAAATCCTCCTAATTAAGTGGTATTATGCAAACCACAGTTATCAGGATGTTTGCGATATGTTTTTTGCCTTTAATCAAGTGACAGCGATATCTTGTGCCATTTTAACATCCGGAATTGTTGTTTAAATTGCATAGCATGTCATTATTTTTATTAAATCATATTACATTTTCTTAATTATTTTAACTTGAAGAAACCTAAAGTGTTAGGTGTGAACTTTAATAAATGCAGACTTTTTCTCTCTTCAAAAAAGTTAACTACATTTTGACTGTAAAATAAATAGGGGAGCCAATATTCAGACATTTCAAAATTAACATGCGATTTCCTATGTTGCGTTCGCCAAGTCAACACCCGGTATATATTTTAAGGTTAGATAGTGCATTCCCTATTATTTTAGAGCAGCACTTCTTATTTTAACGTAGGGTAGTGCAAAGACTACTAGATAAAAATCTTTGTATTCCACGCTGTACGTAATTTTATATAAAAATCTGATTTCATCGTTTGGTTATTTCGCACGTTTTTTAAAGGTACAAGTCACTAAGTAAAATTGTTTACCCCATTTAAATTTCACATTAAACTACCCACTGAGCAAATACATTTAAGTAATGCTTCATCAACATTAAAACAACGTTTAATGTTGCTACAATGTAGATATAAAGTTATTAGTTTATTTTTTGCTCAGTAGGTAGTGTTGTTAAGTGAAATTGTTTACCTCATTTAAATTTCACATTAAACACCTGTTATTTGTTTTATAAAACAATCGTGCAGCAATTTTTGTAAAATCAGAATTTCCTTTTGATTAACTCATTGTTTATTTCTTTCATATTTTTTTTTCTACTATAATTATTATCATTATATTCAAAAACGTTAAATAAACAAATATATTCCGCGTGTTTTCGTTGTTATAAACAGTTTCTCGATTTAATCATTTGTTTATTTATTTAAACACAACTGTCTTTTCTAAGCTTAAGTATTATGTATTTATCCTCAATTTCTTTGTTTTTGTTTTTGTTGAGGTAATTCAACTTTTCATAACCCACTATTTTGTTTTTATTTTCTTTATTTATTATACAAAAAGCCTACACCGAAAGGTAAAAGGCAAATGATGATAATATATATATATATATATATATATATATAAAAATTGACCTTTTTCAACCCTGCTAGTTACTTATTTTAGTGTCTTAACGTAAAGTACATTGATTTCGTTTGTTTAAACATGACACATTTAAAAGGTCCTAAATTTAACGGGGCTAACAATTATTTTAAGAGCAATTCTTTCTCCACAAATAATAAACATGTATTTTGCGTTGTAAATGTAAAAAGTATTTTTATTCCGTGTTGTTTTTTTTTTGTAACGATAGAATTGTGAAGTGAGAATTTAGTTTCAGCGCGTTCTGCGAGTATATTGCCCAGACGGCGGCGGTTGATCTTCAACGCCCCCCAAATTTGCCTTTGACCAAAAAAAACCCTTTAGATCTCCTTAACGCCCACCAGGGGGTGGTACCGCCCACGTTGGGAACCACTGGTGTAAAATCTAATGCTCTAATTCACCATTCATATTAAATTGTAACCCCGATTATTTTTGAAATGAGCATTCTTTAAATAATTCGAAGAGTAATGAAGAGTTTATATAAACTACAATCTATCGCTTAAAATACATGTTTGTGATATGTATCATTTATTTAGGTAATAAAACACTACCATTATATCCGAGAAAGCCCTCACTATCTATTAAAAACATTTAATTCGAGCTTCATGCGAGCGAAATACTGAATAGTGGGCTCTCGTGATTCCGCACAATTTGCAAGGGGTTTGCGTCTACCGAACTTAGATTTACTATAAGCGTTCTTTGTCATTTCCCTTTTGTAACGTCTTCAGAGTTCGGGTAATAAACGATGTTATTATGGTGGATCCGCCGGACAATAACCGGCCGAATAACCCTCTTCTCGCAGAATGTATGGATCGTTTTAATTGAATATTAAGTCGATTTTATGAGGAGAGGATCCTCCTAATGTTTGCCCAAAGAGGAGGAGCTTTGATTTGTGTCTTGCTTTTCTTCTCGTATTATAAGATTATGTCGGGAAAATTGAATTAAATCAATGTAGTATATTTTGGTGGAAATGATGCATGCACTCTAACTTAAATCAAGAATGTTTGAAGTGAAATTCACTTACCATATTTAGTTTGATGAACACTCATTTATCTATTAATAAAAAACGGTTTAACTTTGTTTGTATAACACAATTTATTTTTATGTGACTGCAGTTTCGGCAAATTTAGCTTGCCATTATCAAACATGTAGTTAATAATGGCAAGCTAAATTTGCTGAAACTGCAGCCACATAAAAATAAATTGTGTTATACAAACAAAGTTAAACCGTTTTTTTATTAATAAATTAACATGTATAATGAAGTAGAAGCCTCCACAATACAAAACTCATTTATTTATCTAGAGCCTGGGTCTCCAAACTATCTTCTTCGCGGGCCACAAATACAATTCTACATAATAAAGTCGGCCAAGATCCGATTAATTTTATAAAATTATGAAAAATTTAAGGAACAATTGTTACAATATTTCAAAATATGACATTTACAAAAAAAATTACAAACAATCGCGGGCCGGATTCATGCAAGTCGCGGGCCGTAGTTTGGAGACCACTGATCTAGAGTAATTACATTTTTTAAATTTTAGTGACAGCTTTACATTAGACCAAAAACGGCATAATAATTCAAGAAAAAATAGTAATATGTCCATCATAGCACTTTCTCCGTTCAAGATATGATTATGTAAATATCAACAATATGGAAAAGTTGCTTAACCCATTAAGCGCCATTGATGCATACACGCAACATGATTATTTTTTTGTTAATTAAATTACTAAATAAGTTATTTTGATATATCATATTATTTGACCTGACTTGAAAATGTATGAAGGAAAATTTAAATATTTTGATATTTAAATATTTCGATTACCCATTTAAAAAAAAATATGTGACTGTATTTTAAAGTTTACAATATTTTAGTGTTTTATGCGTGTGGTGCATGAAGTAAAATTTCGAGTTTAGAAAAGCGTGAAAATTTACTTCATGCTTAGTCTGGGAGTGGAATCACTCGTTCTAAACTTCATACTGCACGTTTTTATATGAAACCGACGAATGCCTGAAATTTTCCAGCATATACATTATGTATATTTAAAAGAAAAATTCACAGTATGTAACAGAGCTGGGATGAATCCTCAAAAACAGGATTCTAATCACGAATCCGAATCACCTAATATGATTCGAATCACGACTACTCGAATAAAGGATTCGTAAGTGAAGAATATGATTCGAATCAAAGATTCGAATCTTCATTTTTGAATCACGGATACAAATCCTTTAACAATAAATTTTAATCTATTATTTGCAACCAGTAATATTTCATTCCATCAGTTTCTATTAACAAAAATGTTCATTTACCGACTAAATACCTGATTTTAATTAATGATGATTTATGTGTTATTGAACTTAATTTTAAATCAGTGTTTTATACGCGTGGCGCATGAAGTAAAATTTCGAGTTTAGAAAAGCCCCGTGAAAATTTGTCTCGGGTCGCTGCGCGACCCTCGACAAATTTTCTACGCGGGGCTTTTCTAAACTCGAAATTTTACTTCATGCTTAGTCTGGGAGTGGACCGTCAAGATTTTCTACATGTCGAGATTTTTGATATTTATAGATTGTTTTGTCGATTGATTCACAGTTTGTTATTATATTAACTTTAATATTAAATAAATACGGTTTTTCTTAGGAATAGAATATGGGTGAATATTCTATTCCTAAGAAAAACCGTATTTATTTAATATTAAAGTTGCATTTAATATAATAACAAACTGTGAATTAAAGCCGAGCAAATTATAAAGTTAACTCTAAAAGTAAATTTTAGGTAAAATTTTGCATCTTTTTCTATGATTTCAATGAATGATTTATTATATTACATACGTCGATTTTATAAAAGAGTTAAAATTAAAGTTGAAACGAGTGTTGTCCACTCCCAGACTAAGCATGAAGTAAAATTTCGAGTTTAGAAAAGCCCCGCGTAGAAAATTTGCCGAGGGTCGCGCAGCGACCCGAGACAAATTTTCGCGGGGCTTTTCTAAACTCGAAATTTTACTTCATGCGCCACGCGTATAAAACACTGATTTAAAGTGAAGTTAAAAATGCACTGAAAACCAACCCAACTTCGATATTTTTTCAAAATTTGATGTTTTCTTTCCTATCCATGCTGTAAACCTTTAGATATTTGTTGTTTTCTTGTAAAAAAATTCGATTCCCTGTAGTCCTTCGGTCTCCGCAGACCATGATTAATCCTTCGAGCTGTAGCCTTTGTAAAATGGTAATAAACTTAGTAATCTTGAGTGATCCTTCAATTTGAAACTTCTAAGAACGAGTGTTGTCCACTCCCAGACTAAGCATGAAGTAAAATTTCGAGTTTAGAAAAGCTCCGCGTAGAAAATTCTCACGGGGCTTTTCTAAACTTGAAATTTTACTTTAGGAATCAGACTATGACATTTTTAAAGAAACCCGTTCACGGTGTAAAGAATTATCCAAGATTTGCTATAAGAACCATGTTCAATCTGTTGAGGAATCTCTGCTTCGTAACCCCAAACTCTTCTGGAATCATGTGAACCTAAATCGATCAAGCTCGACTATTCCTGGTGCTTTTGAACACGATGGCGTTCTAGTAAATAATATGCAGCATATTGTAGAGTTGTTTGCTAATAATTTTGGTTCAGTTTATAATACACCCCTACACAATGATACTTTGCCTTTGTCTGTAATATATTCTTACAATCACATTAATTATAGCAAAGGTGATAAAATAAAAATTACAGATGTCCTAAACCAGTGGTGGGGAAACTTTTTTTAAGACGGGCCATTTGTAATAACCAGACAATCGTAGCGGGCCAAAGAATAATGCTTAATCGTAGGTAGGTAGTTTTAATGCGGGTCGTTACTTTACGAAGTAAGAACGCGTTCAAACATTCTCACGACGGCACTCTTAAACGGGCCGGATTAAACCTTTCCGCGGGCCGTAGTTTCCCCATCACTGTCCTAAACGAACTAGCCAATTTAAAAGATGCATACTGTACGGGCCCTGATGGTTTACCACCAATTCTGTTAAAACAATGTTCTTTTCCCTTAGTTGTCCTCTATGGATACTTTATAACCAATCCCTAGTTTCAGGCTGTTTCCCTTCTCTTTGGAAAAGTGCCATAGTTACACCAATTTTTAAAAGCGGTAAAAAGAACGTTGTTTCAAACTATCGCCCGATCTCTCTTCTATCGCTCATACCAAAAATATTTGAAAAATTAATCATTACACCCCTATCTGAATGTGTATCTAGTGTCCGGTAAGCAACATGGTTTTAGAAGTGGGTGTTTGACTTCCACCAACTTACTGACCTATAGTAATTATATTGTTACAGCCTTAGAAGCGGGATTTGAAGTAGACTCAATATATACCGATTCTCTAAGGCTTTTGACACAGTAGATCATAGCATCCTTCTTTCGAAACTTAAGCTTATAGGAATCGGAGGATCCATGTTAGATTGGATACAGTCTTACTTATCCGGAAGGTCACAGGCCGTGCGGATTGGTAGTGTTATATCGTCTGAGATACTTGTAACTTCAAGGGTTCCCCAGGGATCACACATTGGACCTCTTTTATTTAATATCTTTATAACTGATGTGGTTGATTGTTTCCATAATTCCCAGTGCTTGCTATTTGCAGACGATATAAAATTATTTTTACGAATCGCGGATGATAGATCTTCTAGGTTGTTACAGGAAGACTTAAATAGATTTTCAGTTTGGTGTACTGACAACCGTATGAATCTCAACCTCAAAAAATGCAATGTTATAACTTTTACTAAAAAAAGGGCCTCGACAATGAGAAATTACTATATTTCTAACGTCCCTTTAATTCGCGTTTCAGTCATTAAAGACTTGGGTGTATTATTGTCTCACAACTGGAACTTTAGCAACCATCTACGCAATATAACTGCTAAGGCATACCGTGTTCTGGGTTTTTTAAAACGTAACAGCAGAGATTTCTCAAACATTCATACCCTTACGACCTTGTATGTATCCCTTGTCCGCCCCCACCTTGAGTACTGTTGCACTATTTGGAATCCTTATAGCAAATCGGAGGTAAAAATGGTTGAGAGGGTCCAAGTTAAATTCACAAAATTTATCTCCTACAAGTTCGGGATTGTCGGCTCCTACAATGACGTCCTACAATCTTTAAATATTCATTAGTTAGAGCAGAGACGAAGGAATGCAGGCGCAATGCTAGGATACAATTTAATAAATGAGGCGATTGATTGCCCCTATTTACTTAGCCAACTTAAAATCAATGTGCCAGCTAGAAGTTTGCGTTCCTTCGATCTGTTCCATGTACCATATTGTAGGACGGACTATGGTAAAAATTTTGGTATATCCAGAATCGCCAATAATTGTAACGCCATCAATCCCTACTTTGGTGCAATTAGCAGGAATGCTTTGAAGAACATCTTCCGATGGGGAAAATAGTGTACATATTTTAATCTGTTGTTTGTACCTAAATGTGTTGTTTGTTTTTACTCTTTTATGTACCTTTATTTATTATGTATTTGTATTTATATTTCATTTATTTTTATTTTTAGTTTTATAATTTTATTGTACTTGAATGGACATCCGTTAATAAATAAATTTAAATGTATGCGCCACGCGTATAAAACACTGATATCAAGTGAAGTTAAAAATATACTATTAAGGTTGGAAATTTTTCATAGTTAAGTAACCAAATATGCATTCACAAATATTTGAATTATTCGGAAATTTAAATATTTATATTCAAATATGAATAATTTAGTGATTTAAATATTCATATTAGAATATTTAACTATTTGAACTAATCAAATTCGAATCCCAGCCTTAATAGCGATGATTCGAATTATTTGGGAAGATTTGAATCCGTGTATGAGGATTCGAATCCTTTTATAAGGATTCGAATCTTTTTATAAGAATTCGAATCCTTTTATAAGGATTCTAATCATCTACGTCTGGATTCAAATACGAATCCTTTTAAAAAAATGTAACGAATCCGGATCACGAATCCGTTTTTACTAAAGTATTCGAATACCTCTTTTGAATCCTCTAAAAGGATTCGAATCCGGGAATCGAATCCTGAATGATTCGAATCCTGCCCAGCTCTGGTATGTAATATGTGAAAAACAAAAACAAATAAATGAAACACTTGAAAAGAGTGAAAATATATCAAAGGGTACATGGAATATTATCAAAAATATTGTCGGTAAACCGAAAGTTAATAAAATTCCTGAACATTGTGATATTAACAAATTAGTCAATGATTTTAACAAGTTTTTTTTAACAATATTGCAAGCAATTTGCAAACTGCTAATTGTACATCTGATAGAAATAATTACATTTATAAAATTCCAGACAACAATCATACAGTATTTATGAGACCAACATCTAAATCTGAAATAATCAATATTGCACACGACTTTGATAATAACTCTTGTGCAGGGTATGATGAAATCACCATGAATATAAAAAAGACGATTGACTACATTGCTGCCCCGCTTAGTGATATTATAAACGAATGTCTGAGCTCAGGCATTTACCCAGACCATCTAAAAGTATCAATAATTGTACCTATATTTAAGAAGGGAGATTCGAACCAGTTAGGAAATTATAGACCTATAAGCATACCAACATCTTTCTTAAAGATATTTGAAAAAGTTATATACAGGGTGGGGCAGAAAAACCTATCAGATTTCAAAACGTTATAAAATTAAAACCACTCAACTTGACAAACATTTCTTTTTTATTAACATATCGCAAATTTTATGCCATTTTTAAATTTAAGTTTTGAAAAGCACATCACTCAAATGTCGTCCTTGGGAGCGGATACACTGATTTAGGCGCTCGCGGTAGCTTTCCTTGACTTTCACCGTCATTTCCACAGGAATTTCTTCAATTGCCCGAGCAATTTCCCTTCGTAAAGCAAGAAGGGTCCTTGGTCGATGCTGGAATACCTTCGATTTGAGGTAACCCAAAGGAAAAAGTCACATGGAGTGAGATCCGGTGAGCGCGGCGGCCAGCCAATATCACCTCTCAGAGAAATGAGGCATCCGGGAAACATTTCCCTGAGAATGTCCATTGATCGTCGCGATGTGTGGGCGGTTGCACCATCCTGTTGAAACCACACATTTTCCACGCCATTTTCTTCCATTTTGGGTTGAAGAAAATTTTCCAGCATGAAACAATAGGGCTCGCTGTTGACCGTTACGGTTTGCCTATTTTCTTAAAAAAAGTAAGGCCCCCAGACGCCTAGGCGGGAAAGAGCACACCACACAGTCACTTTTGGGCTATGGAGGGGTTTCTGATGGATTTCCCGAGGATTTTCGTCACTCCAATATCGAAAATTCTGCCTGTTTACGGCGCCACAAAGGTGAAAATGGGCTTCGTCCGTGAAGAGCACACCATCGTCTATTGGGAGTTCTCGGAGATCGCGACACAGGTTCATACGGGTTTCAAAATCCGTTTCAATTAATTCCTGTGCAACAACCATTTTGTAGGGATGCATTTTGAGGTCCCGGTGCAAAATTCGCCGAATACTGCGGTTGGAAATCGCCAAAGCGAGCGAATGTTTTCGTGCCGAACAACGCGGGGAACGTTCAATCGCGGCTCTCACATTGGCCACGTTTTCAGGTCCTGTTGCTGTCCTGGGACGTCCAGGCGACTTCTTTTTCAATGCTGAACCCGTCTGTCGAAAATTTGACACCCACACTTTAATCGTAGCGTGATGTGGAACAGGATCATGATGCCCGAGTCCGAAATGAATTCGAAAAGCACGTTGTGTAGCAATTATCGAACCGCCGTTTTCGATAAACCGCTCAATAACAAAAGCACGATGTTCACCAGACCAAGGCATGTTGACTAATGACAAATGGCATAAAACCGGCTTTCTAACGGTTTTTACCCCACTACTCTACCTGTTCCCTCTTCTGAGAAAAAGGGATTTGAAATCGGATAGCTTTTTCTGCCCCTCCCTGTATGTATATAAGATTGTATGATTTCTTTAAAAAATATAATTTATTATCCAATAATCAACATGGCTTCTTAAAAGGCAGAAGCATAAATTCAGCTTTATTTGTGTACATAGATTCAATTTTAAACAATCTAGAAAAAAAAATTAGTTTGTGGAATAGTTTTAGACATGTCGAAAGCGTTCGATACAATTGACCACTCGCTCTTGTTATCTAAGCTTTATCGATATGGTATGAGAGGAGTAGCATTCAATTTATTAAAATCATACTTAACTCGCAGAATTCATTATACAAAATTAAAAAACCCAAAAAATGGAACTAACTTATTTTCAGATCCACTTACAATTACAAAAGGTATTCCACAAGGCAGCATCTTAGGTCCTTTCTTATTGATTATATACATAAATGATATGTCAGAAAATCTGTCAGCACAATGCAAAGCACTACATTATGCTGATGATACTAGTTTGTTATTACAGAGTGACAGATATCCAGAACTAGTCCATGCTGCTAACATTAATGTTAATGTGGTTGAAGAGTGGCTTATTGAAAATAAGTTGGTTCTAAACACGGAAAAAACAGCTTGTGTCCTATTCAAAACAAATAATGGACAACCTACTCCTCAATTATTGAAGCTTAATCACAATGAATTTAAATTTAATGAACGCGTTAAAATACTAGGGATCGTATTAGACTATCAAAATAAGTAGCGCATGTTACGGTCTACGCATTCTCATGGCAAATACAAACCTTCATATTGGTACAATATTTTATCATGCAAATATAGAGTCCCACCTGAAATACGGCTTAATTATTTGGGGTGGTTCAAACAAAATAAGTAAAGTTTTCATTTTACAAAAAAGGCATTGAGAATATTATTGAAACTTAAATATGTTGAAAGTTGTAGGGGGAAATTTCGTAACGCAAAACTACTTACCATGTATGGATTATACATATTTGAATGCATTAAATTTCTATTCAAAAATCAATTATATTTTAAAAAAGTATTTCACTGCACGACGTACAATACAAGGCATGGAAAAATGTATAACCCTCCAAAATACAGACTTAGTAAATACGAGAGTGGTTGTTACTACTCTTGTCTAAAACTGTACAACAAACTGCCAATTGAATTAAAAAATATTACCAACTATAAGGAACTAAAACGTAAGTTGTTTGAATTACTCAATGAAATTGAACCGTACAGTATGGATGATTTTTTTAATCACCATTCTTGAATGTATGCTTTGAGATTATGAAGTATATATATATATATATATATATATATATATATATATATATATATATATATATATAATTCTTCTTCCATTACACAACGTTTTGCACATACTCTGTAAACTTTTATAATTTATGGGTAAATAAATAGCTTATTTTATTTTTTTTAATACAATAAATCATTTATAGAAAATAAGTCCAGAATTTTACCTAACATCAACTTTTAGAGTTATTTCTATAATTGCTCGGCCGTTAATGGGTTAAACTAAATTTATTCTACTTTATTATTATTATTCCAAAACTAGTTTTATTAATCTTTGTGTAAGGATTAATACTGCCTTAATTTCTTGTTCTTAACAAAGAGGTAAATTTATTCCATACAGACGATTTAACTCCACTGTGTCTATAACTTGAGCTATAGCCCGGAATACGAATTAGCTGCAAACCAGACGGTTTTAAGCATTCAGTTCGGGGGATTAAGTCCCGAATTTGAATCCGTGAATCCGTGAATCCGAAAGCGGTCTTATTAACTAACAACAAACGATCTGATCTCTCGTCGTAAATTCGACCACCGCACACAGTGCAGCAGCATCCTCTCGGTTAATGCCGGAGACCAATTAGTGGCTCAACTTTCCACTTAAATTACACCCTCAGTCCTAATCACTAAGCTCCTCGTCCCGCCGGATTCTCACTCTAAAAAGGTGGTGATTAATTGATTAAAAAAAATGTAGTTTTAATTGTATTTTCTCTACTATATTTGGAAATATTGACCGTGTTTTGTGAAGCTCGTTCCCCTCGGTTTTTGATTTATGCATTTTTAATAAAATGTCATACTCCGTCGGTTTTTATTTATTTCGCGGAGGGGTTATTGCCAGGATTTTTTATTATAACTCAATATAGGGAAAAAAGGGGAAGAGATTTGGAGTTACAAGTCATTCTATGAAGGATATTAAGAAACATGATGTTGCAAATATTGCAGCTTTTTGCTGACAATTTTTGTCATAGTCTTTTGAAATTGTACTTAATATTAATACAAATATGGATAAGAAAGTGACTAAATTAGCTACTTACTGTAGTAATAATTATTATTTTTATAGTTAAAATGAGCAGCTTTATTTTTCAACGAACAAAAAGTTCATCATAAGAATTCAATAGATCTGTATGTAGGTTACATCATTTATTAATAACAGTTCGAATTTTTAATAATAATAATAATAATAATGTTTATTTCCAGTGCAAGTGATTACATATACAAATAATTTATATATACAACAAAGGCATGGAAATACGTCAAAATAAGAGAAAACTTAAATTAAATGTTACATGTGTTGTTTAAATACACGTCCACATTATATGGCTCCAACGTGCATAGTAACTCATACGACATTCTTTTGACATTGTTATAATTATTTTCTTTTTTTATGTATTCTGGTAGATGGTTATAAAATTTGATACAGTTGTATAGGGGACCTCTTTCTAACATTGTTAGTCGGTGTGATGGGTACACATATGCATCACCGTGCCTTGTATTGTGACGACTGTTTAACGTATATTTTGAAAATAAATGTTAATTTTTGGTTATAAATTTTATGCATTCATATATGTAAATAGCAGGTGTAGTCAGTATTCCAATATTTTTGAAAATACCTTTACAGCTGTCACGCTGTCTCATTTTACAAATTGTTCGTATGGCACGCTTTTGAGCTTTAAAGATAATATCATTTCAACAAGAAAATCAAAAAATTAGACAGTAATTTTAGTCAGAATATTTTTCAGGTACTTTTAGTTCCTAATACTATTTTTGGAGTACTTTTACTCGAAATGGGCTTCAGTACCATTACTCGGTATTTCTCGAGTATATAACTTGAATTTATCTAATACTTTTTTTGGAGTACTTTTACTCGAAATGGGCTTCAGTATTTCTCGAGTATATAACTCGAATTTATCGAGTATTTTGACTCGGAATTTTTCAAGTTCCTTTATTGGGACATTTTTCGAATACTTAGTTTTTCCGAGTAAGTACTTTTACAATTTGTTTTCAAATATTTTTTTAAGTACTTACACTAGCCTTTTTGTTCGTCAAAGCTATGCAAGCTTACGTACTCTTAACAACTTTTTTTATTTTCATATAGAGAAAACACTTAACATTTACCCTTTTTATTGCGAATTTTACAGATATTGTTGCAACATCAACTATTTAGGCGAGCATAGTGATCCCTCTTATTACAGTTAAGTTAAAACTACGCAAATAGCGTATTAACCCATTAGGCGCCATTGATGCATATACGCAACATTATTAATTTTATGCTAATTAAATTACCAAATAAGTTAATTTGATATATATAATATTATTTGACTTGACTTGCAAATATATAAAGAAACAAGTAAATATTTTGTAATTTAAATATCTCGATTATTGCCCATTTAAAAAAAATGTTTTCAGTGTATTTCTAACTGCACGATATTTCAGTGTTTTATACGCGTGGCGCATGAAGTAAAATTTCGAGTTTAGAAAAGCCCCGTAAAAATTTGTCTCGGGTCGCTGCGCGACCCTCGACAAATTTTCTACGCGGGGCTTTTCTAAACTCGAAATTTTACTTCATGCTTAGTCTGGGAGTGGAAATACTCGTTCTAAACTTCATATTGCACGTTTTTACACAAAATCGACGAATGCCTTACATATACAGCGTATACATTATGTATATTTAAAAGAAAAATTCACAGTATATAAAACAATAAGTCATTCGTAGAAATCATTAAAAGAAGTGTAGAATTTTACCTAAAATCAACTTTTTGAGTTAACTCTATAATTGCTCGGCCGTTAATGGGTTAATACAAATATATCATTTTTTTATTGATGTACACGAATTCCATGTAAGTATAATAGATAGATATGATAATTGAGATAAAGCATTCGTGGTTTCTGCGTGGGCTGAGCGCGTTGTAAATTACGTTTGGGCTGGTAGTCGCTCGTAAATAAGGCGAAACAAATGGATATATGGGGTGTGATTTATAAATAATTCCTGCATGGGATGAATGAATGGATCCATCCAATCCAAATAATCTGTCCCCTATGGAAAGGGAGGGGACAACCGCAGATAAATCCAATATCCTAGTCTGGCTTGTCACAATCACTGTTTGTCAATCGCCCAATTAGCCTTACTGAACTGAATAAAAACTGACTCACACTTATCCTGTATTTAATATTATAAGTACGTCAATTTATGGAAATAGAGGGTTCGCTTGAGTTTAAGATTAGTTTAGACCAGTTTTCGAAAAATACGGGGTTTGGGAATTAGCAATTCTAAAATAATAATAATAATAATAATAATAATATTTATTCACGGATCAACCATTTTACAGCAACATACATGTAATATAAAAATATAGGTACAGTAATTTAAAGATAACAATAATAAAAGCCATGCAAATACAATAAAGAAATGACAAAAACATATATAAATTGTTTACATCTAGCTACAAAAAATATAACACAATAAAATCACAAACAAAATTAGAATGACATCATAAAATTGAACGAGGACTGAGTCAATATGGTAAAATTGGTATACAATTTCTAAGCATTAACATTTATTTCTTTAAATAAATAATTACGTAATTTACCCAATGTTGTGTGAAATAAATCTATTTGAAGTAAACGCCGAGTACCAAATTGCTTTGCATAATCAGTCCTAGAAGCAGGTACGAAGAATGTATAATTAGTTCTGAGTGGTCTAGATGGTACGTGAATATAAATGTACTCTAATAAAATAGGTGCATTTATATGGCCATTTAACAGTTTATAAGCAAATATCACATCACAACAAAATCGCCTATGCTCTGGTGTGTGCATGTTAAGTTTGTTCAAGATAACAGAGTGGTTATCGTCATAGCCAAATTTGTATGATATGAATTTCGTAAATCTTCTTTGAACTCTTTCGATATTGTTTATGTCCATTAACGTGTAAGGAATCCAGAATATGGAACAATACTCGAGGTTTGAGCGAACCAAAGCCACGTAAAGTTTACTAAGTGTAGCTGGATTTTGAAACTCAGATGAATTTCTTTTTAAAAATCCAAGCATTTGAAGGCTTTTGATGTTATTAAGTTAATGTGAGTAGAAAAGTTCCAATTGTTAGTTAGGGTCACACCTAGGTCCTTTACTGAATTTATTGGCGTGAGGCGCTTATCATTTAGAAAATAATTATTCACAACATGTGACCTACTTTTATAAAAAGACATTACATTACATTTATCGATATTTAGTTGAATTCTATTTAATGCACACCAGGACTGAAATCTATTAAGATCTTGCTGAAGAAGATGAGATGAATAATTATTTTCCAACGCTGTGAAGATTTTCATGTCATCTGCGAACAACAAGCACTTCGAATGATGAAAACAAGTAGTGCTATCATTTATGAAATTATTAAAGAGTAGTGGACCCAAGTGTGACCCCTGGGGTACACCAGAAGACACGTGTATTGATGCCGAATTATACATTCCCACTCGAACCATCTGTGTTCTACCATCCAAATAAGAATGGATCCATTTGAAGAGGGATCCATGTATGCCCAATTTAAGCAGTTTAGACAGTAATAATATAATAATAATAATAATAATATATCTTTATTTCAAAGTCATATACATATACATATACAAAGAGAAAGTTGCGTCAAAAAACTTACAAGCTACCTTAAATATAATATTATTTGATTTGACATACATTTAATATACCGTGATCAACTTTATCGAATGCCTTGGCAAAGTCTGTATATACAGAGTCAACTTGTTGACCGTTTGCCAACGCATCTGTTATAAAGTTTCCGTATACAAGTAGGTTCGTGGCCGTTAATAGTCCACGTCGAAATCCATGCTGTTCCTTAACTATCAATGGATCAATAATAGGGGATAATTGATGAGTTATAAGTTTTTCAAATAGTTTTGGAATATGAGATAAAATTGATGTTGGCCTATAGTTGTCGATTATGTTTTTAGAACCATTCTTATGGATGGGATTGATAATCGCCTCTTTCCAGTAGGTTGGGAACTCGCCAGTTTTCAAGGAATTATTAAATATAATCCAAAGGGGACGGCATAATGAAAATGAACATTGCTTAATAAATAATGCTGGAAGGCCATCCGAGCCCATGGAATTATTTTATTTGAGGCTCGAAAGTTCTTGCAGTATATCTGATATTTTAATGTAGGATATAGAATGTAAATTCAAATGTGTATCGCTAAGACCCCCGTCAATGGAGTTAGTCGAGTCCTTATACACAGAGCCAAAGTATGTAGCGAAATGATTTACGATTTCGTTCTTGTCACTTGTTGTGATTCCATTGTGTTCGAAAGAGTTTGGAAGACCATTTGACTTACGTTTAGACTTTACGTGCATCCAGAAGAACTGAGTATCATAAGCAATATTGGTTTCGATTTTATGCAAATAGTCTTTATGACAAATATCAATGAGAATTTTGCATTCGGATCTTACTTTCCTAAAAGATTCATAATCAGACTCCAGATTCGATTTTTTGAATTGTGTGTGAATAGGAGCTTGTAATGGTTTAATATTTTCATTTTTTTTTATAGAATCTACTAAAATGATTTTAGTGCTTTCAAAAATTGTGAATGGAAAACCCCGTAAACATTTGTATTAATTTCGTTTGTACCTGTATTGATTGCTTTAACATTGCAAATTTCATTTGCTATTTTTCTCATTAACGACGTAATGGCAATTTTTTTTCGCGAAAACAATGCTTTCCCTTTGTTTTGCATATGGGGGAAAGTAAAAAAAGTCAGCATATGTAGAAATAATGGATCTTTATGTGGTTTAAATTTGAAAACAATCAATCCCACGGAATTCAAAATATTTAACTTCAAAGTGACATGCCTCGCTTCTTGAAAAGTATAGTAGAGCCCATCATTTACTTGCCGATCAAACTTAAGGACAGGCGTCTATAATCTGTTTAATAACTAGGAGGAGCGTTTTAAATTTCATGCGCCAAAACCTACAACTCTGATTGGCCAAGAGCGCGCCCATTTTACACTATGCTAATTACGTCATTATTAGACGCAACAGCTGACATAACCCTAATTCGGAGCTTTATCGAGTTGCAACTTTGTCTGTTTCGTAATAACCTTTTGTGCGGTGTTTCTTTAGCATAGTTAAAAGTTAGTTTTGTTTATATTGTTGTGATGGATTATGGACCCAGTACAAGCTCGGTGATAATATCATCTTCACCTCCAAAAAAGCGTCAGAGTTGGATTTGGGTCATTTATATCTGTCTGAAAAACAGTGCATAATAAATATGTATAAGCAGATGATAACAGATGATCCACAGATGAAAATGAGTGCTGTTGTATCAGACATTATTGGTGCAGTAGGTGAGATATCAAATAGCATACGAATATGCATCAAATAATAAAATGTTTAATTTTTAGGAGTTGTAAATTCCACTGTCTATTGTACCATTAGCAAATATAAGAAATCCGGAGAGATTTGTAGCCCTGAACAGCTTGGAGGACATAATTACAAGTTTTGATGACGTAGTGAAGAGATCCGTGCATAGTTTCTTTTATAAAAATGAACTGCCAACTTTGAATAAAGTTTTAAAAGAAGTAAACGACCATGCAGGCATGCAGAAGATGAGTCGTTCTACCTTGTATAGTTTTATGAAACAAATCAATTTTAAGTAAGATAGAGACCAGAGCTGGGCAGGATTCGAATCATTCAGGATTCGAATCCTTATAGAGGATTCAAAAGAGGCAAATACTTTAGTTCAACTGGATTCGTGATCCGGATTCGTTACATTTTCGTTAACAGGATTCGTATTCGAGTCTAAATGTGGGTAATTCGAATCCTTATAAAAGGATTCGAATCCTTGTAAAAGGATTCGAATACTTACAAAAAGATTTGAATTGTCGAAAATAATTCGAATTAAATGTGAGGAATAACATGAAAACTGTTTTTGTGTGTTTTTAAATTTCTCGTTAAATCACTGTTTTATGCGCGTGGCGCATGAAGTAAAATTTCGAGTTTAGAAAAGCCCAGAAAATTTGTCTCGGGTCGCTGCGCGACCCTCGACAAATTTTCACGGGGCTTTTCTAAACTCGAAATTTTACTTCATGCTTAGTCTGGGAGTGGAAACGCTCGTTCGAAACTTCAAAGTGAATGCATTGATAAGAACATTAAATGATTGAAAATGTTTTTAAAGATAATGATCTAGTTTTCAAAATTTTCTTTAATATTGTTTAAAGTAAAACTGATATGGTAGCCACAATCTGAAATGTTAAATTTTTCCGACATTTCCCTGACTAAAGATTTTTTTCCTGGCCTTTTAATATAACTTTCTTCTGTGGGAAACCCCCATTCTGTTTAATAGTTTTCATTGTTTTTGCCAATATTTAAGTTAATTTTATAAATTTTTACGTGTTTTGTAATTTGCCTGCTGATTTTGACAAATTTAATAATATCACATGACTTGTTTGTTAGTGTTTTGGTCAATTTGAAAATAATACCATGACTTTTCTCTGACTTTCCTGGTTTTAATGATATTCAGTGAATTTTTTAATTACGTTAATTTCAGGCATTAGTCGATTTTATAATAGAGTTCAATTTGATGTTTTGAACGAGTGTTTCCACTCCCAGGCTAAGCATGAAGTAAAATTTCGAGTTTAGAAAAGCCCCGTGAAAATTTGTCGAGGGTCGCGCAGCGACCCGAGACAAATTTTCGGGCTTTTCTAAACTCGAAATTTTACTTCATGCGCCACGCGTACAAACCACTGATTTGAAGTGGAGTTCAGAAACACGCAAATACATCTTTAACCAGAGTAACAGGGAGTCAGATATTTAGTCTGTTATCAACGATGTTCAGTGGTAATAATAAATAATTAGGTTTTGAATATTTTTGTTAAAACAACTGGTAACGATATTTATATATTAATGGTTGCAAAAAAAATAATAACGTCAAATTTATTCGTAAAGGATTTGTATTCGTGATTCGAAAAAACAGGATTCGAATCATATTTATCTCTTCCGAATCCTTTATTCGAGTATTCGTGACTCGCTTCATATTAGGTGAATCGAATTCGTGATTCGAATCCTTTTTACGAGGATACGTTCCGGCTCTGATAGAGACACATTATTATATAAATTCCATATTATATTATGAACATAATGTAAATATGTTTTATTTCACAGATATATGGCGAGATTCCGTATAAGCATTATAATTGAAATGACGATATCGTACGATGATTTAATGTTCTTTATTAGTGCTAATAGATAGTAACAATCTTTACACAAGTCAATTGGTCTTAAAAACTAAATACGTCACAGTATAAAAGAACGCTACTATACATGATACATTCTGGAAAAGAAAATACTTAACCACAATTAAGAAGTGCAAAATGGATATTTGATTTACTTAAACAGTAATTATGAAATTATTTAAAATTACCGCCAAATTTATCTAGTGATATTTCTGGTAACTTTTTATAGTGTAAATTGGGCTTTGGCACTTACTCCTTCTAGTTTTTAAACAGACTATAGCAAATTTGTAAATGTAAAGAGTAACAAGAAATAAAATCATTTATTATTCTTGGCTTCTTCATCAATTAATTAATGAATTTTTGATCCTCAAAGCGAACGCTTCCACGGCACCGCACAAAATTTACGTTGAAAGTACAATGCTATAGGTACCATCAGTGGACATAAAATGTAGGGACTAATCAAAAATTCCTTAATGCCAAATATAACTAAATTCATACCGGTTCACTCAGGTTTTTTTAAAGAAAAGATATAATATGGAGTGTTAATAAAAATATGTAAATGAGAGGAAAAGAAAGGGATTTGCAGTTTTAACACATCATATGAGAATTAACTGACAAGTCCAAAGTTTGACACACATTCAACAAATTTTACGTGTCAGAGCATTTTATTTCCACCGATAGTAGGCTGATATAACAGGCCATGATTGAATAGATATTTGCAATCAAGTTAAGAAATTCCACTCTAACGTATATATTCGCCAAAATAAGAAAAATGTAGATGTGAATACCCTCCAGAGACACATTCTTTATATTCCTGGCATATGTATACATACATACACAAATATATAGAATGCAGAAGAGTAGTGGTGTAGAATTGCAAGGGATGCGTCCGAGCTCGAAGTAAACAACATTTATATTCATTACGGCCCTCGGTAATACCTTCAACTATGCGGTTGACCAAAGGGTCGAAAAGTTCGCCCTCGGGGCCCTCCCCCTTACTTATAGTTACACCGGAAACACTCTTCCATTCAGCAACTATTAACTTTGGTTTTACAAGCAACCCTTTAGCGTTATATTTCCTAGTTACACAAATGTTTAAAGTTCATTGTAATTAATATGTTATTACCTCTACACATCTCTAATTAATAGAAATTCGATTACAATATGGCAGGGCCGTGCGAATAAATAATATTAGTTTCAAGTATATAAAAAATTTCATCAGATCCTGCTGATTGAGACTAGATGTTTAATAGGGAGAGTACTACAGGGTGCGGCAGGGAAACTTGCTGATTTGAAAGGTCAATAAAAGAAAAAGTATTTCACATATCGATTTAATTCTATTTTTATCGTATTGTACACATCCTGAATTTTTGTTTCAAGTGGTTTTAAAAATGACATGGGACAAATGGCGGCCCTCATTAGTGATACACTGATCCACCCGCTTTTTGAAGTGTCGCTCCACTCTTTCGAGCATGTCGACGGGAATGTTGGCGATGGCTTAGCGCATGTTGTCCTTCAGGTATTGCAGGGCCCTTGGTTTGTCATTGTAAACAATGGATTTGAGATATCCCCATAAAAAAAAGTCACAGGGAGCCAAATGGGGGGAGCGCGCCGGCCACAGTACGTCACCCCTCGAGGAGATTAGGCGCTCGTGGAAGTGTTCCCTCAAAAGTTCCATTGAAGTTCTCGCTGTGCGTGTCGTGGCACCGTCCTGCTGGAACCATACGTCCCCAAGTTCCATTTCTTCAAGTTTTGAGAGAAAAAGTGCTGCAAAGACGACAGCCTCACCCTCTCGACGTTTTCTGGTGTTCTGGAAGCCTGTTGACTTCCAGGCCCTTTTTTGCCACACTGCCACTTTCCCTGAATACGTCCACCCACGAAACGATTGATTGCCGGCCAGGAACGGGACTCGTGGGATGAATATTGAACCGAGTTCGGAAGGCACGTTGGGTGGCAACCACCGAACGACCATTGGAAAAGTAACCGATGTTAAGATAGCCATAGATTTTCCAGCCACGGATTTGACCGGCGCATCCACCATCGATCGTAATTAAAATAAATGTTTTTCTTAATTTAAGGCATATTAATAATGAAACAAAGAAAACTAAACTAATTATAGCTCATCCAAACTTAAACTTATTTTCGTATATAGGCTTTATCAAACACAAATAGAAAGTCCTGCTAAAAGCATGTAATAAAATGACCAGATTTCAAACTTAAATTAAAAGTATGTAGTTGTGATTAAAATTATTTCTTCTAACTCTGACGTTTAGGTTAAAGCCTAACTAAGCCATTTAGAAAATAAAATGTTGGCAAAAATGTTGAATAAATTTTTTATAAATTTTTTCCATCCTAACTACTCCAATAAAATGACCAGATTTCAAACTTAATTTAAAAATATGTAGTTGTAATTAAAATTATTTCTTTTAACTCTGACGTGTAGCTTAAAGCCTAACTAAGCCATTTAAGCTATAAAATTTTGGCAAAAATGTTAAATGAATTTTTTATAATTTTTTTCTATCCCACCGACTCGAATAAAATGACCAGATTTCAAACTTGAATTAAAAATATGTAGTTGTCATTAAAAGTATTTCTTTTAACTCTGACGTGTAGCTTAAGGCCTAACTAAGCCATTTAGGCTATAACATTTTGGCAAAAATGGTATATACATTTTTTTAGAGTTTTTCCATCTGAACGACTCGACTAAAATGACCAGATTTTAAATTAAAAGTATGTATAGTTAGGCTCTAAGCTACACGTCAGAGTTAAAATAAATAATTTTAATCACAACTACATATTTTTGATTTAAGTTCCAAATCTGGTCATTTTATTCAAGTCGTTCGGATGGAAAAAATTCATTTAACATTTTTGTTAAAATTTTATAGCTTAAATAGCTTAGTTAGGCTCTAAACTACACGTCAGAGTTCAAAGAAATAATTTTAATCACAACTACATATTTTTAATTTAAGTTTGAAATCTGGTCATTTTATTCGAGTCTTTCGGTTGGAAAAAATTTATAAAAAATGTATTTAACACTTTTGCCAAAATTTTATAGCTTAAATGGCTTAGTTAAGCTCTAAGCTACACGTCAGAGTTAAAAGAAATAATTTTAATCACAACTACATACTTTTAATTCAAGTTTAAAAACTGGTCATTTTATTCGAGTCGTTCGGATGGAAAAAATTGATAAAAAATTCATTTAACATTTTTGACAAAATTTTATAGCTTAAATGGCTTAGTTAGGCTCTAAGCTACACGTCAGAGCTAAAAGAAATAAATTTAATCACAACTACATATTTTTAATTTTAGTTTGAAATCTGGTCATTTTATTCGAGTCGTTCTGATGGAAAAATTTATAAAAAATTCATTTAACATTTTTGCCAAAATTTTATTGCTTAACTGGCTTAGTTAGGCTTTAAGCAACACGTCGGAGTTAAAAGAAATAATTTTAATCACAACTACATACTTTTAATTTAAGTTTGAAATCTGGTCATTTTATTACATGCTTTTGGGAGGACTATATATTTATGTTTGATAAAGCCTATATACGAAAATAAGTTTAAGTTTGATGAGCTATATTTTTAGGGCTGGAATTAGTTTAGTTTTCTTTGTTTCATTAATAATATGCCTTAAATTTAGAAAAACATTTAATTTAATTTACGATCGATGGTGGATGCGCCGGGCAAATCCGTGGCTGGAAAATCTATGGCTATCTTAACATCGGTGGAAACGTAGGCCTCGACAGCGAACGCAAACAAAACAAAAAACGGTTACAAAATTTCAAGACCCCTTCTATCGAATGAGACGCTCCCTACTCCTTTCTGACCACGTCTCGCTCATTGGCGCCCAATTCAAATCAGCAAGTTTCCCTGCCGCACCTTGTATAATGGACACACTACCATAATGTATTATTGGATCTAACGTCTCTACATAATTGTATATTTCAGTTTTGCACTCTCAACACTTATTTTATTTTTATAACATTATTAAAACATATTAACGTGATTAACTAGCTTCAAAACCTAACCCAGTCATCTTAGCTAACATAATCTATCGAAGCTAATTATCTGCTATATAATTACGGTATCTAACATAAAAGTTATGTTATGTTAATTATTAAAAATTTTAGAATCTAATATTAGAAATACAAATAAATGTTTCAATCAGAAGTTGCATGAAATTCCCTGCAGAGGACTATAAATTAAAATAAAAGAGTTAGAATATCGTTTATGGTTACGACTGAAAATTTTTCATTAACTACATTCTCACCCTCTTGCCCCCCTAGCTTCTTAAAACACGTAATCTGGAAGTACTCCTTAATTTTTTCTTGAATTACAGAGCCCAAACTTAATGTTAGATTTATAACTAGAACAATTAAGCATCCTAATTAAACATAAAGTCTGGCCAAAAAGGGAAGCATGGGGCGGAAATTTCTCTTTCTCCGAAGGAAGTTTCTCCTACTCTCTCGAAAAGTGTTCCAGCTCTTTCTCTCCCTTATTTGGTTATTTATGCGTTCCGGGATGACAGTCGGAGGCACATTATTCCCAAATGCTCGGAGAGAAAGAGAGAAAACTTGACTAATTTCCACCACGTGTAAAACGCCAGTCGACGTCGCCCGCCCGAAATTACCACACATAAAGAACTTTGAAAACAATTTTTCTAATAAAGAAAGTTTAAGTTTTGCACGATTTCGCTTGATTGAAATTAGATGGCGGTGACGATGGTTGTGTTTAATTAAGTCACTCTTATTTCACCCTCTTTTAGTAAAATCGAATTTCTAATCTGTTTTGGGCGTTAATTAACGAATGAAATAGATAGGAAATTCACCCTACTTTTGGTGTTAATGTCTTATTTACATGAGTTCAAGCCCGTAGAAACAAATTCAAGAGGGGGTTATAAAATTGTCGGAGGGGGGGGAGCGGGTAAAAATGGTAAAAATGTTGTTGTTGTTCTTTGAGGGCCGGTTTTACTTGTAAAAATATTGTTGTTGTTCTTTCAGAGCCGGTTTTATGGGTAAAAATATTGTTGTTGTTCTTTCTGGGCCGTTCAAGGCCGTATAAAAAATTCAAGAGGGGGTTATAAAAATATCGCCCCCCCCCCCCCCTGTTAGTGGTAAAAATGTTGTTGTTGTTGTTCTTTGGGGGCCGGTTTTACTGGTAAAAATAGTGTTGTTGTTCTTTTAGTGCCGGTTTTATGGGTAAAAATATTGTTGTTCTTTCGGGGCCGCTTTTACGTACAAACATTTAAAATTTAGAAAATTTCGGGGGGGTGGGGAGTTTTCTATATAAATAAAGAATCATTAAATCATTCAACTTGACTTTCCACCTTTCCTGTATATAATACCATTGCTTTCGTAAATTTTACAAAACATATTTTTAGTAGAAATATCTTTTTTTAGGGTCCCCTCATTCATAGATGATATATTTGGCCCAGAAACTACACACTGATGAAAATTAAATAAAAATTTATTATTTCCACACCACAAGGGGCACAATTATGAAAAAAGCCCATCCCCTTAATTGAAATATGTTTGGAATAAATTAATTGCATCCACAATTAAAATCGTTCTTTTTGGAATAGGCCCCTCTCGTTTCGCATTCAGCCCTTCATAGCCCTGAGGGCCGGTAAATCACGGGCACATATTTAGGCCCTGGTTGCTGTTAAGTAAGCTGTCGGGGTGTGTATAAAGTTATTAGGAGTAAAACAGCTCCACTGCGTCCCGACATGATTTAATCTGGGTCGTTTACATTGTTAGTGAATTACCATTTTCAGGAAGGGATGCAGTTTGGTAAATGCTTTCAACATACCCAACATATATACAAATATCAGAGCTGGGACGAATCCTCAAAAAAAGGATTCTTAAGAGATAAATATGATTCGAATTAAAGATTTGAATCCTGTTTTTCTGAATCACGAATGCAAATCCTTTAAAATAAATTTGATTTATTTGAGACCCCGGTGGGGTAGTGGGCAGAGGCCCTGCCTCCTAAGCCAGGGGCCACGGGCTCGCGTCCCGCTGGGTGGGGTTATTTTTTAAAGTACAAAGTGATTTCACTTGGGTCTATGAATGTGTATGAATGTGTTTGTGACGTCTAAATACACAGGCCACTTGGCCTACGCTTTGCAGATTTGCTTTGTGATTCAACAAAGCAACATTTGTTATTGTATCTATTTTGACACTATTATGTTTAGTGTATAAACATAAGTTTTAGACATTGGGATTGCGCTTGGTGTAATGTTAGTGTTATAACAGTATTAACCCCATCCTAGTGAAATTTATTATTGTAATTACCGCGGGCGCCTGGCGAGACCATCGACTTCTAAGCCATTTATTTCACAGCCCCCTCCACCGAGGATTAACAACTATAAACTTATATACTAATTATTTAATGATACCCAGATTAGATCCTGAAATTTACCGATATCCTCTTTCCCCAGTTTAATGCCAACATACTAATTATTATTACAGCAATATCACCGAAATACGAAAACTTAAGAGTTTTAAAATATAATAATAAAAAATAAAATATAATAAATTGAATACGGCGGAAAGATCTCTGGTCGATAACCAGTTATCAAGAGGAAGTTTATTTTATTTATATTTATTGATTATAAACAATAATGTAATTAATTATTTTGTATTGTCCTCTGATAATAAAGATTTGTTATATATATATATATATATATATATATATAAATTGAATAGAAATTAGTAACAATAATACCAGATTAATCAATCCAACCCACATCAATTTTCACACCACGAATAATTTCCAAACCCCATTTGGAAATAGATTTCAACATTTATCAATTAAAAACAGTTGATCAAACAAACCCGCACGGTTAAAATTTGATAAAACATTAAACAACCCTCACATACACACATCCATGCATACATACATACGCGCACATCGATAAATACGGGAGAGTATTTAATACATTTTCCAGTTATTAAAGCAAACAAACCCCACAATTTTCAGCGTAAAGTAATTAACGTTCGTTTAAATACAATCCCAATAAATTTATATAAACATCCAAATTCAATACGTCCAGAAATTCTCTTTGTTGTCCTACTGAAACGAAAATATAAAAGAGAAAAACAATTGGTTCAGATTTGCAAAAAAATTCTGCCAGAAAAAGATATTAACATGAATTATAATTCAAAATGTGATTTTCGAAGGACTAATGAAAACATTTCTGAAAATTAAAAACTAGTAATCATAGAACAAAACAAGTGAAAAGCTTCACCAAATTTGTATATCCGGTTCCATCAAGAGTGTAGCGCAACAAGCATTAAGTAAATGGTGTTTTTTTTTAGCTGCATGAGATGTTTCGATGGTAGTTGTCTATCTATACTCAATGAGAATGTCAAACTGTGTTGACATTTCTGTTCAGTAAGGTTAGGCAATTCATCATGAAGCGTTTAACACCACAACAAGGCTTCCAAATTGTGGAAATTTACTTTAAAAAAAATAAATCTGTTCGCGAAGTTCATAGAGCACTTCGTCCATTTTACGGTCAACATAATCAGCCTAGTGAGCAAGCAATTCGTGCAGTTATTGATCGTTTTCGCACAAATTTTACTCTTCTCGATTCAAAACCATCAACAAAACGAAGAAATGTGCGTAGCGAAGAGAATATTCCTGCTGTAGCGCGAAGTGTTGAAGAAGACGCCAAAATGTCGAATTGTCGCCTTTCTCAACTTGTTGGCCTTTGTGCTTTGACTACGTGGAAAATTTAACGTAAGGATCTTGGATTACGTGCCTATAAAATACAGCTCGTGCAACAATTAGAGCCAAATGACCATCGTTTACGTCGCATTTTTGCTGATTGGGCTAATTAGAAACTGGCCGAAGATAAGCATTTTTATCGAAGAATTGTGTTTAGTGATGAAGCTCATTTCTGGTTAAATGGCTTCGTCAATAAGCAAAATTGCCGCATATGGAGCGAAGACAATCCTCAAGCCATTAACGAAACACTGTTACATCCATTTAAATTGACTGTTTGGTGCGGTTTACACGCTGGCGACATCATCGGTCCTCATTTCTTTCGCAGTGATAAAGGAGCTACCGTTACGGTGAATGGCGAGCGCTATCGAGCCTTGCTGACTGATTTTTTGTTTCCAAAAATTAATCAGCTAAACATCGACAACATTTGATTGCAACAAGACGGCGCAACTTGCCATACAGCGCGCTTAACCATCAATTTATTGCAAAATCAATTTGGTGACAACTTTATTTCCAGAAGTGGTCCTGTTAACTGGCCGCCTCGTTCGTACGACTTAACGTCTTACGATTACTTTTTATGGGGCTTTGTTAAGTCATTAGTTTATGCCAACAAACCTGCAACTCTTGAAGCATTGGAAACCAATATTCAAGCCACCTTTGACGCCATACGGCGATTTATTGAAAAAAGTTGTGAGAAATTGGACTGGTTGAATGGACCATGTAACTCGTAGCCGCGGCGAACATATGCCGGAAATCATATTTAAAAAATAAATGCCATGAAATTATCTACCAGATTATAATAATTATTATTAATTCCAACAATATTTCTGTCTTGTATTATTATTTAGAATTCTCAAGCCCTTAAAAAAACACCCTTTATTAAAGAGTGGATTAATTGCATTGTATGTGAGGATGGTTTTCATGCGGGGTTGGTTTTTGTGTCATTTTTTTAGAACTATAAATTACTTGTTTTATCATTGATTAAACTGTAGCTTGAAATTACCCACCTGATGATAAGGGCTGCGTTTTTAATGTGGGTGACTTTTTTTGTTCCTCGCCTCACATGCCTATGGTTAATTCACGTATGTATATTTATTCACTTAATGGATTAAGGGTGGATTTCGTTTCGAAATAGGAAAAGTGGATAATAAATTTGTAGCCGTGTGGATTAGCTTAATTGTAATAATGCAAAGTGTGCATGTGCATATTTCATGTGATTTAAGTGTTGTGGGACACGAATTAATTTACATATTTTATTTTCATTTTATCATTTGGTTAAAATATTTTAAATCTAAAGGTATTATATCCGGAATAGTACATGTTAGAGAGCTGGTTCAAAAGATCTTAAAGAGCTGGTTCAGAGAGCCAACTCAAAAGAGTTACATGACTCAGTTACGAGCTAGCGATCCGCCGAGAGTTTTGACTCTTGGAGATCCATCTGATTCGCCAACTTATTAAATTGAGGTGGTGAATAATTATTTGGCTATACAATGATTACAATAATTTAATCATAAAATAAAAACGTAAGAGTGAATATTAAATCATAATTATAGTAAACGCGTATTCATTTCGTGCAATTACACTTCAAGTGTGTTTAAATATATTGAATACGTGTGTGCGCCTATAAAAATCGCGATCCAACTCCGAACCTCGGAGTTGGATCCTGATGAGTGAGCTATAGGTCAGTCGGATTCAAGATCTCCGTAAAACGAGCTAGTTCAGTTGGATTCGAAAGCCGTCGTAAATCATCGCGATCCAACTCTGAACCACAGAGTTGGACCCCGATGAGTAAGCTAGCTCAGTCCGCTTAGTGGGATTCAACAGTCGCCGTGGATCTTTTAGAGTCGATTCGCCAACTCAATGGGTTTATTGAACTACATTCGCACACGTCGTAATTCAAATCGATAATGTTGCAATAACATGATAGAAATATACCGATAGCTATTTTCTTACTACAATAACAAACACTTCTTATTAAATTTACAATTTTAGTTAGAAAAAAGGTGACGAAAGAATAATTGCACTTGTAATAATTACTAGATAATAAAAAACGGCGTTTGCTTATGATATTTTAAATTGTTATATCTGTGAACTAAGAAGAGGCAAATCTCAACCTAAATAAACAAATAACGCAGGCATAGAAATTTACGTGAAAAATATTCAGTTTTTAGAGATGAATTGAGTAGTGTACAAATGGAAAAAGTAAAATGTGGATGTTCAGTAAGACTGAGAGTAGCCTGTCGATGTACGAGCCGCGTGAAAATCAAGATCTGTTAATGCATCGTGAATCTTCATTCATTCCAGAAGAGCGGGCGAATCAAAATGAGGCATGGCTCAAAAAGAGCTACATATTTCGAACTGAGTCACTTGGCTCACCAGCTCACTTCACTGAGCTGACTCTTTGAGTTGATTCGCTCAGGAGTGACCCATCTCTAGTATATGTCTCGGATTTAAAAAAAAATGTGATTAACTTCAAATAACTTTTTTGTCATGTGTAACTAATTATTAATTACACATATTAATCGATCTAGATTTTAATAATATATAAAATTACGAAAAAACTATTCGTGAAAATGCAAACAGTGTCTTAATTACTAAGACAATTTAAGAGGATAAATATTCATTGAAACAACTACTTCCCATGCAAATACACCTCCGGATATTGAATTATACAATGAAATATTTAAAATCTTATTTAATTTTATTTGATTTGTTACAACGCTCTATTAAAGTATATGTAACGTTTAGGTCAAATTCTCTTCAAACCAACTAACAATACAATTTAAAATAAAAGGAGAGATAGCAGCAAATTAGAAGTGAAAGGACTTGGATTAAAACTAATGTCTTAGGCCATCTATAGACGCGTTTCGAGATTTATCTCTCTTCAGTATAGCTTTGCTTATGACGTTTAAAAAAAATAGGAATAAAATTAAAACAAACTTACTTGGAAAAAGTGTTGTGTGTGGAATGAACAGGTACACAAAAATGGAATGAGTAAAAATGATGGTCGGTATTAATAGGTAAAAAAGGGGATTATGTCATTAGCAGGTATGAAGAATGTGAGACCTTATTATTTACCTTACGGTACAGTTCAAACAAGATAAATTCAAATACAAAACTATTTGAATTCGAGACAAAACTATAAGAAGCGTAAGCTTACTTTCTCGAATTCAAATAGTTTTGAATTTGAATTTATCTTGTTTGATCTAGATTTGTCAATTATTTTATGATCGGGCCGGGCTTGCAAAACTTGATAGTGGGTGAGGCCGGGTCTAAAAAAACTTGGCCAGTGCAGGGCTTTAACGCTAGGTACTTCACTAACAAAGCGAATTAAAATTCTATTAGAGAAATTTAATTCGCCGAATGGTATTCTGCTATTGAGAAAACTATGGTCTATTGATTATAGTTTCGTTTTCTGGATTTTGTTTTGTTTGTTTTTTGGTGCCGTTTGTAAAATGATTTATGGAACTTAGATCGAGGGTCTCTGATGTTGAAAGATATGCGTGAGTGTGTCGTATAATTCATAGGTGGTCTTACTTACTCTTATTGGATGTGCAGATGGGAGTAGATTGGATGCTTTTCCTCTCTTGAGTGGATGAATAAGTGCCCCGGATACGAATTTCCGTATAAATCAGTGTCGGACTGCTTTACCTCTAACGAATACTGACCGTAAAAGTTCTTTGAAGCAATTTTCTCTAGATTTTAAGTTAATTGAAAATTTTAATTAAAAAAAGGATTTAGTGTTCCCCTTTAATTTCCTTTTTTAAAACTATTAAGAAAATGTTATTCTTTAATTTAATTATAAACAAAAAATTAAAAATATTGTCCGGTTTCACCAACATCAGATAAAGTTACATTGGGTAAAGTTAAACACCAGATAAATTCAAATTCAAAACTATTTGAATTCGAGAAAATAAGCTTACGCTTCTTATAGTTTGCACACTTTAAACATAATATATAAAATTACGAAAAAAATTTGTTGCTATCTCTCCTTTCATTTTAAATTTTATTGTTAGTTGGTTTGAAGAGAATTTGACCTAAACGTTACATATACTTTAATAGAGCGTTGTAACAAATCAAATTAAATAAGATTTTAAATATTTCATTGTATAATTCAATATCCGGAGGTGTATTTGCACGGGAAGTAGTTGTTTCAATGGATATTTATCGTCTTAAATTGTCTTATTAAGTAAGACACTGTTTGCATTTTCACGAATAGTTTTTTTCGTAATTTTATATATTATGTTAAACACCAGTTTCAATCCGTTACGATAATTTTTAAAGTTAAAACTCAGATACCGGAAACCGGCAGTTTTAACTTTGAAATTGATTGTAACGGATCAGTGTTAGGCAACTGAAAATAAAAACACGGAACAATACAAGTGTTTAAGTTACCTAATGTGAAAATATAAAATAAGAAAGTAGCAGAACAAGTATCGAATAATAAAGTTAATTTATTTATTGATTAAAATAGATATGCCCGTATCATTAAGGAATAAAAGTTAATTATATTTAATAACTATCTTCGATATTAAGTTACGGATAAAATTTATAAACCTAATTGAAAGAAAATTTCATTTTAAGTTGACTGGTGTTAAAAATAATTTTTTAGAGGTATAGAACTTCAATCATGGATATCTGGTAAACCAATATTAGAATGGGAAGCTGTTGGTGGCAGTTTTGTTCAGTAAGCTTTGTTAAATTATCATGCCAAAGCTCATGGTCGAGCAACGATTACAAATTGGGGAAATGTATTTACAAAATGCGCGCTCTGTGCGTCAAATTTGTAGAGCACTGATTTTTACCGCCAAATAATGTTTAGTGATGAGGCTCAATTTTGGCTGAATGGACTCGTGAATAAGCAACATTGTGTTACTGTGTGGTATGGATTGTATGCTGGTAGCATCATTGGCCCCTACTTTTTCAAAAGTGAAGACAGATTTGCCTTGACGTTAGGGATAAAAAAAATTCGAATCATTGGCCTGGAGCGCTCGTCATTGACAGTAATATTGGGTTTACTGTCAATGACGAGCGCTCCAGGCCAATGATTCGACTTTTTTTTAACCCTAACGTCAAGGCAAATCTGTTGAGCACTAAATGGTTTCAACAGGACGGCGCAACTTGCTATACCGCGCGTGAAACTCACATTTTTGAAGAGAAGTTTGGTGATCAAATTATGTCGAGACATGGGATTGTTAATTGGCCGATTAGATCGTGTCATTTGATCCCATTGGACTACTTTTTGTAGGGCTCCGACAAATCACTACTCTATGCTGATGAACCAGCAACGATTAAAGACTTAGAAGTCAACTTTCGACGCTCCATAGTGGCATCGTCAATGATAGCGTTAGCTATCGAAATCCATTAATAGTTTTCACATATTGGCTTGAAATAGTCAGAAATGTTCAGTATTCCTCAGCACTGGGTCGGGACCACACTGAAGAGGATCTTGAAGTCCGAAACGCGTCTGAAGGTATCTGGTGCCGGAATACTGAACACAAATTCAATTTTGATATTTGTATTCTGGTTTCACAGAGTTTAGTTCGTTTGTGGACGAAACAGTTAGCTATTGAAATCCATTAATGTTACATTACGTTAAGCTGTAAATTTTCCGACAACCGTTATTTTTTAAAAAAGTTCAGTTAGAAGCTTTAAACGAGTGTTTTCCACTCCCAGACTAAGCATGAAGTAAAATTTCGAGTTTAGAAAAGCCTCGAGACAAATTTTCGGGGCTTTTCTAAACTCGAAATTTTACTTCATGCGCCACGCGTATAAAACACTGATTTCAAGTGAGGTTCAAATATACACAAGTTTCACAATATTTTAGGGTTTTACACGCGTGGCTCATGAAGTAAAATTTCGAGTTTAGAAAAGCCCCGAAAATTTGTCTCGGGGCTTTTCTAAACTCGAAATTTTACTTCATGCTTAGTCTGGGAGTGGAAAACAATCGTTTAAAGCTTGAAATATAAATATTTTGATAAACCAGCAACGATTAAAGACTTATAAGTCAACTTTCGACGCGTAATTGGAGAGATTAGTCAGGCCACATTGGAAAACTCTCACATTTTTGAAGAGAAGTTTGGTGATCAAATTATGTCGAGACATGGGATTGTTAATTGGCCGATTAGATCGTGTGATTTGATCCCATTGGACTACTTTTTGTAGGGCTCCGACAAATCACTGCTCTATGCTGATAAACTAGCAACGATTAAAGACTTAGAAGTCAACTTTCGACGCTCCATAGTCCCATCGTCAATGATAGCGCTAGCTATCGAAATCCATTAATAGTTTTCACATATTGGCTTGAAATAGTCAGAAATGTTCAGTATTCCTCAGCACTGGGTCGGGACCACACTGAAGAGGATCTTGAAGTCCGAAACGCGTCTGAAGGTATCTGGTGCCGGAATACTGAACACAAATTTAATTTTGATATTTGTTTTCTGGTTTCACAAACAGAGTTCAGTTCGTTTGTGGACGAAACAGTTAGCTATCGAAATCCATTAATGTTACATTACGTTAAGCTGTAAATTTTCCGACAACCGTTATTTTTTAAAAAAGTTCAGTTAGAAGCTTTAAACGAGTGTTTTCCACTCCCAGACTAAGCATGAAGTAAAATTTCGAGTTTAGAAAAGCCCCGAGAAAATTTGTCGAGGGTCGCGCAGCGACCCGAGACAAATTTTCGGGGCTTTTCTAAACTCGAAATTTTACTTCATGCGCCACGCGTATAAAACACTGATTTCAAGTGAGGTTCAAATATACACAAGTTTCACACTATTTTAGGGTTTTACACGCGTGGCGCATGAAGTAAAATTTCGAGTTTAGAAAAGCCCTGAAAATTTGTCTCGGGTCGCTGCGCGACCCTCGACAAATTTTCACGGGGCTTTTCTAAACTCGAAATTTTACTTCATGCTTAGCCTGGGAGTGGAAAACAGTCGTTTAAAGCTTGAAATATAAATATTTTGATAAACCACCAACGATTAAAGATATATAAGTCAACTTTCGACGCGTAATTGGAGAGATTAGTCAGGCCACATTGGAAAAAGTTATAAAAAACTGAACCAATTAGACGCATCAAAGACGCAATCGCGCACATGCTCAAAATTATTTTTAAACATAAAATGCCATTACATTAGTTGCCTATTAAAGCCAAAACACCTGCTGTTTAATTGATTTTTATATGTTTTATTTGAAAATAAAGTTCTATACCTTAAAAAAAAAAAACACCCTTTATTATATGGTTCCAATAAAACTTGTAGACGTAGCTTTCATATGAACACTTTACTTAACTATATATGCAAAAATAAGTGTATGTATCAGTTAAAACCTATTTACAACTGGAGAACACACCATTTTTGAAATCTGTTGCGAACGCAATAATAATGTCATTTTTGACAAATAACATAGAAGACGAATTATTAAGGATTCTTAATGTGTGCATATTTTTCATTAGAAAACTTGTGTAAAGCCATTAGCAGTAATTCTGCAGCAGAACAACCGGAAACCCTTACAGAAATTCATACATAATTGAAGCACGTTGGGGAAAACGTTATAAATCTACCGAAAACTTTTCGGATGAGCAACACACCGCCGCCACCAGAAGGGGATATAATAGGTAAGTTTAGGTGTTGAATGATTGCTGTCCTACACGGAGTTCAAGCGACGAAACATCCATCTACTTACAGACGAAAGTAAACACCTGAGCTCCGAAACCATTTAGCAAACTGACGAATGTGAAACCATTTACATTTGAGTAAAAGCCACACTTTACCTTAAAATGAATAAAGTAGTAAATGAGAAAAGTCCAGTCTACCGTAGTTTATCATAAAGTGCGATCATTTAAATTATGATTTACACTAGAGTAGGCGGCATTTTTTTTGTGCGGTGGCCCAGAATGTTAATTGAATGATAGATAGACAGTCAAACTATTGTAAAAGTAAATAAAAGTTTATATTTTCAGCAGACTGTTAATTAGTTTGAAATCATTCGAGTTAAATACTTAGGGTATCCATTAGTCGGGTAAATCCCATCCGAACGAAATTGCATTGTTTAGGTGCAAACGCAATAAGAATGAATGAATTGTGCTCGCCGAGGAAAAACTATTTCAAGTGTAAAGGAAATGACAGGTTTCATTAAGGGGCCAGATCTCCTTAATCCCCAGTGGCCGGAGTTATGAGAGAACGGACTACGTACGTGTATTGAGTACATCCACCCTGTTTTTATCTATTTCATTCCTTCCTCCATATTCTCCCTGTATTCTGTGTTTTTTTTTATTATTATTCACATAACTATGCAAAAACGGAATAACTCACACAATATCTGCAAAACATTAAAAGCATGACAGTAAAACATTATTTTCTCTAATCTAATTCATCAATTTTATTATAGTATACCGAATGTAACAGAAAACAGGTGCCATTACATTGATTCATTTTTACATTTAGATCTTTATCATTTGGATTCAACTTGATGATTTTACAGTTGTTATCATTTTCACAATTACAATAATTATTAGATTTTCAATAAATTTTTATTTGTTTCGTCATGTGTAATTCTATTTTCAATATAAAAGGTTTTTATGATTATAATTTTTGGCTCGACTTTACTTTACACCCCGTGGAATAACATGCATTATAATACAGATTCACACTGTATTGCCATATATCACCAATTAAAATCAATAAATTCACTACGGAAATGATAAAAGTTTACATTTTTCAACTTTGAAATGTTGACTAGAAACTTGTATAAAACCTCACTGATTGCTGTTAACCATTGCAATCTTTACTGGAGACATTGGGGAAGTTGAAAGAAATGTTTGTTAAATCTAACTTCAACTTAAAGTTAGATTTAACCTGATGACGATTATAACACATTAGCACATTATACTTGGACTCATATGGATTTATAGAATAACTAACATAAATTAATACACTCTTGGAAATTCATTTGGGCTGAATTCTAGTTTGTGCCTACGGCTATATTTCGCCAAAAAAATGTTTGCTCACGTTGAATATTCCACATACTTCTAGGTTAGGTTAGGTTAGGAGAAAGGTTTGCAATAGAATAAATTGCGTAAATCTCTTTGGGCACGATGATTATTTTATATACTGCTAGGACTCAATATTTTCAAAATTTTAAACTATTTTTTTTTATATTATTAACTTGGTTCTCATTATTCACTTCGTAAAACATTTCTACTAAACACCTATATTTAGTAGAAATGTTTTACCAAGTGAATAATGAGAAACAAGTTATAAATATAAAAAAAAATAATTTAAAAATTGAATTCACTTGATTTGTTTTACTAAAAATATTTTATTTCAACAGTTTCGGTTTAATGCCATTTTCAAGAATGATGTACAAAAGAAAAAAATGGTGTTATATACTAGATGTCGGCGTTTCAGGTAATAAGCGCTTTAATTATCGGGGAATTCCAAAGCTCCTCGTTGTCGTTGACCACGTTTTTGCCCGCCTTTATGGCTTTACTTATTTCTAGTCCTTCCCGATAATTTAAAACTAATCCCTTGTTACCTGTATGCAACATGTTATAATCGTATGAATTAAAAAAGTAATTAGATGGGATGCAATGTTTCGCGAAACCCGTGTTTATTTATTTAACATTTCCGGTCGAAATTAATTGCATATCTAAAATAGTTCTCGTCGAGTACTTTCGAATAATATCATTTTTATCTATAATACCCACGGGGTGTATAGTAAATTCTTACCATATTGCTATTAATTAAATAGTTAAAAATGTATTGAACTTTCCAATTAAATTTTATATAAAATGAAGTGTTCAGTTTCATTTATTTTTATAGGGGCGTACGTTTAGTTTTTATGTGCTCCATGTGCGAAGAGCGTATATTTTCAAAAGTCTGCAAATCGCGAGCGGATAGCGCATAGAGTATGTGTACCTCTTCAATGAGCAGTCTATACAGCATAATTAAAAAAAAATCCGTGGCCAACTTTTGTTTTCTGCATTTTTCTCAAAGAAAATGTAATGCAAGCCTGTGAAATGTTTACACACGGTATATGAGCCTGTGGTACGAAATACGTACACATACGCATTGTGTTTTCGAGCACCGATCACGGGGCACGCATTTGAAATTCAAACTACTTAGCGAAAGGGTTAAATAATTTTAAATTATCCAATACGAGTGTCTTTCCACGCTTTGGTCTTTTGGATTTTATCATTCGAAGAGTACATTTCGACACGAATCATTAGTTTTTAGATGATAATACTACAGAACATCCAAGTGCAGAAATGCAGAGTGCTAAAGATTGTAATGAAGTTTGCCTATGCACGGACGCGTCCACGATATACATATAAAGGGGAGTAAGGGGGAGTTTATTACACACTCTCAACTCTAAATACTGTTGAACCCTTGAGGTGAGCCCCCTCTATTCGTATTACGTGTATGCGGTATCAAAGAATTATGCATTTCACCCTCCTTGCTCACTTCTATGAGCTATAAACGTTTAATTGTGCTCTCTCAAGATGTTCTCTAAGTGCGCTAGAGAATTTCTTTCATGGGTGTATTTTGTGTATAATGCACGAAAGTTAATTTTAACCTTATACACATGAAATTGAACGCAAGGCATAGTGAGAGTAGTAAAATGCTGTCTTACCATAGATACATTTTAGATGTTGAATAATATAGAAGAAGTCATGATGTTCTTACCTGAAATTAAAAAAAAAAAACATATATTGATAAAATTTAACATAAACATGTCATAACTAAAAAAAATAGTGATGTGTCAATCATATCACTTTCCCTATTAAAGATATGATAATTTTAATATCAACAATATGGAAAAGTTGCTCAAAGTAAAGTTGTTCTACTTTTTTTTATTTTTTAAATTTTTTTTGGAGTGTGGAAGGGGAAATCGACTTATGGACAGAGTGTGGGACTCCTTCTAGTCAAATGGCGACTAGAAGCCTACCTACTAAAACCCCTCCCACTTTACCGGCGTCGACTGCTATAGTCATTGGCCGGTCAAATCTTTTGACATGCACTCACTTAAATCACAAGACGAACAATATAAAGACAAGACAAGTCAGACATTTAAAAACATATAACTGACATCTAATATCACACTAGGGACAGTACCAGGGTTGTAAATGACCCTGATACCGGAGCCTATCACGATACAACGAGTAACTAAAACTTAAACCTAATATCACAGATAAAACGACATCAGGGTTGTAAGAAAGACCCTGATATCGGGAAGCTAAGGATAAACTATTTACAGACATAACCTAAATACTTCAGAGTTGTAAACGGACTCTGAAGCATTTTACAATGAGAGACACAATAGAAGCTAAAAGGGGGTACCGAAGTTGTAAATGGACTTAGATGCCACTGAACATAAACCAGACAGTACACTCAATAAATTATAATAAATTAACATAAAATAAGCAACACAAACCCTAAATTCTGTTCAATAATTTTGTTTCACGTACTAAATTTAAGCATTTCTCTACGGACCCCTTACAATTTGCCAATATTGACGCCACATCACCACCAAGCCTCAGCCTATTACGCTGACGTGCGTAGGCTGGACAGTCTATAAGTATATGCTCCACCGTTAACCGATCGTGACACAAGTGATACTCTGGCGCTTTGTCGCCGGCGAGAAGATACAAGGAGGTTAAGTTGGTGTGCCCTATGCGTAAACGACACAGGGCAACCTCCTCTCTCCTGGTAAGGGTCACGGAGGGAGTAACGGAGAGCTATATAGATCTGAGCTTGCTCTCGGAGCCATTCCAACTCTCCTGCCAATCCTCTCCTATTTTCTCTTTGATGTACCCTTTAAGGTCGTCGGGCATGACGGGTACATCATCTGTGTTGTCCGCTTCTGCTCCCTGACGGGCAGCTTCATCAGCCAGCTCGTTGCCCTCGATACCTACGTGCCCCGGAGTCCAGACGAAAAGGACCGTCTTTCGCAACCGAGGCATTTCGAATATCGAGGCTTGTATGAGCTGGACCAGCGGATCAACCGAGTATAGCGACGATATACTCTGGATGGCACTAAGAGAGTCGGAGCAAATAAGGAATGAGCTTTGGTGGTTCATTAAACAGTAGCGAAGAGCTTGGTACAACGCATATAATTCTGCGGTATACACGCTGGCCGACCCGTGTAAAGACCACGAATGTGGCGTTTCATCGATGACGACGGAACAGCTCACAGCCCACGGTCTTCGAGCCGTCTGTGTATAACCGCGAAGAGTCTGGGTATTCAGCGATAATGGTATGGAATTTGCTTCTAAGAATGTAGGGGCTAATATCGCTTATCGTATGTGAGGTCAGATCCGTTCGACACTTAACCCTTGGCATAAGCCATGGGGGTATCCAGAAATCCGACCTCGAATACTCTCGGTAGACTGATATGTAGACTCTCCATAAGCTCCTTCGCTCGGAAGTACACCAGCCTACTGACGGTAGGTCTTGCGTATTGTCTCTGCTGCTCTGTGACGGTGATAAAAAGTCGTCGGTTCCTGTGTCCCTTCCTCGCACGCATGGCCGCTGCATATTGCAATACAAAGCGGTTGCAGCCCCAATGTAGGGGCTAATATCGCTTATCGTATGTGAGGTCAGATCCGTTCGACACTTAACCCTTGGCATAAGCCATGGGGGTATCCAGAAATCCGACCTCGAATACCCTCGGTAGACTGATATGTAGACTCTCCATAAGCTCCTTCGCTCGGAAGTACACTGGCCTACTGACGGTAGGTCTTCTTGCGTATTGTCTCTGCTGCTCTGTGACGGCGATAAAAAGTCGTCGGTTCCTGTGTCCCTTTCTCGCACGCATGGCCGCTGCGTATTGCAATACAAAGCGGTTGGAGCGTGCATTTAGAGGAGGGACGCTTGATTCGCAGCAGAGACTCGGCGCGGGACTCGTCCGGAAAGCTCCAATGGCGTACCTAATACCGGCATGGTGAACAGCGTCTAAGGCTTTCAACCAGGACCTTGCTGAGGAGTATATTGCGCAACCGTAGTCAACTCTGGAAAGAACCAGCGCCGTGTACAGTCGCAGCAGTACTTCTCTTCCAGCTCCCCAGTTGATATTGGCCAAGCATTTAATGACGTTTAATGCTTTCTTACACCTTTGGACCAGCTCACCTATATGGACCCGATAGTTAAGAGTCCTATCGAGCCTCAGCCCTAGAAATCGGATACTATCTACGACCTGTATCCTTGTGCCCGGAAGAGATATTTCGGGTTTACGAGGTGGACGTCTGAGTCGGCAAAAATGTACACATGAGGTACAGCGAAAACCTCGAGACTGAGGGTCGCTGTTCACCTTGTCGATGACTGTTTGGAGTTGGCGATTTATGGCGGGGATGGTATCTCCCGCCATATATATCACCAAGTCATCGACATACAGTTCTTTTTTTTTGCAGGGGAGTTTACTGACATCGCGATGTCATTGACCACTATAGCAAAGAGGGTTACACTAATGGTTGAACTTTGAGGGATACCGTTTTCAAGCGCGAACTGCCCTGACTTGGTATCCCCAACTCTGACTGTGATCGATCAATCGGACATGCAGGATTCGATAAATAGGGGCAGACGGCCCCTCAGTCCCCATTGGTGTAATTTTTGGAGAATTCCAAATCTCCAGGTCATATCGTATGCCTTCTCGAGATTAAAAAACACCGCAACGAGGTGTTTTCACTCTAAGAAGGCATCCTGGATGGAGTTCTCGAGATGGATTAATTGGTCAACCGTGCGGTGGAATTTTCTGAAACCAACCTGGTACTTAGCCAGGAGACCGCGCGTCTCCATCATTCATACTAGGCGGTTGTTGACCATCCTCTCGAGGACTTTCCCCAAGCAGCTAATAAGAGAAATGGGCCGGTAACAACTGACGGTGGTGGGATCCTTACCAGGTTTAGGAAGAGGCAGGATTATGGCTGATTTCCATTGGCTGGGGTAGACGCCCCTACCCATATCAGGTTAAAGATATCCAACAAATACTCCCTCATGCACGAGTGGAGTTGTCGGACTATCTGATATGGGATTCCGCCTGGTCCCGGTACTTTAAACTCGCCCGTTGATTTTATTGCCTCTTCCAGTTCTTTTAATGTGAGTGACTCCTTTTATTATTATTATTATTCCAATACTATTTACAAAAAAGTAATTCTTGCATTTTTTCGCTACATCTCGGTAAATATTGATCACCATAACATCTAAGCGTTATATATTTTAACTTTACTGTAAATCAGTGGATTATACGCGTGGCGCATGAAGTAAAATTTCGAGTTTAGAAAAGCCCCGTGAAAATTTGTCTCGGGTCGCTGCGCGACCCTCGACAAATTTTCTACGCGGGGCTTTTCTAAACTCGAAATTTTACTTCATGCTTAGTCTGGGAGTGGACAACACTCGTTACTTTAAAATATGTCTCGAGTGTTAAAATGTGTATCGTAACTGTCACAAAGAAAAACAAAAATAACATGGCGAGCTCATTATAGTTCAGTTCAAACTCGTGTCAAGTTAACATGATTGGTTATATGTCGGCTGGCGCCGACTTGTGTCAACTGTCATTATAGTATAAATGTCGGCTGCCGCCGACTTATGTCAACTGTTATTATAGTCCAAATGTCGGCTGGCGCCGACTTATATCAGCTGTCATTATAGTCCAAATGTCGGCTGACGCGAACTTTTAACCTGGCACGATTGGTTAAAAGTCGGCGTCAGCCGACATTTGGACTATAATGAAAACTGACATAAGTCGGCGCTAGCCGACATTTGGACTATAATAACAGTTGACATAAATCGGTGGTAACCGACATTTAAACTATAATAACAGCTGACATAAGTCGGCGCAAGCCGACATTTAACACGAGTTTGAATTGAATTATAATGAGATTGCCATGTTATTTTTTCTTTCTTTGTGACAGTTACGATACACATTTTAACACTTGTGACATATTTTAAAGTAAACGTGTGTCTTCCACTCCCAGACTAAGCATGAAGTAAAATTTCGAGTTTAGAAAAGCCCCGCGTAGAAAATTTGTCGAGGGTCGCGCAGCGACCCGAGACAAATTTTCACGGGGCTTTTCTAAACTCGAAATTTTACTTCATGCGCCACGCGTATAAACCACTGATTTACAGTAAAGTTAAAAATATATAACGCTTCGATATGCTGGTGATCAATATTTACCGAGATGTAGCGAAAAAATGAAAGACTTGTTTTTAAAGGGTACATGTACTTCAATATACTAAAGTGAAAAAACAATCTTTTACTAGTTTTATGTATCGCATAAATCCATATGTTAGTACAGTTATTTTTTATTGCCAAGTCACTCACAATTATTGGATAGGTTGTTACCTAATAAAGCCCCTCCTGTGTACACACATACTAAAATTACCTAAACTGTTAAGAGATTAGACTCGACACGTGCACGACAGTCCCTTTGAGCATCCCTTGCTGCTGCTTCTCCTTCTTCAGTGATTGATTGCCGCTTAAAAAATGAACCAATTCCTCTTTCCTCACTCCACCCATTAATCTTTATTACAACTGAATTATTCTCAAATAAATTGCATTATTCTTAAACTGATCAATTTGCAAAAGAAACATCAAAACGTGAATTATTGAACAAGAGAACATTTATTTATAATTTCGCGTTAAATCAGGGCGTGTGCAGATGCTTACTAACGCATAATGTGTCAATGATTTTAAATACGCGGCGATTTCAAAAATACAAAATAAAATTGATAGCAGCTACTAGGGGGGGTTCTAACAACCCGTAACCCCTTCCTGGCTACGCCACTGGACTAATGTCTATATGTCGACGCGTCCAATTTTCGTCGCGTTCATTTTTCACGCGTCCAAATGACCACGTCCTAAAGTCGCGCGTCCATATATTCGCGTCCTTTTGTCGTGGTACCCTTTTCCTCCTGTCTTCGCCTTAAGAATAGTAGTCCACACATTAATAAATACTAAATAATGTCTACATTTCAATATTGTACATTTCATTTTAAAAGTATTTTGTCTTTCTTTTATTTTTGACGAGTATGCCTTTATCCCCTTTCTACGTACACTTTGCCCATGTTTACCTGTTCGTATAACGTGTTCTTTCTGACAAGTTTTAAAAGGATACGAAGATGAATTTATTATTTATCCCCCCTGGGGGAGGTGGAAAGGAAGACATGACAACGGCCCTAAAAACAACCCCCGAGAGCGTTAGGAGGCACTGAAAGAGAACATTTTATTGTAGGAAACTTGTTTGCTTTTTATAAAGGGTTTTAAATGCGCAAAAATTGTATTTTTGTATATGATTATTATAAGTTCTTCTCCATCTTCCTGTGTGTTTATACGGAAAAGTTATACGCAAAATATGTCAATCAAAAATTTGTTGTATGGTTACCAAGCCAAGGACGTTTTAAGAGTGGGGTGAAGAAGTCATATGCGCGAGGAGTAATTACAGAGGGATACTTAAAACGTCATTAATGGAAATTATAAATAGTTGACTCTATGCGAAAAAAGAACTAAAGTTTGGTGTATTGTTATGTGGAATAAATATACATTCTCCTATAAATATAATTGCATGTATTATGATTTCAGGATAAAAATGTTCTTTAAATTATTGTAAAAGGTGTGTTTTTAGCTGCATGAGAAGTTTCGATGGTAGTTGTCTATCTATACTCAATGAGAATGTCAAACTGTGTTGATATTTCTGTTCAGTAAGGTTAGGCAATTCATCATGAATCGTTTAAAGCCACAACAACGCTTTCAAATTGTGGAAATTTACTTTCAAAATAATAAATCTGTTCGCGAACTTCGTTCATTTTACGGTCAACTTAATCGGCCTAGTCAGCAAGCAATTCGTGCAGTTATTGATCGTTTTCGCACTTATTTTACTCTTCTCGATTCAAAACCATCAACAAGACAAAGAAATGTGCGTACCGAAGAGAATATTGCTGCTGTAGCGCGAAGTGTTGAAGAAGTCGCCGAAATGTTTTTTTTTTTTTTTTAATTTAAATACTTGTACATAGACACAGTAAAAGTGTTTAACAATTGTCAATAATATAATAAGAACCAGTTTAGCTAAAATAACATTTAGAGCTTAAAAAATAATAACTTAAATAAAATATACCAACATGACAGAAAACAGAACATTAAATTAGTTGGTTAAAAATTCAGTTATTGAATAATATGCCTTCTTTACTAGCATTTCTTTTAGTTTATTTTTAAATTCTTTTAAAACAGTAATCTGTTTAATATTTGTCGGTAGATTATTGAATAACGTCACACACATATAATACGGGCTTTTCTCATACAGAGATGTGGAATGGGATGGTACAGACAAATCGTTCCGGTAGCGAGTTTCTGCAGATTTGTTATAAGCTGAATTTGAGGCAAACTTAGCTTTGTTCATAAAAACGTACAGACAACATTTATAAATATAAAGCGAATATACCGTCATTATTTCCAGTTCGACAAAAAAAGTGCGACAACTGTCTCTATACTTGGCGTGCATAATTCTTCTGATAATCATCTTCTGAAGAGTACATAGTCTAAGTGAGTGACTTGATTGACCCCAGAAGATGATACCATAAGACAAATGGCTATGGACATGAGCGTAGTAGAAAGCAATGAGTGATGGGCAGTTTACCGAGCTTCTTATTGACAGAATCGCAAAGCCGCTTGATCTTAGTTTTGCACATATTTTGTCTATATGGGTACCCCAATTTAGCGTAGGTGTAATGCTATTTCCTAAAAATGTTTCATTTTTTACTCGCTTAATAGCTTTATTTTCTAATTTTAAATCAGCAACTATCGGAACGTCTTTGTTTCTTGGGTTATTAAATTGAATATATCCAGTTTTAGATGAGTTTATCATAAAATTGTTCCTGACACACCACGAATAAAATTTGTCGATTGCCTTGTTTGCAAGCTCCTCTGCTATTTCGCGTGATTTATTATTAACACTAATAGAAGTATCATCCGCAAATTTACATAATGCTAAATTAGGAATATCATAAAAAATAACGTCTACGTCGTTCATGAACAGAATGAACAAAAATGGTGCGAAGGTAGACCCCTGAGGAGTTCCCATTTCCAGCATTAGTTTATCGGATCTATATAAATGATTTAAGATGTCCTCGTTTTTGCTTTTAAGAACTACTGATTGCGTTCGTTCGGTTAGGAATGACTTAATTAGGCTGTGCGCATTTCCACTTATGCCGTATGCTGAGAGTTTTTTTAAAAGTAGAGAATGGTTTATTATATCGAAAGCCCTTGTGAGGTAGAAGTAAATGCCTAATGTCACTTCTTTGTTATCCAAGGCTTTGTAGAAAGATGTAAGTGAATCAAAAATTGAATCTATTGTAGATTTACCTTTTAAAAACCCAGATTGGGAAGAGTTGAGTAGATTGAATTTTAAGAAGTATGACATTAGGCGGTCAAGAATACTTTTTTCGAAAATGTTCGCAAAAAAGGAGAGGATTGACACGGGCCTATAATTCTCTACATTGCTTCGATCATTCTTCTTATAAATCGGTACAACAATCGCTTCTTTCAATACAGCTGGGAAAATTCATTTTTCATAAGCCAGGTTTATTAAGTGTACTAAAGGGCCCGCTATTATCCGTGATATGTCTTTGATTAGAAAACCAGGAATTTCATCGTGACCAGCTGCTTTGTTAGAAGGAAGATCATTGATTATTTTTAATAACTCTTGTTCGCTAATAGGGCGTAAGTAGAATGTTTCGTTCGTATATCTGTTGGGGACCTCAAATGCATTTATACAAGAGTCACGGTTTGAGATATTTAAGAAATGTTTTTGAAATAGGTTACAAACTTTTTCAGGATCATCTATTTGTTTGTTGTTATAGTTAATTGATATATTTTTATGTATTTTCTGACCATTTATTTCTTTATTTATTAATGACCATACTATCTTACTTTTATTACTTGATTTTTTTATGATTTGATTGACAAAATCATTTTTATGAGAGAGTCAAAATATTGTTTTTTTGTTGTTTTAATTAGAATTGTATGTTTATTTTTTGCTTGTTTATATTCGCTTATGATATTATTATCATTTGTTGACTTTCTCAACCAGTGCAAATTTTTTAGGTGGATGGAGCTATCTATTATGCTTTTATTTATCCACGATCTGGACTTCCTATCCGCTTTAGTTTTTCTGATAGGGAAATTTTGATTAAATAAGCTTGTTAATGTATTTATAAAAATCCTAAATTTTGATTCAATGTCAATGAAATCAAAGATAAAATTGAAGTTTTCACTTATAACATCAGAATAAAATGTAACTCTGTTGCAGTTGTTAAAATTTCGTTTCAAAGTGTACGTATTGGTCTCTGGATTCTGGAAATGTCGATTCGTCAACTTGTTGGCCTTTGTCCTTCGACTACGTGGAAAATTTTACGTAAGGATCTTGGATTACGTGCCTATAAAATATAGCTCGTGCAACAATTAAATCCAAATGACCATCGTTTACGTCGCATTTTTGGTGATTAGGCTAATTTGAAACTGGCCAAAGATGAGCATTTTTATCGAAGAATTGTGTTTAGTGATGAAGCTCATTTCTGGTTAAATGGCTTCGTCAATAAGCAAAATTGCCGCATATGGAGCGAAGACAATCCTTAAGCCATTAACGAAACACTGTTACATCCATTAAAATTGACTATTTGGTGCGGTTTACACGCTGGCGGCATCATCGGTCCTAATTTCTTTTGCAATGTGGAAGGAGCGCTGTCGAGCCATGCTGACTGATTTTTTCTTATTTCCAAAAATTAATCAACTAAACATCGACAACATTTGGTTGCAACAAGACGGCGCAACTTGCCATACAGCGCGCTTAACCATCAATTTATTGCAAAATCAATTTGGTGACAACTTTATTTCCAGAAGTGGTCCTGTTAACTGGCCCCCCCGTTCGTGCGACTTAGCGCCTCTCGATTACTGTTTATGGGGCTATGTTAAGTCATTGGTTTATGCCAACAAACCAGCAACTCTTGAAGAATTGGAAGCCAATATTCAAGCCACCATTGATGCCAGACGGCCAGATTAATTGGAAAAAGTAGTGAGAAATTGGACTGACCGAATGGACCATGTAGCTCATAGCCGCGACATATGCCGGAAATCATTAAAAAAAGAAATGCCATGTAATTATCTACCAGATTATAATAATAATTAATAATTCCAACAATATTTCTATCTCATATTATTGTTTAAAGTTCTCAAGCTCTTAAAAAACACCCTTTATTAACAGTGAATAAATTCATTTAAAGAACATTTTTGAATTGAATATCGAAAGATATAGTATTTAATCGCATACCATTTTTATGTTATCAGTAAATTTGGCAACTAAATATATGTGAATCTGCGCGTTTGGGTAGTTGCATTCTGTATATTCAAACACAGTTTGTAAGAAATATGGGATAGTGAATTCATATTATGCTCCGGATGCAACTTTTTTTCTTAAAACGATCCTGTGGATACGAATACGCACAGATATATACCTTTCTATTTTCGTTTCAGTATAATCATAGCAATTCTAGACATTCAAACACGGCTCATAAAGCATGAGCTAGAATAGTTTTGCGTGTATATTCTCATCCCGAAACTGCTCCCGTTAATGTTTATAACTTAAACACTGGAGAGATAGTAAGAGACAAGATCTTATATTTACTTCGTAAACTTTAAATTAAGTGCGCTTGAGGTAAAGCCCTAGGTATCAAAGAATAATACGTCCCGTTCCATCCATCCATCCATCCACTCGCGAGACTAATGGGATAAAGTCCTTTTCTCCTTATTTTACTACTCCATTTGAAATACACTGAAATGGCACCAACATCCAGCCTCGGTCCCTGTACACAGCAGTGTGTTCAAGATGTTGGAAATGCACGGATCAAACAAATCAGATAATTCTTGGGAAGGAAATTATACGACGAGGAGACATCTTGCTTTTAAACTTAATTGGGTATACCAGATTTCATGTTACGAATATTCACTAAACTTAACTGAAGCCATTGAGTTGCTCAACTGATTTTTAAATGATTTCAAAAAGCATATTCTATATCAGGAATCAGTGGCGTAGATAGCTTTTTGTGATAGGGGGGACTTGAGTTAGTATACATTTATTTTGTACAAAAACTAGTACAAAAAATAATAATGTGTCCCACATAGCACTTTATCCGGCATTTAAACAATTGATGAGTGACATACTTACTAAACGTATCTTACTTCTTAATCGGTTAAAGACTATTTTACATGAAATCAGCGTCTTATACGGGTGGCGCATGAAGTAAAATTTCGAGTTTAGAAAAGCTTAATTTGGCTCGGTCGCTTCGCTTCGCTACGCGCCCGAGCCAAATTTTCAGGCTTTTCTAAACTCGAAATTTTACTTCATGCTTAATCTGGGATTGGAAACTCTCGTTAGACGGTCAATCATAAACTTATTTTGCAGGTTTTTTTCATTGTAAAGTGAATGACTAAAATAAATAGAGTTGATGTTTTAGTCAACTTTTGACGTATACCATTTTTCTTTCAGTTTAACCAATTTTCAATTTGGTAACGTTAAATAATAGTAATTTTTGTGAATTTCATATCAATCTGAAGTTTGTTTTTTTTTCATTTTTCATTATCCAGTCCAAAAAAGAATAATATTGTGTCGGTAATTAAAGCTGTGAGACCCCCAAATTGAACACTTTAATTTAAGGCCTTACCAAAAACGTATCGATAGTCGAATTTATTAAAAATTCGTAAGATCTACTAAGAAATAAGCATATTTTAATATTCGATACAAAAAAATACATAATTTTAACTCAAATTGAAGTGTTATCGGGTGTGCCTCGGGGTACCCATGTTGGCCCAATATTATTCAATATATTCATAACTGTATGTTTTTGAGTTTACGTGAAGTGATCATTACACTAATAAAGACTGTTATTTTACTTCTTAATCGGTTAAAGACTATTTCACATTAAATCAGCGTTTTATACGCGTGGCGCATGAAGTAAAATTTCGAGTTTAGAAAAGCCTAATTTGGCTCGGTCGCTTCGCTCCGCTACGCGCCCGAGCCAAATTTTCAGGCTTTTCTAAACTCGAAATTTTACTTCATGCTTAATCTGGGATTGGAAACACTCGTTAAACGGTCAATCATAAACTTATTTTGGAGGTTTTTTTTTAATTGTAAAATGAATGACTAAAATATATAGAGTTGATGTTTTAGTCAACTTTTGGCGTATACTATTTTTCCTTAGTTTGACCAATTATCAATTTGATAACGTTAAATAATAAAAAATTTTGTGAATTTCATATCAATCTGAAGTTTGTTTTTTTTTTTTCATTTTTCATTATCCAGTCCAGAAAACAATATTATTCTATTCTATTGAAAGTGAGTGGGTAGTTATGCTACCCTCCACTGCGACCGCAAGGATCTATTGTGGCTCACAATAAAGGTCGAACATCCGACCTTACAGCTCACCTTCCAAGTCCATCATCTTGATGAAGTCAAGGATCTTGTCAGGTGAAGTTTTTTTCAGGTCCTTCAGGTTTAGCTTCGGTGTGCCAAACACCGTGGTCCTGATCTGGTCGCCAGCTGGACAGGCACATATGACGTGCTCTGCTGTTTCATCATCCTCTAGGCATAGGCGGCACTCAGTGGTGTCGCTTAGTCCTAGTTTAATAAGGTGATGCCTTAGACGGCTGTGTCCAGTGAAGAGAGCAGTTAATGTGTGAACATCTGATCTGCTCAGCTTCAACCATGAGGCCGTCCTGGCCGCAGATGGTCCACTTGTTACCGCTCTGAAATGTCTCATCCCAGGGCGGTTTTGCCAGAAATCCTGTGCCTCGTGTCTCATCCATCCGTTGTTACGGTCTCTGGCTGTTGATCTGGGTATCCCCAGAGCGGGTTCTGGTCCGATGTAGGCTGTACGCGCTCCCTCTCTGGCTAGGGAATCAGCTAATTCGTTTCTCTTCACGCCAGAGTGGCTTGGCACCCACATCAGACTGACCCCGTTTACCTGTGCCATTTGGCAGAGGGCTTCATTGCAGTTCCGTACAGCCAGCGAGGAGCATCTAGAAGATGCCAGGGCCCTAAGGGCCGCCTGGCTGTCCGAACATATTTTTATTGTCCTGCCCGCCCAACCCTTTGAAAGGATTTCGTGGGCGCACATTTCAATGGCGTATATTTCAGCCTGAAGTATGATAGCATACCTGCCAAGGCTGTAGTAAAGTTCAGTCCTTGGTCCGACGACTGAGGCTCCTGTTCCAGTGGACAGTTTTGAGCCGTCAGTGTACCAGTAGGAATCAGCTTTTTCTGGGGTGATTTTGTGTCGCTGTGTCGAAAACAATAATATTGTGTCGTAAATTAAAGTTGTGAGACCCCCAAATTGAACACTATAATTTAAAGACACCAAAAACATATCGATAGTCGAATTTATTTAAAACTCTTAAAATCTACTAAGAAACAAGCATTTTTTAATATTCGATAAAAAAAATACATAATTTCAACTCAAATTGAAGTGGTATCGGGTGTGCCTCGGGGTACCCATGTTGGCCCAATATTATTCAATATATTCATAACTGTACGTTTTAGAGTTTACGTGAAGTGATTATTACACTAATAAAGACTGTTATTTCTTACTTCACTTTTTAAAAAGTGAATTAAAAATAACAGTCTTAAAAGTGTAATATATTCATAAATGCCTTGTCTTTGGTGTTGCAGCACTGTAAATATTTACTTTACGCGGATGACTTAAAGTTGTTTTATAGCGTGTCTTCGGTATCTGATGTACATAACATCCAAAATGACATAGATAATTTAGCGGAATGGTGTTCTCAAAATATGTTATATTTAAACACATCTAAGTGTAAGGTTATCAGTTTTAGTAGAGGAAGGGATACATTGTACTATGATTATTGTTTGGGTAATACATTACTGGAACAGGTCACGGGAATATGGGATTTGGGAGTATATTTTGAACAATCGATGTCATTTAAGTCACATATTATCAACAAGGCCTATAAAATGTTAAGTTTTATTTGTAGAATTACACCAGAATTTACAATTGACACGTTTAGAATCTTATATTTAATTTTAGTTCGATCGCAGTTGGAACATGCTTCAGTGGTATGGTATCCATATCAAGCATATTTAATTAACGCACTCGAAGAGTGCAAAACAAGTTCTTGCGAATAATTGCGTTTAAAATACAAATACATTCTTCGGATGTTGATAATAAAATATTTAGAATTAATTTAGATCTCGATTCATTACTATTTCGCAGGAATGTGTTCGATATGTGCTTTCTGTATAGGATTCTAAACCTTAGATCTAGTTAGAGAGCTTCTACCCGGCTGCCAAAAGTCAAGATTTCTCAAAAGGGATGAGCAGTGAATTAACTAAACAGAACCTTAGATCTAGTTAGAGAGCTTCTACCCGGATGCCAAAAGTCAAGATTTCCCAAAAGGGATGAGCAGTGATGGGTTAATTCACTGCTCATCCTTTATGGGAAATCTTGACTTTTGGCACCCGGGTAGAAGCTCTCTAACTAGATCTAAGGTTCTGTTTAGAGAAAAAATGTACAAGACATCAAACTGTCGTAATAATCCCCTATCCAGATTAATGCACTCAGCAAACTGCTTGCTTTCTCCGCCTAATTTTGACCAGCTTACCAATAATTATTTGTCATTTCAGAGAGCTTTGATAGTCATAAATTTGGATGCAACGTTTTAGGTTATTGTGTATGTTATGATCTGTTGATCTTGCGTATTTTTTTTTTTTTTTAGTGGTCTTATTAACTGGGACTCACTGTTCGGAAATCGAACGAAAATAATTGGGCTACTTGTTTATCTTTGGAATTCATTATTTTTCTTTTAGAATATAGATTTAATTAATTTTATATTCTTAGGAATTTGAATTATGTTAAATATTGTTAAAAATGGTTTGTACTGACAATTTTTTGTGTTTATATTTGTTTATTAATCCCGGAATCTCCAATTAAACACAATATATTAAAAACATAGACAGGTCAAGATTATTAGTACAGGCAATTTTTCATTTAAGTATACATATGCATTGGCTTTTTTTAAGAGTTCAATTCAAAGCTTAAAGCGAGCATTATCCACTCCCAGATTAAGCATGAAGTAAAATTTCGAGTTTAGAAAAGCCTGAAAATTTGGTTTGGTCGCGTAGCGCGAAGCGCGGAGCGACCAAACCAAATTTTCAGGCTTTTCTAAACTCGAAATTTTACTTCATGCGCCACGCGTATAAAACACTGATTTATCTGTAGACAATTTAAAGCAGAACTCAGACTAGTTTGGCCCTGATTAGTCACTTTAAGACCAAAATCTAACTAATTTAATCATTGTTAGTTATAATAAAGCTAAAATATGACGATTATAGCCGACATAACTCAATTTAAACGTAAATTCTGGATATTATAGTCATCTGTACTTACTTTAAAATCAACATTTGACTATTATAGTCAGTGTAAAACCAATATATGACAATCAGAGCTGGGATGAATCCTCAAAAACAGGATTCGAATCACGAATCCGAATCACCTTATATGATTCCAGTCACGAATACTCGAATAAAGGATTCGCAAGTGAAAAATATGATTCGAATCAAAGATTCGAACCCTCATCTTCGAATCACGGATACAAATCCTTTAAAAATAAATTTGAATCTATTATTTGCAACCAGTAACATTATATTCCACCAGTTTCTATTAATAAAAATGTTCAATTACCGACTAAATATCTGATTAAATAATGATTTTAATTAATGATGATATATCTGTTATTGAACATCATTTTAAATCAGTGTTTTATACGCGTGGCGCATGAAGTAAAATTTCGAGTTTAGAAAAGCCCCGTGAAAATTTGTCTCGGGTCGCTGCGCGACCCTCGACAAATTTTCTACGCGGGGCTTTTCTAAACTCGAAATTTTACTTCATGCTTAGTCTGGGAGTGGACGACAGTCGTTCTTAGAAGTTTCAAATCAAAGGATCACTCTAGATTACTAAGTTAATAACCATTTTACTAAGGCTACAGCTCGAAGGACCAATCATGGTCTTCGGAGACCGAAGGACTACAGGAAATCGAAGTTTCTTTACAAGAAAACAACGAATATCTGAAGGTTTACAGCATGGATAGGAAAGAAAACATCCAATTTTGAAAAAATATTGAAGTTGGCTTGGTTTTTAACTTCACTTGAAATCAGTGTTTTACACGCGTGGCGCATGAAGTAAAATTTCGAGTTTAGAAAAGCCCCGTGAAAATTTGTCTCGGGTCGCTGCGCGACCCTCGACAAATTTTCTACGCGGGGCTTTTCTAAACTCGAAATTTTACTTCATGCTTAGTCTGGGAGTGGACCGTCAAGATTTTCTACATGTCGAGATTTTCGATATTTCTAGATTTTTGTCGATTTATTCAGTTTGTTATTATATTAAATGCAACTTTAATGTTAAATAAATACGTTTTTTCTTAGGAATAGAATATTCACCTATTAAGAACCGAGAAAGTTATAAAGGTAACTCTAAAAGTTAGTTTTAAATAAAATGTTGCATCTTTTTCTCTGATTTCAACGAATGATTTATTATATTACATACGTCGATTTTATAAAAAAAAAAGTTCAAACGAGTGTTGTCCACTCCCAGACTAAGCATGAAGTAAAATTTCGAGTTTAGAAAAGCCCCGCGTAGAAAATTTGTCGAGGGTCGCGCAGCGACCCGAGACAAATTTTCACGGGGCTTTTCTAAACTCGAAATTTTACTTCATGCGCCACGCGTATAAAACACTGATTTTAAGTGAAGTTAAAAATATACTATTAAGGTTGGAAATGTTTAATGGTTAAGTAACCAAATATGCATTCCTAAATATTTGAATTATTCGAAAATTTTAATATTCGTATTCAAATATGAATAATTTAGTGGTTTAAATATTAATATTAGAATATTTAACTATTTGAATTAATAGAATTCAAATCCCAGCCTTAATAGCGATGATTCGAATTATTTGGGAGGATTTGAATCCGTGTATGAGGATTCGAATCCTTTTATAAGAATTCGAATCCTTTTATAAGGATTCGAACCATCTACGTCTGGATTCGAATACGAATCCTTTTATAAAAATGTAACGAATCCGGATCACGAATCCGTTTTCACTAAAGTATTCGAATATCTCTTTTGAATCCTCTAAAAGGATTCGAATCCGGGAATCGAATCCTGAATGATTCGAATCCTGCCCAGCTCTGATGACAATTATACTCATTTTAATATGAAATTTAAAATTAATATTTAACATTATTTGGTCCTTTAGAGGTATTGAAATATATCAAATAACATTGATATGTGGTTTTAATTGGGAATGAGGGGTTGATTTTTTATCGTGAGATTTTTAATAAATATCTGGGGTTGTCCATCATCGCGAAAATCGGATGAAAGTGAATGTTGATTGTGCGCATCGACTGAACATACAAGATAAGAGCTTGTCATTTAAAACCGCAGTCCCGTCACAAACAAGGGGCGGCTGATGTGGTGGTACAATAGGGGTGAAAATTGTGCGAATCAGCACGCCCTACACTCTCCTCTAATCGATAAATTCATTTTCACGACGATAAATTACCACCGACTTTCATTAACGCAATTCATCTTTATGTCCAAGCGAATTCGCGGCCAATGAAATTAAAAATATCATTATGATGATTAACATTATTATTTTTTTGAAATACTAACAGTGCAGAAATGTGTGTACGTATTTATCTATTATACGAGGTGTATAAATAAAGTAATGAGACTGATTTTTACTTTCCCTCATATGCAAATCAAAGGGAAAGTATTGTTTTCGCGAACATTTTGAAATCAAAATTTTTACTGATTATATCCTTTTATTTATTTTTTTTTTTTACCCGAATAGAATTACAATTCAATAATATCTCCCTCAAAATAACATCCTTGAGAAGCCACACAGCGCTCAAGACGGTTCTTTTAATCCTCATAGCAGTGCTGAAGCTCAGATACTGAAATAGCTTTTAGCTGATCGGTTACAACCATTTAAATGCTTTGAAAAATAAGTTTTCTTAAAGTGACTTTTCGATTTTGAGAAGAGAATAAAGTCTCAAGGACTCAAGTCAGGCGAATAAGGAGGCCGAGTAGCCACAGGAATATTTTAACTGGACAAAAACTCGTTTATTAAAACTGCTATTTTTGCGCAGATTACTCTTATCTTCAGTTTATTGGTCAAAATCTGGAGAACCACCACCGTTCTTCAGATTTTGACCAATAAACTGAGGATAAGAATAATCTGAGTCAAATTAAACTCTTCCCCGACCATTCCGACTGTCAACCGATGATCTGAACGCACAAAGTCTTGGATTCTGTAGACATTTGAATCGATTTTTAAAGATAAAGGCCTTTTGTTGCGTGATTAATTTTCAATCGGCTCATTCTGCCATAAACTACCAAAAAATCTGGACAACACACTGTTTTTGAATCCAATAATGCCCTATATGTTGTTTTTCAAAAATATTATCGTCGAAAATAAATTGAAATAAACCTTCTGGTTAAAATTATATTTTTTAATATTAAATTAGTGTGCCTTAAAAAAAATATTCAAATACATCAATTTTAAAAATTCAGACTTCACTTTGAACTAATGTTTTATGCCCGTGGCGCATAAAGTAAAATTTCGAGTTTAGAAAAGCCCCGTGAAAATTTGTCTCGGGTCGCTGGCGCGACCCTCGACAAATTTTCTACGCGGGGCTTTTCTAAACTCGAAATTTTACTTTATGCTTAGTCTGGGAGTGGAAAACACTCGTTTCATCGTTAGACATTATTTTTCTGAACCCAATAATGCGAAATATATTTTTTTTTGTTAAAGTTTTGCAAAAGGTTCCGTTGAACTGTGCTCAATTCTGAAGCAAAACCGATAGCACACCATTACTCAAAATTGATGTCACTCATTTTAAGAGCGCACTAGAAGAAACTGCTCTACAAAAAAAAAAATGCTACAGACAACCAAATGACTTTAGCGAGTTCGTAGTGAAGACGTAACACATGTTCATCTACCGCCCCTCTAAGTCCCAGGTCCCAAATGTAGCCAGATTGAACGCTACGTTACCAGTCTTATTACTTAATTTACACACCTCGTACTTATCAGGTGTTTAAAGAAAGTTATATTTCTTCAAATATATTAAAAATCTATAGTATGTTCCATAAAATAAAATCTTTAGAGTTATAATTATTATGTTTGTTTATATGTCAATTCCTAAAGCACTCTAGAGGCTTTTTTTTATTGAACATACGATATTTTGGATGTATTATTTCCATTTTCTTAAAGAAAAATAATTGATATTTTGGTCTCTAATTTTGTCGTTGTTGTTAAAGAGAACTTTATTTTATATACTATGTTAGTGGTAAGTGGCGTTAATGCATCAATTATTATCTGATTTATAATCTTGTGATTTATCTATGTTAACTAGGAAAATTACAACATTGCATTCTCCCTTTATGTAGTAGCCCTCAGACTCGATCCAATAATTAATTCCCCGATAATGAACATTTCCGCCGGTTTTGGCAATTAATCATCGCATTAAAACGACACATAGTGGATAGTGTTTGAGGGTTCAGATAACAAAAGACTAGTCTCTTTTTACAGATTCTATAACGTTAACAATTACATTCAAATAACATTACGTAATTGCGTACTTTAATGAAATTACGTTTCAGGTGAATGTTAAACCCGAACATACCTACAATGTATGTGTTGTGGTAGAATGTAATGATTCTCGTAAAGGATATTAGAGGCTGTTATAGCCGTAAACAGTAACGGTTAGTGTGCACTCCTTGCGGATATACACGTAAATGTTTATCGTCTGCATTTTGGCCGTGTTATCCATTAAAATCGTATCTGATATCAATTTAAATCATATTAACGGAGGTACGGTAATGCATTACCATAGCTGGCGTTCTTCGAGATGACAAAGTAATTTGGTCGTGTATCCGTGAAATTAGGAACTTTCTCATATATCACTTTTCAGGAAAGAATACATTAAATTATAATTTATGTTATAATTTAATGATATTTACATTAATAAGGGATATGTATGCCTTGTTAACAGAGGAAGCAGATGAAACATGTTCGCACATTGCATACAGAGAATTCCTAGACTCGAAATTTTAATTCATGCTTCAAGCCCGTGACCTACCCCTCTGGGTGTGCGCCTGATTAACGCTGTCAATTGTAATATACAGAGAGTTTTATGTAACACCGAACATTTTCATAACGAAAATTCTTCTTTGAAGTATCCATATGCATAAGTTGCTTATTTTTCGATGCTTGATTTATTAAAAGAATCTAATTTGAAGCTTTAAGCGAGTGATTTCCACTCCCAGGCTAAGCTTGAAGTAAAATTTCGAGTCTAGAAGAGTCTAGAAAAGCCTGAAAATTTGGTTTGGTCGCGTAGCGCGAAGTGCGGAGCGGCCAAACCAAATTTTCAGGCTTTTCTAAATTCGAAATTTTACTTCATGCGCCACCGGTACAAAACACTGACATATTATGAACTTAAAAACATAAAGCTAAACTTTACATTGAATCAGTGTTTTGTACCAGTAGCGCATGAAGTAAAATTTCGAGTTTAGAAAAGCCTGAAAATTTGGTTTGGCCGCTCCGCGCTTCGCGCTACGCGACCAATCCAAATTTTCAGGCTTTTCTAAACTCGAAATTTTACTTCATGCGCCACCGGAACAAAACACTGACATATTATGAACTTTGAAACATAAAGCTAAACTTTACATTGAATCAGTGTTTTGTACCAGTGGCGCATGAAGTAAAATTTCGAGTTTAGAAAAGCCCGAAAATTTGTCTCGGGTCGCTGCGCGACCCTCGACAAATTTTCACGGGGCTTTTCTAAACTCGAAATTTTACTTCATGCTTAGCCTGGGAGTGGAAAACACTCGCTTTAAGCTTCAAATTGGATTCTTTTAATAAACCGAGCATCGGAAAATGTGCAACGTATGCATATGGATACTTCAAAGAAAAATTCTCGTTATGAAAATGTACGGTGTTACATAAAACTCTCTGTATATTACATATAAATTGACAGCGTTAATCAGGCGCACACCCAGAGGGGTAGGTCACGGGCTTGAAGCATGAATTAAAATTTCGAGTCTAGGAGGGAAATCCTGGAAATTTCGTTTAAAGTACTTACAAGGTCTGTAAATATGAAACCGAAATTTGCTTATAAATGACTCTAGTTGTTAATATAGTGACTGTTAAGTCTCGTTATTGGTCCCTTATTCTTGTGTTTACATTTGTCAAAGACTTTTAACTCACAAGAATATAAATTTAATACAAATACATATGTTTTCATAGCGTTGAAGATGACTGTTTTTGAGCCTAAAAATTATGATTCGCCGACAGAATTGATTTTCTGTTATCATTCGAAGAAAACTGCTGCAGAATCGCATCGAATGCTTGTCGAAGCTTACGATGAGCATGTTCTTGGTAAATCACAGTGCTTTAAGTGATTTAAATTATTTAAAAGTAGCGATTTTCACGTGAGAAACCAAGAACGTGGGAGACCACCGAGAAAGTTTGTAGACGCCGCATTGCAAGCATTGTTGGATGAGGATGATGCTCAAATGCACCAACAACTTGCGTATCAGTTAAATGTAACACGAGAAGTCGCCTACATACGGTTGAAAGCCATAAGAAAGATCCAGAAGGTAGGAAGTTGGGTTCCACATGAAAGACGGCAGGAAAACCGAAAAACCACCTACGAAATACTGCTCACCAGGTATAAAAGAAAATTATTTCCTTATCGAATTTTGACTGGCGATGAAATACTTCCGCATGCGGCTTACTCACCAGGCTTGGCTCTATCCGATGACTGCTTATTTGCATCGATAGGATACGCACTTGCTGAGCAGCGCTTCACTTCTTACAAAATGCACAAAAATAGCTCAATGATTGGTTTGCCTCAAGCGATCAACAATTTTTTTGGCGTGGCATCCACAAATTGGCAAAGAGATAATAATAATAATAATAACTTTATTTGCCCAACAGATATAGAGATGGGAAAAATGTGTAGCTAGCGATGGAAAATACTTTAAATAAAATATTTTGTATCATTTTCATACAATAAATGTGTATTTTCTATTAAAAAATTCCGGTTTCATATTTACAGACCTGGTATACATATTCCGATGTAGACCATATCATTTTTCAGGTATTAGTTGATTTTATAAAAGAGTTCAATTTGACATTTATAACGAGTGTCGTCCACTCCCAGACTAAGCATGAAGTAAAATTTCGAGTTTAGAAAAGCCTGAAAATTTGGATTTGCCTGGGCGCGCGAGCGAAGCGAGCCGCGCCCCGGCAAATCCAAATTTTCAGGCTTTTCTAAACTCGAAATTTTACTTCATGCGCCACGCGTATAAAACATTGACAATATTGTGAAGTTTAAAATATACTACTTATATTTTTATTTAATTTCACGTTATTAAATTTTAGAAAAGTATTATCAAATCTTGCTATTTCTAAATTTGTGCTTTTTATAATAATAAACTTGCAATTATAATTTAAATATTCTCCATCACAACTATTTTACATTATCTAGCAAAAATAAGTTACTACATATTTTGTATGAGATTATTAAGTAAAATACTAAGATAATCGAATTTTAACGACACAATTATTATGGATATAATACAATAACAGATTTATGCATGATTTACTTTAGAATTGAAATAATCTCAGCTCTTGAATATTTTAAAAGACCCATTCGCTTATAACCATTCAGGACAATCCGCCTGACAATGAATAGCTGCGGACGTGCGAATGTGCAACCCATTGATATGATTCAAAAGCCTCGGACGTTTCAATGAACTGAATCAAAATTTACATCTCAATGTAAAGGGATGTGAAATTGGCAGTAACCAACACTAAAATGCACTTAAATAATATTATTGATGAACGTATTGAATTACATTCATATACGAAATTGGAATATTTGTTGCCAAGTAGAAAATGAAATATTCACAGATTATCTTTTAAAATATACGTGGTGTATCCAGATAGTAGGAAAAGCTTACGCAGTACAACAAAGAAATCCGAAAAGCCAAATAAGACTCGCGGGGGAAGTTCTGCCAAGAGTTAATCGACACTCCGGCATGTTCGAGAATCCACAAAGTCCTGGCAAAGGATAGAAGTGCAGCAGAAGAGGTAGGTTTCCTCTGAAAATCTGACGGGACCTATACTGAAACAAATGAGGAAAGTCTCAAGGAATTACTAAAAGTCCACTTTCCAGCCTCAACAATCCTGTCAGCGACAATCCCGGCCTAGTGCGAAAAAAGCCAGACCGAAATAATTGGAGGTTAGCCACAGAGCTCACAAGACCAAGCAGAATCAGATGGGCTATAAGCAGGTTCCAACCATATAAGTCCGCTGGGATGGATGGGATTTATCCCATCCTGCTACAGAAGGACAGAGGAGCTGGTGCCGCATCTATCAAAGATCTTCAAAGCCTGTCTGGCATGGGGACACGTACCAATGGCGTGGTAAAATGTAAGGGTAATTTACTTGCCTAAGGTAGGTAGAATAGCAGATCTAACACTGAAGTCTTACAGACCCATCAGCCTCTCTTCATACCTACTGAAAACAATGGAGAGACTGGTCGACAGATACCTACGAGACGAGATACTGGGGAAAGATCCCCTCAGTGACCGTCAGTACGCTTACCAGCCAGGAAAGTATATGGACCCGGCGCTGGACGACCTAAGCAGGCTCATCACAAAGTCAGTGGAGGACAAAAAGATAGCTATGGTCACATTCCTAGATATAGAAGGGACGTTCAACAATGTCACAACTAACTCGGTTATAGAGGCACAAGCAAGAAAAGGCGTCCCGTCAAGCCTTTACCAATGGATAAGGGCCAGCCTGAAGAAAAGGACAATTATATCCACTCTAGGAGGGCACACCATTAAATCTAGAGCTGGCGGAGGCTGCCCACAGGGAGGGGTTCTATCTCCACTGCTATGGGCAACTCTAGTGGACGACTTACTAAGGAAACTGTCTCCTATGGTATCGCAGGAGGGTTCCGGGCCCACAGTCAGAAAATCCATAAAAAAATGGACGGAGACACAAACTCAAACTTGGTGGACGAACACGCCAGGGCAGAGGCAGGCGAAACAGTTCCTCCGGTTTTCACGACCGATCTCAACCAAGAGAGAAAAACGGTTAAAGCTATAGTATGTCTACGGACAGGACACTGTAGGCTCAACAAACACATGAGCAAAATAGATCTGGCAGAGGATACAACATGTAGATTCTGCCAGGAAGAAGAGGAGGATTCTCTCCACATCCTGTTCCCATGTGAGGCCCTAGCAAGGGTTAGATACCTAAAACTGGGCAACACTAAACCAAGCGCAGAGTGTAGCTCTCTGCGCTTGGTTTAGTGTTGCCCAGTTTTGGGTATCTAACCCAAGGCTCACTGTCAGGGTTAATATGGCTAATCAAAGACGCGAAGCTCGAGCACGTCGTTTAGGATAACAGGGATCCACAATAGTTCTGCAAAGGGCGCGGTGGTTCAGGCCAATGAGGCCATCCTTACGAATATCTATCTATCTATCTATTGATTTGTTGTGAATAACTATGATTTCATGAACACTTATTAATCCTTCATTAATACAGGTTATTTTATTCAATAGTGTATCCAGATATTGTTTTTGGGGCTGCAGAAACAATTCCGATTTATAAGTATAAATGAAATTGCCAATTGAAGAATTGGCAATTTCATTTATACTTATGTTTGAACGGTAACGTGACCGCCAGTCTAAGGTGTCAAATTGTTTAGAGGGAATGGCAAAGCTATACTGATGAGAGATAAATCTCGAAACGCGTCTATAGATGGCCTGAATAATTTGACCCAAATTGTTACATTTGCAGTAGGTTACTGTATGTAACAGCAAACACTTGTTGTATAATTCAATGTCCGTCGGGGTATTAGCCCGGGAAGTAGTTGTTTCAATGAGTGTTTGATATAGTCTTTGTAAGACTAACTTGTTGTAGATTGCGAAAAGAATCGCACTTTTAATGTTTGAATTCCGATTTAATTTTCTAGAGAGAATATTTACTTTTCGAACATACTCGTATATATCGTATATTCAATTTAAAAAAAACTGTTGAGTGCCATGATTTAATCATATTTTAAATTTAAGTTGGCTACACGTTTTATAAATTAATATACAAAAGGTCAGACGTAATAATTATAATAAATAATTTCACAGTTGTCAACCTACAATATTATTCATGGCACTGTAGAGATTTTTTTTTTTATTGAACATACGATATATTCTTCTGAATAACACTCACCCTAATTGCCAGCTTTCTAATAAAATCGTTGAAGATTCAATAATATCCACATATGGCCTTTTTTACCTATAGGATTATCTTATTTTGTAATTGTATTGAATGAGGGTTTATTAGGTTACCGTTCCGGATTCGGGGTTTTAAAAGTGTAACTCTAAAGGATGTGCAAACGCGAGGGAGGAAGGGCTAATTGATATCAAATTGAAGGAAATGGGGTGTTTTTTTACTTCCTCGAGCTCATTCCGATCGGTAAAATGCGGGGTATACAACCTGATTTCCTTTTAGCTTTCAACGCAAAAAAATTACAGACAGATCACACTTTAATATTTTTCCTTTATTATTTAAATTATAGGTTTGTTGTTACAAGCAAATGTATGACGGAATGTTCCCCAAGTGGCATCCTTTATTTTTATTGATTTCCGCAAAAAAAATTACAGACGAGTAAAGTGACATATGAGACACTTGGGTATTTTAAAATTGTTGCAAAAATGTGTAAGTGATTATACTTACACATTTTTTGAACAATTTTAAAATACCCAAGTGTCCCATATGTCACTTTACTCGTCTGTAATTTTGTTTGCGGAAATCAATAATAATAAAGGAAAAATATTAAAGCGTGATCTACAAGAGTGTCACCTGATATCTTATAATATCCATAACACTTTTCTCCCTCTTTCCGTTCTTATTTTTTACAAAGAGATATGAATATTTGATACTGGAGCCGATATATTTTATTTATATATTCGCCCGACGCTTTTCTTCTCCTTTCTATGCGTATCTTTTGCGGACTGGTCGCCCCAAAACGCGGGATCACAGTTTAAAATACCGACGGATAAACTTTCTCCCTAAAAACAAGACTCCCGAAAAATATCGAATGATGTATATATTCTATATTTGTGTACGATAAAGTAGATTTCATGGAGGAGATGAGAAAAATATATTATTTTCTTTATGCGAACGATAGAATACGTATCTGTGCGCGAAATGGAAGCAAAGAAAAGGGTAAATTGACAACTGCAAATTAGAAGTAAAATTTGACAAACAGGATAACATTTATTTTCTAATACGTAGGCATGGTAACAATAATTAACACAAGTATAAATGAAATTGCCAATTCTTGGTTACAGAATACTTTAAACATTAAAAGTGTGATTCTTTTCGCAACCTACAACAAGTTAATCTTACTAAGACTATATCAAACACACATTGAAACAACTACTTCCCGCGCTAATGCCTAGACGGACATTGGATTATACAACAAGTGTTTGCATTTGCATTTGCAGTAGCTTACTGTATGTAACAGCAAACACTTGTTGTGTAATTCAATGTCCGTCCGGGGTATTAGCTCGGGAAGTTGTTGTTTCAAGGAGTGTTTGATACAGTCTTTGTAAGACTAACTTGTTGTAGATTTCGAAAAGAATCGCACTTTTAATGTTTGAAGTATTCTGCAACCAAGAATTGGCAATTTATACATATGTTTAAACGGTATCGTGACCGCCAGTCTAAGGTGTCAAATTGTTTAGAGGGAATGGCAAAGCTATACTGATGAGAGATAAATCTCGAAACGCGTCTATAGATGGCTTGAATCATTTGATCCAAATTGTTACATTTGCAGTAGGTTACTGTATGTAACAACAATCACTTGTTGTATAATTCAATGTCCGTCGGGGTATTAACTTGAGAAGTAGTTGTTTCAATGAGTATTTGGTATAGTCTTTGTAAGACTAACTTGTTTTAGATTGTGAAAAGAATCGCACTTTTAATGTTTGAATAATTATCACGATTCGTCTGCTGTATATTTTGTCTTTCTCTTATTTCAGAAAATGCAATTATTCTGTATTAACCTATGGATTTTGCTATGCTGCGTGAAAAAATTGTGTGTTTTGTAAAAGAAAGAAATCGAAAATTATTTTGTTTGAACATGTACTTAAAAGAGAGGACGAAAGAAAGTTTCGTGCGTTTTTTCTGGTTTTGCAAATATTTACGCTCACGTGATGGATATTTGCGCATCACTTTTGCTTACGTACACAGAACCGAGTTTATTCCATGGATTATTTTTCAATTATTGAATTCAAACAATCCTGTTTTTATATTCTGAACACTAAGTGCAGGGTGGTCACACTATAGGGAATCTAGGTTAGTAGAAGAGATAGAAAAAAACGGATGGCGCATCCTTGTTTTTTTTTTTTATTTAGGGATAAACTCAATGGTGAACACAAAAATCGGCTATCATCTTTTGTTTTCGAATTATACCCCAAAACTCATTATTTTCCATTTTCGATTATTATTTATGTATAAGTTTTGTATTGTTTGATTGAGATAGGAGAAATTCTGTAGATGTCATTCAATTCTATTTCAAAAAGTGCTCCAGGAACATGCAACTCCTATTTCAATAAAACAATAAATAACTGAGTTATTAATAAAAATTGAAAATAGTAAATAAAGAGTTTTTCTCTATAAGTCGAAAACAATAGACGATATTTCTTGAATAACTTTCTCATTTATCACTTGGTGAAACATTTTTAAATAATATTAAAGGCAAAATTAAAAAACACTTGGTTTGTTTCACTATAGTGAAACAAACCAAGTGTTTTTTAATTTATCCTTTAAAAGACGATAGCCTATTTTGTTTTAACTATTAAGTTAGGGGTAAACTCAATAGTTAAAACAAAAATCGGCTATCGCATCGAGGATGCGCCATCCGTTTTTTTCTATATCTTCTATTAACCGAGATTCCCTATAGTAACACCCAAATGCGACCACCCTGTTCACAAAGTTGACTAGAAATGGTGGATGTGCCGGGTGTGATCGATTATTAAGTTTATGAAGAAAATTCTGTGCTCTATGATTTAAATGTTAATCTTGCAGATGATACTCTTAACAATAGTGTCGTGATGTTTTACAACTGAAAGATATACGAGTGTTGGATGTCGACATAAATCTACTGGATGTTTGGAACAGAGTGTCTGCTTTTGCTATACTCGTAGTTATATCCATGTATGTGTGTGTGTTTGTGTATAGTATTATCTATAAAATGCATTTGTCTGCTGGTGTACACCAGATAAATTTATAAAGCGGTTTTATTTTGTGCACACGATACGATATACACAATACATATAGAGATACCGCAGTTGCTACTATTCTCTTAAATCTTATACATATATCATCCTGCGTTGAGAGATATACGTGTTTATATCGAATTTAATGTGTATCTGTGTGTTTGTCTTTACACATTGAAACATATTTATTGGTAATTAGATTTAATGATTTAAATTAATTGGTTTAACTGAAAACCCTGAATGCGACAGGGTTGTTATATTTAAAATACTTTATTTTAAAACTGTGTTTTAAACATGTTTTAAAACAGCCGTCGTATTTTAAACGGTTTTGTTTTAAATCTTTAATTGGTTAAAACATGTTATAACGATTAAATTTGTTTAAAACGTTTTTTTATTATGTTAAATTTGCTAAATTATATTTTATATTACCTCAATAAGATTTTTTGTTTACGTTTTTAAATTTTAGCGAATTGTTGAAGATATTTCAAATTACATTATTAAACATAACATTTTGTTATAATAAAATATTACAACTGTGTGTGCATAAATGCGATGTTTAAATACAGCGATTTTTTCTTTCACTTATACATGTGCATACACTGTAAATATTACGACATTCGTTGTTTTTTTTTAAAGATTACTTTGAATCTTCAAAAGAGGGTTTTCCACTCCCAGACTAAGCATGAAGTAAAATTTCGAGTTTAGAAAAGCCTGAAAATTTGGATTGGCCGCGTAGCGAAGCGGAGCGGCCAATCCAAATTAGGCTTTTCTAAACTCTAAATTTTACTTCATGCGCCACACGTATAAAACACTGAAATATCGTAAAGTTTAATATATACGGCTTTAGCAATTTAATAAGTAGATATGAATAAAACGTGAGTCAAATTCTGCGCTGAACAAATTGTTTAAAACAGTGATTATAGGCAACCCAATAACTAGAACGTGTATTAGGTTGCCTATAATCGTTGTTGTATGTGAGTGTTTTTTTTTAACTTCACTGTATATCGGTGTTTTTAAGCGTGGCGCATGGAGTAAAATTTCGAGTTTAGAAAAGCCTAATTTGGATTGGCCGCTCCGCTTCGCTACGCGGCCAATCCAAATTCTTAGGCTTTTCTAAACTCGAAATTTTACTTCATGCTTAGTCTGGGAGTGGAAAACACTCGTTAAACGCCTTAAGTTAAACGCTTTGAAACAACGAATTCCCGCAAATTTAAAAAAACGCTGTAATTATCAGGATATGTATACTCAAAAGAAAAATGCCCTGTATGTTTTGTTGTAAACGTGTTTTAAACATTTTTTTAATTGTTAATGTTTTAAACGCTGTTTCAATGAAAAAAACACGTTTTGTAACAAAAACCCTGGGATGCGGTGTGAATGTGTCGTGACATCCAAATATATGTTAAATGAAATACAGCGTTATTCAAAAAGAAGGAGCAGATTTCAAACATTTATTTCTTCCAAACTATTAAAGGTAGATACACAATTCCAATTTCCTGGACAGACAACAGTTTAAAATTTAAGCAGTCGGGGTAAAGATTTCAACCGCGGCCGCATTGGCGCTGTTGCTTGTCATGGTAATCAAGACAATCGTCTCTAGTAAAATGGCGGCACAACAAGAAACAGCATTTTGTGTGCTGCAATTAGCAAAACTAGAGTCCATTGTTGAAAGTTTAACGTGCTTTTATCCCCCTTATGCGTGACACTCTTAAAAATCTGCGATATCAAATTGTTGAAGCTGTGAATTCGATAACTAGAAACCAGCTGATTAGTGCGTGGCAAGAAATAAGCCACTGTTTTAATATTTGTCGTGTAACACATGATACTTATTGTTGGGGGGGAGAATCAGTTTCTGTGTACTGTATTTTTAATTTCATCAGCCAAGATCAGAAGTGCCGGCATCGGGGGCGCACAAGGGGTGACGGATCACTACTGCCACTTACTTTTAGTCCATTCCGCACCGCTAACTTCCGATTTGGGTGATGTAGACGATTTCTTAACGAATTAAGTCTTTACACAACAAACTAAACTTTAAACCAATCTAGTGAGAAAACTCGCGTGGCCATTCCACTCGAACGACACACACTTTTTTTCCGTTTCGGTGGTGTAAGTGACAGCAGTTGTCGCCAGATACCGCCGCCATACAGACCCCCAAGATGCATGGCAGTTTTCTAATTCACGACTGAACACTCATATTGAATGCATAAAAAATTTAACTTTTCTCTTTCCAGAAACGTTGGAATTGTGTGTCTCTCTTTTGTAATTTGAAAAAAATAAATGTTTGTTATCTGTTCCTTCATTTTGAATAACCCCGTATATAAAATCATCGTTAGTGGCTGAATAGTATAAAACCTATGCCAAATAAACCGAAAACAAAATCTTTAAACAAAATTCTAATCACATAAAGACAATTTATCATAAAGAAAAATTGAGTTTGTCAATAGGTTGCAGAATATTTATAAAATATAAACTAATGACTTAATCCTTTACCTAGCCCTACCAGTTTTGTGTACCTGTTTCGACGACACACTTCTACATTCCTGTAAGTTTCCTGTTTATTTTATTTTAATATTTTTGCATTGAAAGTCTAAAGCAAAGCTATACTGATGAGGGATAAATCTCGAAACGCGTCTGTAGATGGCTTAAGACAATTAAAATTCATTCCCTATAATTTTTTCAATTTATTTCAATTTCCTTTTGTTTCATTTAGTTTGGTTAGAGAATAGTTTGACCTGATGTTGCATTTTGCATATAAATTATGCATAGAACAGCATTGCTGTCGTGTAACGCAAATATTCATTGTATAATTCAATATCTGTTGGGGTATTAGCTCGAGAAGTAGTTGTTTCAATGAATATTTGGAGACAAACTTTTTGCAGAAAGTCGATATTAATTTTAATTCGTTTTTATATTTTAAAATTCTAATCATAGAGTTTGGTAGGGAACCTCCCTAAATATCGACCTAATCCGATACTGTCCATAAATATAATAATTCTTCAAACTGTCTGAACGTCTGAGAAAACATTATTTGGGATAATTATCAATTTTTTTGTTTCATATACCGTAATGTTGATGATAACTAATATGACTACTATTTTATTCTAATTTAATAGTTGAGGCTGTTACTTGGTGAAATTCCATACCAACACTTTTAGTAAATGAAACACTTGGTTAACATTTCGCTGCTTATTGATTGACACTGCAAAAATTATTTCGCCACACAGTAACTTCATCAGCCAGATGAATAATGATTCATCTGCCTGATGAAGCCACTGCGTGGTGAAACAATTGTTGCAGTGTCAAGCAATAAACAGTGAAATCTTAACCAAGTGTGTTATTTACTAAAACTGTTTAATTTATTGTATTTTTACGAATTACTATTTAACAATATGAATTATTACGGTCGGTCAAACCTAAAGGCAACTTTAACCATTTAAGTTTGTTAACGGATGGGCTCAATTACTTTTAATTGTCAATTTAACATTCTCACACACATATACAAATAGACAAACCAAATTGGATTAATCAACACTGATTAAAATATCAATCATAATGGACGTGATTATGTAATTAAGAAGTTAACCATTATAGCGGTAATATTCATCTAATTTTAGTGAATATTAATAATTTAGTTTCACGTTTGAAATATTTTCAATTGTTTGCATGTAATTTGAAAAAAAAGCAAATTAAGATTTTTTTTAAATTGTAGATATTTTCGTTAATTTTTAACTGTTCAATTTCCATAAAAACTTGTTTAAGGCTATATCAAAAAATGGTAAATGTATACATTTATAAAAGCGCAAATTTTTAAAACTCTGCGTCTCTTCAAATAACCGAGATGCTTATGCATTTTTATGAAATACAGAGTGGCGCAAAACTACCGATATGGTTTGAATGTTTAATAACTTTTTAAATTTATTTATATTTTTTATTTCAATTTCAGAATTTTGTGAAGAAAACTTGGGGAATTTGAAATGAAACAGTACACAACAGAACAGCGATCAAAAATTGTTGAATTTTATTTTGAAAATCAACGGTCAATTGTTTTGACGCAGCGTGCTTATCGTCGTTTTCTTAATATGCGTACTGGACCTTCAGCATCAACAATAAACCGCCTGGTTGCAAATTTTCGAAAACATGGTACAGTAAGACACATTCCATGTACCGGAAGACCACGTACGGTCCACACGAAAGACAATATCCAACGTGTTGTGGATAGTGTGCAGAACAGTCCAGAAATGTCAACAAGAAGACGTACGGCACAACTGGGGCTATCGGGGAGGTCCGTTCAGAGGATTTTTGCCACATTGCACATGTTCCCGTACAAGGTTCAGCTTGTGCAAGAATTGAAGCCGATAGACTACCAACAACGGCTTGATTATGCCATCTCATTCCGACAAAAAGCAGAAGAAAATCGCGATTTCATTAACAATTTTATAATGAGCGATAAAGCCCATTTCCAATTGTATAGTTTCGTTAACAAGCAAAATTGCAGGATATGGGCTACGGAGAATCCAAGAACAGTTCATCAGCGACAATTACACCCACTTAAGTGTACTGTTTGGTGCGGTGTATCGTCTAAAAGGATCATTGGTCCATATTTTTTTGAAAATGCATATGGCGCCTCAGTTACGGTTAATGGTGCTGAATATCGAACGATGCTGAACAATTTTTTGAGGCCAACTGTGGAAAACCATCCACAGTTGTGGTTCCAACAAGATGGAGCCACAGCTCACACTACAAGGGACACAATGGCTCTGTTACAGGACCTCTTTGGCGAACGCATTATTTCGCGCAGAAGCTATTTCAATTGCCCCCCACGTTCACCGGATTTAACAGCTCCAGACTGTTTTCTTTGGGGTTATTTGAAAGAAAGGGTATACGTAAATAAGCCAGCGACCATACCAGAGCTAAAACAAAACATTCGCAACGAAATTCAAGCCATAACACGGGAAATTTTACGAAAAGTTATGGAAAGTGTACTGGAAAGAGCACGAATGTGCGAAGCCGAAAATGGCCGCCACTTGCGCGATATAATTTTTTATACTTAAGCCAAAAATATTCCCCATTAATATACTGTACAACAACAACAAAATAATAATAATTAACCATTAAGTAAAAAAGTTATTAAACATTCAAACCATATCTGTAGTTTTGCGCCACCCTGTACTTACACCCCGTATTTCACCGAACAGCATGTTTTATGATGATTTGAAACACTTGCTGTTAAACACTTGACTAATTAAAAACACTTGGTTTGTTTCACTATTTGAATAGTAAAACAAACTAAGTGTTTCTAATTTATCCTTTAATATTATTTCAAAATGTTCCACTAAGTGATAAAGGAGAAAGTTATTCAAGAAAAAAAAACACTTTGTTAAATTTCACTAATATTAGTGACATTTAAGCAAGTGTTTTTTTTTTTCAAATGATAGTTAAATATGTTTCACAGCGTGAAAGATCAGAAACTTGTTCAAGATGTTTTATGATGTGCTGCACGTACAGAGGAGGCCCTAGCAGGGTTAGATATTCAGCAGTGCAGGCACTTACTGAGTACGCAATCGAGTGCTTTGAGAATGATACATTCTGTATTAGTACATTCGTTGATCTCAGCAAGGCATTCGATTGTGTAAATCATAATGTTCTCATAGGAAAACTTAGAAAATATGCATTTAACAAGACTAGTATTGAGCTTCTTGAATCCTACCTTTCTGGCAGAAAACAAAAAGTGTGTATGAACAGGAAGGAATCCCATTACCTTAATATTCAAACCGGTGTACCACAAGGGTCTGTACTAGGGCGTTTGTTATTCTTAATATTCATTAATGATCTGCCAGATAGCGTAGGATTGAATAACCTCATACTATTTGCAGATGACACAACCATTCTTAGCCACAGCAAAGACTTGAATTAGGCTATTGAGATAAGTCAGTTAAATGTAAATAACACCACGAAATGGTTCTCCTCAAATAAATTATGTGTCAATACTGGAAAAACGAATGAAATGCTATTAACTTTGAAAAAACTCCCAAATTCAGCGCAGAATATTCCACAAATATTTGCTTTTTAGGAATGCATGTTGATACGAAACTAACGTGGGCTAATCATGGGGAACATCTAAGTAGTACAATAAATAAATCAATATAAGGATTAAGAGCACTTAAAAATAAAGTATCAAAGGATACGTTATTAACAGCATACTATGGTACATTGCATTGCCACCTATCGTATGGTATCCGCATCTGGGGCCATGCTTCTTGCAAACATCGTCTATTCGGGTTACAAAGGAGAGCAGTTAGACTAGTGGCCGGTATAGGTTATCAGGATGACTGTAAACCTTATTTCAGACAGTTACGTATACTTACACTACCATGTATGTACATCTTAGACTGTCTGATGTTTGCTAAACTTAACCTAAGTAACCACGACTATAATACTAGAGGCAAAGAGGACATAATTACATCCCAATTACGATTATGCAAATCTCGAACCGGTACCAGGTATCACTGCATTAAGTTTTTCAACCATCTAAGTATTCCAATTCGGAATATGCCTCCAGGTAGCTTTAAAAAAAACTGTGATAAGATTTTTATGTGATAACGCATTTTATATTGATGGCGAATATTTTTCTAAGTGTTTTTAATCAACTCGTGTTCATGTTATGTTATCATTTTATTCTATTTAATTTTTACTATAGTATTTTTAATACCCATTTGGAATATGGAATAATGTAGTAGAAAATGTACTGCAACAGCACTGGCAAAATTACATCAACCACACAGAGAAAATAATTTCTGAGGCATGGGAGGTAGAAAATAAATTGGACTTGTTAAATATCGAACCAATGGTGATCTCTGTGTCGAATGAATCCGACGACGAACCATCTTTATCAGAAAGCGAAGGTATTAATCAACAAGATATTTAGACTTTAAACTTTTAAAATCACTTCGTCATTTATTTAATATAATTGAACCGTTATTAAATTTTATTACTGCTTGTTACAATCATGATTATTTTGTTACAGTTAGTTTACTTTGTATTTATAGCAGGGCCATTGCTAATTTATTTCTCACCATATTATAGATATTTTATATTTTTACACACCTTCTTGCTTTGGATAGAATTATATTTTATAACTAACTTAAATACCGATGTGAAGATAGCCACGGATTTTCCAGCCACGGATTTTGGCGCCTCCACCATCACACGAATTATGGAACAGATTCCCCAGATTTTCAAAAATTCATAACTCCCAAACCGCATATTTTATTTTCAAAATTTCTTCAATAATTGTTTAAACAATATATCTAGACCGAGCATACATGGTCAAAATGTTGTCACTCTTATTTGTTAATTATTTATATAATATATTGCTGCACCGCTCATACCAAATATTAAAAAAATCATATCTCTTAAAAATCCTATTTTATTTTCCAAATTTATTCACTAATTGTTTAAACAATATATCTAGACCGAGTATAGATGGTCAAAATGTTGTCACTCTTATTTGTTAATTATTTATATAATATATTGCTGTCCCGCGTATAGCACCGTTCATACCAAATATTAAAAAAATCATATCTCTTAAAAATCCTATTTTATTTTCCAAATTTCTTCACTAATTGTTTAAACAATATATCTAGACCGAGCATACATGGTTAAAATGTTGTCACTCTTATTTGTTAATTATTTGTATAATATATTGCTGTCCCGCGTATAGCACCGTTCATACCAAATATTAAAAAAATCATATCTCTTAAAAATCCTATCTTATTTTCCAAATTTCTTCACTAATTATTTAAACAATATATCTAGACTACGCATAGATGGTCAAAATGTTGTCACTCTCATTTGTTAATTATTTAAATAATATATTGCTGTCCCGCGTATAGCACCGTCAAAAAAATCATATCTCTTAAAAATCCTATCTTATTTTCCAAATTTCTTCACTAATTATTTAAACAATATATCTAGACTAAGCATAGATGGTCAAAATGTTGTCACTCTCATTTGTTAATTATTTAAATAATATATTGCTGTCCCGCGTATAGCACCGTCATACCAAATATTAAAAAAATCATATCTCTTAAAAATTCTATTTTATTTTACAAATTTCTGCACTAATTGTTTAAACAATATATCTAGACCGAGTATAGATGGTCAAAATGTTGTCACTCTTATTTGTTAATTATTTATATAATATATTGCTGTCCCGCGTATAGCACCGTTCATACCAAATATTAAAAAAATCATATCTCTTAAAAATCCTATTTTATTTTCCATATTTCTTCACTAATTGTTTAAACAATATATCTAGACCGAGTATAGATGGTCAAAATGTTGTCACTCTTATTTGTTAATTATTTTTATAATATATTGCTGTCCCGCGTATAGCACCGTTCATACCAAATATTAAAAAAATCATATCTCTTAGAAATCCTATTTTATTTTCCAAATTTCTTCACTAATTGTTTAAACAATATATCTAGACCGAGTATAGATGGTCAAAATGTTGTCACTCTTATTTGTTAATTATTTATATAATATATTGCGGTGCTATACGCGGGACAGCAATATATTATATAAATAATTAACAAATAAGAGTGACAACATATTGACCATCTATACTCGGTCTAGATATATTGTTTAAACAATTAGTGAAGAAATTTGGAAAATAAAATAGGATTTTTAAGAGATATGATTTTTTTAATATTTGGTATGAACGGTGCTATACGCGGGACAGCAATATATTATATAAATACTTAACAAATAAGAGTGACAATATTTTGACCATCTATACTCGGTCTAGATATATTGTTTAAACAATTAGTGAAGAAATATGGAAAATAAAATAGGATTTTTAAGAGATATGATTTTTTTAATATTTGGTATGAACGGTGCTATACGCGGGACAGCAATATATTATATAAATAATTAACAAATAAGAGTGACAATATTTTGACCATCTATACTCGGTCTAGATATATTGTTTGAACAATTAGTGAAGAAATTTGGAAAATAAAATAGGATTTTTAAGAGATATGATTTTTTTAATATTTGGTATGAACGGTGCTATACGCGGGACAGCAATATATTATATAAATAATTAACAAATAAGAGTGAAAACATTTTGACCACCTATACTCGGTCTAGATATATTGTTTAAACAATTAGTGAAGAAATTTGGAAAATAAAATAGGATTTTTAAGAGATATGATTTTTGTAATATTTGGTATGAACAGTGCTATACGCGGGACAGCAATATATTATATAAATAATTAACAAATAAGAGTGACAACATTTTGACCATCTATACTCGGTCTAGATATATTGTTTAAACAATTAGTGAAGAAATTTGGAAAATAAAATAGGATTTTTAAGAGATATGATTTTTTTAATATTTGGTATGAACGGTGCTATACGCGGGACAGCAATATATTATATAAATAATTAACAAATAAGAGTGACAACATTTTGACCATCTATACTCGGTCTAGATATATTGTTTAAACAATTAGTGAAGAAATTTGGAAAATAAAATAGGATTTTTAAGAGATATGATTTTTTTAATATTTGGTATGAACGGTGCTATACGCGGGACAGCAATATATTATATAAATAATTAACAAATAAGAGTGACAACATTTTGACCATCTATACTCGGTCTAGATATATTGTTTAAACAATTAGTGAAGAAATTTGGAAAATAAAATAGGATTTTTAAGAGATATGATTTTTTTAATATTTGGTATGAACGGAGCTATACGCGGGACAGCAATATATTATATAAATAATTAACAAATAAGAGTGACAACATTTTGACCATCTATACTTGGTCTAGATATATTGTTTAAGCAATTAGTGAAGAAATTTGGAAAATAAAATAGGATTTTTAAGAGATATGATTTTTTTAATATTTGGTATGAACGGTGCTATACGCGGGACAGCAATATATTATATAAATAATTAACAAATAAGAGTGACAACATTTTGACCATCTATACTTGGTCTAGATATATTGTTTAAGCAATTAGTGAAGAAATTTGGAAAATAAAATAGGATTTTTAAGAGATATGATTTTTTTTATATTTGATATGAATGGTGCTATACGCGGGACAGCAATATATTATATAAATAATTAACAAATAAGAGTGAAAACATTTTGACCATCTATACTCGGTCTAGATATATTGTTTAAGCAATTAGTGAAGAAATTTGGAAAATAAAATAGGATTTTTAAGGGATATGATTTTTTTTATATTTGGTATGAATGGTGCTATACGCGGGACAGCAATATATTATATAAATAATTAACAAATAAGAGTGACAACATTTTGACCATCTGTACTTGGTCTAGATATATTGATTAAACAATTAGTGAAGAAATTTGGAAAATAAAATAGGATTTTTAAGAGATATGATTTTTTTAATATTTGGTATGAACGGTGCTATACGCGGGACAGCAATATATTATATAAATAATTAATAAATAAGAGTGACAACATTTTGACCATCTATACTCGGTCTAGATATATTGTTTAAACAATTAGTGAAGAAATTTGGAAAATAAAATAGGATTTTTAAGAGATATGATTTTTTTAATATTTGGCATGAACGGTGCTATACGCGGGACAGCAATATATTATATAAATAATTAACAAATAAGAGTGACAACATTTTGACCATCTATACTCGGTCTAGATATATTGTTTAAACAATTATTGAAGAAATTTTGAAAATAAAATATGCGGTTTGGGAGTTATGAATTTTTGAAAATCTGGGGAATCTGTTCCATAATTCGTGTGATGGTGGAGGCGCCAAAATCCGTGGCTGGAAAATCCGTGGCTATCTTCACATCGGTAACTTAAATATCTTAAAAGTGCAGAGTATTTTTCGTAATTCGAGTTTTGCTCGGGGAAACGTTTTGAAAATTCAATCTAAATTCGAAAACCATTACGTGTTTGGATCTTTAAGCCTGTATAATATATTTTGTGAAACTTTTAGTTGTATTACAATAACATAACAGAACAACGTACATACACAATATTATGTTCCATATTATGAAATTAATTAATATTTGTGATCCTACGCCGCCACTGGTTATATTGAATATCAAGTTACTCCACCAATGCCCTAAGAATAATGGTCTAGATGTCAGCCATTTGACACGACAAATTCCTAACCTAATTTTGTGTGTGTGTTCAAGATGCCACATACGTTAAGTCACTAAAACGATTGGTACTTAAAAATAGGTATTAAAAATACTATATATGTGTTCTATTAGTGTTTATTAGTTAGGTTGTTAAATTAGTTATAGTATTAAATTAGTTATAAATCTTAAGCTGTATCATCTGACTTGTGTAAAACTGTGTTCTTCTGGCACCAATAAATTGAAATTGAAAATTGAATTGATATCTAAAGCAAGGCAACACCAAACAAAACTAAAGCTAGGCAACCCTACACCCAAGGCTCACTGTCAGGTTTAATAGGGCTAATCAAATCAATTTATTTTGTTTATTACATAAATTATTCGATAAGGAAAATGCTGGATAAAATTGTGTTATAAAAATGAGCGCATACTTTATTTTATCCCTCGAGCATGTATTTTTAACGACCCACACACTGAACATTGAACATTATACTCCTACCATAAACTTGTGTGTATCTAAGATTGTATTTTATGGTAGTCATTCTGTCTGAATCCCCATTAATGGCCAATATTATCCCTCTCGAAATTTACTGCACTCTGTTTCAACCGATGTTACTCAATCGTCTTTCTTTGGCAGACATAAAAGTAACTTCATTGTAGTTTTCTAACACTAGTATTTTAATCTACATACAATTAAATACTAGAATGAGGTATTAATAAAAAAACACTACAAATCAGATATACCGGGTGTTGACTTGGCGGACGCAACATAGGAAATCACATGTAAATTTTAAAGTGTTCAAATATTGGCTTCTCTATTTATTTCAGTTTTCAGTTTTTTGTAGAGGGATAAATTCTAAATTTATGAATGTTCACACTTAACACTTTACGTTTCTCTAAATTAAAATAATTAAGAAAAAGTAATGTGATTTTATAAAAATAATGATATACCATGGAATTGATACAACAATTGCGGATAATCCCTGTTTTTTTTAAGTTCAATTTAAAGCTTTAAACAAGTGTTTTCCACTCCCAGACTAAGCATAAAGTAAAATTTCGAGTTTAGAAAAGCCCCGTGAAAATTTGTCGAGGGTCGCGCAGCGACCCGAGACAAATTTTCTGGGCTTTTCTAAACTCGAAATTTTACTTCATGCGCCACGCGTATAAAACACTAAAATATTTTCAAATGTATGTATATTCGAAGTTCACTTAAAATCTGTGTTTTATACGCGTGGCGCATGAAGTAAAATTTCGAGTTTAGAAAAGCCCAGAAAATTTGTCTCGGTTCGCTGCGCGACCCTCGACAAATTTTCACGGGGCTTTTCTAAACTCGAAATTTTACTTCATGCTTAGTCTGGGAGTGGAAAACACTCGTTTAAAGCTTTAAATTAAACTCTTTTAAAAATCAACGAACGTCAGAAAATTTACACCTAAAATAATTAGGAAAAAGTAATGTGATTTTATAAAAATAATGACATGCCATGGAATTGATACAACAATTGCGGATATTCCCTGATTATTTTAAAGTTCAATTTAAAGCTTAAAACAAGTGTTTTCCACTCCCAGACTAAGCATGAAGTAAAATTTCGAGTTTAGAAAAGCCCTGTGAAAATTTGTCGAGGGTCGCGCAGCGACCCGAGACAAATTTTCTGGGCTTTTCTAAACTCGAAATTTACTTCATGCGCCACGCGTATAAAACACTATAATATTGTCAAATTTATGTATATTCTAACTTCACTTAAAATCTGTGTTTTATACGCGTGGCGCATGAAGTAAAATTTCGAGTTTAGAAAAGCCCCGTGAAAATTTGTCTCGGGTCGCTGCGCGACCCTCGACAAATTTTCACGGGGCTTTTCTAAACTCGAAATTTTACTCCATGCTTAGTCTGGGAGTGGAAAACAGTCGTTTAAAGCTTCAAATTGAACTCATTTAAAAATTAACGAATGTCAGAAAATTTACAGCTAAAATAATTAAGAAAAAGTAATTTAATTTTATAAAAATAATGACATACCATATGGAATTGATACAACAATTGCGGGTGTCAAAATAGCACAAGATATTGCTGTTACTTAATTCACGACAAAAAACATAACGCAAATATCGTGATAACTGTGGTCTGCATAATACCACTTTATTAGGAGGATTTTTTCTTGTATAGTGTAAATCATTTCGAAAACATTTACTTTCATCAAGTGACTGCGATATCCTTTGCCATTTTGACACCCGCAATTGTTGATTCAATTCCATGGCACGTCATTATTTGTATAAAATCACATTACTTTTTCTTAATTATTTTAACTTAGAGAAACGTAAAGTGATAAACGTTAACGCGAATGAATTGAAAATTATTTCCTCTACAAAAAAGGTTCTAAAACAGATAGAGGAACCAAAATTTGACCATTTCAAAATTTACATGGGATTTCCTATGTTGCGTCCGCAAGTCAACATCCGGTATATATACTTGCTGCAAATTTTATTTGTTGCGTTATTGATTTTGTGTAGATTTTATATTCAAGTAGATATTATTATCAATCTTAAAATGAAATCTTTGTTTTAGAAATGTAAGAGGACCGGAAACATGCAAGGAAGTGTTTTGATTTAATTATTCCAAGTATCAGTTAGTTTACAAAAGACAACTTAATATAAATCAGTCAAACAAGCCAAGTGTTTTAATCAAAGTTTTACTATGTATTAGCTTAGTATTCCATAGTTTCAGAAACAATTTATAAATTTGTGAGTGTTGAAAAAATAATAATACCAATAAATTTAAATATATTATTTTCAACAAATTAATTTACAACTAAAGTTATAGGGACAATCTATGTATAATATATAATATTATGGGGAATGGTAAATGTATTGTCTAGATAATGCTGCTATTATTTATGTATACAAAATCTCATTAAAATGTATATTAAAGTCAGAGTAGGTATATGTTGATGTTTAATAACTGTAAATTAATGGATTAATCGGGATGTGTGACGTCCTTTGATGATGGTTTCGTATATGAGCAACAAACTTTGCCAGCCTACCACAAACAGAGCTTTAATAAAGCTTCCATGGATATAGGCACGTAAAATAATAACAGTATATTCCCTTATATTAAAATTGTACTATAGAGACATTTATAGTCATCCTATAAAAAAATATTACTGAAGATAAAATATTTCAATATTCTTTAAATATTATAAAATGAATATTCAATAAATAATATAATAATAATATTAATAAAAATAAATTTAATTTTTCCAACAGAAGATACATTATACAATATAAATTATACATGATTATAACATTCTGTTAAAGAAAATATAAGATATAATTCAGATGTGTACGAAATGTACACTCTGATCTTCCACTACACCTTAAAATATTACATATACTACTAAATAATACTACCAAATAATACAACGAACACACATGTATTACTAAAAAAAAAAGAAAAAACAATATTGAATATATTAAACTTAATTGGACTGAATTTGTGTTCAGTATTCCGTCACCAGATACCCACAGACGCGTTTCGGACTTCAAGGTCCTCTTCAGTGTGGTCCCGACCCAGTGCTGAGGAATACTGAACATTGGGTCGGGACCACACTGAAGAGGACCTTGAAGTCCGAAACGCGTCTGTGGGTATCTGGTGCCGGAATACTGAACACAAATTCAATTTTAATATTTGTTTTCTGGTTTCACAAACAGAATTCTGCTCGTTCGTGGACGAAACAGTGACCTGTATATGCACTTTGTGCAATGGTGCACTGACGATGCCACTATGAAGCATTAGATGGCGTTAGCTATCGATATCCATTAATAGTTAATTGGACTGTTCTAAAAATAACATATTAAATAAACGCTTTTTAAAATAAACTCTGGAATCGATTTTAGTCCAGAATAAAGGCAATTTATTTAAGAAGTTGACAATTGTAAAATGGAACGATCTCTCATATAATGTTGCTGTTTTGTGTGCTGGTGGCGATAATCTTCCTCAACTTTTAATAGTAATATTATGAACATCACTTCTACAACACAGTTTTTCAAATAAATAAATAGATGTTTTTTGTTTGACTATATTATAATATAAACAATAGCTTTGCAGTTTTCGACGGTTCTCCATGTTTAGCCATTTTAAATCCCCGAGTTTATGACTTATTCTATCACGCCTGCGCAATCCATAAATCAGTCTGATACACGCGTTTTGAACTCTTTGAATCCGTGACTTAGCAGCTTGGTAAGACACGAATTGATTAGAGAAAAGCAGTGGGTGAATTGTGATAAAACTATCGTTTTACAGAGCAAGATTTTAATATTTTTATTCAAAAATTCGCGGTTATGGTAAATGCGTCTTAAATTGCGGAAAGCTGTATTTATGCATTTTTATGTGAAGCTACGATATCTAAAAGTATTATTCATCACAATACCAACATTTTTTCCATTCGTGCTGAATGGGATCGCCTCGTTATTAATTAAAGGTTTAAATGTTAGGTAACACTTCAGCGCATTTTATTTTTGGCCCAAACAACAAATAAGTTGATTTTGATGGATTTAACAGGAGACTATGTGATATTGATACTTGATTTAATGTGTTCAGATCTTCCTTTAATTTTAGTAATGCATCATGGAATTGATGAGAATGAAATGAAATGTATATTTGAGTATCGTCGGCGTACATGTGATAATTACAGTAAGAGATTCTGGTTATTATATTTGAAGAATATATAGTATATAACAATGGCCCTACAATTGACCCCTGAGGGACACCTGATGCTACAACATCAGAGACATTATGAAATAAATATTGTTGAATATACAGGGCTATTCAAATAGGAGGGACAGATTTCAAACATTTATTTCTTCCAAACTACAAAAGGTAGAACTATAATTCCAACGTTCCTGGACCGACAAAAGTGTAAAATTTGAACAGTCCAGGCAGAAGTTCCAACCACGGCCGCATTGGCGCTGTTACTTGTCATTTTGATTGTCTGTAATAAAATGACGATACAACAAGAAAAAGCACTTTGTGTGCTGCAATTAGCAAAACCAGAGTCTATTATTGAAGTTTAACGTGATTTTTACCGCTTCGTCAGTGGCATCGAAAATTCGTAGACGATGGTTGCATCTACAAACAGAAAATCATGGACGTCCCGTGATTTTATGTTTGTAGATGCAACGCATATCGAATGAAAATGTCGAGCGTATTCGTACAGTCTACGAAAGGAGCCCAACAAAAATCACTGCACGGAAAACACATGGTGTTCATATTGAATGCATAAAAAATTAAACTTTTCTTTTTCTACGAACGTTGGAATTGTGTTTCTATCTTTTGTAGTTTGGAAGAAATAAATGTTTAAAATCTGTTTCTTTATTTCGAATAATTAATAGTGTTTGGTACTAGCGTTCATTCAGAAATATACAAAGATACACGATACGGTTCACTAACATATAGTGGTAATTTAAGCCAAAATATTAGTAAATATTTCAAAAAATCAGACATTAAAATAGCCTTTAAAACAAATAACACTCTCTCAAAAATAATAAAAAAAACAGTAAAGACAAAACTGAAAGAGGTCAACGCTGTGGAGGTTATCAGTTAAATTGTGGTGATTGTCCTAAGGTATATATTGGACAAGCAGGAAGAGCATTTGAGGAACGAATTAATGAACACCATAAAGCATTCCTAAATGATAAGGACACCTCAACATATGCTAATCATTTAAAAGAAGAACACCGCCATTTCAACATATAATTTAAAATCCTCCACATCGCCAGCAAAGGAAGAAAATTAAACTTAATGGAAAACTTGGAAATAAATTAAAAACATTCATCAGGCCTTTTGCTGAACGAACAAATCGAACTCTCCAACTCTCCACTGCCCAGGCTGAGAAAATATCCTCGCTCCACATCCATGTCATAAAACTGTGTATATATAATGTAAATTTGTCTGTAAATAACACCATTAACATTCTTCACCTGAAGAAGCTACAGCGTAGCGAAACAATTGTAGTAAAAGTAAATACAAAAAAGTTGAAAATCAGAAATATTTTATTTATTAATTTATTAAAGTAATCATGGATTTTCAAAAATTAAGTGCCTCAGTAATCAACGATACTAGCGTACTCTGACTGTAATATTTTTTCGATCTGGTTTGTGTAGTTTGTTTTTTTGATTATTTTTTTGTAAATGTCATAACATGTTTTCAATTTATCATTAAATAAAAAATTGTTAATTCTGACGAGGTAAACTAAACTCTGTTGTTGTTAATTAACAATACACGATACTTCGAATGAGTCTTCAGAACCAGGAGGACAGCATCGTTCGCGAAAAATAAATAGAATAACAAAATTCAAATATTTTTATGATTTCCATATACAGTTGTAATTTATCTAATTTTTAGAATATAATAAAACTAGTTTCTTTAAATCTTGAAGAATAGTTCTGATCGAGTTTATTGTGTAACCTCGTTTACGTAATAAAATCCTATAGTTCCCAAGGTGGGCTTCAATCTCGCTTTTCCGACATTTTCTACCAAAAAAGACCCCCCAAAAATTTCTCCCACACTGAGGGGAGGGGAACGGGGCGACGTTTATATCTCACCCTGAGGGAGGGGGAGCACCACTTAACCCCTAACCATATAAACACGTGATCATCCTTAAATCACGCATAAAATGTAAATTTTTACGATCCACCTTTCCCATATAAATATGCTACTTTCGGACAGGTTTGTTCGATAACGGAAAACTTTTCTCTATTTACACACACACACGCGCACCATCGCGCACACAAAATATGCCTGAGGAAGTACAAACACACACACATATACACACATAAACAGACACAAACAGAGACTTGTCGATTGAAGAAGGAAACGTGGAGAAAAGTTTTTCCCTGAAGGATATTGGGTAATATTTAATGAGTTTCCGGGGGTTGATATTTCCGAACTTAAGCATAACTTAAGTGTTTCTTTTTTATTTATATGCTATTTATATACGGAGAGTTTTATATAATACTGAACATTGTACGGTTTTTACTGAAACGCATTTCATTACCTATAGTTTCTAATTGTGATTCAAATTACACCTAACCTCAAAATTAAACTTGTCAAATTGTATCTTTAATTTGGTTGGCGCTCCCTTTGTGGTACATCTTCATAATAATTTAAATAAAACACTTAACTTTGTTTGACCACTTTTATTTTTACTTTTCAGTGACTATAGTTTCGACTACAAGCTAGTCATTATAAAGCTTAGTTTGATAATGACTAGCTTAAAGTCGAAACTGTTTTTACTATTTTTACTTTTCAGTGACTATAGTTTCGACTACAAGCCAGTTATTATCAAACCTAGTTTGATAATGACTAGCTTGTAGTCGAAACTATAGTCACTGAAAAGTAAAAATAAAAGTGGTAAAACAAAGTTAAGTGTTTTAATTAAATTTTCAAACTGTGTTCAATGCTTAGACTCGTTTTAGTACAAATCGAACATACAAAAATTAACGTTCAACGTGTGTTCTAATGTTCGGTTTTACATAAAACTCTCTGTCTTTATATAAAGGGTGTCTCAAAATTACTTGACATTTTAATTTATTAATAAAACATATTATTTATTATAAACGTACAAATGTTTTTATTTTAATATAAGGTACAAACATGGAGGTTATGTGTGGAACCCGATAAATGGGCGCCTTGACCTTGTTTGCAAACGGTCATTCTTTTGACAAAATGATCAGTGACATTTTGGCATAATTGCGAACTAATTTCATTAATGGTGCGTCTAATTTCTTCCTTGAGCTCCGGAAAACCCCAAAGAAAGAAGTCTAGTGGCGTCAAATCGCACGATCTTGGTGGCCAATTCACATCGCCGACTATAGCACGACTATGGAATTTTGTCTGCAATAACTGCATTGTTTCGTTCGCAGATTGGCAGATGGCACCATCTTGTTGAAAGAATATGTCTTCCAAGTCCATGCCGTTGGTTATCATGTCACGATAACGAACACCATAGACAAAAATGGGGGTAAAAGGAACATTACAAGCTAATTATCACACCAATTCACAGAAATACATTCCAAAAATGATTGGAAATGCATACAGGGTTTTCCCATTGGAAATCCAATGTCCACCCCTGTATCGGTGTCGCTTTCAGGGAATATTTCGAAAAAGATTATTTTTGCTTTCCAAAAACACGCAGGTAGTTATAGACACATTTTATGCGAGGCGAAATAGAACCGATTTAGCATCCTTGTCGGCGCGCACCAACTACCCCCCCGCGCTGGTCAGCCGCAGTGCCGGTAGCCGCAAGGTTGTTTAATGATTATAATTTTATTGAGGGTATTCAAGTTCGATTTTTATTGCTCAGCAAAAGAGCGGTGAATAGACTATAACAGCATTTCCCGCAGCATTCTCGAAAAAGTACGGCCCAATCACTCCTCCAACCCAAAATCCGCACGAAGCAGTGACTCGTGGTGGATGATGCATGGGAAGCTGTTGGATCACTAGTGGATTTTCGGTCCTCCAAATTCTACAGTTTTGATTATTCACGTATCCATTAAGTTGGAAATGCACCTAATCGCTGAAGATGATTTGCTTCGAAAAATACCCATCGGTTTGTTGATGCTCCACTATCTAATTCGCGAATGTACGGCGTTGCGCATGATCTGCTGGTTGCAGGTTTTGTGTCAATTGGATCTTGTAAGCATGCAAATGCAGATCTTAAGTCAAAATTCGCTGCACAGAGCATCGTGAAACGTCCAATTGCTGAGCACGATGGCGAATCAAGGTGGAAGGGCTTTCGTCAACACTCGCACTCCCTGCGGCTATGTTTTTTTTTTCTTCTTCTTTTGCGTATTTAATGGCATTGGCATCTAAGCCCGGTTGACCAGTCACAGCATTAATTGAACAAATGTTTGTTTAACCATTTGAATAAATAAATAAATAAATATAGGGGTAGTTATCGAAGAAAAAGGTTATAGGAATGATTGTAGTTATTTTGATAGATTATTGAAGTATCGACTGAATTTAAAATTTGGACTAACGTCCTTCCCGAGGGATAGGAAAAGGAAAATACACGTGCAGTTAGCAGGATGAGGTACACTAGAAGGAAATGCAAGCAATAGGAATATGAAAATGGATGTGACTAAAGGATGCAAAAGGATAGGAGTCTCACCACGTGCTGGATTTGCGTTTTAATTTTTGCGCAGCGGTCTGACCTGCTCGGGATCTAGACACGGACTTCGGCTATGTTTTTAATCGACCGATCGGTACGAGACCGTTTTCTGCTTTTCGCGATTAGAATTGAACCACTAACCTCAATTTTTTTAATTAAATGCACCACAGTGTTGCGAGATGGTGCGATATGATGACCAAAAGACGTGCGGACTTTTCGAACTGTCTCTGCAAAATTTCACCATTTCTGTAATGAATTTTCACAATTTCTAGGCGCTGCTCGATCCTGTAATTATTCATAACTAAACCTCAATACTTCCTAATGCGCAGCTGTCAAAGATTAGTACTCTATCTTCGCCACAAAAAAAAAATGGCGCGCAATTTGAAATATCAAATCATTTTGAGACACCCTTTTATAATTGGAATGGATATTTATCGTCTTAAGTTGTCTTATTAATTAAGACATTGTTTGCGTTTCTGCGAATAACATTTTCGTAAGTTTATATATTATGTTGGAAAATTAAATTCAAATATATATAATCCTGACACAAGGCCGTAGCCACCCAGAAATTTTTAAAACGCTAAATTTTTGTATGTAAAAGCAGCCCTAAAAGAGCAAAACCAATTATTTATGTGAGTTTACTGTCACAATCAATAATTACAGACCGACTCTATTAAAAGAAAAATGTACCGGTAATCTAGCTAATTATATTGACTGGCATAATGGAACCACAGTTGTTTTTTAAAATGACTATATAACTAACATTATTTAATTATAACTTCGAATAAAAACTTTACACATTATTTTTACAAGAGAATAAAATTAACATAACCCCCCAAATTCCACTTAAGCACACAATGTTCATAAATTCCACTAGAAATTATTTTCATTTCGTAAAAAAGCAGCGCAGAAAGTTTGTTATCTTAATTTATGAAGGGTGTCATAAAACGCGTTATAATAAAGTTGTATTGACTGTGTGTACTAAATAAAAGTGAGGTGTGCGTGCATTTCAATAACGCTGGACATGGTATTGCTTTGAATTAATGAAGCCGGATTATTAGATAAGGCCGTTTTTATCAAACACAACACAAAAAAAATACTACCTACATTCTTTCCACGTGAAAAATAAACTTACATTTATATAAAAATATGTGTGTATGTTTGATGGTGTGTATGTGCGTGTGTGGGTGTGTGTGTGTGTGTGTTTGTGCTTTAATTATAACACGACTTGAAATATGCGTTTTAATTTAATTGATATGATTTTATCGCTTTCTTTTTTATAGTAAAGCGGGGTGTTTTAATGTTCAAGAAAAATTATGAGTGATAAGTTATTTCAAAAATAAACAACCAATAGAATTGCTCCATTTTCGTCTCACAGAACATTTTGCAAAAACTTAAAACGTCAATTCCCCGAGGGTAATTATCACTGCTGATAATCCACCTACTTCCAATTGGCTGCAAGTGAAAAGACCCCTGCTTCCAATTGGCTCAAACTGAAAAGACCGCTGCTTTTCAATGCTTTCAATTGGCTCACATGATTTTTTAATGTCTGCCAACTTAACAAATATCAAAAATGTCATTCCGTTTCGAAACGAAAATATTACAGAAAGCGATAAATGAATTGAAGAAGCAACACTCACATACACAACAACACGACAGCAGGTATTTGGAAAATTTCTGAGGATATTTGCGAGGTAAGAAACTATGAATTAATTAAAATTGAATTTGTGTTCAGTATTCCGGCACCAGGTACCCACAGACGCGTTTCGGACTTCAAGGTCCTCTTCAGTGTGGTCCCGACCCAGTGCTGAGGAATACTGAACATTTCTGACTATTTCAAGCCAATATGTGAAAACTATTAATGATTTCGATAGCTAACGCCATCTAATGCTTCATAGTGGCATCGTCAGTGACACGAATGCATATACATACTTTTCTAATCTCGAAATTTTACTTCGTGCTTAGTCTGGGAGTGGAATGCACTTGTTTAAAGCTTTAATTAGTGTTTGTGATTTTAAGATAAGTAAAGTAGTTCATTACAATTATTGATTTATATACCGTGAGGTTTTTTTATCTGTATACATACGAACACAAAGATTTTTTTTTTTAAATCTTAAGATATTCATTGTTTTTGAAAGGGGTTCAAATTGAAGTTACAAACGAGTGTTGTCCACTCCCAGATTAAGCATGAAGTAAAATTTCGAGTTTAGAAAAGCCCTATGAAAATTTGTCGAGGGTCGCGCAGCGACCCGAGACAAATTTTCTGGGCTTTTCTAAACTCGAAATTTTACTTCATGCGCCACGCGTCTAAAACACTGATTTCAAGTGAGGTTCAAATATACATAAATGTCAGTATTTTAGTGTTTTATACGCGTGGCGCATGAAGTAAAATTTCGAGTTTAGAAAAGCCCAGAAAATTTGTCTCGGGTCGCTGCGCGACCCTCGACAAATTTTCACGGGGCTTTTCTAAACTCGAAATTTTACTTCATGCTTAGTCTGGGAGTGGAAATCACCCGTTTTAAGCTTCAAATTGAACTCCTTTAAAAACCCAACAAATATCTAAAGATTTAAAGAAAATAAGCTGAATTTAGAATACGTATACTTTAAAGAATTCATTATTTTAATTCACAATTACTTATGTACGTTCCAACTTGCAGCTTATAGAAACAACCTTTCCATAGAATTTCCGCTGGATCTTAATAAACTAATCAATTTATTTTTTCCTTTTTTCCTTCAACAAATCCGCACTTTAAATTATACCTAACACAGCTGAGAAAGAAAAAAAAACACCGCAACAAGATGAATGTCTTTTAAATCCCCTTTCCTCCCTCTTCCTTCACAACATCCTCGAGTAAAAAAATACTGTTTATATTTATATAAATTGCGGTTCCATTTCCAGATATCAAAAACAACCCCCGAGGAGGGAGGAAATTTATGTGGGTGCATCACAGGACATCTGCACTCGCTCGGACAAATTTAAATAATGTATTTTGTTTTATTTCGACAAATCAAATGACGTATAGCTGTTTGTTTGTTTTCCCAATACAAAAAAAACACAAGCGAATTGAAATACTCGTTTGATATTGTTATTCCGTAGACTGGAAGCAAATGTTATTGAATGTAAAAGGAGAATTAATTTCGAAAGGCAAACATAAGGGTATGTTTGTGTTGAATTTTCCATTTCTGCATGAGATGGCAAATGACGAATTGCTTGGTATTTGTATTTAATTTACGAGATAATTTGATATACGCTAAATACCGTGCGATCATTTAAAACATGATTTAGAGTAGGCTTTGAATTTTAAATTAGACTGACTAGAGATGGGCAAAATGACTCTTTTCAGTGAGCTGATTCAAAAGATCTGACTCACTTTAAAGAGCTGGTTCAGTGAGCCAGCTCAAAAGAGTTACATGACTCAATTACGAGCTAGCATTCCGCCGAGAGTTCTGACTTAGAGATCCATCTGATTCGCCAACTTATTGTATTGGGCGAGGTGGTGATTAATTATTTCGGTTATACAATGATTGCAATAATTTAATCATAATTTATATAAAAACGTAAGAGTGAATATTAAATCATAATTAAAGTAAACGCGTATTCATTTCGTACAATTACACTTCACAGTCTTGAAGGTGATTTTCCCTGAGCGGCTTCTGTTGACAGCAAAGGGGAAGAAAAGTTGAACAATCTTAGTGATCTTCGCATTGTCTTTTCTTCTTCGGTGTTCACATCTTGTGTGGATGGCAAAGAAGATGATGAGTTGGACAGTCTTAGAGATCTTCGTATGGTCTTTTCCTCTTCTTCTTCTTCAATATCATTGTCTCTTTTATTCTTCCGTGAAGGCGACATTGATTTGCTTCGAATATCTTTCCCATCTTTATTATTTGCAGAAGCTGGGATTTTCTTGAGATTGGTGACATGGATTCTTCGTCCTGATTGAACGAAGAAATCAATTGTTCCTTCACACCCTGCGCAGTCTCTTCCTCGTCTTTACTTTTACTCAAACGCGGTGCTTCCCTTGTGTTGGACAGTCTTGAAGGTGATTTTCCCTGAGCAGCTTCTGTTGACAGCAAAGGGGAAGAAGAGTTGGAAAATCTTAGTGATCTTCGCATTGTCTTTTCTTCTTCGACGTTGACATCTTGTGTGGATTGCAAAGGGGAGGATGAGTTGGACAGTCTTAGGGATCTTCGTATAGTCTTTTCCTCTTCTTCTTCAATATCATTGTCTCTTTTATTCTTCCGCGAAGGCAACATTGATTTGCTTCGAATATCTTCCCCATCTTTATCAATCGCAGAATATTTCTGGGATTTTCTTGGCATTGGTGGCATGGATTTGCTTCGAATATCTTCAGCTGTTAAAGACTTGCTAGGTTCTTCATTTTCGACTCTGCTTCTTTCATCCTCGATCTTAATTTTCTTCACATCCTCTTTAGAGTTTTCAATTTTATCCCCTGTGATAATTTGTTCCTTTTCAACAGCCTTCCTCGATAATCTCCTGCTGCTCCTCAAGGGGGACACGGAACTAGAATTGTCTTTAATTTCAATTGCTAGTTTAATAGTATGTTTAAATATATATAACATACATACATACATTCAGCACATCGCGATTCAACTCCGAATCTCAGAGTTGGATCCCGATGAGTGAGCTATAGCTCAGTCGGATTCAAGATCTCCGTAAAACAAGCTAGTTCAGTTGGATTCGAAAGCTGTCGTGAATCATCGCGATCCAACTCCGAACCGGGGAGTTGGATCCCGATGAGTGAGCTAGCTCAGTCCGTTCAGTCGGATTCAACAGCTGCTGTGGATCTTTTAGAGTCGATTCACACTCAATGGGTTTATTAACCTCAATTCGCACGCGTCGTAATTCGAATCGATGATGTTGCAATAACATGATAGAAATATAACGATAGCTATTTTCGTACTACAATAACCAACACTTCTTATTAAATTTACGATTTTGGTCACAAAAAAGGTGATGAAAGAATAATTGCACTTGTAATGTTTACTAGATAGTAAACAACGGCGTTTGCTTATGATATTTTACATTGTAGTATCTGTGAACTAAGAAGAGGCCAATCTCAATCTAAACAAACGAATAACGCAGGTTTAGAAATTGACGTGAAAAATATTCACTTTCTAAAAATTAATTGAGTAGTGTTCAAATGGAAAAAGTAAAAAGTGCTTATTTTCTCGAATTCAAATAGTTTTGAATTTGAATTTATCTTGTTTGAACTGTACCGTAAGGTAAATAATAAGGTCTCACATTCTTTATACCTGCTAATGACATAATCCTTTTTTTACCTATAAATACCGACCATAATTTTCACTCATTCTATTTCTGTGTACCTGTTCATTCCACACACAACACTTTTTCCAAGTAAGTTTGTTTTAATTTTATTTCTATTTTTTTAACGTCATAAGCAAAGCTATACTGAAGAGAGATAAATCTCGAAACACGTCTATAGATGGCCTGAGACATTAGTTTTAATCCAAGTCCTTTCACTTCTAATTTGTTGCCATATCTCCTTTCATTTTAAATTTGTATTGTTAGTTGGTTTGAAGAGAATTTGACCTAAACGTTACATATACTTTAATAAAGCGTTGTAACAAATCAAATTAAATAAGATTTTAAATATTTCATTGTATAATTCAATATCCGGAGGTGTATTTGCACGGGAAGTAGTTGTTTCAATGGATATTTATCGTTTTGAGTTGTCTTATTAATTAAGACATTGTTTGCATTTTCACGAATAGTTTTTTTTCGTAATTTTATATATTATGTTTAAAGTGTGCAAACTATAAGAAACGTAAGCTTATTTTCTCGAATTCAAATAGTTTTGAATTTGAATTTATCTTGTTTAAAAAGTGCATGTTCAGTTCAGTAGCCGGCCTGTCGATCTACGAGCCGCATGAAAATCAAGATCTGTTAATGCATTGCGAATCTACATTCACTCTAGAAGAGCGGGCGAATCAAAAGAAGTCATGGCTCAAAAAGAGCTACATATTTCGAACTGAGTCATTTGGCTCACCAGCTCACTTCACTGAGCTGACTCTTTGAGTCAATTCGCTCAGGAGTTACTACTGACTGTTTACACATAATTAACCATAACCTAAAATGTATTCCAACATACAATTAGCATTCTGTGCAACAAAAGGATGTTATTAGTATTTTTGTCCACTTTTCAGTGCAACGGTTATACTGTGGGCCGTGGTGACAGTTTAAAGCCCGCCAATTTTTTTATTAAAAACAGATATTTTTAAAGCAAGAATAAAAGATTTTTAACTTCAGACTAAGCTAGTACAATTTTGCCCTTCAAATACTAATATTTAGGCTCTTCTGAATAGAAAATATCGTAATTTACGGCAGATACTAATCACGAAAAACATACATTCACATAATTGAGTGGTTTTTTTCTACAAACCCCTAAATCCATTGTGTTCGAATGGATTTAGGGATTTTTGGAAATAGTTAACTCAATTAATGAGTCCATCCATTTCAACTCAATCATGTCTGCAAAATGAACATTAACTAAACTGAATGTGTATGTACATTTTGATTCAATGTGTATGTTTTGATGAATACACTTGTAATTATTTTGGTTTATCGTGCTGGGAGAGAATTTCGATTAGAGTTTAGCGTTTTCGCGATGTTTTATTAATAGTGGCAATCAATAGCAGTCGACGGTTCGTTCCATTTTCATAACTGATTGAACAGTTACACGGTTTATGGAAAACGCGCAGACATTAATCAACTTTATGGTCTAGGAATGAACGATTGGAAATTGTAGAAATAACCGCAATAACTGAATTGCTTTACACTTTTGTTTGTCGATTGTAGCCTTATAAAAGATACTATTTTTATTTTTGGTGAATAATTCACCATTCAGCCATAAGAGTGAATTTCAAACTATTTTCAACGTGTATCAGCCTGATTCATGAATGAATAAATAAAAATCTTGAATTATTTTACGTGACACTGAAATATTGACTTTAGTCCTTTGGGCCATAATTCATAACATGAAATGTCCGGCAATTTCAGGATTTCAGGATTACTCGACGTGTCGGCTTGTCGCTGTCCTAATGAAATTTTCAATATCAGCTCGCTTCCTCCTTCCCACCATCTCCTTTCAGATTATGACTCGCAAATCGTACAAAATTCAAATTATCGCAAATACCCTTACTCTCTCTCTCTCTCTCTTTCTCTCTGACAATAATTACAATTGACGACGAAAAGCTGAAAAAGAAACGTTCCAGATTCTTCCTCCTAATAAACGTGATATTAAATGTTTTTTTGCGAATCGATAAAAGGGAATGGATGTAATTAAAGGAGGGAAATATGAGAAAAGTGTTCAAAGGGAATTTCGTTTAGGGACAAAAATCAAAGGACTGAAGTTGAGAGGAGTCGTGATAAAGTTTTAAAATTGGATGTTTAGGAAAATTGGAATTGTACGAATGTCATTAGCTTAAAAAATATTAACTTGCACATAAACAAACCTTAGTTTTACATAAAGAAGAATTGGGTTTGCCAATAGTATATTTACAAAATATAAAAACGGATTAAAATTAATATCGACCTTAGTTTGAATTAAAGGATGATTAACATGTTTAATAATATTGCAGAATTAATTATAAAAATCTTGAAATATGTATCATAAGTAAGACTTGAAATTAGAATTCTACTGCTACATTTATTAGAAATAATTTCATACTTTATAATTACAAATATAAAAAATAGTGATGTGTCCATCATAGCACTTTCTAGGTTAAAGGTATAAGGATTTAAATATCAAAAATATGGAAAAGTTGCTCAATAGTATATTGTACAACAAGCATATAATGATAGCTATAATTCACTAGAGTGATGTTTGCGGAACGAGCCCTAGGCGAGTGGAGCAAGTCGCTTGAGTGATTAATAGCCATTATATGCGAGTTATGCACTATACTTTGTTTACAACAACAACAATATATGAGTCGCCTATTTCCAAAAACCCCTAAATCCATTGTTTTTAAATGGATTTAGGGGTTTTTAAAAATAGGCGACTCATATAACACAACATTTATTGTATAATATCGTATGTTCAATAAAAAAAATCTCTAGAGTGCTATGAATTTATGTTGTTTTAAATTTAAGTTGGCTACACGCTTTAGGAATTGCCATACAAAACGTCAGACATAATAATTATAATGTATAATTTCAGAGATATTATTTTATTGAACATACGATATATGTCGGCGCATCATAATCTTAGCGATGGGAAACGCGCACACAGGAACACAGTAACTTCTCCGTGTGCGAGGAGAACAAAACTAGCGGAAGAGGGAAAGAGCAGTGAATTCTAATTTGGTAAAATTGACAGTTTAGTTATTGTTGAGTGATTTGTTCATGTGGCGATGGAGTGGTTTACGTTATATAATAATAATATCGCGAATCAAATTATTATTGTACTCGCTTGCATTTACTTAGGTTTATTTTATTTTAGTCCATCTCTTTCGTATTCCTTCTGTAGCTTCCTAACAATATAGCTTAAGTCCTATTCGTTTTCTTCGATCACTTCTTGGTCGTCTGCAAAGCATCGACTGTAGAGGGTGGCATTTCCCACCTTGTTTTGCTTTAAATTACATCGAAACAATTAAAGATATTTTAAATATGAAAGCAGAATATTAGTAAGTATTATATTTACCCCATTTAACCGATTTTCTATCTCCTCGAATAAGCGAGATCTCCATAGTGCAGTAATTATACTAAATGGAACGAATAATTCAAAAGTATCTTTAAAAAGAGTGAATTACACTCTTTTTAAAGATACTCTTGAATTATTCGTTTCTTTTAGAGTGAAAATCGTGTTTTTTTATCGATTTTAAATCTTGAAGATTATTTTAGGTAATATAAAACGCGTTTACTCTGATTGCATCAAAACATCATCATAATCTAATATCCGGAATATATATACAGGAAATGTTTCCGGATACGATTTTAGTAGGGTGTGTACGTATATACATACATAAGATGCATTCACTCTAATATATAAACTCCGAAACTCAAGATGGTCGTATATATACTTATATATAAAATATGCTGCTGAATTGGGATTTCTCTCCCCGCGCTATTTTGCTATTCAGCTATTATAAGGGAGATGAGGAGGAGCGCTTAGCAGACAGACGCCGGGCGCCGGGACGCCCGGCGTCTCTCCCGTCGTCGTCGTCGGCGCTGTCTCGTCTCCTCCTTTTATATTAAAACTGCATGAATTTCTCGAATTTCCTTTTTTACTCGCCACGTTTTGATTTTCCCAAGGCGATATTTATGTTGTGTTATTACTTCCGTTTCGCTGAAATGGATATAAAAGGGAATATGTTATTAGAATTCTTATTATTTCTCAAAAATGAAATTCTGTTATAAAATTTAAATATGCTCATGTTCTGAACGAGAATGAATATTTAAATATAATAAAATTAAGCCTGGTATTTAATAAAATCCAATTCGAAACGCAGCTTATCAAAAATAAAAATGTTCAATAAGCAGTGTGCATGTTCTTATGCAGGGTGGCGACCAACCGGGAAAACTGGGGAAGTTAAGGGATTTTATTCATCGGGAAAAGTCAGGGAAATTCGGCCTTTCTATCTAATTTATATTAACGTCAACTTCTTCTCAATAAGTTATAGTAAGTACTGCGCATGCGCGAAGTTCCGATTGCAGCGCTGCGGTGGCCAGAAATACAAATGGAACTTACTATCTGGATAAATAGATAGATATTCGTAGGGGTGGCCTCATTGGCCTTTACCACCGCGACCTTTGCAGATCTATTGTGGATCCCTATTATCCTAGACGTCGTGCTCGAGCTTCGCCTCTTTGATTAGCCCTATTAACCCTGACAGTGAGCCATGGGTGTAGCTCTCTGCGCTTGGTATACTGTTGTCCAACTTTAGGTATCTAACCCTTGCACATTGGCCCTAGCAGAATCTACATATTGTATCCTCTACCAGACCTATTTTTCTCATGTGTTTGTTGAGCCTACAGTGTCCTGTCAGTAGACGTACTAAAGCATTAACCGTTTTTCTCTCTTAGTTGAGAAGATCGGTCGTGAAAGCCGGCGATTGTTTGTTGAGGAACTGTTTCGCCTGCCTCTGCCCTGGTGTGTTTGTCCACCAGGTTTGAATTTGTGTCTCCGTTCATTTTTTATGGATTTTCTGACTGTGGGCCCGGAACCATCCTGCGATACCACAGGAGGGTTCCGGGTCAATGAATGCGCTTTACGAGCCTTGTTTGGCCAGTTCGTCCGCCTTGTGTCCTGGGACAAATACCATTTTCACTTTTTTGCGACCGCCCTTTCGTTGAGAGCGCTTAGACAGTCCCACACTAGCTTGGAATCGACCTGTGTGGTGCTAAGTGTCCTTAGCAGCGCTTGGCTGTCCGAGAAAATAGCTACTGATCGACATTTGTTGTCTTGTCTTGCTATTTCTGTAATGCAGAGCTGGACCGCGATCGCCTCTGCCTGGAACACTGTGGCGTCCCTCGCCAGACTAACTGAAATATTTGTCTCGGGTTTTGTGCTGTATATTCCGGCTCCGACTCCTTCATCTGTCTTCGAGTCGTCAGCATATCAGATTGATTTCGCGTTGGTAGGTGGGCCGTTCTCCCAATCTTCCTTCTGCGGGATTATCACTTTGTATTTCCTGTCTAAATTATATTTTTTGCTCATAGTATCGCTTGGCATTCCTGTTGTAGGGTTTGCCTTCAGCTCGTCTTCTAGCCTTTGGTACTTTTTCCCGTGTGATCGGTTTATGGGAGCCTGTCCTCGCGTTAGTCTGTATGTTACGGCCCTGGTATGAAGATGTGCAGTGGTGGTAGGTTCAGAATCATTTCTCGGGCTGCTTTCGGGGTAGTGCTTCGGGCTCCTGTGACACTGAGACATGCTAGTCTTTGTGTGCTGTCCAGGAGCCTTATCGCCCTCTGCTGCTCCGTCCTTGTCCACCACACTACTGCCCCGTAGGTTATCATGGGCCTGATCACCCTTGTATATAACCAGAGGGTCATTTTGGGGTTGAGTAAACAGTTTTTTCCGCACATTCTTCGACACCTTCCCGATGCCATTGAGGCTTTTTTGGCGGTTTTCGTGATGTGCGTCCTCCACGTCATTTTGTCGTCGAAGATTACCCCTAGGTATTTCGCCTCCTTAGCAAAGTGCATTTTTTTGCCCCCTAGCGTCGGTAGACTTAGACCTTCTAGCACTCTTCTGTTTGTAAACACGACAATCTGTGTTTTTTCGGGATTGACCGTCAGTCGTTCCAGTCGACACCAATGTTTGTGTTCATTGTGAGATAACTCCTGCGAACCGGCCTCTGATGACTATGGTCAAGTCATCCGCATATCCTAGGCGGTGGATGCCTTCTTCGGACAGTTTCCTTAGTAAGTCGTCCACTAAAGTAACTAATAACGTGTATTGTTGAATCAATTTTTCTCGATTATTTAAAAGAATTTGTGTTTCTTCACTAATTTAACAGTACTTTTACAAAACATGTTTGTAACGTCAAATGTGATTAAATATTAAATATTAACAAGTAAAGTACACAATTACATTTAAATCTTTTTAATAATTAAAAATTAATGTAATTAATATTAAACCCGACCACAAAATAGCTACACACAGACACCATAAAATACATGTCTCCCCGTTGGCTACATTTTCCAGCCGTACGAATTTATGAAAGCGTAATTTTCATGTTGAAACTGCTAGCCTAGCTGTGTAGTTGTGTACTGCTCTGTAATTATCCCAACAAACACACACACACACCCAAACACACTATTTATACCACCAACAAAAAAGGTTACAAATTTATACGTTTTTAATGCTGAACCGTTGAAATTTCCTTTTCCTCGTGTTTTTCCTCGCATAACTATTCCCCGGTTTCTGTATATAATGGGGCCATTTTTATGTATCACAACCACCGGCCGCGGCCGCGTTTTCTCTCCCCCGAAAAAAAATAAAAGTTGGAATAAAAAGGTGGGCAACTAAAAACGAATCGTTCGATGCACGCGCGTGCTTTTAATACTTTCGAATCACGACTCGTTTACATAATGGTCTACATTTTTACAAAATCTTCAAGAAATCTTTGAATGTCCACAAAGTTAGGATCTTTACAGGATGAATATGTAACAAATATCAGAAATGATTCTCTACGACAATTACTACTATTTTCTATCTTATACCGGGTATCACGATCAGGGTTGTTATGTTTAAAACACTTTGTTTCAAAACAGTGTTTTAAACATGTTTAAAAACAGCCGTCGTGTTTTAAACGGTTTTGTTTTAAACATTTTTTAAATCTTAAATTTATTTAAAACATGTTTTAAATCTTACATTTATTTAAAACATGTTTTAAATCTTAAATTTATTTAAAACATGTTTTAAACGTTAAATTTGTTTAAAACGTTTTTTTTGATTATCTTAAATTTGAAAAATTATATTTTATACTAATTCATAATGATGTTTAGTTTACATTTCTGAATTTTAACTGAATTGTTGAAGATATTTCAAATTACATTATTAAAGTTAACATTTTATTACAATAAAATATCACAACTGTGTGTGCATAAATGAGATTTTTAAATACAGGGATTTTTTCTTTCAGGTATACGTATGCATACACTGTAAATTTTACAACATTCGTTGCTTTCTTAAAAGATTTTAATTTGAATCTTTAAACGAGGGTTTTCCACTCCCAGACTAAGCATGAAGTAAAATTTCGAGTTTAGAAAAGCCTGAAAATTTGGATTGGCCGCGTAGCGAAGCGGAGCGGCCAATCCAAATTAGGCTTTTCTAAACTCGAAATTTTACTTCGTGCGCCACATGTAAAACACTGAAATATTGTAAAGTTTAAAATAAACGGCTTTAGCAATCTAATATGTAGATGTGAATAAAACGTGAGTCAAATTCTGCACCTAAGAAATTATTTAAAACAGTGATTATAGGCAACCCAATAACTCGAACGTATATTAGGTTGCCTATAATTGTTGTTGTCTGTGTGTGTTTTTTGAACTTCACTGTAAATCAGTGTTTTTAAGCGTGGCGCATGAAGTAAAATTTCGAGTTTAGAAAAGCCTAATTTGGATTGGCCGCTCCGCTTCGCTACGCGGCCAATCCAAATTCTTAGGCTTTTCTAAACTCGAAATTTTACTTCATGCTTAGTCTGGGAGTGGAAAACACTCATTAAAAGCCAAAATTAACCGCTTTGAAACAACGAATTCCCGCAAATTTGAAAAACGCTGTAATTATCGGGATATGTATACTTGGAAGAAAAATAACCTGTATGTTCTGTTTTAAACATGTTTTAAACGTGTATTAAACATGTTTTAAACGTGTTTTAAACATGTATTAAACATGTTTTAAACATGTTTTAAACATGTTTTAAACATGTTTTAAACATGTTTTTAATTGTTACTGTTTTAAACGCTGTTTCGATTAAAAAAACAGGTTTTTAAAAAAAACTGTTTTAATTAAAACTAAAAAAACGTTTTCAACAACCCTGACCACGATAACTTTGGGACGCGGTCATTTGGACGCGTGAAAAATGGACGCGACGAAAATTGGACGCGTCGACATATGAACGCGAGATAAATGGATGCACGACATTTGGACGCTGGCATATAATTATAGCATTATAGCATAATAGAATAAATTGCACAAGTAATTTTGCTCACGATGCCTATTCCACAAACTTCTAGGTTAGGTTAAGTTAAGAGAAACGTTTGCAATAAAATTGCAAATGCACAATGCCTATTCTATATGCTTCTAGGTTAGGTTAAGTTAGGTTAGGAGAAACGTTTGCAATAGAATAAATTGCATAAGTCTCTTTGAACACGTTAGCGATTCCATATACTTCTAGGTTAGGTTAGGTTAGGTTAGGTTAGGTTCCGGGCGGAAGAATAGTTTGGGCAAGGTACGACGGTGCTCTATAGCTGCTGCATCTCTCCAAACATAACAAGTGGAGAATACAGCCGGTGGTTGCAATGTTTGGAAGAGAGCGTTAAAACACACCGCGGGCTAGTCAGGGTGGTAAGCGGCGACTTTAAACGCCAAATCTTTGGTCTGAAGGGCGCAGAGCACCGAGAGTCGGGGGGCGAGGGCTGATAGAAATGCTTACGACTGCAGGATTAGAGGTAGTTAACGACGGACGCTCTCCAACTTTCGTTCGCGGCAACTCGGAGTCGTTACCGTTACCGCGATAAACAGGGCTTACTAAACTACGAACTGGCGGGTGTCCAAGAGGGAAACATTGAGCGAGCATCAAATGATAACCTTCGATATCCTTAATAAAGAAACGAGAGGAAATAGCTCGGACCCCGCAAGGTGGGACATAAGACAGATGGACACTAGAACACTCGTCGAGGTAATAGCAAATTGTGAGCTGTCGAGGGAGGACGCGAAAGAACTGGCGTCTGAGCTGACCGAAGTCCTAAGAGGAGCCTGCGAGAAAGCGTTGAACAAGCCCCCAAAAGGGGGGTTTACTGGTAGTGTAAAGAGGTAGCCCAGGCTAGGAAAGAGGCACAAGCCAGAAGAATGGTTAGTAGAGCCAGGGCCCAAGGAGAGGCCGCGGATACACTCGCGAGGGAGAGGCAAATTAAAATCGCGGTCCTAAGGAGGGAGATCGAGAGGAGCAATGGTAGGAAATGAAAGGAGCTTTGCGAGCAAGTCGAGGCCGATCACTGGGGGAAACCTTGCAAAGTCGTGATGGGTCGAGTTAAAAAGAAAGGGCTCGGGTACCGGGAGGGGTCGGGGCGGTGGTGGAGGCTCTGTTCACAAAGGGCAAAGGAAAGAGACGTTGCGGGGATAGCCTCCTCCAGACAAAAGAGCAATTCTCGACGAAAGAAATATTAATAGCGGCAAAATCTCTTCCCCCTAAGAGGGCACCCGGGCCAGACGGAATTCCGAATAAAGTCCTCAAAGCGGCGGTGGAGGCGAACCCTGCAGTATTCGATGAGGCAATGAATAGGTGTATGGCCGAAGGGGACTTCCCAAAACATTGGAAACGGGCGAGGTTAGCTTATATCCCTAAGGCAGGTAGAAAGCCTGAAATCCCATCGACATAAAGACCGGTATACCTGCTAGGAGGTTTGGCAATATTACTCAAAAAGGCACTAACCAGGAAAGTGCTCGACCACATTGAGGGACAGGGCTGAAAGTAGAAGCCAAGAATACGAAGGCAGTTTGACTGTCCAGCAAAAGATCGGGGAGGCAGCACGGAACCACAATAAAGGTAGGAGGCACCGATACCGCAATAGACAAAAATCTAAAGTACTTGGGAGTATGGCTTGAGGCTAACCCAAGATGAAGCCGCCATTGCAGTGAGGCGGCGGAGGGAGCGGCGCGGATGGAGGCGCTAATACGACGCCTAATGACTAAAGTGGGGGAGCTGGAGAGGGCAGAAGGCGCCTCTTAGTGTCAGCGGCCAGAGCCAAGCTTGCGTACGCGGCCCCGGTCTGGAGCAACGCAATGGACACTACGAGAAATGCGGCAAGAACCAGAGACTCAATGAGAATAACATGTCTCCGAATAACGCGAGCATACAGGACGGTATCCACAGACGCAGTCGAGGTGCTCGCCTCGTCAATGCCCGGAGACCTCTACGTAAGGCAGAGAGCAGACGCTTACCGCCTGCAGAAAGATGGACACAGCAAGATGGATGCTAAAGAGGAAGCCTATAGCAAGGCAATAGGCAAATGGCAGGAGCGCTAGGGGCCGACCACCAATTGGACGAGAAGTCTAATAAGTTGCGTCCGACAGTGGTGCAAACGGAGCCACGGTCAGATGGACTATCACTTGACCCAGGTAATAACAGGGCACGGGAGTTTCGGGGCGTACCTCTACAGAATTGGAAAAGCGCCGGCAGGAAGCTGCCACTACTGCATGGCAGCGGAGGATACGGCCCGGCATACCTTGGTGGAATGCGAAGCCTGGGCAGAAGCAAGAAGCGTGCTGAGAGGCAAGAGCGGGGAAGTGTCCGAGCACAGCATAGTCCACAAGATGCTGGCAAGCGAAGGTAATTGGGAGGCAGTAAGCACGTTTGCCAAAATCGTGATCGGTGGGAAGCTCGCAGATGAGCTAGAGAGGGCCGAAGGTCAGGGTACCAAAGATCCTGGACAAAGCAACCGGTAGTAATGACCGGAGCAAATGCCCCTGATGTAATGCCACGACGGCGATTCCAGGGAAGAGAGAAGGAAGGGTTTTAGTCGGTCGAACAACAAACCCGACATTATTGGCCGTATAAGAGCAAAGGCCAATGTCTGAACGCAGATTTCCAATCCCCTCTACAGCAAAGGTTAGGTGAAGTTAGGTTAGGTTAGGTTAGGTGAGGTTAGGTTAGGTGGCATTACATCAGGTGCTCACAAGCTTGATGAGAAATGCGTACAGATCAGCCACGAAGCTATCGAAAATACCGACAAACAATACCTACTGGTGGAACACTGATATAGCAGAGGCCAAAAAACACTGCAACAAAACGAGAAGAGCCCTAACTAGAGGAAAGGGCGGGCCAGAAGAGCACAGACTATCCCAGGAATACAAGATGGCAAGGAAATCTGTAAAAAGAGAAATCAACAAATCCAAGAAAGAAAACTGGAGGAACCTCTGCGAGCAACTGGACCAGGACCCGTGGGGCAACGGATACAAAATTGTGTGCAAGGGTCTGAGAACGCTCACCCCTTACGATCTGGACCCGAAAACCAGGGCAACTATTATTAAAGACCTTTTCCCAGCTGCTGATAGAATAGCGGAACCAGCATCGGAAACCCCCCGATGCGGGCCAGAGGACGATGACGTACCATCAATTACTACGGAGGAGATAAACAGAGCGGCGAAGATGATTAAAACGGGTAGAGCGCCGGGGCCAGACGGGTTACCGCCCGAAGCGATCAAGATAGCAGCGGAAATTGCTCCAACGGTACTCTCTAATATATTTAACGAAATCATCTTGACCCAAGAATACCCACACAATTGGAAAATCGCTAACGTCGCATTGTTGCCAAAACCGGGAAAGGCGCCAGGAGAAAGTGGGGCGTACAGGCCAATCTGCCTTCTAAACAGCATATCAAAAATGATGAAAATCATCATAAGAGAGAGGCTTATTGGGGAGATTGAATCGAAAGGAAACCTCCACCCTAACCAGTGGGGATTCCGCAGAGAGAGATCCACCATCTCTGCAGTGAACCAAGTTGTAGAATTCGCCAGACGGAGATGCAGCGACTGGTGTCTAGTGGTGCTACTAGATGTGGCAAATGCATTTAACACGGCCAGACACGGGGAAATTATCAAAGCCCTGAGAGAAAAACGGATATCCAACTACTTAACGAATATTATAGAAAGATATTTAGACTCAAGGCAACTGAACATCTCCAAACATGAAACGCATACGGCGGGCGCAGGGGTCCCACAGGGCTCCGTACTGGGACCTACATTATGGAATGTAATGTATGACGGAGTCCTTAATCTAGAGCTGAACGGGCGCGCCTACACAATCGCCTACGCCGATGACCTAGCGCAAGTGGTAGAAGCTAAAAGCATAGACGAACTCAACAGTGCAACGGAAATCAACCTCCTGAAAATACAAAGTTGGATGAGAGATAAAGGACTTACGCTTGCTCCGCAAAAGTCTGAAGCCATCATTTTACGTGGCCCCAGGAAGAGGGAAAGGATTCAGGTGACGCTAAACGGAGCAGAAATTCCTATAAGGAAAACTGTGAAATACCTAGGCATACACCTGGACGGGCAGGACACATTCGGGGTACATATTCAATCAGTCTGCTCCAAAGCGGAAAAGCGCGCCAGCTTAATAGGACGTCTACTGCCCAACATAGGCGGACCCAGCTATTATAAGCGCAAGGTCATGGCAGGGGTCGTACAAAACCCGATACTATACGGGGCGGAGATATGACTTAGGGCCATGGATATAAAAAGACACAGGAATCGCGTCGAAGCTGCTCAGAGAAAAGCACTATTACGGGTCACCTCCGCTTACCGTACAGTGTCTGCTGCAGCAGTGCAGGTCCTGGCTGGGGTCCCACCAATAGACCTGTTAGCTAAAGAAAGGGGAAGACTGTGGACGAGCAGAACTGAACACAAAAACAAGAAAGACGAGCGGGTTCAAACAACAGAAGAGTGGCGAGCTCGATGGGAAGCTACAGACGACGGCAAAGCAGCCTGGACAAAGGTTCTTATTAAAAACATAAGAAAGTGGCTAGAATGTCCACATAAACGCACGGACTACTACCTAACACAAATATTAACAGGGCACGGTTCCTTTAATACATACACCAAAAGGATAGGAAAATCGATATATGATACGTGCCACCAATGCGGCGCAGTCGACATAGTGAGTCACACACTAGCAGAATGCAGAAGGTGGGCAGAATGGAGGTCAGAACTCGAACGTACAAACGGGGTTTCATTTCAAGACCCAAGCTGGATGGATCAAATGCTGGAAGACGAGAAAACTTGGAACGCGACCCATGATTTTATCATTAAAGTGATGTCAACCAAGGAGAGGGAAGACAGAGAGAGGGCATGCAGCGGGCCTGCCCCCTAAATTGACAGCATGGTCACCGACGAGAAGTCAGCAATGACAGTACCGGGGACCCCCTACACCAATAGACGTCAAGGATATGGCTCACAGGTAACTAATTACTTCTACCGAGCTCCACCACAAAATATACAAAGGTGGAGTAAATTAATGAACCAGTGGGTAACCACTGAAGTTCGTGAACCCTTAAGTGGGACATACTCCTTAAAAAAAAAAAAGTTAGGTGAGATTAGGTTAGGTTAGGTTAGATTAGGTTAGATTAGGTTAGGTTAGGTTAGGTTAGTTTATGAGAAAGGTTTACAATAGAATAAATTGCGTATGCACGATGCTATTTTTTTTCTTTGTGACAGTTACGATACACATTTTAACACTTATGACATATTTTAAAGTAACGGGTGCCTTCCACTTCCAGACTAAGCATGAAGTAAAATTTCGAGTTTAGAAAAGCCCCGCGTAGAAAATTTGTCGAGGGTCGCGCAGCGGCCCGAGACAAATTTTCACGGGGCTTTTCTAAACTCGAAATTTTACATCATGCGCCACGCGTATAAACCAGTGATTTACAGTAAAGTTAAAAATATAAAACACTTAGATGTGAAGGTGATCAATATTTACCGAGATGTAGCGAAAAAATGCAAGAAGTACTTTTTTGTGAATAGTTTTAGAATAATAATAATAAAAGATGAATAAATTTAGTTTGACCAACTTTTTCATATTGTTGATATTTAAATCATCATATCTTTAACGGGGAAAGTGCTATGATGGACACATCACCATTTTCTTTTTATCCATAAAGTTTATATATTGTCTTCCATGAAGTTTCTAATTTTTTATTCGTTATTGGGCTTTATTGCCGATCCAAAATGTATGTACGTAAAATTATTACGAGCACGAGCATAAAATCAAGCATATCATCACATTATGCTAATCCACGAGTTTAAAGCTCCATCAGATTATTTAATTGAAGTTGCTATTAACTTTAATGAAAAACTATTTGAATTACTCAAGCGGGGAAATGCACACACATACATATATGTATACATAGATTCATACATACATAACCCATGTTATATGCATAATTAAACATAATAGAATTACAGGAATTAATCCAGCCTCCAGAACATCATCCGTATGCGTATGTATAGGCGCATCTAATATTCTCCCGGAGCTTTATTAGCATAATCATCGCCAGTTGCGAAATGTCTCTTCTATTTACTCAATTTGCCTCGCTGCAAGGCAGCTGCACATTACCTGAATTTCACCGAGCCGAGTGCGTCTATTTCAGTATTTCAAACGGATTTCAGTATGAAGTGGCTTTCGGTTTAAAGATGCGCTCGTGTAATTAAAGCACCCCCTCCATTTCAGGGATTACCTACTGAAAAGCCATCAAATCGTAATCGGATGATTGGAATGCTCGGGAAACGTTAAAATCGGCCATTTAGGTGTAATTCGAAATCGAAATTCTCTTTGTTTGAGTCGTTGATATGGGATTCTATTTTCAGCGCGGAAAGAGTAAATAAATTATTTTGAGAAAACACCCAGTTCTAGAGAGTTAGGACAAAAAAATTAATACAAAACCCGTGATTAAGAATCGAATAGAAGTAAGTGAAACTACATTAAACATGCAAATGCAGTGTTTAATTAAATTGAGTGTATAATCCACCCCATTAATGCTGCCCACAAAATTAAATAATGCACATATTATAAGATTGTCGTGAACAAAAATTATTTTGTTGCTAATTTCAAACGACCTGTGTAAAACTGTATACTAATAATATGCACTAATAAATGATTAGGGCACTTTACACGTACAACCTTTCGTCGACGATTGAATAACACAAGCCGGAATTTGACGCAAAAGTTTGCGTGTAAATGCAAAGTTTTTCTTTAAAGTTTACGTATTCTAAATTCAGATTATTTTCTTTAAATATTTAGATATTCGTTGTTTTTTAAGAGAGTTCAATTTTAAATTTTAAACGAGTGTTTTCCACTCCCAGACTAAGCATGAAGTAAAATTTCGAGTTTAGAAAAGCCCCGTGAAAATTTGTCTCGGGTCGCGCAGCGGCCCGAGACAAATTTTCACGGGGCTTTTCTAAACTCGAAATTTTACTTCATGCGCCACGCGTATAGAACACTGATTTCAAGTGAGGTTCAAATATACATAAATGTCAGTATTATAGTGTTTTATACGCGTGGCGCATGAAGTAAAATTTCGAGTTTAGAAAAGCCCAGAAAATTTGTCTCGGGTCGCTGCGCGACCCTCGACAAATTTTCACGGGGCTTTTCTAAACTCGAAATTTTACTTCATGCTTAGTCTGGGAGTGGAAAACACTCGTTTAAAATTTCAAATTGAACTCTCTTAAAAAACAACGAATATCTAAATATTTAAAGAAAATAATCTGAATTTAGAATACGTAAACTTTAAAGAAAAACTCCCTGTATATACTCATATGGAATATCTAACTGAAAAAACATTTGTTTAGTTATACAATTGTTTGTATGTCGATAGAAATTAAAATCGTGAATATTTATTCAGTTTACTTGTGTCTTCTGAAATTCAATACCCATTCATTCATTCGCACGGTGCTATGTAAACAAACAAACAACGCGCTCTGCGCTCATAATTTTTATTATTCGTTGTGATAAAATTCGGCAGGCACTATAAACCAATGCATAGTCAAAACTACTTTCTGCAATTTTGCTATTTCTGCGCCATCTCGTATCCCAGAAACACACAACCAGCAAAAATTGGCCCTTTTAATTGGGATTTTTTTGTTCATGCTTGATGGAGGCATTGAAATAATTTTAAATGGATACTTTATAGTTTTAGAGTATACTAGGTATATATTTGGTAATAGTATTGTAAATAGTTATGTTAAATAAAATAAAATGATTTTAGTTTCGCCGAAAAAATCAAATTAATTGATCCTTAAGGGATAATGAGCACTTTGTGTCTCAAAATGTACACTTCTGTGCAATAAAATTAAGCACACAAAATATGTTATAGTTTAAAACGGACATAATGAGTTTCCTAGTTACGAAAATATGTAAATGTGTAAATTTTCTTAAGCATTTTGAAAATGCTGCGTCATTTAGACAACAATTCAAAAACTCGAATTCTAACGAAAATAGAAGATGGTTTTTCTGTTTCGGCTTTGTTGTATTTATTACGAGCATTTTTTTCAAGAGCTCATAGTTTTGTTTTTTTAATAAAGGTGTTTTTTTTAAGTTATGGTGTTTTATCATTTATTGAAACTGCTGTTAGGCAATTAACACAGGTCCGAATTATAGCTCCATCAAGCTGGAAGAACCATATTAGCACAACCAAATGAAAACATTATGGACATTTTTAACTATTTAATTACCACAATTTTAATTTTTTAACCTAATTAAAAAAAAATACAGTGGTCGGGCCAGCTTGATATCAAGCCAGCCCGACCATAGTACTAAACTATCAAAAACTGAACTCAATTGGATCTAAGAATTATTAACTAATTATTAACCAACCAGTTATACCTCTATAATAATTTTTAACCTTATTTAAAAAGTAAAATATGATATTTTATTCGCTTCCTTACATAAATCGAATGGTAAAATTTAACTACCCCAGCACAACCAAGTAAAACCTGGTTTGAAGTGTACTTTCTGTAGTATTATAGTATAAATTACATCATATGATTTAATTACCTCAACACAACCAACTTAAACATGGTTTTAAGTGTATTTCTTATCGCCTTCTTTCATAAATCGAACGATGGAATTTAATTACCCCAGCACAACCAAGAAAAACCTAATTAGAAGTGTACTTTTAGAAGTATTATAATATAAATTACATCATATGATTAAATTACCTTAGCACAACTAACCTAAATATGTTATTACGTGTATTTCTTATCGCTTCCTTACATAAATCGGATGATGGAATTTAATTACCCTAGCACAACCAAGTGAAACCTAGTTTAAAGTGTACTTTCGGTAATATTATAATATAAATAACATCATATGATTTAATTACCTAAGCACAACTAACTTAAACATGGTATTAAGTGTATTTCTTATCGCTTCCTTGCATAAATCGGATGATAGAATTTAATTACCCCAGCACAACCAAGAAAAACCTAATTAGAAGTGTACTTTTAGAAGTATTATAATATAAATAACATCATATGATTTAATTACCTAAGCACAACTAACTTAAACATGGTTAAGTGTATTTCTTATCGCTTCCTTGCATAAATCGGATGATAGAATTTAATTACCCCAGCACAACCAAGAAAAACCTAATTCTGAAGTGTACTTTTAGAAGTATTATAATATAAATAACATCATATGATTTAATTACCTCAGCACAACCAACTTAAATATGGTTTTAAATGTATTTCTTATCGCTTCCTTACATAAATCGGATGATGGAATTAATTTACCCCAGCACAACCAAGAAAAACCTAATTCTGAAGTGTACTTTTAGAAGTATTATAATATAAATAACATCATATGATTTAATTACCTCAGCACAACCAACTTAAATATGGTTTTAAATGTATTTCTTATCGCTTCCTTACATAAATCGGATGATGGAATTTAATTACCCCAGCACAACCAAGAAAAACCTAATTTGAAGTGTACTTTTAGAAGTATTATAATATAAATAACATCATATGATTTAATTACCTAAGCACAACTAACTTAAACATGGTATTAAGTGTATTTCTTATCGCTTCCTTGCATAAATCGGATGATAGAATTTAATTACCCCAGCACAACCAAGAAAAACCTAATTAGAAGTGTACTTTTAGAAGTATTATAATATAAATAACATCATATGATTTAATTACCTAAGCACAACTAACTTAAACATGGTATTAAGTGTATTTCTTATCGCTTTCTTGCATAAATCGGATGATGGAATTTAATTACTCCAGCACAACCAAGAAAAACCTAATTAGAAGTATAAATGAAATGGCCAATTCTTGGTTGCAGAATACTTCAAACATTAAAAGTGCGATTCTTTTCGCAATCTACAACAAGTTAGTCTTACAAAGACTATATTAAACACTCATTGAAACAACTACTTCCCGAGCTAATACCCCGACGGACATTGAATTATACAACAAGTGTTTGCAGTAGGTTACTGTATGTAACAGCAAACACTTGTTGTATATTTAGAAGTGTACTTTTAGAAGTATTATAATATAAATTACATCATATGATTTAATTACCTGGTCTTAAATGTATTTCTTATCGCTCCCTTACATAAATCGGATGATAGAATTTAATTACCCCAGCACAACCAAGAAAAACCTAATTCTGAAGTGTACTTTTAGAAGTATTATAATATAAATAACATCATATGATTTAATTACCTCAGCACAGCCAACTTAAATATGGTTTTAAATGTATTTCTTATCGCTTCCTTACATAAATCGGATGATGGAATTTAATTACCATAGCACAACCAAGTGTAACCTGCTTTAAAGTGTACTTTCAGTAGTATTATAATATAAATAACATTATATGATTTAATTACCTAAGCACACCTAACTTAATTATGGTATTAGGTGTATTTCTTATCGCTTCCTTGCATAAATCGGATGATGGAATTTAATTAAGTTAGTTAATACTACAGAAAGTACACTTTAAACCAGGTTTTACTTGGTTGTGCTGGGGTAGTTAAATTCGACCATTTGATTTATGTAAGGAAGCGAATAAAATATCATATTTTACTTTTTAAATAAGGTTGAAAATAATTATAGAGGTATAACTGATTGGTTAATAATTAGTTAATAATTCTTAGATCCAATTGAGTTCAGTTTTTGATAGTTTAGTACTATGGTCGGGCTGGCTCGATACCAAGCTGGCCCGACCACTTTTTTTTTAAAATAAGAAAAAAAATTAATTATAATTGCATAATTGATTGGTTAATAATTAGTTAATAATTTGTAGATCCAATTGAGTTCAGTTTTTAATGGTTTAGTACTATGGTCGGGCTGGCTTGATATCAAGCTGGCCCGACCACTGTATTTTAAAAAAAAATTAGGTTAAAAAATTAAAATTGTGGTAATTAAATAGTTAAAAAATAGTTAAAAATGTCCATAATGTTTTCATTTGGTTGTGCTAATATGGTTCTTCCAGCTTGATGGAGCTCCGAATTATACAACTAGAATATTGTGAAAAATAGTTATGAGACTTGTGCTTAATTTTATTGCACAGAAGTGTACATCTAACGATACAAATAAAAAGTGAAGTAAGGAATAACAGTCTTTTTTAGTGATCTTTGAGGTGTTTTAAAATAAATTAAAAAACGTACCTTTTCTCTAAGCATGTCCCTCGTCCTAGTTGCTTGAGTCCTACTTCTATGCAACTCCAGCTGCAGCTCCAAACACTTCTCCTGCCAGTTCACATGCCCCCCAGCATCCATCAAATCAAATCCAGCTTGTATACTGTGCTGACTCTGCCCCGAAGATGAGGAATCCCTCGCCCTCCTAGGCAACAGCCTGGGACTGGTAGGCGTCGAACGAGACTCCCTGGTTAATTCACTCAGCCTAGACAAAGGGTCGAAGATCTGGCTCAACCTCCTAGGGCTGTTGCTACCACCAACATCCTCCTCCATCTCGTTGAAACCACAAAAAAACACCAAACACTCAATATTTAACCACACATATAAACACGATTCGCTTTTAAATAATAAGTTAAGTAACTTCCATGATTACAATTTACGAGTAGAGTTTGTGTAATGGATGGGAATGGAATGGAAAGGCAATGAACTCGGGCTAGAGAAGGTCGCGCACTGACTGACTGACTCTGACACTCGAACTCGTACCGAGAGCGAAAATGTAAACGTTGAACGGAGACTCATTCATTCGCGCACGTGTTACTCATACTCTACGCGCTTACTTTACTTAAGTTTTTTTTCTCATTCTCTTTCTTTATTCAGCGTTGTATTACTAAAGTCGTTATGTTTTCTCTGTTTTCGTTATTCAATTTGTGTTCTTTCATTAAATAGTTAAGTCACTTGGGCGTTAACATATTCTCTTTCTTGTGCACTTATTCACTCAATTCTTCTGCAAGTTGTTTTAATTTGTCCATTCTTAGTTTTAGCATTGTTTCTTTAAGTGTAGATCTGAAAAATAATTTTAGGTAATATAGTACAATCATTTTAAATTGTTATTTGTTAGTTGGTTTAAAGAGAATTGACCTAAATGTTACATATACTTTAATAGATCGTTGTAACAAATCAAATCAAATAAGATTTTAAATATTTCATTGTATAATTCAATATCCGGAGGTGTATTTGCACGGGAAGTAGTTGTTTCAATGGATATATTGATTGTCTTAAGTTGTCTTATTAATTAAGACATTGTTTGCATTTTCACGAATAACATGTTCGTAATTTTATATATTATATTTGAAATAAAACAACACAGTTGGCAGGGTTTCACTTTTATTGTTGAACACTGCAACATGTTTCACCACACAGTGGCTTCATCAGGCAGATGAAATATTTCATCACAATATTTCATCTGCCTGATGAAGCCACTGTGTGGTGAAACATGTTGCAGTGTTCAACAATAAAAGTGAAACCCTCCCAACTGTGTTGTTTTATTTCAAATAGTATTATGGAGTTTATTTATTTATTTATTTAACGAAAATATCTTTACAAACATAAAATTAATATTAATACAATACAAGAAAGAATTGAAAAATAACGTACTGAAGTAACACCAATTACATTTCCCCATAACAAAATGAAGGACTTAAACTAAATGAAAATTAAATCCAGATTAACGACCACTACCGCCCTACGAAAGCATGAATAATTAGCAGCAAATAAGTCAAAATTTACAGAGGGTAGTAAACAATTGGCGGTGCGGGTTAATCTGGACAACGAGTTGTTCCTAACGTACGTAGCACGATGCAATTTCTCTCTAAATAAGATTTGCTGTCTTGTTGAAGGTCCCGATCTTTCATCATGTATCCGCCTCATCAATTAAATATTATATATTATAGTAGAACTTTGAATTAAACACTTATAGCAAAAAATCTGTGAAACAAACCAAGGGCCAGTTGCACCAAACACGTTGAATTGGTTTATCTTTCAACTTGAGTTCAAAATGACAGTCTAATTGTTCCAATGTCACTTTGAATTTAAGTTCAGAGATGGAACTTGAATTCAAAGTGATATTAGAACAATAAGAACTTTCATTTTGAACTCAAGTTCAAAGATAAACCAACTCAACGTGTTCTAGTGCAACTAAGCTTAAGTGTTTTAATCAAAATTCTACTATTAATTAAATATGTTTCACCACGGGTTATATGAAAAATTAATTCAACATTAGGTAATATTATACAGGGTGTCCGTATTTCAACAGAATGTATGGGAATCTCGGTTATTTGAAGAGATAGAAAGTCGGTTAAACTAAGGCAAAGTTGCGTAATTTAGATATTGTCAAAAAACGGATTTTTTTAAATTTCGTTTTTATTTTTTTATTCAAAAACTATTATATCTAGACATTTACAATTTTGACATTATACAGGCACATTTTAACGATAAATCTAGTAGCATATTTTATTTTAAGATAACTATAACATTTACCCAGGGACCATAGCTAACTTTTGTTCTTCTTATGGGCGCCATTTTGGATTATCATATTTTTTGAAAGAATATATTTTACTGAATTCAATGATATATCACAGTTTATTGTACATTTTATGTGTAAAATTTTAATCTTTTGGTTTTTGTAAAGAGTGCCTTGGAAACAGTTGAGTAACTCACTCATTTGGCAACTCCTAGGACCCATAATTTGCTTACATATCACCTCTGAAGACGGGTATCCGAGCATTCGACGATACATATTTTAACAGTTGTGTTGTATTTTACACTAAAGAGTGTTTTCCACTCCCAGACTAAGCATGAAGTAAAATTTCGAGTTTAGAAAAGCCCCGCGTAGAAAATTTGTCGAGGGTCGCGCAGCGACCCGAGACAAATTTTCACGGGGCTTTTCTAAACTCGAAATTTTACTTTATGCGCCACGCGTAACAAACACTGATTTAAAGTGAAGTTAAAAATGCACTGAAACCAACCCAAATTCGATATTTTTTCAAAATTGGATGTTTTATTTTCTATCCATGCTGTCAACCTTCAGATATTCGTTGTTTTCTTGTAAAAAAACTTCGATTCCCTGCAGTCCTTCGGTCTCCGAAGACCATGATTGGTCCTTCGAGCTATAGCCTTTGTAAAATGGAAATAAACTTAGTAATCTAGAGTGATCCTTCAATTTGAAACTTCTAAGAACAAGTCTTGTCCACTCCCAGACTAAGCATGAAGTAAAATTTCGAGTTTAGAAAAGCCCCGCGTAGAAAATTTGTCGAGGGTCGCGCAGCGACCCGAGACAAATTTTCACGGGGCTTTTCTAAACTCGAAATTTTACTTCATGCGCCACGCGTATAAACCACTGATTTACAGTAAAGTTAAAAATATATAATGCTTAGATGTGATGGTGATCAATATTTACCGAGAAGTAGCGAAAAAATGCAAAAATTACTTTTTTTGGGAATCGTTTTGGAAAAATAATAATAAATTTAGTTTGTGCAACTTTTGTGTGATAATCGAAACTTATTATAATTATTACAAAAGACTGAGCGTTATTAATTAATTTTGAGTGCTAACAATGATTGACTGCTGTCAAGATTTTATTGATTAACAGATATGACGTCATTATTTCCAAGGCACTCTTTGCAAAAAAGAAAATATTATAATTTTAAATATCAAATCTAAAATAAATTATGAGTGTGGTACATCATTGAGTTCAGAAAAAAATATTCTTTCAAAAAATATGAAAATCCAAAATGGCGCCCATAAGAAAAACAAAAGTTGGCTATGGTCCCCGGATAAATGTTATAGTTATCTTAGAAAAAAATATGCTACTAGATTCCTAATTAAAAAGTGCATATTGTCAAAGTTCCAAATGTCCAGATTCAGTAGTTTTTGAATAAAAAAATAAAAACGATTTTTCAGAAAAAAAAAGTTTTTTGTTGATATCTCGAAAGCAAAAAAAGATATTTCAAAATTGTTTTCAGATTATTGTTAGGCCCTAAAATACGCAACTTTGCCCCAATTTAACCGATTCTCTATCTCTTTAAATAACCGAGATCCCCATACATTCTGTTGAATTACAGCAACATTAATAATAATAATAATGAATAATTTATTGACACATGGCTGTTTAAAACTCTAGATACCTCAAGAAAGAATTTAATTTACTTGAATAAGATGAATTTAAACAATATCTAATCTTTATATGAAACGTATTTTTTAATTAATTAATTAACCAATGATTACATACCTGTATTGATTTTCTCCCTTAAATTAGTCCATATGTACAAATCTACAGCTATCTTCTTTCATAAATTAACGTTCTGCAACTATTTCATCTTCAATATGAAACGTTTGTTTAACGGCTCCAATTGACATCTTTTTAGATGGTTTAGTATTTAAATTAATTAAGTTTCAAATAGTCTTTTAAATGACACATTTATTTTTGTATATTTCTATTTTTCACTTTGAGCAAATAAAATTCAGTATTATATACGAACGCACATTGAAATTCACATCATTTTCGCCGCATGTTTACAGTCTTATCACGATTTGTTTGTATTATTAATATTAGATTATAAAATAAAATTTTATTTTATTTGAGTATTTTTATTTTATTAAATTAATTTAAATAATTTTACGTCATTTGTTGCTGTATTATCTGCATTTGCATTTGTTCGCTGTATTATCTGCATTTATTATTTATATAAACTACTGGTTTATTCATTATTTAAAAATTGTTTTTTACATCCACATATTTATTTGTAGTTGATAAACATTAATACAATTAATTAAATTGTTACAATTGTAAATGATTTTATATAACGAGTGTTTACGAAATTGTTACAATTATAAATGATGTTATATAACGAGTGTTCACGAAATTGTTACAATTATAAATGATTTTATATAACGAATGTTCACGAAATTGTTACAATTATAAATGATTTTATATAACGAATGTTCACGAAATTGTGACAATTATAAATGATTTTATATAACGAGTGTTCACGAAATTGTTACAGTTATAATTTTTTTTTTTAACGAGTGTTCACGATACTATTTTACAATTTAAAATTGGCGGGATTTTTTCGTGATTATTTAACAGATGTTTAGAACATTTAAAATACATTTATATATAGATATAACAACGAATGTTCAACAGAATTTACTTTTCTTAAAATCACTATTTTATATCACTATTAGATGTACACTTTAAACATGTGTATAAATTTATTTTTTTATAATTTTTTTGTATATGTGAAGACTTGTATGGACGACGAAGGTTGACTTTTTATTCTTTTAATATTTCTTCTTTATTATCTGAAACAAACAAACATATTAAAATAAGATTAAATAAATATAGAAAATCATCTTATATTTTTATTAATCATTATATCGTATGTTCAATAAAATAAAACCTGTTGAGTGCTATGGAATATATTGTAGGTTGGCAACTCTGAAATTATAGATTATAATGTATGTTCAATAAAATAAAACCTCTAGTAAAGTGCTATGGAATATATTGTAGGTAAGCAACTCTGAAATTATACATTACAATTATTGTCTGACGTTTTATATGACAATAAATAAATAAATAAATAAATAAATAAATAAATAAATAAATAAATAAATTATTAAATAAATAAATAAATAAATTCCTAAAGCGTGTAGCCAACAAAAATTTAAAAAAGCTGAAATCATAGCATTCTAGAGGTTTTTTTGTTGAGCATATGATATCTAATATTAATTATTAAATAATTAAAATTAGGTTTAAAATTGAAAGATCACATGGATTATATGTAACGTTTTTATCATTTTGAGACAATAAAGTTACATATTTTACAACTTATATGGTTCCTTGCAATTATTAAAAATATACAGGGTGGCGCATTTTGGAGGTGCCACATATGCAAAACATTTGTATTTGAGCATACTTACTTTATTTAGAGTAAATTAGGCGGTTAGTTGGCTATTTTATATAAAAATATCGCCATTATTGACGTAAACTAAGTCTATAGGCTCGGCCAGATGTAAAGAAACAAAATTATTCAATGTTTCAAATTAAAATAACTTCTAGACAATATCTACTACAATGGTATATGTAACAGTTTGTATAGCGATCACTTTACCGTATATTCTAAAAACAAAACTATTGGCATGGAGTAAATATTACAAAGAGTGGTAACCGGTAGGGTTTTCAGCGTCACGCACTAGCCATATTTATATATTGAAAAATCGTGTTTGCCAGCCAGGGTCACGTTTTCGTGTGATTTTGATACAAGAAAACAAAACCAAACGTCTTGAAATCAAACACTTACGTCATTTTATTGGACGTAAAAAGTTGCCATTAGAAAGTTTTTACAGTTTGGTTAAACTTTTAAAACAACATCTCAGTAAATATTGATTACCATCACATCTAAGCGTTATATATTTTTAACTTTACTGTAAATCAGTGGTTTATACGCATGGCGCATGAAGTAAAATTTCGAGTTTAGAAAAGCCCTGTGAAAATTTGTCTCGGGACCCGAGACAAATTTTCTATGCGGGGCTTTTCTAAACTCGAAATTTTACTTTATGCTTAGTCTGGGAGTGGAAGACACTAGTTACTTCAAAATACATCACAACTGTTAAAATATGTATCGTAACTGTCACAAAAAGAACAACATGGCTATCAGATTATAGTTAAATTCAAACTCGTGTCAAGTCGGCACGACTTATGTCGACTATCTTAACCTAACTTGACAGTATAACATCTAACCTAACCTTACTTTAGACACATTCGACGTTGTCACCGTGTCAAGTTAGATTAAGTAGGATGTCATTGGTTGGCTAATGCAACTGATGTTATATTTCAAATATCGACTTATTTTAATCATATCTAAGCGATATATATCTTTAACATTACTGTAAATCAGTGGTTTTACGCGTGGCACATGAAGTAAAATTTCGAGTTTAGAAAAGCCCCGTGAAAATTTGTCGAGGGTCGCGCAGCGACCTGAGACAAATTTTCTACGCGGGGCTTTTCTAAACTCGAAATTTTACTTCATGCTTACCCTGGGAGTGGAAAACACTCGTTCGGAAGTGATAAATGTCAATGTCGAATATCACACGTGTCAATGTCGATTAAATAATGGCCAATGAAATGTCACGTGTGTCAATTTTTTTATGAGATTTTCAATTTAAAATATTGACGATTATTAAAATGTTTATCAGATTATCAATATTTCGAGATATTTATCCGATTTAAAAATGTTCGTCCATTTATACCGTGCGATCATTTAAAACATGTTACTTTAAAATACATCACAACTGTTGAAATATGTATCGTAACTGTCACAAAAAAGCAACAACATGGCGATCTGATTATAGTTAAATTCAAACTCGTGTCAAGTTGGCACGACTTATGCCAACTATCTTAACCTAACTTGACAGTATAACATCTAACCTAACCTAACTTTTGACACATTCGGCGTTGTCACCGTGTTAAGTTAGGTTAAGTAGGATGTCATTCGTTGGCTAATGCAACTGATGTTATATTTCAAATATCGACTTATGTTAATCACATCTAAGCGTTATATATTTATACTTTACTGTAAATCAGTGGTTTATACGCGTGGCGCATGAAGTAAAATTTCGAGTTTAGAAAAGCCCCGTCAAAATTTGTCTCGGGTCGCTGCGCGACCCGAGACAAATTTTCTACGCGGGGCTTTTCTAAACTCGAAATTTTACTTCATGCTTAGCCTGGGAGTGGAAGACACTCGTTCGGAAGTGATAAATGTCAATGTTGAATGTCACACGTGTCAATGTCGATTGAATAATGGCCAATAAAATGTCACGTGTGTACATTTTTTTATGAGATTTTCAATATTTTGGGATTTTCGACGATTATTAAAATTTTCATCAGATTATCAATATTTAGAGATTTTTATCCGATTTAGAAATGTTCGTCCATTTTTACCGTGCGATCATTTAAAACATGGATTTAGAACTGGCAAATCCACAACCACAAATCTTTTAGTTTATGAGTCATACATACACGAAGCTTTCGAAGAAAAATATCAAGTAGATGCTATCTATACCGATTTCACGGTCAATTTCAGCAATGGATCCGTTCTTATATATCAAATAGGATACAACTTGTGCGTATTGGTTTCTGCTCTTCTAGCCCCATTCAGGTAACATCTGGTATCCCTCAAGGATCGCACCTTAGTACCCTGTTCTTCAATGTTTTCATTAACGATGTCATTAAGTGTTTCACTCATGCTGAGCCGTTACTTGCGCGTTGCCTTGTTACTTGAAAGGGATTCACAATTATTTGGCAGGTGGTGTGTATTGGTTTCTGCACTTCTAGCCCCATTCAGGTAACATCTGATATCCCTCAAGGATCACACCTTGGTCCCCTGTTCTTTAGTGTTTTCATTAACGATGTCATTAAGTGTTTCACTCACGCTGAGCCGTTACTTGCGCGTTGCCTTGTTACTTGAAAGGGATTCACAATTATTTGGCAGGTGGTGTGTATTGGTTTCTGCACTTCTAGCCCCATTCAGGTAACATATGATGTCCGTCAAGGATCACACCTTGGTCCCCTGTTCTTTAATGTTTTCATTAACGATGTCATCAAGTGTTTCACTCATGCTGAGCCGTTCCTTGCGCGTTGCCTTGTTACTTGAAAGGGATTCACAATTATTTGGCAGGTGGTGTGTATTGGCTTCTGCACTTCTAGCCCCATTCAGGTAACATCTGATGTCCCTCAAGGATCACACCTGTTCTTCAATGTTTTCATTAACGATGTCATCAAATGTTTCACTCATGCTGAGCCGTTACTTGCGCGTTGCCTTGTTACTTGAAAGGGATTCACAATTATTTGACAGGTGGTGTGTATTGGTTTCTGCACTTCTAGCCCCATTCAGGTAACATCTGATGTCCATCAAGGATCACACCTTGATCCCCTGTTCATTAATGTTTTCATTAACGATGTCATCAAGTGTTTCACTCATGCTGAGCCGTTCCTTGCGCGTTGCCTTGTTAATCGAAAGGGATTCACAATTATTTGGCAGGTGGTGTGTATTGGTTTCTGCACTTCTAGCCCCATTCAGGTAACATGTGATGTCCCTCAAGGATCACACCTTGGTCCCCTGTTCTTTAATGTTTTCATTAACGATGTCATCAAGTGTTTCACTCATGCTGAGCCGTTCCTTGCGCGTTGCCTTGTTACTTGAAAGGGATTCACAATTATTTGGCAGGTGGTGTGTATTGGTATCTGCACTTCTAGCCACATTCAGGTAACATCTGATGTCCCTCAAGGATCACACCTTGGTCCCCTGTTCTTCAGTGTTTTCATTAACGATGTCATTAAGTGTTTCACTCATGCTGAGCTGTTCCTTGCGCGTTGCCTTGTTACTTGAAAGGGATTCATAATTATTTTGCAGGTGGTGCGCAAACAATAACCTTGCAGTAAACCTCTCAAAATGCCGTGCTATCACATTTTCTAGGCGACTTTCTCCCCTGCTCTATAATTATACCATATTAGGTAAATCTTTGGCTAGGGTAACTACAATTAAAGACATAGGTGTTACATTTACTTCCAATCTCTCATTTAGTTTGCATATATCTAATATAGCATCTAAAGCCTTTCGTAAAAAGAAATACAAGCGAATTCGGTAACACTAGGACCGTAAGTATCATTTACAATTCTTTGGTTCGTCCGCACCTCGAGTACTGTTCGAGCGCATGGTCACCTTACACGGCGGTCGACAAACATAAGATAGAGCAAGTACAGGAAGAGTTTATTAGGTTCATTTCATTTAAGTTTAATCTAACCGGTAGCTATACCGAAATTCTTTCTGCACTTGATTCTGCGACGATTGATATAAAACGTCTCAACGCAGACGTTATCTTGGTCTACAAACTCTTTAATGGCTTATAGACTGCCCTGACTTGCTCGCTCTTCTAGGGATCTACGTACCCCCTCGAACGTTACGAGAAAGTGCAGTTTTTTATGTTCCCTTCAGGAAGACGGACGCGAATACGATAGGCATTTTGACTCTTTTGCACACAGCCTTAAAGCATTGCGATACAGGCTCGCACTTTTATAGAAATGACATATGTATATATATATATATATATATATATATATATATATATATATATATATAACATATATATATATATACATATATATATATATATATATATATATATACATATATATATACATATATATATACATATATATATACATATATATATATACATATATATATATATATATATATATATATATATATATATATACAGAGAGTTTTATGTAACACCGAACATTTGCATCGAATACAATTTGACACCTTTAAATTAATAAACATGAATTAGAGTAGGCTTTGAATTTTAAATTAAATTGGCACTACTGACTTTTAACACATAGTTTACCACAACCCCAAATTTATTCCATCATTCAATTAGCATTTTGGGCAAAACTGTGCGGCCAACCGTTTATAATAAGAAGCAAAAGAAAAAATCAGAAAAAGAAATAATAAAAAAATAAGCTCGCCTGGGGATGACAGTATAACTCTTGTTATTTTCAATTCCCCAGTTCGATGTACTTTAGTTGAATCGAAGCAGAGAGAAAATATACCGGGCACAGGGATCGAGGACTAATTATGCATTCTGGGCTTCCAACCTGAACAAGTCATGTATAATAAACAGGGAAGGAGGGTAGGGGAGGATTTGAACTCTACCTTGTGCCATAGCTATTAGCTATTATGTAGATAGCTGTGTAGGTGTGTGCATTACATAGATATTGCTCCTAAATTGGCGATCTTCGAACTGGTATAGCTATATGGCTATAAATATAAACAACGGATGAGGCTAATTATTCAGTCCGAGTGCATGGCAGACATAATGTGTACGTCTTGATTGCTAATTCATTGTTTGAATGTGTGTACAAATATGTGGATATTAACTTTCTGTTTTAATAAAATAGCATCGAACAAGTATTACGATTTACAGCAGAAACATAAAATCAAATTGAGTTTGCCAATAGTTTGCAGAATTTGTAAATACAAAATACGGGGTTATTCAAAAACAAGGAACAGATTTCAAACGTTTATTTCTTTCAAATTACAAAAGGCAGAACCATAATTCTAACATGTAAAGTTATTTAAATTAAAAACACTTGGTATTGTTTCACAAATTAAAACTTTATTCCGACTAGTTTCGGTTTGTTAGACCATTATCAAAGGAATTTACAGAAAAAAATATTGTCTAGGTATATATACATATTTTTGTTTCAGGTAATAAGGGAAGTCAAAATTGGGAAATTCCAAATCTCCTCGTTGTCGTTTACTATGTTTTTTTTCCCATTTTTATGGCCCTGTTAATCTCCAGGCCTTCTATTAGATTTAGTGTGTATCCCTAATAACCTGAATGCAAAATCTTAAAATTATGCGGATTAAAGAAGTGATTGAAACAATACCAAGTGTAATTCACTCCTGATAATGCTGTAAAACGCGAAACTAGTCGAGTAAATAGTAAAGTAAAAAATTGTGAAACAAACCAAGTGTAATTTAATTTAAACCTTCATTATCAATACCAAGTGTTTTTAATTTAAATAACTTTACATATTCTAATATGTTTCACCAAGTGCCAGATGAGAAATGAATTCAAGAAATCATAATTACAACATTCCTGGACAGGCAAAAGTTTAAAATTTGAACAGTCCAGGCAGAAGTTCCAACCACGACCGCATTGGCGCTGTTATTTGTCATGTTGATTGTCTGTAGTAAAATGGCGACACAACAAGAAAATGCATTTTGTGTGCTGCAATTAACAAAACAACAAAACTGGAGTCCATTATTGAAGTTTAACGTGATTTTCGCCGTCAGTTTAATAAACAACCGCCTCGTCATGAGCAGATTTACCAGTGGCATCGAAAATTCATAGACGATGGTTGCATCTGCAAACAGAAAAGCACGGGATGTCCACGCACATCGAATGAAAATTTCGAGCGTATTCTTACAGTTTACGAAAAGGAGCCCTAAAACATAGGTTGAAAATATGAGACATCGAATTGTTGAAGCTGTAAATTCGATAACGAGAGACCAGCTGATTCGTGTGTGGCAAGAAATAAGCCACCGTTTTGATATTTGTCGTGTAACACATGTTGGGCATATGAATTCATAAAAATTGAACTTTTCTCTTTCAAGGAACGTTGGAATTGTGTTTCTATCTTTTGTCGTTTAGAAGAAAAAGATGTTTGAAATCTGTCCTTTAATTTTGAATAGTCCTGTATAAAAAACGAATTAAAATTAATATCGACTTTCTGCAGAAATTTAATCTCATTGAGACAAGTCTCCAAATATTTCATTTTTTTGCATGAAGTCGATATTACTTTTAATTCACTTTTTATATTTTTAGAATCATCTGTGGTGAACTCCTTTTAAATAGACATTTCAACTTTGAGCACAATTTATATTTTATGAAAAATAACAGAATATTAATTTAGAGTTTATTTAATTCCAAGTCTATTACTTTTCAAAATATAAAAAAGTATTAAAATTAATATCGACTTTCTGCAAAATGTTTGTCTCATGGAGACAAGTCTCCAAATATTCATTGAAACAACTACTTTTCCAGCTAATACCCCGACAGATGTTGACTTATTCAATGAATATTTGAGTTACACGACAGCTCTACTGTTCTATGCACTATTTATATGCAAAATGCAACATCAGGTCAAATTATTCTCCCACCAAACTAAATGAAAGAACAGGAAATTGAAATAAATTCAAAAAATTACAGGGAATGAATTTTAATTGTCTTAAGCCATCTATAGACGCGTTTCGAGATTTATTCCTCATCAGTATAGCCATGCTTTAGAAAAAATATTAAAATAAACAGGAAACTTACAGGAATGTCGAAATGCGTCGCCAAAACAGGTACACAAAACTGGGGCGAGTGAAAAGGTAAAGAGATTAAGTCATTAGTAGCTGCGAACTATTTGATACCTGAGAGAGAGTAAAATACCGCCATTAACGGTACAGTTTAATATAAAGACAAATTGAGTTTGTCAATAGTTTGAGACAATCATTTTGCAGAAAGTCGATATTAATTTGATACGTCTTTATATTTTGTAAATATTCTGCAAACTATTGACAAACTCAATTTTTCTTTATGTTAAATTGTCTTTATGCTATTACTTTTCGTATGAATAAAATCTGTTGACAATATTTCGAGTTTCTTCCGCAATATAATGCATGTTAGAAAAATATATCTTAGTTAACAACAAATTCATCTTTAATGGTTAATTAAATGAGTGGTGTGACAGTCCTTAGCTTAAGTAAGGCATGTATTTTGTCTCATGGGTATAAAGCAAAAATGTGCACTTGGAGACTCTCGTGGGTCAGTGAGTAGAGCTCCTGCTCTTGGGTTAGAGCAGTGGTGGGGAAACTTTTTTTAAGACGGGCCATTTGTAATAACCAGACAATCGTAGCGGGCCAAAGAATAATGCTTAATCGTAGGTAGGTAATTTTTATGCGGGTCGTCACATTACGAAGTAAGAACGCGTTCAAACATTCTCACGACGGCACTCTTAAACGGGCCGGATTAAGCCTTTCCGCGGGCCGGACATGGCCCGCGGGCCGTAGTTTCCCCATCACTGGGTTAGAGGGTCCCATTGGGGAGTGTTACTTTCTTATAGGGAAATTAGCACCCTCTGAAGCCATGTATGTGTGTGAATGTGTTGTGCCGTCCTAAATGAGTAAAATAAGTGTGTACTTAGTAAAAACACTCAGGGATTAGTAACAGGGACATCGACCAGTGAGTAGGCTGGTCGACGTCCCTGTTACTAATCCCCGAGTATTTTGATGAAGTACGACCGTTGTTTAGGAAAAGTATTGAATTTACACCATTTCACACTTTTCATCAAGAAAGTAGATTATTGAGCTGAAGTTTAAGTACAAAGTTTTTAAAATGAGGCAATATTTTTAACAATTTATTGGCTATCCGTGGAATAAAAATTATTTTAAAAAGGGAACTTTTTCTAACTTCGGCCCGTGGCCATACAGTCTATCTGTTGTATTATTAACTTATTCAATTGGTTTTGTCTTTTTAGTAATTCACCCGAGTTTGTAATTAGTAAAAAGATAAAATTAATTGAATAAGTTAAAAATACAACAGATAGCTGACTGTATGGCTACGGGCCGAAGTAAGCAAAAGTTCCCTTTTGAAAATAATTTTTATTCCACGGATAGCCAAACAATTGTTAAAAATATTGCCTCATTTCAAAAACTTTGTAATTGAACATTAGCTCAATAATTTACTTTCTTGATGAAAAGTGTGAAATGGTGTAAATTCAATACTTTTCCTAAACAAGATTAAGTTAAATGAAGGAAATTCATTTTCGCCGAGAGTTAGAGTGAGGATGTAATCCGAGCCGCCCTTTCCAATTTCGTCCTAAAAAAACGTCGAGATTGACCCTATTTCCGGCTGACTGATGGCAATCATTTCCGGTCCGTAATGCCTATGTGCACGCCGAGCAAGCCGATTTAATCCCGTTCCGAAACTTGCGAAATAATTTACAGCCCTCCGTCATCAATCCAAAATTAAGTTCTCTCCGCTACCCAATTTACAACAAATAGAGAGAAAAAAGTACGCAAGTACGCACAAAATGCAAAGAGAAAATTGCTCGATTGATTTTCTTTGAACATGTTATAAAAAATCGAGTTTCCCTTTTTTCTATTTTGACTAAAAATTGTAAAACACAGTTGCGGAATAAATAAAAATAGATTTTGACTAAATCGTGCCAGTTGCACCAAACAAATTGAACTGCATTCGTGTTATTAACGATGCCACTATAGAGCATTAGATGGCGTTAGCTATCGAATCCATGATAGCTAACCCCATCTAATGCTCCATAGTGACATCGTTAATGACACAAATGCATACACAGGTCACTGTTTCGTCCACGAACGAGCTAAACTCTGTTTGTGAAACCAGAAAACAAATATCAAAATGAAATTTGTGTTCAGCACTCCGGCACCAGATACCCACAGACGCGTTTCGGACTTCAAGGTCCTCGTCAGTGTCGTCCCGACCCAGTGCTGAGGAGTACTGATCAATGACACAAACAGACATTCAAACAAACACAAACTCAATTTTGATAATTGTTTTTTGGTTTCACAAACAGAGTTTAGCTCATTCGTGAACGAAACAGTGACCTGTATATGCACTTTGTGCATTCATGTCATTGACGATGCCACTATGGAGCATCAGATGGCGTTAGCTATCGAATACATTAATAGTTTTCACATATTGGCTTGATATAGTCAGAAATGTTCAGTATTCCTCAGCACTGGGTCGGAACCACACTGACGAGGACCTTGAAGTGCGAAACGCATCTGTGGGTATCTGGTGCCGTAATACTGAACACAAAATCAATTTTAAAATTGAACTGATTCAACTCTGAACTTCAGTTCAAAGTGACATTAGAACAATACGAACTGTTATCTTGAACTTTAGTTTAGATTGACCTCGGGTAGTCAGAAATGTTCAGTATTCCTCAGCACTGGGTCGGGACCACACTGACGAGGACCTTAAAGTGCGAAACGCATCTGTGGGTATCTCGTGCCGTAATACTGAACACAAATTCAATTTTAAAATTGAACTGGTTCAACTCTGAACTTCAGTTCAAAGTTACATTAGAACAATAGGAACTGTCATCTTGAACTTATGTTTAGCTTGAACTCGGGTTCCACGTTTTTGGATTAATCTTTATTCCAGGGGTGTTCAACCTTTCTAAATACGCGACAAGGGGAGCAAATGCTTATGAGACAACTGGAAATCGAGTAGAAAAGGAGAGACTATGGTCAGGATGTGGGGTAAGAATAAGACACATGACTATATACACTAATCACCGGTCTCGCTTCTGGATGCAGCATCCAAACGCGATTACCAAATTTTATATACTGACTGGCTGGTTGAGCTGGTTCATCTCTGAACTTAAGTTTAAAGTAACATTAGAACAACAGGAACTGTCATCTTGAACTCAAGTTCAACAATAAACCAGTTCAACCTGATTTGGTGCAACTGAGCCAAAGAGATTTTTTCTTACAAGTATACCTTAAAATTTATTATAAATGGTTTGAATTGTGATAGCGCGAGATTTGGTTAAAATTTATTAAACATAAGCTGTATATTTCCAAATTCACAATAGATCAGTGTTTTGTACGCGTGGCGCATGAAGTAAAATTTCGAGTTTAGAAAAGCCACGTGAAAATTTGTCTCGGGTCGCTGCGCGACCCTCGACAAATTTTCTACGCGGGGCTTTTCTAAACTCGAAATTTTACTTCATGCTTACTTTGGGAGTGGACGACACTCGTTCAAAACCTCAAATTGAACACTGTTCAAAAACGATGAATGCCTACAAAATAAAATCGTAATATGAATACGATTAGTCGTTAGATTTTAAGGTAATCTTGTTTGGGAAATTATATGAAAATTATAAATTATTAAATAAACGTCAAAGGCTTCAATTTTGTTTAGAAATAAATACGTTAGAAGATTCTAAAAGTAAGGTTAATATATCTGAACTAGTTTATCTGAAAAATCGTGTCAAAGTTGAGATCTAGTGAAAACGTTAGATTATAAGGTAATCTTGTTTGAAAAATTATAAAACGATTATAAATTATTGAATCAGCTTTGGAAGCACTAGTTTTTACTTGAGAATAAACACGCTGTAAGAACCTGAAATTCGGGTTGCAATATCTCAACTGGGTTTTTTAAAAATTCTGTCTTAGTTGTGATTTTAGTGAAAAAAAATAACCGAGATCCCCATAGTGCTGCTCAAAAAACGGGCACCCTGTATAAATGATGAAGTTATTTAGGGTTTTTTTTTAATGTAAGCACGCGATCAATCCATTGGTTTTGTTAGATTATAAGGTAATCTTGTTTGAAAAAATATAAAACGATTATAAATTATTGAATCAGCTTTGAAAGCACTAATTTTTAATTCAGAATAAACAAGCTTTAAGAACCTGAAATTGGGGTTGCAATATCTCAACTGGGTTTTTTTTTTAAATCCTGTCAAAGTTGTGAATTTAGTGAAAAAAATAACCGAGATCCCCATAGTGCTGCTCAAAAAACGGGCACCCTGTATAAATGATGAAGTTAGTTAGGTTTTTTTTTAATGTAAGCACGCGATCAATCCATTGGCTTTGTTAGATTATAAGGTTATCTTGTTTGAAAAACTATAAAACGATTATAAATTATTGAATTAGCTTTGAAAGCACTAATTTTCACCTTAGAATAAACAAGCTCTAAGAACCTGAAATTGGGGTTGCAATATCTCAACTGGTTTTTCTTAAAAATCCTATCAAAGTTGTAATTTTAGTGAACAAAATAACCGAGATCCCCATAGTGCTGCTCAAACAACGGGCACCCTGTATAAATGATGAAGTTAGTTAGGTTTTTTTTTAAATGTAAGCACGCGATCAATCCATTGGCTTTGTTGGAGCTAATATGTCTGTATACATATTAGGAAACACAATCATGTTTCAGGTAATCACTGCTGGCGATTTTATCGTAAATTTTGAGCTTTTATTCCATTATGCCTGACAAACTTAATTTTAATTTAACCGTCGTCTGCTCCGCCCTTTTATACACGACAACAATAATCAGGTATCGATTTTCCACGAAAAAAATAAAGTTTAATAACTTTGTGATTATAATTAAAAAATGTCGCAGATCTAATTCAAACTTTCCAAGGATTTTTAAAGTAAAGGCGCCTTTTTTACTTTCCCCCCGGTGCACCGGGCGCCGTCATGGGGCGGCGTAGAAAACAGCCGAAAAAGAGCTCTAATTTTTGAATTTTGTTTATTGGAAGAGCGCAACATGAGATCTCGCACCACCTAAAAATGTCAGTAACAATAAAAAAAACATTTGGAATTTGGAAGAGCGCCATCATGATATTTCGCACCACCTAAAAATGTAGCTAGGACCTCCACTGCTTTCCCCATATACAGAGAGTTTTATGTAACACTGAACATTTCCAATGTTCATTTTCGTATATTCTATTTATCAAATCAAAGCATCCAAAACGATTTGACACCTTTCATTTTTAGCTTATGTGTAAATTGGGTTGCCTATATGACCATTACAAATTGTAGCCAATCAATCGCAATTAATACCTCAACTTGTACATACAGGGAGTTTTTCTTTCAAGTATACATGTCCCAATTACACCGTGCATGCCGTAAATATTTAGATAATAACTTAAAACGAGTGTGCTCCACTCCCAGACTAAGCATGAAGTAAAATTTCGAGTTTAGAAAAGCCTGAAAATTTGGTTTGGTCGCGTAGCGCGAAGCGCGGAGCGGCCAAACCAAATTTTCAGGCTTTTCTAAACTCGAAATTTTACTTCATGCGCCACCGATATAAAACACTGACATATTACGAAGTTTTAAACACACCGCTAAGCTTTATATAGAATCAGTGTTTTGTACCGGTGGCGCATGAAGTAAAATTTCGAGTTTAGAAAAGCCTGAAAATTTGGTTTGGCCGCTCCGCGCTTCGCGCTACGCGACCAAACCAAATTTTCAGGCTTTTCTAAACTCGAAATTTTACTTCATGCTTAGCCTGGGAGTGGAAAACACTCGCTTAAAGCTTCAAATTAAATTCTTTTAATAAACCGAGCATCGGAAAATGTGCAACGTATGCATATGGATATTTAAAAGAAAAATTCTCGTTATGAAAATGTTCGGTGTTATATAAAACTCTCTGTATAATATAAAGAAATTGAATTCGTAGATTTATAAAAATCATTTTCGCTCCCTATATCTGAACACAATACATGTGGTGAAACTCGTGAATAGTATTGAAATGGAATAAAAAATCTACACCTGGATGAAAAAAAAGTGTGAAGGAAAAGAAAATTGTCGATTTTTTTGTCGAGTTAGCACAAGAGCTGTCGCCTAGGCGGTGATATTAATACGCCGGAAATGAGAGCCCTTCAAGTTCAAAGCACGCGGAAAATTCAAGTGTTGTCACTGAAATGCGCTTTTCATAATAGCACAGTAGAGTGAAGGTAGTTGGGAAAATTCCCTTTTTGAAATGGACAAATATTTTTATTTCACAGTGTGTTTGTTCGATGGCTCGACTTTCAGAGGTATTGAACCGTCGCTGTTGAAATATTAATGTTTATATGAAAATATTTATACAATTACAATTTTAACCGGATTTGCACAGCAGAGCATCGAAGAAAATCATACCGGTACAAAACACTGATTCAATATAAAGCTTAGCGGTGTGTTTAAAACTTCGTAATATGTCGGTGTTTTGTATCGGTGGCGCATGAAGTAAAATTTCGAGTTTAGAAAAGCCTGAAAATTTGGTTTGGCCGCTCCGCGCTTCGCGCTACGCGACCAAACCAAATTTTCAGGCTTTTCTAAACTCGAAATTTTACTTCATGCTTAGTCTGGGAGTGGAACACACTCATTTTAAGTTTCAAATTGAACTCTTTAAAAAAAAAACACGATTATCTAAAGATTTACGGCATATACGCTTTAATACTATACTTGAAAGAAAAACTCCCTGTATGTACAAGTTGAGTTGCGATTAATTGGATAAAATTTGTAATGGTCATATAGGCAACTCAGTTTACACATAACCTAAAAATTAAAGGTGTCAAATCGTGCTTGGATGCTTTGGTTTGATAAATAGAACATACGAAAATAACCATTGAAAATGTTAGGTGTTATTGGACTCTGACCAATCTTTGGCGCTCAAGATATTGACAAGAACTCAGTATCGTATGTCCGCGGTACGAAGTGTGCGAAATTCATCAACCTTGGGAAATATATAAAACTTATTTTCAAAGTAACGGCTCTGTTGTCCAAACAGTGCGAATTCTGAAAAGAAATTTCGGTCGAAATGAAGCACTAACCGCGCCTACTGTACGCAAATCTGTGCAAATAGTTGATAAGATTGGAATTTTAGTGGACCATAGAAGCCGCCGCCCTCTCATCCAGTGCGTACAGACAAGTATATTGCTATTGTAGAGCAAAGTATGACAGAGGCATGAATATAGACTTATGTGAAGAGAAATTATTGAGAACATGGACTTGAACGATCTTTGGTTTCAGCAAGATGGCGCGACATACCACAGCCTATCAAGCAATTGATGCTTTGTGCACTAAGTGCGGTATTCGCGTAATTAGTCGTTTTGGTGATATCAATTGGCCTTCACGGAACTGCGATTTGATGCCGTTCACCTATTTTTTATAGGGTGCTGTTAAATATCTGTGTATATTGTTGCTCGGGGGTCCCGTCATAGCACCTAAAAACAGGAGGCGGCGGGGGCAGACCTGAGTCTTCGGACGATGGATGTCTGAAAGGGACGATTGTCCAAGTCGGAGCTGTAGACCTTCTTTAGGTAACCTCTGTGTCCCTATCTTGGATAGGGCTAACTTACACACGGCGGGGTTCACTTAGCCCTGGTGCTTGTCGCCATTAAATGAGGAGTCGGGGGTGGGCCTGTAAAGCCCAGGGGTGTCTATCCGCCTCTCCGGTCTACATGTGGGTTGGTCTCCGACGGGTAGTGGTTTCGCTGGTATGGCGGTGATCCACCGTTCCCTAAAACGGACGCTCTATCGGTAACACCGAAAGGTATAAACCGGAGCGCACTCGAATGTATATTGTTGCTTAGATATTGTTTGTACATTCCTCCTTGAAGATGACTAATGTTTGAAACTAGTCGGACAAAATATAAATTAATGAAACGAACGAAATATTTTAATTAAATACCCAGAATTAAATTAAAAAGTCGGTTATTTCTAAGGAATATAAGATTTGATTTCTTAAATTAAATTATTATATATGATTATTTGGTTATAAAGGTGTGTGATATTAAAAACAAATAGAATTCAAGCTTATTAATAGAACTGCCGCTAATATAATTATTTAATGCTAGTTAATTTCTGCTAAGCCCGTCAAACACGATACTAATATTCTATATTAATAGAAGAAAATCTATACTTTCTTGCTGCTAAGCCCGTCAAACACGATACTAATATCCTATATTAATAGAAGAAAATCTATACTTTCTCGTTAAAACATAAAAGTTTTCGAAATCAACAACCCTCTTTTTGATGTTTCCGCGTGCCTAGTCGAATTTATCACATTTTTGCGGAGAAATGGATTTTTTTTAATATCGCCAACGCCATATAGCCCTTTTTAAATTTAGATAAGCGCGACATATTTCGTATGTATTTACGTAATGCAATTTCTGGGACAAAAGTTCTTTATGGGCACGCCTTATCTCAAACAGCTTGAAAGGGGGATGCGTTATGGCTTACCAAACCGCCATAAAATATCGCAAAATCCTGAATTTATGATATCATGCGTGGAGAAAAAAAAAATAGGTATAAAAAGAAAGAAAGGAACAATCTTTCATAGATTGTTCAACACCAAATTTCCTACAATGAGTATGAGTATGTATTTGTTAAGAGTATACATATTTGAAGCAACCAAAAACATTCTACGTAATAAAAAGATCAAAATGAATACAAGGTATTGATTTGAAAATAAGCTACGCTAGAAATGTCCTTAAACTAAATGAAATTTAAATATCGCCTATACACGTTGATTTTTATTTACTACAAGAAAAGTAGATATAGTTAGCGGGTACGGGAACAGGAAGTGCTCCCGGAAGTAAAGAAGATAAGGACAGGAAGTAGATAAGATTGCGGTTTCCGGTTGATAAACAGGTCTGATAAATAGGTAAACAGGTCTGATAAACAGGTAAACAGGTCTGATAAACAGGTAAACAGGTCTAATAAACAGATAAACAGGTCTGATAAACAGGTAAACAGGTCTGATAAACAGGTAAACAGGTCTGATAAACAGGTAAACAGGTCTAATAAACAGATAAACAGGTCTGATAAACAGGTAAACAGGTCTGATAAACAGGTAAATGGGTCTGATAAACAGGTAAACAGGTCTAATAAACAGATAAACAGGTCTGATAAACAGATAAACAGGTCTGATAAACAGGTAAACAGGTCTAATAAACAGATAAACAGGTCTGATAAACAGGTAAACAGGTCTGATAAACAGGTAAATGGGTCTGATAAACAGGTAAACAGGTCTAATAAACAGATAAACAGGTCTGATAAACAGGTAAACAGGTCTAATAAACAGATAAACAGGTAAACGGGTCTGATAAACAGGTAAACAGGTCTGATAAACAGGTAAACAGGTCTAATAAACAGATAAACAGGTCTGATAAACAGGTAAACAGGTCTGATAAACAGGTAAACAGGTCTGATAAACTGGTAAACAGGTCTAATAAACAGATAAACAAGTCGGATAAACAGGTAAACAGTTCTGATAAACAGGTAAACAGGTTTGATAAACAGGTAAACAGGTCTTATAAAGAGATTAACAGGTCTAATAAACAGGTAAACCGCAATCTTATTTACTTCCTGTTTATCAGACCTGTTTACCTGTTTATCAGACTTGTTTATCTGTTTATTAGACCTGTTTTCCCTGTTTATCAGACCTGTTTACCTGTTTATCAGACTTGTTTGTCAACCAGAAACCGCAATCTTATCTACTTCCTGTGCTTATCTTATCTACTTCCGGGAGAACTTCCTGTCCCCGTACCCGCTAACTCTATTTACTAAGAAAGAAAACACTTTTTAAAAATATCTAAACTTTACAAAAACATTAAATTTAAAATTTGCAAGGAAGAATTGGAAAAATACCTAAACTTCCGGTTTTCGGAGAGTCCCTGTATATGTATTTGTGTATATGAAGATAAATCCATCAGTGCATGTTGGATTGAAAGGAAGCCTTGTGTGCGTACGAGACAGGAGAAATGAAATAAATAATGAGGGGCAGAACTTAAAGTCGTCTCGGAAATGCGCATATTTTAAGAACTTCCGTTGAGTTGATGTGTGCGAAGAAATAAATACGCGACTTTCAGTCTGGACAATCATTTATTTACAGATTCGTTTTGTAAAGATTTGGTGCAATTGAGCCAAAGAGATTTTTTCTTATAAGTATGAATTAAAATTTATTATAAATTGTTCGAATTGTGATAGCCCGAGATTTGGTTAAAATTTATTAAACATAAGCTGTATATTTCCAAATTCACAATAGGTCAGTGTTTTGTACGCGTGGCGCATGAAGTAAAATTTCGAGTTTAGAAAAGCCCCGTGAAAATTTGTCTCGGGTCGCTGCGCGACCCTCGACAAATTTTCTACGCGGGGCTTTTCTAAACTCGAAATTTTACTTCATGCTTAGTCTGGGAGTGGACAACACTCGTTCAAAACCTCAAATTGAATACTGTTCAAAAACGATGAATGCCTACAAAATAAAATCGTAATATGAATACGATTAGTCGTTAGATTTTGAGGTAATCGTCTTTGGGAAATTATATGAAAATTATAAATTATTAAATCAACGTCAAAACCTTTAATTTTGTTGAGAAATAAATACGTTAGAAAATTCTGAAAGTAAGGTTAAAATATCTGAACTAGTTCATCTGAAAAATCGTGTCAAAGTTGAGATCTAGTGAAAACAACATTAGATTATACGGTAATCGTTTGAAAAATTATAAAACGATTATAAATTATTGAATCAGCTTTGTAAGCACTAATTTTTACTTTAGAATAAACAAGCTTTAAGTACCTGAAATTGGGGTTGCAATATCTCAACTGGTTTTTCTTAAAAATCCTGTCAACGTTGTGATTTTAGTGGAAAAAAAATATAAATAAGTGCATGTTGGATTGAAAGAGGAAGCCTTATGTGCGTATTACGAGACAGGAGAAATGAAATAAATAATGAGGGACAGAACTTAAAGTCGTCTCGGAAATGCGCATATTTTAAGAACTTCCGTTGAGTTGATGTGTGCGAAAAAATAAATACGCGATTTTCAGTCTGGACAATCATTTATTTAGAGATTCGTTTTGTAAAGTGTCTCAAAATAAATTTGATTTAATAACTCTATAAATAATAGAATAATAAACGAGTCAGTTCATGCTTCTCTAACCTCGAAATTTCACTTCATGCATCACGCGTATAAATCACTAACTTTAAGTGAAATCTTGTTCACCTGTTAACAATGATGAAAATCTTAAAAATTCAAAGTATCAACTTGCAATTCTTATGAAGTTTAAGAGGTTATCTCCTTAAACCTAGATAGAATATCAAATGGAACTTCTTTCCAAATCGACACAAATAAATTCCCTATCTTAACGTACATTTGATCAGACCCGTGTGTTTTTTCTTCCTGTTTGGGTAAATTTAAAGTCCACTTTATTCAGCAGGAAGGGGTGTCGTCACAGAACATTGCATCCTGTTACCCCCCCCAAGCCCCTTTTTTCCACCCTATTTATGCACCTGAACCCCGCCAGGAGAGGAATAAAATAAAACGCCCTCCGGGTAAATAATGTGTCCGATTACGCTTATCGCTTATCTTCCTCATTCCGACGAAGGGCGAAGGACTGTCCTTTATACCCCCCAATGTTGTTTATGCACGTCCCCCCAAAAAATACGCTTTATCTCGCTTCCGCGCGAGTTTTAAATGTCTACGCAATGTTTAATGATATATTCTGATATTTTACAACATCTAAGTGGATATTATGTATTCCATTTACATTCTAGTTTGCAATAATATGAAATTATTATATTAATATTATATCTGAAAAATATTGTCAGGCTGTGATTTTTAATCAAAATTAAATGCCCATTTGTTTCCACAAAGAATTTATAAGATATTCAGAAGATGGCGCTTATCATCTTCCTTCCACGAACCAATTATTTAAGAAAGTTGTGCATAATGTAAGACATTTTGTTTACGACAATCTTATAATATGTGCATTATTTAATTATATGGGCAGCATAAATGGGGTGCATTTAACACTCAAGTACATTTAATACGGAATTTGCGTGATAAATGTGGTTTTTTAACACGAATATAAATAATTGCCTACTTCTTGGATTTTGGCCTTTATGGCCACACTGGCTTGAATTACTTTTTGGATTTTGGAGGCGTTCACTTCGTGGTACATCTTCAAGTTTGATATAAAGAAAACTCTTAACTTTTTTATACCACTTTTATTTTACTTTAGTGACTAGTTTCAATTACACGAAGATCATTCTCAAACCAAGTACTTAAAACACGAGTTACACTCGGTATATATATTGACATCTAATCACCATTTTTCTTCAAACGATTTAAAAATTCTGCATACAGGTAATAAGGGATTAACGCTTAACTACCGGGAGGGTTTAGAAATTTCAAAAGCCATAAAGACAAGTAAAAATGTGGTCAACGACAACGAAGACCTTTGGAATTCCCCGATATTAAATGCCCTTATTACCCAATAAAACCTAAACCTCGAAACTGTATATATTCCCAAACAAATCCATTTGTACATCATTCTTGATAATGGCATTAAGCCGAAACTAGTAGAAAATAAAATACATATAAGTGAAACAAAACCAAGTGAATTTAATTTACAAACCATTGTATATATATATATATATATATATATATATATATATATATATATATATATATATATATATATATATATATATATATATATTGACATTGACATTGTTTATAGATCAAATACTAAACTCTGTAATTTAATATTCAACGCAAAAACTACAATAAATAAGATGTACAAGTCAGGAATTTACAGGTTAACATGTCCAGATTGTAAAGGAGTGTACATCGGACAATCAAGTCGTAATTTTCAAACCAGACTAAAAGAACATCATAGATCATATAATTTAAAACATGAGAATTCAACTTTTGCAAATTATTTGTTAGAAACAAACCACAATTTCGGCAAGGATGTACTTTCGGTAATCCACCTCACCGAAAAAGGTATGAAAATGGATTTACTGGAAGCCGTTGAAATACACAAAGCAAAAATTAATCCGGGAATGTCCATCCTTAACGACCAGGTTGACCTGATGTACACCCCTCTCTTCGAAGCGCTTTAAATTTAATATATATACCTGTGTAACTCGTGTTTGAAGTACTTAGTTTGAGAATGATTACCGTGTAATTGAAACCAGTCACTGAAGTAAAATAAAAGTGGTATAAAAAAGTTAAGAGTTTTCTTTATATCAAAATAATTGAGTAGTTAGATTTTTTGCCGCTGTGCTGTAACAGCGCTGTGCTAATCAAATCAGCTTGTTTTGTCTTGCATTTAATACCAACTCACATTTAAATACAAACAAAAGTTATGGCATGCTAGAGGATCAAACTTTTCGCTCATATGGTATTATTTTTTAAGGACTGAAACGTCGTAATGGTATCCACATACGAATATCTAATTTCCATTATTTTAATTATCATTGCATTAGTTTATAGAGACTAAAAAGGTCGTATTGATTCGTTGTTCGGAAATAAAAAGAAAAACGCTAGGGATGATTAAGCCTCCGGCCGGAAGGGCCGAACGAGGGTTAACCGAAAAAGATTTATTCGCAAAGTTTATTGGATTCCGATCGGGTTGGCTCTATTTAGGGCTCTGTCCGGCTAAAACCCTATAAATTATTTAAACTTGCACAAACACGAGACGACAAACTGGACAAGGAAAAAATAGCCAGAAATTAGAAGAAAATCAATTGTCATGCAAACGCATTAAACAAAATGTATATTATGCAAACTAAATGAGCAAACGAAGCTGTGTAGCAGTTTTTGTTAAAAACATTCGGTCTAAGTCGTACCAATTCAGAGTTATTTGACATTTATGTACAAAAATGATATTTGTAGTGGTTTCATAAAGATAAAATATCTCTAAATGAGGCAAAGAGTGGCAGATTTCGCCATTCTCGTGAGAATAGAGGGCGCTATCGGCTGCACTATAATAGTGTCCCTGTATTTAAGAGAGTACTACAAACTGGCATCCATCTTTAGGCGCTAAATTCGCCATCGAATTAGCAACCATAAAAACAATAGCTCGCAACAATGGATATAATGCTGAAATTGTTGATAACATCTTAAAAAAGAAAAAGAAAAAACAATTGATGAAACACTTCTATATCGAAGAAATTAATGAAATAAAATGGGCCAAACTTAATTATGTTAAGGATTTGTCAAATAAAATTATAAACAATATAAAGGGTACAAATTTAGGAAAACTACTAATAAACAATAAACCCCCCCATAGACAATTTAAAAAAGTGTGGAGTGTACGAACTAAAGTGCAGTGATTGTGATGCATTATACATAGGACAAACAGGAAGAACTTTTCAGACAAGACTAGCAGAACATAAAAAATCAATTATAAATAACAAACAGTGTACAGGGATTTCAAAACATTGTATAATTAACAACCACTTTATAGATGTTAATAATTTCAAAATTCTATATTCAGGTAATAAGGGCCGTAATTCAAACCTCAGGGAAGGCCTAGAAATAAATAGGGCAATAAAAGACGGAAAACACCTCGTCAACGACAATGAGGATATTTGGAATTCCCCAATCTTAAAATCCCTTATTACCTGACCATATATAAGCTTGTTGGTATCTTTTGTAATTCACTCCTGATAATGCTGTAAAACGCGAAACTAGTCGAGTAAATAGTAAAGTAAAAAATTGTGAAACAAACCAAGTGTAATTTAATTTAAACCTTCATTATCAATAGCTAAATTCAAACTAAATCAAATTAATAGGATGCGCGTCAATCATTATAAAATATGATTGATTTAGTTTGAATTTGGCGGCTAAAGGCGTCAAGATGGATGCCATGGGTTAATGGCTATATGAACAATTTAAACCAAAACAAGTGCATCCTTCTCTTTATTAAATGACGCATCTTTTTTAACGTATTTTATGTACTCCTATTTTACTGCAGACAGACTGCAGCTATCTGAAATAAAAAAACTTTCTCCTCTATTTTTATTTTTTTTTTGCAGAGGGGTTAAAACTCAGAGATTCCGTGTATCCAAATTAAAACAGGGCGCAATAAAACAAGTTAGTGAATAAATATCCGAGAGGGCACCGGTTTCTCTCTTTTTATTTGTACTTTCCGCAACAGAAACGAAGAGAGAGATATATTTGTATTTTCCGCGACGGCAAGGGGAACAGAGAAGGAGAGCTTTTAATTTCGCCCGTAGATTTATTTCGACCCCATGAAAAAAAAAAAGGGTTCCGATATTTATGCGCGCGGTTTTCCCCCGACGTGCCATTTTTATTGTCAGAATTTTTCCAACTTTTTGTGTTGTATTTTTAGGATAGTATAGGGATTGTTTATTACTAGGGTCCATCGGAAAAGATAAAAATATATAGAAAAAAAGAAATAATACCCGATGTTTAACGTTTGAATGTTTCTATGGCTTCTTAAATGGAAAAAGTAAAATACAGGGTGTTCGTTTTTCGAGCGGCACTATGGGGATCTCGCTCACCAGCTTCAAATTAACCCTAGTGACTTAAACATGAAAATCGAGAATGTAATACTCTCAATCAATGAATGGTCCACCCGCAACAAACTGATACTGAATCCATCTAAAACAGTATGTATACTAGGGTGTTTCGAAAAAAATCGAAACAGCTGGCTCACCGCTTAAATCAAAGATTTTGGTCTACAATAGATGTGGGCAAAAGCATTTGCGATTGAAAAGATTTTTAGAGGGTCCCCCGAGCCCCCAAACATGCCATTTTTAGCCCCTTTTTTAGATAATCGGCCAAAAACTTGCCTTAAAGTCATCGGATCAAGGCGAATATTTTATATTTTGTGCCCAGATGAATATACTACAAGCGAAATATGCAAAACCTAACATGGCGTTAGGTCTAGGTGAGCTACGGATTTTTTTAATAACTTTTTTTCACGATTTTGAAGGGTTTTTTCACCTTTTTTTGTTAAAAAGTGGGTTTTAACGACAAGAAATCAAGTTGCACCCGCGATAATTTGTCCTGAGAAGTATATTGAATAATGTAAGCATGCGAACTGCGTATCTCACCCACGTCCGATTGTGTGGCAAGCCTTCAAAATCGTGAAAAAAGTTATTTAAAAAATTCGTAGCTCACCCAGACCTAACGCCAAGTTAGGTTTTGCATATTTCGCTTGTAGTATATTCATCTGGGCACAAAATATAAAATATTCGCCTTGATCCGATGACTATAAGGCACGTTTTTGGCCGATTATCTAAAAAAGGAGCTAAAAATGGCATGTTTGGGGGCTCGGGGGACCCTCTAAATATTTTTTCAATCGCAAATGCTTTTGTCCACATCTATTGTAGACCAACATCTTTGATTTAAGCGGTGAGCCAGCTGTTTCGATTTTTTTCGAAACACCCTAATGTATACATATTAGCAAAAAACGGCAATTACCTAACGACTTCAAAATTAGCGTAAATAATCTCGAATACCCACTAACAGATTGTGTGAAGTATCTTGGCGTTTACATTGATCGTAAACTAACATGGAAAAACCATACAGAACATGTTTGCAATAAATTAAGTCAAGCCGACTTTGCTATTCTTAAAATGAAACAAGAAGTTGACCTTGAAACGCTAATGACATTGTACTTTTCTTTTGCATATTCTCATATGACATACAATATACTTGCATGGGGCCGAGCTTCTGAAGCCGAGAAAGTTTTTATAGCTCAAAATAAAATAATAAGAACTATGTTTGGCATAAACAGATTGCAAACATGTAAGAATGCATTTATATCCCATAAACTATTAACCTTACCATGAATCTATATATACAAAACGGTTTGTTACATAAAGCAAAATATAACTAACTTTTCAACACACAGTGAAAATCATAATTACAACACGAGGCAGGGCGACCTGTTATTAACTGATAAACACAACACTACATTAATGAATAAATCATTTTTTTATGAAGGGAAAAAAGTGTATAATTCTCTTCAAGAAAGTATCAAATAATTAGAATTTCTGCAATTTTAAAAAAATTATAAAAGATCGTTTGATATCAAGAGCACTATACTCGGTTGATAATTTCTTATTCTGACCTTCTCTTGACGGCAGTGGTATTATATTTATGATATTGCTGTATTAGAGTTAATTGTTTCACGTTCACATCTTACTTGTACCTTGTTTGTAACATTGTCCATTGTAGCCTAAGTGAATAAATTAAAAAAAAAAAAAAACTTTCACAATATCACTTAATTGTTGAGGCAGTTAATAGTTGAAAGTTCATTTTCACTTTGATTTTAGTTTAAATAAAACACTTATTACTTTTAAACACTTTATTGTACTTGCGACAATTGTTTCGCCACACTGTGGCTTCTTCAGGAGAAAAATATTAATCATTATTCTTCGTCTGAAGAAGCCACAGTGTGGCAAAACAATTGTCGCAAGTACAAAAAAGTGTTTGAAAGTAATGAGTGTTTTACATAAACTAAAATCTTTTACAAAATATACAGGGAGTTTTTTTAAGTATACATATGCATACGCTTTTTTAAAAAGAGTTCAATTTGAAGCTTTAAACGAGTGTTTTCCACTCTCAGTGGAAGTAAAATCGCATGAAGTAAAATTTCGAGTTTCAGGCTTTTCTAAAATCAAAAGTAAAAAGTGAAAACTTCATGAGCCACGCGTGTTAAACGCTAAAAACACTGAAATATTGTGAACAAGAGAACTTCACTTGAAATCAATGTCTTACACGCGTGGCGCATGAAGTAAAATTTTGAGTTTAGAAAAGCATGAAAATTTGGTTTGGTCGCTCCGCGCTACGCGACCTAACCAAATTTTCAGGCTTTTCTAAACTCGAAATTTTACTTTATCCTTAACCTGGGAGTGAAAAACACTACTTTAAAGCTTTAAATTAAACTCTTTTGAAAAACAGCGAATATGTAAAGATTTACAGAATATAATTTGGACCGAGATCCCCATACATTCTGTTGAAATACTGACACCCTGGATATCATATGTTCAATTAAAAGAAATCTCTAGAGTGCCATGGAAAATATTCTAGGTTGGAAACTCTGAAAATATACATTATAATTATTATGTCTGACGTTTTATATGTCAATTTCTAAAGTGTGTAGTCAACTTAAATTTGATTAAAAAAGATTACATCATGGCACTCTAGAGGTTTTTTTTTTTTATTGAACATATGATACCTATAATATTCGTTTTCATTTGGAAATATTTGTGTAAAAAAAGTGAATTTAATTAATCAATGTGCTTATTATTATATCTCAAAATTAATATATCAATTAAAATTATTCACAATAGAGTAATAATGTTAAAATGAATATTCAATTGATGGCATTATAATAATTCGAATATTGCATTCAAGCTAATAAAATTAAAATATAGTTCATTTAATTTTCATTCGACAACAATTGTCTCTGTTGAATTCTAAAATAAATTAATTATTATTCACTACATTTTTTGAATGCAGTTTCACGAATTGTCGAATAAGAACAAACAAGAATTGGTGTGAATTTAGACCAATTTTTGTTTGTTGCCTGTAATAGAGGAAAATTATGATGAAATTTCAAATGCACCGCTGATCTTCTCCAGGATGGACCAAATTTGGTAATTGTTAGAGCTTCCTACAATTGTTATCTTTTAGATCCGGATGGCATACATTCGAATAGTTACTATTGTTTTGATTTTTGGTTACAAATACTCATTTCATAAGTACCAACCTTTTGTTTCTCCTTCATTAAGTTTTCGTAAAGTGTTGCAATAACAGTTTGACGCGCAAATAGATTTTATCTTCCACGTCATTTACCGTAGCGATACATTTTATACTGAAAAAAATTGAAAAAATCGTAAAAATATGCAGAAAAATACATAACTGTGGTTTTTACATGTTAAATTCATAAATTAAAAACCTAACCGATTCAACACTCAGTATAAAACATACGTAATAAAAATAAAAACTGGAGTAAATGAGAGAGAAAAAGATATTAAGTTAAAGTTGATATTGAATATGATAAACCAAACATAATTTCAAATTTTCAAATTTCAGCTACTTATCTATCTAAATAACAAAGTTATAGCAAAAATAAAATATTGTCGATTTTCACTATTTTGTCATATCTTGAAAACAAATGACACTAAACATTTTGAATTTTTTAAATATTTTCAACGTGACCGCCAGTCTAAGGTGTCAAATTGTTTAGAGGGAATAGCAAAGCTATACTGATGAGAGATAAATTTAGAAACGCGTCTATAGATGGCCTGAATAATTTGACCCAAATTGTTACATTTACAGCAGAGCTGGGCAGGATTCGAATCCTTTTAGAGGACTCAAAAGAGGTATTCGAATACTTTAGTTAAACTGGATTCGTGATCCGGATTCGTTACACTTTTTTAAAAAGATTCGTATTCGAATCCAAATGCTGGTGATTCAAATCCTCATAAAAGGATTCGAATCCTCGTAAAAGTATTCGAATCCTCATAAAAGGATTCGAATCCTCGTAAAAGTATTCGAATCCTCATAAAAGGATTCGAATGGTTACAAAAGGATTCGAATCGTCAAAAATAATTCGAATTATTAAGGATTAACATGAGAAATTTGTTTTGTATGTTTTTAAATTTCTCGTTAAATCAGTGTTTTATACGCGTGGCGCATGAAGTAAAATTTCGAGTTTAGAAAAGCCCCGTGAAAATTTGTCTCGGGTCGCTGCGCGACCCTCGACAAATTTTCTACGCGGGGCTTTTCTAAACTCGAAATTTTACTTCATGCTTAGTCTGGGAGTGGAGACACTCGTTCGTAAATTTTCGAATAATCATAAAGTTGTGTATTAATTTTCAAAAAAATCTTTCTCGGTTTATTGAACAAAAACAAAAGAGCTGAGGTGAAAAGTGTTTAGGTAAAAGTGGTTTATTTGACCCAAATTGTTACATTTGCAGCAGAGCTGGGCAGGATTCGAATCCTTGATTCTAATCCTTTTAGAGGATTCAAAACAGGGATTCGAATACTTTAGTTAAACTGGATTCGTGATCCGGATTCGTTACACTTTTTTAAAATGATTCGTATTCGAATCCAAATGCTGGTGATTTCAAATCCTCATAAAAGGATTCGAATCCTCGTAAAAGTATTCGAATCCTCATAAAAGGATTCGAATCCTCATAAAAGGATTCGAATATTTATAAAAGGATTCGAATAGTTACAAAAGGATTCGAATCGTCAAAAATAATTCGAATTATTAAGGAACATGAGAAATTTGTTTTGTATGTTTTTAAATTTCTCGTTAAATCACTCTTTTATACGCGTGGCGCATGAAGTAAAATTTCGAGTTTAGAAAAGCCCCGTGAAAATTTGTCTCGGGTCGCTGCGCGACCCTCGACAGATTTTCTACGCGGGGCTTTTCTAAACTCGAAATTTTACTTCATGCTTAGTCTGGGAGTGGAGACACTCGTTCGTAAATTTTCGAATTATCATAAAGTTGTGTATTTATTTTCAAAAAAATCTTTCTCGGTTTATTGAACAAAAACAAAAGAGCTGAGGTGAAAAGTGTTTAGGAAAAAGTGGTTTATTTGACCCAAATTGTTACATTTGCAGCAGAGCTGGGCAGGATTCGAATCCTTTTAGAGGATTCAAAACAGGGATTCGAATACTTTAGTTAAACTGGATTCGTGATCCGGATTCGTTACACTTTTTTAAAATGATTCGTATTCGAATCCAAATGCTGGTGATTTCAAATCCTCATAAAAGGATTCGAATTCTCGTAAAAGTATTCGAATTCTCATAAAAGGATTCGAATCCTCATAAAAATGATTCGAATATTTATAAAAGGATTCGAATAGTTACAAAAGGATTCGAATAGTTACAAAAGGATTCGAATCGTCAAAAATAATTCGAATTATTAAGGATTAACATGAGAAATTTGGTTTGTATGTTTTTAAATTTCTCGTTAAATCACTCTTTTATACGCGTGGCGCATGAGGTAAAATTTCGAGTTTAGAAAAGCCCCGTGAAAATTTGTCTCGGGTCGCTGCGCGACCCTCGACAAATTTTCTACGCGGGGCTTTTCTAAACTCGAAATTTTACTTCATGCTTATTCTGGGAGTGGAGACACTCGTTCGTAAATTTTCGAATTATCATAAAGTTGTGTATTTATTTTCAAAAAAATCTTTCTCGATTTATTGAACAAAAACAAAAGAGCTGAGGTGAAAAGTGTTTAGGTAAAAGTGGTTTATTTTTTCGTTGGCTACAACTTGTGTTTGAAACATTTTTTGATTTAGACGTCGAAAGCCATAATCGGTGAGTTGTTAATGTCCACTAGATTTTTTAGTTTCTAATTCAAAAACAAAAGAGCTGAGGTGAAAAGTGTTTAGGTAAAAGAGGTATATTTTTTCGTTGGCTACAACTTTTGTTTCAAACATTTTTTGACTTAGACGTCGAAAGCCATAGTAAAATTCGTTTAATAAAAAAACATTTAATGATTTCTGGTGATTTTTAACGCAAGACTTTTAGACATTTGATGGTATAATTAATATTGAATTACTGAAATAAGTATTTATTTTTAATATATTCGTAAATATACGGTAAACAATGTAAAATATTTATTTTATTAAAATATTTATAAAATAACAATACAATAAATTTTATATTATTATTATTATTATACTGGGTGTCCGTATTTCAACAGAATGTATGGGGATTTCGGTTATTTAGAGAGATAGAGAGTCGGTTAAATTGGGGCAAAGTTGCATAATTTAGGGCCCAATAATAACCCAAAAACAAGTTTGAAATATCTTATTTCCTTAATGAGATATTGTCAAAAAACGTATTTTTGAAAATTCGTTTTTATTTTTTTATTCAAAAACTATTCATTCCAGACATTTACAACTTTGACATTATAGGTACTTTTTAACGATAAATCTAGTAACATATTTTATTTAGAGATAACTATAACACGTATTAACATGGCGAACAACTCAGACGTTATTTCAGAGTGTCCGCAAGAAAAACGCTGTAAATGTAGACAAGTAGCCAAAACTGGTCTAAAGTGCATCATTTGTAATACCGTGTATCATCCTGGATGTGTAAAAAAGGTGAAACATCTCTCAATCAGCAGTGAAACAATCAATTGCTGTGTAATCACCGAGGATATAACCAACAAATCGAATGGGTCAAGAAGGCAAGATGAAAATGCGAAAATTTCAACACCCACTGCTGATACGGACCTAACAATGGATTTCCTAAGGGCAGAGGTAATATTGCTGAAACAAATTATTAAGGAAAAAGAAGATAAATATGAACTAGCTGCAAAGTTACTTATCGAAAAGGATAACATAATAGCACTGTTGAAGAAGCCTGCAAGTGATCAAGTTATGAACTAATTAACACCTACAGTTTCCTTTAATAATATTAATAATAACAAACCGATTTCTGTTAATACACATGCAGGAGCCATATTGAAGAATCCTGTTAGCCCAGCCGCAAACCAACAAAGATTGACAAATACGCCAATTAATCGCATAGAATCTGCATCATCTAAAAATATAGATAAATTACAGGTTCCGATAACAATCAAAACCAAAACACCGGAAAAGCAAACCAATAACCAAATAACTCCAGCGATACCTTCACACCAACCCAACGATGTAGCGGCAACACTCGCTACACCAAACGGCCCCGAAAAACTCGATGAAAAGGAGAAATGGACAGAAGTAAAAACCCGCAAAAGTAAACGGCCTAGACAAAAAACAATTCTAGGCATAGCAAACGCCCAGAATAACTCAGTAAAGGGAGCTAGGCGCTATGGACATCTGCATGTATACAATCTGGACCCAAATACGACAGCCGAGGAATTGAAGACATACTTGGAAAATCTACATTTCCAAGATATTACATGTAGCCAACTGCAATCAAAATATCCTGAGGAATATTCCTCTTTTAAGGTGGGGGTGCCACTAGATAAACTAGAAGAACTGAAACAGCCAGATATCTGGCCACAAAATGTGAAAATAAATAATTTTTTATGGAGAATTCAGCCGAAAACCAATTTGAAATAAAAATGCTGTTTCTTAACGCACAATCTATTAAAAACAAACTCAATGAATTAGAGGCGCTTACTTTTAATGAAAATTTTAGTTTAATTGCAATCTGTGAGCATTGGCTCTCTCAGGAACAATGCGAAGTCTCAAAAATTAACAACATGGCAGCTAGGGCGTTCTATTCACGAAAAGAGAGCAATTATGGTGGGACCATAATCTATGTTAATGAAAATTTAACTTTTGGTGAATATAATGCTCTAAGTGATAAAGTTAGTGTTGATAAAGATTGTGAATTGTCAATGGTGTACATTCCCTCCTTTAAAATGTTTTTTATGTGTGTCTATCGTCCGCCTTGTGGCGATTTCAATGTTTTTCTCAATATTTTATCATCTTTTTTAGATAAGTTAAATTATAATAACTGTGGTGTGGTAATGGCTGGCGACTTTAATATCAGGTTTTCTGCCCAAGACCCTAGAGAAATGCAACTTGTTGACCTGCTTGCAACATATGGATTATATAAAACCGTATATTTCAACACACGTAAAAATAATTGCATCGACAACATATTCACTAACTGTCATGAATCTAAAATTAAAATTGAATGCTACAATACATGCCTATCCGATCACCAGGGCTTACTATTATCACTACGCACTAATACTCGTGAAAAGAAAAATATGGAGTTCTTTTGTAGACTTTTCTCTTTGGAAGGTAAGATTAATTATTATACTATTCTAGAAAATTCCGATTGGAGTTTTCTTGATAATCCAGCTGTGCAAATAAATAAAAAGTGGGAAGACCTGCATACTACACTAACAAATGCATTAAACACGGCTTTTCCAATGAAAGTCGCAAAAAAAAAGGCTAAGTCACACCGTATTGAGTGGTTCAACTCTGATGTTAGAAATATGCGTGAAACCTTGCACCTCGTTGAAGAATACCACACTAAATATCCTTAAACAAATTCTGAACAACTTCTAAAAGAATGTAGGTTTAAATATAAACGTTGTATAATATCCTCCAAGCAGCAGGCTTATGACCAATTTATTAATAAATCAAAGAACAAATTGGGAGCTTTTTGGGATATTACAAATGATTTACGAAACAAGTCAAATAAAACCTCAACCTGTGATATATCCTGTGATAATTTTAATACATACTTTGTCAATGTTGCTAATGAACTTTTAATGAATTTACCCGCTCACCAGTCAGTAAATACAAACAATTATTCTAAGTTTAAAGAAAAGGTATTTTTCTCATTTAAAGAAATCACACATAATAAAGTACGTGAGACTATAATTAAATTAAAATCTCGAAAAAGTTCTGATATATATGATATTACAGTAGATATTATAAAAGGGTGAAGTACCTACTTATATCACCTCTAACTAAATTAATCAATGGCATCATCACATCAGGCATATTTCCTGACGCATTGAAATTTGCAAAGATCATACCTATCCACAAAGCAGGGGATATTAATGACATACAAAATTATCGACCTATATCTTTGCTCCCTATTATCTCTAAGGCAGTAGAAATTATATTAAAGGAACAAATAGTTGAGTATCTGGAATTAAATCAAATATTAAATTCGCAACAATTTGGTTTTAGATCCCAACGATCAACGACAGGCGCAATTCTATCTTTACTTAAAATAGTTTCAAATTGTTTCGAAAAGAAAAGGTTCTGTGTAGGCTCCTTTTTGGACATTAGTTTAATTGCAATCTGTGAGCATTGGCTCTCTCAAGAACAATGCGAAGTCTCAAAAATTAACAACATGGCAGCTAGGGCGTTCTATTCACGAAAAGAGAGCAATTATGGTGGGACCATAATCTATGTTAATGAAAATTTAACTTTTGGTGAATATAATGCTCTAAGTGATAAAGTTAGTGTTGATAAAGATTGTGAATTGTCAATGGTGTACATTCCCTCCTTTAAAATGTTTTTTATATGTGTCTATCGTTCGCCTTGTGGCGATTTCAATGTTTTTCTCAATATTTTATCATCTTTTTTAGATAAGTTAAATTATAATAACTGTGATGTGGTAATGGCTGGCGACTTTAATATCAGGTTTTCTGCCCAAGACCCTAGAGAAATGCAACTTGTTGACCTGCTTGCAACATATGGATTATATAAAACCGTATATTTCAACACACGTAACAATAATTGCATCGACAACATATTCACTAACTGTCATGAATCTAAAATTAAAATTGAATGCTACAATACATGCCTATCCGATCACCAGGGCTTACTATTATCACTACGCACTAATACTCGTGAAAAGAAAAATATGGAGTTCTTTTGTAGACTTTTCTCTTTGGAAGGTAAGATTAATTATTATACTATTCTAGAAAATTCCGATTGGAGTTTTCTTGACAATCCAGCTGTGCAAATAAATAAAAAGTGGGAAGACCTGCATACTACACTAGCAAATGCATTAAACACGGCTTTTCCAATGAAAGTCGCAAAAAAAGGCTAAGTCACACCGTGTTGAGTGGTTCAACTCTGATGTTAGAAATATGCGTGAAACCTTGCACCTCGTTGAAGAATACCACACTAAATATCCTTCAACAAATTCTGAACAACTTCTTAAAGAATGTAGGTTTAAATATAAACGTTGTATAATATCCACCAAGCAGCAGGCTTATGACCAATTTATTAATAAATCAAAGAACAAATTGGGAGCTTTTTGGGATATTACAAATGATTTACGAAACAAGTCAAATAAAACCTCAACCTGTGATATATCCTGTGATAATTTTAATACATACTTTGTCAATGTTGCTAATGAACTTTTAATGAATTTACCCGCTCACCAGTCAGTAAATACAAACAATTATTCTAAATTTAAAGAAAATGTATTTTTCTCATTTAAAGAAATCACACATAATAAAGTACGTGAGACTATAATTAAATTAAAATCTCGAAAAAGTTCTGATATATATGATATTACAGTAGATATTATAAAAGCTCACCCCTTTTATAATATCTACTGTAATATCATATATATCAGAACCTACTTATATCACCTCTAACTAAATTAATCAATGGCATCATCACATCAGGCATATTTCCTGACGCATTGAAATTTGCAAAGATCATACCTATCCACAAAGCAGGGGATATTAATGACATACAAAATTATCGACCTATATCTTTGCTCCCTATTATCTCTAAGGTAGTAGAAATTATATTAAAGGAACAAATAGTTGAGTATCTGGAATTAAATCAAATATTAAATTCGCAACAATTTGGTTTTAGATCCCAACGATCAACGACAGACGCAATTCTATCTTTACTTAAAATAGTTTCAAATTGTTTCGAAAAGAAAAGGTTCTGTGTAGGCTCCTTTTTGGACATGAGTAAAGCATTTGATTGCATATCTCATGAATTGATATGTGACAAATTGAAACATTATGGATTCATTTTGAATAGTCTAAAACTCTTATCGTCCTACCTTTCAAATAGGTTTCAAGTGGTGAAGTATGACAACAACATATCAAGTACACTACCCATACAGCATGGTGTTCCTCAAAGATCAGTCTTGGGTCCAATTCTGTTTATAATTTATATTAACGATATGCCAAACTGTATCGATTCTGATGTAATATTATTTGCAGATGATACCACCATGGTCAATGTGGCTAATACAGTTGAGGATGTCATAGGTATTAGTAATGATACCCTCAACGAAGTCGCCACGTGGTGCAATAAAAATAATTTAATTTTAAATGAAACTAAAACGAAGCAAATATTATTTACCTTAAATAAGACTGATATCACGCTTGAAAAATCTGTAAAATTTTTAGGCATCCATCCCAAACTCAAGTGGGACATTCAGGGAGAAAGTTTAGCCAAGAAGTTGTCAAAAAATATTTTTTGCCTGCGCAGTGTATCATATTATACAAATTCAATACAAGCTTTAGGAACAGCGTATTTTGCGTTATGCGAATCGTACATTAGATATGGTCTCATTATATGGGAACACTCTGCATCAAGACACAGAATATTCTCCATACAACGCAGGGCCGTAAGACTAATTTCAGGAGCCAAATATACAGAAGATGGCAAACAATATTTTATTAAAGGCAAAATATTAACATTGCCCTGTTTATATATATAGGAATGTCTTATATATTTTAAAACAAATATAAACTTATATCCAGACCACAAACATCATGAGCATAACACCAGGAATAAAAATAAGTTATATCAGAACCAAATCCGACTACAAACTGTACATACTGGTACAAATTACTATAGCATCATATTTTATAACAAATTACCGCACCATATAGCATGCATGCCATTAAATAAATTTAAAGTAGTGATCAAAGAATATCTTCTGTCAAAGGCATTTTACTCATGGAATGAATTTTTAAATTGCGATATTATTATTTAACCTGCTTTTTAACATGTTTGTGACGTTGATGTTTTATCTTTTTAACTAGTTTTTATCACTTTTAACTATTTATTTTAATTTATTTACAATTATATCTATTTACACTTAATATTAAGTAATCTTAGTCTGTTTGTGTGTGTTAACTTTTATTTATTAATTGATTTGCATATAAAACTATATTTAATAAATTTTATTTATTTATTTATTTTCAGGTATTATTATTATTTATTTTATTATATACGGATAATATTATTTTCTCCTTACCACGTTACAGTTAATCATTTAAACATACTTAATATTTATTTAAAATTTATATTTGAATTCTACTTATACAATCTTTACTTTACTTATTACATATGACTTGTGTAAACTCTTGTTGTTAAACACTAATAAATATTATTATTATTATTATTATTATTATTTACCTAGGGACCATAACTAACTTTTGTTTTTCTTATGGGTGCCATTTTGGATTTTGATATTTTTTGGAAGAATATTTTTTGCTGAATTCAATGATGTATCACACTTATAGTTTATTGTACATTTTATATGTAAAATTTTAATCTTTTGGTTTTTCAAAGAGTGCCTTGGAAACAGTTGAGTAACTCACTTATTTGGCAACTCCTAGGACCCATAATTTGCTTACATATCACCCCTGAAGACGGGCATCCGACGATACATACTTTAACAGTTGTGACATATTTTAAAGTAACGAGTGTCTTCCACTCCCAGACTAAGCATGAAGTAAAATTTCGAGTTTAGAAAAGCCCCGCGTAGAAAATTTGTCGAGGGTCGCGCAGCGACCCGAGACAAATTTTCACGGGGCTTTTCTAAACTCGAAATTTTACTTCATGCGCCACGCGTATAAACCATTGATTTGAAGTGTAGTTCAAAAACACACAAATACATCTTTAATCAGAGTAACACAGAAATTTAGTCTGTTATCAACGATGTTCGGTGTTAATAATAAATAATTAGGTAGTGAATATTTTTGTTGAAACAACTGATGACGATATTTATATGTTAGTGGTTGTAAAAAAATAATAGAATCAAATTTATTCTTAAACGATTTGTATTTGTGAGTCGGAAAAAACAGGATTCGAATCTTTGATTCGAATCATATTTATCTCTTCCGAATCCTTTATTCGAGTATTCCTGATTCGAATCATATTAGGTGATTCGGATTCGTGATTCGAATCCTTTTAACGAGGATTAACGTACCAGCTCTGATTTGCAGTAGGTTACTGTATCTAACAGCAAACACTTGTTGTATAATTCAATGTCCGTCGGGGCATTAGCTCGGCAAGTAGTTGTTTCAATGAGTGTTTGATATAGTCTTTGTAAGACTAACTTGTTGTAGATTGGGAAAAGAATCTAGGCACTTTTATCTATTTTTATTTGGGCGTTCCCTTAAATCACAACTTTTATGTAAATGTACAAATTTAACATACTAGAAATGAAATGTGTATGTATTGAAACAGACTCAAGATTTAAATACGTTATTGTTGGCAGAATTATATTATGCGCATCAATTATATCATCTCCGGCGCTTTCAGAAAATTGTTTCGAGGAACACAAACACGCCCCTCTCCACTTTTCCTCCGTCATTTTCATCCTCCTATCTATTCGCAAACTGAATAATGGATGAGACGCGGTTTCATTAATTAATTTAGAAAGATAAATGAAAAGTGCGGTCTCAAGGTTTTGAAACTTCTCACTTTTCTCCACCGCACAAAACACACTATCCTAACCATTTCAATAAGAAACAACCAAACAATAAATTACATTCGTGCTCGTTTTCTCACTCACTGTCAAGTTGATTATGATTATGTTGACAGTGTCAACATAATAACAATCATTTTAGATTTGAAGGGAATTTCAGTTCATTTCAGTTTGCAAAGAACTCAGAACCCAGAAATGTAATTGAATAAACACGATTATTTCTTATACTTTTGTAGAATAATATAAAAATTATTCTACAAAAGTATAAGAAATAATCGTGTTTATTTAAAGCAAATTCACAAAATAATTGTTTTAGCAAGATAAATTCAATTTCAAAACTAGTTGAATTCGAGAAAATAAGCTTACGCTTCTTATAGTTTGCACACTTTAAACATAATATATAAAATTACGAAAAAACTATTGTTTGCATTTTCACGAATAGTTTTTACGTAATTTTATATATTAATTGTTTTAGTATTTAAAAGTAGATTTATTAAAATTAATAAGTTTTAGAAATGGGGGGGCTGTCATTACCGAACAATAGCTGCCTACTTTCCCTTATGCGAAAATTTTGGGAAGTTTCGATGTAAATGCCGTAATGCTTTTAGCAACAAGAGGGGTGGATATAATAATAAGCAGTATCGAAGTATAACAAGAGTATACAGTGTGTGTGCCAGAGGCTTTGTTTGCATAGAGTATCGTACAATAGGCATCGAATATGGCAGCGTGGAACACTAGTTGAGTGGCTGGAATATACTGAAAACAATTGCCATTATGATCCTTCAGCACACGATAAACTTGGATAGATAATGAGGGAATGTGTGCGGAGGGGTTCGCATTTTCGCTTTGATTAAATTGATTTCATAATTAACTCTTTGATACATGTAAACATGCGAATATTATATAGCCATATTGCTCATACATAAAGGGTGTTGAATCGATTAGGTATACATGGGAATTTAACATATAAAGCAGTGGCGGCTCGTTCATATGAGCTGCAAGGGGTGAAATTTGGTCATCAAAATTTACATTGCTCTTATAGAGATTTCTAAGCAACGATTAATTTTATTTATCATTTATTTTAGGCCAATCTATTTAATACAACATGTTTATAATAATTACTTCCATAAATTAAAGCAATATGAAGAAGAAATAATGTTTTCTATGGAAGTATTGCACGGATCTATGTGATCATTTAAGAGTGTTCCATTAATTGATTTATATATAATTTAAAAAACATTTTTTTGAAAAAAAAGTATTGTCAATTTATTCGCAAAGCTTCAATGTGTAATATGTATAAGTTTCAAAGATCAATTTTCATTATTGTGGAGGATTAATCGTTGTTCGTTCTTATGACCAAATAACATGTGAAATTCCGACCTTAAGGACGGACAGTAAACCAAGAATATGGTATTTTTTAAACTTTACAATATTTCAGTGTTTATACGCGTGGCGCATGAAGTAAAATTTCGAGTTTAGAAAAGCCCCGTGAAAATTTTATTTATTTATTCTACTTTTATTATTATTCCCAAACTATTCACAAAAAAGCATTTTTTTCCATTTTGTTTGCTACTTCTAGGTAAATATTGATCATCATCACATCTAAGCGTTATATATTTTTAACTTTACTGTTAATCAGTGGTTTATACGCGTGGCGCATGAAGTAAAATTTCGAGTTTAGAAAAGCCCCGTGAAAATTTGTCTCGGGTCGCTGCGCGACCCTCGACAAATTTTCTACGCTGGGCTTTTCTAAACTCGAAATTTTACTCCATGCTTAGTCTGGGAGTGGAAAACACTCGTTACTTTAAAGGGGGGTACTCGGGTCCCCCTCTAGATACCAAAAAAATCATACATTTAAAATTGTTGCAGGCAAGTTGCAGGAAAACTAAAAATATAGTTCAAGCAAACCGTTGAAATTAATAAAATTAGCTAATTCAATAATTATAAATTACTCTAAAAATTTGGGAAAAATGATTTTTATTAAATTAGTATTTACGAATATTAAAGATTAGCAACATTTTCAAAGGTAGCAAAATTAGCATTACATCAATAACGTATTATTTTTAAGTTAACAATTTGAAAAAAATCAACTCTAATTTTATTTAGTATTTTCTAGGCAAAATAAATAAACATGAAAAGAAAAAATAAAAATAACTAACACATACAAAAATAAAACAATAGACAGAAAGACTAACGGTCGATAGCCTTTTTGACATTTAAAAATTTAAAAATTAATTTCTCGCTTATGTAGTAATAATGTATTATTGTATTTACTATTACTGTCAAATAAAGATATTATTGTTGTTGGTAAAAAAACTTCAAAATAAAAGAGAATAAAAATAGCTAAATTACTCTAAAAATTTGGGAAACATGATTTTTAATAAATAAATATTTACGAATATTAAAAATGAGCAAAATTTTCAAAGGTAGCAAAATTAGCATTACATCAATAACGTTTTATTTTTAAGTTAACAATTTGAAATAAAAATCAACTCTAATTATATTCAGCAAAATAAATAAACTTCAAAATAGAAGAGAAATTAAAAATCTCAAAAAATTGATTGAAATAAAAATGTTTGATATTTAATTATTTCTTTCCTATTTTTTTGTATTTAGAAAATACTGATACTGAATAATATTTTAATTGATTTGTAATTGAAATAATAATTTTTATTTTAAATAAAATATACAAATATAAAAATAACAGAACTCTTCTGAATTATGAAGTTAACACAAATTAAAAGTTGTCAAATAAAAAAATTAAGATTATCTTTATCTATCCTCCATTTCAATAGAGTATTGACAAAAACTACAAAAAAATAGTAAAATAATACAAATAGCAATAATATGTATTAGCAATAAGAATATTAAAAAAAAAATTTAAAAACCGAACATAAAATCTGATTACATTCTCCAAAATCAAAAAAGTCATTAATATACAGGGTGTCTACGCTAAACCGTTCGTTAAAAGTTTATGGGGTTGCCGTTGCACTAAAAATTTGAAAAAAATCCTTGTCATACGGTTGAATCAGTTCTCCTTGTGTGAAATATTTTCAACTTTATATCACTTCCAGTTCCACCAGAAGTAGCACCAAATTTGTTATTTTAAATAGAACACCCTATATATTAGTAATTTTTAGAAATCCTCGTTTAAATTGCAACATATTTTATTCGAACATATGTACACTTATCTCTTATAGTTTTCAAGAAAACAAAATATTTCTAAAATTTTGACCACTAAAAGACATCTTGAAATCTGTCTGTAACTTCTCTTAAGAATAAGATAAAAATATGATTTATATCTCTACTTGTACCTAGAGGATGCCTCTATGAGTGAATTAATTGAAAACTGTCAATTTTGACAATAAGTGTTCTTAAAATGTCAATATCTAAGTGCCCTCTTCAATATCTAGTAATTCAATTTTTTTAAACAGAATGACCCATTTTTTATCACATGGTACGATTGGGGTTAACATTTCCTACAAAATAGTATTTACAACTATACTCCTAAAGCAAGTAGTTTTTGAATTATTTCGAAGAATCGTTTTTCGTTGCATTTATGCAGGGTATAATGCGCGCATAAGACGCAATTAAATGTTAGTAGGCAAATAGCATGCTTTTGTTTTGTCGCGATTGTATTGCGGAATGTCAAATAATAAAAAGAATTAGTACAAAGTTTTACAAAAATCAACAAAATGAATAATGACACAAATCAACAAATGATCAATTTATTCTTTGTACATGGCAACTGCCAATTGAACAAAATTTGATTCCAATCTTCTAAATCTTGTTTTATTTATCGGCGGCAAATGTGAATAAGTTTTATTAAATATTCTACATGTTCAAGTAACAATTCTATAGCAGTTGCCAGGTATAAAGACCAAATTGATAATTTGTTGATTTGTGTAATTAATTATTTTGTTCATTTCTGTAAAACTTTGTACTAATTCTTTTTAAGCTGTCTAAAGGCTCTAATTCAAAATTTACATACATCGACTGCATTACACACTAGAATTTGCAGCCTAGTCTCCAAATTAAAGTCTACAGGCAAGAGTCTACATAATTGGTACTGTAGATTGAAGTCAACAGACTAGAGTCTGGCTGTCTAAAGACTTCAGTCTAGAGTATAAATAAGTCGACGGCACTATAAACTACAATCTAGAGTCTAGTCTACAGAGTAGAGTCTACAGACTAGAGTAAACAGACTAGTGTCTAGGTTGTCAAATGACTATAGTTTAGAGTCTACATAAGTCCACTGCACTACAGCCTAGTCTACAGACTAGACTCTAATTTCTAGACTAGAGTCCACAAACTGGTCTAGGCTGTCTAAAGACTCCAGTTTAGAATGTACATGAGTCGACTATTTGATGTCCAAACTGCAGATTTTGAAGTCTGGGTCGACTGTTCAAAGTCTAGAGCAGTGATGGGGAAACTACGGCCCGCGGGCCAAGTTCAGCCCGCGGAAAGGTTTAATCCGGCCCGTTTAAGAGTGCCGTCGTGAGAATGTTTGAACGCGTTCTTACTTCGTAATGTGACGACCCGCATAAAAACTACCTACCTACGATTAAGCATTATTCTTTGGCCCGCTACGATTGTCTGGTTATTACAAATGGCCCGTCTTAAAAAAAGTTTCCCCACCACTGGTCTAGAGTATAGGGTATCTAGAATACAGAGTTTACAGATTAGTCTAGGTATCAGAGTCTAGAAATAAGTCTACATATTATAGTCAAGTCCATAGACTAGAGTCTACAGACTAAATAGAATCCCCAGACTAGAGTCTACAGACTAGATAGAGTCCACAGACTAGAGTTTTAAAACTAAATAGAGTCTACAGACTAGAGTATACAGACTAGATAGTGTCTACAGACCAGATAGAGTCTACAGACCAGATAGAGTCTACAGATTAGAGTCTAGGGACTAGATAGAGACCACAAACTAGTCTATAGACTAGACAGAGTCCACAGACTAGATAGAGTTTTCAGTCTACAGACTAGATAAAGTCTACAGGCTAGATAGAATCCACAAACTAGAGTCTTTAGACTGGATAGAGTCTACAGACTAGATAGAATGCACAAACTAGAGTCTACAGACTAGATAGAGTCCACATACTAGTTTACAGACTAAATTGAGTCCAAAGACTAGTTTACAGACTAGATAGAGTCCACAGACTAGATATTACAGACCAGAGTCAACAAACAGACTAAAAAGAGTTAACACACTGGTATATAGACTAGATAGAGTCCACAGACTAGTCTACAGTCTAGATAGAGTGCACAGTCTAGCGTTTACAGAGTTTACAGAGCCCGTTTACAGAGCCCGCAGGCTAGTCTACAGATTAGATAGCGTCTACAGACTAGATAGTCCACAGACTAGAGTCTACAGATTAGATACAGTCTACAGACTAGATAAAGTCCATAGACTAAAGTCTGCAGACTAGATAGAGTCTATAGATTAGAGTTCACAGATTAAAGTATACAAGCTAGTCCACAGACTAGCCTAGACTGTCTAGAAACTGCTCAAAATGCAGAGTATAGAGTCGGTCAAATGTCAAAACTCTACAGTTTAAGATGTCTATAGTACAGCGCTTAGAGATTTTATTCTAGATATTAGAGTCTAGGGATGAGTATACAGACTATAGTCTTGTCTACAGACTGATTAGAGTCTAGATAATTAGTCTAGACTATTGTCTAGGCTGCCTGGAGTACAGAACTTAACTATTAGAGTCTAGAGACTATAGTCTAGGCTGCCTAGAGTACAAAAAAAATCATACTACTTGCCTACTAAAATTCAATTGCGACTTATGCGCGCATTATCCCCTGCATAAATGCACCGAAAAACGAATCTTCGAAATAATTCAAAATCTACTTGCTTTAGGAGTATAGTTGTAAATAGTTTTTTGTAGGAAATTTTCCCCCCAATCGTACCATGTGATAAAAATAGGCCATTCTATTTAAAAAAAAATGAATTATTAGATATTGAAGAGGGCACTTCGCTATTGACATTTTAAGAACATTAATTGTTAAAATTGGCAGTTTCTAATTACTATACTCATAGAGGCATTCTCTAGGTACATGTAGAGATATAAATCATATTTTTATCTTATTTTTAAGAAAAGTTACAGACAGATTTCAAGATGTCTTTTAGAGGTCAAAATTTTAGAAATATTTTTTTTTCTTGAAAACTATAAGAGATAAGTGTACATATGTTCGAATAAAATATGTTGCAATTCAAACGAGGAATCCAAAAAATTACTAATATATAAGGTGTTCCGTTTAAAATAACAAATTTAGTGTTACTTCCGGTGGAACCGGAAGTGATAGAAAGTTGAAAATATTTCACATGAGGAGAACTGATTCAACCGTGTGACAAGGATTTTTTTCAAATTTTTAGTGCAACGGCAACACCATAAACTTTTAACGAGCGTAGACACCCTGTATGACATAATAATTTACCATTTTTATATACCATATCCTTATGTAAAGCACCGCGTAGAAAATTTTCACGGGGCTTTTCTAAACTCGAAATTTCACTTCATGCGCCACGTGTATCAAACACTAAAATATTGTAAAGTTTAAAAAATACTAGCCTTTATTTTGTTCGGTTGGTTGACAAATTGTGTTAAATCTTCGTCAATCTTTTAAGTAGATAATTTCCTTACTTAAAAACATTTTATTTTCTAATCGTTAGATAATTAATTATTTATTTTAATTTTGGTGAAAACTTGCCTGCAACAATTTTAAATGTATGATTTTTCGGTATCTAGAGGGGGGGCCAGGCACCCCCCTTTAAAGTAACGAGTATTTTCCACTCCCAGACTAAGCATGAAGTAAAATTACGAGTTTAGAAAAGCCCCGCTTAGAAAATTTGTCGAGGGTCGCGCAGCGACCCGAGACAAATTTTCACGGGGCTTTTCTAAACTCGAAATTTTACTTCATGCGCCACGTGTGTAAAACACTGAAATATTGTAAAGTTTAAAAAATACTAGCCTTTATTTTGTTCGGTTGGTTGACGAATTGTGTTAAATCTTCGTCAATCTTTTAAGTAGATAATATCCTTACTTAAAAACATTTTATTTTCTAATCGTTAGATAATTAATTATTTATTTTAATTTTGGTGAAAACTTGCCTGCAATAATTTTAAATGTATAATTTCTCGGTATCTAGAGGGGGGCTCAGGCACCCCGTTTTAAAGTAACGAGTATTTTCCACTCCCAGACTAAGCATGAAGTAAAATTTCGAGTTTAGAAAAGCCCCGCGTAGAAAATTTGTCGAGGGTCGCGCAGCGACCCGAGACAAATTTTCACGGGGCTTTTCTAAACTCGAAATTTTACTTCATGCGCCACGTGTATAAAACACTGAAATATTCTAAAGTTTAAAAAATACTAGCCTTTATTTTGTTCGGTTGGTTGACGAATTGTGTTAAATCTTCGTCAATCTTTTAAGTAGATAATATCCTTACTTAAAAACATTTTATTTTCTAATCGTTAGATAATTAATTATTTATTTTAATTTTGGTGAAAACTTGCCTGCAATAATTTTAAATGTATAATTTCTCGGTATCTAGAGGGGGGCTCAGGCACCCCGTTTTAAAGTAACGAGTATTTTCCACTCCCAGACTAAGCATGAAGTAAAATTTCGAGTTTAGAAAAGCCCCGCGTAGAAAATTTGTCGAGGGTCGCGCAGCGACCCGAGACAAATTTTCACGGGGCTTTTCTAAACTCGAAATTTTACTTCATGCGCCACGTGTATAAAACACTGAAATATTCTAAAGTTTAAAAAATACTAGCCTTTATTTTGTTCGGTTGGTTGACGAATTGTGTTAAATCTTCGTCAATCTTTTAAGTAGATAATATCCTTACTTAAAAACATTTTATTTTCTAATCGTTAGATAATTAATTATTTATTTTAATTTTGGTGAAAACTTGCCTGCAATAATTTTAAATGTATAATTTCTCGGTATCTAGAGGGGGGCTCAGGCACCCCGTTTTAAAGTAACGAGTATTTTCCACTCCCAGACTAAGCATGAAGTAAAATTTCGAGTTTAGAAAAGCCCCGCGTAGAAAATTTGTCGAGGGTCGCGCAGCGACCCGAGACAAATTTTCACGGGGCTTTTCTAAACTCGAAATTTTACTTCATGCGCCACGTGTATAAAACACTGAAATATTCTAAAGTTTAAAAAATACTAGCCTTTATTTTGTTCGGTTGGTTGACGAATTGTGTTAAATCTTCGTCAATCTTTTAAGTAGATAATATCCTTACTTAAAAACATTTTATTTTCTAATCGTTAGATAATTAATTATTTATTTTAATTTTGGTGAAAACTTGCCTGCAATAATTTTAAATGTATAATTTCTCGGTATCTAGAGGGGGGCTCAGGCACCCCGTTTTAAAGTAACGAGTATTTTCCACTCCCAGACTAAGCATGAAGTAAAATTTCGAGTTTAGAAAAGCCCCGCGTAGAAAATTTGTCGAGGGTCGCGCAGCGACCCGAGACAAATTTTCACGGGGCTTTTCTAAACTCGAAATTTTACTTCATGCGCCACGCGTATAAACCACTGATTAACAGTAAAGATAAAAATATATAACGCTTAAATGTTATGATGATCAATATTTACCCAGATGTAGCAAAAAATATTGGAAAAGATTACTTTTTTTGTGATGGTTTTGGAATAATAATAAAAGTAGAATAAATTTAGTTTCAGCAAATTTTACATATTGTTGATATTTAAATCATCATATCTTTAATGGAGAAAGTGTTATGATGGACACATCAGCATTTTTAAAATTGATGTCATTTCCGGTGAAACCGAAAGTGCAAATAAGGTTTATGGAGGATCTGTAAACTCGAATTTGTGTTTAGTAAAGGCATACCAAATTTCAAATTTATATCTCACAAAATAAAAAAACTGTGGTGTTTTGTCGCATTTTGGTCGGTTTCAGACCACTGTGCGTCGCTCAATTCAATGAGTTAACGAATCAGATGGATCTCTAAGAGTCAGAACTCTTAATGGATCGCTAACTTGTAACTGAGTCATGTAACTCTTTTGAGCCGGCTCATTGAACCAGCTCTTCCAAGTGAGTCAGATCTTGTGAACCAGTTCACCGAATAGAGCCATTTCGTCCATCTCTAGTCTAAATTTATATATAACATTTTAGTTGCAGAGCATTATTATACTCATAGTGGGGACATAGTCAGAGTCAGAACTCTTAGCGGATCGCTAGCTTGTAACTGAGTCATGTAACTTTTTTGAGTCGGCTCATTGAACCAGCTCTTCCAAGTGAGTCAGATCTTGTGAACCAGTCCACCGAAAAGAACCATTTTGCCCATCTCTAGTCTGGATTTATATACAACATTTTAGTTGCAGAGCATTATTATACTCATAGTGGGGCCATATTTACATTCAACAATTACAATAATCACTGTCCTCTTTAAATACCGCTATATTATAGATATATTATAAAATGGTTTGCTAATTTTTAAATAAAAGCACGAACAGTAAACCAGGAATACACCTCCTGGTTTACTGTTCGTACTTTATGCTTTCACTAATCACTGTCCTCTTTAAATACCGCTATATTATAGATAAATTATAAAATGGTTTGCTAATTTTTAAATAAAAGCACGAACAGTAAACCAGGAATACACCTCCTGGTTTACTGTTCGTACTTTATGCTTTCACTAATCACTGTCCTCTTTAAATACCGCTATATTATAGATAAATTATAAAATGGTTTGCTAATTTTTAAATAAAAGCACGAACAGTAAACCAGGAATACACCTCCTGGTTTACTGTACGTACTTTATGCTTTCACTATAATCCTAGGTTTTAATAACAGAACCAAGAAAGGAATATTTTCATATATAGGCACAAACTGAGCCGAGTTCAGGGATATACTTTATGGGCCAATAAAAGTGTTATTGCATTATTCGAAGGTGTTTATCTTTACGCTCGATAAAGCTTGCAAATTGAGGATTGACATCGCGCGGATATTTCCAAGATTCCTTTTATACATTTCCCTCTCCCCGTATTTTTTCCGTATCTATTTCCCTAAATAATAGGACGATTTATCCTTCTGTTCCCTATTTTGTTTTATATACAGGAAAATCTTCTTTTGTTCTTGTTTCCGCTTACGTACTTCTCCCCTTCTATTGCAGGTTTTCCTTTCCGGGTATTGGAGTAGTGAAAATAGGCGGTCATTTTGTGCGAGATTATCCGGGTTTTGGGCCTTGTTAGTAAATCACTCGTTATTAAGGATGTGTACTTTCAGATAAGCTATTTGAATGATGTGTGTAATGACGCTAGGTAAAATTTATTAACGTAGTTTAATTTTCTATTAGAAATGGAAACTTTTGTCTAATTCATCTCCAGTAGTTTAGAAAATTTGTATCTCCAATAGTTTAGAAACTCCTAACGGTGAGCACGATAAAGCAAACGAGCGGTATATAAAGGGTGTTTTTTTAGCTGCATGAGAAGTTTCGATGGTAGTTGTCTATCTATACTCAATGAGAATGTCAAACTGTGTTGACATTTCTGTTCAGTAAGGTTAGGCAATTCATCATGAATTGTTCAACGCCACAACAACGCTTCCAAATTGTGGAAATTTACTTACAAAAAAATAAATCCGTTCGCGAAGTTCATAGAGCACTTCGTCCATTTTACGGTCAACATAATCGGCCTAGTGAGCAAGCAATTCGTGCAGTTATTGACCGTTTTCACACTAATTTTACTCTTCTCGATTCAAAACCATCAACAAGACAAAGAAATGTGCGTACCGAAGAGAATATTGCTGCTGTAGCGCAAAGTGTTGAAGAAGACGCCGAAATGTCGATTCGTCGCCGTTCTGAACTTGTTGGCCTTTGTCCTTCGACTACGTGGAAAATTTTACGTAAGGATCTTGGATTACGTGCCTATGAAATACAGCTCGTGCAACAAGTAAAGCCAAATGACCATCGTTTACGTCGCATTTTTGCTGATTGGGCTAATTTGAAACTGGCCGAAGATGAGCATTTTTTATCGAAGAATTGTGTTTAGTGATGAAGCTCATTTCTGGTTAAATGGCTTCGTCAATATGCAAAATTGCCGTATATGGAGCGAAGACAATCCTCAAGCCATTAACGAAACACTGTCACATCCATTAAAATTGACTGTTTGGTGCGGTTTACACGCTGGCGGCATCATCGGTCCTTAAGTCTTTCGAAATTAGGAATGAGCTGCCGTTACGGTGAATGGTGAGCGCTACCGAGCCATGCTGACTGATTTTTTGTTTCCAAAAATTAATCAGCTAAACATCGACAACATTTGGTTTCAACAAGACGGCGCAACTTGCCATACAGCGCGCTTAACCATCAATTTATTGCAAAACCAATTTGGTGACAACTTTATTTTCAGAAGTGGTCCTGTTAACTGGCTCCCTAGTTCGTGCGACTTAACGCCTCTCGATTACTTTTTATGGGGCTATGTTAAGTCATTGGTTTATGCCAACAAACCAGCAACTCTTGAAGCATTGGAAGCCAATATTCAAGCCACCATTGACGCCATACGGCCAGATTTATTGGAAAAAGTAGTGAGAAATTGGACTGATCGAATGGACCATGTAATTCGTAGCCGCGGCGGACATATGCCGGAAATCATATTTAAAAAATAAATGCCATGAAATTATCTACCAGATTATAATAATAATTAATAATTCCAACAATATTTCTGTCTTCTTTTATTATTTAAAGTTCTCAAGCTCTTAAAAAAACACCCTTTACTTTGAAAATTCTGCAATTAAGTTTAAATTACGTAAATACCGTCTTAAGCTCGCCTTTAAAGGCGTAAAATCTTAACGAGAGCGCAATAAAAGCCCGACTTTTATTTTAAAGCAGCTCCCTTAATTAACAATTAACCATCATCGACGGTACGAAAAGGGATGAATTGAAAAGGGCAGTAATGCGTAAATAGTGTAGCGATTTGCTCCTCTCCCGAGGAAAGCGGCGATTCAGGCTAAGCGTCGCGAGATTAGGAAAAGAGGCGAGATTTTTATTTCCAGAATATCCCTCGGGGAATAGATGTCGACGACCAAAACGAAACTAGAAAGCCAGGGCGGGGAGAGGGGGTTGAAGTTGGGGGGATGGTGTCGCGCGCGCTCGCAAAATCGATGTCAAACTGTCATTTGCATAACTCGTAAAAGCCGACGTGCGAAATAAGCAGACACTGACGACGAATATATGTATGTGTGTATGTATATCCGGAAAAGAGGGACCAGCGTGCCCTTATTTATTGGACACATTGCGTACAGCACGAATCGATACATAGAAAATATATGTGTGTGAGTGTGACTTTGGAAACCGGAAAAAGGAAAATCTGTCTGTGTGGATGTGTGTAAGTTTAGTAGGTGGTGGTCATTACGCGCGCATCCCACGTTTATTGCGAAAAGAAAGGATGTCGGCGTTTGCCATTGCCACAGCTCGTTTTGTTATGCAAACGCGTGGAAAGGCTGGTTGTGTGAAAAGATTCGAATCAATGGCACGCCTTGCAAAATCGTACGGCGTGGCGGCGTGTGTGTGTGTGTGTTATGGGGATGAGATGATAGGAGGGTGGTTTCTCTCAGCTGTGTCATTTATCGACCTACTCCACTCATGATCTTATACACGAACTAGGTGAATAAATAGTAAATAGTAAAAATAGTAAATAGTAAAATAGTAAAAAGGTGAATAAAATAGTAAAAAGGTGAATAAATAGTAAAACACCTTGTTAAATTTACTTTTCAAAAAAGTTGCTCTATTTTTGGTAATCATGTGTACTAAGTGTACACGCTCAGGCTTTTCTAAACTTGAAATTTTACTTCATACTTAATCCGGGAGTGGAAAAAATACTTGAAATGCTTGGATTTGAGGTTTTTTGGCGTCCAACGTGGGGCCAGGCTAACGCGCCCCTAGTTGGGCGCCATAAATCGCGAGCGTCCAAATTTAAAACTTCCCACTGAATCAGCGTTTCGAGTGTACCCCCGCTCCACAGCCTGCTTTTGTCTTGCTGGCATCTGTGAACACCAAGTAGTCTTTCGTTTGTGTTTGCTTATTTGGTTCCACAATGTATTTCTTGCTGCCTCAAGGCAGTGTTTTAGGGCCGTTGTTATTTATATTATTTATAAATGATTTGTTTAATGAAGTGACCAATAACAAATGTGCTGTCATAAATTACGCAGACGATACAAATGTGGCAGTTCGAGGCCATGACTATCTAGAGCTAAAAGAAAATGCAACTAGCATCCTAGCATACTTAGAAAATTGGTTTAACGAAAACAGGTTGCTATTAAATAAAGATAAGACACAATGCGTCCTATTTCACATTAATAAACGAAATGAAAATCCAAATACAATGCACATTAACAAGTCAAATTATGACTTAACAACGTCATCAAAAGTGCTCGGGGTATATGTTGATGCTGGCCTAAGGTGGAAACATCACATAGATGTCATAGGTTAAGTAGTAGCTGTTACATGTTGCGTGTCCTTGCTAAAAATGTGGAAACAAAATTGGTAAAAACAGTATATTTTGCCAATTTTGAGTCAATAATGAGGTTTGGCATTATTCACTGGGGTGGCACGTCAGAATTAAATAGAGTCTTAGTTATCCAAAAACGTGTTTTGCGAATAATTCTTCAATTAAAACCTAGAGAATCATGTAGAACTAAATTCTCTAAACTAAATATCTTGACAGCCATAGGGATCTATATCTACGAATGTCTCCTATTTCTGGGGAAATATAAAGACAGATTTAATAACCATGAAATGGGACACAATTTTAACACACGAAATAAACTAAACATGCGATACCCGAAATTAAATCATTCATTTACCCAAAAAGGAGTCCAATATGCCAGTTTGCGTTTCTATAATCACCTGCCTAGACATATCCAACAAGAAAAGAATCATGTATCATATAAACATTTAATTTATGATTTAATCTGTAAGATACAACCATACAGCATTGAAGACTTCTTTAATTTTAAATTTTAAATTGTAGAGAATACTGTTTTATGTGACACTATTTTTACATTATACCAGAATGTATTTTGTGTATTTGTATAAAATAAAGATTATTATTATTATTATTGAACCCGACACCATATGGTAAAATAGAATACTGATTATATATATGTATATATATATATATATATATATATATATATATATATATATATATATTATTATTGGGGGATCTTCTGATCTAGTTTGCCAGTCAAATGGGACGGTCCCCATTGGAAAATGCTCCTCTGTCTTGTTAAGGTTTAGTTTGACCAGGTGTCCATGGCTTTCAGGCTTTCTGCACTGTTTGTTGCCACTTCTTTGATATGTATATGTATAGGGAATTTTCCTTTTAGGTATACATATGCATACGCATTTTTATTTAAAAAGATCAATTTGAACCTTTAAACGAGTGTTTTCCTCTCCCAAGTTAAGCATGAAGTAAAATTTCGAGTTTAGAAAAGCCTGAAAATTTGGTTTGGTCGCGTAGCGAAGCGAAGCGACCAAACCAAATTTTCAGGCTTTTCTAAACTCGAAATTTTACTTCCTGCACCACGCGTCTAAAACACTATAATATTGTCAAATTTATGTATATTCGAACTTCGCTTAAAATCTGTGTTTTATACGCGTGGCGCATGAAGTAAAATTTCGAGTTTAGAAAAGCCCAGAAAATTTGTCTCGGGTCGCTGCGCGACCCTCGACAAATTTTCACGGGGCTTTTCTAAACTCGAAATGTTACTTCATGCTTAGCCTGGGAGTGGAAAACACTCGTTTAAAGCTTCAAATTGAACTCTTTTAAGCATTAACGAATGTCAGAAAATTTACAGCTAAAATAATTAAGAAAAAGTAATGTGATTTTATTAAAATAATGACAACAATTGCGGATATTCCGTTTTTTTTTAAGTTCAATTTAAAGCTTTAAACAAGTGTTTTCCACTCCCAGACTAAGCATGAAGTAAAATTTCGAGTTTAGAAAAGCCCCGTGAAAATTTGTCGAGGGTCGCGCAGCGACCCGAGACAAATTTTCTGGGCTTTTCTAAACTCGAAATTTTACTTCATGCGCCACGCGTATAAAACACTATAATATTGTCAAATTTATGTATATTCGAACTTCGCTTAAAATCTGTGTTTTATAAGCGTGGCGCATGAAGTAAAATTTCGAGTTTAGAAAAGCCCAGAAAATTTGTCTCGGGTCGCTGCGCGACCCTCGACAAATTTTCACGGGGCTTTTCTAAACTCGAAATTTTACTTCATGCTTAGCCTGGGAGTGGAAAACACTCGTTTAAAGCTTCAAATTGAACTCTTTTAAGCATTAACGAATGTGAGAAAATTTACAGCTAAAATAATTAAGAAAAAGTAATGTGATTTTATAAAAATAATGACAACAATTGCGGATATTCCCTGTTTTTTTTTTTAAGTTCAATTTAAAGCTTTAAACAAGTGTTTTCCACTTCCAGACTAAGCATGAAGTAAAATTTCGAGTTTAGAAAAGCCCCGTGAAAATTTGTCGAGGGTCGCGCAGCGACCCGAGACAAATTTTCTGGGCTTTTCTAAACTCGAAATTTTACTTCATGCGCCACGCGTATAAAACACTATAATATTGTCAAATTTATGTATATTCGAACTTCGCTTAAAATCTGTGTTTTATACGCGTGGCGCATGAAGTAAAATTTCGAGTTTAGAAAAGCCCAGAAAATTTGTCTCGGGTCGCTGCGCGACCCTCGACAAATTTTCACGGGGCTTTTCTAAACTCGAAATTTTACTTCATGCTTAGTCTGGGAGTGGAAAACACTCGTTTAAAGCTTCAAATTGAACTCTTTTAAACATTAACGAATGTCAGAAAATTTACAGCTAAAATAATTAAGAAAAAGTAATGTGATTTTATAAAAATAATGACAACAATTGCGGATATTCCCTGTTGTTTTTTTAAGTTCAATTTAAAGCTTTAAGCAAGTGTTTTCCACTCCCAGACTAAGCATGAAGTAAAATTTCGAGTTTAGAAAAGCCCCGTGAAAATTTGTCGAGGGTCGCGCAGCGACCCGAGACAAATTTTCTGGGCTTTTCTAAACTCGAAATTTTACTTCATGCGCCACGCGTATAAAACACTATAATATTGTCAAATTTATGTATATTCAACCTTCGCTTAAAATCTGTGTTTTATACGCGTGGCGCATGAAGTAAAATTTCGAGTTGAGAAAAGCCCAGAAAATTTGTTTTAGACTTTTTAGTCTTCGCTTTCTTGGCCACATGAACCAAGAATGCCAAGACTAAGAAGCCTTTCGTGGTTGTCAAAGCAACAACAAATGAAATGTAATCATTCAAAAACTTAAGGGCATGATAGTCAACAGAAAAAAAATCGTATAAAGGTCAGAGATTATGTAGATGAGATTATATTGGCTTCTTGAAAATAACTATGTTTACGAACATTTCTAAATTTGTTGAAAAGCAAAATCCGCTGTACAAAACTCTAAGAGTGGTCACTGAGGCAAAGAAAAAGGATATCCTTTCGCCTTTACCATTTCTTCCCCCAAACACCCACGCTCGATTCAAAAGCCTACAGAGAGAAACTGCCACTAGTTCACAAACATTCCTAAATAAGGTAAATGCGGAATCGCTGTTTACGCTCCAGAGTTCCGCGGAATCCATATCAATACGTCACTGATTAAAAATAAAAGCAAGAATAAAAATGAATAGCAGCACATTAAGACGAAGTCAACCGCTCTCCAAACGTATAAAACTAAGCATAATGCCGTATTAATTACATCCTTGTTTAGGGATGAAATATTTTGAAAAACTTCAAGGAAAGTACAATCTTTAAGCCCGTCTCCATAAAATATTTTATACTTTTACCGTTATTTCATAAAATAATATTAAACATTGGTAAACTAGCGAAATCGCGTTGCTAATTTTATTTTTGTCTGCAGTATCTATAAAAAAATATTGAAAAACTAAATCAGTCACATTGTAGATAATTCCTTTGCAAAGATATGTGATTTTTTTTATTTATTTATTTGGTTAAATATAGTCACTAGGATGTCGCGCGTAAAACAGTTTTTCAAATTTTCTGAGACTTCAATATCGCGCGACATCCCAGTGAATTTATTGTACGATAGAAATAATTGGAAAAAATTAAAATTCTTCGAAAAGAATCCTTCTACAATGTGACTGATTTAGTTTCCCAATATTTTTTATAAATGTTGCAGAAAAAAATTATATTGAAGATGCGATTACGCTAGTTTAACAATGTTTGATATTTGTTTATAAAACAACGGTCAAAGTAGGAAATATTTTATTAAGACAGGCATTAAGATTCCACTTTCCTTAAAGTATGGCTATTTTTTCAAAATATTTCATCCTTAAACAAGGATGTAATTAAGACGGCAGTATGCTTAGTTTTATACGTTTAGAGAGCGGTCGACTTCGTCTTAACCCTTCAAGCGCTAGCGTTACCATACGGTAACGCAGATATAACAGGTTTCATTATTTGTTTTTGAAATAAATTAAAGCTAAAATTGCCAGATGGCGCGCGAAATGTGTTCATATTAAGTCAAGCTAGCCATGCATTTGACGTTATGCCTTGCACTTGGGTTCTTTTATCAGTTGTGACCATTTGAAAAGTGTTCTCCTAAAAATGTCGGAAGTAATCGATTTTCGCTTGACGTAAGTACAAATAAGTAACGTATTTTCAATTGTTTTTTATTGATACATGGAATAATAATTGTGGAGACTTTATAAAATGTCTCTATATATTGTATAAGGCCATAACCTATTTCTATGGTCAGTGATAAATAATTTTATTTCTAAGTTACCATATGGTAACGCTAGTATCTTCGCATGTAAATACATATATTATTTCAGTGGCGGACTTACTCTGCAAGAAGCACTAGAAATGGCATATGCGGATAATAATGAGGCAACAGATATATTTACTACACCTCCAGATGCTCACGTTCTTACTGACGAAAACTCTGGGGATGAAATGGAATTTGTACCGGATAATCTATCAAGGCGACAACTATTATCTGCAGCAGAAATAAGGCTAAAGAATATTATTGATTTGGATAACGAACCTGAATATGAGGAAAAAATAGAAAATAATAAGAATGAAGAGACTGATGGTAATACTACTCTAGACGACCAAAACCACAACATTTTTATTTATGATGATAAACTAAATACTCGCAATATTGAGTGGATAAACGGATATTTGATAGATAGTGCAAAAAAAATCCCTGCTGGTGATTATTCAGCCTATAAAAACATGACAGCTACTGAATTGTTTGAATGCTTTTTCGACAATGAAGTATTTTTGATGTTACATCTAACATCAAAAATATTTCATTGTCGAAAAAGCATTCAAACAATTCAGTAGCTGTCATGTTTTTATAGGCTGAATAATCACCAGCCTATAAAAACGAGCATGACTCGCTACGCTCTGTTTTTAAACTGTTTAGATCCAAAAGTTACTTTAGAAGAACTGAAATGTTTCATAGGTATACTTATTGTGAGCGGTTATAATGAATTGCCGGGAAAGAAATTTTATTGGGTTTCTGAGAATGATATGAATAATTCTGCAATTAGTGGGGCTATGCGACGAGACAGATCTTTTCAGATAATGAAGTTTATTCATTGTGCTGATAATACCAAAATAGACGAAAAAGACAAATTATGGAAACTTCGACCATTGTTAACAAAATTACAAGGAAATTGTTTAAAAAACTTTATTCCAGAAAAGCATCTTGATTACGATGAATCGATGATAAAATATTACGGCCGTCATGGCTGTAAACATTTTATTAGGGGCAAACCGATCAGATTTGGATATAAAGTTTGGTGTCTAAATACAAAAGAAGGCTACATTGCAAATTTCGAAGTTTATCAAGGCAAACGATTTTCGGGAAACGAAAGAGATGAAAGGTTATTTGGAAAAGCCGCAGCGCCACTTCTGTCTATGATTACCCAACTAACCGAGAATCATTTGCCATATCACTTTTATTTGGATAACTTGTTTACAGGCATTCCGCTTTATAATTTCTTGAGGGAAAATGATTATTCTGCCACAGGCACTATAAGAGAAAACAGAATCCCAAAAGAATGTCCTCTTACAACAAAGAAACAAATAAACAAGCAGCCGAGAGGATTCTACGAATCTATAATTGCCCGTGAAACTGGTGTAATTCTTGTGAGATGGATTGATAACAATGTTGTCACTGTTGCATCTACATCGTACGGTGTTCATCCAATCTCCAAAGTAAAGAGGTACTCGCAAACTGAAAAGAAGATAGTTCAAATTCCAAGACCACATCTAATAGAATATATATTGTTCTCAATGACATTAGAAGCGTAACACCAAGAAGGAATGATTTTTTTGAATTCATATTTTAGCAACAGAGTGACTATATTTAAAGCATACATTGATAACAATTTCAACCTTGTGCCTTTTATATTTATTGTGAAACAAAAAATATTTCACTTTTTCTTTTTTGATAAAACTATTTATATGAGCTGTTTAGTACAGAGGCTTTTAGTTTTCGTGTTTCCGTTGAGTGTGTTAAGCTTAAATAAAATGCCTCGAGTCCGAAGAAGTCCACAATATCACCATTTGAGCGATTTTGACCGGGGTCGAGTTGTTGCTTATCGAGATGTCGGTATGTCCTATCGCGAAATTGCCCGCCGTATTGATTCCACTGCAGCAACTGTAATACGTGTGTATCAGGTATGGACAGAAGAAGGTAGAGGAGCAAGAAGAAGACCAATTGGTCAACCAAGGCGTACCACAGAACGTCAAGATCGGCGCTTAAGACAAATAGCCCTGCGAGACCGTTTCGCTACTACGCGTCAAATCGGTGATCAATGAATTGGAGAAGAAGGTAGGCCCGTTAGTATACGAACCTTATATCGCCGCATTCAATCCTTTGGGCTTCTTTCGTACCGTCCAAGATTAGTGCTTCCTTTAACAGCGAGACACTGTCGCCAAAGGTTGGACTGGTGCAGAGAACGGCAGCATTGGGAGGCAGAATGGCACGATGTCGTATTCAGCGATGAATCACGATTTTGTCTAGGCACGCATGATGGCCGTAGAAGGGTTCGACGCTACCGTGGAGAACGACCTGATCTTAGGTTTGCTATTGAGAGGCATGTACACAGGACTGCTGGAGTAATGGTTTGGGGGACTATTGCATATGGTAGTCGATCACCTCTTGTATTCATTCGAGGCAGTATGACAGCTGCGCGTTATGTTGAAGACGTCATACGACCGACTTTGTTGCCTTATTTAGATGGCCGCCCAGACGTACTTTTTCAACAAGATAACGCACGTCCCCATATTGCTCGTCGAACTATGAACTTTCTTAATGAAGCTGGTGTTAATGTTTTGGCGTGGCCGCCCCGTTCGCCGGATTTAAATCCCATTGAACATGTGTGGGATATCATGGGAAGAAGAATATTCTCTTTGCACCATCCTCCACAGACTCTAGCACAGTTGATCGATGAAATTCAAGTTGCTTGGAACGAGATGCCTCAAGAAGACATCGACCATCTCATTTTGTCGATGCCCAGACGTCTACAGGAGTGTATACAGCAAAGGGGTCGCCAAACATTATTAATTTTTTTAGATTGTTTTTTAATAAAATTTCTTGAAAATGTAATCATTTTATTCTTGATGTAAGACTACCATACTGGCAAAAAATCAAGTTAAGATAATAACTCCTTCTGAGTGTTACGCTTCTAATGTCATTGAGTATAATAATTACATGGGAGGGACAGATCAAATGGACGAAAATATTGGAAGATATAGAATTTCTATTAGAGGAAAAAAATGGTGGTGGTGTATATTTACATGGGCAATAGATGTTGCTATAAACAATGCTTGGATTTTGAAGAGAAAATCAGAGGGAAAACATTCAGACCAATTATCATTTCGGAGAGAGTTAGCCCAGAGTTACTTGCAAAAGTATGGAATGCCCCCTAAGAGTACAGGAAGAAAAGGTACTGCGAAAAACAGCGTTTCGTGCAATCGCGTAAGCGATGAAGTAAGGTACGATCAGCGAAATCATCTTATTACTCATACCCCTAATACAAAAAGGCGGCGATGTGCCGGAGAAGGCTGTGATTCTAGCATCAGAACCATGTGCTGCAAATGCAATGTCGGCCTTTGTATTGAATGCAATGTTATATTCCATACTCCGTAGTATGTTTTATTTTAAATTATGAACTGTGGAGGCTTCTACTTCGTTATACATGTTAATTCAATGAAATAAAACACTTTAACTTTGTTTGTATAACACACTATTTTTATTTTCGTGACTGCAGTTTCGGCAATTCAACTTGCCATTATCAAACAGAGTAACTTAAATTACGGTATGGTACAGGTATATATACACAAAATGGTTATTTACAAAATAGCATTAAAAATAGGGGTATACACTAGATCGACCTGGTCGTTAATTAGGGGGATTCCCGAATTAGCGCGGGCTTTCTGTATCTCCAGGGATTCTAGGAGGTTCATTTTTCGGCCCTTTTCGGCATAATGGATGATCTTAAGTACATCCTCGCCAAAAGAATGGTTTTCATCGATTAGATGTTTGGCGAAATTTGATTTTTCTATTAGCACTCGGCTCAAAGAACATCAGCGCTCTTTTCGGCTTAATCAAATAGAAAAATCAAATTTTGCCAAACACTCAATCGATGAAAACCATTCTTTTGGCGAGGATGTACTTAAGATCATCCATTATGCCGAAAAGGGCCAAAAAATGAACCTCCTAGACTCCCTGGAGATACAGAAAGCCCGCGCTAGTGTATACCCCCATTTTTAATGCTATTTTGTAAATAACCATTTTGTGTATATATACCTGTACCATACCGTAATTTAAGTTACTCTGTTTGATAATGGCAAGTTGAATTGCCGAAACTGCAGTCACGAAAATAAAAATAGTGTGTTATACAAACAAAGTTAAAGTGTTTTATTTCAATGTTTTATTTTGTTAATTGTATTGTAAACTAATATTCTTTTGTAATAAAATACGAGAAAAGCGATTATATTTATTCTTTTATGTAAATTCTTGTACCTCGAAGTTTTATGTCAGTTACCCAATAAAGTACTAGCGTTGCAAAAAATAATATTTAAGCCACAATCTACCAAAAGCAATAATATAATTTATGCAAATATATGTTTTTTGTTAATTTAAAAATTTCGGACTTGAAGGGTTAATATATTGGTTTTTGGAAAATGTTTTCCCAAGTGATTAATGAGAAAAAAGTGTCCGATATATTAAATTATTAAACTAATATCGTATAACTATCATTGTCACATTTATTGGCGTTGAATAAGGTTTAATTCATCATAAAACGGCCCTGACTGTAAACCGAGATATCAGCTGACATCCGTCAAACGTTTGCCAAATCAAAATACGCGCGATCTATAATTGGCGAACTAAGCCAACTGCGATCTCCATATAACTCTAAATCTAAATACATCTCCTCTGAAGCACAATTAACCCCATTAAAATAGTAACACAGAGCCAAGAATTTATTTCACTTCCGCCGGCACTCATTAATAATTAACCCTTGTGTATACACACACAGACACGTCCTGCGTGCCTTTTGAAAAATTAACTGAAACATGCCATTTAAAAGAAATAAATTAATTATACACAACAAAATTAAAATGAAGACAAAATTAAATTTGATAGTGACGAGTGTGTATCACCTTTGGATTTGAACAAGGCCCTAGTCAGAAAAAAAAATCGGGGGAGGGAGGTTTTAATGGTAAACATTTTTTTTAAACTTACAGGGCAGCTTTTACATAGTAAAATTAAACATTTTGAAAATTTTGGGGGAGTTTCAACCCCTATATCCCCCCCTGGCTACGGCCTTGGATTTGAATGTTCTCTGATATTTGAATGTAGGTCAGATATAACCTTAAACACCATAGACAAAAATCTCAGAATAAATCACGAAAAATAAAACAAATCGAGCGATTTTATTAATTATATACTATAAATAAACAATGTTCGTTATCATTACTTATATTGCGTGTTAAATGGTGGGGGGCATATATTAAAACAATTCATAAATTGCCATTAACTAAGCTCACCTTTGCGAGTGAGGGCGCGGCGGAGGAACAACACAGCGCGACACTGATTACGAAAAATTTCGTAGAAAAACGTTTATCGTAAACCGCACACGGACACAACATCGTTATTTATAAATAAGGGTGGAAACGGTGAAATATGTGCGAACGGATTTCACCACCCTGCGTACTAGCTGCCATGCTTCTCATCGCCAGACTGAGAATCGCGCAGGCGCGACAGCTGTCATATTTTATGCATCGGAACGCACGCTCACTTTGTAGATAGTAAACATACAAGGAGCGGCTTAGAAGTGATGGGAAAACGCGGGTATATATGTATTACCCAAAGTTTTAGACTTTGTTTTATATAGTTATATATATGCACATAATTATGTTTACAAATATTTGTATACATTGTAGACCTTTATTTTTTGTTTTCTATTTTATTTTGTTTTTATATTTTTCTAGTTTAGCTAGTTTGTATAAGTAAATTCTAATAGATTTAAAAGTAAATGGAATGCACAAAACAAGTACTTGTACTTAAAATGTAGACCATTGGACGCAACAATTTAGGAAATAAGTAATAACAAAAAAATAATAAAAATGTGATATACACTGGCGAACGAAATTAACGCATCACATTAATTTTTTTAATTTAAAAATAAAGTTTTGATGTTTAAAAACAAAAAAAATAACAACAAAACCAACTGGGCAGCTTGGTGGTGTAGTGGTTAGAGTGTTGTACTGCCACGCCACGGACCGGGGTTCAAATACCGGCCTAACAAGTTGTCTGCATTTATATAGGTTAGGATAAAAATGCCAAACACTCCGTCTTCTCGGATATGACGTTAAATGCATGTAGGACCCGTGTACTGCCTGGATGTTGCGTGCACGTTAAAGATCCCTACCGGTGGGTTGGAACTCCCACCGGGTTCGGCAAAATTCCCGGATAGCTGTAGACCTAATCTCCGGCGTCATGATTGGCCTTAGCAGCGGAAATAGATGACGTAAAACCCAAAATAAAAAAAAAACAAAACCAACTGAACTATAATAATGATTTTCAACGCATTTTCTTTCATTAATGACTAAAATAATGTCATAAATAAAAAGAGGAAAAAAGTTAACATGTGATTATAAGACTTAATATCTAGTGTTTCCTCCTCTTGCTCGAATAACTGCCTGACAGCGACGGCTCATACTGTTAATTAATGATCCAATAAGATCGGGACTCCTGGCTGGCCATTGCATTGTGTTGATGTCCACTAGGTCAAGATACTGTTGTACATTTCGGGCACTGTGTGGTTTTGCATTGTCATGCATAAACAGGAAATCGTTTCCTCCAAAGGGAGCAAAAGGCATTACGGATGGTTCTAAAATGTTTGCAATATAAGACGCTGCCGTGATGCTTCCTCTTGGTATGACCACCAACTCCGAACGAGCCTCTAAAGTGATACCACCCCACACCATAACAGAGCCTCCACCAAACATAACAGTCGGAACAATGTTACACTGCGCATAACGTTCACCGGGCCGTCTGTACACATGCATTCGTCTGTCACTGCCGTAAAGACAAAATCTGGGCTCGTCGCTAAACATAACATTTGCCCAATCGGCCTGTAACCAGTTTACATGTTCTTGCGCAAATGTTAACCTGGCTCTGCGATGGTCTGCGGTTAATTGTGGTCCTTTTGCCGCTATTTTCGGAGTTAAATTAAAACCACGTAACCTTTTTCTGATGGTAACGGAACTTACATGAACATTGTGGATCTCTGCGAGCATATTTTGTAGCCTAGGAGCCGTAATAAACCGTTCGCGTAACGTCTGCATCATTAAAAAACGGTCTTGAACAGCAGTTGTGGCCCTTTTTCTCCCTTGTCCTGGCCTTCTTGAGTATGCCTGAGTTTCCCGATGTCTCTTCAAGACACGGGATACGGTCGATTGATTAACACCAAGACGCTGACTGATGTAACGCTGACTCCTACCTTCTTCTGCAAGTGTGACCACAATCACAGCTTCTTCACTGCTTAAATTAAGATTCGGACGTCTATCCATATTCATTCTTCACTATTTAGCACTTAATTTTAACAATTACTTGAAAACAAACTCAAAAAGAAATTTTATATGAACCTTTCTTACAGTCAGAATAATGAAAAGTGCTTCATTTTATTTATTGACAGAAAACCATGAGAACAAAAGACAAAACACAACATGTAAAACAGCATGCTTGATAAGATTTCTTATTGTAAAAATATGTTTGTGTTCAAAGAAAACTCGATTCCAAGATATCAAAAAAATCACAAATGATGCGTTAATTTCTTTCGCTAGTGTATAAGTGTGTGTAAAAATCTATTGGAATTGAATAAATTGAATTGAATTGAATTGAATTGAATTGAATTAGGCACTTGCGCGGTAGAACAGCATTTTCCAATTTCACCATTGAAATCCCGAAGGGTCCTCGTCCGATGCACCACCTGGCATGTGCGCGCGAGTTCCTTTCATTCAAATAAATGTGCGCCCGTGTTCCGTGATCACGCGTTTATCCTTATTTTGCCCACCGCCTACTTTGAGATTTTTTTTTTCTAGAGCCCCCAAGTTTTTTACTTACTATCTGTCGCGAATCTAAAACAGCTACTGTTATGATTAACGTAAGACATAACATAATTTTATAAATCCTGATAGCGTTAGGAATGACAAACTAACCTAATCCTACCTAGGCTAACGTTTAACTTGATTTAAAAAAATGGTAACCTAACTTAAACTGAAAATAGTTAGGTATGACTAGTGATCCAAGTAGGCGAACGCTTGCGGTGGCCGGTGCATAAGTCCTTTCAAAAATGGCACATTTTAATTTGTCGTACAGAATGGAGCACTGCACGTAGTGCACACTGGCCTGATATACAGAGAGTTTTATGTAACACCGAACATTTTCATCCAATACAATTTGACCTTTAATTTTTAAATTTTGTGCAATTTGGGTTGCCTATATGACCATTAAAAATTGTAGCCAATCAATCGCAATTACTGCCTCAACTTGTGCATACAAGGAGTTTTTCTTTTAAGGGGGTCTTCCGGTATAATTGACCCAAACTTTGGATTTTTTTTTCCAGGGAACTGATAAGAGTTAGAGACCTGGGGTTTTTTTAAATCTTTATTCATCCTTGCTCTACAATTGGGATTTTTGTCGAGTCGAAAAAATCAAAATGGCGTCCAAAATGACGGCTGCCCGGCGGAAATGTTTTCGGGGTCGCTGAATACGAATCTGAGGTCAAATTTGAAAAATTCAAAATGGCGGATCCAATATGGCGGACCAAAAAACTCATACTCATCAAAATTTATGAAATTCGAGATTAAAGTTATACCTGCGCGACCCATACCGCTCGGGACGGCGATGCATTCAAAGGCCTGTAGCGACGTAAATATTTGCCGAATCGAAATATCCTTTTACCCACATATTCTAGACATGTTTAGCTTTGATTTCATACAAAAAAACTTTGGATTTTTTTTTTCCAGGGAACTGGTAAGAGTTAGAGACCTGGGTTTTTTTTAAAATCTTTATTCATCCTTGCTCTACAATTGGGATTTTTGTCGAGTCGAAAAAATCAAAATGGCGTCCAATATGACTGCTGCCCGGCGGAAATGTTCCAAAACTGTAAGCAGCCTAGGGGTCGCTATTCGTCACCTAGAAACAAAATCAGCTCAGTTTCTTGAAGAGTATAGTTCAGAGAATGGAATGAACTACGAAATTTTGAAAAAACTCAAAATTTGACAAAATGGCGGGCATTTGGAAAAAAGTCGTGTTTTTCGGTCGATTTTTTGACTTTGACAGGCTGTAAAAAATCTTTAAAATTGCAAATTGCACCGGGAGGTTAGTTCATTCCATGAAGAAAAGTGTTTTCAATAACGGAAGCAAAGAACGAAGTTAATTGGTTGAACCGTTCAAACGCTAGAATGCTCGCAGTTTTGAAAAATGTAGTTTCGAGAAAAACGCGTTTAAAGTTTGCGAAACATTTTTTCTGTGTAATTCAAAGTATTCGGCGGAAAATTCGCAAACAGTAGTCAATACCTAGGTTTTCGGGGTCGCTGAATACGAATCTGAGGTCAAATTTGAAAAATTCAAAATGGCGGATCCAATATGGCGGACCAAAAAACTCATACTCATCAAAATTTATGAAATTCGAGATTAAAGTTATACCTGCGCGACCCATCCCGCTCGGGACGGCGATGCATTCAAAGGCCTGTAGCGACGTAAATATTTGCCGGATCGAAATATCCTTTTACCCACATATTCTAGACATGTTTAGCTTTGATTTCATACAAAAAAAAATCGATTTTTTGAAAAAAGTATACCGGAAGACCCCCTTAAGTATACATGTCCCAATTACAGCGTATATGCCGTAAATCTTTAGATACCCTTTGTTTTTTTAAAAGAGTTCATTTTGAAACTTAAAATGAGTGTGTTCCACTCCCAGACTAAGCATGAAGTAAAATTTCGAGTTTAGAAAAGCCTGAAAATTTGGTTTGGTCGCGTAGCGCGAAGCGCGGAGCGGCCAAACCAAATTTTCAGGCTTTTCTAAACTCGAAATTTTACTTCATGCGCCACCGGTACAAATCACTGACATATTACGAAGTTTAAAACACACCGCTAAACTTTACATTGCATCAGTGGTTTGTACCGGTGGCGCATGAAGTAAAATTTCGAGTTTAGAAAAGCCTGAAAATTTGGTTTGGCCGCTCCGCGCTTCGCGCTACGCGACCAAACCAAATTTTCAGGCTTTTCTAAACTCGAAATTTTACTTCATGCTTAGTCTGGGAGTGGAAAACACTCGTTTTAAGCTTCAAATTAAATAATTTAAAAAAACCGAGTGTCAGCAAATGTACAACGTGTGCTTATGTATACTTAAAAGAAAAATTCACGTTATGAAAATGTTCGGTGTTACATAAAACTCTCTGTATACGACAAATCCATTCGAGGTTAGTTCATTCCATGAAGACAAGGGTTTTCAATAACGGAAGCAAAGAACGAAGTCAATTGGTTGAACCGTTCAAACGCTAGAATGCTCGCAGTTTTGAAAAATGTAGTTTCGAGAAAAACGCGTTTAAAGTTTGCGAAACATTTTTTCTGTGTAATTCAAAGTATTCGGCGGAAAATTCGCAAACAGTAGTCAATATTTAGGTTTTCGGGGTCGCTGAATACGAATCTGAGGTCAAATTTGAAAAATTCAAAATGGCGGATCCAATATGGCGGACCAAAAAACTCATACTCATCAAAATTTATGAAATTCGAGATTAAAGTTATACCTGCGCGACCCATACCGCTCGGAACGGCGCACAGTGGGAGGAATCGGGATTATAGCTGGACAAAACCTCCAGAAAAAAGTTAACAATAAACGTTGGAAAGTTCTCTGTGCTGATTCTTTAGTCTCCAGAGACTATATTTATTTATATGAAAGCGTCAGTAAGTTAATACAGAGTCATAAAATATTATTGATCGTATTTGATGTTTAAAGTATAGAAATAATGGTGTGTACGAAGGTCCTTCGCGAATAATCCTGCATCATCATATGACGTATTCTTCATATCCAAACAGTTACAGGCATCATACTTATCACGATGTTTCATGTTTTGTATGGCATTGAAGTTATATGTTTATGTAAACTAATATTTTATATGAGAAACATGGTTTCATTTGTTTTAAACCTTAGAACTTTTTTTACCGACTTTTACCGATGTGATCGGACATTCTCGAGATGCCTTGATATATATAATTGCGGATGAAAAAGAAATTACTTGCGACTTTTTGCGACTATGGTTTATATCGTATTTTTTCTACATTCCATGAATGTAATACGGGAAAGTATTGTTTTCATGATTTATTTCAAACTCGAAATTTCGACGGATATATACGTTTTATGGTCTCCTGAGACAATTCCGACCATTTTTGAAATGTGTCTTTGTGTGTGTGTGTGTGTGAGTGTGTGAGTGTGTGGGTGTGTGTGTGTGTGCGCGTGTGTGAGCCTGTGTGTATGTGTGTGTGTCTCCGTGGGTGTTGTATCTCAAAAACCGCTACAGCTTTTAGACTGAAACTTTAAACTTAAGGTTTAATTCTTAGTCGGAAGAGCTGAAAAGTTTTTGATAAAATTTCGTACACCGGAAGTGGGTCTTTACTAGAAGCGTTTTTGTTTTTTTCCGATTTTCTTCTATAAATATCGACAATTCAACTAACATTTTTTCGAACAATCAGATTCACTCATTTTCGCAAAATGGACTAATCACGTTTCTATTAAGCGACAATTTTCACACGTGAAAATTTCCTAAATAAATTTCCAGTTTTTACTGTTTCTTGACAGTTACCTCAACAACACAATGTTTTTAGCATTACCTACTATTCATATCTTTCGAATAGAATTTTTCAATAAGTATTTGTTCGTTAAATTGTCAAACCGAATACAACTCGGTGGTACGAAATTGGGGAAAATTTTCTCCTCATTCAACTCTTATTTGTTTCGACGACAAATAAAATATTAAATAAATGTGTATTTCGTTAAAAAATTAAATAAATAGATAACATCTCGAATTAAAACGAAATAATTAAACTTTCGTTTCACTTGACGACAGTATGTGTCTAAACAAACATTGTTGTTGTATCAGAAATTACGAACGTTGTTGAAGAACTTATTCGCCGATTCGGGGTAGTTATGACAACACTTTCATGTGGTCAACCACTTAACTACGAGCGATTTGAAGCATTTACACAAGAAACGGCGAAGTTATTTGTCCAAAAATATCCATGGTACAAAATGCCTGTCAGCATCCACAAAATTCTTGTACACGGAGCTACTGTAGTAAAATCTTTTCTTTTGCCTATTCGCATGATGTCAGAAGAAGCTCAAGAAGCGAGTAATAAGATCTACAGACAAATGAAATTAAGGCATACGCGCAAAGATACTCGAGATCACACGAGTACTGATCTAATTCACACCATGCTTCAGCTGTCTGATCCAGTGATAAGTGCCAAAAGAGGTCTGCTTAAAAACACAATTAAGGATTTGCCAGAAGCTGTACTTCAACTTCTTGACGTTAAAACGGATGAATCCGAAATTTTTGTAGAATGAACAATCATATAATGCTGTAAATAAAATATAATGCTTCCAAAACTGTTAAATAATTTTCTTTTCCTACAAACTGCTGCTTGTCAATAATCTTATTGTTTAGTTATTTCTTTTTTCATAGTTAATTGACAAATGTATTACAATCTGATAAATTATATTTCATTATATTGTTATAATAAATATAACAAAATAATTTTCTCATAAAATACTTCGATATAATAATGTTTACGAAAAATATGACATTTTCTAGTATATAATTGTTTTATTCTGTCCGCTATTTTGAACTGCCTATTATTTGCTTAATATTAGTAATTTTTAACATGACACAAGTAAATAGGTCCACTTTCGCCCATCGTACTAAAGGCTATGAGTTTTGTCCAGCTACAATCCCGATTCCGCCCACTGTGCGGCGATGCATTCAAAGGCCTGTAGCGACATAAATATTTGCCGGATCTAAATATCCTTTTACCCACATATTCTAGACATGTTTAGCTTTGATTTCATACAAAAAAAAAACGATTTTTTGAAAAAATTATACCGGAAGACCCCCTTAAGTATACATGTCCCAATTACAGCGTATATGCCGTAAATCTTTAGATACCCGTTGTTTTTTTAAAAGAGTTCAATTTGAAACTTAAAATGAGTGTGTTCCACTCCCAGACTAAGCATGAAGTAAAATTTCGAGTTTAGAAAAGCCTGAAAATTTGGTTTGGTCGCGTAGCGCGAAGCGCGGAGCGGCCAAACCAAATTTTCAGGCTTTTCTAAACTCGAAATTTTACTTCATGCGCCACCGGCACAAAACACTGACATATTACGAAGTTTGAAACACACCGCTAAACTTAACATTGCATCAGTGGTTTGTACCGGTGGCGCATGAAGTAAAATTTCGAGTTTAGAAAAGCCTGAAAATTTGGTTTGGCCGCTCCGCGCTTCGCGCTTCGCGACCAAACCAAATTTTCAGGCTTTTCTAAACTCGAAATTTTACTTCATGCTTAGTCTGGGAGTGGAAAACACTCGTTTTAAGCTTCAAATTAAATTATTTTAAAAAACCGAGTGTCAGCAAATGTACAACGTATACTTATGTATACTTAAAAGAAAAATTCACGTTATGAAAATGTTCGGTGTTACATAAAACTCTCTGTATACGACAAATCCATTCGAAATGTGACAAATGTGTTAGACACAAATCGTATGTCCCAAAATCGACCCGTTTTCTGACTCAAAGCGATGACGAGTTGGGACATTAGAGATGTGGCAAATACAGTCGTTACATTTTGTGTGGATTTGGCGCACATATTGGGCCATTGCGCGCTACGTGCCGTGTTCCAGCCCGGACGACAAATTAAAATGACATCTATTAGAAATTAAAAATAAAACGGCGAAAATGTATCTTACTTTAATGCGACAAGAAAAATAAATTTGATTTAGCACTTAGAAAACGAAGTATAACAACTCTACGGATTCATAACAAAAACACTCAATTTCTTTGACAGCCCACGCAAACTTTTAAACTAAAATCACTTTAATCTTTTCAAAATTCACACTGTGACTCACCCTGGGTTGATTTCCTCGACGCTATTTCGATAATTCTACAATTTTTTTATGAATAATGTATCTATTGGAACATTATATTCGTGTGCTTTTTGCATAATCTTTTTTATAGGGAATGGTAGCTACCGTTACAAAATAAAAGACACAGTTAATATTAGTATAATTTATTTATTTATGAATATGTGAACATATTTACACAATGTGCATCGAATTAGAACAGATCCAAGAAATCACATATTAAAGATTTTTTAATAAAAAAAAAACGTATGTATCATACAATTCGTTACGTAAATTTACACAAAAAACAGTTTAAAAATGCCCTCAAACAAAGCCATAGCTATAAATAATAAGAGATGAATTATGAATTAGGATGAGCAGAAAAAACTTAAAGTTATATTTACAATCGATTCGAGACAGACTCCTTAATTATTTTAATCATATCGTATGTTCAATAAAATAAAACCTCTAGAGTGCCATGGAAAATATTGTAGGTTGGCAACTATAAAATTATACATTAAAATTATTATGTCTGACGTTTTATATGTCAATTCATAAAGCGTGTGGCCAACTTAAATTTAAAAAATGATAAAATCATGGCACTCTAGAGGTTTTATTATATTAAACATACGATATAACTCATCATAAATTTAGCCAATAGTAATTAAGAATTTTACTTAGTTATCAGGTATTGATAGACGGGTATACCCTTCAAACAAGATAAATTCAAATTGAAAACTATTTGAATTCGAGAAAATTAGCTTACACTTCTTATAGTTTGCACACTTTAAACATATGGATATACCCTTGACGACGTGGTTTAATCACTTTAGTTTTTCAGTGGTCTACTAACTAATTTAGATCATTGGGTCCAAAAAAGCAAAAATAATGGATGCCATGATTTAATAACTGTCATGATTTAATAACTGTCATAACAACTAAGTTTTGTGTTTCTCAACAAACGTCAATTAAAATTGCAATGAATCGCTTTGGACACAGTGAAAACGCACAAATGCATTTGGAAGCAGTTTTTAACATTTTGTGAAGAGAGAAAATACGAATTTCTTGAACAGACTTCGAACGAACACTTGGCAGGTATTCTCAAAGATTATTCGTTATATAATTGTAACGAATACCACTTGAGCAATCCAAAAATGATTATTTTTCACTCGTAACTCGAAAAACACCACTCGTGCTACGCTATCGTGGTTTTTCGCAGATTACATCTTGTTACTCATAAAATAATCGATTATTTTCGATGCTCTTCCGATATAACTGAATATGTAGTAGTCGTCAGAGATCTGACCTCTAAAATTATGCCTCAATCTTTTGTTTGACATTAAATAATGAAGATTGTATCGTATGTTCAATTAAAAAAAAATCTTTAAAGTGCCATGGAAAATATTCTAGGTTGGCAACTTTGAAAATTTACATTATAATTATTATGTCTGAAGCTTTATATGTCAATTTCTGAAGTGTACGAGCGCTAACAACTATATATTGGGACAAAATCAAATTCATATATAATTCAGGTATTAGACAGTTTATTTCTTTTTTCTTTTTTTTGTAAATTTAATTCTATGTAATTAGTTAATTAACATCAATGAGGGCCAGTCAGCAACACAAAAAACAAAATTATTATACTATTCTATTCTATCATCTCTAATTAACAAGGAAAATGTTAATTTTGTGTGGCAACTAAATATTATGACAGTATAAAATAACTGTTAAAAATGAAACAAAATAAGACAAGTAAGCTGTGAAAATAATGCAGAACGAAACATCAGATTACTTGGTAGTTGCTTTCTTATCGTATCGGGTGAATCGCTGCTTTTATTGAACAAAATGGTGCGTGGTATCTCTACAAGTTCCAAAATTAGTGAGTTAGTGATTAAAAATTATTGCCGAAATACAACGATACGTGAAATGGCGGATGAACTTAATATTCCTAAAACAACAGTGTGGAATATAATTAAGCATTATGGAGAAACTGGAAATATCCTAGACAAAAAAGGCAAAAGTTCGGGTCGTCCAACATTAATTTCTGATAGAAACAAGAGATTATTAGTAAAACTGTGCAAAAAAAGGAGAAGAAATACTTTAAGGCAAATTACGACTGAATGGAATCACGAAACTGAATTGAATCTGTCAAGGGAATGCTGCCGCCAGTGGCTTCATAAATGTGGACTCAAGTTTTATAAGGTTGAATTTCAAGTAGCAATTTAAAAGTGCATTTAAAAAGAAATATTTTCTTGTAGGCAAAGGAAAAACCACTGTTGACGGAAAAACAAAAGAAAGCCAGACTCACAAGGAGCAAAATCTAAATTATCTTACAAGGAGCAAAATCTAAATTATCTTGGTCAGCTACAGACTGGTCCAGAGTAATTTTTAGTGACGAATCAAAATATGACGTATGTGTTGGTGATTACCGCAAACGCGTGATTCGCTCAAAACATGAGGCATTTCACAAGGATTGCCTAAAACGTACCGTAAAATTTCCTAAAGGAGTGATGATTTGGGGCTGCATGACAGCTTCAGGATTAGGATGTTTTGAATTTATTGATGGTACCGTGAATGCACGAAATATCAACAAATACTGCAAAACAGTTTGCTACCAAGTATCGCCAAGTTAAATGTTGACGAAAATTACATTTTTCAACAGGATGGGGCGGCCTGTCATACGGCCAAAACCACAAAAAAGTGGTTTGGCGACCACAACGTAAATGTTCTTTCTTGGCCTTCCAGCAGTCCTGACCTTAATGTCATTGAAACAGTATGGCATAAAATGAAACAAACATTGAGGAACAACCCACAACAGACATTACCTGAACTTAGAGACAAGATAGAGCATATTTGGAATGAAATTTCTCCTGAAACGTGCAGATCCTTAGTTGAGTCAATGCCTAGCCAAATTCGAGCTGTCAAAAAATATAAGGGCGATGTTACTCCTTTTTAGAAATAAAATTCGTGCAATGTCCCAATATTTAGTTGACAAACAAAATTAACATTTTTCTTGTAAATTAGAGGTGATTGAATAATTAATTTGTTTTTTGTGTTATTGATTGGCCATAACTGTTGCTAATTAACTAATTACATAGTATTAAATTAAAAAAATACTAGAAAACTTAAATAAACTGTCCAATACCTGAATTTTATATGAATTTGATTTTGTCCCAATATATAGTTGTTAGGGCTCGTATAGCCAACTTAAATTTGAAAAAAGATTAAATCATGGCACTCTAGAGGTTTTTATTTATTGAACATATGATATTTTTGAGAGTAGACCATAAAATTGAATATTTTGAACGATTCAGTCAACTTAGATATAACAGTGTAGAATTATGAATCTGTCTGAACACTTATAAAAATCCACGGCTTCATTAAAAGGACAAAAATATCTAAAAATCATTACAGAAAAAAATCAGTCTTTACTTAAATTTGTCGTAATATTACTGCCCATCTGTTTCCATCAAATTATTATCGGGCACTTCCTCCTCATTGTTGTTGTCGGCTAAAGGCTCATTTTCAACGGGGATTAACCTTTGTGGAGGTTGCCATAAAACCAAAGCCGTGCAAGGTCTTTGAATTTTGCAAAGAAGTGAAGATGGTAAAATGGATTCTGTTTGTAATTTCCTCATCTCCTCGCACATATACAATCTTTTCGTTCGGTATTCTTCGGGTTCGTTTGTAACTGGAGTTTCCGAGCTTATATGAAGTTTGGACAAATGTTCGGCCATTTTTTCCTCGGTGATATGTTGTTTGGATGCTGTGGGACTACAATAATACAATATTAGAACTTGTAGTATTTATTTAGTTATTTCTGTATTTATTTATTTATTCAATTAACAAACAAATCAATTCTAGATTATATAAATAGAAAGCATGTACACTTTTGTGCAATAAAATTAAGCACAAGTCTTATAGCTATTTTTCACAAAATTCTAGTTGTATAATTCGGGTCTGTGTTAATTCCCTAGCAGCAGTTTCAATAAATGACAAAACACCATAACTTGAGAATACAACTCACAGCCTACTAGAACGAATGTTCAACCAATGAAATGCAAGGAAACCCGTAGGTACACGTCTATCACCGCGATGATAAAAAACAAAAGCAGCGGTGATAAGTTGTTCTGTCATTCGAAACGTCAAAATTGACGAAAATCGTTGCGGTAAAGTTTCGTGTAGTGATATTAATAGATAGAAGTGCAAAGTGCGACGCCAAAAAATACCGTCATAAACAAAGAATCGCAGTGACGGCAGTTTACGAACTTTACTGCGGTTAAAAAATTCACAATCAATAGGGAAACAACAATATCACAGCTGTCGATAATGCTGAGGTACTTGCAATTATTTTATTCGTTATACTCTCACTAAATATAACTCGTGATATGATTAATTATCTTCAATTTGGTTCTCATTATCGATGATATTTTGTCGTTGAAACCGAAGCAGCACATTCAACTCGTTGAATCTGCAGCTCGGTTTCAACTCCAAAATATCATCGATGAAAATATCACTTTTATTAAAAAAACCAAAACTATGACCTTTTGAAAAAATGCTCGTAATAAATACAACAAAGCCGAGATAGAAAAACCATCTTCTATTTTAGTTAGAATTCGAATTTTTCAATTGTTGTCTAAATGACGCAGCATTTTGACATTAAGGAAATTGACATATTTACATATTTTTGTAACTAGAAAACTCATGACGTCCGTTTTAAACTATAACATATTTTGTGTGCTTAATTTTATTGCATAGAAGTGTACTAATTTTAATCAAAACATTAAATAATAAACTTAAATCATCGTTTGTTGTTTTTCTATAATTTCATTAATATTTCTTAATTATGACGATTTTTATTCAATCGAGTGTTTCCTGAATTTTCAGTGATTGATATAATTTTATTTGTAAATCATCAATAATTTCAATCAATCTATCAAATTCGTTAACTTTTCACGTTATTTCTGAAAATTAGATATTTATAATTTTTGTCCAAAACTATGAATATTCCCATTTGTTTCGTCAAAGTTTAGTTACGCATAAATAATGCACACAAATTTGTTTATGTTCTAAATTTAACCTAAAAAGTAACATCAACTCTATTTATTTAATGTCATAAATTTGAGAATACAACTGATAGCCTACTAGAACGAATTTTCACCAATGAGGTGCAAGGAAAGCCGTAGGTACATATCTATCACCGCGATGATAAACAATAAAAGAAGTGGTGATAAGTTGTCCTGTCATTCGAAACGTCAAAATGGACGGAAATCGCTAAGGTAAAGTTTCGTGCAGTGATATTAATAGAGAAGGGGAAAGTGCGACTCCAAAAAAACCCGTCATATACAAAGAATCGGAGTGAAGGCAGTTTACGAACTTTTGTGCGGTTAAAAAATTTGCAATCAATAGGTAAACATCAATATCACAGCTGTCGATAATGTTGAGGGACTCGCATTATTTTATTCGTTATATTCTCTCACTAAATATAACTCGTGATATGATTAATTATCGATGATATTTTGTCGTTGAAACCGAAGCAGGACATTCAACTCGTGCTGTGCACTCATTGAATCTGCAGCTCGGTTTCAACTACAAAATATCATCGATAATAATCAAACTACTCGTTATATTACAGCTGACAATAAATCAAACTGTAAAATAAGTATCTGATTGATCGTCTAACGAGGGTTTCCACTTCCAGACTAAGCATGAAGTAAAACTTAGAGTTTAGAAAAGCCTGAAAATTTGATTCGCTGGGGCGCACGAGCAAAGAGAGTCCGCTCCAGTGAATCCAAATTTTCAGGCTTGTCTAAAGTCGAAATTTTACTTCATGTATAAATCACTAACTTTAAGTGAAATCTCCAACTACTTGGTTAGAGTGAAATAAATTTAGTATGTCAGTTAGTAACACATAAATAATGCACAAAACTTTGTTTATTTTCTAAATTTAACCTAAAAAAAACATTAACTCTATTTAATGTCATAAATTTAACAATAAAGGAAACTGCAAAATAAGTATCTGATTAATCGTCAACCAAGTGTTTCCACTCCTTGATTAGGCATGAAGTAAAATTTCGAGTTTAGGAAAGCCTGAAAATTTGGATTACAGAGGCGCGGATGCAAATCAGGCTTTTCTAAACTCAAAATTTTACTTCATGCGCCACACGTATAAATCACTAACTTCAAGTGAAATCTCCAACCACTTGGTTAGTAACTGTATGTTTTTGAGTATACGTGAACTGTTGGGTAATAAAGTTATTATTATTATTATTATTATTATTATTACACTAATAAAGACTGTTATTCCTTACTTCACTTTTTATTTTTATCGTTAGATGTACATTTCGAGACACAAAGTGCTCATTATCAATAACAAACTGAATTCTTACAAATTCTTCTTGTAAGAATTCAGTTTGTTATTGATAATGAGCACTTTGTGTCTCGAAATGTACATCTAACGATAAAAATAAAAAGTGAAGTAAGGAATAACAATCTTTATTAGTGCACTTGGTTAGAGTGAAATAAATTTAGTATGTCAGTTATCAGTTTTTCAAATTACAATTAGTTTTAATACAATAAAAAAAATTACTTACGGTGGTGAATCTGTTTTCCTCTTGCACCCGAATGTTGAAGGAAAACATAATGGATTATAGCTATTATTAAAATACAATGACGATGGTCCTGGTTTCACTTCGTGTAGTGGGAATTTGACTGGTCCGTTTCCAAAATTCGAAGTGAAAGGAAAATCTGGTTGTGAGTAACAGTTATTACTTGCTGCAAATCTATTCCAATCAACTGCTGGATTCGGATAATTATAATCCTCTCCGAAGACATTTGGTCTGTTTTGTTGGTTAGGATCACCGGTCATGTTCATATTCTTTTACATACAACTAATTGGGCGAATTGGGTTATTGCAATTCGATTTGAAATTCTAGGGATGTATTTTGTGGTTATTGAAAACTTAGAATGAACTGTTTATTTACGAATGGAGCGCTTTTAAGAAGCGGTTAAAACGTGCACTAGACTATTTGTGTTTCGCACAGCTGAGCTTAGGGAACTGTACGAAGGTTCTGGAAAATGCTAGAGCTCATTTTATAAATGGCGGGATTTTTACATTTCAATATGAAAGAAATTATGATAAAGCAATGTGATTTAAAAATGTCAGATTGCACCGCGACTTAATGCTCCACACCAGTGGCGGATCTTGAGGATATAAATTGTTGGGACTGCCATATAAATAATCAGGGTGTCCGTATTTCGTGGAAATACATAAGAGAGATAGAAACTCGGTTAAATCGCTATTGTGATTCTGGCTTTTTTTAGTAGGTTATCAAATTTGAAACATATATAGTATATCCAAGAATCCAGGCAATATGTCAACGGGTTTAACGTCCCCGCATTGTTGCCAAGAGTTTTGGGACAAGTTTTTAGGTTATGTTGAATGCTTACACGTAGTAAACATTCAACATAACCTAAAAACTCGTCCGAAAACATTAGGTGCTAGATGCCTAACGTTGAGTTATGAATGGTTAAAAAGTGGTGAATTAAGGTTTACCTGTTGTGGCGCAGCAAGGAGAGGGCCCAGATCCGAACCAAATAACATATATCTGCCATTCATCAATTAATCAATATGAATTTGAACGTACATTGAAATGTTAGTACTAATTGGCATTATTATGATGCGACTATGATTCGGACCCCTCCCCCTGCAATAATAAAAATGGTGATGTGTCCATCATAGTACTTTCCCCCGTAAATTGCGTATTAAATCACTTTTAAAATATTTGTAGCATTATTATTTTCAAAATGTCTTCAACTTTTTGATAACTACAACTTTTATTTGAAACATTTTTCAATTGGATCAACACATACTGACACAAACCAATGACTAGATAAAAAACACTATTTATTAAATATCGCAAAAGCTAAGAGTGCTATGACAAAAAATGAAGATACAAAAAATCTTTAATATTTTATTACCTACAACTTTTATTTGAAACATTTTCCAATTGTATCAACACACACACTGACACAAATCAATGACTAGATAAAAAACACTATTTATTAAATATCTCAAAAACTAAGAGTGCTATGACAAAAAGTAAATAAACAATATATCTTCATTTTGTTATTATCTACAACTTTTATTTTAAAGAATTTTTTGTTTGATGAACATTTAATAAAAAAATCAGAAAAAACTGAAAAACGCTACGAGTAAAGTACCACTTCCGGTTTTCCGATTTTCACCAAAAGCTTTTCAGTTTTTCCGATTGTGACAAAAAGCTTAAGTTTCAAGTTTCATCCCGATATCTTTAGCGGTTTTTGCGGTACAGCGCACACAGACTCACACACAGACAGACAGACATTTTTCAAAAATGGTCTTATTCGACTCAGGGGACCTCAAAACGGATATTTCCGCTAAAATTTTTGATTCGAAAATTTTCACGAAAACAATACTTTCCCTTTGTATTACATACGGGGGAAAGTAAAAATACCACAAGGCTCTCTTTGAAAGTTATGTTTCTGTTGTTAGAATGTTTGATATAAAGGAAGGTTATCAAATTTTTTTCTTAATTAAAATGTTATTAATATTATAATATCTGTTATGTTATTACGATTCACTCTTCCTCAGACTCGGAGTCTTCGCCTGGATTTATTACGAGTGGTGGGATGTCTTCTGCGTCAAGCACTTGCTCTCTTTCCCAGCAGCTTCGTATGACATTGTCCGTGCTTTGAATTGTATTTGCCCATGTTTCTCCAGTCACCGTCCCTAATGCCTCGTTCCACATGGCAAGGCAATGTTCAATGCCTAAGCCATCCCGACCTAAATGTCTATTGTAATAGGTCTTACGCGTCCCCCATATCATTTCAATTGGATTAAATATGCAATGATATAGGGGCAGCCTTAAGACACTATGGCCATATTTTTCCGCCAATGTATCGGCAATATATTCATTTCGCGGTTTGTTTAAACAAACAATTTCTAAGAGTTCACTTTTTTCAAAAAGTGTTCTTCGAACACCACATTATTATTGTGCAGGCATTCTTTAATGTCGTCTTTTTTCCAGGCAGTTGTCGGTGATTTATTTACTATTGTGCAGTGGTACCTTGCATTGTCCATGGATATAATTGATGGATTTTGTAAGCTTTTCAGTAAGCGTTCCTCAAACCACAGCATAAATGTTTTGGAATTCATTTCCCCGTGGTAGTCCGGATCGGCAGTTTTGGAGGCAAAAATTAATTCCGCGTGTTTTATAAATCCATGTTTATTCCCCGCATGGACAATGATATAACGTTTGCCATCTGATGTGGTACGTCTAACGCTCTTTACGTTTTTAACCTGCCAGGATCGTCCTATTGTCCCATTTTGGAATATCCATGTCTCGTCTAAATAGACGATCTCCCGTTTATTGCTCTTCTGATTTTCTATATATTTCCTTAGAAATTTCACTCGTGTAGACGCTATGTGCGGCGTTTCCATTAATCCTCTTTTAGGAGTATCAGTTACATGTTTAAAGCCAATCTATTTGAAAATAATTGCTTGTGAACAACGTCCACCTTCAAAAATACATCTCTCTTTAAAACTTAGTAGCAGCGTGTTGAGCGAAATATGTTTGTCTGAAACTGTTTGTATTCAAAATATGTCTAAATTAAAATTGAATTCAAAATTGTTTAAAAGTTTCATTTAAAAAATCATTCATCTAAACTTACGTTGTTGATGCATGTCGTAAATTACATTACGTATCGCAGCTTGTTGGCTATTAGAAATAGACACAACGGGTCTAGTTCGTAGTCCACCTTTTTTTGGCTCTTGTAAGCTTTCATCACTTTTGGAAGCACTCATTGTTCTAGATACAGTACTGAGATCTAATCCAAGTGCGTCTCTGGTGTACCTGGGCAAAACGGCTCCATTGTTATCTCGCTCCTTTCAAAGTAATTGAAGAGTTTCACCACTTGCTTCTTCGCGTCCAACGACAAAGGTTTCGGCATTTCGAAGGTTAGTTCTGATAAGAACTGATTTTTTAATGGAATAAAACAACAATAACGGTAACTAAACTTCACACGTCACATGCTGTCAACAGTTGACAATAATGTGATGAAGCAGCAACGCTGCGAGGTCTTACCAACAAAACGTCATATATTTAACGCTTGCTTTAACGTTTTGTTTAGGGAATTTAGAGATGTCGGAATGGCAGGAGAATGCAAGCAATATCTAGTTGTTTAGATATTGCTTGCATTCTCGGACGAACTATACCATAGCAACCACTTGAATTATAATCCACATTAACAGTGTAAAACATTACATACCTGGTGTTGACTGGGCGGACGCAACATAGGAAATCCTATGTAAATTTTGAAATGTTCAAATTTTGGCTCCCCTACTTATTTTAAAAACAAAATGCATTTACCTTTTTTTGTAGAGGGAACAATTCTGAATTCATTCTTGTTAACGTTTATCACTTTACGTTTCTCTAAGTTAAAAAAATAATTAAGAAAAAGTAATGTGATTTTATAATAATAATGACATGCCATGGTATTGAAACAACAATTGCGGATGTCAAAATGGCAAACGATATCGCAGTCACTTGATTAAAGTAAATGTTTTCGAAATGATTTACACTTACAAGAAAAAATCCTTCTAATAAAGTGGTATTACGCAGACCCCAGTTATCACGATGTTTGCGTGTTTGTTTTTTGTCGTTAATTAAGTAACAGCAATATCTTGTGCTGTTTTGACATCTGCAATATTGTATCAATTCCATGGTATGTCATTGTTTTTATAAAATCACATTATTTTTTCTTAATTATTGTAGCTGTATATTTTCTGACATTCGTTGATGTTTAAAAGAGATTAATTTGAAGCTTTAAACGAATGTTTTCCACTCCCAGACTAAGCATGAAGTAAAATTTCGAGTTTAGAAAAGCCCCGTGAAAATTTGTCGAGGGTCGCGCAGCGACCCGAGACAAATTTTCTGGGCTTTTCTAAACTTGAAATTTTACTTCATGCGCCACGCGTATAAAACACAGATTTTAAGTGAAGTTCGAATATACATAAATTTCACAATATTATTTATTTATTCATACAAAAACCCAACAGACACAGTCCAGTTACAGGGTTTACATTTTAACTATAATACAAGTAACATGGTTATGCAAATCAGCTTACAGATACACAATTTTATAAAAGCGCGTGCTATCAATACACATACGTACATTAATATTATATATTGACATTATGTTATAAGTCTTAGACATGTTGAGAGGTCGTACTTAAATTTCGCAAAACTTTGAGTGAATATATCGCAATTTCTGCAAAACTCGTTATATGTACGAGATAATCTAATGATAGGTGAGTTCAGATAATAATTACAACGTGTTGTACAATAATAGAAGATCTCACTGTCACGAGCGGATGAACGTGGAATCTTTAAATTGAATAGTCCCAGAACCCGCTGATCGTCTACATAGCCATGTATAATCTTGTAAAGAAACCACATACCTATATAAATGTGTACATTTTTTATTGATATAAAATCAAATTCATTTAAGAACTCCGCATAAGGAACGTCGAACCTATATACTCTATGTCTAACGAAATACAAGTAACGTAGGAATTTCTTTTGAATTCCCTCAATAATGTTGATATACTTACCAAATAATTGCACAATATGACAGTTTACTCAGAACAAACGTTCGAAATAATAAGCTAATTGCTTTAATATTGTTAAATTACGTAAAACCTAACAAACGGTTACACTCTCTTGAAATTTGTTCTACGTGTTTATTAAAAGTCAATTTTGAATCAAAATACACGCCGAGGTCCTTAATTTCTGAACATTTTTGCAATTGTGTTCCATTAAGCAAGTAGGAATAAGGAATAAAGTTAGATTTTATGCTGTACGTAACAAGAAAACTCTTTTTTATGTTGAGCGATAGTTTGTTAATGCCACACCATTGCGCAAACTCATCAATGTCCCGTTGGAGATGAGAACAATCATCACTGTTTTCAACGACACTGTATATTTTAATATCATCCGCATATAATAGTACGTTACACTTCAGTTTTATGCAGACGTCGTCCATGAAAAGTAGAAAAAGGAGTGGTCCTAGATTACTCCCTTGTGGTACACCACTTGAGGCCACGTAGCGTTTAGAAAAATGACTACCGACTTCAACGATTTGACCACGATTATGTAAATATGAGGTCAGTACAGAAATTATATTGTTATTTAGACCAAGTTTTGTGAGTTTCGATATCAATATGGTAAGATCTAATCTGTCGAAAGCCTTCGTTAAATCACCATAAAATACATCAACCTGTTTGTTATTGTCTATCGCTTGAGCTATATCCTGGGTTATATTGATGAGGTTCGTTGTAGTGGACCTACGTCCAACAAATCCATGTTGCTTGTATGCTTGTACAGGATGGACTCAAACACCTTTGAAAGGTTACTCAGGATAGCTATCGGGCGGTAGTTTTCAGTAGATTTATTAGACCCAGATTTTAAGACGGGGCATACCCTAACTTCCTTCCACTTGGCAGGAAATATACCATTTTGCGAAATCAAGTTATATATATATATAAGTGAGTGGTTCATAAACTACTGACGTTAGGATAATAGCAGGAAGTAAATCTAATCCCATCGTGAATTTGGACTTGAGTGATTTAAGCCGTTTGAGCACGTCCACGCGATAATCACCCAAACAGTGTTTACAGCTGTCCATGTCCGGCAGAGATTTATTTAAAGATAGGTATGACCGACTGAAATAGTTTGCAAAGCCGTTTACTATATCGCATGGGGTATTATAGATCGAATTATCATAGGTCATGGATCCTGGGATACGAGAGCTTTTTCTTTTAATGTTTATGTAATTCCATAATAGATTTGGTTCGTAAGAAAGCCCAGAAAATTTGTCTCGGGTCGCTGCGCGACCCTCGACAAATTTTCACGGGGCTTTTCTAAACTCGAAATTTTACTTCATGCTTAGTCTGGGAGTGGAAAACACTTGTTTAAAGCTTAAAATTGAACTCACAAAAAACAGGGAATATCCGCAATTGTATCAATTCCATGGTATGTCATTATTTTTATAAAATCACATTACTTTTTCTTAATTATTTTAGCTGTAAATTTTCTGGCATTCGTTGATGTTTAAAAGAGTTCAATTTGAAGCTCTAAACGAGTGTTTTCCACTCCCAGACTAAGCATGAAGTAAAATTTCGAGTTTAGAAAAGCCCTGTGAAAATTTGTCGAGGGTCGCGCAGCGACCTGAGACAAATTTTCTGGGCTTTTCTAAACTCGAAATTTTACTTCATGCGCCACGCGTATAAAACACAGATTTTGAGTGAAGTTCGAATATACATAAATTTGACAATATTATAGTGTTTTATACGCGTGGCGCATGAAGTAAAATTTCGAGTTTAGAAAAGCCCAGAAAATTTGTCTCGGGTCGCTGCGCGACCCTCGACAAATTTTCACGGGGCTTTTCTAAACTCGAAATTTTACTTCATGCTTAGTCTGGGAGTGGAAAACACTTGTTTAAAGCTTTAAATTGAACTTAAAAAAAAACAGGGAATATCCGTAATTGTTGTGTCAATTCCATAGTATGTCATTATTTTTATAAAATCACATTACTTTTTCTTAATTATTTTAACTTAGGGAAACGTAAAGTGTTAAGTGTGAACATTCATAAACTTAGATTATTTCCCTCTACAAAAAAGTGCAATACATTTTGCCTCTAAAATAAATAGGGAAGCCAATATTTGAACCCTTTAAAATTAACATGTGATTTCCTATGTTGCGTCCGCCAAGTCAACACCCACTATACCGGGTGTTGACTTGGCTTGTATAACATCTTGCATATTTCCCGACATTCTGAAGAGGGCCTGCATTATTCCTACACATAAAAAGGGCGATGTCTGTGAAATTAACAACTACCGCCCTATAGACTGCTACCTACAGTTTCCAAAATTCTAGAGAAAATTCTTGCCGACCAGATCAGAGAGTTTTTTCAAGCCAACAATCTATTTTCTAATATACAGTATGGTTTTCGTAGGGGAAGGTCAACTTGTGGGGCAGTTATTGATTTTGCTGAGGAAATAAATAAATAAATCGTTTATTGGCGGGATTATCCCCAATTTCAAAATTAAATACATAAAATGTTCAAGTAATATCACCTCTAACTAACTAAACAATTAAATAATAAAACAAATTTGTTTGAATATAAATGCCCATAATTAAAATTATAATAAACATAAAAAAAATTACTAAAATTAATTCAACTAAATCAATAATTTTAAATTTCGTTTAAATAAACTAAATTCGCTACCAATTAAATTAAAACGTGAATCATTATTAAGCTGATTAGAAGTTCTTAATAGTCTATTAAGCAGACTATTAAAAGTATAATTAGTTTTATTAATGCCAAGCTTAAATAATGAAAAATTCCTAAATTTTGTACAATAAGGATTCACATTGAAATTGACCAAACCTAGAAGCTCCGAACATTGTATATTTCCTGAGAGTAATTTGTGGAAGAAACATAGCTCTAATTCAAGTCTTCGAGACTGTAATGTCTTGAGATTTAAATCATTTAAGATTAAGGAATAATTGCTAGGATCAATGAAACCTAATTTGAACGAAATCATTTTTATAAATTTTTGTTGCACACATTCAATTTCTGAAATTTGAGTAACGTAAGAGGGGGACCAGACAATACTACCATATTCTAATTGTGACCTTACCAACGAGCAATATAAAATTTTAATAGTTGATACAATAAACATATAGCTATTTCTGAAGATGAATCCTAGCATTCTCATAGCTTTTCGAGTGATTATTTCGATGTGTTCTCTAAAATTTAGCTTTGAATCAAGAACAATCCCTCAATCTTTAATACTGCCAACCTCATCCAAACTTAACCCTTTCATATAGTATGTGCAGTTTAAATTGGTATTTCTTCTAGAAAATACTATATGTTTACATTTATTTATATTAAGGTCGAGATCATTATGTTTACACCAATCAATCAAGGTGTTAATATTGTTCTGAATTATAATCTGATCTCCCTGACAGACAATACGTTTATATAGTTTAAGGTCGTCTGCAAAAAACAAATATTTACAGTCTTTAAACAGGTCGCTCAGATCATTAATAAATAGCAGGAAAATAATAGGCTCATAGTGCGTGCCCTGGGGGACACCAGAATAAACTGGTATAAATTTAGACATAATGTTACCTATTCGCACTGACTGAGACCTGCCTGTTAAAAATGAGTCGATCCACTTAACAACATTTGCGTGAAATTCTAATCCACTGAGTTTATCAATTAAATGACGATGATTGACTCTATCGAATGCTTTGGAGAAGTCTGTGTAAATAGCATCAACTTGATAGCCTGCCTCCAAAGCATCTAGAAGATATGATTGATAAACCAATAAATTAGTTACTGTTGAGCGACCTGTATAAAAGCCATGCTGTTCAGGAATAATAACATTTTTTGACATCCACATTAGAATATTGAAGGGTTTTGAGGATGAAAAGTATTCCATTGCGTCTTTTCTAGACCTTAGTAAGGCCTTCCACTGCATATCACATGATGTTCTCTTGCGGAAACTATACTGCTATAACTTCTTGCCATCTAGTTGCAAACTTATTAACTCTTATCTCACTAGTCGGCTTCAAATGGTACTGATAGGGGACAAGAAATCGACGTGCTTACCTATAAATAATGGGGTGCCTCAGTGTTCCATTCTTGGGCCATTGCTATTTCTAATCTATATTAATGATCTGATAAACATATAAAATAACTCGTCAGCTATTCTATAAGCAGACGATACTACTACTATTACAAAATCAAATAGATTGGAGGTAGCTGTGGACCAAGAGATAGAGGCAAACAAACTTACCCATGAATGGTTAACATCGAACATGTTGTCATTAAATAACAACAAAACAATAAAGGCGACATTTTCTCTTAAAACGTCGATACCATTCCCAACAACCCACTCCAAGTTTCTAGGTGTGCACGTTGACTCTTGACTGACCTGGAATAAACACGGAGACGCTCTTGCTGCTAAGCTATGCAGAAGTGTTTATCTGTTAAGAAGACTGAATAGTTCTTTGCCCCAGATTGCGCTTCGTTCAGGTTACTTTGGATTATGCCAATCTCACATCTCATATTGTATCCTAGCATGGGGTCATTCTGGGATAAGTACGAGAATATTTAAGCTGCAGAAGAGCTATATGAGCTATTTGTAATTTACCATTTAGAGATGACTGTAAACCCAACTTCATCGAGCAAAAAGTATTAACACTTCCGTGCATTTTTGCTCTTGAATGCTTAATATACGTGAGAAAAAATCTTAACAAATATCAGACTCACGATCAATTGCATAGTCACAATACCAGACAAGCTCTGAATATTTACCCACGACCGCCAAGGTTAAAAAAAAACTCAAAATGGGATTAACTATTACGGGCCCAAATTATTTAATATGCTGCCCGAACAAGTAAAAAGCTTAGCGCTTAAAAAAATTAAATCCACTATTACTCACCAAAGCTTACTACAGCATGCAAGAGCTGTTATCAAACAATATTTAAGAATTAGATCAATCTTAATCGATTGTTTAATCATACTCTACACAAATTTTATTATTTAATTGTTTTTTAACGTGTTTTTTTGTTTTGGATTGTTTTGTATACACTTTTATTGTACTCTTGCAAAAACATAATTTTTAGATGTATTGTGTACTCTAAATATTAATAATATTTTTAACGTGTTTTGTAATGTCTTATATACACTTTTATTGCGCTTTTGCACAACCTTAGCTTTATATATATATATATTGTGTAATTTATCATGTATTTTATTTACTGTATTATTGACTGTGTAAACTTAATGTAACTGCACGAAATAAAGTATTATTATATATGTATCAGTATAATTCAATATCCCGAGGTGTATTTGCACGCGAAGTAGTTGTTTTAATATGGATATTTATCGTCTTAAGTTGTCTTATTAATTAAGACATTGTTTGCATTTTCACGAATAGTTTTTTCGTAATTTTATATATTATGTATCAGTATATTATTGGAATTAACCTGTGCTTTTCCCCTGAATACGCTATTGCTTACTTATCAATAAAAGCGGAACCAACATAATAATTCCCAATTTCAATGCATTTATATTATCTACAAATCCTCACTGATTAAAATAGATGACCTTTATTTGAAACGAATCACACAAAAACGTTACCCTGAGGTATACACGGTAAACACACTCAAGCGCAGTCGTTGCTGTTTTCATTGTACGTTAACGTTAAATTAAAATAAACTGAATAAAAATGAAGAACATGGCCACACCGTTAAAACAAATGCGCTTGTTGTTGAGCCCGAAATTACTATCGCCCCTTTCACCAGTGATAAACCACCCACGGAAATGCGAGACACGGTAAAAACAAAAATAGCTATCAGTTTATTTATAAGCACAAAATATCGTATGTTCAATTAAAAAAAATCTCTAGAGTGCCATGAAAAATATTCTAGGTTGGCAACTGTGAAAATATACATTATAATTATTATGTCTTATGTATAATATGTCAATTCCTGAAGTGCATAGCCAACTTAAATTTTAAAAAAAGATTAAATCATGGCACTCTAGAGGTTTTTTTTATTGAACATATGATACTTCTCTAAACAATATTTAATTTTTCTGATAATTAATTTATTTTTTACGTTTTCAATTTTTCATCTTTGCGAGTTTTGCCTTTATAAAAACCATGACAGATCTGAAGAGCTATTGTTCAAAATCCATGAATTAGAAGCAGAGCTGTTCCGAGTACAAGTAAAATGTACTCGAGTACTGAGTACCAGAACTCTACACAAAATGTACTCGAGTACTTGCCTAACAAAAAGCACTTAAAACTAGATGATTTAAATTAAATTTAAATTAAAACACTTGGTTTGTTTCACTTATTTATATTTTCTCCGGGGGTAGTGAAACAAACCAAGTTAATTTAAATCATCCAGTATTAAATTCAAAAATGTTTCACCACGGGTTAAGTGATGGATTAATTAAAGATAAAAAGCACTTATTTAAGTACAAAGTACCAAGTGCATCTAGTGACTAAGGAATTTGATGATAATAAATGAAAACATTAAAACAGTCTTACAATCTCGTGGTTACTTAGATTATAAATACATATTTTAGAAGTCTGCAAAGAATCGTGAAAAAATTAGACTTCGCCGAAAGTATGAATACCGAAAGTAGCATCAAAATTAATGTGGTTAAATGTGAATCTCCTCCCAAACGGACTGATTTCCAAAATTTTAAGTGCTTGAACAACGCCAGTGTAAATGAGAAGGATTTATTGTTTTTGAACAGTGAGAATAAGTGGAGCAGCAAGAATTTGTTGGTTAACACGCCAAATAAATTGGATATTTTGAAATACGGATTAAATAATAGGGGGAAGTATAACGTGTTGGGGCGGGGGAGTTTCGGGACTGTTGTTCGAGGGGTCTATAAAGGTAAGTGGTAGTAATAATCTTTCATTTATTTCTTCTTCTTCTTTCGCATATTTAACGGCCTTGGCATCTAAGCCCTGTTGACCAGTCACAGTATTAATTAAACAAATGTTTGTTTAACCATTTGAATAAATAAATATAGGGGTAGTTATCAAAGGAAAAGGTTGTAGTGAATCGACCTTAGGTATTGTACAAATTCATAATTTGTATTATTGTTTACGTTGTGTTGTGTATGTAGTAACCCTTTTATTTATTTACCAGGTTCGTTGTTTGTGTCAATATGCATTATCGTAAATACTGTGTCTTTCTTTCCTTTTAATGTGACTAGGAGGATGTGTGGACAATAAATAAAACAGGATATGAGCTTAACGTATGCAAAGTTTATTGACCTCTCATGACATTTCTAATGAATTGATATGTCTTATATTATTTATATTCACAAAATAATATATATATTATATCCACTCATAATCGGATTATTTTTTTCTTGTGATTAGTTAGTAGGACACTTAGCGCAATACTAACTCGGATTGGCCTAACACATCAATCGACTAGGTCGATTAGTTAGTAGGACATACCTCGTTTTCTCGCTCAATTCGACCTTACACATCAACCACCATACATCCCTCATTCTCTCCCCCGCCCCTCCATCTTCCCCCTTTCTTAGATGTTTAAATTATTTCGCTGGTTTTGTTTATTTCATTTCAACTTAGTCGGTTTGATGAAGAATTAATTTTACTCTTACGTGATAGTCTCTCCAGCGCTGTTATCCCTAACTCCATTCTTCATTTTCTAACTCCATTCTCAATACTTAACTCTTTTTATCAACATTACTTCACTAACTCACATCCCACTGAAACTTCATATTCTCAACTGTCCCCATTTACATTCAAATACTGACTATCTTAGTCCCTGTCCCAATACGAACTCACATCCCACTGAAACTTCCCATTCTCAACTGCCCCCATTTAGATTCAAATACTGACTGTCCTCGTCCCTGTCTCAAAACTCTAACTGATTTTTAGAATCGTTTCTTTGCTGCTCTCAAAGTTCTCCCCTTCCCTGGTTTTGTTGTGTAGACGTTATCTACTACCATATATCAACGTAATTTCCCTGAATTTGCACACTTGTTGTGTTTGCGTTCGTTAAACCCTGAACTAAATCTTTCTGTATGTCTTAGCATTTCTCCACGCGCCGGTACTTGTTTATTATTTTAAGGCGATGCTGCATTTGTTATTTCTTTTATACAAAAAAATTTGATCGACTAATGTTATTCTCGTATTTACTGGATGTTGATTTTTCTTTATTATTCTCTTTTATGATTTTTGTATTATTATTTTAATTTAATTTCGTCAAAAATAATACTGGCACATGACCCCTACTGACCTATTACAAGGTTATGGGAATGATTGAAGTTACTTTGATAATAAGATTATTGGAGTGTCGACCAGCGGCGGCTCGTAGCCTAACTTCAGGGTAGGCCTGAGACCCTAAGGTAATATGTATCCGTTATAGACAGGTGACTGTGTTGTGCAATTCCTTGTATTTATAAACCGCACACACCGCAGGTACACTAGAAGGGAATGCAAGGAATAGGAAGGAATATGAAAAAAAAATCCGTTCATTTATTTATAAACCTAGAATAATTTTATCAGGGGCATATTTAGGGTTAGGTTAAACAACATATCGCTACTTTGCTTTGATAATGGCACAAAGGAAATTTGTTAATTTGTATTTTATACATACAGAGAGTTTTATGTAACACCGAACATTTTCATAACGAGTTTTTTTTTTTAGTATCCATATGCATACCTTTCACATTTTTCGATGCACGATTTATTAAAAAAATTTAATTTGAAGCTTTAAGCGAGTGTTTTCCACTCCCAGGCTAAGCATGGAGTAAAATTTCGAGTTTAGAAAAGCCTGAAAATTTGGTTTGGTCGCGTAGCGCGAAGCGCGGAGCGGCCAAACTAAATTTTCAGGCTTTTCTAAACTCGAAATTTTACTTCATGCGCCACCAGTACAAAACACTGACATATTACAAAGTTTAAAACACACGCTAAACTTTGCATTGAATCAGTGTTTTGTGCCGGTGACGCATGAAGTAAAATTTCGAGTTTAGAAAAGCCTGAAAATTTGGTTTGGCCGCTCCGCGCTTCGCGCTACGCGACCAAACCAAATTTTCAGGCTTTTCTAAACTCGAAATTTTACTTCATGCTTAGCCTGGGAGTGGAAAACACTCGCTTAAAGCTTCAAATTGAATTCTTTTAATAAACCGAGCATCAGAAAATGTGCAACTATGTATATGGATACTTTAAAGCAGTGATGGGGAAACTACGGCCCGCGGAAAGGTTTAATCCGGCCCGTTTAAGAGTGCCGTCGTGAGAATGTTTGAACGCGTTCTTACTTCGTAATGTGACGACCCGCATAAAAACTACCTACCTACGATTAAGCATTATTCTTTGGCCCGCTACGATTGTCTGGTTATTACAAATGGCCCGTCTTAAAAAAAGTTTCCCCACCACTGCTTTAAAGAAAAATTCTTGTTATGAAAATGTTTTGTGTGACATAAAACTCTCTGTATAAATACAAGGGGGGTCCGATATCAAAGTTACAGGTGCCTGTGAAACAAACACCGCAAACGATGTACAGGGTGTCCGTATTTCGACAAAGAGTATGGGGATCTCAGTTAGTTGCAGAGATAGAGAGTCGATTAAATTGGTGCAAAGTTGCGTATTTTAGGGCCTAACAATAACCTGAAAACAATTTTGAAATATCTTTTTTTGTTTACGAGATATCAACAAATAACTGATTATTTGAAGAATCGTTTTTATTTTTTTATTCAAAAACTAGTGAATCTGCACATTTATAACTTTGACAACACACAGGCACTTTTTGATACGGAATCTAGTAGCATATTTTTTTCTAAGATAACTATAACATTTACCCGGGGACCATAGCCAACTTTTGTTTTTCTTATTGGCGCCATTTTGGATTTTCATATTTTTCGAAAGAATATTTTTTTCTGAACTCAATGATGTATCACTCTCATAATTTATTTTAGATTTGATATTTAAAATTATGATATTTTCTTTTTTGCGAAGAGTGCTTGGGAAACAGTGACGTCATTTCTATTTATCAATAAAATCTTGACAGCAGTCAATCATTGTTAGCACTCAAAATTAATTAATAACTGTCAATATTTTGTAATAATAATAATAACTATTGATTATCACATAAAAGCAGTCAATCATTGTTAGCACTCAAAATTAATTAATAACTGTCAATCTTTCGTAATAATAATAATAAGTATTGATTATCACATGAAAGTTGCACAAACTAAATTTATTCTACTTTTATTATTATTATTCCAAAACTATTCACAAAAAAATTGCATTTTTTCGCCACATCTCGATAAATATTGATCACCATCACATCTAAGCGTTATAGATTTTGAACTTGACTGTAAATCAGGGGTTTATACACGTGGCGCATGAAGTAAAATTTCGAGTTTAGAAAAGCCCCGTGAAAATTTGTCTCGGGTCGCTGCGCGACCCTCGACAAATTTTCTACGCGGGGCTTTTCTAAACTCGAAATTTTACTTCATGCTTAGTCTGGGAGTGGATTACACTCGTTAGTTTAAAATACACCACAACTGTTAAAATATGTATCCACGGGCATCCGACGATACATATTTTAACAGTTGTGATGTATTTTACTAACTACTAATTTTAATTACTACTAATGTTACTAACTAACGAGTGTAATCCACTCCCAGACTAAGCATGAAGTAAAATTTCGTGTTTAGAAAAGCCCCGCGTAGAAAATTTGTCGAGGGTCGCGCAGCGACCCTCGATAAATTTTCACGGGGCTTTTCTAAACTCGAAATTTTACTTCATGCGCCACGCGTATGTATTCAGGGGTGATATGTAAGCAAATTATGGGTCCTAGGAGTTGTTAAATAAGTGAGTTAGTTACTCAACTGTTTCCAAGGCACTCTTTACAAATAACAAAAGATTAAAATTTTACCCCGTATGTTTCCTAAAAAGCGCCGCAGGCCATAACTTCTTTATTTATTGACCGATTTAAAAAAAATCAAAAACAATTAAAATGGCTCCACAAGATCTACAAACAATCCCTAATTTTACTTCTTTACCAAATCAAGTTTCTTGTCAGCGATAGTTAATTTTTTTTTTCAAATGGCCACGTATATTTTTTTAAGTTGATTCTGATAGACGTTACTTTTCTAAATCCAAACGTATACAACAAGTTGGCTTAGATGCAATATTCATTAGTAAAAAAATGTTTATTAACATAAAGTTGGAGTCTTATAGATTTTTTTAAGTGTGCCATGGAAAAATAAGACTGAACACAAGAAACAATAACTGTTATCTAAGTGACAGTGTCTCAAATTCAATTCTTTCGTCACCCAAATTTATCATTATTGGTGAAATAAGTCAAGTGATGGCTAACAATATTAACAGTTTATTGACCAATATGTTACAAGTGTTTTTCGAATGCAATAAAAATCGCGATCAAGCAGTGCTCCTGTACATGGACCGCTTTCCGAACAGGGAGGTCCCAAAGCTTCGAAAATTTGGAAGACTTGAAAACAATTTAAGAAAGTATGGTGCTTTTAAGAAACCCAAGAAAGAGGAACGTGTATTTCGTGGAAATGTAGATTTAGATGTTTTTCTTAGTGTGCAAGAAAATCCAAGAACATCAATTCGAGAAATATCAAATAACATTGACAGTTCAAAGAGAACTGTAAATTCAATTCTGAAGAAACACAAAGTCAAACCATACATACCTCAAAAAGTACATGATTTGGAGGAAAATGATCCGGGCCGACGACAGTAATTTTGCCATTTTTATTTAAATATGATCAGAAGAGATCCGATTTTTTATAGAAAAATCATTTGGACAGATGATTGCACTTTTACCAATAATGGTATTTATAATAGGGATTCATTGCATATCGATTTACCATGATTTTTGAGATTCTGAAAATGGAATCAGGGTAAAGGTATGTAAAGTTAAATATTTAGTATTTTCAATATTTAACACTTATTTAATATTAAGTAGGTTCTTTTATTCTGGGTGAGGTTAAAATAACTTGATGTTTTTATATAACGAATATCAATTCTATTTTCTTAACTGAGAAACTTGTGAATATTACAATTTAATATATTTAGAAATTTTGACTAGATTGCTTAACGAAGTTTATTGAATTTAATCGGAGTAAGTAATATTTTTACTGTCTTGCGTTCGAGAGTCAAATCAGGAGTGTCGGAAATAAAATCTAATAGTCATGAATAATGGTTCTTCGTTAAGCAAACAATTCGTAAAAAGGGGCACGCATAAGCCGGGGTGAACTTTATCATCTTTAGCGGAATTTTTCCATTAAGTACAAATTCTAATTAACTATTTATTCTTCCCAGGCTTATCTGTGCTCTAGCATTAGCAAATGCATTCTGATAATAACATTTAGCAATGAATAATATTTAAGTAAAAATAAACAACAAACATCAATAAGTGAAACAAACATAAATAACTTTAAATATGATTATCAAAAATGCACGATACTAAAGTATTAAATTATATAAATGAAATAAATATACAGATGGGTACATTACAGGTATATGGGAGGCACGAATCTAAAGTTCGTTGGCTAAGACGACTTACCGCTTGGCCGCAAATCGAATTTTAAGTTCCACTTTTGAGGTTATATATGGTCGTATTTTCGGCTAAATAAGCACATTACAGATACAAATTACACACATGATGAAATTATCTCCAAAATGAGGACGTAATTCATCCAATTTGTAGTGTTATCTTCATTAATTCAGCCAATATCACGATATTACTTTTACGCCGGAATTGACGTCTACTGACGTTTATTTAAAATAATGGATATATAAATCGAGATTGATTAATAAATCATAGGTAATTTAATTTACGATATAAAAAATAGATGGCACCTTCGTACGATAACTAAGATATTTCCTGCAATAATAAAATATTAACAAATAATATAACAATATATAATAACACCTACAAATATTACTTTTATATTTAATTCACTGTTTTTACTAAAATTATATTTGTACGGCATATACAGTTTGGTTAGTAGACACACAGCTAAACTTAAGTACAATTAAAATAATTTAATAGAACCACATACCCAAGCAAAATTATCTGATTCAAGGCTCAGTATAGCCACACATTTTTCTATAAAATAATAAGATGCAGATAAACATTTTAGTATGCTTAGGCGATTTTACATGTTTTTAAGTTAGGTTAGTATAAAGGTTTGCAATAGAATAAATTGCTTAAGACTTTTTGCGCAAGTTAAATATTTTACATACTTCTAGGTTAGGTTAGGTTAGGAGAAAGGTTTGCAATAGAATAAATTGCGTATGTCTCTTTGCAGATGATGACTATTCCACATACTTCTAAATTAGGTTAGGAGAAAGGTGTTCAATAGAATAAACTGCGTAAGTCTCTTTGCGCCCGGTGACTATTCCACATACTTGTAGGTTAGGTTATGTTAGGAGAAAGGTTTGCCATAGAATAAATTGCTTAAATCTCTTTGCGCACATTAATTATTCTACATACTGCTAGGTTAGCCCCTGAATATTTAAATATTAACATTAATATTTTACATCATTCCCAAAGATGTCGATGACAGTTTTAGTAAACAGTTAATATTTATTACATTTGAATACATCTAGCGCCATCTATTTTTTTATATCGTAAATTAGAATACATATGATTCACTAATCAATCTTGATTTATATATCCATTATTTTAAATAAACGTCCGTAGACGTCAATTTTAGTGTAAAATTAATATCGTGATATTGACTGAATTAATAAAGATAACACTACAAATTGGATAATTTACGTCATCATTTTGGAGATAATTTCATCATGTGTGTAATAGGTATCCCCAATGTGCTTATTTAGCCGAAAATACGACCATATATAACCCCAAAAGTGGAACTTAAAATTTAATTCGTGGCCAAACGGTAAGTCGGCTTAGCCAACGAACTTTAGATTCGTGCGTCCCATACACGTTTACCTCGATTCCGTTTTCAGAATCTCAAAAATTAAGGTAAATCGATATACAACAACCCCATAACATTGGCAGTTCAAAGAGAACTGTAAATTCAATTCTGAAGAAACACAAAGTCAAACTATACATACCTCAAAAAGTAGATGGGTTGCAGGAAAATGATCCGGGCCGACGACAGCAATTTTGCCATTTTTATTTAAATATGATCAGAAGAGATCCGATTTTTTATAGAAGAATCATTTGGACAGATGATTCCACTTTTACCAATAATGGTATTTATAATAGAAACAACCATCGATATTGGGCACAGGAAAATCCAAATTATTTCATTGAAAATAATGTTCAACGAAGATTTAGTGTGAATGTGTGGTGCGGTATTTTGGGCGATCGATTAATTGTGCCTAAATCAAGTGAAATATCATCTATCATCAACTATTGACTGAAGGTGTTGAGAAAATTCAACGGGCACTATGAACCAATACATGGTCAAAACTACTTTCAGCAATTTTGCTATCTCTGCGCCACCTCGTACCCCAGAAACACACTACCAGCAAAAATTATTCCCCTTAACAGATTAACGGCCGAGAAATTATAGAGTTAACTCTAATAGTTTATTTTAGGTAAAATCCTGCACTTCTTATAATTTCTATAAATGACTCATTATATTACACACTGGAAATTTTCTTTTAAATATACATAATGTATACGCTGTAAATTCTCAGACATTCGTCGATTTTATAGCGTTCAATTTGAAGTTTCGAACGAGTGTTTTCCACTCCCAGACTAAGCATGAAGTAAAATTGATTAATTGATCCGGGTTTATGTGACCAGAAAACGTATATTTTCGTAAAAAAAATGTAGTCCAGTCGGTAAAACTAATAATAATAATAATAATATTTACCGTTTCAGGTGAAGATGTTGCTGTTAAGGTGGTCAAATCTACAGCTAAACTAAATGAAACAAATGCCCTTAAACTCAGACACAAGAATATAATCAAAATAAAAGATATAATAATACGAAGACAAGATCATTCCATAATAGTAATGGAATTTTTAAGGAACAGTTTTCAACTCCAAACACTTATGCACAACGAACATTTCAATTTCACTCAGGGGCGAATTATAAAATACTCAATGGATATTTGCAGAGGGTTGATGTATTGTCATCAAAATAAGGTTTTGCATTTGGACCTTAAGCCGTTAAACATCTTGGTCTGCGAAGGTGATTTTTGTAAAATATGTGATTTTGGGAGTTCGAGGATTGTTGGAGAAATCGAAACAGATTATGTGCATGAGGTAAGAGCAAACAAATATATTTACATGTATTATTATTGATATTTATTTATTTATTTATTCAACGGGATCCATTTACAAAACGAGACTGCAGTTTAAGATTCTAAAACTAACAAAAGTACATATAAGACTAAAGTACAAGACAAAAAAAAATAATAATAAATATACAAATACAATGATAATATAATATATAATTGGCAAACTAGCCATTTACACAATAACCTATTCCTTTATTAGGAATGCGCGTAGCTGTTTCAATGTCCCATTAAAAATGTCAAAATTGATATTATTGCAATTAGCACAAATCCTATTAATACCAAAATTATTGCAGTAGTTAGTTCTGTACATTTGTTCATAAAATGACTTACTGCTTCGTAATAGGCGACTTGGAGCATGGAAGTTTACTAAACTTAACAGTTCTGGACAGATTATCACACCTGATATTAATTTTTGAAGAAAAATAACATCTGCATTTAAGCGTCGTCGCTCGAGCGATTGCAAATTAATAAACGACAATATATTTGGATAAGTGCTATCAAGCTTGAATTTGAAGGTTATGTATGTAAGGAACCTATGTTGAACCCTTTCTACTTGGTTGATGTTTTGGGATGTATTTGGGCACCATACCAGGGAGCAATATTCGATATGCGGCCGAACGAGAGACACATACAGATTTACGAGAGTTCTTATATTAGAAAAATCTGTACACTGTCTTTTAATAAAGCCTAACATATGCAAGGCTTTCGAGGTTACAGTGTCTATATGATTAGTGAAGCTCCAAGTGTTCGTAAAAGTAACACCAAGATCTCTTACAACATTAGTGTGTGCTAATGGTGTGTTATTAAGAGTAATTTCTGAGTCCCTTTAATCTCTTTTTAGAATAAGACACAACAAAACATTTGGAAACATTCAGCTTCAATTTGTTTATAATACACCAACGACTTAACGCTTCCAGGTCGAGTTGTAGCTTATGGCTAGAATAATTGTCCTTAATAGGCATGTACAGCTTTAAGTCGTCCGCAAAAATAAGGCAATTGGAATATTTGAAACACTTTACAATATCATTGATAAAAACATTAAATAATAATGGACCAATATGTGATCCCTGCGGTACCCCCGAAGTTACAGGTATGGGACGAGAAGTGAAGTTACTGATGCGGACTGTTTGAGTTCTGTTGCTGAGGTATGATTTAATCCAATCGAGCAAAGACCCATGCACACCAGCCTCCAAAAGTTTTTCGACCAAGATTTGATGTTGATTGTCGAACGCTTTAGAAAAGTCGGTGTACACGGTATCAACCTCGTACCCCTCTTCCAGCGATGTAGTAATTGTTGCCCCAAAGACTAGTAAATTAGATACTGTAGAATGTCCTGGCCGAAACCCATGTTGTTTATCGGTTAAAATAGAGTTCAAGTCCCTACTAACGCAATCAGTAACTAGCTTTTCAAATATCTTGGGAATGTGTGATAGCAATGATATTGGTCTGTAATTCTCAACGAGGTTCCTCTTGCCCTTCTTGAAGATAGGTGTTATTAGTGAATGCTTCCATCTGTCAGGAAAAGTGCCAGATTTAAGGGATTTATTAAATAAGAGCCACAAAGGTCTAGAGAGTGCAAACGCACACTTCTGTAAGAAGACGGGCGGTAAACCATCCCAGCCCTCTTTTCCACTAGAGGTCTGCCCTGATAGCTCCTGAAGTACGGCAGAAATAGAGATATCGTTAATTCGGTTGATCGATATATGATTAAGACTAGTCCTACACGAAGAGGGTTGAGAAAGTACTGGTTGTGAGGTATTATAAACTGAACCAAAGAAGTCTGCAAATATATTTGCTACATCCTGAGGGTCGGTGTATGTACTCCCCTATGAAACGAGGGTATCCGGGAAATCGGGTGATGACCTATTGGAGTTTATAAAACTCCAAAAGCGTCTCGGGTTATTATTAATGGACGACTCAATCGAATCAATGTAATTTTTGAAACAAGCCTGTGTGAGTTGCTTGCATTTTGCTCGTGTGGACTGGAATCTAGTATAGTCGATCACGTGTTGTGATTGTTTAAATTTCTTATGCTGTTTTTTCTTTAAAAATATCAAGTCAATTAGTTCCTTACTAAACCATTTAGGAAATTTAAACTGAGCTGACGACCTAATCTGATATGGAATAAAAATAAAAATATTTTTAAAAAATGTAAAGAAAACTGATAAAAATCCTAAAATTCGGTAAAGATTTTATCATAAATACGATATTTATGATAAAATATTTACCAAATTTTAGGATTTTTATCAGTTTTCTTTACATTTTTTAAAAATATTTTTATTTTTATTTAATTAAAAAAAATCTCTAGAGTGCCAAGGAAAATATTTTAGGTTGGCAATTCTGAAAATATACATTATAATTACTATGTCTGGCGTTTTATATGTCAATTCCTGAAGTGTGTAGCCAACTTAAATTTGAAAAAAGATGAAATCATGGCACACTAGAGTTTTTTTTTATTGAACATATGATACCATATGCCCCGTTTTAAGACGCATCATAGGGATTTCACACGTTAATGTTTCTATTTAAATTTTTATCACTATTATTTAAATCAGAGCTGGGACGAATCCTCGTAAAAAGGACTCGAATCACGAATCCGAATCACCTAATATGATTCGAATCACGAATACTCGAATAAAGGATTCGTAAGAGATAAATATAATTCGAATCCTGTTTTTTCGAATCACGAATACAAATGCTTTAAGAATAAATTTGATTTTATTATTTTTTTGCAACCATTAATATATAAATATAGTTAGCAGTTGTTTTATCAAAAATATTCAAAATCTAATTATTTATTATTAACACTGAACGTCGTTGATAACACACTAAATATCTGATTCCGTGTTACTCTGATTAAAGATGTGCTTGTGTGTTTTTGAACTTCGCTTCAAATCAGTGTTTTGTACGCGTGGCGCATGAAGTAAAATTTCGAGTTTAGAAAAGCCTGAAAATTTGGTTTGGTCGCGTAGCGCTACGCGCTACGCGACCAAACCAAATTTTCAGGCTTTTCTAAACTCGAAATTTTACTTCATGCTCAACCTGGGAGTGGAATCACCCGTTCAAAACATAGTTTTGGCTTTTTAATAAAGGTGCTATCTTCAAGTTATGGTGTACTTGAAAATAACACCTTTATTAAAAAACCAAAACTATGACTTTTTGAAAAAAAGCTCGTAATAAAGACAACAAAGCCGAAATAGAAACCCATCTTCTATTTTAGTTAGAATTCGAATATTTGAGTTATGGTGTACTTGAAAATAACACCTTTATTAAAAAACCAAAACTATGACTTTTTGAAAAAAAGCTCGTAATAAAGACAACAAAGCCGAAATAGAAACCCATCTTCTATTTTAGTTAGAATTCGAATATTTGAATTCTATTGTATTTGCATGGCTTTTATTATTGTTATCTTTAAATTACTGTACCTATATTTTTATACTACATGTATGTTGCTGTAAAATGGTTGATCCGTGAATAAATATTATTATTATAATTATTATTATAAATGACGCAGCATTTTGACATTAAGGAAATTGACCTTTTTACAAATTTTCGTAAGTAGGAAACTTATCACGTCCTTTTTAAACTATAACATATTTTGTGTGCTTAATTTTATTGCACAGAAGTGTATATTTTCTTTCACAAAAAGTTTTCATTTTTGTTTTCAGATTTCAATTCAGAAAAAAAAGGGTTGAATTTGTCGCACTGTGTCATGTTGTGTCCTAAATTTTTCCAAATTTCACCCACTCCGTGTCGCTGTATTCATATTTTTTGTTTAAGGGAACAGTTGCTTACACAGCACCTGAAATCTTGATTGGAAATGAACCAACATTTGCGAGCGACATTTACTCCATAGGAATCATATTCTGGCAGTTGAGATACAGAGAAAATCCATATTCATCATTGCAGAACAAAGACGCCATTATTTATAAGGTAATTAACGGGATAGAAAAGCTGAATGTTATCAAAATGTTTAATTCAAAGATAATCCCACTGAGCAAATACAGAGAGTTTTATGTAGCACCGAACATTTTCATAACGAGAATTTTTCTTTGAAGTATCCATATGCATACGTTTCGATGCTTGGTTCATTAAAAGAATTTATTTTGAAGCTATAGGCCGGTCGTCCACTGGAAGCGACAACACGCGGCTACGCGCTCACGCGATACGAGCGGCAACGGGTGGCTGCAAGAGTAGCGGCTACACGCGACAGGGGTCGTACACTGCATGTGACTTCGCGCTGCTCAGTTTGTTAGAACCGTCAAAGTTGTGAATTTAAAATATATTTTTAATGGATGCAGAGGATTTTTATCTTCTGGAAAATCCCTATATGATTAGGGGTATGATTGGAATTCGAAAAAGGCGATCATGTTGGGTAAACCCAATATTAAAAAAAAGGGAATCACTGGGAGAATTTTATCATCTCCACAGCGATCTAGAACAAGATCCCCAGAAATTTAGTGACTATTATCGAATGACCTCTAGAAACCTTAAAATATATTTGAAAGCTTCTTCATTACTCATCCAAGTATTCGGTTTCAATGCAAGCATTCATTCAATTTTCTAATGCAAATATTTTAATATTGTATTGTGGTAGGTCGGGAGAAATCTAATCAGCATCGTTATTCATTCATCGTAATTTTGTTCGTATTGGAATGATTTAAAAATTACCAAATCAAAGTAAATTGTAATTTCACCTAAAATCCCGGCTAAAATATAACTATGTTTTTTATTTTTGCTGAAAAACAATGAAGTTAATTACATGTTTAAATTTTCATAAATAATATAAATAGTACACTAAAAAGAATCACAAGTTATGCTATTTTCTTTCATTTTATTTTAATGAAATTCATGCTATTATAGAAAAATCAACTCAATGGATAAGTCGACTAATCCTTTATTTGCTTATATTGAAAATATGAAATAAATAGCTGTGTAAATAACGAAATTACAGCCGTAAAATGGAAGCGTAAAGGCGCAGGACTAGACGCGGCTACGAGCGACAGATCCCATTTCCTTGGGACTTGACGCAGCTACACGCTCGGCGCGAGAATCCGCATGTCCGCGCACGCTTGCAGTGGACGAGATTCATTGGATTTACACACGTCGGGATCTGTCGCGCGTATACGCATGTTGCCGCTAGGATCGCGTGAGCGCGTAGCCGCGTGTTGTCGCTTCCAGTGGACGACCGGCCTTAAGCGAGTGTTTTCTACTCCCAGGCTAAGCATGAAGTAAAATTTCGAGTTTAGAAAAGCCTGAAAATTTAGTTTGGTCGCGCAGCGCGAAGCGCGGAGCGGCCAAACCAAATTTTCAGGCTTTTCTAAACTCGAAATTTTACTTCATGCGCCACCGGTACAAAACACTGACATACTGCGAAGTTTAAAACATACCGCTAAACTTTACATTGAATCAGTGTTTTGTACCGGTGGCGCATGAAGTAAAATTTCGAGTTTAGAAAAGCCTGAAAATTTGGTTTGGCCGCTCCGCGCTTTGCGCTACGCGACCAAACCAAATTTTCAGGCTTCTCTAAACTCGGAATTTTACTTCATGCTTAGCCTGGGAGGGGAAAAGACTCGCTTAAAGCTTAAAATTGGATTCTTTTGATAAACCGAGCATCGGAAAATGTGCAACGTATGCATATGGATACTTCAAAGAAAAATTCTCGTTATGAAAATGTTCGGTGTTACATAAAACTCTCTGTATATTTATGTAATGTTTCATGAACATTAAAACAACGGTTAATATTGTTACAATGTTGATAAAACGTTATTTAAACCTTTGATTTGGTTGGCGTTCACTTTGTGGTACATCTTCATAACAATTTAATTAAAACAATTTCTAAACTCGAAATTTTACTTCACGCTTAGTCTGGGAGTGGAAAATACTCGTTTAAAGCTTCAAACTTGAAAAAACAAGGAATATCTAAAGATTTACAGACAATGGACTGAATTTGGAATATGTATACTTAATAGAAAAACTCACTGTACATTATTTTCGGTTTCTATAAAATAAAAGTAATGTACACATACATTTTATTTTGTACATATATTATAATTAAAAAAATACAATTTTTATATGATTTTTTTGTATACATGTTGCCTGCAAATGTTAAATAATAGACGCAAAATAAAAGTTATTCATTTACTTTAAAAGTTTACGAATTACCTATTTAACCAAACTAAATAGTGTGATTGTTCTGATACTTCCTAGGCCGATCGATCCGCTCGAAAATAGCTCTATACCATGCAGCTAGAGTACCTCAAACCTTAAAACTTGATCAATTGTCTCGAGCCGACCGATTTGATCAATCTGCTCGAGCCGATTGATCAATCGACTAGCTCGACAAGTTCAAAAAGATCGAGCTGCCTGAAACGATCGACCCGCCCGAAAAGATCGAGACGATCAAGAAGATCGAACTGATCAGAAAGATCGAGCCAATCAACAAGATCAGCGGCTCGATCGCTTGCAAGGATCGATCAATCGATCTTTTTTGATCGATCTTGCCCATCACTACTCGAAATTTTACTTCACGCTTAATCTGGGAGTTTAGAATAATTGGGCTGTACACAAAATTTTGATCGATCTGTAATGTACGCTTAGCGGGTTTAGAGGATACCCATGCATGGACCGCTTAGTTGATATTTATAAATATTGTGACTTCTATTATTTACTTTATTTTCAGGTTGTCAAGTATGGACTAAGGCCGAATAATGCGAGAGATACTGAAGTTTCAGATGGTTTTGCTGATTTGTATAAAAAATGTTGGAGCGAAGTTGAAGATGAAAGACCTTCACTATATGTTATAATAAGTACATTACGGATGATTTAGTTTATTCATTTCATTATATATTTTATTTATATGATTATTTATTTATAATATAACTTATTAAATTGTATAAAATGATTACTTGAAATGTTCATATTTAAACTCTGTTTTTTTTAATATGACCAAACTTAGGGTGTATTTACTGCGAACAGTTGCAGTCCTGCTTTAACAGTAGGGTATTTTAAACATCAAATTTTGAGATGTTGGTAAACGATTATCAATGTGACAAATAAATCATAAATTGTTTAAAACTCGCCTTGACGTCATAGGTAGTTCGTGTAGGACATTTTCGGTGCCATTTGGTTGTTTGTGCCAGTTTAACAGACCCGAGTTTTAAATCGCATGATTCAACAAGTGTTTGCGTTTATCTTTGTGTAGTTTTAAATCGAATAATCGAACAAGTGTTTGCGTTTTTCTCGTCGTTATTGTAAATAATTAACGTCAATTGTTAGAGTGATTTACGGGATGTTAGTGTGAACGGAATGTATAAACGGTGAGTGTTTTCTGATTAATCTAAACATTATTGCTTTACTTTTTAACCCGTAATTAGTAAACAGCCCACTGAGAAAAAAAAAACACCAAAAACTAGTATTTAAATCAATTTCATTAAGTTATAGACACGAACAAGAACAAAAATCGCTATTTGTTTTTTTAATCCTAATTCAGTAATCACCATTACATTTCTGAAGCGCACTCCGTTGACTGAATAAATGAAATAACTGTACACCTTTTAATTAAATCACTCTTCTTTGTAAACAAAGCAAAAAGAAAAACTCGCTATTTAGTTTTATCTTAATTCAATTCTAACTATTAATAAAATTACTGTACGCGTTTCAATTAAACCGAAGCACTCGTCTTTGTAAACAAACAAAACAATGTCGGGTGCAAGCCAGCGCCGAGCACCCAAAACATCTTCCGCCGAGTGACCTATGACGTTCCTGCTCCCCATTGGTTTAAAACCACCGTTGACGTCATAGGTTACTCGGCGGAACATATTCGGTGCCGGCGGTGCACTCGGCATCCATTTTGTTGTTTGTGCCGGTTTAAGAGACCCGAGTTTTAAATCGAATGATTCAACAAGTGTTTGCGCTTATGTCTGTGTAGTTTTAAATCGAATAATCCAAGAAGTGTTTGCGTTTTTCTCTTCGTAATTGCAAATAATTCGTCAATTGCTAGAGTGATTTGTGGGATGTTAGTGTGAACGGAAATGTATAAATGGTGAGTATTTTCTGATTAATCTAAACATTATTGTTTTACTTTTTACCCCGTAACTAGTACACAGAAATATACTGATGATTTATTACACATAGCGACATCTCTCAATTTATCGTAGAATTAATTTTGGTTTCAATTTTTATTGTTAAATTTAACACACGCAGTGACATCTCTCGATTTATTGTCAAAGTTTTATCTTTGAACCGGGACATTGTCTATTTATTGGTTTTATTATATATGTGTGATTTTTTCTCATTAATTTGCGAATGCAAAAAAACAGCGAAACGTTTTCTATTTAATTTTATCAATGAGTACGGTCCGAGAACTGACCCGGAGCAGTCCGCCCCGCTGCACAATTAAAACGTGCGGCCTCCACGTGGTCCTCAATTATCCTTTCAATCACATCCTTTTCAATAATTCTTTTCCCAAATTCCTTTCCATTGAACCTTTTCCTTTAAAAATCCACGTGTATTTCCTATTTCCTATCCCTTGGGGAGGGCAGAAGGCGCAGCAATGGCTGTTTAGCTCTGTCCAGATTTTAACCTACACTTAAGACCTAGATTTAAGATATCATTACGCATCCCTTCAACCACTCATTTATTTAGTCATACAATCGATACTCCAATAAATTACAAAAAATTATAATTATCATTTCATAATTACTGTGACTGGTCAACAGAGCTTTATTAGCTAAGGCCATTAATTACGCATAGAAGAAGAAGAAGAATTTTATCAATTGCATAGATTTAGTATATGTCCGAAATATAAACACGCGCTTAATCATTTTCTTAAAACAATTCTAAATAAAATGCAATTGTACATTTTTAAAACGCGAAGTGGTAATTGATATTCCTAATAGTGATTCTTAGTGTATGTGTAGTTAGATTAGAAAGAGAGAGAGAGGAAGTAGCGATTAGTTTGTAGCAGAGCTGGGATGAATCCTCAAAACCAGGATTCGAATCACGAATCCGAATCACCTAATATGATTCAAATCACGAATACTCGAATAAAGGATTCGTAAGTGAAAAATATGATTCGAATCAAAGATTCGAATCCTCATTTTTTAATCACGGATACAAATCCTTTAGAGTAAGTTAAAATTTTTAATTTAAAAATAAATTTGAATTTATTATTTACAACCAGTAATATTTTATTCCATCAGTTTCTATTAATAAAAACGTTCATTTACCGACTAAATTTCTGATTATATATTGATTTTAATTAATGATGATATATGTGTTATTGAACTTCATTTTAAATCAGTGTTTTATACGCGTGGCGCATGAAGTAAAATTTCGAGTTTAGAAAAGCCCCGTGAAAATTTGTCTCGGGTCGCTGCGCGACCCTCGACAAATTTTCTAAGCGGGGCTTTTCTAAACTCGAAATTTTACTTCATGCTTAGTCTGGGAGTGGACAACACTCGTTCTTAGAAGTTTCAAATTAAAGAATCACTTTAGATTACTAAGTTTATTACCATTTTACAAAGGATACAGCTTGAAGGACCAATCATGGTCTTCGGAGACCGAAGGACTACAGGGAATCAAAGTTTATTTACAAGAAAACAACGAATATCTACAGCATGGATAGGAAAGAAAACATCCAATTTTGAAAAAATATCGAATTTGGGTTGAGTTTCAGTGCGTTTTCAACTTCACTTTAAATCAGTGTTTTATACGCGTGGCGCATGAAATAAAATTTCGAGTTTAGAAAAGCCCCGTGAAAATTTGTCTCGGGTCGCTGCGCGACCCTCGACAAATTTTCTACGCGGAGCTTTTCTAAACTCGAAATTTTACTTCATGCTTAGTCTGGGAGTGGACCGTCAAGATATTCTACATGTCGAGATTTTCGATATTTCTAGATTTATGTCGATTTATTCACAGTTTGTTTTTGTATTAAATGCAACTTTAATATTAAATAAAAACGGTTTTTTTTAGGAATAGAATATTCACCTATTAAAAGGCGAGCAAATTATAAAGTTAACTGTAAAAGTTAATTTTAGGTAAAATTTTGCATATTTTTCTATAATTTCAATAAATGATTTATTATATTACATACGTCGATTTTTTAAAAGAGTTAAATTTAAAATTCAAACGAGTGTTGTCCACTCCCAGACTAAGCATAAAGTAAAATTTCGAGTTTAGAAAAGCCCCGCGTAGAAAATTTGTCGAGGGTCGCGCAGCGACCCGAGACAAATTTTCACGGGGCTTTTCCAAACTGAAAAAACCCAACCCAACTTCGATATTGTTTCAAAATTAGATGTTTTCTTTCCTATCCATGCTGTAAACCTTCAAATATTCGTTGTTTTCTTGTAAAAAAACTTCGATTCCCTGTAGTCCTTCAGTCTCCGAAGACCATGGTTGGTTCTTCGAGCTGTAGCCTTTGTAAAATGGTAATACACTTAGTAATCTAGAGTGATCCTTCAATTTGAAACTTCTAAGAACGAGTGCTGTCCACTCCCAGACTAAGTATGAAGTAAAATTTCGAGTTTAGAAAAGCCCCACGTAGAAAATTTGTCGAGGGTCGCGCAGCGACCCGAGACAAATTTTCACGGGGCTTTTCTAAACTCGAAATTTTACTTCATGCGCCACGCGTATAAAACACTGATTTCAAGTAAAGTTAAAAATATACTATTCAAATATGAATAATTTAGTGATTTAAATATTCATAGTAGAATATTTAACTATTTGAATTAATCGCATTCGAATCCTAGCATTAGTAGCGACGATTCGCATTATTTAGGAGGATTTTAATCTGTGTCTGAGGATTCGAAACCTTTTATAAGGATTCGATTCCTTTTATACGGATTCGAATCCTTTTATAAGAATTCGAATCCTTTTATAAGGATTCGAATCCATTTATAAGAATTCGAATCCTTTTATAAGGATTCGAATCATCTACGTCTGGATTCGAATACGAATCCTTTTAAAAAAATGTAACGAATCCGGATCACGAATCCGTTTTCACTAAAGTATTCGAATACCTCTTTTGAATCCTCTAAAAGGATTCGAATCCGGGAATAGAATCCTGAATGATTCGAATCCTGCCCAGCTCTGGTTTGTAGCTAGTAAACTGTAATGTATCATGTTCAATAAAATAAAACCTCTAGAGTGCCATGGAAAATATTCTAAGTTGGCAACTCTGAAATTATACATTAAAACATAGAGTTTGAATAGTCTAGAGGAAGCATACTCGTCTTTGTTGTGATTCCCCCATGCTGTGGAAGTGGGGTGCGGGCGCCATTGTTTTGTACCGCACAGCTGTTTTTCATCAACATTTTGTTTACTGTTTTGCTGTTTATTTTTCGAGATTTTAAACTCTTTTAATACTTTGAGTTGATTTAGTTAAGTTATATTTAGTGCAGTGTCGTGTAGGAACCTCGTTTTATTCTTTAGAAATGCTATCAAGTTAGGTTATATGAACATTTCCCTCAATCTCCATGTATTGTGTACAAAACTACGTAATTCTTTAATGTTTTGTGTGTGTTTAATTAACTAGTGTAAATAGAAAAAGATTAATTGTTTCGTATATATTTTTGTAATCCTGGTTCAACACATTCATCTAACAATTTTAGTGAATTCGTGAAATGTTTCATTGTGGCTATTTTAGTGTACTTTGGTGGTTATTAATTAATCGATACGAGACAAAATACATTAGGTTTGTTCGTTTGTACTACACTAAGTTGAACCAAGTTCAAGTTTGTGATGTCACCAGTTCAGGTCGGTTCATGTCAGTGTACATGAATTGAACTGAAAACATACGAACGGTTTTGGTGTAAAATATAAAAAAAAGTATCATTTCTGCAATACACTACAAAACAATTTAAGGAAACACTAATAATAAAATGTTGGTACTGTATTTTATACACAAATAAAACTAGGAAAACTGAAAGAAAACCGTGTTTCATTATTTAATAAAAAAAAATGTGGGGTTGTTGGGTGACGATTTCAGAATATTTGCTTGTTAATTCACATATTGCATAACCATAGACATGTCCCATATCCATCTTTGAAAATTGTATATCTCCCAACCTCTCCTGTTTCTAAATTGCACTAGTTACACCTACTCTGGACCAGGGGCAAAGAGTGCAGGTTTAGTGCAAGTGAACTGTCGCAAAGGAACACCGTTCAGTTCAACTTAGTGTAAAAAGTGCTGTACCAGTTCATGTAACGAACAAACCTATTAGCATTGATTAAACATGCAAAATATGAGGATAAGATTTCTCATCTTGTAAGGCAATAAATAGCCAAATGTTCATAAACAAATATACATGTGCAAAGCCAGGGCATAAGACTGAATATGACTTTAAATATAGATTTTCTTACAATAAACATTTTTTCTATAAAAAGTATTAATTTATTATTTATTTTCATCACTCTTCTCTAAAAATTGGTTACCACTCAACGATCCCTAAGGATTTATTACTGGTCGATAGCAATTGTTTGAAGTAAGAGCGATTAATGACTCTAATTATTGTCCGAGACCTGTATTGCTTATTGTTCGAGATGCCTATATTTTTTGCACCATGGGATATTATTTCTTCGGATTTATATAGAATATGATACTGACATTTTGTTATATATAAATCATTTGATCTTCATTTACAAGTTTAAATTCACTTATCCATTTGATATTCATAACAACCATGGTAAACGCAACCTACTATCTTATTCTATATAAAGTAAGTACGTGTCACTGTTCTGATTTAATTATGTCAGGCACAGGACTGTGCATTAAAGGGTTATAAAATATCGTTCATTGCTAGAACAGAGAGCATTTCCACGTGTCTCAAATAAATAAAGCATTGCTTCAATGTTAATAATATCTTCTGTTTAAGTATTTTGTTTATCTATTGAAACACTCTTTAGTATAAATTAATATCAAAATAATATAATTTTTCACTGACCAATAGTCTCACAAAATCATCAGTCGAAGTTATTTGTATAATTTCATTTTTGAAGTAAAGATTATATTTGAATAAACCACTGTATACACGATCAGCTGTGACGGGATCATTGTTTACAAACATCTAAACACAAGACGTAAATTTGTGAGGTGAGGAATCATAACGCCTATCCCCACCACGGCATTACTTGTCTATTCTATTCTTAGTCTGAGCATTAAAATTATTACGTTTGACGTTTCATATGTCAATTTTTAAGCCAACTTAAATTTAAAAAAAGATAAAATTAAGAGATTTTTTTTTTAATTGTACATTTGATAGTATGCCAATAAAGGTTTTTTTTTTCTATGCTTTTTACTTACCATTCCCTGAACTGTGAGTACATACTTACCGTTTTGGTATTCATAGCAACTTTCAATCTACCTGTCTGGGGGTCTGGGTTGAAGGTTATAAAATTAAAAAGATGTTCAACCACTTTCAAACGCCAGGAAAATAAAACAGCAAATTACATTATCACTATAATTACGAAAGAAATGAAATGCTCGGTACAAACGAGTCGATATTATTAATTCATTGACTCTTCTGCACTCGGATTTTACTTTTAAATACCAAAAATAATCTTACAAAGCAAAGAAATACTTCCACATTGGGAGAGGGCTGCGCACAGGTAAACATTTGTCGTAACAGAATTGAGAAACATCCGAACTTCATGACAATTGATTGCACTCAACTGTCGAAAACCCGCTTATCTTTGATATTAAAATAAACTACTTTTTACTTTTGTGTGCGAGCGTTTGAAAGTTATCTGAGTTTAAAAATATAACAGCTGTTTATTATTAATTGATGATCAAAAGTGATATGAAACAAAAACTAAAATTTACAAGGGGCGAAGCCAAAGAGCGTTTTTTCAGAATTGGCCATGAGAAAAGATAGACACAAGAGTTATGTTTAAAATTTGACTCGTTGAAGCTTTATTTTACTAAGTTTATGAAATCAAGTAAAGTTGGGTAGAAAAAAATAAGAACCGAATTAAATTGAGTAGGCTATAATTACATACAATTCTTACTATAGTGAAATTTTTCAAATTAGGCACTGTCATGCGCAGAACATAGAAAAAAATGAGAAAGTGGAACCTGACTACGTTGGGCGCACATTTATTTAAAAGAAATGAACTCGTGCGCACATGCCAGGTGGTGCATCGCACGAGGACCCTTCGGGATACATTTACGGCCCAACGTTTTCAGGACTGTCTTGCCTACCGCGCAAGTGCCTAATTTAGGTAATACATCTGTATCTTACTATATTAAAATTATAGTCTGCTTAGTTTCAGTGGTGTAGATAGGGGAGGGGGGATTTAGGAGATCAATTCTCCCTCACAAGTGTTATAATTTTAGTTCATACGCTACGCGTATAAGACATTCATTTCAAGTCAAGTTCACTCGTTGACAATATTTCGGTGTTTTTAGTGTTTAATACGCGTGGCGCATAAAGTAAAATTTTGAGTTTAGGAATGCTGAAAATTTGGTTTGGTCGCTACGCGATCAAACCAAATTTTCAAGCTTTCCTAAACTCGAAGTTTTACTTCATGTTTAGCCTGGGAGTGGAAAACAATGAGCGTTTTCCACTCCTTCCTAAAGCTTCCAATTGAATTCTTTAAAAAAAAAGTGTATGCATATTTCGAAATAAAGTGTTCAATTTAGGGGTCTCACAACTTTAATTTACGATATGATATTATCGTTACTTGTATGAAATTCATAAAAATTACTATAACCGTTCTTTCAATGTTATTAATTTGAAAGTTAGTCAAACTGGAAGAACGATTTTCCTTCCAGTTTGTGAAAAAAGTTGACTCAATTTATTTTAGTTATAAATTTTACAATAAAAAAAACTGCAAAATAAGTGTATGATTGATCGATTGAATGTTTCCAATCCCAGATTAAGCATGAAGTAAAATTTCGAGTTTAGGAAAGCCTGAAAACTTAGCAAAGCGACCGTGCCAAATTAGGCTTTTCTAAACTCGAAATTTTACTTCATGTGTCACGTGTATAAAATTTTAATTTAATGTGAAATGAAATGGTCTTTAACCAATTAAAAAGTGAAATACGTTTAGTATGTGAATCATTTATTGTTTAAATGACGGAGAAAGTACTGCGTTGGACACATCATTTCTTGTACTAGTTTTTGTAGAACTTTAGAAAGCTAAATTTAGGACTATTCAAGTCACCCTTTATCATAAAAAAGGCTATCTACACCACTGCTCAGTTTAATTTCATATAAATCTGTTTTCGTAGTTCATGGCCTACTCGGAAAAACCAATAATGGCTCCGTTGTGACGATGGTTTTCAATTTATAATACCGTGCGATTGTTTAAAACATAATTTAGAGTAGGCTTTGAATTTTAAATTAGATTAGCTATTAACATATAATTTACCCTAACCTCAAATTTATACCATCAATCAGCATTCTGGGCAAGCGCATAAAAAAAATGCCGCCTACTCTAAATCATAATTGAAATGATAGCTCGGTATTTAGTGCGCTCATATATGGACGTTTTGAACGTGAGGCGGAACATTAGCAGGCGTTTTAACACATGGGGTTATATGAGAGTTTCTAGATGGACGGGTGCTGGTGTTTTCTCCGCCTCGCACCCGTCCGTCTAGGGACTCTCATATAAACCTATGTGATAAAATGCAAACGCTTGCACCCGCTCTGCCTCGTGTTCTAAACGTCCATATAAGAGCGCCCTTAGAGGCTGAGATTCGAAACAATTCAATACAATGTTTGTCTTCTTAGCACTCTTGATCTCTTGGATTATAAAACACGTTTCACTTATTAAATAAAATATACAGTATGATTCGTTTGAGTAATCACACTAAATATGAGTAAATATAGTACAATCAGTCATTTAGTGTAAATACTGTACATTTAAAGTTTTTTTAACGCCTAGAGCCGCTTACTGGGGATCTGGAACGGTACCTGGAGCTGCTATCAAAGCGCCTTCCCCCACCTCCTCCACCACCACCGCTCCCTCGCCCCCGAAATGAGTCCCGTCCACCTCTTCTGAACCCGTCTCCACCGTTCCTGTTGTAATCCCGGCCGCCTCCGTAACGGTCCTCTCGTCCGTAATCATCGTACCTACCGCCGCCCCGGCTTCCTCTGCCCCCCCTGTATCCACCACCCCCTCGGTCCCCGCTGTAACTACGAAAGCCGCTCCCCCGCCGTCCTCCCCTGAACCCCCCCCTGCGCCCCGACCCCCGTGCAATCTCCACCCTCAGCTTCGAGCCGAGGAAGTCGGCCCCGTTGAGGTTGTCGCAGGCCGTCTCGGCGTCGCCCAGGCTGGAGAACTCGACGAAGGCGAAGCCGGGCGGGTTGAACGCCACCCACACTGAGTTGAGCTTGCCGAACTTCTCGAACTCCGACTCGAGGTCCTCCTTCTTGACGCCGTCGCTCAGCCCGCCGACGTAGACCCGCGCGCCCTTATCGTCGTCCCTGTCGCTCATTTCGCTGTTGCGGTCTCTCAAAAAATTCTGTGGAACGTAGAATCACATTGCAAGTGCTTGTGCGTAACACACCCCCCACATTAGTGCGAAACTCAATCAACGGTCGGGATATAAACGAAACATAACTTGGATCGACGGCTCGTCCACTTTTTTTCTGTTTGAACTCAGCTCGAATGGATTATGAAACGTCTTTATCGTAACAATCGAGGGCAACTCGCAGAGACTGATGTGAAAATCCGGTTTACTCGCACGGAGGAGAAATGTCATTTTTTTAACTGTTCGATACAAAACAAAAACGTAACTTCAATCCTTTTTAGGTTGAACTAATGCGATTTTTCGCTCATTGTAACTAATTTTCCGGTTAAAACTCACCAGTAGCAATTAAATTTGAGAAAACTGACGATTTTTTCAACGAAAATTCAGTTTAGCAGCACCTGGAAAACACCATTTGTTTTTTTTTTGTTTGGAATTGGATGGACGTTTTCCTTTAATTTTCAGTCATTAATTACGTAAGTAATTTAGGGCATAAATACTTAGTTAAATTACGGTGGAAGAAGCAAATTCGGTGTTTTCGGCTTTTTCTCGTGCGGGTCGCGTAGAAAAGCGTTTTGCGTCGCGTAGAAAGGCAAAATAAAATGTCGGGTCGAGGATTCGGTTTGATTGTGTGCGTGTGTGAACGAACTGAGCGAGATTCGCAGTCGAAAAAAACGGTAATGGATTCATTTGATCGACTAATGTGTGCGTTTCGAAGATTCTTCGAAGCTCTCGGTTTATTGGTTTTGTTTAGTTACCCAAATTTCGTGGCGAAGATCGAGGACGGGTTTTCGTTGGTTTTGAATGCGAAGCCGGACTGTGTGCAAAATGGCGGCCGGTCGTTACGCACGGACGCGATGAAAAAGAAGTGTTGTTTGTAATAGTCAGCATTCAAAACTGAATCCGGTCGGGTGTATTAAAATGCTAGTTGTTGATTGAAAAGTGCACTTTAAGTTAATTTAGTTGATTAATACTGGTGTTATATGTAAAGCGGTTTAATTAAAGTTCAACATTTACTTGAATAAAACGTGATTTCTTGTATAATTTTTGTTCCGGTTAATTTTTGAATGTCCATTATAAACAGTAGTACCAGCGAGGTTCCGCTAGGTGGCGCCACATAAACCAGTGCAGCTAACTTGAGGAAAATTTCCCGCCTATTTAGTTTAATTTGAATTAAGTCAAAATAAAATTTTAAGTTTTTACGCGGTTTTACCATAGCAACCCAAACCCCTACTTACATTTTATTGAGAGCGGTCGGTGAAAGGGTGGCCTGAAAATAGATTTTTAGGCCGTATCTAAAATAGATTTTATAGTATGATTTGCCCGCTAACATTTATGGTGTTTGTGAAATGTGCGCGATTTAACAATACAGCCATAAAATGGCTTAGCGGGTTCCACGAAGGTTCGAGGCCAGAGGAAGAAGAGCGTCCAAACAAAGGAGCAAAAAACCGATGGTTATTACCACAGCTGAAAGCCAGGCGGAGGCTACCCGTTTCTACACGGACCAGATAAGGGTGCAGTCTGACAACCTCGCAAAAGTGTTGCTAAGCGTGGGAAACTACCAACCAATTAGCTGAAGGTCATCACCGCCACTTACCACCACTCACCCCGGAAGCTCCTCCCTCAACCCCTTGAAGGATAACAGTAGCAGAAGAAGAAAGAAAGATGAACCCAAGACGTTCTACACCAGATATTAGATTTCTATGTTCTACACGACGCGACATTCTTGACTTTACTATTTTGTATATTGTTTGTATATATTTGGTCAATATATAAACATTTGTAAAATATTAAACAGTAATTCATTATTTGTAACTTCTACGAAATTACAAATGGGTCCTTCGAAAGTGAACTCAATAAGTAGTAACACTGGAATAACACAAATTTGTGTCTTTTCGTAAAATAAGAACTATTTTTTCATATCGATTTTTCTCGAGCTGTTGAAGAGATAGGAAAAAATTGCATATAATAAAGTTTTAGATATAATTACGCCGAATAAAAATAAGTCATCAAATTTATGTATTTACGTTACACGCCATAACATTTACACAAAAGTGAGCATATCTATAAGAAATAATGAAATTTAATAAATGTTTACTTTTAAAACTTGTATTGATATAAAATAAATAAATAAATACACAATAAATATTTTATCCTATTCTAATTTGTTGTGATTAAACCTAATTGTTTCACGAGTAGTTTTGCGATTTTATTATGATAAAACTGATTTTTCAAGATGTTAAATGAGTGATTTTGGTGTAATTAAATTGATTTTCAAGATGTTGAATGATAATTTTTTGTTCAAAGCGTTAGAAATGTAGGATTGTCTTTTGTTCAAGACGTAAAACATTTAACTTTACGGTTTCATTGTCTCATTTTTCAAGACCTAAAATGATTAATTCAACGATTTTGTTGCGATTAAACTCGTTTTCTTTCAGTTGTGCGATTACTCTTCGGCTTACATGGTGACGTTATTTTCTAAAATTTGATCCTTATCGTCCAAATTCTCGTCCAGGGGGGCGCTGCTGGCGTTGACGATCGAAACCTTTTCAGTGGTACTAGTGCTGGAAATATAAGTCGTTGAAATCGGAATGTAAGGCGTCGTTCGGTTATTGTTTAATAAAGGTGTAGGTCTCGCGGTGGTCGTGTTGTAGTGGGACGTCTCGCAGTTCTTTCCGGTGGTGCCCTCTCTGCACAAGCACCTGTAGCTGCCGTCGTCTTTGGTGAGGCTTATGCATTTCGCGCCGTTTTTGCACGTTGACGGATTGTTGTCGCAGTATTTTAATTCTGAAAATTGATAAAATTCTATTAATCAATAGGTCTGTCAGTGGCGGTTCCTCAGTAAGTGTACATGTGCACGTGCACTCCTAAATTAATGCCTGCAAACATATTTAAATTTCCTCATTTTTTAAATAATTTTATTAATCCATTCTACTTGTAAAATAAGTCCCAAACATTATTTTTTCCGCTAGACGCTATCCGATGCGTCGTCCTAATATCCAAGCGCAAAGCAGAGAATGTCGAGTGCCACCGACCCGACGGCAACCGAATACCGCGGCCGCGTCACCTCGCCTGATCCGCTCGTGCACTGCACATGTGAATTTTAAATCTAATTGGTGGAACCTCTGCCCCCCGCACTCTTTCTTCCCCGCGACAGCCCAGCGACGTTCAATGCTTTAAGCTGGCTCGTGTGCACATATAGCTAGTGCACATCGTGGTCGGATTGATATCGGCTTTAGGTTGATTTCACGAATTTCCAGAATGGCGGAGTGTTCGAACTCCATTATTACCGTGCAATATTTAAAGACAATCAAATTTTCTTCGCTATCTTTAGAGGAAAAAATGAATATCAAAAGTGTCGGTCGTCCAAAACCCAATTTGTTAATAACGAATGTTACAAAATGCAAAAGTCGGGAATATAAACGAAGTTTTAAAATAGAGACATATGAAAAAACAGAATGGCTGTGCGGGTGTGATGTTAGTAATAGTCTTTACTGTTTTCCGTGTTTGTTATTTGGAAGTGATGAGGCATCAGAATGGACAAAATCCGGTGTTAAAGATTTAGTACATCTATCAGAAAAAATTAAAAAACATCAACATTCAAAGTTACATCTATCTGCTAAATCAGGATTTAATTTGTTAGGTAAACAAGATATTCGGCAACAATTAAATAGTGCATACCGATTAAGCATTGAAAAACATAATGAGCAAGTAAAAAAAAATAGGTATGTTTTATCTAAAATTATTAACTGCATTAAATTTTGTGGTGCTTTTGAGCTTGCTCTCCGTGGACACGATGAACAAAAAGATTCATTAAACCCTGGTATATTTAGAGGCCTCATCAATTTTTCTGCCGAATTGGACTTTGCACTAAGGGATCATTTGCAGCAAGCTACCGTGTTTAAAGGCACATCAAAAGACATTCAAAATGAGTTATTAGAATGTATGCTTTTCGTGTGTCAGGCAAATATCATAAGAGAAATTGCCGCTTCAAATTTTGTGTGCGTTATGAGTGACGAAACAGGTGACATTTCAAATATTTTCCAAATGGTTATAGTTTACCGTTATATTTTAGTAAACGGCACCCCCGTTGAACGATTTTGGACTTTTGTAAAACCAAATGAACACGATGCTGTTGCCTTAGCTGGCTGCTTAGAAGAAGCTTTAAATTATGTTTTGAAAAATTCGGATCAGTTAATTTCCCACAGTTATGACGGAGCAAGCGTCATGTGTGGCGTCCATGGTGGTGTGCAAAAACTGATTAAAGATAAATTTAAATATGCCCATTATATTCATTGTTATGCACATCAATTACATTTAATAATGTCTCAGGCAACAAGCATAAATACAAATGTACGTATATTTTTTTCTGATTTGAGTGAGATTACCAAATTTTTTTCTAATTCTCCACAAAGAGTTGCCGTATTAGATGAAGTGGTTGGAAATAGGGTCCCTAGAGCATCTGCTACAGGGTGGAACTTTAAAATTAGAACCGTTAACACTGCATATGAAAACAGAGAAGCACTTATAGAGTGTATGGGAAAAATTCAATCCACATCCAGACAATCTGATACCATCAGAAAAGCAGGTGCACTTTTAAGGTTATTGCATGACCTTACATTTGTTTTTTGGTTGACAGTGTTTCATCGTATAATGCCCCACGTTGATATTTTATATTCACAGCTCCAAAAAAGGGCTACTGATTCCGTAACAGTAAAACGATGCATAACTGAGTTTGAAAAAAATATTCAAAAAGAAAGAGATAACATACATACTATTAGAGAAACCGAGTTAGCAGACATTGATGAAAGTCAAGCTAGGAAAAAAAGGAAGACAGATGAGAGAAATTCTTATGATTCCACGACTGCGCAAGCTAAGGAAGTGTGCGACACCATAATTGCAGAAATAAAAAGAAGGTTTTCATTCACAGGCCATTTGGAAATAGCACACTTATTTTCGGTGGAAAATTTTGAAACATAATCATCAAATTTTTCTATGCTACATTTAGATTCAGCAACTCGAAACTTTCCATTTTTAAATAAAAGCATATTGAAGACAGAATTGGAAATAATATACAGGAGAACAGATTTTAGAGAAGTTTCCGGAGCAGTCCACTTACTTAAATTTTTAATTGAAAATAATTTGCAAAAAGATTTTTCAAAAACATTTTCAGTGCTACAAGCAATTGTTACGATGCCCATGACAACCGCAGAAACGGAACGTTGTTTCTCCACCTTAAAGCGAATAAAAACATTCCTTAGAAGTACAATGGGCCAGGATAGACTAACTGCCCTCGCGATGTTATCTATTGAGAAACAAATGATTCAAGAAATTCCAAATTTTAATGCATTGGTCATTGAAGAATTTATCTCAAAAAAGGACAGACGGCTTAGTTTTTAATATAAAACGTGTTTGTGAAATATAAAAACTACCATATCTTTAAAAACAATTGTTTGGCGAGGCCGAAATAGTCAGCTAGGTAAGTTACTTAATTTCTAATTTCAGATTCTTAATAAGTTCCTTTAATTTCTACAAGTTGATAGCTCAAAAATAGTTTTTAGACGTGGCACCCCAAAAATGTTGCCTGTGACGCTTACTGTCTTTCCAATATTGTGCACCCTCAAAGAATTAAACCACGCACCGCCACTGAGGTCTGTTCCCACTAAGCAAATCCATATAAGTAATGTTTCATTAATATTAATAGTATATTAAGTAACGAGAGTGGTATGCAGCATATTACATATGAGCGGACATGTTGCGCACGAGCCGCGCAGCTGCGAACGCAGTAATCCGCGAGTATGCAATTGCCATATCACTCGAGAAACGTACGATAATTTACCTACGCCCTAACAAAATAAACAATGAGCATGAAAGAACAACTTATTTATTGTAATAATTTTTAATAGTACCATGACAATGATGAAAACTAAATGACTACTTGATCAATATACAAGGAATAAAGCTGTACATTTTCCGACATTCGTTGTTTTTTAAAAGAGTTCAATTTAAAGCTTTGAACGAGTGTTTTCCACTCCCAGACTAAGCATGGAGTAAAATTTCGAGTTTAGAAAAGCCCCGTGAAAATTTGTCGAGGGTCGCGTAGCGACCCGAGACAAATTTTCTGGGCTTTTCTAAACTCGAAATTTTACTTCATGCGCCACGCGTATAAAACACTGATTTTAAGTGAATTTTAAATATACATAGAGTTCACAATATTTTAGTGTTTTATACGTGTGGCGCATGAAGTAAAATATCTAGTTTAGAAAAGTCCAGAAAATGTTCACGGGGCTTTTCTAAACTCGAAATTTTACTTCATGCTTAGTCTGGGAGTGGAAAACACTCGTTTAAAGCTTCAAATTGAACTTTAAAAAAAATACAACGAATACCTAAAGATTTAAAGAAAATAAGCTGAATTTGGAGTAAGTATACTTTAAGGAAAAACTCCCAATCACCTGTTCAGGTGTCAGCACGTAATGTACTTGTCAAAGCTATTACGTGCATGTGTACGTAATGTCAATCATACTTGTCAAGATGACAGTGTGGTATGATGCGGTTACTAGATAGGACGTAGGTAAAACAATGTTTAATGTTGGTACAATGTTGATATAACGTTAGTTGTTTGTTTTTTGCTCAGTGGGTTGGTTACATAAACTGAACATCTGCAATTGTTAATGTAAAGTTGCACTAACTTGAACTGGTGACCTAATCAAGAATATGAATTTGTGTTCAGTACTCATTTATTCACCGCATAACTATATACGCGTTTCTGGCTTCAACGCCATCCTCAGCATAGTCCCTGAAGAATACTGAACTTCTTTGACCATTTATTATGGTCCGTGTAATTTACATACAAGGGGTTTTTCTTTTAAGTATACATAGGCGTACGCTGTTGTTAAAAAGATTCAATTTGAAGCATTAAACGAATGATTTCCACTCCCAGGTTAAGCATGAAGTACAATTTCGAGTTTAGAAAAGCCTGAAAATTTGGTTCGGTACGCGACCAAACCAAATGTTCAGGCTTATCTAAACTCGAAATTTTACTTCATGCGCCACGCGTATTAAACACTAAAAACACTGAAATATTGTGAATGAGCGAACTTCACTTGAAATCAGAGTTTTATACGCGTGGCACATGAATTAAAATTACGAGAAAAGCCTTATTTTTTTTTCTAAACTCAAAATTTTACTTCTTGCTTAGCCTGGGAGTGGAAAACACTCGTTTAAAGGTTCAAATTAAACTTAAAATTGAACGAATATCTGAAAATGGATAGGATATATTTGAGATATGCATACTTAAAAAAAATTCTCTGTGTGTTCGAAAGCGTAAACGCCATCTAATGCCCATTAGTTTAGTCTGCAAGCTATTGACGATGCTACTTAAGCTAATGGGAATAAGATGGCGTTTACGCTTTCGAACATATGAGAACAGACCTAATGTTTGACCTTAACCAGAAGCTTAAACATTATTTTGAACTTTTATAAAAGAAATAGATTTTGTTGGCTGATTTGTATTCTTATTTGCCGATTAAGAATTGATGTTTGGAGTGGAAAACACTCGTTTAAATGTTCAAATTAAACTTAAAAATGAACGAATATCTGAAAATGGATAGGATATAATTGAGATATGCATACTTAAAAAAAAAATCCCTGTGTGTTCGAAAGCGTAAACGCCATCTAATGCCCATTAGTTTAGTCTGCAAGCTATTGACAATGCTACTTAAGCTAATGAGCATTAGATGGCGTTCACGCTTTTGAACATATGAGAACAGACCTAATGTTTGACCTCAACCAGAAGCTTAAACATAATTTTGAATTTTTATAAAAGAAATAGATTTTGTTTGCTGATTTGTATTCTTATTTGCCGATTAAGAATTGATGTTTTGGTACCTTCATCGCATAACATTCCTCCCCATCCGGGTCTGCAGTTGCACTCCCACGGCCTGTTGCAACTTCCGTTGGCACATCCCGGATACGGATAGCATTTCTCGCAGTTCTTGCCCCACCATCCCACTTTACATCTACAAATTAAAAAAAGTGATCTTAAATCTCTCAATTTTCAACAGTTATTACAAAATGCTTCAACTATTAACGCACCGGTTCCAGATTAATTTTACTTGGAATTGATCTTGGACGTAAGGTTACAATAAATTCGAGGATTTTATGTACATATTGCTTAACCCATTAAACGCCATTGATGCATATACGCAACATTATTAATTTTATGTTAATTAAATTACTAAATAAGTTAATTTATTATATTATATTATTTGAGTTGACTTGAAAATATATAAAGAAAAACGTAAATATTTTTTTATTTAAATATTTCTATTATTACCCATTTAAAAAAAAAATGTTTTCAGTGTATTTCTAACTTCACGATATTTCAGTGTTTTATACGCGTGGCGCATGAAGTAAAATTTCGAGTTTAGAAAAGCCCCGTGAAAATTTGTCTCGGGTCGCTGCGCGACCCTCGACAAATTTTCTACGCGGGGCTTTTCTAAACTCGAAATTTTACTTCATGCTTAGTCTGGGAGTGGAAATACTCATTCTAAACTTCATATTGCACGTTTTTATACAAAACTGACGAATGCCTTACATTTACAGCGTATACAATATGTAAATTTAAAAGAAAAATTCACAGTATGTAAAACAATAAGTCATTCTTAGAAATCATTAAAAGAAGTGTAGAATTTTATCTAAAATCAACTTTTTGAGTTAACTCTATAATTGTTCGGCCGTTAATGGGTTAAACGAAGCAAGATTTTAATAAAATTATAAACAACGAACTCACCTGCATTCTCCTGGTTTCTTGCAGTAACCTCTTTCTTTGTGACAAGTTTTGGAACATATCGCTAGAAAATGCAAGAATTAGAATCATTACGATGTGATTAGAATAAAATTAAGAATGAACAATCACGCAAATTGAGTAATTTAACATTGTCAGTTAGAATCGAATTTCTGAAAACTATATACGACTTACGCGTTTGGCATAGAATTCCGGTCCATCCGGGATTGCACTTGCACTCCAGAGGTTTCTCGCAGTATCCGTGTCTGCATCCTGGCAGCACTTGGCACTCCTTGCAGTTTTTACCCGCCCATCCTAATCTGCACTTGCATTCACCCGGAACATCGCAATAACCACGAGTCAAATGACAATCCAATCTACATAACGCTAAAATTAATGTATTATTTAGTTTTTGCAGTTACCCCACATAGCACAAAATATCCAATGGATATCCACCATACATCCCAAATGTGCAAATATCATATGTTCATTTAAAAAAAAAACCTCTAGAGTGCCATGGAAAATATTGTAAGTTGGCAACTCTGAAATTTTATATTATAATTATCATGTTTGACGTTTTATACGTCAATTCATAAGGCGTGTAGCCAACGTAAATTTAAAAATAATGAAAATCATGGCACTCTAGAGGTTTTTTTTTTATTGAACATACTATACCTTAGAGGATATACATTGGATACTCAATGTATATCCGCTAATGTCTAATATATTTGTATAAATGAAATTGCCAATTCTTGGTTGCAGAATACTTCAAACATTCAAAGTGCGATTCTTTTCGCAATCTACAACAAGTTAGTCTTACAAAGACTATATCAAACACTCATTTTGATATAGTCTTTGTAAGACTAACTTGTTGTAGATTGCGAAAAGAATCGCACTTTGAATGTTTGAAGTATTCTGCAACCAAGAATTAGCAATTTCATTTATACTTATGTTTGAACGGTAACGTGACCGCCAGTCTAAGGTGTTAAATTGTTTAGAGGGAATGGCAAAGCTATACTGAGGAGAGATAAATCTCGAAACGCGTCTATAGATGGCCTGAATAATTTTACCCAAATTGTTACATTTGCAGTAGGTTACTGTATGTAACAGCAAACACTTGTTGTATAATTCAATGTCCGTCGGGGTATTAGCCCGGGAAGTAGTTGTTTCAATGAGTGTTTGATATAGTCTTTGTAAGACTAACTTGTTGTAGATTGCGAAAAGAATCGCACTTTGAATGTTTTTCTAATATATTTGTCAAACGTGACAGTTAACATTAGTTGACATCAGAGCTGGGCAGGATTCGAATCCTGGATTCGAATCCTTTTAGAGGATTCAAAAGAGGTATTCGAATACTTTAGTTAAACTGGAATGGTGATCTGGATTCGTTACACTTTTTTAAAACGATTCGTATTCGAATCCAAATGCTGGTGATTCGAATCCTCATAAAAGGATTCGAATCCTCGTAAAAGCATTCGAATCCTCATAAAAGGATTCGAATCCTCATAAAAGGATTCGAATATTTATAAAAGGATTCGAGTAGTTACAAAAGGATTCGATAAGCCTGAACATTAGTTTGAGAATGATTACCGTGTAATTGAAACTAGTCACTGAAGTAAAATAAAAGTGGTATAAAAAAGTTAAGAGTTTTCTTTATATCAAAATCGAAGATGTACCACGAAGTGAATGCCTCCAAAATCCAAGAACGAATCATATTTATCTGTTACGAATCCTTTATTCGAGTATTCCTGATTCCAATCATATTAGGTGATTGGGATTCGTGATTCGAATCCTTTTAACGAGGATTCGTCCCAGCTCTGGTTGACATTTAGTTTATAATGACACATGACATTTATTATGACTGTCAAGTTGGGGGGCGCCAATTGGATTTTTGGCACCGGGGGCAAGTTTTTTTGACTGCGGCGCTGTGTGCAGACAATCCATAAACGATTCAGGCGCTTAAGCACAATATTGGTCGAGTCATTCGTAAGATAGAGCTCGCAACTATCAAAAATGTACTAAAAAATTAGGTTAACAAGATGGGTTTCTATCGTGCCAGCCGAGGCAGCCACATGAATGAAATTGTATTCCATTATTAATGGGAAGGATTGCCGACAAAGCATTAAGAGTTGGAAAAATATTAATCCAAGTTAATTTTATAATATTTTTAAAAACAAACTGCTAGATGGAAAACTCTATAAAATATGAATTTGTATTCATTCATCGGATAACTATACAGAGAGTTTTATGTAACACCGAACATTTTCATAACGAGAATTTTTCTTTGAAGTATCCATATGCATACGTTGCACATTTTCCGATGCTCGGTTTATTAAAAGAATCCAATTTGAAGCTTTAAGCGAGTGTTTTCCACTCCCAGGCTAAGCATGAAGTAAAATTTCGAGTTTAGAAAAGCCTGAAAATTTGGTTTGGTCGCGTAGCGCGAAGCGCGGAGCGGCCAAACCAAATTTTCTGGCTTTTCTAAACTCGAAATTTTACTTCATGCGCCACCGGTACAAAACACTGATTCAATGTAAAGTTTAGCGGTGTGTTTTAAACTTCGTCATATGTCAGTGTTTTGTACCGGTGGCGCATGAAGTAAAATTTCGAGTTTAGAAAAGCCTGAAAATTTGCTTTGGCCGCTCCGCGCTTCGCGCTACGCGACCAAACCAAATTTTCAGGCTTTTCTAAACTCTAAACTTTACTTCATGCTTAGCCTAGGGGTGGAAAACACTCGCTTAAAGCTTCAAATTAAATTCTTTTACTAAACAAAGCAACGAAATGATCAAAGAAAAATTCTCGTTATGAAAATGTTCGGTGTTACACTCTTTGTATACGCGTTTCAGGTTTCAACGAACATATGTGCACTCTTTATTTGCCTATAAGTATACTTACGTTCCGAACAAAATATTCCGTCCCATCCTTCTTGGCATATACACTCAAAACTGGCATTGCAGTAACCGTGCTGGCATCCAGGCAACCGTATGCACTTGTTGCACTTGTCCCCGTAGTATCCCAGCTTACATGTACACTCGTTGGGTCGATTGCAGTAGCCCTGCAGCGGATCGCAGCCGGGCCGGCACTTGGGCACGTCACATAGATCTCCTGTCCAACCCGGAAGGCACTTTACTTCACCGTCGTCATCGCACACGTAATGCGAATGCTCATTCTGCGAAGCAGGTATCTCGCATGCCTGTAAGTGAATAAAAAACGAAAATTGCATATTTTCAAAGTAAATTTGCGATTCCTGCAATACCCCAGCGCTTCCACTATTAATGAGAACCCAGCGAATGTTTAGTTGTGTCAGTCAAAGTTCTTTACAAACAGATAAAGCTGCACATGGACGGGGTATGGTAATAAACAGTTAATCAATAGCACAAAATGCAATGGTCCTAAATTGAACCCTTGAAGAACACCGTAAGAACCATTGAATATATATGATTTGAGAGTACTGTATTGGACAAATTGACGCTGTTTGTTAAATACGTTGATATAAAGTTCATCTCAAATAAATAATCCATGAAAATTATATTTTCTGTTGTCACTATAAAATTGAACCATCTTGACTAATGTTCGAGGTTTTAGGTATAGAGTTAATAAAATATTTGTTAAAAGATTCTGGGTTACGAAGAGATTCTGGAATTGATATTTTAGGTTTGTTAGAAAGATTTAGCTCTTTTAATGCCTTCCATAACTGCTTTGGTGCTGTGCGAAATTTAAATTCAAAATAAGCTTTCTTTTCTTTTCGAATCGAGTTTGTTGTTAAATTCCTCAATGATTTGTAATAGTTCCAGTGTTCAAATAATCCAGCTCTAAGCTGGATTTTTTATTTTTTACTTCATCAGAGTCTATTTTTTAATTGACCCAGAAATAATAAAAAAACGTATCCATGTGTCACTTTCTTCGAAGAAAGAAATATAGCCCAAATGGAAAAGTAGTTCCGCACTCTAGTAAACTTTCTTTGCGTGCTAAGATTTGAATACAAATCATTTACGCTTGAATCATGCGTTACGCCCGTAGCGAGATTTACAAATGCGACAAGCAGACAAAAAAGCATGTAATGTGAATCATGTTAGTATTCTCTTTACACAGAAAATTATTACATTCATAAATAATAATGGATTTACTAAACAATAAAACACGAATTTATAAAGTACGTATAAATATGTGTTTTAAGAATGTGTTACAACAAAACTGCATGTACAGGGTGGCTTTTTTTCATTGATTTTATAGGGTATAGGCTAAACGGTAAGAGATACAAAAAATCTAAGATATGTGTTCCGTTCTCTTTTTTAGTGTTTAGTTTAATGGCGCAATCAGATCTACGCTAACTAGATTGGTTTAGAAGATACAGGGTGATTCTCAAAATCTACAAAATATCAACGAGAAAAAACCACCCTGTGTGTCCAGAATTTGATAGTTTTCGGGGGGTTCTCGAAAACGGCTAATCGTAGAGGGTTGCGGTTTTCACGAACCTTGGCTACTTTTCCGAGAAACAATTGATGGTGCATTTCAACTTTTCATAGCTAGCTTAGTATCTAAGCTACAGGGGGTACAGCACTGGATTCTACAAAATAATTTACATTAGTAACTATTTTCATTAGTTTAAGAGAAAAGAAATTAGGAGTGGTGTCCCAAAATGACAATTTTTTAAAATCCTCGTGTAGTTCAGATACATTTTTTCTTAGAATAAGGATATGAACCTATTAACGACCGAGCAAATTTTAGAGATAACTCTGAAAGTTGATTTTCCGAGCAAATTTTAGAGATAATTCTGAGAGTTGATAGTTTTCGGGGGGTTCTCGAAAACGGCTAATCGTAGAGGGTTGCGGTTTTCACGAACCTTGGCTACTTTTCCGAGAAACAATTAATGGTGCATTTCAACTTTTCATAGCTAGCTTAGTATCTAAGCTACAGGGGGTACACCACTGGATTCTACAAAATAATTTACATTAGTAACTATTTTCATTAGTTTAAGAGAAAAGAAATTAGGAGGGGTGTCCCAAAATGACAATTTTCAGGTCAAATTCAGGTCAGGTCAAATTCTACACTTTTTTCTTATGATTTCAATAAATGCCTTATTGTATTACATTCTAGGATTTTTTTATTTTAAATATACATAATGTATACGCTGTAAATTTTAAAGCATGAGTCGATTTTATAAAATAGTTCGACAAAAAAAATAGTTACAGTTCGAACGAGTGTTTCCACTCCCAGATTAAGCAAGATGTAAAATTTCGAGTTTAGAAAAGCCTTAAAATTTGTTTTGGTTGCGTAGCGCTACGCGATCAAACCAAACTTTCAGGTTATTCTAAATTTTACTTTATGCGCCATGCCTATAAAACGCTGAAATATTGTGAAGTTAAAAATGCACTTTTAAAATAAGTAATAATCATTTTTACATTTTTCTTCACAAATTATCAAGTCAGGTCCCGCTAAGCAAGAAACAACCAAATAACGTTATATCAACATTGTAGCAACATTAAACGTTGTTTTACTGTTGTTGAAACATTACTTAAACGGATTTGCTCAGTGGGGTCAAATAAAACAATTTATAAAATTAAGAGGGGGGCTAGGCCATCTAAAATTTGTATATAGGGACTTCGGTTCCAGCGTTGTTATAAGATAATATTTAACAAATGTTATTTTACAAAGATATGCATTGAACCTTTCGTGACAAAATGGCTGAAACAGATATTTTATTATTGATAATGAAGGTTTAAATTAAATTACACTTGGTTTGTTTCACAATTTTTTTTTTTCAAGATATTTTATTGTTGTATTTTAATTAAAACGTATTCTGGGTCAGATGATTCTTTTAAATATTAACCATGCATATAAAAAAAAAAAATGCTGGAAAAGTGTGCCACTGTTTGCACGAGGTTTTCATTAAGTCACACTTTCACAATTTGCACAAACACACAATCATCGAAAGTAGGATACTGTGTTGTGCACAAAAAAAGAGACATCACACAGATAGATAGTTTAAAATCGTGTATATAAATTAGCAATTAATTTTAATACGATGCTTGTGCTTGTAAAATACTTGAATGAAGAAAAAAACTAGTTCGCAATATAAACAACCTCCCGAGCAAAAAACAAACAAATAACGTTAAATCAACATTGTAATCACAATAAATCCACATAAATCACAATTATGCATCCCTCACCATCACCACCATCCTTGCACCCACAACGTCACAATAAATAATAACCCAATGTCACCCTCCTCTACATGTAAATATCTCGGTATTACATTCGATACAAAATTCACCTTTAAAACCCACTCCCAGAACCTCAAGGCAAAAGTCAGGTCGAGGGCTCGGCACTTCAGAATCTTAACCTACCGCAATCACGGTATCACAACAAAAACTGCAGTGCATATCTATAAAATGATATGCCGTCCTCTACTCGACTATTCTGCCATCCTTTTCTTTAACCCCCGTCCTGCTGTCCTAAATAACCTCCAAGTTGCCGAAAGATCAGCCCTTAGAGTGCTTACCAAAATTAGACACCCCCAAAACCCACTTCACAACCCGTCAAACCAACTCCTCTATGAAAAATGCAACATTATCCCAATTGATAACCGCCTGAAACTCCTGGCAAATAAATTCGCCCTAAACCCATTTATTCAGAATATCATCCACAACCTATACATTCCACGCAACCCCAACATAACCCCTAAATGTAGATATCCAGAAATCACCATTCATCAATTCATTTCATCGACAATGACGAATGACCATGACGATTAATCATTCAATATCATACACAAACCTGTATCATTCACTTTCTTATATCATATATATATATATATATATATATATATATATATATATATATATATATATATATATCATATATATATATATATATATATATATTATGACTAAATAAAATACATTAAATAAATAATAACAGGCAGAAAGACCACTGGTCGATAGCCGATTTGCGGAAATATGTAAAATATATACGAGGTATTATAATATTTGTTTATGTATTTTTGTATATATTTCTGTAAATAAAGATGTTTATATATATATATCAACATTGTAGCAACATTAAACGTTGTTTTAATGTTGATGAAACATTACTTAAATAGATTTGCTTAGTGGGAATATTGTTGTAAATAATTAATTATACATTTTACATCCCAAAAGCATAATAGTATATTACGTAACGAGAGTGGTATGCAGCATATTACATACAGAGAGTTTTACGTGACACCGAACATTTTCATAACGAGAATTTTTCTTTGAAGTATCCATATGCATACGTTGCACATTTTCCGATGCTCGGTTTATTAAAAGAATCCAATTTGAAGCTTTAAGAGGAAGTCGACCGCTCTCTAAACGTATAAAACTAAGCATACTGCCGTCTTAATTACATCCTTGTTTAGGGATGAAATATTTTAAAAAATAGGCATACTTTAAGGAAAGTGGAATCTTAATGCCTGTCTTAATAAAATATTTCCCACTTTGACCGTTCTTTTATAAAAATTTATCAAACATTGTTAAACTAGCGTAATCGCATCTTCAATATATTTTTTTTCTGCAACATTTATCAAAAATATTGGGAAACTAAATCAGTCACATTCTAGAAGAATTCTTTTCGAAGAATTTTAATTTTTTCCAATTATTTCTATCGTACAATAAATTCACTGGGATGTCGCGCGATATTGAAGTTTCAGAAAATTTGAAAAACTGTTTTACGCGCGACATCCTAGTGACTATATTTAACCAAATAAATAAATGCAAAAAATCACATATCTTTGCAAAGGAATTACCTACAATGCGACTGATTTAGTTTTTTAATATTTTTTATAGATAATGCAGACAAAAATAAAATTAGGAACGCGATTTCGCTAGTTTACCAATGTTTGATATTATTTTATGAAATAACGGTAAAAGTATAACATATTTTATTGAGACGGGCTTAAAGATTGTACTTTCCTTGAAGTATACCAATTTTTTTCAAAATATTTCATCCCTAAACAAGGATGTAATTAAGATGGCATTATGCTTAGTTTTATACGTTTAGAGAGCGGTCGACTTCCTCTTAAACGAGTGTTTTCCACTCCCAGGCTAAGCATGAAGTAAAATTTCGAGTTTAGAAAAGCCTGAAAATTTGGTTTGGTCGCGTAGCGCGAAGCGCGGAGCGGCCAAACCAAATTTTCAGGCTTTTCTAAACTCGAAATTTTACTTCATGCGCCACTGGTACAAAACACTGATTCAATGTAAAGTTTAGAGGTATGTTTTAAACATCGTAATATGTCAGTGTTTTGTACCCGTGGCGCATGAAGTAAAATTTCGAGTTTAGAAAAGCCTGAAAATTTGGTTTGGTCGCGTAGCGCGAAGCGCGGAGCGGCCAAACCAAATTTTCAGGCTTTTCTAAACTCGAAATTTTACTTCATGCTCACCGGTACAAAACACTGATTCAATGTAAAGTTTAGCGGAATGTTTTAAACATCGTAATATGTCAGTGTTTTGTACCCGTGGCGCATGAAGTAAAATTTCGAGTTTAGAAAAGACTGAAAATTTGGTTTGGCCGCTCCGCGCTTCGCGCTACGCAACCAAACCAAATTTTCAGGCTTTTCTAAACTCGAAATTTTACTTCATGCTTAGCCTGGGAGTGGAAAACACTCGCTTAAAGCTTCAAATTAAATTCTTTTAATAAACCAAGCATCGAAAAATGTGCAACGTATGCATGTGGATACTTCAAAGAAAGATTCTCGTTATAAAAATGTTCGGTGTTACATAAAACTCTCTGTACAAGCGGACATGTTGCGCACGAGCCGCGCAGCGGCGAGTGCTGTATTCCGCGAGTATGTAATTACCATATCACTCGAGAAACGTACGATACTTTACCTACGCCCTAACAAAATAAGCAATGAGCATGAAAGAACAACTTATTAATTGTAATAATTTTCAATAGTACCAGGACAATGATGAAAACTAAATTACTACTTGATCAATATACAAGGAATAAAGCTGTACATTTTTCGACATTAGTTGTTTTTTAAAAGAGTTCAATTTGAAGCTTTAAACGAGTGTTTTCCACTCCCAGACTAAGCATGAAGTAAAATTTTATACGCGTGGCGCATGAAGTAAAATTTCGAGTTTAGAAAAGCCCAGAAAATTTGTCTCGGGTCGCTGCGCGACCCTCGACAAATTTTCACGGGGCTTTTCTAAACTCGAAATTTTACTTCATGCTTAGTCTGGGAGTGGAAAACACTCGTTTAAAGCTTCAAATTGAACTCTTAAAAAAAACAACGAATAACTAAAAGAAAATAAGCTGAATTTGGAGTACGTATACTTTAAAGAAAAACTCCCTGTACATCAAAGAAATGTCATTAGGTTGTACGGTAAGCAATCAGCTGTCAGCACTTGTCAAAGCTATCATATGTTCAATAAAGAAAACCTCTAGAGTGCCATGATTTTTTTTTCAAATTTAAGTTGGCTACACACTTCAGGAATTGACATATAAAACGTCAAACATAATAATTATAATGTATATTTTCAGAGTTGCCAACCTAGAATATTTTCCATAGTACTCTAGAGATTTTTTTTAATTGAACATACTATATTACGTGCATGTGTACGTAATGTCAATCATACTTGTTAAGATGACAGTGTGGTATAATGCGGTAACTAGATAGGGCGTATGTAAAATTATTAATTACATACTTAAATACAAAAGGTTGAAAATCAGAAATATTTTGTCTATTAATTTATTAAAATAATCATGGATTTTCAAAAATTTAGTGCCTCAGTAATCAACATACTTTTTTGATTTCTTGTTTATAATATTTATACCTATAGTAGAGATTTTTAAGAAATAAGTAAACCTCGTTCAAAAAAAAACAAATTTTATTAAAATAAATGCATTTTTTTAAAAGATTAAAAATTTGAAGTTATTTTTATACAATATATATATATATATATATATATATATATATATATATATATATATATATATATATATATATATATAAATTAATTTATTAGAAAATTCAGTAGTTTTTATAAAAATCTGACCTTTCGTTGATTTTATTGTCCGTTTGTATAAAAGATAAACCCCACACCCATGCCTGTAGAGCGGGTCATTGAATATATATATATATTTATATATATATATTTATATATATATATATATATATACATATATTCAATGACCCGCTCTACAGGCATGGGTGTGGGGTTTATTTTTTATACAAACGGACAATAAAATCAAAGAAAGGTCAGATTTTTATAAAAACTACTGAATTTTCTAAGAAATTAATTAACTCTGTTCCAACTAGTTTAGTTGACGTTGAGTGAAATTACGGTCATTTAAATTTAACTACAAATAGAAATACAGGGAATTTTTCTTTTAAGTATACAGGGTGAGTCACTAAGCGGAAATCGGTCTATAGTGGGCGTATCGTTGAAAATAGCAAAAAAAGTTTCAAATAAAAGTTGTTCAGAATCAAGTTTTTCATAACCCAAAATTATTGTTAACCCAAAATTTTTGCTAAATATTACAAAATTATTGCTATATATACACACTGTTGAAAGGATATGACAACAAACCGGTATCAATAAAAAGGAAATTTAATTTCGCATCAGATAAAGTGTCACAAGATGGATGGTTCCATTTAAAAAAATGAAGTTATGCATGTTTGAAGTACTGAAGAATACCGTCGACGGACTCGGTTCAATTTAAAAAATATGACTAATGGCAAAAACTTATACAAATACTACATTTCTTCCCGAATCAAAAACCGTAAGCCGCACAACTCTGACTTATTTCGTTTTGAAGATAGGATCGAGCTCTGAAACCGTCAAATTTATCAAAAAAAATGAAATAACTCGAAAACGGTTCAACTGAGACCCAATGTTGTGTACATAATCTCATGTTTATTTTTAACGAGCAATCCTAAAATGTAAAAATATATAGGGTGTTCTATTTAAAATAAGGAAGTTGGTGTTTACTTCCGGTATAACCGCAAGGCCGCTATATTTAGCAATAATTTTGGGTTATGAAAAACTTGATTCTGAACAACTTTTATTCAAAACTTTTGTTGCTATTTTCAACGATACGCCCACTATAGACCGATTTCCGCTTAGTGACTCACCCTGTACATACGCAAATGCTTTTTTTTAAAAAGAAGCCATTAAACGTTTTAATGTTGATGAAACATTACTTAAATGTGTTTGTTCAGTGGGTTTATATCAAAAATGTATTCTTGTAATTGTAATTATAACAATTAATTTAAGGAAATCACAAATGTGCATAAATATAACCTGTTTCTTCCACTTTGGCACGTATCTAGCTGATAACACCGTGGGCAGCAGGACACTTCCAAAGACCAGGAGCACCCAGAACCTCTCCATATTCAATCTTCTTCCGCTCGCGCGAATTAAAATGAAAAATCTCACTACTTATACTAAAAAATGTGAAAACTATTCCAATCAAAAAAGTATATATTCCACACTTCTTTAATACTTTTCGCTGTGCGTTTAGTGTGTGAGGAAGTTAGAACTAGTCGCGACCGTGAACTTGGCCACACTGAACACCGGGAAGTCGAGTTGCTGACCTTCTTCTCCTTCACCGCCACTTTCCCATCCAAGTGTGTCACGCTCGTGATGTTACACACAGTGTTTATGAACTGTAGCCAAGAGTGCGTTGATCTCTTCATTCTTCGACTTCTTTCCCTCGTCCGTTTTGGGATTTACCCGCAGAAGAAGTTTTATTTGAATAACTGCATTCAACTGTCCGGCTTCTTGCTTTTTTCTTTATTCTTGTTATAGAGCACATACCGGGTGTTGACTTGGCGGAGGCAACATAGGAAATCCCATGTACATTTTGAAATGTTCAAATTATCGCTCCCCTATTTATTTTACAAACAAAATGTATTTACCTTTTTTGTAGGGGGAAAAATTCTGTATTCATTCGCGTTAACGTTTATCACTTTACGTTTCTTTAAGGTAAAATAATTAGGAAAAAGTAATGTGATTTTATAAAAATAATGACATGCCATGGAATTGAAACAACAATTGCGGATGTCAAAATGGCAAAAGATATAGCAGTTACTTGATTAAAGTTAATGTTTCCGAAATGATTTACACTATACAAGAAAAATCCTCCTTATGCTGACCACAGTTATCACGATGTTTGCGTTATGTTTTTTGTCGTTAATTAACAGCAGTATTTTATGCTATTTAGACATCCGCAATTGTTCTATCAATTCTATGGTAAGTCATTATTTTTATAAAATCACATTACTTTTTCTTAATTATTTTATAATATACGAACGGAGAGGACGCGGGGCAACACGGAGCGCGGAAAAGGCGGAGGGCGCTACATTTAAATAAAATTTATAGCGACTGCGCAAACATTGAAAAACCAGTATGCGGAGAACAGATAGCGATGACTACTCAACAGACGACGCCACTAAAAGAAAAAGAGATGAGATAAATGAATTCGTTTTAAGATAAAAAAAAAACAGCGAGGACCCTCACGCAAACAAGCAACGAAAAACTAAATCAAGAGGGAAAGATAGATACAATTTTAGCGTTGTTAACTTTACAAGGAAATGAAATGAAAATAATTAAAACCGAACTAGGACAAATAAAAACGGAAATATAAAATTATAAAGAAGAAGTAAAAATGTTGAGAACTGAAAACGAAAAATTAAAAGAAGTCAGCAATAAACAAAAACGGGAAATTCAGGAAAACACCACTAAAATTAAAAAATTAGAACAAACAGTTGAAAGGTTGGAAACGAAAACAAAGAAAAATAACGTGGTTATTCACGGAATGGAAATAAATACACAAAACAGAGCAGAACTACAAAAAGGACTTCAAAACTTCTTTAAAGAAAAAATGGAGATAGAAATAAAAATTAAAGAAGCGCATAAGCTAGGAGAAGAAATGTGTCTAATCGAATTACAAGATATCGGAGATAAAGAGAAAATAATGGCAAATAAAGGTAAGCTGAAATACTATAGAGAGAGAAAAGTATTCATTACAGAAGATCTCACGCTAAAGGAAAGAGAAATACAAAAACAAATAAGTAAAAGAGCACAGGAAGAATTGAATAAAGGCAAAATTGTAAAAAGAGGATTTAATAAATTATTCATCAATGGAGAACAATGGAAATGGAACAAAGAAACAGCAGAGTTAGAAATAATAACCGCAAAAAACTAAGTCACAAAATGAAGATGAACAAAATAAATAATAACCATAGAATAACGAAACAAAATATAAACGAAAATAAAAATTATAAACAAACAGAAATAAGAAAAAAGTGGAAAATAGCAACCTGGAACATAAGAAGTATATATGGTAAAAAAAAAGAGCTGGAAAAAGAATTCGAAAGAATGAAAGTAGAAGTATTAGCAATAACGGAAACAAAAAGAAAAGGGAAAGGAATATACACAACCAAAAATAAACACAAAATAATATATAGCGGGGTAAGCAAGGATAAGAGAGCAGCGGAAGGTGTAGGCTGTATTATACACAGAGATATAGAACAACAAATAGTAACATGGCAAGAGATATCGCCAAGGATAATGACGGTCACACTAAAAGAAAACAACAGAGAACGAACAATAATAGTGGTATATGGACCAAATGAAGACGATACGGCGAATAACAAAGAAGAGTTTTGGGAACTGTAAAACGAAACAACGGAAGCAGCCACGGGAGACATACAGAGAGTTTTATGTAATACCGAACATTTGCATAACGAGAACTTTTCTTTAAAGTATCCATATGCATACGTTCCACATTTTCTAATGCTTGGTTTATAAAAAGAATCTAATTTTAAGCTTTAGGCGAGTGTTTTCCACTCCCAGGCTAAGCATGAAGTAAAATTTCGAGTTTAGAAAAGCCTGAAAATTTGGTTTGGTCGCGTAGCGCGAAGCGCGGAGCGGCCAAACCAAATTTTCAGGCTTTTCTAAACTCGAAATTTTACTTCATGCGCCACCGGTACAAAACACTGATTCAATGTAAAGTTTAGCGATGTGTTTTAAACTTCGTAATATGTCAGTGTATTGTACCAGTGGCGCATGAAGTAAAATTTCGAGTTTAGAAAAGCCTGAAAATTTGGTTTGGTCGCGTAGCGCGAAGCGCGGAGCGACCAAACCAAATTTTCAGGCTTTTCTAAACTCGAAATTTTACTTCATGCGCCACCGGTACAAAACACTGATTCAATGTAAAGGTTAGCGGTGTGTTTTAAACTTCGTAATATGTCAGTGTATTGTACCAGTGGCGCATGAAGTAAAATTTCGAGTTTAGAAAAGCCTGAAAATTTGGTTTGGTCGCTCCGCGCTTCGCGCTACGCGACCAAACCAAATTTTCAGGCTTTTCTAAACTCGAAATTTTACTTCATGCTTAGCCTGGGAGTGGAAAACACTCGCTTAGAGCTTCAAATTAAATTCTTTTAATAAACCAAGCATAGAAAAATGTGCAACGTATCCATATGGATACTTCAAAGAAAAATTCTCGTTATGAAAATGTTCGGTGTTACAAAAAACTCTCTGTATATGTGGCAGGGGACTTTAACAGCAGAATCGGAAAAGAAGTAAAAGGAAATGACATGGTGAGAGGAAGATATGGGGAAGAAGCAATAAATGAAAATGGAAAGAAATTACTAGATTACTGTAGGATGAACAAGCTAATAATAACGAACACAATATTTAAACACAAATATACCCGAGAAGTTGTAAGTAGAAATGAAAAATCTATAATAGATTACATAATAACAGAGCAAAGAAAAAAGAACAAAATTATAGATACAAGAGTAAAGAGAAGTTATGAAATAGGAAGTGACCACTTTCTAGTGATGACAACAATAACTGATGAATTCCAGGAAAACACAGGAAAAACAAAAAGACCAAACATAGCAATAAACTACAGCAAAATAAGAACATACAAACTAAGAGAGAAAGAAACAGCATTACAATATAAGGAGAAAGTGGAGGTAAATCTGGAAAAAAGTAAGAACAGTGAAGATATAGAAGAAATGTGGAACGAATTAAAAAGAAGTATGGTGGAAGCAGCGAAAGAAGTCTGCGGAGTGAAGAAAAGCACAAACATGATAAAACGAACAGCCTGGTGGTCGGAGAGCATCAAAGAAAAAATAAAAGAAAAGAAAAATGCATCGCAAAGATACATAAATGACAAAAACAGCATAAACTACGAAAAATACAAAATAAAGAGGAAAATAGTACAAGATGAGAAAAATAGAAAAGTCTAAGCAGTGGGAAAAGTTTGGCGAGAAAATGGAAAATAAGGCAAAGGAAAACCAAAAGCTATTCTACAAAATCATAAAAGAAAATAGGAAAGAAAAAGGACAAGAAACAAGATACATAAAGGACAAACATGGAAAAATTCTAAAAAAAGAAGAAGAAATAATAGAAAGATAGGAGGAACATTTTGAAGACTTATTAAATACAAGCAGTGAAAGCGAGCAGATGGAAAATAACAGTGACACGAATAACTTAGAAACAGAAGAGGAATATATCAGTGAGGATGAATTGACAAAAACGGGAAAAGCAGCAGGCCATGACCAAATTATAGCAGAAATGATTAAGAACCTTAGAGAAAAGGGAATGAATAAATTACTAAAGATACTGAACAAAATTTGGAAGACCGATAAGATACCAAAAGACTGACAAACAGCACAAATTGTGCCAATATACAAAAAAGGTGACAAGACAAAATGCGAAAACTATAGAGGCATAACACTAATTAGTATAGGAATGAAAATCCTAGAAAAGACAATTAGCAGGAGGATAATAGAAAAAATAGAACAGACGTTACAAGATTCGCAAAGTGGTTTTAGGAAAGGAAGATCCATACAAGACAACATATTCACAATAAAACAAATCGTAGAAAAAAGGATGGAAAATAACAAAGCTACATACTTAGGATTTATAGACCTCGAAAAAGCTTTTGATATGATACCAAGAAAGAAACTATGGAAAATACTGGAGAAGAGAGGGATAGAAAACAAAGTAATCAAAATAATACAGAACATATATAACAATAACAGTATAGAAATAATATATAAGGGAAAAACGTCAAATGCATTTAAGACAAATACTGGATTAAGGAGGTGGACTCAGCCCAACTTTATTTATACTATATATGGATGAAATAATAAAGAGCATGAAACAAGAAATAATTAAAACGAATATAGGATACAAAAACATGGAAATGATTAAAATATCAGAAGGTGCGTTTGCAGACTATGTGGTAGTGATTGCAGAAAATGAAAGAAAACTGCAACATAACATGAGCATATGGAATAAACACCTAGACAAATACTGTATGAAAATGAACTACAACAAAACCAAAGTAATGGTAATAGCAAAACAGAAAGAGCACATAAATATAAAAATAGAACAACACATGATAGAACAAGCAGAACAATTTAAATACCTAGGAGTAGAACTTGCAGAAGATGGGAAAATGGAAGAAGAAATAACAAACAGAATAAACAAAACAATAAAAGCATACTACGCAATGAATAATATACTCATTAATAAAAAGGAGATAAGCAGAAAGACCAAAATGATAATATACAGAACTATATACAGACCGGTCTTGACGTTTGGGAGTGAAACATGGAAGTTGACAAAGAGAAATAAAAGTAGACTACAGGCTGTGGAGATGAAATATCTGAGAAGAGTAAAACAAGTAACGAAAAGAGATAGAATAAGAAATATAGATATCAGAGAAGAATTGGAAATAGAAGCACTAGACACTCATATCGAAAAGAAACAACTTAGCTGGTGGGGACATCTAACACGAATGAAAAACACGAACCAAACAAAACAAGTGTGGGAAACAAGAACGGGAAACAAGAGAGGAAGAGGTAGACCAAGACTGACATGGAACAACATAATAGAAAAAGCAATAAACAACAGAGGAAAGACAATGAAACAAGCGAAGGTTTTAGCAGGAAACCGAAAGGAGTGGAAAGACTTCATAAATAAGTGATGTAGAACGAGAAATGTAAAAATATGTAAAGCCTACACCGAAAGGTAAAAGGTCAATGATAATATATATATATATATATATATATATATATATATATATATATATATATATATATATATATATATATATATGTTAAAACGTAGATTTTCGCGGGCGTAACATGTATCACTGTTTGTTCGGGTTTGGTCCCGCGTATTTTCTTGGCTCTGGTCCATTTTATTTTTAATTCGACGTTTCGATGACGTCGCAGTCATCATCGTCAGGAATAACTATCAAAATTCAATTGCTCTAGCAACCACTTGTTTGACTTTTACGTACTACTTGATGCGTGAATTTCTTGTTTGAAATTGTCACTACTACATCATTAGAAGAACAAAACAGAAGAGTAACACGAAGCCAAACAAGAAATTCACGCATCAAGTAGTACGTAAAAGTCAAACAAGTGGTTGCTAGAGCAATGGAATTTTGATAGTTATTCCTGACGATGATGACTGCGACGTCATCGAAACGTCGAATTAAAAATAAAATGGACCAGAGCCAAGAAAATACGCGGGACCAAACCCGAAGAAACAGTGATACATATATATATATATATATATATATATATTTTAGCTGTAAATTTTCTGATGATTCGTTGATTGTACGCCACGCGTACAAAGCAGATTTTAAGTGAAGTTCGAATGTACATTAATTTGACAATATTATAGTGTTTCATACGCGTGGCGCATGAAGTAAAATTTCGAGTTTAGAAAAGCCCAGAAAATTTGTCTCGGGTCGCTGCGCGACCCTCGACAAATTTTCACAGGGCTTTTCTAAACTCGAAATTTTACTCCATGCTTAGTCTGGGAGTGGAAAACACTTGTTTAAAGCTTTAAATTGAACTTAAAAAAAACAGGGAATATCCGCAATTGTTATATCAATTCCAGGGTATGTCATTATTTTTATAAAATCACTTTTTTTCTTAATTATTTTAGCTGTAAATTTTCTGACATTCGTTGATTTTTAAAAGAGTTCAATTTGAAGCTTTAAATGAGTGTTTTCTACTCCCAGACTAAGCATGAAGTAAAATTTCGAGTTTAGAAAAGCCCCGTGAAAATACTTAATGCGCCACGCGTATAAAACATAGATTTTAAGTGAAGTTCGAATATACATAAACTTGACAATATTATGGTGTTTTATACGCGTGGCGCATGAAGTAAAACTTCGAGTTTAGAAAAGCCCAGAAAATTTGTCTCGGGTCGCTGCGCGACCCTCGACAAATTTTCACAGGGCTTTTCTAAACTCGAAATTTTACTTCATGCTTAGTCTGGGAATTGAAAACACTTGTTTAAAGCTTTAAATTGAACTTTAAAAAAAACAGGGAATTGCGGATATTGTTATATCAATTCCAGGGTATGTCATTATTTTTATAAAATCCCTTTTTTTTTCTTAATTATTTTAGCTGTAAATTTTCTGACATTCGTTGATTTTTAAAAGAGTTCAATTTGAAGGTTTACAGGAGTGTTTTCCACTCCCAGACTAAGCATGAAGTAAAATTTCGAGTTTAGAAAAGCCCAGTGAAAATTTGTCGAGGGTCGCGCAGCGACCCGAGACAAATTTTCTGGGTTTTTCTAAACTCGAAATTTTACTTCATGCGCCACGCGTATAAAACACTATAATATTGTCAAATTAATGTATATTCGAACTTCACTTAAAATCTGTTTTATACGCGTGGCGCATGAAGTAAAATTTCGAGTTTAGAAAAGCCCCGTGAAAATTTGTCGAGGGTCGCGCAGCGACCCGAGACAAATTTTCTGGGCTTTTCTAAACTCGAAATTTTACTTCATGCGCCACGCCTATAAAACACTATCATATTGTCAAATTAATGTATATTCGAACTTCACTTAAAATCTGCTTTGTACGCGTGGCGCATGAAGTAAAATTTCGAGTTTAGAAAAGCCCAGTGAAAATTTGTGGAGGGTCGCGCAGCAGTTCGAATATACATTAATTTGACAATATTATAGTGTTTTATACGCGTGGCGCATGAAGTAAAATTTCGAGTTTAGAAAAGCCCAGAAAATTTGTCTCGGGTCGCTGCGCGACCCTCGACAAATTTTCACGGGGCTTTTCTAAACTCGAAATTTTACCTCATGCTTAGTCTGGGAGTGGAGAACACTTGTTTAAAGCTATAAATTGAACTTTAAGAAAAACATGGAATATCCGCAATTGTTTTATCAATTCCAGGGTATGTCATTATTTTTATAAAATCACTTTTTGTTCTTAATTATTTTAGCTGTAAATTTTCTGACATTCCTTGATTTTTAAAAGAGTTCAATTTGAAGCTTTAAATGAGTGTTTTCCACTCCCAGACTAAGCACGAAGTAAAATTTCGAGTTTAGAAAAGCCCCGTGAAAATTTGTCGAGGGTCGCGCAGCGACCCGAAACAAATTTTCTGGGCATTTCTAAACTCGAAATTTTACTTCATGCGCCACGCGTATAAAACACAGATTTTAAGTGAAGTTCGAATATACATAAACTTGACAATATTATAGTGTTTTATACGCGTGGCGCATGAAGTAAAATTTCGAGTTTAGAAAAGCCCAGAAAATTTGTCTCGGGTCGCTGCGCGACCCTCGACAAATTTTCACACGGCTTTTCTAAACTCGAAATTTTACTTCATGCTTAGTCTGGGAGTGGAAAACACTTGTTTAAAGCTTTAAATTGAACTTAAAAAAAACAGGGAATATCCGCAATTGTTGTATCAATTCCAGGGTATGTCATTATTTTTATAAAATCACATTTTTTTCTTAATTTTTAGCTGTAAATTTTCTGACATTAGTTGATTTTTGAAAGAGTTCAATTTGAAGCTTTAAACGAGTGTTATCCACTCCCAGACTAAGCATGAAGTAAAATTTCGAGTTTAGAAAAGCCCCGTAGAAATTTGTCGAGGGTCGCGCAGCGACCCAAAACAAATTAAGTTGCATTTGGTAAGTTATAATCACCAAAAATGCGCATAATACCGTAATTAGTCATCGATTCTATAACATTGCAATGACTTGAATAGACCGACAAATCAGAGTTTGGAGGTATGTAAACTGCGCCAGCAAGAATGTAGTAGCAGTCAGAATTAATAGCTACATACAGTTCATCTAAAATACAACTTTTTCCCATAATCTCATGAGAGTTAAAAGAGTTTAACAAAATGGCGTCGACGACGTCATCACCACGATAGTCAAATGTTACTGCATAGCGGGAAAGAATCGAACTTGGCAATTATTTATATTCTTGTTAAAAAAACTATTTGAGCGTTAAATGCACCCTATTTATGATACCCACACAATTAAATTATGCACATATTATAAGATTGCCTTGAACAAAATAAACTGTAATGAAAAAACGTGCAATCTGTGCATTACAGGAAGCTGTAATTTTACGTGTCTTACCTTAGCAACATAAATCTTATTGAACCACTAGTTATTCGCGTAAAGCACCAAACAAGATTATTATTTCTAGTGCAAACGTAAGTTAAAAACGAATCATCAATTTAAGAATGCTCTGAACAAATTTATTTCGCTTTAGTCAAATTTTACAGTTTTGGTTTGTATCAGCGGCTGCTCGCAGCCTAACTTCATGGTAGGCTCGGGACCCAAGGTAATATGTATATGTTATTGAAAGATGACTTTGTTGTGCAATTCCTTGTATTTATAAATCGCAATCCCAACCTCAAATTTTGTGTGCCTTGGCGCTGTGACCGGCTGCGAGCCGTCGCTGGTTTGTATTTGTTTTTTCAGCTTGCTTTCTTCAATGAAATCGAACCTCTAGGATAATATGAATATCATATTTTATCCATGCACACACAAGGAGATGTACAGACACATACAACAACGATTATAGGCAACCTAATATACGTTAGAGTGATTGCCTATAATCACTGTTTTAAACAATTTGTTCAGCGCTGAATTTGACTCACGTTTTATTCACGTCTACATATTAGATTGCTAAAGCCGTATATTTTAAACCTTACGATATTTCAGTGTTTTATACGTGTGGCGCATAAAGTAAAATTTCGAGTTTAGAAAAGCCTAATTTGGATTTGCCGCTCCGCTTCGCTACGCGGCCAATCCAAATTTTTAGGCTTTTCTAAACTCGAAATTTTACTTCATGCTTAGTCTGGGAGTGGAGAACCCTCGTTTAAAGATTCAATTTGAAATCTTAAAAAAACAACAAATGTTATTTTTACTTTGAACGATTTGAATGATTAAGAGAATCGCAGTTCCTGAGCAAAATTGGTGTTTGTTATTATATTTGCTGTTTATTACTATAATATTTGGTCACACTTTCTTCATACTTCATTCATTCATTTACTATTATTATTATTATTATTGTTTATTAAAAGGGTTTAATTTAAAACTTCAAACGAATAAAAGCACTAAAAACCTGTCTTCACACGTGTATTTGAATTACCAAATATACATACATTTCGGACACAAAGTGACTATTATCTGGGAATTGACACAGTGTTAATCCATTGATAATGTTTAATTTGTGTCCGTAATGTGTATACCGAAAGGTATAAAAGGCAAAAGATTAAAAAAAAAATAAAAAATAAAAAAAATGTGTATATTAGGGGGACCGGAAAGTAATGTCGTTTTTCTTACCTTAAATTCAAACAACAACATTTTTATCGATATTTTAATTTAATCAATAACATAATCACCCTAATTTTCTGCGACCGTTTTCCATCTAGTGTGCAAGTTTTCAATCCCGGATCGATAAAAATCACCAGGCTTCTCATAAATATATCTGGAGATGGCATTTTTAACTTCTTTAGAATTTTTAAATTATTTTCCACCTAAAAAATGCTGTAGCGATCGAAACAAGTGGAAATCAGATGGCGCAGTATCAGGTGAGTATGGTGGGTGCCTTAATACTTCCCATCCTAGTTCATTTATTTTTTCTAGGGTTCGCCTTGCGCAGTGCGGTCTTGTAACGCGTAATGTTATTTCACTATTTTTCTAGTAAAAAGGCAAAGTTTAATTGGAAACTAAAACATGCGTTCTGATAGAGTGCTTTGCAGGAATCTATAATTTCACGCGTTTCGTCTTAATAATACAATTTAACTTATTTTCACTAGAATTTTGTTCAACACGAGAATTTTGTATTACAAGTAAAACAAAAATGTCACTATTTCTAGTGAAATAGATTTGAAAACGTGCAATCCGTCAAAGTGCATTACAGGAATCTGTAATTTTACGCGTTTCGCCTTAATAACACGATTTGCCTTATTTTCACTAGAATTTTGTTTAACACGAGAATCTTGCATTACAAGTAAAACAAAATTATCACTATTTTTAGAAAAAGAGATTTGAAAACGTGCAATATGTCAAAGTGCATTACAGGAATCTGTAATTTTACGCGTTTCGCCTTCATAACACAATTTGCCTTATTTTCACTAGAATTTTGTGTAACAATCAATTTTTTTAATACAAGTACAACAAAAATGTCGCTATTTCTAGTAAAAGAGATTTGAAAACGTGCAATCTGTCAAAGCGCATTACAGGAATCTGTAATCTTATGCGTTTTGCCTTAGTTACATAACTCCCCTTATTTTCGCTAGAATTCTGAGTAACACTTAAGTTTTATGAAGCAATGAAATCACAATTTCTAGTGAAAGTGTACAAGTTGAACATCAAAAATTAGTTTATCAATACTATGCAGGGTGTCCAAAGATTCATTTTCAACATAGGGCGTGTTTGAACATCTTTTGTAACTACTTAATATACCTTTATTTTATGTAAAGTCTAAATAATTTTAAATGTTCACAAATATTAGCAAAAACAATTTTAAAATGACTCCAAATTGAACTAGAGAACAGTTGGAGCACATGTAAACGCGATGTTGCCAAGTTAATTTTTGTCAATAGTTTAAAATTAGCTAATACCACTGGCGGCTCGCGGCCTATCTTCATGTGAGGCTCAAATACAAGATATAAAAAATGAGGTTCAAAGCACTACGTATCCATTTCGTTTATCAATGTTCCTTACGTCACGGATATGTGTCATTAACACATGCGTTTAGCAGCAAAACGAGCGCACCCATTAATTTCGAGATGCATTACCTTGGCATTTTTGTTTCACATGAAGTTGGCCACCGGCCGCCACTGGCTAATACTACATGCTGTTTTGTTCTACGAAATGTTAGTATCGTGTTTGTGCGGGTCTAGTAGAAATTAACTAACATTCAACTATAATAATATTAGCACCAATAAGACTGTAAATATTCATTTTCAAAACTACATTTGATGTAAAGTGCTTTTTTAAAAACCACATTTGATACCATAAATGTCTTTACAGTGAAATTTTAATCTTTATTGCCACGTTTTGATAACTTTTTCGTATAGATTATGAAATAATGCATAAACCAAGGTACGTCGATTTACGAATGTGTATAAGGTTTGCTTCACCAGAATCTCCTTTATTTTCAGCAACCACTTCACCCCGCGTACATAGTTCTCGGTCCTATAACATACACAATGTGCCCCTATGTCAGGGTTTCTCAACCGGGGGGGGCACGCCACATAAGGGGCGAACGGCAAGATATCAGGGGGGGCACGATAGATTTCCTAAGAGTAGGTGAAGTAAAATAAGGCTATTATTGTGTTTCAATCTAATTAAAAAACCTAAATAAAATCAGGGATTGGGGTCGTGGAGTTATGAGGGGGGGGGGGCGACCTGAAAAAGGTTGAGAACCCCTTTCCTGTGTTAGTCGCGTCATAGGACCGGAGATCCATCCCATCGCATTCTTTCCAGCGATTCTTATAGACACTATTTACTCGATCGTCCTTGGCAAAAAACGAGCAATCTGTCAAAGTGCATTACAGGAATCTGTAATTTTACGTGTTTCGGCTAATTAACGCAAACAATTCGCTTTATTTTCACTAGTTTTCAGTGTAACACACGAAACAGTATCACTATTTTTAATGGAAATGTAAGCGTGAGGGAAAAATCAATAGTTAATAAATAATGGGTACGTTACGCTTCTGAGTTTTCATGGCCTACGTGAAAAAAATCCGGCGCGAATGGAATCCGTTGTTGATTGGAATGCTCCGATTGGAATTATTGAATTTGGGGAAGGAAATTAGTTGAGAGGATTTTCAATATGTTCAATGAGGGAATTGAGGGCGTTTTTATTGTTATTTTTTGGCAAATCAATACGTGTAAACAAAAGGTGATTGAATTGTTTGGAAAAGTGCGTTTTTCGCGCGCTGGGTGGCAGCACCGCAGATGAAAGCCGGACGCGTCTCGTTTATATTTTTGTTACGAAAATCCGGCGCCCCCCGAAAATCCCGTCAAAATAGCGCGCGCGGAAAAACCGGAGGGAGAATTCCTCATCGGATTCCTCTTCATACGGCGTTCCGCGATCGGTGGAGCCGGAGGAGCGAGGCGAAAGCGGCGAGAGGAGAAAATGCGGAATTGTGGGTAATGTATCAGTCGGGAGGATGACGCGTGCGCGTTTCAGTTCACAGTCGGGTCTCGGAAAATGGCGTCAGCTAAGTTTCTCGAGGAAGCTCTCAGCACGGACGTGGACGAATCGGCCGTTAGCGCGTTGGTGGGCTCCTTGGAGAACCAGCTCGTCACGTCGGCCCCGCCGCCGGTGCACCAGGCCGCCGCCGGCGCCCCCCTGCACGCCCAGAACCACGTTAACAGTGCAATACCCAACGGCGGGACAGTTCCCTCACAGAAACACGGGGCCAACATCGCCAACGGTGACACGATAAACACTATCACAGGTACGCCCGCCGCAAACCACGAACCCACCCCGTTTCACGCAATCACATTAATCACAACAAAACTTCCATTAACACTCGACTGCTCGTTATTACACACACACTGGATTTAATTGTCCTCGAGGGGGATAAATAAACAAACACCAAAATTCCACACTCTTTTTAAAACAAATAATTGTTTTGTTTTTAAAGCAAGCGATCGCATCCACTGAAACGATTGATTGTGTTTCGGTTCCGTCGTGTGTAAACGCACTTTTAAAACCCAACGATTCTCACTTTAAAGATGAGTTCGGTGAATGTATTGAAAGCGAATGTTCTTTGTATCAGTGTACCAGAATAGAATTTACAGGAAATTGTTGATTTTCATGCGAGGAACACAAACATAACCGTAATTCTGAGTGGTTCGTTGTTTTCCCGCTTTGCGTTGCTTAAAACTGAAGATTGTTCGATTGATAATGATGCAGTTTAATATCCATTAACACTTCACTGCTCGTTAATACACACACATACACTGGATTTAATTGTCCTCAGGGTGGATAAATAAACAAACACCAAAACTCCATTCTCTTATTTTTATTAAAAACAAATTATTTAAATATTTACAATGTATCACAAAGTAACCACCTCCACCACAAGATATTTAAAAACAAAATTGTTTTGTTTGTAAAACAAGCAATGACATCCACCCCGAAACGATTAGTTGTGTTTTGGTTTCATTGTGTGTAAACGACACTTTTAAAACCCAACGATTCTGCTTAAAAATGAGCTCGGTGAATGTATTAACAGCGAATGTTCTTCGTATCAGTGCATGAGAATAGAATTTACTGGAGAGTTGATTTTTATGCGGTGAACGGAAACATAACCGTAATTCTGAGTGGTTCGTTGTTTTCCTGCTTTGCATTGCTTAAAACTGAGAATTGTTCGATTGATAACGATGCAGTTTAATATCTATTAACACTCAACTGCTCGTTATTACACACACACACTGGACTTAATTGTCCTCAAGGGGGATTAATTAATGAACACCAAAACTCGACTCTTATTTGTATTAAAAACAAAATTGTTTTGTTTGTAAAACAAGCAATCAGATCCACTCCAAAACGATTAGTTGTGTTTTGGTTCCGTTGTGTGTAAACAACACCAATAAAACCCAACGATTCTTAAAAATCAGTTCGGTAAATGTATTAACAGCGAATGTTTTTCGTATCAGTGCTCGGTGAATGGAATTTACTGGAGAGTTGATTTTTATGCGGTGAACGGAAACATAACCGTAATTCTGAGTGGTTCGTTGTTTTACTGCTTTGCATTGCTTAAAACAATATTGTTCGATTGATAACGATACAGTTTAATATCCATTAACACTCAACTGCTCATTATTACACACACACTGGATTTATTTCTCTTTAGATGGGATAAATAATCAAACACCAAAACCACACTCTTTCATTTTTACTAAAAACAAAATTGTTTAAAACAAGCGATTACATCCACTCCAAAACGATCGGTTGTGTTTCGGTTCCGTTGTATGTAAACGACACTTTTAAAACCCAACGATTTCCTCTTAAAAATGAGTTCGGTGAATGTATTAATAGCGAATGTTCTTCGTATCAGTGCACGTGATTGGAATTTACTGGAGTGTTGTTTTTTATGCGGTGAATGCAAACATAACCGTGATTGTGAGTGGTTCGTTGTTTTCCCGCTTTATATTGCTTGAAACTGAGGATTGTTCGATTGATAACGCACTTATTATCTTTAAGTGGAAGTAAATACATATCAAATGATAATAATTAAAAACAAGACTCAGGATCAGAGAGTCTGTCGATATAGCATCAGCCAAGGAAGGATCTTCTTATTCTAGCCAGAGAGAGGCATTGACAGAGATACGGGAGCATGCTTTCCTTTTTTTCTTTTGGAGCATGTTTGCCAAACGGGCAATGTGCCGTAATGACGCCCACCGTCTGAGCGATGTCGCTCCTCTTTAGCGAGATAAGAGCATCGCTTCTTTTCCAGTCGCATCGAAGCCATATCTTCCTGGGGCAATACTACAGCTGCTCTCATTTCCCCACCTACTGTTTGTGATGTTAGAAATGGTATTATTGAGAACCGCCTTACAGGACACTAATGGAATTCCTAGATGTTGATTTATTGAGGACGAGTGAAGCCTCGTACTGTTCTTTGCTAGTTCGTCTGCTGTATTGTTACCAGTGGTATAGACTGGTGGGAATTTCAAATTGAATTTTGTCCAGATTTTGGCGCCACACCCTGTAGTTTATTGCTAGTTAATTTCTGCTAGACCCGTACAAACACGATACTAACATTTCTTATTAATAGAGCAATAACTACATGCTATTCGTTGGTTTAGAGCTATTGAATTAACCTTGGCAATATAGCATTTTCATGTGTTCTGACGTTTCCCATGTTTCACTATTTTGCTTATGTCTATGAAACTATTATTCTGGTGCTGAATTATTAAATTTAAATTTGCTAGTAACAAGTGTTTGCTACTCCCACGTTAAGCATGAAGTAAAATTTTGAGTTTAGAAAAGCCTGAAAATTTGGATTTGCTGGGCGGAGGAAAGCGAGCTCGGCAAATACAAATTTTCAGGCTCTCCTAAACTCGAAATTTTACTTCATGCACCACGCTTATAAAATTCCACCCTGGAATGAATGTTTAGAAAGTATTGTGGGATTGAACTCGTTTTGTGTTCATACGAATCTCGGTGGATGTTTCTGTTAGCAATCGATTCATAGATAGTCGAGCTAATAGAGTATTTATGTCAGACTTTGTGTACTCCCAAGAGTTCTTCGTATTTTAAATTTTTGGGGGCACCCTGTAATGAATTTTAAGAAAGTATTTCAGTATTGAATTCGTTTAGTGTTCGTACAATTCTCATTGGATGGTTTGATAGCAATCGATTCGTAGATAGTCGAGCTAATAGAGTATTTATGTCGGAATTCATGGTCCCTTTTTCTGGAGGAAATAAAAAGTGTTATAGCAGTGTTTTCAGAGGGGTTTGAACTTTAACCATAAAACGTCCGGTTTAGTTGATGAGAAAGGTAAATAAGATGCAAATACCTTTTATATATATTTCTAGTTCAATTTGTAATAGTATATTTTCATGTATAGCAAAAGTGCTAAATAAATATTCTTATTAATATTATAAACTAAAACTCCATATTGTAAAATAAGTGAACGTCTTGCAAAATAACTGATTTGTCGTGTGTATAAAGCAATATATTTGCAGGTACAGCAGCGCAGGTAGCTGCGAGCGCTCTCCACAACACACAGACAGTGACCAACTACACGACGCTGACCTCGGCGGCGGACTCCGGCAAACCGAATGAACAGGTCAACATCGTCTACACGCAGGGCAACCACCAGGCGATGACCACCTCGGGAGCCATCATCCCCAACAGAGTCACGTTTCCGCAACAGCAGCAGCAGCAGAATGGCACGATCGGCCTCCCGCAGACGGTCCTCCAGACGGCCACGTCCAATGTGGGTAAACAGCCGACGACACTCGTGATTAAAACGAGCGGCGGACAGGGCGGGAATGCGGGGCACCAGCAGCAGCAGCAGGGCGGGCTGGTGACGGTGCCGATGAACGCGGTGCAGCAGCAGGTGAACAACGTAGGTAGCCCGAGCGCGGCCAACATGATCAACACCTCCACACACCAACAACAACAACATCAACACAACCCAACCAATATCCTGTCCAACCTACAGGTCGTTAACGTGCGGCAGCAACCCGGGATGCAAGCGCAGCAGGCCCAGAAGGGCGGCCAGCAGCCGGCCAGGGTGGTGCTCAGCGCGCCGCAGCTGGTCGGCGCCAGGCCCGGAACACCAGTAAGTTGTCGCAAGAGCGACAAACACGCACACTAGCGACACTTTTACTTTCGTTTTTCAATAGATACTTGAGGGTTATACGTGCATTGTTATTATAATATTATGTGGGCCACACACGTAACAATTTTCTATTTTAACATACGCCGTAATTAAGTTTAGAATAAAAAACAAATGTCAAGACTGTCAAAAGTAGATTGTATTTGTCAAACAATGTGCCTCTTCAAACATATTTATTCTTACCAGTTCGAAAACGATTCTCTTTGGCCAAACTTTTTGTAGGAAGCTAAGTTTCCCACTTTACTATGGCTGCGGTCACATGATGACGACGCACGAGGTATCCCTCCTCTGTATTGTAAACTTAGAATCCACTTTTGGCAAGATTGTATATTCCTAACCTAGGAACTTAGCCAAAATCTACCGTTGCCCGCTGTCACAACGGGGAGGTGTCCTAGTTGCAAAAGTAGATGTTGAAAAAAGTCCCGCATCCTTATTTCTTAGATGGTCGAAATGTCGGAAATAACTTTTGACAAGTAGTGATTGTTATTATTCCGAACGAGATCACCATATCTGGTCATCATTTTCAAGTCATAACATCATTTTTTTGAGTTTATGTCGAATCCTCAACTTCGTGTGGATAGTAGAGCTTTTCTCCTTGAAAATTGTATTAAAAGGGTCAAAAGGCACGAAAAAAAATGAGTATCATTATGTATCAGACGAAATTCCACCTATTCTCAACGAAAACACCATATTTGGTTGTAATTTTCCAGTTTTATGCCTCATTTTGAAAGTTTTCGTCGAATACTCGGTATTGTGCTTGGTTTCAAGCTTTTTTACAGTAAAATTTGGGTTATCCGATTCAAAATACTTTAAGTAGTTTTGAAATAAAATTTATCGGTTTCAAAAATAAGCACATTCCTTATGCAAAATATAAAAATTGGGAGCTAACCAAGACCTCGCAAATGATTATTTGGTCTATTGGGATCTTAACGAACATGGCCTGATGGGTCTATACTGTCGCACTTGAATTTTTTTTGTGTGCCAGTGTAATCAGAAGTGATCGATATGTTTACGGCTTATTGTATTATCGAGTTAAATTTCATCATACACGCTCTGGCTCTCTGGCGTTCATCCAATCCTTGGAACGTGTGTGGCCCCCACTATATGAAAGTGGACAATGGTTGTTAGTTGGGTGCATGTTGGTTACAGTTTTTCCTGATGGGAAATGTATTAATTGTTTTCTAATGGCCTAAAGTTAGGTTAGATGTAAGATTGTGGAGTTAGACTAGGAAAAGTTTTTAGTAATGCCAGTTCTATAAGATGTTTAATGATTATCGTTTAGTGTTTAACATTTAAGAAAATTATGGCGTTCATACGATATTGAATTTGTGTTCCGGCACCAGAGTTCTGCTCGCTCGTGGACGAAACAAGTGACCTGTATATGCACTTTGTGCATTCGTGTCACTGACGATGCCACTAAGAAGCATTAGATGGCGTTAGCTATCGAAATCATTAATAGTGTTCATACGATAATTAAGGTTTAAGAATTTTAGGTCATCTGTCTGCATGTCGATGTTGCCAACTATTTCATTACAAATTTGTGAAAATAACGTTTTACAAGTAATTCTTACAATTAACAGAGAAGAAATTTAAAATTGTCGTTTAAGATTTCCAGTTCCTCTTTTTTATTGTTAACAATTCTGCCAGATTGTTAAAATTACTTTACTATCATCAAGGGGAGCCAATGCTTATGGGTGAACAGAAAATCGAGTAGAAAAGGAGAGACTATGGTCAGGATGTAGGGTACGAGTAAGACAGACGACTATATACACCAATCACTGGTCTTGATTCTGGAGGCAGCATCCAAACGCTGTTACCAAATTTTATACAGAGACTGGCTAACTGGATACATATAAACTGTGCTATCATGCTGTAATACTATGCGTTCGTTTAAAACATAGAGTAGGCTTTGAGTTTTAAATTAGATTGGCGCTACTGACTGTTAACACAAAGTTTACCGTAACCTCAAATTTATTCCATCATTCAATTAGTATTCTGGTCAACCGCACAAAAAAATGCCGCCTACTCTAAATCGTAATTTAAATGATCGCACGGTAGGTAACAAAAATTTCTGCGGATAAATGGTTCCGCAGAAATTTTTGTTACCTACCGTGCGATATATAAGGATATTTGAGAAAAATAGAATATAGCGAACTCTTATACACTAAACATTAATTATGAAATTAACTTAAAAATCATATGAACTCTTAAACGCTAAACCTTAAACACGCTTAACGTTAAACGTCTTACTACTCTTCATAACTGTCAATAATTAGTAGTGATGAGCAAAATCGATCAAAAAGGATTTACTACTAAATTCTTGCAAATTATTAAGCCACTCGATCTTTTCAAGCAGCTCAATCAATTATTTAATTTAGTTGCTGGTTACTTATGGTAGGTAACCAGTCTAACCTAAGACCACTCGGTTACTTTTTCGCTACTGCAAAAGGTGCTTTTCTATTAACTTGTAGCTGCCAGTGAATTTTTATAATTACATTAGTTCTAAGCTGTATTCACCCTTCTCTTGATTTTTCTGTAACATTAAAAAGAAAAAGAAAATACTGAGTATTAAAGCATTTACTACACTAGTCCTAACCAGGGATGGGTGCCGTCAACAATGTCACATCGACAATGTAATTGTCGAATTTCACGTTGACTATATGTATCATCGGTGGAACTAAAATGTTGGGGCACGTAAATTTTGTTTAGTGTGCAGCGACGGCTCACTGCCTAGCTTCAGGGTCGGCCACAGCGCCAAGGCACACAAAATTTGAGGTTGGTATCGTATCACGCTTTATAAATACAAGGAATTGTACAACAAAGTCACCTTTCAATAACGGTAATATGTTACCTGAACTTAGGCTGCGAGCCGCCGCTGTTAGTGTGTCAAACTTTGGACTTGTCAGTTTATTGGCATTTGATGTGTCAAAATTGAAAATCTCTTTCTTTTTCTCTCATTTACATATTTGAATTGTCACTGCATATAACCTTTCTTTAAAAAAAAAAACTGACTTAACCGGTGTAAATTTGGTCATGTTTAACATTACCCAATTTTTGATTTGTCCCAACATTTTATGTCCACCGATGGAACAACGTTCCTGACGTCGACAATGACGGCAATCGTTTTGATCAGTATAATATTTGAACTATTTAGCCTATTGCGATGCGATTTTACCAGATGGCTTAGAAGTTAAGAAACTATCCAAAACTCTTAAAATCGCCCTAAACCGCAACGTGTACAATATAATAACATAACCTTTAAATAGTATTGTTTATATTGTTGACGTTCTCGACGTCATCGATTTTAATAGTCGACGTGACAATTAAAGTCGACACGTCGAGGCCCATCCTTGTGCTAGCCATTGCACATACTAACCTAACCTAGACAGTAGACTGTTGTTAGTTGATGGTAGAATGTATTTAATAATATCTAACAATAGCTACTCTGGTTAAAAATAAATAATTAGAATGCTTCACTAAACTTTAAAAAAGCCAAATACATGCACATATAACCCTCGGGTATAATTACGTCGAAATCTACTTTGTATTATTCGTTTCTCTTTTTTATCTCTAGAATTTTTGTTTTAGTGGAAGTCATAGATAGAGCTTTGTTTGGACCGACACTACTTAGGAAATAGTTTTGATCTATATTAATTTTTGTTGTGTTGTTTAATTACGGTAATTCGTAAGTTTTTTGATCGTTATTAGCGTATGGAACGTATTATTCTCTCTTTTTCTATCTTTCGTTTTTATATTAACATTCTATAGCCTGCTAACACCAATCTTACATTATTTTTTTTTTTTTAAACATTTAGTAGTTTCATGTTGGATGAGTGTCGATGATTTTATTGTTCACACGTGTGGTTGATTGTTTTTTTCCTTGTGTAGCAAATTACGTTGCAAAGCCTCCAGGGTTTACAGCCGGGCCAGCAGGGACATTTGTTGTTAAAGACTGAGAATGGGCAGTACCAGCTGCTGCGAGTGGGGCCGGCGCCGGCGGGTGGTGCTGGTTTGGCCAACGCGACGGCCGGCGGACAGCCGGTCACGTTCAGGATGCAAGCGGTGCCAGCGGTGAGTTAGACTTAGGAAACCAATTGGTTAGTTTTACAACGGAGAAGAGCTGATTTGATGTGTTATTTCAGGAAGCTTCCGTCCTTTTTGATCAAACAATCATTTTTTTTTGTAGAAGCAACCGTTAGTTTTATAATAGAGGAGAGCTTATTAACTGAATTTATTTTCTGCTGCTTGTATCGGTATAGTGATTTTATTATTGGTTTTTGTAGCAAGCGGCAACGACGACGCCGGTCTCCAGCGCCACAACGGGAGTCTCACAGCAAGTCACAGTACCCACGCCGACGGTCGTGACGACCACTCCAATACAAGTAAGTATCTTTGTAAAATATCTATTTGTGTATTGCGAGCGGAAAAGTGATCGGTCGCAAGAGAAGATTACGTTAGATGAGAGAACAAACTCTATCTGTTCTGTACAAACAAGCGGTTCTTCTAATCGGTTGGCAACACACTCGCTTTTTCCTAGTTCACCCTTTTTTTTTTGCTATGCTCAACACTTCCCCCATCCTTCTTCGGTCCTCCGACCGAGAGAGGAAAGTCGTTGTACGATACGCGACGGTTGATCTCGCGTCACCCTGGCAATTTTAACTAAACAGTGAAATTCGAGTGACGATCACCTCGGATAGATAGATATTCGTAGGGGTGGCCTCATTGGCCTGTACCACCGCGACCTTTGCAGATCTATTGTGGGTCTCTATTATCCTAGACGACGTGCTCGAACTTCGCCTCTTTGATTAGCCCTATTAACCCTGACAGTGAGCCTTGAGTGTAGCTCTCTGCGCTTGGTTTAGTGTTGCCCATCTATAGGTATCTAACCCTTGCTAGGGCCTCACATTGGCACAGGATGTGGAGAGGATCCTCCTCTTCTTCCTGGCAGAATCTACATATTGTATCCTCTGCCAGACCTATTTCGCTCATGTGTTTGCTGAGCCTACAGTGTCCTGTCAGTAGACGTACTATAGCTTTAACCGTTTTTCTCTCTTGGTTGAGTAGATCGGTCGTGAAAGCCGACGATTGTTTTTTGTCTCCGTCCATTTTTTTATCGATTTTCTGAATGGTTTTTGCGATACCGCAAGAGGGTTCCGGGCCAATGAATGCGCTTGACGAGCCTTGTTGGACAGTTGATCTGCTTTATTGTTCCTTTGATGTTCCTTGTGTCCTGGGACCCATACCATTGTCACATTTTTACGACCGCCCATTTCGTTGAGAGCGCTTACACGGTCTCACACACACTTTTAAGTAAAATTTCGAGTTTAGAAAAGCCTAAGAATTTGGATTGGTCGCGTAGCGAAGCGGAGCGGCCAATCCAAATTAGGCCGAAGTGAGAAATTAATTAAACATAAACTAATTTATGATTTTCTGTTTGTAGAAACCGGCTAATGACAATACCAAAGAAAAGTGCCGCAAGTTCCTAGCAAACCTATTAGAGCTGTCGAGCAGAGAGCCAAAATCGGTGGAGAAGAACGTCCGGTCTCTGATACAGGACCTAATCGACATGCGGGTCGAACCCGAGGACTTCTGCGACCGCCTCGAAAGACTGCTCAACGCTTCTCCCCAACCGTGCCTCATCGGATTTTTAAAAGTATGTAACTTCAAATCAGAGCAATTAAAAACCGGGTAATAGTGAAACATGTATTCTAATGCGTTTGTTTTCGTACAGAAAAGTCTGCCGTTACTCCGACATTCGCTCGCGACGAAAGAACTGACGATAGATGGTATCCGCCCGCCGCCTGTTACAACAATCCTGACCAGCTCGACGCCGACGGTCCAGACGCAGGTGAGGCCGGGCCTGGCGACGTCTCAGGTGCGGCTCGTCACGCCCACCACCACCGTCGTCCGGCCCGGTCTCGTCCAGCAGAGGGTCGTCACCCCTTTAAGAGGCGCCGTCCAGCAAACCCGCATGGTCACCACGATACGACAGCCTGTCAACGCCAACCAACAGCAGCAGCAGCAGCAACAACAGGTGATCGTCTCCAGCTCGCAACCGCCCGCCCTGCACCCCGTCTACCCGGCGAACCAGGTCAGGACGGGGATTAACATAGTCAGGCAGCCGATGCAGGTGCGAGCGCCCGCCGGCGGCCAGATCCGGCAGCCGATGACGATACGAACCGCCGCGGCGCCGGTCGCCGCCGGCAAGAACATCATCGCCAACCTGAAAACGCACCACCACCACCAGCAGCAACAACAACAGCAGGGGAAACCCACAGTGCCTTCGAACATCGCGAAACTCGCGATGGCCAAAGACAAGGAGAAAAAGACGTTTAGCTCCGCGTATACGGGCGACGACGATATCAACGACGTGGCGGCGATGGGTGGCGTTAACCTGGCGGAGGAGACGCAGCGGATACTGGGCTCGACAGAGTTCGTGGGGACGCAGATCCGGTCGTGCAAGGAGGAGTATTTTCTGAGCGCGGGTGCGCTGCAGCAGAGGATACGGCAGGCGATGTGCAGGCACGGGTTGGAGGAGGCCAGTGCGGACGTGGCGGCAGTCATCTCGCACGCGGCGCAGGAGCGGCTCAAGAATCTGGTGGAGAAGCTGGCTATCATCACTGAACACCGGTTGGAGATGGTCAAGAGTGATACGAGGTACGAGGTCACGTCTGATATTAAAGGTGAGTTTCACTTTTTAATCTTCGTGGTTTTTCACTTAGAAAAATAAAACACATGAAATAAGAAATACGACACTTAATAAATTAGATTGGCACTACTGACTGTTAACACATAATTTAGCATAACCTCAAAATTATTCCATCATTCAATTAGCAGTCTGGGCAACCGCACAAAAAAAATGCCGCCTACTCTAAATCATAATTTAAATGATTGCACTGTACTTAAGTACATACCGCGTGATCATTTAAAACATTATTTAGAGTAGGCTCTGAATTTTAAATTAGATTGGCACTACTGATTGTTAACACGTATTTTACCAAAAAAAAAGACCTTTATTGGCATTCTTCATTACAAATTAAACAACAAAACTTTATATTCTATTCTAAAACTAAATTCCCTCCCTTCTACCCTTCCTTCTATTTTCCCTCTCCCTCCCTAGCTTCTCCAACTCCATTACCCTTCTACTCCCTTCCGCTCCCATCCATTCCTCTGCCAAGTGGCTCCACGTATCCTTCCCATGCTCACACAATACACACCTTCCATATTTTTCCCCCATCCACACTTTCCTCCCTCTCTCCTCTGATCCACACCTCGCCCTTGCCACAATCACCCTCTCCTCTCTACTCCATCCCCTCTCTATAAGATATTTCAACACTCTTCTATACACCCATACATATTATTGTACTTACTTCTCTCGATACGCCCTTGCCTTTCCTGCCCTTCCACCTCTTTCCCTTTCCCCTTCAACCACTCATCCACGTTCACCACATTCCCTAGCCTCTCCCCCCTCTATCTACCCTCACCCCTACACACGCTCGTCACCCATACATCCTTTACCAATCTCTCTTCCTCCAGTTCCCACAATCTCATCTCATACCTCACCACTCTCACCATTGCCTCGCACTCTAAACTCTCCCTATTAGTCTCCTGAAGCACTATGTAGCTGGGCGTGGACCTTTCCACCCCCAACATGCCCACATGATTAATTTGTGTTTTGTTTACACTTACCAGATCATCTGCATAAGTCATTTTTTGCAAATTCTCTTCATGAGTAAATTCTGTGATCAAACCATGTTTTTTTTCGTTTTAATTCCACAACTGATTATCGAATATGAAATTAACGATGTTTTGTTCTGTATTGGCCTTCCGTTAAATAAAGATTAAGGATTTCGTTTGTCCGTCGTTGCAGGTCAATTAAAGTTTTTAGAGGAGCTAGACAGGGCGGAGAGGAAGCGGCATGAGGAGATGGAGAGGGAGATGCTGATGAGGGCGGCGAAGAGCCGGTCGAAAACGGAGGACCCCGAACAGGCCAAGCTAAAGGCGAAAGCGAAAGAGATGCAGCGGGTCGAGATGGAGGAGCAGCGGCAGCGGGAAGCCAACGCCACCGCCCTCCAAGCCATCGGCCCCAGGAAAAAACTCAAGCTGGACGGCGATGTTTCGGCCGGTGCATCTCAAGTATGTCCTACAAATTATCAACCTCATGGACAGTTATCTAACCTAACCCAACTTATGCATTTGCAATCAAACCTAGATCGCCTTATGCATCTGAGTTGGTTCGAGAGCTGACCCCGAGCAGTCCGTCCCGCTGCACAATTAAAACGTGCAGCCTCCACGTGGTCCACCATATCCGTAATCATCCGTTTAACACGTTAATCGCTGTGCGGCATTCACCTGTGCCACAATTACATTTGCATTTAGGTCCCGCCTTGATCAACGTGTTAAACACATCATTTTTCCAAATTTCTTTCTATTGAACCTTTTCCTTTAACACGTTGATCACCACCTTTATAACAATAAAAATATTATTACCTAAGGCCGCTGCTTAAGTTTTTGTTTCAATTACACAGAATAATAAACAAACATTTGAAGAGACATGAACGTTTTTTAACGTTTAGGCCACCTTGCTTATATGTCTATACAGTTATACTAGTTCCACGGAACGGGTAGCACGATGCCTTAAAAGTTGTTTCTGGATGCGGCACAAGGTACATGCCGCGATGCCTAAACGAAAATTTAACTGCGGCAAAAGGTACATGCCGTGATGTCTAAACGAAAATTTAACTGCGACACAAGTGAATGCTGTACAGGGCGCAGCACTGGCTGTTTAACTCTGTCTACATTTTAACCTACATTTAAGACTTCATTATTCATCCACTCTTCGATACTCAAAAAAATGTAATACAATTTTAATTATTATTTCATAATTACTGTGACTGGTCAACAGAGCTTTAATAGCTAAGGCCGTTAATTACACAAAGAAGAAAAAGAACTTATGCGTCTGCAATCCAACATAGCCCAACTTTATTATTATTTTCCAGTCGAATTCCGGAGGTCTGAGCACTGGTGCCCGCGGCCAGCTCCCCCTCAAGCAACGGATGAAGAAGGTGACCCTGCGGGACCTGCAGTTCCTCTTCGAGACGGAGAAGGACCTGTGCAAGAGCACGCTGCTTTACAAGTCGTACCTCAAGTGATGCACGGCTCTCATCACCGTCGACGACCATGTGATATTCGGACTGCTGTTACTGTTGTTGCTGTAATCATTAGATGAAGACAAAAATAAACGATAAACGACGGCGCTAAAGAGAAGTGCGCAAGTCGGGACGAGAGGAGGCGCGAGCGTGGAGAGAAAAATATTGTGTTCTAAATATATAAATATATTGTAAATTATTCTGCTTTTAAAAAGGAGAGGAGTAGGGCGGCTTTTTTTAAAAGTGGACGTACGATTCTGTTGTTTGTGATCATCCTCTTTTTTTTTTGTTTGTACGTTTTGTATCAAAACGAGTGTTTATCTGGGAGGGGAAAAAACAAGGAGCTAATGTTTATTTAAAGAAAGAAAAACGGTAGGATTTTGTAAAAGTGAAAATGGAAAAATTCGAGCAGAGCATGGCTACAAATGAGTATCCACAATGATCGGTTTTTGCAGGTTAGGTTAGGTTAATCCCAAAATATGGAACTTTGCCATAATCTAATCGAATCTCTATGGCCCAGTTGCACCAGAAACGTTAAACTCAAATTCGAGTTGAACCTGAGTTCAAGATGACTGTTCCTATTGTTCTAATGTCCCTTTGAACTCAAGTTCAGAGTTAAACTGGCCCTATGTTTTCAAATAAATGTGATCCCTGTTGTGGAGATCAAAATTAGGGCATGTATACCAGGGCCGCCAACCACATAGAGTGATCACGTGAATGTAGAAAAAACAAGGAGATAATGTTTATTTAAAGAAATTATTTGTAAAGATGAAAATGGAAAAATTCGAGCAGAGCATGGCTATAAATGAGCATCCACAATGATCGGTTTTTGTAGGTTAGGTTAGGTTAATAGCAAAATATGGAACTTTGCCTTAATCTAGCCAAATCTCATGTCTTCAAATAAATGTGATTCCTATTGTGGAGATTAAAAATAGAGCACATATACTAGGGTCGCCGACCACGTAGAGTGATCATGTGAACGTGGGAAAGTGTGGCCCGTATTCACAGTACTGATGCATTTTGTCATCGGTGAGAAGTCCTAGTGGCTCGCGGCGTAACTTCCTGTGAGGTTCAAATCCAAGATACAATAAATAAGGTTGAAAGCGCTACGTATCCATTTTATTTATTAGTGCTCCTTACGTCACGGAATTGCGTCATTAATACATGCGTTTTTAGCAGCACAACGAGCGCACCTTTTAATTCCGAAATGCATTAACTTAGCATTTTTGTTTCTCATGAAGTTGGCCGCCACTGGTGAGAAGTTGCACTGAAATTACGTCATTTTACTCTAAAGGGTTGGGTACATTCTTCCCAAAATAACGTCATTTCAGTGCAACTTCTCACCGATGACAAATTGCATTGGTACTGTGAATACAGGCTCGGGCAGCCAATAGAATAATCGATTGATCAATGTATGGATTTCACCGACCAATAACACCCGCTAGATTGCAATCAGCTGATTTATGCCATTCTACGTGTTCGGCGGCCCGAGTTTGGTTTTCTCAACTTTTCATAAACAACATAAAAAAATAAAACTCGGCCTCTACATATTTTTTATCATACCAACAGAAGTTTGGCGACCCGTGATTTTAAAAGTGGTCACTTCCAATTTTGTGAACTTCACTATTTACACTTTTCCACAAATTTTGTACTTTTATATATTCAGACGATATGTTTTTTAATGCAGGGATTTCGTTTTTTAGGTATATATATTCTGATTTGTTAATTTTCAGGCCTGAAAATTTACAATGTAAATGTAATGTAATATATAAAAAAAATCCCCATATAATTTTGATGTTAGGATTGTTGAGGAGTCCAAAATTTTGATTCGAGTGTTCACTTTTATGATTTTGTTATCTTCGGTTATCATTTTGACACTCGACTCGACTATTCTAACCTCGAAAACATATAATTATTGGGCCCGTTCATCAAGGACAACAGTTGAGAGTTTACTGCCAACTGTTGAGGAATTCTCCGGTGACCGGATTGGTAATTGTAAACGGGTTTGGGATTTTTGCAATCATACAGAATAGACTGACCGGAGTACCGTTCATTAGATACCAACATACATTACAAACAAATCCAAACATGTTGAATGTTGAACATTTTGATGAACGGGTCCATTTTGACCCACTTAACTGACCTAACCTACAAACTGAGTAATCGTGCTGTCATTTCAACACACTCGACTAACCTAACCTACAAAATTTGTAGCCACGCCACCGTGAATGAGTATATCAATTTAGGACTTAATCCAAACAATTAAACCTAAAGTAACACTAATTAACAAAAAAAAAAAAAAAACAACTGTAAGTGCTTGTGCTTTTCAGACTGTATGTGCCTGTTTGGGGAAACCGTATTTTTTTAATTTTATCTCAAAATCAGATTTTTTAAAACAGGACAAAACAAATAAAAATTATTAAAACACATGAAGAAGAAGATGAGAAAACAGAACGGTTCTTTTTGATAACGATAACGAATTGAATATGAAAAACATAAAAAGATATATATTTTTCCTCTTGTAAAAATTGTAGATTTTCTATGATGATGCGATGATGATTGATCAAGATTAATAATTTAAAAAAAGTGGTATTTTCTTTATAAGAAAATGTTTTCTTTTTAAAGAATAAACGAGGGAGATGATTTAAAAAAAAATGAAATAAACAGCAATGTTATTAATTTGTAATTATTTGTACAATTGTTTTGATTTTTAACCTGAATATATTATTATTGAAGAAAAAAAACATAGATTTATATAAATATATAATTTTGTTATAGAATTAATATTTAAATATAATAATAGGTATAATCTAGTTTTCTTTTATTTTTGTTTTTTTTTTATTATTGTAAATATGAATATAAATGTCGTATATATACGGAAGGAAAGAAATCGGCGAGATTTACGATTTTCTTTTGTATTAAAACAAAACGAAACAAAAAAAAACTTAGTCCAAAATTGTTTTCGGTTTACATGCGTAAATTCTTATCTTAAGTGTTTTTGTTTTCTTACTTTTTGTTTCCTCGAAAACGAACGGACAAATTATATTTATTTCCAATTTTTGGGCTCTTATTTCGATTCGTTTTTATTGTTTACTATTCAACACCGTTTCGCACTCGATTCAATTTCTCACAATTGTAATTAATACGAGTTATCATTTTCTTTCTTTCTTAATTTTTGTTGTTTTTTTTTTTCGAATTTTTATGACCAAAAAATTATGGATACGATGATGGCCTGTGTTTGTTCCGATGCACGAGCACGCACGGGTCGTTTCCTTGTGTGTGTGTGTGTGTTGTATAAATATGGAAAAAAATAGATTCTGTTAGAATGCATTTATCTCTAATCAAATTATTTTTATAAATATAAAAAAAATCAAATTGTTTTATAATAAAAAGGAAAGCCAATTACAAAAAACTATACGCTTGTGTGTGTCTTCTTTGTGGTTTTGTTCTCTTTTTTTCTCCGAATCCTTTTACAGCAGGGCGATCAGAAGTGTTAATTTATTACGTAAAGTGAGGGAGGCATTACAATGGGCCTAAGTGGGCGTGGCTGCGGCTGCCCTCCCGACAACCAATCCTTAATGCTTAAAGTGAAGTCAGTGACGTGTAAACAAAATTTGTTGGGATTTCTATGAGTGAAGTCAAATATCGAGGTGAGTTAAGCGCCTCTTACACAGAACTTCATGAGTCATGGATCGAAATTTAACTTTAAAAGTCCTCTCGTACTTGAAATTGTTTCAAAGTTTGCATACAAAAAAACATTTTTTTCTCTGTTTCAGATTCTGCTTCCAATCGTTTAATACGACTTCTGGCCCATTATCTCGAGAAGCCAACTTCAAATAAAAAAAACTGTTCTTTTCCGAACCACCAAAACTCGCAAATAGAACTTATTCAAACAATTAAATATCAACCTAATCCTAATTTACATACAATAAATGCAATGACTAGAATGGCGCGAAAAATAGAACCAAAATGGCGACCAAAAATGGAGCCAAAATGACTACCAAAAATAGAGCCAAAATGACTTCCAAAAATGGAGCCAAAACAGAGCTGGGATGAATCCTCAAAAACATGATTCGAATCACGAATCCGAATCACCTAATATGATTCGAATCACGAATACTCGAATAAAGGATTCGTAAGTGAAAAATATGATTCGGATCAAAGATTCGAATCCTCATTTTTGAATCACGGATACAAATCCTTTAAAAATAAATTTGAATCTATTATTTGCAACCAGTTATATTTTATTCCATCAGTTTCTATTAAGGGGTTACCCCACCTTGACTGTTCGAAAAATAGGGTATTTTCGGGATTTTTTTTAGGCATGAAAACAACTCGCGATCATACAAAGTTTGACATCGTTTTATTATGCATTTTGTCGCCATAAATTATATTTTTTTTCGGGCGGATCGCCTGATCACAGGAGCCGCTGTACGAGGTCGCGCAGCCTTCCTTTGGCCGGGTTTTCCCCATCGGTGGGAAGTTTCACCGCTCGGAAAGTGAACCTGGAACATAAACAAGATAATCATCATAAAGTAAACATCATTTGCTATTGAAATACTAGAGCCGATTTTTGAAAAAGTGATTTTTACGAAAATGGCGGCCATTTGTAACGATTTGGTCATTTTCGACCTATAAAATTTGCCACAAAATCGTGGTTTAAAAATCCAAATTTGAGAAAATCGAAAATCGGCTCCAGTATTTCGATGCATAATTTAATTCCCTATAAATTTCGCAAAGATTCATCGAAATCGGTTAAAAACTGTAAGCGTGAGACTTCCCAACAGTTTTAAAAATGTCGTTTCGAGATAAACGCGTTTGAAGTTTTGGAAAAGTTTGACTGCGGATAACTTTTTGATGTGTTCAGCTTGCACGCCGAAAACTGGTCATTATAAGCTTTCGGGTGTTCTGAACACGAATATGAGGTCAAATTTAAAAAAAAACAAGATGGCGGATCCAATATGGCGGACTTAAAAAAAATGTACTCAGTGATTTCGGCCAAAACGTTGATATAAGGGTTTTCGGGGTCGCTGAACGTGAATTTATCATTAGATTTTTGAAAATTCAACATGGCGGACCAAAAAAGTACCAATTTTGATCAATGTAAAGGTAATTTTGAGCAATATAAGGGTAAAAAACCGTGAAACCACCCTTCGAAAAACCCTTTCACTGTAAATATATGCAAGTAAAAAATACCTTTAGTCAGCAATCCCGGCGCCGTTCAATTGCCCTTCTGCATTCGCATCCAGGTAGTCCAGCTGTTTTCTCACTGCCACGCTGTTTCTCCGGGCCTCTCTGGCGGCATCGGTGAGACGTCCCTCTGCGCGCTGCACTCGCTGGGCGTCGGCCTTGACGCAGAAGTTGTAGCACTGCGGACCGATTGCGAGCTGCATAACCTGCATTATTTGCATTATGCTGTGGAGTCCGTCGTTGTGATTGCAGGCAGCAATACTGCTCGCGATGTCCACGACAGATTTTCCAGAATGGAAAATTTTGGGAGCCATCTGCCAGAGCGTCACGTTGAAGCTTTCGTTCGAATTTTGCGTGACCCCGCCTAGGCACCGTCCCAGCAACTCGTCCCGGCTCAGCTCTTCGTAGACGGGACGGAGAGCGTAAAAAATCTCCTGCTTCATCGCTGGTTTGTGTCGGTATTCCGTAAGTTGACCCGTTGCGTTTGTCTGTTGCCAGGAGCACCATGAATCCTCGCCTACCGGACATTTCTGGTGCTGCGGCTTGTCATCAGTGGACACTTTGTGGTACATAGTGGCCCATATTTTCCGCTTCATTGACTCAACGGATGACGAATTTCGCCGAATCGCCAAACCGTAATAAATTGTCAACTCGTCAATCAGCTTGCCCGTCAATTTCTCCTTGCCTCCGAGTCCTTTCGTTGACTTTACAAGCGCGCGAAGATGACGGCCCATGCGCTTCTGGACGTGGTCAATACACTCTTTCTTCGCCACGGTCAAATCGTCGTACGGGTGAGACTCCAGAATCCCCTTGAAGGTCTTGCTGTCACCGTCTCCGATGTACTGGCAGTACTTGACGTTGTAGAGAGACTCCGAACGCTTAAACATCTCGATGACAGCATCGACCTCCATTTTCTCCGATGATCCGTCGTGGTTTCGCTCGCAGTGGTCGTCATGGTCGATCTTCCACTCCTCGTACTCCGCAGTTCCTTCCTTGCTTTTCCAGGTGTCACAGGCCTTGCAAATTTTAGACTTCACCTGCAGGTCGAGTATCTTCCCTGTGCGCCAGCCGATGAGGCTCGTCACGCCTAACAAGGAAGAAAACCTATCTTCTTCCACGTACCGTCACCGGAGACGGTCAGCCCCCACGAATCCCCATCCTGCTCGGACAACTCCTTCTCCTTGGCAGCTGCAGTCTTCATTGACAGGTCTCGGACGGCACAGGCGGCGATAGAAACAGTTCGGACCAATTTGTCGTAAAACGATCGGAAGACGGAATGGGGCGGACACATAAAAGCGCAGAACTTCTCAACTCCAATTCCAAGAATCCGCATACTCAATACCAGACGGCGATTGGCATCGAATATCGGAACCGCACTTCTTACAGACCACCAGTTGTGCTAGTGCAGTAAATACGCTGACGAACTCGATCAGACGGTACCCGAAAGTCGGGTCCATGTTAATGTGGTAGTCGTCCGCCGACGCTGACACTTGTTCTTCCACACGCGACGAGGTTTCCCTCGAACCTTTGTGTCCTGAGTACACGCGTTTGCCAGGCATTTCGGATGCGGATAAACACGTGGCGACTAATGCGTGGAATGACGCTCCACAAACTGAGGTTAATGAGACCGGAAACTACGAAAATTAATATTTGGCGATACCAGCGCCACCTGCAATAAACTATTTCCCCATTAGGGACTTACCGGCCCAAAGATGGCCGGTAAAGAGTCGAGTTTCCACCGCGCGCTCTGACGCTCGGTCAGCGCGCCGGAACATTTTTTCGGAAATCGTCTCGTTAACTGGGTTAAATATTTCTGGCGGACTTGGGATGCATGCTACATTAAAGTACACATCCCAAGGAACATTTTTAACAACAAAAAAAAAAAAATCGATTTTTTGAAACCGTCAAACAAACACATATATCATCATTAATTAAAATCATTATATAATCAGATATTTAGTCGGTAAATGAACATGTTTGTTAAGGGGGTATCCCACCCTTAACAAACATGTTCATTTACCGACTAAATATCTGATTATATAATGATTTTAATTAATGATGATATATGTGTTATTGAACTTCATTTTGAATCTGTGTTTTATACGCCTGGCGCATGAAGTAAAATTTCGAGTTTAGAAAAGCCCCGTGAAAATTTGTCTCGGGTCGCTGCGCGACCCTCGACAAATTTTCTAGGCGGGGCTTTTCTAAACTCGAAATTTTACTTCATGCTTAGTCTGGGAGTGGACAACACTCGTTCTTAGAAGTTTCAAATTAAAGGATTACTCTAGATTACTAAGTTTATTACCAATTTACAAAGGCTACAGCTCGAAGGACCAATCATGGTCTTCGGAGACCGAAGGACTACAGGGAATCGAAGTTTATTTACAAGAAAACAACGAATATCTGAAGGTTTACAGCATGGATAGGAAAGAAAACATCCAATTTTGAAAAAATATCGAAGTTGGGTTGGTTTTCAGTGCGTTTTTAACTTCACTTTAAATCAGTGTTTTATACGCGTGGCGCATGAAGTAAAATTTCGAGTTTAGAAAAGCCCCGTGAAAATTTGTCTCGGGTCGCTGCGCGACCCTCGACAAATTTTCTACGCGGGGCTTTTCTAAACTCGAAATTTTACTTCATGCTTAGTCTGGGAGTGGACCGTCAAGATTTTCTACATGTCGAGATTTTTGATATTTCTAGATTTATGTCGATTTATTCACAGTTTGTTAATAATAATAATAATATATTTATTCGTGCAAATACCAATACATAGTTTACACATGTCAAGAAGGATATATATAATATATATATAAATTAGATAATTTATTGTTCTTTTTGTATGTATCTAGGTGGCTATGTTTCAATAATTGTTATTAGTAGACATGCATGGATATTAACGTCAAGCAGACAAATTGCTGATGATTTCATTAAATTAATTAATCCAATTACAGAAGGTAATCAAATAGAAATGCTGTTAGTAGATCAATATAGTTCATTAAATTCTACGAAATTTAAAGAATACTTAAAAAGTAAGCATATTAAGCTAATATTTACTTCAGTAGATAATCCACAATCTAATGGACTGAATGAACGCCTAAACCAGACCTTGATTAATAGAATACGTTGCAAATTAAATAGCAATAACGATAAAATGCCATGGACAAGAATCGTTGAATTATGTGTTAAGGAGTATAATAGTACTATTCATGGCACAACAAAATTTTCACCGGCATATTTGCCATATGGAGATAGGTCGAGATTGTTCCAAAATTGTTAGAAAGGAAATATAATTTAGAAGAAGATAGGGAAGAGGTATTCAAAAATTCGGAATACAGTTTTAGAAAAAACAAGAAGATTTCACAGTTTCTACAAAATTGTATTATCATATCATCCATATTCTTGAAATAGTAAAATGAGCGAATCTTTTCAGCTATTTGATTGCTGCCAATGTGTCCATAAAATGTGTGAATTTTATTTATTAAATGTAAACCGAAATTTTGTGATACATACATTCTTTTTGTATTATTTAATATTTTAAAATGTACATCACCCTCTTTTAACATCTGATTTGAACTTACAATTTCATCATGAATCGAATTTTGATCATTAATTATTTCTTCCAATTGTATCATATTCACCACTTTTAAGCAATCATCTAAATTTTCAAACGTCTCCAAAACTGGGTTTCTTGAAAGAGAGTCAGCTTCAATATTATCTTTTCCTTCCTTATAAACAACTTTAAAATTATACTGAGATAAATACAGCATCAAATCACCCATCGCTTCATCGGTTCGTGATTTTGATTTTAAATTCATAAGCGGTTTATGATCAGAAGTTACTATAAATTCTCTACCTATAAGATAATGTTGCCAATACAATATTGCCTCTTTGATTGCAAGGCATTCCAAATACATTATTTCTTCATTTGACCTGGAGTTAGTTTCTTAGAAAAATATCCAACTGGATGTAAGATGCCATCTTCTAGAGGTTGCTTCAATACTGCACCCAAGCCAGAACGACTTGCATCTACTTCAATAACAATATCTTTTACCTGATCATAAATGGCTAAAATCGGTATCGAGCATAGGTAACTTTTGATTTCTTTGAAGCTGTTTTCACATTCTGTAGACAATATAAATTTTTCATTTTTCTTTAATAGATTATGTAATGGTGCAAATCTTTCTGTACAATGGTCTATGAATTTATGATAAAAATTAATCTTTCCTAATAATTGCCGAACCATTTTCTTTGTTAAAGGACGCGCGAAATCTTTGATTGCAATTAGATTATCTTTAATTGGATAAACTTTACCATTCTCAATTACATGACCTAAATATTTAACCGAGTTTTTAGCAAAGTTGCATTTCGTCAATTTCATCTTTATTCCCTCTTTCTTAACTGCTTCAAAAACTAATCTAATATGTTCTAAATCAGTGATGGGGAAACTACGGCCCGCGGGCCAAGTCCGGCCCGCGGAAAGGTTTAATCCGGCCCGTTTAAGAGTGCCGTCGTGAGAATGTTTGAACGCGTTCTTACTTCGTAATGTGACGACCCGCATAAAAACTACCTACCTACGATTAAGCATTATTCTTTGGCCCGCTACGATTGTCTAGTTATTACAAATGGCCCGTCTTAAAAAAAGTTTCCCCACCACTGTTCTAAATGATCATCAAATGTTTTTGAAAAAATCAATATATCATGAATATAATTTACACAGAATTTATCTAATTTATATCTTCTAATTATATTTGCCAATGTCCTCTGAAAAATAGCAGGCGAGTTCTTAAGACCAAATGGCAGTACTTTCCATTGCCAATGACCTTTCTGAGTTATAAATGCAGTTTTTTTTCGATTTTTCATTCTAATTGGTATTGACCAAAAAGCTGAGTTGATGTCTAATGCAGTAAACCAACTGCAATCGCCTACATTCACTACTAAATCATCTATTCTAGGAAATCGTTGAGATTCAGGAACAATAATTTTATTTAGTTCCCTCAAATCAATACATAAACGAGTTCTTCTTCCATCTTCCTTCTTAAACGCTAATGTCACTGGAGATGCAAATGGTGAGTTAGATTCTTCTATTAAATCATTTTCCAATAGTTTAGAAATTTGAGCTTCTATTTCCTCCTGATCAGGAAAAGAACATCTGTAGGGTTTCTTTGAAATGTATTTATCTTCCTTTAATTTAATTTCTGCTTCACTTGCTTTCATTAAACCAATATCAAATTTATTTTTAGCAAAACAGCATTTATAATTACTCAACATCATTTCAGTTATTTTTCTCTGTCTATCTTTGTCTAAGTGCTTTATGTTTATTTCAAAATTATCATTTTTTATATTATTCAATTGTTTCTCACATTCATTCATTAATTCATTATGTTCTAATTTTTCTCTATTATTTGAATCATCTAGATTTATTATTTTGTCGTTTAATTTTTGACTAATTCTTAAGTTTTCGTCTTGAATCAATTTAAATTTCTTTATAGCATCTAAGCCAAGCAACAAATCATAATTAAATGTATTATTTTTCACAACAACTAAATCTATTTTATCTTCTATTTCTCCTATTTTAACATGTAAGATAGCCCGGCTTCTGCAAAAATCCACACCACTTATAGTTTTTAAAATACTTTTATTATAATTTAATTTCGCCTTTAACAACTTTACAATATTTTCATGAAGAGGCATTCAAAAATTCGGAAAACAGTTTAAGAAAAAACAAGAAGAAATTAGATCAAAATAGGAAGGAATATGATTTTTCAGAAGGAGATTTAGTCTATGTGTCAAATGGAAATAAATTAAATAGAAACAAACTGGATGAAGTTAGAAGTGGACCTTTTGTTATAAAAAAAAATAATTGTTATTGTGTGTTTGTGAAAAGTCATTGTCAAATAAGGACATTTTATTCTATTCTGTTTTTATAGCAATTGTCTATTTGTCCACGCATATTACATATAGAGATAATGTAAACATAAAAATAAATTCAACATAATAAACAGGTTAAAATAAGTGTATACATTAGGTGGTAAAATGACAAAAAATTGACAAAACAAACGAGTTAAAATAAGTGTATAAATAAAAGCAAACACACAATACATTATGTAATAAATAATAAAAAATGTAAAATTTTATATGTATAAAAGAACGATAACTCACAAACAAAATCTATTCGGACACACAAATAGGATCCACATAAGGAGTAATATAATGAATTCATCACGCATTAAAATCAAACGTTAAAAAATCCTCAAAACTATAAAATTCGTTAACAGTTAACATGTTCTTCATTTCTTGTTTGAACTTTTTTAGATAAAGTTGTCGCAAAATCGGTGGTAATTTGTTGAAAAATTTTACCCCATAATAACTTGTTCCGGTTTGACTGCGCGATAATCTGAGTTTAGGCTGGTACATATTTTTCTTGTTCCTTGTGTTGTGAGTATGGATGTCATCGTATAACCTGTAATTATGTATGTTCCGTTTCACATACAATAAACATTAGACTGTGCCAAAAAAAATCGACATTTTTTTATTACGCTCTTCCTCTAGTATATGATTCCCCGTTCAAAATCCGGCGGGTTCCCAAAATCTGAAGCCAATCGGTTGATATTTAGAGGTGCATCAAGTCTAAAACGTGTTTTTAAAATTTTTTCCTCGATTTTCGAGAGGTTTTAGCTTACTGTTCCAAAATAACGGGATGTTTGACGACTGAGACACATTATTACATTCCAATACAAAGTATTCAATGCGTTTCAGTCGCCAGATCTACTTTCGGAAAGATATATTGGCCAAAAAACCCATTTTCTTAAGGCCTAAAAACCGTGACTTCAACTTTCAAGTTCAATAACTTCATATTTTTAGGTCCGCGATGCGTCAATTATTGTTTGAACATAGTCTAGTATCACATAGCATTACTTGAATTCAAAATTCCAGAGAAAATCGGCCATCAGTTGAAATAATCTTCACTCGAGGGAAAACACGAACTACTTGAAAATGGACCAAAATGGCAAAAATTCAGATAGCCATAACTCAGCTGTGTTTAGTCGAAATTGTATGAATCTTTGAGTTCTAAATAGGTTGGGATATTCCCTTTAAATATCATGCATATCACTGTGATACGAAATCCATTTCACCATTTCCCACTCCAACGAGTCTTACATAGAGGCAAAACATAAACTTTCATTTTTACGCGTTACGAACGATACCGCGGAAAGGGGTATAGCTTTAATAACAAAATATAATTCCGAATTGACAACGAGCGAAGAACAAAGGCAGTACCTTTTGAAAGTTGTCGCGGAGCACAGGCGGCGAATGCCAAGCGTTAGAAAAAAAGCGTTCCTGTAATATACTTGTAAATACTCGAATAAATTCTGTGTTCAATACATTTTATTGATTTGATTATTTGTCGATTATTGTTATTAAAAATCAACAATTATATATATATATATAATCATTTAAAATCCCTTTTACCCTTTAGGGTGTCGAGATTGTGTGTGTTTATATTCTTGTGTAATTTTCTGTCCATTCTTTTCACTTCTTTCTGTCATTTTGTCTTTTGCGTTGCTCCCTTCTTCTGGTGTTGATGTCTGTTTTTGGTTGATGTGCTGTTCATTTCAGTTGTCAGGGTTTGTCCTTTCATGTGTTGTCCTTATAAATTCCTTCCATTGTTGTCTGTCCTTAGCTGTTCGTTTTGCCTCTTGAATTGTTTTGCCTCTTCTTTTTATTTCTTTTGTCACTATGTTATCCCAGTTTTCTGGTGGTCTTCCTCTTCCTCTTTTGACTTGGATTCTGGATTCCCATACTTTTCGTACTGGTCTGTTTTCGTCCATTCTTTGCAGATGTCCCCACCAGGCCAACTGTTTTTCTTCCACATGTTCTGTTATGGTGTTTGTGTTTAGTTCTTTCCTAACTGCTTCATTTCTTATCCTATCTCTTCTAGTTATTCCCTTTACTCCTCTCAAGTATTTCATTTCTGTTGCTTGTATTCGGCTCTTCAGTGTTCTATTTATTACCCAAGTTTCACTTCCATAGGTCAGTACAGGTCTGTAGATTGTCTTATATATTGTCATTTTTGTTGCTGTCGCTATCTCTTTCTTTCTTATAAATTTTTGGTTTAATGCATGGTATAGTTTCATTGTTTTCTCAATTCGTTCATTTATATCCTTTTCCTGTTTGCCATTGTTTTGTATTATTACTCCCAGATATTTAAATTCGTCTACTTGTTCCACTTCTTCTCCGTCTATTAATATTTTTACGTTCTCTTTTGTTTGTGTTATGGCCATTACTTTTGTTTTTGCAATATTTATTTTCATCCCGTATTTCTTCAGCTTTTCGTTCCAGATGTCAACAATTATGGTGCAAAATTGGTAAAATTGTGGCCAAAAAAGAGCACGATGCAGCATTTTTTGAAAAAATTCATAACTTTGCACCAAATCATCTTAGAAACTGGACATTTTAGGGAACTGAAAGGAAAATGACTGAAACTTATTACTCTGTTGTTTGATTGAAACCACGATTTTGTTGGCACTACCTACTAGCTGTTTTCTGTAAGTTAAAATCATGAAAAAGTTTTTTCTTATCGGAGTGGGAGGTGGTGGAATGGATTTCGCTATATAGATTCCATTAAACGGAAGATCCCAACCTATTTAGAACTCAAAGATTCATACAATTTCGACTAAACACAGCTGAGTTATTGCAATCTGAATTTTTGTCATTTTGGTCCATTTTCAAGTAGTGCGTGTTTTCCCTCGAGTGAAGATTATTTCAACTGATGGCCGATTTTCTTTGGAATTTTGAATTCAAATAATGCTATGTGATACTAGACTATGTTTAAACAACAATTGACGCATCGCGCACCTAAAAATATGAAGTTATTGAACTTGAAAGTTGAAGTCACGGTTTTTAGGCCTTAAAAAAATGGGTTTTTTGGCCAATATATCTTTCCGAAAGTAGATCTGGCGACTAAAACGCATTGAATACTTTGTATTGGAATGTAATAATGTGTCTCAGGCGTCAAACATCCCGTTATTTTGGAACAGTAAGCTAAAACCTCTCGAAAATCGAGGAAAAAATTTTAAAAACACGTTTTAGACTTGATGCACCTCTAAATATCAACCGATTGACTTCAGATTTTGGGAACCCGCCGGATTCTGAACGGGGAATCATATACTAGAGGAAGAGCGAAATCAAAAAATGTCGATTTTTTTTGGCACAGTCTAATAAACATTGAAGAATATACATACAGGGAAATGTCAATATCCCTAGCATAGCAAAATGTTGCTTACAATCATCCTGGTAATTAATACCTGCAACAATCCTAATAGCTCTTCTTTGCAAAGAAAATAACCTATGGCGATATGAAGAATGACCCCATATAATTATATTGTGGGGTTTAGCACACCCGTGCAGAGAACCAGCGCGCGGTACAGCGTCGTGAGTAGGGTGACTCACCAGGGAACGCAAGTACACGAGGCGACCCGCGTACACCCCCACGACAACGCGCGCACACAGAAAACAACCCTACCGCTCGAACCAGCTACCAGGACGGAAACACGATATAAAAACGCTCGTCCAAGCGATAATAGTCAGTCTGCTTGGCTCATTCACCACGTGTTCACCCACAGCCGCGGTAAATTGACCAAACTAACGTGTTCACCCACAGCCGTTTGAAATCAGACATTATAGCAAGTTCACCCACAGCCGCTAAATCCGTCGAACGTTTATCGCAAACACCAGTTACATCGAAAACCGTAAACCAGAATCTAAACTGGAGATCAGGAGCCGCCACGACCGGAACTTACGAAGAAAGGCGCATCGACAGCCGGCGATACCCAGGTTGATATCCCCGCTGCCACCGCGACCACAGGAAGACCAACCGCTTCCTACATACAGGCACATCCTAATCGCACTTACACACGGAACAGAGCTCCAGAACGCCTGCAGCCACCCAGTCACACCACTGCCGAGGACCCCGCAGAAGGCATTCCGAGTGACAACGCTGCCAGCCAGTCCACCACGATACCAAGGAGTGGACCCCTTTTACATACTGCCCTGTGATCCCTGTCGATATCGCGTTAGAGCCGCGTACCGACGAAGATTGATTACAACTTCAACGTCAAATAAATAACCTTAATTGTAAATATAATGTAAATAAAATCACGCTACGTTAAACACCTCGCTTCTTACTCTCGCATCGAAGTGGTTGGAGAAATTTCTCCACCATACACCCAAAACACGCAAATATACCATAGGCTAAGTGAGTGTGAACTAAGGAGAAGTAAGCTGTGCGAACCATCGATGGAGATAGGTTGCTATGCAAGTTAGGAAGTAAAAAGATCGATTTGTTTACTTTCCTAGCTATATTTTCTCCCTGTTCAGACCACAATAGGCCTTGGTCCAGATACATTCCTAAGAATTTTACTGCTTCATTTCCCTCAAGGAGAAAGTTCTTGTGACCGTATTTTTCTCATTCAGATTTAACCTATTGCTCGTAAACCATGTTTCAGCTTGAGCTAGAGTAGCTGTATTTATTGAGCTTGCAGTATTAACATCTCGGCCGGTTGCAATACAGGTGGTGTCATCTGCAAATTGGATCACTCTGCAACCATCTACGTACATAGGAAAATTATTTATATAAATAAGAAAAAGTAACGGTCCGAGAATCGAGCCCTGAGGCACACCGTAATTTATGGGCAATGGTTCTGAAAGGGTGCCACTGCAAAATACCGCCTGTTTTCTATTTGTCAAATAACTTTTTATTAGTTTTTGGCTGGTCCTGTGAAAATTATAGAAACGTAATTTTTCAATAATAATCTCATGCGGAACACAGTCAAACGCTTTACTTAGATCTAAAAATGAAGCGATTGTCGTTTCGCCTGTTTCAAAGGATTTGACAATTTGATGAGTAAGATCTAATACTGCATTAAGTGTCGATAGCCCTTGACGGAAACCGTATTGATTTTCGTTAAACAGGCTGTTACTTACAAAATAGTCAATAATTTACAGTGACATCACCTTTTCTATGATCTTTGCAAAAATAGGAAGCAATGATATGGGTCTGTAATTATTCACATCGTCTTTATCACCCTTTTTATGAATGGGAATAACTTTTCCTATTTTTAGTTGATCAGGAAATTCACTAGATGTTATAACATAATTAATTAATTTTGTTAGTGGTTCCAGGATAACCTCAGCAACATTTTTTATTATTTTAATATTAAGGCCAAATATATCACAGCTATTATTTTAGATTTTTTATAACACTACAAACAAGATCACACGAGACATTACTAAAACAGAAACTAGACTGACAGTTTACCACAGATGATGCTATCACAAGGGGATCTATATCACAGTTTATTATTTGACTAGCAATATCGCTTCCAATTGAAGTAAAGAATGTATTAAAACTTGTAGCTGTTATATTACAAGTTGAGGTAGTACTAGAATTAGATGCCCGCTTTCTATTAATAATATTCCACATTGCTTTTGTGGGATTCGGTGCTGACCTAATGTCCGTATCATTTACTGCAATTTTTGCTGATTTTATTGCGTACTTATAGGATGTTCTTAACTGTTTTTTAAGAATAATCAGATAGGGAGTAGCATTTCTATTACACATTTCTTGTATTAAATGTAGTGTTTCTCTCATTTGTTTAATCTCCATATTAAACCATCTTGTATTAATTCTATTATTACTTTTTTTGCTTGCATGTTTCATAGGAGACGCTACCTCAAAGTGTTTCAATATAGTACCCATAAAGCTATTACACATGAGATTAACATCACAGAAAATATTACTCCAGTTTTCTTGTGCTAACAAATCATAATACAAATTAATGCCCTTTGCTGTAATTGGTCTAATTACCCGGCAATGTTTAGGAGAACTGGTATTAATTACAGTACTTAATATAATACCATCGTGATCAGAGAAGTGAATTGAAATTGGTTTTACTTCTACCAGTTGTAAATCAAAATTAATGAAAAAATTATCTAAACATGCACTCCCTCTAGTAGGAAAATTTACAAGTTTGTAAAAACCAAAACTGCTCAGAAAATCGCACAGTAGCACTGTTTCATTACAGCTATTAATAAAATTAACATTAAAATCTCCACAGATCACTATATTACTCCCGAGTGTATCCATTTTATTAAAGACATCATTAAGACAATTTAAAAATGTATAGTATTTTTCAAGCTCTAGTGCTGAGCGATAAAAAAATAATCTCGAGTACCGCCAATAAAAAATACAATGGCTCTTTAAAATTGTAGCCGCTACTGCACTAGGCATGATTTATAGGGGGTTGGTTTCAGAGGGTTTCTACCAGCGAAAAATGTTTCCATATTTTTGGTATTCTGACAGGAAATATCTCAAGTAATTTAAACAAAATATAATTCTAAAAATGGCAATGTGTCCGTCACAGCATTTTCCCTAATATTTAATAAGTAAATTCATCTTTACAATTAGCTATTCAAGGATGTTTGCGCGTAACTTCTTTGCAATGCTTTTTAGTACATCTCATTTTAAATTTAAACAAAATAACTAGATCACAGAGACAAAGGGTTAAAATATATTATATGTCAAATAACGAAAAACATTACTTTATTATTGTCTACAACGTTGTCTTACAACATTTTTAAAAATTGTGTATAATAATATTTTAATTGTCTATATCTATATCTGAGTCATCACTGTCAGAGTCTTGTGTATTTATAATAAATTGATAATTTGAATCAAACGTATTATACTCTTTTTCAATACGTATTGTATGTTTAACACATCTTGACCACTGGTCGGCAGATATATTTTTTATTTCTTTTTTGACTAAATCTATTACTGATTTATTTAAATTTGGAGTTACATTATTCTTCCGCACATTTCCTTTTAATTGAGCCCATATTAACTCAATTGGATTAAAAATACAGTGGTACGGAGGTAAACGTACCACTGTATGTCCGTGTTCTTCTGCCAATTGATCGATATAATATGTTTTTCTTTTTTTACTACGACTATTTAGAACTTCAATCAATTGGGATTTGGTATAATGTTCTTCAAAAAACAAATTATTTTCATATAAATATTTAGCTATTTCATCTTTTTTATTTGCCGCTGTGGGTGCTTTGTCAATTTGGCGACTATGATAAGAAGCGTTATCTAAAACTATTACTGATTTTGCAGCTAAGTTTGGTATTAAATTATTTATGAACCAATTTTCAAATAATGATGCTGTCATGTCATCATGATAGTCAACATGACATTTTGAGATTTGTTTCCCCGATAGTTGTTAAGTAAGACCATTTAAAAAAAAAGTGTGTCCGTCACCATTGTACAGCCCAAACCAATCAAGATGTTAAGATGACATTATAAACTTAAGCTTTTTATTACAATCCTAGGATAGGAAAAGCTTTTGGTGAAAATGCGGGAACCGGAACTGGTAGTTTACTCTTAGCATTTTTTTTAAATTTTTCTATAAAATGATCATATAAAAAATCTCTTTAATAAAAGTTGTAGATAATATAAAAATTGGCTTTTTATGTATGTTTATGTAATTAACAAATTATGCCGTCTAAAAAATGAAAAAAAAAAAATGTGAAAAAATGAACAGAGGAAAATAGAAAGTTTCCTTTTATTTTATTTTTAATGAAAGGAAAAAGGCAGTTTATTCAATTTCATTTAGTAATTTTTAAAGGAAGAAAATGTACAATGTTTTTAATTTCTTTCTAAGTATTTTTTATAATAAAGATAAACGTCATTTTTATTTTAAGGTGTAAAATGATAATTCTGGTCTAAATTTAGATATTAAATTTTTATACAAATAAAACCCAAACATAAATATTCAACACGGTTGGTTTTTCTGTTACACAAGTAGTAAAAAAAAGTATAATTGTTTTAGGGCGTGAAACAAAAATTGTAACCCAAATATTTAAAACAGGTGGTGATGTGTCTTTCCCCGTCAATTAAACAGTTTATAATTAACATACTAAATTTATTTCACTCCTACCAATTGGTTGAAGATTCCACTATAGATCAGTCTTTAGTACGCGTGGCGCATGAAGTAAAATTTCGAGTTTAGAAAAGCGTGAACATTTGAATTTGCCGAGGCGCGACTCGCTTCGCTCGCGCGCCCCGGCAAATCCAAATTTTCACGCTTTTCTAAACTCGAAATTTTACTTCATGCTTAACCTGGGAGTGGAAACCCTCGTTAGGCGATCAATCAGAAACAAAATTGTATAAGTTCAAAATGATCAGAATTTATTCAAATTGAATGGAATTTAATTTTATATAATAAATATAAATCAATTCAAATTTTAACTTTGATTTTATATTTTGGAATATCTAGTAAAGATATTTTTCAGTTATAACCAATCAAAGTTTATTCATTTATGTGCAGATTCTTAGAATTTTAAGTTGTTTTGATAATCTGTTAATTTTTTACAATTGTTTAAATGAAAACACTCTCAAAAATCGTTGATTTTATTTCAAAATTACAACTTTGGCTAAATATTATAAGAAAATGTGATAATATAATTTAATTTTCTTTCTACAAGATGTAAGTGCAAACAATTCTAAGTAAATTCTGTGAATTTCATGTTGATGGTATAACATTTTAAATTTTTAACAAAATTGTAAATTTTATTGCATAATATCAACTTTGGCTAAATATTTTAGGAAAATACGTCAAGATAATTCAATTTTCTCTCTATAAGATGTGAGTTAAATACATTCCAAATAAATTCTATGAGTTTCATGTTGATTGCATAAAATTTTAAATGAGATGAACTAAAAAGCATTGCAAAGAAGTTACGCGCAAACATCCTTGAATAGCTAATTGTAAAGATGAATTTACTTATTAAATATTAGGAAAAATGCTGTGACGGACACATTGCCATTTTTAGAATTATATTTTGTTTAAATTACTTGAGATATTTCCTGTCAGAATACCAAAAATATGGAAACATTTTTCGCAGGTAGAAACCCTCTGAAACCAACCCCCTATAAATCATGCCTAGTGCAGTAGCGGCTACAATTTTAAAGAGGCATTGTATTTTTTTATTGGCGGTACTCGAGATTATTTTTTATTGCTCAGCACTAGAGCTTGAAAAATACTATATACACATTTCCATTAGGGCTCCTGTAAACAACAATTATAATAAAATTAAGTGTAGGCAATAAACAACAACATATTTCACATTCGATTTCGCGCGATAAATTACTAATCATATCTAACGATTTATATTGCAAGTCCCTTCTGACTAAAGTGAGAACTCCACCGTGAATATGAGATGATCTGGAAAAGTGTGATCCTAGAGAAAATCCTTCAATATTTAACAATGAAGTTATATCAGGCTTAAGCCAGTGTTCAGTCAAACATAATACGTTAAATTGCTTGTCAACGCAAAGTGCCTCGATTTCAGATATTTTTCCTCTAACGGACTGTACATTTAAACATAGAATATTTAAAATTTTATTATTTGTTGTATCATGTGATACAAATATGTCTCTCTACTTCATGGGCTCTTGATTGTGATCTTTTTGAAAATTATTATCATAAAACGGTTTGATCATTACACCAAGTGGCCAAACATCGGCATTTAACAGCGTTTTTTTATGCAAAACAGGCAGCGTAATTTTAAAGGCCTTATATTTTCCAGATTTAACATCAAGTTCCGTACACAATAACTTAACATTGGGCAATTTATTGCCAATGTAATCTGTAATTTGTTTTGTTGTTGTTTCGATGTTAATTTTTGTAATATGAATTTGCGTGTCTGGAACAAACGCACTAAAGGTGGTATTTTTCACGTTCCCGTAACGCTTGGAGCTACCTCTTTTCCTTCTTCTGGGTTGTTGAAAATCATCGCCCTCTTGTGGAATTGCGTCCCCTACATCACGATGCTGTTGCTCGCCGTGTGTTTGTTTCGATTTTGAAAGCTAACGCTTTCATACAGCCCCCGCAGCCGTGCTCGTTTCCCCACTCTGCAAATTCTGCTGCGATGCTGGCTGGATCTGCGCACTCGGCTGCTTAGGCGACTTAGGCCCGCCGCATTTTGACCGCAGCGCAGGGGCAGCAGAGACGTAGGAAAACCCGTGCTGCTGAGCGGGCTGTGCTGCGCCTCCGAGGCATCAGCGCATATTGAGCACAGTATCTCCGGCGCAGTCTCGCAGAGTTCAGTTTCGTTGCAATGGACATGAACGCTATGCAACTTTTGTTAGACTTCGAGTCCGAATCAGATGAAGAAAACTTACAATATATATCTTCACTATTTCTTAAAAAACGGAAGAGAGGAAAAACAAGCGCGTTTTTAAGAAAACGGGAGACGCATGGCGAATTTAATACTATGTAAATTTCGGCCGCTTCTAATAAATTTATTTTTTTACTGTTTGAACAGTTATGTAGTAATTTAATATCTTTCATCTCGGGAAATTTATGATTAGATTCTAGTGAATGATTAGAAAACGAACTAGAATTTTGTTTTAATCTGAATTCCCGAAAATGTTCTTCAAAACATTTCTCCAAACTTCTAATTGTTTGTCCTATATATATTTTATTACATTCGGGACATGTTAATTTATACACCCCAGATTTTTTATATTCTTTAAAAAAATATAATTAATGGTGCCTGTGCACTAATGTTATATATTTCACCTAGCAAAATTAAATTTAGTTACGTGGGTATAAAGAATTAAAAGCCAATTCTGTACTTCTAGAAACAATAAAGTCCTTACCATTTTCCATATTAAGTTCTTTTGCAATTTCTGCCCAAAGAACATCTTTTAATTTCGTCCTCATATAATCCGGGTGGCACGTATCGTACAACACCGGATGAGATTCCACTAATACAATTCTCCATACTATTTTTTTTGAGTGCGCTGCTCTGGCGCCACTCCGTGATCTGTGAAATACACACGTGCTATGTACAGAGGACGCAGGAAACTGTGTTGCAAACACAAACGCGCGGAGAGAAGACAGAGCCTCTGTCTCGGCTGCGCCTAGCTGTGTTCAATTTGCGGCGCTGCATAAGAACGTGTAGTTTACAGATTTCTCTGTGCTTGCGCTACGTCTCTGCTGCCCCTGCGCTGCTCTCAATATGCGGCGGGGCTTAGGATTGTCACTCTTGTATTAAATGCAACTTCAATATTAAATAAAAACGGTTTTTTTAGGAATAGAATATTCACCCATTAAGAGCCGAACAAATTATAAAGTTAACTCTAAAAGTTAATTTTAGGTAAAATTTTGCGTCTTTTTCTATGATTTCAATGAATGATTTATTATATTACATACGTCGATTTTTTAAAAGAGTTAAATTTAAAATTCAAACGAGTGTTGTCCACTCCCAGACTAAGTATGAAGTAAAATTTCGAGTTTAGAAAAGCCCCGCGTAGAAAATTTGTCGAGGGTCGCGCAGCGACCCGAGACAAATTTTCGCGGGGCTTTTCTAAACTCGAAATTTTACTTCATGCGCCACGCGTATAAAACACTGATTTAAAATGAAGTTAAAAATGCACTGAAAACCAACCCAACTTCGATATTTTTTCAAAATTATATGTTTTCTTTCCTATCCATGCTGTAAACCTTCAGATATTCGTTGTTTTCTTGTAAAAAAACTTCGATTCCCTGTAGTCCTTCGTTCTGCGAAGACCATGGTTGGTCCTTCGAGCTGTAGCCTTTGTAAAACGGTAATAAACTTAGTAATCTAGAGTAATCCTTCAATTTGAAACTTCTAAGAACGAGTGTTGTCCACTCCCAGACTAAGCATGAAGTAAAATTTCGAGTTTAGAAAAGCCCCGCGTAGAAAATTTGTCTCGGGTCGCTCAGCGACCCGAGACAAATTTTCGCGGGGCTTTTCTAAACTCGAAATTTTACTTCATGCGCCACGCGTATAAAACACTGATTTGAAGTGAAGTTAAAAATATACTATTAACGTTGGATATTTTTCATGGTTAAGTAACCAAATATGCATTCACAAATATTTGAATTATTCGAAAATTTTAATATTTATATTCAAATATGAATAATTTAATGATTTAAATATTCATATTAGAATATATAACTATTTGAATTAATCGAATTCGAATCCCAGCCTTAATAGCGATGATTCGAATTATTTAAGAGGATTTGAATTCATGTATCAGGATTCGAATTTTATAAGGATTCGATTCCTTTTATAAGGATTCAAATCCTTTTATAAGAATTCGAATCCTTTTATAAGGATTCGAATCCTTTTATAAGAATTCGAATCCTTTTATAAGGATTCGAATCATCTACGTTTGGATTCGAATACGAATCCTTTTAAAAAAATGTAACGAATCCGGATCACGAATCCGTTTTCACTAAAGTATTCGAATACCTCTTTCGAATCCTCTAAAAGGATTCGAATCCGGGAATCGAATCCTGAATGATTCGAATCTTGCCCAGCTCTGAGCCAAAATGCTGCATTCGTAATCTTCTGGTAAGAAATTGAACAAATTTCAAACCACTGTTCAATAATGTTTTTCAACTAAAGTGTTGTTGGAAATTTTTGGCGCTAAATTTTCTTGAAAAAAGACCTCGCTTTCATATTCTTCTGGTACAAGGTGGCGTAGATGGATCGGGTGGTTTTAAAATACTTGTCAAACTGTCAATTTTAAAGGTATTGGATTGAAATTAAGTGCAAAACGTGTAGTTACAATGGAAGTTTATTAACAAAAAATTAGTAAAGTTACTTTTTAAAAATCACATCCATCAAATGCCCTCCTTCTCGAGCGACGCATTCTTGGAGTCGGTCGTTAACGTTCCGCATTGCCCGCTCAAGCACCTCACCAGGAATTGATGTGATTTCGTTGTGAATTGCTGCCTTCAACTCTTGAATGGTCCGGGGTTTGTTCATGTAGACCCTTGCTTTTAAATAGCCCCATAAGAAAAAGTCGCATACCGTGAGGTCCGGTGAGCGAGGGGGCCAATGGAAATCTCCATTACAAGAAATCAAACGGCCAGGGAACAGAGCGCGTACAGCTTGCATTGATATCCTAGCGGTATGTGCAGTTGCCCCGTCTTGTTGGAACCACATATTCTCCATGTCGTAATTGTTCTCTTCAAGTTGTGGGAGAAGAAATTCTTCAATCATATTCATATAACGAATTAACAGTAATCGCCTGCTCCCTTTCATTCTCAAAAAAGTAAGACCCAATTATCCCAACCTTAGAAACCCCACACCAAACCGTCACTTTGTCACTACGGAGAGGCCGTTGGTGTAGCTCTCTTGGGTTACTGTCGGCCCAGTAACGGCAATTTTGCTTGTTCACGTAGCCGTTAATGTGAAAGTGAGCCTAGTCAGACATCATGATAATCAGGTTTTCATCTTCCAGTAACTCCAATATCCGTTGGCTGCACTGAAGCCTTTGAAGATGGTCTGTTGGGAGAATCTTCTGGACAACCATGATTTTATAGGGGTGGAATTTCAATTCTTTGTTAAGAATCCTTTGAAGGCTCCGACGTGACATTCCAAGAGCTTGAGCACGACGTCTCGTTGATCGACGTGGGCTCGTCGAGACATCGCGTCTCACACGCTCCACGTTCTCAGGCGTCCTTATTGTTCGAGGTCTAGGCGTCCATTTTGGAGCACATGAACCAGTAGTGCGGAAATTATGCACCCAACTCAATATCGTATCTCGCTTAGGAGCACTACCGCGAGGTGGGATGTTGAAACACCGGCGAAAGGCACGCGTCACAGCAACAATTGACTCGTTATTGCGTATAAACTCTTCCACTGCGAAAACACGATGCTCAACGGACCACGTAGCCATCGCGACTGACTGTCAGTCTGCAACTGACACTTCCCGTCCCCCCACCACAGGACGAAGACCGCCGAACACCTGGCTCCCCCCCTCCAGACGTACAGTCCACTTCAAAACCACCCGATCCATCTGCGCCACCCTGTACAAATCGAAAAAATTTCAAACTACTTTTTATTCAAACTTGGTTTGATAAACAAATTTTAGCCCCAAATGTTCGTATGTAATACCACAAGAGGTTGGTTTTGGCCGGATATTTTTTTATTTAGACGAGTGCGTGGTTGCCTAGCAATTTTAACGAGACAAAACTTGGATGACAAAAACACGAGAGCGAAGCTCGAGTGTTTTTGTCTATACAAGTTTTCTCGAGTAAAATTGGAAAACCACGCACGAATTATTAAATGAAAAAATATCCTCCCAAAACCAAACCTCGAGTGGTATTTGATAAGATAATTCCATGACAAAGGTGTATTGTCATTCTAAAATCTGTCATCCGCTCTTGCAGCGTTGCCAATGTCCTATTAAATTTCTTTTAGTTTGTAGAAACGTTTCGCGCAACATTAATTTATATGCATTAGCAATAATTAATCAGTTACGCACTTTTAAATTAAACAGCAAACCGCTATTAGAAAGTGAGGATTATTTTTTCTCTTTATTGGGTCCAAATTGACGATTTACTTTTTTTGGTATTTAGCGACACTGTTAAATTTATATTACTTATAATTTCCTCCTTGGAAATTGTTCCGAAACGATTTGTGTGACAATTATGCATTACGTAGTGATTTGACGGATTGAACTTAACGTCACTAATTCAGCGCGATCGTACAGTCGTTGGCATGGAGAACGTAAATAAGATAATTTTAAAATATCCACTTGCATTTTTACTTCTGCGATTTTGTTTGTTAGCAAATATGCATGATTTTAGGTTGGAATGGAATTATCCCGCCAATTTTTCCGGCAAAAGACCTCTTCGCTTTCATACTCTCCTGGTACAAATCGAAAAAATGTTTCAACTATACTTTGGTCGAAAATTTCTGTTTTAAAAGAAGTTTGAAATGTTTTTCTGTTTATACCACGAGAATATAAGAGCGAGGTCTTTTGGCGCGAATAAGTTTTAACCATACTTTTGTCGAACAGATCTATTGTGGATCCCTGTTATCTTAGACAACGTGCCCGAGTTTCGCCTCTTTAATTAGTCCTATTAACCCTGACAGTGAGCCTTGGGTGTAGCTCTCTGCGCTTGGTTTAGTGTTGCCCAGCTTTAGGTATCTAACCCTTGCTAGGGCCTCACATTGGCACAGGATGTGGAGAGGGTCCTCCTCTTCTTCCTGGCAGAATCTACATATCGTATCCTCTGTCAGACCTATTTTGCTCATGTGTTTGTTGAACCTACAGTGTCCTGTCAGTAGACGTACTATAGCCTTAACCGTTTTCCTCTCTTGGTTGAGAAGATCGGTCGTAAAAGTCGGCGATTGTTTTTTGAGAAACCGTTTCGCCTGCCACTGCCCTAGTGTGTTCGTCCACCAAGTTTGAGTCTGTGTCTCCGTCCATTTTTTTATGGATTCACTAAATGCGGTTTTTGCGATACCGCAGGAGGGTTCCGGGCCAGTGAATGCGCTTGACGAGCCTTGTTTAGCCAATTTGTCTACTTTGTTGTTCCCTTGATGACCCTTGTATCCTGGGACACCCATACCATTGTCATTTTTTTGCGACCGCCCATTTCGTTACACAGTCCCACACTAGCTTGGAATCGACCTGTGTGGTGCTTAGTGCCCTTAGCAGCGCTTGGCTGTCCAAGAAAATAGCTATTGATCGACTTTTGTTGTCTTGCCTTGCTATTTCTCCAATGCAGAGGTGAACCGCGATCGCCTCTGAATGGAACACTGTGGTGTCCTTCGCCAGACTGACTGAAATCTTTGTCTCGGGTTTTGTGCTGTATATTTCGGCTCCGAATCCTTCATCTGTCTTTGAGCCGTCAGTATAACAGTTTGATTCCGTGTTGGTAGGTGGGCCATCCGCCCAATCTTCCCTCTGCGGAATCATCACATTGTATTTCCTGTCGAAATAATATTTCTTGATCATAGCATCGCTTGGCATTCCTGTTAGAAGGTTTGCATTTAGCCTTCGGTACTTTTTCCCGTGTGTCGGTTTATGAGTGCCTGTCTTTGCATTAGTCTGTTTGTTACGACCCTGGCCTCCCCTTGTATGGAGTGGTGGTAGGTTTAGGATGAATCCTAGGGCTGCTGTCGGGGTAGTGCTTAGGGCTCCTGTGACACTAAGCATGCTAGTCTTTGTGTGATTAGTGGATGATTAAAGTTCATTAGTCGTGGCGCATATTTGAATTTATTAAGTGTGTAAATTAAACAAGCAAAAACATAATTAACTCAGAAAACTTTACTAACATAACTAAACTAGATATTTATCTTAGCAAATAGACATAACATTTTAAGCTTGCTGCAATTGCTGACGAAAATCAATTTGCGCTAAATGATGTTAATTTTTTCAGCAACTTTAAATTTGTGATTTTATTTTGATATAATAATTTACTACTTATTATATCAAAATAAAATCACAAATTTAAAGTTGCTGAAAAAATTAACATCATTTAGCGCAAATTGATTTTCGTCAGCAATTGCAGCAAGCTTAAAATCACGTCCAAGCTCGACCAGGAAAATTTAAATTTGTCAAGTGAGTAAATTTAATAAGCAGAAATATATTTAATTCATAGAACTTTATTAACATAACAAAACTAGATATTTATCTTAGCAAATAGGACAACACAGAATAAATTATTATATCAGAATAAAATCACAGATTGAGTTACTAAAAAAAAAAAAATAAACAACACTCAACCGCTTTTACCTTTTCAAATTGCAGATATAAAACACGTAACTAAACTTTACAATCAACTCGAAAATGTTTACATTAACGCTTAAACAAATAGAATCAACACCATGGATGTAGCCAGGGGGAAGGTCAATAAATAAATACACTGACAAAAATATACGAGCCTGCCAAGTAACATCTTCATATCAAAAATTCTAACAAGTCTTTCACTATGCTCGCATTAATCACTTGGTGAAACATGATTAAGTTAGAATGTTTGATATAAACAAGTAACCAGCGGCTGCTGGTGGCCAACTTCATGTGAAACTAAAATGTGAATTTAATAAAGAAAACACTTGGTTAAATTTCACTAATATTTTGGTTTTTTATTCCAACTAGTTTCGACTTTGAGTCATTCTCATTGAGAATGACTCAAAGTCGAAAGTAGTTAAAATAAAAAACCAAAATATTAGTGAAATTTAACCAAGTGTTTTCTTTATTATGATTTAATAAAGAAAACACTTGGTTAAATTTCACTAATATTTTGGTTTTTTATTTAAATTAAGTTAAATATGTTTAAGTTTAAGTTAAATATGTTTCACCACGTGAAAGATGAGAAACTTGTTCAATGTGAAGGTAATTATTCCCAGAATTGAAAGGTAAGCTCGTTTTGCTACCAGATTTGTGTATTATTGACGCAATTCTGTGACGTAACGAGCATGGAAAAACGAAATGCATATGTAGTGAATTAAACCTAAGATTTTGTATCTTGGATTTGAGCCTCACATGAAGTTAGGCTGCCCGCCGTCGCTGCACGTAACATGTTTCCATGAAACAATCAAATAAGTTAGAATGTTTGACTTGGCAGGCTCGTATATAATATATAGGGTTTTTCGTTTGTGCTGCACTAAGTTCAACTGAGTTCAACTTTGTGGCGTCACCGGTTTATGTTAGTGTAAATGAGCTGAACTTAAAAATGTTGTCTGGTGCAGAAAACCCACGTTCAGTGCAGCTGAACTCGTAAAGTTTATGTAACGAACAAATTCAGTGCAGTGTTAAAAGTGCTGCATTAGTTCATTTAACTATCCTTATTTCATTTTGACGTTACAAAAAATGTGTTTCTCAAAACACGCTTTTCAATTTGATTTTCTATTCGAACCCTATTTTATTTTGACATTACAAAAAATGTGTTTCTCAAGACACACTTTTCAATTTGTTTTGCTATTCGTCAATTGGTTTATACAAGTAGTATCAAGTATAAAACCAAACTGAGTTCGCTATGATGTCTAAACTTAAGTAGGTGATATATATTTCGAATTGCACATTAAATCAGTGTTTTGTACGCGTGGCGCATGAAGTAAAATTTCGAGTTTAGAAAAGCCTGAAAATTTGGTTTGGTCGCGTAGCGCTACGCGCTACGCGACCAAACCAAATTTTCAGGCTTTTCTAAACTCGAAATTTTACTTCATGCTTAACCTAGGATTGGAAACCGACGTTAAAAACAAAATATAACACTAATAATTAACGTTTCTGCAACATGCAAACAACGTTTGGTAATAATTTTTGCCCTCCCTGGTAAAAACCTTGGCTATATTCATGATCAACACAAAATATTTAAAACTCTACATGTTAATCAACGCATTCGTTTCGGTCATTCGGAGAACACGTCTTGCAAATAAAATCCTCTTCCTCTTTGATATCGCGGATGGACAGTCCAACGCAAACGACGTGGAACCAACCCTCGCACGTTCCATCACACTGCACCCAATCCAGTTCTTCGCCATGCGGAAGCAAGCAATCCGCGGATGCAGCGCATTTATTCTCATTGTCTGATTCTTCAGAAAGATGGAACTCCTCATCGATGCGAAGCGGATTAATATTTTGTAAAGAATCCATGGAAGTTGAAGAAGAAGAACCACTGCTGGTTGTTTCCTCCAAAGGGATTAGATTTTTGAGAACGCGAACATCTTCCGGGTTCCTCGAGTTTTTGTTCCGCTTGTTTTCACCGTCATGATTTTTCTTCTGTTTCTTTACACTTTTATAAAGATCATATGGATGATTTCTATATTTCATTACGTTTTTATCCCGATTAGTGTTGCCTTTCATCACGTTTCCATCACCATCTTGACAATTCTTTTCTTCTATTACGTTACCATGCTTACTCTCGCCATTCTTCACGTATGCATCGAATTGGTGAGCATCATCCGAATCTGTCTTCTCTTTAGAGACTGATTGAAATTCCGTCTGCATGCCGCTATTCAATCTGCAGGAATTTTCATTTTCATCCAACTCGGTTTTTTTCGCAACCGTCTTCCAGTGTTTCTTCTTCCTACCCTGCTTGTTTTTGCCACGTTTCTGGTGTTCCTCATGCTTAAAATCCCCGCAGACGAACGAGATCAACCAAAGTGTTTGGTTCTCCTCCAAACTAACCTCCAGTAAATCACCCTCAACCAACAGGTCTTCGATTGCGCAGAGCGTACTATCACTCAAAGAAAGGTTATATTTTCCCCGCTTCAATTCCTCGTCTGAGATTTTGGTAACTTCTTCAATTACGTTCAAAATCCCCGCAACTTCCTGGGTTCTCAAAAGCCGCTCGGCACGCTCCAACCAATTCAAAGCGCGCCTCGCTAGGAACTGAAGCGCCTCGCCCTCGTACAAACGCAAATTGATCTTCGTCAGCGATTTGAGCAAGTTCGAAATCACGTCCAAGCTCGGGCGTTTCGAGCGCAGGCAACGCGGGCACAGAAATTTCGCGTAGGGTGAGTACAAATCAGCCCTTTTCGAGTACGCCTGTTTGGACAATTCGGTGAGTTCGGCGCAAGTGTCGTGGATAAAGTTTTTGCAGAGCTCGCAGCGCATCAGCACGCAGATTGTATTCTCGCCGCATTTGCAAGAGGGGGTGTCGATGCGTAAATTTTCCGCTCTGATCCTCTTCAGTTGGGCCAGCTCTTCCGCGGCGGCTTTTTCGAATAACGAAATCACCACATCTGGATCAGCGAAATTCGCATCGCCCATCGAATCGGCGCTTCTGGATGAAGCAGAATCGGTGATTTCATAAAAACTGGGCGGGCCGAGTTTTTCATAATCCAGGTCCATTTGCGGATCATCAACGGTGATTTGACTAAAATCCGAGTTTCTGGAAAAGGACGTATAACATGACTTGGCGCTTTTGGTAGAGGCAGATTTTTCAAAATTCCGATCGATTTCCGAATCGTCAACAATGATTAAACTAACATTGGAGTTTCTGGAAGAACTAGTATCTTTTTCCAAATCAACATCCATTTGCTGCGGATCACCAAAAGTGATGCTTGAACTTGAATTCCTAGCAGAGGCGGCTTTCTCTAAATTTAAATCAATTTTCGAATAATCGAACGAGGTTTCGCTTAAGTTTGCTTCTCTGTCGAACATTAGTTTATCAACATTTGACTTTGAACCAATTCTTCGATCGACAGTGTAAGATGGAATTTCACAAGTGGTTCCACTAGTTTTTGTATTTCTGGGAGACGTGTTGTTACTTAAACTAGCATTTGGTGAGGAGATAAGTCCAACATTTGTTTCACCCATGTTAGCCCGTGTTGAAGATTGTATTCCAAAAGCGTTCCGACTAAAATTGTCGCCTTTAGAAGGAGTATTTTCGAAAATATTTTCACTCAAATTAGCGGAGTGAATTTCAAAATCGGTGTTTTCAGGAGGGCAAATTTTAATAAACCCTCCATCTAAATTAGTTAAAGATGTAACTCGAAAACTGTTTCCACTCAAATCAGAGCAACTTTTTGGGGTCTTCTCACTAAAACCAGAGAATCTAGAAGAACCAATTTTATATGCATTCTCATTCAACTCAGAGAATCTTGGAGAACCAATTTTATATGTCTTCTCACTGGAATCAGCGAATCGTGAAGAACTAATTTTCTCACTTAAATCAGCGCTTCTGGCAGAGCAGACTTCCAAAGTATTTTCGCAACAATTAGAAGATTCCATTTGATTGAAATTAGTATTTCTAGAAAACAGGGTAATTTCACTTAAATCAACGTCTGTACAAGAGCGATTTTCATAAATATTTTCGAGCACTTCCCTCAGCTTAAAATTTCTAGGAGACAGAATCTCCAACAAATCGCAATCCCCGCTCTTGGCGAAAACCTCGGCCGCGTGCTTCAACCACAAGTCCGCCTTTAAAACCCCCCGCTTCAGACAATCGACCTCCTCAAAGTGGAACACGATCTCCTCACTTTGCCTCAAGCAACCTTCGATGGTCTGCAAAAACGGGTAATAATCCCACGAGTTTATTTCGTTCAAACGCAACAACAACTCCCGCGATTTATTAACTTGATCGATCAGCGAATCCTGCGTGTGCGAGCATAACCTCAAATCGTCGGCTTCTTTGAGTAGATCCACTGCTTCTGCAACCCCCTGGAAATTATTTCCTTCCATCAGAGCTTTAGCGCGTTTTTCCCAACCTAGCACGCGCTCCAACTCCTCGAAACTGATGTTGGGGAGTATCGCCCCTTTCAAACACAACTCCTTGGTATCGTTGACATCCACGGAATCCTTCTCTCTGATACAAGCGGCGACGTCCTGTATCCATTTCAGTTGCTCGCACCTTTTCCGTAACGTTTTCAAACCCGGGAGATTTTTGAGTTCCAGCCTGCACTCCTGGAGGAAGTCGAGCACGTCTTTTTGAGTGTAATCGCCGCTTTCTAGAAGCAAGTTTTCCAACATTTCAGCTTGTCGCAGAATTGCCATCAGGTAGATGCGTTCTTTGATGATGTAAGGTATTTTTTTGATTGCCTCGTTTAGGACTTTCAGCTCGCGTAGAGAAAGAACTGTGGTTTTGGGTAAAGATGCGTTTTGGTAATCTTTGTTGTTTTTGTCAAGTAAAACACTATAGGGTTTGTTGTAATTATGATCATTTTTGACGTTATCATATGTGTTGCTTTTACTATCAATGTCGTCTTTATCATAAGTGTTGCTTTTAGCATGATTGTCTGTATCATAAATGTTGCTTTTAGCATGGTTGTCTTTACCATCATTGTTGTTTTTATCATTTGTGTTGTTTTTAGAATGGTTGTCTTTACAATCACTGTTGCCTTCATCAAGAGTATTGTATTTAACATGGTTATCTTTAGCATGATTGTGATTTTTATGTTTATTGTTGTCTTTACCATGAATGTTGTCTTTGTCTTCGAACAGTTGCAACATTTTAATTTCCTCTTCATCCAATCGGACTCTTTTTATGATGTTTACGTAGAATTCCACCCCTAGAATGGCGTGGCTAAATTGTTTTATTATAATATTATTGGCGAGACCTTTCTTCGCCCAACCCTCGCCTTCCGATAGAAGGGTTTTGAGATCTTGCAGGGTGGGGATAGCGACTGGATTTTGATCAAGGTGCCTGTAAAAATAAATGCTTGTGTTATCGGTCCTAGATTTCTTTTGGAAATACAAGTTGATGGTTGTGCTAAGGAAAGAGGCAGTAGATATTGGGTGTTGGAAAGAGAGATGTTATGTGCAGATTATGTGAAATGGAGGTAAAGGAACATTCAACAAGTGCAGAGTATCGAGTTCAGAAGTAAGGGGAGTAAGGCAATATGGGGTAGTACAATAAGCCACCTAGTGTATTCGTGTTAGCGTGGTGGGTGAAAAGATTTTCTCCATCTTGTAAAGGTCACACATCATTGGTGCCCCGTTTCGACGATAAGGGCAATGTTTAGATAGATATATACTGGATATTCATTATTGGCTGAATCCTCAAAAGAGGAGACGGTACAGAGGCTCGCAAACGTAGATCAAAATATCTAACATCCCAGATTTTAAGCATCTCAGGTTTACAATATTTCATTCTGTTGACAGTCGCTCCGCCTGCGCCTTTTTTGCGTATCATTCTCATTCAACGAGCTCACCCACCCCGCTAACACTATACAACCATATAATCAATAGGTACACTATATAAACCATTTCAAAAACTTACTCGTAAGTGCCTTGATCAAATATTCCCCACTCCTCTTGCAGATCAACGTCCCTCAGACTTAAAAACGACTTAACCCTCCTCAACCAGTCATCATAAGCTCCGGCCTTGCTATTCAAACTTTTCAACAGGGGAATGAACTCATCCAGCGTGTACCTGTAAAGCAGAGTCAGCTTGGTGCGAGGGCACTCGCAGAAACTCCCGCAGTGCTTTAAACAGAGCAAAACGTCCCTGTTGCAATCACAAACAACAGCCGATGTGAAACAAGTCGTCTTGCACGCCTCGCACTGCCTCTGGTCATCGTCTTCGGAATCGAAATAAAACTTCTTGGCCTTCCTCACCCCGATTTTCAACAGTTTTTTCCTAAACTCGATTTCAATCTCGACCAACTTGAGCATGTCCGCGTATGCAGCCGCGGCTTCGCTGATGCTCAGCTCCGCGCAGCGCTCGGCCATTTTGCAGACGAGCTCGTCGTGGGAGAACACGCAGAATCTGTGCAGTTGGGAGTAGTGCAGCACGCAGGACCGCCCCATTTTGATCCAATCAGCCGGGGCGAAATTAACAGCCTCAGCGAAGTTGTACCCTTGGTTGAAACCGGCGTGGTACGCCCGCGGGAACGTCACGATGAACTCCCCGGCGTTTTGATCGGTCCTGTAGACTTTAACGCCGGAGTGCATTAGAGTGTTGGGATTCATCATGGTGACTAGTTGGTGGAGCAGGTCGGGTTGGTTTTGGAAGAGTTCGGGCGCGGATGATTTCATGACGTCCTCGAAGAGGTCGGCCTGGGCGCCGGAGACGCCGTACCAGGTTTTTGGCTCGCCCCAGTGGAGGTAGTTGATGGAGTAGGTCCAGTGGTCCTCGTTGTGCCAGCAGAAAGTGGAGAAGCACATGCCGATGTACATCCAGGGGATCGTCATGCCTGATATGCCTAGGAATCGGGGATTCGAAATAGATTTCAGTATATAGTGAAATTCGGGAGAGAAGTACTATGACTCATTGATGTGGAATGTGTGGTTCACATTTTTTAGAGAGTATGCCGACAGTTGTATCTGCAACGGTTTTTCTTAGTTGTGTCAAATTTTGACGTTACATGAATAAATCATACTGTTTAGGTCGCGAGTATATTAGTGTTCTTTCTTTTAGAAAAGCTTTAAATCATAACTTCTTGTGAATTTTTTCTTTTGAGTATACATATCCCAATTACAGGTTGTACATTTTTAAATATTCGTGGTTTTGTTAAAAAAGGGCAATTTGAAGTTTAAACGAGTGTTTTCCACTCCCAGGTTAAGCATGAAGTAAAATTTCGAGTTTAGAAAAGCCTGAAAATTTGGTTTGGTCGCGTAGCGCGAAGCGCGGAGCGACCAGACCAAATTTTCAGGCTTTTCTAAACTCGAAATTTTACTTCATGCGCCACGCGTATAAGACACTGATTTCAAGCGAAGCTTACTCGTTCACAATATTTCAGTGCTTTCAGTGTTTAATACGGGTGGCGCATGAAGTAAAATTTCGAGTTTAGAAAAGCCTGAAAATTTGGTTTGGCCGCTCCGCGCTTCGCGCTACGCGACCAAACCAAATTTTCAGGCTTTTCTAAACTCGAAATTTTACTTCATGCTTAGTCTGGGAGTGGAAAACACTTGTTTTAAGCTTCGAATTGAACTCTAAAAAAAAGCGTATGGATATGTATACCTAATAGAATATTCCCTGTATGTATACTTAAAAACCATGGGACACCTCTTGTGAATCGTACCTTACAGTGATTTTTTCTTTTAAATATATTTTTAGGTACATATGCACTACCTGAACCCTTACTTCATGCTTAGTCTGGGAGTGGAAACCCTTGTTTAAAGCTTCAACACTGATCTCTTAAAAAAACGATTTACAGCATATCCGCTGTAATTGGGATATTTATACTTAAAAGAATAACTCTCTGTATTATATTATAATTAACTTCTTCAGAAGTGTCTGCATCCACACCCTAGCCTTATCACTTCACTTGACTTACCTTTCTGTACGAACCTAAGTGCGGACCCCTCCAACAGCGGCGTGTTGTTCAAGTTCCAAGCCGACCCGGCGTATTCCTTCCCGTACTCCATGCCAGACGTCGGAAAACCCGATCCGTGATCGACCGTGTGCAAATCTGCTCCGTATTCCACCGTAACATCCTCCTCGATCAACGACACAATCCTCCAAAACTCGGCCTCCACCACCCGGGTGGGTATAACGTGCCCGGGTTTACGAAAGTACTCGCTCTTAAACCGATCCGCCATCTCGCCGAACTGGTGCAGATCGTAGGTTTTCTGCGCCTGTTCGAACCCGAAGGTCTCTTCGGTTTGGACGATTTCCGCTATCACGCACTGCGGGCAGAACCAGTTACCCTCCGGGATTTCCAGAAGCACGGGGTTTAAGCAGTAAGTGTGGTACTTTTCCTTGCAGCCGTGACAGGAGAGGAATTTTCGCGTGTTGTGGCCGGAGTTGCAGTTGTGGCAGGTGGGAAGTCTGGTGGGATTAGTCTTGTAGTTTCGCATGTTCTTGTTGTTGTTTTGTTTGGATTCTGACAAAATGGAAGCGCTGGTTCTAGAGTTGTTCGCAGGTAATGGTCTGATGTCCGTTAGTTTGGGGAACTTTCTGTAAATTCCATCGTTTGTATCCTCATTTCTATTCTGCTAATGGAACATAAAAGACACAAGTATATGTATATGATATGCAACTCATTTCTTTTAATAAAAACAAAATAGTTCTTATTAGAGATTTTGTTTTCAATTTGTATCGCATGTTCAATAAAATAAAACCTCTAGTGTGCCATGATTTAATCTTTTTTTTTTTAATTTAGGTTGGCTACACGCTTTAAGAATTGACATATAAAACGTCAGACATTATAATTTTAATGTTTAATATCAGAGGTGCCAACCTAGAATATTTTCCATGGCACTCTAGAGATTTTTTTTTATTGAACATACGATATTATGTATTGAGTTAAGTTTAGTTTGAGCTAGCAGTGTCACTAAAATGGGGAATATTAAAGTAACCTAAAAATAAAGTATGAGGACACTTTTCCCATGATTTTTTTCCAATGGACATTTTTCCCATGACTATTAGATTTCCCATGATTTTTTCCCACAGCTATTACTTCTGATTCGATTTTCATGTTGTCGAACATTTCAAGTATTTCGAATACTTCGAACTTCCTAACCTGCGTTTGTCATAGCATTTGTCATTCGTTCACCATCATTCGTATCAAAATTAACCAAATTATGGCGGGAGCTTTATTACCAATTACCCTGGAGCTTATAGAGAATGGAAGAGGCGGCCGGTTTCTGCACATCGACGGCTATCTATACTACAAGCATTCCGTCACGAAAAAAGGTCTCGTCAACTGGAGTTGCCGGAAAAAGGGTCACTGCTATGCCAGTGCGCAAACAACCGCTATATCGAGTACCCAGCTCCTCCTTACTCGGGGAGGCCCAATGGTTTCTGAGCATCTAGGCCACGCACCTAATCTCGAAGAGGTCGAAGCTGTTCGTGTCGTGCGGGCCATCAAACGAAAGGCTGCTGAACATCCTGAGATGCCCCCTGTCCAGGTTATGCGTACTCTGGTTGGCGTGCCGAGTAGCGTTTTATCGCAGTTGCCAAGCAGACCGAATATGCGGAAGGCCATTACGCGGGAAAGACTAAAAGATATGCCGGCAAATCCAGTTGCGATGGATGATCTTGCTGGTATTCCGGATAAATATAGAGTCACTCTACTGGGTTATTATTGCGTTGATACACTTTGACTTTAACTTCGACTTTTCTTTCACTTTTACATTAAATTACAGGCGAAAATTTCATTTTATACGATTCTTATGAAGACGATGACTTCGATTTGGCATCTGGACGCGTTATCGTTTTTGGAACAGCTGAGAATTTGAGGAAACCTTAGAAATGCAGAACGTGGTTCGTCGACGGAACTTTTAAAGCAGCCCCTACAATTTTTACTCAGCTCTTCGCAATTTTGGGATCCATAGACGACATCGGTCAAGAAACCGCCCTTCCCTTTGTGTACGCTCTGCTGGCAACGAAAGATGAATCAGCGTACAGAAAAGTCTTCGATGTCGTCGAATCACAATGTATAGAACTGGGCCTGCCATTTCGCCCTCCTCAAATTCTCATGACCGATTTCGAACTCGCCATCATCAATGCGGCCTCCAAATCGTATCCGACAGCAGATGTAAAAGCGTGTTTTTTCCATATGACGCAGTCGATTTTTAGGCGCGTTCAAGCGGAAGGTTTGCAAATCAGATACAATGACCGGGAAGATCGCTCCATAAAGGAGGCATCGTTCCATCGGATAAGGTTGCAGAGATGTTCGACATCTTCGCAGAACAGGCTCCTGACGATTTCATGCCCCTCGTCGACTATTTTGAGTTAAATTATATTCGCGGAAAACCTGCCAGGGGACGTAGAAAGGCCGTTACTGTTCGGTATCATCCTTCGTTATGGAATCAGTATGATTCGGTGCTAAATCATGTAGCTAGGACGAACAACATTAGCGAAGGATGGCACAATCGTTTCCGCGTGATCACTGGCAAAAATCATCCCAGTTTATACGCTTTTCTGACGGAAATACAGAAGGAACAGTCGGATACTGAGACGATGCTGCGGCAGTCGGCCCTAGGGCAAAAAATTAAAAGGAAACAAGGGCCTAACCGAAAAATAACCGAGGACAGGATTTTCAACATCGTCTCAAAATTCGAAGATTATACAGACGGCGAAGACATTTTAGAATACCTTAGACTGATTGTATACAATATAGAATTTTGATTAGTTACACTTGTCTTTGTATACAATTTGCACTTTTTTAATAAAATGATATTATTGGAAAATAGTTTTATTGGAAAATAGTATCATTGGAAAATGTTATCACGGGAAAAATGGCATGGGAAAAAAATCCTGGGAAAAACGGCATGGGAAAAGTGTACCCCAATCAAAAATAACACTGATTTATCATATATGAAACCTTCAATTAAATCTAAAAACATAGCGAGCAGAGTGTCTGAAGGAATGTACACTACCAATATAAAAAATACATTGAACTGGTTTAACTCTGAACTTGAGTTCAAAGTGACATTAGAACAAGAGGAACTGTCATCTCGAACTTAAGTTCAGCTTGAACTTGAGTTGAACGTTTTTGGGGTAACTTGGCCTTAGTGTTCAATACAAAAATTCGAAATTTAAACGTTCGTAAGATACCTTATTCCCCTTGATGAAGATCTCGAACGGATACAGCAGCTTCTCGTAGGACGACCTCAGGATCAAGTCGAAACCCCTCCACATGGGGAACCCCATGCACATTGCAATCGCCCCCCAGCGCCTTCCCTCTTTAACCGCATCGTAACCCCCCTCCTTCTCAACCAACCTGTACAGCGTGTACAAATCGAGCGCGTGTTTGTCCACCAGCGGAATCTTCAACAAAAACCCCTCCAACTCCCAAAACTTCGCGATCTTATCCAGGAAATTCAGCTTCACCCTGGTCCTGGCCTCCAGCTCGTTGAGTTTCTGCACGCGGGGGGTGAATCTCAGTTTGTCGACATCGGCGGCGAACGGCGGTTGCCAATTGGGGGGCGGGATTATCTTGCAGATGCCGTGTTTTTCCGCAGAGGGCCGGATTTTCTCGATGTAGGTTAAGGGGTTGGCGAATTCCGCTTCCGTGGGGCGGAAGATCGGCGCCTCCGGCGGGGGCATGAAGAGATTGTCCTTTCGTAGCATTGAAGCTTGAACGTAAAACAATTTTCAGAATTCAGTTGATCAAACCCAATGAGCAAAAAACAAACAAACAACATGTTAGCAACTTTGCAGTGGCGTATTTATAGGGGGGCCTGGAGGCCTGGGCCCCCCTTTTAACTTAAAAAATAATATAATCATTATTTAAAATAATATACATAGTTAACAGAAATATATATATAATATACATAACAGATGTATGATGTATGCTATGAATATGTGTAACATTTGTTTTAGAATCGTCTTAATGGATTGGTAGTCTTAAATGTTCAAAATGTTCATCGACAGCATAAAATCGATTTACAGAGAGTTTTAGATAATTTAGCGAGGCAAAAGAATAGACATTTAAAAATATTATTGTAAAATTTTGGCTATACATTAAGTTATTATACAGAGAGTTTTATGTAACACCGAACATTTTCATAACGAGAATGTTTCTTTTAAGTATACATATGCATTTCGTTGTTCATTTTCCGACGCTCGGTTTGTTAAGAGAATTCAATTAGAACTTTAAACGAGTGTTCTCTACTCCCAGGCAAAGCATGAAGTAAAATTTCGAGTTTAGAAAAGCCTGAAAATTTGGTTTGGTCGCGTAGCGCGAAGCGCGGAGCGGCCAAACCAAATTTTGAGGCTTTTCTAAATTCGAAATTTTACTTCATGCGCCACGCGTATTAAACACTGAAAGCACTGAAATATTGTGAACGAGTAAGCTTCGCTTAAAATCAGTGTCTTTTACGCGTGGCGCATGAAGTAAAATTTCGAGTTTAGAAAAGCCTGAAAATTTGGTTTGGTCGCTCCGCGCTTCGCGCTACGCGACCAAACCAAATTTTCAGGCTTTTCTAAACTCGAAATTTTACTTCATGCTTAACCTCGGAGTGGAAAACACTCGTTTAAACTTCAAATTGCCCTCTTTTAACAAAACCACGAATATTTAAAAATTTACAACCTGTAATTGGGATATGTATACTCAAAAGAGAAAAATCACAAGAAGTTATGATTTAAAGCTTTTCTAAGAGAAAGAACACTAATATACTCGCGACCTAAACAGTATGATGTATTCATGTAACGTCAAAATTTGACACAACTAAGATAAACCGTTGCAGGCCAAACCAAATTTTCAGGCTTTTCTAAACTCGAAATTTTACTTCATGCTTAGCCTGGGAGTGGAAAACACTTGTTTAAAGCTTCAAATTGAATTTTCCTAATAAACCGAGCGTCGGAAAATGTTCAACGTATGCATATGTATACTTAAAAGAAATATTCTCGTTATGAAAATGTCTGTATACAGACTTACTAAAATGAAAGATATATTACTATATAAGTTTCCCTAGCCTAAATTCCTAAATACGCCACTGGAACATTGTAACAACGTTGTTTTAATGTTGATAAAACATTACTTGAATGTGGGAATGTGCTTAACCTACCTTTTTACACTTACAATAAAATCACACAGGGTTTCAAAGCAAGGGTTCATTTAGCAAAAGAAGAAACATCATAGTTTAGTTTTAAAGAAATCACGTTGAGAAACACATATTTTCGATTTTTAATTTCCCAAATTTACCGGTATAAATTTGACTCACGAATGACACCCTCTTCTTTTTTTTTTAAGAAACAAATTATTCGCACAACAAATCCTCAATGTTCTGTATGTTTGTATAACTCACAAATTAGTTTATATATTTAACGATTAACACTCACGAATACAATTTACGTCTTTTTTTGCCGTTTGTGATTAAAAACCGCGACCAAACCAAATTTTCAGGCTTTTCTAAACTCGAAATTTTACTTCATGCTTAGCCTGGGAGTGGAAAACACTCGTTTAAAGCTTCAAATTGAATTTTCCTAATAAACCGAGCGTCGGAAAATATTCAACGTATGCGTACGTATACTTAAAAGAAATATTCTCGTTATGAAAATGTCTGTATACATACTTACTAAAATGAAAGATATATTACTATATAAGTTTCCCTAGCCTAAATTCCTAAATACGCCACTGCAACATTGTAACAACGTTGTTTTAATGTTGATAAAACATTACTTGAATGTGGGAATGTGCTTAACCTACCTTTTTACACTTACAATAAAATCACACAGGGTTTTAAAGCAAGGGCCATTCATTTAGCAAAAGAAGAAACATCATAGTTTAGTTTTAAAGAAATCACATTGAGAAACACATATTTTCGATTTTTAATTTCCCAAATTTACCGGTATAAATTTGACTCACGAATGACACCCTCTTCTTTTTTTTTAAGAAACAAATTATTCGCACAACAAATCCTCAATGTTCTGTATGTTTGTATAACTCACAAATTAGTTTACATATTTAACGATTAACACTCACGAATACAATTTACGTCTTTTTTTGCAGTTTGTGATTAAAAAACGCGACCAAACCAAATTTTCAGGCTTTTCTAAACTCGAAATTTTACTTCATGCTTAGCCTGGGAGTGGAAAACACTTGTTTAAAGCTTCAAATTGAATTTTCCTAATAAACCGAGCGTCGGAAAATGTTCAACGTATGCATATGTATACTTAAAAGAAAAATTCTCGTTATGAAAATGTCTGTATACATACTTACTAAAATGAAAGATATATTACTATATAAGTTTCCCTAGCCTAAATTCCTAAACACGCCACTGCAACATTGTAACAACGTTGTTTTAATGTTGATAAAACATTACTTGAATGTGGGAATGTGCTTAACCTACCTTTTTACACTTACAATAAATTCACACAGGGTTTTAAAGCAAGGGCCATTCATTTAGCAAAAGAAGAAACGTCATAGTTTAGTTTTAAAAAAATCACGTTGAGAAACACATATTTTCTACTTTAATTTCCCAAATTTACCGGTATAATTTTGACTCACGAATGACACCCTCTTCTTTTTTTTAAGAAACAAATTATTCGCACAAAAAATCCTCAATGTTCTGTATGTTTGTATAACTCACAAATTAGTTTACATATTTAACGATTAACACTCACGAATTACAATTTACGTCTTTTTTTGCCGTTTGTGATTAAAAAATAAAAAAACACGTCACTCACATGCATTCACCGATAATGTTCACTGTTTGTTCTTAGAATTTGCAAATGGTGTTTTCTCGAAGATGTACCCCGTTTTTGCAATTCTTAATTCTTCACACCTGAAACGCTTTTTTTCTAACTCACAACTTCCTATTTCTTCTACAACGGAAACGAGTGCTCGCTTGTGCGTTCGTTAACGTTGCGAAACAAAAATGGGAGAAAAATAAACGAAAAACATGGCCTCCAATGATGGCGGATGAATTTTATGTTAGTGCATCATGTCGTATTAAAAACGATTAATTAATTTCTTTGTTTGTTGGGTGGGTTTTTGTAGAGTGGTGAGAATTGTGTTTCTGCTTTGGTTTCTAACATTTGATCTTATCCGATAAAGTGAATAATCACTGCAGGTTGCTGTAATATAGTTCGACTATTTGGTACGAGGTGGCGACACTCGTATGTTTTTCGCTGGGGTTTTGTTTTATATTTTCCGATTTATGTGAAATGTGCTGGTTACGTGAGAGTGCTGAAAATACTATTCTAATTGAAATGCTGTAACTAATAAAAGTACATGAAATTTGTATCTTCTGTTGACTATAAGCAAAACTGAAGCATAAAGCCTTACAACTTTGACGAAGTTTATAAAATTATGATAATAACAGTTGAAAGATCGTGCATTTTGAGATTTCCCCAATTTCCTGTTTTTTTTGTGTACATTTCCGTTTAAACGTTTAATCTATGTATCTATTTATATTCTTACAGCTTTACGTTTGACTTTATTATAAAATTTCATAAAATGTGGGCAAATTTGGAAATATGGATGTTTAGAATAATGTTGAACGTAAAAGTAATAATTTTGTATTTTTGCTTACAAATTTCATTTGTCAAGTCCCTATAAATGAAATTTATAAGCAAAAATATAAAATTATTATTTTTACCTTCAACATTATTTCTCTTAACTAGGGATGTTCCGATCCCAAAAATGTATCGATATTGAGAATCGTTTATGTCTTATAGTAAAATATGGATGAAGATGCAAGGGATTGGTGTAAAAAATGCAAAAAGTGTTGCAGATGTAAGACGTCTTTTTTAAACTCGAAATTTTACTTCATGCTTAGTTTGGGAGTGGACAACACTCGTTTAAAGCTTTTAAATTAACCTCTTAAAAAAAACTACGAATATCCAAAGATTTACAGCTTGTAATTGGAATATGTATACTTAAAAGAAAAACTCCTTGTATATGAGTTTTCATAAGTTAAGATGCTCAATGCTCAGTAAGGAAATTCACCGAAGTTTATTTAATAACTGCCAAACAGAGCTGGGCAGGATTCGAATCATTCAGGATTCGAATCCTTTTAGAGGATTCAAAAGAGGCATTCGAATACTTTAGATAAACTGGATTCGTGATCCGGATTCGTTACATTTTTTTAAGAGGATTCGTATTCGAATCCAAATGCGGGTGATTCGAATCCAAATGCGGGTGATTCGAATCCTCATAAAAGAATTCGAATCTCTATAAAAGGATTAGAATATTTATAAAAGGATTCGAATACTTACAAAAGGATTTGAATACTTACAAAAGGATTTGAATACTTAGAAAAGGATTAGAATAGTCAAAAATAATTCGAATTAATCGTGAGGATTGACATGAAAAATTTGTTTTGTATGTTTTTAAATTTCTCGTTAAATCACTGTTTTATACGCGTGGCGCATGAAGTAAAATTTCGAGTTTAGAAAAGCCCCGTGAAAATTTGTCTCGGGTCGCTGCGCGACCCTCGACAAATTTTCTACGCGGGGCTTTTCTAAACTCGAAATTTTACTTCATGCTTAATCTGGGAGTGGACGACACTCGTTCGAAAGTGATATAATTAAAAATCAAGTAAATTGATGATTTGTCTCAAATTTGACAGTTTGATAAATTTTTGTCAGATTTGAGATTTTTAATTGTTTTTCGGTAATTTCGCTAAATATGAGATTTTGATGAATTTCTGTCAACTTTGACAATTTGATAAATTTCAATGATTTCCGTCAAATTTGACATTTTTAATTGTATTTTAAATAATTCCGTCAAATATGATATTTTTAATATCACTGGTCGGCATGAAAATCGGCCCTGACACCATTCCTGCTGATTCTTATGTAAAATGACCTCCTGAATCCGAATATGACCCCCGTTTTCCCCTATCACCTACCGTTTTTGGGGGAGGCCCCCCCACCTATTTTTATCACTTTTCGATAATTTGGAGGGATGAAAAGGATTATTTTAGCCTTTACGTTTCTTCTGAGGGGCTAGAGAGGTGAAAAGTTCCAAAACATGAACATTTGTAGCAAGGAGGTAGATTTGGGGGGGGGGGGGGGATTTGCCCCCTTAAATTGTAAAAAAATCCTTAAAAATGATCGAATTTTCCGTTTTTTTCGCAGTTTTTTCACTTATTTTCTACATATTCCAGCTTCTATCCCCCCTCATCCTCCCCCAAACAATAAAAATATATAGCAACAATAATAGAAATATATAGCAACAATAATAGAAATATATAGCAACAATAATAAAAATATATAGCAACAGTTCGGAAGATTCACTGTACCACGCTGGCGCTCTCAATACCTCGCGCGCACAGGTTTGCCCAGGAATGTTCATGCTTTGACAGGTTTAAACTTGCATTGCTCTTGTCACTATAGACCTGCACTGTAATCCTTATCTTCCCTCAGTACATCTCTAGCGATCGTAGAGTCAACTTGTCGGTGCTCTTTCCAAGTTGTTTAAATTGTGTATAACGGTAGACATTTTTTAATTCCGGCTTTTTCCAAGCGAATTACAGTACGTGAGTGTGAGTTGTGATTAATATCGAGCATTTATTTACTGTTTAATTATGCCACGCGAGTGTAAAAATCATCCCGATAGCTTCTGCTATGTTTGCGGGGAATTGACTTTAAAAGCGCAACGAAAACCCCTTTCTCCGCTTCTTAAAACTGCTTATAAATGTTACTTTGATTGCCAAGTTGGCGATCAGGACAAGAATTGGGCTCCAACAGTTTGCTGCACTACTTGTTACAGTAGCTTGACCAAATGGCTCAAAGGTACCCGTAAAGCAATGCCATTTGCTGTGCCCATGGTTTGGCGCGAACCTCGCTGTCATCTCACAGATTGTTACTTTTGTATGACTTCCACCGTCGGGTTATCTAGCAAAAGTAAGCATACAATTCAGTATCCTAATATCCCTTCAGCTCTAAGACCAGTTCCTCATAACGAATCTTTGCCAATCCCAGTGCCCCCAAAAACCTATACTCTAGAGCCAGAAACGGATTTGAAAGACTTTGAGCCACAGCCTGGACCATCTTATGATACGATCACCGATGATGAAGAGTGTTCTGTTGATTCAGCTCATCGAAAACCTCACCTCGTTACTCAGTCGGAATTGAATGATCTCGTCAGGGATTTGGAGTTACCTAAGAGTAAATCTCAACTTCTTGGATCTCGACTTCAGCAGTGGAATCTCTTAGAAAAGGGTGTAAAAATCTCTTCTTACAGGACCAGGCAGTCAACCCTGAAATTACTTTTTTCGGCAGATGAAGGCTTAGTGTTCTGCCCTAATTCAAATGCATTGATGATAGAACTGAAGATGCCATGTGACCCAGACAAATGGAGAGTGTTGATAGACTCATCAAAGACAAGCTTGAAAGTTGTCCTATTGGCCAATGGGAATGAGTTACCATCACTCCCGGTTACATACTCTGTGGATATGAAGGAGACGTACGAAAACATCAGCCGGATCCTTGATAAAATCAAATACCATGATTATAATTGGAAACTTTGCGCTGACTTAAAAGTTGTTGCTCTACTCATGGGCCTGCAATCGGGCTTCACAAAATACTGCTGCTTCCTATGCGAATGGGACAGCCGAGCCCGAGACAAACATTACATCGTACGGAACTGGCCTCTGCGAGAAAGTTTTACTCCCGGTCAGAAAAACGTCGCTCACGATCCTCTGGTCCCGAAGGAAAATATTTACTTGCCGCCTTTGCACATCAAACTCGGATTGATCAAACAGTTTGTGAAAGCAATGGACAAGACCGGTGATGCATTTCAATTTTTAAAAACTAGATTCCCTCGTCTTAGTGAGGCTAAAACCAAGGAAGGAGTTTTCGTGGGCCCCCAGATTAGACAACTTTTCCAAGATTCGACGTTTATTGAACACCTGAATCGAAAACAAAAACGAGCTTGGATTGCATTCCAAAAGTTGTGTGAGAACTTTTTGGGTAACAACAAAAGTGATGATTATGTCGCTCATGTCGAGGAATTGCTGTCAGCGTACAAGGCCATGTGGTGTAACATGTCTCTTAAAGTGCATTTCCTTCACTCACACCTGGACTTCTTCCCTGAAAAGGGAGCAGTTTCGGACGAACACGGGGAACGGTTTCATCAAGACATCTCTAAGTTCGAGAGGAGATTTTCGGGGAAGTGGAATGCGAGCATGTTAGCAGAGTACTGCTGGTTTTTGATACGAGAAACTTCTACCTCAGGGTACAAAAGGAAAGCAAGCACCAAATGAAGGTACTTATCTTAGTTATTTATTATTCTTTACATTTATTATTTTACATTTATTATTTTACTTTTTATTTATTATTCTTTACAGCTAAAATAATCTTTTTCACCCCTCCAATGGATGGGGGAAACGGGGGGAGTATTGAGAGCGCCAGCGTGGTACAGTGAATCTTCCGAACTGTTGCTATATATTTTTATTATTGTTGCTATATATTTTTATTATTGTTGCTATATATTTTTATTATTGTTGCTATATATTGTTGCAATATATTTTTATTATTTGGGGGTGTTTGGGGGAGGATGAGGGGGAATGGAAGCTGGAATATGTAGAAAATAAGTGAAAAACTGCGAAAAAAACGGAAAAAATTGATCATTTTTAATGATTTTTTTACAATTTAAGGGGGCAAATCCCCCCCCCCCAAATCTACCTCCTTGCTACAAATGTTCATGTTTTGGAACTTTTCACCTCTCTAGCCCCTCAGAAGAAATGTAAAGGCTAAAATAATCCTTTTCATCCCTCCAAATTATCGAAAAGTGATAAAAATAGGCCTCCTCCGAAAAAGGTGGGTGATGGGGGAAAACGGAGGTCATATTCGGATTCAGGAGGTCATTTTACATAAGAATCAGCAGGAATGGTGTTAGGGCTCGAAAAAAATTTTTTTTCGCAGACCAGTGTATTCGACGATAAAATGATAATTTTGACGTAAATCGATTTTATCAACACGCCGAATTGTTGACGTTTTTGATATTTTATATACTTTCGAGATGACATTTTGGTCATTTTGATGTTTTTGGCAATTTTAAATAATTTTGACATACTTTGATAACTTTTAAAACTGAAAACAGTTTTAATATGTTTCATATTTTTAACTTCACTTGAAATCAGTGTTTAATACGCGCGGCGCATGAAGTAAAATTTCGAGTTTAGAAAAGCCCCGTGAAAATTTGTCTCGGGTCGCTGCGCGACCCTCGACAAATTTTCTACGCGGGGCTTTTCTAAACTCGAAATTTTACTTCAAGCTTAGTCTGGGAGTGGAAGACACTCGTTCGTAAATTGTCGAATTACCATAAAGTTGTGTATTTATCTTCAAAAAAATCTTTTTCGATTTATTGAACAAAAACAAAAGCGTGTTAGGGTAAAAGTGGTTTATGATTTCGTTGGCTACAAAGAAACATTGTTTGATTTAGACGTCGAAAGCCATAATCGGTGAGTTGTTGATCTCCACTAGATTTTTTAGTTTATAATTCAAAAACAAAAGAGCTGAGGTGAAAAGTATTTAGGTAAAAGAGGTTTATTTTTTCATTGGCTACAACTTTTGTTTCAAACATTTTTCGATTTAGACATCGAAAGAACTAGTCGGCGAGTTGTTAATCTCCACTAGATTTTTTAGTTTCTAATTCAAAAACAAAAGAGCTGAGGTGAAAATGGTTTTGTTAAAAGTGGTTTATTGTTTCGTTAGCTACAACTTTTGTTTGAAACATTTTTTGACTTAGACGCCGAAAGTCATAGTCGGTGAGTTGTTGATCACCACTAGATCTTTAGTATATAATTCATAAACAAAAGAACTGAGGTGAAGTGATTAAACAAAAGTTTGTGTTGTGTGTTTTTATTATTTTTTGTTTGAAATTTTTTTGATTAAGTTACTAATACCCCATTACATGCGGGCAGTATATTATATAATAAAATACCGAATCATTTTAAACAGATATGTCTAAATAAATTTAAAAAAGAATTTAAAAAACTGCTAATACAGAACTGTCCATATTCAATTCAAGAATTTACGTTGTCGTAAACTAAATTTTATATATACACTAACCTCTATATATTTAGCTTTTATTTAATATATAATGTTAGTTGTAAGCAAATTTATATTGTTCTTTAATTTATATGACGAATGTATCTGTACTAGTATGGTTAACACATAATAAATAATATTGTATTGTATTGTAATAAAGCAGCTATTTGTGAGTGATTATCAAATTAAAAAAGAGCCTAGGGGTGATCACTTTTTCGTATATTGATCATAAACAAAATAGTTAAGGTTAAAAGAATGTAATACATTAAGGTATAAGTAAGCATTAAATTTATAAAATTTTGAAAAGGGATTGCTTAAAAATGTTTATAAACAAGTTTTAAATGAGCAAATATATGCCAAAAAAGAAAATTTGTTTCCAATTTTTTTTCTCATTTACAAGGCAGACAACAAATGACAATACATGGCGGGACGCTTTCAAATGTAGATTACATACACACTGTGGTACCTCAAGGGTCTGTCCTAGGACCGCTTCTATTCTTGATTTTTTTCAATGATTTGACAAATTGTGACCCTAACTCAAATTTCACTTTGTACGCAGACGACACTACGTGCTACCAATCAAAGAAACATCTCCCTGTATTGCTGGATGGTCTCGGGGATACACAATCGAAGGTTAAAGAATGGTTAATCAGCAATCGTTTGTTGCTGAATGAAAATAAAACATCTAATATGATCTTCAGTCTAAAGGACTGCTCAGATATTGTCAACAAAAACGAAACCAAATTTTTGGGGGTTGTGCTGGACCCAGGATTAACGTGGAGTAATCAAGCTGAATTTATCTGTAAAAAGATTTCAAAATATGTGTACTTGATCCGCAGTTTAACTAAATTAAATAATTTAACAACCATGTTAAATTGCTATTACTCGCTGGTACAATCACAAATAAATTACTCCATCTTGTCATGGGGCCACACATATTAAACGTATATTTGGGCTTCAACGAAAATGTATACGAGCCCTACTCCAATTACATTTTCGCCAAGACATTAAAAATAACATTAAAAACTTAAACATCTTAACAGTTCCGTCATTATATATTTTAAGGTGCCTGCTATTTGTGAAAACGAATCTACATATGTACACAATTACAAAGGAACATCACAGTTATAATACAAGAATTTCTGACAACGTTAAGATAAAATATCCTCGTATTTATAGAACAAGGAATAGTGAAAATTATTACGCTCCACTATTTTACAACAAATTGCCAAATCATATAAAATCTTTAAACATAAAAATGTTTAAATCACAAGTGAAACGATTACTGTGTTCAGGGTCCTATTACAGTGTTAATGACTTTCTGAACGGTGACTTGTTAATATAAACATATGTATAATATTAGTAATTTTATTATATATTTAATTTTTGTCTTGTGTTTCGTAAAAATACTATTATGCGCTGATCATGTAAAAAATGTCTGTGCTTCTATGTCTTGTAATTACCTGATTTTATACTATTACATGTATGTTTTGACGTGTGTACAGCTATGCTTTTAACACTAAATAAATTGAAATTGAAATTTAATTCTTCAGTCTCACAAAGATCTTAATTATATCAGAGTTTTTCGTTGTTAACGTAATTGAAATTCGTTTAATAAAAAAACATCTGATTTCTGGTGGTTTTTAACACAAGATTTTTAGACATTTGATTAATAATATTAATTAATATTTGATTAATATTAAATTAATATTTGATTCATATTAAATTACTGAAATAAGTATTTATTTTTTAATATATTCGTAAATATACGGTAAACAATGTAAAATATTTATTTAATTATAATATTTAGGTAATAACAATACAATAAATTTTATATTATTATTATACAGGGTGTCTGTATTTATTATTATTAAAGTTTATTTATTTTCACCAAGTAAAATCAACAGGTTGTTTACAATCATTACAACTAACATTACAATGAATATTTTACAAAATGATCCTACCAGGCGGAAAATAAAAAGGTATGAATTCAGCGCAACCGAAGTGCGGCTGATCTTCCATTCAACCAGTAAATTACCGTAACAAATGTGATGGATTCAATATAACAAAAAAAGTAAATAAAAATCATAAGAAATAAAAAGTGAAGAAACGAATGATATATTTTGGATTACACAGCAGTATTAACCGTGTTGCTGAACATAAGTTCTGAGTCTAGATTTGAAAAGTAGGACGTTCATAGTCTTAAAGTTACCTGGAATGTTATTATATATTTTTGTAATTACATAGGAGTACGTTCGCATAAAAAGAGCTGAACGAAATTTTGGGGGTGTTAGTGTTCCCTTAAACCTAATATTAAGACTATGAACGTCTGTGCGAAACTTTATTTTATTGTAGAGGTAGGGCGGATTTTTATTAATTATAATAGATTGAAATAAGCACGCACTATGTAAATATCTTCTGTTTTTCATATTTAACCAATTTAGATCCGTGAGTTTATGACTAATTCTGTTATGCTTCCTTATTCCAAAAATAAAGCGCATACTTGCATTTTGCACTCTTTGTATTCGCATAATATCTACGCAATCAATACATGGATCATAGAGGACATCCGCAAAGTTGAAATGTGATAAGACGAGCGACTCGCACAACATTTTTTTTGATCGGATAGATAAGAGGCAGCGATTACTGTATACATTTTTTAAGTTACTATAGGCATTTCTAATACATTGATTTACATGTGATTTGAAGCGAAACCTGTAGTCAATGGTAACCCCTAGACTCTTGACTTCATTGCTATATGGAAGCACAGTATTATTAATCGTTACTCTGAATACATTGTTTTGCATAAGGCGTTCTCTAGCTTTTTTTGGGCCGAAGACAATTAATTTCGATTTGTCAGGATTAACATAGAGACTATGTTCTGTTGAGGCTTTAACTAAATTTGAAATGTCTTCATTGACTTGACTACACGCTAACACTGTATTGCAGCTATGAAAAGAATAAAGCAGCTGAGTATCATCAGTATAGGAGTGGGTTTCGCAGAATTTAATAGATTTATGAAGAAAGGAAGAATATATTAAAAATAATAGGGGTCCCAAAATGGATCCCTGGGGTACACCTGAGGGAACTGGTAGGCTATTCGAGAGATTTTCTTCAACTTTGACCCGCTGAGTGCGATTTCTTAAGTAATTTTTGAAAAAAGTTACAGGCACTTCAGCTAGCCCAATATGCCTTAGGATAAGTAGCATCGTATCGTGATCGATTGTATCAAATGCTTTGCTATAATCTAGCAATACAATCACAGAAAGCATGCCATTATCCGTAGCTCTAATAATGTTGTCACACATATTAGACAATGCGGTTGTGCAACTATACTTAGGGCGAAAACCTGATTGTGTTAGAGGTAACAGGTTAATAGAAGCGATGTAATCTCTTAACTGAAGGTCAACAACTTTCTCTAAGATTTTGGACATAACTGGGAGCACACTAATAGGACGCAGATCCTTGAACTGAAGGGGGGTTTTAATTTTAGGAATTGGGGTAACTATAGCCTCTTTCCAAAGTGCCGGAAACTCACCTTTCTCTAAACACCTATTTACTATATCAATGATCTGTGGCAAAATATGCGGACAACAATATTGTATCATTTTGATACCAATGCCATCGCAACCGATTGCATTACTTTTCATGTTATTTAGAATTTCACTAATTGATTCTTCACTTACGGGCTGAAAGTTAAAAGAAGAATTGGATACTAGGTTATTTTTATAATACTCTTTAAGGGTGTTGTTATTCCCACTTTTGGGTATAGAGTCAACGAAATAGGAGTTTATTTCATCAGGATTTTTTAGAAATGCCGGAATATTATGCGTATCCTTTCTTTTAATTATTCCCATTGATTTTAATGTTCGCCATGTAGTTTTGTAATCTCGAGTATTAAGAGCATTTTCTAAAAAAGCCTTCTTCTCCCTTCTAATGGAAGCTGTTGTGAAGTTTCTTAGTGACTTATAATATTCCCATTTAGCTGCGGTAGGATTAGATTTATATTGTCGTAACGCGTTATTTTGAAGCGATTTCATAAATTTTAAATTGACGGTATACCAAGGTGTCCAAGGTTTAGAGAATATCCTAGCCATTAACGGTGCATGAGTATCAAATAGAGCTAAGAGTTGCAATATTAGATAGTTGACTTTATCATCAACATTATTAATGTCATAAATTAGGAAGAAAGGCACGGAGTATAAATCTCCCAAGAAATGATTGTAGTTAAAGTGTCTAAAATTTCTAAATGTTACCAATTTTTGCTGTATTTCATTATTTTTTATTTTTAGTACTGTATAGATGAGTTTGTGATCGCTAATTTCCGGTACGTTAACAACTCCAGTACTGACTACCAGCGTTTCATCTGAAATACAAAAAATATCAACAGAATGTATGAGGATCTCGGTTATTTGAAGAGATAGAGAGTCGGTTAAACTGAGCCAAAGTTGCGTAATTTAGGACCCAATAATAATCCAAAAACAAATTTGAAATATCTTCTTTCGTTTATGAGATATTGTCAAAAAACCTATTTTTTTAAATTCGTTTTAATTTTTTTATTCAAAAACTATTGAATCCTGATATTTACAACTTGGACATTTAAGGCGCTTTTTAATGATAAATCTAGTAACATATTTTATTTTAAGATAACTATAACATCTACCTAGGGACCATAGCTAGCTTTTGTTTTTCTTATGGCCGCCATTTTGGATTTTCATATTTTTTTGGAAGAATATTTTTTTACTGAATTCAGTCATGTATCACACTTATAGTGTATTGTACATTTTATATGTAAAATTTTAATCTTTTGGTTTATCAAAGAGTGCCTTGGAAACAGTTGAGTAACTCACTTATTTGGCAACTCCTAGGACCCATAATTTGCTTACATATCGCCTCGGAAGTCGGGCATCTGACGATACATACTTTAACAGTTGTGACATATTTTAAAGTAACGCGTGTCTTCCACTCCCAGACTAAGCATGAAGTAAAATTTCGAGTTTAGAAAAGCCCCGCGTAGAAAATTTGTCGAGGGTCGCGCAGCGACCCGAGACAAATTTTCACGGGGCTTTTCTAAACTCGAAATTTTACTTCATGCGCCACGCGTATAAACCATTAATTTGAAGTGTAGTTCAAAAACACACAAATACATATTTAATCAGAGTAACACAGATATTGTTATTATTATCAACAATGTTCAGTGTTAATAATAAACAATTAGGTTTTGAATATTTTAGTTAAAACAACTGATAACGATATTTATATGTTAATGGTTGTAAAAAATAATAAAATCAAATTTATTTTTAAACGATTTGTATTCGTGATTCGAAAAACAGGATTCGAATCATATTTATCTCTTACGAATCCTTTATTCGAGTATTCGTGATTCGAATCATATTAGGTGATTCGGATTCGTGATTCGAATCGTTTTTACGAGGATTCGTCCCAGCTATGCTGCCAAACGATGCCTGAAAGTTAAAATGAGGCGAGGCAAAGATTGCTTCTCATTGTCACAGTAATGAAAACTTTGAGAATTACTGTTGCAGAATAAACTGTACACACACATAAATCAATATAAAATATATTTAATCAATTTTAAAACAGGATTATCTACATTTCAAGTGTTACGTCAACTTTAATTATTAATTAAATAACAGAATATTCTCGTACTCAATCCTCATAATCTAACAAAAAATACACATATATTAATCAACATAATAAACTTACTATACACCTTAAAATAAATTATACATTAAGTAATAACTACAACAACTAATTATCACAAAGTCAACACACGCGTTAAATAATCGTAATACTACGGTAAACCAATCACAAAATTTAACCATCTAGGATTTTAATAAAGTATACTTTGAAATCAAAGTTTCATTTAGCGTGTCATTCCAATATGCAATAGTATTGAGAATATAATTGTATTATGTATTACCATTGAATAAATAATAAAGTAATATTCAATCAATCGTATTACAATGAAAAAACTGTTATTATTCCTTACTTCACTTTTATTTTTATGTGTTAGATGTACATTTCGAGTGCTAAGCACTCATTATCAATAACTAATTAGTTATTGATAATGAGTGCTTAGCACTCGAAATGTACATCTAACACATAAAAATAAAAGTGAAGTAAGGAATAAAAACAGTTTTTTCATTGTGATTAAATACTCCACATAACTCAAATCAAACAATTAATCGTATTACACTGAAGTAAAGTTACTATTATTATTATTATATGTTATTAAAATCTTAAATGGTAGTCACACTGTTGATTCAGCATAGAATTACGCATAAATAAACTCCCTTCCAAAAACACGAATCTAAGAAGATAATTTGAAATCACAAACTAAAGAAAAGTGATCAGAAGGATACGTGTGGGAAGGCACCCTGTCCACCCCGATTTCCTCCCCCGTTGGAAAATCCAAGACCGCGTCCACCTCCAACTTGTCCTTCGTATAAAACACGTAATCGATCGTATGGCAAACCTCTCCTTCATCCCTCACTTTCCACGTGGTGTATTTGGGTTCTGAAGGTTTTTCACCCTTAGGGTGGCAATCGGCGTAGGCGCTGGATAAATTCAGGCCGGAATTGACGATGGTGCTGTAGATGGGTTCCGTTGGTTCGGCGTTGAAATCGCCGCAGAGGATGGTGGGTCTGTTCTCGGAATGACTAGAGACGAACTGGAGGAGGTCTTTGCCCTGTTCGTTGCGGAGGGTGGCGAGAAGTGCGCCCTTGCGGGCCTTCAGGTGGGTCGTGGCCACGCAGATTTCCTCGCCGGTTTCTTGGATTCTTAACGTCATCAATATGGCAACCTGACAGTTCATTAATAATAATAATAATAACTTAAGTATCGCTGTTCATATCGATATTTATTAAAAATGAAAGAATGATGCTAACTTTATAGGAAGACCAACATTTTTATTGGTTAAAGGCAATTCTATGGACTCTATAAGGAATGGCCCCTCAACCAATAAAACTGTAGGTATCAAGAATATGAATTTGTGTTCAGTACTCATTCAATTACCGGATAACTATATACGCGTTTCAGGCTTTAACGCCATCATCAGTATAGTCCCGAACCAGTGCTTGAAGAATACTGAACATCATTGACGATTTATTATGGCCTGTGCAATTTGTATACAGAGAGTTTTATGTAACACCGAACATTTTCATAATGAGAATATTTCTTTTAAGTATACAGAGAGTATTATATCTGTGGTTTTAATGAAAAAACCAGTTAAGTCTCTGTTTGGTTCAAATCGAGTTAAGTGCTCACTTTAATAGATATTCATCTATATTTTCATTTTCTGACCTCGAAACGATGTTATCTGACATAGGTTTCGCGTAATTTGAACAAAACCAAACCAGTAAAGTGACTTTTTCGAGGAAAAACAAGTTATATAGTATTATTTTAAGGAAAACCCAGTTATGTTCCATTTAGATGCACGTTAAATTAAAACAAACATTTTTACGAGTTAACCATGATTAATGCTTTTTTATGAAATATAAATTAAATGAGATGGATATTTACAGATATTTTAGGGTACTTATTAAGAAGTTGACTTGCAAAACTTTAAACGTGAATAACTCGAAATCATGAAAACGTGACTTAACTGGTTTTTCCTCAAAACCACAGATATAACACCGAACATTTTCATAAAATACGATTTGACACCTTTAATTTTTAGGTTATGTGTAAATTGGGTTGCCTATATGACCGTTACAAATTGTAGCTAATCAATTGCAATTAATGCCTCAACTTGTATACTTGAAAGAAAATATAGGACTTTCGATACATTTCTTCAACGGGTTCAATTCTTCGTTGCGGCTTATGAATAGTATGATAGCTGGCAGAAATACAATACGAATATGCTGATATAAAACTGACATGTGGGATTTTCATTCGATAAAACGGGAATTTCATTTGTTACATGATGAAAATCAAACGATATACCCCATAATAGAAATGTTAATAATCTTGATGAAAACGGATGTCGTTGTTTCTAACACTAATATGGCCAAAAACACACCTATAAGGAAAAGCTTACGCAGTACAACAAAGAAATTTGAAAAGCTAAAAGAGACTCGTGGAGGAAGTTCTGCGAAGTAAATCCACAAAGTCCTGGCAAAGGATGGACGTGCTGCAAAAGAGGTAGGTTTCCTCAGAAAATCTGACGGGACCTATGCTGAAACAAAGGAGGAAAGTCTCAAGGAATTACTAAAAGTCCACTTTCAAGCCTCAACAATCCTGTCAGAGGAGGGCATACGCGACAATCCCGGCCAAAGGCGAAAAAAGCCTGACCGAAATGATTGGAGGTTAGCCACAGAGGTCACAAGACTAAGCAGAATCGGACCATAAGCAGGTTCCAACCTTATAAGTCCGCTGGGATGAATGGGATTTATCCCATCCTGCTACAGAAGGGCATAGAGGAGCTGATGCCGCATCTGTCAAAGATTTTCAAAGCCTGTCTGCCATGGAGACCCGTACCAAGGGCGTGGTAAAGTGTCTAGTAGATTATCCTAGCCTAAGGTAGGTAGAATAGCAGATCTAACACCGAAGTCTTACAGACCCATCAGCCTCTCTTCATTCTTACTGAAAACAATGGAGAGACTGGTCGACAGATACCTACGAGACGAGATACTGGGAAAAGATCCATCAATAAAGAAATGAAAATTAAATTAAATTATTTTCATACACTTGTCGTGATTTAGAAAATAACAATTCCACAGTGACCATATTAGCTGATTCCTTTACATCAATTCACCGGAGTCACTGTTAATTTCCATTACGTACTTTTTTTACTTGAATGTTTAATATAAATTTAAAGTTTGACATGTCATTAAATATCACGTTAATAATATATTACGTAACGAGAGCGGTATGCAGCATATTGCATATGAGCGGATATGTTGCGCACGAGCCGCGCAGCGGATAGTGCAGTATTCCGCAAGTATGTAATTGCCATACCACTCGAGAAACGTACGATACTTTACCTAAGCCCTAACAAAATAAACAATGAGCATAAAAGAACAACTAATTTATTGCAATAATTTTTAATAGAAACATGACAATGAGGAAAACTAAATTACTACTTAATCAATATACAGGGAATTTTCCTTTTAGGTAAACATATGCATAAGCTGTAAATTTTCCGACATCCGTTGTTTTTTAAAAGAGTTCAATTTGAAGCTTTAAACGAGTGTTTTCCACTCGCAGAATAAGCATTAAGTATAATTTCGAGTTTAGAAAAGCCCCGTGAAAATTTGTCTGGGGTCGCGCAGCAACCCGAGACTAATTTTCTGGGCTTTTCTAACCTAGAAATTTTACTTCATGCGCCACGCGTACTAAACACTGATTTCAAGTGAGGTTTAAATATACATAAAGTTCACAATATTTTAGTGTTTTATACGCGTGGCGCATGAAGTGAAATTTGGAGTTTAGAAAAGCCTCGTGAAAATTTGTCGAGGGTCGCGCAGCGACCCGAGACAAATTTTACTTCTTAGTCTGGGAGTGGAAAACACTCGTTTAAAGCTTCAAATTGAACTCTTAAAAAAAAACAACAACGAATAACTAAATATTTAAAGAAAATAATCTAAATTTGGAATACGTATACTTTAAAGAAAAACTCCTTGTACATCAAAGAAATGTCATTTGGTTGTGTGGTAAGCAATCAGCTATTCAGCTGCCAGCACGTAATGTACTTGTCAAAGTTATTACGTGCATGTGTACGTAATGTCAATCATACTTGTCAAGATGACAGTGTGGCGAGGAGTAAGTGGTCAAGTGGTCAAGGTAAATTATTAGTAAAGAAGTCTCAGGATAAATTGATAAACAGGGATGGTAGTAAGATGGGGGGATTGGGGATTGGTTAATAGAAGAGGGATGGGAGATGTTAAACGGATGCACTAGAAGTGATTGGAAAGGGAAAAAACAAGGATTGCCAGTCATTGATTATGTCGTAATAAAAGGGTTAAACAGGGAAGAAGTTAGAAGAATGAAGGTAAAGGAAGTTCTGGGGTCTGACCATTTGCAAATAATGGTAGAGATAAGAATGAGACAAATCAAGAAAAATGAACAAGAACAAGAATGGTAGAAGCTAAAGAATAGTGAGAGGGATATTAAGAATATGGAAAAGCGCTTACAGAAGTTTATGTGGAATGAAGTGAAAGCGATGGAAAAGATCATCACGGGGTGCGGAAGAAAAGTAAAAAGGGGGGATGGAAGGAGATGCCTATGGTGGGATGAGAAGTGTCGTGACGCAAAGAGGAAAGCGGGGAAGGCAGTGAGGGTGGTCGCAGAGAGGGCTAGATACGCCAAAGTATGTAAAAAAAAAGAAGATGCAGGCCTTAAAATAAAACGACTGATTAAATGAGAATATGTAGAAATGAAAGGAAGATATGGAGTATTTTAAAATGAGGTAAAATTAAGGGGCACATAAACTTCGTTTTTTTTAATATGACCAAACTTAGGGTATATTTGTTGCGAACAGTTACAGCCCTGCTTTAACAGTAAGGTATTTTAACATACAATTTTGAGATATTTGTAAATGATTATCAAATTGATAAATAAATCATAATTTGTCAAATAAATTGTCACAGTGCAGAGTTTCAAAAAACAGAACACTACAACTTGCAACTTTACATCTACAGGAATTTTTGCTTTTAAGAATACTTTCATATATTTGTACCTGTATGTCCCTCTATGTACAAGTTGAGGCATTAATTGCAATTGCAATTTACAAATTGTAGCTAATCAATTGCAATTAATGCCTCAACTTGTACATACAGGGAGTTTTTCTTTCAAGTATACATGTCACAATTTCGGCGTATATGACGTACATCTCTAGATAATCGTTTTTTTAAAGGAGTTTAATTTGAAACTTAAAAGGAGTGTGTTCCACTCTCAGGCTAAGCATGAAGTAAAATTTCGAGTTTAGAAAAGCCTGAAAATTTGGTTTGGACGCGTAGCGCGAAGCGCGGAGCGGCCAAACCAAATTTTCAGGCTTTTCTAAACTCGAAATTTTACTTCATGCGCCACCGGTACAAAACACTGATTCAATGTAAAGTTTAGCGGTGTGTTTTAAGCTTTGTAATGTCAGCGTTTTGTACCGGTGGCGCATAAAGTAAAATTTCGAGTTTTGAAAAGCCTGAAAATTTGGTTTGGTCGCTCCGCGCTTCGCGCTACGCTACCAAACCAAATTTTCAGGCTTTTCTAAACTCGAAATTTTACTTCATGCTTAGCCTGGGAGTGGAAAACACTCGTTTAAAGCTTCAAATAGTATTCTTTTAATAAACCCAGCGTGGTAAAATGTACAACGTCTGCATATGTATACCTAAAAGAAAAATTCTCGTTATGAATATGTTCGGTGTTACATAAAACTTTAATTTGAAGCTTTAAACAAGTGTTTTCCACTCCCAGGCTAAGCATGAAGTAAAATTTCGAGTTTAGAAAAGCCTGAAAATTTGGTTTGGACGCGTAGCGCGAAGCGCGGAGCGGCCAAACCAAATTTTCAGGCTTTTCTAAACTCGAAATTTTACTTCATGCGCCACCGGTACAAAACACTGATTCAATGTAAAGTTTAGCGGTGTGTTTTAAGCTTCGTAATATATCAGTGTTTTGTACCGGTGGCGCATAAAGTAAAATTTCGAGTTTAGAAAAGCCTGAAAATTTGGTTTGGTCGCTCCGCGCTACGCGACCAAACCAAATTTTCAGGCTTTTCTAAACTCGAAATTTTACTTCATGCTTAGCCTGGGAGTGGAAAACACTCGTTTAAAGCTTCAAATAGTATTCTTTTAATAAACCCAGCGTGGTAAAATGTACAACGTCTGCATATGTATACCTAAACCAAAAATTCTCGTTATGAATATGTTCGGTGTTATATAAAACTTACAATTTGGTTTGGTCGCTCCGCGCTTCGCGCTACGCTACCAAACCAAATTTTCAGGCTTTTCTAAACTCGAAATTTTACTTCATGCTTAGCCTGAGAGTGGAAAACACTCGTTTAAAGCTTCAAATAGTATTCTTTTAATAAACCCAGCGTGGTAAAATGTACAACGTCTGCATATGTATACCTAAAAGAAAAATTCTCGTTATGAATATGTTCGGTGTTACATAAAACTTTAATTTGAAGCTTTAAACAAGTGTTTTCCACTCCCAGGCTAAGCATGAAGTAAAATTTCGAGTTTAGAAAAGCCTGAAAATTTGGTTTGGACGCGTAGCGCGAAGCGCGGAGCGGCCAACCCAAATTTTCAGGCTTTTCTAAACTCGAAATTTTACTTCATGCGCCACCGGTACAAAACACTGATTCAATGTAAAGTTTAGCGGTGTGTTTTAAGCTTCGTAATATATCAGTGTTTTGTACCGGTGGCGCATAAAGTAAAATTTCGAGTTTAGAAAAGCCTGAAAATTTGGTTTGGTCGCTCCGCGCTACGCGACCAAACCAAATTTTCAGGCTTTTCTAAACTCGAAATTTTACTTCATGCTTAGCCTGGGAGTGGAAAACACTCGTTTAAAGCTTCAAATAGTATTCTTTTAATAAACCCAGCGTGGTAAAATGTACAACGTCTGCATATGTATACCTAAACCAAAAATTCTCGTTATGAATATGTTCGGTGTTATATAAAACTTTAATTTGAAGCTTTAAACAAGTGTTTTCCACTCCCAGGCTAAGCATGAAGTAAAATTTCGAGTTTAGAAAAGCCTGAAAATTTGGTTTGGTCGCGTAGCGCGAAGCGCGGAGCGGCCAAACCAAATTTTCAGGCTTTTCTAAACTCGAAATTTTACTTCATGCGCCACCGGTACAAAACACTGGTTCAATGTAAAGCTTAGCGGTGTGTTTTAAGCTTCGTAATATGTCAGTGTTTTGTACCGGTGGCGCATAAAGTAAAATTTCGAGTTTAGAAAAGCCTGAAAATTTGGTTTGGCCGCTCCGCGCTTCGCGCTACGCGACCAAACCAAATTTTCAGGCTTTTCTAAACTCGAAATTTTACTTCATGCTTAGCCTGGGAGTGGAAAACACTCGTTTAAAGCTTTAAATAGTATTCTTTTAATAAACCCAGCGCACAGTGCGTCGTCTAATGGACAAAAATCAAAATTCGAAGAATTTATTTTTCAGGTAACACTTGCGTAATCCTCAAAAGGGATTACTAATTCATCAGGTAAACGGATTATCCGTTCTTGAACAAATTTGTATCACTCTGTTTTACACCCTTAAAGTGAACACTTGTTGAATAATAATTTTAGTTGCGTTGCGAGTGCATTAATATAATTGTGTTTTTAAACAAATTTATTTTTGATAAAAAAAAATATTGTCATGGACTCTCATCCTGAAGGTATGTATGTATTATTCTTATAATAAATTCTTCTAAATTTATCACATGTTTCAAAAAATTAAATAGTGAAAAGTATTGATTTTTTTGATGAGAGTTTAAACTTTGGATAGAATTTAAAAAAATACCTATCAAAACATATTCTTTAAATTAACGTCAAATAAGCTTTAGACTATAAACTTAATAATGAGCTAAGCAGTACCCGCTAGTAGCCGTTAATATCAGCGTAATATTTTTTTTAGTTGACGCGGCGCGGATTACAAATTTAGACATTTTCAACATTTGGTTGGATAGCAAAGGCGCAGAGAAGGAAAAAAATATGTTTTCATTTCTGAAAACTAAATTTAAAATAGACAATCGCCCAAATGACAAAATTTAGATAATTCATTTAAAATGTTTGAATTTTAAAACCTTTTGGATAAAGTGCAACAAAAACAAAAATTTGTTATTATCCCAGAAAAAATTCAAGAGCTTGTAGGGGATGAAGAGATAAATTATGAAGCCTCCACATCTCGCGGACGACTCCCCAAACCATTCGAAGAATGTTCAACTAAAACAAAAATTCGACGGACTGAGGATTTGGTTATAAATAATAGCTATGAAGAACTAAGTTTTGCGGCAAAGCGGTTAGATAGTTCCGTTGATAAACGAAAATCTCTTAAACCAGTTCAAGCTATAGCATTATATTTGGATTTGGGCTCGAAGAAAGAAAAAAACTTATCCAAAATAAATTCAAACAAAAACTTGGATTAATCGTAGACAAACCAAAACCGGGATTTGGTTCATCAAATGACGGTAATACGGCAAGACGATTTTTTGAAAATAGTGCTATTTCTTCAGAAATTACTGAAATAAATTTAGATTTAATTAAAAAATTACATATAATATTAAGAATTATATCCACTGGATATCCAATTAATACCAAAAAATTTGACATTTTATTGAAATAAATTCAAACAAAAACTTGGATTAATCGTAGACAAACCAAAACCGGGATTTGGTTCATCAAATGACGGTAATACGGCAAGACGATTTTTTGAAAAAAGTGCTATTTCTTCAGAAATTACTGAAATAAATTTAGATTTAATTAAAAAATTACATATAATATTAAGAATTATATCCACTGGATAATCCAATGAATACCAAAAAATTTGACATTTTATTGAAGAATGTTAAAGACATATTTAAATTTGTATGGGTGGTACTACATGCCTAGTAGTCTCCACAAATTGTTAATGCATGGGACACAAATTATTAATAATTTTGAAGTGCCTATTGGTCAGTTAACAGAGGAAGCTCTTGAGGCTACTCATAAACTAATTAGAAAATATAGACTGTCACACACGCAATACATCGAGATGATTTTCAGGCTTTTCTAAACTCGAAATTTTACTTCATGCGCCACCGGTACAAAACACTGATTCAATGTAAAGTTTAGCGGTGTGTTTTAAGCTTCGTAATATATCAGTGTTTTGTACCGGTGGCGCATAAAGTAAAATTTCGAGTTTAGAAAAGCCTGAAAATTTGGTTTGGTCGCTCCGCGCTACGCGACCAAACCAAATTTTCAGGCTTTTCTAAACTCGAAATTTTACTTCATGCTTAGCCTGGGAGTGGAAAACACTCGTTTAAAGCTTCAAATAGTATTCTTTTAATAAACCCAGCGTGGTAAAATGTACAACGTCTGCATATGTATACCTAAACCAAAAAATTCTCGTTATGAATATGTTCGGTGTTATATAAAACTTTAATTTGAAGCTTTAAACAAGTGTTTTCCACTCCCAGGCTAAGCATGAAGTAAAATTTCGAGTTTAGAAAAGCCTGAAAATTTGGTTTGGTCGCGTAGCGCGAAGCGCGGAGCGGCCAAACCAAATTTTCAGGCTTTTCTAAACTCGAAATTTTACTTCATGCGCCACCGGTACAAAACACTGGTTCAATGTAAAGCTTAGCGGTGTGTTTTAAGCTTCGTAATATGTCAGTGTTTTGTACCGGTGGCGCATAAAGTAAAATTTCGAGTTTAGAAAAGCCTGAAAATTTGGTTTGGCCGCTCCGCGCTTCGCGCTACGCGACCAAACCAAATTTTCAGGCTTTTCTAAACTCGAAATTTTACTTCATGCTTAGCCTGGGAGTGGAAAACACTCGTTTAAAGCTTTAAATAGTATTCTTTTAATAAACCCAGCGCACAGTGCGTCGTCTAATGGACAAAAATCAAAATTCGAAGAATTTATTTTTCAGGTAACACTTGCGTAATCCTCAAAAGGGATTACTAATTCATCAGGTAAACGGATTATCCGTTCTTGAACAAATTTGTATCACTCTGTTTTACACCCTTAAAGTGAACACTTGTTGAATAATAATTTTAGCTGCGTTGCGAGTGCATTAATATAATTGTGTTTTTAAACAAATTTATTTTTGATTAAAAAAAATATTGTCATGGACTCTCATCCTGAAGGTATGTATGTATTATTCTTATAATAAATTCTTCTAAATTTATCACATGTTTCAAAAAATTAAATAGTGAAAAGTATTGATTTTTTTTGATGAGGGTTTAAACTTTGGATAGAATTTAAAAAAATACCTATCAAAACATATTCTTTAAATTAACGTCAAATAAGCTTTAGACTATAAACTTAATAATGAGCCAAGCAGTACCCGCTAGTAGCCGTTAATATCAGCGTAATATTTTTTTTAGTTGACGCGGCGCGGATTACAAATTTAGACATTTTCAACATTTGGTTGGATAGCAAAGGCGCAGAGAAGGAAAAAAATATGTTTTCATTTCTGAAAACTAAATTTAAAATAGACAATCGCCCAAATGAGGTTTTAAATGAATTATCTAAATTTTGTCGCTTAAAATGTTTGAATTTTAAAACCTTTTGGATAAAGTGCAACAAAAACAAAAATTTGTTATTATCCCAGAAAAAATTCAAGAGCTTGTAGGGGATGAAGAGATAAATTATGAAGCCTCCACATCTCGCGGACGACCCCCCAAACCATTCGAAGAATGTTCAACTAAAACAAAAATTCGACGGACTGAGGATTTGGTTATAAATAATAGCTATGAAGAACTAAGTTTTGCGGCAAAGTGGTTAGATAGTTCCGTTGATAAACGAAAATCTCTTAAACCAGTTCAGGCTATAGCATTATATTTGGATTTGGGCTCGAAGAAAGAAAAAAACTTATCCAAAATAAATTCAAACAAAAACTTGGATTAATCGTAGACAAACCAAAACCGGGATTTGGTTCATCAAATGACGGTAATACGGCAAGACGATTTTTTGAAAATAGTGCCATTTCTTCAGAAATTACTGAAATAAATTTAGATTTAATTAAAAAATTACATATAATATTAAGAATTATATCCACTGGATATCCAATTAATACCAAAAAATTTGACATTTTATTGAAATAAATTCAAACAAAAACTTGGATTAATCGTAGACAAACCAAAACCGGGATTTGGTTCATCAAATGACGGTAATACGGCAAGACGATTTTTTGAAAATAGTGCTATTTCTTCAGAAATTACTGAAATAAATTTAGATTTAATTAAAAAATTACATATAATATTAAGAATTATATCCACTGGATAATCCAATGAATACCAAAAAATTTGACATTTTATTGAAGAATGTTAAAGACATATTTAAATTTGTATGGGTGGTACTACATGCCTAGTAGTCTCCACAAATTGTTAATGCATGGGACACAAATTATTAATAATTTTGAAGTGCCTATTGGTCAGTTAACAGAGGAAGCTCTTGAGGCTACTCATAAACTAATTAGAAAATATAGACTGTCACACACGCAATACATCGAGATGATTTTCAGGCTTTTCTAAACTCGAAATTTTACTTCATGCTTAGCCTGGGAGTGGAAAACACTCGTTTAAAGTTCTAATTGAATTCTCTTAAAAAACCGAGCGTCGGAAAATGTACAACGAAATGCATATGTATACTTAAAAAAATATTCTCGTTATGAAAATGTTCGGTGTTACATAAAACTCTCTGTGTATTCGAAAGCGTAAAGCGTAATGGGCATTAGATGGCGTTTACGCTTTCGAACATATGAAAACTGCAGGTATCATGAATTTGTATCTAAGCTATCTTATAATTGGTTACAAAGATTGTCGTAGATAAAATTGATTTTGTTTGGATCGAGTTTGACTTACTTGATTACTTTGCACCCTCCAGATTTCCAAGATTTTACAAAAACTCTTGACCAAATCGAATTTATCCCTTCGGTAGAAAATGGCGCAACCATCAGGCCCATTGTTACCCTCGATGTAGATACACGGCGAGTCCGGTTTCGGGAAAAACATGCCCGTATACCCTTGAGTGTTTAATATGTGACGCAAGAAATTGAAATGATCAACTTCCTAAAAACAATAAATAACAATAAGCAAAGGGGTAACAGATGGCGTTTACGTCGTCGTGTTTTGTTGAATAATAATTGTTGTCGCTAAATCACTTCATATCATTTCTTGTTTTTGCTGTAAATGGAATATTCCAAAACATAACACAGAAAAATTTAAAAGTTCGTTTACTTATCAAGTGGTTAACTTGTACAACAAACTGCCGTCACACTTTAAAAACGCTACAATATTACGATTCAAAAATCTATATAGATCTCTCTTGCTGGAAAAGCAATAATTATTGAAATATTTCACTTGTTATTTCAAATTAATCATAAGCTCTAACATGTGCGTATGCATGTATAAGCGTATATTTGTGTATACTATATATGTACCTTAGGGTGGGTCGAAAAAAGGGTATTTTTTTTAATCGTCGATAGCCCCCCCTATAACTTAAGATTATTATGTCCTAAGAAGGTTTTTATCCAAGAAACATTTTTCTGAGCTGAACTGACCTAGCGCACGAGCCTAAAAAATGGCCATTTGTGCACTTTTTTTACATTTTAATCTCCAACAACTCTAGATATGCTCAAATCAACTTCGGAATAACATGTATCAACGCGTATTGAGTCACTCTATAAGCCAGTCATACTTACTTGCATAGGCAAACAACTTTCATCAACTCCCAGTGCTCCAAACATAGGGAAAAAATCGAAGTTTTGCAATTTCCGTAAGTTTTTTTAAATTGTATTAGTTTTACTTAAACTTTTGACCATTTTTCATAAAAGAAAACAATTTTCACATGTATTTTAATCACGGGATACAAACTTCTCATTCTTGAATGTCAAATAAATTATTAAAAATAATTACTTTTAATAATTTATTTGACATTCAAGAATGAGAAGATTGTATCCCGTGATTAAACTACATGTGAAAATTGTTTTCGTTTATGAAAAATGGTCAAAAGTTTAAGTAAAACTAAAAAAATTTAAAAAAAACTTACGGAAATCGCAAAACTTCGATGTTTGCCCTATGTTTGGAGCACTGGGAGTTGATGAAAGTTGTTTGCCTATGCAAGTAAGTATGACTGGCTTATAGAGTGACTCAATACGCGTTGATACATGTCATTCCGAAGTTGATTTGAGCATATCTAGATTTGTTGGAGATTAAAATGTAAAAAAAGTGCAAAAATGGCCATTTTTTAGGCTCGTGCGCTAGGTCAGTTCAGCTCAGAAAAATGTTTCTTGGGTGAAAACCTTCTTAGGACATGATAATCTTAAGTTCTAGGGGGGGCCATCGACGATTTAAAAAAATACCCTTTTTTCGACCCACCCTAATGTACCTGTATGTCTGTAAATTGTACATTTTTTATTTTTTATATTATTCTGTTATTTAGTTTAATTTTTCCTGGTTAGGTGGAAGAACAGTAAGTGTCCTTATCGGACACAATGCACTGAACCTCGCCATTTTCTTACTGTAGTTGTTCTATGTTTTGTATACTTATTTGGTAAGAAATAAAGATTATTATAATTATTATTATTAATTTACCTGAAGACATATTATGTCTGGACAATACTCGATGATTTCCTCAATGAGGTGAAACCGCCTGTAGTTCCAAGTCAGAGCTTTCTCCGGGCATTTGATAAAGCTATCGTTGAACTGACCCAAAGCTGCAAAATCATTATTGTTAAGTAAATGTTGAGGTATTAGATTTTGTAATCAATCTTACATTGAGATAATACGTTCCATTGAAATACTCTTAATACGTTCGGATTTGATAAATAATCACTGCATCCTAAAAATACAAAAGTAGGAACTTGGTAGGATTATTACTATTGTTATTATAAAAATACCGGTCAAATAAATTTGTGATTTTTTTCTATTATTTTGTACCTTCCGATACTCCGTTGAGTTTTCTGGCTTTGAGTCCCACGGTGAGAAAGTCCTGGTTGACTTTGCTCCTGCGGAAGGCCCTCTTGACCATCGGATACAGTTCATACTGCTTCTGGCAATACTGTAACAGTTCGTGCCGGCTGATCTTCTCCGTGAACCGGACGTCCTGGTCCAGCACGTCCTCGTTCAAGATCTTCGGCGTCGAAGAAAAACTTCCCATCCTTTAACAAAAATAAAATTCTTAATTAAAAAAAATCTATTAGTATATTACGTAACGAGAGTGTATTACATACAGAGAGTTTTATATAAAACCGAACGAGAATTTTTCTTTAAAGTATCCATATGCATACATTGCACATGTTCCGATGCTCGGTTTATTAAAAGAATCTAATTTGCAGCTTTGGGTGTATAGTGGAGAAATTTCTCCGACCACTTCGATGCGAGAGTAAGAAGAGAGGTGTTTACGTAGCGTGTTTTTATTTACATTATATTTACAATTAAGGTTATTTATTTGACGTTGAAGTTGTAATCAATCTTCGTCGGTACGCGGCTCTAACGCGATATCGACGGGGATCACAGGGCAGTATGTGAAAGGGGTCCACTCCTTGGTATCGTGGTGGACTGGCTGGCAGCGTTGTCACTCGGAATGCCTTCTGCGGGGTCCTCGGCAGTGGTGTGACTGGGTGGCTGCAGGCGTTCTGGAGCTCTGTTCCGTGTGTAAGTGCGATTAGGATGTGCCTGTATGTAGGAAGCTGTTGGTCTTCCTGTGGTCGCGGTGGCTTCTTCGGCGTCGGTGGCAGCGGGGATATCAACCTGGGTATCGCCGGCTGTCGATGCGCCTTTCTTCGTAAGTTCCGGACGTGGCGGCTCCTGATCTCCAGTTTAGATTCTGGTTTACGGTTTTCCATGTAACTGGTGTTTGCGATAAACGTTCGACGGATTTAGCGGCTGTGGGTGAACTCGCTATAATGTCTGATTTCTAACGGCTGTGGGTGAACACGTTAGTTTGGTCAATTTACCGCGGCTGTGGGTGAACACGTGGTGAATGAGCCAAGCAGACTGACTATTATCACTTGGACGAGCGTTTTTATATCGTGTTTCCGTCCTGGTAGCTGGTTCGAGCGGTGGGGTTGTTTCCTGTGTGCGCGCGTTGTCGTGGGGGTGTACGCGGGTCGCCTCGTGTACTTGCGTTCCCTGGTGAGTCACCCTACTCACGACGCTGTTCCGCGCGCCGGTTCTCTGCACGGGTGTGCTAAACCCCACAGCAGCTTTAAGCGAGTGTTTTCCACTCCCAGGCTAAGCATGAAGTAAAATTTCGAGTTTAGAAAAGCCTGAAAATTTGGTTTGGCCGCTCTGCGCTTCGCGCTACACGACCAAACCAAATTTTCAGGCTTTTCTAAACTCGAAATTTTACTTCATGCTTAGCCTGGGAGTGAAAAACACTCGCTTAAAGCTTCAAATTAAATTCTTTTAATAAACCAAGCATCGAAAAATCTGCAACGCATGCATAGGGATACTTCAAAGAAAAATTCTCGTTATGAAAATGTTCGGTGTTACATAAAACTCTCTGTATGAGCGAACATGTTGCGCACGAGCCGCGCAGCGGCGAGTGCAGTATTCCGCGAGTATGTAATTGCCATACCACTCGAGAAACGTACGATACTTTACCTACGCCCTGACAAAATAAACAATGAGCATTAAAGAACAACTTATTTATTGTAATAATTTTTAATAGTACCATGACAATGATGGAAACTAAATTTCTAATATACAGGGAATGAAGCTGTACATTTTCCGACATTCGTTGTTTTTTAAAAGAGTTCAATTTAAAGCTTTAAACGAGTGTGTTCCACTCCCAGACTAAGCATGAAGTAAAATTTCGAGTTTAGAAAAGCCCCGGCTTTTCTAAACTCGAAATTTTACTTCATGCGCCACGCGTATAAAACAGTGATTTCAAGTTAGGTTCAAATAAACATAGTTCACAATATTTCAGTGTTTTATACGCGTGGCGCATGAAGTAAAATTTCGAGTTTAGAAAAGCCCAGAAAATTTGTCTCGGGTCGCTGCGCGACCCTCGACAAATTTTCACGGGGCTTTTCTAAACTCGAAATTTTACTTCAGGCTTAGTCTGGGAGTAGAAAACCCTCGTTTAGAGCTTCAAATTGAACTCTTAAAAAAAACAACGAATAACTAAAGATTTAAAGAAAACAAGCTAAATTTGGAATACGTATACTTTAAAGAAAAACTCCCTGTACATCAAAGAAATGTCAATTGGTTGTACGGTAAGCAATTAGCTGTTCAGCTGTCAGCACGTAATGTACTTGTCAAAGCTATTACGTGCATGTGTACGTAATGTCAATCATACATGACAGTGTAATATGATGCGGTTACTAGGTAAAATTACAAACCCACGATTATTATTAATAATACTGGTCAACCAAATTTTGTTTTTCTGGCCTGGGCTTTTGCAACTGTTTTGGACAAACTTCAGGGTGCTGTTTCTAAATCTGATCTCAGATTTCCTATACCACATCACATTTTTATGCAATCGGCCTACCCCATTTTGATTGATTTTACCCGAAATTAAGTCTTCGTCACTTATGATTGCAAGTTGTTGCTAGTCAGTGACTGCCCTAGTTCTAAATTATGGTGTCGTATTTTTAGGATAGTGTGTTTATTATATGATTTTATATAGATATGCACATTTGAGTGGTCTAACTGTAAAACTCGCGCTCTCCGCTTTTGAAAACATTTGGCAAATTGCAAAAAACACGTGTACTTTAACATGGCGGACATGAAAAAACCGCCAACTCAATTTTCACAAAAAGTAGAGAACGAGAGTTTTGCAGTTAGATCACTCATTTATTTAATATTTTTCTTCTGCAGGTCGCGATCTAACAATGGCTACAACATCTGAAAGAAGGAAATGCAGTAACGACCCAGATATCTTCTGCTACATCTGTGGCAGCTTTACTTTGCAGAATCAAAGACGCAACATCAATACCTTTGTCAAGAAGGTGTATCTTGCCTACTTTAAAGTTCGACTTGGAGACCAAGATAAAAATTAGGCTCCTCACAAATTCTGTGTTGAAACTTTGTGATCATAATAATAATAATAATAATAGCCTTTAGGGCAGCTTGGTGGTGTAGTGGTTAGAGTGTTGTACTGCCACGCCACGGACCGGCTTTCAAATACCGGCCTAACAAGTTGTCTGCATTTAGATAGGTTAGGATAAAAATGCCAAACACTCCGTCTTCTCGGATATGACGTTAAATGCATGTAGGACCCGTGTACTGCCTGGATGTTGCGTGCACGTTAAACATCCCTACCGGTGGGTTGGAACTCCCACCGGGTTCGGCAAAATTCCCGGATAGCTGTAGACCTAATCTCCGGCGTCATGATTGGCCTTAGCAGCGGAAATAGATGACGTAAAACCCAAAATAAAAAAAAATAAAAAAAATAATTGCCTTTATTGTCCAACAGGATTTCCTACTTATAGGACAATATAATAGAAGATACAATGCAAAAAAAAATAAGTATCGTGGTCTAAAGGAACCTGATGTTTGGTGTGCCAATGGTTTGGAGAGAACCAACGAACCATTTGGATAACTGCTACTTCTGCCTTGTCAATTAAAGGTTTTAATAAGAAAAACAAACACTTACATTACCCAGATATCCCATCTGCGAGACGACCAGTTAAACACTGTAAGGAAATAAATGGGCCTGTATTTACTGTGCTACTTGAGATTGATGTTGAATCCCTTAGTTCACCTGCTTCTACAGATGATGATGATGATGATGATGCTCAGACCGAATATACGCCATCTGATGTAGATTGTGATTACATTTCTCTGTTTAATCAGCCTGAATTGAATGATCTGCTAAAAGATTTGTATTTGCCAAAGCAGTCTGCTGAATTGTTGGCTTACGGGCTGTAAGAGAAAGGACTACTCAGGGAGACACTAGTGCCAGGTGTTAGTGTCTACTGTTATCGTAACAGAGAAGCAGCACTGCGAAAGTAGTTCCATTCAGATGGTCAATTTGTTTATTATAATAATATTGAAGGGCTTCTTCTCACTAAGGGACTACCCACATATGATTCAAGTGAATGGAGACTTTTTATTAATAGTAGTAAAATGAGTTTGAAATGTGTGTTACTTCACAACAGAAATATACAGAGAGTTTTATGTAACACCGAACATTTTCATAACGAGAATTTTTCTTTTAAGTATACATATGCATACGTCGTATCCGACGCTCGGGTTATTAAAAGAATTCATTTAAAGCTTTAAACCAATGTTTTCCACTCCCAGGCTAAGCATGAAGTAAAATTTCGAGTTTAGAAAAGCCTGAAAATTTGGTTTGGTCGCGTAGCGCGAAGCGCGGAGCGGCCAAACCAAATTTTCAGGCTTTTCTAAACTCGAAATTTTACTTCATGCGCCACTGGTACCAAACACTTATTCAATGCAAAGTTTATCGGTGTTTTAAACTTCGTAATATGTCAGTGTTTTGTACCGGTGGCGCATGAAGTAAAATTTCGAGTTTAGAAAAGCCTGAAAATTTGGTTTGGCCGCTCCGCGCTTCGCGCTACGCGACCAAACCAAATTTTCAGGCTTTTCTAAACTCGAAATTTTACTTCATGCTTAGCCTGGGAGTGGAAAACACTCACTTAAAGCTTCAAATTAAATTCTTTTAATAAACCGAGCATCGAAAAATATCCAACGTATGTATATGGATACTTAAAAAAAAATGCTCGTTATGAAAATGTTCGGTGTTACATAAAACTCTCTGTATATGGCAATCCCAATAGGATACTCTGTAAAAATGAAAGAAGACTACGGCAACATCAAGATTGTTCTGGATAGATTGGATTACAGTAACTTAATAATAACATTGGCGACAACTCCCTGTCATCCGCCATGAGGAAATATTAATCGAGAGAATAGGTTATATTACAAACATCTGATATTCAGTTGTGACAGCGAGTGTTGTCATTGCTTCAAGTGAAAAGCGTCATCTTTGGGTGGGAGATATTCCCTAAATTTTTAAATAGGAATATATGATGGTTAATACCTCAATTAACGTGTTTAGGTTGATTCTATTTACCTTTGCGAAGTTTTAAGAGACGATTTTGGGGTAAGTGATATAAACCACAACCTTTAGACGGAATTGCCGTTACCAACTTTGGACCTCATAGCTACGCCGCTATTTGTCCGCCATTTTTGGTCAGAATTACTAACAACCAATCAAAAAGAATACCAACGTTGTCGCTACTGTGTTTAATCAAGGCACTGTAGATTAGATTACTATGTTCATGGATGGGTAATTTGTGTTGATTTGAAAATGGTAAATTTTCTGCTGGATCAGCAAGGAGGTCACACTAGATACCCTTGTTTTTTGTGCTACTGGGACAGTAGGGCTACATTAAAACACAGGGTGAAAAATCACTGGCTACCAAGAATCAGTTTGACGCCTGGTGACAAGAACATCAAGAATGAGCCTCTGGTTAGAGATATAGAAACCTCCAATCTCCAAACCATTGGCACAACAAACTTCAGAATAGAACTCTTTCCTTTAGATAGAAAAAAAACTGTGTTTTCCCCATTGCATATCAAACTTGGGTTAGTAAAGAAATTCGTCAAAGCTCTTGATCATACTGGAAACTGCTTCAGCTACATATGTTCAACTCTTTCAAGAAGGAAAAGGCATGGCCCTTAAATAAGAACACTCATCAGGGATCCACACTTTGTTACAATAATGACTGCGGCAGAGGCTAGAGCTCGGAATGCATTAGCTGATGTGGTGCGGAATGTCCTTGGAAACAGAAGAGCGGACAACTATCGAGAGATTGTGGAGGAGCTACTCTTCAGTTTCCAATCACTTGGACGCATAATGAGCATCGAGGTTCACTACTTACATAGTCACTTGGCCGAATTTTCAGAGAACGTGGGTCACGTGAGTGAAGAGCAAAGTGAACGCTTTCATCAAAATTGGAGGAGCTACTCTTGAGTTTCCAATCACTTGGACGCCTGATGAGCATCGAGGTTCATTACTTACATAGTCACTTGGCCGAATTTTCAGAGAACGTGTGTCACGTGAGTGAAAAGCAAAGTGATAAGAGACATTCCACAAGTTATGGAAGAACGTTACCAAGGCCGATGGGACTCAAACATGATGGCAGATTACTGTTGGTCCTTGATGAGAGACATTCCACAAGCTGTACATCAGAGATCATCAAAGAAGAGGTCGTTTATGCAGATGTCACGTCACTATTGTCAATAAACTTTTTGTACATATTTTTCTTATCTTCACAATTCAATTCTTACATGGTAATATATGCAGGCGCGCACACCCAGAAAATTGTCTTAGAGGGCCCATCCCAGTCTTATTTGGGGGGCTCACGCGTTTAAACCTATGAATATATGTTACAGGCAAAAAACACGAAATTGGACAAAACGCGAAATGCCTACTGGTCACAGACATAGTCCGAATTAAAACATAATTTCGGGTTTTGTCCAGACAAATCGCGTTTTGTCTGCATGAGTTTAGATAAATCCTGACATGTTAAGTGTCATAAAATTCTCAAATTTGTAAAGTTGTAATAACAGAAGCTCAACGTTAAGCGAAATTATTGAAAATATAAGAACATTGTGCTTCATTTTTACGCTCGCAAAATTATAAAGAAATAAAACCAAATTAACAATTTGTGTAAAAAAAAAACAACAACAAAATTGAGCCGAACAAGCTAGAAGAGCTAAATGTTGAGACTAAATTATGAAAAACTACGAGCTTTTCTCCGACACTATAAAATAAATCAATTAAACAAAACAAAACAACAAAAGTACTGGAAAACATTACTCTGGTTTATGAATAAAGTGAGGAACTATTTATACGGAGTATATTTTAAAGTTCACTTTAAATCAGTGTTATATCCGCGCGGCGCATGAAGTAAAATTTCGAGTTTAGAAAAACGTGAAAATTTGGATTTGCCGGGGCGCGACTCGCTTCGCTCGCGCGCCCCGGCAAATCCAAATTTTCACGTTTTTCTAAACTCGAAATTTTACTTCATGCTTAATCTGGGAGTGGAATACTCATTATAAGTTTCAAATTGAACGCTTTTATAATTAACCTTGTATAAACATCTACTCATACATAATTAAAAGTGATTCATTATTAAATAATCCAGTTTGGTTTGATATATATTTTTTTTTTTGGCATAGGAAGCGTAGTCCATTCAGCCAGAGGTAAGATTTAATAATATATATAAATGAGTCAATGAATTTTATTACAGGACAGACAGGGATACTCGCTTCACGCTCTACGGTCCTTCAGAGCGACTTTATAACACATACAAGAACAGACCACGGATTCAAAAATAGGTTTCATACACAGGCCCCAAAACATAGGGATTACTAACATGAATGATTTGATATTATTTGAAGTAAAATGTATACCTATAGTTGAGTCGCCCAGATGCAAAACCAGATACACCTATTTTTTTTTTAATTTCAGGGTTTTGGTATCACTGGGTTCCTCTTGTCTCAGGCTACAATTTCAAAAATAAATAGACCTTCAAAACCCACCCTAAACCTTTGAACATTAAGTTAAAATGTATTGGGAAATATTTTAACAATGTCTTTTTTTGTTGTGTATCAATAACATAATGAATGAATAAACGGTCTGCGTCAGAAAAAATACATTCGCAACTCAAGGTCGGGAGCCAGGAGAAAAAAGCCCGTATAGCGACAAATGTACACGAATTCTACATAACAAACCTAATTTCTTTTCACATGTTTTTAGAAATCAGAGCATATTTTTAAAATACTACTAAAAAGGCACGATGCTGCCCCCTATTTATCGAAAGTATAATCAAAATTTACATTGCTCCTAAGCAACGATTAATTTTATTTATCATTTATTTTAGATCAATCTATTTAATAAAATATGTTTATAATAATTACCTCAATAAATTAAAGCAATATGAAGAAAAAATTATGTTTCCTATTGAAGTAATACACGGATTTATGTGATCATTTGACAGTGTTCCATTATTTAATTTATGTTTAATTTGCGAAATTTTTTTGAAACAAAAAATACTGTTAATTTATTCGCAAAGCTTCAATGAACAATATGTATAAGCTTCAATACTCTATTTTCATTATTGTGGAAGATTAATCGTTGTTCGTTCTTACGGCCAAATAACATGTAAATTTCCGACTTTAACAAATTAATTGTATCACAAAAACGCATATTTCGTCTCATTTTTAACATCTGGAAAACGAATACATGTAAAGATAGATGCCTTCAAATTAAAAATTATACTCCCTCTCTCTTCTATATTTATATATAAGTGTGCTATTTACGCAAAAAATAATCAATCATTATTCGCTAAGAATAATGATTTCCACTGGTACAAGAAATGTAACTTTACTAAGAGTTGCCGCCCATAACACGGCATTGTACGAAAAATCAGGAAAATATTCATGTCTCCTAATATATAAAAAATTACCAAATACTATTAAAAATATTTCACATTACAAATTATACAAATCAGTTAAGGAAATTGCTAAATGATAAACGTTATTAAATCTTTAGACGATTCGTTATGGTCCATTTTATTATTTTTTTATGTTGTGTGTCTATTGTTGTGTCAATTTTTGCATTCACTGTATTTTTATACTTTATTCTGACGAATGATTCAACATAATATTTAATTAATTAAAGATGTTGACGTATACCGGATGTTGACTTGACAAATGAATTTAGAATTTTTTCCTCTACAAAAAAGGAAAATACATTTTGTTTCTAAAATAAATAGGAGAGCGAAATTTGAACATTTAAAAAATGTACATGGGATTTCCTATGCTGAGTCATAGGAAATCCCATGTACATTTTTTAAATGTTCAAATTTCGCTCTCCTATTTATTTTAGAAACAAAATGTATTTTCCTTTTTTGTAGAGGAAAAAATTCTAAATTCATTTGTGTTAACGTTTATCACTTTACGTTTCTCTAAGTTAGAATAATTAAGAAAAAATAATGTGATTTTATAAAAATAATGACATGCCATGGAATTGAAACAACTACGGATGGTGAAATGGCAAAATATATGGTAGTCACTTGATTAAAGTTAATGTTTTCGAAATGATTTACACTATACATGAAAAATGTCTGTATTTTTATAAAATCACATAAATTTTTCTTAATTATTTTAGCTGTTAATTTTCTGAAATTCGCTGATTTTTAAAAGAGTTCAATTTGAAGCTTTAAACGAGTGTTGTCCACTCCCAGACTAAGCATGAAGTAAAATTTCGAGTTTAGAAAAGCCCCGTGAACATTTGTCGAGGGGCGCGCAGCGACCCGAGACAAATTTTCTGGGCTTTTCTAAACTCGAAATTTTACTTCATGCGCCACGCGTATAAAACACTTAAATATTATGAACTATGTATATTTGAACCTCACTTGAAATCAGAGTTTTATACGCGTGCCGCATGAAGTAAAATTTCGAGTTTAGAAAAGCCCAGAAAATTTGTCTCGGGCCGCTGCGCGGCCCGCGACAAATTTTCACGGGGCTTTTCTAAACTCGAAATTTTACTTCATGCTTCGTCTGGGAGTAGAAAACACTCGTTTAAAAATTCAAATAGAAACCATTAAAAAAACAACGAATGTCGGAACATGTACAGCTTAGGCGTATGTTTACGTAAAAGAAATTATTTTATTATTTTCTTTAAATCTTTAGATATTCGTTGCTTATTTTTTAAGTTCAGTTTGAGGCTTTAAACGAGTGTTTTCCACTCCCAGACTAAGCATGAAGTAAAATTTCGAGTTTAGAAAAGCCCCGTGAAAATTTGTCGAGGGTCGCGCAGCGACCCTCGACAAATTTTCACGGGGCTTTTCTAAACTCGAAATTTTACTTCATGTGCCACGCGTATAAAACACAGATTTTAAGTGAAGTTCGAATATACATAAATTTGACAATATTATAGTGTTTTATACGCGTGGCGCATGAAGTAAAATTTCGAGTTTAGAAAAGCCCCGTGAAAATTTGTCTCGGGTCGCTGCGCGACCCTCGACAAATTTTCACGGGGCTTTTCTAAACTCGAAATTTTACTTCATGCTTAGTCTGGGAGTGGAAAACACTTGTTTAAGGCTTTAAATTGAACTTAAAAAAAAACAGGGAATATCCGCACTTGTTGTATCAATTCTATGGTTATGTCATTATTTTTATAAAATCACATTACTTTTTCTTAATTATTTAAACTTAGAGAAACGTAGTGTTAGGTGTAAAAATTAATAAATTTAGAATTTTTTCTTCTACAAAAAAGTAAAATACATTGTCTCTAAAATAAATAGGGAAGCCAATATTTCAACATTTTAAAATTAACATGGGATTTCCTATGTTTCCTATGTTGCGTCCGCCAAGTCAACACTCGGTATATCCCTAAATATCATATTATATTATACCATGCATTAGTATAGGGCACAGTATGTATGTATAAATAAATAAAAACTGTGGAGTCTGAGTTTAAGTATTTTTGTGATGAGGAAATCGGAGCCGTGGAGTCGGAAATTTCGTATAATTTCGACTGCGATTTTCAATATAATCATTTAAATATAATTGTGCTAAACACATTTCTTTTGTTTTCTAAAATTTGAACTCAAATAAGTTTTTAATTGCAATGGAAATTTATGTAATTTGCATATGAGAGAAGACCAAAATTTCGATTTTTCCCAAAAAAACTATTACATTGCAATTATGCAGATGTAGTAACCATTAAACATTTATTTGTATTGCAAAAAATTGCACTATTAAGTAAAGTTATAAAATGTTCACATGATTCGAAGCAGCAATCGGAGTTGGCGTAGGATTTTCGAAGAGGATACGAAGTTGGAGTCGAATATTTCTTTAGCGACTCCGCGGCACTGGCTAGAATGTATCTAACTGATATTTAAAACTTAATCTTTAAAAATAAGTTAGCTATGAAACATTGAAATTTGGTAACTTTGATCAGATATTACTCAAAATCGATGCCAGTAACAAAATTATGTTTCATACATAAGTTGCTTATTTTTTAAAGACCTTTTCAATGATACCACTTTAGATCTATCGTGCCCTTCAAAAATCTTGATGTATCGACATTTTTAAGTAAATTCTCAGTGATGCCAACCTGTTTTCGAAATAACACTATCACCATTCGATTCTTTAATACGGCTATTGTTATAAATTGTTTTGTCTTAACTCTCTAGAACTAGCAGTTTTCTAAAAAAAGGCTGATACGGGTCGTTCTGGGAACTAGCCATCGATTATTTTCATGCAAAATAATCGATTTTTTTTTCCGGTATTATCGCTATTACCGATACCAAATGGTCGATATAATTAGATACGATACTAGGTATTCATTAAACTCCATCTATTGTATTAGGATTATTTCTTAACAAATAAAAATGTATCTAGTTATAACTTGAATACGGTAAATACTTTGTTCACTTGATGAAACGAAATTATAATATAATAGGTAATTTTAAATTAAAACACTTGTTTAGTTTCATGTTGTTGTATTCAGTTTCCTGACACGTGTTTCGGTCAGTGACGACCAATCTCAAAGGAATTACAAAAATAATTAATTGTGCGGTGGCCATTTGCTAACAAAAATATATTGTTTAAAAAAATATAACAAATGAAAGTTATAACTTTCTGGTTATTTATAACTGTGCTAGATATATTGTTTAAACAATCAATGAAGAAATTATGAATATAAAGCATGTGCCTTGGGAGATATGAATTTTTTAAATTTGGTATGTGCGGTGGCCATTCGTTAACAGAAATATATTGTTTAAAAAATATAACAAATAAAAGTTATAATTTTAAGGTCATTTATAACTGTTCTAGATATATTTTTTAAACAATCAGTGAAGATATTTTGAAAATAAAGTATGTGCCTTGGGAGATATGTTTTTTTTTAAATTTTGTATGTGTGGTGGCCATACGCTAACAGAAATATATTGTTTAAAAAATATAACAAATGAGAGTTATAACTTTTTAATCATTTATAACTGTTCTAGATATATTGTTTAAACAATCAGTGAAGACATTTTGAAAATAAAGTATGTGCCCTGGGAGATATGATTTGTTTAAATTTGGTATGTGGGGTGGCCATACGCTAACAGAAATATATTGTTTGAAAAATATAACAAATGAGAGTTATAACTTTCTGATCATTTATACCTGTTCTAGGTATATTTTTTAAACAATCAGTGAGGACATTATGAAAATAAAGAATGTGTCTTGGGAGATATACATTTTTTAAATTTGGTATGTGTGGTGGCCATACGCTAACAGAAATATATTGTTTAAAAAATATAACAAATAAGAGTTATAACTTTCTAAAAATTTATAACTGTAGTAAATATATTGTTTAAACAAGCAGTGAGGACAATTTGAAAATAAAGTTTGTGCCTTGGGAGATATGATTTTTTAAAATTAGGTATGTGCGGTGGCCATTCGCTAACAGAAATATATTGTTTAAAAAATACAACAAATAAAAGTTATAACTTTATGGTCATTTATAACTGTTCTAGATATGTTGTTTAAACAATCAGTAAAGATATTTTGAAAATAAAGTATGTGCCTTGGGAGATATGATTTTTTTTAAAATTTTGTATGTGTGGTGGCCATAGGCTAACAGAAATATATTGTTTAAAAAATATAAAAAATGAGAGTTATAACTTTCTGATCATTTATAACTGTTCTAGATATATTGTTTAAACAATCAGTGAAAACATTTTGAAAATAAAGTATGTGCCCTGGGAGATATGATTTGTTTAAATTTGGTATGTGGGGTGGCCATACGCTAACAGAAATATATTGTTTGAAAAATGTAACAAATGAGAGTTATAACTTTCTGATCATTTATACCTGTTCTAGGTATATTGTTTAAACAATTAGTGAGGACATTATGAAAATAAAGAATGTATCTTGGGAGATATGAATTTTTTAAATTTGGTATGTGTGGTGGCCATACGCTAACAGAAATATATTGTTTAAAAAATATAACAAATAAGAGTTATAACTTTCTAAATATTTATAACTGTAGTAGATATATTGTTTAAACAAGCAATGATGATAATTTGGAAATAAAGTATGTGCCTTGGGAGATATGACTTTTCAAAATTTGGTATGTGCGGTGGCCATTCGCTAACAGAAATTTATTATTTAAAAAACATAACAAATAAAAGTTATAATTTTATGGTCATTTATAACTGTTCTAGATATATTGTTTAAACAATCAGTGAAGATATTTTGAAAATAAAGTATGTGCCTTGGGAGATATGATTATTTTTTAATTTTGTATGTGTGGTGGCCATACGCTAACAGAAATATATTGTTTAAAAAATATAACAAATGAGAGTTATAACTTTCTGATCATTTATAACTGTTCTAGATATATTGTTTAAACAATCAGCGAAGACATTTTGAAAATAAAGTATGTGCCTTGGGAGATATGATTTTTTAAAATTTGGTATGTGCGGTGGCCATTCGCTAACAGAAATATATTGTTTAAAAAATATAACAAATAAAAGTTATAATTTTATGGTAATTTATAACTGTTCTAGATATATTGTTTAAACAATCAGTGAAGATATTTTGAAAATAAAGTATGTGCCTTGTGAGATATGATTTTTTTTAAATTTTGTATGTGTGGTGGCCATACGCTAACAGAAATATATTGTTTAAAAAATATAACAAATGAGTTATAACTTTCTGATCATTTATAACTGTTCTAGATATATTGTTTAAACAATCAGCGAAGACATTTTGAAAATAAAGTATGTGCATTGGAAGATATGATTTTTTTAAATTTGGTATGTGGGGTGGCCATACGCTAACAGAAATATATTGTTTGAAAAATATAACAAATGAGAGTTATAACTTTCTGGTCATTTATAACTGTGCTAGATATATTGTTTAAACAATCAGTGAAGACATTTTGACAATAAAGTATGTGCCTTGGGAGATATGACTTTTTTAAATTTGGTATGTGGGGTGGCTATACGCTAACAGAAATATATTGTTTGAAAAATATAACAAATGAGAGTTATAACTTTCTGGTTATTTATAACTGTGCTAGATATATTATTTAAACAATTAGTGAAGACATTTGGAAAATAAAACTCACGAAAAAAAAAATCTCATGATTAATTCCTCATTGTTAACATGTATAAACTATGATAATTAGAGCTAATATTTTTGTATTAGCATTAATAGCTAGCTCTCATTCCAGTATATAAATGATGAGATCAGCCTAACCCACAAAAAATGAAAATACAAATAAATGTAGATTTAGCATCCCAACTGCACCGTTATGTTAAATCAACATTCATTTAAATTGGTTGGCGTTTACTTTGTGATACATTTTCATAACAATTTAATTAAAACACTTAACTTTGTTTTAAGACTTTTATTAAATAAAAAATGGCAAAACAAAGTTGTGGTTTAGTTGAATCAACATTTATTGGCATTTTAATTTTTTGTGGGTTAGGCCACAATTTAATTAAAACACTTAACTTTGTTTTACCACTTTTATTAAATAAAAAATGGTAAAACAAATGTGTGCTTTTAATTGAATCAACATTTATTGGCATTTTAATTTTTTTGTGGGTTAGGCCACAATTTAATCAAAACACTTAACTTTGTTTTACCACTATTATTAAATAAAAAGTGGTAAAACAAAGTTGTGCTTTTAACTGAATCAACATTTATTGGCATTTTAATTTTTTTGTAGGTTAGGCCACACTCTAATCTCTAATCGCTAATCGCCTCAAATAAGGAATATAAAACAAAAACAATACCTCTGCAACACTTTCTTTTGCAAGGCGACATTTTTCAACAGCTTATTCTCAATCTCCTTGACTTCCGTACTTGCGAATTCAAACATCTCAACCACCTAAAAATTACACACTAAACAAACGCACATCGAGTTCACTTTATATACAGACAGACGCTCAGCAACACAGATAAACTAAACAAAAAAACCTAATCTCAAAATCACACAAAAGAATTACAATGAAATTTGAATACGACTCGTTTGAAAAGTCAAAGTGTATCATTCGCGCCATCTCGCGCACACAACACCAACCCTGGAAAAACAAACGAAATCTAAGATGGCCCCGAAAGCGAGTGACAGGCTAAATCCAGCGCGCACTGAGGTTATATAATAATAATAAATTAATCAGCGCATCTTTCTTCCAACAACGAATACAAAATAAAGTGTTGAGATAATTACCTAAACTTAAAAATACTGCGTAAAATCCGCGTTAGCCTGCGCATCAAGTTCAGTGTCGCGGCCTGGCGGTGCGGATAAACATCGGTCGATAGCACTTGTTTAGCTCGCAGTGCCCGCACACACTATCGCGATTCAAGCGCGCCGTTTTCCGTCTTTATTAATTTATTGTTAATTCATTGAAATTTGTTTGATCAGGTAATTAGGCGTGCGGCGTATTTGGTTTCACTTAACGGTTTTTGTTCATATTTCACTTTTGAAGGTTAGAATGTCAGTGGCGCGCCTTCGTTGACGTTTGTTGAAACAAATAAATAAATAAACAGTAGCGTAGTTAGCGTAGAAAAACAAAAAAAAAACAACATTTGTATTTAACACGCTTTCTTTTTCTTTACTTGCATTTAGATTTAGATGTAATTAAAAGAAACAGAAGAACAATTGGCTTTAATACAAAGTTTAATTGCTGTTTTTATTAAAACGCTTAGAACCTTTCTTCAACACTGTTGTGGTGAAGAAAGGTTCTAATTCTAACACGCTTTCTTTTTTTTACTTACGTTTAGATTTAGATGTAATTAAAAAAAACAGAAGAAGAATTGGCTTTATTACAAAGTTTAATTGCTGTTTTGATTAAAACGCTTAGAACCTTTCTTCAACACTGTTGTGGTGAAGAAAGGTTCTAATTCTAACACGCTTTCTTTTTTTTACTTACGTTTAGATTTAGATGTAATTAAAAAAAACAGAAGAACAATTGGCTTTATTACAAAGTTTAATTGCTGTTTTGATTAAAACGCTTAGAACCTTTCTTCAACACTGTTGTGGTGAAGAAAGGTTCTAATTCTAACACGCTTTCTTTTTCTTAACTTACATTTAGATTTAGATGTAATTAAAAGAAACAGAAGAACAACTGGCTTTATTACAAAGTTTAATTGCTGTTTTGATTAAAACGCTTAGAACCTTTCTTCAACACTGTTGTGGCGAAGAAAGGTTCTAATTCCAACACGCTTTCTTTTTCTTTACTTACATTTAGATTTAGATGTAATTAAAAGAAACAGAAGAACAATTGGCTTTATTACAAAGTTTAATTGCTGTTTATTAAAACGCTTAGAACCTTTCTTCAACACTGTTATGGTGAAGAAAGGTTCTAATTCTAACACGCTTTCTTTTTCTTTACTTACATTTAGATTTAGATGTAATTAAAAGAAACAGAAGAACAATTGGCTTTAATACAAAGTTTAATTGCTGTTTTTATTAAAACGCTTAGAACCTTTCTTCAACACTGTTGTGGTGAAGAAAGGTTCTAATTCTAACACGCTTCCTTTTTTTTACTTACGTTTAGATTTAGATGTAATTAAAAAAAACAGAAGAAGAATTGGCTTTATTACAAAGTTTAATTGCTGTTTTGATTAAAACGCTTAGAACCTTTCTTCAACACTGTTGTGGTGAAGAAAGGTTCTAATTCTAACACGCTTTCTTTTTTTTACTTACGTTTAGATTTAGATGTAATTAAAAAAAACAGAAGAAGAATTGGCTTTATTACAAAGTTTAATTGCTGTTTTGATTAAAACGCTTAGAACCTTTCTTCAACACTGTTGTGGTGAAGAAAGGTTCTAATTCTAACACGCTTTCTTTTTTTTACTTACGTTTAGATTTAGATGTAATTAAAAAAAACAGAAGAACAATTGGCTTTATTACAAAGTTTAATTGCTGTTTTGATTAAAACGCTTAGAACCTTTCTTCAACACTGTTGTGGTGAAGAAAGGTTCTAATTCTAACACGCTTTCTTTTTCTTAACTTACATTTAGATTTAGATGTAATTAAAAGAAACAGAAGAACAACTGGCTTTATTACAAAGTTTAATTGCTGTTTTGATTAAAACGCTTAGAACCTTTCTTCAACACTGTTGTGGCGAAGAAAGGTTCTAATTCCAACACGCTTTCTTTTTCTTTACTTACATTTAGATTTAGATGTAATTAAAAGAAACAGAAGAACAATTGGCTTTATTACAAAGTTTAATTGCTGTTTATTAAAACGCTTAGAACCTTTCTTCAACACTGTTATGGTGAAGAAAGGTTCTAATTCTAACACGCTTTCTTTTTCTTTACTTACATTTAGATTTAGATGTAATTAAAAGAAACAGAAGAACAATTGGCTTTATTACAAAGTTTAATTGCTGTTTTGACTAAAACGCTTAGAACCTTTCTTCAACACTGTTGTGGTGAAGAATGGTTCAAATTTTTCACCACAACAGTGTTGAAGAAAGGTTCTAAGCGTTTTAGTCAAAACAGCAATTGAACTTTGTAATAAAGCCAATTGTTCTTCTGTTTCTTTTAATTACATCTAAATCTAAATGTAAGTAAAGAAAAAGAAGAGCAGTTGGCTTTGAAAATAAAAAAAAAACAGTAGTGTAATTGGCGTTGAAAAGATAACAATTAGGCTAGAATTAATAATAATTTAAAAAAAACAGTTGTTTTACGTTAAAAAAAAACAGATGTTTTACGTTAAAAAAACAGCAATTGAACTGAAATTGAAGCAAATAAAAAAACAGTAGCGCAGTTAGCTCTAAAAAAATTGAACAATTGAATGTCGGATTTTGGTCTAAATCAGTGGTCTCCAAACTACGGCCCGCGACTTGCATGAATCCGGCCCGCGATTGTTTGTAATTTTTTTTGTAAATGTCATATTTTGAAATATTGTAACAATTGTTCCTTAAATTTTTCATAATTTTGTAAAATTAATCGGATCTTAGCCGACTTTATTATGTAGAATTGTATTTGTGGCCCGCGAAGAAGATAGTTTGGAGACCCAGGGTCTAAATAAAAGGAATTGTTAAGAAATGATTAGGCTTTGTTTTGATTCAAGAAAAAGTGAAATTATTCAATTGGAAATTAAGTTACAGAAGCTCATAGTTGACTAAACATTATTTCAATGTAATCGCTGTAGTTTCAACTTTGCGCCAGCGACGGCTCGCAGCCTAACTTCAGGGTCGGCCAGAGACCCAAGGTAATATGTATCCGTTATTGAAAGGTGACTTTGTTGTGCAATACCTTGTATTTATAAAGCGCGATCCCAACCTTAAAATTTGTGTGCCTTGGAGCTATGGCCGACCCTGAAGTTAGCCTGCGAGCCGTCGCTGCTTTGCGCTTCTGTAACTTTTTCTCCAGTTGTGGCAGCAAACACTTGTTGTATAATTCAATGTCCGTCGGGGTATTGGCCCGGGAAGTAGTTGTTTCAATGAGTGTTTGATATAGTCTTTGTAAGACTAACTTGTTGTAGATTGCGAAAAGAATCGCACTTTTAATGATTAAATGTATTCAAAAAAACCTTCGAAAGTTACAATATTCATTCAAGCCACACGTTGATTTGCCCGTGGCTTGACTGCATATTGTAAACACCGGATTACGTTGACTTTTTTTAAGGAACTACTTGCATTTGTGCTAGAAAATGACGAATCTGAGATCTGTTTTTATCGGAAACCTACAGTTTAACCACAATTTGTACTCAAAGTTGATTTTGTTGTAAGTTTCATCCTTTTGTCCACGACTTCATGCACATAACATGCACGGAAACAATTGCGGATTTTTTCAAAGTTAAGATTTATTATACTCTTAATGTAAAAGTGAATCCGAAATTCGAATAAAGGAGAAAATTGCGGATATCTTCAAACTCAAGATAAGGAAATACAAATTGGAAAAAAAAACAAACAGCAAATAAGTAGATAAGTAAGCAGTTAAATTCCTTAATCTTCACTGTTTTATTTTAATTCTAAATGTACACTATTAAGTAAATTCCATAGCTAACGCCATCTAAATGTACATTTCAGGCACGAATGTACATTTAGAATTAAAATAAAACAGTGAAGATTAAGGAATTTAACTACTTACTTTTCTATTACTAACACTTCACGTAACTCCAGCAAGAATATCATTAGCAAATAAGTAATTTGTAATTATAAATACCCTATAATTTATCAAATACCTGTTTAAAAAAATACGTAATAAACTAATCATTCATTGTTTTTTAAATCATAAGAACGAGGTCAAGTTTACGGAACAACAGAAATTCATACACTTCCTGTCCCGTTCGAAAGAAAACAAAATGAAAATGAAAATAAAAATACAAACACATTGAAATCAATGTCTCTCACCTGGGCAAGGTCATGAGTCGAGCGTACCTCCTCACCGAGAGTACCAGGCATTGACTCCTCGTCGTCATCACCATTTTCCTTCAATTCGGAAAAGAAACAGTGCGAAACGATTGATTAGAAAATCAAGAGGGCGAGTTTTTGGTAGTATATAGTGAACTCCTCGAAGGGCGTGTACGTGAAGTGGATCTTCATGCAGGACGTGATGTTTTCTTCTCGGATTTTCTTCGAGATCTAAATTTGGAAATTAAGAATGCGCATTGAACACATAGTGATAATTTTGCTTCGTTATACTGCTAATGATTAATCGGTGTCATTTGTGTTGGTCATCAATCGGGGCCTTTAACTCGTCGAATGCCATAAGAGATGTTGCATTGGTAACACCATTTTCGGAATTTTACTTTATTGTTTTTTTATTTTTGTTGGTTGATAGAAGTGATGTTAAAGCGCATGTCCCACCCTCGGCGCTCACGGATTGTAGGGTGGCTGGGGGAGCGTACCACAGGCATCGGCACTAGCCCTTCGAGTATCATATTGAAAACATCAATGTAAAATAGTGTAAATAAACGTATTATTGTTACTCTCTGCGACTTCTTGAGAACCACCCCCGTGAACCCACCACCATCAGCGTTCACAAGTGATTTTACCTTAATATCACGAAGCTGGGGTAAGGTAAAATAATACTGAGCAATCCCTGGACATACTATTCAAAATATTAGATGGAATACTTTTGATGTTTTAAAAACAATAAATTTAGTTTTTAAAACAGCAAACGTGCCATGTCACATGGGAATAAATAAAATTTATTACTTCGGAAATAAATTACAAGGGGTTAAAGTTACGACCGTTTGATTCAACAAGCCAATTTAAATTCAAAAACATTAACTTAAAATTAAAAAATCAAAGTGTCGATCTTTAGCAATTGTTTCCATTCGGTTTTGTAAAATAAAAATTTCAGTTTTTTTTTTCGAATGACGCTCGGTTTATTAAAAGAATGTAATTTGAAGCTTTAAACGAGTGTTTTCCACTCTCAGGTTAAGCATGAAGTAAAATTTCGAGTTTAGAAAAGCCTGAAAATTTGGTTTGGTCGCGTAGCGCGAAGCGCGGAGCGGCCAAACCAAATTTTCAGGCTTTTCTAAACTCGAAATTCTACTTCATGCGCCACCGGTACAAAACACTGATGCAATGTAAAGTTTAGCGGTGGGATTTAAACTTCGTAATGTCAGTGTTTTGTACCGGTGGCGCATGAAGTAAAATTTCGAGTTTAGAAAAGCCTGAAAATTTGGTTTGGCCGCTCCGCGCTTCGCGCTACGCGACCAAACCAAATTTTCAGGCTTCTCTAAACTCGAAATTTTACTTCATGCTTAGTCTGGGAGTGGAACACACTCGTTTAAAGCATCAAATTAAATTCTTTCAATAAACCGAGAGTCGGTAAATGTACAATGTATTTCAAGTTTAAAATTGAATTCTTTTAAAAAAACAACGAGTATCGAATGACGCTCGGTTTATTAAAAGAATGTAATTTGAAGCTTTAACGAGTGTTTTCCACTCTCAGGCTAAGCATGAAGTAAAATTTCGAGTTTAGAAAAGCCTGAAAATTTGGTTTGGTCGCGTAGCGCGAAGCGCGGAGCGGCCAAACCAAATTTTCAGGCTTTTCTAAACTCGAAATTTTACTTCATGCGCCACCGCTACAAAACACTGATGCAATGTAAAGTTTAGCGGTGGGATTTAAACTTCGTAATGTCAGTGTTTTGTACCGGTGGCGCATGAAGTAAAATTTCGAGTTTAGAAAAGCCTGAAAATTTGGTTTGGCCGCTCCGCGCTTCGCGCTACGCGACCAAACCAAATTTTCAGGCTTTTCTAAACTCGAAATTTTACTTCATGCACCACCGGTAGAAAACACTGATGCAATGTAAAGTTTAGCGGTGGGATTTAAACTTCGTAATGTCAGTGTTTTCTACCGGTGGCGCATGAAGTAAAATTTCGAGTTTAGAAAAGCCTGAAAATTTGGTTTGGCCGCTCCGCGCTGCGCGCTACGCGACCAAACCAAATTTTCAGGTTTTTCTAAACTCGAAATTTTACTTCATGCTTAGCCTGAGAGTGGAAAACACTCGTTTAAAGCATCAAATTAAATTCTATTAATAAACCAAGAGTCGGCAAATATACAATGTGTTTCAAGTTTAAAATTGAATTCTTTTAAAAAAACAACGAGTATCTAAAGATTTACGGCATACACTCTGTAATTAAGCCATGTATACTTAAAAGAAAAACTCCCTGTATACTTTGGTGCAATTAGCCGGAATGCTCTAAAGAACATCCTCCGACAGGGTGTATAGTCTACATATATTAATCTGTTGTTTATACTTAAATGTGTTGTTTGTTTTTTACTCTTTATGTACTTATATTTATTATGTATTTGTATTTATATTTTATTTTAGTTTTAGCTCTAAGATATTATTACTAATTTAAATGGACTTCCATAAAATAAATAAAATATAAATACCAATTACAGCGTATTTGCTTTAAAAAGACTGAACATTTGGTTTGGAGTGAACAAGCAAAATGTTCAGCACCAGGCGTATAAAACACTGATTTATTATTATTAAGCTCAAAAACAGCTCTCTGATATTGAATTATATTAAGGACTTAAAAATTAACAAATTTATTCAGTTGTAGTGACTTTAATTTACCAACCTTTTTCAACTTATAGAAATGAAAAAAAAAAGAGATTTACTTCACGTGTAAATGTGTCAAGTTTGAGCTTTCGGAAAAAAACGCAATTATTAAGTTATGAAAATGAAATGTGTCTTAGATTTAAAATTATTTTACTAATATGTATATATAATATTATTATTTATACACTTTTAACATACTGAGTTTTAAATAATTATATTACAATAAATCAATTTTACCAAATATCTGCAATTTTTTTATATTTAATTTTTTTTCGCTTCACCTTTTTGTATGATTATCGTAAAAGTTGGAAATGTTATCACTTTTTTTAATAATTATAATATCTGTATAGAAATTTATAAAATGTTATGCAAAACAAAGGAAAAGTATTGTTTTCGCGAAAATGTTCAAATCAAAAATGTTTGTGGATATATCCATGTTGAGGTCCTCCAAGTTGATTAAGACCATTTTTGAAAAATGTAAGTCCAATCAATTCTAAGTAAATTCACGTTGATGGTATGAAATTTTAATTTATTACAATTTTTGAAAGAAAACATTCTCCCAAAATTGTCAATTTTATCGCATAATTTCAACTTTGGGATAATTCTGTCCTGAAAATCTGTCGCCACGATGAAGTCTAAACCGATTGAGCTGTTAAACTTAAGCCGTTTATTACAATAATAGTATCCGATCAACTTTTGGTGAAAATGCGGAAACCGGAAGTGCTAGTTTGCTTTTAGCATTTTTTAAAATTTTTCTTTAATATTGATCATATACAAAAATATTGTTAAGAAATGTTCTAGATCAGTGGTCTCCAAACTACGGCCCGCGGGCCAAATCCGGCCCGCCACTTGCATGAATCCGGCCCGCGATTGTTTGTATTTTTTTTTGTAAATGTCATATTTTGAAATATTGTAACAATTGTTCCTTAAATTTTTCATAATTTTATAAAATTAATCGGATCTTGGCCGACTTTATTATGTAGAATTGTATTTGTGGCCCGCGAAGAAGATAGTTTGGAGACCCAGGTTCTAGATAACCGAAAAATTAGCATTTAATGCATATCCACTTTATGTCGTAGATCTTTTAGTTATTTTATTAATATTGTTTTAAAAATGTGCATTTTACGAATTAATTACTTTGAATACGTGAGCTATTGCTATACACCGTTCCATTTGTTTCTGGATCTCGCCTAGCCATGCTTTCGTGTTGTTATGTTGCAGTATCAACATTTACATTTTTTATTAATTGCCACTCCTGATTCCTTATTTTAACAGTGTTGCAATAATTTATGATATCATAAGTAATCCTCTTTTTAATTTTCAAGAGGTTTATTGTTAATCTTGCAACAATTATTTCGCCACGCGGTCGCTTCTTCGAGCATTTTATTATTAAATCAAATTATTCTAGTGTTGCAATGCTAAATAATAAAAGTTGAATGAGGGCTTAAAAATTGTTTGACATGAAAATTATCAGTATCACAAGAGGGTGGAAATAAATTAGCAATTCTACAAAAAATTACTGAGGGCCAACAGAAGAGAGAATGACCAAAATTAAGGTGGATGGATGGAGTTGATCAATATGTGTTAACGGGAAGACCCAAGCGAGAAATACAAATGGATGACGAAATAAGTTTGCAGAGCCGAATTCATTATATTTGTTATATACAATATTATTGCTGTGTTTGTATGTACAAAAACCAAGTAGTAAATTTTGTTAATCTTAAAACTGCATATTATTATCCTTTTATATCTGAAAATTTGTAAAACAGGCAACAGTGTAAGATAAATTATAACCTTAAAATCGAATATCTGACAGTGACATTTAAAAACCCTGATTTAAAACACAACCAGCCCCATTTACAATACTTAAACTGTCACTTTTCCATAGCTAGGCGAGATCCAGAAACAAATGGAATATATAATATATATGACTTTAGTTTGACCTTGTCATGATTAATATTTTGTGGAAAACTGAAAACGTAAGTGAGGCTTACGAACAAAGTTTAATAGGAATAAGAAACATTTGTTGAAAAATAAGGCAGGCGAATGGTATTGATTTCAAGCAAGGCTGTAGCCAGAAAAAAAAATTGGGGGGGATATAAAAATTTTGAGGGGGGTTTTACTGGTCAAAATATTGTTTTTGCTCTTTCAGGGTCGCTGTTATGTTATAGTTTTTTCGAAAAAAACTCAGTCTCAGCAAACAAATATTGAATGTTTAAATGAATAATAATAAGAAGAATCTAGAACACTACAAATACATTTATTTGTAGTTTTTTTTTGTCTCATGAAAATGCCGAGTTTTAAAAAAAAAGTTATGTAAAATCTAAGTATTTCTTTTTGAAATAATGAAAACGCAGCTCAAAATTAAAAAAAAAGGATTTAAGCGTAAAAACAACTAAACGTTGCGTCACATCAAAGTTTGATTCTTTGGTAGTCGTTTGCCGTTTGTTTCGTGAAATTTGCAGTTTTAAAAAAAATGGGCTTAATTATTTGAGCGATCCATTTTTTTGTTTGTGGGTTGTATTAAATTTAATTCACTCGCCGAAAAGGCAGTGACTTTGATTTAATTTTAAGCCTTGATTTAAGCATGAAAACAATTGAGCTTTACTTCAATTCAAAGCCACATTTTACGGCTGTCGTCTGCCTTTTGTTTCATGAAAATATCAAATCCGTGGATTCGCGGCTTAATTATTTGAGCGAGCATTTATTTAACAATTATTAAAACATGGAGCGAAATTGCACTGAATTTAACTTGAAATTTAAGCATCGGCTTGAGTGTTAAAACAATTGAGCGTTACGTCACTTGAAAGTCACATTCTTCAGCTGTCGTTCATATTTTGTTTAATCTAAATAGCAATTTCGTGGACAAAGTTGAGCTTAATTATATAAGCAAGCATTGTTTAATTTACTAATTATTGAAACATAGACTTCGAGTTAAAATATAAGCCTTGGTTTAAGCGTAAAAACAATTGAAGTTTACTTCAATTCATAGCCGCATTCTACGGCTGTCGTCTGCCTTTTGTTTCATGAAAATATCAAATCCGTGGATAGGCGGCTTAATTATTTGAGCGAGCATTTTTTTATTTAACAATTATTAAAACATGGAGTAAAATTGCACTGACTTTCAGTTGAAATTTAAGCATCGGCTTGAGTGTTAAAACAATTGAGCGTTACGTCACCTGAAATTCACATTCTTCAGCTGTCGTTCATATTTTGTTTAATCTAAATAGCAATTTCGTGGACAAAGTTGAGCTTAATTATATAAGCAAGCATTGTTTAATTTACTAATTATTGTAATATAGACTTCGAGTTAAAATATAAGCCTTGGTTTAAGCGTAAAAACAATTGAAGTTTACTTCAATTTATAGCCACATTCTACGGCTGTCGTCTGCCTTTTGTTTCATGAAAATATCAAATCCGTGGATAGGCGGCTTAATTATTTGAGCGAGCATTTTTTTATTTAACAATTATTAAAACATGGAGCGAAATTGCACTGACTTTCAGTTGAAATTTAAGCATCGGCTTGAGTGTTAAAACAATTAAGCGTTACGTCACTTGAAAGTCACATTCTTCAGCTGTCGTTCATCTTTTGTTTAATCTAAATAGCAATTTCGTGGACAAAGTTGAGCTTAATTATATAAGCAAGCATTGTTTAATTTACTAATTATTGAAACATAGACTTCGAGTTAAAATATAAGCCTTGGTTTAAGCTTAAAAACAATTGAGCTTTACTTCAATTCATAGCCACATTCTACGGCTGTCGTCTGCCTTTTGTTTCATGAAAATATCAAATCCGTAGATAGGCGGCTTAATTATTTGAGCGAGCATTTTATTATTTAACAATTATTAAAACATGGAGCGAAAGTGCACTGACTTTCAGTTGAAATTTAAGCATCGGCTTGAGTGTTAAAACAATTGAGCGTTACGTCACTTGAAAGTCACATTCTTCAGCTGTCGTTCAACTTTTGTTTAATCTAAATAGCAATTTCGTGGACAGAGTTGAGCTTAATTATATAAGCAAGCATTGTTTAATTTACTAATTACTGAAACATAGACTTCGAGTTAAAATATAAGCCTTGGTTTAAGCGTAAAAACAATTGAGCTTTACCAAACCAAAGCCACATTCTTCGGCTGTCGTCCGCCTTTCGTTTAATGAAAATATCAAATCCATGGACAATCCGTGGGCTTTATTATTTGAGCAAGCCTTTTTTATTTACTAATTATTAAAACACGGACTTGGACTTAAAATTTAAGCCTTGATTTAAGTTTGAAATCAATCGAGCACCTTAAAGCCACATTCTTCGGCTGCCGTTCGCCTTTTGTTTTGAGAAAATATCAAGTTCGTGCAAAGAGTTGCGCTTAATTATTTTAACGACTATTTCTTGAGAATATATTAATCATTAAAACACGGTTGTATCCTTTCTTCACACTTTATTTTCTAATGGTTAGATATATATTTCAAGTGCTAAGCACTCATTTTTTTGTTATTGAAAATGAGTGCTTTAGCACTTGAAATATATATCTAACCATTAGAAAATAAAGTGTGAAGAAAGGATACAACAGTGTTAATTATTTATAATTATACTCTTCACGAAACTCAAAAACAAATATCGATTAAAACACGGCTTTTGACTTGTAACTAAATTGATATTTTTGAAATATCCAGTTAAGATATTCAAATATCAATTATAACCAATCAAAGTTTATTTGTTTCTGTGTGGATTTTTAGAATTTTATGTTTATTTGATAATCTGTTAATTTTGTACCATTGTTTAAATAAAAAACATTCACCTAAAATCGTTGATTTTATTGCATAATTTTAACTTTGGCTGAATATTTTCGGACAACGTGGCAAGATAATTTGATTTTCTGTCTACAAGATGTAAGTGCAATAAATTCTAAGTAAATTCTGTCAATTTAATGTTGATAGTATAGATTTTTTATTTTTTACAATTTTTTCAAAGACAACATTCTCTCAAAATTGTTAATTTTATTGCGTAATTTTAACTTTGACTGAATATTATTAGGAAATTTGGTAAGATAGTATGATTTTCTTTCTATAAGATATAAGTGCAATTAATTCAAAGTAAATTTTTCGAATTTCACCTTGATGGTGTAACATTTTATTTTTTTACAATTTTTTTAAAGAAAACATTCTCAAAAAATTGTCAATTTTATTACATAATTTTAACTTCGGCTGAATATTTTCGGAAAACGTGGCAAGATAATTTGATTTTCTGTCTACAAGATGTAAGTGCAATAAATTCTAAGTAAATTCTGTCAGTTTAATGTTGATAGTATAGATTTTTAATTTTTTACAATTTTTTCAAAGATAACATTCTCTCAAAATTGTTAATTTTATTGCATAATTTTAACTTTGACTGAATATTATTAGGGAATTTGGTAAGATAGTATGATTTTCTTTCTATAAGATATAAGTGCAATTAATTCTAAGTAAATTCTGCGAATTTCACCTTGATGGTGTAAAATTTTATTTTTTTACAATTTTTTCAAAGAAAACATTCTCAAAAAATTGTCAATTTTATTGCATAATTTTAACTTCGGCTGAATATTTTCGGAAAACGTGGCAAGATAATTTGATTTTCTGTCTACAAGATGTAAGTGCAATTAATTCTAAGTAAATTCTGTCAGTTTAATGTTGATAGTATAGATTTCTAATTTTTTACAATTTTTTCAAAGATAACATTCTTGATAAATTCAAATTCAAAACTATTTGAATTCGAGAAATTAAGCTTACGCTTCTTATAGTTTGTACACTTAAACATAATATATAAAATTACGAAAAAACTATTCGTGAAAATGCAAATAGTGTCTTAATTAATAAGACAATTTAATACGATAAATATCCATTCAAACAACTACTTCCCGTACAAATACACCTCCGGATATTGAATTATACAATGAAATATTTAAAATCTTATTTAATTTGATTTGTTACAACGCTCTATTAAAGTATATGTAACGTTTAGGTCAAATTCTCTTCAAACCAACTAACAAAACAATTTAAAATGAATAAATTGTCTTATTAATTAAGACACTGTTTGCATTATCACGAATAGTTTTTTCGTAATTTTATATATTATAACATTCTTTTAAAATTGTTAATTTTATTGCATAATTTTAACTTTGACTGAATATTTTTAGGAAATTTGGTTAGATAGATTAATTTTCTTTCTATAAGATATAAGTGCAATTAATTCTAAGTAAATTCTGCGAATTTCACGTTGATGGTGTAAAATTTTAATGTTTTACAATTTTTTCAAAAAAAACATTCTCAAAAAATTGTCAATTTTATTTCATAATTTTAGCTTTCGCTGAATGTTTTAAGAAAACGTGGCGATATAATTTAATTTTCTTTACATAATATATAAGTGCAATCAATTTTAAATAAATTCTGTAAATTTCATGTCGATGGGATTCAATTTTTATTTTTTACAATTTTTTCAAAGAAAACGTTCTCCAAAAATTGTCAATTTTATTGCATAATTTCAACTTTCGCTGAATGTTTTAAGAAAGCGGGGCGATATAATTTGATTTTCTTTTTATAATATATAAGTGCAATCAATTTTAAATAATTTCTCTGAATGTCATGTCGATAGTATTCAATTTTTATTTTTTACAATTAAAAAAAAACCTTGCCCCAAAATTGTTAATTTTATTGCAGAATTTCAACTTTGGCTGAATATTTTCGGAAAATACGTCAAGATAATTATGTTTTCTTTCTATAAGATATAAGTCCAATCAATTCTAAGTAAATTCACGTTGGTGGTATGAAATTTTAAATTATTACAATTTTTGAAAGAAAACATTCTCCCAAAATTGTCAATTTTATCGCATAATTTCAACTTTGGCTTAATATTTTGGAAAATCCAGTAGAGATATTGAAGTTTCCATTACAGCCAATCAAAGTTTATTCATTTCTGTGTAGACTCTATGAATTTTAGGTTGATTTGATAATTTGTTGAATTTTTACAATTCTCTCAAAATAAACATTCTCCTAAAATCGTTTTTTAAATTTAATTAAAATTTTCGACTCAAACAATTAAAAAAAGATTTTAGGAGAATGTTTATTTTAAGAGAATTGTAAAAATTTAACGAATTATCAAATCAACCCAAAATTCATAGTTAGGTTGATTTGATAATTCGTTGAATTTTAACAATTCTCTTAAAATAAACATTCTCTTAAAATAGTTTTTTTTAAATTTAATACAAATTTCCGACTCAAACAATTAAGTGCCACTTTATTTAAAAAGTTAACATTCTCATAAAACGAAATGCAAATGACAGCCAAAGAATACAGCTCTGATTAGACCCTATACTCAATTGTTTATACGCTCAAATTACAGCTTAAATTGTAAGTATTAAAATCTGAAATTTAACAAAAAAAATCAATCCCTCAATAAAATTAATATAATTCCAAAATTAACTGAATATAACAATAAATCTTGAAATTATTTAAACATACATGGTAAATTTCATGAAAATCCTTAATTAGTTTTTATAATTTGTATTTAAAAATAATCAATACAAGTCATAAAAATTCCGGGGTATTTGATTTTGTTTTTTATTATTTATTAGTGTTTATCACATATAAAACATTTTAAGATATTTTCAAAGAGCTAAGCTTCACTAACATCCACAAGTATTAGATCTGTTTTTTTTTTTATAAAAGCGTTCAATTTGAAACTTCCGACGAGTGTTTCCACTCCCAGGTTAACCCATTAATGGCCGAGCAATTATAAAGTTAACGGTAAAAGTTGATTTTAGGTGAAATTCCACACTCTTTGTTATGATTTTTACGAATAACTTATTATATTCCATACTGGAAATGTTTCTTTTTAATATACATAATCTATACGCTGTTCACTTACAGGGGTCTGTCGATTTTATAAAAGCGTTCAAATTGAAGTTTCAAACGAGTGTTTTTACTCCCAGTGAACCAAACCAAATTTTCAGGTTTTTCTAAACTCGAAATTTTACTTCATGCGCCACGCGTATAAAACACTGAAATATTGTTAAGTTAGAAACACGCTGACAACATTATTTTAAAGAAATGGGTAATAATCGTAGTGTTTAAATAATAAAATATATACATATTTCTTTACAGAATCTCAAGCCAGGTCAAATATTACAATGTATCAAATTGATTTATTTAGTAATTTAATTAACAAATAATTTAAGATGGTCCGTCCATGGACCAATAGCCCTTAATGGGTTAAGCATGAAGTGAAATTTCGAGTTTAGAAAAGCCTGAAAGTTTGGTTTGGTTTATATACTTATCTTTTTTAGGCTAAAAAGAAGATCTAATTGAAGTTTCTTTTACAATTTGCTTTGGAGTTTTATCATTTTTTTTTCTTGATATATTGACTCAATTATTATAATTTTATCAGAAAGTCACATAAATCTTGATATAATTAAGTTACACTGTATTTAATTGTAAGTCACGCCGATTCATTAATTATCAGCAATTAATCATTTTTCTACATTGTTGTGATTGCAATCGCGTATGAATATAACAAGGTCAGTTAGAGAAAAGCGTGGGTCAACGATCTTGTATCTACATAAATTATACAATTGAAGCATTCGACTTATGTAAAAAAAAAATATGTACCATTTTTAATATGCATATTTGTTAATTATTTAAATTAATTACTTTGAGGATGTAGAAACGTTTGTAAGAGATGGGGTTTTGATGCAATTTGTCTCCGGTGAGAAGTTGCACTGAAATTACGTCATTTTGGGAAGAATTTACCCAACCGTTTGGAGTAACATGACGTCATTTCAGTGCAACTTCTCAACTGTGAATACGGGCCCAGGTGCTGTAAATATAATCTACAACTCTATATTCAACTTTAAATCATCATCACAATCACCCTAACATAATAAACTTTAATTTTACTTAACAATCATCACCATCATAACCACCCTAATAATCATAATAAACTTTAATTTTATTAATTTAGAGAAGTTCTCCAGTACCAGAATTGTTTTTATTTTAAATCAATTTCTGTTGGAGATACATTCCAATAATAAAATTGGGAGTTTATATGCTAGATGAGATATTATCTCGCTAGCATCTATTCAACCAAACATAAAAAAAAATAAAGTCAAATCAAATTACAAAAACACTATAAGAATAATAAAAATAAAATACTATTTAATTACAATATCTATCATTATTATTATTGTGTTGTTTTAAAATTCTTCTCTGTGGCTACGAATAATCATAACAACATCAAGCCTTTGTTCAAATTAGTAAACAACTGTTTATATCCGTTGTTAACTAATTGAGGCTTGCGCGTATAAATAATTCATTTCCGATTATAATCAAGGAAATTACACTCTACAATGTCATTAACAGATTCACGCAAACAAGGTCGGTTAGTTACAACTCGGATGTTTATTCATTTTTTAACAGCTTATGACTGATATTTCTAAATAAGGATAATTACACGAATATGTCTATTTTAACATCAACAAACGTAATTTACTTAACTTATTTTGTTTGCAAATCAACAAACTTATTTTATATGATGAAATAATTTCTCACTCAACCCGTGGTGAAATATAAAGTCCCTGGCCATATTATTAGACTCAGTCATAATATTTATATTTTTTCTGTTTTTAAGACATACAGCGCCCACTATTACATACACACTATATTTAAGCTTGTTTGGTAAGGGTTATGTTATGTTATCACGGTCAATAATACAAATTTCTAATCAAACGTCAAATTACTTGACATTGTTTGTAATTCCAAGTACAAGTATAGTTGTTTTAAAAGTTCGTTTTGTTGAGTTTAACAGTTTATTTTCTAAAGGTAAGTGATGAATGACCAAAATATAGTTTTCGTAAATATTACTTTATATAATTAAAGCATTTTTAACTCAATTACTTGTAAGAAAAATTAAAAACCAGTGGTTTGACATTTCGGTGCTATTGTTTTAGATGGGGAGGTGTAAAGATCTTTACCTGCAACCACATAAGAAAACAGTGTTTTCTTAACCACCTTACTGATCTAGAAAACACTGTCATAATCACGCGTTTGTTGTAACAAAAAAATGACAAACGTCACAAAACGTCAGTTTTGAAAAGTCATCGTACAAGTGCGACACGTTATTCAGGTAATGTCTGATTCAAGCGACTGTGAATTAACGCCTCCGGATGTGGCCGCACGTGCCAAAGCGATTAATGATATGCAGTTACCCGAAAAATCGCGGGCGCGGTACATAAAATGTTATACCAAATTTATGGAATGGCACAGCTCGAGAAAGATTAAATCCTTTACTGAAAATGTGCTTGTGGTATATTTTGATGATCTCAGCAAAACACTAGGACCAGCATCACTTTGGAGTTGTTACTCAATGCTAAAAACCACGATTAACAACAAACATTAAGTGGACATATCAAAATATTTGAATTTAAAAGCATTTTTGAAAAGAAAAATGCATAATCACAAACGAAAAACATCAAGTGTTTTAGAACCAGAACACATTAGAAATTTCATTGCTAATGCGCCGGATAGTAAATTTTTGTTAACAAAAGTAAGTATTTAGACCAATCTAGAAACTTTGAATAATTAGCTTAAAATTGTATGTGCTACTAATTATGGGTATTCGCATGAAAACTATATAGGTGGTTGCAGGTAAAACTATGTACAATACGCGTGTGGTAGACACATTACGTGCTCGTGGAGTTAACACACTCGCCGCTGCGCGGCTCGTGTTTAACTCTACACTCGCACGTAATATGCTGTTTACCACACTTGTAATGTAATATATTATTCTGTAGAGCAAACTTCTTCTATGAGAGCACTATTAATTAATACCAGCCTTAGCCAACGGCAGATAGCGGCAAGATGTGGAGTATCGCAGTCCTCAGTACGGCGGTTAAATAAAAGAATTAAATCTAACCAGCCCACCGATGCAGCTAGGAAATGTCGGTGTGGTAGAAAACGGCTTCTAACTCCCCGGAATAAGCGGCAACTTCGAAATATTGCCGTAGAATTTCGAAGGGGTAGTCATGCCCAAATAAGAACAAAATTTGAAGAAGCAGGGTGCAACGTGTCTGTCCGTACAGTGAGGCGCAACGTGTACCATCTTGGTTTCAAATGTCGTAGACCAGTAAGAAAGCCAAGATTGACACCAAGCATGGTACATAAGAGGTTGGCTTGGGCCAATATTCATAAACAGTTAACTGTTGATGACTGGCGGATAGTATGTTGATTGACACCTCTTAATAATATTTTTTCTTAGCTGTTTTTGCTTTATTACAGACTTGCTTCAGTGACGAGTCAACCTTCCAAATTCTGGATGATAAGTCACAGTTTGTCAGACGACGACCTCACGAAAAATATAACTCCGACTGCGTTATAAAGACCATCAAGCATCCTGTGTCTGTCATGGTATGGTCTGTCATCAGTGGAAAGGGTCTGGGGCGTTTGTACGTGGTCGAGGGAACCATGCGGCAAGACCAATACAGAAAGGTATTGGAAACAAAACTGCTTCCGCAGATGCAGGAATGGTTTGGTGACGGCAGAAAAGTATTTATGCAGGACGGAGCACCATGCCATACTGCAAAATCTATTAAAAAATTTTTGGAAGAGGAAAATATTCCACTTTTACCATGGCCGGGCAACTCTCAAACTGATAATAATAATAATAATAATAATAAACAAACTTTATTTCAATAATACTTACAGAAGTAAAATATAATTCTGGAAGAACATTGATGAAATTGTGTCAGCGTAACAAGTATATATATATCTATTATTTACAAGCTTCAAAATAATCACTCAGGGCATATAATTCTGCTTCAACGAGGAGATTAAAAACCGATGTCTTAAATTTTCGATGCATAGCGTTCTTTTCCGTTATCGTGAGCCTGTGCATCGGTTGTTTAATGTTCACATTTCTTGTGTTGTAAAGTTTGTCATTGTCCTTACTGAAAAGACTTTTATTTTTGAATATAAAAATTAATGATTCGTATACAAAGACTGCATATACTGTCAGTATCCTATTCTTTTTGAATATCGTATGCACCTTTTTTGTAGCACAAACACTTTGCTTATTGTTGTGCTATTTCCCCAAAAAATCACCCCAAATCTTAACAGTGAGTCAAAACAAGCATAATAGATTGTCTTAGTCGACTCACTACCAAGATATGACTTTATGCTATTTATTATGTAGCACATTCTTGATAGTTTTGTCACCAAAACGTCGATATGCGAGCGCCAGTCTAACGAACTGTCAATCACTACCCCTAAGAATTTTATTCCTTTTTCCAAGGTTATCCTCTCATTGCCCAGAGTTATATGTTGAGGAGTTTGTGATTTGTTCTGTTTTGTTTTAAATAAAACAGCTTGTGTTTTTTCTATGTTTACCTTTAACATATTTGATGCAAACCAATCTGAAATCTTTTTGTAGAGGTGGCTCCCTTTTTCTTCTAATTCCGAAACAGTTTTAGCTGTTATTAGAAAGCTGGTATCGTCCGCATAATTTGTGATGCGATGATTATTGTTGCACTTCAGTATATGCATATCATTTATGAATACAATGAATATAATTGGCCCTAAAATACTCCCTTGAGGTATTCCTACATCTCCGCATACTTTTATTTCTGATTTAAACACCTTTCCCTCACTATTTATTGCCGTTCTCTGTTTTCTATTTGATAAGTATAATTTAAACCAGTTTAGAGCATTGTTACGAATACCATACTGCTCAAGTTTTTTGAGCAGCAGGCCGTGATTTATAGTGCCATATGCTTTAGAGAGATCTAAGAATACCCCAAGTGCCAATTCTTTTTGTTCGATTGCCTGATTAATGTAACTTGTGAATTCAAATATTGCACTACTTATCGACTTCCCTCTTATGTAGGCATGCTGGGATTCGCTCAACAGATCGCAGGACTTTAAAAAGTTCATTAGTTTGTCGCACATTATGATTTCAAATATCTTTGAGAAGGAGGATAGAAGACTTATCGGCCTGTAGTTGTCCATCAAATCACTATCTCCCTTTTTATAAATTGGTCTTATTAGCGCAAGTTTTAAATTATCAGGAAAAATTCCATGCTTAAATGAATTTTGAACTATGTATGTAAGAACATCAGCAATACAATTTATACAATCTTTAATTAGGTTATTGGTGATTTCGTCATCCCCCCTGCTTTTTTTATTTTTCAGTTTTTTGAGGCGCTTATTATTTCGCTTTTTAATACACTTGATATATGAAAATATGATTCATTGTATTCAAATGGCTGGCGTTCACTATTAAATGACGTGTTTAGGTTTCCCATCTTCATGTTTTGGGCTATATTTAATAAATAATTATTGTATGAGTGTGCAACTACCGAAGAATTTTCGCCAAGTTCGTTTTTCTTTACTGCTTTATTTGTTATCTGTTTATATATACCCCACATCCATTTTGTTTTATTATCTGAATTTTTTATTTTATTGTCATATACTGTCTGTCTAAGCGATTTGAGTAACCTATCATATTCTTTTTTTTTAATTTGTATAAGTTCTTACAGTTGTCGTCGTATTGAGACAATACAAACACATCAAGGTCTCTTTTGCATCCCCTCAACTCCGGCGAATCCGCATATACCGATTTATTGGCTTGAGTTCTGACTTCAAATCTAACCAGTGGAAAAGCACTATGAAAAATAATTTTGATTTCATTCATGAATGCGTTCCACTGTGCGTTCACATCGTCAACCTTTGCGTTATATACACTATCCCATCTGCACAAACCAAGTTTATCCTTAAAGATACCCTTGCTTGTGTCGTCGAAAACCCTTCGTGACTGACGCTCGCATTGTGGAGTTATTGCCGGTACGTTCACACTGAATCTCTGTGCGAGGTGGTCCGAAATATGGAGATTGATTACATCAGATGCATACTCACCATCATAGTTAGTTATTATGTTATCTAAGCAGCTACTGCAGTCCTTGAAAACCCTTGTGAATTCATTAATTGTTATATTCAACCCGTAGGATTCCAGGACAGAGAGAAAATATTTTTTTTCCTCATTATTGTTAAGAAGTTCAATGTTGAAGTCACCGCACAAAAACACCACTTTTTGTTCTTGTCTTATCCGTTCAAGTAGTTGTTCCAGTTGCTGGTAGAAACAGTCTTTATTTCTGGTAGGAGGGCGATAAATTGATACGACAACCACGGTAAGAGTGTCAATTTGAACCTCACCTGCTGCGCACTCAAAGTATTTACTCACAGATAAATTGTTTAATTGTTTTCTCACTTTGCACTTTGATTCGTTTCTGCAGTATACTGCTGATCCACCGTGCTCTCCGCTGCTCCTGCAGAAGGCGGAGACTAGTTTAAAATCCTTAATATAGAGAGATTCCAATTCGTCTCTTGATTTCCAGTGTTCTGTTAGGCATAGTATTTTGCAGTCGCGCATTTCTTCCATTGCTTTGTTTATTTTGTCCGTGCAGTTTCCTAGAGAACGTACATTTTGGTGTATTATCGTATACTCTAGTCACTTTCCAGTTTGTTTGTTTATATTCTGGTTTTTATTTATTTCTTTTTTCTCATTAACTTTTCTTGAGAAATTAAACCGTCTTATTTCGATTCCTGTAGGCCATGTCGATGGATCCATTAGCGTATTCAAGTGTTTAAAGTTTGCCCCTACTTTAAATGCCTTGTTTCGTCCTTTTGTTTCCAATTCTTCTACTTTCAATGGTATAATTGGATAGAACGCATTGTATACAATTGGAACCACAATGAAAAATTAAAACAAATTGCTTTAAACTGTGTTGACAGCATGCCAAGAAGAGTTGCTGCACTAGCCGCATCGAGGGGTGGCTTAACAAAATTTTAATTTACCATTCCTTGTGTGTGTATTTTTTTAATTTTTTGATTAATAGTATTCTAGAACATAACATCTATTAATTACTATCACTTACACGATTATTATCTTCGTAATAATAGTTAAATCATCAAAAAAACTTAGATTTGGTTAGTGAGTCTAATAATATGGCCAGGGACTGTATTTAAATAACAAATGAAAAACATTATACCTTATTCGTTATAAATCATAATTCACAAATGAAGCACGATTTTAACTTTATTTGTATAACTGGGTATAACTTGTCATTTTCAAACTTAAAGTGATTTAAACTAACAATTGAAAAGGTATACAGAGAGTTTTATGTAAAACCGAACATTTTCATAACGAGAATTTTTCTTTGAAGTATCCATATTAGGGTGGTCCAAAAAAAAAAAAGTTCTTCGATTTAGCTCTTCATCGAGGATCGTGTTAAGCAACTCTTGGGCTACTCAATGGTTTTTTTTTTATCGAAATCGGACAATATTTAGAGGCGGCGAAAATGGAAAATGCGTTATAAAATAGAACCGTTTTTCCGTAATCACATTTACGTGAATAAAATCACAATGAACCCTTGCTTTTTATGAAATACATATCCCCTGTAATCCGAGATGATATAATTGAACATACTTATCACTGAAACCTCATTATCTATCATTTCAGTGAGAAGGAATGGTGATTTTGAGTAAAAAAATCATCGAAAACTGCTGTATTTTCACTTTTAGCTCCATTATGAGATGACTGCTACGAATTTTGAGGCACTTGTGTATATCTGAACAATTCCTCAGACATTGGAGAGTACGACATTGATATGCAAATTTTCGCAATTTGCAAAATTTGGCAAAAATTGTATGTTTTCCAAAAAAATAAAAAATAAATTTTGTCGCACATTCAGGAATTGTGATTTTGAGGACTTTGATCATTGTATTGATACGTTTTCAATTCCTGTATATTTTATGAAACCTTATTTTACATTTATTACGATGAAACTCGTTAAATCGTTGAGGTAGTCGATAAACGCAAACATAATACTTTTTGTGCACTGTTTTAAGCTCATAAATAATTAAATTTCATAGGAAGTAATATTTTGAACGTATAGTTTACTTGGAGCCGAAAATGTGTTTTAGTATTTATGTTTGGCTTGTTAATAAAAACGCAAAATGCTGTCGGGTAAAGAACGTTCTACCTCGACGGTGTTTAGTTATTGTTAACTTGTCGAAAGCATAAGATGGCGAGCGGGAGTACACAGGACCTGCATTTAATTGGTCCTGCGATTGATAAATTTACAGATTGTCGATTACCATCTAATCAACAAGTTCTTAGTTTATTCTGCCACCATCATTTATCACTAAAAAAACGCTTCTCGATTCCGCTAAAGCAGTTAATGCAGAAGTTCTGGCATTGTACGCGAATGAACGTATTCCCATCATAGTTTCCTCAAATGCTGCCAGAAAAGTAATTGTTCTGTACAACAATTGGAAGAACCTGAAAAAAAGCAAAACTAAAAAGAACCCGAAAACCGTGGAAAATGTCAACAAGTTCAAAAATACGCTGAATAAGATGTTTGACATTACACCTAAAAATGTGTTGAACATGATACAAGATCCCGCTGTAAAACGATTTCTTGTTCACCGACGAAACAATGTCAACTTGCGACCACGTAAAAGTAATTCACCCGATCATGGTAAGTACTATCAATAAACTGTAATCAAATAAATCTAACAAATGAAGTATTTACTTATTATTCATTTATTAAGGCATTAATTGTCATTTGCACTTGTACCCGGCACCACTTAGTATTTTCAGTGTGTTTATATGACATTTCAACGGCGAAATATTGATAAATTGTTATTATACGTTCCAGAATTCCAAACTGAAGCAGATGGATTAGGCAGGCAAGAAGGCGAAGACAAAACGGAAACGAGTGAATCTAAAATGTTGACGGAAGAGGGATCTGCATCAAGTTCCACAACACCAGCAGATTCTGAATCTGATGCTGAAATCAACACCCTTTCAGATGCGTTTTCGCAGAGTACCATTTCGTCTGAAAGTAGTGGCGACGAATTCATTGATGAATTGGCGAGGACTACAATAAAAAGAAAGGAAATTGTAACGAAGGATGTCGCCATGGCCCTGGACAGGACAGGTATCTCTGACAGGAGTGCCATGTTCATTCTGGCCTCCGTTGCAAAAAATACGGAATCTAACTTGCGGAACATTTCTTTGAGTCGTCAAACAATCCGGCGAAGACGAATGTCAGTGAGAACAGCGGAAGTTAAAGAAATCAAGGAAAATTTTCCATCCGAGAAGGTGTTGACTCTCCATTGGGACGGTAAATTGCTGCCTGATCTGATGGGCGATGACGTCGTCGATCGACTTCCAATAATTGCATCTGGCCCAGATCTCGAACAGCTTCTTTCGGTCCCGAAATTAGAATCCGGTACCGGACTGGCCCAAGCAAATGCATTATTTGAGACGCTCACGGAATGGAATATAGAATCGTCCATCCAGGCTCTGTCGTTTGACACAACCGCAGTTAATACAGGTATTATTTGATTTAATTTGTTGAAAGTATTATTTTGCAATTTACTTATTTTATGTAACAATTCTATTCAACCAATAAATTGTTAACTCTAAACGGTTTGTGATAGAGAATGAGTTTGATAATTATTATTATATTATTGCTAATTATAAATATTAATATCCTAATTGCAGTGCTTTCTTGTTTTGTTTAAGGTGTCCGCAATGGCACATGCCGTCTGCTGGAAAAAAAATAAGTTTGTTGATTGGCAAACAAAATACCGAACATTTTCATAACGAGAATTTTTCCTTGAAGTATCCACATTTTCTGATGCTCGCTTTATTAAAAGAATTTAATTTGAAGCTTTAAGCGAGTGTTTTCCACTCCCAGGCTAAGCATGAAGTAAAATTTCGAGTTTAGAAAAGCCTGAAAATTTGGTTTGGTCGCGTAGCGCGAAGCGCGGAGCGGCCAAACCAAATTTTCAGGCTTTTCTAAACTCGAAATTTTACTTCATGCGCCACCGGTACAAAACACTGACTTATTATGAAGTTTAAAACACACCGCTAAACTTTATATTAAATCAGTGTTTTGTAACGGTGGCGCATGAAGTAAAATTTCGAGTTTAGAAAAGCCTGAAAATTTGGTTTGGCCGCTCCGCGCTTCGCGCTACGCGACCAAACCAAATTTTCAGGCTTTTCTAAACTCGAAATTTTACTTCATGCTTAGCCTGGGAGTGGAGAACACTCGCTTAAAGCTTTAAATTAAATTCTTTTAATAAACCGAGCATCGAAAAATGTGCAACGTATGCACATGGATACTTAAAAAAAAATTCTCGTTATGAAAATGTTCGGTGTTACATAAAACTCTCTGTATATACTTGTTAGTTTAAACAAGTTAAAGTTGTCGAAACTATAGTCATTTAATAAATTCTCAGTTATACAAACAAAGTTGAAATCGTGGTGAATTATAATGTATAAAGAACTAAAAGCCTGCACTGTTAACAGTGTATTTAATTAATATTGTTAGATTTCGACCATTTCATTGCTACAGACATCACATACCTATTTAATCACCTCGTAAGTAATAACATCTTGATCACGTACTATTTTTATTTTTGGGGATTTGCGTGAGTGCACTAAATATTCCAAACCTTAAACATCCCTTATTTAATACGGATCTGTTTATTACTGTGCACCCGCCAGTACACGTGCAGCCCTAATTATAAATTCAAAGGGTATACCTTGCAGGTACCTCAAAACTAATGTGAACGCGACAAGAAAGGCACTACCCTATATTTCTTGAATAATTTTCTCACTTATCACTTGGTGAAACATTTTTAAATATTGATAATGGAGGTTTTAATTAAATTACACTTGGTTTGTTTCACAATTTTTTTTTACTTTACTATTTACTCGACTAGTTTCGCGTTTTACAGCATTATCCTGATAATGCTGTAAAACGCGAAACTAGTCGAGTAAATAGTAAGGTAAAAAAAATTGTGAAACAAACCAAGTGTAATTTAATTTAAACCTTCATTATCAAGGTACTACCCTTTAGACACGCCTACATCAAAAACTGTAAAGCTGATTGATAGATACATGTCTCCACCTCTAGTTTCTTATATCTCCTCCCAATAGAAAATAAGCAATCAAAACTTACTCTTAATTTAACAACGAAAAACAGAGCAAGTTAAAGTAGTTTTTTTTTTTTTAAATCTTTATTTCCACTATAATGCTTTTTACAATAATTAAATTAACAATACATTACACAAAATACGGCAGCATAGTGAAAAAAAGGCGGAGTTCAGCATATACATCTCTAGGAGATATTGCTGATCTTCTACTCAACCTTAATTAAGACAGCAATCGTGTCTAGCTATTTCCAGTCAATCATTAAATCGCGCTATTCACTTAAAGTAAAACTTCGCGAGAAACATCTAAGTACTATTCCTTTCTTCACTTTTATTTTTCTTGCGAGATGTACATTTCGGGTACTAAGTACTCATTATCAATAGCTAACTCAGCTATTGATAATGGGTACTTAGTACCCGAAATGTACATCTAGCAAGAAAAATAAAAGTGAAGAAAGGAATATAACTGTGTTTAATTAAGTGACTTAACACCTTCACGTAACTCATACAACTACATTAATCTAAGTACTAGTTCTAAAAATAACTTCAACTTGCTCCGGTCTACATTACTTATTCCGAATATTACCTCTACAGCGACTGTAGAATTCGTTGTGAACTTTGTGTGAAAGTGAATACATTTGTTGTTTAAAGTGAACCACTGTGTTTAATTTTCGACTAATCAAAAATCCCAAAAATACAACAATATTAGAACATTGATTAAAACACTTGGTTTGTTTCACTGAAATCAGTGAAACAAACCAAGTATTTTAATCAATGTTTTAATATTAAACTTATTTTATCTCGTCTCGCGTACGTTGTGCAAAATTAACAACAATTTTTTTTGTTATCCTAATCAAAATTAGCGAACCCATCGCTACCGCAGATTAAGCATTTAATTAATTAGCTTTATGCGTCTCAATTTTGAAATGCCAGTTATAATATTGTCGTTGTCCTCGACTAGGTGACAATATCTGATTATGGAAGAAGTTCCTGGTCATAGGTCGTGCACTCCACAAACGAGTTTTCGCCATCATTATTATTTATATTGTTGTCGATGTTGTTAGTTTATAGGCACAATAAGTGAATGGTATTTCCGAATGTGTATATTTTTGTATGTAGATGAGTTAATTTTAGTTGGTTTGAGAGTAATTTATTGATTACTAAAATGTTAGATGTTGGACTGGTTGTATTCGCAAGTTTCGTGATATTATAGTTTAATGTGCTAAAAGCGGGAATGTTGAATAAAGATGGGTGTGAATAGAAGAACATAATTATTGTTCTGGTGTTCCTAAATAATCCTATTTAGGCTTATTATTATTGTTACTGTACTGAATTACAGCTTTAAATTATTTTTTGGATCTGCGTTCAGGGTATACAACATTATTTATTGACAACCTTTTTTTGTTTTTCAAAAACTACTTCATATCTATAATAAAAATGGTGATGTGTCCATCATAGTACTTTCCCCCGTAAATTGCGTATTAAATCACTTTTTAAAGTTTGTAAAGAGGCTAATGAATCACCCTGTAGAAAATTGTGTTTGAAAGTTCCAGAAAAACGTTCTTCTTTTTATAACATATTACGAAGTGGTCCTCAATAACTAGATAAAACACACAACTTTTGAAATATCTCAAAAACTAAGAGTGCTATGACAAAAAGTAAGTGAACAGTACATCTTCATTTTGTTATTATCTACAACTTATATTTTAAAGAATTTTTTGTCTGATGAACATTTATTGAAAAAATCTGAAAAAAACTGAAAAACGCTAAGAGTAAAGTACCACTTCCGGTTTTCCGATTTTCACCAAAAGCTTTTCAGTTCTTCCGATTGTAACAAAAAGCTTAAGTTTCAAGTTTCATCTCGATATCTTTAGCGGTTTTTGCGGTACAGCGCACACAGACACACACAGACAGACAGACAGACAGACAGACAGACAGACAGACAGACAGACAGACAGACAGACAGACAGACAGACAGACAGACAGACAGACAGACAGACAGACAGACAGACAGACAGACAGACAGACAGACAGACAGACAGACAGACAGACAGACAGACAGACAGACAGACAGACAGACAGACAGACAGACAGACAGACAGACAGACAGACAGACAGACAGACAGACAGACAGACAGACAGACAGACAGACAGACAGACAGACAGACAGACAGACAGACAGACAGACAGACAGACAGACAGACAGACAGATAGACAGACATTTTTCAAAAATGGTCTTATTCGACTCAGGGGACCTCAAAACGGATATTTCCGCTAAAATTTTTGATTCGAAAATTTTCACGAAAACAATACTTTCCCTTTGTATTACATACGGGGGAAAGTAAAAATAGTAACAAATTCTGGAACGGCCGCAACATCGTTACTGCAACTGGTGCAAATTGCTTTGTTCTAACAAATCTTCTAGATGCAACAATAAGATATGCTTACTTTTGCACCTTTTGCATCCAGATCTTCGACACTGCTATGTTTTGTGATTAGACATAAAACAGTTCTTGCAAAGACCCAATGCATGGACTTTGTTAATTCTACATTGAACTGATAATGAGAGAAACTCAGCACAATTGAAAATGGAGTGCTCCTTTTTGCAATAATAACATTTATAACCTGCCTTAGTTACAAATGACCTTTTATTAGAAACGTTATTTGGTTTCTTTGACTCAGAACACCCTAATAATGTTTCTAAAAATTCTGCCTTTGACTCTAAAAAGGAAAAGAATGCAGCTACAGGTTTAATTGACTTTCCTGTTGCTTGCAATTTCTTGCTTTCCCAATCTTGAGCTTATGACATATCTAGCTTGCCTGTGAATATGTATAACAAGATGGTGTCCCAACTCTCTATTGGTTCACCCAACGTAGATAAGCAATGTAAATGCATGCTAGCCCTGTTAGCAAAATTACGCAATTGAACTGATGAATCACATCTTATTTGCGGTAATTCCATAATAATATTAATGTTGGTTATAAACCAATAACCTTGATTTGCTAACTAATCCGGCGTCCTCCACGAAGTCAATCCGCAACAGCGTTTTTGAGTTTGGCGTGTTCTTGATGTAGGTGAGAGTGGTAGGGATCTTCCGTCCTTGCAAACTAACTCTCGCGTATAAGGCCGTTCTCACCTTCCTTGTCCTCCACGAAGTCAATCCCCAACAGCGTTTTTGAGTTTGGCGTGTTCTTGAGGTAGGTGAGAGTGGTAGGGATCTTCCGTCCTTGCAAACTAACAGCCACTCTCGCGTATAAGGCCGTTCTCACCTTCCTTGTCCAATCAGCAAGAGTGAGGTTTACGGGTTTCTCTTAGAACTTCGTACCTTGTTTCAGGAGTTCCTGGTATAATTCTTCACTAGCAAGGCTGGTGCGGACGCCAGTATCCACGTAGGCTGTTCCGGGTGTTTCTCCGATCTCGATTGTCAGTGCTGGACGATCCCGGACCCGTAGTCCTATGTCAGCTGCACAGAAACCGATGGGCTGTGCCTGGGATGCGGCTTGTGCTGAACATGTTGAACAATTTCTTTTTATGTACCCTGGCGTCTGGCATCCATAGCAACGGATTTCCTTTATCCCTGCGGCCGTCGTGATTTTAGCTGGTTTGTCCTTTTTCCAGCACTTTTCTGACGAGTGGCCGAAAATCTTGCAAAAGGAGCATATGTTCTGTAGCATAAATTAATTCGCTAGTATTTAAATTGCCGCGCGTAGCGCTATTGATTGGTTTTTGTATGTTATCAGCCCTCCTCTTCTCAGAGGACACGGATTTCGATTCTGCACGTCTTGTGTGAAAGGTGTAATTTGAGTGATTTTCTTTAAACAATTGTAAAGTATCCTTGGGATTGAGAATTAACATATTGTCTATTGTGAATATAATTAACTTAGCCTGGTGCTTAGGTAAGTACCACGCATCATTTGTTTTATAAGTTTGCTAATATTGTGTGCTTAGCGTTTGTTTATTAGAAATAAATACAACCAGTGAAACTCAAATCAGTCTTTTTCCTAAAACATACTGTTGTCCCCAAGCCCTGAGAACATTACAAATTGGCGCACCAACAAATTACGTAACAAAATTTAAAATTTAGAGCGGACATATTCGGCTTACGGTTTGGTTGATTATATTTAGAAGGATAGTTACGATTATATGAAGGGGCATTTCTTTCTACATTATTGCTATTATTATGAGCATGACCCACATTACTGCTGTTATTATAATTTCTGAATTTATTAATTGGTTTGGTAACTTTATTATTATAATAATAATCAGCTTGTCTAAGTCGGTCTAATGCTTCTTGCAAACTACCTACCGAAATCATACTTGCCGATACGTGTGGTGGGAAGTGCCTACCAATCATTGCAATTAAACATATATCTAAAATAGGGGGTTGGAGGTATAATCAACCAAACCGTAAGCCGAATATGTCCGCTCTAAATTTCCTTTAGCGTCAGTGCGGTTTTGAAATTTTTCTTTCAAGTGGACTTCAATCAATCCTGCTTGGTTCAGCTAATCCCGGAAGCTAGTGATCGAAGTCCCCGGGATTCTATCTCTTATCTCGTATCTCAGGAGGCGGTATAGCATATCAACCTGCGTTGCCTCTGGAAATTTGTGTTCAAACTGTGCTAGCAATGACCTTTTTCTCATTACGAAGTCGGAGGTGGCTTCTTCTTGTCGCTGTGACGTAGCGAAAACCTCTACGTAAATTTTGTAGGCCGGCGGTGTCCAGTATCGTCCTCTTTGCTTGTTTCCAGGTGAGGATATTCTCTTTTATCCCGGTCCACCAGGTGTTCGCCGGTCCCTCTAGCAATATTTTTAGCCCTTCGATCGCATTTTCATCGGAGATGTTCTCGCTCTGTTTGAAGAAATCTATGGTGTCTATAAAATCCTTCACCCCATCAGGATTTCTAGTGCCGTTAAATCGAGCGGTGCAATGCGTAAAATGTTTTCGCTGCGGTTAGATGGCGCTTATGAGCTGTTGCAGCTGGTCCTGTTAGAGAGCCATCCTTCGGGTCGACTAGCTCCTGGTTGTAGGAATGTTCGGCTTCTCTTCTCTCCTTCTTAGGCCCGCTCATTGGGCGTCAGTTTGTAGCGGGCTCAGTTAAAAATATTTATTTTACAACGTATGTACAAGGTAAGATACATACAGAGAGTTTTATGTAACTCCGAACATTTTCATTGTTTTAAGTATACATATGCATACGTCGTACATTTTCCGACGCTCGGTTTATTAAAAGAATTTAATTTGAAGCTTTAAACGAGTGTTTTCCACTCCCAGGCTAAGCATGAAGTAAAATTTCGAGTTTAGAAAAGCCTGAAAATTTGGTTTGGTCGCGTAGCGCGAAGCGCGGAGCGGCCAAACCAAATTTTCAGGCTTTTCTAAACTCGAAATTTTACTTCATGCGCCACCGGTACAAAACACTGACATATTACAAAGTTTAAAACACACCGCTCAACCTTACATTGAATCACTGTTGTGTACCGGTGGCCCATGAAGTAAAATTTCGAGTTTAGAAAAGCCTGAAAATTTGGTTTGGCCGCTCCGCGCTTCGCGCTACGCGACCAAACCAAATTTTCAGGCTTTTCTAAACTCGAAATTTTACTTCATGCTTAGCCTGGGAGTGGAAAACACTCGTTTAAAGCTTCAAATTAAATTCTTTTAATAAACCGAGCCTCGGAAAATGTACGAGGTATGCATTATGTATACCTAAAACAAAAATTCTCTTTATGAATATGTTCGGTGTTACATAAAACTCTCTGTATGTATCTATATGCGGTGTCTCGTGGGGTCGTGGGGCGGCTGGAGTTGTAGAAATGTGGCGGCAAGGAGCTGTGCACGATGGGGAGCGGCTTTCTTGAGGCGGTTACGGCAGAAGCTGTCCACGCAGGGGATCGGCTTCTTTGAAGGCGGTTTCGACAAGGGGCTGTCCACACAGAGGATCGACTTTCTTGAACAAGAAACTGTCCACACAAGGGACAGCTTCCTCGGGAGGGTTACACAAAGATCGTTGCTGAAAGCAGCTTTTGACCACACAAGGGTTCGGACAACTGTTTCAGCTAAGAGCTTGTGGAACTCTGTTCCAGACCCAGTCGACTCCATATGATTCTGTAAGTTCACATATATAGTTGACCGACCCACTCGATGGGAGGGCGCATATGTCGGCATTTCAAATTTCCCGCAATTTCTAACGTGGGCTCGTTTTCAATCAACAGCTGTCAGATCTGAAGGCACAAAAATGCCGATAAGACGAAATCGTCTCGAGATGAGCGTTAATAAATAGAAATAATTACAACCGTAAGTATATATATTTTTAAATTTTAACCTATTGTATATTATTTTAAATAAGTTTACAGTCAAACAAATTTAAAACCAGGATGTTACTACATAATATAGGTGTTTAATTGAATTCACTTGGTTTGTTTTCCTAGAAATATTTTATTTCAACTAGTTTCGGCTTAATGCCATTTTTAAGAATGATTTTTTCTTGAAAATGGCATTAAGCCGAAACTAGTTGAAATAAAATATTTTTAGTAAAACAAACCAAGTGAATTCAATCAAACACCTATATTTAGTAGAAATGTTTTACCAAGTGAATAATGAGAAACAAGTTAAAAATATTTTACTACATTATTTCTCTTTATTTCTTCCTAGCACATGTGGATGATCTTCAAGTATACGAAAAACCCATAGTCGTGGACATTTTCATCATATTGAACTAGCAGCATTTTTTCATGGAGTATATCCCCGTTGTTGTTGGATTAAGCAATTCTGAATCTTTGGGGATAGGTGTTAACATAAATAATTCAAACCGTTAGTTTATATATTTCAAGTTTTTAAGCTATTGTGTATTCTTTTAATGAAGTCAAACATATTTAAAACCAGGGTGTCTACATTATTATTTCTCTTTATTTCTTCCTAGCATTCGTGAATGATCTTCAAGTACTAAGCATAAAACAGCCAAGGATGTGAAGACTTTCTTCACACCGGGCTAGGAGCACACTTCCATGAAGAATATTTCCGTTGCTGTTGGATCAAGTAATTCTGAAATTCCATCTAGATTACCCGATTTACGAAATAAGTTTCACTATATACCAAATACTTTTCCCTTTTATATTTTTGCTGAAAATTTTTGCAGTAACAATAACTTTCTTCTGGAAATATTTTATTTGTATTTATACATACAGAGAGTTTTCTTTTAAGTATACGTATTCCAAATTCAACCTATTTTCTGTGAATCTTTAGATATTCCTTGTTTTTTTAAAAGTTCAATCTGAAGCTTTAAATGAGTGTTTTCCACTCCCAGACTAAGCATGAAGTAAAATTTCGAGTTTAGAAAAGCCCCGTGAAAATTCTGTGAAATTTATGTATATTTGAAACTCACTTGAAATCTGTGTTTTATACGGGTGGCGCATGAAGTAAAATTTCGAGTTTAGAAAAGCCCAGAAAATTTCTGGGCTTTTCTAAACTCGAAATTTTACTTCATGCGCCACCCGTATAAAACACAGATTTCAAGTGAGTTTCAAATATATATAAATTTCACAGAATTTTAGTGTTTTATACGCGTGGCGCATGAAGTAAAATTTCGAGTTTAGAAAAGCCCAGAAAATTTGTCTCGGGTCGCTGCGCGACCCTCGACAAATTTTCACGGGGCTTTTCTAAACTCGAAATTTTACTTCATGCTTAGTCTGGGAGTGGAAAACACTCGTTTAAAGTTTTAAATTGCACTCTTTTGAAAAACAACGAATGTCGGAAAATGTGCAGCTTGTGCATGTTTATCTTAGAGAAAAATTCACTGTATGTAGCACTACTTACGCCAGCATTCATTCTCCGGATTATGAGTCCTTTTATTTCATTTCTAAGATGCATTTTTGACGAACTGCAGCCATTTTGTTGAGAAGTGAAATGTAATTAACAAACTGTGATAACGTTTTGACATATAGCGAAATATATTTGTAATACATATTAAAATAAACATCTAACATGTTCATTATGTCTTTGTTATTATTCGCATCCCACAGTAATTTAATACCGTGTTATGTTCCCCGCACCGCAACCATTCAATGTTATAACCCCCTGTACCGCGCATCCCGCTTAACAAGAAGCCCGCCTGCTCCCCGCGGCTGTTGACGTCATTTGCGATTGCAGCGCCGCCCCATCGAGTGGGTCGGTCAATTAAAATCATGATACATGGAGCCCCCTAGGAGTTATCAATCTAATTTAATCTATGCTCTGTTCCTTCCAGCCCGGTACTCGCAGGGTTGCGCGTGGGGGATGCAGTGGTGCTTGCGATGGTGGCGCAAGCGGGAAGGGTAGTGCGGAGCGCTTTGGTACTACAGCGCTGTATCGCACGTACCCCGTTACATGTTTTTATTGAAATAAATTGTTAAAGTTTAACAGCCAAAATGAAACTACAAGACATTATAGTCTAAAACTATTTTCAGGTGTGTAGGCTAAAAATAATAACAATTCTCTAAATATTGAAAAACTTTACAATACCTATTGTTTATTGTAGTTGATTTCGATATATTATTCAAATAAGATCAAGGAGAAAATATTAAACACAATTATTGTTTACACTAAAACAAAAATACAGTTGACAGACGTAAAAACTGACAAAGGAATACAGAACATCTTTCTTCTCTCTCAAAGTATATAGTGGCGCCAACTAGGAATTCGCAACCAAACTAAATTTTTAAATCTGATTGGGCCATTGACGTGTCGCCTCTCTGATGTTAATTTAATTGTTTGTTAATTTATAGGTTAGATATATCATACATACTATTTAATTAATCGATCATTTACCAATTCATTACCGTAATCAAAATATTCGTCGCGGAACGGGACTTCAACCATTTAAACACAAAATATTAACAATATTAGCTTTTATAGAAATAATAATTTAACAAGTAACGAATAGTCTAGGATTAATTTTGGTTCGGAGAGGCTTATTTACATAATCATAGATTCAATTAAAATAAATTGAATCTACGATTATGTCGACTACTTACGCGATCCAAAAATTAATTCTCAATTCCTGACTATTAGTAGGGCAGTTAATATGAAGTTTTAAAAAACGCTTTATTTAACTCTCCAATGATTAAAAGCGAACCCAAAATGTATTAAAGATTAATATTTTGTGTATTAAAAGCAAAATTAAAGTTAGGCCAATGTAGAGGGTTAATAAAATAAATAGATTAGAAAGCAGGAGAAATGTTCAATGCAATTTAATCCAAGAATGAAATTTAGAAATCACAGCAAAGCTTTCAACTCATCGTACAAAACGAGCACCAACGCTCCTCCAGTACCGCGAAGAACATTGGAAAAAGCGCCTTTGAAAAAGGCACCGCCTCCTTCCTGCGCCATGATCTTCCTCCAACAATCCAACGTATTCTTATACATTATATCCTCCTTCGCCCTGCCGGACTGCATCATCATCCTTCTTCTAACAGTATCAAAGGGATATGAAGTAATCCCAGCAAAAGTCGTCACGGCTTGCGCAATCATAAAGGATATAATGAACGGGGTGTTCTTCGGATCGGGAAGCATCCCCTTCGCGGTATCAAAGCAGCCGAAATATGTGGCCCTGTAGATAATGATCCCCTGGACTGAAACGACGAAGCCTCTGTAGAGCCCAATCACCCCGTCTGATTTCACCGTTTTTTTAAGACAGTCCAATAAACCGGAGTACTGCCGGTCCTTGCCTTCGCGTCCGACATCCGCGCCTAAGCGTGTCCTACCGTAATCCAGGGGGTATACGAAACATAGCGATGTCGCACCGGCGGCTCCGCCAGAAGCGAGATTTCCCGCAAAGTATCTCCAAAACTGCGTGTGTTTATCCACACCGCCTAAGAAGACCTGCTTGTAGACGTCCTTGAAGGAGAAATTTAGAGCTTGTGTCGGGAAGTAACGTATCACGTTGGCTAAATTGCCTCGCCAGAAGCTGGCGAAGCCCTGTTCTTTCGGGATGCGGACGAAACAATCGACCATGCCTTTGTACTGGTTTTCTTTCGCGATTTGTTTGGAGGCGGCCTGGACTTGCAAAAGGAGCTTGACGCGCTCGATGGGCGCGACGGCGGTTTTGGAGACGGCGGCGGATATCCCGCCGGCCATGAAGTCCTTGAAGAATGATAGTGGATCGGTCGGCATTTTTTAATTAGCGTTTTACAGGAGGTTTTTTTTGTTCTTTGTATAATTAGAAAAAACGGGTTTGTGTATATTGACAGCGTTTCGACGTTACGTGACAATACGTCAACGTCACTGAAGAGGTCACTTGATTTTAACAACCCAATCAGTTTATATCAGTTTGCTGCAAGTGGCCAACACAGGTATTATTTTTATCTTTGCTGCATGATTTTTGTCGCGTATCAGCATCACGATTCGTCGAGCAGGTCAGCAAAGGGATACTAACCAGCAGGGCCGGCCCAAACAAAAGCGGGGCCCGGTGCAAGTTTAAGTTGCGGGGCCTTGAACGAGATCCGACATGTAGCTCTCCCACGAAAACCCTTTGCTTTCAAGAATAGTGCGGTGCGCTATAGCTCGCCGCTTCTTGAAAGCTATCAGGTTCAACTTATTTGACGCCCTCTTCTTCTCCTCTATAGCCACCTTCACTCTACGGTTCCACCAGGGAACAGGTGAACCGGCCATTATCCCACTAGACATGGGAATGTGTCTACTATCCTTTTCAAAAAGCGAGGCATGTCACTTTGAAGTTAAATATTTTGAAGTCGATGGGGTCGATTGTTTTGAAATTTAAACCACATAAAGATACATCATTTGTACATGTGATGATTTTTTTTTAGAATTTTAATGTCAAAGATAATATATATTCGGCGTATGTTTATCAAAAAAAGGTAGTGTTTTTTCATGAACTTTTCAAACGGTCGAGTTTCATTGCGCGTATCTCCGTTATAAAATATTTAAGATTAATGAAAAAAATAAGGTGGTTACTAGAATCTATTTCGAATGTGATGGATTAAACAAAATATGTTAAATATTTTTATTACCACAATTATAGCGTAAAAAAATGAAAATCTACAATCTCGGTTATTAAAAATCGGATTAAAATGGGACTTGGCATAACGTATGTGTATATTTTATGTGATGAATAATTGAATACTATCCTTAAAAAAAGTACAGGTGTATCATTAAAATCGAGGTGTTTTTATATCGAAATCAGTTTTCAGGCCGTAGAGAGAGATGCGAGTATGCTAACTCAGCGTTCGTACGGCGATTATACGCTTGCCGTTAAGGGGAATATAACAGAGGTCTGAAATTTAATGTCAGGTTTATTTAAAAACTAAAGATCCTAGAAAGTTGAAATTTTGACAACGTATATTAAGCTCAATTATCTAGTAAAATATCGAAGTACTTTTTTTTTAACAATTTGCTTTCAGAGGTATGAAAAAAATAATGTTATATTTTTCAAAATTAAAAAAAAATATTCCCATATCTTACTAGTTTATACTATAAGGAATATAATGTGAACATTTCATAAGGATGCGATAGCTCATGCCCGAGTCAGGTTAAAATAAAAATCTTAAAAAATAAGACCGTAAAATACCGTCGCCTTGCGGATCTTCTCTTAGTTGAACGCGTTGTACACTCATCTGCACAATTATTGGAGGGGCGAGCAGCATGCGGCTAGCGTTTATCCCTGGGTCGGTGAACGCTGCGCGGCTTCGCGTTTGTTTTTATTTTCTTTTCTCAATCATAGTTAACAAAAACGGCTCGCGTCGTTAGCATTTATTCTCGTAAAATTAATATTTCGCAATTATAATCGATATTTTATTGTACTAGTGTTTTATTTTTATGCTTTCTGACTACTAATGGAATAAGTATTTTTTTATACTGCATGTTCACTAATATAGAAAACACGAAATGTTTCACTAATTTAAATAAAGATGGGTAATATACTTTTAATATTGGCTTTCCTAATTATTTGACAGTGTCGGTATTATTAAATTATTTTTAAAGTGTTTTAAGCTGATTAATAAGCAGAAGCAATCGAATAACAATCAGTCTTGTTCAAATCATTATTTCGTCTTAAATCTTTCGTTGTTAAAACAGTTGTTAAATGCCATTAAACTTCTCGCAATAAAACTATTAAAGTAAATTGTAAAGTTTCTAGCAATCGGACATATTTGAACCAACTGCGACTTCATCAACGAATCAATGATATCAAAACTATAAGAATAGTGAGAATAACGTCACCAATATGACGTTGTCGTAGATTAATGTTACAAATCAACTATTTTTTACTGAGCACAGGTAATATATGTTTGACGAATGTTTACAAAAATGTAGGGTTTAACTGCGTGCATATTCATTGTTAATTATTTTAGAAAAAATAGAACTATAATAATAATAAGGTAGTTATTATAATGCATTTCAAATAACAAGCTTCTTGCTCAACATTGCACCGAACCCAATATATATATTTTTTTTATATAAGGTTGATAGAATAAAACACTTGGTTTGTGTTTCACAAATTCAATATTTTATTTCCACGACTAGTTTCGGCCAGACGACCATTATCAATGTGGTTTACAAGGATTACTATGATTTACAAAAGAGCGGACCGCGTTTTATACATTGGGGATTAAGGCTAATGGCTTAAGACTAAGTAGGGTAGGAGGAGACCTGATTACTGGAGCGTAATTTGACAAAGGTGTCGATCAGCGGCCCTTTCTGATCGCATCCTTAATGTAAAAAATTTCCCAGTAATTAAGTTTCCTGGATTTGTTTATGATTTTTAATGTTTTAAATTTCGAGGGAGTGAAAAAATGGCCATTATCAATACAATGCTTAGCGAAGCCTGATTTTGCCTGGTTATCCAAGATAGATTTTTTGTGTTCTTTTAAACGAGTATTAAAATTTCGTCCAGTTTGGCCGATATATTTTATTTTAAATTTGGCTGATTTATGATGAGTCATATTTTGATAGTAAGTAAATAAGGAATAAATGAATTGTAATTGAATGTTATTGCAATCCTCTATTTATACACATCATCATTTTGTAAACCCTGTACTAATTATAAAAAAAAACAGGGCAGCTGTCCGTTTAATTTTTTTCAATCTATTATTTATTTGTTGCATTCATAAAAACTAGAATATTGGATAAAATAAAAATTGAAATTCTCCCCAAAATCTGGGGTATTTACCCAATTTGGCAGAGGCCAAATTAATACACATTATTTTCATGGCAATAGCAGTTATCAAAGATAATATTCCTATATAAAAAATATCATTGAAAATCCTATGTTCCGTTTTTTTCATATACAGAGAGTTTTATATAACACCGAACATGTTCATCCAATACAATTTGGACACCTTTATTTTTTAAGTTATGTGTAAATTGGGTTGCCTCTATGACCATTAAAAACTGTAGCCAATCAATCGCAATTAATGCCTCAACTTGTACACACAGGGAGTTTTTCTTTCAAGTATACATGTGAGAATTACACAGTATATGTCGTAAATCTTTAGATACTCGTTGTTAAAAAAATAATTTGAAACTTGAAATGAGTGTGTTCCACTCCCAGACTAAGCATGAAGTAAAATTTCGAGTTTAGAAAAGCCTGAAAATTTGGTTTGGTCGCGTAGCGCGAAGCGCGGAGCGGCCAAACCAAATTTTCAGGCTTTTCTAAACTCGAAATTTTACTTCATGCGCCACCGGTACAAAACACTGACAAATTACGAAGTTTAAAACACACCGATAAACTTTCTATTGCATCAGTGTTTAGTACCGGTGGCGCATGAAGTAAAATTTCGAGTTTAGAAAAGCCTGAAAATTTGGTTTGGCCGCTCCGCGCTTCGCGCTACGCGACCAAACCAAATTTTCAGGCTTTTCTAAACTCGAAATTTTACTTCATGCTTAGCCTGGGAGTGGAAAACACTCGTTTAAAGATTCAAATTAAATTCTTTTAATAAACCTAGTATCGGCAAATGTTCAACCTATGCTTCTGTATACTTAAAAGACAAATTCTCGTTATGAAAATGTTCGGTGTTACATAAAGCTCTCTGTATATCCGGCATATAAATATTCACAAGGAGCTTATGAACATGAATTATTTTATTATTATATTTTTAAGAAATAATCTCTAATTTAATAAAATAAAACACATAGTTTGTTCAGTTGTTGAAACTGGAGTCTTAAAAGTAAAAATAATTAGTTATAATAACAAAAATAAGAATCATCGGTTTTGTAAATACCGAAAAATAACACAGGATCGCTTTCTAACGAATTGAAAACAATACATAGCTTGTATGTATTATCAGCGTGTTTAAATAATACGAATCGACACTTTCCTTCGATCCGTCTTTTTTATACGCTTTTTTTTTCGTCTATTCCACGCGACGCGAGACCCTATCCGTTCATGCCAAGGAGCAATGCACAAATGCACAGTGAACTGCCGCTTTTCTCTCTGACTGTATTCGCCCCACTTGTCCTGTAAATTTGGGATCGGATGAGCTACTCTAAACTATGTGGGTCTTTCCAACACGATCGGCTAAGCGGCAAAAGGCACTGATACGAACAATTTTATATAATTCCTTCTATATACGATTCTCAATTCTCGATTCTCAAGTATTGAAACGCATATGAAATATTTAATTCATTTATTTTAAAATGATTTTATTAATGTGTAATGTTGGTGGGAATGAAAATAAAGTATATTAAATATGAATATACAGAGGCGCGCACCCAGAAATTTGTCTGGGGGAGGGGGGTTCTCAAACTTGTTTTAAGGTGTGTAACAAAATTCTGTCTGTCTGTTATCTTCAAAAAATACATTATAGCAAATTTTTAAATAAACCATTACAACTGTAAAATTATAAAAAAAATACATTAGCAAAAAAAATATAAATATATGTTTTGGAAAACTTTATAGTGGTTTTATATATACATATAATATTATATATAATATACATATAAACAAAAATAGGTACCTACCTACTTTTTGTAAACAGCCACCCCCCTGGGTGCGCGCCTGTAATATACATATAAACAAAAATAGGTACTTGCCTACTTTTTGTAAACAGTTTTACTTGGATTAAAATAAAGAATGACATAATCCGATCACAAAACTGCAATAACTATTTTTACCACCGTAAAAATTCCACAGTTTATTACAGCCATTAAAGGTTGTATCGAAAAGGGATTAAGGGATTAGACGACCTATTTGTCTATTACGTAAGGATGTTTGTAATCAAGAGTTCTATTTCTGTGTTTACACTTTCGTTAATTCTCGAAAAGGCTATAAAGGGATTATTGGTTGTTTTGACAAGAGGTACTAAGAAATGTTTTGTTAAGAAGGTGGGAGGTAAATTATGTTTAAATGTTTCTATAAGTATTGCCCTTTTCGTTATAATTATTCAGTCTTAGACTTTTTGTTAATATACAACTACAATCGCAGAGCGAACAAATTGTTAATAATGGAAGATAAACGAAAATCACCGTTCTCAAGTAAGGAGAAAAAAATGATAGTAAATGCGCGAAAGTTTTTTGAAGAAGAGAAACGAAGCGGCAAGGAAAACATTGACATTGAATCTGTCGTAAATAGAACAGCTTCGTGTTTAGCTATTTCAGTTCGTAGTGTTTGTTGTGTTAGTTCTGATCAAAGAAAATTCGAAGATATATGTTCCCCCCGTACATCACCTGGACGCAAACCCATTGTGTTTGATGAGTTTTTGGAAGGAGTTATTAGACGTACTGTGATGAGTTTCTATTTGGAAAAGTCTTTTCCATCCGTTTTTAAAAAATATTATGAAGATAATACACGTTTATTTTAATTAAGTATTTCTTTAATGCACCATTCCATTATCGTGGTTGTAAATATAAATATTATAAAATAAATCCAATTGTAAATAACTGCTGTCTTCCCTTTCGTTATAAACCTTTCATCATAGTCCGCATCGTAACGACGATGAATCGAGCGGGACCCCCTCTAATCCCCACGCCTCACTTTCACCGTCATTATTTTATATCTCTTCGAACAATTTTTAATCTACTAAAAATCGAATATTTGATATATTCATAATTTGTTTTATACATTTTGCAATATAATTGTGTAATATATAATATCTGTTATTTGTATGTAAAGTGATTGTAAAATAACCGAGAACGTAGGTGTCGACTTTTTTTAAAATCGGGGAATAAAGGGTGGACACATTTAATTTTTATTTGCGTCGTTATATAAATATAAGTCTGATCCATTACATGTATTCTTTTCAATTTCTTATATGTAGCCAATCAATTTATATAAAATGTTAAAGTTGATCTTAGTAATAAAAATCCACAAAAATGTAGGTACCTTTTTAAACATTTTTATTAATATCTCAGTAAATAAATGTGATAAAAATTTGATTTTCTCAAAATAAATGAGGAACATTCCAAGGAATGTATTTATATATTTTCCAAGATTTTTTCTTTTGAAAATACAGCATCCGAAAGTGAAATGCCTCGCTTTTTGAAAAGGATAGTAGATGCCGCTGCTATTACCCGTTCTGTAAAGTCTTGCATGGCGGTCTCGACATCGTTACTATATGACGTAGGCGGATTAAGAGTGGCTTGAAAACCAAGCCAGTCTGCCTTGTCGTGACACCATCTCCGAGGAACAGATTGTCTAACGATGGTTTTAACAGCGATCGGAAAATGTTTGCTGCCGTACATACATTTAAAACTTGCCACGTAAGACCAGTGGCTAAACGGAGGGAACAAAGAGAGAGATCGATAGCCGAAAACTCCGACCCTCGTTTTTATTATTATCAAAGATATTACCGTTTCCACTTTTTTCTATCATATACGAAATACACAAACCTATTTTTCCACTTTGTTTCGACCATCTAGGAAATCCATACATCTATAATTTAATTATGTGTAAAATATTTGTTTTAAAGTGGGAACACACGACAGTTTTTACTACCCTGTGGGTAAAAACTGTGTAGATCTTTTCATTATCAGGTCCTGATATAATCAGAAATTATTTTCATTAACCTTTAAAGCACATATGGGCAACCCGCGGGCCGGATCCGGCCCGCTGTAAGATATGATCCGGCCCGCGAGATATTTTGAAAAAACCCAATTAAAAAAATATTACATTAGGTACTTATACTCACGGGAGTGACAGTGAGGCGGAAAACATCAAATTCTTTGATGTTTGCCGTCCCATTCTTTGATAATCGCCGCCACTCGACCAAATTCTTTGAGGTTTGCCGCCTCACGGGCGACACATCAAAAGATTTATTGCTTCTCAATTATTCTAAACTAGTTTATTCCAGATTATTCGTTCATTTTGCCTATATAAGTGGGTGGATGGCCCGAACGTTAGTTCAGTTCTATTTGAGCTACCGAGGTGATAACTTGGACAAGCGATATCCTAGCGAACTGCTCGAGCCGTCAACTTGCTTTGTGACTTTGTGTGCATCTTGAGTGATTACTAACTATAGTTTGTTATTAAGTTTATTGAACGAAAAGTAAACAAAAATGATGTCTGGTGGAAAGAAACGAAAAGTAGATACAGAGGGTCGCCATTTTCAAGAAAAATGGACTGAAGAATTCTTTTTTATCTTGCACAATGGTAAGCCTATTTGTTTGCTGTGTAATGAATCTATTTCAGTAATAAAAGAATTCAATATAAAGAGGCATTACTCAACTAAGCATGCTACGCTGCACTCACTGACAGGACAATTAAGAACATACAAAATCCAGAAGCTTACCGCAAATTTGGAAAAACAGCAACAAATGTTTTATAAACAAAGAACACAACTTGATAATGTTGTAAACGCTAGTTTTATAGTTAGCTCAAAATTGGCAAAGGCATTAAAACCATTTGCCGAAGGAGAATTTATCAAGGAGTGTATGTTAGAAGTTTGCGGTATTATGTGTCCTGAAAAGAAAAGAGAATTTGAAAAAATTAGTTTGTCAAGACGAACTGTTGTTCGACGTATAGAAATGACGGGTAATGATATAAAAACAACATTGACTGACCGTATGGCTGGTTTTGAATCATTTTTCATAGCATTAGACGAGAGTACCGATTTATCTGACACAGCTCAACTGGCTATATTTATTCGAGGTGTTGATAAGGAGTTCACTGTTATTGAGGAATTGCTTGCTTTACAGCCGCTAAAAGGAACCACTACAGGAGAGGATATTTTTATTGAAGTTCAAAAGGTATTCACAAATTTTGGCTTGCCATGGTCATAATTAATTGGAGTATGCACTGATGGTGCACCTTCTATGGTCGGCTTACGTAAAGGTTTCATCGGAATTTTGAATGAAAAAGCAACAGAATTAAATGTGCAAAAAGATGATTTGATAGTCCTTCATTGCATTATCCACCAACAGAACTTGTGTTCTAAGTCCATTCGACTCCAGAATGTTATGAATGTGGTAGTAAAAACCATCAACTTTATTCGATCCCGAGGGCTTAACCATCGTCAGTTCGAGGCGTTTTTGGATGAAATATCAGCTGAATATAACGACGTAACATATTATTGTGAAGTCAGATGGCTGAGCAAAGGAAAAATGTTGAAACGGTTTTACGAGCTTAGAAATGAGATAGCAGACTTTATGAAAATATAAGATAAACCACTATCTGAATTAAGTGACCCAAAATGGATATGTGATTTAGCATTTCTGGTCGATCTTACAGGCTATTTGAATGATTTAAATTTGAAACTTCAAAAACAAGGACAGTTAGTAAATGATTTGTACATCCATTTAAAAGCGTTTCAGATCAAACTACGCTTGTGGGAGTCACAGATGCTATCTGGTAACAGTTACCATTTTAACACGCTCTCTGCGTATGAAAATATTGCTTATGCTCAATATGCTGAAGAACTCAAGTTACTGTCGGAACAATTTTCGAACAGATTTTGCGACTTCAAAAACATGGAAGACTGTTTCAGTTTATTTGCTACTCCTACAACATATATTGTACAAAATGCCCCAATACACTTACAAATGGAGTTGATCGAGATTCAAGAAAACTCACTCCTAAAATCCAAATTTGAAGACGTAGAGTTGTGCGATTTCTACAAAAAATACCTAGAAGAAGACAATTTTCCGCAGCTTAGAAAATTCGCAAGAAGATTGATTTGTGCGTTTGGCAGTACTTATAAATGCGAACAGTTCTTTTCATTGATGAAAGTTAATAAATCAACACATCGTACAAGACTGACTGACGATAATTTGGACAATTCTTTACGTCTTTGTGTCAGTGGAATTAATCCAAATATCGATGGATTAGTTTCCCAAATTCAAGCTAAAGTGTCTCATTGATTTCGGTGTATATAACTTTCGTAGTTTGTAACAATTGCAAATTTAACGATTTAATTATAATGTAGAATTTTTTTAAATTATATTTTGTTATTTTAATAAATTGTACTATAATAAAATTGTCGTATTATTTCATGTCTAATATCTATCGCAAAAAATATAATCACTACTTTAAAATGCACTAAGTACTTTTAAACGCGGCCCGCGAACGTATTTGCACGCTAAAGTTTGGCCCTCAACATGTCAAAGGTTGCCCATACCTGCTTTAAAGTATCGCTTAGTATAGTAAAAACTATTCTACCTTATAAATAGACATTGAAAAACACCTTTTAAAACGCCACTAAACAGTATTTTACATTCGATTAAATGTTGTTTAAAACAAAAGCAATTTAATTTTATAAAAAGCTGTCTATCATTATCTATAAATAAAGTAAAATATTTCTATAAATAAAACAAAAATGGGTGAATTAACAATACCGATTCACTCAACATGCCTTGGATAGTATCCAAATTAGAACGCAATAGTATTATTCAATATAAATAAACATAAACTAACAATTTGTTTGTAAACAAACCGTTTTCATTTCGCCGATCAACTTCAAAATGTTATAAAAATAATAATTTATTGTTGATATTTTATTAAAAGTTCCTATCGACTTAATGCGCCATTGTTCGCGCGAATATTTATGTTGGATTCAATCGCACAATTGAATTATTAGGAAATAATTTCTGTGTTAATTTATTGGGCGATTGATTAATTACGTATCGGAGTTAATTTATTCTACGAAGGAATTGGAATTATTAAGTTGATTGACTGAAAGGTGTTTTCAATAAGTTGTTAATGTCTATATACCGGGTATAGAAACATTTCTCTCTAAAATAAATAGGGAAGCCAATATTTGAACATCTTAAAATTAATATGCGATTTCCTATGTTGCGTCCGCCAAGTGAACTTGGCGGACGCAACATAGGAAATCGCATTTTAATTCTAAGATGTTCAAATATTGGCTTCCCTATTTATTTTAGAGAGAAAATGTATTGCACTTTTTTGTAGAGGGAAAAATTCTAAATTTATGAATGTTCACACTTAACACTTTACGTTTCTCTAAGTTAAAATAGTTAAGAAAAAGTAATGTGATTTTATAAAAATAATGATATACCATGGAATTGATACAACAATTGCGGATCTTCGCTGTTTTTTTTAAGTTGAATTTAAAGATTTAAACAAGTGTTTTCCACTCCCAGACTAAGCATGCATAAGCTGTAAATTTTCCCACATTCGTTGTTTTTAAATGAGTTTAATTTGAAGCCTAAACGAGTGTTTTCCACTCCCAGACTAAGCATGAAGAAAAATTTCGAGTTTAGAAAAGCCCCGTGAAAATTTGTCGAGGGTCGCGCAGCGACCCGAGACAAATTTTCTGGGCTTTTCTAAACTCGAAATTTTACTTCATGCGCCACGCGTATAAAACACTAACATATTGTAAAATTTATGCATATTCGAACTTCACTTGAAATCTGTTTTATACGCGTGGCGCATGAAGTAAAATTTCGAGTTTAGAAAAGCCCAGAAAATTTGTCTCGGGTCGCGCAGCGACCCGAGACAAATTTTCACGGGGCTTTTCTAAACTCGAAATTTTACTTCATGCTTAGTCTGGGAGTGGAAAACACTCGTTTAGGCTTCAAATTTAACTCATTTAAAAACAACGAATGTGGGAAAATTTACAGCTTATGCATATGTTTACATAAAAAAAAATCACTGTATACAGGGAGTTTTTCTTTTAAGTATACGAATACGTTGTTTTTCTAGAGGAATTTGATTTGAAGCTTTAAACGAGTGTTTTCCAGTCCCAAATTAAGCATGAAGTAAAATTTCGAGTTTAGAAAAGCCCACGCGATCAATCCAAATTTTCAGGCTTTTCTAAACTCGAAATTTTACTTCATGCGCCACGCGCACAAAACACTAATTTAAAGTGAAGTTCAAAATATACTACTTATTTCATATGTGAATCATGTTTGAACAATTTTTTATAAATGTTTTCTATCCGCACGACTCGAATAAAATGACCAGATTTCAAGCTTAAATTAAGCTTTAAGCTACACGTCAGAGTTAAAAGAAATAATTTTAATCACAACTACATATTTTTAATTTAAGTTTGAAATCTGGTCATTTAGTTCGAGTCGTTAGGATGGAAAAAATTTATAAAAAATTCATTTAACATTTTTGCCAACATTTTATAGCTTAAATGGCTTTGTTAGGCTGTAAGCTACACGTCAGAGTTAAAAGAAATAATTTTAATCACAACTACATATTTTTAATTTAACTTTGAAATCTGGTCATTTTATTCGAGTCGTTCGGATGGAAAAAAATTATAAAAAAATCATTTAACATTTTTGTCAAAATTTTATAGCCTAAATGGCTTTGTTAGGCTGTAAGCTACACGTCAGAGTTAAAAGAAATAATTTTAATCACAACTACATATTTTTAATTTAAGTTTGAAATCTGGTCATTTAGTTCGAGGCGTTAGGATGGAAAAAATTTATAAAAAATTCATTTAACATTTTTGCCAAAATTTTATAGCTTAAATGGCTTTGTTAGGCTGTAAGCTACACGTCAGAGTTAAAAGAAATAATTTTAATCACAACTACATATTTTTAATTTAAGTTTGAAATCTGGTCATTTTATTCGAGTCGTTCGGATGGAAAAAAATTATAAAAAAATCATTTAACATTTTTGTCAAAATTTTATAGCCTAAATGGCTTTGTTAGGCTGTAAGCTACACGTCAGAGTTAAAAGAAATAATTTTAATCACAACTACATATTTTTAATTTAAGTTTGAAATCTGGTCATTTAGTTCGAGTCGTTAGGATGGAAAAAAATTATAAAAAATTCATTTAACATTTTTGTCAAAATTTTATAGCTTAAATGGCTTTGTTAGGCTGTAAGCTACACGTCAGAGTTAAAAGAAATAATTTTAATCACAACTACATATTTTTAATTTAAGTTTGAAATCTGGTCATTTAGTTCGAGTCGTTAGTATGGAAAAAATATATAAAAAATGTATTTAACATTTTGCCAACATTTTATTGCTTAACTGGCTTAGTTAGGCTTTAAACTACAAGTCAGAGTTAAAAGAAATAATTTTAATCACAACTACATATTTTTAATTTAAGTTTGAAATCTGGTCATTTTATTCGAGTCGTTCGGATGGAAAAAAATTATAAAAAATTCATTTAACATTTTTGCCAAAATTTTATAGCTTAAATGGCTTAGTTAGACTATAAGGTACTCGTCAGAGTTGAAAGAAATAATTTTAATCACAACTACATATTTTTAATTTAAGTTTGAAATCTGGTCATTTTATTCGAGTCGTTCGGATGGAAAAAATTTATAAAAAATTCATTTAACATTTTTGCCAAAATTTTATAGCTTAGGTGGCTTAGTTAGACTGTAAGGTACTCGTCAGAGTTGAAAGAAATAATTTTAATCACAACTACATATTTTTAATTTAAGTTTGAAATCTGGTCATTTTATTCGAGTCGTTCGGATGGAAAAAATTTATAAAAAATTCATTTAACATTTTTGCCAAATTTTTATAGCTTAAACGGCTTAGTTAGACTGTAAGGTACTCGTCAGAGTTTAAAGAAATAATTTTAACTACAACTACATATTTTTAATTTAAGTTTGAAATCTGGTCATTTTATTCAAGTCATTCGGATGGAAAAAATTTATAAAAATTTCATTTAACATTTTTGCCAAAATTTTATAGCCTAAATGGCGTAGTTAGGTTTTAAGCTACACGTCACAGTTGAAAGAAATAATTTTAATCACAACTACATATTTTTAATTTAAGTTTGAAATCTGGTCATTTTATTCGAGTCGTTCGGATGGAAAAAATTTATAAAAAATTCATTTGAGATTTTTGCCAAAATTTTGTAGCTTAAATGGCTTAGTTAGACTGTAAGGTACTCGTCAGATTTGAAAGAAATAATTTTAATCGGAACTACATATTTTTAATTTAAGTTTGAAATCTGGTTATATTATTCGAGTCGTTCGGATGGAAAAAGTTTATAAAAAATTAATTTAACATTTTTGCTAAAATTTCGTAGCTTAAATGGCTTAGTTAGGCTTTAAGCAACACGTCAGAGTTAAAAGAAATAATTTTAATCACAACTACATATTTTTAATTTAAGTTTGAAATCTGGTCATTTTATGCGAGTCGTTCGGATGGAAAAAATTTATAAAAAATTCATTTAACATTTTTGCCAAATTTTTATAGCTTAAATGGCTTAGTTAGACTGTAAGGTACTCGTCAGAGTTGAAAGAAATAATTTTAATCACAACTACATATTTTTAATTTAAGTTTGAAATCTGGTCATTTTATTCGAGTCATTCGGATCGAAAAAATTTATAAAAATTTCATTTAACATTTTTGCCAAAATTTTATAGCCTAAATGGCGTAGTAAGGTTTTAAGCTACACGTCAGAGTTAAAAGAAATAATTTTAATCACAACTACATATTTTTAATTTAAGTTTGAAATCGGGTCATTTTATTCGAGTCGTTCGGATGGAAAAAATTTATAAAAAGTTCATTTAACATTTTTGCCAAAATTTTATAGCTTAAATGGCTTAGTTAGGCTGTAAGGTACTCGTCAGAGTTGAAAGAAATAATTTTAATCACAACTACATATTTTTAATTTAAGTTTGAAATCTGGTCATTTTATTCGAGTCGTTCGGATGGAAAAAATTTATAAAAAATTCATTTAACATTTTTGCCAAATTTTTATAGCTTAAATGACTTAGTTAGACTGTAAGGTACTCGTCAGAGTTGAAAGAAATAATTTTAATTACAACTACATATTTTTAATTTAAGTTTGAAATCTGGTCATTTTATTCGAGTCATTCGGATGGAAAAAATTTATAAAAATTTCATTTAACATTTTTGCCAAAATTTTATAGCCTAAATGGCGTAGTTAGGTTTTAAGCTACACGTCAGAGTTATAAGAAATAATTTCAATGACAACTACATATTTTTAATTTAAGTTTGAAATCTGGTCATTTTATTCGAGTCGTTCGGATGGGAAAAATTTATAAAAAATTCATTTAACATTTTTGACAAAATTTTGTACCTTAAATGGCTTAGTTAGGCTTTAAGCTACACGTCAGAGTTAAAAGAAATAATTTTAATCACAACTACATATTTTTAATTTAAGTTTGAAATCTGGTCATTTTATGCGAGTCGTTCGGATGGAAAAAATTTATAAAAAATTCATTTAACATTTTTGCCCAATTTTTATAGCTTAAATGGCTTAGTTAGACTGTAAGGTACTCGTCAGAGTTGAAAGAAATAATTTTAATCACAACTACATATTTTTAATTTAAGTTTGAAATCTGGTCATTTTATTCGAGTCATTCGGATGGAAAAAATTTATAAAAATTTCATTTAACATTTTTGCCAAAATTTTATAGCCTAAATGGCGTAGTTAGGTTTTAAGCTACACGTCAGAGTTAAAAGAAATAATTTTAATCACAACTACATATTTTTAATTTAAGTTTGAAATCTGGTCATTTTATGCGAGTCGTTCGGATGGAAAAAATTTATAAAAAGTTCATTTAACATTTTTGCGAAAATTTTATAGCTTAAATGGCTTAGTTAGGCTGTAAGGTACTCGTCAGAGTTGAAAGAAATAATTTTAATCACAACTACATATTTTTAATTTAAGTTTGAAATCTGGTCATTTTATTCGAGTCGTTCGGATGGAAAAAATTTATAAAAATTTCATTTAACATTTTTGCCAAAATTTTATAGCCTAAATGGCGTAGTTAGGTTTTAAGCTACACGTCAGAGTTATAAGAAATAATTTTAATGACAACTACATATTTTTAATTTAAGTTTGAAATCTGGTCATTTTATTCGAGTCGTTCGGATGGGAAAAATTTATAAAAAATTCATTTAACATTTTTGCCAAAATTTTGTACCTTAAATGGCTTAGTTAGGCTTTAAGCTACACTTCAGAGTTAAAAGAAATAATTTTAATCACAACTACATATTTTTAATTTAAGTTTGAAATCTGGTCATTTTATTACATGCTTTTGGGAGGACTATCTATTTGTGTTTGATAAAACCTATTTACGAAAATAAATTTAAGTTTGGATGACCTATATTTTTAGGACAGGAATTAGTTTAGTTTTCTTTGTTTCATTAATAATATGCCCTAAATTAAGAAAAACATTTATTTTAATTTACGATCGATGGTGGATGCGCGGGGAAAATCCGTGGCTGGAAAATCTATGGCTATCTTAACATCGGTTGTATTTTCGTATTTGTACAATATTTAATTACAAATTCAATATTAATTGTAATTACACTAATGCCCTGTATTATAAAACGTTTTATTCCCTAAATAAAATTTACTTAAGGAATAAATTATTTTATTCGAAGGATTTCGGTATTATAAACACTAAATAACTTTATCTGGCTAATAAATCTCCTCAGTAAATTATTTGTTTGTTTTTCTACCAAGTAAATTTTATTCTTTAAATAATTTGACAGTTAAAAGTCAAAAGTGTATTATATTATTATAATTACGATTCCTGAACTTTTAAAAATGTCAAAAATGCCCAAACAAGTCTTTAAAATTTCTGAATGACAAATGAAATATCAAAAAAACTTGATTTTGCAAAAGAAAATCTGTGATGCGGCCCTTGAAACATTCTAAGTGTTAATTTTGACCCTAGAAGCAATTTGGGTTGGCCAGCCCTGATGTAAATATTATATTGTATTTTCGTATATGTACAATATTTAATTACAAATTCAATATTAATTGTAATTACACTAATGCCCTGTATTATAAAACGTTTTATTCCCTAAATAAAATTTATTTAAGGAATAAATTAATTTATTCGAAGGATTTCGGTATTATAAACACTAAATAACTTTATTTGGCTAATAAATCTCCTCAGTAAATGATTTGTTTGTTTTTCTACCAAGAAAATTTTATTCTTTAAATAATTTGACAGTTAAAAGTCAAAAGTGTATTAAAATAGTGTGTATGTTGTCCATTATATCAAGTGTTTTTTAACTTATTGGAGTAGTGGAGAGAAAGAAATGTACTTCTTGATATTATTAAATAATATCAAGAAGTACATTTCTTTCTCTCCACTACTGCAATAAGTTAAAAGTGTATTATATTATTATAATTACTTTAGATTCCACTACTTGTATTTATTTATTTATCATCCGTGTCAGATTTACGTTCGCTCATAGTATCTTTCCTGGCAGTGATTAATTCGAACCACAAGACATTCTAAGGAGTCGAAGACCTAGAGTTTTTCAAGTCAGACATAACCAGGGATTTTTATACTTATGCATACGCTTTTTTTAAAATAGTTCCATTTACAGTTTTAAACGAGTGTTTTCCACTCCCAGACTAAGCATGAAGTAAAATTTCGAGTTTAGAAAAGCCTGAAAATTTGGTTTGGTCGCGTAGCGCGAAGCGCGGAGCGACCAAACCAAATTTTCAGGCTTTTCTAAACTCGAAATTTTACTTCATGCGCCACGCGTATTAAACACTGAAAACACTGAAATATTGTGAAAAAGTAAACTTCACTTGAAATCAGTGTCTTGTACACGTGGCGCATGAAGTAAAATTTCGAGTTTAGAAAAGCCTGAAAATTTGGTTTGGCCGCTCCGCGCTTCGCGCTACGCGGCCAAACCAAATTTTCAGGCTTTTCTAAACTCGAAATTTTACTTCATGCTTATCCTGGGAGTGGAAATCACTCGTTTAAGTCTTTTATAATCTCTAATAAGCTTTCTTTTTCTTGTTCTGTGTAATTCTGTCCTATTCCACGGTTATTCTCCATAATTATAAGGAATTATACTAACTTTCCAATTTGATTGACAATTGAGTTTGAAATATTGACAATTCAATATAAAAAATTGGTGGTTCCAGCTATGGCCACAATGAACATGTATAATTTCAGTCTGTACTCTACTAATTAAATTATTTATTTCTAGAATTGCTATTTATTTGGTAGGTTTGCTTTATAATACGCAATTTTATTTGCCCATTAGTTTACTAAGTAAATAAGTTTACTCCACAAATATCGTATGTTCAATAAAATAAAACCTCTAGAGTGCTATAGAATATATTGTAGGTTGGCCACTTTGAAATTTTACATTATAATTATTATGTCTGACGTTTTATATGACAATTCCTAAAGCGTGTAGCCAACATAAATTTAAAAAAAGATTAAATCATAGCACTCTACAGGTTTTTTTTTTTATTGAACATACGATAGTTATCTAATGATTTATTAATCGTTCATAATACCAGGCATAAAAAGCATAATTTACATTTATTATATTAATTCATTTAGTCATTAAGTAACGAGTGTTTAAATAACAAGTATTGTTTTTAGTAATAATCAAATAAGATCGACTGCGCGATCCGCTCGATCTTTTCGATCGGCTCGATCGGCTCGATCTTTTTGATCGGCTCGATCTTTTCGATCGGCTCGATCTTTTCGATCGGCTCGATCTTTGCGAGCGGCTCGATCTTTCCGAGCGGCTCGATCTCTTTGATCGGCTCGATCTTTTTGATCGGCTCGATCTTTCCGAGCGGCTCGATCTTTTTGATCAGATCGATCTGCTCGATACTTCAACTGATCGATCATTGCTTGATCGATCCTTGACATACTCGATCTTGCCCATCACTAGTGCAGGGCTCTACTTTAGCCTACTTAGCCTAATACGAAATCCGCCACTGACTTCACGTACTTATTACACGATACACTATTTTTTCTGATGATATTATAAAGTATATGAATTTGTGTTCAGGGCCCTGTTTCTCAAAACACTATTAACTATTAATAATAGTAAATGTCATATTAATATGAGTGAAATGTATGAGTACTCGTTTCTCAAATATATTAGTCTATTTTAATAGTTAATAGTTTAATAGTGAAAATTAATGACATATTTTATTGACTAATATCTGTCAAATATTCAGTTCTGTTTCTTAAAATTGAAAACTATTATAATTGTTCTCATAATAATTGTTTATTTCCATAAGTAGTAATTGACTTGTAAGTTTTTAATTTGATAAAAATGTCTTCAAGTGAAAGTTCTGATGAAGAAGCTGTTATACATATACGAAATGCAAGAGTATATAGAACAAGAATTAATTATGATTCACTGATTATAGAGGCTTCTACTTCGTTATACATTGTTGAACATTGGATAATGTCCACCCTCCATCTGGGTGTCGGGGTGAGGGAAGACCCACCCCCTATATAAATAGGTACCGGACAGGCAAATCGCTCTCTTCTTCAATAACCATCGGTCCGAAAAGTACGTGAATAATCGGTCCGAATTAGAGTTTGTACTCGCAGTAAGAATTGTATTACGTGTGTGATTATTATAATTAAACGGCGAAAAACATCTAACTTCTTTTATTAGCCTAACGGCCACCAAGACTTAACATGGTCCTTCGAAACGGAAGTGTAAAGTGATAATAGTCGCGCATCATACATATTTTTCTTTTATTTACGAAGTACACCGTCTGGTATCAAGAATATCACTGACTATAGACTCGTTAATCGTTAATTAATTCGCGAACAACTAAGTGTTTCGCGCAAGAAGAAGAAGAAGAAGAGGGCAGCCACATTTCAAGGAGGAACATTCTTCAGGAGAAGATATTATAAGGTCGGTTCCCTATTTTTTTCCATATCCTTGTAATAATTAACAATGGCTGAATTAAAAAAACAACGTGGAATTTTAAAAAGTAAGTTAACTCGTTTTGAAACATTCATAAACAGTGATGATGCTAAAAATGCTACAATATTTTTATTAAAAAATAAAACTGAAGCAATTAAGGGAATTTTAGATGAATTTATAAAAGTACAAGCGGATATAGACGAACTAAGGCCCGCAGATTTGGAAATTCCCGAAGACGAGGTAGAGGCGGTAGAGAAATTTGAGGCAAAATATGATAAGGCATATGAATTAGCAACCATGTTAATAGAATCAAAAAATTCTAATAAAAATCTACGATCGGGTTCGACACCGACTTCGGATTCTAATACTAAATTACCTGAAATTTCTCTGCCCGAATTTAATGGCAATTTTGAAAGCTGGCTTAATTTTTATAACAAGTTCAAGTCGTTAATACACGAAAACAGTGAAATAAAGAATATTCAAAAATTTCATTACCTAATTTCATGCTTAAAAGGCGAACCAGCAGAATTAATTAGTGAATTCGATATTTGCGACGCAAAATATGACGCAGCTTGGCAAACCTTAGTAGATAATTATGATAACATTAGAAAAATTGCCAATAAACATATAAGTGCAATATTTAACTCTCAAAAGACTGACAGTGAAAATTCTGTTAAACTTAGGGAAATAACCAGAAATATAAATAAACACATCCGTGCATTAAAATTATTAGGGCGATCAAAGGATGAATTATTTGAGGATCTTATTATACATTTAATTTCTATTAAAATAGATCAGAAAACTTATTTTGAATTTGAAAGAACATTAGATAAAAAACAATTTCCAACAATTATTCACATTTGTGAGTTCATTCAAAAAAAATGTGATTCGTTAGACGTAATAAATAATCTTAAAGACGAATTTATTTCTGAGAATAATTCAGAAAAAAGGAAATTGTGCCGCTTTTGTAATGGCACACATAATATTCCAAATTGTTTAAAATTTAAACAAATGAATACAGATCAAAGAATAGAATTTGTTAAATCAAATGGACTATGTAGTAATTGTTTGAAATCTGCTAATCACGCTGTTCAAAAATGTTTTGCAAATCCGTGCAAGGTATGTAAACTAAAGCACAATACCTTATTGCACAAAAACAATTCAAATAACAATGTTAGGGCATCAACAAGTCACGAAAATAAAACATCAGTTAATATTGCTAGCCGTCGAGCTATAGCCTTATTATCAACTGCGGTTGTCAATGTTTTCGATCAAAATAATTCCATAATTGAAGGTAGATTCCTATTAGATTCAGGTAGTCAATCTAATTTCGTAACAGAAGATTTTGCAATTCGTTTACGGTTAAAGAAAACGTATGATTTTTTAGCCATTCAAGGGGTGAACGGCGCTAGTTCAAACGCCACACATAAAATTTGTTTAACATTTCAATCTATGTATAATAGTTATAAAAGAACTTGCGAATTTCACATTCTTCCAAATATTACTGGGATGCATCCTAACGAAAATATTGACAAAAATGTATTTAAATTGTCTAAAAATTGTAATTTAGCGGACCCGAAATTTGAACAATCGCGCCCGGTTGATGGTTTATTAGGTGTAGAAGTTTATTGGGACCTGTTTTGTGCAGGCAGGAAAACAGCGGGTGTTCCGGGTGCAATCCTCTCAAAAACCCATTTGGGTTGGGTAATGGGGGGTAATATACCAAACTTGACAAAAACAACGTCAAGTACTTGTCATGCTGCGACATTGGATTTAAGAAAGTTCTGGGAACTGGAATCTGTTCAACCGGAACCAATAAATTCCCTGTCACCAGCGGAAACTGAATGCGAAACACATTTTCAAAAAAATGTCAAAAGGACTGACGAGGGTAGATTTATGGTGGCACTTCCTTTTAACTCTTTTCCTCTTGACATTGGAGAATCAAAATTTATGGCAATAAAGCGATTTTATAATCTGGAAGGGCGCTTTAAATCAAATCCTCAATTAAAAGAAAAATACACTGAGTTCATTAATGAATATATAGATTTAGGTCACATGCAAAAAATTAAACCTAACGACGCGATACCTAACTATTACTTACCCCATCATGCTGTGTTTAAACAAGAATCACTCACAACTAAAATACGGGTTGTTTTTGATGCGTCCGCGAAAACAAATAGCGGGAATTCATTAAATGACTTATTGTTAACAGGCCCTATATTACAAGAAGATCTCCTTAGTATTCTTTTACGATTTAGATCATTTCTATATGCATTTACCGCGGATATAAATAAAATGTATCGCCAAATTTTAATAGAACCTAATCACCGTAATTTCCAACGAATTGTGTGGCGGGAAAATAAGGAAGAATCTCTTAAATTTTTTGAACTTAATACAGTCACGTATGGTACTGCTCCAGCATCCTTTTTAGCCGTCCGATGTTTACAACAACTAGCCGAAGATGCAAAGTATACTCATCCTAATGCGTCCGTTGCTATTAAACGCGATTTTTATATAGACGACTTACTTACGGGATCAGATACTTTAGAAGGCGCGTTAACTTTACGAGATAATATTATAGACATTTTAAAAGGAGGTGGATTCTTATTAAATAAGTGGAACTCGAATTACAACGAAATCACCGAGGGATTGGATAAATGCACCGAAAATTTAATTTTACTCGACAAAGATGATGTAAATAAAATATTAGGATTATATTGGCATTCTAAACTTGATTATTTTAGCTATGTGGTACCACAATTATCGCACGGTGCCATAACAAAACGAAATATTTTGTCTAAATCGGCAAAATTATTTGATCCGTTAGGGTTAGTAAATCCTTGCGTATTATTATTTAAAATAATAATTCAAAAATTATGGAAACTTGAATTAGAATGGGATGAAATAGTACCAGTAGAAATTCAAAATGAATTTAAAAATTTATATAGCGAGTTGCCACATTTAAAAAGAGTCCAGATTCCTAGATGCTTAATTAATAAAGGTACAAAAGGGGAATTTGAATTAATTGGATTTTGCGACGCGAGTGAAGAGGCCTATGGAGCGTGTATTTATCTTCGCCAATTCATAGGTGAAAATGAACAAAAATATAACATCAATTTAGTTTGTGCAAAATCTCGCGTTGCGCCAGTAAAAACTGAAACCATTCCGCGTCTAGAGTTATGCGGTGCACTACTTTTAGTTCAATTAATGGTTAAGGTTAAAAGGGCGATAAATATCAACATAAAAAAGTGTCATTGTTTCACAGATTCTCAAATTGTGCTTCACTGGATTCATGCTCCATCATATAAATTTAAAATTTTTGTTGCAAACAGAATTGAACAAATAAGGGAACTATCTCAAGAACTTGATTGGTCGTATGTAAAATCAGAATTAAACCCTGCAGACATATTATCACGTGGCATGGCACCTTCATTATTAATTAATTCAGAATTGTGGTGGAAGGGACCATCATATCTAAAACATGATGATGTTATTACTAATATCCCAAAAAATATAGAGGAACATAAAGTACCCGAAATTAAAAAGAATAGTTTTGTACATACAGTTGAATTAGCTGAAAATAGTATTTTTAATGAATATAGTAGTTTTTCTAAATTAGTTAGGATAGTAGCGTTATGCCTTAGATTTAAATTAAATTGTAAAAATACAAAAAATAAAGTAAAAGGTTATTTAACCGTGCATGAATTGCAAAATGCAAAAAATGTGTTGATAAAAATAGCACAAAAAGAATGTTTTACTGAAGAGATAGCAGATTTAACAGCAAATAAATGCATTTCTAAAAAAAGTACGTTATTGAAATTAAATCCCTTTATCGACACGGAAGGTATAATTCGGGTTGGAGGTAGACTAAAACATTTTCATCAAAATTTTGATACAATGCATCCAGTATTACTACCTAAACGACATAAATTAACGTCATTAATTATTTTGGATACGCATTTAAAACATTTGCATGCAGGTGCACAGTCGACGTTAGCTGCAACTAGGCAAAATTATTGGCCGATTAATGCCAAGAATAGTATTAAAAATGTAATTAGGAAGTGTGTAGTTTGTTTTAAAATTGATCCTAAGTCAAGACAGCCAATAATGGGCAATCTACCTTCAGTTAGAGTCACGATAGACAAACCGTTTACCACATGTGGAGTAGATTATTGCGGCCCTTTCTTTATAAAGGAAAGCAGCCGCAAAATTAAGATTGTAAAGGCTTATGCCGCCTTGTTTATTTGCATGTGCACAAAAGCTGTGCACATTGAAGTAGTAAGCGATCTTACTTCAGAAGCCTTTATTGCTGCCTTGCGGAGATTTATTGCCCGACGAGGTAAATGTAGTGATATTTATTCCGATAACGGAACCAATTTTGTCGGCGCAAATATCGAACTAAAAAGATTAAAAGAATTTTTTGATAACCAAGAAAATGTTAGGCGACTTGGAAGTGAAACTGCGAGCCAGGGTATAAACTGGCATTTTATTCCAGCACGGTCTCCACATATGGGGGGTCTTTGGGAATCAGCAGTTAAAATTGCCAAAAGGCGCCTTTATAAAGTAATTGGGGAAACTAAGGTAACTTTTGAAGAATTGTCAACTATCTTTACTCAAATAGAAGCCATTGTTAATTCACGACCTATAACCCCGATCAGCACCGACCCAAACGATATCTCCTACCTCTCCCCCGGCCATTTTTTAATAGGACGACCGCTAACAGATATACCGAGTCCAGACCTGGAACATATCAAGATGGGAAGGCTGTCACGTTGGCAGCTCATGCAAAAAATGCAGGGAGACTTTTGGAAGAGATGGTCACGCGAGTACCTGTCTCAGCTTCAGGTGCGACACAAGTGGCAGCGCACAAAGGAAGCATCGGTTACGGGAGTCGAAATCGGCGACATGGTGCTGTTAAAAGACGACAACCTTCCACCGCTACGTTGGGTCCTGGGACGAGTCATCGAGCAGCACCCCGGCGATGATGGTGAAGTGCGGGTTGTGACCGTTAAAACCGCGAGTGGCATTTTAAAACGCGCTGTGTCTAAGGTGTGCGTACTACCAATTGAACGCGAGGGGATCAGTGTATCCAATTAGAACTCTCAGTTAGAATCTAATTAAAACAGTTTTCATTGGAATTCTAATCCCAGGCTAAGTCGGAAGTCCAATCAGAACTCTATTTTGAACATTTACTCATCAAATTATTTTCATTCTCGTTTAAATGTATTCTATTTTTCATTTAGTTTGTAATTGTGTATATAATTTCTTAAAATTCAAATTGTATTTGTGCATAATTGACGATTTGCTGAGTCCGTTACCTAATTGAGTCACCTGACAAACAACGTTTTTATATTTGAAACTTTCACTTTGAAAGATCACTGTCTTTCAAGGGGGGCGGCATGGATAATGTCCACCCTCCATCTGGGTGTCGGGGTGAGGGAAGACCCACCCCCTATATAAATAGGTACCGGACAGGCAAATCGCTCTCTTCTTCAATAACCATCGGTCCGAAAAGTACGTGAATAATCGGTCCGAATTAGAGTTTGTACTCGCAGTAAGAATTGTATTACGTGTGTGATTATTATAATTAAACGGCGAAAAACATCTAACTTCTTTTATTAGCCTAACGGCCACCAAGACTTAACAAACATAAATAAAACACTGTTTATCACTTTGTTTGTATAAGAATTGGTTTATTTGGTGACTATAGTTTCGATACTACACGTATCATTATCAAACCGTTAGTAACAAAAAACTACAAAGGAACATTATTTATATTTGCAAATTTTCTAATAACAGCGTTAAAGAGGGGGGTGTATTTAAGGTCAAGCTGGTCGTTAATTATTCACTTTGCCGAGAAGGGTAGAAAGATGGACCTCCTGGAGTCTTTAGAGATTCACAGAGCTCGCGCTAATCGGGAAATTCCCGTAATTAACGACCAGCTTGACCTTAAATACACCCCCCTCTTTAACGCTGTTATTAGAAAATTTGCAAATATAAATAATGTTCCTTTGTAGTTTTTTGTTACTAACGGTTTGATAATGATACGTGTAGTATCGAAACTATAGTCACCAAATAAACCAATTGTTATACAAACAAAGTGATAAACAGTGTTTTATTTAAATTAATTATGAATTTATGGAAAATTCATATCAATTTAACGAAATATTTAGAATGCAGGTAGATAAGTTTTATAATTTGGTGGAGATATTACGTCCATATCTTATCAGAGTAACTGAAAGAAGTAGAGCACTTTCACCTAAAATTATTGTTGAGATAGGATTGCATTGGTTGGGTACAGGGGCACAATACCATGCAATTGCAGATATGCATGGCGTATCAAAGGCAAGTGTGTGTCGTGCTGTACACAGTGTCGTTAATTCTGCTGTAGCGACGATCTTTCGACAATATGTTAAATGGCCAGAAAATGTACAAGAGATTGTTCAACGTTTCCATGCAATTGTTGGTATGCCTATGGTTTGCGGATGTGTTGATGGGACATTAATTAATATTGACGCTCCTTCAGATAATGAAGCTGCATATGTAGATCGACATGGTAAACATTCAATAAATACCATGGTAGTTTGTGGACCAAATTTTGAGTTTTTTTATTCATTTGCAAATTGGCCCGGTAGTGTGCATGATGCTCGTGTATTACGAACAAGTGGTTTATACGCTCGCATGGAAAATGGTTGGACACCAATCCCTAATGGGATTATACTTGGCGATAGTGCGTATCCTCTAAAACAATGGCTAATTCCACCAGTAATTAGGAATAACAATGAAGTAGAAGCTCGATTTTTAAGAAGCCACAAGAGTACACGAAGGATAATTGAAAACTCTATAGGTATTTTAAAAGAAAAGTTTCCATGCTTAAATCATTTAAGAGTGAATCCAAGCTTTGCTTGTGATGTCTTCAACTGTTGTGTAACATTACACAATTTTCTAAAGGATAATTTATTTAATGAAATAAATAATTTGCAAGAAAATAACCAGGACGAGGAGCATGGAGAAATAATTGATCCCGATCCCATCCAAATCCAAGCAGAAATTAGACTTCAAGATATTATTAGACACTTTAGAAGATAGTAAAATTGAGTTTTTATTTACTAATTATTCTTATATTTAACAAATAACATGAAAAAAATAATTATTTTGGTAAAATTTCATTAACATATTTTGAATGACTTAGATCTAAATTTCTTTCTTTCTCGAAAATTTCTAATTTAAGTTTATAATTTTGTAATTCCAATTGTTCAATTTTAAGTTCTAATTTTCTTTTGTTTAAACATTTCTCTTCCTCAACATTTTTTCTTTTTGAATTTGTATGAAAAGATTGTCCTAAAACAGTAGTAGTTTAATAAAATTAGTATATGAACTGCATTTATTACAACCTTTGGATGTTGATGGCATTTCTAATGATTTAAACGTTTCTGCTTCATTAGCATTATTAATGCTTTGCACATCATCAACACTTGAGTTATATTCTAATATCAATAACGAGGGATTGTTTTCTTCCGTTAAGGAATCTTCCTTTCCCAATCCAACTACGCCCGGTGATTCTTTTCCTATAATATCCAAGACTAAGTTATCGATATCTGATAACTTAGCTTGGATTCCTCCTCCAGTGCCGGTATGTTTGGCGTTATCAATTTTTTTCTGAATAAAATAAATTGTAAATTGTTATTATTTGTAAAAATTAAGTGCTTACTACTCACCATAGTCGAATTTCTAATGTTTGGCCAAAAAGTGTCTCGAATGTACGTGTAAGGTTTATCACTTTCTATCATGTTTAAACTCTTCGCTATGTTGGCCACATTCTTCCATGTGGTTTGTTTTAATTCTTTTGTAACTTTATCAGAAAAGGCCGCAAACAGAATTGCCTTTTCTTTAAAAATTTCTCTTAAAATTGCAATTTTTGCGCCTTCGTTCTTTTTCATTATTATTTATAATGATTGACATATAAGTGACATCAGTAGACTATTAATAATAATGGTCCATTTTAAGAGTATTACATTTTTTTTCGAGAAACATGTTTTATGAGTACTAATAGTTATTGAACTATTAACTATTAAACTATTAACTATTAATTATTATTTTCGAGAAACAGGGCCCAGACCTCATTCATTCACCGGATAACTATATACGCGTTTAAGGTTCAACGCCATCATCAGTATAGTCCCGAACCAGTGCTTGAAGAATACTGAACATCTTTGACCATTTAAATAAATAAATAAATAAATACATTTATTGCCCAACAGGAAACAAAAAGACCCAATTACAGGACAATATAGAAAACATAAATGTACAGCAAAAAGTAAGTAAAGTAACACATTCAAAAAATACTTAAATTAACATAGAGCGACAATTGACGATAGGTGATCATAAAATAAATCACAAGTTGGGGGTAGATCATTGACCACGTTACACATCACACTTAGAGGTGATTTTGAACCGGTCACTGTTCTATTAAAATTTACATAAAATGTAGACTTATTTCTACTATTGAAAGACGGAGTATGAAAATTGACTAGTTGTAAAATGTCAGCACAGTCGATATGATTGTGAATTAATTTATATAAAAATGAAACACATGATTTATTTCGTCTTTGTTTAAGTGATTCGAGTTCAAATCGATCAAGCAATAACACATGGTCACAGCCTCTTGCCGGGTAATTACCAGTATTTTTGAAGTACAAGAACTTAGCGAATTTGCGTTGAACACTTTCAACCAAGTTGATTTGCTGCTGGGTCTGGGGATACCAAATCAATGATCCATACTCCAACTTTGACCTCACATATACATTGAACAGAGATTTTAAGGCATTAGGATTCTGTAAAAACCATTTATTACGGCCTGTGCAATTTGCATATGTTTCGAAAGCGTAAACGCCATCTAATGCTACTTGAGCTAAGGGGATATTACAAAGTGTTAAAAAATCAAAAATACCTTTACAATGTTCACATAATAAAGTCAAACAAACACTTTCCTGATGATGTTGTTAGAAAGTATTGGAAAATTGCAAACGCCTTTACAATTTTCACATCATAAAATAAAGGTAAACACTTAAATAGTAAAAACAGCAATTACCTTACTAGGTACATAAGGAACTCTTTGGGCGGCACGTAAGCCCCAGAAGTCTCGTCCAAAGACCCGTACTTAATCTCCAAACCCCTGGCCTGCAAGCGCTTCTTCGCTGCTGAGGAAGTCATCATCGACACTTTCGCCAGAGTTTCCGCCAACTCGAAACACTCACGAAACTTTTCCGCCTCCATAATATTAAACAATAATATCTCCACGAAAATGTACAACAATAAAACAAACCCCGAGTATTCACAAACAATTAAAAGTTAAAAAAAAAGAAAATAATCTCTTCCAGGTCCCAGAGTATTCACAATATCTTCTTTTATGATGAATTAATTTAAAATAATCTTTCCCAGGTCCCAGAGTATTCACAATATCTGCTTTTATGATGAATTAATGTCTCACTTATCTTCTTTTATTCCACAAAGAATTAAAAGTTAAAAAAAAGAAAATAATTTCTTCCAGGTCCCAGAGTATTCACAATATCTTCTTTTATGATGAATTAATTTAAAATAATCTTTCCCAGATCCCAGAGTATTCACAATATCTGCTTTTATGATGAATTAATGTCTCACTTATCTTCTTTTACTTCACAAACAATTAAAAGTTAAAAAAATGAAAATAATCTCTTCCAGGTCCCAGAGTATTCACAATATCTTCTTTTATGACGAATTAATTTAAAGTAATCTCTTCCAGGTCCCAGAGTATTCACAATATCTGCTTTTATGATGAATTAATGTCTCACTTATCTTCTTTTACTTCTTCTTCTCCTTCTTCGGCTATTTCCTTTGGTCCTTTGTTAAGTCTCAGAAGTATTCACAATCGAAAAGTTTAAGAACGAATGGACACGAAATCAACACATCACACTCTTATATATACACACACACTAAGCGGTATCAATAAAATACCTTATGATTTATAACGAAAACACACAGCGATTCGCAATCCGCGCACGCTTGCAATCACACGCGTGTTTCAAATGTTTTGTTTTTATTAAAATAGGAATCAAGTAAAATAGTTTAATTTTAGCAAGCCCTGGCCGTTAACACCTACACAAACTTAATCTTTATATTTAATGTATCTATATTATTTAAAATAATCGAAAGATTGTGTATTTATGATTCGTTTGTTTCACGCACAAAAGTGTTTATTCAGTAATTTTCAAATCATTCGCATTTAATTTATCTGTATTATTTTAAATAATTGAAAAACTGTGCATCTTTATTATTTAAAATATTCGAAAGATTATGTATTTATGATTCGTTTGTTTATGCACTTTTCTGTTTATTCAGTAATTTACAAATTATTCGTATTTAATTTATCTTTATTATTTTAAATAATTGAAAAACTGTGCATTTATTATTCGTTTATTTCGCGCGCGTTTGTGTTTATTTTATTAAGACGTTCGTATTTGAATTATTTTTATTCGAGTATTTATTATTGATTCGTTTGACTCACTCTTTTGTGTAATTAGTTATTTAAATAAAAAATAATTCATATTTAAATTATTTTTATTTGAGTGTTTATTATAGATTTATTTGACTCACTTTTTTGTTTATTTGCTTATTTAAATAAAATTAGTTCGTATTTAAATTATTTTTATGTGAGTGTTTATTATTGATTCGTTTGATTTACTCATTTGTTTATTTAGTTATATAAATAAAAACAATTTGACTCACTCTTTTGTTTAATTAGTTATTCCCTTAAAAAAATAATTCGTATTTAAATTATTTTTATTTGAGTGTTTATTATTGATTTATTTGACTCACTTTTTTGTTGATTTGCTTATTTAAATAAAATTAGTTCGTATTTAAATTATTTTTATTTAAGTGTTTATTATTGATTCGTTTGATTTACACTTTTGTTTATTTAGTTATATAAATAAAAACAATTTGACTCACTCTTTTGTTTAATTAGTTATTTAAATAAAAAATAATTCGTATTAAAATTATTTTTAATTAAGTGCTTATTATTGATTTGTTTGACTCACTTTTTTGTTTATTTACTTATTTAAATAAAATTAGTTCGTATTTAAATTATTTTTATCTAAGTATTTATTATCGATTCGTTTGACTTACTCTTTTATTCATTTAGTTATTTAAATAAAAGTACTTCGTATTTAAATTATGTTTATTACATATTTGAAATAATCTATTACTTGAGTATTATTTGAACAAAAACACCAAACAAACTCTTTTTTAGTTGTTGTTAATATCAATTTAGATCCAAGTGGAATAATTAGACACTAATTTATTATTGGGGTGTATTTTAATTTGCACATATTTTAAAAAAGCAATAATTGAGTGATATGCACACCCAGTTTTATGAAGATATCTCAAATAGTATCCAAGTGGGATAATTAGACACTAATTGGTTTCTTATTGCGATTTTTTTAAGTATTGTTCAGTGTTCATTTATTTATAAACCGTCTGTGTGTTGTATATTGAATTACTGTTGTGTTTTTATTATTATTATTATTTTAATTTATTTCGAACAGTCTGTGTTGAATTACTGTAGTGTTTTTATTATTATTATTATTATTTCGAGACTAATTTGTTTCTTATTGCGATTTTTTTAAGTATTGTTCAGTGTTTATTTATTTATAAACCGTCTGTGTGTTGTATATTGAATTACTGTTGTGTTTTTATTATTATTATTATTTTAATTTATTTCGAACAGTCTGTGTTGAATTACTGTAGTGTTTTTATTATTATTATTATTATTTCGAGACTAATTTGTTTCTTATTGCGATTTTTTTAAGTATAGTTCAGTGTTTATTTATTTATAAACCGTCTCTGTGTTGTGTATTGAATTACTATTGTGTTTTTATTATTATTATTATTTTAATTTATTTTGAACCGTCTGTGTTGAATTACTGTAGTGTTTTTATTATTATTATTTCGAATCGTCTGTGTTGACTTCAATTTGGAAACTGTCCGGTGATTCGAGCGAGCGCAAAAGTTTTTATTAAATCCGAAGGGCAAGACGTAACTAACCCTACCACAACACACACACACACATATATTTACACACTCAGCTTATTGAGGATAAATATATATACTAACACACTGAGTATTCATATATATTGGCGTCCGGTTGAATTCGATGTATACTTGACCTTAAAAAATGAGCGTTTTGTTCCGATCAGCATACGCGGAAATAAAAGACACTCGTTAACCTTAGCCATCTCCATAATCTATTTGTCCGTGCCGATCGGATCTTTTGTTTGAACTAGTTTATTTATTCTTATTATTACTATTAATTGCTGAGTAAGTGAATGAGTGAAAGTGCTTTTTGGGTTTTAGTTTATGTGAATGTTTTTTATGTGGTTAAATGCAGATTTAAAAAAAATTCGAAATGTGTTTATTATTCGTAGGCATACATATGAACTATGTCGTAGGTTAGACCTTCGGATTGGAATTAAGGAAATTTTCGTCGTACATTTCCTTCTTCTTTTTTGTATAAAAAGGTGATTAAATTTGCGGTATTTGTATAAAGGAGGAAATAACAGTAGAGAATTTTTTAAGAAAACAACTAATTCGAATAATTCACCAACTATTTATTCCGTATCACTTAATTTTTAAAAATCCATAAATACTTTAATAAAACACTTATTGAATTTCTACATTCTTTTATGTATTGACGACAATTTTTCGCACAGTGATTCCCCTAGCGGTCAAAATTCAAAAATATTTATGTCTACAGTTTTGCATATAACATAGCTTACTACTTGATAAATACTCTTTGTCCACGACTATCTTATAATATACTCATATTTGTGTTTCTTTAATTATAAGTATATTCAGTATTTACTACTGTCAGTGATTAATCTATTCACTGTTTAATATCATTTTCAAAATTTTATCTAGTAGTCCGCAAAGTGTCATATAATTAAATTAAAACGTCAAAATCATTTACATTATAAGAGAGTTTTGAAGTGGTTTAATATCAAAAATTAGAAGATAAATAGAGAACGACAGTGATAACGAGATTTCTTTAACACCGCCAAATTTAAAAAAAGCTGCAGAAATTGCCTCATTAAACTTATTGCCCGAAAAATCAAGAAAAATATATTTAGCGGCGAATGAATCATTTTTGAAATGGAGAAGGGATAAGAAAACCAACTCCTTCTCGGAATCTGTTTTAATGATGTATTTTACAGAACTATCCTTAAAATATTAACCCTCAACATTATGGTCCAAATATTCAATGCTTAGGAGTACGATCGGGTTTTCTCCAGAACAAAATACTAAAATAAAACACTGTTTATCACTTTGTTTGTATAACAATTGGTTTATTTTGTGACTATAGTTTCGATACTACACGTATCATTATCAAACCGTTAGTAACAAAAAACTACAAAGGAACATAATTTATATTTGCAAATTTTCTAATAACAGCGTTAAAGATGCCGAAAAGAGTAAAGATGCTCACTGAGTGTGGTCTTTTCGGCATAGATTAATTGATAAGTCATCTTTCGCCAAACATTTGATTGAAAATAACCATTCTTTTGGCGAGGATGTACTTTCAGTTATTCACTTTGCCGAGAAGGGTAGAAAGATGGACCTCCTGGAGTCTTTGGAGATTCACAGAGCCCGCGCTAATCGGGAAATTCCCGTAATTAACGACCAGCTTGACCTTAAATACACCCCCCTCTTTAACGCTGTTATTAGAAAATTTGCAAATATAAATAATGTTCCTTTGTAGTTTTTTGTTACTAACGGTTTGATAATGATACGTGTAGTATCGAAACTATAGTCACCAAATAAACCAATTGTTATACAAACAAAGTGATAAACAGTGTTTTATTTATGTTCAACAATGTAGAACGAAGTAGAAGCCTCTATAATCAGTGGACAAAATACTAAGATTTTTGAGAGTTTGCCAGCGGAACTGGAAGTAAGCGTGTGTGGGACGCACAAAAGTTAAGATAAAGTTCTTTCGAAGACTTACCGTTTAGCCGCAAATTGTATTTTAAGTTCCAATTTTGAGGTGATATAGGTTGGTATAGCTGGGTAAATAAGCACATTACAGGAATAAATTGTACAAATGATGAAATTATTTCCAAAATGATGACGTAAATAATCAAAACTGTAGTATTATCTTTATTTATACAGCCAAAATCACGATATTTATTTTACACTAAATATGACGTGTACTGACGTTTGTTTGAAATAATGGATATATAGATTGGATCCATTAGAAAATTACAAATATTTTAATTTATGATATAAAAAAGTAGATGGCGCTACCTTTACGCGGAAACGAAAATATGATATTGTACCGTTACTTTTTAGTAAATTGATCTCGTAACAATATCACATATACTGTAATTATAAAATCACCATGTGCTCAGTTATGTATAAAATTATAGTAAACACTTAACTTTTGATTTTCAATAAATTCACATTTGCTGTTTACGAAAATCAACTCGGGTTGCAGCAGTGGAGTAACAACAAAATTGTTGGCCATCAACGCAACTAGAAATTATGGTTATAGAAGTTTGAGATAAATTAGAATATTTCAATTGCAAAATAATTTTTTACGTTATAATCCCAGTCATTCGAAAAACATATTAGTAAGCGGATCTTTTTTAAAATTTTAATACACTTTGCGCCATCTATTTTTTTTATAAAAAAAGCTAAAATACTCATAATCTAAACATGAATAATAATCAATCTGGAATTATATATCCATTAGTTTAAATAAACGTCAGTAGACGTCAAATTTAGTGTGAAATTAATATTGGGATTTTGGCTGTATAAATGAAGATAATACTACAATTTGGATTTATTACGTCATAATTTTGGAGATAATTTCATTATGTGTACAATTTATACCTGTAATATGCTTATTCACCCGAAAATACCAACGAATATAACCTCAGAATTGGAACTTAAAATACGATTTGCGGCTAAATGGTATGTCTCCGAAAGAACTTTATCTTAACATTTGTGTGTTCAACACATGTCTACGCCCGGCTTAATTTAAAACAATTCAAAAATCGGAGTATCTCGATCTGGAGAGTAACCAAATTATCTTCTTCAAAGTATAATAACTTACCAAGTTGACGATAAATCTTAGCAAAAAAGCCTATGCATCGAATAGGCTTTTCATGCAGAAGTGATTATAAAATATATTTTTTTAAGGTAGACCTTTAATTTTGATACCTTTATTGTATTTTTGGCCATTTTCGGGGCTACGGTTACACTGTGCGGCGTTAATTGTTCGTCACTACTAATTTTATTATAAAAATTTTGACATTGACGTCCTCAAACGTCTCTACTTTCAAAACTGGTTTTAAAAATTTAATTTTCAAAACTATCATTACTTGTCAAAATACAAATATACACCATTCCATTTGTTTCTGGATCTCGCCTAGCCATGCTTTCGTGTTGTTATGTTGCAGTATCAACATTTACATTTTTTATTGGTTGCCACTCCTGATTCTTTATTTTAACAGTGTTGCAATAATTTATGATATCATAAGTAATCCTCTTTTTAATTTTCCTGCTTTGGCTAAGCTTTCAGGGAAATGTGTAGTTATTATGGATATTGCTGCATACCATTCTGTGCAATTAGACAAAACTCCTTCATTTTCTCGTAAGAAATGCGAAATGCAGGAGTGGTTGGTTAAACACAATGTAAAATTCAATCCAAAATTAACCAAAAAGGAACTATGGGCTTTATTTATACCTTTTCGATCAAATGACAAAATTTACGTAGTTGATGACATTTTGAGAAAGAACGGGCACGAAATTCTTAGATTACCGCCATACCATTGTCAATACAATCCAATTGAAATGGCATGGGGGTTTTGTAAGACTTACTACAATAAGCACATAAATTCTAAGCAACCATCTAAGGATCGTGTTCAGAATTTATGGCTTGAGTCTCTCTCAAAATGTACATCCGATATGTGGCAAAATTTCTGTGATCATTGTGAAAAACTTATTTCGGATGACTGGACAAAACACATGGGGAACCTTTCTTTTGAAACCATTCCTCCTTTTATTATTTCGCTTGGGGAATCTGGCTCAGAACAAACATCAGAAGATTCAGATGCAGGTTCTCTTGACTAAATAATAAAAGTGGAATGAGGGCTTAAAAATTGTTTCACATGAAAATTATCAGTATCACAAGAGGGTGGGAATAAATTTGCAATTCTACAAAAAAATACTGAGGGCCAACAGAAGAGAGAATGACCAAAATTAAGGTGGATGGATGGAGTTGATCAAAATGTGTTAACGGGAAGACCCAAGCGAGAAATACAAATGGATGACGAACTAAGTTTGCAGAGCCGAATTCATTATATTTGTTATATACAATATTATTGCTGTGTTTGTATGTACAAAAACCAAGTAGTAAATTTTGTTAATCTTAAAACTGCATATTATTATCCTTTTATATCTGAAAATTTGTAAAACAGGCAACAGTGTAAGATCACAATAGTCAGAAATTATAACCTTAAAATCGAACATCTGACAGTGACATTTAAAAACCCTGATTTAAAACACAACCAGCCCCATTTACAATACTTAAACTGTCACTTTTCCATAGCTAGACGAGATCCAGAAACAAATGGAATCGTGTATATACAATTGACACAATGCACAGGTATAGCGAAGAAATGTCTGTTTTCGGGAGCTATCGTAGGAAAATTATTGTTTTTTGTTTGTTTTAAATAAACATACAGAGAGTTTTATGTAACACCGAACATTTTCATAACGAGAATTTTAGTACCCATTACATACGTTGCACATTTTCCGATGCTCGGTTTATTAAAAGATTCCAATTTGAAGCTTTAAGCGAGTGTTTTCCACTCCCAGGCTAAGCATGAAGTAAAATTTCGAGTTTAGAAAAGCCTGAAAATTTGGTTTGGTCGCGCAGCGCGAAGCGCGGAGCGGCCAAACCAAATTTTGAGGCTTTTCTAAACTCGAAATTTTACTTCATGCGCCACCGGTACAAAACACTGACATATTACGAAGTTTAAAACACACCGCTAAACTTTACATTGAATCAGTGTTTTGTAACGGTGGCGCATGAAGTAAAATTTCGAGTTTAGAAAAACCTGAAAATTTGGTTTGGCCGCTCCGCGCGTCGCGCGACGCGACCAAACCAAATTTTCAGGCTTTTCTAAACTCGAAATTTTACTTCATGCTTAGCCTGGGAGTGGAAAACACTCGCTTAAAGCTTCAAATTAAATTCTTTTAATAAACCAAGCATCGAAAAATGCGTATGGATACTTCAAAGAAAAATTCTCGTTATGAAAATATTCGGTGTTACATAAAACTCTTTGTATAATTTACATGCAAAGTAATATTAATAATTTACATGCAATTATGTATATCTATTATTTGTTTGTTATCAATGTAAATTTTATATTTTTACAAAGCTACGTATATTGAATAAGCAGGCAAATATATGTTTAAACATTTTCAATTCCTTATAAGTTCTTCAATACTCCTGAACCAATACAGTGAATCTTTTCAGATTTAAACTTAAAAAAATTAGTTAATATTCTTTTTTTAGATTTTTCTGACTAACTAACTAGCAAAATGAGATTGGTAATATTTGTTATTGTGGTCCTTGCCATCGGGCTATCTTTTCAAAATCCACTCAATCCTGGTTGCCTCGTTGTTTGCGACGATTACCAATTGAGCCAGTGCAGGCCTGGAAATTGTGCTTTAACACAGAATTATCACATTTCCAGATGCAGTTGCTGTTCTTGTTAATAAGGTAAGAACACAAAAATATTTACTTTGTCATAATTAAGTACTAACTGTTTGATTTACTTGTTTTCGGGAAGACGCATTACTCTAGTTGTTAATGAAATATGTTTACATTTTTTGTGATTAATTAATAGGGCTGTCGATAATAAAGCATTGGACAGATTTATAAAAGGCTTTTTATTTAAACAGAAAATGGCATTGAAGGCGCCTTCAATGCGGGAAAAGCACTGTTTATGCTTGTTTGCACTTTCGTTGACAGTTTTAGTTTTTCCGCAGTCGCTTGTTACATGCGATGTCTTTAGATTTCGTACAGCACACTGTCAGTTGCGCGACAGACATTTATTTTGATAGCCATGACGTTTGTCGTTATCACGAGCGCGGCGGGTGGCATTGTTGCAACGTAGACTAAACGGGTTCTAGTGTAATACAGGGTGCCCGTTTTTGGAGCTCAAGCATGAGGATCTCGGTTATTTGAAGAGATACAAGGTCGGTTAAATTAGAGCAAAGTTGCCCAATCTGGAGTATAACATAATGCCGTTTTAAAACATGAAATATTTCAAATACTTCCGAAGATATCCGAAAAAAATCGAAAATTTGTTTTGATGTATACTCTACAAATAGTCTCACAAAAAAATTAAAACATTTTTTGAAAATTTCGATTTTTTTCGGATGCCTTCGGAAGTATTCGAAATATTTTATGTTTCAAAACGGCATTATGTTATACTCCAGATTGGGCAACTTTGCCCTAGTTTAACCGACCTTGTATCTCTTCAAATAACCGAGATCCCCATGCTTGAGCTCCAAAAACGGGCACCCTGTATAGTTAAATTCAACACAATTATACTTTACCTTCCTTTGTATAACATACTGTTTTATTTTGAATTGCCGGTAATTCCCTTAAGAACCGCTAATTCAGCTGTTTTAAATATATGAGTTGAATTAGCAAATAATTCGCACTGAGTTCACTAAGATTAGACAGTTTTACAAACTATTATCGTTATGAAGAGTTCAAGTTTTTATTGAGTCTTCTGGAGGTCAAGTGAAACGTGTAAGTACATTTTATCAAACGTGATTACAGGTCAAAGTGTGTAAAGATTCTTTTGTGTTGATATCATTTCGTCTAAATCGGTTAAATACGCTTATCAATTAGTGCATGGTGTTCGCACATGATCGTTCTCTATAATTAAACTTCCGCTTTGTATTCAGCATTTTCGTAAATTTATAATTATCGTTCTTAACTTTATCTAAATCTCAAGACTGTATATTATAATTTTTTCAATTAATTTCTCATTTGAAATATGTTACAATATGTAAAGTTATTGAGAGGAAAAACACTTGGAATTGTTTCACAATTTAATCTTAATTTGTGAAACAATACCAGGTGTTTTTCCTCTCAATAACTTTACATAGTATACCGGGTGTTGACTTGGCAGACGCAACATAGGAAATCGCATGTTAATTTTAAAGTGTTCAAATATTGGATTCCCTATTTATTTTAGAGACAAAACGTATTTTACTTTTTTGTAGAGGAAAAAATTCTAAATTTATAAATGTTGACACTTAACACTTTACGTTTCTCTAAGTTAAAATAATTAAGAAAAAGTAATGTGATTTTATAAAAAATAATGACACCATGAAATTGATACAACAATTCCCTGTTTTTTTTAAGTTCAATTTAAAACTTTAAACAAGTGTTTTCCACTCCCAGACTAAGCATGAAGTAAAATTTCGAGTTTAGAAAAGCCCCGTGAAAATTTGTCTCGGGTCGCTGCGCGACCCGAGACAAATTTTCTGGGCTTTTCTAAACTCGAAATTTTACTTCATGCGCCACGCGTATAAAACACTATAATATTGTCAAATTTACGTATATTCGAACATCACCTAAAATCTGTGTTTTATACGCGTGGCGCATGAAGTAAAATTTCGAGTTTAGAAAAGCCCAGAAAATTTGTTTGTTTTCACGGGGCTTTTCTAAACTCGAAATTTTACTTCATGCTTAGTCTGGGAGTGGAAAACACTCGTTTAAAGCTTCAAATTAAACTCTTTTAAAAATCAACAAATGTCAGAAAATTTACAGCTAAAATAATTAAGAAAAAGTAATGTGATTTCATAAAAATAATGACATACCATGGAATTGATATAAAAATTGCGGATGTCAAAATAGTTGTTGTATCAATTCCATGGCATGTCAATATTTTTATAAAATCACATTATTTTTTCTTATATATATATATATATATATATATATATATATATATTATCAAAGTCCCTATTACCCTTTCGGGTGTTGGGTATATACAAAATATTTACAAAATAATACTTTACAAAATAATAAGTATGTTCACTATTTATACACAAATTTGACCCAGTCTTTTTTATTTGTAGCTATTTTCCGTGCCTGTTCCAGTGTTGTCCCGTATTCTTGCAATATTAAACTTATATTGTCGTTCCACGTCTTTCTTGGTCTTCCTTGTCTTCTTTTCTTCGTTGTTCTGGCTAGCCAAACTTTCTTTGTTATCCTGTTGTCTTCCATTCTGTGTATGTGTCCAAACCAACTCAACTGTCTTTTTTTATGAATTCTAGTACTTCTTCTGCTTCCAGGTCTTCTCGTATCTTTGTATTTCTAATTCTGTCCATTTTTGTAACCCCTCTCACACATCTTAGATATTTCATTTCGACAGCTTGTATTTTACTTTTTTGTTCTGCACTTAAGTTCCACGTCTCGCAACCGAACGTTAAAACCGGTCTATATATTGTCTTAAAGACTGTCATTTTTGTTTTGTTTGAAATATTTTTGTTGCATATGAACTTTTTCTTCATTGCATAAAACAGTCTTAAAGTGCTCTCGATTCTTTTGTTTATTTCTAGTTCGCTTTTTCCCGTTGTATGTATACTTATGCCAAGATATTTGTAGCTTTCAACTTGTTGTATTTGTACACCTTCTATGTTTATTCTCAGTTCTTCATCTTGCCCTATAACCATTACCTTTGTCTTATTTTGGTTCATTGTCAGTTCGTATTGTTCTAATGTCGATTTCCATACTTTCAGATTGTGTTCTAAGTCCCCACTACTATTACCATATATCACCACGTCATCTGCAAAGACACCTTCGGATATTGCCACACTATTCATCTTATAGTATCCTACATTAATCTTCTTTGCCTCCTTGTTACATATTGTTATAATCTCGTTCATAAATATGATAAATAGTAATGGGCTTAGTCCACCTCCCTGTCTTAATCCTTCCTTAATCTTGATGGGTTTTGATTCTCTGTTGTTATGAATTATGTATGTTGTATTTTTCTCGTATATTTCCTTTGTTAGTCTTATTAATTTGTGAGCTAGTCCGGTCTTGTCTAGGATTTTCCTTATTTCTTCTCTTCTTACTGTATCAAAAGCTTTTTGTATGTCTATAAACGCTAGGTACATATTTCTTTGTTGGTCATGCATTTTTTCTGTCAGTTGTCTTATAGTAAATATGTGGTCTTGTATACTTCGACCTTTCCTAAATCCACACTGTGAGTCGTGCAACTTCTTCTCTATTTTCTTACGAATTCTTCTCTCTATTATTTGTTCCAGTATTTTCATTACCATATTCAACAGGTTGATTCCTCTATAGTTGTTGCAGCTCAGTTTGTCACCGCTCTTATATATTGGGACAAGTAAGGTTTCTGTCCATTCCGAGGGAATTGTCTCCTCCTTCCACACCATGTTGAATATTTTTAATAGTATTTTATATCCTGTGCTGTCCATCTTTTTTATCATTTCTGCGGTTATTCTGTCTCTTCCTGCCGCCTTTCCATTTTTTAGTTTGTCTATTACCTGTTTTAACTCTTGTTCTTAATTATTTTAACTTAGAGAAACGTAAAGTGATAAACGTTAACACGAATGAATTCAGAATTTTTCCCTCAACAAAAAAGGTAAATACATTTTGTTTCTAAAATAAATAGAGGAGCCAAAATTTCAACATTTCAAAATTTACGTGGGATTGCCTATGTTGCGTCCGCCAAGTCAACACCCGGTATGATGTTTTGTAGAAAAGTTAGGTCAATATTTTTGGGATTTTTATAAGTTGCACCACTTAATATGAAAGACATAGAATATGAATTTAATGCAGTGACGGCTCGTCAGGGTCGGCCGGGCCGTACCATTAAATTTGACATCTTAGCAGTATATATTACTTCATAATTGAATTATCGTCATTTTTGTATGTTTATATGTTACTATATATATGTATATGTATTGTATAATTATGTATATGTATTGTATAATTATGTATTATATTGAATTTTGCTCTGTAATTGGACTGTCGTCTGTTGGGCAAATAAATAAATAAATAAATAAAAATAAATAAATATATTTTCAACTTTACTTTAAATCATAGGTTTATACGCGTGGCGCATGAAGTAAAATTTCGAGTTTAGAAAAGCCCCTCGAAAATTTGTCTCGGGTCGCTGCGCGACCCTCGACAAATTTTCTGCGCGGGGCTTTTCTAAACTCGAAATTTTACTTCATGCTTAGTCTGGGAGTGGACGACACTCGTTTAATTTTCGTTAGATTTTCACGAATTTTTCAGCATCGATTAATTAATTTAGACGTTATATTAATCGTTAACGATTATTAAACGTTTTGAAATTTGCGAGCCCGAAAATTAACGAAATTCTAGAAAATTCATGAATATCGGCATTTTTTTAAAATTAACAAAAATCTAGGAAATACATGAAAGGTGTCAAAGTTTTAAAAAGTAACGAAAGGAAATCTTGGAAATTCACGAAAATTGACAAGATTTCTAAAAATTGGACAAAAACTTTAAAACCCTCAAGATGTAAACTAATAAAAATATTGTAAAAAGCCATTGATTCTTTTTTAACGAATGTTTTCCACTCCCAGACTAAGCATGAAGTAAAATTTCGAGTTGAGAAAAGTCAGAATTTGGATTTGGACGCTCCAAATCCAAATTCAGGCTTTTCTCAACTCGAAATTTTACTTCATGCGCCACGCGCATAAAAACACGGATTAATTGTTAAGTTTAAAATATTTAAAACATATTTTCATTATTATCACTATTCACATGCTTTAACTTGTCAAATTTCAATATTTCTTGAGATTTCATCACTTTTGGACATTGTTTCAACATTTTCTTAAAGTTAAACATTTCATCGATTTTCGACAGTTTTCGATTTTTTCAAAATGATGGCAAATTAAAACATTTTTACCATGACATTTCATCACTGTTCCATAGTCAAAACTACTTTTAGCAATTTTGCAATCTCTGCGCCATCTCGTACCCCAGAAACACACTACCAGCAAAAATTGGCCCTCTTAAAACAAATTAGTCATTAATGCCATCAGTTGACCGGTATTGAAACATATTCGTTTAAAATTTTATTTTAGAAATCAGAACATATCTCGCATTTTTAAATATAGTTAAACAACAGATGTAATTTAAAAATGCAAACAATAATTAAATAGTTACCTAATTGTAATTTACAAAATATTACCTAGACATTTTAGGTAGATTATGTGGAATATATCAGTGTATAATTATAATTAACCATATTATGTATATAACATGTTGAAAAATGTTATTGTAACATCGAGAGCATTCCCTCTCTATTTTTAAAAGTCGGGCGATTTTTTTTAAACATTCTGACGAAGTTTCGGTACGGCAGGCCGTTTAGTCTCAGTGCTCGTGTGCTAAGATAAATTTGACCGACCCACTTCTTTAGATCACGAGCCGTCACTGATTTAATGTACAAATAACAGGAACCTTAAATTCTAAACGACATAAAGAAGAATAAAAAGCATACCCAAGAAATGTAAATTTTGCATTTACATAAACACCAAAGTTTTTTCTTAAATCTTGGAGGTGTTCACTTAGTGGTACATTTTCAATTTGATACAAGGAAAACACTTAACTTTTTTATACCACTTTTATTACACACAATAAAAGTGGTATAAAAAAGTTAGATGTTTTCTTATATCAAAGTTTTTAATAATTAATCATCAATCACATGTTTATAATCATTAGCAGTATAACGAAAAACATATACAGAATTTTTAAAAGTAAAACTCATTTAAGTGCGTGAGAAATTGAACTTTTAAGAAGTTTCACTTTTAAACAAACAAATATAAATTGTATAATATTGATTGCCTTATTAATAGAAGTTAGTAGAGGGTTTCAAAATTATTATATTTTTATGTAATTATTGGCCTTTGCTTTTTTTAGCTCTGATAACCTACTACATCAACAATTACTAAGTTGGGTTGTTAAGTTTCAAAATTGCTTCAAACTGTAGATATTGGGAATTTCATTTATACTTGTGTTTAAATTGTGGGTGGTTAAATGAATTTAGTTGTAAGTAAATTATTAGAAGGATTTAAAATTATTGAACACACTATACCAAATTTAATACCATTTACTAAACTTAGTATAATTTAACTGTTAACTGTTGAGGCTTCTACTTCGTTATACATCATTATTAACATAAATAAGACACTTAAACTTTGTTTGTATAACTGAGGTTTTTTTTATTGTGACTATAGTTTCGACAACTTTAACTTGTCATTATCAGACTACAAGTAATTTAAAAATAACAATTTAGCAGGTATATATAAAGAAATTACGGTTACAAAATGGCTTTAAAAATGGGGGTGTATATTAGGTCAAGCTGGTCGTTTATTACGGGAATTTCCAGATTAGCGCGCGCTCTGTGTATTTCCAGAGACTCCAGGAGGTCCATCTTACGACCCTTTTCGGCGAAATGGATTACTGAGAGTTAGTATAATTTTCCTGTTCACTATTTAAAATGGAATATCACATAGTAAAGGTCTCAACAATCTTAATCATTTAAAACATGATTTCGAGTAGGTTTTGAATTTTAAATTAGATTGGCACTACTGTCTGTTAACACAATGCCGCCTACTCTAAATAAATAATTTAAATGATCGGTATTTATTTCTGCTTCTTCTAATTTAAATACCTTAGACCAGGGTTGTTAAAAAAATGTGTTTTTTTTTCATTTTAACTAAAACAAACAGTTTTTTTCATTGAAACGGCGTTTAAAACATTAACAATTAAAAACATATTTAAAACGTGTTTAAACCATGTTTAAAACAAAACATACAGGGCATTTTTTTTGAGTATACAGGCTGTCTCAGATCACCTGTACCAGCCTTTTATTGCGACAACGCTTGGTCGAATGTGACTGGGACAAAAAAATTTATTACCAAAGTGAACCCAAGGAATCCACTCATGAATTTATTTTTTACCGGAATAATCCGGAAGTACCCGGAACCGGAAGTAACTTTAAAATTTCAAATGGCAACATAGGTCGGGTATGGTATTAATTGATAGGTATTTTTAAAAGAAAAAACTTTTATTAGAATGGTTTTTTAATATTTTGCATATTTACAAAAATAAACGACAAAAACTAAATTGAAAATTAGTTATTCATTCAGCACTCAATTTCCTCAAGTAGGCTTTGCTTTTTTGTTATGTCAAAATAATTGACGATCGTGAATATTTGAAGTAAAATAAATTATTATTATCAAAGTATTGAATGTGTCAACATGTTTTTTACAAACCTCGAGGGTTTTGATATGATATTAGGTGAATGCGGCCAAAACTATCGTGCTGCTGAGCGAATTTATGTTGAGCGATACCCTCAACGAGCCAATCAGTATCAGGTAAGTTACAACCCAGCCACAACAAAGGTCGAAGTATCAGAAAACGTGTACAAGATGAAAGAGCACCAGATATTCTTGCAGCAATTGCTCTGGACTGAACATGTTTTTTACAAACCTCGAGGGTTTTGATATGCTGGTAATATTAGGTGAATGCGGCCAAAACTATCGTGCTGCTGAGCGAATTTATGTTGAGCGATACCCTCAACGAGCCAATCAGTATCAGGTAAGCTACAGCCCAGCCACAACAAAGGTCGAAGTATCAGAAAACGTGTACAAGATGAAAGAGCACCAGATATTCTTGCAGCAATTGCTCTGGACTGAACATGTTTTTTACAAACCTCGAGGGTTTTGATATGCTGATGATATTAGGTGAATACGGCCAAAATTATCGTGCTGCTGAGCGAATTTATGTTGAGCGATACCCTCAACGAGCCAATCAGTATCAGGTAAGCTACAGCCCAGCCACAACAAAGGTCGATTTTATCAGAAAACGTGTACAAGATGAAAGAGCACCAGATATTCTTGCAGCAATTGCTCTGGACCCGAACATCTCGACTAGAAGAATTGAAATCGATGCTGGAATAAGTCGCTCCACTGCTTGAAGAGTTTTAAGAACAAACAAATTCCATCTATACCCTATCTCTTTACACCAGAAACTTGAAGAGCGGGATTTTCAAGATAGGTTGAATTCACTTAATATAATAGCAGACTATTTATGATTTTCAACTTTTTATTTACTCACTACAATTGTTTCGCTACACTGTAGCTTCTTCAGGTGAAGAAATATAATATAATTATATTTCTTCACCTGAAGAAGCTACAGTGTAGCGAAACAATTGTAGTGAGTAAATAAAAAGTTGAAAATCATAAATAGTCTGCTATTATATTAAGTGATAATGGATTTTCAAAAAATAAGTGCCTTAACAATCAACGAGATAGGTTGAATTTTTGTGAATGGTTGTCTCATAAAAATTATAATTTCCATCACAAAATTTTATGGACAGATCACGCGACATTCAAAAGCAACGGAGTTGTTAATTTACATAACGCTCCCTACTGGAGTAATGAAAACCCTCATTGGTTAAGAGAAGTTGATAATCAACACGTGTGGATCCTTAATTTTTGGTGTGATATTTTAGGAAACCAAATAATTGGTCCGCATTTTTTCGATGGTTCATTAAACGGAGCTAAATACGCAGATTTTTAAGAAAATAATCTTATTGACCTTCTAGATGACGTTACATATGCGACACGTTTAACAATGTATTTGCAACAAGATGGTGTCCAGCTCATTACGCAAGAGTTTCTCGTCAAACCGTTCATCGCCTATTCTCTGATCGATGGATTGGAAGGCTAGGAACATTTCCATGGCCACCTCGTTCTCCTGACATAACGCCTCTTGACTTCTTCTTGTGGGGACGTATCAAAGGCCTAGTCTTCCAACCACGAGGGATAATATGAAGGAGAGGCCTACATAAGAAATCTACCCATCTCAGCTATGCTAGAATACCTAAACAAGGTGGGCTGGCTAAACTGAGGATGGGTGATCTACGGGAGGTGGCACAATGGGCCTAATGAGGCCTAAGTGCAGTGCAGAACTGCACACTCCCCTTTGCACCAGAACCAGAACCGATATGAAGGAGAGGATACGGAATGTCTGCTGTTCACTTAGTGAAGATGAGATACTACGGGCCGTCGACGACGTTCGAAATTGGCTACAAAGATGCATTGATCAAGAAGGAAGGCAATTTGAACATACCATAAATAATTGAATAGTTGTTTTAATTATCGTTTTCTTTACTTTCACACTCTTATTTGAATTGTTGAATAAAATACTTTCAAACAATTATTTTTTTTAATTATCGTAAATATGCAAAATATAACAATTAAGGAAACAGTTGGAAAAATTAATAATTACAATTATGTAAAAAAACAACCACACAAATGCTAGATTTTTAAGAGTTTACAATCTAATATACGGAATTAGAAAAAATATTCGTAAAATAAATTTTACAAAAAAAGGTTATACAAAATTTAAAAAAAATAAAATAAGGTATAAAAAACTATACTAATTTTTTTTTGAGAATATAAAAGTCTAGATTCTTTGCAGCTTGCAAAAATAAAAAAGTAATTTAAAAATATAAATCCATATTTTGTTATTAACTAATATAAACAGCTATATTAAGTTAAAATAAAAATTGAGTGTTGAACGGATAATTAATTTTCAATTTAGTTTTTTTCGTTTATTTTTGTAAATACGCAAAATATTAAAAAAACATTTTAATAAAAGTTGTTTCTTTTAAAAATACATATCTATTTATTTATTCAACGGGATCCATATACAAAACGAGACAACAGTTCGTGATTCTAAAACTAACAAAAGTACATACAAGACCAAAGTACAAGACAAAATAAAATAATTAATATATATATATATCTCCTAAGCTACAAATACAATGCTAATATAATATATAAGTGGCAAACTAACCATGTAAACAATATTAGGTAAATTAAAACACTTGTTTGGTTTCATATTTGTATATTCAGTTTCCTGACACGTGTTTCGGTCAATAACGACCATTCTCAAAGGGATTACAAGAATAACTATCTCATCTTCACTCATTAGTTATTCTTGTAATCCCTTTGAGAATGGTCGTTATTGGCCGAAACACGTGTCAGGAAACTGAATATACAAATATGAAACCAAACAAGTGTTTTAATTTACCTAATATTACAATTTCGTTTCATCAAGAGTGCAGTGAACAAAGTATTTACCGTATGTAAACAATAACCTATTCCTTTATTAGGAATACGCGTAGCTGTTTCAATGTCCCACTAAAAATGTCAAAATTGATATTATTGCAATTAGCACAAATCCTATTAATACCAAAATTATTGCAGTAATTGGTTCTGTACATTTGTTCATAAAATGACTTACTGCTCCGTAATAGGCGACTTGGAGCATGGACGTTTACTAAACTTAACAGTTCTGGACAGATTATCACACCTGATATTAATTTTTGAAGAAAAATAACATCTGCATTTAAGCGTCGTCGCTCGAGCGATTGCAAATTAATAAACGACAATATATGTGGATAAGTGCTTGAATTTCAAGGTTATGTATGTAAGGAACCTATGTTGAACCCTCTCCACTTGGTTAATGTTTTGGGATGTATTTGGGCACCATACCAGTGAGCAATATTCGATATGCGGCCGAACGAGAGACACATACAGATTTACGAGCGTTCTTATATTAGAAAAATCTGTACACTGTCTTCTAATAAAGCCTAACATTTGCAAGGCTTTCGAGGTTACAGTGTCTATATGGTTAGTGAAGCTCCAAGTGTTCGTAAAAGTAACACCAAGATCTCTTACAACATTAGTGTGTGCTAATGGTGTGTTATTAAGAGAGTAATTTCTGAGTCCCTTTAATCTCTTTTTAGAATAAGACACAACAAAACATTTGGAAACATTCAGCTTTAATTTGTTTATAATACACCAACGACTTAACGCTTCCAGGTCGAGTTGTAGCTTATGGCTAGAATAATTGTCCTTAATAGGCATGCACAGCTTTAAGTCGTCCGCAAAAAGAAGGCAATTGGAATATTTGAAACACTTTACAATATCATTGATAAAAACATTAAATAGTAATGGACCAATATGTGATCCCTGCGGTACCCCCGAAGTTACAGGTATGGGACGAGAAGTGAATTAATACCATACTCGACCTATGTTGCCATTTGAAATTTTGAAGTTACTTTCGGTTCCGGGTACTTCCAGATTATTCCGATTAAAAATAAATTCATCAGTGGATTCTTTGGGTTCACTTTGGTAATAAATTTTTTTGTCCCAGTCACATTCGACCAAGCGTTGTCGAAATAAAAGGCTGGTACGGGTGGTCTGAGACACCATGTATATATCCCAATAATTACAGCGTTTTTTAAAATTGCGGGAAGTCGTTGTTTCAAAGCGGTTAATTTGAGGCTTCTAACGAGTGGCTTCCACTCCCAGACTAAGCATGAAGTAAAATTTCGAGTTTAGAAAAGCCTAAGAATTTGGATTGGCCGCGTAGCGAAGCGGAGCGGCCAATCCAAATTAGGCTTTTCTAAACTCGAAATTTTACTTTATGCGCCACGCTTAAAAACACTGATTTACAGTAAAGTTCAAAAAACACACATATACAAAAACGATTATAGGCAACCTAATATACGTTATAGTTATTAGGTTGCCTATAATCAGTGTTTTAAACAATTTGTTCAGCGCAGAATTTGACTCACGTTTTATTCATATCTACATATTAGATTACTAAAGCCGTATATTTTAAACTTTACGATATTTCAGTGTTTTATACGTGTGGCGCATGAAGTAAAATTTCGAGTTTAGAAAAGCCTAATTTGGATTGGCCGCTCCGCTTCGCTACGCGGCCAATCCAAATTTTCAGGCTTTTCTAAACTCGAAATTTTACTTCATGCTTAGTCTGGGAGTGGAAAACCCTCGTTTAAAGATTCACAGTGAATTCTTTTAAAAGAACAACGAATGTCGTAATATTTACAGTGTATGCATATTCTAAAAGAAAAATTCCCTGTATTAAAAATCACATTTATGCACACACAGTTGTGATATTTAATTGTAATAAAATGTTATGTTTATTAATATAATTTGAAATATTTTCAACAATTTAGCTAACATTTAAAAACGTAAACAAATAATCTCAATAAAGTAGTATAAAATCAAATTCAGCAATTTTAAGATAATAAAAAAAGCACGGCGGAAAGACCTCTGGTCGATAGCCAGTTATCAAGAGGAAGTTTATTTTATTTATATTTATTGATTATAAACAATAATGTAAATAATTATTTTGTATTGTCCTCTGATAATAAAGATTTGTTATATATAAAAAAAGCGTTTTAAACAAATTTAACGTTTACAACAAATTTAACGTTTACAACAAATTTAAGATTAAAAACAAAACCGTTTAATACACGACGCTTGTTTTTAAACATGTCTAAAACACTGTTTTAAAACAAAGTGTTTTAAACATAACAACCCTGCCTTAGACCCTATAGACCAGTCTCAGTATTTATTTATTTGTTCTAAGATATCCATACAGAATGTTTTTTCTTTAAAGTATGCGTACATATCCGAAAGCAAATTGCTCGAGGTGCTCGCTTTAAAAGCGCAAGATTTCGTTAGACAAAATGAGCATTGATTTCATCTTCAATCTTGCGGTATTTAGTTTTACAATTAACGTGAGTTTGAACATAAAATCAAGCTCAGTTGGTTATAAACCATAAACATTAAGTTTACATTATAATAATAATGTTTATTGGTGCTAATAACATTTACATGTTTTACACAGATCATAGATCTTAGCAATTAAATTTAGAGTAATCACGGTAATAGCAGATGAGATATAATTTTGTCTAAAATGTACAAATGAATACCGATGTTAAGATAGCCATAGATTTTCCAGCCACGGATTTGCCCGGCGCATCCACCATCGATCGTAAATTAGAATAAATGTTTTTCTTAATTTAAGGCATATTATTAATGAAACAAAGAAAACTAAACTAATTCCAGCCCTAAAAATATAGCTCATCCAACCTTAAATTTATTTTCGTATATAGGATTTATCAAACACAAATAGATAGTCCTCCCAAAAGCATGTAATAAAATGACCAGATTTCAAACTTAAATTAAAAGTATGTAGTTGTGATTAAAATTATTTCTTTTAACTCTGACTTGTATCTTAGAGCCTAACTAAGCCATTTAAGCAATCAAATTTTGGCAAAAATGTTAAATACATTTTTTATAATTTTTTTCCATCCTAACGACTCCAATAAAATGATCAGATTTCAAACTTAAATTAAAAATATGTAGTTGTGATTAAAATTATTTCTTTTAACTCTGACGTGTAGCTTAAAGCCTAACTAAGGCATTTAAGCTATAAAATTTTGGCAAAAATGTTAAATGAATTTTTTATAAATTTTTTCCATCCGAACGACTCGAATAAAATGACCAGATTTCAAACTTAAATTAAAAATATGTAGTTGTGATTAAAATTATTTCTTTTAACTCTGACGTGTAGCTTACAGCCTAACTAAGCCATTTAAGTAATAAAATGTTGGCAAAAATGTTAAATATATTTTTTATAAATTTTTTCCATCCAAACGACTCGAATAAAATAACCAGATTTCAAACTTAAATTAAAAATATGTAGTTGTGATTAAAATTATTTCTTTTAACTCTGACGTGTAGCTTAAAGCCTAATTAAGCCATTTAAGCTATAAAATTTTGGCAAAAATGTTAAATGAATTTTTTATAAATTTTTCCCATCCGAAAGACTCGAATAAAATGACCAGATTTCAAACTTAAATTAAAAATATGTAGTTGTAATTAAAATTATTTCTTTTAACTCTGACGTGTAGCTTAGAGCCTAACTAAGCCATTTAAGCTATAAAATTTTGGCAAAAATGTTAAATGAATTTTTTATAAATTTTTCCCATCCGAAAGACTTGAATAAAATGTCCAGATTTCAAACTTAAATTAAAAATATGTAGTTGTGATTAAAATTATTTCTTTTAACTCTGACGTGTAGCTTAGAGCCTAACTAAGCCATTTAAGCAATCAAATTTTGGCAAAAATGTTAAATGAATTTTTTATAAATTTTTCCCATCCGAAAGACTTGAATAAAATGTCCAGATTTCAAACTTAAATTAAAAATATGTAGTTGTGATTAAAATTATTTCTTTTAACTCTGACGTGTAGCTTAGAGCCTAACTAAGCCATTTAAGCAATCAAATTTTGGCAAAAATGTTAAATGAATTTTTTATAAATTTTTTCCATGCGAACGACTCGAATAAAATGACCAGATTTCAAACTTAAATTAAAAATATGTAGTTGTGATTAAAATTATTTCTTTTAACTCTGACGTGTAGCTTAAAGCCTAACTAAGCCATTTGAGCTATAAAATTTTGGCAAAAATGTTAAATGAATTTTTTATAAATTTTTCCCATCCGAAAGACTCGAATAAAATGACCAGATTTCAAACTTAAATTAAAAATATGTAGTTGTAATTAAAATTATTTCTTTTAACTCTGACGTGTAGCTTAGAGCCTAACTAAGCCATTTAAGCTATAAAATTTTGGCAAAAATGTTAAATGAATTTTTTATAAATTTTTCCCATCCGAAAGACTTGAATAAAATGTCCAGATTTCAAACTTAAATTAAAAATATGTAGTTGTGATTAAAATTATTTCTTTTAACTCTGACGTGTAGCTTAGAGCCTAACTAAGCCATTTAAGCAATCAAATTTTGGCAAAAATGTTAAATGAATTTTTTATAAATTTTTCCCATCCGAAAGACTTGAATAAAATGTCCAGATTTCAAACTTAAATTAAAAATATGTAGTTGTGATTAAAATTATTTCTTTTAACTCTGACGTGTAGCTTAGAGCCTAACTAAGCCATTTAAGCAATCAAATTTTGGCAAAAATGTTAAATGAATTTTTTATAAATTTTTTCCATGCGAACGACTCGAATAAAATGACCAGATTTCAAACTTAAATTAAAAATATGTAGTTGTGATTAAAATTATTTCTTTTAACTCTGACGTGTAGCTTAAAGCCTAACTAAGCCATTTGAGCTATAAAATTTTGGCAAAAATGTTAAATGAATTTTTTATAAATTTTTCCCATCCGAAAGACTCGAATAAAATGACCAGATTTCAAACTTAAATTAAAAATATGTAGTTGTAATTAAAATTATTTCTTTTAACTCTGACGTGTAGCTTAGAGCCTAACTAAGCCATTTAAGCTATAAAATTTTGGCAAAAATGTTAAATGAATTTTTTATAAATTTTTCCCATCCGAAAGACTTGAATAAAATGTCCAGATTTCAAACTTAAATTAAAAATATGTAGTTGTGATTAAAATTATTTCTTATAACTCTGACGTGTAGCTTAGAGCCTAACTAAGCCATTTAAGCTTGCTGTCATAAATCAAGGTAATCAAATTACCTATAAGGTTGACTCAATTAAAACAAAGTCAACTTCGTACGATTTAGGTTATCTTGATTTTCATATCAGGATTTTGATGTACGACGTCAATACAGGGGTATAACTACTGTTGTAGCAGTTGTATTAGTTAAACAAGCCCCCCCCCCTTCCCCTGGGTAAGAAGGAGTGCTGGGGTAGGTCAGGGGGTCCGTTTGGAAATTCTGTAGTTGATGACAAAAGTGGTAAACCTTTCTGTTTATCTTATCACCTAACGTAAAATTGGGTATTGGTAAAAAGATGTAGAAAAGTGGTGGACTTTTTGTTTATTAATAGCCCACTCAACTCAAGCTACGCTACGATTTAAGTGCATACAAGGTATAATTGAGCCGACATTGAATTGTTTAATTACCTTGATTTTTTACGTCACGTGAGAAATTCCACGTATGACGTCGAAATCAAGGTGATTAAATCACGCACAAGGATGACTTGATTACAGATAGCCGATCTCGTACGATTTAAATTATCTTGATATTTTTGACAAGACGTAGGGATTCCACAGGTGACGTAAAAATTAGTTTGAAATATGGTCATTTTATTCGAGTCGTTAGGATGGAAAAAATTTATAAAAAATGTATTTAACATTTTTGCCAAAATTTTATTGCTTAACTGGCTTAGTTAGGCTTTAAGCTACAAGTCAGAGTTAGAAGAAATAATTTTAATCACAACTACATATTTTTAATTTAAGTTTGAAATCTGGTCATTTTATTCGAGTCGTTCGGATGGAAAAAATTTATAAAAAATGTATTTACTATTTTTGCTAAAATTTTATAGCTTAAATAGCTTACATAGGCTTTAAACTGCACGTCAGAGTTAAAAGAAATAATTTTAATTACAACTACATATTTTTAATTTAAGTTTGAAGTCTGGTCATTTTATTCGAGTCGTTCGCATGGAAAAAATTTATAAAAAATTCATTTAACATTTTTGCCAAAATTTTATAGCTTAAATGGCTTAGTTAGGCTATAAGCTACACGTCAGAGTTAAAAGAAATAAATTTAATCACAACTACATATTTTTAATTTAAGTTTGAAATCTGGTCATTTTATTCGAGTCTTTCTGATGGGAAAAATTTATAAAAAATTCATTTAACAATTTTGCCAAAATTTTATAGCTTAAATGGCTTAGTTAGGCTTTAAACTACACGTCAGAGTTAAAAGAAATAATTGTAATTACAACTACATATTTTTAATTTAAGTTTGAAATCTGGTCATTTTATTCGAGTCGTTCGCATGGAAAAAATTTATAAAAAATTCATTTAACATTTTTGCCAAAATTTTATAGCTTAAATGGCTTAGTTAGGCTTTAAGCTACACGTCAGAGTTAAAAGAAATAATTTTAATCACAACTACATATTTTTAATTTAAGTTTGAACTCTGGTCATTTTATTCGAGTCTTTCGCATGGAAAAAATTTATAAAAAATTCATTTAACATTTTTGCCAAAATTTTATAGCTTAAATGGCTTAGTTAGGCTCTAAACTACACGTCAGAGTTAAAAGAAATAAATGTAATCACAACTACATATTTTTAATTTAAGTTCGAAATCTGGTCATTTTATTCGAGTCGTTCGGATGGAAAAAAATTATAAAAAATTCATTTTACATTTTTGCCAAAATGTTATAGCTTAAATGGCTTAGTTAGGCTTTAAGCTACACGTCAGAGTTAAAAGAAATAATTTTAATCACAACTACATATTTTTAATTTAAGTTTGAAATCTGGTCATTTTATTCGAGTCGTTCGCATGGAAAAAGTTTATAAAAAATTCATTTAACATTTTTGCCAAAATTTTATAGCTTAAATGGCTTAGTTAGGCTTTAAGCTACACGTCAAAGTTAAAGGAAATAATTTTAATCACAACTACATATTTTTAATTTAAATTTGAAATCTGGTTATTTTATTCGAGTCGTTTGGATGGAAAAAATTTATAAAAAATATATTTAACATTTTTGCCAAAATTTTATTACTTAAATGGCTTAGTTAGGCTGTAAGCTACACGTCCGAGTTAAAAGAAATAATTTTAATCACAACTATATACTTTTAATTTAAGTTTGAAATCTGGTCATTTTATTACATGCTTTTGGGAGGACTATCTATTTGTGTTTGATAAATCCTATATACGAAAATAAATTTAAGGTTGGATGAGCTATATTTTTAGGGCTGGAATTAGTTTAGTTTTCTTTGTTTTATTAATAATATGCCTTAAATTAAGAAAAACATTTATTCTAATTTACGATCGATGGTGGATGCGCCGGGCAAATCCGTGTCTGGAAAATCTATGGCTATCTTAACATCGGTCAAATGAATTACCGATAAATAATATAAGATATATCAAAAGCTACATTCACTACAATTGTAAATTTACATTTAAAATTGTAATAAAAACATTCCAAATTAAAAACACATTAAAATTACAATTTTATAATAAAATAAATAAATATGACACTTAAAACAGGATATTAAAATTACAATATAAATTAATTAAATACACGAAACAATTATTAAGATTGAGTTGCTATATGCGTTCCGGTACTTCCTACCCTCATAAGAAATGTCACAGACAGGCATTTTTTCCTTTCTATTACATATGGGGGAAAGTAAAAACCCCTGACTTTTACCTTCTAAAAAAAGCTTAAATCCACTGACGTTTCCACAACATTTTGCGATAAATGAAATCCCCTGACTTTCTCAGGTTAGTCGTCACCCTGATAGACAGTTTTAAAAACTTTACCAAGCACGTAGATAATTTTGAAACCTCCTTTTAACTTATATTAATAAAGGCTGTACGTTTTTTTTTTAAACAAAATATCATCTCACTTACCATTGCAGAGAATTAATAAAACGCATTTCCAACGTAAACACTGATCCACAATAAGAACACATCACTCGAAAAGTTAAAACAGAGCAAACTAATTCCACTCTCTGTTGATGTACTTTATCTGAATACGCTCGTATTACTGAACTCTCACAGTCAATCTCCGGAGTCTAGACGTTGAAACGCTCGCACTAATGTGGATTGATAAGGATTGAGTTTTTTTGTTTCCCCGATTAATAGTTGTATCTTTTTAGGGGTCAGGCGTAGTAATAAGGAATCAAGGTTTCGGTTTCGAAAAACCGGGTTAGAATGTTTACTGTTTTCGTAGCGGGAAGTTTTTGGCACATTGCCCTCCACCGGCAACGACCCAGCGCGTGTTATTTTCATGTAAATCTTTTATTTTCGCAGTGTTTACCTTCCGTTTTGAGGCTTTTCTAATTATAAATATTCTTGTGTTATTTTTGCGTTGAATTGATGTTTAATTAATATTATTGCGAATGATTGGTGTGGGAAACAAGTGTAAATAGAACGAGTGTTGTGAAATTAGTACGAGGTGAATTTTAGTCGTTTGAAGGGAATTCTTTATCAACAAGTGAACTAATAGAATTACCGTTAATATCATTATATCGCAGATAGTTGAGGCACTAATTTTTTAAAATCCATGATCACTTGAATAAAACACTTAATGATTTTCAACTAATTGTGTAATTTACGTTGTTGCTTTTTCTTATTATAAGTTCTTCACCTGAAGAAGCAACGTTGCGAAACAATTGTCGTGAAATACACAATTAGTTGAAAATCATTAAGTGTTTTATTTAAGTAATATCATTATAATAAATTTTGAAATAAAAACACTTGGTTTGTTTCACTAGCGTTTTACTTATTATTCCGACTAGCTTCGGCTTCTAGCCATTATCAAGGAATGTACAGAGAATACTTTTTTTTTTAGAAGCCGAAACTAGTCGGAATAATAAGTAAAACGTTAGTGAAACAAACCAAGTGTTTTTATTTCAAATTTTATTTTAATCATGTTTCACCAAGTGATTAATGAGAACATTGTGAAAGAAATATCATTATAGTTTAATGATAGTTAATTTCTTGTAGACCCCTACAAACATTTCGTATTAATAGGAGAAAATATACATGCTATTAGTTAGTTTTGAACTATTGATAAAAATGAACGTAACAACATCGGATTTTCATCTGCTCAAACTTCATTTTAATTAAATTTAGTATATCGTCGTTATTTCGATGAAATCCGATGTGAATTGAACAAAAATTTTCAGGAAACACAAAAACTATTTAAAAAAAATTTGTTTACTTCTTTTCAAACAATTTTTAAATGGATCCTTATTTAAGATTTAACTTTACCACATAGGAGGTTTCATAAACTCATCGGGATGATGACGTAGAGTCCCTTGATAATAACTCTGTTTTAACACTTTTAGTAAATAACACACTTGGTTAAGATTTCACTGTTTATTGATTGACACTGCAACAATTGTTTCGCCACACAGTGGCTCCATCAGGCAGATGAATAATGCCTGATGAAGCCACTGTGTGGCGAAACAATTGTTGCAGTGTCAATCAATAAAGAGAAATCTTAACCAAGTGTGTTATTTACTAAAAGTGTTGATATGGAATTTTAAGTAACAGCCTTAACTATTAAATTTTTGAAACTCTGTTTTGTAAAAAAAATGTCACATAGAAGGTTTCATCAAAACAGCGACGATATTTGAAGGTAATGTTACACTGGTTTTGGTTATGTTTGAGAAAATGGATCTTCTACTGAATTATTTGATTACAATTCTCTTTGAAAATCAATTTTTGTCGTAATTGTACTTACCTATTATTTATTGTATAATATTCAAAACTAATGTTATTTCTAAAAGAAAAAAAAAATCTGTTAAAACACAATTTAAACCTCAACGCAGATGGAAGTAAAAATTTAATCATATATACAAAAACATACAATCTCTTGGAAAAAATCTTATCATCTGGAGTATTAGCAGTTTATCAAAAATCGGGCGTATAAAAAATATCAACAACAAAACAAAATAGGAAACAGAAACAGTATAAAAATCTCAGGAAGACACTTGACGAGGTGGAACATTGAAAGATAGTGTGTATCAATAAAATATGAATTTAGCTAATAATATAAATTTACATATATATATAATAATAAAATAATTACTTAAAATAACTACAAAAATAATAAAGAATAATTAATATACATAGAAATATATATACTGTATATGCAATTAACTAATTAAATAAAACGGAACTCGGGTCTTCGTTATCCATTTGCTTCACGTGGCGCAGCACGTCCTTTTTCGTGATCACGCCCAGAAGACGACTGTCGTAAAAAAAAACACAATTATCACAGTTAATACACACAGAGAGTTTATCTTTTAAGTATACATTTGTAGATAAATTCGTCGTTTTTATATTAGCATCTAATGTGAGGCTGTTTAATATTTTGTAGAGGGTTCACAGTCCTTGGTTAAGTATGAAGTAAAATTTCGGGTTTAGAAAAGCCTGAAAATTTGGTTTGCTCGCGTAGCGCGCAGCGCTACGCGGCCAACCTAAATTTTCAGGCTTTTCTAAACCCGAAATTTTATTTCATGCGCCACGCGTATAAAACGCTGATTTAAAGTGAATTTTAAAATGTACTTCTAAATCAATATATTGAAGCTGTGTATTTTGAACTTCACCTGAAATCAGTGTTTTATACGCGTGACGCATGAAGTAAAATTACGAGTTTAGAAAAGCCTGAAAATATACTTTAGTCACCGATCAGACGCCCATGGTTAAAAAAACAAATTTTAAGGCTTTTCTAAACTCGAAATTCTACCAGATGCTTAATTAACCAATTATAAAGTTAACTCTTAAAGTGGATTTTAAGTAAAATTCTACACTTCTTTATATGATTTCTACGAATGACTTATTGTATTACATTCTGTGAATTTTTCTTTTAAATATACACTGCCCTGCAAAAGTTTGGCCTTAGAAAAATCGTTTTTTTTGTATTTATCGCTTTAATTATCGTTCTCAGACCGTTTTATAGAACGTATTTGTTCAGAATAATATTGTATTGATAACTTTTGAGCGTTTTCTTTTAATTATCATTTATTTATTGTATGAAAGTATCTTTATTTTAAAATATTGAAAAATCGACAATATTAAAATATATAATTTTTAATCACTTCAACATTTTTTTTACCTCGAATCAATTTTTGCCCAATACATCGATACTTCAAAATGCGCACCAATGACTTCGAACCCCATCTGCCGTCGATTGTCTGTACAATAACCTCAAATTTCGTCACTGTGACACTTGAAGTCTTTGCTCATTGCACAATATTTTTATCAATATTGCTCCTTCAAAATTGTGTCTATAGTCTTAAAAATGGCAAGAGCAAAGCAAATACCGAAAGAAAAACGTGCTCAGATCGTAATTTTAAGTGAAACCGGCCATTCGCAGCGAAAAATTGCACAAATACTGGGAGTTTCACAGAAAGGAGTCCGTACAACATTGGAGAGATTTGCTGAAACCAAATCGTTTTCCGACAGGAAACGATCGGGACGACCCAGAAAGACGACAAAAAGTGATGATAGAATTATACAAGTGTTAAGTAAGCGGTCCAGACTCAAAACAGTGCCAGATATCAGAGCCGAGATCAATCAAACGCTACCGAAGCCGATCTCCGATACAACGGTCACACGTCGGTTGCATGATGTCGGTTTGTATGGACGAGTCGCTGCCAAAAAACCATTGTTGCGATCGGTAAACGTCCGTAAACGACTCAAATGGGCAAAAGAACACAAAAATTGGTCTATTGAATAATGGAAACAGGTGTTATGGACCGATGAGTCCAAATTTGAAATTTTCGGTAACAAACGGCGAATGTACTGCCGCAGAAAATCTGATCACGCACCTCAATGTGTAAACCAACAGTTAAGTTTGGCGGTGGTAGTGTGATGGTATGGGGCTGTTTCTGCTACGCTGCTGTCGACACCTTGGTAAAAATCGACGGAAACATGAGGAAAGAAGACTATCACCGGATACTTCAGCGAAGCGCTTTTCCATCTGGCATCGATTTGATAGGGGAGGGGTTTGTATTTCAGCAAGATAACGACTCTAAATATACTTCAAAACTTTGTACGAACTATTTAAGATCGAAAGAAGCTGCATGCACTCTTAAATTCATGGAATGGCCACCACAATCGCCGGATGCAAATCCCATCGAACTGTTGTGGGATGAGCTGGACAGAGAAGTGCGGAAACTGCATCCAACCAGCGAATCTCACTTGTGGCAATGTCTTCAGCTTGGCAACGATTGCGACCAGAAAGACTTATTGGAAAGAATTATTGGAAAGAATGCCCAGAATTTGTAGTGCAATCATCAAATCGAAAGGCCAACATATTGATGAAAAACGGCTGGATTGATTTTCTCATTTTTTTCCAGAAAAAACTCAAGAATATCACAAGTAAATGTTTATTACTTATTAATAAAATGTTATTCTAAACAAATACGTTGTATAAAACGGTCTGAGAACGATAATTAAAGCGATAAATACAAAAAAAGATTTTTCTAAGTGAGTCCAAACTTTTGCAGGGCAGTGTAAATATTGTATACGCTGTAAATGCAAGGCATTCTTCGATTTTGTATAAAAACGTGCAATATGAAGTATAGAACGCGTATTTCCACTCTCAGACTAAGCATGAAGTAAAATTTCGAGTTTAGAAAAGCCCCGCGTAGAAAATTTGTCTCGGGTCGCGCAGCGACCCGAGACAAATTTTCACGGGGCTTTTCTAAACTCGAAATTTTACTTCATGCGCCACGCATTTAAAACACTGAAATATTGTGAAGTTAGAAATACACTGAAAACATTTTATTTAAATGAATAATAATCGAGATATTTAAATAACAAAATATCTACGTTTTTCTTCATACATTTTCAAGTCAAGTCAAATAATATAATATATCAAATTAAGTTATTTAATAATTTAATTACCATAAAATTAATAATGTTGCGTATATGCATCAATGGCACATAAGGGGTTGAACAAGTGTTTGTTAGACGTTTTAAATTAAACACTACTGTAAAATTAGATGAAATTAAGTTAAAAAAATGATATTGATACACATTTGTGCTCGTTTTACAGCATTTTGAATTGTTGCTCGTAAAACATCTGGCTCCAAATTAGTGATTTCTTCTTAAATGTTGGCTTTTAATATTTCATAAAGCCTTTGCAGTTAAAGAGTGATTGGCCCTTATTTTTTTGAGGACGCCGACGGTACCACCGTAACTGGTGAGCGCTACAGACAGATGTTAAACGAGTTTTTTGCCGTAAGTTGCTGGATTGGGTCTTGAGCATTGTTGGTTCTAGCAGGACGGAGCGACCGTTTACACAGCTCGGGCAATGATAGAGATTTTAAAACACCAATTTTCCGGCCGTGTGATCTCCCGTTTTTGAACACCCCGGCAAGATCGCCAGATTTCTTCCTGTGAGGCTTTTTGAAGTCTCGCATTTACCACAACAAACCACAAACCTTGCAAGTCTTAAAAGCCAACATTAAAGAAGAAATCGCCAATTTGGAGCCAGATGTTTTACGAGCAGCAATTCAAAATGCTGTAGAACGAGCACAAATGTGTATCAACTAGTGTTGTCAAATTTGCGAATCAACGCGAATGCGATGCGAACCAAAATTTCTATGTGCATCAATTCAGGAGATAGTCATTTGACCGATATCATTTTTTTAACTTAAAGTGCTCATTTTTTTTCAAATAAACTTTATGGTTAAAACAGAGCCCAATTCTTTTCATTTCTATCAAAATGGTAGCTAATTCACATTGTGCCCAAATTTAAAAGACAAATTCACTGTATATGCAAATAAAAATTCACAAACACAAACTGAAGTGTTTTCTCTATGTCTCTATGTTCTCTTAATCCCGGAATTTCCCTTCTTAATGACCAGGTTGACCTAATGTACACCCCTCTCTTCGAAGCCGTATAAATAGTTTTTAACGTGTAATTTGTATTTACTTTAGTTTGAGAATGACTACTAGATAGTCGAAACTAGTCACACAATTAAATGTAAGATCCAGTGGTTAAACAAAGTAAAAAGTGTTTTATTTACAAGTGTATTTAAGATGTACCACAAAGTGAACGCCTACAATTTTCTCTATGTATTTTTTGGTTTCGTGAGATTATTGTGTAAATAATTACCCATTATGCGTGACCAGAGTTTGTCTTAGTCCCAGTTTTCGGAACATATCGACGACAGTCTCCATGGGCGTCTGATCGGTGATGGTGATAGGCGCCATGTCCAGGATCTTCTTGAGTTTTAAAGGTGGTGGACCTAGTGTTTGCGGGGGATTGCCGCTGGTGAAAACGACCAAAGACTGCCCGCAAATTCCGTCCACCATTCGACGAGCGTTCGCTTTACAAAAGAAAATAACATTTCCATTCATGATAATATGTGTGATTCTTATATTTTCTTTATCTCAATTGTGATATAAAGAAAACTCTTAACTTTACTATATTGTTTTTGTACGTGTGATCAGTGGGTACTGTTACATACCAATGGCTAAGTTGAGGTCTCTCCTGAGGACGAATCCAACGAGGTACTGAGATTCTCTAGATACCACGACTGGATAGCCGTTGTGCTCTGTTTCTTTCAGCAGCGACTCCACGTCGTCCAGAGTCATCGAATCTTGCGTTATTACGCTAAGCGTTTCATTGCGCCTGCAACAAAAAATAACAATACTCTTACATCGTATGTTCAATTAAAAAAAATCTCTAGAGTGCCATGGAAAATATTCTAGGTTTGCAACTCTGAAAATATACATTATAATTATTGTGTCTGACGTTTTATATGTCAATTTCTGAAGTGTGTAGCCAACTTAAATTTGAAAAAAGATTAGATCATGGCACTCTAGAGTTTTTTTTTATTGAACATACGATACTTTGCACTAGGTTATATATAAATCGTTATTAAAATTACTAGTCGGTGAGGCAGTTGCTGCAAAAAGTACTTCACACGCTGGGCCGGTATTCCTGAAATTGATCGAACGATCGGTCGCCCGCCAACTGTCTAATTCACATGTTAAATCCCTATTTAAATGACAGATTTCATACGACCAAATAGTACGACCAATTTTGGGAATAACGGCCCTGGTTATCCACAACATATTACTTCGTATCATTTTTTTTGTGTTTTTTAATTATAAATTTGGAATCATTAATTTAAAAATCTCATGCCATTAAAATGAATTTAGTTTGCAGCGGCTTTCAGTCAATTAACATTGATAAGAAATATTTTATGTATTTTACTCTCTGACGTAAAAGTGATTAAGTGAACTAGATCATGATACACATATAAATTAATTCAATAATTGATAAGTCTGTTATCAATAATGAAAAAAAATGCCTATAAAGCGTAAATAATTAGATACGCTTACAAAGTTAATACATTTATTGTAAAATGTATGTGCAGATTGATCTTGACTGAACTGGTACTATAGAATTTTATTTGAAATTTGTGATTGGCATGCATACAGTGGACACAGTTTTGTCAAACATGAAACAAAACAAAACGCAGTCATTTTCAATTAGAATCGATTTTTTTTAGGGCCTAGCCCGGTAATAAATTTTACAAGCCCAGCCCGGCCAATGTACCAGCCTGAATAATTTAATATTTAGAGCGAGTTTTAAAACACAATTTTTTTGTTGTAAACATACAGAGAGTTTTATGTAACACCGAACATTTTCATCCAATACAATTTGACACTTTTAATTTTTAAGTTATGGGTAAATTGGGTTGCCTATATGACCATTAAAAATTGTAGCCAATCAATCGTAATTAATGCCGTAACTTATACATACAGGGAGTTTAGCTTTCAAGTCTACATGTAACAATTACAGTGTACAGGGTGTCCCATTTTACATTATTTTCTTGAATATCTTGAAATTAAATCATTTTACCGAAAAGTATACCGAATCATAATCGTCATGGTTTTGAGGGAGAAATCGGATTTTGACAAAATGGCCCCCCTGGACCCCCAGGGGGGCGGGAGGGCAAGTCAACTTGAAAATTTTAAATAGAAACCCCTATTTTTTATTACAGATTCTGAAAGAGTGTTTAAAAATATGTAGGGTTTATACGGATACTTTTTTTAATTTCCAACAGGTGGCGCTTAATCGTGAAAGTATGATTTTTCTGTAAAATTTTCGTGAATTAATGTTGTCTCAATAACTTTATAAAAAATAATATTTGGTGTTTCAATCAATACCTAAATTTCTGAAAATATCAGTCCCAAACACTGGGGGGAACGAAAACGGGATATAAAAAAATTAATTATGAATTATTCGATTTTATCATGGATTTTTATGTTATGTTTACTGATTGTTAATTAATTTCATTGTAAATTAAGTGTTTTAATAGGGTTATTTTGTGCAATACTCCTAAATTTTGCTAAAACAAAATAACCAGTGAATAAAGACATTTGAAATCCATTGCTGTTGCGGTATATTGTTACTCTCTTTTCGAAGTTCCCCACCGTTTTACGCAAAATGGCCGGGCTGATTCCTCTACAGGCACGGCGAATCCTCTCTTTCATGTCCTCGCGTGTGGTTGGCGGATTGCGGAAAACGATGTCCTTCAAATATCCCCACAAGAAAAAATCCAAGGACGTCAAATCCGGAGACTGGGCCGGCCAATTCACTGGTCCTCCACGACCAATCCAGCGTTCCGGCAATACGTCGTTGAGATGAGCACGAACTTGATTGGCATAATGCGCCGGTGCTAGGTCTTGCTGAAACCACATGGTCATCCTCAACTGCAGATCGACGTCTTCTAATAACTGTGGCAGGTCTTCGCGCAAGAGCTGGCGATACCGCGCGCCTATCAATACCTCTTCGAAAAAATGTGGTCCAATCAAATGTCCATTCAAAATCCCACACCAAACATTTAGGCTCCAACGGTGCTGCGTTTTCAGTTCTCGCGTCCAGTGGGGATTTTCAGCGCTCCAATAATGACAGCTGTGCCTGTTCACCATCCCTGTGTTGTGGAATGTCGCTTTATTCGAAAACATCACACGGCGAAAAAAAATTGGATCCCTGGTCTTTTCCTGTTCAGCCCAATTGTAGAACTCAAGCCTGATTCGAGGGTCATTTTTTGTAAACGCTTGCACTGGTGTAATATGATATGGATGAAATTTCGCAGCTTATAGGATGCGTTGCGCTGTAGACTTCGAAATTCCCAGTTCTTGTTCGATGCTGCGCAGACTGATGTGTGGATCCCAAAACAGCCACAGTTCTTGGATCGGCATTGTCATCACCCATCCTATCAACCTTCTCGCGATGCAGTATCAGGTGACCTTCTCGTGCCCTTGCCTCGATGTTGCGAATTGTCGCCGGTATTGGATGATCGCGATCAGGATATCGTTGGACTTAAAGCCGGGCTGCTGCAGCATAATTTTTCCGAGCTTCTCTAAGAATCAGCAGTATGTCCACTACCTCGTTGACCGAATAAGGGGTCCCGACCATTGCGGATTACGTTAACAATTGTCACGGAAACCACTCAGATACAAAAATCGAATGGTCTGTCACGAGACATACTGATTATTTTTTTGCGACTTCATAATATTTCAAAACACCAAATGTTATTTTTTATAAAGTTATTGAGACAATACTAATTCACGAAAATTTTACAGAAAAATCATACTTTCACGATTACAGCGCCACCTGTTCTAAATTACAAAAAAGTATCCGTATAAACCCTATATATTTTGTAACACTCTTTCAGAATCTGCAATAAAAAATAGGGATTCCCATTTAAACTTTTTAAGTTTATCCCCCCCCCGGTCCCCCTGGGGAGCCATGTTGTCAAAATCTGATTTCCCCCTCAAAACCATGACGATTATGATTCAGCATACTTTTCGGTAAAATGCTTTAATTTCAAGATATTCAAGAAACTAATGTAAAATGGGACACCCTGTATATGCCGTACATCTGTAGATACTCGTTGTTTTTTAAACAGAGTTCAATTTGAAACTTGAAATGAGTGTGTTCCACTCCCAGACTAAGCATGAAGTAAAATTTCGAGTTTAGAAAAGCCTGAAAATTTGGTTTGGTCGCGTAGCGCGAAGCGCGGAGCGGCCAAACCAAATTTTCAGGCTTTTCTAAACTCGAAATTTTACTTCATGCGCCACCGGTACAAAACACTGACATACTGCGAAGTTTAAAACACACTGCTAAACTTTACATTGCATCAGTGTTTTGTATCGGTGGCTCATGAAGTAAAATTTCGAGTTTAGAAAAGCATGAAAATTTGGTTTGGCCGCTCCGCGCTTCGCGCTACGCGACCAAACCAAATTTTCAGGCTTTTCTAAACTCGAAATTTTACTTCATGCTAAGCCTGGGAGTGGAAACACTCGTTTAAAGCGTCAAATCTATTAATAAACCGAGCGTCGGCAAATGCACAACGTATCCTCGTTATGAAAATTGTCGGTGTTATATAAAACTCTCTGTATGTTTGTCATTGTTGCCTGTTTATAGATATAGTTTTATATGCCTGTTTTTAGTTACAGTTTTGAGTAAAAACATTCTATAATAATCATATACTTAAAGCATTTTTAACTATATTGATGCTAACATATTGTTAAATCTACAAATATTAAAAGTGCCGAGATTCTTTTCGCAATCTACAACAAGTTAGTCTTACAAAGACTATATCAAACACTCATTGAAACAACAACTTCCCGAGCTAATACCCCGACGGACATTGAATTATATAACAAGTGTTTGCTGTTACACACAGTAACCTACTGCAAATGTAACAATTTGGGTCAAATTATTCAGACCATCTATAGACGCGTTTCGAGATTTATCTCTCATCAGTATAGCTTTGCCATTCCCTCTAAACAATTTGACGCCTTAGACTGGCGGTCACCTTACCGTTCAAACATAAGTATAAATGAAATTGCCAATTTTTGGTTGCAGAATAATTCAAACATTAAAAGTGCGATTCTTCTAATCTACAAATAATGACTGATAAAAAATATAATCAAGATACCACAATCTTTTAAAACATTCCTAAATTGCAACATGAAAGCATTATTATTTTAACAAACAAACAAAAAACAGTGTTTATCCCCAAGTAATGTTTACCACGATTTCCAATAAGTCAACGCGCGAGTTTGCATTAGTTCTTACTCACGCGCGCCAGTTCATTCTGGAATAAAACGTCTACATCTCCACACTGCAAAACTTCGGTATTCACATTGGCTTTATCTATTTTAACCCATTTATAATCGCATTTCGGCAATGAGTGAATAAAAAACCATAAATTATCATTTTGTCGTCGCGTGTACTCACACACACAGACACATGTTTACATTTTAACAGTTCACCGGACTTTGGAATACTAGACGCGGATTCCGATAATCTCGCCGGAATGATTAAGTGATTTTGTTTATGAAATATTTTTTTTAATATTAATCGACGATGACCTTCACTGTGATTATTAAACAATTTACTACTTAGATGTAAACTATACAAACATAAAATATGAATATTTAATTTTAAATACGAGGCAGTAGGCAAACGCAGTTTTCTTGAAACCACAAGTCTTGCACTTCAATATAAAGTTCGTCCGAGAATACAAGCAATATCTAGTTGTTTTCATTGCCACACACATCTCTAAACTCCCTAAACACAACGTTAAAGCAAGACGGGTTTGAAGTTAGCAATAGATTTCAGCAATAGATTTTAAATTTATGCTTTAGGCCCTGGGTCTCCAAACTATCTTCTTCGCGGGCCACAAATACAATTCTACATAATAAAGTCGGCCAAGATCCGATTAATTTTATAAAATTATGAAAAATTTAAGGAACAATTGTTACAATATTTCAAAATATGACATTTACAAAAAAAATTACAAACAACCGCGGGCCGGATTCATGCAAGTCGCGGGCCGTAGTTTGGAGACTACTGCTTTAGGCCAAGTATTGCAGATAAAAATCTAAATTAACTATTAATCAATTAAGGATGGATCACTATAGTAACTATTCATAATATCACCCCAAATTTTCAACCCCTACATTTTTAAAGTACCCCTAAAACTAAAACAATTTTTAAATTAATTTTGACAACTTTCTAAATGTTCTATAAGAAAGATAAGGGCATATCTGGATTCAGCATACATCAATTAACAAAACTAAATAATAAAGTTAGGATCACCACCCCCGAAACATAGAAAAAAAAAATCTTCCCCTAACACAGTTTTTATCCGAGATAAGTTCCATAAGTTGGAAATTATTTCGGATGTAAACAGTGTCAGGGGAAGGTTTTTTTCTCTATGTTTCGGGGGTGGTGATCCTAATTGTATTATTTAGTTTTGTTAATTGATGTACGCTGAATCCAAAAATGGCCTTAGTTTGTTTATGGAACTTATAGTTTGTCGCAAAACTCGAAATGAAAATGGAAATTATCTCGGATAAAAACTGTGCTGGGGGAAGATTTTTTTTTCTATGTTCCGGGGGTGGTGATCCTAATTTTATTGTTTAGTTTTGTTAATTGATGTTTGCTGAATCCAAAAATGGCCTTAATTTGTTTATGGAACTTATAGTTTGTCGCAAAACTCGAAAAGAAAATGGAAATTATTTCGGATGTAAACAGTCTTAGGGGAAGGTTTTTTTCTCTATGTTTCGGGGGTCGTGATCCTAATTTTTTTATTTGTTTTGTTAATTGATGTACGCTGAATCCAAAAATGGCCTTAGTTTGTTTATGGAACTTATAGTTTGTCGCAAAACTCGAAATGAAAATGGAAATTATCTCGGATAAAAACTGTGCTAGGGGAAGATTTTTTTTTATATGTTCCGGGTGTGGTAATCCTAATTTTATTGTTTAGTTTTGTTAATTGATGTTTGCAGAATCAAAAATTGGCCTTAGTTTGTTTATGGAACTTATAGTTTTTCGCAAAACTCGTAATGAAAATGGAAATTATCTCGGATAAACACTGTGCTGGGGGAAGATTTTTATTTTCTATGTTCCGGGGGTGGTGATCCTAATTTTATTGTTTAGTTTTATTAATTGATGTATGCTGAATGGAACTTATAGTTTGTCGCAAAACTCGAAAAGAAAATCGAAATTATTTCGGATGTAAACAGTCTCAGGGGGAAGTTTTTTTTCTCTATGTTTCGGGGGTGGTGATCCTAATTTTATTATTTGGTTTTGTTAATTGATGTACGCTGAATCCAAAAATGGTCTTGGTTTGTTTATGGAACTTATAGTTTGTCGCAAAACTCGTAATGAAAATGAAAATTATCACGGATAAAAACTGTGCTGGGGGAAGAATTTTTTTCTATGTTCCGGGGGTGGTGATCCTAATTTTATTATTTAGGTTTGTTAATTGATGTATGCTGAAACCAAAAATGGCTTTAGTTTGTTTATAGAACTTATAGTTTGTCGCAAAACTCGAAAAGAAAATGGAAATTATTTCGGATATAAATAGTGTCAGGGCAAGATTTTTTTTTCTATGTTTCGGGGGTGGTGGTCCTAATTTTATTGTTTAAATTTGTTAATTGATATATGCTGAATCCAGATATGCCCTTATCTTGCTTATAGAACATTTAGAAAGTTGTCAAAATTAATTTAAAAATTGTATTAATTTTAGGGGTACTTTAAAAATGTAGGGGTTGAAAATTTGGGATGATATTATGAATAGTTACTACAGTGATCCATCCTTTATTGATTAATAATAAATTCTGATTTTTATTTGCAATATTTGGCCTAAAATATAAATTTAAAATCTATTGCTGAAATCTATTGCTAATTTCACACCCGTTAAAGCAATATGACGTTTTGTTGGCAATACCCCACAGCGTTGCCGCTTCACCACTTGTAATAAATCCAGGCGAAAACTCCGAATCCGGGGAAGAGTAAATTTGTTAGAACATTTCAATGCACGTTCAAATTCATATTGATAAATGGCAGTTGTATGTTATTTAGGGTAGATCTGGGCCCTCGTCACTACAGCTTAACCATAATTCACCACTTTTCAACCATTCATACCTCAACGTTAGGCATCTAGCACCTAACGTTTTCGGGCGGGTTTTTAGGTTATGTACTTTTGGCAACAATGCGGGGACTTTAAACTCTTTAACATATTGCCTGGATTCTTGGATATACTATATTTTATTGGTTTTTATATAACCTAATTTTGGTAATTTGTAATTGTTGTGAATCAATGTTCTGTATGATTTTCCTTTCGTTAAAGTTAGAGACAGTCGTTAAGATTATTTGTCATTGTCATACATGTTAATTTTGATATGTTTGGACTTATTCTAACCAATTATTAAGTTAACAAAAGCCCTAACGAAGGGGAAATCATTCGGCCCACTGTATCTTACTGAGGGGGAATATTTCATACATCGTGTATTCGTACATAATGGCGAAAGCGCCGGGGTAGCGCTATTAGCGACTTTAGTCGTTTTCTAAAGGCTATTAACATATGATCCGAAAATTTTGGAAAAAAATCACCTGGTTTGATTGATCGACAAAATGCAAGTAATGAAGCAGGTCATGGAAATAAAATGTTACCAGTCATGCCATTTAAATAAACAAACAAAAGCGCTCCAAGCGCCAAGAATTGCCTGTCACTGTTCTACGCTATCGAGTGCACTAACATTTGAAATACCGTGCGATTGTTTAAAACATAATTTAGAGTGTTCTCTGAGTTTTAAATTAGATTGGCACTACTGACCAAGGTTATTCTAAATTGATTGTGAGTTACGTGAAGATCAAATTAATTTGACGAATAAAGCACTATGAACCTTTCTTCGCACTTTTAAAAGTGTGAAGAAACGTTATTAGTGCTTTATTCGTCAAGGTTATTCTGTTTAAAACAGTGTTTTAAACATGTTTAAAATGTGTAGTCGTGTTTTAAATAGTTTTGTTTTAAACATGATTTAAACCTTAAATTTGTTAAAAACATGTTTTAAACGTTAAATTCGTCTAAAACGTTTTTTGTTTTATTATCTTAAATTTGCAAAATTATATTTTAGATTTTCTGTTTTTCTGCTTACAGTTTTAATTTTTAGCTAAATTGTTGAAGATATTTCAAATTACATTAGTAAACATAACAGTTTATTACAATAAAATATCACAACTTCGTGTGTAGAAATCTAATTTTTAAATACAGGGAGTTTTTCTTTCAGGTATACATACAAAGAGTTTTATATAACACCGAACATGTTCATCCAATACAATTTGACAGTGTTAAAATTATTTATCATTGACACATTTATTTTTTAAGTTATGTGTAAATTGGGTTGCCTATATGACCAATAAAAATTGTAGCCAATCAATCACAATTAATGCCTTAACTTGTACACACAGGGAGTTTTTCTTTCAAGTTTACATGTCCCAATTACACCGTATATGTCGTAAATCTTTAGATACTCGTTGTTAAAAAAAATCAATTTGAAACTTGGAATGAGTGTCTTCCACTCCCAGACTAAGCATGAAGTAAAATTTCGAGTTTAGAAAAGCCTGAAAATTTGGTTTGGTCGCGTAGCGCGAAGCGCGGAGCGGCCAAACCAAATTTTCAGGCTTTTCTAAACTCGAAATTTTACTTCATGCGCCACCGGTACAAAACGCTGACATATTACGAAGTTTAAAACTCACCGCTAAACTTTAAATTGCATCAGTGTTTTGTACCGGTGGCGCATGAAGTAAAATTTCGAGTTTAGAAAAGCCTGAAAATTTGGTTTGGCCGCTCCGCGCTTCGCGCTACGCGACCAAACCAAATTTTCAGGCTTTTCTAAACTCGAAATTTTACTCCATGCTTAGTCTGGGAGTGAAAACACTCGTTTCAAATTTCAAATTAAATTCTTTTAATAAACCTAGCATCGGCAAATGTACAACGTATGCTTATGTATATTTAAAAGAAAAATTCTCGTTAAGAAAATGTTCGGTGTTACATAAAACTCTCTGTATGCGTACACTGTAAATTTTACGACATTCGTTATTTTTTTAAAGATTTCAATTTGAATCTCAAAACAAGGGTTTTCCACTCCCAGACAAAGCATGAAGTAAAATTTCGAGTTTAGAAAAGCCTGAAAATTTGGATTGGCCGCGTAGCGAAGCGGAGCGGCCAATCCAAATTAGGCTTTTCTAAACTCGAAATTTTACTTCATGCGCCACACGTACAAAACACTGAAATATCGTAAGGTTTAAAATATACGGCTTTAGCAATCTAATATGTAAATGTGAATAAAACGTGAGTCAAATTCTACGCTGAACAAATTGTTTAACACAGTGGTTATAGACAACCCAATAACTCTAACGTATATTAGGTTGCCTATAATCGTTGTTGTATGTGTGCTTTGAACTTCACTGTAAATCAGTGTTTTTAAGCGTGGCGCATGAAGTAAAATTTCGAGTTTAGAAAAGCCTAATTTGGATTGGCCGCTCCGCTTCGCTACGCGGCCAATCCAAATTCTTAGGCTTTTCTAAACTCGAAATTTTACTTCATGCTTAGTCTGGGAGCGGAAAACACTCGTTAAAAGCCTTAAATTAACCGCTTTGAAACAACGAATTCCTGCAAATTTAAAAAACGGTGTAATTATCGGGATATGTATACTCAGAAGAAAAATGCCCAGTATGTTCTGTTTTAAATACGTTTTAAACGTGTTTTAAACATGTTTTGAATTGTTAATTAAACGCTGTTTCAATTAAAAAACACGTTTTGTAAAAAAAACTGTTTGTTTTATTTAAAATTAAAGAAAACGTTTTTTTAACAACCCTGCTACTAACAGTTAACACATAATTTACAATAACCTCAAATTTATTCCATCATTCAATTAGCATTCCAGGCAACCGCACAAAAAAAAAGCCGCCTACTCTAAATCATAATTTAAATGATCGCACGGTACTATATAAAGAAAACAAAAAAGACTTATAGAACTCATATAACGAACAAAATTGTGTGTTCGTCGTTTGTTGTTAATTACAAAAACACTTAAAATTAATAAGATTGTACTTACTTTGGCTGCATGACATCCGCCGCGAGCGACGTGTGCGCGAACTCATCTTTGGAATCCAAAAAGGGATACCCGTTGAGCGCGATATGGGCATCGTAAATACCCTGCCTGCCTAACGCATCGCCCACCCATTTACTCGCCATCGCCGCGGCCATCAACGGCACGATATAACTAACCCCGCCCGTTAACTCGAACATAATCACCACCAGCGACACAGTCATCCGCGTGACACCCCCTAGCACCGCCGCCGCACCCACCATCGCGTAAATACCCGGTGTTATACAGTCATCTCCTGAAGAACACTCCCCGCTGAAGATGAAGTTCTTGGGGTAGTTGTACGCGAGCTGTTCGACGCCGATGCCGACGATTCGACCAACGATCGCGCCCAAACACAAGGAGGGGATGAACAGTCCGCAAGGGACTTTGATGCCGAAGGTGAAGATGGTCATCACCAGTTTAAGGACGAGGGCGAGGATCAGGAGCCAGATGGCGTTGTACACGCCCGGCCCTGCAGCGGCTATCTCGATTTCAGAGTTGACATCCGTGAAGTTCCTGTTGTAGTCACTGAAATCATTTTTTATAGTATTAATTTTATATAAACTATCATGCTAACCTATATCAGGAGCATAGCTAGTACAGGGCCATCCATATTCATTTTTTTCAATTTTAGCTCTACCAATCTGCTTATTACATGACTAGTGGAATCAAGGCAGTAGCCAGAAAAAAAATCGGACCTAACGGGGCAGCTTTTACATAGTAAAATTTAACATTTTGAAAATTGAATATCCCCCCCCTGGCTACGGCCTTGAGTGGAATGCCTTAAGCCAAACCTGAGGTTCGCTCTACCAAAGAGACATCTGTGTGCATTCGTTTAAACAAGAAAAATACAGAAAGTAAACTTATCGATGTATCTATTTGAAATTAGAATGTTAACAATTATAAAAACAAATGATATTCGAGAAATATCGTCTTGGCTTTAAGTGCCCTTATTGAGCCGACTCGGCTTATTTATCTTATACTGTTAATGCCTGACATATTTATGTTTAGACCTTTAGCTGCCCTTGCCTTTGTCTAATTAACCGTTTTCAAAAATTGACACTGTGGGCTCATCAGTACAGATGCATGTGTCTCACCCCACTTCATGATGAGGGATGGACATGGCGTATCTACTAATATTTTTAATTTATGGTGTATATCAATATATCCGAGAATCCACAAAGTCCTGGTAAAGGATGGAAGTGCTGCAAAAGAGGTAGGTTTTCTCAGAAAATCTGACGGGACCTATACTGAAACAAAGGAGGAAAGTTTCAAGGGATTACTAAAAGTCCACTTTCCAGCCTCAACAATCCTGTCAGAGGAGGGCATACGCGACAATCCCGTCCCAAAGGCGAAAAAAGCCAGACCGAAATTATTGGAGGTTAGCCACAGAGGTCACAAGACTAAGCAGAATCAGATGGGCCATAAGCAGGTTCCAACCCTATACGTCCGCTAGGATAGATGGGATTTTTCCATCCTGCTACAGAAGGGCATAGAGGAGCTGGTGCCGCATCTGTCAAAGATCTTCAAAGCCTGTCTGGCATGGGGACACGTACCAAGGGCATGGCAAAGTGTAAGGGTAATCTACTTGCCTAAGGTAGGTAGAATAGCAGATCTAACACCGAAGTCTTACAGACCCATCAGCCTCCCTTCATTCCTACTGAAAACAATGGAGAGACTGGTCGACAGATACCTACGAGACAAAATACTGGGGAACGATCGCCTCAGTAATCGTCAGTACGCTTACCAGCCAGGAAAGTGTACGCACTCGGTGCTGGACGACCTAAACAGGCTCATCACAAAGTCAGTGGAGGACAAAAAGATAGCTATGGTCACATTCCTAGATATAGAAGGGGCGTTCAACAATGTCACAACCAACTCGGTTATAGAGGCACAAGCTAGAAAAGGCGTCCCGCCAAGAATCTACCAATGGATTAAGGGCTAGCCTGGAGGAAAGTACAATCATATCCACCCTAGGAGGGCACATCATTGAAGTTAGAGCCGGCAGAGGCTGCCCGCAGGGAGGGGTTCTATCTCCACTGCTATAGGCAACTCTAGTGGACGACTTACTAAGGAAACTGTCCAAAGAAGGCATCCACTGCCTAGGGTACGCGGATGACTTGGCCATAGTCATCAGAGGCCGGTTCGCAGGAGTTAACTCATAACTAAAGCTGGGCACACTAAACCAAGCGCAGAGAGCTACACCCAAGGCTCACTGTCAGGGTTAATAGGGCTAATCAAATAGGCGAAGCTCGAGCACTTCGTTTAGGATAACAGGGATCCACAATAGATCTGCAAAGGTCGCGGTGGACCAGGCCAATGAGGCCGCCACCCCTAGGAATATCTAATCTAATCTAATATCAATATATCGTTAACTTGTTCCTCATTGATCGCTTGGTAAAACATTTCTACTAATAGATAGGTTTTTAATTTAAATTCTCTTGGTTTTTTTTTACTAATAAATTTATTTTCGACTAGTTTCAGGTTATTGCAGAAACTAGTCGAAAAATAAATTTATCAGTAAAACAATTCAAGTAAATTTAAATTAAAAACCTGCATATGTGTATATCAATATTTGTTCTTTGTGTATTTTTCTTTTTAATTCTTACCATAAGTTATCGGAATTAGATATTCCGCACTGACTGAAGAGCAGGTAGATGAGTTCGCTAGTGTTCATCCTAGTGTAGGGATTTGGATAAGCGATGATTGCCGTAATGGCTGTAACTACGAGGACTTCCGTGACTGGATATTGCCCCAGTTTAGATAGTTTTCGGTATCGGCACCAATATAAGTTAGCTTTTATAAATATAGTTGCAATTATACCCTAAAATTATTACAAAAAAATAAACTTATATGTGGGTTTTTTTTTAAGTTTAAATTATATAAATTAATTTCTTAAGACTTTCATAATAATTGTATTTTTTAAGAAAATCTATACTTACACCTATAATTCCAAGTCCAATGAAGGGAATCAGCTCAAAGAATATCCAGGGTTTACTATATTCGACAAAGAACAGCACAGATCTCTCATTTCCAAACGGATTTATGGATCGCAGAATGAAAGCCGCTATCAGGGCACAAAAGAAAGACCTCCAGAGGGTTTTCAATGGAAAATAATAACTAACCTAAAACAGTATTAGAAAAAAAATTAACATGTTTTTAAAAAATTGTATATTTTAAATACTAACCTCTTCAAGACTGAAAAGCACCCCTCCAATTGGCGCTCCGAAAGCTACGGACACGCCAGCTGCTGCTGCCGCAGACAATATCTCCCTTTTTTTAGCCTCATTTCTTCCGTATTTCGGAAAGAGATACGACAAAATATTACCTAAATCCAGACAAACATCTTATTACACACTCAAAAAACTGGCCGTACAATATAGACCATAGATAAAATGTTGTTGGCAACTTTTGTATGAAGTAGGGCTTTTAGGCAAATCATGTTAACTAAACAACTGTTTTTTTTTTCTCTAGTTTTGTTATTAACAGTTTGTTTATAACTGATTTATCTCTTTTATTGGAACAGAACATGCTGGTCAGGTTAATTTTATTTAAAAAAAAGTGTGTACATACCTATAGCACATGCTATGTGCACCATTGGACCTTCTTTACCTAAACTAAGTCCAGCCGAAACGGAGAGAATCAAACCGACACTCTTGATTATCAGCGTCCATTTGCCCAAATATCCACGGATAATAAACCCACTTAGTATTGTTTTAATCTAGAAAACATGTACTAAAAATATTGTTCATAAAATAGAAATTACTTTTCTGTATCCACATCTCTTTATTATACAAGGTAGCTAAACTTTGTTTGTTTGTTTTAATATTTAAACAGATATAATAATAAAAGGGGTTTGGTCCTCAATTTCAGCAATTCTAAGTATGGAAACATTTGGAGTCTAACTTTGGAAGGGTAAATAGAGGAGTCGGTTAGAATGTGAAATGTCTAAAGGACTTACCTCAGGTATACCTGAACCACAGGCATATGGAGCAAACATGCGCACCAGTGACGCTGAAAGAGCTGCGAACAGGAGGGCCCACATGATGTAGAATAAATAGGAGATTATATACGCCCCCGCACCGTCCTTCGACTGACCCAAAACTTGTGACCATGTTAACCACTGAAATATTAAAATACATTAAAACTCTAGTTCCTAACTGCGGCCTTCAAATTATCTTTAAAACTTTTGGGGAACTCCCAAAATGAAATATAATTATAATAATGTGAACGAATTGGAATGGAAGGGGGAGGTGATTGAGAGGGTTAAAAGACTCAAGTATTTAGGGTTTATGTTCAAACGGTACGGGGGGGTATGAGAAGCATGTTAGGTGGGTGCAGGGAAAGGCTAGGCGTGGGGGATAGCGTGGGAGAAGTAGATGGGGAACAATGTAAGAGTGATTTGTAAAGTATGGGATGTGTGTGTGAGGTCCGTGTTAATGTATGGGGTGGAAGTATGGGGGACGAGAGGGAGCAGTTGTGGTTCCTAAAGCGTATGTTGGGGGCAGAAAGGTCAACACCCAGATACAAAGTGCTTCAGGAAACGAATAGAGACAAACTAGTGTGTGAGAAAATGGTGAGAATGGCAAGGTATGAGATGAAGTTATGGGATCTGGAGGAAGAGAGATTGGTGAAGGCGGTATGGGTGACGTGCATGAGTGGAAGAGAGGATAGATGGAGGAGCGAGAGAAGGAGAATATATGAGAGGGTGGGTTTGTCGGAGGCGAAGGTGATGGAATGGCTGGGGAATGGGGTGAAGGTGGATGCGTGGTTGAAGGCTCCTTCTCCTGGAAGCAGGCTCCTTCTCCTGGAAGCAGGAAAAGCAGGGGTGTATAGAGAGGAGTGAATACAACAATAGGTACGGGAGGTGGCAGATGCATGGGAGAATGCCAAGGTATTTGGTAGAGGGGGGATGGAGTAGGGAGGAAAGGGTGATGCTGGCGAGGGCGAGGTGTGGGTCAGGGCAGAGAGGAAGGAAGGTGTGGATGGGGGAAGAGTATGGGAAGTGTGTCATGTGTAAGCTGGAGAAGGATATGTGGAGTCATTTGGCGGAGGAATGCGAGGGGGTGAAGGAGGAATTAGTGGGAGTAAGAGGGAGTAGACGAGTGACGGAATGGATGAGGCCGAAGTAAGGACGCTCGAGAAGTTGGGGGAAGATTAGGTAAGCAGGACGAAAAGAGAGGGTAGCAATTAGATTGTAGCTAGTGAACTGTAATGCAGTATGCCAATAATTTTTTTTTGGTAGCATGTGTTATCTGTAATCTTCACCGAACATAGCTCCTCAAGTCACCACTAGCATATCTATGCTTAAGTGAAATCTGTATGTGAGGGAACCAAATCAGGATTGACTCAGCTTCAATCAGGAGTTGAACTCCAATTGGAGGGTTGGTTTATGATTGCTATAAAGTTTCTCATCCTGGGACAGTTCTTCCAGCAATTTAGCACTTTTTTTCCTGATTGATGTTTGGGCTATCCGAAGGGCAGAATCAGGTTTAAGAAAAGTGATTTTGTTCACAGAAAAAAAACTAGACCAACTAGATATAAAGGGACACCCAGACATACTTTTACTGATACAGACAATTTTTGAAAAGCGCAAAACGCAGACTTGTCATTGCATCGTTATATCGATGAACTTTGTTTGGATGATTTTAAATTGATTTTAACAATATTCATTGTTCTCGTGATTTACTTTACCTGTGAGCAATTTCCAATGGCGAAACTGGTCTCGTTCAGCGACCAGCAGCACTGCTCCTTGTTGAGCCAAAACTGCTGAGGACATATGCCGAATTTTAAATCGGTCATCCAACTAGCGCCGATGTCGATTACGCCGGCGACGACGCCGGTAAGTAAACCGACGAGGAGGACACAGAGCCAGCCGGACCAGGCATCGTGCGCGCCCTCTATCAGGTTCCAAATCGAGTCCTGTTTCTTTTTGATGATATACCTGTGGTGCATGCGATCCCTCGCGATATCCCGCTGCCAGTCGATTGTGTGGAAATCCTCATACTGCCCAATACCTGGTATTTCGCCAGAATCTGAAGGAATCAACAAATTTGTTTAGTTACCAAAGAACATACAACTACACGATAATAAGGATACTAAAGTCAAAGAAGACAACCAGATAATCCATATTAACCTGAATTATCTTGCATTCATTAGGTTTATAAAATGGGCTGAGTAACAACTAGCCACTTTTGGTTTTTTATTGGATGGACTGCAAATCGGGTTGGGGGATGAGATGAATTATAGAGAATTGACTACGACGTTAGACGTTTAGTCACGACTAAGTTTCCTAGATGTATATATTTAAACTTAAATGAAAATGTGGACAACACAATGGAACGAGTATTTCTCGGCAGAAAAATAAATAAATAAATTTTTAATGTACTTCGTATTTAAACTCCCCCCTGAACATCCAAGAATACATAACAGTATATATAAAGAATAACAAAAATATTATACACTTTCTAAAAAGTAATCAATTATAAGTGTATTTTATTCAAAGTTATAAAGGAACTAATTAAAAGACAATTATAAAGTGAATTACGTAAGTTATATAATACAATGTCAAGAGACTTACCACCGTGCCCTCCACTAAACGAGACATTATCTGGAAAAAAAAGCACGAAACGCACATTAGTTCAATATCTCATGTCATTTTAACGTTTTCGTGCAAACAAAGACATTTCTAGTATTAAGTGTGGAAATGGATAAAGGAGAACTTACAATTAGTGTTGATTTCGTCGTCATCTTGCAACCGGGCCGATCGGATGTCGGTAGCGCCTGCCGTCGTAATGTCTATCATGTCGTCATCTGAGTTTACGTACGTTATTCTAGTTCCGTTGGTGCACTACCGGAAGAAACAATAACACGCTGCTATAATACTGTGTTGGCATTTTAGATAGTTTCTATGTTGAGGGGTGGATCTAATATTCGCGAGATGGCACAGAGTGGAGGTATTCGGGAGAACTGGAGAAACTGGAACATGCGCGCGATAAGAGGGGGCGAAAATCGATTTATACGTGGCCCAGTGTTAGCGGGTCAGATACACACGGGTTCTTCTCTCTATTTACCCTTGGCGTTTCTGTATGAATGGACTCGTCTCGGAAATTAAAATCGAAATAAGTTGCTCAAACATATCAAAAGAGACGGGTGCCTCGGACCTAACAATAGTACCTCAATACAGGACAAACTGTATTTCGTTTTATTGACGATTTTTTCAGAAACTAATTTTTAACGTGGATTTTTAGCCGTACGAATTTTTTGCCGTAGTGCGGTTTCACACGAGTGTGTGGACCGCGTAACCCAAGACGATACCGACGACAATCGTTGTCGGTATCATCTTGGGTGTCGGTGTATCTCTAAAATATATTGGTTTAAACCTCATCTGTAGAACTTATGTATATAAAATAAACGAACATTAAACTACGATGAATCTCTTGATCATATCAACCCACAAGAACACGCAACACAACATCCCAAAACAGTAATTATCCAATTGTTTGCCGGTATTTCGGTAAATTAAATAAAACAATACGGCCGCTGGTGTGTGTAGACACACAGAACTTAAACTACGCTAACGTTTTTTTGTCCCTATTTTAAATTTTCATTTTCCCCCAAAAACAACGATATTGTAATCGTCCGTGAACCGGTTTTGATTGAAAAATGTAATGAATTACCAGTAATCGAAAAAATCGGTAAATTTGTAATCGCTAATTTCGACTAAGCTGTCAGGATATTTTGTAAGTTTTTGAACACCATCATCTACTTTTTTTGTTTAGAAAATTAGTAAAATATAATTTGATTAGTGGTTTAAATTATCTAATGAAATTAAATTAAAAAAAAAATAATAAGAAAAACAATCAATAAAACTCTATAATAAACAACTAATCAAATATATTCTTACCTTATTCAAAAAGAAATGACAAATACATGTATGAATTAATGATTTAAAAAAAAAATGTTGCTGTATTGTTATCTCATTATTATCATCTCACGTAATTTATTATCTAATCTTTATAGTGTAAAGAAGATGTGCATGTGAATATGTAGGCGACAGTCGCGTAGTTAGTTTTTTACGATTTGACTTAAAACTTAGTTTCATAAGTTTATTATTCTAATGTTCTACAAAAACAAGTACAAAAATAGTGTTAGGTCACAACCGATCGATTTTTCTAGAAACGATAAAAGTGGAGTGTATTTTGTTAATTTTGTGTGACCGCCTGGTTACTCTCCCGTGGTTAATATTTAGAGAGGACTTACCGGGACAAATTTCTTGTAATATACTAAACGGCTAATTAACACTAGATATTGTCTATTATTACGGAAGAGCTCTTTTAACGAGAACTCGTGAGTTGGGGTTCTCAAGTTGTCACACGTTCTTCGTCGACATCTTCTCTTCGACTGTCACCGTATGAGCGCATCAACAAATTGAGGGAAGCAACCCAATAAACGACTATATTTAATTTAATTTTGAATTAATAATCGTACAGGACAGAACAAATAGTTCTATTTTGACTTAGATGTATATAAAAATTAAATAAAAATAATAACAAAATAAACCGCAAATAGTAAGACTGCCTTTTATTTTATTCTATTTTTCAAGACTCATGACGGAATTGATCCTTTAGATCCCCTTGCCTATCTAAGCCACAGATAAGTGATGTGATTTTGTTTGTATGAAATGGTTGTACCGTGCAATCGTTTAAAACATGATTTAGAGTAGGCTTTGAATTTTAAATTAGATTGGATTTAGTGACTGTTAACACATAGTTTACCATAACCTCAAATGTATTTCATCGTTCAATTAGCATTCTGGGCAACCAAACAAAAAATGTCGTCTACTCTAAATCATCATTTAAACAATCGCACGGTATTTTAATTTACCATTTTATATTTATGTTCGAGATCTAAGTAGGAGGAGAATTGGGAAACACTAATTTCGGACACCCAGTATATTGCGAGTAAATTAAATAAATCGAAATTGCCTAGAACAAGAAGAGAGTGCGTTTAGTATAAGTAAAATTAAGAAATATCACATTTTCTAGAAGCATTTATCTGTTAGGCTATTAGGTTAAAAGCATACTTAATGTAGAGCAAATTAGAATATGAGAGAAGGCCAGCGTTGACTAGATGAACAGTGCTTAATAAGTAAGTTGGAAAATAAAGCCTTAAAGTTGAAATCGGTGCTGTACCAAAGGATCATTTGTGAGATAGGCGGCTTGATTCTTCTAATAAACTACACTATGTTTCGCCAAGTGCAAAATTTGTATATTTTCAACATTTATACTCGAAAGTATCTTAAAAATGGATTATCATGTATATCAATAGTCAATTTTGTCTGTTTCTATCCTATGATGTTATTAAAATTCTCATTTTTAATGGCTGTAATTCTTGAATTTAATTTTTATCGATTGTATCTTAAAACTCTGGGTCCGTATTCACAGCACCGATGCAATTTGTCATCGGTGAGAAGTGGCACTGAAATGACGTCATTTTGGAAAGAATTTACCAAACCGTATGGAGTAAAATGACGACATTTTGGTGCAAGTTCTCACCGATGATAAATTGCATAGGTGCTATGAATACGGGCCCTGGTTATTGCTAAACGCTTTACCACAATAGGTCTGTTTGTTGCAGCACTTTTCACTCTATTTGCACTGAATCTGTTCGTTACATGAACTAAACGCCTGCGTAAATGTGAAGTTACACTAACTTGAACTGTGACGTCACAAACTTGAACTCAGAGCAGTTCAACTTAGAGCAGTACAAACAAACCTAATGTGTTTCGATAACTGTACAATAAGTTAGGTTAGTAATCCACCTCTTTAATGTTATCAACATTTACAAGGTAAGCATATCACACACTCATTACATAGATAATGAAATAAATGCACTTCCTACATGAAATCATAAAAAACTCATTGGTACTTTAAAAAAAGAACCCGGAACCATAAACACACACACGCACACATATCTAATCTGACAGATCGACCTGTCATTAAAATCGTATGTTACATCCATATGCAGCCACAAAAAAACAAAACACAACGGACAAAACAATTAGCCTGGCGATAAAATGGAGGAATTACTCATAAATAAATGTTTGCGTTACCTTTTTATTTACCGACTGATAAGAAGTTGAGTGTGTTGGTACAGACGATCCTCCTCCGCTTTTCAGTGGGAATTTTTCCATGTCTTACTTACACTGACCCTACACAGGCACACAAATAAAATCAAATTATTTTCAACCAAGAAAATAATGACAGCTTACTTTTTTTAATTACATAAAAATGTGGATTTACAATTTTACTGTAATTAGTGGTGGGATTTGAGTGAAAGTTGGGCTGTTGTAATAAAACGAATTGCGAAGCTGTAAAAGTGCTTCGGTTTTAGTTTCAAACGAAGGGATTAATATTTACTTACCATGTTTTTTTTTTGTCGGTGGGCTTCGCTATTTTTAAGATCTATCTGTCATCTGCGTAAAAAGCGATTTTGGATTATTAACAACACGGTAGGAATTTATTTTGCCAACACTGGAAAAACTCGGTGTTTTCTTAACAATCTTCAGCAATCACATGATTTTTAGGTTGGTATTAGCCTTGAAGCTCAAAATATTTAATAAGAGATGGCGCTAGCGATAAAAATAAAGAAAACTGTACTGTCTCTTTAATTATTGAGCACGTTCATCAAAATGTTCAACATTCAACATGTTTATGATGTATGTTGGTACCTAATGAACGGTACTTTAGTCGGTCTATTTCGTACGATTGCAAAAATCCCAAACACGTTTACGATTAACAATTCGGTCATAAGAGAATTTTACAACAGTTGGCAGTAAACTCCCAACTGTTGTCTTTGATAAACGGGCCCAATGTTGGTGCACCTGCATTTTAGTATTTTTTTCGCAGCTCAGTTGGTAGCTCAGCGAACTCATATACGCTTATAATTTACCGATTCTATTCAAGAATACTTCGATATCCTCTCAATCAATCAATAATGTTTCTTTATCCCGAAAATGTCCAATTATTTAATTTTAAAGTTTGACAAATCACACGTGTTTGACAGATTTTCAACCAGAACCTGTTTTACACCGCAGAAATTTATTTAAAGAGTGATTAAAACTCAGACCAAAAATAGTCTATTCAAACTGATTGGATGGAAATGAGTTCATACAAGAACAACTTTTATTACAAATTTTGTGTTTTTAGGCTAAACGCCTAAGGAGAATTATTACAATTTATAATTCGATTCAGTAGAATTTACCTATATGGAGTTGCCAGACATGACAAAGTTGGCGGCAGTGGTTTGCAGCATAACCTCAAAATTGTCTGTGACATAACCTATAAATATAAATCATCTTGCGAAGCAAACGTTTCTGGATGGTTTCTTAAATAAATAACTCAATTTAAGCATACATTTCCTTACATAGGGTTAATAGGATAAGCTGAAAATGGATGAATTATCAATTTATTACCAGCAAGCGAACTCTGATGTAAGTGAAAATCATAATTTAAAAAAAATCTGGTTGGCCTTTAACTATGTTTTTCGTACTTATTCTATATTCATTCGTGTTACAGTATATGTAACTAAAAATTAAAATGAATTAATACTAGAATAATTCCAATTCAAAAATATTTGATTTTGAGAAAATAAGCTTACGCTTCTTATAGTCTGCACATTTTGAACATAATATATAAAATTACGAAAATGTTTTTTGTAGTTGTTTCAATGGATATTTATTGTCTTATCAATTAAGACACATCATTTGCATTTCACACGAAAAACATTATTGCAATTAATACAGTTAAATTATTATTTATTTAAATATTGTTAATTACTTATGTTTCACTCAAAATCTATATGTAACTAAAAATAAAAAGGAATTAACCAGATTTTAATTAAACTTTACGTAACTCTGATGATCATTAATTTATGGATGGAAGCAATAAACCACTTTTAATTTTGTTTATATAAAACTTTATATTATTTAAATAAAAATAAAAAGGAATTAACCAGATTTTAATTAAACTTTACGTAACTCTGATGATCATTAATTTATGGATGTAAGCAATAAACCACTTTTAATTTTGTTTATATAAAACTTTATATTATTTAATGGATTGCATCAGGAGTGTGGATTTCATTACGATAGTGGTAATTTTAGGAGGCGCAAGTGAATAAACTCCTCGAGGATATCATGGAGCTCCGCAGTGCGATAGCTAACAATATTTCGGGGCCCCAGGAGAGTCCCGAAGTCGTGAAGCTTGGCTTGGAAAATACCAAGTTAAAGCATCGATTGGCGATTTTAAAACGTGTAAGTATTAAAACTCGACTTGCCAATGCACAGTGGTAAAATTGTAGTGGGCAAAGGAATGGGTGCACTCGATAGGTTCATGGAGAGTTCGGGCTCAGTCTCGCTCATGTTTGTTTTCCGCTCCTTCACTGCACATCTATCCAACTTAAATTTTCCGACATAACTTTAATTAATATGAAAATTTGATTCCATCAAGAATGTAGCACAAGAGGTATATTATTAGGGCTCTTTACTGACTGGTCACTGCGGGCTAAACGCACACCTATACAGGATGGGGATAGTTGACTCTCCATCCTGCAGAGGGTGTAACATGGAAGACGAGACTGCCGGACACATTCTCAGCAATTGCCCGGCACTCTCGTTAACTAGAGGCTTCTTACTGGGTGAAAGATGGCCTACATAAGGGATCTACCCACCTCGGCTTTACTAGACTATCTAAACCAGGTAGGCTGGCTGAGCTGAGGCTGGGTAATCGACGAAGGAACCACAATGGGCCTAATGTGGCAGTGCAGTGCAGTGCAGAAATGTGCACTCCCAAAGAACCAGAACCAGGGCGTTACACGTGCACTCTTTCGTCGACAATTGAACGGCACATGCCGGGGAGTCGACCAAAAGTGTACGTGTAAATGCAAATTTTGCGTCGAGGAAAGTAAAAACTTCACGTGTGAATGCCACTACGTCGAGGAAACAGTGGAGTGTGTTTAATTTCGCATCACGGTTTTGCCTGGACGAATGAACGGCAACATGATGGAAACGCCACTCGCCACGCAAGAGTCGAAGAAAACTGGGGCGCTTAATTTCGTTCCACTCTTTCGTCAAGGATTCAACGACTCCTGAACGGTGTTTAATCCTCGACGCAAAAGTGGGGTTGAAAAAGTACATCTTTTAGCTGGCGAACCACGCTTTCCTCGACGCAGAAATGCAGGCAAGAGCTCCGTGTAAATGTCGACGAAAGAGTGTACGTGTAAAGGGTCCTATTAAGTGAAGAGTTCTTTAAATGACAAATTATTTAATTTAGCAAACTAAACATCAAAATTCATCGCACAGGCTATAAAAGATGCAGAGACGAAACGCAAATCGCAACCCGCCAACGGCATGGTCAGCATCACCGAGAGCTTATCCGCACTCTTCTCCACCGCTATAAGAACCGCAATCACCGATTTGGCCGACCCGCCCGTGGTCATAGCTGTCTCGGGCAAAGATCCGAAGTTCGGCGATTACCAGTGCAACTCGGCGATGCCCATCGCCAACGCCTACAAACAGCTCGGTAAGAAAGTCTCGCCGGTCGAGATTGCCAAGAGGATTTTGGCCGTTGTGCCAGCACATCCGCTCGTGGAGAAAATGGAGATTGCCGGGCCGGGATTTATCAATATTTTTCTGAGCCGGCAGTACGGGCTGGGCGTGTTGAAGGAGATTTTCGAGAAGGGAGTGCAACCGCCGCCGCTTGAAAAGAAACAGAGGGTGTTGGTGGATTTTTCTTCGCCGAACATCGCTAAGGAGATGCACGTGGGTCATTTGAGGTTAGATAATAATCATTATAATTAGTATTGTATAATTGATAATTGAGATGCACGTATACATGCGCTATATTAATGTATTTATTTACTGATCTGCAGACCCGTTGGTAAGTGATTTTTGAGAGTGATTTACCCCAGTTTACATCATGTGTGCTTCTGCAGGTGCCTTAGCCTAAGACACGACAGTCTCCGAAAGTTGAGGTTGTGTTGAGAATAGTGATGTAAAATGCGGGCATATGAGGGAAACTGTTCGGAGGGGAATCATTTTAAAAAGTAAGATTCTCTTATGGACACGAAATTCAAACAACGCAATAAGGATACCCGATTACACAGTATTCGGTTTCAGCAAAAATACACCTGCGATGATTCCCTTCGAACGAACAAACCAGACCATCATTCTACCGCAAATTTAGCGAAATACGCTGCCTCAGGTTGCGATCACACTTCGTGCACACAGACCTCGCATGCCCCACCGAACAGTTTCCCCCGCATGCCTGCATTTTACATCGCTAGTTGAGAATAACCCGCTCGTGTGTGTTTCTTGCACAGACCTCTAATCACTTCTCTTCTACGGAAGTGGTGCTGTTCGCATCTCAATAAGAATTCCAGTTAGAAGACAATACAAGAAATGAAGATACTGTGTCTCTAAATTGTAAAAGTGATTTTTGGCGACCGTTTGTCTAATACATCAGACAACACTGCTAGTAACACCTTTTTTTTAGATCGACAATAATCGGTGACAGCATATCTCGTCTCCTGGAGTTCTTAGGGCACAATGTTCTTCGAATAAATCATGTGGGTGATTGGGGCACGCAGTTCGGTATGCTGATTGCACATTTAAAGGACAAGTACCCCAACTATTTGAACGAGTCGCCGCCCATCGGCGACTTACAGGCGTTTTACAAGGAGTCGAAAAAGAGGTTCGACGAGGACGAGGAGTTTAAGAAGCGGGCGTACGCCAGCGTCGTCAAGCTGCAGGCCTTCGACCCTGACCACACCAAGGCGTGGAATTTGATCTGCGACGTCTCTAGAAAGGGTCAGTACGAATTTTATCGCTTTTTGTACTGCAAATTTGAGAAAATTATATTATACATGTTATAAAATTGTTAAAGTTTATGTTGGAGTGTTGGCATTACAGGTTCTGATAGCTGTTTAACAAGTGTTTTCCACTCCCAGGCTAAGCATGAAGTAACATTTCGAGTTTAGAAAAGCCTGAAAATTTGGATTTTCAGGCTTTCCTAAACTTGAAATTTTACTTCATGCGCCACCGGTATGAAACACTAATTTCAAGCAAAGTTTAACATATACTAGTAAGTCTCAACATTTAAAATTGAAGTATTCCATTACTCATTCAAAAACGTATTCAAATCATTCAAACACTTAGATATTTTTTTCTATAAGTACTGTTTTTTGTTATATATGTATATTCTAGTGTAATTTGTAGCCACTAAAAGTAAATAATTTAAATATTTGTATCGTACGTTCAATTAAAAAAAACCACCTCTAGAGGGCCATGGAAAATATTATAGGTTGGCAACTCTGAAATTTTATATTACAATTATGTCTGATGTTTTATGTGTCAATTCATAACTTAAATTTTAAAAAAAGATTAAATCATGGCACTCTAGAGTTTTTTTTGATTGAACATACGATATATTGGAACATTTAAATATGTAAAAAATGTAGTAATTGAAATTATATTTGAATATTCGATTATTCATATTTGAATCTCAGCCTTACTTTAAATAGTTATACAACACAAACAATAGCATGATATGGCTGTTTTTTACGATATTTGGGCAGTGGATGTATATATTTGAGGGGGGCCAGAGTGACCTCTAAGTGGGCCAGAGGTCTCTCTGGCCCCCCTCAAATATATACATCATCCTCATTCAGGCATACTATTTAAATTTACAATTATACAAATATTTAGAATTACATTAATGTATTAGTACGTCCGTCTAAACTCTTGACCATTGGTCTTTTTGCCCTTGGCCCTATTAAAGATTGGTTGTCGATACGGCAGCCGCGCCCACCTAGGCCAAGTTTTAGGCCCATTGTAGTGCCTGCCTCCTGATGGTTAGACCCACTCCGCACTATTGGCAATTGCCAATATTTGTGCGACGGACCAGTCCCATCAGAGTCCTTTGCATTTGGAGGGGTTGGTTTTCTCTTGACATAATATCCCTCGGCCCTATAATATTCTATATTTTATCTGCGGCTCCCAAGAAATCCCCTGTGGCTCCCAAGAAATCTTCTGTGGCTCCCAAGAAATCCCCTGTGGCTCCTAGGAAATCCCTTGTGGTTCCTAAGATATTCACTGTGGCTTCCCAAAGGGGCAATTTGCCCCACATTGAGATAACGATTGAGGTTATATGCTTTAGAATAAAAAAATATCCGTATGTTTCTGTTTGTTGTTATCAGAATTCCAAAATATCTACGATCGTCTGGAAATAAAAATCACCGAAAGGGGCGAGTCGTTCTACCAAAACCGCATGCACTCGATCGTCAAACACCTCACCGACAACAACCTCCTCGAGGAGGACGAGGGCCGCAAGGTGATGTGGGCCGAGGGAGTCACCATCCCCATGACCGTCGTCAAATCCGACGGGGGCTACACCTACGACACCTCCGACCTAGCCGCCATGAAACACCGCCTGGACGAAGAAAAAGCAGACTGGATAATCTACATAACGGACGCTGGTCAAGCCACGCACTTCGATTTAGTCTTTAAATGCTCTGAGAAGGCCGGGATTTTGGATAGGAAAAGGAAGCGAGTGGATCACGTGGGTTTCGGCGTTGTTTTAGGCGAGGATAAGAAGAAGTTTAAAACGCGCTCGGGGGATACGGTCCGCTTGAACGATTTGCTTGACGAGGGGCTTAAGCGCTCTTTGGAGAAGTTGATTGAAAAGGAGAGGGATAAGGTTTTGACTCCCGAGGAATTAAAAGCCTCGCAGGAGGCGGTAGCCTACGGTTGCATTAAATACGCCGATCTAAGCCACAACCGCATCCACGAATACGTCTTTTCCTTCGATAAGATGCTCGAGGATAAAGGCAATACAGCCGTTTATCTACTCTACGCTTACACACGAATACGCTCGATAGCCCGCAACGCCAACATCTCCGCCGAGGATTTACAAAAGCTATCGAAAACCGAGTCGATTTCGCTTGAACACGACAAGGAGTGGAAGCTGGGGAAAGCCCTGATGAAATTTCCGGACGTTTTGTTGAAGATTACCAACGATTTGTGCCTGCACCATTTGTGCGAATACCTGTACGAGATATGCACGTGTTTCTCGGAGTTTTACGATAATTGCTATTGCATCGAGAAGGATTCCGAGGGGAAGATTGTGAAGATACATCACGGGAGGATTTTGCTGGCCGAGGCGACGGCACGCGTTATGGCTAAATGTTTCGATATTCTGGGGCTGAAACCTGTTTCGAAAATGTAGTTTTTTGAGAATGAATAAATGTTTTTATCACAATTTCAATGCCTTCATTACAATTTCAATGTTTTTATAATCGGATCGGTCATTTTGGGAAGAGGCTATCTCGGTAATTTCAAAATCTTCATTTCAATTAAAAACTGTTCCATTTATTATTAGTTAGATCAACGCAGATTTTTTTACGTTTAAAAAGTATCATAGCATAGTATAGTCAACATTTTACCGTTGACGTCACAAAAAACAAAATGAAATGCAAAAGTCTGTGCCAGTTTTTTATTTTTTACAAATTGTCAGTGAAAAGTCAAATTTTACTGAATTAACATAATTAGAAAAATAGAAAGATATATATACTGGGAATTTTTCTTTTAAGTATACATACGGTGTAAATGTTCCGACATTCGTTGTTTTTATAAAAGAGTTCAATTTGAAGCTTTAAACGAGTGTTTTCCACTCCCAGATGAAGTAAAATTTCGTAATTTTACTTCATGCGCCACGTGTATATAACAATGGTTTTAAATACAGTTCCAAATGTACATTTTTAGCATATTGCAAACTTCGTAATATTTTAGTGTTTTATACACCCTCATGAAGTATAATTTCGAGTTTAAAAAAGCCTAAAAATTTGGTTTGGTTCAGTAAAAATTGTTGGTGGTGGATTTCAAGCGCTTTTCACGGACGTTTAAATATTTGACGATTTTTTCACTTTCCCTCATATGTAATACGAAGGGAAAGTATTGTTTTCGCGAAAATTATTTTAATACTGCTGTCACACAAAAAGTATTAAAATTGCCTATAAGGTCGATTGATTTAACGAAGTCGACCTCGTATTATTTATTTTAAATTGGCTCTTACATAGGAGATTTCCACACGTGATTGTAGCAATCAAGGTTATTAGCGTATAAGGTTGGCTTAATTTAAACCGAGACGACCCTTTTTTACAATTACCTTGATTTTGTGACGTCACATGTGGATTTCCTCACGTGATGTCAAAACCAAGGTCTTTACTGTATAAGGTCTGTTCGGTTTAAACTGAGCCAACCTTATGCAGCAATGACCTTGGTTTTGACGTCACGAGAGGATTTACGCGCATGACGTCATCAACCAAGGTCATTACTGCATAAGGTTGGCACAGTTTAAACCGAGCAGACCTCGTATTTTTAATTACCTTGATTTTACGTCACATGAGGACTTCCACGCGTGACGTCGATAATCAAGGTAATTAACCATGTCGGCTCGGTTTAAACTGAGACAACCTTGTTAGTTTAATTACCTTGACTCAATGGGTGCATTCATCACAAAAATATACTCTAAATATGTTTTGATTTTTTTTCCGCTTTACATTGCTATCAAGTGAACCCTACTCTGCCAATCCTATTTTATACGCTTGCAAAAAATGAACGTGTTTGCTGTAGACATAAAATTCCCCGCGGGCATAAACTCCCATTAGTTTATCTCGTAAAAGCGCCAATTGAACGTTATCAATGCAATTACTGAAAAAGATTAATGTAAAGACTTTTTTTTATTACATAATGTTTATTATCAATACACTTCCTACAATTAATATTCTAAACTTAAATTTACTTTCGGAATTCTCAAGTCAGTCAAAATAATAGGAAATTAATCTACTCTCCTCTTCTTAACTAACGATCCAAGCTGTGAAAATAAGAAAACATTAAAATAATTTCATATTAATTTGTTATAGTGTTGTGTGTTGGCGAAAATTCTCGACACGTTCTCTGTTACCGAAATGGCGAAACATAGAGAACGTTCTGTTGGGGAATGACCAAAATAATTTCATGCCTCTGCTCGCTGTTTTCTCGCAGACTAGATTCGCCGTCATCAATTATCCTCCTCGCTCACACTTGCATTCTTTCTTTTTTTTTTTTAGCTAACTCAGGCTATCGTTTTAAAGGAGTATAATTAATATTAAATAAATATTAATTTTTTAATTTAGGTGACTCAGTGAGATACACGCTGTTTGTTTTGGAGTTATTACATTACATAAACGAGGATAAATGATGATGGCGCATTCAGCCCGCGAGAAAACAGCGAGCGGAAGCATGTAAATTATCGAGGTCATTCTCCAAGAGAACGTTCTCTATATTTCGCCGTTTCGGTAATAGAGGACGTGCTCGAGAATTTTCTCCAACTCACAACACTAATGTTACCGTCTATTATTACAGGTGTATATTTTTATTCCTTATTGAAAAAAGAAACTTTTCTCTGATTTAAGGCCAGTTGCACCAAACACGTTGAACTAGTTCAACTCTGAACTCGAGTTCAAAGTGACTAGAACAATGGGAACTGTCATATTGAACTTAACTTTAGCTTAAGCGTACAATGAAACTTATTTTCAACAGGCAATAGAAAGCCTCAACAGATTCATTACACTGTATACACAAGAAATGTTAGTTTATTTCTCTCTTCTGTAAATAATATATTTAAAATACTTACAAGATCTGAAATAGCGGGCAAGTTATTAGTTTGATCCCCAGCGCCCGTGTTAATATTCTCCTGTTTATCCCCCCGACTTCCACCACCTTTTATATTACGGTGTTGCGGAAATGTTGGCATCAGTTTAGGATCACAAGCTACAACAATATTATATATTTTTGACTCGTCTTACAGTACAAATTGTATATTTTAAACGATAACAGATTGTTAGCTTTTGGTTCATAACAAAAATCGAAATCAAAAAATTTCTTACGCTGTGGAGCTTCCTTGAAATAGCTGCTTTGCAAACACTCCTCGGCCGTCGCCCTCTTCCTCGGATCGTACATAAAGAGGAAGTTTAATAAACGCAGACCGGCGGCGGAGAGCCACGGGAATTTCTGCTTTAGATTGTTGTAAGGCTGCTGTTTGAGAGAGTAGTTTTGTAGGGCGGGTAGGTTACTGAATCCGGGCCAAATCGCGTCGGAAGGTGTTCCTAAATAATAACATACGGTTAAGGGAAAAAAAAATGTTGCTTGCATTGTCGGACAAACTTTACCTAATAAATCAACAATCAATTCGAGCTGTTGAATCTCCGTCCTTCCGGGCAAAAGAGGCTTGTGCCCCAACAGCTCGCCCAAAATACACCCGGCCGCCCACATGTCGACACTGGTCGTTTGCGTCGGGGCCTGCAGCAACAATTCCGGTGCTCTGTACCACAAAGTGACCACATGCGGTGTCATCGGGCGGAGTGGCACTCCAAACCATCTCGCCAATCCGAAATCAGCTAAAAATATTTAATATGTTAACATTTTATGGTTCCACTTTAACATCATATGAATATAGGAAATATCTCAATCAAATTTAATTTGTTTAACTTACAGGTATTATCATTTATTTAACATATAGGTTTTTAATTAATTTTCAGATGACAACATGTCCAAGTTTTCTATTTGACATTTTTTTGTTAACACTTTGACGCTGGTGTTTCTAATCTCATGCTATTTTACATAAGTTTATCGAATTTTTCACATATAGTTGCTTAATTGTTGCCATGAATACCTTCCCTTTGGCAATGTCATAAATCACACTCGAAATTAATTTACAAAATGTTCCTAATTTTTTAGAGGAACGCTCTAGAATAGTGGACGAGGCCTTAAAATGATACTACGGATGTGGCATTGACAATTTTCAGGATAAAACAGTGCCTTGATTAAACACAGTGGCAACAAATGTGTTATTCTTTTTGATTGGTTGTTAGTAGTTCGGACCAAAAATGGCGGACAAACAGCGGCGTAGCTATGAAGTCTAAAGATGGTCACAGCAATTCCGTCTGAAGGTTGTGCTTTATTTTACTTAAACCAAAATCGTATCTCAAAAACTCGCGAAGGTAAATAGAATCAACCTTAACACGTTAATTTGAGGTAATAACCATCATATGTTTCTTTTTCAAAATTAAGGAAATAGCTCCCGCCCATGGATGACGCTCCAAGTGAAAGATGAAAACCCTCGCTGTCACAATTGAATATCCGATGTTCGTATTATAACCTATTCTCTTGATTAATATTGCCTCATCATGTCGAATCAGAGGAAATTGTCGCCACTGTGTTTAATTAAGTCACTGTAGTGTGGCCCAGCACGCAGGGTTCGAGGCCAATTTTTCTCATCAGTCCCATCCGTCAAAGAATTACAATAAAATGCATGTACAACCGGTTGTACACGCCGGCATCAACGTGTTGAATAAAAACTTACCAGTAAGACTATTTGTTGTAGATTGCGTAAAGAATTGCACGTTTAATGCTATGAAGTATTCTATTATTATAAATTTCATATATGCTTATGTAAAAACCAACCTATTTTAACACAGCCCTTATCCGTCATGAGCAGATTGGAGACTTTGAGATCTCGGTGCACAATGAAATTGTGATGCAGGTAACGCAAACCTCTCAGCACTTGAAGCATTATGCATTTAACTTGGGATTCAGTGAAAGGCGTCTGCATGTTGTCCAAGAGGGACGCTAAATCCTGTTCACAATACTCCATCGCAAGAAATATGCTAAAACGATGATAATAATAAATTACTTTATTGATAGAAACTATAAATAAATAACATTTATTGTATCAAAATACTGCACAATTGTGAAAGCAATTCAAGCTTCGTAAGCTTACCAGGATGGTAAGCATCGAGCTTTGCATCATGTTAAGTTTCGGTTGCAGCGTGTCGAGCATCGCAGTTAATATTTTGAGGTTATTCTGAAATGTCTTCATCAAGAACAGCTCATCTTATATTTTAATCAAGTTATTTTGAGGTTATTCTGAAAGATCAACTGTAACGCTCGAGGCAACTCTAACAAGACACAACGCAAACACGAGGCAAAACTCGACGCTTGCCACTCTAAACAGACCTTAAGTTAAGGTTACATTCCTACTGCACACAGTTAAAAAAAAATCTGTTTCCCCCATTTTGTTACGCAAGGTTCAATACATATCTCTGTAAAAGAACATTTGTAAAATATTATGTTATAACAACGCTGGAACCGAAGTCCTAACATACAAATTTTACATGGCCCAAACCCCCTCTTAAGATAAAAGAAACACTCCCTTTATATATTTCTCATTGAAGTTCACTTGGTTTATATTATGAAAAATAAAAATAAAACATACCTCTCCAAACTTTTCCCAACAACAACCTCTTTCAACTGGACAATATTTTCATGTCTGCAATTTAACAAAATCTGAATTTCCCTTAAGCTACTGATCGTCACGCCGTCACGCTCCAAGTCCATCCTTACTTTCTTCAGCGCCACAATTTTATCTGATATCGTGTCCTTCGCTCTATCTATAAATTTTTGAAATTAAATAACAACTCATACTGATTTTTTTTCCTGTAGTAAACACACTTTGAATGGTGTGTTTATTAAAACCAACGCCGTAGCTAGAAATATTGTTTTTGCTCTTTCAGGGCCGCTTCTACATACAAAAAATTAACATTTTGAAAATGTTGGGGGGGTTTGAACCCCTATATCGCCGCCCCCCTGGCTACGGCCTTGATTAAAACCTCACATAATGAAAAATACAACCTCATACAAACCTCATTTCAGATGTGGTTAAACTGTTGTTTCCAGAAAGAAAGGATTATTATTTTATTTTTAATAAAAGGAAGGGTGATGGGCGGGAAGTCGGGTTGGGTGATGAGATGTATTTAGAGGAGTTGACTTTAGGCAGTTAGCCATTCAGTCACGACTAAATTTTGTTAATTATATTTCTATTTGAAATAAAACAACGCAGTTGGGAGGGTTTCACTTTTATTGTTGAACACTGCAGTGTTCAACAATAAAAGTGAAACCCTCCCAACTGCGTTGTTTTATTTCAAATAGTATTATGGAGTTTCATCATGTATCCGCCTCATCAATTAAATATTTAATTATATTTCATTTTTAATGAAAATATGGACAACACAAATAACAACACCCATGGAATCTGGGACGAATATTTCTCGTCAGAAAAATGTTCTGCCCCGGGCGAGACTCAAACTCGCATCCGGCGGTGGACTACCAGATGAAATCAACACTTTAACTGCTCGGCCACCGTGGCCCCAGGAAGGATTATTATATAATGAAAAACTTCGTTAAAATTGTAATTGAAAAACCGGCTTCCTTCAATTGTTCTTTAGCAATTATTTACTAAGGCTGGCAAACATCAAAACGGTCTAACTGGCAGCGGCAGTCGCGATCGGGGCGGCGATCTACCCAACCCATGGAAATCAATGACAAAACGCAAATACACACAATCTTTTTTTTGACAATTGCGAGCAATGCAGCGTTCTGATCTACGACGACAGTTAGATGCGACAAGTTGCGTTTGCCCACGGCGTTCTGTATGAAATACGTATTATTTATCGCAACCACCACTGCCAAAAATATCTTTGTAAGTATGCGCTGTTTAGATCGATACCTCATCCGCCACAATCTCCAATCACGACCGCCTTGGTTTGCGCACTTCTTTATGTAACACTTTGACTGCCGCACAAGTGAAAAAAAGTTGCATGTACTCTAGGCACTGCGCGAGTTATATATGATTCCGCAGTGGATTCGGTTCCAAAGCATAAAAAAGTAGTGCGGTTACACGGCGCCTTTGCTAATATTCATTAAGTAATGAATAAAAAAGTCACAGTTAATCAAAGTAAAGAAAAAATATTCAACGTACAAACAATTCCGTAAGTGCCTTCTCCGATCCTGTTCAGCTTCTCGAATTCCGAAACAAAACGACATCGCCCCAACTAAAAAATAATACAACAATACATACAAGATATTAAACCTAATTATACAACAGATTGTTCAGCTTGAACGGGCACCTATCTGAATCACACAGTTTGTTTTCTGTATTTTATCTTAGAAGCTACAACTCAATATTAAATTATTCTTTAATTTTGCAGGCATTCACTTCGTACATTAGTACATTTTCGATTTTGATATAAAGAAAACACTTAATTTTAATTTACACTTGGTTTGATGATTTAAACTAGTCACACAAAAAAGTATAAAAAGTGAAGGCCCTCCGTAGACGCAGCGTGTCTCGAAGCGACAAATTGCATTGGTATTGCGAATAGCCCCCCAGGGCTGATGCAACTTGTCATAGGTAAGAAGTCGCTCTGAAATTACATCATTTTTGGAAGAATTTACTAAACTGTACAGAGTAAAATGAAGTCATTTTGGTGCAAGTTCTCACCGATGACAAATTGCATGGGTGCTGTGAATACGGGCCCAGGAGTCAAAATAAATTAAAATCCTATATTTTATGTAGCTGTCAAACAAACTTGAATTGTGTGCGGAGGACGTCCCGCTTGTGTCGCATAGTTCATATCTGAAGCACATAATACTTTGACTTACACTTCGAGTACCAATTAACCCACGTACTGACGGCCTAAGTGTTTTCTTTAAATCATATTTATTCAATTATTATTGAACATTAAAATTAAACTCACGATATCACTTTCTGGAATAGCCATAATTTTCCCTGTTTTAAAAGACGTGAGTATCCCCTTTTTCGTGATGGGGGCCGAAGGCTCCATCCCGTTTTCGTTCATCTTTAGTGCAGGAGCTGTAAACAAAAAGTTTGAGGTTGTGTCGCGCCGAGATTTCTTTCGCCTTTAGAAAGCACTTACATTTCCCCAAAATATCCATATTTCTGCGTAAATACGGAATGTGAACGCGATTTACAACTTATCTACACTTAATTAAAGAAAATATTTGCACTTTTAAACTGATTTTGAGAAAAAGTCACCTTTTTCTGCCAAACACAAACACGACGGGTAAAAGGTGTGTTCCAGGATGATACACATGGAAAACAATATTAAATTTAGTACATGCACAGTCATTTTTTTAAAATGAAGCTTATATAAATGTTATTAACTGTTTAATTAAGATTGATTTTAAACAATATATGAATATGTTTCGATCTGATTCGACTAATACATAAAAAAAGCAAAATAAAAATTACTTGGCAACGTGCTGGAACAAGCATTACCATCAAATAGACGTTTAAAGACACTTTTGAGATTCCACCAGCGACGGCTCGAAGCCTAACTTCAGGGTAGGCCAAAGCGCCAAAGCACACAAAATTTGAGGTTGGGATCGCGCTTTATAAATACAAGGAATTGCACCAGACCCAGTCGACTTCATATGATTCTGTAAGTTCACATATATAGTTGACCGACCCACTCGATGGGAGGGCGCATATGTCGGAATTTCAATTTTCCCGCAAATTCTAACGTGGGCTCTAGTTTTCAATCAACAGCTGTCAGTACCGAAGAGACAAAAATGCCGATGAGACGAAATCGTCTCGAGATGAGCGTTAATAAATATAAATAATTACACCGTAAGTATATATATTATTTTTAAATTTTAATCTATTGTGTATTATTTTAAATAAGTCTACAGTTAAAACAAATTTTGTGGGCTTTTCTAAACTCGAAATTTTACTTCATGCGCCACGCTTATAAAACACAGATTTCAAGTGAACTTCGAATATACATAAATTTCACGATATTTTACTGTTTTATACGCGTGGCGCATGAAGTAAAATTTCGAGTTTAGAAAAGCCCAGAAAATTTGTCTCGGGTCGCGGCGCGACCCACGACAAATGTTCACGGGGCTTTTCTAAACTCGAAATTTTACTTCATGCTTAGTCTGGGAGTGGAAAACACTCGTTTCAAGCTGCAAATTAAACTCTTTTGAAAAACAACGAATGTCTGAAAGTTTACAGGTTATGCATGTCATTTCTAAGATGCATTTTTTTACGAACTGCAGCGATTTTGCTGAGAAGTGAAATGTAATTCACAAACTGTGATGAAGTTTTGACAAATGTAGTGGTATATAGGGAAATGTATTTGATAAATGGGAAATATATTTGAGATAAATTAAGGGATGAATATTCGACATAAAGTGAAATGCAATAGAAAAACTCTGTAATACCTTTTAAAATATACATTTAACATGTTCATTATGTCCTTGTTATTTCTCGCATCGCACGGTAATTTAATACCGTGTGGTGTTCCCCGCACCGCACCCACCATTCAATGTTTTGACCCTCTGCACCGCGCACCCCACTTAGGAAGCCGTCCGCCCACTCTCCGCGACGGTTGACGTAATTTGCGATTGCAGCGCTGCCCCATCGAGTGGGTCGGTTAACTAAAATCATGATACGTGGAGCCCTCTAGGAGTTATCAATCTAATTTAATCTATGAATTGCACAACAAAGTCACCTTTGAATAACGGATACATACTACCTTGGGTCTCTGGTCGACCCTGAAATTAGGCTGCGAGCCATCGCTGGATTCCACACAAGTTAATAAACCTAATCAAGCCTTAAAACTATGTATAATTATGTAGAATATTTTGAACTTCACCTAAAATCAGTGATTTATACGCGTATAGTAAAATTTCGAGTTTAGAAAAGCCTTTTCTGTACTCGAAATTTTACTCCATACTTAACCTGGAAGTGGAAACACTTGTTTAAAGCCTTAAATTGAACTCAATCTACAGTTAATTTTTTCATTGGCCAGTTATTTAGCCACTTCATGCACACATTAATTTTGAAATTCTGACAATATTTTTGAATTTCTGGTCAACAAATAATCACATTATTTTTGATAAAAATGTAGTTCGAAGCGAAAACAAGCAGGTAAAATTTGTTGAGGAGATATAACGGCGTCCGTGATAGACACGAGCGAGTGTAAAATTGCCAGTAAGCAACGCCCGTGACAGACACGAGTATGTACATGAAGAGGTTAACGCAGGTGTTTGAATTTTCTTCAATTCTTCCCAAGTTCTATCGTTACGCCACTGGAAAATCTAGGGATATTATTTAATACTTTACGCATCCAGGGGATTTCATTTTCGCAATGTTTAATCTACACGTCATTGTAGGTTGCGCATCTATTGCAAATTTATCTGTGACATAACCTCTTCAAGTGGTTTCAAAATTTCAGTTTTGATTTCAATTAAAATCACTTAGAAAAAGTATGAACAGCATCGGCGAGGCTTGCAATGAACTCAAGAAGGAATACGACGCCTGCTTCAACACCTGGTTCTCTGATCAATTCCTGAGGGGCAACACCAACGATGCAATGTGCGCACCGCTGTTTAAGGTTTATCAGGAATGTGTTAAGGTAAGCTTCCCTTTACGTTGATAATAATGAAATTAATTAATAGAAACCACAAAGGGAATTAATAGAATTGTTGGTGTTTTTATAATTAGAGGTGCTTCACAGTTTAGTGAAAATGGGCCCGTTCATTAGAGACAACAGTTGGAAGTGTACTGCCAACTGTTGGGGAATTCTCTGATGACCGGATTGTTAATCGTGTACTTGTTTGGGATTTTAGCAATCGTACTAAAAAGACCAACCGGAGTACTGTTCATTAGATACCAATATACATTCCAAACACCCCAAATCCCCCTCCTCTGGCTACGGCCTTGTGTGTGCAGCTTACTAAATAAAAATAGTGAAGTAAAGAATCGGCATTTTCATATACAATTTCATAATTTTAAAATACATAAGTAATCTATTGAATTGAATAAATTTGAGTGTGAATGTGTATTTTAAACCTCACTCCGCTCCGCGCCTAAATCCAAATTTTCAGGCTTCTCTAAACTTGAAACTTTACTTCATGCTTAATCTGGGATTGGAAACTCGTGTTGAAAAACAGAATAAAATACCAATTATGGCGATAATTTATTTGTACTGTATTGTATTTACTAAGAGCGAAATATTAAAATTGTACAAAGCTTAACCAAGGATTGAAAACCTACGTTTTTAAACAAAATAAAACATTTCTCTTCTCTTCTTCTGTGTACTTAATGGCCTTGGCAAGTGGGCCCTGTTGACCAGTCACAGCAATTTTAAATAATTTAATAAATAGAGTTTTGCTATCCCCGTGGAATGGAAAGAGATTTACGGAAAATACACACGTGGTCGTAAGGATGGGTAATAAATGAATGGATTTTCAACATGGGGTGATTGTAAAGGATGAAATAGATAGGATGAAAAAGGATTTGTCAAACAACCACGTGTGGGCCAAACGTGAGCAGGGTTCTGGTTCTGCAGCCCTCGATGTTATTAGCCATTACTCTGGTGGTGTGGACTCGTTCGAGTCAGAAAGGGAGGCGTCGGTCATTTCTGACGTTAGAGGGGTCCAGAACTTACGGTCAAGGACGTTTCATCGCCGCCGATTCATCGCCGCCGTTTCATCGCCGCCGTTTCATCGCCGGGCTAGTTCATCGCCGGCCGTTTCATCGCCGGGCCAGTTCATCGCCAATATTTTTATAAAATAAATTTTGAAAGAAAGATCATATCTAATCTCCGCTAAGAATATTGACGATTATTTGGATGCCTTAGCAGCAGAAATTCCTCCAGAGTTACAACCACTGTTAAATTGGTTTGAAGATATATATATTGGACGTGAAAATAGACGCACTAAAGGAAGACAGCCTGCAATGTTTCCACTTGAAATATGGAATCTTTATGAGCGTGTATTGCACGAAGAAGACCGAACAAATAATCATGCTGAAGCTGCGCATCGGCGACTGCAAGTTGAATTAGGAGTTCATCATCCTACAGTTTGGAAATTTATTGACGCATTACGGAAAATACAAAAAGGTCGAGACACCTACTACGAACAATTAGTTGCAGGGAATGATTCACCTGTTAAACTCCGCAAATATCGTCAGGCTGATGAAAAAATAAAAAAAATTGTGTCGGATTATGATTATAGGGAGCGTATAGAATATCTTCGTGTAATAGCACACAATTACCAATTTTAATTAAATAAATGTTTTCTAGTTGTATTTAATGGAAATATGTAGATTCTAAGTTTGTTATTCTCATATTAATCAAAAATAATTTAAATGTCATATTTCCTAACCTATCCTAACCTATTCTAACCTATCCTAACCTATCCTAATCTATCCTAACGTATCATAACCTATCCTGACCCATCCAAACCTATCCTGACATATCCTATCGCAATTGGCCTGGCGATGAACTGGCCTGGCGATGAACTGGCCTAGTGATGAAACGGCCGGCGATGAACTGGCTCGGCGATGAACTGGCCCGGCGATGAAACGTCCCATCCCCCAGAACGGAACTCAATACGAGAGATGATCAAAAAGAATGGTTAGAAAATGTGCATGTTTTTTCATTGCAGGCTTTGTAACCTTACTTTTTGATCACCTCTCGTAATAACGCTAATAAATTTGTAATGTATTGTATTTAATAAAAGGGGTATATTAACATTGCAGAAAGCGATGAAAGAACATCATATCGACTTGAAAGAAGTGGAAAGAGATTTGCTCGGAACCGACCAGGAAAGGAAAGTGCCACCGAAGAGCTGACAGAGCTCTGCCGAGGAGTCCGCCTACGTGTTCAAAGCTGCATACAAGCCTTGATGCAGATAGTCCTAAATAAATACGTTTACGAGTAGACAATTAACCCATTTTTACTTACATTCAGTTGCGAAGTGCACACTCTCATTGGAAATCTATAAAAATTGTGTACAACTCTATTGCGACTCTCAATTAAAGTATGTGAATGCAATGAGCACGTTTCACTTTGTTTGCGATGCATTTCACAAAATGTATGTGTTATTTAGTTGATTTAGGCCCAGTTGCACCAAAAACGTTCAAGTTAAATCACTCGCGGTTTGCGGCTTAACTTCATGTGAGGCTCAAATCCAAGATACAAAAAGTTAGGCTGAAAGCACTACGTATCCATTTTGTTTATCAATTCTCCTTACGTCATGGAATTGCGTCATTAATACATGCGTTTAGCTGCGTAACGAGCGCACCTTTTAATTCCGACCTTGGCATTTTTGTTTGACATGAAGCTGGCAACCGGCCGCCACTGAGTTAAACCACAGTTTATATATATCCAGTTAGTCAGTCTTTGTATAAAATTTGGTAACAGCGTTTGGAGGCTGCATCCATAATCGAGACCGGTGATTGGTGTATATAGTCATCTGTCTTACTCGTACCCCACATTCTGACCATAGTCTCTCCTTTTCTAGTCGATTTCCAGTTCTCCCATAAGCATTGGCTCCCCTTGGTTAAGCTTAAGTTCAAGATGAGAGTTCGTATTGTACTAATGTCATTTTGAACTCGAGTTCAGAGTTGAACTAGTTCAACGTGTTTGGTGCAACTGGCCCTTAAATATATTAAAACATAATTTTACAGAATTGATTCCTAGTTATGAACAACTATTTGATTCAAATACATTTTAATAATTGAATGAGTTTTGGTTGTCTTTGGTGAAAACCGGATTCAGATAAATTCCACTTAAATAAGAAATATACCGATTGTTATTTTTGCTCGATGATTTTCACTTTTGTAACACAGGAGTATTTATGTATATTAAGTATATAATTAATGAATTTGTACTTATTGTAAAATAATAAAATATATAATTGTTGTTAGAATTATGTTAAAATAAACTAGATCTTTTGATATAAATAATAATAATCTTGTCTTAACTTGTATTTCCACAGGTCCCAGAAGTTCAGAGTGAGTTTATTATTATTATTATTATTATAACCCATCTTGCACTTGGGATAGTGAAAAGAGACTCAATAATCCTCGAAAAGGATATAAACGCTTTAAGTATAATCTGTTTTATTTAATATGAACAATTAAATTTAAGATTCAAAAATTTAGTGGTGTGATGCAGGTTATGCATATCAGGTTAGGACAAGGTTAATCACATGTTATGTTGTAAATCAACTTTTAATTTGTAGGTTATGTGAAGGGAAATCTGACATTAATATGACAATTCAATTGACTCACAAAAATTACTATTAAATTCTATATTCCTCCATTTTGCTTAACACTCTGTTATACAGTAACGGCAGAACATCTTTAGCCCATATGAAATCATCATGGGTGAATAAATAATTCTCCACCTTATACGAATCGACGACCACTGTGGATAACTCCGAGGCTAATCTTAAAACGCCCTTCAACAAAAAATAATTAAAATTAACAAAAGAGTAAAGTATGGATTAAATAGAACCAACTTACATTCATATTAACCCAGTTGTCTTTTCCTGAATAATACATTGCTATAGGAACTTTAACATTTTCCAAATTGTACGCCGGAGGAGTAGTATTGTTGTAAACACGTTCGTTTTCAGTCGGTGAACCGTAATCGTACTTTTGAAATAAATCTGAAATATTAAAGTTGTCGAAACTATAGTTACAATAAAAACCTCAGTTATACAAACAATGTTTAAATGCCGCGGCAGTCAAATAACATATGCAACTTTACATACACCAAATTTATATTTATTTATACACAGAGTTTTATGTAACACCGAACATTTTCATAACGAGAATTTTTCTTTGAAGTATCCACATTTTCCGATGCTCGGTATTAAAAGAATCCAATTTGAAGCTTTAAGCGAGTGTTTTCCACTCCCAGGCTAAGCATGAAGTAAAATTTCGAGTTTAGAAAAGCCTGAAAATTTGGTTTGGTCGCGTAGCGCGAAGCGCGGAGCGGCCAAACCAAATTTTCAGGCTTTTCTAAACTCGAAATTTTACTTCATGCGCCACCGGTACAAAACACTGACATATCACGAAGTTTGAAACACACCGCTAAACTTTAGATTGAATCAGTGTTTCGTACCGGTGGCGCATGAAGTAAAATTTCGAGTTTAGAAAAGCCTGAAAATTTGGTTTGGCCGCTCCGCGCTTCGCGCTACGCGACCAAACCAAATTTTCAGGCTTTTCTAAACTCGAAATTTTACTTCATGCTTACCCTGGGAGTGGAAGACACTCGCTTAAAGCTTTAAATTGGATTCTTTTAATAAACCGAGCATCGGAAAACGCGCAATGCATGCATATGGATTCTTCAAAGAAAAATTCTCGTTGTGAAAATGTTCGGCGTTACATAAGACTCTCTGTGTATAATATTTTAAGCGGTTAAATATCATATGCAACATTATGTACGCGTATTTGTGTATGTGATTTTAAGTTGCATATATTATTTCACACAAGTGTTGGTCGGCTTGTGGAATTTAGCCGTACGTTTTTTTGTGTGCATCTCGAGGTGGCGCTCGGTCACTTCTCGGAAGTCGTAAAACCAAAAACAGGAATGCGAGCAAAAACGTGCGAAAAAAATCGTTCCAAGAATTAAATTGGATTTCCGTCGATATTTAAAGGGAAGGGCGCACAGTGGGCGGAAAGAGGTGAAAAAGCGCGCATCGGATGAAAAATAAAAGGTTCACCGAATAATTCGTACGTCTAAATACCGTCTCTAGAATCATTGAGAAGTAAGATTTTCCACTAACTGATGTTTGAAACCCAAAAGTGCCGAAATAAATACTACTTTAAGTTGAAATTGGTCTGAAACTGGAATAATTCGAGAATGTGGAATATCGTTGTTTGCAGCACTATACCTTGATTTCTACCACATCTACGATAACCAATACCTTCTCTGGGATATATATATACATATTTTTCTGGCCAAAGGCTGTTGCCAACTGATACAATACAACATGCTAGTTTAGACTGTTAATTTTTTTAATCTTCCCCTGTCTAATAGCAGATCTCAAAAACTTCTCAGAACTTCTCCGCGTCACTTATATTCCGCTAAAATATGGACATTTTCCTGCGTTGTTCACATAGTGCCATCTGCAATATCCTGCAAGCTTAGAAATGGCGAATTTTTCAAAAAAAAGCAAGCAGCGAGAACTATCTTTTAAAGCTTTTACCCTATTAAGGCTCAAGCAGAACCCAGCTTATATTTAGACAAACTATCTGAATGATTCTTAACGCAACTGAAAACAAAATTACCAGTATGTTTTTGTTTGGCAAAATTAATTGTTTAAACAATAGTTAATTATACAATTGGTATATATCATAGGACTTTTGCGGAATTGAAGAGAGACCTATTTACACATTTTTGGATACGTTTCGCTGCATTTTTTTATTGCGAATCCCCTCATTAACCCTTTCACTCGTAGTGGGACAGAAAACGTCCCAACTATGTTTCAGATTGAGTTCATTAATATTTAATCTCAGAATTTTATTGAACACAGACAATGGTCCAGTAGCAGAAACTATTATGAATAGCGCGCATTAAAAACACTATTTGTTCCTTTTTGTGGCGCTTCATTGCTTTTGATTGCAACATTTTGAACAACTAAAATATTTTTCGGCCACTATTTTGAATTGTTAAAATCTAGAGTCAAATTCATTACCAGCGATCCCAAAAACCCCTATACACAAGACTTGAACGATTTGAGATCATTTTTAATTTTTTTTGGCCGCCATATTGGATCCGCCATTTTGAATTTTTCAAATCTAGTGTCAAATTCGTTATCAACAACTTCAAAAACCCATATACACAGGTTTTTAGCGGTTTTAGATCATTTTTAATTTTTTCGGCAGCCATATTGGATCCGCCATTTTGAATTTTTCAAATCTAGTATCAAATTCGTTATCAGCAACCTCAAAAACACATATACACAGGTTTTTAGCGGTTTTAGATCATTTTTAATTTTTTCGGCCGGCATATTGTATCCGCCATTTTGAATTTTTCAAATCTGGGTTCAAACTCGTTATCAGCGACCCCAAAAACCCTAGAAAACCCTTATTTTTCAAGATGTTTCGTTTCAAATTCGAAAGAAATACCCCATGCGCGGGTTTTTGGCCGTTTCCGCCCACTGTGGGGCGTACAATATTTTTATTTGGCTTTAACTTTTGAACGCGTTGACTGATTTTTATGATTTAAACGCTAAAATATTTTAATTATTGTATAGCAAAAGATGCCGAAGAAAGATTATTATATTTTAAATAGCCGTACATTTATGTATTGACCTCAGAGCATTGAATATAGAGATTCTAAATTCAATGCTCAGAGTTAATATTAACTTTTACCATTCACATGTAGCTGAAGATAATGGTGCAACTGCAATAAACCGACACCTTCGGGAATGTTTCTCACGATATTTGGAATTGTTTTCTGTAAAATGATTACTTTAGAAATGATGCATTGTTTTTTCGGCCAATTTTTGTATACCAGTTCTAATTGTTCGGGATTGAAACCAGCAATCGTTTGAATGATTATTTTGCAAACACTTCCAGCAAGGTACGGACTGCACAAAGTCGGTCCGATTTGTCTGAACAAATCACGGCCTGGATGCAATTCGTTCATTCCCAGTAGCCGACATGTGTCCTAAAATGTAAAATACGGTGATTATACTAATAAAATAATCTAATATTTTATGCAAAAAACTATCTGCTTTATTAATCCTACCGAGCAAAAAACAAACAAATAACGCAATGAAACACTTTTAACTTTGTTTGTATAACACGTTTTATTTAATGTGACTGCAGTTTCGACAAATTTAGCTTGTCATTATCAAACATGGAGTGTTTGATAATGACAAGCTAAATTTGTCGAAACTGCAGTCACATTAAATAAAACGTGTTATACAAACAAAGTTAAAAGTGTTTCATTGTGTAATTAACATGTATAACGAAGTAGAAGCCTCCACAATACAGAATTTAGTAAACAAATAACGTTATATTAACATTGTAGCAACATTAAACGTTGTTTTAATGTTGATGAAACATTACTTTAATGTGTTTGCTCAGTGGGAATACAGGTTAGCATACAGCTGTAACACTGTACTAAGAATCATATTAATAATCAATGAAATATTTAAGTAGATTATTATTGTTAGTTTACAACTAATAATTTTATAACATCGTACCACTGAGTACAAATTTATGTAATAATAAACTCAATGATCGTACTCTTAGTTTAAGGCATGAGATCCGTGTAATGCATAACCTAAAAAGGTCACAACAAAACGAATTTATTTAATTATAATGCGATGATTTGTTTAAAATTTTATATAAGCAATATATTTTGAACTTTAGTTGGAATTCGTGTTTTATACGCGTGGCACAAGAAGTAACATTTCGAGTATAGAAAAGCCTAAAAAACCTAACCAAATTTTAAGGATTTTCTAAACTAATGCTTAACCATTAACGGCCGATCAAAAGTTGAATTTAGGTCCAATTCTGCATGTTTTTTATAATTTCTATGAATGACTTATTGTTTAACATACTGTGAATTTTTCTCTTAAATATACATAATGTATACGCCGTAGACTTTCAGGCATTCGTCAATTTTATATAAAAGCGTGTAAAATGAAGTTTAGAACGAGTGTTTCCACTCCTAGACTAAGCATGAAGTAAAATTTCGAGTTTAGAAAAGCCTGAAAATTTGGAAACCATATTTTCATTCTTTTCTCAATTCGAAAGCCTATATGGGATACTATAAACAGCAACAGATTAATTGCACTTAGCAGAATCGACATAAAGGAGGCGGTAGGCATACTCACAGGCCACTGCCTCCTAGGCAGACATGCACAAAAGATGGGTCTTGAGCACAACGACTTTTGCAGAGGATGTCTGGATGTGGAGGAGGAAGAGACGGTACTTCTCTATCTGGGACAATGCCCTGCTCTCGAAGGGAAAAGAATCAAGTACCTTGGTATGCACTACGCGAACCTCACACCTCTAGATGTGAGAAATCTGATCGGGTTCATTAGGTGCTCGGATTGGTTTGTATAGGTGGGGAGGGAGGGGAGATCTGACTCCTTTTTACCCTTATGGTATCACAAGGGACCCTTTGAGCCTAAGTGAGCAGTCTAACTGCTGCCATTGAAACCTCACCTAACCTAAGTTATTTATAACAATTGTTTATAACTTGAAATATGGTAGAACTTTGATTAAAACACTTGGTTTGTTTTACTGATTCACTGATAACTTGAAATATGTATAAATACCTTAATTGCGTTTCTGAACCAAACCATCAACTTAACAAATACATTGCTAGGATTTTCTAGATAAACCGCCGGTGCAAAAGCGACCATCATTTTCACTTTATCATTATATTCCGGATGTTCTGCAAACATGATGAGCTGCACGGTAACGCCTTGAGAGAATCCAAGAAGAAACACTTGCTGGTAACCCGTTGTCCTTCTGATATAATCGATGCCTCCCATAACATCATATGATAATTCCGTCAAACTTAAATAACACAACAAAAAGCATCACATTGGGCAAAGTTAAACACTTGTATTGTTCCATGTTTTTAAAAAACATGGAACAATGAAAGTGTTTCACTTTACCCAATGTGAAAATCTGATTTCATCAAGAAAGTAGCAGAACAAATAAAACATCAACTATTTGATAACTTGTGGCTTTGCGGTTGATTGTACACTTACGTGAAATTCCAAAATGTTACGTCTGTATCAGGATTTAAAGTCTTGTGCCTTCTTGAGTAAGAAGTAGATCTTGGGTTCAGCATCCAGACATCGTACCCGCGATCGGCCAACAAAAATCCCAAACTCTTCGACGGTTCTAAGTGCAGAAACGCTTCGTCGCAATCGAATATTGAGGCTAGGAGCAAAATCGGCTCTCCGATATTTGTATTGTTTATCCCGTGTGGAATTCTGTGCATTGTTAGTACATAGTTGTCGTTGGTGATTACTTCGTTATGGACTTCGACTGGATATTGGTATTTTTGAATTGCATCAACCTAGCACGTAGCAAACATTAAGGCCTAGTTGTACCAAAAACGTTGAATTCGAGTCCAACCTGAACTTCAGTTTAAGATGACGGTTCCTATTATTCTATCAGCCAGCGAAAAAGGGTGGATGGAGACTAAGCTTTCTTATAATTGGTTCAGGGAAGTATTTTTAACTAACTTTGGCACAGAGAGACCAGTACTCTTATTGAACTTGAGTTCAGAAAGCTTGAGTTCAAAATAACAGTTCCTATTGTTCTAATGTCACTTTAAACTCGAGTTCAGAGAACTTGAGTTCAAGATAATAGTTCCTATTGTTCTAATGTCACTTTAAACTCGAGCTCAGAGAACTTGAATAGAAGATAACAGTTTCTATTGTTCTAATGTCACTTTAAACTCAAGTTCAGACTTGAATCAGTTCAACGAGTCTCTTTCAATTGCAGTTAACAGTCCCTATATTAGTTAATTTATCATGAAAAAAGCGTTTTGTGTATAGGGTGCTCGGGGGTAACTGGGACCAGGGGGTAACTGGGGCACGGGTAGATCATATGGTTATTTATGAGAGTTTTAAGTTTATCAGGTTGGCACACCTAATTTTACTTCTCTTCTTCATTGAACAACAGGCCAAACCTCATTTGGAGCCATTTTGCGAGTTTGGGCGGCTGTGGATATTTTTCAATATAACGACCTGTCTTAGTGAGATTTGCTGGTTTTCATAATGTGGTTAGTATTTTTAAACCATTAACTACTTTAGGATAAACACAAGGACTGATTTTAATCATATATATGGTTGTAGTTACTTAAACTTCTTGTAGTTTTATCCAACATGGGTGTTCCAGTTACCCCAAGAGTTTTTAATTAATGGGGTAACTGGAGCATGGGGTTAGTGTAACTGGAGCATGGAATTGGGGTAACTGGGTCATGACAGACCCAGTTTCCCCAACAGACCCACCCTCTGAGCAAATCTATTTAAGTAATGTTTCATCAACATTAAAACAACGTTTAATGTTGCTACAATGTTGATATCACGTTATTTGTTTGTTTTTTGCTGTGGGCAGTTACCCCAACAGTTAATTTGAATGAAAATTAAATGGAAATAAAATAAAATTACAACATACAGTAGAACCTCGTTATACCGGGATGGCTTTTGGCTATACCTAGCACGATATAAGGAAAACACGGTATATCCGAATATATGTAATTTGTATAATAGTCACATACACACACGCGCATATATATATATAAAAACTCATTGTTTTGTTATAGTGTAACCCTGAGGAAGGGACAAAGTCAGTCCCGAAAGCTTGGTAAACAATAAAGTAGATTACAATAGCAACTCCTGCCTCCTTTTTTGGTCGAATGCCCTGTTAGGATCCGTTTTCCGAACGTCTCTGTTCTTAACGTAGTACGACCGTTACTTCTTGTCCTGGTATATATATATATATATATATATATATATATATATATATATATATATATATATGTTAAAACGTAGATTTTCGCGGGCGTAACATGTATCAAGAAAATACGCGGGACCAAACCCGAAGATACAGTGATACATATATATATATATATATATATATATATATATATATGTATATACATATATATACATATATGCAGTAGCCACCTACATAACAAGACATACTATATAATACAATAATGACGTCGGAACGTTTTACCTAATCAGGGCGGAACGCAGTCAATTGTTAAAATTAACATCTTTAAAAAAAAAGAAACCTGAAAAATGACCCCGATATATCCGAATCACGGTATCTCGAGGCCCTGTATAGCGAGGTTCTGCTGTAATTTGTTTGCTCTGTGCAGATCATGGTGCGAAACTATATAAGGAAAACTCAGAAGGGTGCTGGACTGCCTACTTACCTGAAGACCTTGTTTTTTCTCAGCCATCCACTGGTGTTATCCCACTGAGCAAAAAACAAACAAATAACGTTGTATCAACATTGCAGCAACATTAAACGCTGTTTTAATGTTGATGAAACATTTTTTCAATGTCTTTGCTCAGTGGGATCTTTCCAAAAAAAAAAAACATTTAAACGTGATATTGTACTGTCACGTTGTAAAACTATGACCCAGTTACCCCCGAGCACCTTAACTGTTGATAACATTGTTTTATTACTTACTGCGTAATCTGAAAAAATATAATGATATTGCAAAACAAATATTAACCCGAAAAACACAAGCATTATGAATGAATTATTATTCGCAACTATCTATATACAAAATGTACTGTATTCATTGATATTTATTGTCACACTAAAAACTAATTTTAAACCTCCTTATATTTATACTCTTTAGATATACCAAATACAGTTATTATGAATGCAATCTACAAAAAAATAAAAAAGATAAGGGCTTGCATTTAAATATATTATTAACGCTGTTTGAAATATTGTTTTGTTGTAACTAAAGGATTTTTGATATTTTGCCAGACGTCGTCTCATAAATAAATGCATTATTAACATGATTTAAATTTATTCAGCGATGCATTCTTAAATATTTTTTTAATGAACACATGATTAAAGTATTTTTCTAATAAATGTTCATATTTAATTTAAATATTTTGTCTACGGTTTCTCACCAAAAACATTCGCTTTGGTCAGTGGCGTAGCTAAAGCTGAGTGAGAAAAACAAGGCTCCCTTCGATAATAGAAATACACGAGCTTATCAAAATTACTAGGCAATCACGATTTAAACCAAAAGTTCAACTTTTACTGTTCAAGTGGTTAAGTGGTTCAACCACACTTTGAGTATGACGATGATTTGACACGTCTAGTTGGAACAAAGTTATGGATAGCATACATACAAACATTATAGAATTGATCAACATTATCATTAACATTTACTGAATTTAGATACTCTTTTCAGGATATATTTGATAAGAACATAATTATTTCCAAGTAGTTTGCTGCAAAGGTGGACTTGTAAAATGATTAATTCGAATCAATTAATTAGCGAAGAGAATTTGAAATCGTACAACTATGTAATCATTCCAAGCTTAGGAAATCGAACAATAGATGGCGCTAAAATGATAAGTTTTCTGAAAAACAAAACAATTAAAATTAATATCGACTTTCTGCAAAAATGTAGTCTCATTGAGACGAGTCTCCAAATATTTATTAAAACTACTTCTCGAGCTAAGACCCCGACAGATATTTAATTATACAATGAATATTTGAGTTACACGACAGATTTACTGACAAGTGTTTCTGCTATTATTATAGGGGGGAATTCGTTTATAATTATTTTCATTACTTAAAAATCAAGGTGGTTTTAATAATAACAGGAAAACGTAAAATAAGGCTGTAGATAAAAATAATTTCAGCAACCCTTTACTAATTTAACAGTTTCAAGCTTGGGAAAACAAACAATAGATGACACTACAATGACATGTGTTTCCATCGTAAAAAATAAGTATTTATACAGATATACATGACTTAAAAGATAAGATAAGTTTATTAAAAACAGTAACATGTAAATTGAGGCTGTAAGATAATAATTTCAACAACTTTTTACTATGATTAAAACACACTTAGAACCTTTCTTCAATACTTTATTTTGTAACCAAATGTACATTTCGGACACGAAGTGTCCATTATCAATGGTTTGATACTAATAGTTTGATACTTCGTGTCCGAAATGTACATTTGGTTACAAAATAAAGTATTGAAGAAAGGTTCTAAGTGTTTTTTAATCAAAGTATAATTATCTTCAAGTAACTCAATCAATCAAAAAGAAAACTTTTTACAGTTTACAGTTTTAAGCTTAGGAAAGCAAACAATAGATGACACTGCAATGACAAGTGTTTAAATTGTCAAAAAAACATATTTATACATATTTATGATTTCAAAATTAAAGTAAATTTAATAATAACAGGGACATGAAAAAAACAAGGTTGTAAGATAAGAGCAGTTTCAAAATATTTCTGCTAATTTAACAGTTTTAAGCTTATGAAAGTAAACAATAGATGACACTACAATGACACATGTTTCCATTATAAAAAATTAATTATTTATACAGATTTACAATGAAAATTATTATAAATTTATTGATAACAGAGACATGTAAAATAAGGCTGTGATTTAATAATTTCAACAACTTTCTACTAAACTGTTTAAAGCTTAGGAAATTATGCAATAGATGTCGCTGCAATGACAAGTGTTTCCATTTTTAATAGGTAAATTATTTATACAGATATACACGACTTGAAAGATACGATAAGTTTATTATTAACAGAGGCATGTAAAATAATAATTTCAACAACAAATCTTATTAAACAGTTGTAAGCTTAGAAAACCAAGCAATAGATGTCACTGCAACGACTAGTGTTTAAATTGTTAATAAAAAATGTTATACCTATTTATGACTCAAAAATTAAAGTAAATTTAATGATAACAGAGACATGTAAAATATGGCTGAAAGATAAGAACAGTTTTAATAAATTTCTGCTAATTTAAAAGTTTCATGCTTACGAAAGCAAACAATAGATGTCACTGCAATGACAAGTGTTTCCGTTGGGTCCGTTCATCAAAATAATTAATATTTAACATGTTTGGAATTGTTTGTGATGTATGTTGGTATCTAATGAACGGTAATCCGGTCGGTCTATTTTGTACGATTCAAAGAATTCTATAACAGCTGGCAGTAAACTCCCAACTATTGTCTCTGATGAACCGGCCCATTGTTAAATGACAATTATTTAGACTGTAGATATTATATGAACTGTGACTGTAGTAAAATAAGAACAATTTCAACATCATTCTGCTAATTCAACAGTTTCAAGCTTTGGAAAGCCTACAACAGGTGGCGCTGTAATGACAAGTGTCCCTATTTTTAAAAAGTAAATGTTTATAATTATTGCAATCACTGTAAAATGTAGATAATTTTAAAGACAACAGTCACGAATAAAATAAAGCAGTAAAACTGTTGTGTTTTTATAAAAACAACACGAAATCTGCTCAAAAATCTCTTCGTATTTTGAATTTGAGAGTGCGTCTCACTGTTTAAAATTACATCCGCTAGTGTTGTCGTTTTACTTCACTTCGGTTCAGTCGCGAAAGAGATGCGGACGGTGTGGTCGGGTTAGCGTCGTGCGTTCCATTGTGTTTTTCTTTACGTTGTTTTTTTGGAAGTTTGTGCGGCTGTGTTTGGTGTTGGTTTACAAAGGAAACTCCGGCTGCTGGAAATATAACGGTATGTTTATTCATCTTATTGTTGTTTCCTCAGCGCGGGCATAATAATTGCGTGGGGTCGTTTGTTTGTGCACCGGTTGGTTATCTTTTGTTTGTGTTGCTCTTTAATTGTATTTTTTTTTTGTTGGTATTAATAAATTGTCGATGCTTGAATGGGTAAAAATATTTGCATTGAGTATTGTTGTTAACATTTATCGAGAGTTAGAAATCAATGCTAACTTGCACTCCACAGCTGATTAATTTTATTCAGTGATTAGTATCATTGAATAAGACCAATTTGCACCCAGATTAATTAACTTTAATCATCCACTAATCATTTATTAAACTTTTCTTTAAAATAAAAATTCTAGAATATAAGGCCCATTTGCACCCTGACTGATTAAGTTTAATCAACCACTAATCATCAAATTTTATGTTTATTTACTGTTACATAAAATGCAAGGGATTTATTTCGAAATAATTAATATCAGTATATTTTGAATTTCACGTCAAATCGGTGTTTGACACGCGTGGCGCATGAAGTAAAATTTCGAGTTTAGAAAAGCCTTAAAGCCTCTCAAAATGTCACTCTCATTTGTTAATTATTTAAATATTATATTGCTGTCCCGCGTATAGCGGTATGAACGGTGCTATATGCGGGACAGCAATATATTATTTAAATAATTAACAAATGAGAGTGACAACATTTTAACCATCTATGCTCGTTCTAGATATATTGTTTAAACAATTAGTAAAGAATTTTGTAAAATAAAATAGGAGTTTTTTGAGATATGATTTTTTTTAACGGGTGTGAAGTTACCAATAGATTCCGCCAATAGATCATAAAAAAATAAAAAAACAATATATTTGATATTTTTCTCCACAGGCCTACTCATTCTACTCCATTCTAGATGATAACATTGATAAACCCGGTTTACTACCCCTTTCTACCCCTATACCTCGCCTAATTCCGTTTGATTATCAATTTTCATTATGTGCTCCTCAAAATTTTCAAGTTATTTTTATATACACATGTTCCCCATACTTCTATTAATCAATTAGAAAAGAAAACATTTTCACACCGCACCCCCGTAACCCCCCAAAAAATAAAAATGCATACTGGATTAATAACTATTTTTCGCCATTAAATTTTCCAAATATTAAAACTGTTTATGTACACACGTATTGCTTGCCTATGTTTCAACAAATATAAAATAAAAAACAAACTACCCCCACCCCCATATGATCTTTTTTTTTTTCGAAAAATTATTTATTTGCGGTAATTGCTCCTCTCACTATTGAAAATATTTACTTACAGGCGTTATCTTCATACTTCAATTGTTCATTTATGATAAAAATATTATTTACACCGTAGCTCCCCCACCCCTAAAATATGCGAATTTGAAAAATGACTGGATTTTTCATGACAAATAATTAGATTTCAGTAATTGCTCCTCCAAATTCTAAAAATATTTTTATACAGGCGTGTTCAGCATACTTTCTTTATTCAGATTCTAGAGTCAAATTATTCACACCGAACTTCCCCCGCCCCTAAATAATTGCGAATATAAAACGTGATCATCTCTCGATGTTTATGATAAATAATTAGTTTTCAGTAATTGCTCCTCTGAGTTTTGCAAATATTTTTAAACAGGCGTGTTCGCCATACTTCATTTATTCAGATTTTACAATCAAATTTTTCACACCGAACTTCCCCCACCCCTAAATAATTGCGAATATAACACATGATATGTTTTCGATTTATTATGATAAATAATTAGTTTTGAGTAATTGCTCCTCCGAAATTTTAAAATATTTTTGCACAGACGTGTTCCCCATACTTCATTTATTCAGATTCAACAATCAAATTTTTAACACCGAACTTCCCCCACCCCCAAATAATTGCGAATATAACACATGATATGTTTTCGATTTTTTATGATAAATAATTAGTTTTTAGTAATTGCTCCTCCGAAATTTTAAAATATTTTTGCACAGGCGTGTTCCCCATACTTCATTTATTTAGATTCAACAATCAAATTTTTCACACCGAACTTCCCCCACCCCCAAATAATTGCGAATATAACACATGATATGTTTTCGATTATTTATGATAAATAATTAGTTTTGAGTAATTGCTCCTCTGAAATTTTAAAATATTTTTGCACAAGCGTGTTCCCCATACTTCATTTATTCAGATTCAACAATAAAATTTTTCACACCGAACTTCCCCCACCCCCAAATAATTGCGAATATAACACATGATATGTTTTCGATTATATATGATAAATAATTAGTTTTCAGTAATTGCTCCTCCGAAATTTGAAAATATTTTTGCACAGGCGTGTTCCCCATACTTCATTTATTCAGATTCAATAATCAAATTTTTCACACCGAACTTCCGCCACCCCCAAATAATTGCGAATATAACACATTATATGTTTTCGATTATTTATGATAAATAATTAGTTTTCAGTAACTGCTCCTCCGAAATTTGAAAATATTTTTGCACAGGCGTGTTCCCCATACTTCATTTATTCTGATTCAACAATAAAATTTTTCACACCGAACTTCCCCCACCACCAAATAATTGCGAATATAACACATGATATGTTTTCGATTTTTTATGATAAATAATTAGTTTTGAGTAATTGCTCCTCCGAAATTTTAAAATATTTTTGCACAGGCGTGTTCCCCATACTTCATTTATTCAGATTCAACAATCAAATTTTTCACACCGAACTTTCCCCACTCATAAATAATTGCGAATATAACAAATGATCATCTTTCGATTTTTTATGATAAATAATTACTTTTGAGTAATTGCTCCTCCGAATTTTGAAAATATTTTTGCACAGGCGTGTTCCTCATATTTTATTTATTCAGATTTTACAATCAAATTTACTTCACCGAGCTTCTATCACCCCTAAATAATTGTTAATATAACACATGATCATCTATCGATTTTTTATGATTAATAATTAGTTTTTAGTAATTGCTTCTTCGAATTTTGAAAATATATTTATCTAGGCGTGTTCCCCATACTTTATTTGTCTAGATTTTACAAACAAAATGTTCACACCAAACTTCCTTCGCCCGTAAATAATTGTGAATAACACATGATCATTTCTCGATTTTTTATGATAAATAATTAGTTTTTAGTAATTGCTCGTCCAAATTTTGAAAGTATAAGAGGCGTATTACCTATACTTGATTTGTTAATTTTGATAAACACAATATTTTAACTAAAGTTTTCCTACTTCTAAATAATTGCGAATGATCAACTTATTAAATAGAATTTATTCTGCTGAGAAATAAATGAAAATTATTATTATTATTTTTCTTGATAAATAATGAGTTTTATTTAATTGTTCCTTAATATTTTGAAAATATTTTTAAACAGAGGTACTTTAATACTTTAAATGCTTAAGTTTCTTATATTTAATGATTATTTTTTACAACAAACGTAAAAAATTTAATAGCTCTTGCTTTTTCTGGACAAAGTGCCGAATGAAATTGTGATAATTTAGAGAAAGTGAAAAAAAGATATATATATTTATATATATATACGGAATACAACCCAGAGTCCTTTAAGCAACAAATCCAAGTTTGTTTAAATTTTAGGCACTCAAAATGTGATTCATTTAAGCAAAATCCCTTTACCGCTCGACAATAAAAATATTAACATTGTCGTCCAGTTTTGAGATAATTCTAAGCAACACATTTTTCGTAAATTTAATGTTCCTATAAAATCAAAAACGAAAGCACTTGTTGTTAAAGGTAGCAATAATCAATTTTACTACGTATTAACACTTACGGCCTCTCAGCACATTTTTTTTATTTGTGGATATAAAAATCATGTGGCAGACAATTTCAAATATTGCAGTATTTTAACGACAAAGAAGTTGATTTATTATGTTTTTTGTGAGACAGCCCATGAATAGAGTCAGCGTTTTTGGTTTACAAATGAGTCATAAATGAAATGTATTATCAAAAAATAAATAAAATGAAAACTGTATTAATTGCAAAGTGTTATTATAAATAATTGGATATTAATTTTCATAATTTTTAAATACTAGATGTGTATTGGACCAATTGGACGGCATCAGGGCAAATGGGAACAAGTCAAAATGATTAACTTTATAGTGTAAACAAATAACGTTGTTTTTCTTTAAACACCGTTCGCACCAAACTTCCTAAATTGCGATTATGAAAAAAAAATGAAAAACGCCTACCGTAGATATATTCATTTATAGACCGTGTGCCGCTAAAGAGGAGGTCTTGAAAAAACAAACTCAATGAAGTCCTTTGTTTATTGAATATTCGAAACCAATAGATTTTTATATATAGGGGTAGGGGAAGTTCGGTGTGAAAAATTTAATTGTAGAATCTGAATAAAAAAAGTATGGGGAACACACCTGTGCAAAAATATTTATATATTTCGGTGGAGCAACTTTTGAAACCTAATTATTTATAAGAAAAAATCGAAAGATGATCATTTGTTATATTCGCAATTATTTGGGGGTGGGGGAAGTTCGGTGTTAAAAATTTGATTGTTGAATCTGAATAAATGAAGTATGGGGAACACGCCTGTGCAAAAATATTTTAAAATTTCGGAGGAGCAATTACTCAAAACTAATTATTTATCATAAAAAATCGAAAAAATATCATGTGTTATATTCGCAATTATTTGGGGGTGGGGGAAGTTCGGTGTGAACAATTTGATTGTTGAATCTGAATAAATAGAGTAAGGGGAACACGCCTGTGCAAAAATATTTTAAAATTTCGGAGGAGCAATTACTCAAAACTAATTATTTATAATAAAAAATCGAAAACATATCATGTGTTATATTCGCAATTATTTGGGGGTGGGGGAAGTTCGGTGTGAAAAATTTGATTGTTGAATCTGAATAAATAAAGTATGGGGAAGACGCCTGTGCAAAAATATTTTAAAATTTCGGAGGAGCAATAACTGAAAACTAATTATTTATCATAAATAATCGAAAACATATCATGTGTTATATTCGCAATTATTTGGGGGTGGGGGAAGTTCGGTGTGAAAAATTTGATTGTTGAATCTGAATAAATGAAGTATGGGGAACACGCCTGTGCAAAAATATTTTAAAATTTCGGAGGAGCAATTACTCAAAACTAATTATTTATCATAAAAAATCGAAAACATATCATGTGTTATATTCGCAATTATTTGGGGGTGGGGAAAGTTCGGTGTGAAAAATTTTATTGTTGAATCTGAATAAATGAAGTATGGGGAACACGCCTGTGCAAAAATATTTTAAAATTTCGGAGGAGCAGTTACTGAAAACTAATTATTTATCATAAATAATCGAAAACATATCATGTGCTATATTCGCAATTATTTGGGGGTGGGGGAAGTTCGGTGTGAAAAATTTTATTGTTGAATCTGAATAAATGAAGTATGGGGAACACGCCTGTGCAAAAATATTTTAAAATTTCGGAGGAGCAGTTACTGAAAACTAATTATTTATCATAAATAATCGAAAACATATCATGTGCTATATTCGCAATTATTTGGGGGTGGGGGAAGTTCGGTGTGAAAAATTTGATTGTTGAATCTGAATAAATTAAGTATGAGGAACACGCCTGTGCAAAAATATTTTAAAATTTCGGAGGAGCAATTACTCAAAACTAATTATTTATCATAAAAAATCGAAAACATATCATGTGTTATATTCGCAATTATTTGGGGGTGGGGAAAGTTCGGTGTGAAAAATTTTATTGTTGAATCTGAATAAATGAAGTATGGGGAACACGCCTGTGCAAAAATATTTTAAAATTTCGGAGGAGCAGTTACTGAAAACTAATTATTTATCATAAATAATCGAAAACATATCATGTGCTATATTCGCAATTATTTGGGGGTGGGGGAAGTTCGGTGTGAAAAATTTTATTGTTGAATCTGAATAAATGAAGTATGGGGAACACGCCTGTGCAAAAATATTTTAAAATTTCGGAGGAGCAGTTACTGAAAACTAATTATTTATCATAAATAATCGAAAACATATCATGTGCTATATTCGCAATTATTTGGGGGTGGGGGAAGTTCGGTGTGAAAAATTTGATTGTTGAATCTGAATAAATTAAGTATGAGGAACACGCCTGTGCAAAAATATTTTAAAATTTCGGAGGAGCAATTACTGAAAAGTAATTATTTATCATAAATAATCGAAAACATATCATGTGTTATATTCGCAATTATTTGGGGGTGGGGGAAGTTCGGTGTGAAAAATTTGATTGTTGAATCTGAATAAATGAAGTATGGGGAACACGCCTGTGCAAAAATATTTTAAAATTTCGGAGGAGCAATTACTCAAAACTAATTATTTATCATAAAAAATCGAAAACATATCATGTGTTATATTCGCAATTATTTGGGGGTGGGGGAAGTTCGGTGTGAAAAATTTTATTGTTGAATCTGAATAAATGAAGTATAGGGAACACGCCTGTGCAAAAATATTTTAAAATTTCGGAGGAGCAATTACTCAAAACTAATTATTTATCATAAAAAATCGAAAACATATCATGTGTTATATTCGCAATTATTTGGGGGTGGGGAAAGTTCGGTGTGAAAAATTTTATTGTTGAATCTGAATAAATGAAGTATGGGGAACACGCCTGTGCAAAAATATTTTAAAATTTCGGAGGAGCAGTTACTGAAAACTAATTATTTATCATAAATAATCGAAAACATATCATGTGCTATATTCGCAATTATTTGGGGGTGGGGGAAGTTCGGTGTGAAAAATTTGATTGTTGAATCTGAATAAATTAAGTATGAGGAACACGCCTGTGCAAAAATATTTTAAAATTTCGGAGGAGCAATTACTGAAAAGTAATTATTTATCATAAATAATCGAAAACATATCATGTGTTATATTCGCAATTATTTGGGGGTGGGGGAAGTTCGGTGTGAAAAATTTGATTGTTGAATCTGAATAAATGAAGTATGGGGAATACGCCTGTGCAAAAATATTTTAAAATTTCGGAGGAGCAATTACTCAAACCTAATTATTTATCATAAATAATCGAAATCATATCATGTGTTATATTCGCAATTATTTGGGGGTGGGGGAAGTTCGGTGTGAAAAATTTTATTGTTGAATCTGAATAAATGAAGTATGGGGAACACGCCTGTGCAAAAATATTTTAAAATTTCGGAGGAGCAATTACTCAAAACTAATTATTTATCATAAATAATCGAAAACATATCATGTGTTATATTCGCAATTATTTGGGGGTGGGGGAAGTTCGGTGTGAAAAATTTGATTGTTGAATCTGAATAAATTAAGTATGAGGAACACGCCTGTGCAAAAATATTTTAAAATTTCGGAGGAGCAATTACTGAAAACTAATTATTTATCATAAACATCGAGAGATGATCACGTGTTATATTCGAAATTATTTAGGGGCGGGGGAAGTTCGGTGTGAATAATTTGACTGTAGAATCTGAATAAAGAAAGTATGCTGAACACGCCTGTGTAAAAATATTTTTATAATTTGGAGGAGCAATTACTGAAATCTAATTATTTGTTATTTTTATCATAAATTGTTATTGTTATTTTTATCATAAATGAACAATTGAAGTATGAAGATAACGCCTGTAAGTAAATATTTTCAATAGTGAGAGGAGCAATTACCGCAAATAAATAATTTTTCGAAAAAAAAAAAGATCATATGGGGGTGGGGGTAGTTTGTTTTTTATTTTATATTTGTTGAAACATAGGCAAGCAATACGCGTGTACATAAACAGTTTTAATATTTGGAAAATTTAATGGCGAAAAATAGTTATTAATCCAGTATGCATTTTTATTTTTTGGGGGGTTACGGGGGTGCGGTGTGAAAATGTTTTCTTTTCTAATTGATTAATAGAAGTATGGGGAACATGTGTATATAAAAATAACTTGAAAATTTTGAGGAGCACATAATGAAAATTGATAATCAAACGGAATTAGGGGAGGTATAGGGGTAGAAAGGGGTAGTAAACCGGGTTTATCAATGTTATCATCTAGAATGGAGTACAATGAGTAGGCCTGTGGAGAAAAATATCAAATATATTGTTTTTTTATTTTTTTATGATCTATTGGCGGAATCTATTGGTAACTTCACACCCGTTTTTTTTTAATATTTGGTATGATCGGTGCTATACGCGGGACAGCAATATATTATTTAAATAATTAACAAATGAGAGTGACAACATTTTGACTATCTATGCTCGTTCTAGATATATTGTTTAAACAATTAGTAAAGAATTTTGTAAAATAAAATTGGAGTTTTTAGAGATATGATTTTTCTAATATTTGGTATGAACGGTGCTATAAGCGGGATAGCAATATATTATTTAAATAATTAACAAATGCGAGTGACGACATTTTGATCATCTATTGCCGTTCTAGATATATTGTTTAAACAATTAGTAAAGAATATTGTAAAATAAAATAGGAGTTATTAGAGATATGATTTTTTTAATATTTGGTATGAACGGTGCTATACGCGGGACAGCAATTTATTATTTAAATAATTAACAAATGAGAGTTACAACATTTTGACCATTCATGCTCGTTTTAGATATATTGTTTAAACAAGTAGTGAAGAAATTTGTAAAATGAAATGGGAGTTTTTAGAGATATAATTTATTTAATATTTAGTATGAATGGTGCTATGCGCGGGACATCAATATATTATTTAAATAATTAACAAATAAGAGTTACAATATTTTGACCATTTATGCTCGTTTTAGATATATTGTTTAAACAATTAGTAAAGAAATTTGTAAAATAAAATAGGAGGTTTCAGAGATATGACTTTTTTAATATTTGGTTTGAATGGTGCTATACGCAGGACAGCAATTTATTATTTAAATGACTAACAAATGAGAGTTACAACATTTTGACCATTTATGCTCGTTCTAGATATATCGTTTAAACAATTAGTAAAGAAATTTGGAAAATAAAATAGGAACTTTTAGAGATATGATTTTTTTAATATTTGGCTCTTCCATATTGTTTACAATCGGTTTTCCCCGCGTTAGCGCCTTCTTAATTTCCAAACCCTCGCGGAGATTTAAATATCGACCCTTATTGCCCGAGTATAAGATTTTACAGTCTTTCGTGTTGAAAATGTGATTAATTTCTATGCAATGTTGTGCGAATCCAGTTGAACACTTTTTATCTATTATTGATTTTTTATGTTCTTGTAAGCGTGTTCTAAAATTTCTTCCACTTTAATGTAAAATTAGCTAAATTTTACAAGATTTAGTACAGAATTATTATAGTAAAGAATTTCTAGCACTGTCTTTTGTAAATAAATACATGAATTATACTCTAAGAAGATGCAATGAAGGTAGCTCGAAAATGAAAACTAATATTTGTTTTATAACTATTTTTGTATAAAAATTATTTTGTTGGTAAAGTATGGTCGTGAATATTAAGTTATTTTTATATTTAATTAGGTATTTTGCAGAGCTGGGACGAATCCTCCTGAAAAGGATTCCAATCACGAATCCGAATTACCTAATATGATTCGAATCACGAATACTCCAATAAAGGATTCGTAAGAGATAAATATGATTCGAATCAGAGATTCGAATCCTGTTTTATCGAATCACGAATAAAAATCCTTTAATAATAAATTTGATTTTTTTTTGCAACCATTAACATACAGCGTGTAAACGAACTACTGTACAGGCTCTCTACCACATAAGGGACAGCGTTTAAATAAACAATACCTGCATTTGAAATTACCATACCCTTAGTAGATAGCTCACAAATAATTATTAAAAATAATTAATAATAATAGGCCACATGTTTGTGGTATCTGGTATACGCGCACATTGCGTATTTTAAGAGAGATTCCACATGGACTGGTAGTTTTTAAACGATTTGGATATCGAATTACACCATCCAGAGAAAAGTGGGTCAGATTGTGAAGAATTATGTCTATGTTATCGTTTTCATAAGCACCCATTGCTGACTAAATTCCGAATATTTTCTAAACGTGTTAATGAAATTCAATATTTTTCCTTATTAGGTTCACACTTCACTTTATCTCCACTCTTATTGAAATGTTTAGATAAGAGCGGCGAGGGTGACATACGCGGGACAGCAATTTATTGTTTAAATAAAGAACAATTAAGAGTTACACCATTCTGGTTATTTATACTCGCTCTATATATATTATTTAATCAATTAGAGAAAAAAAAAATCAAAATAAAATATGTGGTTTTGGAGTTATGAAGTTTTGAAATTCTAGGGAAACTGTTCGTGTGATGGTGGAGGCGCCAAAATCCGTGATTGGAAAATCCGTGGCTATCTTCACATCCTTGTTTATTTTGACAGTCTGAGTGAAACTTCAAAAACGCGTCCAAATTCAAACGCTCAGGCTGGGAGTGAAAACACTCGGTAAATGCTTAAAATTAAGCACTTTTATAAAAACAACGAATGCCTTAACATTTACAGAGTATGTATCTTGATAAAGAAACTTAAATTTCAATTTGAAATATAAATTTAAGTATTTGTATTGAAAAGAAAAATGTCCTATATTTCCTCTCGTTTGTTTTCATTTGATGGCTTTATGTTAAAAAGTAATTGAATCGCCTGTTTTCAAAAACCTTTGAATTAATTTTATTCAAATGGATTTAGGGGTTTTTGGAAATTGTTTTCATCCCTAAATCCATTAAAAAAAATGGAAATTGTTTTTGATACTATTGAATATTTTTGGAAATTATTGTTAACACCTTGAAAATATACTCCTGTTTGTAATAACATGCCGATAATTATCACGTGAATGAAAACAAATTATGTTTTTTCCTCATGAATAATTACTTATTTTACATGTTAATTAAAAATTACATCATTATACGCGTTTGCTATAAATAAAAACAACTCTATTTTATTGCTTATTTAGAGGACAAATTTGTCGCGTGCGTTCTTCACATCATACGTCAACACGTTATGTTTAATCGCACTTTTTTTTTAAAATAATAATTATCTCATTGCTTAAACATTGTTAACATTATTGGTGTTGACGTTTACGATAACAAATATTTTCTGAAAATGATCTGATTCGCAATACCTAATGATTCAGAATCAGATAATTTTTAGAAAATATTTGTTATCGAAAACGTCAACACCAATAATGTTAACAATGTTTAACAATGAGGTAATTGTTCGTTTGTACTGCACTAAGTTGACTCTGTTTAAGTTTGTGACGTCACCAATTCAAGTTAGTATATTTTACTGTTCAAGTTTGTGACGTCACCAATTCAAGTTAGTATATCTTACTGTTCAAGTTTGTGACGTCACCAATTCAAGTTAGTATATCTTACTGTTCAAGTTTATGACGTCACCAGTTCAAGTTCGTGCAAATTCAACTTCAAGTTTCTGACTTTACTAGTTCAAGTTTAGTGTAACTTTATATCAGAGCTGGGCAGGATTCAAATCATTCAGGATTCGATTCCCGGATTTGATTCCTTTTAGAGGATTCAAAAGAGGTATTCGAATACTTTAGTGAAAACGGATTCGTGATCCGGATTCGTTACATTTTTTTTAGAAGGATTCGTATTCGAATCCAGACGTAGATGATTCGAATCTTTATAAAAAAGGATTCGAATTCTTATAAAAAGATTCGAATCCTTATAAAAGGATTCGAATCCTCATACACGGATTCAAATCGTCCCAAATAATTCGAATCATCGCTATTAAGGCTGGGATTCAAATTCGATTAATGCGAATAGTTAAATATTCTAATATGAATATTTAAATCACTAAATTATTCATATTTGAATATAAATATTTAAATTTTCGAATAATTCAAATATTTGTGAATACATATTTGGTTACTTAACTAAGAAAAATTTGCAACCTTAATAGTATATTTTTAACTTCACTTGAAATCAGTGTTTTATACGCGTGGCGCATGAAGTAAAATTTCGAGTTTAGAAAAGCCCCGTGAAAATTTGTCTCGGGTCGCTGCGCGACCCTCGACAAATTTCCTACGCGGGGCTTTTCTAAACTCGAAATTTTACTTCATGCTTAGTCTGGGAGTGGACAACACTCGTTCTTAGACGTTTCAAATTGAAGGATCACTCTAGATTACTAAGTTTATTACCATTTTACAAAGGCTACAGCTCGAAGGACCAATCGTGGTCTTCGGAGACCGAAGGACTACAGGGAATCGAAGTTTTTTTACAAGAAAACAACGAATATCTGAATGTTTACAGCAGGGATATTAAAGAAAACATCCAATTTTGAATAAAATATCGAAGTTGGGTTGGTTTTCAGTGCATTTTTAACTTCACTTTATACCCTCGATAAAATATCTAGGAATACATTTTGACCCTCGGTTGACTTGGATGGTACACATAAAAGAATTAGGTTCTTCTGTATTTAAGCTGCATAATATTATTAAATCATTAGCATATACACTCGACCGCAAAAAAAACGCGCCACTTGAAAATTCACGTTTTTTCGTGAATATTCAAACAGCCATAACTTCGGTCGATGTGGATGAAATTTGATGAATTTTTGACTTTTTGGAACGCTAAAGTTTTCTCGTTAAGGACACATAAGTGGATATAACGAAATTTAAGCACTTCTGCATTTAAAAGTCCTACCAACAAAAAAATGTTAGTCCTCCTTTAAATTTATTCTGGATGTCCCTTGCTCGAAGCCATAATTTTTTTTGCGCATTGTACAAGTTAACAAAGTTAAAAGTTTTAAAGTGAAAAACGTTTCATCGCCTTTAGGGGGTGAAAGGGGGTAAAATGTGCATGTTTAAAGATCTGACTAACATGCCTCAAAGAAAAAACTTCAAGCTTTTTAAATCGCATAATGTCACAGGTTTGCGAGCAGAGTTATGCCTGTCCGCCAAAGTTATGCCCCAAAATACACTTTTTAAAAAAACTGCCATAACTTCGAGCCAAATCATTGGATCGACATGATTTTTCGCTTATTTCAAAGGAAAATGATGGAATTTTGTTGCGCTTTTTTTGAAGTAGAGCTACGATTTTTTTTTTGGGCACAGTATAACTTCTCAACTTTGATCATTTTTAACATTCTGAACATTTTTTTGTTGGTAGGACTTTTAAATGCAGAAATGCTTAAATTTCCTTATATCCACTTATGTGTCCTTTAAGAGAAAACTCAAAAATTCATCAAATTTCATCCACATCGACCGAAGTTATGGCTGTTTGAATATTCACGAAAAAACGTGAATTTTCAAGTGGCGCGCTTTTTTTGCGGTCGAGTGTACATGGTGGGGTTCGGATCCGTACACACTTTTGATATTCTATAAGTCATTCATAAGATCTAAAATTGATGGTTTATTTGCTTTGTCCCCTATCTCAAAAAAGCTATTTACACAAATAGAGAGACTTCAACTAAAATGTTTAAAAACTATAACTGGAGCAATGGGATCATCTCCCCCTCGAGGAGTGGAAGTTGAGAGCGGGATACCTCCGATTTCACTAAGGCTATCTTTAATGGCAAGAAAATATTTTTCTAAAACTATATCCGTTAACAACAGATTTCTTTTAAAATCATTTAAAGATTTGGAAAAAAATATAATAAGGAAGAATAAAAAAATGTCACTAATGATGCAAGATTTTCAACTTATCTCCTGCCTTAACTTGGAAAAAAATGATCATCTGCCTAGTTATAGTTTTCCTTACCTAGAATATCTTTAACCAATCAAAATTAAATTTAACCTAGGTTTCACCAAAAACGTTACATTATCTACCACCAGTACTAATCTCCAGTTCTTAGCAACAATCAATGAAAAATGGCCAAACTACACTTTTTGCTACACTGATGGTTCTAAATCATATGATCCTCCATACTGTTCATATGCAGTACATATAACAAATTCAATAACAATGACTAAAAGAATTCCTGATATATGTTCAGTTTTTACAGCTGAATTATATGCGATTAAGGTGTGTTTATTTCTACTTTTACATTATAAAATATATAGAGCAATCATATTCTCTGATTCAAAAAGTGCCTTGGAACTGTTAGATCAGTCCAGACCCTTTCAAAACATATCACAAGTAGAAGCTCAAATCAGACATTTGTATTATATATACTCTGTCTGAAAAACAAAATTCAGAAATAATATTGTGTTGGATTCCGAGCCACGTAGGGACTTCTGGTAACGAAATAGCAGATAAGGCAGCAAAGAGGGGTCAATTATCTTTTTATCCTAATATTCCTGCTCCTTATAAGGACTATAATAAGGTGTTCAATGATAGCATGAAGGCACAATGGCAGTATCAATGGACTACAAATTCATTTTATGTAAAATATTATAATATACAACCAATTATACCTGCCAGTCCTTGGTTTTTTGACAGTAAAGTACTAGGTAGAAGATTTATAACATCTTTGATAAGAACTAGCCTGGGTCATTATTCTGCTCCATCACATTTATTTCGTATTAAACAAATTCCATCTCTTTTGTGTGAATGTGGTGAGGTTGGAGATCTCAACCATCTATTCTTTATTTGTAACAAATATTATGCTAAATGTATTGCTCTATATCACTCTCTCTCTCTTCAACTCTTTCTAAATCACCAATCAATGTCTACTATGTTATTTCATCCTGTTCAATAAAAGCTTTCTTCAACTCTTTCTAAATCACCAATCAATGTCTACTATGTTATTTCATCCTGTTCAATAAAAGCTTTCCTAATCTTACATAAGTTTATATATATATCTATGATTCTTTTCTCTTCTAGGGTTTGTTATATGTTAACCAACTAATGACCTTCCTAATCCAATAAACTACATAAATCACTTAAAATGTAATAGCAGAGACTGGTCGAAAGGGCCCAGTTGCCAAGGCCATTAAACAAGAAAGAAGAAGAAGAAGAACTTCACTTTAAATCAGTGTTTTATACGCGTGGCGCATGAAGTAAAATTTCGAGTTTAGAAAAGCTCCGCGAAAATTTGTCTCGGGTCGCTGCGCGACCCTCGACAAATTGTCTACGCGGGGCTATTCTAAACCTGAAATTTTACTTCATGCTTAGTCTGGGAGTGGACAACACTCGTTTGAACTTTGAATTTAACTCTTCTATAAAATCGACGTATGTAATATAATAAATCATTCATTGAAATCATAAAAAAGATCCAAATATATATATTTTACCTAAAATTAACTTTTAGAGTTAACTTTATAATTTGCTCGGCTGTTAATGGGTGAATATTCTATTCCTAAGAAAAACCGTATTTATTTAATATTAAAGTTGCATTAAAAATAATAACAAAGTGTGAATAAACCTACAAAAATCTAGAAATATGGAAAATCTCGATATTTAGAAAATCTTGACGGTCCACTCCAAGACTGAGCATGAAGTAAAATTTCGAGTTTAGAAAAGCCCCGCGTAGAAAATTTGTCTCGGGTCGCTGCGCGACCCTCGACAAATTTTCACGGGGCTTTTCTAAACTCGAAATTTTACTTCATGCGCCACGCGTATAAAACACTGATTTAAAGTGAAGTTAAAAATGCACTGAAAACCAACCCAACTTCGATATTTTTTTCAAAATTGGATGTTTTCTCTAATATCCATGCTGTAAACTGTTAAAAACGCACTGAAAACCAACCCAACTTCGATATTTTTTCAAACTTGGATGTTTTCTTTCCTATCCATTCTGTAAACCTTCAGATATACGTTGTACTTTGTTAAAAACAGGCTTTGTTGGATTAAGTCATTGGTTCTTAACCGGAACACTGGCGCTTCGGTAAGAAAAACAAGACACATGATTATTTCAAAACATTCGCGGCCATGCAGAGTTTTTGGAAAATGTCCCATTTTCACTATAGACCGATATCTTGTTCGTTCTTACAAGTATATTATTTCAAAAAGAAAATTAAGTATGTTTATACTTGTAACAACAAACTGTTTGTAGATTTCGATATTCACATGATTGGCTCGGCTCGCATTGCAAACCGTGTGTAAAATTGATGAGTCGCGAGTTGGATAATACTTGAACTGCGATAACCCTTTCCCATCATAAAAATAATTTATAGCCCGATGTTAATTAACACGCATGTAATCATTCCCGATAAAGAGAGAGAGAAAGTGCAATTACTGCGTTCTCAGCTATTAAAAGAGTTGAAGTCGAAGCCACTACCCAGCGGATTATTCAATTCAGTCGAACAAAAACCGTGCCTATAAATATTTATGCGAGCTATGGTAAATGTAAATCCAGCTGTTCCTTCCAGAGTTTCGCAATGGACGATCGAATCGACGAGGTTGGGTCGTGGATTTATTAACTTACTACATCAAAATTCATTAGATTATAATCTAAAACTGATTTCATAAATAATTTAGTTTGTTGCGAAAAAACGATGGGATTTTAAATAAATACAGCTTTATTCAGGAGCGTACCTAGAAATTGGTCTTAGTCACGGTCTTAGATGGATTCACGTATTTATTAAACCTATGTATAATACATACATGTACGTCGAAATAACGGGTGTGAAGTTAGCAATAGATCCAGCAATAGATTTAAAAAAATTCATATCTCGGAAAAAACAAAAGCAAATTAAATGAAATTCGAAGATATACACTTCAAATAGCCTAAATTATTACCCCAAGAAATATAAAACCCTTAACTTTTATCCTTCATATTTTTTCACCCCTTCCAAAAATATGTTATGATTTTTTTTTAATTTGGCAATATTTCATAAAGTTACTTTTTGGCAATATTTCATAAAGTTACTTTTTAGCTCAAAACATCTCTTTAATACCTTCTTTTGATAAGTGAAATCAAAAAAACGTTTCGACACCCCGTTCGCCACTAAACTATTGTTTTACCCTAAGATTTCAAAAATTAATATCTCAGAGAAAAAAAATACAAATCGAATAAAATTTAAAATACACGATAAGAGATGTCTAAGTTATCACCCAAAAAATTGATCCATAATTTTTACCTATAATATTTTTTCACCCCTTCCAAAAACGTAATCAATTTTTTTCTACTTTGGCAATGTTCCATAAAATTCATTTTTATCTCAAAATATCTCTATTCTACCCTCTTTTAATACACCTAATCAAAAAAACGTTTCGTCACCCTGTTCACCCCTAAAATATTTTTTTTACCCCGTGAATATGGAAATCAATATTTCCGAGAAAGCAAAATCAAATCAAACAAAATATTACTAAGGAATACATCTTAATTAATAGCACAAAGAAGATCAACCCCTAAAATGACCCTTTCATTTTTTCTTGTCTTTAAATGTAATATATATATTTTTTTAAATTCTCAATCTTCTTAAATGTTGATATGTATCATATATTATTTCTTGTTATTATGCGTGTGTTTACTCTAATAAGCAAAAGTAAAAAAAAGTGTCAGGCACTTTACCCCCATATAATAAAATAATAATGTCCTGCTCGTCGTATGGATTTATATGCGTATGGAATTATGTGCAACGATTTAAACATTATTTTTTCTGAATTTGGCAAAGGGCCATAGATAAATAAAAATTGTTATTCTTATCATTAATGTATGTACTTTTATAATCAAAAGTCAAAAAAACGTTTGGAGCACTTTTCCACCCCCGAAAAAAAAAAAAATCTCCCGCTTGTCACGTATGGATCCATATGCAATAAATTAAACATTTTTTTTCCGAATTTGGCAAAGGGCCGTAGATAAATAAAAATTGTTATTCGTATCAATAATGTGTGTACTTTCATAATCAAAAGTCAAAAAAACGTTTGGAGCACTTTTTCACCACCGAAATTATGAAAATGTATGTTATCTGCTCAACTATTTGGTTGAAATTTTCTATTAACGAGTGTCTCCACTCCTAAATCAAGCATGAAGTAAAATTTTGAGTTTGGTTTTTCAACACGAATATAAATAATTGCCTAGTTCGACTTTTTTGCCGCTATACAGCAGCTGTGCTAGTCAAATCAGCTTCTTTTGTCTTACATTTGACCATAGTGGTGATGACGTTGTCGACGCCATTTTGTTATAGTACGAAGTAATCGCGTCAGCATCTAAAGGCCTGAAAATTTGGTTTGGTCGCGTACATTTCTTGTATAATACATCAGATTAATTACTACAGATTAGTTGTAGCTTATCTTAAATTGACTTTAAATTATATTTAGGGCCAGTAAATTAAACATTATTTTTTCCGAATTTGGCAAAAGGCCATAGATAAATAAAAATTGTTATTTTTATCAATAATGTGTGTACTTTCATAATCAAAAGTCAAAAAATGTTTGGAGCACTTTTTCACCCCCGAAAAAAAACAATCTCCCGGTCGTCACGTATGGATCCATATGCAATAAATTAAACATAATTTTTTCCGAATTTGGCAAAGGGCCATAGATAAATAAAAATGGTTATTCTTATCATTAATGTGTGTACTTTCATAATCAAAGTCAAAAAAACGTTTGGAGCACTCTTTCACTCCCGAAAAACAAAATAATCTCCCGCTCGTCACGTATGGATCCATATGCAATAAATTAAACATTCTTTTTTCCGAATTTGGCAAAGGGCCATAGATAAATAAAAAATGTTATTCTTATCATTAATGTGTGTACTTTCATAATCAAAAGTCAAAAAAACGTTTGGAGCACTCTTTCACTCCCGAAAAACAAAATAATCTCCCGCTCGTCACGTATGGATCCATATGCAATAAATTAAACATTATTTTTTCTGAATTTGGCAAAGGGCCATAGATAAATAAAAATTGTTATTCTTATCATTAATCTGTGTACTTTCGTAATCAAAAGTAAAAAAAACATTTGGAGCACTTTTTCACTCCCGAAAAAAATTATCTCCCGCTCGTCACGTATGAATCCATATGCAATAAATTAAACATTATTTTTTCCGAATTTGGCAAAGGGCCATAGATAAATAAAAATTGTTATTCTTATCATTAATGTGTGTACTTTCATAATCAAAAGTCAAACAATTGTTTGGAGCACTTTTTCACTCCCGAAAAAAAAATAATCTCCCGCTCGTCACGTATGGATCCATATGCAATAAATTAAATATTATTTTTTCCGAATTTAGCAAAGGGCCATAGATAAATAAAAATTGTTATTCTTATCATTAATGTGTATACTTTCATAATCAAAAGTCAAAAAAACGTTTGGAGCACTTTTTCACCCCCGAAAAAAAAAAAATCTTCCGCTCGTCACGTATGGATCCATATGCAATAAATTAAACATTATATTTTCCGAATTTGGCAAAGGGCCATAGATAAATAAAAATTGTTATTCTTATCATTAATGTGTGTACTTTCATAATAAAAAGTCATTAAAACGTTTGGAGCACTTCTACACCCCCGAAAAAAATAATCTCCCGCTCGTCGCGTATTGATTTAAATTTTTTTTTTTTGAATTTGGCAAAGGGCCATAAATAAATAAAAATAGTTATTCCTATTATTAATGTGTGTACTTTAATAATCAAAAGTCAAGAAAACGCTTTGGCACTTTTTCACACCCCCCCCCCCCCCAAAAAAAATCTTCCGCTCGTCGCGTATTGATTCAAAATTATTTTTTCTGAATTTGGCAAAGGGGGGCCATAGATACATTAAAATGGTTATTCTTATCCTTAATATGTGTACTTTCGTAATCAAAAGTCCAAAATCGTTTCGAGCACTTTTTCAATGATAAAGTGTGATCGCTTTTTTTGTTGCCTTTGTAGGGTAGGTAGACACTTTTGAATCGCTCATTCGAAGAAAGTTCGCTTCTTTGGCCCGTTCATCAGATACAACAGATTATCAGTAAGCTATTGATAATTAACACGTAGTGTTCGAAATGTACATTTAGCGTAAATAAATGTTTTTAATGAAGAAAGTGTTAGTCTTTTGATTCCACTGCAGCAACTGTAATACGTGTGTATCAGGTATGGACAGAAGAAGGTAGAGGAGCAAGAAGAAGACCAATTGGTCAACCAAGGCGTACCACAGAACGTCAAAATCGGCGCTTAAGACAAATAGCCCTGCGAGACCGTTTTGCTACTACGCGCCAAATCGGTGACAATGGATTGGAGAAGAAGGCAGGCCCGTTAGTATGCGAACCTTATATCGCCGCATTCAATCCTTTGGGCTTCTTTCGTACCGTCCAAGATTAGTGCTTCCTTTAACAGCGAGACACTCGCCAAAGGTTGGACTGGTGCAGAGAACGGCAGCATTGGGAGGCAGAATGGCACGATGTCGTATTCAGCGATGAATCACGATTTTGTCTAGGCACGCATGATGGCCGTAGAAGGGTACGACGCTACCGTGGAGAACGACCTGATCTTAGGTTTGCTATTGAGAGGCATGTACACAGGACTGCTGGAGTAATGGTTTGGGGAGCTATTGCTTATGGTCCTTTTAGAGGATTCAAAAGAGGTATTCGAATACTTTAGTGAAAACGGATTCGTTACATTTTTTTAAAAGGATTCGTATTCGAATCCAGACGTAGATGATTCGAATCCTTATAAAAAAGGATTAGAATTTTTATAAAAAGATTCGAATCATCGCTATTAAGGCTGGGATTCAAATTCGATTAATTCAAATAGTTAAATATTCTAACATGAATATTTAAATCACTAAATTATTTATATTTGAATATAAATATTTAAATTTTCGAATAATTCAAATATTTGTGAATACATATTTGGTTACTTAAGCACGAAAAATTTCCAACCTTAATAGTATATTTTTAACTTCACTTAAAATCAGTGTTTTATACCCGTGGCGCATGAAGTAAAATTTCGAGTTTAGAAAAGCCCCGTGAAAATTTGTCTCGGGTCGCTGCGCGACCCTCGACAAATTTTCTACGCGGGGCTTTTCTAAACTCGAAATTTTACTTCATGCTTAATCTGGGAGTGGACAACACTCGTTCTTAGAAGTTTCCAATGGAAGGATCACTCTAGATTACTAAGTTTATTACCAGTTTACAAAGGCTACAGTTCGAAGGACCAAGCGTGGTCTTCGGAGACCGAAGGACTACAGGGAATCGAAGATTTTTTATAAGAAAACAACGAATATCTGAAGGTTTACAGCATGGAAATTAAAGAAAATATCCAATTTTGAAAAAAATATCGAAGTTGGGTTGGTTTTTAGTGCATTTTTAACTTCACTTTAAATCAGTGTTTTATACGCGTGGCGCATGAAGTAAAATTTCGAGTTTAGAAAAGCCCCGCGAAAATTTGTCTCGGGTCGCTGCGCGACCCTCGACAAATTTTCTACGCGGGGCTTTTCTAAACTCGAAATTTTACTTCATGCTTAGTCTGGGAGTGGACAACACTCGTTTGAACTTTAAATTTAACTCTTTTATAAAATCGACGTATGTAATATAATAAATCATTCATTGAAATCATAGAAAAAGATGCAAAATTTTAGAGTCAACTTTATAATTTGCTCGGCTCCTAATGGGTGAATATTCTATTCCTAAGAAAAACCGTATTTATTTAATATTAAAGTTGCATTTAAAATAATAACAAAGTATGAATAAACCGACAAAAATCTCGATATGTAGAAAATTTGTCGAGGGTCGCGCAGCGACCCGAGAAAAATTTTCACGGGGCTTTTCTAAACTCGAAATTTTACTTCATGCGCCACGCGTATAAAACACTGATTTACAGTGAAGTTAAAAACGCACTGAAAACCAACCCAACTTCGATACTTTTTCAAACTTGGATGTTTTCTTTCCTATCCATGCTGTAAACCTTAAGATATTCGTTGTTTTCTTGTAAAGAAACTTCGATTCCCTGTAGTCCTTCGGTCTCCGAAGACCATGATTGGTCCTTCGAGCTGTAGCCTTTTTAAAATGGTTATAAACTTAGTAATCTAGAGTGATCCTTTAATTTGAAACTTCTAAGAACGAGTGTTGTCCACTCCCGGACTAAGCATGAAGTAAAATTTCGAGTTTAGAAAAGCCCCGCGTAGAAAATTTGTCGAGGGTCGCGCAGCGACCCGAGACAAATTTTCACGGGGCTTTTCTAAACTCGAAATTTTACTTCATGCGCCACGCGTATAAAACACTGATTTAAAATGAAGTTCAATAACATATATATCATCATTAATTAATCAGATATTTAGTCGGTAAATTAACATTTTTGTTATTGGAAACTGATGGAATAAATGAAATAATGTTACTGGTTGCAAATAATAGATTCAAATTTATTTTTAAAGGATTCGTATCCGTGATTCAAAAATGAGGATTCGAATCTTTGATTTGAATCATATTTTTCACTTACGAATCTTTTATTCGAGTATTCGTGATTCGATCATATTAGGTGATTCAGATTCGTGATTCGAATCCAGTTTTTGAACATTCATCCCAGCTCTGTAATAAACCTATGCCCATTTGCACCCAAGTCGATTAACTTAATCAATGATTAGTACATATTAAAAACACAACAAATTTATTTACAAATTGTATGTTTACGTTATCTTGCAAATTTATAACATTCTTACATTCTACAGTTTTAACTTAATCGTAGGTTTAATCAATGATTAGTGAGTGAATGTGAGTAAATCAATCGGGATGCAAATGGGCATTGGAAGTCATAGAAATAGATGCATGTCTAATTTTTTTTAACGAAACTTACAATTAATAACATATTTTAGATGTTTGATTGGCTTCTTAGGTGTTTCCTTATTGAAGTCGGAATATAAATATTTTATGCAATCGTGCGCGCTCCGAATTCGAATGTTCCTCCGCTTTTACTTTTCAACTGCCAACAACGTGTGACCAATGTATAAGAAAGACGCATTTTTCAAGGATCACGTAGCAGGACAAACACTTTTTTCCTTTACACTTGCACAATACCAAAACGTGACGGTTTATTTCCCAATGCAGACAATAAACAAAAACGGAATTGCATCGAAGTCCACGATTTACTGCAACTCCAGAAATTAGACTCTATGTTTACTGTCTAAAGCAGTGGTGGGGAAACTTTTTTTAAGACGGGCCATTTGTAATAACCAGACAATCGTAGCGGGCCAAAGAATAATGCTTAATCGTAGGTAGGTAGTTTGTATGCGGGTCGTCACATTACGAAGTAAGAACGCGTTCAAACATTCTCACGACGGCACTCTTAAACGGGCCGGATTAAACCTTTCCGCGGGCCGGACTTGGCCCGCGGGCCGTAGTTTCCCCATCACTGGTCTAAAGCCTGAAGTTTATAACAGAGTTTAAAGATTAGAGTGTAGATATAGTTTAGAGGTTATAGTCTACAGAGCAGAGTCTAGGCTGTCTAGGAACTTCAGTTTACTCCAGAAACTAGAGTCTACGTTTATAGCCTAAAGTCTAAAGTTTAGTACTGAGTTTAGATATTAAAGTCTAGATATTGTAGTTTAGAGGTTGTAGTCTACAGAGTAAAGTCTAGACTGTCTAGGAACTACAGTTTACAGTTAAGATCGACTGCCTAAAGTCTAAAGTTTAGAGTTTAACGAGCGCACATTACATAGTTTAACGATTAGAGTCTAAGTATTAGATTTTAGACCTGTAGCCTATATAGCAGAGCTGGGATGAATCCTCAAAAACAGGATTCGAATCACGAATCCGAATCACCTAATATGATTCGAGTCACGAATACTCGAATAAAGGATTCGTAAGTGAAAAATATGATTCGAATCCTCATTTTTGAATCACGGATACAAATCCTTTAAAAATAAATTTGAATCTATTATTTGCAACCAGTAATATTTTATTCCATCAGTTTCTATTAACAAAAATGTACATTTACCGACTAAATATCTGATTATATAATGATTTTAATTAATGATGATATATGTGTTATTGAACTTCATTTTAAATCTGTGTTTTATACGCGTGACGCATGAAGTAAAATTTCGAGTTTAGAAAAGCCCCGTGAAAATTTGTCTCGGGTCGCTGCGTGACCCTCGACAAATTTTCACGGGGCTTTTCTAAACTCGAAATTTTACTTCATGCGCCACGCGTATAGAACACTGATTTCAAGTGAAGTTAAAAATATACTATTAACGTTGGATATTTTTCATGGTTAGGTAACCAAATATCCATTCACAAATATTTGAATTATTCGAAAATTTCAATATTTATATTCAAATATGAATAATTTATATTAGAATATTTAACTATTTGAATTAATCGAATTCGAATCCCAGCCTGAATAGCGATGATTCGAATTATTTAGGAGGATTTGAATCCGTGTATGAGGATTCGAATGCTTTTATAAGGATTCGATTCCTTTTATAAGGATTCGAATCCTTTTATAAGAATTTTCACTAAAGTATTCGAATACCTCTGTTGAATCCTCTAATAGGATTCGAATCCGGGAATCGAATCCTGAATGATTCGAATCCTGCCCAGCTCTGCTATATAGTAGAGTCCTGGCTATCTAGAGACCCCAGTTTTAGTGTAGAGGTCATCTGCCTAAAGTGTAGAAAGCACAAATTATAGAGTTTACAGATTAGATACCGTGCGACCGTTTAAATGATGATTTAGAGTAGGCGGTATTTTTTTGTGCGGTTGCTCAGAATGCTAATTGCATGGTGGAATACATTTGAGATTACAGTAAACTATGTGTTAACAGTCAGTAGTGCCAATCTAATTTTAAACTCAAAGCCTACTCTAAATCATGTTTTCAATGATCGCACGGTAATTACATGACACAAATTATAAATAAATAACAAATTATGTTAAAATTCAATTTGCGACACTTTAAACCACCAATTAAATACGTGAAAATCAATATCCAAATCTAACGTTATGCCAAAATATAACAATACCGTTCATCACTGAAAACTCCTTCAATTATTTTTGTTTTCTGGCGCTGTTTTTTCTTGATGCAACTCAAGATTTGAAAATGTTTCGCGATTTAGAAAAGCTGCTCTAAACATACAATTATTACTCAACAAGAAAATTCTTAATTTCTAGACCGAACACCATAACAAATATTTACACACACCAGAGACACACGTATTGACCTATTACGATAAACCTATTAGTTTTAACATCTCGGCGATAATTGCGCATGCTTGCGCAACGCGAACCGACACAAAAGCCTATTAAAATAAAAGCCACGGAAATAATTAAAATGCGTGAATCCACTAGTTTTTTCAACGTTTCCCGTTTTGGTGTCATTAAATTTCGTGCGGATGGTGAGACGGTAAATAGAGAAAAATAAAAGCAAGCATCCTGTGTCCCAGATACATCCAAAACGCATCATATTTATGCATTGTGTTCAGAGTTTTACGGTTTGTGAAACACAGACGTGATGTGACACAAGGGTCACGCTTTGAATAAAATAGGTTTCCTCGTTTTAATCAAATGCATCCTTACAAAATTTATATCAAATCTGTTATAATCAATGTTGGTGAAAACAAAACAAAACATAAGTATAAATGAAATTGCCAATTCTTGGTTGCAGAATACTTCAAACATTAAAAGTGCGATTCTTTTCGCATATCTACAACAAGTTAGTCTTACAAAGACTATATCAAACACTCATTGAAACAACTACTTCCCGGGCTAATACCCCGACGGACATTGAATTATACAACAAGTGATTGCTGTTACATACAGTAACCTACTGCAAATGTAACAATTTGGGTCAAATTATTCAGGCCAGGTGTCAAATTGTTTAGAGGGAATGGCAAAGCTATACTGATGAGAGATAAAACTCGAAACGCGTCTATAGATGGCCTGAATAATTTGACCCAAATTGTTACATTTGCAGTAGGTTACTGTATGTAACAGCAATCACTTGTTGTATAATTCAATGTCCGTCGGGGTATTAGCCCGGGAAGTTGTTGTTTCAATGAGTGTTTGATATAGTCTTTGTAAGACTAACGTGTTGTAGATTGCGAAAAGAATCGCACTTTTAATGTTTAAAACAAAACATATTAATTGAAGAGGAAAACGTAGATTTTGTTTCATGAAACTATGTTAACTGAAGTGGTAATTTACGAGAGCCTATTTAATATCATTCGAATTGTTAGTACTTACATAGTAAGCTCTAAAATTCGCTAAGAATCTCGTCGTTATTTTAATAAAACCTCCTATGTGAGTTGAACAAACATTTTCAGAAAACATAAAAACTGTTTAAAAAAATTAAGTTAAATAGTTCTTCTTAAACAATTTTTTGGCGAATCCTTGTATAAAATTAAAGAGTTACCTTTACGACATAGAAGATTTCATGAACTCATAGTGTAGAGTCCCTTGGTACCAAAGCCCTATTTTGTAAAAAAAATGTTACATTGGAGGTTTCATCAAAAGAACGACGATCTATTAGTACATTTTCTGGTCGTACGACTATCTTTCATACGAACAGAAAATGTTAATATTAGTTTTTTATAATATATAAAATTACGAAAATGTTATTCGTGAAAATGCAAACAATGTCTTAATTAATAAGACAACTTAAGACGATAAATATCCATTGATATGCAAATACACCTCCGGATATTGAATTATACAATGAAATATTTAAAATCTTATTTAATTTGATTTGTTACAACGCTCTATTAAAGTATATGTAACGTTTTTAGCCAAAGAACTACGAGATATGTCATAGTTGGTGCCCTAGCTAAAGTTGACAGTCAACGTGCTAGATAATTGGGCATTAGAGGAAATCTCTAGTAATTCTCAGAGACCCTAGTAACCATTTGAGTATATAGTGGAACCTTCATTATCAATATTTAAAAATGTTTCACCAAGTGATAAGTGAGAAAGTTATTCAAGAAATATAGTGGAATGTTTATTTTTGATTAGTTCTTGTTGTGTTATTAATGTTTGTTATTGGATATGAAAAGTTTACGAGAGCCCGTGACACCCACGAATAGTTGCAAAACTAGTTCTGGTCGGTGCGGAATGCAATTTCTGCAAGACTTTCTTCATTCGAGCTCTCGGCCGAGACATTGAGCGCCACATTATTATTCGTTCAAAATGTTTGCAAAAAAATAACTTAATGTGAAGAAAAATTTGCAAAAAAATAACTCAATGTGTAGAAAACTCTGTAAATAAATAACTCTATATAAAGAAAAATAAGAGTTGCAGTAACTGATGACAAACATGGCCTATAACTGTGGCTCAAAGTGGAACTCGTTAATTAGGCCCATTCGAAAATAGACCAAGCGACCAACCAAATTAGATATCATTTATTATTTCACACAGAAATAAACCACGCATCTGATCAACAGACACGCCGACGCCGGCTGATTCATCATCATGTACTCACAATGGGTTCGTTCATCAAAATGTTTAACATTCAACGTCTTTGGATTTTTTTTGTGATGTATGTTGGTGTCTGATGAACGGTACGCGGCCATTTTGATAACTTTGAGCCGCCAATATCAATCGCCAGCACCAATCGGTCTATTTTCTCCGATTGCAAAAATCCCAAACACGTTCACGATTAACAGTCCGGTCATCAGAGAATTCCTCAACAGTTGGCAGTAAACTCCAATCAAGTTGTAGCCTAACCAAAAAGATAAATTACAAATGGCGTAGCGTGTACGTCACAGTTTGATGTTTAGACATCTAGTGCATTTTTAATAAAACAGATTATTATTTTTACAGTTTCCCGTTGAGAGATTTTCCAGTGGCGCCGAAATCCTTGGGTAAACCGTTTTGTGAATAGGAGCTATAGCATTTAAATGTGCTAGACAAGGAAGACATTTTGGTCTCAGAATTCCATATATTGTTGACACCCCGTTGGGGTGTAGAACACGAAATTGGAAGTAAGCAGACAAATGTGGAGACGTCTATCTAGTGCATTATCGTTAAAACAGATTAGCATATTTACAGTCTACTATTATGATTTTCTAGTAGCGCCACCTACGGCGCTGAAATCCTTGGGTAAACCATCGGTGAAAGAGAGCTATAGGTATTTTAATGTGTGTGAAGAAATTTTGGTTTCGCAATTCCATATACAGCGTGTAATCGAACTAATGTACATCCTCTTAAGGGCGTATACACAAAATATTTTGACACCAATTGCAGCAAAAATAAAATCGGAAAAAAATATTGGATTTTTCATAATTTTTCATCCATTTTTTACTTTTTGAGAACTTCTGGTTACCTGTGTTCATGATATTTTTCGTGGATGCGTAAGTTGTTGTATTTTTTATTTACTTTTACTACTGCGAGGCGCATAAATCACTTCGCACGCACTATCGAGACGTATAAATCACTAAGCACGCACTACACACACACACTGTCTAGAATTAATAAATGAAACTGGGTCACGTATAAAAAAAATCACAATAACAACATAGACATAATTCTTCACAATCTGACCCACTTTTCTCTGGATGGTGTAATTCGATATCCAAATCGTTTAAAAACTACCAGTCTATGTGGAATCTCTCTTAAAATACGCAATGTGCGCGTATACCAGATACCATAAACATGTGGCCCGTTATTATTATTAATTATTTTTAATAATTATTTGTGAGCTATCTATTAAAGGTATGGTAATTTTAAATGCAGGTATTGTTTATTTAAACGCTGCCCCTTATGTGGCAGAGAGCCTGTACAGTAGTTCGTTTACACGCTGTATTGTTGACACCCCTCGGTGGCGACAATCGTGGTATTCTTTTTGATTGGTTTTTTTTTTTTAGTAATTTTGACCCAACATGGCGGACAAACAGCGGCGTAGCTATTAGGTCTAAAGTATGTCACAGCAATTCCCTTCAAAGTTTGTGTTTTGTTTCACCTACCATTTCATTGTACCTCATAAATTCGCAACGATAAATAGAATCAACACAAAGCCGGTAATTTGGGGTATTAACCACCATTATATGTTTCTATTTCAAAATTAAGGGAATAGCCCCCGCTGATGGATGATGTGTGAAGTGAAAGATAACAAACCCTCGCTGTCACAATTGAATATCAGATGTTTGTATTATAACCTATTTTCTTGATTAATTTAGTCTCATCGTGGCAGATGACGGGGTTGTTGCCACTGTGTTTAATTATAATCTGTTTAATAACTAGGAGGAGCGTTTTAAATTTCACGCGCCAAAACCTACAACTCTGATTGGACGAGAGCGCGCCCATTTTACACTATGCTAATTACGTCATTATTAGACGCAACAGTTGAGATAACCTTAATTCGAAGCGTTACCGAGTTGCAACTTTGTCTGTTTCGTAATAACCTTTTGTACCATGTTCCTTTAGCATAGTTAAAAGTTAGTTTTGTTTATATTGTTGTGATGGATTATGGACCCAGTACAAGCTCGGTGATAATATCACCTTCACCTCCAAAAAAGCGTTAGAAGTTGGATTTGGGTCATTTATATCTGTCTGAAAAACAGTGCATAATAAATATGTATAAGCAGATGATAACAGATGATCCACATATGAAAATGACTGCTGTTGTATCAGACATTGTTGGAGCAGTAGGTGAGATATCAAATAGCATAAGAATATGCATCAAATAATAAAATGTTTAGTTTTTAAGAAATGTAAATCCCACTGTCTATCGTACCATTAGCAAATATAAGAAATCCGGAGAGATTTGTAGCCCTAAACAGCTTAGAGGACATAATTACAAGTTTTGATGACGTAGTGAAGAGATCCGTGCATAGTTTCTTCTATAAAAATAAACTGCCAACTTTGAATAAAGTTTTAAAAGTAGTAAACGATCATGCAGGCATGCCGAAGATGACTCGTTCTACCTTGTATAGTTTTATGAAACAAATCAATTTTAAGTAAGTTAGAGACTAGAGCTGGGCAGGATTCGAATCATTCAGGATTCGAATCCTTTTAGAGGATTCAAAAGAGGCATTCGAATACTTTAGTTCAACTGGATTCGTGATCCTGATTCGTTACATTTTTTAAGAGGATTCGTGTTCGAGTCTAAATGTGGGCGATTCGAATCCTTATAAAAGGATTCGAATCCTTGTGAAAGGATTCGAATTCTCACAAAAGGATTTGAATCATCAAAAATAATTCGAATTAATTGTGAGGAATAACACGAAAAATGTTCTTTTGTGTGTTTTTAAATCTCACGTTAAGTCACTGTTTTATGTGCGTGGCGCATGAAGTAAAATTTCGAGTTTAGAAAAGCCCAGAAAATTTGTCTCGGGTCGCTGCGCGACCCTCGACAAATTTTCAAGGGGCTTTTCTAAACTCGAAATTTTACTTCATGCTTAGTCTGGGAGTGGAAACGCTCGTTCCAAACTTCAAAGTAAATGCTTTGATAAGAACATTAAATGATTGGAAATGTGTTTAAAGATAATAATCTAGTTTTCAAAATTTTGTTTAATATTGTTCGAAGTAAAACTGACATGGTAGCCACAATCTGAAATGTTATATTTTTCCGACATTTCCGTGACTAAAGATTTTTTCCCTGGCCTTTTAATATCTTTCTTCTGTGAGAAATTTCTATTCTGTTTAATAGGTTTCATTGTTTTTGCCAATATTTAAGTTAATTTTATAAATTTTTACGTGTTTTGTAATTTGCCTGCTGATTTTGACAAATTTAATAATATCATATGGCTTTTTTGTTAGTATTTTGGTCAATTTGAATATAATTCCATGACTTTTCTCTGAATTTCCCGGTTTTAATGATATTCAGTGAATTTTTTATTTACGTAAATCTAAGGCATTAGTCGATTTTATAATAGAGTTCAATTTGAAGTTTTGAACGAGTTGTTCCACTCCCAGGCTAAGCATGAAGTAAAATTTCGAGTTTAGAAAAGCCCCGTGAAAATTTGTCGAGGGTCGCGCAGCGACCCGAGACAAATTTTCGGGCTTTTCTAAACTCGAAATTTTACTTCATGCGCCACGCGTAAAAACAGTGATGTGAAGTGGAGTTCAGAAACACACAAATACATCTGTATATATAATAAATTTGTCTCGGGTCGCTGCGCGACCCTCGACAAATTTTCACGGGGCTTTTCTAAACTCGAAATTTTACTTCATGCGCCACGCGTAAAAACAGTGATGTGAAGTGGAGTTCAGAAACACACAAATACATCTGTAACCAGAGTAACAGGGAGTCAGATATTTAGTCTGTTATCAACGATGTTCAGTGGTAATAATAAATAATTAGGTTTTGAATATTTTTGTTAAAACAACTGGTATCGATATTTATAGATTAATGGTTGCAAAAATAATAAATTCAAATTTATTCTTAAAGGATTTGTATTCGTGATTCGAGAAAACAAGATTCGAATCTTTGATTCGAATCATATTTATCTCTTACGAATCCTTTATTCGAGTATTCGTGATTCGAATCATATTAGGTGATTCGGATTCGTGATTCGAATACTTTTTACGAGGATTCGTTCGAGCTCTGATAAAGACACATTATTATATAAATTGCATATTATATTATGAACATAATGTAAATATGTTTTATTTCACAGATATATGGCGTATAAGCATTTTAATTGAACTGATATTATTGTTCTATGGAAAAGAAAATACTTAACCACAATTAAGAAGTACAAAATGAATATTTGATTTCATTTAAAGAGTAATTATGAAATTATTTAAAATTTCCGCCAAATTTATCTAGTGATATTTCTGATAACTTTTTATAGTGTAAATTGGGCTTTGGCACTTACTCCTTCTAGTTTTTAAACAGACTATAGGTCACTGTAGCAGCAAATTTAAATGCATTGCCAACTTAATTTATAATTCTTAATTGTAATAGATAGTGCTCGATAAACCCGGCAAATTAGAATGCGTTGCCAACTTAGTTTATAATTTGTAATTGTATCAATAGATGGCGCTTGATAATAGCGGCAAATTTAAATACGTTGCCAACTTAATTTATAGTTTGAAATTGTATAAATAGATGGCGCTCAAGAAACGCGGTAAATTCAAATGCGTTGCCAACTTATTTTCTAACTTGTAATAGATCCAATTGATAGCGCTTGTTGGAAGCAGCAAATTCACTCTTAAATTTCAAACCTTATTTGTGGCAATAGGTTTCCGCTAGTTAAAAACGGAAAATTAAAATTTGTAGCCAATTTAATCGTATCTAGTAGTAGTAACTATAATCTTATATAATTTGGAGTATTAACCACCATTATATGTTTCTATTTCAAAATTAAGGGAATAGCCCCCGCTGATGGATGATGTGTGAAGTGAAATAATTTAAATGCATTGCCAACTTAATTTATAATTCTTAATTGTAATAGATAGTGCTCGATAAACCCGGCAAATTAGAATGTGTTGCCAACTTAGTTTATAATTTGTAATTGTATCAATCGAGCGCGCTCGATAATCGCGGCAAATTTAAATACGTTGCCAACTTCATTTATAGTTTGAAATTGTATAAATAGATGGCGCTCAATAAACGCGGTAAATTCAAATGCGTTGCCAACTTATTTTCTAACTTGTAATTGATCCAATAGATAGCGCTCGTCGGAAGCAGCAAATTCAAACTTAAATTTCAAACCTTATTTGTGGCAATAGGTTTCCGATAGTTAAAAGCGAAAAATTGAAATTTGTAGCCAATTTAATCGTATCTAGTAGTAGTAACTATAATCTTATATATACAGTAAGTATAATGAAAGTTAAGAAGAGTTCTCTGGAGCTGTCGATATTTATGCTAACAATAATTAACTAATTAATTTTTTAAACCTTATGATCATTCTTAGTTTTAAACTTTATTATAAGAATACTCGTAGTAAAAGTAAACAAATATTACCAATATTTTGTATTGTGGAGGCTTCTACTTCGTTATACATGTTAATTTAACAATAAAACACTTTAAACTTTGTTTGTATAACATTTATTTATTTTTTGTGACTGCAGTTCGCCAACTTTAGCTTGCCATTATCAAACTTGTAGACTACACGTTTGATAATGGCAAGTTAAAGTTGCCGAAACTGCCACCACGAAAAATAAATAAGTGTTATACAAACAAAGTTTAAAGTGTTTTATTGTTAAATTTACATGTATAACGAAGTAGAAGCCTCCACAATACAAAATATTGGTAATATTTGTTTACTTTTATAACGAGTATTCTTTATTCCGGAGAATAAAATAAAAACCTTGACCTAATCTACATAAACACCGCAATTCCTCCTCAGGTTTTTGTCAGGATTAATCTGTTACAATAATTCTTGTTTCTCGTTGTTTACTTTTTTGTCTTTTTGCCCTTTGTATTTCTCGTTTTCCTTGTACCTTTATCGAGACACGGCTTGGCAACGGTCCAAACGAAGAACAATATTCGTTCTTGTGTTTGTTTTCATCCTTGCAAATTACGAAGAGTTTATTTCTGCATTGGATGTCCTCTGTGGTATTTATTGTCTTATTATTTATTTTTATTCATACGAATGCGTGTTTATATTCGGAACGGGTTTAATTTTCACTTTGACATTTAATAAGGATCAATCCTTCGCTGTGCGCGCAAATTCCATTCAACTAATTATCAGAGCTGGGACGAATCCTCGTAAAAAGGATTCGAATCACCTAATATGATTCGAATCACGAATACTCGAATAAAGGATTCGTAAGAGATAAATATGATTCGAGTCAAAGATTCGAATCCTGTTTTTTCGAATCACGAATACAAATCCTTTAAGAATAAATTTGATTTTATTTTTTTGTTGCAACTATTAACATGTAAATATCGTTACCAGTTGTTTTAACAAAAATATTCAAAACCTAATTATTTATTATTAACACTGAAAATCGTTGATAACAGACTAAATACCTAATGCCTTGTTACTCTGATTAAAGATGTATTTGTGTGTTTCTGAACTTCACTTAAAATCAGTGTTTTGTACGCGTGGCGCATGAAGTAAAATTTCGAGTTTAGAAAAGCCCGAAAATTTGTCTCGGGTCGCTGCGCGACCCTCGACAAATTTTCACGGGGCTTTTCTAAACTCGAAATTTTACTTCATGCTTAGCCTGGGAGTGGAAACACCCGGTCAAAACTTCAAATTGAACACTATTACAAAATCGACGAATGCCTGAAAATTACGCAAATAAATAATTCACTGAACATCATTAAAACCGTGATAGTCAGAGAAAAGTCATGGAATTATATTCAAAATGACCAAAACACTGACAAAAAAGCCATAATAATAATAATAATAATCTTTATTGTCCAACATTCACCAATTACAGGACAATGTAACTAAATATGATATAAATTAAAACACAAATAGGTATGTATATATAAGAAACAAACAAAAAATAAAAGAAAAAAAACATATTTAAAAAAACTTAATTACAATACTTTAAGACTAGACGTGTGACTCACTTAACATTCATATGATATTATTAAATTTGTCAAAATCAACGGGCATCATAAAAATTAAAAAATACGTAAACATTTATAAAACCAACTTAAATATTGACGAAAACAATGAAAACAATTTAACAAAATTGGGGTTTCCCATAGAAGAAAATTAGTTTTAAGGTCAGGGAAAAAACATATCAGAAAAATTTAACCTTTTAGATTGTGGCTACCATGTCAGTTTTACTTTAAATAATATTAATCAAAATTTTGAAAACTAGATTATTATCTTTAAAAACATTTTCAGTCCTTTAATGTTCTTATCAAAGCATTCAGTTTGAAGTTTCAAACGAGCGTTTCCACTCCCAGACTAAGCATGAAGTAAAATTTCGAGTTTAGAAAAGCCCCGCGTAGAAAATTTGTCTCGGGTCGCGCAGCGACCCGAGACAAATTTTCACGGGGCTTTTCTAAACTCGAAATTTTACTTCATGCGCCACGCGTATAAAACAGTGATTTTTCATGTTAATCCTCACAGTTAATTCGAATTATTTTTGACGATTCAAATACCTTTGTAAGTATTCGAATCCTTTTATAAATATTCCAATCCTTTTATAAATATTCGAATCATTTTATAAGGATTCAAATCACCCACATTTGGATTCGAATACGAATCCTCTTATAAAAATGTAACGAATCCTGATCACGAATCCAGTTAAACTAAAGTATTCGAATGCCTCTTTTGAATCCTCTAAAAGAATTCGAATCCACCATTCGAATCCTGAATGATTCGAATCCTGCCCAGCTCTGTTAATTATGTAATAGATTTTTCATTCTAAAAAATTATAGCAATTCAATAAATTGATTGATGAGGCCGATACAGATAAAAGCAATTTAATAATTAAAACAAAAATTACAACTTGAATTAAGAATCAGCAAATTACATCGTTTCTCACTGTAACACTCTGCTATCGTAAATAAACGAATTATGATGTAAGGTGTAATTGAATGTAATGAGTGCATAATTGTGTGGGTACAGAGAGGAAAGACGTGCCGTGCTGATTTGTAAATCCCACACTACCCAGACCTCAGTGCGAGTTTTCCAACCCACATTAGCTCTCATGGGAAAGGAAAAAAGTCAATGTGGAGTAGCAGCAGTTAAGAAGCTCGAAACAAGCAAGAGTCGTGATGGCACCCCGGCGCCGTCACTCTTGATCTTAATTATTAATCAAGTGCTTAATTGGCTGTGATGAACCGAACAACACTTCTGGGTCGACGACCTTAATGGGCTGTATGAATAATTTAATCGGCCCCTATCTTTAATATCATATTGGATTTTAAGTGCACAGATTTCCTTCAAATCTTGTTCTTTCCCTAAGTTAAGAAACGCTTATCTTTATGTGTCTTCTACATACAGAGAGTTTTATGTAACACCGAACATTTACATAAAGAGATTTTTTTAAGTATATACATGCATACGTCGTACATTTTCCGACGCTCGGTTTATTAAAAGAATTTAATTTGAAGCTTTAAAGGAGTGTTTTCCACTCGCAGACTAAGCATGAAGTAAAATTTCGAGTTTAGAAAAGCCTGAAAATTTGGTTTGGACGCGTAGCGCGAAGCGCGGAGCGGCCAAACCAAATTTTCAGGCTTTTCTAAACTCGAAATTTTACTTCATGCGCCACCGGTACAAAATACTGACATATTACAAAGTTTAAAACACACCACTAAACTTTACATTGAATCAGTGTTGTGTACCGGTGGCGCATGAAATAAAATTTCGAGTTTAGAAAAGCCTGAAAATTTGGTTTGGCCGCTCCGCGCTTCGCGCTACGCGACCAAACCAAATTTTCAGGCTTTTCTAAACTCGAAATTTTACTTCATGCTTAGCCTGGGAGTGGAAAACACTCCTTTAAAGCTTCAAATTAAATTCTTTTAATAAACCGAGCGTCGGAAAATGTACGACGTATGCATGTATATACTTAAAAAAAAAATCTCTTTATGAAAATGTTCGGTGAAAATGTTCTATTGCACTCGTTTAAAGCTTCTAATTAAATTATTTTAATAAACTGAGCATCGGAAAATGCACGACGTATGCATATGTATACTTAAAAGAAAAAATCTCTTTATGAAAATGTTCGGTGTTACATAAAGCTCTCTGCAGATTCCGTTTCTGTTCTTGGTAAACTTTTTGGATATATTCTGTGTTTTTATTGTAGATCTCTAATCATTTGCTTCAAAATATTAAAGATTGGGTATGTACAGTTGCGTTCTAAAATATCGTTTTTTTTTTCTTGTAAAACAAACTTCTCATGTACAGTCGACGCAACCCAAATGTGAACGCTCTTTGGTTGTCATGGTATTTGTTACTGAAATTCATTTCTGTAATTCTGGCGTTGGCCAGTGGTATTACAAAAAGGGGCGTCTTCGGAACTTTTTGATAATAGTTTTTGAGAGCTGTCAAATTTAATTGCGACGAACGACTCTATGATGCTCAGTGTAAATTTTCTGTGCAATAAAATTAAGCACAAGTCTTATGCCTATTTTTCACAATATTCTAGTTGTATAATTCGGGTCTGTGTTTTAATTGCCTAGCAGCAGTTTCAATAAATAATAAAACACCATAACACTTCTTTCCTACTCCCAACGTTTCTTAACTCTGAAAACAGTATCTTTACTGATGTTCACCAATCGAACAATTTGTCTAATAGAAAAACCAACTTCTATTTTAGTTAGAATTCGATTTTTTTAATTGTTGTCTAAATGACTCGGCATTTTGACATTAAGAAAATTGACATATTGACGTAACTAGGAAACTTATCAAGTCCGCTTTAAACTATAACATATTTCGTGTACTTAATTTTATTGCACAGAAGTGTATACCATTATATTTTGGCGTTCAGATTTGGGTTGCGCCGACTGTACAGGTTAACAACAATTTTTCTTGGCCAACAAGACGGTGCTTTTGTTGACATGCACTTCGTTAGTAATGTCTTTAATGCTAATACCGCCTCTAACAGTCGCTATTATCACTTTAGTCAGTTGAGGCAAGTCGACGTTAATTACATTTCGTTTGACGTTTCCGTAGATTTATCAGTTTAATTGACAATTTAAAAAATCAAAGTGAGTCCAGTGCACAGAGCCAAATATTCTGTAGTACTAGTTTTTTTCTCTCGCAACTGTACACCTTCATAATTCAAATACTAAGTGCTGGTTGTTTTGTATTGTTGGTTAGAACGGCCGTTGGCTTTTGCCCCGTTGCAATTTATTTCGACCCGGAGCAAAGCAAAAGAGCAATCATCGTGGGCAAAAGCGTGCAATTCGTTGCCCAAGAATCGCCCAAGGAGAGACCGTACAAAGGGAACAGACATAAAGCAGCGTGTATGTCTGCTCATTTGTTTTCTTGTTCCCCCTCTGGTGGCTAATCGAAACGGCACACATTCATCAACTGTTATTGATGTACTTCTTGCAAACGCTATATTATTCATGTCAAAACTAAGCTAGATATAACAAATATCTATCATTTGATATAAAAAAAGACCTTTATTGGCATATAAAAAAATAAAATTACAAATAAAAAATAATAATAGAACACAAAATTATATCATCTCCTTTCTTTTTTCCGCCCTCCGCCACCCCAGCACCGTTACCATCTTTACGCCAGCTCCGTCCTCTCTCATCCATTCCGTTACACTCCTTTTCTCCCCCAGCCATTCCACATTCACCCCTTCACACTCCTCTCCCAAATGACCATTTGATATAAAGATAAGTAATTAAAGTTAAAAGTAAGTTGAGGAACAGTGGCGTAACTTCCAGGTTGAGCATGAAGTAGGGTGGCTAATCGAAACGGCACACATTCATCAACTGTTATTGATGTACTTCTTGAAAACGCTATATTATTCATGTCAAAACTAAGCTAGATATAACAAGTATCTATCATTTGATATAAAGATAAGTAATTAAAGTTAAAAGTAAGTTGAGAAACAGTGGCGTAACTTCCAGGTTGAGCATGAAGTAAAATAAAAATGAATTTGGCAACATCGCGTTTTCAAGTGTTCCAACTTCACTCTAATTAAATGTTCAAGAATTTAGAGGTTGTATTACACTGTTTTTGTGACAATGTGTTTCATCTGCTGAATCATTTAATTAAAATGTACTTTTTACTAGTGTTTTCCAGGACTTTCTGTAAGATACTCTCTAAATTTTCCAGGACTTTCTGATGCTCTCTAAGAATTCCAATTGTATTAATAAAATTTAAGTTTTGCGTAATTTTATTAATATAGCTGGCATTTTTATCTTACAGAAAGTCCTGGAAAATTTGTTTATTTATTTCAAGATACGTCGATGGGCGTAACACATATGAAAACATATGTGTTACAAGGTATGACAGAATTGTATCTTTCCATGTTTTCCCCTGCCCCTTTCCCCGCAGGCCCTAATTCGTGAGAGAGAGAACAATGACGTTGATTTGGTTACGTTATTGAGTCTATCATAACCTCTCTTTCTGGTTTCGCTGTACTTTCATAGATAGATTTTTAATATTTGAGAACAATGACGTTGATTTGGTTACGTTTTTGAGTATCATAACTTCTCTTTCTGGATTCGCTGTACTTTCATGGATAGATTTTTAATATTTGAGAACAATGACGTTGATTTGGTTACGTTTTTGAGTCTATCATAACCTCTCTTTCTGGTTTCGCTGTACTTTCATAGATTGATTTTTAATATTTGAGAACAATGACGTTGATTTGGTTACGTTTTTGAGTCTATCATAACCTCTCTTTCTGGTTTCGCTGTACTTTCATAGATAGATTTTTAATATTTGAGAACAATGACGTTGATTTGGTTACGTTTTTGAGTATCATAACTTCTCTTTCTGGATTCGCTGTACTTTCATGGATAGATTTTTAATATTTGAGAACAATGACGTTGATTTGGTTACGTTTTTGAGTCTATCATAACCTCTCTTTCTGGTTTCGCTGTACTTTCATAGATTGATTTTTAATATTTGAGAACAATGACGTTGATTTGGTTACGTTTTTGAGTCTATCATAACCTCTCTTTCTGGTTTCGCTGTACTTTCATAGATAGATTTTTAATATTTGAGAACAATGACGTTGATTTGGTTACGTTTTTGAGTCTATCATAACCTCTCTTTCTGGTTTCGCTGTACTTTCATAGATAGATTTATAATATTTGAGAACAATGACGTTGATTTGGCTACGTTTTTGAGTCTATCATAACCTCTCTTTGTGGTTTCGCTGTACTTTCATAGATAGATTTTTAATATTTAAGAACAATGACGTTGATTTGGTTACGTTTTTGAGTCTATCATAACCTCTCTTTCTGGTTTCGCTGTACTTTCATAGATAGATTTTTAATATTTGAGAACAATGACGTTGATTTGGTTACGTTTTTGAGTCTATCATAACCTCTCTTTCCGGTTTCGCTGTACTTTCATAGATAGATTTTTAATATTTGAGAACAATGACGTTGATTTGGTTACGTTTTTGAGTCTATCATAACCTCTCTTTCTGGTTTCGCTGTACTTTCATAGATAGATTTTTAATATTTGAGAACAATGACGTTGATTTGGTTACGTTTTTGAGTCTATCATAACCTCTCTTTCCGGTTTCGCTGTACTTCCGTAGATAGATTTTTAATATTTTGTGTTAAAAATAAGTGTTATTAAAATAAGACTTTGTGTTAGTGTTAAGTTTCGACCAACCGGTTTCGTTGAAAATCAACCGGTTTCAGTGAAATATATCGCGATGTACAAATTAAAATGTAAAATTTAGTCGAAATAATACACAAAATAATCCGCCAGGGAGAGCTAACTCTATTTCGTCAAGGTCAAAAAGTGGAAAAAACCTTTAAATATGTATTTACATTATACAGAGAGTCTTTCTTTGAAATATACGTATTCCAAATTCAGACTATTTTCTGTAAATTTTGAGATATTCCCTGTTTTTTTAAGTTCATTTTAAAGCTTTAAACAAGTGATTTCCACTCCCAGACTAAGCATGAAGTAAAATTTCGAGTTTAGAAAAGCCCCGTGAAAATTTGTCGAGGGTCGCGCAGCGACCCGAGACAAATTTTCTGGGCTTTTTTAAACTCGAAATTTTACTTCATGCGCCACGCGTATAAATCACTAAAATATTGTGAAACATGCATATTCGAACTTCGCTTAAAATCTGTGTTTTATAGGCGTGGCGCATGAAGTAAAATTTCGAGTTTAGAAAAGCCCAGAAAATTTGTCTCGGGTCGCTGCGCGACCCACGCCAAATTTTCCAGGGGCTTTTCTAAACTCGAAATTTTACTTCATGCTTAGTCTGGGAGTGGACAACAGTCGTTTAAAGCTTCAAATTGAATTTTTTAATAATCAACGAATGTCAGTAAATTTACAGCTTATGCATGTTTACCTAAAGTTTACCATGAAGTAACCACATTTAAATTCAGCGCGCATTTGTGACGTAAGCGATCTCTACCCTCACTCTAAAATCTTCGATTCTGTCGACCCTTCTTACCGTAAACTCGACCGTCCTTGTATTTATTTCATTATTTAGGGGGGTTAGATTACACGTGCTGAGTTTAACCTAACCGTAATTAAATAACAAGCGGAGGAACCAGCGTCAATTACTGGAAGATAATTAGATGTATCAAAGTCTGCCCGAGAACGCGAACGGTCAATTATGCACATGCAACGTATTACCTAATTTACCTAACATATCATTAAGTGCTTGTCTGGTGGTGTTGGATCGCGCACGTCAAGCGTAAATTTAATTATTTAAAATAACTGCTCTTCGAATTTCTAGACGATAAGGTATTACCTCTATGATTTTTTTCTTTCTCGAGTAAGCCTCCGACAAATGCAAATGTGAAGGTTACTAATTAGGCTCAAAATTATTCCACATGCTGGTCTTGTGTAATTTTGTTAATGAAGATGGTCGTTAATTAATTTGAATTTGATTAGAATTAATGGGTGTTTCAACAGGTGTTTTTTATTCTGTTATAATTAAATACAATTTTTTCTAAAAATATAATGAGTTAGTTACAAAATTCCACAATAAATTATTTTATCTACCTGTATAACCAATGTTATTTTTATTAATGTATTAGTGTTATTTTTTATGCATTTGACTGTATTAATTATTTTTAACTCTGCATGCATTTACTGTGTATATTATAATTTGACGAACACATCCACAAATACTATGTAATCTATTATACAGAGCGTTTCATGTAACACCGAATATTTTCATCCAATACAATTTGACACCTTTAATTTTAAAATAATGTGTAAATTGGGTTGCCTATACGACCATTACAAATTGTAGCCAATCAATCGCAATTAATGCCTCAACTTGTACATACAGGGAGTTTTTCTTTCAAGTATACATATCCCAATTACAGCGTATATGCCGTAAATATTTAGATACTAAATACTTTTGAGTTTAGAAAAGCCTGAAAATTTGGTTTGGTCGCGTAGCGCGAAGCGCGGAACGGCCAAACCAAATTTTCAGGCTTTTCTAAACTCGAAATTTTACTTCATGCGCCACCGGTACAAAACACTGACATTACGAAGTTTAAAACACACAGCAAACTTTACATTGCATCAGGGTTTTGTACCGGTGGCGCATGAAGTAAAATTTCGAGTTTAGAAAAGCCTGAAACTTTGGTTTGGCCGCTCCGCGCTACGCGGCCAAACCAAATTATCAGGCTTTTCTAAACTCGAAATTTTACTTCATGCTTAGCCTGGGAGTGGAAAACACTCGTTTAAAGTTTAAAATTACATTCATTTAATAAACCGAGTGTCGGCAAATGTACAACGTACAACTTAAACGAAATATTCTCATTATGAAAATGTTCGGTGTTACATAAAACTCTCTGTAGATATGTACGTGTCAGGGTGGCTATAAGTGTAAATAAATGATTTGATTTGATTTGATTTATTAAAAACAAAACTTAACTTCAAGATTTAAAGATCATTGTTTCATAATTTATCCTATAAGTATATACACTCGACCGCAAAAAAAAAACGCGCCACTTGAAAATTCACGTTTTTTCGTGAATATTCAAACAGCCATAACTTCGGTCGATGTGGATGAAATTCGATGAATTTTTGAGTTTTTGGAACGCTAAAGTTTTCTCTTTAAGGACACATAAGTGGATATAACGAAATTCAAGCATTTCTGCATTTAAAAGTCCTACCAACAAATAAATGTTCAGAATGTTAAAAATGATCAAAGTTGAGAAGTTATACTGTGCCCAAAAAAAAACGTAGCTCTACTTCAAAAAAAGCGCAACAAAATTCCATCATTTTCCTTTGAAATAAGCGAAAAATCATGTCGATCCAATGATTTGGCTCGAAGTTATGGCAGTTTTTTTAAAAAGTGTATTTTGGGGCATAACTTTGGCGGACAGGCATAACTCTGCTCGCAAACCTGTGACATTATGCGATTTAAAAAGCTTGAAGTTTTCTCTTTGAGGCATGTTAGTCAGATCTTTAAACATGCACATTTTACCCCCTTTCACCCCCTAAAGGCGATGAAACGTTTTTCACTTTAAAACTTTTAACTTTGTTAACTTGTACAATGCGCAAAAAAATGGTGGCTTCAAGCAAGGGGCATCCAGAATAAATTCAGTCGTTCTCCTTTAATATGCGCAAAAATTCAGATCGATAAATTGATTTGGAGTAAAGTTATGACAATTTGAGAAAAATTGATTTTTTCCCCAAACTCAATGAGCAGAAGTTAATTTTGGCCTGAAATAAGGCAAAAGCCTTACATAAACTTGCATTTCACCTCTACTGAAAAAACCTACTGCCAAATGAATGTTTTGGCTGGGTGACATTTTTTTGCATTTTCATTGCAAAGTGAAATGTGACGCTAAGTTATACATTTTGTAATTAAATCGTAGTTTGGCATTTTTTATTTAATCGATTAATGTTAAAATGCACATCTTATCGATCTGAATTTTTGCGCATATTAAAGGAGAAGGACTAAATTTATTCTGGATGTCCCTTGCTCGAAGCCACAATTTTTTTTGCGCATTGTACAAGTTAACAAAGTTAAAAGTTTTAAAGTGAAAAACGTTTCATCGCCTTTAGGGGGTAGAAGGGGGTAAAATGTGCATATTTGAAGATCTGACTAACATGCCCTTAAAGAGAAAACTTCAATCTTTTTAAATCGCATAATGTCACAGAAGAATTATGCCTGTCCGCCAAAGTTATACCCCAAAATACACTTTTTAAAAAAACTGTCATAACTTCGAGCCAAATCATTGGATCGACATGATTTTTCGCTTATTTCAAAGGAAAATAATGGAATTTTGTTGCGCTCTTTTTGAAGTGGAGCTACGATTTTTTTTGGGCACAGTATAATTTCTCAGCTTTTATCATTTCTAACATTCTGACATTTTTTTTGTTGGTAGGACTTTTAAATGCAGAAGTGCTTAAATTTCGTTATATCCACTTATGTGTCCTTAAAGAGAAAACTTTAGCATTCCAAAAACTAAAAAATTCATCAAATTTCATCCACATCGACCGAAGTTATGGCTGTTTGAATATTCACGAAAAAAACTGAATTTTCAAGTGGCGCGTTTTTTTTTTGCGGTCGAGTGTATTTCTTAGATTTCACGAGAATATTTTAATGTGTATACATATCTCCTATGCATAGGTGCAAGTTAAATGCGTTGAACCATTTGTTTAAAATAGTAGTTATAGACAACCCAATACCGTTAGTGTATATAAAGTTGCCTATAATTGATGTTGTGTGTATTTTCAGACTTCACGTTAAATTTGAATTCCAGGTTATTGTTTCGGAATAAGTGTAGTATATTTTGTATTTTAGTGAATTAATTTTTAGTTTGGTAAATTAATCGAAATGAAAATTCTGTATATATGATTACAATTTGCGATGCATTTCTCCTCCAAGCGCGCGCTCTCTTTAATTATGCAAGTCGCATCATAAAACGGTTTTCATCGCGTATAAATTTTCCCAATCAGATTAGAGATATTCAAATTGCGCTTGTGTACGTATTTCCACGTCGGTGAAAGTTCCTTGAATTATGGAAGATAACCGCACAGCATACACTATAATAAATAACGCCGATCATTGTTGTACATGTTATCAATGTTATCAACAAACAGCACGACTTTTGCGATGCATTTATTTTAAGAACTTTTAATACTCTAGTAAATAAATGGTACCTATAATAATGATAATTTTAACACATCTTTGTATCATGTAATAAATAGTAAATATAGGGATAATTTTAACACGAATGTCTGCGAAAATGTATACATTTTTATCATGTTTACTTCAGAATAATAATTTTAACGTGTAAGCCAGGAATTTATATATATTTTTGTTTCGTGATAATTTTTTTAATATCTGTCCACTTGTAAATTAAATTTAGATTGTATTCAAATCCTTCATGTCAACTGGAATAAAACGCGAGTGAATTGTTTAAAACAATGCTTATGGGCAACCGAATACCGTTAATGTATATTATGTTGCCTGTAATAGATGTTTTCTGTTTTTGGCTTTTACTTGAAAGCAGTGTTTTATACGCGTGGCGCTTAAAGTAAAATTTCGAGTTTAGAAAAGCCTGAAATTTGGACCAAACCAAATTTTCAGGCTTTTCTAAACTCCAAATGTTACTTCATACTTAATCTGGGAGTGGAAACACTCTTTATTAGCTTCAAAGTAATCCCTTTTATAAAAATAATGTAAGCCTAAACATTTACAACCAGTGCTGGGACGAATCCCCTTAAAAAGGATTCGAATAACGAATCCGAATCATATTTATCTCTTGCGAATCCTTTACTCGAGTATTCGTGATTCGAATTATATTAGATTCGAATCACGAATACTCGAGTAAAGGATTCGCAAGAGATAAATATGATTCGAATCAAAAATTCGAATCCTGTTTTTTCGAATCACGAATACAAATCCTTTAAGAATAAATTTGATTTTATTATTTTTTGCAAATATTAACATATAAATATCGTTACCAGTTGTTTTAAGAAAAATATTCAAAACCTAATTATTTATTATTAACACTAAACATCGTTGATAACAGACGAAATATCTGATTCCGTGTTACTCTGATAAAAGATGTATTTGTGTGTTTTCGAACTTCACTTCAAATCAGTGTCTTGTACGCATGGCGCATGAAGTAAAATTTCGAGTTTAGAAAAGCCCCGTGAAAATTTGTCTCGGGTCGCTGCGCGACCCTCGACAAATTTTCTACGCGGGGCTTTTCTAAACTCGAAATTTTACTTCATGCTTAGTCTGGGAGTGGAATGACTCGTTCAAAACTTCAAACTAAACTCTATCATAAAATCGACGAATGCCTGAAAATTACGTAAATAAAAAATTGACTGAATATCATTAAAATCGGGGAAGTCAGAGAAAAGTTATGGTATTTTATTTAAATTGACCAAAACACTAACAAAAACGCCATATGATGTTAATAAATTAGTCAAAATCAACAAGTTTCATAAAAATTACAGAACACGTAAACATTTAAAAAACCAACTATTGTTATTATTTTGTACATATTCTTTGTAAAAGGGGTTTCCCGTGAGATAATAAATAAATAAATAAAACTTAAAAATTGACGAAAACAATTAAAACAATTTAACAAAATTTGATGATCTATCAATCATTTTTATTAGATTCGTTCGAGAATGGGAAACAGGTTGATGCGGTCTATACCGATTTTTCGAAGGCTTTTGACCGTGTTTCCCATTCAATTTTAATAACAAAACTTGAAAATTTTGGATTTGGGCGACCAGTTGTCAAATGGTTACAGGATTTTTTGAGCAATAGAACGCAATTTGTTAAATTAAATAATTTTATCTCTAACTCAATCACAGTCACATCTGGTGTTCCTCAAGGGTCCCACTGCGGACCTATATTGTTTCTATTGTTCATTAATGACATTAAATCATATGTTGCTTATTCTGAGTTTTTATTGTTTGCTGACGACCTTAAGATTTTTCGAATTATCAGTAACCCGTCAGATCGTATGTTACTGCAGACTGACCTTGACAATATATATCGTTGGTGTACTGAGAACTCTCTTTTTCTCAATATCGGCAAAAGTTATTCTATATCTTTTGGTAGAGGTCGAGTATCAGAAAATATTTATTATATTTAGGATAATAGTTTATCAGCAGTCAAATACATAAAAGATCTCGGTGTAAGATTTGATTTTTCTTTATCTTTTACAAAACCTATTGATAATATTTGCTTCAAAGTTATGCAAACTTTTGGCTTTATCAATTAGTTTGGTAAACAATTTTCTATTAATACCCAAAAAATTCTATACTTATTATTGATAAGATCCCAATTGGAATATGCGTCTACTGTTTGGTTTCGACAATATGCTAATAATATAGAACGGCTTAAGGGTCCAAAATAAATGTTTGCTAAATATAAGTTTCAAATTAGGGATCAATCGATATAACTACCGTCGTACTCAAATGTTAACCGTGCTAAATCTAATATCTCTTGAAAATAGACGTATTTATTTTGATTTATGTTTTTTATTCAAAATTGTTAATTTTATAGTTGATTGCTCCGATTTGTTAACTATAATTAATTTTAATATACCAACTAATACTCGAAATAACGTCACATTTCGTGAACATTTTCATGGATTCAACTATGGCACTAATAGCCCAATAAGTAGAATGTTGAGATTTTTCAATATAATTAATAATAATCAATGTATATCGCTTTTTGGATTAACATTTAGTAATTTTAAGAGTCAAATAAAATATATAGATTATTCAGCTTGCATGAAACGCAGTTAATATTAACTTTTTCTTTTTTTTCATATCTACCGAGTGTCTGGGATAAGGGGCGAACATAGGAATTTAACATGTAAAATTAAATATGTGTAATTATTAGCTCCCCTATTCATTTCAGAGAAAAATCGCAAAGGAATATTTTTTAGAGTATTAAAAACTGTATTAAATGTATCGATTTAATTTACGTTTGTACCAGAATCCATATTATCGAAATGCTACCAAAGAAATTTAAATGATGAAAAATAATTAATGCATGCTTGTCGTTTGGGATAAATCATAATAATAACACGTAATTATTGGAAGAAAGATAATTAATTTATTATCAAGATAATTTATGGTGGTGTCAGATTACAAACAGTTCGTGATTTATTTTTGTTTAAATTTTTATTTTACTGTATCTACGCCCAATGGGAAATGTTAGAGCAAGTACTCAAAAAGTTCTCCATTCTGGTGTAAACAATAACCCAATCTGTTATAAAATGCCTGCCTTACATTAGCCAACTGCCTATCTGTAATTAATCTGCAATTCACAAAAATTGCTTCCCGCAAAGATTCAATATTTGGATGGCGTTTTTTTATAAATGTTGTTCTTCAGGTGACCCCATAAAAAGAAATCGCATGGTGTTAAATCAGGAGATCTTGGTGGCCAGTTGATAGTGCCACCGCGACCAATCCAACAATTGGGAAAATTAGCATTTAAATATTCCCTCACATTTAAACCATAATGGGCCGGACATCCATCATTCTGATACCATATCTCCTGATTTTCACGTGCAACTTCTTCTAACGCATGGCCAACCTGGTCGGTTAAAAGGTCTAAATAAGAATTCGAATTTAAATTTCCATAAATTTCAAATGGCCCAATAATATTATTGTTAAAAATACCAGCCCAAATATTTATTTTTTGCGGGAACTGGGTTCTAGTTTGCAAGCGTTTTCGTGGATTTTCCTGAGTCCAGTATCGCGTGTTCTGTGTGTTGGGATCGTTATTAAGAGTGAAGGTACATTCATCAGTAAAACAGATAGACTGCAAAAAGTTTCGGTCTGTGTTTGATCGATCCTGCATTATTTCACAGAATACACGCCTGCTTTCTTCATCCACTAGTAGTATCTCCTGATGACATTGATGTTTGTAGGGATGGTATCCATGCTTCTTCAGAATCTTATGTACAGAGAATTTAGACACGTTGCACTCACGAGCAATACATCGTATGCTAGTTGTTGGTTCAGCATTTATCAAACCCAAAACTCTTTCTTCCAATTCATTGTTGCATCTTCTGTTCCGTTTGCCTGTAAGGTTAATGTTTTTGAATTAATATTTGTTGAAATTGGACTATTAAAATACCTTTTGAATCATCTGCCGCTACACTTGCTGTATTTTCAAACTTTTTCACAAACTTGGTAATTGTTGATACAGACGGAATTCATTCGTCGATTGTTAAATTTAACCGAAAATAAGTCACGAACTCCGCGTAAACTGACGCCACTGTAAAATGTTTTTATAATGAATACCCTCTTTTCATTGGAATAACTCAGATATCTGACTAGCAAAATTATTTTCACTATAACATGACATTTGTCAAACTCATGGCAAGGGTTTTTATTAAATGGTACATCGTTCAACTTATTTTTATTATTTTTAAGGTGGATTCTGGTACAAACTTAAATTAAATGGATACATTTAATAGTTTTTAATTCTCTAAAAAAATATTCCTTTACGATTTTTCTCTAAAGTTAATAGGGGGGCTAATAATTACACATATTTAATTTTACATGTTAAATTCCTATGTTCGCCACTTATCCCAGACACTCGGTATATACACTTATTTTTCTCCCGTATTTTTGTTTGTGTTTATTATATAATAATTACACTTATTATGTATATGTATGTAAAAATTGTAATGGTATTATTGTTATACATTGTAAAAGGTGAATCCGTCAATAAATAAATAAATAATTAAATGGGGAATGGGAAGAAAGGTATATTAATAGGTCAACAAAAAAAATCTTAAATCAGGGAAACGTCGGAAAAATTTAACATTTCAGATCGTCGCTACCATGTCAGTTTTAATTCAAACTTTACTTTACTTTCAAAATTTTGTTTAATACAAAATTTTGAAAACTAGATTATTTTGTTTAAAAACATTTTCAGTCATTTAATGTTCGTATCAGAGCATTCAGTTTCAAGTTTCGAACGTGTGTTTCCACTCCCAGACTAAGCATGAAGTAAAATTTCGAGTTTAGAAAAGCCCCGCGTAGAAAATTTGTCGAGGGTCGCGTCAGCGACCCGAGACAAATTTTCACGGGGCTTTTCTAAACTCAAAATTTTACTTCATGCGCCACGCGTATAAAACAGTGATTTAACGAGAAATTTAAAAACACACAAAACGCATTTTTCATGTTAATCCTCACTCATTAATTCAAATTATTTTTGACGATTCAAATCCTTTTGTAAGTATTCGAATCCTTTTATAAATATTCGAATCATTTCATAAATATTCGAATCCTTTTATGAAGATTCGAATCACCCGCATTTGGATTCAAATACGAATCCTTTTAAAAAAATGTAACGAATCCGAATCACGAATCCAGTTTAACTAAAGTATTCGAATGCCTCTTTTGAATCCTCTAAAAAGATTCGAATCCTGAATGATTCGAATCCTGCCCAGCTCTGTTTACAACGTATACATATATGGGGATATGTGCTCTTGAAACAAAAATTCCTAGTGTAAGAAAATTCATTTGTAGGCGAGAAAAATAACATCTGCTTTACGCTTAATAAAAACGCCAAACGCGCTCGGTCTGAATTGAAGTCAATTCGTGTCAATTAAATCATAAAAGTCCATGTGTCCAACAACTTCATTATTGAAGATCTACAATTCGGTCACAATCCGCAACCTATAGCCTAGTTTTACGATGGACCCAGCCTACTTTCCTACATTGAAACGTCCTCATCCACTCGTTCAATTAATTGATATTAATGTCCAGAGCCCTGGATTCTGGACATAAAACAGAACATTACGTCAGGGATGACCAAATTTACGCAATTGATTGATTGATTTATGATGATGTGTAGAATTGGTTAACACACATTATTTAAAAAAAATGTTGTTTATTTTATTCTGTATTGTGGAGGCTTCTACTTCGTTATACATGTTAATTACACAATGAAACACTTTTAACTTTGTTTGTATAACACGTTTTATTTAATGTGACTGCAGTTTCGACAAATTTAGCTTGTCATTATCAAACATGGAGTACTCCATGTTTGATAATGACAAGCTAAAGCTAAAACATGGAGTACTCCATGTTTGATAATGACAAGCTAAATTTGTCGAAACTGCAGTCACATTAAATAAAACGTGTTATACAAACAAAGTTAAAAGTGTTTCATTGTGTTGTTTATTTTAATAATAAATAATAAAATTGCAATTTACTGTGATACAGCAATGTGTTCTTGTATATATTTCTGCGACGTGATTTTATCTTAGTTCGCTTCGTTTAGTAAAATGTATTGAGGGATTCAAGGGTGATTCATCGTCAATAGAGGGTTTTATGTAATAAGGGAGAGCTACTGAATGTATTTATCAATTATTGATCCCCCCCCATCTGAATGTATTTATCAATTATTGATCGCCCCCCATCTGAATGTATTTATCAATTGTTGATCCCCCCCCCCCCCATCTCAATCTATTTATCAATTGTTTACCCCCCCTCCCATCTGAACGTATTTATCAATTGTTGATCCCCCAGATCACGAATAATTTTGATTTCGATGTATAATTGTTAAATTATGTTTTGGTTTATGAGTAAGTATTAAAACTGTTTTGTTTTTCTAAGAACGTTATATTAAAAGAAGGAAAAACCCGTACCATAATTTGACAAAGCAAACTATTTCGATTAATTTTTTCTAAAATTAATCATAAGTAAGCTGTATCGCCAAGATCCATCTGAAAACCCACTGTATAATACAGGTAAAGTTAGGTAATCCTGTTTACAATGTTGTGAGTATTTTCGAAGCGTCGTTAAATAGTGAAATAAACGGAAACGCGTATAAATAGAAAAGCCGGCGCACTTCGAGTCGTTTTGTGTCTCGAAATTTTGAAACGCTTCAATCTACGTGTGCGTCCTGAAAAATTAACAAGCACCCCACTACCATATCTTCTTGCTGCACTCTTTTTCACGGTTCATAACTTGCAGCAGGATGCCGTATTTTTAGTCCAGAAAAAGTGTTGACACACCCAATAAACATAAAATCAAGAAAAGATGTGTAGAAAAAACATTGAGACATGAATCAACTTTGTTTTAGAGTCTAGCTCGCAATTTAATTTGAAATTATACAAGATATTCTTTTGAGGAATTTTCAAATTACGAGTATACAGAAAGTTTTATGTAACACAGAACATTATCAATATTCATTTTCGTATATTCTATTTATCAAACCAAAGCACCTTTGATTTTTTAGGGTATGTGCAAATTGGGTTGCCTATATGACCATTGCAAATTGTAGCCAATCAATCGCAATTAATGCCTCGATTTGTAAACACGGGGGGTTTTTCTTTCAAGTATACATGTCCCAATTATATGACGTACATTTTTAGATAATTATTGTTTTTTTTTTTTTAAGTTCAATTCGAAACCTAAAATGAGTGTGTTCCACTCCCAGACTAAGCATGAAGTAAAATTTCGAGTTTAGAAAAGACTGAAAATTTGGTTTGGTCGCGTAGCGCGAAGCGCGGCGCGGCCAAACCAAATTTTCAGGCTTTTCTAAACTCGAAATTTTACTTCATGCGCCACCGGTATAAAGCACTGACATATTACGAAGTTTAAAACATACCGCTAAACTTTACATTGCATCAGTGTGTTGTACCGGTGGCGCATGAAGTAAAATTTCGAGTTTAGAAAAGCCTGAAAATTTGGTTTGGCCGCTCCGCGCTTCGCGCTACGCGACCAAACCAAATTTTCAGGCTTTTCTAAACTCGAAATTTTACTTCATGCTTAGCCTGGGAGTGGAAAACACTCGCTTAAAGCTTCAAATTGAATTCTTTTAATAAACCGAGCGTCGGAAAATGTAGAACGTATGCATATGGATACTAAGAAGAAAAATTCTCGTTAAGAAAATGGTTGGTGTTACATAAAACTCTTTATATACATTATACTTTGTGCCATAAGTAGGAGAATCACAACAGACATTTTGATTTACACAACTAAAATGTTTATTTTTGTTTATTTGAGAAAATGAGAAGATACAGACAGGACAAGTCCCAAAATAGTATCTAATTAATAAGTGAATATTTATGAGTGAGAAAACTCACTTTAATAATAATTCCCATTTAGAGTAGTAGGCTTTTGGATTACAATGTAAAAAATATAACCTACATAAACACAACCTTAAAAACTGCTCTTGATCTCCCGTTAATTCTTGTACCCGGTAATCTTGCCCAAATTTGTACGCACAACTCATAAAAATGCAAAACCTCGTGTCACGTATTTCATATTCCTGGCATGGATCGAATATGCGGATATAATAATTACAGGGGGGATGCAAGATATACGCAAGTAAGTGGTATTTCGCACCCTGACAGTTAATTTAGTTGCCGCCATCGAGAGAGAGAGCACTGGCTCAACAGGTTTTTAAAACAACTTGCGCAGAAAAAAAGGGCCGCGGCACTCACTCGGAACGCTCTCATCACCCCAATGTCTTTGTTTCTAGCATATTACAGGATGACTAGTTGTTTTCAAAACATGCATATTCATTGTGTTTTCCCTTTGAACAATAAACATTCTTCTGTTGTAAAATTAATTATTAATGGGTTTGTTGGACAATAAATGATATTACTATTTTTTTTTAGTATTTATTGGTGATCATAACAACATTGTTTATTATTTATTATTTAGTATTAGAGCTCAAACATTTTAGTTTTATCTAAAATAGTTTTCAAAGCGATAGCACTTGGAAATCTCGAGCTTTATAATATTAAAAGGTAAACTAAAATAAATAAAATTCTGAATAACTTTATGATTTTTTTAAGAGCTCAAACATTTTAGTTTACATAGGTTGATTGATAAGGCGTTGAGGTGTTGAAAATCCATATTCACTTTGTATAAATACAATTCTGAATAACTTTATGATTTTCAAAAGAGTGTGTTTATTTTCACAACAATTGTTTCGCAAATTTATTGCAAATTTATTGCGAAACAATTATTGTGAAAGTAAACACCCTTTTTTAAAAATCATAAAGTTATTCAGAATTTTATTTATACAAAGTGAATATGGATTTTCAACACCTCAACGCTTTATCAATCAACCTATGTAAACTAAAATGTTTGAGCTCATAAAAAGAATCATAAAGTTATTCAAAATTTCATTTATTTTAGTTTACCTTTTAATATTATAAAGCTCAAGATTTCCAAGTGCTATCGCTTTGAAAACTATGTTAGGTATCTTATAATATATATAAAAAAAACGATGGTTATTTAATCCGTCGATCAAACAGCAGCGGCACGAAGATACCATTTCTCCGTGAACCGTGAATTTCCTGCCGGCTCAAGGCTGATTTTCAATTGCATGCATTTCTATCGTGCAGACCAATAATTTGCTTGTAACTTTTAATTTACGTTATTAAATAAACCATCCAACTCAAAATACTCATTATAAATGAAACGAGTAAGTAAATAATATATTTTTTGATATAAAATTATAAGATATAAAGTAAAACCTAAATAAAAAAAGGATAAAACAACTGTATAGGTCCTAAGTGAGATCCTTGAAGGATACCATACGTTTTGAGAGTGAAAATCGCATTTTATCATCATTATAACATTCCTTTCGAATCGCGGAAAATCTGGCGAGGATGTAAAAGCGAAATTGTTCTTCCCATAGAAAATCTCTTCATCGGATTAAAAGGCTCGCTCGGCGATAAAATCGGAGATAATTACATTCCCATCCGCAATCATACAATTAATGGCCGCGTTTTCTGCTTAATTGAAATTTATTTCCCACTCGCCGACCCGACTCATCTCATCTTCGAATGGCCATTCTGCATAAATTTCAATAATAACAATAAAACAACTTCAATTTCAATTAACATTGCTAAGAGACTAAGCAAGATGGTTCAGTGACTGTAATTAACTTCACTTAATTCTTATTTGTTTGATTTTATGAATAGATTTAATTATAAATTTGTGTTCAAGAAAATTAAATAAGGTAATTTTTTATAAATGCGTGTTCAAAATTTGAATAAATTAATTTATTATAAACGCGTCTTCGAGAAAATTGAATAAAGCAATTCTTTGTTAAGAGGGCCAATTTTTCCTGATTGTGTGTTTCTGGGATACGAGATGGCGCAGAAATAGCAAAACTGCAGAAAGTAGTTTTGACTATGTATTGGTTTATAGTGCCTGCCGAATTTTATCACAATGAATAATAAACATGAGTGCGAAGCGCGTTGTTTGTTTGTTTACATAGCACCGCGCGAATGAATGAATGGGTAATGAATTACAGAAGACACAAGTAAACTGGATAAATTCACGGTTTTAATTTCTAACTGTATAACGAAACAGATGTCTTTTTAGTTTGATATTCCATATGAGTATATACAAGGAGTTTTTCTTTAAAGTATACGTATTCTAAATTCAGATTATTTTCTTTAAATATTTTGATATTCGTTGTTTTTTAAAAGAGTTCAATTTAGCTTTTAACGAGTGTTTTCCACTCCCAGACTAAGCATGAAGTAAAATTTCGAGTTTAGAAAAGCCCGTGAAAATTTGTCGAGGGTCGCGCAGCGACCCGAGACAAATTTTCTGGGCTTTTCTAAACTCGAAATTTTACTTCATGCGCCACGCGTATAAAACACTAAAATACTGTGAAATTTATGTATATTTGAACCTCACTTAAAATCAGTGTTTTATACGCGTGGCGCATGAAGTAAAATTTCGAGTTTAGAAAAGCCCAGAAAATTGGTCTCGGGTCGCTGCGCGACCCTCGACAAATTTTCACGGGGCTTTTCTAAACTCGAAATTTTACTTCATGCTTAGTCTGGGAGTGGAAAACACTCGTTTAAAATTTCAAATTAAACTCTTTTAAAAAAACAACGAATATCTAAATATTCAAAGAAAATAATCTGAATTTAGAATACGCAAGTTGACGGACCCAATATCGCGATCCATTTCATGTTGGCTATTTTGTATACTACATGCATTATATGTTATCAAAATGATATTGAAGTAATTGTTTTTATTTTGCAGATTACAACATGTTATGTTTAATTAATGATCATCGCCACTGATGATTTCATCTTCGAAACAGGCCTTTAGAGGAGAAACCCATAAAACGTAAGTCAGACTTCAAATAATTACACAACACATTACGGAAAATCTAAATTAGTCCGGATTGAACGAACACTTCAAAAACACACAATCCTCGAACATAAATAAAACGGCAGTAAATCGAATCTAGATTTAGAACAGTGCGGTTATGAATCATTATTAGTGCAATGTGAACTGAGAGAAGTTCTAGATGAAATCATCACAATAATTCAGTTATAATAATCACTCAGATTATTATTAACTAGAATAAAGAGGGAGACTCATATGTAATATGCTATGTGTAATAGTTTTTTTTTTTATTAAAAACGTTGAAAATATCGAGGATAATTGCGTAATAATTTCGCTCGTGGCGCCGCGCTTTTTTTCGCATTCTTTGCAAGGCTGTTTGTTCGTAAAGGTCAATGCTGGTTATGTATTTATTATTGCTTAAAAACTCGGTCAGGCTAACTTAAATAAATTATTTATTTCATTGATAAATTTATGTTTAAAATCACTGCATTCCTTTACTAAAAATTAATGTTTGTGTCCAACTATATTATGCGTTGGAAAATGTTTAAGCAATCTCCCGGCGTATCCACCATTTCTTTTTTAATTTATATATTTAATTGATTGCTGTAAAATACAGTATAAAAAACAAGTTGAATTTTAAAAAGTAACAAACTGCTAAAACTGTGTGTTTATTTCTTTTCATTTAAGTTTAGACTGTTTGATTTCTCGTTACAATGCTAAAATTTAAATAAAAAGTGATTAAATTGTCGCTTACGTGTACTGCGAAAAATTAAACAATAACGCCTAGATTTTATTTTAAGGATTTTAATGCATATCGCCTATGTTTTTACGCAACTGTCGAAGGTTAGTCAGTTGTTATAAAATGTCAAAATATCTTCAAATAAATATGCAGCTCGCGAAAAAAATGTGCGTAAGTTCAATATGCAACTATTCTCCAAAAAGATTTGTTAATAAAACTGGTTGTTTTCTGGGTTTTCGAGAAATCCCATAACGTTTTGGATTTTTACTGGAGCTATGTCTAGGACAACTGCTATTTTTAACAGAAACGATGTGGACTTATGCTGTTTTTGCGGAATCAGCTAGAATTTAAAGCGTTCTAACTTTGTACACATGTGGTTTTTAAAGAAGTGCTTAGAACATCGGATAGCTGGGAAAATACTCTACCAGATGCTGCTAAAATGTCGATTTATACATTTTTGGACATATGCTGTTTATGAAATCAACGTCTCAATTTCAATTTATTGTTTCCTATTAATAGTTTCTGGTACCTTCAATCTTTTAAATACATCTTTGTATAGTTCTTGTAAAATTTGGCAACTTTTTGCAAGAGTCGAAGTTAAACTCTTGCAAAAAGTTGCCAAATTTTACAAGAACTATACAAAGATGTATTTAAAAGATTGAAGGAACCAGAAACTATTAATAGGAAACAATAAATTGAAATTGAGACGTTGATTTCATAAACAGCATATGTCCAAAAATGTATAAATCGACATTTTAGCAGCATCTGGTAGAGTATTTTCCTAGCTATCCGATGTTCTAAGCACTTCTTTAAAAACCACATGTGTACAAAGTTAGAACGCTTTAAATTCTAGCTGATTCGGCAAAAACAGCATAAGTCCACATCGTTTCTGATAAAAATAGCAGTTGTCCTAGACATAGCTCCAGTAAAAATCCAAAACCTTATGGGATTTCTCGAAAACCCAGAAAACAAACAACCAGTTTTATTAACAAATCTCTTTGGAGAATAGTTGCAGCATTGGATATGGTTGTCCATATCCAATGCTGCAACTATTCTCCAAAAAGATTTGTTAATAAAACTGGTTGTTTGTTTTCTGGGTTTTCGAGAAATCCCATAAGGTTTTGGATTTTAAAAAGTAGAGAACGAAGATAAGAGCAGTGAATGTAAGGATTAGGCGTCATTTCAATGTTTACAGTGTAGAAAATAGTTTATTTCCAAGAATTTTATTTTCAGTTACTAATGATTATTTTTTGTTAGTGTATTTCACAAAATAAACGAGTTAATTGCAACATTGTGCCTGTTTCTGTTAAAAACAACATGTATCCAACTGTTTTTCCTTATTTTGTCTTAATTCAAGTAAACTGACTGAATGATTAGTCACTTAATACTGTCAGTTATCTATGATAAGTAATAAAAATTATTGTAAAAATAGAAGGTGTTACGGTTAGAAAGGTCAATTTGAAATTTTAAACGAGTGTTTTCCACTCCCAGGCTAAGCATGAAGTAAAATTTCGAGTTTAGAAAAGCCCCGTGAAAATTTGTCGAGGGTCGCGCAGCAACCCGAGACAAATTTTCTGGGCTTTTCTAAACTCGAAATTTTACTTCATGCGCCACGCGTATAAAACACTAAAATACTGTGAAATGTATGTATATTTGAACCTCACTTAAAATCAGGGTTTTATACGCGTGGCGCATGAAGTAAAATTTCGAGTTTAGAAAAGCCCAGAAAACAGTTTTTTTATTTTCTCAAAACGTAATTTTTGGACAAATGCTGTTTATGAAAATTCATCTAATTATAGGTATTTTAGGGTTGCTGATTTCCAAAAATGCTATTAACGATTTTTCTCATTTTTCGAAGAACGATTCAAATTCAATTGAAAATTGGCCTCTAATGAACGTTATGATTGTTAAATAAATTGAGATCGATCACCATCTGTAGTGCTATAGCATTTACCTTGACAATGTTGTTACAGATTTTGAATAAAATTACAAATTAGAAAAATATGAGGTATTTTCGAAAATCGCCTACTTCAGCTTTTTCTCAATAACTTCAAAGTTTTACAAAATCTCAATTTTTTTTTATTTGATCTAAATAAGCACACAAAACTACATAACTTTACCCGTTAAACTAAATCTCTATCATTAATAATAACAAAGTTACCCATACTGTCCTACTCAAAATAGGACACCCTGTATAATATTTGTAAAACAAAATAATACCAAACTACTGTTGGCCTGTTATTAATGGATTGGAATTACTAATTTAATTCGAAGAAGAAGAAGATTTTACAAAGATTAATAATCGCACATGAAACCAATTATATTTGCTCATAAACAGAATTCTCAATATATTTTGTTTTAATTAATTCACGACGTCCTTGTATCGCCGTGTGTAGACCATCAAAACACAAAATCACGTATTCACTCAAGTATTTCCGGCAATACATAAGTGAAACAGAAATTGATAAGTTTAGTCATCGAAATTACCACGCCAGAAAAAAAGGTAAGGTTATAATCTCTACCTGTTGATCACTGAATTTTATAAATAAAATGAACTCACTGCCCTTCTCACACACATTTCCAGAATGAGTCACCCAAATATGGATTTATTTAATATTTGGTACCGGTATTAGTCATAATATGCAAACTGCGACGCCAGGTACTCTTAACTTACCGTTCGGTCAAACTAACCCAGAGGAGTGGGGGGGGGGGGGGTAAAATAAGTTACATTAAATTAAATGGGCGCCACGTGATTACGGACGGTAAAGCAGCAAACAAAAAAAATGAAAATAAACACATAAATAAATTAAGAGATATATACTTCGTTTCCATTTCTAATCAAAATACACAAGAAATAACTTAATTGTATGAATAAAAAACATTATAAATGATATGTTTGAATTTTATTTTAAAGGGAAAAAAATAAGAATGAAGGGTCAATCAAATAAATTGCACACAAAGACGATGTGGAGTAATAGGTAGCTATACGTACCAGAGCTGGAACGAATCCTCATAAAATGGATTGGAATCACGAATCCGAATCACCTAATATGATTCGAATCACGAATACTCGAATAAAGGATTCGTAAGAGATAAATATGATTCGATTCGTGTTTTTTCGAATCACGAATACAAATCCTTTAAGAATAAATTTGATTTAATTATTTTTTTGCAACCATTAATATATAAATATCGTTACCAGTTGTTTTAGCAAAAATATTCAATACCTAATTATTTATTATTAACACTGAACATTGTTGATAACAGACTAATTGTCTAAATTCCTGTTACTCTGATTAATGATGTATTTATGTGTTTCTGAACTTCACTTCAAATCAGTGTTTTATAAGCGTGGCGCATGAACTAAAATTTCGAGTTTAGAAAAGCCCGAAAATTTGTCTCGGGTCGCTGCGCGACCCTCGACAAATTTTCACGGGGCTTTTCTAAACTCGAAATTTTACTTCATGCTTAGCCTGGGAGTGGAAACACTCGTTCAAAACTTCAAATTGAACTCTATTATAAAATCGACGAATGCCTAAAAAATTATGTAAATAAAAAATTCACCGAATATCATTAAAACCGGGAAAGTCAGAGAAAAGTCATGGAATTATATTCAAATTGACCAAAACACTAACAAAAAAGCCATATGTTATTATTAAATTTGTCAAAATCAGCTGGCAAATTACAAAACACGTAAAAATTTATAAAATTAACTCAAATATTGACAAAAACAATTTAACAAAATGGGGGTTTCCTACAGAAGAAAGTTATATTAATAGGCCAAGGAAAGAAGTTTAGAATCAGGGAAATGTCAGAAAAATTTAACATTTCAGATTGTGGCTATAATGACAGTTTTACTTCAATATTAAAAAAAAATGAAAACTAGATTATTATCTTTAAGAACATTTTCAGTCATTTAATGTTCTTATCAAAGCATTCAGTTTGAAGTTTCGAACGAGTGTTTTCCACTCCCAGACTAAGCATGAAGTAAAATTTCGAGTTTAGAAAAGCCCCGTGAAAATTTGTCGAGGGTCGCGCAGCGACCCGAGACAAATTTTCTGGGCTTTTCTAAACTCGAAATTTTACTTCATGCGCCACGCGTATAAAACAGTGATTTAACGAGAAATTTAAAAACACATAAGACATAATGGTTTGTAAATTAAATTCACTTGGTTTTGTTTCACTTATATGTATTTTATTTTCTACTAGTTTCGGCTTAATGCCATTATCAAGAATCATTCTTGATAATGGCATTAAGCCGAAACTAGTAGAAAATAAAATACATATAAGTGAAACAAAACCAAGTGAATTTAATTTACAAACCATTATATTTCAAAATGTTTTACCAAGTGATTAATGAGAAAAAAGTGTCCGATACACATAAGACATTTTTCATGTTAATCCTCACAATTAATTCTAATTATTTTTGACGATTCAAATCCTTTTGTAAGTATTCGAATCCTTTTATAAATATTTGAATTCTTTTATAAATATTCGAATCTTTTTATAAATATTCGAATCCTTTGATAAATATTCGAATCCTTTTATAAAGATTCGAATCACACACATTTGGATTCGAATACGAATCCTCTTAAAAAAATGTAATGAATCCGGATCACGAATCCAGTTGAACTAATGTATTCGAATGCCTCTTTTGAATCCTCTAAAAGGATTCGAATCCCGAATGATTCGAATCCTGCCCAGCTCTGATACGTACCAATCCTTATAGAGATTATACAATGGTATATTTTATTATTATTATGTACTCAAATCCTAATCGGCAAAAAAGACTTTATAACATCTGTATTTACCTCAACACTTAGCGGGTGGACCAATTTAAGTAATCAGGAATTACTCGCTATTTATGACTTACGGAAAGGGCCGTCCTTTATACCTTATTATACCTGTTTTCCGTCTTTTATGGCCGATTTTCGATTTAAAAGTAAATGACATATCGCTGGGCTAAAATTATAAGGTGCAATGTTTCAATTTTAACACTATATAAGTTAAAAGTAACAAACAGTTATATGTTATTCACAGATCCTGATGATATAGCTTTGAGTTTGATCCGAGTTCCGAAATATAAAAAATCTAAAAAATCATCTGATCATCTCTTTTCACACACGTAATCTGATGACATCAAACTATTTTCATATAACATGTATTGCTGAGGAAAGCACTACAAATCAAGGAAACCATGGGACACCTTAAGCTTATTTGAAAACATACTACTAACGATTGCTTGTAATTTTTTTGTCAATAAGCACTTTTTGATTAAATAAAGTATTTGTTTCTATGTGTGGCACACCGTTGAAAATGATATGCATATCACCATTTGCTGCAATTAGAAAACCAAAAGTTGTTATTAATAAATAAAAACGAGTTGCCCACCAAATTAAAATAAATCACTATCTGATGCACAATTTAATATACTTTGACAATGTTTTTAGAGTCTACCACAATTATAATCGAAGAAAGATATGAATGATATAATTTCGATAGCAATCGATTGAAAAATTAAAATCAATAAACGTTCATGTGTTACACATTACAGTTCAATGATATTCATAACACCATTAGTTCCTATTTAAAAAACCAAAGTTATTTGCATGTTAGTTAATTTTTTTTTAAATTTCGCGTAGTTTAATTTTTATAAATTGTAATGGTGTTGCAGGTAATCAACCCCATCCGTCATTCATAAATTTCCCTTTGCTATTCTAAAAATTCGATATAAGTAAGTGCTGATTAGCACACTGTGGTTCTTTGGGGTGGGCCGCCAGAGGATCTGGAGACAAATTCGTATGGTTCTGTAGAGCGATTAGAACACTCGCCCTAATCACACAGAGTAACTGGAGAACCCTTTCAAAACATCCACACAGTTTTTTGCCACCCCGAGAGCGGGACGTGTACCCACTTCAAAACACTTTACCCATAATTTAAATAGATTTATGGGTATGCTAAATGAAAAAAAACTGTAAAAATAAGGACCCGATCAAAACATCCACACAGTCTTTCTGAAAAAAAAAAAAATAAAATTAAAGAGCGGAGATTTCTTGTACAAAATTGTTTTTTTTGTTTTAGAAAAATGGGCTTTGGAAACAAAACTAATACAATTGGTTTTAAGGAAAATATTTACAATTCGCGTATCATTAAGCACACTATCTTTATTGTAAATTGCATATTTTAATGGAGAAACTGGAAAATATTACAGGTATATAAATTTCTAAAATTTAGTACAAACGAGTAAGTAGTTTAATTTTTTAATTAAAAGAAATTAAACTATGTCAAAAAAATTGATAGAAGACCAGCATTACGGGTGGCAAATATAGTGTGGATGTTTTGATGGGGTCCCATAACTAGTGCCTGAAGTAAAATTGTTAGGTACAATTTATGAGTTTATCGAGAACCCGATTAAAACATCCACACAGTTTTTTGCCATCCCAGGAGCGGGTCGTGTGCCCACTTCAAAACTTAAACACATAATTTAAATAGATTTATGGTCTTCCCTAATGACTGGAAAAATATATTTATTGATTTCTTAATTGGTCGAAAAAAGTATTCAAATACATCTTTTAAATCATCTAAAAGAAAAAGATTTTTAAGTGCATAAATATTCGCAATTATTTAACGAAACACTTAAAATTAAAACCGGTTTAAATCAATATATCGCTTATCACCAAACACGCAAATAACTCAGGCGTGGTCAAATTGTTTTTTTTTGTAGGGGTGCCAATAATTTACTGCACAAATTGCGGCAAAATCAAATCTTGCGTTAATTTTGGGACACCCTTTAGAATAGTTATTTAGATGACCAGTGTGTAAATTATGGTTTTGCGTATGATTTGCCCTTGCGTTTGGTGAGCAAATGAATAACCAGTATGTGCAGTTAATTTTGTATGCACTATTTTTAAGTTAAGGGCACGAGAGGTTATGCGCAAAAAGGGTATTACCTATTGCTTGTAGTATGCTTTTTATGCACCATTTGATTGATGTTATGAATCAAACCTTATATTTTAAATATACCCTTATAATTAATAAACTAATTCTTTCAAAAACACCTGGTGAGCCCAACCAGAATAAGCCGCATTTTTACATTATTCCCCGACATGAGAAAATTTATTACCCTGAATAAATCCGTGATACTTTACATAATTACACGCATACACAAAATATGTAATACATGCACCGAGATGCATACATACCATTTAAAAATATTTTAAATCCTTTTAGAAGAAACTGGTTTTTCAACCTGTCTTGATCCACACAAACAGACACAAATTACTCCGCATCAGGTAAATTCCTACCGCAAACTCCACAACAAAAATCGAATGCAAAACCCATTAACTGTTATCTTCCATAAGATAAGAATACCAATGCCCGAACCGGACAGTCCCATTACTAAATATGACGACGCGCGATGGTCAATCACTTCTCGCATACAAATCGTTTAATAAAAACGCAAACTTTCCGTTTCTTCCGGGCTTTCTTTCAGTTTTTGTTTACGTTTCAGAGCGTTCGGTTCAATTTTTACCTGTGATGTGGTGATTTATGTGTTTTCTTTATGATTTTTTATCGAGGTCAGATTGTGTGGTTACAATGGGTGAGCCTGATTTTGGGAGAATGCCGGACGTTGTTGGTTTAAGACGGTTCTTCGAGTTTGGAGCGGTTGTTAAGGTGATTGCTTATTAAGTTTATGTTACAAAATATAAAAACGAATTAAAATTAATATCGAATTTCTGCAAAAATTTAGTCTCATTGAGACAAGTCTCCAAATATTCATTGAAACAACTACTGAAGTTTATGTTAACCCATTAACGGCCGAGCAATTATAGAGTTAGCTTTAAAAGTTGATTTTTGGTAAAACTCTGTACTTCTCTTTATGACTTCTATGAATAACTTATAATATAGTATTTTATAATAAATTGTTCTTCTTTTAAAAACATTAACTTAACCCAATAACGGCCGAGCAATTATAGAGTTAACTTTAAAAGTTGATTTTTAGTAAAATTTTCCTAACTTAATCAACTTATTATTATTTTTTTTATTATTACTCATTTAAATAATACATCAGTGTGTTTCTAACTTTACAATATTTCAGTGTTTTATACGCGTGGCGCATGAAGTAAAATTTCGAGTTTAGAAAAGCCCCGTGAAAATTTGTCTCGGGTCGCTGCGCGACCCTCGACAAATTTTCTACGCGGGGCTTTTCTAAACTCGAAATTTTACTTCATGCTTAGTCTGGGAGTGGAAACCCTCTTTCTAAACTTTAAATTGCACGCTTTTATAAAAAATCGATTAATTACTGAAAATTTACAGTATATACATTTTGCATATTTAAAACAAAAATTCACAGTATGTAGAATTTTTCTTTTAAATATGCAACTGTACATTTTCAGGCATTAATCGATTTTTTATAAAAACGTGCGATATAAAGTTTAGAACGAGTGTTTCCACTCCCAGACTAAGCATGAAGTAAAATTTCGAGTTTAGAAAAGCCCCGCGTAGAAAATTTGTCGAGGGTCGCGCAGCGACCCGAGACAAATTTTCACGGGGCTTTTCTAAACTCGAAATTTTACTTCATGCGCCACGCGTATAAAGCACTAAAATATTGTGAAGTTGGAAACACACTGATGTATTTTTTTAATGAGTAATAATAAAACAAAATAATAATAAGTTATTCATAGAAATCATAAAGAAAAGCGCATAATTTTACCAAAAATCAACTTTTAAAGTTAACTCTATAATTGCTCGGCCGTTATTGGGGATTTTCACGGGGCTTTTCTAAACTCGAAATTATACTGTATAATTTCGAGTTTAGAAAAGCCCCGTGAAAATCCCCAATAACGGCCGAGCAATTATAGAGTTAACTTTAAAAGTTGATTTTTGGTAAAATTATGCGCTTTTCTTTATGATTTCTATGAATAACTTATTATTATTTTGTTTTATTATTACTCATTAAAAAAATACATCAGTGTGTTTCCAACTTCACAATATTAATGCGCCACGTGTATAAAACACTGAAATATTGTGAAGTTAGAAATACACTGATATATTTTTTTTAATAAGTAATAATCGAAAAAATTAAATAAAAAAATATTCACATTTCTCTTCATACATTCTCAAGTCAGGTCAAATAATATAATATACAAAATTAACTCATTTAGTAATTTGGTTAACAAAAAATTTATAAGTTGCGTGTATGCACCAATGGCGCTTAATGGGTTATTTAAGTTGTTGCGCGTGAGATGTTACGAGATTTGTTTTGTTTTAGGTTTTGAAAAAAAAAACACTTGGTTGAATTTCACTAATATTTTGAGTCATTCTCAAGGAGTTTGTTTTATATGCTGTAAAGTCCATTTGTAATTCAGGCTCATATATTTTATACAAAAACCATCAAAAGTAAATTTTCGACAAATAACAACGTTAGTTGACGTTTGTTGGGGCACATTTGAACATTCGATTAATGTATGTAAAACAATCCTAAATGCAAGTCGTAATTCGCACAAAACAACACCCACGATCGGCATTGGACATTCGACACGAACACCGCCTTCGCCAGGTGATGACAATAAAACCGCCCGGGTTTCCTGCAAAATATACGAGCACGTTCCAAACCATTACACCATTGTTATTCCCTGGGGGAAACCCGCATTCATGTCCGTGCATGCACGCCGTTTGTCCTCCGATCCACAATTTGCACATGGAATTTTGATTGCTGCTCCAAATTCAAAAACACCCATTATGTCCTTTGCTGATTATAAATATCCGTTATATCTTTTGCAGATCAAAAGGAGAATGTCGGGGACGACATTGTCAACGGGCACCTCGGGGGGGACGACGGCCGTTTCGACGGGTGGTGTGGAGTTGACGGAGAGTGCTGGAAGGGCGCTCAAATTGCAGACGGATGCCCCTCACCTGGTTAGCATGGGAGGGGACAGGCTTAGCACGGCGGTCACCCTCCATCCGATACCACAAGGTAAACTCATTTTTTCATGTATATTAAATTAACGGCCCGCGCTTCCGGTATTAGTTTAATTCTAGACGGCGGAAAGGGTTGGGTGCAGGTGATTTACCTGTTACTCAAATAGATCACTTTCAAGCTAAGTTATAGTTGGCGTTAAAAACATAAACTAATTTTAACTCTACTCTACACAACAGAAAAAATGGTGATGTGTCCATCATAGTACTTTCCCCCGTAAATTGCGTATTAAATCACTTTTAAAATATTTGTAGCATTATTATTTTCAAAATGTCTTCAACTTTTTGATAACTACAACTTTTATTTGAAACATTTTTCAATTGGATACACTGAGACAAACCAATGACTAGATAAAAGAACATTATTTATTAATTATCTCAAAAACTAAGAGTGCTATAACAAAAAGTGAAGATACAAAAAATCTTTAATATTTTATTACCTACAACTTTTATTTGAAACATTTTTCAATTGTATCAACACATACACTGACACAAATCAATGACTAGATAAAAATCACTATTTAATAATTATATCAAAAACTAAGAGTACTATGACAAAAAGTGAATCTACAAAAAATCTTTAGTTTTTCATTTCCTATAACTTTTATTTGAAACATTTTTCAATTGTATCGACACATACACTGTCACACACCAATAACTAGATAAAACACACAACTTTTGAAATATCTCAAAAACTAAGAGTGCTATGACAAAAAGTAAATGAACAATACATCTTCATTTTGTTATTATCTACAACTTTTATTTGAAAGAATTTTTTGTTTGATGAACATTTATTAAAAAAATTTGAAAAAACTGAAAAACGTTAAGAGTAAAGTACCACTTACGGTTTTCCGATTTTCACCAAAAGCTTTTCAGTTCTTCCAATTGTAACAAAAAGCTTAAGTTTCAAGTTTCATCTCGATATCTTTAGCGGTTTTTGCGGTACAGCGCACACAGACAGACAGACAGACAGACATTTTTCAAAAATGGTCTTATTCGACTCAGGGTACCTCAAAACGGATATTTCCGCTAAAATTTTTGATTCGAAAATTTTCACGAAAACAATACTTTCCCTTTGTATTACATACGGGGGAAAGTAAAAAAGCAATTACAGAGTAGAAACAACTATCAAGAAACGATTTAAGCTAAAGTAACGCTAACGTACAAGTTTGCTAATTTTTAAATTTAAGCTATTGACTAGTAAATTTTATAATGTAACGTATACAAACAATTCTTTATTTAGCTTGTTTTATGTCAACAAAGTATTCAGTACTTGTCTTCCCGGCGAATTCGCCATATTTATTTTATAATATGTTTTTTTATATTGATGATAAAATACTCGTTATTAAAAACGAATAAATGCACAAACTCTAATATATCTCTTTTTAGCTAAAGGCATTTTATTTAATTACCTCCGGACATCGCTTTATTGAATCAGAGAACTAAATTATTCGTGGAAACATGCGTATATATTTATAACTTTAATTTGGTTCTCATTAATCACTTGATAAAACATTTTAACTAATAATTTAAATTAAAGGCACTTGTTCTAAAACAAACCTCACAACAACAAACAAGTGCCTATTTTTGCCTAATCGCAATTCATTCTCGAAATTTGAAAAAAAAAATGGCTAGCAGTGACTTAGACAGTTTTATATTTTGCTTCATTTATTTTTTTTTAATTCTACAAAAACAAGTACAAAAATGGTTTTATTTTTCACTTTGATGCATATGTTACACTCAAACATCGAAAACGCTCACTGAGCAAAATACACAGCCACAACGCGCTTCGGACTTTGCTGAACGACCAAATACCGAAATAACATTATCTTTCGCGACGTGGCCGGTTATCACAGTCCGCAACGCGTTGGGGACAACGTTCAAACGACTACGACGCGTTCTGGATGATATACGAAGCTCATAAACCGATCGTGCTTTTAATATTTAACGAATAACAGACAAAATAAATGAAAATTTGAAAACCTTTATTGTATGCTTAATTCTACATGAAACTTTATTTAGAATAATAGCCAACTGAAACGCAGGTAATTGACATGACTATTCACTTATTCCTAACCTAACCTAACCTTACCTTACCTAACCTAATCTAACCTAACCCAATATAACCTAACCTAACCTGAGGTTAGGTTAGGTTAGGTTAAGTTAAGTTAGGTTAGGTTAGGTTAGTTTGGAATAAGTGAATAGTCATGTTAATTACCATCATCTTATCATCTATAACGCGTCGTGGCCGTTTGAAGATTGTCCGCAACGCGTTTCGGACTGTGCTGAACGGCCACAACGCGAATAAATATGTATGTTATTTTGGTATATGGTCGTTCAGCACCGTTCGCAACGCGTTTCGATCGTTTATTTCGCTCAGTCAGCGTTTTCGATCTTTGAGCGTAACATATACATGGTGTAGATCAGGGTTTCCCAACCTTTTTCTATCATCGACCCCCTTTAAAGGAATGTTTAAATGTTTATCGACCCCCTAATGTTACCTAACCTTTTCCATACTTACAAATATGTAGCAGGTTTAGATTTTTGTTATTTTATTGTTAACAAATTTTATAACTTTTCTTACTATTTACCATTTCACGACTTCTCTTAATATCGCATTTTTGTATAAAACAGAAAAAAACAAAATAAGCTATTGACAATTGTCGAACGAGTGTCTCCCACTCCCAGACTAAGCATGAAGTAAAATTTGGAGTTAAGAAAAGCCCAATGAATTTGGATTTGGACGCGCAGCGTCTAAATCCAAATTCTGGCTTTTCTCAACTCGAAATTTTACTTCATGCGCCACGCGTACAGAAACATTCATTTATTAAAAAGTTTAAATTATTCTTCTCGTTTCATAAAAAAAAAAAAATGATATAGTATGCCCATCAATTGAAGTTGAAGTTATTAGAATTTTTAGACACTTTTTTTAACAATTGTCGCATTTTTTAAGGATTGTTGACATTTCATCACAAATTTTTGACAATTTTGACATTTTAAATAATTATGACGTTTGATATATCAATTTTAACATTTAATTATCACAATTGGCAATCGCAAGTATTCATCGACTTCAAAATTGTATTACTACCACCCTCTTTAAAATGTTTCTCGAAAAGCAACTGTACTTTTAACAACACCTAATAAATTTCCATTTTTCTTTAAATATCCACTCGAGAGACATTCCTTTGTGAGATAATCTCCTCAGGTACGTGAAATTAACGGCCTAAAACAGGTAGACGAAAAGTGGGCATTCCGAAAATTGAATCATTAAGGTTCTCCGTTGTGAATATTAATTCATTGGGCGGCTTACGTGCCGTCCAGGTTTTAAACGATTCACTTCTCATTTCACGAAATACTTTAGTATTGTGTGCACCGCGACACGACAACAATATCCATAGGACTTAAGTGTTTCCGCGTTGTGTAATAAACGCCATTTACGCGCCCACTAGACTAACCAGTGTCTTCCTATTTGGTAAGTTTACGAATTAAAGTGTTGGAAAAAATATGGATGTGTATTGTGTACTGCTTACATATCTATAAAATGTCAGAATGATGTAAGTTCTCTATTTATTAACTGGAAGATTAAAATAACTAAAGACTGACTATTTAAATCAATAAAATAATATCCATAGAAATCTTGTAAATTGGTTGTTTGCTCTCAAAATGCAAATTTCAATAGCATCAAACACGATACTAACATTAATGTAGATTATGTTATGCAAGGTTAAAAGTTTACGATGCGAGTTCGTTTGTTTCATCTATAAATGTCATTAATATAGGTTATGTTTTGAGGGGTTAACGTTTGCGATACTAGTAGAACGCAAGTTTTTTTGTTTTATCCATGAATACCTACAAAATGCAATAATATTATGGATTGAGAGATTTGGGTGATATTACATTTATTTTAGGTGTACCTACTTTTGTTTACACAATGATTTCTAAGTAATTGTATGTACATACGCTAACGTCTTTGTACAGACTGAAATAGCCCTGTTACGCTGTCTGTATATAGTTATGTACTCGTATGTAAGCTGAGTTAATATTGTACTATAAACGGATGTCGACATTTTAACTTTTTTTTTCTTCTTGCTCTGGCAACACTCTCAAAATAGAGAGCGGACGCGATTCACACCTTCTCCGTCAACTAACTTCCATCTGGGATGGGATTAACTCGTCTTGTGTTTGTGTTTATCTTTAACACTTCCTAAAGAGTCTGCAAATATACACTAATGTGCCATTAGTTGGCATCCTTTTAAAATTCATATAAATACAGTTGGGTAAATATAGCAAAACAAAAACACTTGTGCTGGTTTCATTAACTCGTAATTATTTATTTATTGAAAAAGGGAAATTTCCAATTTTCTACATTCGTAATAGCTTATATCTAAATTTTGGGACCCCATCAAAACATCCACACCCGTAATGCTGGTCTTCTATCTACTTTTTTGACATAGTTTTGATAATTTTTTTTCAAATAAAAAAGTATGTACTAACTTTTTGAAATTTAAATACCTGTAATATTTTTCCATTAAAATATGCAATTTACATTAAAAAATAGTGTGCTTTAATGATACGCGAATTGTAAATATTTACTTTAAAACCAACTGTGTTAATTTTGTTTCCAAAGCCCATTTGGCTAAAACAAAAGAAGACAATTTTGTACAGGAAATCTCCGCTCTTTAAAATTTCTTTCAGAGAGATTGTGTGAATGTTTTGATCAGGTCCTTAAATTTTAACTCAAACGTGAATAAAAATTCTGTCATTAAAAGTTGAGAAATTAATTTGAGTTGAGCAAGACAGGAACATATGTCGTTTATCATTGTAAACACATGTCAAGCAGAGCAAGTCGCAAACACGTACAAGTAAATATACGATAATCCCACCGTATTAATGACCTTTCTCCAAATAAAACAAACACAGTGTTCGTCACTCGTTAACACCCTCCCCTCAGGGCAAATATTTGAAGAAAAACAATCCCGAGAGCAAATCGTGATAACTAGCAACATCCAACACGACCTTCTATTGTACCAACAATCTCGTGACTCACGTAGATACAATTTAATTTAACACACAAAATTCCTGGTATTAATAAACTATACACTACACGGGCTATTAGTTAAAATTAAAAATGACCTGATGAACAAACAATCACCGCGTAACATAATTAATTACCTCGTTAAACAAAAACAATAGCAGGTTTGTAAACATTCCCAACTTTCGGTAATTGCGCGTGAGTCGTTTCAAACAGGTATTTTGTACGAGCAGACGCGCACCTGCCTGCCTGCTTGCCTGGGGTCGACCTTTGAAAGAAGGAACGCGCCGGCGTTTCGCCCTTTTGTTGTTGTGTTCCCCTCTGATGATTCATTCAATTGCTCCCTTTCTCTGTGTCAGTGTTTGATTGTGTTCCGGTGGTGTTCCAGGACGTCTGACTCTTGGAAGTGGAGCCGGTGTGGACATACCCGTCCACGGAACCGGGGTGCTGCCTTTACACTGCCACATTGACAATTACGACGGTGTGGTCACGTTATATCCAGTCTCGGGGAATCTTTCTGTAGATGGTGTTCCGGTGTGTGGACCTACTAGATTAACTCAGGGTGAGTGTTTCTTTTATTTTATATCAATGTTTGGTGGATATTTGGTCATTAAATGCTTAGATTTCGATATCCTAGAGGTTTGGTAACTCATCATTTAGTTTTTGATGAAATATTCAAATACACAGAAGTTAAAAACTGTTCTTTTGTAATATTCAATAGGTTATTGCCTTGCCTGCCTCGAAAATGGCATTTGACGCACTTTGTTGACAACCCTTAATCGAAATTTTTCGATCTAATCCACCGGGAAAGTCGGCGAAAAGCAGAATAATAAATGCATACAAAATGGAACTAGTTCCCGAGCTAATACCCCGACAAATATTGAATTTAACAATGAATATTTAAGTTACAGAACAGATTTACTGTTCTATGCAAAATGTAACATCAGGTTAAAGTATTCCTTGAATAATTTTCTCACTTATCACTTGGTGAAACATTTTTAAATATTGATAATGAAGGTTTAAATTAAATTACACTTGGTTTGTTTCACAATTTTTTACTTTACTATTTACTCGTCTAGTTTCGCGTTTTACAGCATTATCAGGAGTGATAATGCTGTAAAACGCGAAATTAGTCGAGTAAATAGTAAAGTAAAAAGTTGTGAAACAAACCAAGTGTAATTTAATTTAAACCTTCATTATCAATATTTAAAGTATTCCTTTAACCCATTAACGGCCGAGCAATTATAGAGTTAATTCTAAAAGTTGATTTTAGGTAAAATTCTACACTTCTTTTAATGATTTTTACGAATGACTTATTGTATTACATACTGTGATTTTTTTTTAAATATACATAATGTATACGCTAAATGCAAGGCCTTCGTCGATTTTGTATAAAAACGTACAATATGAAGTTTAGAACGAGTATTTCCACTCCCAGACTAAGCATGAAGTAAAATTTCGAGTTTAGAAAAGCCCCGCGTAGAAAATTTGTCGAGGGTCGCGCAGCGACCCGAGACAAATTTTCACGGGGCTTTTCTAAACTCGAAATTTTACTTCATGCGCCACGCGTATAAAACACTGAAATATTGTAAAGTTAGAAATACACTGAAAACATTTTTTTTAATGAGTAATAATTGAGATATTTGAATAACAAAATATTCACGTTTTTCTTCATACATTTTCAAGTCAAATCAAATAATATAATACGCTTTGATTAAAACACTTGGTTTGTTTCACTGATTTAAATCAGTGAAACAAACAAGTGTTTTAATCAAAGCGTATTAATTAAATATGTTTCACCACAGGTTAAGTGAGAAATTAATTCATCACAAATAATATAATATATCAAACTAATTCATTTAGTAATTTAATTAACATAAAATTAATAATGTTGCGAATATGCATCAATGGCGCTTAATGGGTTAAGTAAATGTTGAATTGCCGCATTAGCGGTTGATTTCTGCACGAAAATAAACATTTGTAATATTCTTGCAAATAAAACACTTTTTACTTTGTTTAACCACTATATTTTACAGTTAATTTGTGACTATAGTTTCGACTATAAGTTTGATAATGACTTTAAGATACTTGAAACTATAGTCACAAATTAAGTGCAAAATATAGTGGTTAAACAAAGTAATAAAGTATTTTATTTACAAGTGTATTTAAGATTTGCTACAAAGTGAACGCCTATAACACAAAACAGTTTGTAATATTTATTAACACCAGATTAAACTTTACCAGTATATTTCGAACATTATTTAAATTAGTGTTTTATACGCGTGGCGCATGAAGTAAAATTTCGAGTTTAGAAAAGCGTGAAAATTTGGTTTGGTCGTGTAGCGCGTAGCGCTACACGACCAAACCAAATTTTCACGCTTTTCTAAACTCGAAATTTTACTTCATGCTTAATTTGGGAGTGGAAAACACTCGTTAGAAACTTCAAATTGAACTTTTTTTTATGGGCGTAGAATTTCAAAAGATTTTGCTGTTGCTGTATGTAGTATAGATTTGGTAATAGTTAAATGGATGTTGCAAAAGACTAGTCGTATTTATTCTAAAAGTAGATCAAGTTTGTAATCTTGTTACGAATCCACATATTATGTCAAATAAAAATATGGCCATTTCATCATAGGTCTGCTCTCTAAACGCACTTTTTCTGTCACACTCTCTCGAAGATATTTTATTTGTAATACAGCACATATAAATATACATACAGAGAGTTTTATATAACACCGAACATTTTCATAACGAGAATTTTTCTTTTAAGTATCCATTTTATTGAAGAATTCAATTTGAAGCTTTAAGCGAGTGTTTTCCACTCCCAAACTAAGCATGAAGTAAAATTTCGAGTTTAGAAAAGCCTGAAAATTTGGTTTGGTCGCGTAGCGCGAAGCGCGGAGCAGCCAAACCAAATTTTCAGGCTTTTCTAAACTCGAAATTTTACTTCATGCGCCACCGGTACAAAACACTGATTCAATATAAAGCTCAGCGGTGTGTTTAAAAATTCGTAATATGTCGGTGTTTTGTATCGGTGGCGCATGAAGTAAAATTTCGAGTTTAGAAAAGCCTGAAAATTTGGTTTGGCCGCTCCGCGCTTCAACCAAATTTTCAGGCTTTTCTAAACTCGAAATTTTACTTCATGCTTAGTCTGGGAGTGGAACACACCCGCTTCAAGTTTCAAATTTTTCTTTCAAGTATCCATTTTATTAAAAGAATTCAATTGGAAGCTTTAAGCGAGTGTTTTCCACTCCCAGACTTAGCATGAAGTAAAATTTCGAGTTTAGAAGAGCCTGAAAATTTCTTTCAAGTATACATGTCTCAATTACACCGTACATGCCGTAAATCTTTAGATAATCGTTGTTTTTTTCTTAAAAGAGTTCAACTTGAAACATAAAACGAGTATGTTCCACTCCCAGACTAAGCATGAAGTAAAATTTCGAGTTTAGAAAAGCCTGAAAATTTAGTTTGGTCACGTAGCGCGAAGCGCGGAGCGGCCAACCCAAATTTTCAGGCTTCTCTAAACCCGAATTTTTACTTCATGCGCCACCGGTACAAAACAATAACATATTACGAAGTTCAAAACACACCCCTAAACTTTATATTGAATCAGTGTTTTGTACCGGTGGCGCATGAAGTAAAATTTCGAGTTCAGAAAAGCCTGAAAATTTGGTTTGGCCGCTCCGCGCTTCGCGCTACGCGACCAAACCAAATTTTCAGGCTTTTCTGTACTCGAAATTTTACTTCATGCTTAGCCTGGGGGTGGAAAACACTCGCTTAAAGCTTCAAATTGAATTAATTTAATAAACCGAGCACCAAAAAATGTGCAACGTATGCAAATCGAGACTTAAAAGTAAAATTCTCGTCATGAACATGTTCGGTGTTACATAAAACTCTCTATATGTACCCATATATATGACGAAGACTAATATATATATTTTTTCTAATTATAGATACTCGTATATATCATTAACAATTTTATACATTTAACAAATATGAAAAAAAATATTTTGATGAAGTTAAATATTTTTGTACAAATTATTATTACATAGAATAGTTTTACGAGATCTTATTTGTGTACTAGATAGTACAAAATAAATATGTTTAAATATAATAATTATTTTTATTTAGTGTGACATATATAAATAAATAATTAAATAATCAAATAAGAATTGAATAAATAAAATTGATAATTGTAAAATATTCAAATAATTTACTATTTTCTAAAAATTATGCTTAACCAATACAAATATTTGATAAAAAGCATCTAAATATTTTTTCATTTATTTATTTTTGATGAAACCTTCTTAAAACATAGTAAACATTAAATGTTTATATAAAAAATAACGCTTATCGTCGCTTTGATGATTAAAATAAAACGTTAATTAAATTAATTAAATAATCAAATAAGAATTGAATAAATAAAATTGATAATTTTAAAATGTTCAAAAAATTTACTATTTGCTAAAAATTATGCTTAACCAATACAAATATTTCATAAAACGCATCTAAATATTTTCTCATTTATTTATTTTTGATGAAACCTTCTTAAAACAGAGTAAAAATTAAATGTTTATATAAAAAATAACGCTTATCGTCGCTTTGATGATTAAAACGAAACGTTCGAAAAACTTCAAAATACGATATCTCGGCGAATATTTAAGCTACAGAGATAATAAAACAAAATTTTTGTTTTTAAAAATGCTTTCTTAAAATGCTAAAAATTTTGAGATATACCGGGTGTGGCACTTAAGACGCCTCGGACCATAGTTCCTTTACGATAAAAGCTATCGAAAAAAATCTAAGAGCAAAGTGGTGGATAATTACCGTCGCTATGTTTAAAAAATATTTCTAATCATCAGTGGCGTGCCGTACTCCAGTGGTGTACCAAACGTATGTTTTTTTTTAAATGGAATGCCCTATTTTTTATTGCAGATTTGGAAAGTGCTCGAAGAGTACTTATTTTTTTATCTAACATGTTATACCCTTCACTTTAGCGGTTTCGCTGTTATAACCCCTTCTTTCAAAATTGCGCCCCATTTTTGAGATTGTTTTGTAGAGAAACTAATTGACGCCGGCGCCTAAATTTTGAATTGAGGTACAGGTTAAGACCTCGTATACCTTCACATAATTTTTTTTTCGGGTAATTTATGGAAAAAAATAATTTTTGATTGAACTTCCCATGTTGTCATTTTCTTCGAAAATTTCAAATGGCACCCCCCTAAAAAAATACGGCGTTGTGCAGCCAAAACTCTAAATTTTTCATTGGTACAAAAAAAATTACACATTGCATAACAAAATTTCGGAGAAAAAAAGGAATTTCATCGCAAATGTCGGGAAACGTTTTCCGTTCCCAAGAGTGCCATGAGAAAACAAAAGATTGGTAATTGTCAAAGTAAATTATTAGACGCCAGTAGCAGCCATAAGTCATTTTTGATAAACGTTCTAAAAATGTTCCGAACTCAAGAGGAAATGGTTGACATGATATTTATTCTTGGAGAATGTAACAAGAATTGTTTCTTGGCGTCACGAGTGTACGCTGCGAGATATCCGCACAGGGCACATCCAAATGAACGTGCGTTTCAAAAAGTGTTGGAGAGATTTACTACTACGGGAAGTGTGAAACGGCCAAGGATAGTTAGAAAGAAGACAGTTTTTACCGAAAATAATGAACTGCAGGTTCTGGAGGCAGTTATTGAAGATCCTCATACCAGTATCCGTGATATTAATAGGAATCACGATATTTCAACGCGATCCGTACATCGTGTTCTTCAAAAGTACAAATTCCGTCCATTTAAGATTCAACTGCACCAAGAATTGCAACCTCAAGATTTTCATGCGAGGCAAGATTTCTGCTTGTGGGCTATCAACAAAATTGAGCAGGAGGAATAATTTCTTATGCGCGTATTATTTTCTGATGAAGCAACGTTCCATAGAAATGGGCATGTCAATCGCCACAACTACCATTATTACGCCGATGAAAACCCACACGCCATGCGAATGATAAACCACCAGCAAAGATGGTCGCTGAATGTTTGGGGAGGCATACTTGGAGAACACCTTTTGGGTCCTTATTTCATCGAGGGGCACCTGAACGGCAACAGTTATTTGAGGTTCCTTCGCGACGACTTGGATGATCTCTTGGAAAATGTCCCTCTATCCGCTCTACGACAGATATTTTTCCAGCACGATGGAGCTCCTGCACATAATAGCCGTGTCGTTCGGGAATTTCTCGATGAAACGTTTCCGGACTCCTGGATTGGTCGTGGGGGTCCTGTGAGGTGGCTGCCAAGATCACCAGACCTCACTCCCCTTGACTTCTTCCTTTGGGGCCATATCAAAGACGAGGTTTACAGGACGGTACCAACTACTGTCGAGGATATGAGGGAGAGAATCCGCGCGGCTTTCCGCGGTATATCACCAGAAGTCCTTAGGGCAGTGTCTAGAGCCTGTGAGTCGAAGTTGCGGTTATGCCTCCAGCAGGAAGGTCGTCATTTCGAACATTTAGTTTAAGTTGTTAAATTTTCTTTATCTGCATTTTTCATTTCATGTTGAATAAATAGGTACATACTATTATGTTGACCGTATTTGTGTTTTTGTTTTCTCATGGCACTCTTGGGAACGGAAAACGTTTCCCGACATTTGCGATGAAATTCCTTTTTTCTCCGAAATTTTGTTATGCAATGTGTAATTTTTTTCTACCAATGAAAAATTTAGAGTTTTGGCTGTACAACGCCGTATTTTTTTAGGGGGGTGCCATTTGAAATTTTCGAATAAAATGACAACATGCGAAGTTCAATCAAAAATTATTTTTTTTCCATAAATTACCCGAAAAAAAATTATGTGAAGGTATACGGGGTCTTAACCTGTACCTCAATTCAAAATTTAGGCGCCGGCGTCAATTAGTTTCTCTACAAAACAATCTCAGAAATGGGGCGCAATTTTGAAAGAAGGGGTTATAACAGCGAAACCGCTAAAGTGAAGGGTATAACATGTTAGATAAAAAAATAAGTACTCTTCGAGCACTTTCCAAATCTGCAATAAAAAATAGGGCATTCCATTGTGATGTGCCGAAGAATTTTACCTTAAATCAACTTTTAGAATTATCTCTATAATTTCTCGGCCGTTAATGGGTTAAAGATGTTTTACCTTTTTCGATATTGACAATATATTCGTTTTTTATTGCACTGAATTATGCTCTATGTTTTGATAAGGTTGAATTAAAAGTAATTCCTCCTTGTCTGTAAAATAAGTTCCTCAATTATTTTCACTTATTGTTTGTTGTGACATTTTCAATGACATAATTAAAATATAATTAACCAAAAGTATGGTTATGCAACATTATATAATAAAAATAACTATAAAAATGCGTTACCATCCTATATTCGTTACCCTAAAGTCAGATCAGGAATTGATTATGAAACACATCAATATTTAAAATCGACTTTAACTTAAAGTCGACTTTAACTTAAAGTCAACTTTAACTTAAAGTCGACTTTTGTTGAAGTCACTTTAACCCAATTATTATAAAACCGGCCGTTACAATCATACTATCACAATAATCAAAATACAGCTTATAGAGAGACAAATTGCACAAAATTCTAGCATAGTAAAAAAACAGTTAATCAAGTGAGTTACAGTCACAATAGTCAAAATACGGTCAATAAAGTGACTTACAGTCACAATAGTCAAAATACGGTAAATAAAGTTATAATATGACAAAACCGTATGATAGTTTAAAGACAGTCAAGCAATTTATTAAGATTTAAAATATTACAAATGTCAATATGCAGTCGATAGAGTAATTTAATGACAAACTCCTATCACACTTTGCTCGATAGCACCGACGTTAGTTAACTAAATTCATATTAACTTAACTCGTATTAAATCAATTTGAGTTTTACTAATCAATATTGGTCATAATGTGAGGTTAGCTAACTAGTTTTTTTTAATTACAGATATTTTGGTGGTTAGCTATTTTAAAACAAATTGAACATAACCTATACAGGGTAGAAACTTTAACTGGAATAAATTCGGTATTTATGAAATGAGAAGTTCCAGAAAAAAATCCTCGGACAGGTCGATTTTTGTTCTTTATTACGCACTTTTTAGCGTCTTCAAAACAAGTATGATTTTTTTAAATGGAAACATTTTTTTCTGATTTTACTAAATCTGTAGCCCTTTTGATGCTCTTTATGACTATCTAACAAAATTTCATTTTTTTGTATTTTTCATTTCAAAAATTAAAATTAAACACACCTCTCGTGAACTGGGCTAAAGTATCTTTAATTAATTTCTCACTTAACCCGTGGTGAAACATTTTTGAATCTAATACTGGTTGATTTAAATTACATTTAAATTAAAACCCTTGGTAAGTGAAACAAACTAAGTGTTTTAATTTAAATTTAATTTAAATCATCCAGTATTAGATGGGCTATAGTAATTAAGTTATCAACACGTTTATTATTATTAACTGAACATTTGTTCTTTTCAGGTGTTATGCTAACAATAGGCCGCTCAAACTACATGAGATTCAACCATCCCGCAGAAGCCAAACTAATGAAATCAGTGTTGCCCAACTCGCGAATATCAATGGCGCCCATCACCTTCGAAAACGATGGATACCAATCCAACAAATTCAACAAAAAACCACCGGTGGCTCCGCGAAAAAGCCCGAGAGGATCCCTCTCAGACGAAGAACCACCACCGTCCAACATAATGACCAAAGTCTCGAAATTCGAATTCTTAGCCGCGCAGAATTTCAAAAAGAGCATCTCACCGAAAGTCTTCTCCTCGAATTTAGTCACTGTTAACACTCCTGCTAAGGATGTTTTAGGCAAAGCCCCACCGGATTTGCATAATTTCGCGAAAAATATTTCACAACCAGCTGTTAATTACATGGATAAGCAGAAGAATAAAACCCCAGACAGGCAGATTTTTGGATGCAAATCCTCTTCTTATGTGAACGTTAGCTTGCAAGAAACCAAATCGATTAACAATAAGGTTGTTATTTTCGAAAATGGTTGTATCCCCAAGCAGCAGAATGTCATGTATGAGCAGCCGCATGAGTTGAATAACATAACCAGGAATTATAGTCATGTGAATAAGAATGTTAATATTAATAAAGGTACGACTGGTGCAGCGCCATTTTTGAAAAATCCTCCTCGAAGTGTCACTCCGAATTCCGGTGTTGTTAACAATAGTAACTGTGAGAATCGGTTGAGTGGTTCGTTGGAGAATTTGACGAAAGGAAGTAATAATGTTGATGTTATGGATGATTTGGCCTGGAGGAAGAACGAAGCGGAATTACGGCGAAACCAGGTAAATATCGTATGTTGAATAACAAAAATAAAAATGTTTCTTCTTCTTTCTTGTTTATTGGCCTTGGCAACTGGGCCCTTTCGACCAGTCTCTGCTATTGCATTTTAATTTAATAAAAATGTTTAGAGTGCTATGAAAAATATTGTAGGTTGGCAACTCTGAAACACTGCTGGGATGAATTCTAAAAAAGATTCGAATCACGAATCCGAATAACCTAATATAATTCGAATTAGGAATACTCCAATAAAGGATTGGTAAGAAAAAATATGATGATTCCAATCCTCTTTTTCGAATCACGGAAATAAACCCTTCAAATTTATTATTATTTTGCGACCATTAACATTTTTAATACCAGTTTTTAATATTTAAAATATATGGGCTATTTAATTTTTACATTAATTGTCAATGTCAAAATTTCAGTGAAAAATCACCAGGTATAATAAATACATTTTATTGAATCACCCTTATACGTTACTATCATATGTTCAATAAAAAAAACCTCTAGAGTGCCATGATTTAATCTTTTTTCAAATTTAAGTTGGCTACACACTTCAGGAATTGACATATGAAACGTCAGACGTAATAATTATAATGTATATTTTCAGAGTTGCCAACCTAGAATTTTTTCTATGGCACTCTAGAGATTTTTTTTAATTGAACATGCGATAGATTCTGACATATCATTTGAGACTCAAAGTCGAAACTATTTGGAATAAAAAACCAAATTATTAGTGAAATTTAACCAAGTGTTTTCTTTTTCAAATCATAGTTAAATTTGTTTCACCACGTGAAAGATGAGAAATTTGTTCAAGACTTTAAATCTATTTTTTGCGGCCATGACTCTTTTAAACTTAAATTTCCCCCGCTAAGCTCATATTTTTTTAATTCCAAAAACTGTAATAGTTAACATTGCAAAATAATTTTATTTAGTATTGAAAATAATTATTTCAAAATAAATACATAAAACTTGCATCTAAATCCTAGAAGCTCTTTCACAACTCTCTTTCTTGTTTACATTCTTATTTTGAGTTTTGAGGTTTTAAATGTATCTGACCACTGCTGTTTTTTTTTTCTGCCGAACGGATGAAATTATGCTAGGTTTTTTTTTGCTAAGATTTCGTTCTTTTTATACATTTTTATGAGAATGAAGAGCATCGATTTCAAAATCAAAATTGAAATGACAATGTCAGTATGACATTTAGGACTAACTACCAACTATTTTTCGATAGAGTAACAACATATGAAATAAATTTGATACAAAAATGTATGTATTACATTAAAAACGTATTCACAGTAATATCCAGATATGTGTCAACAACGTAAAAAATATTCACAGAACATTTTCAAAATTATGTAGTTTAAAATATGTAACAAAATTAAAAAAATAACTCAACAATAATAAATATCCCTCCTTCTTAATTGTTGTATGGAAACCATAATGTTAGTACGTAGATCGTCTATATCCTCTGGAATATTTTTGTATACTGTGTTTTTAGAGCTCTCCAAAAAAATAACCCAGAGGGGATAGATCGGATAAGCAAGCTGGCCAACGTACACGACCGTTGTTTGCAATAACCCTATTAGAGAACATTTCAGAGAGGCTGTTGTGAGATGACGCACCATCTTGTTGGAACCATAACATACTTACAGTATTAAAGGCAATGTTATCGTCCAAGTAGTCACTTTAAAACCCAAGGTATCTTTGTGAATTTAATGTGTGTTCATAAATATATGGGCCTACAATAGTATCTCCTAAAATACCGACCCATACACTTAGTCCAAATCGCACTTGTTGTCGTCTGGGGTTATTTACGCTCCAAAAATGCTCATTGTGTCTATTGAATATCTCTGTGTTAGTAAAGTGACATTCGTCTGACCATATTACGTGATAAAAAATGAGGATTTTCATTTTTTTTTGCCCAATAAAATATGGCAACAGTCTGTCCGTCGTCGAGTATCCCCAGGGTGCAGAGTTTGTGTAATTCTAATTTTGAATGGCCGGTATTTTTTTTTTAATTTACCCCACGAATTAAAACGTTACCCCAAACTGGTTAGCAAGTTCTCTCGTGGATAAAGAAGGGTTATATTATTAACTTGTTTCTCATTATTCACTTGGTAAAACATTTCTACTAAATATAGGTGTTTAATTGAATTCACTTGGTTTGTTTTACTAAAAAATATTTAATTCCATCATTCTTGAAAATGGCATTAAGCCGAAACTAGTTGAAATAAAATATTTTTTGTAAAACAAACCAAGTGAATTCAATTAAACACCTATATTTAAAGAAGGGTTATCTTTAATCTATAGAAATAATTATAACCATATTGTTGTTAATATTAGATATAAAATTTTACCGCTTGCAAAATCTGATTTTTATTTTCAAAAGGTATATGATTATCATATCTTAGTCGTGGCATGACAGAAGAACCATATTCCAACAAATGTCTGTGCAGTTTTGTAAAATAACTCTCACTTGGCTGGCGCCTTTCTGAATAGCGCTGAAGATACCCTCCGATGAAATTCGCACATTTTTGTGTGAAGAATAATACACTTTTATCATATCACGTCGCTCTTGATTTAGAAATGACATGTTTTTACGTGTTGTGTAATGTATGATAAGATTTAGTTATTGAAGAATTGAAAATTAAAATGAAATGACAGCTGTTAATATTTCATTTATTGTTTGTCTATCGTTTTACATGTCAAATGTAAATTAAATTATGAGTATTGTACATTAACCCATTAACGGCCAAACAGTTATAGAGTTAACTTTAAAAGTTGATTTTTGGTAAAATTTTGCACTTCTCTTTATGATTTTTATGAATAACTTATTATTAATTTTTCCGATTATTACTCATTTAAAAAAATACATTACTGTATTTCTAACTTCGCAATATTTCAGTGTTTTATACGCGTGGCGCATAAAGTAAAATTTCGAGTTTAGAAAAGCCCCGTGAAAATTTGTCTCGAGTCGCTGGCGCGACCCTCGACAAATTTTCTACGCGGGGCTTTTCTAAACTCGAAATTTTACTTCATGCTTAGTCTGGGAGTGGAAACACTCGTTTTAAACTTCATTTTGCACGTTTTTATAAAAAAATCGATTATTGACTGAACATTTACAGTGTATACATTTTGCATATTTTAAAGAAAAATTCACAGTATGTAGAATTTTTCTTTTAAATATGCAAAATGTATACACTGTAAATTTTCAGGCATTAATCGATTTCTTTATAAAAACGTGCGATATAAAGTTTGGAACGAGTGTTTCCACTCCCAGACTAAGCATAAAGTAAAATTTCGAGTTTAGAAAAGCCCCGCGTAGAAAATTTGTCGAGGGTCGCGCAGCGACCCGAGACAAATTTTCACGGGGCTTTTCTAAACTCGAAATTTTACTTTATGCGCCACGCGTATAGAACACTGAAATATTGTGAAGTTAGAAATACACTGATGTATTTTTTTTTAATGAGTAATAATCGAAAATATTAAATAACAAAATATTCACATTTATTTTCATACATTTTCAAGTCAGGTCAAATAATATAATATACAAAATTAACTCATTTAGTAATTTGGTTAACAAACATTTTATAATGTTGCGTGTATGCACCAGTGGCGCTTAATGGGTTAATGAATTCAGAAAAAAATAATCTTTCGAAAAATATAAAATTCCAAAATGGCGCCCATAAGAAAAACAAAAGTTGGCTATGGTTCTCGGGTAAGTATGAGATATCTTGAAATAAAATATCCTACTAGATTCCTCAATTAAATGTACCTCTATAATGTAAAAGTTTCAAATCTCTAGATTTAATAGTTTTTAAATAAAAAAATAAAAACTAAATTCAAAATTACAGTTTTTTTGCAATATCTCGATAACAGAACAAGATATTTCGATTCTTTTTTGGTTATTAGTGGTACCTAAAATTGGCAACTTTATCCCAATTTAACTGAGTCTTTATATTTTTAATAACCGAGATCCCCATGCACTTCCACGTAATATGGACACCCTGTATTTGCTGATTTAAAACTTTTTTATAAACATTTTTAAACAATACCTTTTGAAAATCTTATAAATTTAATGCTTACCTATTCCTCAATGTATCACATTATTTTATAGTTTGTAAAAAAATGTTTTTAACAAAAGTTGTAGATAATGAAAAAACACACAACTTTTACCTAAACACTTTTCACCTTAACTCTTTTGTTTATGATCAGTATAGGAAAAAGCCTAGGGGAGATATTTATTTGATAATCACTCACAAATTGCTGCTTTGTTAGTAACTTAATCAAAAATGTTTCAAACAAAAGATAATCAAAAAACACAAAACAAAATTTTGTATAATCGCTTTTTGTATAATCAATTTTCAGTTCTAATTGTTCTAATGTCACGTTGATCTTGAGTTTAGAGTTTAACCAGTTTAACGTATTTGGTGCAACTGGCCCTAAGTAACTGGCAGTTAGCTTAACCTAGCACATTCTACTTCAAACTTAAGAAATAGATTGTTGGCTCAACCTATACGGACTGACTTCTAAATCTTTGTGTTTACCAACCAAATTAATTTCTAAAACTAGTATTACATCTAATAAATCTTTAAGTGTCATAATATCGTATGGTTAATAAAAAAAAAACTCTAGAGTGCCTTGATTTTATCTTTTTTCAAATTTAAGTTGGCTACACGCTTAAGAAATTGACATATAAAACGTCAAATATAATACTAATGATAATGATAATGAGATTCCGTTCTGGACCCCGAACAGAGCGGACGTGAAGCGTGAGTTGTGCGTTCCATCCCTGCTCGCGTTTTACCGACACGTGGGTGTTTTACAAATCCCTTTTCATCCTCTCTATTTTATCCTTTACAATCACCTATATCCTGACAATCCTTTCATTTTAACCCATCCTTGCAACTACGTGTGTATTTCTCGTAAATCCCTTTCATTTCCTCGGGGATAACGAAACTCTATGTATTTAACTATTTATTAAACTATATACAATTACTGAGACTGGTCAACAGGACCTAGTAGCCGAGGCCATAAATTACGCAGAAGAAGAAGAAGAATAATTATAATGTATAATTTCATAGTTGCCAACCTACAATATTTTCCATGGCACGAGATTTTATTTTATTGAACATACTATATTAAAACAGGGAGTATTTAAAAATATGTAAACAATGTGAAAAGTTGTAAAGACATTTACAAAACATTTATGCTGGCAAGAATAATAATGTTTATCTTTGTTAATAATATTCTTGCAGATTACTTCTGAAATTATTGGACTAATTTGAATATTTGTTCCATTTCGCGTCTCAATCAGAATATTAATCATTACCACAAGGTGTTTTAAGTCTGTTCCAAGTTAACTCTTCTAATCTCAAATTGAAATACGCTAAAAACTAAACACAAAACCAACTCACACATTATGTCATTATTTACATTTACCCACTATCATTGTAAATAAAGTTCCTGATAGTGTTATCTCCCCGCGCTCGCACCGGTCATTTTTTTTGTTTTCCTACCGCGAATACGTTTTCGTCGGATTAACGGCGATGTCTTTTTTGTTTGTCGCCGAACACAGGCTCAGGTGGACCGCATCAAGGAACAGGAAATCGAAAAGGCCGAACAACAACGGCTCGAGGAAATCCTGAACATGTTCGCAGAATATGATAAGCAGATGCAGACAGAAAAGGCCAACAAACCTACACCAAATAGGTAGGTAATCAATACTTTTTGGTATTATGTAGGAAATAAAACACGATCGTTTGAGAATTTTCACAGTTTTTAATGTCGAACACTGCGACAATTGTTGCGCCACACAGTGGCTTCATCAGGCAGATGAGTAAATGAATGGTATTATTACTGCGTTGGAACATTTAGGCCCATTTGCATCCCGACTGATTAACTTTAATCAACCACTAATAATTGATTAAACCTCTGATTAACCTATTAACGGCCGAGCAATTATAAAGTGAACTCAAAAGTTGATTTTAGGTACAATTCTGCACTTATTTTTTATGATTTCTATGAATGACTTATTGTATTACATTCTGTGAATTTTTGTTTTAAATGTACATAATGTATACGCTGTACATTTTTAGTCATTCGTCGATTTTATATAAAAAGTGCAATATTAAGTTTAGAACGAGTGTTTCCACTCCCAGACTAAGCATGAAGTAAAATTTCGAGTTTAGAAAAGCCCCGCGTAGAAAATTTGTCGAGGGTCGCTGCGCGACCCTCGACAAATTTTCACGGGGCTTTTCTAAACTCGAAATTTTACTTCATGCGCCACGCGTATAAAACACTGAATTATTGTAAAGTTAGAAATGCACTGATCTTTTTTTTTTTTTTTGATCGATGATCCTGGCATAGACTCTCGCCACAGCCATATCTCTTATATATTTTTATGCTAATTATTCTCTCATTCGGACAAACACACACATTTATACCACACCCAGGGTCACGATGAAACATTATTTTTCAAATAAAGTCTCCCCGTGCACGGGAATCGAACCCGAGTTTGTGGCCCGCAGAACGATACAGCCCGGCGACGTTATCGCTCGGCCACCACCTGCCCTCTTTTTTTTTAAATGAGTAATAATCGAAGTATTTAAATAACAAAATATTTACATTTTTCTTCATACATTTTAAAGTCAGGTCGAATAATATAATATATTAAGTTAACTTATTTAGTAATTTGATTAACAAAACATTAATAATGTTGCGTGTATGCACCAATGGCGCTTAATGGGTTAAGTCATATAAGTATGTTTTAAATTTGTAAGATATCCTAACCATGTTTCTTTTATCATTATGCAATTTTGTAAATAATTTATACATAAAATTGCTGTTTTTAAGGAGTCCTAATCACTGATTAACTTAATCGACTTGGGTGCAAACAAGCATTATTCTCTTATCTGTTCTTTGACATTTTATTGATAATTTAACGTAAAATTACTTCTATAATATAAGTATGTTTTAAATTTGTAAGATATCCTAACCATGTCTCTTTTATCATTATGCAATTTTGTAAATAATTTATACATAAAATTGCTGTATTTTTAAGGAGTCCTACACACTGATTAACTTAATCGACTTGCGTGCAAACAAGCATTATTCTCTTATCTGTTCTTTGATATTTTATTGATAATATAACGTAAAATTACTTCTAGAATTAAAACAAACGGATCCCTGCCAAGAGACAAACGCACCTGCATCTCACCCAACGTACTACACTCGCCCAACCAAACTGGATCCCCGGGCCAATCGCACGACGGCCAAATTTTCAAATTCGAAAAAGACCACATTCTAAACTTCCCCAAACCCAACAACTCCTACGAAAACGTATCCATTAGCCAGAATCAGAACCAGAACCACCAAACCTATTACGAAAGCGTCGAAATCCGCAAACAATCCTCAACAAGCGCTGATTTAAAATCCCACATGAGCACCTATGAAAACGTCACAATCACGAGCCAAATTCCCCAATCGCCACGCACGAAAATAAAAACGTTCATTCCCCAGCACAGCAAAGACAGGTAATTATGAATAATAATGAAACTGAATGTAATTATGAATAATAACACAACTGAATTTAATTATGATAACGCTTAATTACTCACTATTTTATTTTTTCAGTTCCAAAGAAGCGTTGGACGCGTTGCATTCGCCGTTAGGTAAAAGCGACGAGTTGTTGTCCAACAGGCGGAATCAAGAGATCTCCGCCACGCCTGAATATAAATCGAAAACTTTGCCGCCCAAATTTATTCTGCCCTACGCCAAACATTTGGAGAATTACGAGAATTTGACGTTGAATAATCACAGTGCTAGTCTTTCCAATAGTTTAAACCTTTCGTATAACAAGGAGAATGAGAATCCTAGGCTGAACGCGGATTCTGATACAAAAGTGGAGAAGCTCAAGGGGGAGAAAGTGGGAATGCTTTCGAGGATTGCCAAGTTGAAAAGGCAGATGGCTGAGATGGAGAATCATAGCGAGGAGTTGAATCGTGAAGTAAGTTTTGCGATTTCTTTTTCGTATATCGCCGTTCCGGTGTAACAACGACGTAACGTAACTGCAAAAATAATTTCAACTAATTTGTAATGTAAATCTATTTACCTACGCCCTATCTAGTAACCGCATCATACCACACTGCCATCTTGACAGGTATGATTGACATTACGTACACATGCACGTAATAGCTTTGACAAGTATATTACGTGCTGACAACTGAACAGCTGATTGCTTACCGTACAACCTAAATGACATTTCTTTGATGTACAGGGAGTTTTTCTTTAAAGTATACGTATTCCAAATTCAGCCTATTTTCTTTAAATCTTTAGTTATTCGTTGTTGTTTTTTTAAGAGTTCAATTTGAAGCTGTATTTTCCACTCCCAGACTAAGCATGAAGTAAAATTTCGAGTTTAGAAAAGCCTCGTGAAAATTTGTCGAGGGTCGCGCAGCGACCCGAGACCAATTTTCTGGGCTTTTCTAAACTCGAAATTTTACTTCATGCGCCACGCGTATAAAACACCAAAATATTGTGAACTGTATGTATATTTGAACCTCATTTGAAATCAGTGTTTTATACGCGTGGCGCATGAAGTAAAATTTCGAGTTTAGAAAAGCCCAGAAAATTTGTCTCGGGTCGCTGCGCGACCCTCGACAAATTTTCACGGGGCTTTTCTAAACTCGAAATTTTACTTCATGCTTAGTCTGGGAGTGGAAAACACTCGCAGCGACCCGAGACAAATTTTCTGGGCTTTTCTAAACTCGAAATTTTACTTCATGCGCCTCGCGTATAAAACTCCAAAATATTGTGAACTGTATGTATATTTGAACCTCATTTGAAATCAGTGTTTTATACGCGTGGCGCATGAAGTAAAATTTCGAGTTTAGAAAAGAAAATGGTTAGAGAAAAACACAAATAAATTATAAATTACAAAACGGCTGTAAAATTGGGGGTGTACACTATGTCGACCTGGTCGTTAATGAGAGGGATTCCCGGATTAGCGCGGGCGTAAATTTTGAAAAAATAAATTGTGTTATACAAACAAAGTTAAACCGTTTTTTATTAATTTGTAAGATATTCGTTAATTGACGCCTTTCATGAATTGTAATGAATTTCCAAAATGTCTGTTCATTTTCGTAACAATTTTCGTAAATTTCCGAAATATTCTGTTATTTTAAAAATGATATTCTTGTTGGATTTACGTGAAATGTTAGTAATAATTTTAAAAATGTTGAAACTTTTCATAAAATTCCAAGGATTTCCTAAATTTGTAAAATTTTCGTCAATTTTAAAAACATTGATACTTTTCATGAAATTTTAATTAATCTTCACAAGTTTTACACTTCGTGAATTTCTAAGGCATTCGTTCATTTTTAATGTTTGGACGCCTTTCATGAATTTAAAATATTTTAGAGGCTTTTTTGATTGCCGTTAACTTTGTGACGATTTACGTTTATTATATATTTTTATTATTTTCGTAAATTTCCCAGATTTCCTTCGATTTTTAAAATGTTGATACTTTTTATGAATTTTCAAGATTTTACTCGATTTTCGAAACTTCTAAGATTTTTGTGAAACTCATGATTTCATTGATTTTCTTAATGAATCAGGATTGAGGCCAGTCTTCGAGATATTAAAGTTAATTTACTTTAATATCTCAAAGACTGGCCTCAATCCTGATTCATTAAGAAAATCAATGAAATCATGAGTTTCACAAAAATCTTAGAAGTTTCGAAAATCGACTAAAATCTTGAAAATTCATAAAAATTTAAATTCCAAAAAGAACTGGAAAAATCGGGTGACCGGTATTACCTTCGTGGCCGGTATTCCCCCAGATTTGGTTTGTAGTAACCAAAATACAAAATCGGCCATTCAACGAAATAAAGTTTTAGTTTTGTTTTCATTTTGGGTGATTGTAATTTTACCTCTGCTTCTTAAATTAAATGTCTGCTACATGTTATTTAAACTTCCGACATTCGTTGTTTTTTAAAAGAGTTCAATCTGAAGCTTTAAACGAGTGTTTTCCACTCCCAGGCTAAGCATGAAGTAAAATTTCGAGTTAAGAAAGGCCCCGTGAAAATTTGTCACGGGTCGCGCAGCGACCCGAGACAAATTTTCTGGGCTTTTCTAAACTCGAAATTTTACTTCATGCGCCACGCGTATAAAACACTGATTTCAAGTGAGGTTCAAATAGACATAGAGTTCACAGTATTTTAGTGTTTTATACGCATGGCGCATGAAGTAAAATTTCGAGTTTAGAAAAGCCCAGAAAATTTGTCTCGAGTCGCTGCGCGATCCTCGACAAATTTTCACAGGGCTTTTCTAAACTCGAAATTTTACTTCATGCTTAGTCTGGGAGTGGAAAACACTCGTTTAAAGCTTCAATATACAAGGAATAAAGCTGTATGTTTTCGGACATTCGTTGTTTTTTAAAAGATTTCAATTTGAAGCTTTAAACGAGTGTTTTCCACTCCCAGACTAAGCATGAAGTAAAATTTCGAGTTTAGAAAAGCCCCGTGAGAATTTGTCGAGGGTCGCGCAGCGACCCGAGACAAATTTTCTGGGCTTTTCTAAACTCGAAATTTTACTTCATGCGCCACGCGTATAAAACACTGATTTCAAATGAGGTTCAAATATACATACAGTTCACAATATTTTGGTGTTTTATACGCTTGGCGCATGAAGTAAAATTTCGAGTTTAGAAAAGCCCAGAAAATTTGTCTCGGGTCGCTGCGCGATCCTCGACAAATTTTCACGGGGCTTTTTTAAACTCGAAATTTTACTTCATGCTTAGTCTGGGAGTGGAAAACACTCGTTTAAAGCTTCAATATACAAGGAATAAAGCTGTATGTTTTCGGACATTCGTTGTTTTTTTTAAAAGAGTTCAATTTGAAGCTTTAAACGAGTGTTTTCCACTCCCAGACTAAGCATGAAGTAAAATTTCGAGTTTAGAAAAGCCCCGTGAAAATTTGTCGAGGGTCGCGTAGCGACCCGAGACAAATTTTCTGTGCTTTTCTAAACTCGAAATTTTACTGCGCGCGATATGTTTCGCGCTTCAAACTAGTTTCGTCAATTTTTTGCTTATTTTTACTGAATTCCAGTTTTATTATGAACTTACCAGCGTTACATACGTTTTTAATGTAATTTGTACCGGGTGGGCAAATAAGCGAGGTAAGCGGCTGTATCTCAGAAACTAATGATCGTAGAGAGTTACGGTAAAAAATTTTATAGGTAAAGTGGGCAAGGGAAAATGCTGGAAATTATTTTCAAGTTTCCAAGATGGCTGCCAGTGGGCGTTTCCACCATCTTGAATTACATAAAGTTACGTTTCTCGCGATTTTCCCCAATGAATGTAACAGAAAGTATTTGCGTTTTAATGTTAACCTAAAGTGGAACATTTTTTGTAAAAACAATTTTTCTCTATCTTTCGAAATAAAGTGGTGGGGGGTATTTGAATGTTGTTTTAAATAAATGCCTGTAACTTCGAAACGGCTTAATAGATTTGGATAAATTTGGTATCATTGAAAAGAGCATTTCTTGGGCTTTTAGGTTTCTTGTAATCATGACAGTTGTGACCTACACGGCCGCCGATAGAGGACGTTATTCGATATTATAACCAAAATATTGGATTTTCTCAAAAAATTTAAACGCGATGATATGACTTTTTTTAGACTAGAAAATAGACAAATCACCAACCAATAAGCCTGCGCAAACCGCATCTTAATATCATTATTATTAAGATTATTATTATTGTCTATTTTTCAGTCTAAGAAAATCATATCATTGCATTTAAATTTTTTGAGATAATCCAATATATTGGTTATAATATCGAATAACGCCCTCTATGACTGTCATAATTACGAGAAACCTAAAAGCCCAAGAAATGCTCTTTTCAATGATACCAAATTTATCCAAATCCATTAAGCCGTTTCGAAGTTACAGGCATTTATTTAAAACAACATTCAAATACCCCCACTTCTTTATTTCGAAAGATAGAGAAAAATTGTTTTTACAAAAAATGTTCCACTTTAAGTTAACATTAAAACGCAAATACTTTTTTGTTACATTCATTGGGGAAAATCGCGAGAAACGTAACTTTATGTAATTCAAGATGGTGGAAACGCCCACTGGCAGCCATCTTGGAAACTTGAAAATAATTTCCAGCATTTTCCCTTGCCCACTTTACCTATAAAATTTTTTACCGTAACTCTCTACAATCGTTAGATACAGCCGCTTACCTCGCTTATTTGCCCACCCGGTACAGTGAAAAATCAAACAAACATAACTCTAATCCTAATTCGCGGCATTTCACTGCTAACTTTAAGCTGCTAACTAATGCGCGCCATCTAATGGTAAACTCGTAAACAACTTTGTAAAATGAAATGTCGTTCATTATAAATCCATACTACATTTTGTCCATTATAAATCCCGTAAAATTGTTGGCGCCGACGTACTTGATAAAAAAAGTGTAGACTATGGTTGAGCCAAATTAATATTGCAGTTGCCTCGTTGTTGCACCGGAACAGCGATATTATGATTGCTTTTCTCATTATTTTTGAACTTTAGCTCGAATTAGAAAAGGCCCTTATAATCGGCGAGTACAAATCCAAACAACTCGAACTGGAAAAACTGGAGACGCGCAGAGAAAAACTCGCGCAGCGCGCCCAGAAAATCGACGAGAAAATGAACGAGAGCCAGGCCATCCAAGAACAAGACCAAAAACAGTGCAAGGAAAAACTCCAGCAAGCCCAAGAACACCTCACCTCAGTCGAAAAGCGCTTGTCCGAAACGCAAAAAGGCACACCCGAACACGACGCGACTTTCGAAGAACTGCTAATCGCCCAAGAAGAATTAGACAATGAGCGGAAAACTTTTGAAGATCTGGAGTTTCACCATTTGGAAGAGGAAGCGGATTGGTTGGCAAGCCGAGAGGAAATCCAACGCGAGATTGTAGATCTATCCAAAAAAATTGATGATTTATCCATCCTAATAAACGATTTAGATAAAGAGAATTCAAACGCGTCGAATTCAAATGCGAATGAATATTCGAAAATAGAGGAGAAACGTCTAGAATTTTCGAAACAAATAGAGGAGTTGAGGCATCAGTTAAAGCTGATTGATACAGAGTTGATTAATTTGAATAATAAGGAAACTGATGATGATGTTTCCACTGATAGTGAGAGTAGTGATAAGAAGAATGTTGGCGAGGTTGGGGATTTTTCTAAAATTAGCGATTTGAGTTGTTCTTACATAATCAGCAGCACTAAAATTATGGAGGAGGATTTTAACATGTCGAGGTCTTTCAACGAAAAAATGCTGCATGAAAAATCGATTTTAGATGATGGATTAGGTATGCATATTTTTGTAATCATAAAAATACAATAAAAGTAATAGTGAAGTACGTAAGGAGAGTGGTATGCAGCATATTACATATGAGTGGACATGTTGCGCTCGAGCCGCGCAGCGGCGAGTGCAGTATGTAATTGCCATACCAATCGAGAAACGTACGATACTTTACCAACGCCCTAACAAAATAAACAATAAGCATTAAAGAACAACTTATTTATTGTAATCATTTTTAATAGTACCATGACAATGATGGAAACTAAATTACTACTTGAATAATATACAAGGAATAAAGCTGTACATTCTTGTTTTTTAAAAGAGTTCAATTTGAAGCTTTAAACGAGTGTTTTCCACTCCCAGACTAAGCATGAAGTAAAATTTCGAGTTTAGAAAAGCCCCGTGAAAATTTGTCGAGGGTCGCGCAGCGACCCGAGACAAATTTTCTGGGCTTTTTCTAAACTCGAAATTTTACTTCATGCGCCACGCGTATAAAACACTATAATATTGTCAAATTTATGTATATTCGAACTTCACTTAAAATCAGTGTTTTATACGCGTGGCGCATGAAGTAAAATTTCGAGTTTAGAAAAGCCCCGTGAAACAAACTTTCACGGGGCTTTTCTAAACTCGAAATCGAGTTTTTATTTTCGGGGGCTTGACCACCCCCCCCCCCATGTTTACTATTCTAACTTTTGTTTTTATACTTGTACACAGGTAGAAAATTTCCGAGCCAAGATGACATCGACAGAATCAGCAAAGTGACAATCGATGCCCCCATCAACATCGACGAAGGTAGAGGATCTTTAGGTACAAAAACAATTGAATCTCTTAAAGAGATTGAGCGGATCAGGCAGATACATTTAGTCCAGCAAGGTAAGTCCTCGCATTCATTTTTTTTAATCATTCGTTATCTTCTTGTTCATTTATTTAAAACTTATGTACAATTCAGGAGATGATACTGTGTCTGCCGATTCGAGCAGCAACGAAGACTTATCTCGTAAGTGAGATTTGGTGTTGTGCAGTGTATTTGTCCCTTTATTAATAATACATGCATGATAACTGTATTTTAATTTTAATATTATTGTTTAATTTATTTTGAGTTTAATTAAAAACAACTTCAGATGTATTTAAAAGAATTTGTTTGATTGGCTAAGTTTTTGTTTTTATTTCAGGATCACAGGTAATCGAAAATGAAAGGCGGAGGGTTTTGGCACTGAAACAAAAGGTGCAAAACGAGGTGCGCTCGACGTGGGCACAGAGAAAACAAGACTGCGAATCCTACAATTCGACTGAATCAGACGAGGCACAAAATAGGTATTTTTGAAATCTTTTTTCAATTAATTTCAATTTCAATTTATTTACGAAAAATACCCTTTATATAATACAATACAAAAATAATAATCATTCACTTAAACACATGTCACAAGTATAATCATCAGTAACGGAAAAAAAAGCAATGAACCCAAGTGGTCCACTGTGGCGATATTAAAAACAAAAAGGAATATCAGAAACGGTACCCTCAGTGACACTAAATAAATAAAAATATACATACGTAAATAACTAAAAATAAATAAATACAAAATATATAAATAAATAAATAATCATATAAAATGATATCACAATATTGTTTTCAAGATGGAATCACAGATTAAGTTAAATTATATAGAAAAAGCAAAATATCACAGGTATTGGACACACAATATTGTATCACAGGTGGTATCACAGATTAAGTTAAGTTATAAAGCAAAAGCAATATATCACAGGCACTAAACACAAAATAGTCGATAAAAAATTTAAATAACAATTAAAATATTAATAAATACCAATTTAAAATTAACATAGTGAAATGTGATCGGATAAATTAATGCGGTGCAATTGAGATTTGAAAGTTGCAAAAAAAGAAGCGAATAAAACAAAATTGTAGTCATTCTCCAGTTCATTTGCATACCGCTTTATTCTGCCCATAGGGTTATAATACCATAACGAGTAGGAGGAAAGACAATACGGAACAGTGGTTTGTGTCGTGACTGCGGGCCGCGTGGTATATTGAAGTCAAGCCTTTCAAACAACTCACTACAGTCTATGAGACTGTTAATAAGCTTATATAAAAATTACGGTGATGGGTCACGTTTCCCAATCCAAATTTCCCAATCCATATTTCCCAGTCCACGTTTCCCAATATATAATTTTCCCAATAACCACATTTCCCAATCGCCATTGTTCCTAATCTATTCATTTCCCAATCGCTGTCTATTCCACACACTTCTGTGTTAGGTTAGAATAGTAGAAACATTTGGAATAGAAGGGATTGTGTAAGTCTCTTTGCGCACGCTGCCTATTCCACACATTTCTGTGTTAAGTTAGAATAGTAGAAAGGTTTGGAATAGAAGGGATTGTGTAAGTCTGTTTGCGCACGCTGCCTATTCCACACACTTCTGCGTTAGGTTAGAATAGTAGAAAGGTTTGGAATAGAAGGGATTGTGTAAGTCTTTTTGCGCACGCTGCCTATTCCACACACTTCTGTGTTAGGTTAGAATAGTAGAAAGGTTTGGAATAGAAGTATGCGACAGAGATGGCAATTTTTTTATTGTCACGAAAACGTGAAAACACAGTTCATGAAAAATAAACGTTGTGTCCAACTGCTCGGAGATATTCCAGTGCTCTATTTCCTTCTTCCGAAAAATCGTTGTATTTGCTGACGATGTTGAAGATCCTTTGCTCTGCAACTACTCTTGACGTTGTGTTTTGTCGTCGGATTGCCTGACCCAAATTCAGCTGACGTATCATGGTTTCCGTGTCGGCCTGCTCTTTCTGGAGTTCCAGAAAGAACGTGTATGTGCTCGGGTGATTACGCCCGACTACGACCTGAAATTCAACACACATTATATATATAACATTGAATTAATTGAAATTTAATTAATGATCCAAACTGTGTGTGCCTACTTGGAATCTATTATGCCACCCTTCCGAAGCATTATTTGTCCTAGCCTGGTGTTGCAGAACAGCGGCGTACTGATTCCACAGTGCTGGTTTATAACGAGGTTCCACAGCCTTCCTCCGCCCTTTAGCTTTCCTTCCGCGAACGTAGGTAACCTGTTAATCATATCGCAACATATTAATTCATAAATATAGTGACATTTAAATACAACTCACTTCAAAATACTCTGCTATCGGGACAAAAGGCTCAGGGACACTATCCATCAGATCGTCGAACGATGACTCAACGTCGTCAACGGGGACGAAGGCTAAAGCAGCAAGCATATGCGATGCCTCTTTGGTGCTTCTGTCATCGGGGTTCCGGTATGCTTGTTGTAAGCCTTCTAGTTGCAGATGTCGATAAATAGATTGGCATAGGTGGAAAAAGCATGCAGAAACATGACTCAGATCCATCGCAGATTTCGTAGCATTTATGATGGCCAATTCAAAATCGGTCATTACCGTTTGTGGAATAGTTATTGGAATGCCATCTCTGTCGCATACTTCTTTTATAACTTCGTAAATTTTTCTGTAAGTAGCTTCGCTTTTGTCTTCCAATACTGCGTAGACTAGAGGGATTGCTACCATCTGCTCCCTCCCATGAACGGTCTGAGCAACGGATGCAAGAATCGCAAACATTTGATAAAAAATAGTCGGGACAATCTTGAATGTCCCGTCCACAAACCATACATGACTACGCATCAGTCTTTTCAGGTTCTCCTTGGTAGCAAACATGATTAGTCTTCCCCCTTCGTATTCATCGTCTTCACCAGAGTCATACAGTAGAAACCGTTCACCCGATAGCGATATTTGATACTGGTCAGGAACGCGTTGAAGTTGCTCCAATGATTGCGGATTCGCTGGCATATCCTTGGTCCGCTGACGTTGGACGGCTTTTCTTAGGTTTTCTCGGTCCGGAAGCTGCGATAGAATACCGGAAGGAACGTTCTGCAACTGTGTTCGGAGAAGTTGAGCTGGAGGGGTTTCAGGAGCATCAGCGGCTTTCCTCTTCAATGTTGCGATGAGCCTGCAGGCCTCCACTTCCTCATTGTTTGGTGCATGGAGATGCTCTGATTCATCCGGCCCTTTGATTACTTCAATTCCACTGCCAGAACTTTTAGTGATAGCGCGGGCCGAACATTCTTTCTTCTTGCGGCAATTCCAAAAAACATGACCTCCACTTTCCGAATGCTTATAGTAGAGAAATCCTTCCACGTGTAAAAAGAAGCCTTTACCGCGAGATTTAATTAATTCGGCCATTATGAGGAATTTTGATGATGTAGTAATGTCAATAAGTAATGTGTCAACCGAAATAACCTGAACGAACAAATGACATTCCAATTTGAATCTCCAATTTGAAATATTCGATTGGGAAATGAATAGATTGGGAACAATGGCGATTGGGAAATGAATAGATTGGGAAAAATGGCGATTGGGAAAAACGGATTGGGAAATGTGACCCCCAATCAAAAATTACATATCTAAAAACATTTTCCTATTAGCTAATGACTTGATATTCAGTTGGCTTAGCATTCCACTATGACTAAAATGTACACTTCTTCCATCCATTCGGAAATGCATAAGTTTTAAGAATTTGGCCTGTACTCTTTCCAACTGAGTAATGGAATTATTGTTGTATGGTGACCAAACGCTTAAGGCATATTCCAAGTGTGGACGAACAAGGGAAACATATTAATAGTGCTAACTTTAAAATCAGCCAAAAACCTACCCATCAGTAGTTTTAATACATGCCTAGGGAGAAAAAACGACATCATTATTTATCACATAGATAGAATATACATTTATCCATGTAAATATTTCAATCAACACTTACTGCCTTACTACTTGACATTAGAAGGGAGTTTTAATTAATATGTATTAATAACATTACTAATAGATGTCTTTTTTCATTTCTAAGCGTGAAAATTAAAAGTTTTTAAAAATGCTATTTGTATTTATTTCATTTAAAATTTAATTATTTTTAAATTTAATTTAATAAAAAAAAAATACTTCCAGTTGAAAAAAAAACCCTTGCTACAAAAACGTCATACAAAAAAATGAGGAATTTTTTGATACCTTTAACAGAAGTTTTTTTTTTTAATCCAAGGGGGTACCCCTTGATTCGAAATTTAACATTGAAACCCGCATAAGTCTGTCCGTGTCCCACTCATGGCTTTTGATAGCCAGCGCATCAAAAGTTTCCAGAATTGCTAAAAACTAAAAAATATTTATTGCTCCGGTCCTACTTGAGCTAGATAATTGAAATTTTCAGCATTTAACCAAATTTATATTTCCTATCTACTGGTACAGTATTCCCATTATTGTACTGTGTTAAATACTGCAACAAAAAAAATAACATTTATTTATTTAATTAATATGAAAAATTTTAAAAAATCTATCTCCTATCCAAATTGAGCTGGATGAATGAAATTTTTAGCATTTATACATATTTATATTTCCTATTTATTGGTACAATTGCAGTTGTTTCACTATTTTAAATACTATAGCAAAAAACTAAAAATTGTTTTTTTAAATAATTTAAAAAGCAAAAGAAATTCTATTTCCAATCTGAATTGAGCTAGGTCAATAAAATTTTTAGCATTTATAGAGATTAGTATTACCTATTTATTGATCTAATTCCCATTGTTGTACTATAAATAATAGCGGAGCTAAAAAATAAAAATTGTATTTTTAATTCGCCGTTTTAGCCCGAAAAGCGGTTTTGAAGCGCAGAAAAAAAAAACCAATTTCCGTCCTAATAGAGCTGGATCGATGAAATTGTTAGCATTCATGCAGATTCATATTGCCCATTTGTGGTTCAACTCCCATCGGTCTACTATTATTATGACGAAAGTAAAAAAAAACAAATTGTAATTTTTCGTGATTTTCACGACTGCGCCAACATAAACTTAAATAGTTCAGCAAATATCGAAAATATAAGAAGCGATCCGGGGCATATAAAAGGTACTACTCTAGAGTACATTCGATACAAATTTCAGCCCTCTACGGTAAACTCACAGGGAAGGGTGAATTTTTTTCTTCGATTTTTTGTTAAAAAATGGCATTTTAAAAATTTTGAAAATTATTGAACTTTGTGAATTTTTGACGGGCCCCATTGGCCCTTTAGTAAAGACGCATGAGGCACACATTAATAAGTGACCTTTTGGCTACCTGTGAGTATTTTTTCAATCGGATAAGTCATCGCGTAAGCGAACAAAATGGCGGAGGACCGGACCGGATATTATCTCGATTGTGGGCCCCATAATGGGGCCCCGGTGAAAAGTTCGTAGACTAATCGAAAGCCCTTTTAAAGGGCTACAAGATTCTGGCATCGAATATTTTTTGCCGCTTCCGTTCGGTCGCTATAGCACTTCAAACTTAGGGACATTTTAGTTTCAAAAAAACCGTTGCCGCCCCCGAGGTGGAGATCGTAGGCGGCGCGGCTGGTATAATTCTTGTAGAGCACGTCAAGAACTACAGTTTGCCGAAAAAAAAGTCGACGTAGCTCATTGCATAAGGGCGGTATTAAGGTGCAAAGTTTAAAATTGTTTTAGTTAATTGCCGGCCCCCGGGGGGGGGGGGGGGGCGGCGGCAAAATTCTGAATAGATATCCATTCGAAGGAAAATTGCAAGGCGCATTCGATACCGTTGACCGCGATTCGATCGGGCGTCGCAGCTCGACGCTACGGCAAAAAATGTGAAAACTCGGAAAACATCCCCCGATGTGGTTGGATTTTGTTTCCCGGCCCCCGGGGAAAAAAATCAAAAATCGCAAAGGGAAGGCACGCTAGAGGCTTTACTCTACAACCTCATTTTTTTTTTGTCGCCGTCATATGAACGGTGTAAACAGAAAATTCAAGACACGGGCTTTTTTTGCGAAAATGTCGACGTTTCTCTTCTTTTTTTCGTCCCGCCCCCGGGGGGCGTGATTTTTTCAAAAAAAAAAACTCGTTCATAGACTTTTTTGCGGTCCTTCCGAATCTGAAAACCGCGATTTTTTTCTCTTTTAGTTTTGTCAAAAAAAATGTCAAAGTCGGGATTTTGAGGGGGGCGGTGCGGGGGGAGGAAGCGGCCTTCGGCCGCCCCCTTTATGGGTTCTTTGAGTTGTCAGATGAATGAATTATGAGTGTGATTATATCACTGAATTCGAGAAATTATTATTTAAAAAAATATAACAATCCATCAGATTTCCCTAGAACGAAGGGTTTCCACTCCCAGACTAAGCATGAAGTAAAATTTCGAGTTTAGAAAAGCCCCGTGAAAATGTGTCGCGCAGCGACCCGAGACAAATTTTCTGGGCTTTTCTAAACTCGAAATGTTACTTCATGCGCCACGCGTATAAAATACAGATGTCAAGTGAAGTTTGAATATATATAAATTTCACAATAGTTTAGTGTTTTATACGCGTGGCGCATGAAGTAAAATTTCGAGTTTAGAAAAGCCCAGAAAATTTGTCTCGGGTCGCTGCGCGACCCTCGACAAATTTTCACGGGGCTTTTCTAAACTCGAAATTTTACTTCATGCTTAGTCTAGGAGTGAAAAACACTCGTTTAGAGCTTCAAATTGAACTCTTAAAAAAAACAACGAATAACTAAAGATTTAAAGAAAACAAGCTGAATTTGGAATACGTATATTCCAAATTCTGCTTGTTTTCTTTAAATCTTTAGCGATTCGTTGTTTTTTTTAAGAGTTCAATGTGAAGCTCTAAACGAGTGTTTTTCACTCTTAGACTAAGCATGAAGTAAAATTTCGAGTTTAGAAAAGCCCCGTGAAAATTTGTCGAGGGTCGCGCAGCGACCCGAGACAAATTTTCTGGGCTTTTCTAAACTCGAAATTTTACTTCATGCGCCACGCGTATAAAATACAGATGTCAAGTGACGTTCGAATATACATACATTTCACAATAGTTTAGTGTTTTATACGCGTGGCGCATGAAGTAAAATTTCGAGTTTAGAAAAGCCCAGAAAATTTGTCTCGGGTCGCTGCGCGACCCTCGACAAATTTTCACGGGGCTTTTCTAAACTCGAAATTTTACTTCATGCTTAGTCTGGGAGTGGAGATACTCGTTCGAAACTTCAAATTGAACTTTTATACAAAATCGACGAACCCCTGGAAATTTACTTAACTTATTTATTAACGTAACCATCTATAAGAAAAAAGAGTGAATTATGTCTGTTCATATTGTGAATAAACAGTTGCCTGCTTTCACACTTATAGTTGCTCAGCCATTGACGACGCCACTTAGCTATTGAGCAATAGATGGCGATACTCGCTATTAAGTTTTATTAAAATTAATATGATAATACAAGACAAAGAAAGAACGCGTAAAATAGGCTATTGCACTTCTAACTAAAGTAATCTGTTAATGGAAACACTGCAAGTTGAAATGCAAAATAAAATGATCAATGATGATTATTCAAGTAATCATAAAAATTACAGTATTTTCTATAAACTCATTCGGGAGTCAGATCTTGAAGAATACCGAATTTGGTATTGAAATTCAAATTGAGTAAATTGTGTAAATGTATTTCATTAATTAATTATGAACTATTAATAGTTCACACATAGTTTTCTATATACATGTATAAACACATTTAGTAAATAACACACTTGGTTAAGATTTCACTATTTATTGATTGACACTGCAACAATTGTTTCGCCACACAGTGGCTTCATCGGGCAGATGGAATTCATTCATCTGCCTGATGAAGCCACTGTGTGGCCAAACAATTGTTGCAGTGTCAATCAATAAACAGTAAAATCTTAACCAAGTGTGTTATTTACTAAATAATATATATAATTACGAAAAAACTATTCGTGAAAATGCAAACAGTGTCTTAATTAATAAGACAATTTAATACGATAAATATCCATTGAAACAACTACTTCCCGTGCAAATACACCTCCGGATATTGAATTATACAATGAAATATTTAAAATCTTATTTTTCACGAATAGTTTTTTCGTAATTATATATATTATGTTTAAAGTGTGCAAACTATAAGAAGCGTAAGCTTATTTTCTCGAATTCAAATAGTTTTGAATTTGAATTTATCTTATTTACTAAAAGTGTTGATATAGAATTTCACCAAGTAACAGCCTCAACTATTAAATTATATACATGTATTGTATGCGAGACAAGTTGTCTGGCGCACATAGCACTTCCAACATTTATTCAAATATACTTGTGCTCATGCACTTAAATATCTTGAGTATATACTCTTAAATTATTAAAAGTGCGATGTTTGCTTACATGATTACACATTTATCACTTGATATCACAACTAGATAAAGTCAATTACAAAATTTCCGCCAGTTGGTCACGTATTTACAACTTACTTATAATAATTATTAAACGTATCCAGCAATGGCTCTTGCTGCAATTACAAACAATTAATTTGTGTTCAAATAAGATTCGCGGTGCTTTCAAATGGGGTAGGTAAATCTGTGTGTTTTATTGATAATATTGGTTCTGTATTATAATTATTCATATGTAAAGCTTGTATTAGACGACACTATTTTCTTGTACAAGAAAAAAGTGTATTATTTTCTATCATGGTGTAATACACAAAATGTGTCCAAACGCGAATCTTGTACATTTTTGTATAATGGAAATAGTACATGTTCTATTTGGTACACCATGATAGAAAATAGTATACTATTTAAATTATGAACTGTGGAGGCTTCTACTTCGTTATACATGTTAATTCAAGAAATAGAACACTTTAACTTTGTTTGTATAACACACTATTTTTATTTTCGTTATACTCGTATACTATTTTCTTTTACAAAAAAATGGTGTCGACTAATATAAGCTTAAAATATAAAATATGATAATTTTTGTTCTGTTTTATACATTTTTTTGTAATTAACCCATTAACGGCCGAGCAATTATAGAAATAGCTCTAAAAGTTGATTTTAGGTAAAATTCTGCACTTCTTTTTATGATATCTATGAATGACTTATTGTATTAAATATTGTGAATTTTTCTTTTAAATACACATAGTGCATATGCTGTAAAATTTCAGGCATTTGTCAATTTCATATAAAAACGTGCAGTATGAAGTTTAGAACGAGTGATTCCACTCCTAGACTAAGCATGAAGTAAAATTTCGAGTTTAGAAAAGCCTGAACATTTGGTTTGGTCGCTCCGCGAAGCGGAGCGGCCAAACCAAATTTTCAGGCTTTTCTAAACTCGAAATTTTACTTCATGCGCCACGCGCATAAAACGCTGAAATATTGTGAAGTTAGAAATACATTCACATTATTTTTTTTTTTAAATGAGTAACAGTCGAAATATTTAAATAACAAAATATTTACATTTTTCTTTATACATTTTCAAGTCAGGTCAAATAATATAATATATCAAATTAATTTATTTAGTTATTTAATAACCAAAAATTAATAATGTTGCGTGTATGCATCAATGGCGCTTAATGGGTTAAGTCAATTTTTAAATACGACAAAATATCTATTTCTAAACATTTACATAATTCACATAAAACTATTTTAATCTTGTTTACTATTTTTTGGGAGATGTATTTATTATACATACGTTTCCCCGGCACTTTTTGCACAAGATTATTTTACAAGCGGACGACCATTTTCGTGTTCCTACTTGGGAGATTTATTGCACGCTTGAACTAGCGCCAGAAATTAAAGAATTCCAATTAATTCATCACCTATAAATTTATTTGAAATCTCAAATGGGCGTCTAATGGAAAACGTGTGTTTTATAATTGTTTTTTAATAAATAAAAGTGGATTAGTTTAAGGAAAGTGAGATGGTTATTTATTAAGTTTGTAAAAACATGTTCACAATTATCAGATTCTTAAAAAATGTATACGCCTTGTTTTGGTGTTTAAAAAAATCTAAGTTTAAATATAGGGTGAGCCGTGGGAAACGGACGTTTTTGGGACGGGTAGTAGTCAAGCGGTAAAGGTTGTAGGAGTCTGACGTAGGGATTAGTGTCATCCCCTTTCTAAACACCACTACAACTACCAAATCCTATCCCTATACTGTTTCCACAAATATACCTCCATTCTTCCCAAATACAAAAAACCACCAATGAAAGCATTTGACATTATATCATCATTTCACCCATTCACCTATTAATGACTGACGTACGACCGAATAACTAATCCAGGCGGAAAGACCTGTGGTCGATAGCCATTTGACAGTGACAGTTACATATAATAATAATAATAATATTTATTTCCCTTACAGGCCGAAGCCTAATTACAAAGGAACATACAAAAATAACAATATTAATTATAACATAAAATAACTAAGCTCCATTAGAAACTCAATTGAATTTTGTAATAAACTCCGAGACGTAAAAATAGGTCCAGACGAAAAAATATTATCTTTCGACGTAGAATCACTGTCTCCTAGTATTCCAATCAAAGAAACATTAAAAATACTTGAAAACATACTAACGGATAATCTAATTGCAAGAAATAAAATAGACCAATACATTAAACTCACAGAAATTGTCATGGAATGTAACACTTTTGAATTTAATAATATATATTATAAACAAACTTTTGGCACAGCCATGGGTAACCCCCTGTTACCTTTTTTAGCGAATATTTTTCTAAATCACCTAGAAAATAAAGCCAAACACTCCATTGACAATTTCCATAAAATTTGGTACCGATACGTAGACTATGTTTTCGCCATCATCAAAAACACCACTAACATTAATAATTTAAAATCAGAATTAAATAACCTTTATCCCAGTATAAATTTTACAGTTGAAATTGAAAATAATGGAAAACTCCCCTTTTTAGATATTCTTGTAAGTAGAAACGACAATACGCTAGATTTTAATATATATAGAAAAGGTACTCATACATTTAATTATATCCACTCATCATCTTCGACACCGATTAAATATCAACTTTCAGCATTTATAAGTATGATAGACAGAGCGATTAAATTACCACTTTCAGAAGAAAACAGGAAAGCAGAATTTAAGTTTATATTGGAAATAGCAAAATTTTTAGATTATAACCCTAATACCATTCAAAAATTAATTAATTAGAGCATAAAATCTCACAAGATCAAATCAATAACGAGTTTACAGGAGCAAGAAAAACAGCCTATTAAATATGCTAGAGTCATTTACGTACCTAGACTAAATAATCATATAAATAAGTTATTTAAAAAATTCAACCTCACGGCAGCACAATACACAAATTCAAAAAGTGGTATACTTTTAGGAAACACATTTAGTAAAAGAGAATTCATTGAAAAATCTGGAATTTATTCAATAAAATGTGATAACTGTGAGAAAGTGTATATCGGCCAAACAACCCGCAATTTAAATATTAGATTCAAAGAACACAGTTATCACATAAAAAACCAGAATCCAGAAAAATCTGCAATTGCACATCATAACTTTACAACAGGTCATAAATTCAGCATCAACAATATGAAACTCCTAAAAGAGTCCAATAAGTATCAATTAAACATGTTGGAAGCCATAGAAATGCGTAAAAATAAAAATAATTTATTGAACTTCGATTTTAGTTCCTTAAATAACCCGCTTTTAAATTTGTTACCTCCATAAACAACACGCAATAAAATTTGCTAACCCACCCAAAGGCCTTCCCTTAATCTGGGGTTTTTCCCTTTAATCCACTGTAGGTATAAAGAAACCGCGCAACAGTTGTAAGAATTAGTTGTTATTGAAAATGAGTGCTTAGCACTTGAAATATATATCTAACCATCAGAAAATAAAGTGTGAAGCAAGGATACAACAGTGTTAATTATTTATAACTAAGTAAACTTAAAACTAAATTAAATGAGTAGAGTGGAAAAAACGATAAACAAAATGTAATATGTGCTAGAATTGTAATTACAGTAAACATGATTTTAACGATGCAATGAAGTCTGATTTCGATAGATGGATATATCGACAGCATACTGTACCTCATGGTATCTACGTAACATATAAACTAGAGGCAAAAATGAATAATGCGTGGTACGGGGGGTTGAAAAATGAAACGATTGATTATTACGACTGGATAGTCGTGGAACCGCAAAATTAAGTTGATGAAGAAACCCACTATTATCGGTGTTATATTGAATTAATTTATACAGTTCATATATTTGCACATATCTATGTGTTGTATATTGATAGCATATTGAACTCGAGAAGTAGCATTTCATAAGAGATATTATAGTCCGGATACGTATGGTACTTACAAAAATACAAGTACCTGACAAATCGTCTTTGAACTTTTTCTAATATATATATGTAATATTTATAACCGGGTATCCAAACACAAGCGCAATAATTAATGTTGCTTACAATAAACGATTCATAGAAGTTTAAGGCAGCATCAGTACGTTTAAATTCACGACAGTTGCGCATTATAAACCCAAGCAGTTTATATGATTCATTGACGATAGTTTGTACGTGAATGTTTAAAGTTAATTTGGTATCGAAAGTCACACCAAGATCCTTAAATTTACTATCCCTGTGTATAGAGGTGCCATTAAGTTGGTATTGGTAATCAACCATGCTTCGCGACCGCTCATAAGACAAGATCCGACATTTGGACGGATTTATATTTAAACCGTTTCGTGAACACCATGATGACAATGAGTCCAAATTATTTTGTAACACTAAACAATCATTCAATGAATCAATAACTCTATACAACTTTACGTTATCTGCATACATCAAAAATTCACAGTCCAAGATACTGTTGACTTCATTTATAAATATTAAAAACAATAAGGGTCCCAAGTTCGACTCTTGAGGGACACCACTTGTGGTTACAAATAATTTAGACCGACAATTCATATACTCAATATACAACCGACGGCTAGACAAATATGAATAAATAATAAATATTACATTGGATGGAATATTATATTTACACAAATATGAATATAATTGATTATGAGGCAAACAATCAAAAGCTTTGCTTATATCTGTATAAATAACATCAACCTATAAACCACGATCTAGTGCTATAGAAATAAATTGGGTAATACATAATATGTTTGATTGAGTGTTTCGTTTGCGCATAAAACCATGTTGCCGAGGTGATATTGACTGCTCAATGATTCCGCGAATATAATTGCAAAGTATACCCTCAAATACTTTCGAAAAATTGGATATAATAGCAATCGGTCTATAGTTCTTAGTATCTGATTTAGACCCAGATTTAAAAACCTCGGCAACATGGTTTTATGCGCAAACGAAACACTCAATTCGTTTGCGCATAAAACCATGTTGCCGAGGTGATATTGACTGCTCAATGATTCCGCGAATATAATTGCAAAGTATACCCTCAAATACTTTCGAAAAATTGGATATAATAGCAATCGGTCTATAGTTCTTAGTATCTGATTTAAACCCAGATTTAAAAACCGGACATAAACGTGGCAATTTCCAACTCTCGAAAAATACATGGGTATTTAATATTAAATTAAAAATAAAAAGAAGAGGGTTCGCGAGTTGTGATGCACAATCCTTAAGAAGAGAACCAGGAATTTGATCAGGGCCCATTGTGATATTTGGTTTAATTTTCATTAGATGTAAAATAATAGTTTCTTCATCAACTTGGAAGTTTCCCATAACATCAGCACTACCATGAAACAATTGCACATCACTATCATTCGATGATTGATACACACTGCCAAATAATTCTGCAAATCCTTTCAGAATCTGAGAGGGCCAATCCAATGTTTTTTCTTCATGTATCATCACTCCAGGAATCCTAGATTTCTTTCGTTTCATATTGACATAAGACCAACATTTCTTAGGTTCTGAAGATATCATATTCTCGGTGTCAAAGATGAAGTTATTAAATGTCTCAGAAGTTGTGTCCCTTACGCACTTTCTGATATATTTATAATCGTCAATTACAGAAGAATTAGTTGATTTCCTCATTTATTTATGCAGCCTATTTTTAGATTTTATTAAATTTATAATCTCCGAATTAAACCACGGAGGATACATTTTACCACCATTAGAATTTCTATGAAATTTAGGAATATGTTGCTCAATTATTGAGTACAATATTTCGTAAAATAATTTACCTGCAACCACATAAGAAAACAGTGTTTTCTTAACCACCTTACTGATCTAGAAAACACTGTTATAATCACGCGTTTGTTGTAACAAAAAAATGACAAACGTCAGTTTTGAAAAGTCATCGTACAAGTGCGACACGTTATTCAGGTCTCACATACATGAATCTATAAGCAGTAAAATTGCAATTTCAAAAAAAATTAGTGCAGCTATTGATCCCATTCTGCTTAGTGACGATCAACCTTCCACTTCACATGGCCCTAGAAGAACAGCTGCACAAACTCCTGAAATTGCAAGCAACAGAGAAAATTATGAAAACGAACACATGGAAACAGCTATTGAGCCTGCGGTAATTTGTGATAAACAACCTTACATTTCACAAGCACCTGAAGTCAGAAGCAATGCAGAAAGCAATGAAAACCAACATATTGCAGTTAATACACAAAACTCAATGCGAAATGGTAGATTTTCTTTTAATAACTGTTCTGTAGTTATAAATAATCATTATCATTATAATAACTAGTTTGCACAAAATAATATAAAAATAGATAAAAATAAAACTTTTTGCCAGTTGCTACTTAAATCTACATTACTATATTTGGTGTTCGCATGAAAACTATATAGGTGGTTGCAGGTAAAACTATGTACAATACGCGTGTGGTAGGCATATTACGTGCTCGTGGAGTTAACACACTCGCCGCTGCGCAGCTCGTGTTTAACTCTACACTCGCACGTAATATGCTGTTTACCACACTTGTAATGTAATATACTATTACAAGCTACATTAACATCATTGGCAGTATATAACATATACCAATCAGTTGATGATATTTCTGCATATAAACCAGGTATATTACCTTTCTTAAAATTAAATCTTGAGGCATCTTTATCATGCGGAGAAAAATTAACGTTTAATTTAGTGTCAACCTCAAAAAGTAAAGATGGGTGGGTGGTCCACCCACAAATATTGTAAATACACATATGTACATATTGTAAAAGCTAACGTTATTTGTCAATAAAGATGTTAAATATATACGTACGAACAAACAAAATGCAACTGTTTCAAATAAAATGACTGAAAATGGCATCAAGCCGAAACTAGTCGAAATATAAATTTATTAGTAAAACAAACCAAGAGAATTTAAATTAAAAACCTTTGTATTAAAATTACTAAGGCCAAAAGTTTAGTGAGTCTATCAGAAGTAAACAAAATTTGAATAAAATCTCCTACCATTAATCCGCCTGTAAATGAAACAGTTTTTTCAAAATTTCTAATTCCTAATATAAATTGTTTAACCAAGGTGTTTACTTTTCTTTATAAGAAATACCTATTTTTACAAACGTATTTTTAATCAGCAAGCAATAATTTTCATCCCACATAATCTTAAAGTATTCCTCAGCCTAGGTCAATTATCAAAATTCCAATTTAGTCCTGCGAGGAGTATAGTTTGAAATATTTGGCAGGCGCACAATGAAATTAATAACACGGACAGAGCAAACAATAAATCAACGTTACGCGCGTTTGTTTTCACTAGGGACTTATTATTGTTTTCAGAGACAGGGAAAACATCAAGCTATTATTCTTCCGCGCTTTTCTCTTTTATTTGTTTGCACAAGATTCTGTTCAGAATGTATCCATTATTATTATAATTTATAATACTCGTGCACAGAAAAAAAATACATCTGCATATGTTTCGAAAGCATAAACGCCATCTAATGCCCGCTTTCGAAACATATGCAAATTGCACAGGTCGTAATAAATGGTCAAAGATGTTCAGTATTCTTCAAGCACTGGTTCGGGACTATACTGATGATGGCGTTGAAGCCTGAAACGCGTATTTAGTTATCCGGTGAATGAATGAGTACTGAACACAAATTCATATTCTTAAAAATACATCTATATATTATAGATCTGAATACATTCTGGATTCAAAACAGACATAAAATGAAAAAAAAATATATTTTTTATTCATTCTAAATAAGTATAACGATCCCTTAGCACACAGATGTGTAAAGTACATTCAGATTCTGAAGCACTTAACACATTCCTTAAAAATGACTGTCGAAACTAGTCGGAATAAATAAATAATATTAGTGAAACAATTCAAGTGATTTCCCTTTCTGTTAATTTTTACAAATTAATTTACATATATTTTAATCATGTTTCATCAAGTGATCAATGAGAACCAAACTAAAGATAACTTAACACATCTGTGAACTAAGGCATCGATAACATCCCTTAGTCTTTAAAATCTAGAATTTATAGTAGAGGTCCATAAATGCTAAACTTTGTTTTTTTTTTTTAATATGACCAAACTTAGGGTGTATTAACTGCGTACAGTTGCAGCTTTTACAGTAGGGTATTTTAAACATTAAACTTTGAGATGTTGGTAAATAATTATCATCAATGCGACAAATAAATCATAATTTGTCAAATAAATTGTCACGATGCAGAGATTTTCAAAAAGAGAATGCTATAAGTTGCAAGTTTACAACACATACAGGGATTTTTTCTTTTAAGTATACTTTCACATATTCCATATAAACATTTGTAAAATTAATGAACTATACAAAACTAAGTCGAAGTATATTGTGAACTGCACTTTAAATCAGTGTTTTATACGCGTGGCGCATGAAGTAAAATTTCGAGTTTAGAATAGCCTGATTTGCGTAAGTTATCTTTGCGGGAAATATTCGAATATTTTTCCCGGTCAAATATTCGTTGTCAAAATATTCACGTAATTCTTATGTGATTGGCTAATTTCTAAGTAATACGCCATTTTGGTTGGTCCAATTCTTTAAATTGACAGGTGAGAACAATTGTCACTGCAATTTTAGTTTTACTTTGGAATAGTAATAAGAAGCGGTTAAATTCTTGTCTTCACTGTTTTTATTTAAGTACTATCTGTACATTTCGGACACTAAGTTTCCATTATCAATAGTTAACTAAATAAAAACAGTGAAGAAAGAAATTTAACCGCTTTTTATTACTATTATAACAATATTCACATAGCTCACGAATATATATATATATATATATATATATAATTCTTATGTGATATATATATATATATATATATATATATATATATATAATTCTTATGTGATATATATATATATATATATATATATATATAATTCTTATGTGATATATATATATATATATATATATATATATATATATATATATTTATATATATATATATATATATATATAATTCTTATGTGATACAGCGAGTTTTATGTAACACCGAACATTTTCATAACGAGAATTTTTCTTTGAAGTATCCATATGCATTTTACGATGCTCGGTTTATTAATAAAATCCAATTTTAAGCTTTAAGCGAGTGTATTCCACTCCCAGGCTAAGCATGAAGTAAAATTTCGAGTTTAGAAAAGCCTGAAAATTTGGTTTGGTCGCGTAGCGCGAAGCGCGGAGCGACCAAACCAAATTTTCAGGCTTTTCTAAACTCGAAATTTTACTTCATGCGCCACCGGTACAAAACACTGACATTACGAAGTTTAAAACACACCGCTAAACTTTACATTGCATCAGTGTTTTGTACCGGTGGCGAATGAAGTAAAATTTCGAGTTTAGAAAAGCCTGAAAATTTGGTTTGGCCGCTCCGCGCTTCGCGCTACGCGACCAAACCAAATTTTCAGGCTTTTCTAAACTCGAAATTTTACTTCATGCTTAGCCTGGGAGTGGAAAACACTCGCTTAAAGCTTCAAATTGGATTCTTTCAATAAACCGAGCATCGGAAAATGTGCAACGTATGCAAAAATATGCAAAAATTCTCGTTAATGAAATGTTCGGTGTTACATAAAACTCTCTGTATATATATATATGACTTTGGAATAATTATATGTTGCTTTTATTTTACTTAGAAGTTGCTTTAGTTTATGTTGTATAAATTATACTTTAAAACCAATATATCTGTAATATTCATGATATGTTTTTTGTAAAATGGTTTTGCCGTAAATAAAGGAATTTAAGTTTGAATTTGAAAACATAGAAGTTGAATAAGACTATTTATGTCTATAGATATTTAAAAATATCTCATACCTTCCCGACACATGTTAAAACTCGCCTATAAAACATCAATTTCAAATCATAAATATATCCGAACCCCTCAACAGGAAACAGTCGTTTAATGAAATCATCGCAATGTCCGTTTTTTTTTAATTGATTTAAAGACACGAAAAGTTTTCACTATTATAAATGAGAGTATAAATATGTCAATAGAAGCATCTGCATTTTTGGTGGGACTGCGTCCATTAATATCTTGGCTTATCCAAATAAATGTCTGTTTGGACAAGTGTGAAAGAGTGAAATATGCGTTCGATCACTCAACTACAAATGACCGGAATTTTTCAAATGCAAACACCGTGCGGTCAAAAATAAATTTGATTTTTTGTAGGGGATTGGTTACATCATTTATTTTCAATAATTCTTTTACAGTCGTACTTCCTGCTTTAATACACTTCTTGAAAATGAGCGAAATAGAAATCGATTTAGATTTATCAACTTAATCATTTTTAAAAACTTGATTCTGAGTTGATTTTGTGTTATTTTTAAAAGAAAGTCGCCCATGATATAAACGCAAAAAATTGGCATATTGTTGACTTTAAGAAAAGTTTCTGAAATAGAGTAAAGCTTCGTAAAGCTTTTAGAAAATTAGCGCGTTGGAGTTTCTATCGTCATTAAAAGTTAGGGCAGTTGAGGTGAGGTGTTAGTTTTTATAAATTACGTATTTTTTCTTAAAAGTTGGCATCGACATGAAAGTCAAATTGAGTCGAGTAGCGTGAAAATCGGCAGCTACAATCTGCTGCCCACTTATAAAATAAAATAAAACGCATGCAAATTTTTAAAATACTGAATAATGAATCACCTCATAATAATAAAGCAAAATTTTTGGAATTTTTTAAATACTGACTTTACCATAATGAACAAAATTACTATACATTTTATTTAATAATTGCTGTATAATCTGTTTTTTTAATTTTACGTCAAATTTAACATTTCAAGCATTTATTGGTGTGATGCAGGTTGTGTCCTTTAGGTTAGGACAAGATTAATCACATGTTGTAAATCAACTTTTAATTTGTAGGTTATGTGCAGGGAAATCTGACATTAATGACAATTCAATTAACTCACAAAATATATAAAATTACGAAAAAACCATTCGTGAAAATGCATAAGCTTATTTTCTCGAATTCAAATAGTTTTGAATTTGAATTCATCTTGTTTTAACTCACAAAGATTACGATTACAAATGTTTTAACCTTAAATTATTTGTATCTACTACCAGTTTAATAAAAAGTCTCTGAGGATCAGGTTAGATATTACCTGATCCTCCTGGTAATATTCCTTGCTCAGGAATATGTGTCTTCTTTATTATTCACCCATTTATATGTTCAAATTTAAAAAAAAATTCACGGAGCTTTTCTAAACTCGAAATTTTACTTCATGCGCCACGCGTATAAACCATTGATTTACAGTAAAATTAAAAATATATAACGCTTAGAAGTGATGGTGATCAATATTTACCAAGATGTAGCGAAAAAAACCAAGAATTACTTTTTTTGTGAATAGTTTTTGAATAATAATAATAAATTTAGTTTGTGCAACTTGTATGTGAAAATCGATACTTACTATTATTATTACACAAGATTGACAGTTATTAATTAATTTTGAGTGCTAACAATGATTGACTGCTGTCAAGATGTTATTGATTAACAGGTATGCCGTCATTGTTTTCAAGGCACTCTTTGCAAAAAAGAAAATATCATCATTTTAATTTCAAATCTAAAATAAATTATGAGTGGATACATCACTGAGTTCAGAAAACAATATTCTTTCAAAATATATGAAAATTTTAAATAGCGCTCATAATAAAAACAAAAGTTGGCTATGGTCGCTGGGTAAATGTTATAGTTATCTTGAAAAAAAATATGCTACTAGATTCCTCATTGAAAAGTGTCCAAAGTTCTTAATGTCCAAATTCAGTAGTTTTTGAATAAGAAAATAAAAAAGATTTAAAAAAAATCAGTTTTTTGTTGATATCTCGAAAACAAAAAAAGATATTTCATAATTGTTTTCAGATTATTGTTAGGCCCTAAAATGCGCAACTTTGCCCCAATTTAACCGACTCTCTATCTCTTCAAATAACTAAGATCCCCATACATTCTGTCGAAATACGGGCACCCTGTATATAAAAGCAACTTCTAACTAGAATGGATTAGATGGCGAAAAAAGAATCGGTGATAATTGAATCCAATTTTATAATTAAGTTTACAATTTAAACTATCAAATAAGTTTACGAATATCTTTAATTAATTTCTCACTTAACCCGTGGTGAAACATTTTTGAATCTAAAACTGGATGATTTAAATTAAATTTAAAATTAAACACTTGGTTTGTTTCACTTATTTATATTTTCTCCGACTAGCTTCGACCATTGGTTATCTTCATCCTCCCTTCATCCCCCCTTCATCCTCCTTGAAGATGACCAATGGTCGAAACTATTCGTAGAAAATATAAATAAGTGAAATAAATCAAGTGCTTTAATTCAAATTTAATTTAAATCATCCAGTATTAGGTTTACGAATGTTTACATATTGGTAATTTTCGCACTAAGAGTTGGAATTCCTCCGAGTTTAAAATAACGTCACAATCTCGGACTTTATTTAGATTAAACGACTCGATTACAATATTAAATTTAAATCGTCTCCACCTGTCGCGCTCTGCTCTTGGTACGCGTCCAAACATTCAAACGCACACACTTATGTCACTTGCGCTCGCTAATTTAATATTTTACATTGCACTTTTTATTTCAGGATCGCCGACCACGCAGAAATCCCCAAAGACGATCAAGAGGAAACGACAAATAATCTCAGCATACCAAATCAAGTAAGTTTCTTTTTAAATTTACAATTTTGTTTATGTATGCTTTTTATTGTAAATACGTTTACTAGAATAAAGATATCTCTTCGAATTTTGAACAATATTTACTTATATCAAGGGGAGCTAATGCTTATAGGATAACTAGAAATTGAGTAGAAAGGAAAGACTATGGTCAGGATGTGGGGTAAGAGTAAGACAGATGACTATACGAGGGTTGCCTTTTATATTTTGGGGATTGGGCAACCCTAGTGTTGCAATCTGGCAACTGAGAGCTCTATCGTAAAGTTTGACATTTTTGAGGTTATACGTACTCAAAACGTTTTGACATATGAGCGTTATTTGTGTCGTTTACACTAACTTAAAAGATTTATCTCGGCCAAAGAATGGAATTAAATCGTGAACATTTTCGTGCGATTATTTTTTACAACTTTCGACGTGGATTAACTCAACAACAGTGCATGGATGAACTTAATTCAATTTTTGGCGATGAAGCTCCATCAAGGACCAGTGTTTATCGATGGTATGGTGAATTCAACCGAGGTCGTAGTTCACTCCAAGAAGAATTTCGTGGAGGTCGTCCAAAATCAGTTGTTGTTCCGGAAACCATTGATGCTGTGCGCAAACAAATATTGCAAGATCGTCATGTGACCTATCGTGAGATTGAGACAACCTTAGGCATTAGTGGGACCAGCATACATTCAATATTGCATGAACATTTGACTGTCAAAAAAATTTGTTTGCGTTGGATCCCACACAATTTGTCAATCGCTCAAAAAAAGGCTCGTGTCGATTAGTGCAAAGAAATGCTCAAAAAATACGATTGCGGTGCTTCGAAACACGTCTATGACATCGTGACAGGTGATGAATCATGGATTTACGCGTATGTGCCCGAAAGTAAACAGCAGTCGTCCGTATGGGTGTTTCAAGATGAGCCAAATCCAACAAAAGTTGTTCGCGCACGAAGCACTTCCAAGCAAATGGTCGCCTGTTTTTTCGGAATAACTGGACATGTCGCAACCGTACCACTAGAACAACGCAGAACAGTCAATTTTGAGTAGTACACAACCATTTGTTTGCCAGTTGTCATCCAAGAAATCAGGAAAACCAACCGCCGAAAACGGATCACTCTTCACCACGACAATGCGACCTCTCACACATCGGCTCAAACAACTGCATTTTTGAGGTCGCAAAACATCGATTTGATGAGTCATCCGCCATATAGTCCTGACTTGGCACCGAATGACTTCTTTTTCTTCCCATCCGTAAAAAATAAAATGAGAGGTCAACGTTTTTCGACACCTGAAGAAGCGGTCGATGCGTTCAGAATGCATGTTTTGGAGATACCTCAATCAGAGTGGCAAAAGTGCTTCGACAATTGGTTCAAACGCATGCAAAAGTGTATAGATCTTAATGGGGAATATTTTGAAAAACAATAAAGCGATTTTCAATGATTAATATTTATTTTTGTTCTCTAATCCCGAAATATAAAAGGCAACCCTCGTATACACCAATCACTGGTCTCGCTTCTGGATACAGTATCCAAACGCAGCTACCAAATTTTATATAGAGACTGGCTGACTAGATATATATGAACTGTGCTTATATCAAATAATTTATGTAATAGTACGAATGGTATTTGACAATGTAATTGTAATTGTAATCTCTATTTGACAATGTAATTGCAATTGTAATCGGTATTTGTCTTGTGTATCGGATGAAACACGTTTGGGTTTGGGTATGTCGTATGCACTTTGATTTTAGTTTTTTTTAAAAAGTATTTCTTTCAAAAACAATTTATTGTACTCGCGACAATTGTTTCGCCTCACTGTGGCTTCTTCAGGCGAAGAATAATGAGAGGTTACTCAATTATTCTTCGCCTGAAGAAGCCACAGTGTGACGAAACAATTGTCGCGAGTACAATAAAGTGTTTTTAAAAGTAATATTTTTTTTTATTTAAACCAGAGTTAAAGTAAAAATGAACCTTCAACTATTATCTGTTTCAACAATTAAGTATGTCGTATTATTAAATAAATTATTTGATATACAGAGAGTTTTATGTAACACCGAACATTTTCATAACGAGATTTTTTTTTAAGTATCTATATGCATTCGGTTTATTAAAAGAATTTAATTTGAAGCTTTAAGCGAGTGTTTTCCACTCCCAGGCTAAGCATGAAGTAAAATTTCGAGTTTAGAAAAGCCTGAAAATTTGGTTTGGTCGCGTAGCGCGAAGCGCGGAGCGGCCAAACCAAATTTTCAGGCTTTTCTAAACTCGAAATTTTACTTCATGCGCCACCGGCACAAAATACTGACATATTACGAAATTTAAAGCACACCGCTAAACTTTACATTGATTTAGTGTTTTGTACCGGTGGCGCATGAAGTAAAATTTCGAGTTTAGAAAAGCCTGAAAATTTGGTTTGGCCGCTCCGCGCTTCGCGCTACGCGACCAAACCAAATTTTCAGACTTTTCTAAACTCGAAATTTTACTTCATGCTTAGCCTGCGAGTGGAAAACACTCGCTTAAAACTTCATATTGAATTCTTTTAATAAACCTTGCACCCGAAAATGTGCAACGTATGCATATGGATACTTCAAAGAAAAATTCTCGTTATGAAAATGTTCGGTGTTACATCAAATTCTGTATGTAAATACTGTTCGAAATTCGAAGAGATTTTTAAAATAATGGGTTAAAGTATCCTTTATTTTGTTGAAATATTTGATCAATTGTGAAAGTGAGAAAACAAAAAGAAAACAAGATATATATTTAAACTGGAACAGGAAGAAATCTGTCTCATTGGAAGTAATTTATATTTACTGGAGGACACGCTATTTCTGGTGCAATTGTCGGAAACGTATTTTTCTCTTTTTCGTTAGCTGGATATCAGAGAGCATAACATAACATCCTGTGGAATTATATAAGTGTAGTCGAAATGTTGATGCGTTTGCGTTATTTTTATCAACGTGTTTTTCTGATAATTGAAAAAGCAGGATCGGTTACTATCAAGCACGAAAATAGACCCACAGATAGAAAATTAATTGGTGTAGTCTGGATTCGATGCAATTCAATAATTTAATTATGAGCAAAATATAATGATATAAAAAGACATTTCACGATCATTTAAACAAAAGTTCATTTGTACAAACGGATATAAACTCGAAATTTTACTTCATGCGCCACGCGTGTAAAACACAATTATATTGTCAAGTTTTTGTATATTCGAACTTCACTTAAAATCTGTGCTTTATGCGCGTGGTGCATGAAGTAAAATTTCGAGTTTAGAAAAGCCCAGAAAATTTGTCTCGGGTCGCTGCGCGACCCTCGACAAATTTTCACGGGGCTTTTCTAAACTCGAAATTTTACTTCATGCTTAGTCTGGGAGTGGAAAACACTTGTTTTAAGTTTTAAATTAAACTCTTTTAAAAATCAACGAATATCTGAAAATTTACAGCTAAAATAATTAAAAGAAAGTAATGGGATTTTATAAAAATTATGACGTACCATGGAATTGATACAACAATTGCGGATATTCCCTGTTTTTTTTAAAGTTCAATTTAAAACTTTAAACAAGTGTTTTCCACTCCCAGACTAAGCATGAAGTAAAATTTCGAGTTTAGAAATGCCCCGTGAAAATTTGTCGAGGGTCGCGCAGCGACCCGAGACAAATTTTCTGGGCTTTTCTAAACTCGAAATTTTACTTTATGCGTCACGCATGTTAAACACGATAATATTATGAAATTTATGTATATTCGAACTTCACTTAAAATCTGTGCTTTGTACGCGTGGCGCATGAAGTAAAATTTCGAGTTTAGAAAAGCCCAGAAAATTTGTCTCGGGTCGCTGCGCGACCCTCGACAAATTTTCACGGGGCTTTTCTGAACTCGAAATTTTACTTCATGCTTAGTCTGGGAGTGGAAAACACTCGTTTAAAGCTTCAAATTGAACTCTTTTAAAAATCAACGAATGTCAGAAAATTTACAGCTAAAATAATTAAGAAAAAGTAATGTGATTTTATAAAAATAATGACATACCATGGAGTGGATACAACAATTCTGGATGTCAAAATAGCACAAGATATTGCTGTTACTTAATTAACAACAAAAAACATAACGCAAACATCGTGATAACTGTGGTCTGCGTAATACCACTTTATTAGGAGGATTTTTTCTTGTATAGTGTAAATCATTTCGAAACCATTTACTTTGATCAAGTGACTGCGATATCTTTTGCCATTTATCTACAATTGTTGTTTCAATACCATGGCATGTCATTATTTTTATAAAATCACATACTTTTTCTTAATTATTTTAACTTGGAGAAACGTAAAGAGATAAACGTTAACACGAATGAATTCAGAATTTTTTCCTCTACAAAAAAGGTCAATACATTTTGTTTCTTAAATAAATAGGGGTGCCAAAATTTGAACATTTCAAAATTTACATGGGATTTCCTATGTTGCATCCGCCAAGTCAACACCCGGTATACTTATCTCTAGAACATCATAATTTAATAAAAACTCTTGTTGTGAAAGAACAAGCAGTCAATGCGAATATATTTTAATTTCTACATTGTTTTTTTATTAAATTAACAAATTTAATGTTAAGCTTAAAGGTTAATGATTACTCTTTTTTTATGTAATCAACAATCGCCTTTCTAAAAACATACGTCGTTTTTTGTTTATATAAGCCGAATTTCTGCTCTAATTCTTTTGATGAAACATCGCTGCTAGTTGTGTGCATATTGTTCAAACCGAAATCGGTTTCAAAACAAAAGCGTTTTCTAAGCCACCAGGAAGTGACTTTCTGCGCGACATTTGGCCGACGCGGCCGCCAGCCAGCCTGAATAACTAATTTGAAAGGAAGAGTTGTTGCTTCGCTTTGCTAGAAGTAGACTTCATTTGAGTGAAATTTATAGTATCGAGTTCAGTGATTTTTTTAAGTATATATACCAGGATTTAATAAAAAAAAAACACTTGGTTAAATTTCAGTAATATATACTAATATATTGTATTAGTGAAATTTAACCAAGTGTTTTCTTTATTAAATCATAGTTAAATATGTTTCACCAAGTGAAAGATGAGAAACTTGTTCATACTAGGGTTGTTAAAAAAAACGTTATTTCATTTTAAATAAAACAAACAGTTTTCTTTTACAAAACGTGTGTTTTTCATTGAAACAGTGCTTAACAAACAAAAACATGTTTAAAACACGGTTAAAATCCCATTTATGCTGTGTTTAAAAAAATGTAAAAAATTGCTAAAACGTCGGATTTTCGTGATTTTCAGGGTTCGCTAGGGAAAGAATGCGTTTTACTGTCACGTAGAAATTATTCAAATTCATAACTTAAGAAATAAACTACAGGTGGTTAAAGTTGATTAATAAGTGAATAAACATTGAGATAAAGTCAACATTTTTGTTGCGTTTTGAAAAAATTGTGAAAAATTACTGAAACTTGGGATTTTCATGAACTATTCAGTAATCGCGAGAGCAAAAGAATGCGTTTTACTGTCACGTGGAAATTATTCAAATTCATAACTTGAGAAATAGACTACAGGTGGTTAAAGTTGATTAATTAGTAAATGAACACTGAGATAAAAGTCAACATTTTTGTTGCGTTTTGAAAAAATTGTGAAAAATTACCGAAACTTGGAATTTTCATGAACTATTCAGTAATCACGAGAGGAAAGAATGCGTTTTACTGTCACGTAGAAATTATTCAAATTCATAACTTGAGAAATAAACTACAGGTGGTTAAAGTTGATTAATAAGTGAATGAATATTGAGATAAAAGGCAACATTTTTGTTACGTTTTGAAAAAATTGTGAAAAATTACCGAAACTTGGGATTTTCATTAACTTTTCAGTAATCGCGAGAGGAAAGAATGCGTTTTACTGTCACGTAGAAATTATTCAAATTCATAACTTGAGAAATAAACTACAGGTGGTTAAAGTTGAATAATTAGTAAATGAACACTGAGATAAAAGTCAACATTTTTGTTGCGTTTTGAAAAAATTGTGAAAAATTACCGAAACTTGGGATTTTCATGAACTTTTCAGTAATCGCGAGAGCAAAGAATGCGCTTTACTGTCACGTGGGAATAAATAAAATTCATTACTTGGGAAATAAATTACAAGAGGTTGAAGTTAAGGCCGTTTGATTCAACAAGCGAATTTTAATTCGAGAATGTAAACTTAAAATTTAAGCTTCTGCTTAAGTTCGAAACGTTCAATTCTCGGATAATCTTAAAGTGTCGATCTTTAGCAATTGTTTTCATTCGGTTTGGTGAAATAAAAATGTCAGTTTTTTTTTTGTGAGAGCAAACAAAACTTAGTCTCACCAAACAAATATTATATGTTTAAATGAATAATAATAATAAGAATCTGACAATCAAAATGACGACTTACCAAGACAATGACATAACAAAGACTGAAATAATTAAAATATTATAATTCCGATCGAAAAAGTCAGGCTGAAAGACCCCAGGATCGATAGCCAATTCGCAGAATTAAATATTTGTTCTTGTATATACTTATTATGCTTTCTAATTGTTGTACTGTGTATTCTGTGAATAAAGATATTATATATATATATATATATATATATATATATATATATATATATATATATATATATATATATATATATATAATAAGAATCTAGAGAACTACAAATAAATGTATTTGTATTTTTTTTGTCTCATGAAAATGTCGAGTTTTTTTTTTAAAGTTATGTTCACTTTTTGTAAAATCTAGATATATTTTTTTAAATAATGAAAACGCAGCTCAAAATTAAAACATCGATTTAAGCGTAAAAACAATTGAACGTTGCGTCACATCAAAGTTTGATTATTTGGTAGTCGTTTGCCGTTTGTTTCGTGAAATTTACAAATTTTTCAAAAAAGTTGGCCCTAATTATTTGAGCCATGCATTTTTTTTGTTGGTTGTATTAAGTTTAATTCGCTCGGCGAAAAATCAGTGACTTTGATTTAATTTTAAGCCATGATTTAAGCGTGATTTTTTTTTTTGAGCTTTACTCAATTCAAAGCCACATTCTTTGGCTGTCGTCTGCCTTTTATTTTATGAAAATATCAAATCCGTGGACAAAGTTACCCTTAATTATTTGAGCGAGCATTTTTTTATTTAACAATTATTAAAATATGGAGCGAAATGGCACTGACTTTAACTTAAAATTTAAGCGTCGGCTTAAGTGTGAAAACAATTGAGCGTTACGTCACTTTGGAGCCACGTTCTTTGGCTGTCGTTCGTCTTTTGTTTAATGAAAATATCAATTTCGTTGCGCTTAATTATTTGAGCAAGCATTGTTTAATTTACTGATTATTAAAACATGGACTTTGACTGAAAATTTAAGCCTTGGTTTAAGCGCAAAAACAATTGAGTTTTACCACAATTCAAAGCCACATCTTCGACTGTAGTCTGCCTTTCGTTTAATGAAAATATCAAATCCGTGGACAAAGTTACACTTAATTATTTGAGCAAGCCTGTTTTATTTACTAATCATTAAAACACGGACTTGGACTTAAACTTTAAGCCTTGATTTAAGTTTCAAATCAATCGAGCGTTACCTCACTTCAAAGCCACATTCTTCCGCTGTCGTTCGCTTTTTGTTTTAAGAAAATATCAAGTTCATGAAAAGAGTTACGCTTAATTATTTGAGCGACTATTTCTTGAGAATTTATTAATTATTTAAACACGAACTTTGACTTGAAACTTAATTGATATTTTTGAAATATCCAGTAAAGATATTCAAATTATTTCAATTATAACTAATCGAAGTTTATTCGTTTTTGTGTAGATTTTTAGAATTCTATGTTAATTTGATAATCTGTTAATTTTTTTACAATTGTTAAAATATAAAAAAATTACCTAAAATCGTTGATTTATTTCGATTATTTTATTCGTTTTTTTGTCCAATGTAATTATTTGGACGCTAAAAAATGGAATCACGGATTTATTGCGAGACAATCTATGAGGCTTCTACGTTTAAATAAAATAATAACATTTCTTGAATAACTTTCTCATTTATCACTTGGTGAAACATTTTGAAATAATATTAAAGGATAAATTAAAAACACAAATAGTGAAACAAACCAAATGTTTCTAATTTATCCTTTAATATTTAAATAATAACATCTATCAATTGACAGTGTACTTTAAATTTAGAATTATTATACCGTGCGATCGTTTAAAACGTGATTTAGAGTAGGCTTTGAATTTTTAATTAGATTGGCACTACTGACTGTTAATACATAGTTTACTATAACCTCAATTTATTCCATCATTCAATTAGCAGTGGGCAACTTAAAAAAAAAAATGCTGGCTACTCTAAATCATAATTTAAACGATCGCATTGTATCTATTTAATAATGAAATTGCGAATGGAGATGCCATCTGTAAGATTTTGTTTTAATCATAACTTGGGTTCCATGTCCCATGGACCGTCTGTATAGTTGTCTGTGGTATTTCTAATCCGTGAGTAATGGATAATGCAATGAAGTAATGTCTATTACTCACAGTGGTTTTAAGAGAAAATAACTCTTTACTAACCTCTATTTTATAAATTGCTTAATGCTTATTTCCACATAAATACATAATTATGTGTATCTATGCATAAAAATCATATCTATTTAATCAAAACCTTCACACCCATTTCACAAATTAACGCAATTTCCTCTTTCATTTCCGGCTGAAGAATGTTTCGGATGTATACAGTTCGAATTTATAAAACAAAATGAACAAAACCGTTTTGGATATCATTCATCATAAACTCTAAATAAATAAAATTCGGTGAGGCACAGCTGTATGTTAGTCGGTTATTTTTAGACAATAAAGTGGTTTTCTTCTGTTATTTTCTTTCTTTTTAAAGATCCGAGGCATCCAAGCGTTCCGGTGGGCTCGTAATAAACGACACGAGAGATTTAAATTGTTACGTAATTAGAGTTGAGTCAGGAATTGTACAAACAGGTGTAGTAGGTACGTTTAGTTTCACTAGTGAAATTATACGAGCGTTTTTCGGTTTGAAGGTTATTCTAAATTTTGATACAAGTTAAATTATTCGGGTAATGTGTGATGTGTTCACTTTGAATTAAAATAAAAATATATACTGTTTTTTTTTTCTAATTCAAAATTACTCGAACAATTTTACTTGTTAAAATTTAGATAATTTAGAAAAAATAAAATACTTAAATGTTAATAGTTTGCTTTGTTCCTTGCACTCTTGTTGAAAAACAAAGACTGTATTAAAAGATACTGCCTTTGTTTTTCAACAAGAGTGCAATGAACAAAGCAAAGTATTGACATGTTAGTATTTTATTTTTTTCGATAATAAATGCGAGGGATTCGTAATTTTTTAGTGCAATTAGTTTAATTTCGAAATTCGGAAAATCTCCAATCAACTGCTCAACCCTTTCAGCCGTGGATCTTTTCTGGTGCCCAAAAAATGTGCTGTACACTGCATATTATTTATTACTATCTCAGATATACAGAGAGTTTTTTTTAAGTATACATATCTCAATATGCGCTGTAAATCTTCAGATATTCGTTGTTTTTACAAATATTTCAAATTGAACTTTCAAACGAGTGTTTTCCACTCCCAGATTAAACATGAAGTAAAATTTCGAGTTTAGAAAAGCCTGAAAATTTGGTTTGGTCGCGTAGCGCGAAGCGCGGAGCGACCAAACCAAATTTTCAGGCTTTTCTAAACTCGAAATTTTACTTCATGCGCCACGCGTACTAAACACTGATGTGATGCGATGTTCAGAATACACTTTTTTTAGAACACTGCTTTAGTAGAATATTTTGAACTTTATATAAAACCAGTGTTTTATGCGCGTGGCGCATGAAGTAAAATTTCGAGTTTAGAAAAGCCCAGAAAATTTGTCTCGGGTCGCTGCGCGACCCTCGACAAATTTTCACGGGGCTTTTCTAAACTCGAAATTTTACTTCATGCTTAGTCTGGGAGTGGAAAACACTCGTTTAAGACTTTAAATTAAACTATTTTCAAAAACAAACGATTATCGGAAAAGTTCCAGCTCATGCATACATGTATGAAAATTTAAAAGAAACCAAAGGCTGTATTTAAAGGTACTGCCTTTGTTTTCAACAAGAGTGTAATGAACAAAGCAAAGAATTGACATTTAAGTATTTTATTTTTTTCTATAATAAATGCGAGGGATTCGTAATTTTTTAGTGCGATTAGTTTTATTTCGAAATGCGGAAAATCTCCAATCAACTGTTCAACCCTTTCAGCCGTGGATCTTTTCCGGTGCCCAAAAAAATGTGCTGTACACTGCATATTATTTATTACTATCTCAGATATACAGAGAGTTTTTTTTTAAGTATACATATCTCATTATGCGCTGTAAATCTTCAGATATTCGTTGTTTTTACAAATATTTCAAATTGTACTTTCAAACGAGTGTTTTCCACTCCCAGATTAAGCATGAAGTAAAATTTCGAGTTTAGAAAAGCCTGAAAATTTGGTTTGGTCGCGTAGCGCGAAGCGCGGAGCGATCAAACCAAATTTTCAGGCTTTTCTAAACTCGAAATTTTACTTCATGCGCCACGCGTACTAAACACTGATGGAATGCGATGTTCACTTTTTTTAGCACACTGCTTTAGTAGAATATTTTAAACTTTATATAAAACCAGTGCTTTATGCGCGTGGCGCATGAAGTAAAATTTCGAGTTTAGAAAAGCCCAGAAAATTTGTCTCGGGTCGCTGCGCGACCCTCGACAAATTTTCACGGGGCTTTTCTAAACTCGAAATTTTACTTCATGCTTAGTCTGGGAGTGGAAAACACTCGTTTAAGACTTATTTAAAAAAACTAACGATTATCTGACAAGTTCCAGCTTATGCATACAAGTATGTATATTTAAAAGAAACCAAATTTTAGTGGTGGCAAATGCCACCGTCAGGGTCGAAAGGGTTGAAAGTCAAGTTGTCGATTTCCAATAAAAATGTTGTTTTCTTATTTCCAAACGGTAAACAACTTTCGGGCATTCGAATAAAATCCGAATAGAAATCCAAAGACTAAACACGCGTTTCAAATATCAAACAAATTCTCGGTTCCGAAAATACGGTGGCGCGGCTTTAAATTATTGCACACAATTATTCCCGAATTTAACGACACCCGTTTGTGTGTGCAATTAAGTTATTTATAAATTTTTGTCCACCATTTTCACTACTGTTTGTTTTATTTTCCAGCAAACAAAATTGATTGTGAATAAATGACGAAGTTTTTCTTGATACATTTTTGGCATCATTTTCAATCTGGTTTTATTTTTCACATAATACATAAATGGCGATTTTTTTCTTGATTATTTCACTCAAAGTATTAAGAACCCATAAAATTGGCCGAATTTGCACCACGTGACATGTTTTAATAAATGCGAAAACTACGTGATTCGCGTGGCGTCTAAAGTTCTGGTTTTGGTTGTTTAGGGAGTGCGCATTTCTGCACTGCACTTAGGCCTCATTAGGACCATTGTGCTTCCTCCCGTCGATTACCCGACCTCAGCTCAGCCAGCCTACCTAGTTTAGGTAGTCTATCAAAGCCGAGGTGGGTAGATCCCTTATGTATGCCATTGTAGGCCACCTTTCACCCAATACCCAATAAGGAGCCTCTAGTTGACGAGAGTGCCGGGCAACCGCTGAGAATGTGTCTGGTAGTCTCGTCTGCCATGTTACATCCTCTGCAGGATGGAGAGTCAACTAACTCCATCTTGTATAGATGTGCGTTTAGCCCGCAGTGACCAATCAGGGCGGCAGTTATGCGCTTAAGGTTCCCCCTAGTCAGCTGCAGGTACTGTTTCGCCGATCTCTCGTTGGGATACAATAATGTTTCCTTTGAGAGCTTGCAGCCCTCCAGTGCGTTGGTTTGTACCATATTGGACAGGGACAGAGGTGCAAGGCGCACTAGCGGCTCCGGTTAGAGAATGTCCATCTCAGCCTCTGCTATCTGAAGAAATCACATACAACTTCAGAGACAACATTAGAGTACCACAGAAAACTCCGGCAAGCAGCAATGTATAACAACATTAAAGTCTGCTGGCTGAAGGGGCACGACTTGAACACAGGTAACACGAGAGCTGACGCACTAACTCTCGTGTTACCTGTGTTCAAGTCGTGCCCCTTCACCCAGCAGACTTTAATGTTGTTATACATTGCTGCTTACCTGAGTTTTCTGTGGCACTCTAATGTTGTCTCTGAAGTTGTATGTGATTTCTTCACAGAGCCTCTAAAAGAGGTATGTCTTTGCAGACACTTCTTCAGAGGTGTCCTCTGACCTCCAAAGCGGTTACTGTTCCAGATTCCACTGCCTTAAAGGCGAAGTATGGTCGCCGCGGCCTCCCTCTCTACGTGAATATCAAGTTGCGGAAGGTATAGCATGACCTCCATCGCCATCGTTGGAGTAGTGTGCATGGCGCCTGTTATGCTTAGACAGACTGCCCGCTGCACTTGCGGGAGTCTCTTCCTCGTAGTTAGCTGTTTGGTCCTGGGTTAGCATGGGCCTTATGATGGCTGTGTATAACCACATTGTCGTGCGCGGTTTCAACCCCCAGGTTTTCCCCACTGCCCGACGGCATTGCTAAAAGGCCCTTATGGGTTTTCCGATAGGGACTGATCATTGCACCACCGTGAAACTGTATTTAGAGCTCCTTGCATTTGATCGCACAAAACGTCTTCAAATTTGCCACTTAGGCTGTCCAGAACCATGTTCCATAGTAGAGGTGATAAGACACCTCCCTGTGGACAGCTTCTGTCAAGTTTACAGGTGATCCGTGGGGAACGGATGTTCTACTGTGACTATACGGTTAGCCAGTGCATTGCCAATCCACTCCACGCTTGTTAAGCGCGTTTATTATTTTCAGTATGGTCGTTCTTTCAAACGCGCCTTCAATGTCAACAAAAACACCCAGGGCGGATTCCTTGATATCCAGTGATCTCTCAATCCTGCTCACGCAGTTTACAACGAGTCGTGTACCTCATCTCATCAAATCATCTCATCACGCAATTCGTTGTGGGTGTCGACTTTGATGTCCCTTGGAGATCCGATGACACCCAGCTGAACTACCACCAGCCCAATGATATCCACTCGTGAAGTGGAGGTCCTGGAAAGAACCCGTTTGTATTTGTATAGAGCCGCATCCGTGCGCGCTCTGCTAAGATATATTCGTAAGCGAATAATTCTTTACACAACCCTGCATGTAAGGAACAGTAGGATAAGAAGTCATAACCGAAAGGCTGAAACCCCTCTAAAGAAGAAAAAAAAAATCCTGCTCACTACGTTATGTAGGGCAGAGTCGGTAGATCTTCCCCGTGTGTATACGTGTTGTGACATTGTCAGGGGTTGTCAAGTTAGATCTATCGTTCTTATGTGCCTTTCACAAATTCTTTCCTGCGTTTTCATAAGAAACGAAGAAAGTGTGATAGGCCTATATGCCTTGGGAGCAGTGTAGTCAGCTCTGCCAGGTTTCGGTATGAATACTACCCTGGCTTGTTTCCAGGCCTTTGGGACATAACCCAGCGCCAGACTGGATCGGAACAGCATTACTACGTGCTCAAGTAGTATTTCTTGTCTAAAGTATTTTTCCATTTATTTAAACTTCATGGTCCCCATGGTGAAAGTTTCAACAAATGGACAAACTCCTCCTTGTACAGTTGATAATAGTAACTCAACTCACACAAACATAAAATTAAAACGTCAAAAGCTGACAGCGTTCGTTTCATATATAAAATTAATTAATATGTCTCGCTTTGATACCCACAATGAAGAAATTAAGAAGAAATTAAAGAAAATTTTGAGGTTCGGTCCCACAAAACACTGAAACTTTGAAAACTTGGAAGCTATTAAAGAATAAGGTAGTATTAAAGAATAAGGTAGTATTTTAAAGTACTTCAAAATTAGTTTCGGTCCATTTAAGGGGACTGAGTGCGGATGTTCTCCAGAACGGAATACTAAGATTTTTGAGAGTTTGCCAGCGGAACTGGAAGTAAGTGTGTGTAGGACGGAGAAATGTTAATATAAAGTTCTTGCGACGACTTACCGTTTAGCCGCAAATCGTATTTTAAGTTCCAATTTTGAGGTTAAATAGGTTGGTATTTTCGGGTAAATAAGTATATTCGGGTATAAATTGTACATATGATGAAATTATTTCCAAAATTATGACGTAAATAATCAAAATTATAGTGTTTCCTTATTTTATACAGCCAAAATCACGATATTTATTTTACACTAAGTATGACGTGTACTGACGTTTAATTGAAATAATGGATACATAAATTTGATCCATTAAAAAATTAGATGTATTTTAATTTATGATATAGAAAAATAGATGGCGCTACCTTTACGCGGAAACGAGAATATTATGATTAATTATTTTTAGCTAATGTGTAGAACACGGCACATCCACATTAAGATCCGCGAACCTGCATGCTCAGTAGCGCCTACTCCAGTGATTCCCAACAGGTTATTTGTATGGGTGTGTGTATGCGGGCGGATGTGTATGCATATGCTTAGGTTAGATGAGTAAAAAAGAGGCTGAATAGCATCGATGACGTTTATAGAATCAATAATAATGTTTTTAAACAAAGAAATTAATAGAATTGTTAAAATTTTAATAGAAAACACACACATGTACGCAAATAACCTATTGAGGACTACTGGAGTGGGCGCTACTGCACATGCGGGAACCTGTCAAAATGGAGTATGTGCCGTGTTGTACACATTTACCAAAAATGTTTGTTATATTCTGACCAGTACTTAATACTTAAGATTGGTGGGCCGACCGAACAGGCCAGCTTTTTAAAGAATTTTAAGAGTAGACTCGGCCCGGTTCTGATCCGCCGGACTAGGCTGGGCGAAGCCCGGCCTGGTTATTACTCAGGCCCAATACTAAAAATGTTTGACTATAGCTAAGATTTGAAACTGCACGTGAACTTTAAAATCCTAGCTGTAGCTAAACATATTCGGTTTAAAAAAAATTAATAAATTTAACTGGTTTAAAAAAATGTTATAATCTCAGTCATTGGAAAAACATTTTAGTAAACGGATCTTTTTAAAAATTTTAATACACTTTGCGCCACTTATTTTTTTATACCAAAAGCTAAAATACTCATAATCTAAACAATAATAATAATCAATCTAGAATTTTATATCCATTAGTTTAAATAAACGTCAGTAGACGTCAGATTTAGTGTGAAATTAATATTGTGATTTTGGCTGTATAAATGAAGATTTTATTACAATCTTGATTAATTATGTCATAATTTTAGAAATAATTTCATTATGTGTACAATTTATACCTGTAATATGCTTATTCGCCCAAAAATACCAAAGTATATAACCTCAAAATCGGAACTTAAAATACAATTTACGGCTAAATGGTAAGTCTGCGCAAGAAATTTATAATAGCATTTGTGTATCCCACACACGTTTACACCTGGCTCTATCTAAAACAATTCAAAAATCGGAGTATTTCGATCTGGAGAGCAACCCAGACAAAAAATGAATACTTTACTCAAACTTTGTTTTTAGCAAATATAACTTGAGCATATATGTCACCAAATTGCTCGACCTATGGTCTCGCAATTTAAAACATGGCTTTGATCTTGTTATATTAACCCATTGACGGCCGAGCAATTATAGAGTTAACTCTAAAAGTTGATTTTAGACTTAATGACTTATTGTATAACATACTGTGCATTTTTCTTTTAATTATACATATTGTATACGCTGTAAATGTAAGGCATTTGTCGATTTTGTATAAAAACGTGCAATATGAAGTTTAGAACAAGTATTTCCACTCCCAGACTAAGCATGAAGTAAAATTTCGAGTTTAGAAAAGCTCCGCGTAGAAAATTTGCTGGCGCGACCCTCGACAAATTTTTACGGGGCTTTTCTAAACTCGAAATTTTACTTTATGCGCCACGCGTGTAAAACACTGAAATATTGTGAAGTTAGAAATACACTGAAAATATTTTTTTTTAAATGAGTAATAATCGAGATATTTAAGTAATAAAATATTAACGTTTTTCTTCATACATTTTCAAGTCAAGTCAAATAATATAATATATCAAATTAACTTATTAAGTAATTTAATTAACATAAAATTAATAACGTTGCTTATATGCATCAATGGCGCCTAATGGGTTTTCGTGAAATATTTATTTAATTTTCACGTTAAAAAAAAATAAGCCTCTAGTGGTTTTATTTATGATGAACTTTCGTTCATCATTTTTACGTTGATATTAAATAAAACAAGTAATCCTTTTTCTCCGCTGGTTTATCTTAGTTACTAGATGTACAGTCGGTGCAACTCAAATCTGAACGCCAAAATGTAATTGTCTAATTTACACTTTACATCATAGCCGTTTGTTGCAAATAAGTTTGACAACTCTCAAAAACTGTTGTCAAATATGTATATTCTCCCCTCTCTTTGTAATACCACTGGCCAAAGCCAGAATTACAGGAATGAATTTCAGTAACAAATACCATGACAACCAAAGAGCGTTCAGATTTGGATTGCGTCGACTGTACATTTCGTTCATCAAATGAACATTTTCAATAATTGTACTAAACTAACCCATTAAGCAAAAAACAGACAAATAACGTTATATCAACATTGTAGCTACATTAAACGTTGATTTAATGTTGTTGAAATATTACTTAAATGGATTTGCTCAGTGGGAAGCCTTAGTTTAGTACAATTATTGAAAATGTTCACTTGGTGAACGAAATGTAGTTCTAGTGATTAAAATAAACCAGTGGAGAAAAAGGATTACTTGTTTCATTTAATATTAAATTCATCTTTACATAACTTATACCGAAACATTTATTTTTACTCTGATTTTATTTCCCAAGAAACAAGATTGATTGTATACAAACGGTGATAAACAACAGTAAAACGAATAATGGTTAGACAACTTCATTTTCGGTGATTTAGGTCAGGGATAAAATAAAAATTGAACCAAACAATAAGTGGGTTTGTTTTATCGCAAAATTTGTTTCGTGTGACGCATCGATATATGTAAATCCGGCGTTGAATATTTATGAGGTTTTTTAGGAAAGCGCGCGAAAATATTTTTCTAATAAAGCACGCTCTGAGTCTACGCAGAAACTAGCTTTATTTTTCCTGCGCAATGATTTATACGCGTACACAATCTTTGATCGGAAATACATACGTTAAAATAAGAAAAAACAATCATATTTTATTAGTTAATAAATCCAAGGTGAACTACTTCATAATAATTTTAACTTTATTTATGCCACAAATAATCAGAAACTGAAAAAACATATACCGGGTGTTGACTTGGCGGACGCAACATAGGAAATCGCATGTTAATTTTAAAGTGTTCAAATATTGGCTTACCTATATATACTGCCTTTCAAAAAAATCAGAACACCAAGTATTTATTGCACGATTTTAATAAAATTTACACAATTTGATCATGTAAACGAACTGTATCGATGATCAAAAAATCAACTTGAAAAACAAAAAAACAAATGAATAAAAATTAATAATGTGTTGGGCCTCCACGATTTCCCAAACACTCATTAACACGTCGAGGCATGCTAGAAATCAGGCTGTCAATATCGACTTGGGGTATTTCATTCCAAACTTCGATAATTTGGCATCTAAGTTCCATTACAGTGTTAGCGGGGCGCTGTAAGTTACTTATTCTAACACCTATCATATCCCAAACATGTTCTATTGGCGATAGATCTGGAGAACGAGATGGCCAAGGTAACAAATTGATTTCGGCACTATCAAAAAACTGTCTTGTAATGACCGCTGTGTGAGGTCGAGCATTATCTTGCTGAAAAATGGGGTTCTGCAAGCCATTTACATAGGGCACTAACACTGGCCGTAAAATGTTGTCAATATACCGAATCGCGTTAAGACTTGCTTCTAAAAAAACTAGAGGAGACCGACTACCATATGCTATCGCCCCCCAAACCATAACTCCCTGTGTAAGAGCCGCATGTCTTTCAACAGCAAATTGGAAAATTCTGCGTTCACCGCGTCGACGTCTCACTCTTCTGCGACCATCATGAGCCCATAAACAGAACCGAGACTCATCGCTGAAGATAATGTTATTCCATTCATGGGTCCAATGTTGTCTTTCCCTGCACCAATCAAGTCTTGCTCTGCGATGCTGCGGAGTAAGAGGTAGACACAATTGTGGACGGTAGGATCTTATAGCAAAACTGCGGATTCTTCTGTAAACAGTAGCCATGGATACTCTTTGGCCATTTAGAGCCAACCAGTCATTTCCCAATGCCCGCGACGTTGTAAATCTGTCCCTTAAAGTTGTAAGACGAAGAGCTCGATCTTCACGCTCAGTGGTGCTTCTTGGACGTCCTGATCCTAGTCTACGTCGATTCTCCCCAGCTTCGGACCATCTAAACCAGCAGCGTACGATCACCGATACACTACGGCCTACCCTTTCAGCAATAGCACGAACCGAAAAACCCGCTTCTCGCATTCCAATAATGCGACCCCTTTCAAATTCACTTAGATGATGATATTGTGCACGCCGACGAACACCAGGCATCTTTTTATGTTTTACAAACTGAAACGTCAAACTACTCAGAGGCTACTTGGATATTAGAAGCAATTACATTAAAAAATCAGCAGCTCTTCATAATGGTGAAATCAAGGAAAAATACCATTAAATAGTAACCAAAACAATTGATTTTTTGATCATCGATGCAGTTCATTTACATGATCAAATTCTGTAAATTTCATTAAAATCGTCCAATAAATACTTTGTGTTCTGATTTTTTTGAAAGGCAGTATATTTTAGAGACAAAATGTATTTCACTTTTTTGTAGAGGGAAAAATTCTAAATTTATGAATGTTCACACTTAACACTTTACGTTTCTTTAAGTTAAAATATTTAAGAAAAAGTAATGTGATTTTATAAAAATAATGACATACCATGGAATTGATACAACAATTGCGGATATTCCCTGTTGTCTTTTAAATTCAATTTATAGCTTTAAACAAGTGTTTTCCACTCCCAGACTAAGCATGAAGTAAAATTTCGAGTTTAGAAAAGCCTTAAGGTTTGGATTTGGACGCGTAGCGTCCAAATCCAAACCTTCAGGCTTTTCTAAACTCGAAATTTTACTTTATGCGCCACGCGTATAAGACGCTGATTTTAAGTGAAGTTCGCTTGGGTTGCGAGGCGCATGAAGTAAAATTTCGAGTTTAGAAAAGCCTGAAGGTTTGGATTTGGACGCTACGCCTCCAAATCCAAACCTTAAGGCTTTTCTTAACTCGAAATTTTACTTCATGCTTAGTCTGGGAGTGGAAAACACTCGTTTAAAGCTTCAAATTGAACCCTTTTAAAAATTAACGAATGTCAGAAAATTTACAGCTAAAATAATTAAGAACTCGAAATTTTACTTCATGCGCCACGCGTATAAGACGCTGATTTTAAGTGAAGTTCGCTTGGGTTGCAATATTTCGGTGTTTTCAGTGTTTAATACGCATGGCGCATGAAGTAAAATTTCGAGTTTAGAAAAGCCTGAAGGTTTGGATTTGGACGCTACGCGTCCAAATCCAAACCTTAAGGCTTTTCTAAACTCGAAATTTTACTTCATGCTTAGTCTGGGAGTGGAAAACAGTCGTTTAAAGCTTCAAATTGAACCCTTTTAAAAATCAACGAATGTCAGAAAATTTACAGCTAAAATAATTAAGAACTCGAAATTTTACTTCATGCGCCACACGTATAAGACGCTGATTTTAAGTGAAGTTCGCTTGGGCTGCAATATTTCGGTGTTTTCAGTGTTAAATACGCGTGGCGCATGAAGTAAAATTTCGAGTTTAGAAAAGCCTGAAGGTTTGGATTTGGACGCTACGCGTCCAAATCCAAACCTTAAGGCTTTTCTTAACTCGAAATTTTACTTCATGCTTAGTCTGGGAGTGGAAAACACTCGTTTAAAGCTTCAAATTGAACCCTTTTAAAAATCAACGAATGTCAGAAAATGTACAGCTAAAATAATTAAGAACTCGAAATTTTCATTATGCGCCACGCTTATAAGACGCTGATTTTAAGTGAAGTTCGCTTAGGCTGCAATATTTCGGTGTTTTCAGTGTTTAATACGCGTGGCGCATGAAGTAAAATTTCGAGTTTAGAAAAGCCTGAAGGTTCCAAACCTTAAGGCTTTTCTAAACTTGAAATTTTACTTCATGCTTAGTCTGGGAATGAAAAACACTCGTTTAACGCTTCAAATTGAAGTCTTTTAAAAATCGAAGTATGTCAGAAAATTTACAGCTAAAATAATTAAGAAAAAATAATGTGACTTATGTTTTTTGTCGTTGTCTGCATAATACCACTTTATTAGGAGGATTTTTTCTTGTATAGTATAAATTATTTCGAAAATATTTACATTAATCAAGTGACTGCGATATCTTTTGCCATTTTGGCATCCGCAATTGTTGTTTCAATTCCATAGCATGACATTATTTCACAATTAAATCTTTATTATTATTAATATTAATAAAGATTTAATTGTGAAACAATACCAAGTGCCTTTCCTTTAATTAACTTTACATAGTGTAATATGTTTCACCAAGTGCCAGATGAGAAATTAATTCAAGGAATGACATTATTTTTATAAAAACATTATTTCTTCTTAATTATTTTAACTTAGAAAAACGTAAAGTGATAAACGTTAAAGCGAATGAATTCAGAATTGTTCCCTCTACAAAAAAAGGTAAATACATTTTGTTTCTAAAATAAATAGGGGAGCAAAAATTTGAACATTTCAAAATTTACATGGGATTTTCTATGTTGCGTCCGCCAAGTCAACACTGATATTCACAAATAAACTATAGTATTCCACTTACGAATAATTATTAGATTACACCACTCGCCTCCCACTCGTGTTGCAAATTTCATCTTTATTAGCAAACTTGTTCGCCAAGTGAACAATTTACTATTATTTTAAAACATTCCGTCGCTAAAATAAATCACCAATCCTTCGACACTTTTATTTATGTGCGCACAGTGAGAAATCTGTCATAGCATGTCATTATTTTTATAAAATCACATTACTTTTTCTTAATTATTTTAACTTAGAAAAACGTAAAGTGATCAACGTAAACGCGAATGAATTCAGAATTGTCCCCTCTACAAAAAAAGGTAAATATATTTTTTTGTTTCTACAATAAATAGCGGAGCCAAAATTTGAACATTTCAAAATTTACATGGGGTTTTCTATGTTGCGTCCGCCAAGTCAACACTGATATTTACAGATAAACTATAGTATTCCACTTACGAATAATTATTAGATTACACCACTCGCCTCCCACTCGTGTTGCAAAGTTCATCTTTATTAGCAAAATTGTTCGCCGAGTGAACAATTTACTATTATTTTAAAACATTCCGTCGCTAAAATAAATCACCAATCCTTCGACACTTTTACTCACGTGCGCACAGTGAGAAATCTGTTTTTGATTTTGCACGGTGCATTAAACGCGAATGTTTGCGATTCGCGGGCGTGACGAAATCACGCAGTTTTCGCGGAAATGATACATTTCGTGCACAAACATCATCCTTTCCATTTTTCGCAAACCGAACCGACATTTTATGGTAGCAGTGGGAGTTTAAAACGGCCGCAAATCGTAACTTCAATTTAAAATTTGCAAATCGTCAACCCACACTTATTATTCGAATTTGAAATTCCTGATAAATTAGGTAGTTTAGCTCGTATAAGTAATTTGTAAATTTAGTTTAATTTAATTTAATTTATTTACGGAATCTCCATTTTACAATCTATATTTTCATTTACAAAGAATAGTAATACTAATAGTAAAAACATAACATAATTGGTGCGTTAAATTTAAACATGTAAAGAAGATTATCATCGAGGAGTTTATGGTACAGGTGGATTAGTTATTAGTTAACGTTCGGTTTTTATTGGTGACAGGTAGTAGATTATGTAAACAAATATTTATTTATTTATTTATTTATTTCAACGGCTTGCCATTTACATTAAAAATACAATATACAAAAAATAACAAATATGTACAAACACTAAACTTAAAACTAAGCAAGAAAAGTTACAAATCTTTTAAGAGGCGCTTTAATAATGAAAAAGACCCATTAAAAAAGTCAAAATTTAAAATATTTGCGTGACGCAAAACGCGAACAGAAGCGGAATATTTCGCATAATCCGTGCGCCTGTAGCCGATATGGAATGTTATGTCAGACCGAAGAGAGCGCGGTGGAACCCGCATACCAACCAATTCCAACAGATCAGAGCAATCCAAATATCCATTAAGTAGTTTGAATACTAACTTAATGTCAGCTTCTACACGCCTTTGTTTAAGGCTGCGAAGGCCAAAAGTCGTCAAAAGATCCAAGTAGGGCTGATCGGTACTAAATTTATAGGCAAGGTACCTTATAAATTTCTTTTGAACTTGCTCAATTTTATTATAATATAAAAGGAGACATGCAAACTGTATTGTTTAAGTATTTTTTTGGGCCCGCCGTGGCCGAGCGGTTGAGCCGCTGGTTTCGCCAATCGTTCACGGCGGTGATCTGGGTTCGATTCCCAGCCGGGGCGAGTAATTTATCCAACGAAAAATATTCGTCCCGGAGTCTATGGGTGTGTGTGAATGTGTTGTGACGTCCGAATATATAGTTATATGTACTTAGTAATAAGTTAAAATAAACAAATGTATACATACAAAAACATATAAAAATTGATGATGGCTAATAGGGCTAAGGCCAGGCAAAAGCCAAACCCAATAAAAAAAAAAAGTATTTTTTTTAAGGAAATTTGTCGTTCTTTTTTAACAGAGATAAGATTAGATATCAAATACACAATCTAGAAATATTTTCCAAAGTGATCAATTAGAAAAAAGTTAATGATCAAATACATAAGTTGAATAAGAATGTGTTTCTACGAGGTTTCGGAAGTAGTTGATCGATATGTTAATGGAGAATACCAGATTATAAATAAGATTATTGATGCATAGAAAATAAAATTCCTGTATAATTGTGCGCACCTCACGGCGAAGAAACGCTATAATTTCACCTAACTATTAAGCAGAGCTAGGCAGGATTCGAATCATTCAGGATTCGAATTCTGAATTCGAATCCTTTTAGAGGATTCAAATGAGGCATTCGAATACTTTAGTTAAACTGGATTTGTGATCCGGATTCGTTACTTTTTTTTGAAAGGATTCGAATCCTCGTAAAAGGATTCAAATCATCATAAAAGGATTCGAATCCTCATAAAAGGATTCGAATCCTCATAAATGGATTCGAATCCTCATAAAAGGATTCGAATCCTCATAAAATCATTCGAATATTTATAAAAGGTCTTTCACAATGTTCTCATTAATCAATTGGTGAAACATGATTAAAATAAAATTTGAAATAAAAACACTTGGTTTGTTTCACTAACGTTTTACTTATTATTCCGACTAGTTTCGGCTTCTAGCCATTATCAAGGAATGTACAGAGAATACTTTTTTACACGATATTTATATACAAAATCAGGTAATAAGGGCGTTCATTATTGGGGAGATCCATAGCTCATCATTGTCATTGACCACATGTTTTCCCGATTTTATTGCTTTATTTATCTCCAAGCCTTCTCTGAAATTCAGTATACGACCCTTATTGCCTGTATACAATATTTTAAAATTATTGCTGTTGTATAGATAATAATGGCTAGAAGCCGAAACTAGTCGGAATAATAAGTAAATCGTTAGTGAAACAAACCAAGTGTTTTTATTTCAAATTTTATTTATAAAAGGATTCGAATACTTACAAAAGGATTCGAATAGTTACAAAAGGATTCGAATCATCAAAAATAATTCGAATTAATCGTGAGGATTAACATGAAAAATTTGTTTAATCCACTTAATTAAACACAGTTATATTCCTTTCTTCACTTTTATTTTTCTTGCTAGATGTACATTTCGGGTACTAAGTATCCATTATCAATAGCTAACTCCTATTGATAATGGGTACTTAGTACCCGAAATGTACATCTAGCAAGAAAAATAAAAGTGAAGAAAGGAATATAACTGTGTTTAATTAAGTGACTTAACACCTTCACGTAACTCATACAACTACATTAATGAAAAATTTGTTTTGTATGTTTTTAAATTTCTCGTTAAATCACTGTTTTATACGCGTGGCGCATGAAGTAAAATTTCGAGTTTAGAAAAGCCCCGTGAAAATTTGTCTCGGGTCGCTGCGCGACCCTCGACAAATTTTCTACGCGGGGCTTTTCTAAACTCGAAATTTTACTTCATGCTTAGTCTGGGAGTGGAAGACACTCGTTCGTAAATGTTCGAATTATCATAAAGTTGTATATACAGGGTGTCCCATTAGTGCGTGTTCGGAGGATATCTCCGTTCTCGTTAAAGATAAAAAAATATTTTTTTGACGAAACTTACTTGACTTGAAGAGCTGCATAACCCAAAATTATTTTAATGTATACAGGATGTCCCATAAACGTGGTACTGAAAGTAAAATATATTTTTTAAATGGAACACCCTATATATTATTTGATGTTTAGATATTACTAACAATTATACGTATGTTTTATACAACATGTATATAGCTAAACCTAACATATATCATAATATTTACAATTTAATGAAAAAAGTTAGATTTTTAGTTTATCAGATTTTAATTTATATCTCTATTATTAGTAATTTTAAAAATAATCGGTATGGTACTTTCATAATTTATACCCGACGATATCCTCAGCCGAAGTCAATTTTACCTTTGCACTTACTTTGTAGTAATTATAACTTGTCAATTTTAAGAAAGTTGAAACAATAAAAACTATTTTTTTTCAAATGGCACACCCTATATTTTTATACGGCATATTATTCGTCTTTCAGTCTTTAGTCATTATAACCTGTCAATCTTTAAAAAATTCAAACAATAAAAACTAATTATATTTAAATGACACACCATATATTTATATACGGAATATTAATCGTCTTTCAAGACGAATATTATGCCGTATAAAAATATAGGGGGTTTATTTTTATACGGCATAATATTCGTCTTGAAAGACGAATAATATTCCGTATATAAATATAGGGTGTGTCATTTAAATATAATTAGTTTTTATTGTTTGAATTTTTTAAAGATTGACAGGTTATAATGACTAAAGACTGAAAGACGAATAATATGCCGTATAAAAATATAGGGTGTGCCATTTGAAAAAAAATAGTTTTTATTGTTTCAACTTTCTTAAAATTGACAAGTTATACTTACTACAAAGTAAGTGCAAAATTAAAATTGACTACGGCTGAGAATAGCGCCTGGTATAAATTATGAAAGTACCGTACCGATTATTTTTAGAGTTACTAATAACTGAGATATAAATTCAAATCTGATAACCTAAAAATCTAACTTTTCTCATTAAATTGTAAATATTATGAAATATGTTAGGTTTAGGTATATACAATGTTATATAAATCATACGTATAATTAATAGTAATATATAAATCAAATAATATAAATATAAAAAAATATAGATCATACGTATAATTAATAGTAATATAAAAATCAAATAATATATAGGGGGTTCCATTTAAAAAAATGTTGTTACATTAAAATAATCTTACGTTATGAAGCTGTTCAATTCAAGTAAGTTTGGCCTCAAAAATATTTTTCTATCTTGAACCAGAGCGGAGATATCCTGTGAGCACGCACTAATGGGACACCCTATATATTTAAAAAAAAACTTTCTCGGTTTATTGAACAAAAACAAAAGAGCTGAGGTAAAAAGTATTTAGGTAAAAGTGGTTTATTTTTTCGTTAACTACAACTTTTGTTTGAAACATTTTTTGATTTAGACGTCGAAAGCCATAATCGGTGAGTTGTTGATCTCCACTAGATTTTTCAGTTTCTAATTCAAAAACAAAAGAGCTGCGGCGAAAAGTGTTTAGGTAAAAGAGGTTTATTTTTTTGTAGGCTACAACTTTTGTTTCAAACATTTTTTGACAGACGTCGAAACCCATAGTGAAGTTCGTTTAATAAAAAAACATCTAATGATTTCTGGTGATTTTTAACACAAGACTTTTAGCCATGTGATGGTATAATAAATATTAAATTACTGAAATAAGTATTTATTTTTTAATATATTCGTAAATATATGGTAAACAATGTAAAATATTTATTCAATTAAAATATTTAGGAAATACCAATACAATAAATTTTATATTATTATTGATATTATTATGCAGGGTGTCCGTATTTCAACAGAATATATGGGGATCTCGGTTATTTAAAGAAATAAAGAGGCGGTTAAATTGTGGCAAAGTTGCGTAATTTAGGACCCAATAATAATCCAGAAACAAGTTTGAAATATCTTCTTTCTTTAATGAGATATTCTCAAAAAATGGATTTTTTGAAAATTCGTTTTTATTTTTTATTCAAAAACTATTGAATCCCGACACTTACAACTTTGACATTATGGGCACTTTTTAACGATAAATCTAGTAACATATTTTATTTTAAGATAACTATAACGTTTACCTAGGGACTATAGCTAACTTTTGTTTTTCTTATGGGCGCCATTTTGGATTTTCATATTTTTTGGAAGAATATTTTTTACTGAATTCAATGATGTTTTGTTTTTATTTATTTTTTTTTTATTTTTATTATTAGTGCTTTAACTATTGTTTTACACACGTCAATAATACATATAATATAAAAATAGTAGTAACAATATATACCGGGCTCTTATTAATTCCCGAACCCCACGTGACCAAAAATAATAGGCAACCAAATGTACAAGGTGGTATGGCTCACACAAAAATTCCCTAGATTTAAAAATATTTATTCGCCGGCGTATTTTTATGACGACTGAAAATATTATATTTAAAATGATTAAAAAATAGGCTCATCTTCAAAATAAATGCGTCTTGCTCCGTTGTAAATACCATTTTCGCAGTATTTGCTTATCCTAGCAAATTGACTCTGCAAAATAAATACAAATAAAACTCAATGTTTCAGAATAATTAAACAATTTTTGCTTACCTGAAAATTCCGGGCGAATCTTGTAAGATCTCAAAGGTTGGTTTAACGATGCACCGCGCATAAACGTTTATGTCAAATTTGACTTTAGTAACGTTTGGTTACTTTTTTCAAAGCCTCCAACGTACAAATACAATAATTTACGCGGCAATTTTAAATTTAGTCACGTGGGGTTCGGGAATTAATGAAAGCCCTGTATAATAATCGTAAATATGAATAATAATATCTATACCTATGTGACAAAAAATTTAAAAAAATAAAAAACAGATGTCAGATGTCAGAAGAAGTGTGAGATCACCAACCCCAAACAATAGAAACACATAAATGATACAAATACTGTTTTAAAATAATAAATAAATAAATAAACATTAAAATAAAAATAAACATTAAAATAGAAATAAAATCACAGACGATACAAACGATTTAAAAGCTGCTCTCTTTTAAATCGCTTGTATCGTATCAAAAGTAGTAAAATTAATGTCTTAAAAGTCAAGGGATAAAAATAGTGTTTAAAATATAAATAAATTAACATAATAAAAAAAAAATTACTTAAAATTTAACTGACGATAAATAGAATTACTAACGATACAAACGATTTAAAAGAAAGAAATCAAACGAAGTAGAATGTCAGTTCGCTACTATACTAATGTGGTAAAATCGTACTCAAGGTACTCCTCCCAACTGTAGAAGGCTTGTGTAAGAAGGACCATCAGTTTTGTAAATTTGTTTACTTCTATGGATTTCATTTGATCAGGAAGGACATTAAAAAATTGAATGGCATGGTATCTAACACCCGTCTGTGATTTAGTTACCCTATTCCCCTTTGAATAAATATCTGATTTGTGTCTTGTATCATAATTGTGAATATCACAGCTGGTCTGGAAAAGGTAACTATGATTTTTAATATACGTCAGGCACTCAAGAATATAATAACATGGCAAAGTTAGTATTTTCATGTGTATGAAGACCTGACGACAATCCTCTGTATGTATCACACTTATAGTTTATTGTACATTTTATATGTAAAATCTTAATCTTATGGTTTTTCAAAGAGTGCCTTGGAAACAGTTGAGTAACTCACTTATTTGGCAACTTTAAGGACCCATAATTTGCTTACATATCACCCCTGAAGACCGGCATCCGACGATAGATACTTTAACAGTTGTGACATATTTTAAAGTAACGAGTGTCTTCCACTCCCAGACTAAGCATGAAGTAAAATTTCGAGTTTAGAAAAGCCCCGCGTAGAAAATTTGTCGAGGGTCGCGCAGCGACCCTCGACAAATTTTCACGGGGCTTTTCTAAACTCGAAATTTTACTTCATGCGCCACGCGTATAAACCACTGATTTAAAGTGTAGTTTAAAAACACACAAATACATCTTGAATCAGAGTAACACAGATATGCAGTCTGTTATCAACGATGTTCAGTGTTAATAATAAATAATTAGGTTTTGAATATTTTTGTTAAAACAACTGGTAACGATATTTATATGTTAATGGTTGTAAAAAAATAATAAAATCAAATTTATTCTTAAACGATTTGGATTCGTGATTCGAAAAAACAGGATTCGAATCATATTTATCTCTTACGAATCCTTTATTCGAGTATTCGTGATTCGAATCATATTAGGTGATTTGGATTCGTGATTCGAATCATTTTAACGAGGATTCGTCCCAGCTCTGCTATTTAGCATCATCTCAAGAAACTTCAAAGTCAAAGTAAGCGAATAAAATATTTGTAATACAAGGTTATTGCACAAAAAATAAACACTCGCTGCCAGTGTATGCATGTAAATCAGGCCTGAAATAAATTCCCACATTCACCCCTTGTCCAAATATTTACACCCACCGTGGAGGTTTCATTAAAAGAAAAAAAAAACGCATTAAATTCAGAAAAGACGTGTTAGCTTAAAATATGCATTGATGCGTTGATGCGCTGGCCCATTGCACGCAACACGCGTTGCACTTCCGCATTTGCATCGAAAGCGCGAGGTCGAAGAGAGAACTCCAGAGTTAGAAAAGACGCGTTCATCTTCATTATTGGTAGGTGCGCCTCCGCGTCTCCTACTTGCAAAACGATACATACCCACACACCTTCGGGGAAATTATTCAGTCGGTCACTGAACGAGCGCATTGCCTGGTTGGACGTGCGCTTTGGGAATTAGTTGCGGTTTTTATTTTTTGATGGTGGGCGCGTGTGATCTTCAGAACGCGAACACGGGCGAAAAGTGTGCCAATTATACCATTCCATTCAGGTCGAATTAGTTTCGGTGTGACTGCTGCAATTAACTGTGTGTTCCCCTCTTGTTATTTTCTTGGAAATTATTATTATCAGTGCGTAAACGCGACGTCAAGCGAAATGTCTTTGTGGATGAACTATTTCAAAATTGGCTTCAGTGAGAGGAAGTACAAGAAGATGAACCGTCATTCTTCATATAACGTGAGTGTAACATATATTTAACTTTAATTCACTTCTTCACACTTTTTCAATTGCCAAAAATTCGCTACATTTATGAATCAAAACCGGTTAACCGGCAATTTTTCCGTAAAACGAAATTCAAATAAAATACTATTATAATAATTTAAATTCGAAACTATTTGCACGTTCACGAGACAAATTTTTGGGCTTTTCTAAACTCGAACTTTTATTTCATGCGCCATGCGTACAAAACACTGATTTGAAGTGAAGTTCAGAAACACACAAATACATCTTTAATCAAAGTAACAGGAAATCAGATGTTTAGTCTGTTATCAACGATGTTCAGTGTAAATAATAAATAATTAGGTTTTAAATATTTTTGCTAAAACAACTGGTAACGATATTTATATATAAATGGTTGTAAAAAAATAATAAAATCCAATTTATTCTTCAAGGATTTGTATTCGTGATTCAAAAAATCAGGATTCGAATCTTTGATTCGAATCATATTTACCTCTTACGAATCTTTTAATCGAGTATTCGTGTTTCGAATCATATTAGGTGATTCGGATTCGTGATTCGAATCTCTTTTACGAGGATTCGTCCCAGCTCTGCTATATTATTATTATTATCATTATTATTATTATTATCTTTATTTTTTTTTTTTTCTCAAACATGTCGGTTTGGTATAAGTACCCTTCAGACGGGATTTTACCAAGTCTGGGGATATTTTTATTATATGTTATTGTTATGTAGGTTTAAGAATTTCCTGACTATACTACATGTGTTATTATTATTATTATTATCATTATTGTTATTATAAGTGATTCGTTTACGAGCGATTCATAAAGAACGAATCACTTTTAGGAAATGATTCGGTTGATTCGAATCACCTGAAAGATTCGAACTTCCCATATCTACTCATGAGATTTTATTTTTTAGAGAAAAATAAATGCATAATTAAATATTTTGTGTTTAAGCTGTTATTCCCAAATTAAGAGGCTCCATTGCCCTGGCCCAACGAATTTCGATAATTTCAATTTTTTATAGTCTAAATTATAGCACTCCTATAGCACCCTATAACACCACCAAAAGTTTTTATAGCACCCCTTGCTTTTTCCAGAAAATTGAGGTAGGTCATTCTTGGGCCAGGGTAACGTTACCCTGGCCCAACGACTTTCGAGAAAATTAAATTAAAGTAGACCAATCGATTGCATTTCTATAGCACCACCAAAAATACTTGCGCAAAGCAAATAGTTTTCCAGAAAAAAGAAACCCCTCTAAAACCGTTGAAATCACTAACAAATTAATTCACTGCGTCAAAACGAATTGACAGAATTCACCGAACTGCAACTCATATTAAAGCAGAGGTAGCCTTGAATTTATGATGAAAAAATTATTTTCCTGTCTGTTAAAATTTTCGAGTTTTTCTCAAAATATTGGAAATTACACACATTAGACGCGAAACCTAGGCCTTAATTTTTTACTTGCTTTATTTTAAATGTAAAGCAGCCTAACCTATAGCACCCCTATAGCACCCCATAGCACTGTAAAAAGTATTTCTCTCTGAGCTATAGTTTTCCAGAAAATCGAGAAAAACCATGGAGACTTCAACGGGCGATACACTTGAAATCTAAGTAACTAATTTAAAAATACGTTTTTGTTAGAGCTGGAAATTGATTAGATAAAGTACCCAATAGCACCGCAAACAGTTTTTCTCTATGACCTCTAGATTTCGAGGAAATTACCCGGACCCATCAACTTGCAAGAATTACATTTTAAACTAAGCCAACTTATAGCACCCCTATAGCAATCTATAGCACCGCAAAATAAAACCTCTGGTTTTCGAAAAAATCGAAAAGAAATGTTTTATTTCGGCTAGGGTTACGTTACCCTGGACCAACGACTTTCAAGAAATTAATTTCTAAGTAGGCCAATATACCTATAACCCTTCTACAGCACCCTATAGCACCACAAAAAGTTTTTTGATACAACCATTCGTTTTCCACAAAATTGAGAAAAACGTGGAGACTTCAATGACCGATATACACAAACCCACATTTAAAAAAAAAATTTCATATACTTGAAATTTACCTAGTTTATTATTATTTATTTTAAAAGATAGGAAAATCGTTTTTTCATCTTAAAATCAAGGCTACCTCTGCTTTAATATGAGTTGCAGTTAGTTGAATTCTGTCAATTCGTTTTGACGCAGTGAATTTATTTGTTAGTGATTTCTCCGGTTTTAAAGGGGTTTCTTTTTTTTCTCGAAAACTATTTGCTTTGCGCAAGTATTTTTGGTAGTGCTATAGGGTGCTATAGAAATGCTATCGATTGGTCTACTTTCATTTCATTTTCTCAAAGTCTTTGGGCCAGGGTAACGTTACCTAATGACCTACTTCAATTTTCTGGAAAACACAAGGGGTGCTATAGAAACTTTTGGTGGTGCTATAGGGTGCTATAGGAGTGCTATAATATAGAGAATATAAGTCAAGCGTCACATAACTACATTCCCTCCAATCTGAATCGCGTATTTCCATAGATACATGTTATCACAGCGATGATAGAATCCTATATATAACCTTGTTTTGGTGGTTGCTACGAAAATTATTTGTCAAATCTGGCAGTCGATAATTAAAAGTGTCAACCGGGCGATGGGGTGAGGTTTACAAGACGGAAATGTATTGAAATTCGTTATATTCTCTCATCGAATATAACTCGAGGTATGATTAATAATCGATAATATTTATTCGTGAAACCGGAGCAGCACATTCAACTCGCCCTTCGGGCTCGTTGAATCTGCAGCTCGGTTTCACTCATAAATATTATCGATGATAATCATACCACTTGTTATATTACAGCTGATTATAAAAAATTGAAATTATCGAAAGTCGTTAGGCCATGGTAATGGAGCCAAATTAAGATAGTATGTACAGGGCTTTCATTAATTCCCGAACCCCACGTGACTAAATTTAAAATTGCCGCGTAAATTATTGTATTTGTACGTTGGAGGCTTTGAAAAAAGTAACCAAACGTTACTAAAGTCAAATTTGACATAAACGTTTATGCGCGGTGCATCGTTAAACCAACCTTTGAGATCTTACAAGATTCGCCCGGAATTTTCAGGTAAGCAAAAATTGTTTAATTATTCTGAAACATTGAGTTTTATTTCTATTTATTTTGCAGAGTCAATTTGCTAGGATAAGCAAATACTGCGAAAATGGTATTTACAACGAAAAAATTAATAAAAATTAGTTACATTTTTGAAGATGAGCCTATTTTTTAATCATTTTAAATATAATATTTTCAGTCGTCATAAAAATACGCCGGCGAATAAATATTTTTAAATCTAGGGAATTTTTGTGTGAGCCATACCACCTTGTACATTTGGTTGCCTATTATTTTTGGTCACGTGGGGTTCGGGAATTAATGAAAGCCCGGTATAATAACTTAATGGATTAATGGCTTTTCCCGTTTTCTGAAAAGGAAACGTCCCACTCTGATAAAAAAAGAACACACACACAGACGAGGAGAATAGCAAATAAAATTGGTCTGGCCAACAAAACAGCATTTACATAATTCAAGAATACAGACGTGGTAAATAAGGTAAATACTTCGAGATAATTATATTCACTCCTCGAGATGTGTGTGTATTCATTGCGTAATGTTTTGAGACCGGAATGCATTAGAGGAAAGACGTCAACGGGCTTAATGCAATTAAGCGACTTAATTAGCAGAAATTACATCAAACAGATACCTACTAGACGTAATTAACGGTCAATTAACTGATGCGTCTGGTTTCAAATCAGTGCGCGTCTACAATTTGTCATTTTAAATGTAAAACTCATTAACAGAAATACATTTTCAATGTATATAATGACTTTTATACAGCGTGTAATCGAACTAATGTACATCCTCTTAAGGGCGTATACACAAAATATTTTGACACCAATTGCAGCAAAAATAAAATCGGAAAAAAAAATATTGGATTTTTCATAACTTTTCATGCATTTTTTACTTTTTGAGAACTTCTGGTTACCTGTGTTCATGATATTTTTCGTGGATGTGTAAGTTGTTGTATTTTTTTATTTACTTTTACTACTGCGAGGCGCATAAATCACTTCGCACGCACTGTCGAGACGTATAAATCACTTAGCACGCACTACACACACACACACACACACACACGCACACACACACACACACACACACACACACACACACACACACACACACACACACACACACACACACACACACACACACTGTCTAGAATTACTAGATGAAACTGGGTCACGTATAAAAAAAATCACAATAACAACATAGACATAATTCTTCACAATCTGACCCACTTTTCTCTGGATGGTGTAATTCGATATCCAAATCGTTTAAAAACTACCAGTCTATGTGGAATCTCTCTTAAAATACGCAATGTGCGCGTATACCACAAACATGTGGCCTATTATTATTAATTATTTTTAATAATTATTTGTGAGCTATCTACTAAAGGTATGGTAATTTCAAATGCAGGTATTGTTTATTTAAACGCTGCCCCTTATGTGGTAGAGAGCCTGTACAGTAGTTCGTTTACACGCTGTATTTATTAATACACGACGAAATTTCAAATCATATTTGAAGATAGTTAATTGGGATCTTTAAATCTATTCAGTAGCTACAAGTGGAATTACAACACAAACAAAAATAGGGAGACTGGGGTAATTAAATAGGTTTGTGTTTAAAACAAAAATATGTTTTGAATTAATTAGTCTCTAAGACACCATAAACAGAAATAATTTTTAACAACCAGAAGGGAAATTACATCTACTCAAAATGGTATGTTGTTGGAAATTATTGATATTAGAGTGGGTTTATGTTTGGATCTTCTCTCGAAAATACTATCAAAAGGATTCTGATAAGGTATTCAGGATCAGAGCTGGGCAGGATTCGAATCATTCAGGATTCGATTCCCGGATTCGAATCCTTTTAGAGGATTCAAAAGAGGTATTCGAATACTTTAGTGAAAACGGATTCGTGATCCGGATTACATTTTTTTAAAAGGATTCGTATTCGAATCCAGACGTAGATGATTCGAATCCTAATAAAAGGATTCTAATTTTTATAAAAAGATTCGAATCCTTATAAAAGGATTCGAATTCTTATAAAAGGATTCGAATCCTTATAAAAGGAATCGAATCCTTATAAACGGATTCGAATCCTCATACACGGATTCAAATCCTCCTAAATAATTCGAATCATCGCTATTAAGGCTGGGATTCGAATTCGATTAATTGAAATAGTTAAATATTCTAATTTGAATATTAAAATCACTAAATTATTCATATTTGAATATAAATATTTAAATTTTCGAATAATTCAAATATTTTTGAATGCATATTTGGTTACTTAACCATAAAAAATATCCAACGATAATAGTATATTTTTAACTTCACTTGAAATCAGTGTTTTATACGCGTGGGACATGAAGTAAAATTTCGAGTTTAGAAAAGCCCCGTGAAAATTTGTCTCGGGTCGCTGCGCGACCCTCGACAAATTTTCTACGCGGGGCTTTTCTAAACTCGAAATTTTACTTCATGCTTAGTCTGGGAGTGGACAACACTCGTTCTTAGATGTTTCAAATTAAAGATTCACTCTAGATTACTAAGTTTATTACCATTTTACAAAGGCTACAGCTTGAAGGACCAACCATGGTCTTCGGAGACTGAAGGACTACAGGGAATCGGAGTTTTTTTACAAGAAAACAACGAATATCTGAAGGTTTACAGCATGGATAGAAAAGAAAACATCTAATTTTGAAAAATATCGAAGTTGGGTTGGTTTTTAGTGCATTTTTAACTTCACTTTAAATCAGTGTTTTATACGCGTGGCGCATGAAGTAAAATTTCGAGTTTAGAAAAGCCCCGTGAAAATTTGTCTCGGGTCGCTGCGCGACCCTCGACAAATTTTCTACGCGGGGCTTTTCTAAACTCGAAATTTTACTTCATGCTTAATCTGGGAGTGGATAACACTCGTTTGAACTTCAAATTTAACTCTTTTAAAAAATCGACGTATATAATATAAAAAATCATTCATTGAAATTATAGAAAAAGATGCAAAATTTTACCTAAAATTAACTTTTAGAGTTAACTTTATAATTTGCTCTGTTTTCAATGGGTGAATATTCTAATCCTAACAAAAACCGTTTTTATTTAATATTAAAGTTGCATTTAATACAATAACAAACTGTGAATAAATCGACATAAATCTAGAAATATCGAAAATCTCGACATGTAGAAAATCTTGACGGTCCACTCCCAGACTAAGCATGAAGTAAAATTTTCACGGGGCTTTTCTAAACTCGAAATTTTACTTCATGCGCCACGCGTATAAAACACAGATTTAAAACGAAGTTCAATAACACATATATCATCATTAATTAAAATCATTATATAATCAGATATTTAGTCGGTAAATGAACATTTTTGTTAATAGAAACTGATGGAATAAAATATTACTGGTTGCAAATAATAGATTCAAATTTATTTTTAAAGGATTTATATCCGTGATTCAAAAATGAGGATTCGAATCTTTGATTCGAATCATATTTTTCACTAACGAATCCTTTATTCGAGTATTCGTGATTCGGATTCGTGTTTCGAATCCTGTTTTTAAGGATTCATCTCAGCTCTGTTCAGGATTAATCAGAGTTTACGGTAAAATCAATAGATATTGAATTCGATGCGCGTAAGTCAATTTACAGCCACTCTATATTTAAGTACTTAACACTTTCGGTCCTAACGGTGGCATTTACCACCACTAAAATTTGGTAAACATATGAGTCGCCTACAGAGAGTTTTATGTAACACCGAACATGTTCATTCAATACAATTTGACAACTTTCCTTTTTAAGTTCTGTGTAAATTGGGTTGCCTATATGACCATTAAAAGTTGTAGCCAATCAATCGCAATTAATGCCTCAACTTGTACACACAGGGAGATTTTCTTTCAAGTATACATGTCCCAATTACACGATATATATCGTAAATTTTTAGATACTTGTTAAAAAAAAATCAATTTAAAACTTTAAATGAGTGTGTTCCACTCCCAGACTAAGCATGAAGTAAAATTTCGAGTTTAGAAAAGCCTGAAAATTTGGTTTGGTCGCGTAGCGCGAAGCGCGGAGCGGCCAAACCAAATTTTCAGGCTTTTCTAAACTCGAAATTTTACTTCATGCGCCACCGGTACACAACACAGATCCAATGTAAAGTTTAGTGTGTTTTAAACTTCGTAATATGTCAGTGTTTTGTACCGGTGGCGCATGAAGTAAAATTTCGAGTTTAGAAAAGCCTGAAAATTTGGTTTGGCCGCTCCGCGCTTCGCGCTACGCGACCAAACCAAATTTTAAGGCTTTTTTAAACTCGAAATTTTAATTCATGCTTAGCCTGGGAGTGGAAAACACTTGTTTAGAGCTTCAAATTAAATTCTTTTAACAAACCGAGCGTCGGCAAATGTACAACGTATGCTTATGTATACTTAAAAGAAAAATTTTCGTTATGAAAATGTTCCGTGTTACATAAAACTCTCTGTATATATGAGTCCAAAAACCCGTAAATCCATTTAAAAACAATGGATTTAGGCGTTTTTGGAAATTGCTTAGACGCCACAAAAAATCCAGGACTGAAAGGATTAAAATATCTTTCACAATGTTCTCATTAATGGTCAATGACAATGATGAGCTATGGATCTCCCCAATAATGAACGCCCTTATTACCTGATTGTGTATATATTGATCGGTTTGTAACGAGACGTTTACTATTTCTCGGACTCGCGTAAATTTGTATTCTCTGTTTAATCTTGTAGTGTAAAATCCTCAAGAAGGAGACAAATAATCTCCGAAAGCTCGGTTGATTTCAATAAATTGATTACTTGAAATAAGAAAGCCTACTCACTAGTCGACGTCCCTGTTACTAATCACTGAGTATTTCTCATATATACAGGGTGATTCAGACCACTCGTACTACCCCTTTATTTTGAAAACCCTTTATCGAACATGAATCGGACAAAAAAATGTATCGCCAAAGAGTACGCGTAAAATCAATGGCTGCACTTATTATTTTCCGGAAAAATCCGGAAGTAAGTTTGAATTATCGTGTAAAAAAGTATTCTCTGTACATTCCTTGATAATGGCTAGAAGCCGAAACTAGTCGGAATAATAAGTAAAACGTTAGTGAAACAAACCAAGTGTTTTTATTTCAAATTTTACTGAATATAAATATATAAATATAAACTTAAACTTAATCAGTTTATATTATTGAATATTTTTTTCTGATTTTGATCTAGAATTTCAATTAGTGATAACTCAAGTGAACGCATGTAAATATAATTTTGAAATACAGTGTGGAAGTAATAAACTCGTGACAGTTACCGAAAGTGACGCGAAATAAATCACGCTCGCAATCGCTTCATTTTAGAAACGGGGAAATTGATCGGTTTGTAACGAGACGTTTACTATTTCTCGGACTCGCGTAAATTTATATAAATATAACTAAACAACATAGAAATTCCATTAAGTTTCGCCGAGAAACCGATCCAAGCAAATAAAACCACCGCACCGCGAATGCATTTCGGTTAGTTTAAAAAAAACTTTATTATAGTTCGAGAAAATGAAAATAGAACAGAATATGTTTTTGACGGAACTTTTGTTTATTGGCGCGCGATGAATTATTTTAAATGCATTTTATTGCACTAATGGAATTTGTTTTACATTTAAACATTTTAATGATTTATTCTGTTGCTTTTCAAAATAAACCAAACCCATTATTAGAAAATCAATTGTTTGAATAACTTAACTGCTGAGGCAGATAATTGTTAAAAGTTCATTTTCACTTTGATTTTAGTTTAAATAAATAAAAAACGTATTACTTTGATTTTGAAAGTAAATGGGTCCCGACCCAGTGCTGAAGAATACTGAACATTTCTGACTATTTCAAGCCGATATGTGAAAACTATTAATGATTTCGATAGCTAACGCCATCTAATGCTTCATAGTGGCATCGTCAGTGACACGAATGCACAAAGTGCATATACAGGTCACTGTTTCGTCCACGAGCGAGCAGAACGCTGTTTGTGAAACCAGAAAACAAATATCAAAATTGAATTTGTGTCTGTGGGTACCTGGTGCCAAAATACTGAACACAAATTCAATTTTGATATTTGTTTTCTGGTTTCACAAACAGAGTTCTGCTCGCTCGTGGACGAAACAGTGACCTGTATATGCACTTTGTGCATTCGTGTCAATGACGATGCCACTATGAAGCATTAGATGGCGTTAACTATCGAAATCATTAATAGTAAATACGATTTTCTTTAAATCTACTAAGTCGTCACCAACACCGGAACATATAATATTAAACAATACTTCGTTTAAAATCTCTAGTAGTGCAAAGTTTCTTGGGGTGATACTCGATGAATCGTTGAACTACACTGATCACATCAGTAATATATCTTCCAAGCTCAGTAAATCCTGCTATGGCCTTAAGATTCTCACAAAAAACACTAACAAGGATATTGCCAAAACCTTTTACTATGCTAACATCTACTCGAGAATAAAATACGGCATCATCATCTGGGGAAATAGCACGCAAATATCAAAATTATTTGTCATTCAAAAACGAGCCATTCGCATTATGTGTAAAATGACACAAATGGAAAGTTGCAAGGGAATCTTCAAAAGGCTACGAATGTTGACGGTGCCAGCAATCTATATCTTTGAATGTGCAAAGTTTTTGTACAAACATAAACATTTATTCTCACCATATCTGCTTAATAGCACCCACAATACAAGACACGGCATAACTTATACCTACCCAACACATAAGATGAGTATGTTTGCGAGAGGGCCGCTATATAGCTGTATAAAAATATACAACCACCTACCCAATCATTTAAAAATCGCAGAGACATTTGACAAAATGAGGCATGGGTTGTTTGAATACCTGTGCGATCTAGAACCTTACCATACGGATGATTTTATCACTTCTGTTTGTGTATAAATAAGGATGAAAGTATGTTTAATTTAAAAAAAAACTCTACAGTGCCATGGAAAATATTGTAGATTAGCAACTCTGAAATTATACATTATAATTATTAACAGCAATATAACAAGACTTTTTCAAATAGCTGACTTTTATTTTTTTACTAATTTGTCAAGACAACTCAAACGAGACCAAATATCAAGCATTATTAATCTGATTAAAGCATGAGTGCTTTAATCTTTGATTATTAATGCTTGATATGTCAAGCTGAATTGTCTAAAAATGCCAGACTTCAAGTTAAATTATATTAAAAAAGAATAGGCGCTATTTGAGAAGGTCGTGTTTTAATAATAATAATATTTATTACCCAACAGGACATCCCAATTACAGAGTAATATTACAAAAGTAAAAGTTCTTAAAATAATATATATAAACAAATCAAAATAAAATTACAAAAATAAAGATAAAGATCACGTGATTCTATTTAAACAAAATATATTAAATATTTAGAAATTATAATAATAAAATAATGGCAAAATAACTAAGAAATAACAATAGTAAGTCAATGCAGCCGTTTGTTGTTATTAATATCAAGTTTATGTATAAAGATTATTTATTGAATCATTTATATAACCTTAGTTATATATTCTTCTCCTGCATATTCCAAGCCCAATCCTTTAAAATTTCAGCTACCACTCCATTTGTGGTTGCTTCCTCCAATGTTTAGCCTTACAAAATTTTGCAAAATGACGCCATACACTTGTCTTGCTTCTATTTGTATTTATTGGTACGGAGTTTTTAACAATTTCGGCAATTTCTGTCGTTGATGTTTCTCTCACCAGTGCAATTTTTATGATTTCATAACAAATGTCAAAGTAAAAGCACAGACTACTATTCGTAATTTTATGTCGAAAAAGGGAAAGAAGAAGAGGCAGAAGAGAGGGAGAGAGAGAGAGGAAGAAATAATCGACTATTTTTTCTGGCTAGTTCAGATATTGATTTCAATAGACGCCGTAATCGTATCAAATTATGACATACTGATAATCAATTTTGACAGATAAAATAATCATGTTTGACATTTTATATGTTGGTTCCTAAAGCGCGTAGCCAACATAAATTAAAAAAAAAAGATTTTTTTTTATGTATTTAAACTAAAATCAAAGCGATTGTTTTAAGCAAATCAAAATTCCTTATAGTTCTTACTATGAAAAATCAAGTTTCTCAAGTTGAATGTCTCTTTCAGAGTCTTTTTGTTTCCCCTTTTATTGTTGAAATTTAAACAATAACTTAATTACTGTCGCTGTCACACCGGAAACCACAATGGACCACCAACCAACCGTATAAACATAATCCTCTTATAATTCTGGATATTTAATTAAAACACTTGGTTTTGTTTCACTAATTTATATTTTCTCCGACTAGTTTCGACCATTGGTCATCTTCGGGGAGGAATGTACAAAAAATATCTAAACAACTATTTATATACAAATACAGGCTATCATAAAATATCGGCAATAAGGGCGGACGCTATCGGAGAGTTCCAAAGCTCTTCCATATTATTTACAATCGGCTTTCCCCGCTTTAGCGCCTTCCTAATTTCTAGTCCCTCACGGAAATTTAAGTATCGACCCTTATTGCCTGGGTATAAAATTTTACAATCTGTTGTGTTGAAAATATGATTTTCTTCTATGCAATGCTGTGCGAATCCGGTTAAACACTTTTTATTAATTATTGATTTTTTATGTTCTTCTAGGCGTGTTCTAAAATTTCTTCCAGTCTGACCTACGTATATGTTATCACAATCACCACACTTAATTTCATAAACGCCGCACTTGTCAAGTTTATCGACCGCTGATTTGTTATTAACTAGAAGTCTTTGTAGGTTTATTGGATTAGTCATTATAACATTAAAATCATACCCCTTAAAATTTTGTGTGATTTTTTCGGAAAGATTATTAACAAAATCCAATCTATGCCAAATTGTTTTAATTGATTTTGTTTCACAATAAAAATATTTTTTGAATTGTTTTAATTTTTTCTTTTTTACCAAGTTGTTAATTAGTTGCTCATTGTAGCCATTATTAGTAGCTATAGTTTTTATTGTATTTAATTCTAAATTAAAGTTATTTTCGTTGAGTGGAATATGTATAAGCCGGTGAATTAAAGAGTGAAAAGTACTGTTTTTTATTTTGTGGTGAGTATTGGAGCTACTAGGGATAATTACATCAGTAAAGCTGTCTTTTCTGTAAATTTTAAACTCTAGGGCGTTATCTATTGTTTTAAAAATGGTCAAATCTAGAAAATTTAGGCTATTGTTGAGTTCCATTTCTGTGGTAAACTCAATATTATTATTTATGGAATTTAAAAATTTTGTGAAAGCGTTTAATTGTCGTGTTGTACCATCCCAAATGCAAAACACATCGTCTACGTATCTCGCCCAATAAACAATATTTTTACACCTGTTATCTTTAAATAAGTGTTCTTCAAAATTAGACATGAAAATTTCCGTCAAGTGTTTTAATTAAATATCCAGAATTATATTCAAAAATGTTTCACCACGGGTTAAGTGAGAAATTAATTAAAGATATAATCCTCTTATTTTCCTGTCCGAAAAAACCAAACAAAAAAGAAACCCGATGCCATCCGTCTAGTTTAAAAAGGTGAAAGGAAGTAGTTGTTTAGTTAGATTAATACGCTAGGGGATTACTAAGTGAAATGGCAATTTATATAAGTAATACACGCGCATTAAATCAATTCGGATTGGATATGTTAAGTACGTTGGCTCGAGTCTTGTATTAGTTTTTCGATCAAGGCTAGATCAATATCCTTTCGGGATTAAATGTTAATTTTAGAACACCGTGTGAGTCACGAAAGGTGTGTAAATAAAGATATTTGACATTAGATTTCAGCGAACTTTCTTAATTTCGAGGTTTTATGCGAGTTTTCGCCGAGGTAAGGTCAAATTATATACAAGGAAATTTAAAAAAAACACTTTATTGTTAAAGAATTGATTCGAAAATTAGTGTTAGATAAAATTATTAGCTTAGGTAAAATCTAATTAAAAGGGAATACAAAAATATGATGATGTGTCGATCAATGCACTTTCCCCGTCATATAAACAATTGATAATTGACATACTCTTTCACTAGTTCAGGATTATATTTATAAAGATTATTTACCGAATCCTGGAGAAAACCAATCAACATTTATTTATTTTTAACAGAATGACATATTTTTATATATTAATTTGAAATTCAATCAATTTTTGGTCAGCATTAATTTTCAAGGCAGCGTGCCTTGAGGGAATATTCCGAACACATACTTAACTTATTTTAATTGCCAATTGGTTAAATACCATTTCACATTAAATCACGTGGCGCATGAAGTTAAATTTCTAGTTTAGAAAAGCCTGAAAATTTGGTTTGGTCGCTTCGCGGAATTTTAAGGCTTTTCTAAACTAGAAATTTTACTTCATGCTGAATCTGGGAGTGTGAATTTTTCTTTTAAATGTGCATTTACCTATTACAGCGTATATGCTGTATATCTTGCGATATTCGTTGTTTCTTTTTTTAAAAGTACAATTTGCAACTTTTAACGAGTGTTTTCCACTCCCAGGCTAAGCATGAAGTAAAATTTCGAGTTTAGAAAAGCCCCGCGTAGAAAATTTGTCGAGGGTCGCGCAGCGACCCTCGACAAATTTTCACGGGGCTTTTCTAAACTCGAAATTTTACTTCATGCGCCACGCGTATAAAACACTGATTTAAAGTGAAGTTAAAAATGCACTGAAAACCAACCCAACTTCGATATTTTTTCAAAATTAGATGTTTTCTTTTCTATCCATGCTGTAAACCTTCAGATATTCGTTGTTTTCTTGTAAAAAAACTTCGATTCCCTGTAGTCCTTCGTTCTGCGAAGACCATGGTTGGTCCTTTGAGCTGTAGCCTTTGTAAAACGGTAATAAACTTAGTAATCTAGAGTAATCCTTCAATTTGAAACTTCTAAGAACGAGTGTTGTCCACTCCCAGACTAAGCATGAAGTAAAATTTCGAGTTTAGAAAAGCCTGAAAATTTGGTTTGGTCGCGTAGCGCGAAGCGCGGAGCGGCCAAACCAAATGTTCAAGCTTTTCTAAACTCGAAACTTTACTTCATGCGCCACGCGTATAAAGCACTGAAACATTGTGAAATTCACAATATGCTACTAAAGCAGTATGTTAGAGACGTACATTTTGAACTTGAATTTAAAACCAGTGTTTTCCATGTTTTAACAGTTAATGCAGATTTGTGTAGTGGCAAATATTAACAATATAGAATTACATATTTTCTTGTAAAAACATTTACACTTGTTTTTGTAGGCAATAACATGAATTTAACGCTTTTAAAATAAACAAGGAACGCCTGATAATTTACATCGGGATATGTATACTTAAAGAAAAATTCCTTGTATTTGTCATTGACAATGCGATTTGTTCCTATTCCACTTTTAATTTACAAAGACAATTTCTACTTATTCTAGAATCCATAATATTTATGTCAATAGCATATTCATTTATTATAATTACGTGTGTGCATTCCAGTGTAATTGTTTACCTTTATGGGAAATGAGTACACAAGTAAAATTCAGTCTTTAATTATTGACATTTAACAATTGCAATTATGCTGGTAGAAAATTAACATATTCATCGTTTAAATTTCCTGGTGATTTTCATAATACGAGTAACACTAAAAAGAATTCTATAGAATCCTCTTTTATAACTTTATTCAGACAATTACAATAATATAATACATATACCGAGAGTTTTATACAGTCTGTTTGATTTATTGTGACACAGCACATATGTCCGTTATTAGTACAGATAGAAAAAAAAGTTAAAGACAAAAGTTTTAGTATTTTTTATGATCTATTCAATCGTAATGTCAGAAAAACAGTTGAAAATCAAATAAACACGTGAAAGCTATTAGTTTTATTTTCTTTAATGGAACACCCTGCATATTTTGTTTATTTCAAATAGGCATTAATATTAGCCTTATAATGATACCACATAAGTACCCCTTTATTATAGAAATAACACGACAATTGCCAATAAATGAAATTTATCAGTTGACATGAATAACTATTTAAAGTGTCTGTTCAAAGTGACGTCCGTTGTTTGCAATACATTCTTCACATCTCTTCATTAAATTTCGTCGTGCTTTTTGCAACATCCGTGGTGTTATTTGGCCACATGCCATACGAATACGATTTTTCAGATCGTCTAGATTTTCTGGACGAGTAACATAAACTTTTTGCTTTAAAAATCCCCAAATAAAAAAATCTAAAATAGACAGATCTGGCGATCTTGCTGGCCAGTTTATGGGGCCACCATTTGCAATCAATTTCAAACCAAACTTTCTTTCCAATATATCTTTGACATTTCTTACGTCATGGGGAGGAGCTCCATCTTGTTGGAACCACATATCTCGACGTATTTCTAGGGGGATATCATCTAAATGATCTTCAAATTCTATCGTAAGAAAGTTGGCATATCGCTCCGCATTCAACGTTCCTTGATAAAAAAATGGTCCTATTATGGTATCACCTAACACACCAAGCCACACATTAACTGCAAATCTTTGTTGGAATCTGCATTCTCGAATTTGACGTGGATTCTCAGTATCCCAGTAATAGTCGTTTTTTCGGTTGGAGATTCCGTTGTTGTTGAAATTTGATTCATCACTCCAAAGAATTAAATTTAATAAATGTTGATTGTTGCTAAGCCAATTACAGAATACTATCCTCCTGTCAGAATCACCATCTCTTAAACCTTGTACTAACTTAATTTTATATGGTCTCATTTTATGTTTTCTCAGAATAGAAAATATTTTATGCATACTTATTCCTAAGTCAGCCACTGCTTCGCATATTGAATTACGTGGATGTGCTCTAAAATAGGCCAATCTCAATCCTTCATTATTATCTTCTCTTTTTTGTCTTCTCCTTCGTAATTTATTATTAAAACACCCATTTCTCCGTAAATTTTGTTCAAGTCTTACAAAAGTGCGATAATGTGGTTGTCTTCTTTCTGGATACATGTTTCCATAAGTGATACTAGCTTCTCTAGAATTATCGTTGCATCTAACGAAGACCTTTAGCATATCCATTTTTTCATCATTAGAATAGTAATTATCACCCATCTCTAAAGATTTGAATCAACATCACGCAAGGCGGGAAGTTACTACACCACTTTGACATTAAAGCGTTAACAAATTGTTTTATGTCAATTGTTATCCATGGCAACTGATAAATTTCATTTATTTGCAATTGTCGCGTTATTTGTATAATGAAGGGGTACTTATGTGGTATCATTATAAAGCTAAGGTTATTACCTATTTGAAATAAACAAAATATACAGGATGTTCCATTAAAGAAAATGAAGCTAATAGCTTTCACGTGTTTATTTGATTTTCAATTGTTTTTCTGACAATGCTACTGAATAGATCATCAAAAATACTAAAACTATTGTCTTTTTGACTTTTTTTTCTATGTGTACTAATAACGGACATATGTGCTGTGTCACAATAAATCAAACAGACTGTATAACACCGAACATTTTCATAACGAGAATATTTCTTTTACGTATACATATGCATACGTTGTACATCTTCCGACTCTCGGTTTATTAAAAGAATTCAATTCGAAGCTTTAAACAAGTGTTTTCCACTCCCAGGCTAAGCATGAAGTAAAATTTCGAGTTTAGAAAAGCCTGAAAATTTGGTTTGGTCGCGTAGCGCGAAGCGCGAAGCGGCCAAACCAAATTTTCAGGCTTTTCTAAACTCGAAATTTTACTTCATGCGCCACCGGTACAAAACACTGACATATTACGAAGCTTAAAACACACCGCTAAATTTTACATTGAATCAGTGTTTGTTTAGAAAAGTCTGAAAATTTGGTATGTCAGTGTTTTGTACCGGTGGCGCATGAAGTAAAATTCCGAGTTTAGAAAAGCCTGAAAATTTGGTTTGGCCGCTCCGCGCTTCGCGCTACTCGACCAAACCAAATTTTCAGGTTTTTCTAAACTCGAAATTTTACTTCATGCTTAGCTTGGGAGTGGAAAACACTCGTTTAAAGTTCTAATAGAATTCTCTTAATAAAGCGAGCGTCGGAAAATGTAAACGAAATGCATATGTATACTTAAAAGAAATATTCTCGTTATGAAAATGTTCGGTGTTACATAAAACTCTCTGTATATTTATTTATATACAATGTAGGCTTAGTCTGTCTGGGCTATCGACCAGAGGTCTTGCTGCCCTGTCTTGAATTTAATTTGTAATTAAATAAAAGAAAAATTAAATATATATGGGTCATTCCAGCCAGGGACAGTTAAACCGGGGCGCAGTCATGTCACCGATTTGGCTGAAACTTTTTCTGAAAAATTTTTCATATATTCTAAGATGTTCCCCCAAAGGACAGATTTAAAAAAAAAAATTTGCTACGAAAAAAATGTTTGCAAAAAAAACGTACCTCAGAAATGAGCCTTTTTGAGGGTATCTTTAACAATCAATAACTTTCTTGTTTTTTAACCGATTTAAACGATTCTTTGGCAAATGACACCTTAAAGTATAACCTATCAAATGGTGTAACGTAAACGTAGAATCTGTGGCAAAATTTTCAAAAATTTAAAGAAAATTACATTTTTGCTATAACGTTTCAAAGTTTGCTGTTTTTACGAAAAACACCGTTCTTTGTCCAATTTACAAATACTACGATTTGTAAATTGGACAAAGAACGGTGTTTTTCGTAAAAACAGCAAACTTTGAAACGTTATAGCAAAAATGTAATTTTCTTTGCGTTGTTAAGTAGCTTCTAAATGGGAATGAAGCTTCTGGCAACATTATTTGGATAATTCTGAAGATATACACATTTTCGGGACCATTACCAGCATAAAACTGGAAGGTAATTGGATGAAATGTGAATTCAACCTCCTTTGAATTTGGCCAAAAACATCACGGACGAAAAAAATCATATCTCGAACAAATCTCCAAAAAGCAAAACGAAATTTGGTCAAAATGAAGCTCGTAAAACGTAGAATCTGTGGCGAAAGCGAAAAAAATCTAAAAAAACATACATTTTTGTTATAACGTTTCAAAGTTTGCTGTTTTTACGAAAAACGTAATTTTTCCCAATTTTCAAACCGTAGTAATGATATGTTAAGTAGCATTTAAATGGGAATGAAGCTTCCGGCATTATTCCTTGGATCATGCTGAAGATTTCAAACTGGGTGCAAACTGAATAAGTTGCTATTGGTCGAGTGTAGGTCACATTGAAAAGACTGTCTTTTTCACCAATTTCACTCCTTTTTCGAACCCTATTTTTTGGTCAACATTGGGCAAACGAGTACACCATTTGATAGGTTATACTTTAAGGTGTCATTTGCCAAAGAATCGTTTAAATCGGTTAAAAAACAAGAAAGTTATTGATTGTTAAAGATACTCTCAAAAAGGCTCATTTCTGAGGTACGTTTTTTTTTTCAAAAATTTTTTTCGTAGCATAATTTTTTTTTTAAATCTGTCCTTTAGGGGAACATCTTAGAATATATGAAAGATTTTTCAGAAAAAGTTTCAGCCAAATCGGTGACATGACTGCGCCCCGGTTTGACTGTCCCTGGCTGGAATGACCCATATATATATACGGGGTGAATCAAATATACATGTGTTACTAGCGCACTTATAAAAGGAAACAACATCAAATCTTAAATCGAGAGGTGTAGTGATTACACAAGTTCTAATCAATTATTTTGGTTTCTTTTCAAACAAACACTTTTTTCTATGTTCGCCTAAATATTTGGGGGTTTTGTAATGGAATAACGTTATTACCAAGGTAATCGTAACAACAATTAATACAGATACAGGATAATCTTTATTAGTTGGCGCCCGTATATACAATTTTTAAATCGCAGAATAACACCTAATTTTTTTTGTCACATAATATTTTTTTTTTATTGAATAAATGCCATTATTTTCTTCCTCTCAGCAAAAGGTTGTTTCAATATTCTGATTTTGTCCTCTGATTTACTTAGTGCTTTCTCCATAACAAGGTTCATGGTTACTTATTACCATTTTGCCCTTATCTGCTAATCAACCATGTGGCTCCCCCTTTAGTACCGTTTAAGTTAATTAAACCCCCCCTACTCTATCGGCTTTAGCTAGGCCAGATAAGGACGAAGTAATGGTAATTGGGGATTGGTAAGTAGACTAAGTTTTTGATAGCTTAAAAGTTAATTCGGGGTGTAGCAAATTCCTGAAAATTTACCAATCGCTTTAAGGGGAGGGTAGCACTGCATTTTTTGCATTGTTTAATCAATCCCTTGCACTTTATTTAAATAAATAAATTAACGACTACAACATATATTATTATCCTAATCATAAGAATTATGTATATTCAAAAAAATATTAGTTCTGACTTTAAACAAAGAAATAAGGTTAATGCAAAGAATTTTGAGTAATTACTTTTATAAAATACCGAAGTTTTAAAGAGTAGTAGCTATGACATTGTTACATGTCATGAGTAAATTTGATAAAAGAAGTTATTTGCTCTTAATTCAAAAAATTATATTGTTTTTTACCGTTTTGCCACCTTTTTCTAATTTATTTTTATAACAGATTGTTCATTTTTTGTAGTAGCATAAACACAATAATTACGCTTTAATTGAGGCCAATTTTATCGCAATGCGTTAATAAATAGCTGAGATTCTTTGCATATTAATAGGCAGTTTTATTAAAAGATGTTTCTGTGTTGGCGTTTATACGGTCGTCATATAACAGTCACTTGTCCGAAGGACCGAAGATTTATTGAAGGCCATAAATAAGATGGCTCGGCTGACCCTTCGTTGGGCTGTATAATGGTTTTTCTTTTCTCAAATAAATCATTAAATCATCGAGATGTGTATACATGAAGGAAAACTTCCCTATATGTCTTGATTACAAAGTTGAACAGATTTTAACGTTGTTTTTTTTTTGTAATGAGTGTTAATTTGTTGTTTGTTTTGCTGCAGCCTCGTACGGAATCCGAAGATGATTCTCCAAGGCCCCTTTCAGAAACCAGTGATATCAGCATGGACGTCGGTAGCACTTTGAGTAGAAGAAGGGGCCGAACCACGGGTGATAAACACCGTCCTCTCACCAGATATCTGCCAATCAGAAGTTCAGAACTAGATTTGAGACAGCACATTGAATCAGCAGGTATGAGATAACTGTAAAAAATGTATATAAAAGTAATTACTATACTCAGGTGCATAAAAAACATGTTTATTTTTTATTTTTTACGAAAAAATCGCTGTTGCAATACTATGAATTAAAAGTTTGATATTTTACAATAATATACAATACTACGAATAAAACATTTGGTATTTTACGATAATATCCAATACTACGAATAAAACGTTTGGTATTTTACAATAAAAGAGACTTTCACATACCACTGGCTTTGTCAGTTTTCCACAAGAGCTACAGCTTTTGCACAATATACAGCACTTAACACCATAATAAATACACAAACCTTCAGTGGGTTCATTCCCACATCCGCTGAAAATCAAAACAAAAGAACAGTAGAAGAATATAGGCATCTTGATACTTTATGCTTAATGTCGAATGGACAGTATATCTTCAAATTTCATTTGTGATGATTATTGTTCATTTAATAAACTGATAAGTACCATATGTTGTTTTTGTTTATTTTATCGTAAAATACCAGCAGTTTTATTAGCAGTATTACAAGAGTGATGCTATTAGAAACAAAAACAATGGGTAGGCCGTTTTTCTTGCACCATAGTGAATATCGTTTTTTCAGGATTGAGAAATCTAGTTTTCAGTTTTATTCACATTCCACAAATGGTGGATGCACCGGGACATAGCTCCAAATTGAACACGATACATTTTTTTACAGTACCTCCAACAGCAGAGCTCTAACAAATTGACAGGTGGTAAATGAATCTAGCATCCTTTTTGGATTGATTTACCACCAATCAATTTGTATGAGAATTGGTAGTTTATTGAATAAATTCAGCATTTCTCCTGCTTTTTATGTCAATACAAAACTAAAAAGTTTACTTGGCAACACTTTTGAAAAACAAACCACCTAGAACAATCCGGTATTTGCTTAATAAACTGCAACAATTGCAATAAAATATACGTAGGTCAAACACAACGCAATATATTAAAAAGATTTAAAGAACACCAATATTACTTTAAAATTCAAAACCCGGACAAATCAGCGGTCGCACACAATTTATTAGAAACAGGACACACATTTTCGGTTAACAATATTAAACTTATAAAGCAGTCAGGTTATCGTAGATTAAATATGCTTGAATCAATTAAAATGTACAAAAATTTAAATGTTTTGCTAAATTTTTATCTTAGTCCCTTAGATCCTGGGTCTCCAAACTATCTTCTTCGCGGGCCACAAATACAATTCTACATAATAAAGTCGGCCAAGATCCGATTAATTTGATAAAATTATGAAAAATTTAAGGAACAATTGTTACAATATTTCAAAATATGACATTTACAAAAAAAATTACAAACAATCGCGGGCCGGATTCATGCAAGTCGCGGGCCGGATTTGGCCCGCGGGCCGTAGTTTGGAGACCACTGCCTTAGATAATCCTATATTAGATTTATTAACTAAAAAGAACCCCACAGGGAATGTAATCCCACCGAGAACCATGCCATACCCTTAGCCCCCATAACAATTAGCTTAATTACTTATTGGTTTTTCCTAAATCCTTTTAAATATATATACCGCGCAAATAGTTGTAAGAATTCAGTTTGTTATTGATAATGAGCACCTTGTTTCTCGAAATGTACATCTAATGATACAAATAAAAAGTGAAGTAAGGAATAACAGTCTTTTTTAGTATTATTGATACAACTATTTAATTTATAAAAAAGATAGATTATTAGGTTTTCTTGTTTAAAAAATTGTATTAAACTCAACAGATTGCTGATGTCTGATAAATTACATAAACATGAAAGAACCTTCACTTATTCAACTAATTATATTTGGGCTACATGAACAGCTGACTAATTGGTAATTCGCCACTGGAAGCCTTCGCTAATTTAAATGAATTTCTTTGTTACAGGTCATCAAGCAGACTTATGTCCACACGTCAAAATCACCAGCACTAGCTGTCGAGGTTTCCTGCACAAAAAAGGCTCCAAATTAAACGGATGGTCACGAAGATGGTTCGTCTTCGACAGAGTCAAACGGCATTTAGCTTATTATGCTGACAAGAGCGAGAAGAAAATTCGCGGAGGCGCTCTATTCGAGGTAAAAAAAACATAATCTTTAACATGACATTGTTTCTTTCTCATTTCAAATTCAAATTTTAAATTGACACCACACACAAACAATAGCAAGTATTTTTCCTCTCAATCAGTTTATACAGGGTGAGTCACTAAGCGGAGGTCGGTCTATAGTGGGCGTATCGTTGAAAATAGCAAAAAAAGTTTCAAATAAAAGTTGTTCAGAATCAAGTTTTTCATAACTCAAAATTATTGCTAAATATGGCGGCCTTGTGGTTACACCGAGAGTAAACACCAACTTCCTTATTTTAAATAGAACACCCTAACGCATTTTATACTTGTCAACTACTTAATGTATTAGGATATTATTAATTATTGTATTTACTTATATATATTTGTGTTATAACATGTAATTTTAGTTTAAATCCCTGTAAGTGGACTGTATGTCTGTTGGGTGAAAATAAATAAATAAATAAATAGATACATAAATAAATAAATAAATAAATAAATATATTTTTACATTTTTGATTGCTCGTTATAAGTAAACATGAGTTTATTCACACAACATTGGCAGTGTCGGATTTACAATTTTGCCGCCAGATTGTATTCTTGATATTAGACTACGTTTCTTGACATTAGCTGACATTTTTTACATTAACATTTTGATGAACAATGACCTTTTTTTTACTTTTTTAACATATTTGATGTTAACATTAAATGAACATTTTTGACATTAGATGGCAGTTTTAACATTTGATATTTTTTTTGCTTTTTTTGACATTATACGGCAATTTTGGCATTTGATATTTTTGATATTACATATTTACTGTTTTAACATTAGATGACAACTTTTATATTATTCGATAACATTTTTGACACTATTACTGATTTCAACAAAAACGTCCGTTTTGTAATAAAATGTCAAACTGTCACGTTCTGACATAAAATGATAATTTTAATGTGAATCGATTTTATCAACACGCGAATTTAGGACGTTTCTGATATTTTTTATATTTACGAGTTTTAAAAATTTGTGATATTTTGGTAATTTTGAGGTTTTTAACAACTTTAAAAAATTTTGACATATTTTGATGAACATAGGAAATTTTATATGGTCTAAATTTATATGTTCAGAGATAAAAAGAAACGCATTGTACATTGACTGACTCTCTTTATCTTGACAATATTGAGTGCAATACTGTCATACTGTCACTGTACTGAAATTCAAATCGCATATTGACTGTACGTAAATCAATAAAATGTTAAATTTAAATTAATAATAAAGCTACAGTTAATGAGTGATTAGAAAAATGTATCCCAAAAAACCTGTTTCGGTTTATTGAACAGAAACAAAAGAGCTAAGTGTTAAGATAAAAGTTGTTTGTTTTTCCATTATCTACAACTTTTGTTTGAAATTTTTCGATTCGGTCTATAATAATGCTACAGGTGGTGAATGATAACGAGACTAAGGGTAGCTAAGGTGAAAATTGTTTATACAAAAGTTGTGTGTTTTTTCGTTGGCTACAACTTTTATTTGAGACATTTTTTGATTAAGTTGATATGTTTCTATATTTATAACTTCACTTGAAATCAGTGTTTAATGCGCGTGGCGCATGAAGTAAAATTTCGAGTTTAGAAAAGCCCGCAAAATTTGGCTCGGTCGCTGCGCGACCGAGCCAAATTTTGCTCAGGGCTTTTCTAAACTCGAAATTTTACTTCATGCTTAGTCTGGGAGTGGAAGACACTGATTCGTAAATTTTCGAATTATCATAAAGTTGCGTATTTTTTCGTTGTCTGCAACTTTTGTTTAAAGTTTTATTTGATTGAATCGATAATAAAGCTACAGTTGATGAGTGATTAGCAAAATATATTAAAAAAATCTTTCTCGGTTTATTGAACAAAAACAAATGAGCTGAAGTGAAAAGTGTTTAGGTAAAAGTGGTTTATTGTTTCGTTAGCTACAACTTTTGTTTGAAACATTTTTTGACTAAGACGTCGAAAGCCATAGTCGGTAAGTTGTTGATCTAAACTAGATTTTTTAGTTTTTGGTTCATAATCAAAAAAAGCCCGCAAAATTTGGCTCGGTCAATAAACTACCAATTCTCATACAAATTGATGGGTGGTAAATCAATCCAAAAAGGATGCTAGATTCATTTACCACCTGTCAATTTGTTAGAGCTCTGCTGTTGGAGGTACTGTAAAAAAATGTATCGTGTTTAATTTGGAGCTATGTCCTGGTGCATCCACCATTTGTGGAATGTGAATAAAACCGAAAACTAGATTTCTTAATCCTGAAAAAACGATATTCACTATGGTGCAAGAAAAACGGCCTACCCATTGTTTTTTTTTTTTCTAATAGCATCACTCTTGTAATACTGCTAATAAAACTGTTGGTATTTTACGATAAAATAAACAACATATGGTACTTATTTATACAAAAGTTGTGTGTTTTTTCGTTAGCTACAACTTTTATTTGAGACATTCTTTGATTAAGTTGATATGTTTCTATATTTATAACTTCACTTGAAATCAGTGTTTAATGCGCGTGGCGCATGAAGTAAAATTTCGAGTTTAGAAAAGCCCGCAAAATTTGGCTCGGTCGCTGCGCGACCGAGCCAAATTTTGCGGGCTTTTCTAAACTCGAAATTTTACTTCATGCTTAGTCTGGGAGTGGAAGACACTGATTCGTAAATTTTCGAATTATCATAAAGTTGCGTATTTTTCGTTGTCTGCAACTTTTGTTTAAAGTTTTGTTCGATTGAATCGATAATAAAGCTACAGTTGATGAGTGATTAGCAAAATATATTAAAAAAGTCTTTCTCGGTTTATTGAACAAAAACAAAAGAGCTGAAGTGAAAAGTGTTTAGGTAAAAGTGGTTTATTGTTTCGTTAGCTACAACTTTTGTTTGAAACATTTTTTGACTAAGACGTCGAAAGCCATAGTCGGTAAGTTGTTGATCTAAACTAGATTTTTTAGTTTTTGGTTCATAAAGAAATTTTGCTCAGGGCTTTTCTAAACTCGAAATTTTACTTCATGCTTAGTCTGGGAGTGGAAGACACTGATTCGTAAATTTTCGAATTATCATAAAGTTGCGTATTTTTTCGTTGTCTGCAACTTTTGTTTAAAGTTTTGTTCGATTGAATCGATAATAAAGCTACAGTTGATGAGTGATTAGCAAAATATATTAAAAAGGTCTTTCTCGGTTTATTGAACAAAAACAAAAGAGCTGAAGTGAAAAGTGTTTAGGTAAAAGTGGTTTATTGTTTCGTTAGCTACAACTTTTGTTTGAAACATTTTTTGACTAAGACGTCGAAAGCCATAGTCGGTAAGTCGTTGATCTAAACTAGATTTTTTAGTTTCTAGTTCATAAACAAAAGAACTAAGGTAAAAAGTGATTATACAAAATTTTGTGTTGTGTTTTTTTCATTATCTTTTGTTTCATTTTTTTTTTTTTTTTTATTAAGTTACAAATAAAGCAGCAGTTTGTAAGTGATTATTAAATAAACATCTCTCCTAGGCTTTTTCGTATACTGATCATAAACAAAAGAGTTAAGGCGAAAAGTGTTTAGGTAAAAGTTGTGTGTTTTTTCATTATCTACAACTTATGTTTAAAGCATTTTTTGAAAAACTATAGAATAATGTAATACATTAAGGAATAAGTAAGCAATAAATTTATGAAATTTCAAAAAGATATTGCTTAAAAAAGTTTTAAATCAACAAATATATGTCAAAAAAATAGTATCAAAGGCTTTTTAAAAATTCTTCAGTCTCACAAAGCTCTTCATTATTTCAGTTTTTCGTTGTTGACATAATTGAAATTCGTTTAATAAAAAATCGAATAATCTAATGATTTCTGATGATTTTTAACATAAGACTTTTTAGACATTTGATGGTTTAGAGTTGGCAACACTGCCCCCCAGGGGTATTCAGCCGAGAGAAATAAAGTTTCATGTCAATATAAAAATTCATAAAAGCCTCGAAAATCCGTCGAAAATTTGCCGCCATAGGCTTCAGCCTACTTAGCCTAATAGGAAATCCGCCATTGAACATTGGGTCTCAGTTGAACCGTTTTCGAGATATTTCATTTTTTTTTAATAAATTTGACGATTTCAGAGCTCGACGCCATTAACAATATCTTAAAAACGAAATAAGTCAGATTTGTGCGATTTACGGTTTTGGATTCGGGAAGAAATTTAGTATTTGTTTAAGTTTTTGCTATTAGTCAGATTTTCTAAATTATAAACCGAGTCCGTCGACGGTATTCTTCAGTACTTCAAACATGCATAACTTCATTTTTTTAAATGGAACCATCTATCTTGTGACGCTTGTGCGAAATTAAATTTCCTTTTTATTAATACCGGGTTGTTGCCATATCCTTCCAACAGTTTTTAAGAAATTTGCGATTTTGTAAAAATTTTAATACATTTCGTATTATCGCGTTAGCCCTGGATACTGATGACGTTTGGTGATTTTGTTTTGACATTTAGTTAGTCATTGAGATATTCCCTGTTTTTTTTAAGTTCATTTTAAAGCTTTAAACGGCTTGAGTACATGTATTGGACACTGGGTATTTTTTCAACGATTTTGACCTTTTTGAGAACTTTTTTTAATGGAACTGTCTGCGTTTGTGTGTGACAATGAAGAATCCAATATATATTTTTGTCTAAAACTTACCGTTTAATCACAATTCGGGTTTTAGGTTAATGTTTTTATGAGATGTCCTTCTTGCCTTTTCTTGCAATTTTATGCCACATATCCAGTGTAAACTGAATACACAGCATAACTTCCTTATAAATTGCTACATATCTGCACCAATTTTGATCTTCTACTTATATTTTAACTTGAATACACTACACAAATTTAATGTTAACATCGTTAACATATAACGATGACATTTGAGGTTTGTTTATCCAAAATTCAATTATCACCGCTGGTATCGCCGTGATTACGTGTGTGAAAACTAGATGGCGCTAGTACATAATCAAATGCTTTTATTAATAAAATAATATAACCACTAATAATAATATTTTCCGATTATTTGATATAAAATAAAGCAATTACACTATATTTAAATGTATTCAGTAATTTATTCATAAGTGAAATCAGTACATCTGACTCGGCGGCCGATAAAGTAGGTAGCGACTTTATCGATCGTCGGAAGTAATTTGTTTTGAGATGTTTGTTGTAAAACAATTTTTATTGTGGTTTGTAATTGCTGTACATACTTTGTAATTTCTGTACATAATTTTACTGTAGTTAAAATCATAGCGCATGTACATAAAGTACATACATTGATGAAACAAACCAAATAAATCATACACTAGCGCCACCTGTTCTTTTTTCATGAAATTATATCAATCTAAGGCAGTAGTCGGTATTACACATATTTTATATAAATAGTTGTCAACAAACGTCACTTTTATAGTATAAAATTAAATCAGTGTATTCGCTTAAAAAATAAGACAAAGTAATAAATAAAACATTAAAAGTGCGATTCTTTTCGCAATCTACAACAAGTTAGTCTTACAAAGACTATATCAAACACTCATTGAAACAACTACTTCCCGGGCTAATACCCCGACGGACATTGAATTATACAACAAGTGTTTGCAGTAGGTTACTGTATGTAACAGCAAACACTTGTTGTATAATTCAATGTCCGTCGGGGTATTAGCCCGGGAAGTAGTTGTTTCAATGAGTGTTTGATATAGTCTTTGTAAGACTAACTTGTTGTAGATTGCGAAAAGAATCGCACTTTTAATGTTTGAAGTATTCTGCAACCAAGAATTGGCAATTTCATTTATACTAAAGTAATAAATTACAAATAATACTTTAGAACTTGTGTCTAAGTTGTAATGTGGGACTATTTTATTCAGGAAATGTGTATAAAATCACACATATTAGCGATAAATAGTTTATCAAAATGGACAACTTTTAAAATTAATTTCGCTTAAACGGTAAGCTTTCTAAAAAATCGGACTTTGGATTCGTTATTTTCTCATCAAAATACATATGTTTAAAAATAAAAAGTTCAAAAATTGTACTGTCCAGCACATGCATCTTGACCTTTTATTTAAAATAAGGAAGCTGGTGTTTACTTCCCGTATAACCGCAAGGCCGCCATATTTAGCAATAATTTTGGGTTATGAAAAACTTGATTCTGAACAACTTTTATTTGAAACTTTTGTTGCTATTTTCAACGATACGCCCACTATAGACCGATTTCCGCTTAGTGGCTCACCCTCTATGTTGATACAATTATATTTGAAACAATACGCCAAGAAAAACTTGATAATTTTGAATCGTTAATAGTTTTAATTCAATACATATTGTGTTGTTTCTAAAGATATGTTTTTCTTCTTATTTTATACTTGTGTTGTTCCTAAAGCTGTGATTTTTATTGACACAGGCAATCGAAGAAGTCTACCTAGATCACGCAAATTCAGTAAAATCCCCTAACCCTCAACTCACATTCGTGGTGAAAACGAACCAACGGCACTACTACCTAATGGCCCCATCTCCCGAAGCGATGAGGATATGGATCGACGTCATCTTCACCGGCGCCGAGGGCTACCAAGAATTCGATCTTGGAACCTGAACAACTTAAAAGAAAGTAAAAAACGCGCACAAGAAATTCATTAAATAAACCAGAACAGAGCAGCTATTAAATTAAATAGCAAAAACACATAAACGTAAATGTAATCAATTATTTATATTTAACACACATAACCCACTGAACAAATACATTTTATTTTGGTAATGTTTCATCAAAATTAAAACAACGTTTTAATTTTTTTGCTCGGTGGGAATATTTTTACTTATTATATTTTAATTTGTAAGTTACCACGCAAACGTTTTTCTTTAAGAAAAGATCTGTCTTTGTATGATATTCGTTCAATTCCCGTGTATATTATTGTTAGATTAAATTTGTGTGTCTTGATTTAAGTTAAGTTAAGTAAAGCGAGGATGAGAAATATGAAATTTAGTGCCTTTCATCGATGAAACGAAGACTGCATTTCATATGTCGTATGTTCAATTAAAAAAATCTCTAGAGTGCCATGGAAAATATTCTAGGTTGGCAACTCTAAAAATATACATTAGGCCCGGTCATCAAAGACAACAGTTGGTATATTACTGCCAACTCTTGGGAAATTCTCTAATCACCGGACTGTTAATCGTGAACGTGTTTGAGATTTTTACAATCGTACGAAATAGACCGACCGGACTACCGTTCGTTAGATACCAACATACATCACAAACAAATCCAAATTATAATTATTTTGTCTGAAGTTTTATATCTCAATTCCTGAAGTGTGTAGCCAGCTTAAATTTAAAAAATTATTAAATCATGGCACCTTAGAGGTTTTTTTTTAATTGAACATATGATGCTATACACAATATATACAAATTTTATGATGATGTGTTTTAGACGTATTTATTAGAGTATATATTTAAGACTGTTTATAGAGGAAGGAGGAAAAGCGAACGTAATATTTTGTATAATATTTAAATTCTGTGTTTTAATTTAACTATTAAAGCAAACACTATTATTAATAAGAGTTTTTTTTTTCTTGTAGTTTTTTTAATATTTGTTTCACTTTATTTACAGCTTTCAATTTTTAAATATTTAAAATAATATATTGAAGCAAAGTAAAACTTGGATTGAATAAAAATTATTAATTTGTTAAGTGAAGTAAGTGACGTGTAAACAAAATATGTTGGGATTTCAAATATCAAGGAGAGTTAAGCGCGTATAAGGTTAGCTCAATTGAGCGATTTCAAATCTGGCGTCTTCTACACAGAACTTCATGAGTCATGGATCGAAATTTAACTTGAAAGGCAACTTGAAAGTCCTGTACTCGAAATTTTTTAAAAGTTTGCATACAAAAAACCCTTTTTCCTGTTGATTGCTTAAAACTTTGATATTTTTTTTAACAAAATAAATCCGTTAATCACCTTTTTTTCCTATAAATCAAAACACAATTTTCTTCTATAAAACTTAATTATTACAGTTCTTTTTATAAAATTTAAGTATTACAGTTTTTATATAAAATTTATATATTACAGTTCTCTATAAAATTTAAGTATTACAGTTTGCTATACAGTTTTATTTATTAAGTTTCCTGTAAAATGTAAAAGGTTACAGTTCTCTATAAAATTTAAGTATTATAGTTTATTTAAAAACAACCGCTTATCATAACCTATAAATCAAAACACATTTCTTTCTGGACTACATGAATAAATCTGTGCGAGTTTGAATAATGCCACCCAAACACAAGTTGCACAAAACTACAGGAAAATTAAAAACATTACCGCCCCTTCCACCCCAACCTTCCACTAGCAATGAAACATTCGATGTGAATTCCGAAGCGGCTCAACAATTCGAAAGCGAACTGTGCTGGTGTATACAACAGTTGCAGAACGGCCTGAAGAGTGGCAAATTAAATCAAAAGCAAGGTATGTTGTTCTTTATAAAAATATGAGTTCCTAGTATTCCGCTGCAATTGTTTTTTGTTCATTTATTTTGATTTACGAAATCCTATATGGATAATCTAATAAAAGATAAGCGGTTGCATTAGCATAGTTTAGAAGCCCAAGAATCTTGTTTCTTGTTGAAAAACATCTAAGCTATGTTTTCTCCCCTTTTTGCCGGTATACACGGTATACATTTTCGACTTACGAGGTTTGGGAAGTAGTTGATCGACATATTCAATTAAAATTATAATCCATTTGCAGTTTACTCAAGTCAAGATCTCATTTATTTTTAGTGCAAGACAATACTAAGGCATTAAATGTGCTAATGAGCAACTCGGCTCCTATTATAAAGAAGAGGCAGGTGATGAGGCTGTCGTTCGGGGATTACAGAAGTCTAATGGCAGCAGAGGATAAAAAATTCCGCTCAGGTAATTCCATTATTATTAGCCCTCAAGGTCCAATAAAATTTCACAAAGTTGCTCCAGTACTGCTGATTTAATTTTGTTAAAATATACGGATTTTGTAAGTTATATTTAGGGCTATTTTTTATGTGAAATGTTAAATTTATTGTTTAATTATTATCTTAAGTTGTCTTATTAATTAAGACGTATTGTTTGCATTTTACAGGAATTTTCGTAATTTTATATATTATGTTAAATTTAACGTATATGTTATGGTAAACGTGATAAATCGGGTTTGTGTCAGCGGCGGCTCGCAGCCTAACTTCAGGGTAGGCTAGAGACCCAAGGTAATATGTATCCTCTATTAAAAGGTGACTTTGTTGTGCAATTCCTTGTATTTATAAAGTGCGATCCCAGCCTCAAATTTTGTGTGCCTTGGTGCTGTGGCTGACCCAAGTGGGGGAAGTATTTTATGCGACGTGGAAGCAGGTTAGTCTCATTAATTGCAAATGACGTGCACACATAATTGGAAGTAAACAGGAAGATTTAGAGACATCTATAGTCCGCCTGGAAATAGGAGAGAGCTATGGAATTCGACGAATGTGAATAGTATGCGCTTGAAAAATGGTGAGCGTAGCGATGAAATAGAAAATAATATATTTTTTTTACATGTTATTTTCAATGTTCTGCTCAGTGTCGAGGGTATATGTTGTGGACCAAGATATTTTTTGTAAACGTTCGTTCATATCTCTCTGAACACATGGCCCGGCCGCTGTACCACTCAACCGAATGTTATCGTTCCTTCGCTCCATAAGCGTAGAAGACGTTTGAAAACGGGAATTATAATAGAAAATGATGTTTATTAAAATTAAACAAATAGGGATTGAAATGAAAGGTTTATTTATATGAAATAATAACTATAATATATTATACACATATGCATTATTATTTACAATACATAAACTGAAACAAAACTGATTATTTAACAAATATTATAATAATTGAAAATAAACACATATTATTTTTAATGTGTATTTATAGAAAAAAAAACAGTTTACTATAACTATAGTTTACACGTACAATTGTGACAACAAAGAAGTTATATAGAAAAATACTAAGAGTTTATAATCTGTTTAATTAGGAGGTACCGATTTCAAAAATAAAACATGCGGGCCATAAAACCTAATAGGCTTCTTAAATACCCCCCGCAAATACCCCTCGCTAATACCCCCCGGGAATACCCATGTTGTGCACTTACCTGTAAATACCTATATTTTCACGTGTTCATTGTAGGCATTAATCTTTTTATATTGTTTTGTGCCGATAATTTCATAGTACTTTTCAAGTTTGTCTTTTATTTTAATTGTTTTCAAATAATTTATACGATAAACATATTTAAATATGTTTTAACTTAATTTATATATCGTCATGTTTAAAAAAAATACTTAAATATATTTTTTTATAATTAAAACCATAATATTACTGAATTTATGATGCGCCACTGCTAACGGCTACCGGCGCATTCCATAGCTTTCTGCTATTCCCAAACGAGGTATAGTGCATTTTTGTTGAATTACGTTACCATTTTTACAGTTTCCCATCAAGATTTTCTAGTAGTTGTATATGTTGACACCCCCTGAGGTTAGTGCTGTTTGGTAAGCCAAAGAGGGTTAGGTTAGGTTAGGTAAATGTAAATGTAGAAAGTCAAAATTGCTTTGCAATTCTAAGTGCCACAAAAGCCTTTGCTAAAAAAATAATTAGTTTATGATTATTTTAAATTTAGGAATATAAAAATAGGTTATTTTATTCAAAGCCTGTTATTTGCTTGTTCATTCTTGTTTATTTGTTGTTAAAGTTATTAAAGTGAAAGTATGAAAATATTTTACGTTATTTAGTTTGTTAAATTGTCGTTTATTTTGTTAATTATGCCAGAATAAAAGTAAATGATAATATAAAAAAATGTTGTATTAAACTTACCTGGTTTCACTAGGAATTATTAATAATTACCGATAAGTGTAATAATTTAAGTGTTATTGATCACATGTACCAAACGACGCGGTTTGTATTAATGATCAAAATGTTCAACATTCAACATATTTGGATTTAGATAAAGATATCTAATGAACGGTACTCCGATTGGTCTATTTCATACAATTGCAAAAATTACAAACACGTTCACGATTAACAATCCGGTCATCAGAGAATTCCCCAACAGTTGGCAGTAAACTCCCAACTTTTGTCTCTGATGAATGGGCCCAATAGTTGCCGGGAATTATTAATACAAACTGATTTATCACATTTACCGTAATATATACGTTATTATTTAACCTCACAATCAATAATATAATCAATTAAAACACTTATTTGTTCCTTTCTTCACTTATTTTATTTTACTTGTTAGATGTACATTTCGAGTACTACGTACTCATTTTCAATAACAGAATTCTGTTATTGAAAATGAGTACGTAGTACTCGAAATGTACATCTAACAAGTAAAATAAAATAAGTGAAGAAAGGAACAAATAAGTGTTTTAATTTAAGTTTACAACTTCACATAACTCGAAACCAATTACTAAATAAAATATAATCAATATAATAATTTTTCTGTTTCCAGTAAATACCAAAATAAAACTAACTCAAGGAACGCCAAGCAAAAGTTCAATCTTTATAAAAAAGTCGGCGTTTAAGACGAACGGCAACGATTTTCAATTCAACTTTCCTGAGCCAAAAAATGAAGATATTACAGACCTTGTATCCGGCATAGACATAAATAACGCTCCTACAAGTGTAGAAACAAACGATAATAAAGACAGTACTGTGAAGAAAGATTTCCGCTTCATACCTACGGGAAATGCATTTGTGTTTAATTTTAATGTGGATAACAGCGAACAATAATTTATGTGTAGTTTTTTGCATGTTATAAAACATTTGCACCACAACTCATTAATTTTTAAGAAGTACTGTGCGAGCATTTAAATTATGATTTAGAGTAGTGTGCGGTTGCCCAGGGTCGGTATTCCCAAGATTAGTCGTACGAAATCTCTCATTTAGATAGGGATTTAACATGTGAATTTGACAGTTGACAGGCGATCAACTTCAGGAATACCGGCCCAGAGTGCTAATTGAATAATGGAATAAATTTGAGCGACCTGAAAAAGGTTGAGAACCCCTGCTCTTGTTACCGGCGTTCCCCTTTGATACTCTAAAGCGTCATTGTATCCCAATGACGAATAGTACTGGTCACCCATTAATCCTCAGATCCGGGCCAACGTTGTTTGACTTCGCATACGTCAAATTAACTTATGTAGTAACAAAAAATAAAATAATAATGTTGCGCTATTGCATCGATGGCGCTTAATGGGTTAAAGTTAATCAGGTGTAGTGCAAATGTGCATAGGATTCGTAATGGATAAGAAATTAATAAACATGTTTGAATAAAATTTATTTTAATAAAAGCTACAAAACACGATCTACTTATTACAAGTTTACTATTCTTGCTTAATACAGAAAATGAATTTTTACAATTATTTTATTTTATACAATTTTTACTCTCTATTTAAAATATATTTATTATTTTATTGATTTGATTGCTCGGTGCCGTAATTTCCTTCACTACCTTCGACATATTGAGCGTTAGGATCGTAATTCGCATATTGCTGATCGTACTGTTCTTGCGTCATGTATTCCTGATTGGGATCGTACTGCTGTTGATCGTAATCGTATCCCTGCTGCTGCCCATATTCATTACCGTCTCCTTCCTTGTATTGCGCTTGAATTGGATCGTTTTCACCTGCGTAATACTCCTGCTGTTGACTTCCATCAGGATTTGCGTAGAACTGATTACTATCGACGGGAGCTCCTTCAGGATTCTGATTGCTTTCACTTTCTCCGTATTGATTAGGATTTGCGACCTGCTGGTTGTTTTCGTTTGTTTTTTCAGGTGGTTGTTTTTCTTCTAAATTACTTCTCATCTTTTGCTCCGTGTAGTTTTCATTTACCTTCTCTGCGGGTGCATAATGTTGTTGCTGTTGATTCGTGTTGGCAACACCCTGATTCATTTCTGGCGTGTACAGTTGGGTATCAGCGACATCCTGATTCATTTCGGGTCTGTAATGTTGTGTATCAACAACATCCTGATTTATTTCAGGCGTGTAATGTTGTGTATCAGCGACATCCCGATTAATTTCAGGTGCATAACGTTGTGTATCGACAACATCCTGATTCGTCTCGGGTTGAATGGTTTCTTTTGGTTTTGTTTGATTACTATCTTTATCAGCAATATTTTCATTTGGTTTAGTGTAAAATTCTTCTGGCGGTTTGCTTTTTGGAGGTGCTTCGTTTATTCGTGGTTGAATCGATGATTTGCTACTAGTGCTACTTAATATCGGTGCTGTTGATGCTGGTGATGTTTTGGTATTTCCATCTGCAATGTTAGCTATTAGTTATTTCAATTTACACAAATATTCGATTCAGTGATCGGTTTTAATATATCAAGTATTTTTCGGCTTAAACCCAACAAGAAGTTCTTTATGAATTGAGCCGTTTATTTTCAAAGTGGTATAACTCCATTTCTTAATGTTTTTGTTGTTGACTGTAATAAGCTTTGTAATTTGAGGTTTTCGATTATAAAAAACAATTCGTGACTAAGTATATTTAATTAAAATACATACTATATACTGCTGGGTTTCACTTTAATTGTTGAACACTGCAACATGTTTCACCACACAGTGGCTTCATCAGGCAGATGAAATAATATATTATTTCATCTGCCTGATGAAGCCACTGTGTGGTGAAACATGTTGCAGTGTTCAACAATTAAAGTGAAACCCTCCCAACTGTGTTGTTTTATTTCAAATAGTATTATGGAGTTTCATCATGTATCCGCCTCATCAATTAAATATTTAAAACACTTAATGATTTTCAACTAATTGTGTATTTCACGACAATTGTTTCACAACGTTGTTGCTTCTTCAGGTTAAGAATTGATCTTATTCTATGTAAATGCACTGTAAACTTTAACGTTTTTTATGTATTAGTACTATATATTCCCCCTGATATACAACTAAATGAACTAGATAATTTCTTTGAGTCAATCGAACTTTTAATTTATGATAAACGAATTTTGATCGTTGGCGACTTCAATGTTCCAGCTTTTAACGATAACTTATTAGCACCAAAATGTAGAAAAGGAAATGCTTTATCTCGTTTCATCAATATGGTACACCTCAAACAATATAGCAATATTACTAACGTCAACAATAGGTTACTTGATTTAGTTCTAAGCAATTTTGACAGTAGTGTTTCCGTTGAAAGGGACGACTGTCCTCTAGTACCCGAAGATCCGCATCATCCCGCATTATCGATTTTGTTTAATGTTGAATCAAATGGAGTCAATCCGAATACTTTTCCTATCAACACAATTACCACATATGATTTTAGAAGGGCCAACTACAATAAACTTTATGATGATTTGCTAAATACAGATTGGTCTATTCTTAAATCATGCAATAATGTTAATGATGCATGCTCTAAGTTTTATAATATTTTATACAATGTTTTTGATAATTCTATACCATTACTTAAGCATACAAACAAAGCTAGATTTCCGCCATGGTTTAATCAGGAAATAAAACGATGTTTAAAAATGAAAAACTATTTTCTTCGTAAATGGAAATATTCTCGATCTCTTTACTTTCACAATGAATTTAAAAGAATGCGTAAGTTAAGTAAACAATTAATTTCTAACTCCTACACGGACTACATGCGCGTTGTTAAATCAAATATAAAAAGTAATCCGAATGATTTGTGGAAGTTCTTACATCAAATTGCGGGTACAACACGAATCCCTGGAGAGTTACATGATGGAGATATCACGTATTCCTGTCCCCATGATATTGTCTCGGCCTTTGCTAATATATTTTCAAATGTTTTTACCTCAGAAGAATTAATTGATCCCGTGAATAACATTTCTTACTGTGAGAACTTAACTGTTCCAAATATTGAAGAAGCTGATGTTCTAAAAAGTGTTAACCATCTAAAAAATTCTAAGGCTTGTGGGGATGACCGGATTCCTAGTTTCGTCATTAAGGATTGCAAACTAACATTTATTCAGCCATTGACTGTATTATTTAACCTCTCTCTACGAACAAACACATTTCCTAACGTATGGAAACATGCAATAATAAGTCCTGTCTTTAAACGTGGTGATAAATCTGATATAAAGAATTATCGACCTATCGCCATTCTTTGCAACTTTTCAAAAATTTTCGAGCACGTTGTGTATAATATTATTTATAGCCATGTAAAAAAATATATTTCACCCTATCAACATGGGTTCTTTCAAGGTCGATCAACAGTAACGAACTTAGTTAACATTTCACAACACCTATGTAAAGTTATTGATAATCGCAGTCAGGCTGACGTAATATACACGGACTTTTCACAAGCCTTTGATAAAATTAATCATCAAATATTGCTACAAAAGCTAAACAATTTCGGACTATCACCTACATTTTTATCGTTCATTAAATCATACTTGGACAATCGCAGTAATTGTGTATATTATAATGGTTATAAATCTTATTCTTTTCAAAGTTCTTCTGGGGTACCACAGGGATCTAATCTGGAACCTTTACTATTTAATGTATATATTGATGACCTTATTAGTTCTCTCTCATGTTCTGTGTTAGCATATGCTGATGATTTAAAGATATATGGTACAATCAACAATGAAACTGACTGTATTCATTTACAACGTAACCTGAATAGCATTGAAGTATGGTGTGATACTAACAAGCTTAAACTAAATATCAAAAAATGTGTAGTTGTTACATATTCCCGCAAGAAGCATGTAACTACATATAACTATATGTGCAAAGACACCATTCTCCAACGTGACAACAAAATTAAAGATCTTGGGGTTATGTTTGATTCGAACGTAACATTTGTTGACCATATTAATACCATTAGTTCTTCAGCCTTTAGAATGCTTGGTTTTATAATGCGCTCATCAAAGTACTTTCACGACATACATTTATTAAAAGTTTTATATTTTGCTTTTGTTAGGAGCAAGCTAGAATATGCCTCCATAATCTGGTACCCATATTATGTGTCTCATTCTTTAACAATCGAACGTGTGCAAAAAAGGTTTATGAAGTATTTACATTTTAAATCGACTGGTATCTATTCCGATGTAACTGTCAACTATGAGGACTTACTTGTAAAATATGAATGTATTTCTTTATATGAACGTAGAAATATTTGTAGCGGATTATTTATGTTAAAGCTGATAGATGGGTTAGTCGATTCACCCGATTTGTTATCAAAAGTAAACTTCCATATTCCACGTCTTTCGTCTCGTCAACCACCAACGTTTTTAATACCAACTGCGATCTCTAACACTCTATTAAGAGCACCTATTGTTCACATGAGCAAGAACGCGAATTCCATTTATAGTGACATTTTTATTGGCATTAAAAATATTTAAATTTTGTTTTAATAATAAGTATTTAGTTCATAACTTAGTGTTATCTCCTATTATTATTTTTATATATTTGTTATGTTATATTTAGTTATTGTAAGAATTATATTAAGTATTTGATAATTGTCCGTTTTGGATTTTTTCCGTTGGATAATAAATGGTCTTATTATTATTATTATTATTATTAAGAACTTCCCCTGTAAAAGCAACAACGTTGCGATACAATTGTCGTGAAATACACAATTAGTTGAAAAGTATTAAGTGTTTTATTTAAGGGATCATGGATTTTCAAAAATTAAGTGCCTCGACTATCTACTACAACATACTATATAGTTTGAATAATCATAACCAGAAATTGTTGTTTATGACAGAAATTCTCAAATTATGAAGATTATTTTGGTCAACAACAAAAAATTAAGAAATGGAGTTAGACCACTTTCAAAATAAACAGTTCAACTGTGAAATATCGAATGTTCAATAAAATAAAAACCTCTAGGCCCGTATTCACAGTATCGATGCAATTTGTCATCGGTGAGAAGTTGCACTGAAATGACGTCATTTTACTCCGAATGGTTGGGTAAATTCTTCACAAAATGACGTCATTTCAGTGCAACTTCTCACCGATGACAAATTGCATCGGTACTGTGAATACGAGCCCTAGAGTGCCATGATTTTATCTTTTTCTTTAATTTAAGTTGGCTACACGCTTTAGGAATTGACATATAAAACGTCAAACATAACCTCAACTCTAGTAACAGTGTTGGGAACTGAAGTAAATAGATTTTGCCTCAGGGAAGCGTAGAATATCCCTATTTTATACAGAAAATCCCTCCTAGTTTTGATTTATACAGGGAGTTTTATGTAACACCGAACATTTTCATTACGAGATTTTTTTTTAAGTATCCATAAGCACATTTTCCTCATTTTTCGATGCTCGGTTTATTAAAAGAATTTAATTTGAAGCATTAAGCGAGTGTTTTCCACTCCCAAGCTAAGCATGAAGTAAAATTTCGAGTTTAGAAAAGCCTGAAAATTTGGTTTGGTCGCGTAGCGCGAAGCGCGGAGCGGCCAAACCAAATTTTCAGGCTTTTTTAAACTCGAAATTTTACTTCATGCGCCACCGGTACAAAACACTGACATATTACGAAGTTTAAAACACACCGCTAAACTTTACATTGAATCAGTGTTTTGTACCGGTGGCGCATGAAGTAAAATTTCGAGTTTAGAAAAGCCTGAAAATTTGGTTTGGCCGCTCCGCGCTTCGCGCTACGCGACCAAACCAAATTTTCAGGCTTTTCTAAACTCGAAATTTTACTTCATGCTTAGCCTGGGAGTGGAAAACACTCGCTTAACGCTTCAAATTAAATTCTTTTAATAAACCGAGCATCGAAAAATGAGCAAAGCATGCTTATGGATACTTAAAAAAAAAAATCACGTAATGTTACATAAAACTCCCCGTATGTAGTGGAACACGAAAATCCTTTGATTTTGTAGTTTCCTCAGTTTTCAAATGAGGCAATACATTTAAAAAAAAAATCCTCTTTTATACAAATTTATCTAAAAAGGGAATTTTTCTCATACTTTCCAACACTGCTCTAATTTCTAAAATTTGTGAAATGATATAAAAGCAAAATGTGGTTAAAGTTTATTTATAAAAGTTCAGAGTTGCTAACCTACAATATTTTCTATGGCACTTGATAGGTTTTTTTTTTTAATGAACATACGATACAATTATCCCTTATGAATCCTTTTATAAATGTGCTGGTATAAGATATATTAAAAATATCACTATTAATTATCATTAATAAACTGTGTGAAGAAAAAGAGATTCATTATATGTTTTTTTTTTATATTTTTGTTAAAACAAAATTAAAAAATTGTATATTTTAAACTTTTTGCTAAATCAGTGTTTAACACGCGTGGCGCATGAAGTAAAATTTCGAGTTTAGAAAAGCCCAGAAAATTTGTCTCGGGTCGCTGCGCGACCCTCGACAAATTTTCACAGGGCTTTTCTAAACTCGAAATTTTACTTCATGCTTAGTCTGGGAGTGGAAAACACTTGTTTCATCATTAGACATTACTTTATTTGAATCCAATAATGCCCAATATGTTGTTTTTTTTGAAATATTTTTGTTGGAACAAAATTAAATTAAATCTTCTATTTGAAATTATATTTTTCAAAAATTATAATTAGTGTGCCTTGGAAAAGAAGTGGCAGATGCCATTGATTGTAAGGTTATGTCTAACTATTCAGGTTTGACGTGATACATCTACGCGTCCAAATCCAAACGATCAGGCTTTCCTAAACTCGAAATTTTACTATAATATATTCCATTTGTTTCTGGATCTCGCCTAGCCATGCTTTCGTGTTGTTATGTTGCAGTATCAACATTTACATTTTTTATTAATTGCCACTCCTGATTCCTTATTTTAACAGTGTTGCAATAATTTATGATATCATAAGTAATCCTCTTTTTAATTTTCAAGAGGTTTATTGTTTATTGTTATTATCCTTTTATATCTGAAAATTTGTAAAACAGGCAACAGTGTAAGATCACAATAGTCAGAAATTATAACCTTAAAATCGAACATCTGACAGTGACATTTAAAAACCCTGATTTAAAACACAACCAGCCCCATTTACAATACTTAAACTGTCACTTTTCCATAGCTAGGCGAGATCCAGAAACAAATGGAATATATCATACAAACAGAATTGACAGTCATGTTTGATTCCACAGCCACCCAGGACTTCAATAATTGTTGGAAACCCAGTGTACAGAACTGCGACAAAACAAAGTATGTTTCGTCGTGGATATTTTTAAACATATACAATTTTCACAAAGGAAATATTTATTTAAGTTTGTTTGTATCGTACGATTGTTTAAAACATGATTTAGAGTAGGCTTTGAATTTTAAATTAGATTGGCACTACTGACATATAGTTTACCATAACCTCAAATTTATTCCATCATTCAATTAGCATTCTAGGCAACCGCACAAAAAAAATGCCGCCTACTCTAAATCATAATTTAAACGATCACACGGTATTACCGAGACAAAATTGTCTATTCAATAATAATTTTTGTATCGTACGATTGTTTAAAACATGATTTAGAGTAGGCTTTGAATTTTAAATTTGATTGGCACTACTGACACATAGTTTACCATAACCTCAAATTTATTCTATCATTCAATTAGCATTCTAGGCAACCGCACAAAAATAATGCCGCCTACTCTAAATCATAATTTAAACGATCACACGGTATTACTGAGACAAAATTGTCTATTCAATAATAATTTTTGTATCGTACGATTGTTTAAAACATGATTTAGAGTAGGCTTTGAATTTTAAATTAGATTGGCACTACTGACACATAGTTTACCATAACCTCAAATTTATTCTATCATTCAATTAGCATTCTAGGCAACCGCACAAAAAAATTCCGCCTACTCTAAATCATAATTTAAGCGATCACACGGTATTACCGAGACAAAATTATCTATTCAATAATAATTTTTGTATTGCTTAAAATTGAAATACTTTTTTCTCACACAGAATACGATAAAATCCAAAGAAGATAAAATCCTTTTTAATAAAAACTCTCAAGCTGCATTAATGATAAATGCCGGTGTTAATCAAGCATGCAAATAAATGATAAAATCATGATGATTGATGATGTTTGCCGTTTGTGTTTTGTTTCAAAGGTTCTCAATACCTCTCTCGTTAGTTGGTTTAATCTGTGACTGACTAAACCGACTGGTCAGACAATCTAGGTTAGTCTGTAGTCCCCGTATTTCCTCCCTATAAAGAGAGAACACACTTTAGCCCATTTTAATTATTACCTTCAATCGTTCATGTGTTTCGCAGTTTCGCCCAGACGAGCTCTAACTTACTAACTAACTCGTCGTTATCGGTCCGGAGTTTTCTAAAAAAAAAAAACAAAACGAAAAAGAACAAACAAAAAGAAAACGATAAAAAAAGACAAAGGATCAAAGACACGGACCCAAATTTGCATTTGTTTCTTTCTCTCTAATGAATGTGACTGACCTTCTTTTTCGGTTTAGGCACAAGTTTGACTGTGACGTCAACTTTGATTGGTTCCTTGCGTTTGGTTGGTCGGACTGATTGCAAATCGGACCCGCTTTGGATGCCTTCCGTCCCTACCAAACACAAGTGATTAATGTTAATTAATTTTCTTTTAAAAAAAAAGTAGTTCTACCCTAAATAGCAGACTTTCTTCACGTCAATTAACGTTAAGATCAAAGATAATTTTCTGTAGTTATTGTAAACAGCAGACACACGCTATTTTAGTTAGCATAACGTTAGTTTGTAGCAGACTAAGGCCCAGTTGCACCAAAAACGTTGAACCCGATTTCAAGCTAAACTTGAGCTTAACCCATTAACGGCCGAGCAATTATAGAGTTAATTTAAAAAGTTGATTTTAGGTAAAATTCTACACTTCTTTTATTGATTTCTACAAATGACTTATTGTGATTTTTTTTTGAAATATACATAATGTATACGCTGTAAATGTAAGGCATTCGTCGATTTTGTATAAAAACGTGCAATATTAACTTTAGAACGAGTATTTCCACTCCCAGACTAAGCATGAAGTAAAATTTCGAGTTTAGAAAAGCCCCGCGTAGAAAATTTGTCGAGGGTCGCGTAGCGACCCGAGACAAATTTTCACGGGGCTTTTCTAAACTCGAAATTTTACTTCATGCGCCACGCGTATAAAACACTGAAATATTGTGAAGTTAGAAATACACTGAAAACATTTTTTTTAAAATGGGTATTAATCGAGATATTTAAATAACAAAATATTAACGTTTTTCTTTGTATATTTTCAAGTAAAGTCAAATAATATAATATATCAAAGTAACTTATTTAGTAATTTAATTAACATAAAATTAATATTGTTACGTATATGCATCAATGGCGCCTAATGGGTTAAGAAGACTGTTCCTATTGTTCTAATGTCACTTTAAACTGAACCAGTTCAACTTGTTTGGTGAAACTGGCCCTTACAACTACAGCTCTGTTAGTTACATAATCTAGTACAGCACTGAATTTATTAGTTACATGCCAACAATTGCCAATGTTACACTAGCATTATGTTAGTGTAACATTTTCGATTTTGGAGTTCGTGTAACGAATACATTTAGTGATGTACTAGTTTATGTAACGAACAGAGCTGTAGTTGTAAGGACCAGTTGCACCAAACAAATTGAATTGGTTCAACTCTGAACTGGTCGTCGTTCTCATAATGTCAGTCTATTCTGTAGTTGTAAGGACCAGTTGCACCAAACAAATTGAATTGGTTCAACTCTGAACTGGTCGACGTTCTCATAATGTCAGTCTATTCTAAACACTTAAGACTAGAAGATTATCAGGCGAATTGATGTTACTAAAACGACAGTCTGCTATTTTTTGGGTGAGTGTGTGTTTAAATTGTGTGCAGCGTTTAAGCGATCGGATCCTTACTTATGCCGTGCGCTCGACTCTTCCAGTTTCTGGGTGAGTGCATGACACTCCGAGGAGAGTTTGTCCATGAGTTGATTCTGCGATTGGATCATTCCCTCGAGTTCGGCCACCGTGGCCACTGCAACAATCATTCTTCAATCAACTCATGGAGAAACCGTCAGTCGGGGACAATTTTCCCTCTAAATTTAAAAAAAAACAAACAAACAACCGAAAGAAACTGCAAAAATTGTAGAGGGAATATTGGCCACGAAAAAGGAAATGCTCTTGCTCGCACTTACCATGTTTCGCTTCCATATCCTGGATCATCGCGCTCATTTCTTCCTTGACTTCTTTCGGTGGTGGAAGTGCTATTACATCGCTTACATGTCGCCTTTTCTCTTCTGCTAACGCTGCGTTCATGTTTATCTATTTAAATACAATTACATTAATCAAATGATGCTACAAATCGATAAATGATTGTGCATATGTAAAACATTAATCAAATGAATATGCGATAATTTATAGTTAGGATTTGAAGCAGCCGATGATAGGTAGTTTTTTCTTAAGATAGACAAGGCATGACATTAACATATCATGTAAGGTAAGAAGTACAAACAATAAAGGTTCGGTCTAGGACGTTTCATCGCCGCCGATTCATCGCCACCGATTCATCGCCGCCGTTTCATCGCCGGGCCAGTTCATCGCCGGCCGTTTCATCACCACGCCTGTTCATCGCCAATATTTTTATAAAGTAAATTTTGAAAGAAAGATCATATCTAATGATAAAATTTCAAATATTACCCAATTCTGGAAATTGTCCACTAATTTAATATTAGGTTTTATAACCAAGTAATCGTTACTCAAACTTAATAAAAATCGAATGAGAATGCTGTCATTTTTTGATATATATCATTGAGTGCAATTCAGATTAAGGTTTACTATTTGCAAGTATGGAAACACAAATTTTGACCAAAAGAGGAAAAGAAAAGTTTATCCACGGAGGACATATGTACATTTTCGACAAAAACAGTAAGTCCTGTCCTAACCTATCCTAATTTATCCTAACCTATCCTTACCTATCCTGACCCATCCAAACCTATTCTAACCTATCCTGACATATCCTATCGCAATTGGCCTGGCGATGAACTGGCCTGGCGATTAACTGGCTTGGCGATGAAACGGCCATCGATGAACTGGCCCGGCGATGAACTGGCCCGGCGATGAACTGGCCAGGCGATGAACTGGCCCGGCGATGAAACGTCCCATTCCCATAAAGGTTACTCTCCAGATCGAAATACTCCGATTTTTGAATTGTTTAGAATTGAGCCGGGTGTAGACATGTGTGGGACACACAAATGTTAGGATAGAGTTCTTTCGGAGACTTACCATTTAGCCGCAAATCGTATTTTGAGGTTATATACGTTGGTATTTTCGGGTGAATAAGCATATTACAGGTATAAATTGTACACATAATGAAATTATCTCAAAATTATGACGTAATACCCTCAGTCCCGTCTACAAACTGTAGTATTATCTTTATTTATACAGTCAAAATCACAATATTAATTTCACACTAAATGTGACGTCTACCGATGTTTATTTAAACTAATGGATATATAATTCTAGATTGATTATTATTCATGTTTAAATAATAAGTATTTTAGCTTTTAGTATAAAAAAATAGATGGCGCAAAGTGGTTTAAAATTTAAAAAAAATGTTTTTTCAATGACTGGGATTATAACATAAAAAAATAATTTTGTAATTGAAATATTCTAATTTATCTCTAACTTCTATAACAATAATTTCTAGTTGCGTTGATGGCCAACAATTTTGTTGTTACTCCACTGCTGCAACCCGAGTTGATTTTCGTAAACGGTAAATGTGAATTTATTAAAAATCAAAAGTTAAGTGTTTACCATAATTTTATACATAACTGAGTACATGGTGATTTTATAATTACAGTATATGTGATATTGTTACGAGATCAATTTACTAAAAAGTAATGGTACAATATCATAATATTCTCGTTTCCGCGTAAAGGTAGCGCCATCTACTTTTTTATATCATAAATTAAAATATTTGTAATTTTCTAATGGATCCAATTTATATATCCATTATTTCAAATAATCGTCAGCACACGTCATAGTTAGTGTAAAATGAATATCGAGATTTTGGCTGTATAAATAAAGATAATACTACAATTTGGATTATTTACGACATAATTTTGGAAATAATTTCATCATGTGTACAATTTATTCCTGTAGTGTGCTTATTTACCCAAATATACCAACCTATATAACCTCAAAATCGGAACTTAAAATACAATTTGCGGCTAAACGGTAAGTCTCCGAAAGAACTTTATCTAACATTTGTGCGTCCCACACACGCTTACTTCCAGTTCCGCTGGCAAACTCTCAAAAATCTTAGTATTCCGTTCTGGAGAAAACCCACAATAAATTCTAATATATTTGAACTCTCCTCTACATCTACAATAGTAACAGCTGTGATTAAACGAGAGAGCTGTACTACTAAGATCAATCATTGCGCAAGAAGACCGGACAAGATTTCCAAATTAAATAAACCGTAAAAAGGGAACATGTTAAAGTACTACGAACAATTACTTCTTTTTCCAAAGCGGCGATTTGTTCGGTGAGCCTAATATTCTCCCTCCTGCTGTGTATCAAATCCGCGTCGGCTCGATCCAATCGTTGCCGCAAAGACTGCATTTCCGCTTGTAATCTTGAAGACTCCTGCTTCGCCTGGCGTTCGCACCGCTCGTTCGCCATTTGCAAATTCGAGATTTGCTGCTCCAGGGCGCTCTTTTCGGCACCGCTTACTCCTATATCTGATTGTAGCGTAACTGATAAATTATACATTCATATTATTATAAATTATGTATTCGGCACTGGGTTTCACGAAAATTTAAGTCATTGATCAAAATTATATTTTGACATACAGAGAGTTTTATGTAACACCGAACATTTTGATCCAATACAAATTGACACTTATAACTTTTAGGCCGGTCGTCCACTGGAAGCGACAACACGCGGCTACGCGCTCACGCGATCCTAGCGGCAACATGCGTTTACGCGCGACAGATCCCGACGTGTGTAAATCCAATGAATCTCGTCCACTGCAAGCGTGCGCGGACATGCGGATTCTCGCGTGTAGCCGCTACTCTTGCAGCTGCCCGTTACCGCTCGTAGCGCGTGAGCGCGTAGCCGCGTGTTGTCGCTTCCAGTGGACGACCGGCCTTAAGTTATGTGTAAATTGGGTTGCCTATATGACCATTACAAATTGTAGCTAATCAATCGCAATTAATGCCTTAACTGTACATACAGGGAGTTTTTCTTTCAAGTATAAATATCCCAATTATGCCGCAAATCTTTAGATAATCGTTGTTTTTTTCTTAAAGTTTAATTTAAAACTTAAAATAGTTGTGTTCCACTCCCAGACTAAGCATGAAGTAAAATTTCGAGTTTAGAAAAGCCTGAAAATTTGGTTTGGTTGCGTAGCGCGAAGCGCGGAGCGGCCAAACCAAATTTTCAGGCTTTTCTAAACTCGAAATTTTACTTCATGCGCCACCGATACAAAACACTGACATATTACGAATTATAAAAACACACCGCTAAACTTTACATTGAATCAGTGTTTTGTACCGGTGGCGCATGAAGTAAAATTTCGAGTTTAGAAAAGCCTGAAAATTTGGTTTGGCCGCTCCGCGCTTCGCGCTACGCGACCAAACCAAATTTTCAGGCTTTTCTAAACTCGAAATTTTACTTCATGCTTAGCCTGGGAGTGGAAAACACTCGTTTAAAGCTTCAAATTGAATCCTTTTGATAAACCGAGCGTCGTAAAATATACAACGAATGCATGGAGTAACTATTATCATTATAAAATGAGACCAATCCGAACGATGATTTGGTCTCATTTTATAATGATAATAGTTACTCCACAGTAACCGATAGATTAACTTTAAAATTAATTAATAATGAAGACATTGTTCGAATTTTATCAGAAATCAAATCGAATACCGTAGGCGCTGATGAGATATCTATTACTATGATTAAACTTTGTTGTCCATTCATTGTTCCGTATATTACCCATATTATAAATTGCTGTATTGAGCAATCAACTTTCCCAGATTTATGGAAGATAGGTATAATAAAACCCATCCCTAAGACAAAGAGTCCAAATGATTTCAAAGACCTTAGGCCAATTTGTATACTACCAACACTCTCGAAAATTTTGGAACGAGTTATCAAAACACAAATAATGGAATTTCTTGAGGTTAATCACCTTCTCCCTAAGGAACAATCTGGTTTTAGACCCAATTATTCTTGTTGTACTGCATTGCTCAATGTAACTGACGATATTATCACAGCTACTGACAGAGGTTTATTAACATCAGTTATTTTACTTGATTATAGTAAGGCGTTCGACACTATAAACCACGATATATTAATTGCTAAACTCCATTATGTGGGATTTCAAAGAGAAGCAATATCTTTAATAGCGAGCTTCTTAAAAGCAAGGTCTCAAGTCGTAAAAATTGATAAGGTTATATCAGGGTCGTTAAGCGTCACCGCGGGTGTACCCCAAGGTTCCATTTTAGGCCCTATACTTTTTTGCATCTACACATCTTTCCTAACCGATGTTCTAAAGTACTGTTCGGCAAATATTTATGCGGATGATACACAGTTGTTATACTCTTTTAAACTTGAAAATACAGAGTCCGCTTGTGAGTGTATCACTTCCGGTATAGCAAAACTGGTCGAAACGTCAACTAAACATTCTTTGATAATCAATGCCTCAAAATCGACAGCTATGCTATTTGGTCCCAATAGCTTAACGCCTCTTGCAAAACCTCTTTTAAAAATTATGGTTAGTAACGACACTTTAGAATTTGTCAATTCCGTAAGGAATCTTGGCCTTACTTTCGACAAGAATCTGCGTTTTAAGCTTCACATTAATAAGTGCATTTCCCGAGCATACCTTAATCTGAAGATGATTTATTCTAATAGGAATGTCCTCTCTTTGCAAATAAAAAAAATTCTATGCGACACGTTGGTTCTGAGTCACTTTGATTTTGCGGACGTTGTTTACAATGCTTGCTTAGACTGTAATACTAAAATGCGCATACAAAAGGTTCAAAACGCGTGTTTAAGGCTCATATTTGGTATTCGAAAATATGGTCAAAATACGTGATTTGAATTGGCTAGACATGACCGAACGACGAAACCTACACTGTTGGACCCTTTATAATAAAATTATTCAGACGCGCCATTCTCCCTATCTTTATGACAGAATTGTATTTCGGTCTGACGTTCATACCATTAATGTGAGATTTAGAGGCAGGATTTCTCCACCTAAACATAAAACATCATTTTTTCTTAGATCATTTTCATTTAGTATTTACAAAATGTATAATTCCATACCCAATCTACTCAAAAATCTCACAAACAATAGTTTCAAACAAGCAATGAAAAAATATATACTATGTAATAAGTTTTCCCCATAGAATCTTAGTTTAATTATTGTCATTATAAATATATTTTTTTTTCTCTCTCTCTTAATTTCTTTTTGTTATAAAACAGTTAATTTCTAGAACGAACATTGAAATTAAAAAAAAATCTTTAATTCTTTTAGCACTCTTAAACGATATATATATATTTTTTTTTTCCTCACAGGTTAAGTGGAAGAGCAGAGATAGTTTTTTTTAAGCTATCGCTGAACTTCGCCTGTATTTTGTTTTTTGTTTACTTTGTATTTTCTTTCAATTGAATAAAGACAATTTATTATTATTATTATTATTATTATTATTATTATATACATACTTAAAGAAAATGTCTCGTTATGAAAATGTTCGGTGTTACATAAAAGTTTCTGTATATTCTAATTTTAATAAATGTCAGAAAAAAAAACTTTGGGTGATTCTAAAATCAGCTTTCGTTGGATTTGAATCTTACTGATTTTGTTCTGCATGTCCTTTTTCAATTCGTCAATCAAGGCCTGCTTTTGCGCCAGCTCTCTCCTCAAGTCCGCGTTTTCCCTCCTTTGTTTGTCGACTTCCAGTTGGAATTTGCTGCTCTGCTCCCAGTGCACGCCGAGCTCGGCGGTCAGTTGTTCGATCTGCTGGGAGTACCGTCGTTCGACAGCCGTTCTTTCATCAGCTACCCTTCGACTCTACAAAACAATATCAGTTAGAACTAGATATGGGTCGTTCGTGAATTATTCGTTTGGAAAGAACGATTCTGTATGGTGATTTGAATTAACTGATTCCGTATTTTAAGAAGAATTGATTCGTTAATGATTCATTTACTCGAGACGACTGACCGAACGATTTTGGCCGAGCGGAATCGTATTCCCGATTCGGATTTATACATGCGGTCTGAATCCCCCCGAACCGGATGACTAATTCGTTCGCTCGAATCCGCGCGCTACTTCAACTCCGCTCTGTACATTAGTGTTGTGAGTTGGCGAAAATTCGGCAGCACGTTCTCTATGACCGAAATGGCGAAATATATAGAACGGTCTGTTGGGGGAGCGCATACGAGGGTAGATTGAAAAGTTTCCGGAATGGGCAAGAGATGGGGCGTGTATCGTGAAATTGTTATGATGGTTGTCAAGGCTAACCTATTTTAGGTAAGCTGTCAAATTTTCAGACACGTGCGTCGTTCCGTTTTTGTTTACTAGGATATCTTCTGAAGCAAGTCAGGCACCTTTGGAAAAATGGAAAAAAACGAATTTCGTGCAGTCATCAAACATTTCTGGATGGATGGGAAAAAGGCGACGGAGATACGAGATATTTTGCAGGAAGTTCATGGCACATCCACACCTTCATTTTCGACTATTAGTTTCTGGGTGAGCGAGTACAAACGTGGCCGTACGAGCACCAAGGATGAACCACGCAGTGGACGTCCAAAAACGGCCACAAATGAAGAAATGGTTGACAAAGTCCATGATCTCGTGTTAGCCGATCGACGAGTGAAGTTGCACGAAATAGTAGAGACCACGGGCATCTCATATGAACGTGTGCAAAATATCGTGCACGAACATTTGGGCATGAGGAAGCTGTCGGCGCGATGGGTGCCGCGTTTGCTGACTATGGACAACAAGCGAAATCGTGTGACCACTTCGAAAGAGTGTTTGGCCTTGTTAAAGCGTAATCCAACGGATTTTTGTCGCCGATTCGTGATCGTGGACGAAACATGGATCCACCACTACACACTAGAAACCAAGCAGCAGTCGAAACAGTGGATTTCTCCAGGCGAATCTGCTCCGAAGAAGGCAAAGACTGTCCCATCGGTTGGAAAGGTCATGGCCACCGTTTTTTGGGATTCGAAAGGTGTGATACACATTGACTTTTTGCAGAAGGGAAGAACTATCACGGGACAATACTACAGCGATTTGTTGGATCAATTCAACAGCATATTGAAGGAGAAACGACCTCATTTGCAGCGGAAAAAGTGCTCTTCCACCACGACAACGCGCCGGCCCATTCATCCCGAATCGCCAATGCTAAATTGGTTGAATTGGGCTACGAGGTGGTGCCGCATCCCCCGTACTCTCCAGACCTGGCCCCGTGCGACTTCTTTTTGTTCACAAACATGAAGACTTGGCTCGGAGGCAAGCGCTTTACGTCAATAGTTGCACCACAGCTCTAGCCGACATCACAGATAGTATAATTATTTCCCAGGACCAAGGCCTTCTGACATTACTTATACTACTGGACTTCTCGAAGGCCTTCGACACCTTAAATCATAATACCCTGCTTCCTATACTATCTTACATTGGCTTCGATCAGGTATCCATTCTTTTTTTCAAAGAATACCTAAGTAACCGATCACAAATAGTAAGCTTCAAAAATAATTTGTCGAATGAGCTGGAAACTCATAGAGGTGTACCACAAGGCTCTATTTTGGGGCCGTTATTATTTCTAATTTATACTTCACAAATTTTTTCAAGTATCAACTTGAATAACTACCATCTTTTTGCAGACGATACTCAATTGTTATATACTTTTGCAGAGAAGGACACTATTGTTACGTGCGCTAAAATTAACTCAGATTTAAATAAAATCGTTACAAAATTAAATGAGCACTCTCTCCTAATAAATAATTCTAAAACTGAAGTTATTCTGTTTGGTCCAAAAAAGCGCGAGTAAGAGTATTCCCCTTACTTTCAATTAGCTTGGACAATATCAATTTTATTGACATAAACAATTGTGTTAGAAGTCTAGGAGTTTATATAGATAGTGAACTAAGATTCCACAGTCATATCTCCCGTTGTATCAATAAGGCATACGTAAACCTTAGGTTAATATACTTAAATCGGCGATGTTTATCACAAATTTTCACGGGGCTTTTCTAAACTTGAAATTTTACTTCATGCTTAGTCTGGGAGTGGAAGACACTCGTTCGTAAATTTTCGAACTATCATAAAGCTGTGTATTTATTATCAAAAAATCTTTCTCGGTTTATCGAACAAAAACAATAAAGCTGAGGTGAAAAGTGTTAAGGTAAAAGTGGATTGTTTTTTTGATGGCTACAACTTTTGTTTAAAACATTTTTTGATTGAGACATCGAAAGCCATAGTCGGTGAGTTGTTGATCTCCACTCTCCACTAGATGTTTTAATTACAAGTTCATAAACAAAACAACTGAGATAAAAAGTAATTAGCCAAAAGTTTCGTGTTGTATTTTTTTATTATCTTTTGTTTGAAACTTTTTTTGATTATGTTACTAATAAAGCAGCAATTTGTGAGTGATTATCAAATAAATATCTCCGCTAGGCTTTTTCGTATACTGATCATAAACGAAAGAGTTAAGGTGAAAAGTGTTTCGGTGAAAGTTGTGTTTTTTCATTATCTACAACTTTTGCAGGATTTTTTTTAAAACTATAAACTAATGTAATACATTGAGGAATATGTAAGCATTAAATTTATAACATTTTGAAAAGATATTGCCTAAAAATGTTTATAAATATGTTTTAAATGAGCAAATATATGCCAAAAAGGCAAATAGTATTAAAATCTATTTGAAAATTCTTCAGTCTCACAAAGACCTGAATTATTTAAAAGTTGGGGCCTCGGTGGCCGAGTGGGTAGAGACCCTGCCCATAGACCAAGAGGTCGCGGGTTCGAATCCCGTCCGGTGGAAAAATTTGTGAGTAAACAAATTATTCCATCCGGGTCCGTGGATGTAGTGTGAATGAATTGTGGCGTCCAAACGAATTGAATAAGTGGTAATTAGTTAATTAATTAGAAAAATAATACAATGGCAGATGGCTGTATGGCGAAAGCCGAGGCCAATGAAACGAAAAAAAAAAATTTAAAAATTTTTCGTTGTTACCATAATTGAAATTCGTTTAATTTTAATAAAGAAACTGAAACATCTAGTGAACCAGATATCATTAGATGTTTCGGTTTCTTTATTAAACGAATTTCAATTATGTTAACATAGGTCGCGGGTTCGAATCCCGTCCGGTGGAAAAATTTGTGAGTAACAAATTATTCCATCCGGGTCCATGGATGTAGTGTGAATGAATTGTGGCGTCCAAACGAATTGAATAAGTGGTAATTAGTTAATTAATTAATTAGAAAAATAATACAAAGGCTGTATGGCGAAAGCCGAGGCCAATGAAACGAAGAAAAAAAAATTTTAAAGTTTTTCGTTGTTACCATAATTGAAATTCGTTTAATTGTAATAAAGAAACCGAAACATCCAATGAACCAGATATCATTAGATGTTTCGATTTCTTTATTAAACGAATTTCAATTATGTTAACATAAGACATATACATTAGAAGTTATAATTTTTTTTTTTTTGGTTTGTTTGGCATAGGTATTACCATTCAGCCACTAACGTTGATTTATAATATCTATATTAACATATATTTCGACTATTTGGACGTCACAACACATTCACACACATCCATGGAACCGGAGACGAGTATTTTTCGTTAGAAAAATTACTCGCCTCCGCTGGGAATCGAACCCAGATCACCTCCGTGTCCGATTGGCGAAACCGGCGGCTCAACCGCTCGGCCACGGCGGGCCCAGAAGTTATAATTAATATTAAATAACTGAAATAAGTATTTATTTTTTAATTTATTCGTAAATATATGAATAAATTACAATGTAAGAAATAAAGTATAAAAATTAATGAGCGAGTACAATAGATTTGAAAATAAGTACTTAATTATTTTGCTAACAGTTTATGACGCGTTTTTTCTCTATTTCTTTCCAACATACATTAATAGAAGTAACTAATACATAATATATGCAGGGAGTTTTTCTTTCGAGTATACGTTTTCCAAATTCTGCCTATTTTTTTAAATCTTAAGATATTTGTTGTTTTTTAAAACAGTTCAATTTGAAGCTTTAAACGAGTGTTTTCCACTCCCAGACTAAGCATGAAGTAAAATTTCGAGTTTAGAAAAGCCCTGTGAAAATTTGTCTCGGGTCGCGCAGCGACCCGAGACAAATTTTCTGGGCTTTTCTAAACTCGAAATTTTACTTCATGCGCCACGCGTATAATACACTGATTTCAAGTGAGGTTAAAATATACATAACTTTCACAGTATTTTAGTGTTTTATATGCATAGCGCATGAAGTAAAATTTCGAGTTTAGAAAAGCCTAGAAAATTTGTCTCGGGTCGAACTATATTATCATTATTATTTTATTTTATATGTGATTCGTTTACGAACGATTCATAAAGAACGAATCGCTTTTAAGAAATGATTCGGTCGATTCGAATCACCTGAAAGATTCGAACTTCCCATATCTAGTTAGAACTAAGCAAAAAATATATTCTCATTTCGTTGATTGCTCCCACTTTTGTGTCGTTCACTCAACGCCAAGGGGGAGAAGAAGTGTAGGTTGGGTAGTGTCCGAACTAGAGGTATATCTTGCTCAATCTGGCTCTTAAAAAAGTTCGATTTTTATGCCAAAATCGTAACTAGCAATCTTTTTGTCCGATACTGTAAGGGACCTATTTTAAACTTCGATGCATTTTTCTTTGATTACTTTTCTCACTAATTATCAATAATTATCTCATTAAAATTACGCTATTTTACTCGATACTGTTGTGACAATTCTTACCTAAATAACGTAATTTTAATAAGATAATTAAGTTATCGATAACGATAGTCTTGAGATCTGGCTACGGCCCTACGGATTACGTTTTAAATAATTCACCCACTGAGCAAAAAATAAACAAATTACATTATATCAACATTGTAGCAACATTTAACGTTGTATTAATGTTGATGAAACATTACTTGAATGTGTTTGCTCAGTGGGCAGGCAAAAGAAAATAGTGGGAACAATCGATACGAGAATATCTTAGGAACAAACATTTACTTAATTGAATTTGTATTCAGTATTCCGGCACCAGGTACGTTTCGGACTTCAAGGTCCTCTTCAGTGTGGACCTTGAAGTCCGAAACGCGTCTGTGGGTACCTGGTGCCGGAATACTGAACACAAATTCAATTTTGATATTTGTTTTCTGGTTTCACAAACAGAGTTCTGCTCGCTCGTGGACGAAACAGTGACCTGTATATGCACTTTGTGCATTCGTGTCACTGACGATGCCACTATGAAGCATTAGATGGCGTTAGCTATCGAAATCATTAATAGTTTAAACATTTACTTGTTCACTGATAGCTTCACGCAGTTTCCCGTGCTGCCGTTCGAGTTCGTCCTTTAGTCTTCTGATTTCGTGTTCTGCTGCACTTTTTTCGTACTGGGCCTGCTCCGCAACGTCCAAACTTCTTTTCACTTGATCCGTCGTGTTGTGTTCTTTATCCCTGAGCAGGTTTAAAGCGGCTTGTAGTTTCGACACAGTTTCCTGAAGAATGGCTTTATCCCTGAAAAAATTGCAAACTTTTCTATTTCTTCTTTCTGTACGTCGCGTAATGCCAAGATCACAACAAAAATGCAAACTGTTATACGTAACATAAATTCCAGTAAATCTGAACAATTGATGTGGTATTACTCTTGTCAAAATAAATACCGTTGTAGAGATTCCAGTTGTTTTCTGTTCGCTTCGTAAGATTCCGAGGTTCCCCCATCTCCGCATTTCTTCCGCAACGTTTCGTTCTCCTCTTGAGCTTTCTTCAAGTCGATTTTCGTTTGCGTCAATTGCGCTTCGAGTTCCGATATTCGCGACTCGAAAACAATGGCCGGTCCTTCCAGGACTTTTTGTTTTCTGTTTCCTCTAGGTGATTTCTACAAATAATCCTCCATTTAAACATGTTTTTTTTAGTACATATACAGAGAGTTTTATGTAACACCGAACATTTTTATTCAATACAATTTGACACCTATTATTTTTAAGTTGAGTGTAAATTAGGTGCCTATATGACCATTACAAATTATAGCCAATTAATCGCAATTAATGCCTTAATTTGTAAATACAGGGAGTTTTTCTCTCAAGTATACATGTCCCAATTACAGCGCATATGCCGTAAATCTTTAGATAATCGTTGTTTTTTTTTAAAGTTCAATCCAAAATTTAAAATGAGTGTGTTCCACTCCCAGACTAAGCATGAAGTAAAATTTCGAGTTTAGAAAAGCCTGAAAATTTAGTTTGGTCGCGTAGCGCGAAGCGCGGAGCGGCCAAACCAAATTTTCAGGCTTTTCTAAACTCGAAATTTTACTTCATGCGCCACCGGTACAAAACACTGACATATTACGAAGTTTTAAACACACCGCTAAACTTTACATTGCGTCAGTGTTTTGTACCGGTGGCGCATGAAGTAAAATTTCGAGTTTAGAACAGCCTGAAAATTTGGTTTGGCCGCTCCGCGCTTCGCGCTACGCGACCAAACCAAATTTTCAGGCTGTTCTAAACTCGAAATTTTACTTCATGCTTAATCTGGGAGTGGAAAACACTCGCTTGAAGCTTAAAATTAACTTCTTTCAATAAACCGAGCATCGGGAAATGTACAACGTATGTTTATGTATACTTAAATGAAAAATTCTCGTTGTGACCATGTTCGGTGTTACATAAAACTCTCTGTATACTATATATCTTTAGCGCACACCGACAACGCAATTAACTCTTATTATTAAGATAGTAATATTATAAATAGTTTTCTAATAATTTATTAATGATATTCTGAACACAGATGCATTTTATCATCAATGTCTTTTCTCACTGAAGTGACATCATTTTTGAGAAGAAATATTCCATATATGGGGCACCTCAAGGTTTAAATCTAGGCTGTTCTTATTTATCTCGTGAAAACTCTAAAGGGATTTCCACTAAGACATCCCATTTTAATTATTTAAAAATAATATCTTTTTTATGAAATAGTGCTAAAATATTTCTTTCAAAACAAAGTACAAACTCCACGATTAGTTGTGGAAAATGAAATCTGGTAAATAGCCACTTCGGCTTCTTCTGCAAATACCTATTCTTTTGAAAAAGTTTTGTATCACATTTTCGTACAACTCTGGCTCTATTTGACCAATAACGGCGCGAATATTTTTTTTGAGCGCTTGAATTGTTTGTGGGCGATTAGCGTAGACTTTTTCCTTCACGCAGCCCCAAAGAAAAAAGTCTTCACTGTATAAGCATGCAGGCACAGTTCATATACAGAGAGTTTTATGTAACACCGAACATTTTCATAACGAGAATTTTTCTTTGAAGTATCCATATGCATACGTTGCACATTTTTCGATGCTTGGTTTATTAAAAGATTTTAATTTGAAGCTTTAAGCGAGTGTTTTCTACTCCCAGGCTAAGCATGAAGTAAAATTTCGAGTTTAGAAAAGCCTGAAAAATTGGTTTGGTCGCGTAGCGCGGAGCGGCCAAACCAAATTTTCAGGCTTTTCTAAACTCGAAATTTTACTTCATGCGCCACCGATACAAAACACTGACATATTACGAAGTATAAAACACACCGCTAAACTTTACATTAATTCAGTGTTTTGTACCGGTGGCGCATGAAGTAAAATTTCGAGTTTAGATCAACCTGAAAATTTGGTTTGGCCGCTCCGCGCTTCGCGCTACGCGACCAAACCAAATTTTCAGGCTTTTCTAAACTAAATTTTACTTCATGCTTAGCCTGGGAGTGGAAAACACTCGTTTAAAACTTTAAATTGAATCCTTTTAATAAACCGAGCGTCGGAAAATGTACAACGTATGCATATATATACTTTAAAGAAAATGTATCGTTCTAAAAATGTTCGGTATTACATAAAACTCTCTGTAGATAGTTTTAAACAGAATCAAGTGAGGATGAGATAATATTATTATTTTCTATTAAGTAGGAGACAAGGAAGTAACAATGGTTCCTCAAGGTTCATTGCTAGGGCTCATACTCTTGAATCGAGTACACGTATTTACAAATAATACTCACGCTTTTTGTAATATCGAAATCTGTTTCCGTCTCGGTTTCTGTTTCGAACTGATCAAACACCGATTTCATAACGCTATTCTTCTGTTTCTCGTGCAACGTTTCGTTTTCAGATATGACATCTTTGACTTTACCCAAAAGCGTTGAAAGTTCGTCCTGTAATTATCCTCATAACAATAAGTAAGTTTAACGATCAGCAGCGGCTGACGGCCTAATTTAAATAATTGGCAACTTACCCTGCAGAATCTAGATTCCCGCTCTAACTGCTCGATGTAGTCTTCTTGTCTCTCGATAAAAGTCATCAATTCCGGCGGTGCTTCACATTTGATTTGCTCACTGAAATATCATTATATATTGTATTCTAATTACTATTACACATAATTAATTCTTTCTCACCCTTTATCATCTGGGTTATAATGCGAAGCGGACTTTGTCGAATAATACGGGTATTTTCTGATAGGAGCCTGATGGTAATGTGGGTACCTCGATATCCTGCTGACGCCGCTTATCAATGATTGATTATCAGTTTCTTCTCCAGCGCTATCTAACTCGCCGCGAATTGGTCGTTTCACCGGTGTGTAACTCTCAGCTAAGAGTATCCTCAACCTGGACACCGCTTCTCTGTAGGCCGTGTCGGCATAATCCGGTTTTTTTCTGAATTCCATTTTGGGCATTGTTGGTTTTCTTAAATATAAATAGAATTAATTATTTTAGGTTTTACAGACCAATAGGGATTTTAAATTATTGTTGAGTTACGTGAAGGTGAACGAAGTTATTAAATAAAAGAATTGAGTCTCCTTTCTTCACAGGATTTATTTAAAAATCGCAAATGTACCCATTTTTGGACTTAATGATTACGAGGAAAGGCAATAAATTCGATTTTAACATTTTTCGAAAAATCACTCACACCTTTAACTACATTCATTCAGACTCACATTCCCCCGTACAACATAAATTAGCAGATTCATAGAGCAATTCATATCCCAATATCCGAAATAAATAGAAAAATAGAATTTAATAAAATCCGAAATATAGCAAAACAGTTAAATTACAAAGTTCATATAATCAATAAAATTATTAAAAACATACCCATAGATTTAAAATACAAAATTCAACAAAATTAACTTCAATTAAAGATAACCCGCCGAAACAATACATTAAAGTCTTTTATGTACCTAAACTCACTAACAAGATTAATAAACTTTGTAAAAATTTCAATTTAATTCCAGCTTATTATACTAATACCAAACTAAAGAAACAAAATCAAAATCTCGGAAACACGTTTGACAATAAAAGCTACTTCTCTTTATCTGGCATTTATTCAATAGAGTGCTGCAATTGTGATAAAATTTATGTTGGACAAACTCAACGCAATTTGCAGACCAGGTTTAAAGAACATACCTTACACATCAAAAACTTTAATGCAGATAAATCAGCGTTAGCTTACCACGCCATCGAATCAGGTCACAAATTTTTAATAGATAAAATGAAATTATTAAAATTCTCCAGTAATTACCGGCTTAATACCTTGGAGGCAATAGAAATGAAAAAAGCGGAAAACAGGCTATTAAACTTTGATTTAAGCCCATTAGTAAATCCTTTTCTAGAATTGATTCCAACGCTCTAATCCCAGTCACCCGAAACATTGTAATTATAATCCGAATCTGTATCCATGGTATAAATTTTTCCGTTTGTTTTTGTAAATAGTTAAGCATTGATAATGGTCACATCGTGACCGAAATGTACATTTGCGATTTTTAAATAAATCCTGTAAAGAAAGGAGACTCAATTCTTTTATTTAATAAATAGGTATTTTATTAAACTATGCCAAAGTCTATCAAAGTACACGGATTATTACCGAGATAAATAAGAGCGGCTCAAGATCGGAACCTTGAGGTACCACAGATATGGCTATGGTTGTATCAGTTGTAGTGTACTAAGTTACTTCTGGTAATGAAAGATATATATAAGATTTGTATATCTGTATGTGGGAGATAAAATACACCGCAGTCGCATTTTTTAAAGTTTACAGTGTTATTTACCTCTCGATAGACGATAGAGTAATTTTGAAAAAAAATTGACTTCGTGTAGTTTACCTCCCACGAACAGATATACACACAGATTTGCTTCGAGCATTTGATTAAGTTGTTGATGATGATGATGATGATGATGAACCTGAAGGACCTGGAAAAAACTTCACCTGACAAGATCCTTGACTTCATCAAGAAGATGGACTTGGAAGGTGAGCTGTAAGGTCGGATGTTCGACCTTAATTGTGAGCCACAATAGATTCTTGCGGTCGCAGTGGAGGGTAGCATAACTACCCACTCACTTTCAATAGAATAGAATAGTTGATGATGTGCTTTTGTTAAATAAAATAAGTTACATCAAGATGTTTTGTAAAAACAGTTTTCGAATGTTTACTGTGGACTGTGTTATTGATAAAATGCGTCGGTGTTCAGAATATTACCGATAAATTATTATTAAAATGAATAAATGAACCTTTTGGTGTCATTAGAGATTCACAAAGCAAAACTGAATCCGGTAATCCTGCTAATAAACGACCAGACCGAGCTTGTGTGCACTCCTCTTTTTGACGCATTTTTACCTGATAGATAATTTTAACTATACATACATGATCCCAATGTTAGTTTCGGTACTTTAGTTTCAGAATGACTCGCTGACGAGTCGAAACTAGTCACAATTTAAAATAAAAAAGTAATCAGTGTTAATTATTTAAATATTAAAATTAATATCGCAATAATGAGAGTTTATTGCGTAGTCGATGTTAGCTAAATTATATTATTTTTTTATTATTATGTTTATAAACTTGTGTTATTTGAGATAGTATAATATAGAAATATGAATTACACTTACTCATGATAATATTGAGACCAATACCGTGGAAACATGTTGCTCGCTGGACAAAGTCTTTTAGAGTGGTGGTCATCGTGCAACTTGTGGTGAAAATGACCGCAATCATAGAGGATCGATATTTTTCCGTACATACGGTCTATTTACGTATGACTCAATACTAGCTACTAGCGCACTTGATTCAATGTTTATCTTTAATGTTTTACATTAGGGGGGTGCACACACGCAATGTGGCAGGTAGTCGCAATCAAAGAAAACTGCGGTTCATTTATTTTTAATGGCTTGTGCCAGCGACACACGCACAAATTTAATAAATATCTCGTCTTTTCGTATAATCAATAGTTTCGTAGACTTGTGCAAACAAACCAAGGTTATCGTCGTGTAATTTATTGTGGGTACAATTAATTAAATTTAACCCTTCAAGTGCCATTGGTGCAATAGTTGTTTTAATTTAAAAAAATAATGATGTGTCCATGAGGAGGAGAGCTGTAGGTGAGGATAAGCGCTTCGTTATTTTGCATGCCGGTCAGATTACAGGTTTCGTGGAGAATGCTTCCCTTATTTACGCAACAACTTCAAAACTTGCAGACTGGCATGGTGAAATGAATGGCGATGTATTTATGAAGTGGGTTAAGCAGAAACTTGTCCCAAATTTAGAAGAGCCGTCACTTACAGTTATGGATAATGCACCTTACCACAGCGTATTGGTAGAAAAGCAGCCCAAAACTTCTTGCACAAATCACACATTGGCTACAAGATAGCAATGAACCTGTGGAAGGTAACAAGTTCAAGACGAAACTGTTAGCTCTAGCCAAACGATATACTAGACCTAACAGAGATGTGGTAGACGAATATCTGCTCGAACATGGCCATGAAGTATTGCGATATAGTGGGAATCACTTCGAATTTAACGCCATAGAACTAACATGGGCACAAGCAAAACAATATTATGATGCTCATATAGGTGAAGAAGGATATGGAGACAACGAAGTGTTGGTCATGTGGCACAAATCCTTAGAAAAATGTACTCCGGAAAAGTACACAGAATCAATTATCCACAGATGGTACATCAGCCAAAACGTTCTGGATAATGTGCCAAAATGTATTATTCATATTGGGGATGGGAGTAGTTCAGACGATGATGAAACAGACATTGATAATGATTTATTCAACTTCCACCCAATTACAGGGTGTTGATTCGATCAAGTATACGTAGGGATTTATCATTTATGCATTTTTCTGCTTCTCGGGTCATTTTAGAGGAAAGGTCGCTATTTGGTTAAAATCCAACGTCGTTAACTATTTGTAATCGTGGTTTCAAAACGAGATAATTTAAAATAAATAGCCTCATGAACACCCACACAAACAAGATTTCTATCGCGTCCATTTCAAAAATTTTGAATGAAGAATCATAGTTTTTGAGATAGACGCGATAAAAGTATATAAAACTCAACTTATGTTTTGACTCTTACACGTCTGGAGCAATCTCAAGTAAATATCAACATGAAGGCGCCAAGCTCTAACTTTGCCAAGGGCGCCACTAATTTATTATTTTTATCTCACAGCCATTGTTTCGCCACGATGTCCCACTAAGCAAACACATTTAAGTAATGTTTCATTAACATTAAAACAACGATTAATGTTGATTAAACGTTATTTGGTTGTTTCTTACTCAGCTTTTTCATGCAAAGAAAAATACACTATTTCTTGACCTGAATAAGAATTTGATAGCAAATTGGTAACAAACACCACAACCACAACCACTACGAGATTCTAATCTAGGCCTAGAACCTTGTGGTACTACTGTTGTACTTGTACGAAAAATGTGATTTTCTTTTTACAACAGACAATAATGTTTTCTGGGGGGGATATTTATATCTTATACCAAGTCAGGTTTGTACTTTTTAGGTGTATTTTTTCTACCGGTAACAATTGATTGCTGGTAACAGCTGCGGTGTCCGAGCGGTTAAGGAGATGGACTTGAAATCCATTGGGCTCTGCCCGCACAGGTTCGAATCCTGTCCGCAGCGTTTATTTTTAAATTAAATGTAAACAAACATTCAACAATTAATACTATAAAAAATAATTTGACGAATAAAGCACTAATAACCTTTCTTCACACGTTTATTTGAATTACCTTTCGGACACAAAGTGGCCATTATCAATGGATTAACACTGACAGTGTTAAAAATTAACTGATTAACTGACAGTGTTAATCCATTGATAATGGTCACTTTGTATCCGAAATGTATGTACATTTGGTAATTCAAATAAACGTATGAAGAAAGGTTATTCACGCTTTATTCGTCAATTAATTTGATCTTCACGTAACTCAATCAATCAATCCAATCACCTAAAAACTAATCACAAACATAATCTGCGTAATAATCATGGTTGTCTGTGTTATAATCAGAGCTGGGACGAATCCTGGTAAAAAGGATTCGAATCACGAATCCGAATTACCTAATATGATTCGAATCACGAATACTTGAATAAAGGATTCGTAAGAGATAAATATAATTCGAATCAAAGATCAAATCCTGTTTTTTCGAATCACGAATACAAATCCTTTAAGAATAAATTTAATTTTATAATTTTGTGCAACCATTAATATATAAATACCGTTACCAATTGTTTAAACAAAAATATTCAAAACCTAATTATTTATTATTAACACTGAACATCGTTGATAACAGACTAAATATCTGATTCCTTGTTACTCTCATTAAAGATGTATTTGTGTGTTTTTGAACTTCACTTCAAATCAGTGTTTTGTACGCGTGGCGCATGAAGTAAAATTTCGAGTTTAGAAAAGCCCAGAAAATTTGTCTCGGGTCGCTGCGCGACCCTCGACAAATTTTCACGGGGCTTTTCTAAACTCGAAATTTTACTTCATGCTTAGTCTGGGAGTGGAAAACACTCGTTTAAAGCTTCAAATTGAACTCTTTTAAAAACCAACGAATGTCGGAAAATTTACAGCTTATGCATATGTTTACCTAAAACTCAAAATTTTACTTCATCCTTAGCCTGGGAGTGAAAACACCCACTCAAAACTTCAAATTGAACTCTATTATAAAATCGATGATTGCCTGAAAATTACGTAAATAAAAAATTCACTGAATATCATTATACCTGGGAAAGTCAGAGAAAAGTCAAGGAATTATATTCAAGTTGACCAAATCAAATAATATAAAACAAAATTTTGAAAAATAAATTATTATCTCTAAGAACATTTTCAGTAATTTAATGTTCTTATCAAAGCATTCAGTTTGAAGTTTCGAACGAGCGTTTCCACTCCCAGACTAAGCATGAAGTAAAATTTCGAGTTTAGAAAAGCCCCGTGAAAATTTGTCGAGGGTCGCGCAGCGACCCGAGACAAATTTTCTGGGCTTTTCTAAACTCGAAATTTTACTTCATGCGCCACGCGTATAAAACAGTGATTTAACAAGTTAATCTTCACAATTAATTCGAATTGTGTTTGACGATTTAAAACCTTTTGTAAGTATTCGAATCCTTTGGATTCGAATACGAATCCTCTTAAAAAAATGTAACGAATCCAGTTGAATTAAAGTATTCGAATGCCTCTTTTGAATCCACTAAAAGGATTCGAATCCTGAATGATTCGAATCCTGCCCAGCTCTGGTTCTAATAATCTGGGAATACTTTTTTGCGTATCTTTAATTTGGTATTCTATAGACATGGCCAAACCACCCTTACCTCTGCACCCTAATTGCGCATTGATATTCTTTATTTATTTCTCAATTTGTTCTTCTTGGTAAGAATATAACTGTGTTTAATTACGATTGAACTTTATTTACGGATTAATGAATTAAATAAAATCTCTATTGTATTAATTTACCTACTTATGATTGAATTAATGTGTGTTGAAAAGTGTGCACTAATAAATTTTGTTTTAGTGTTGTTATTATGTTGAAACAAATATTTTGTTTACTGAAGGTGAGTTCAATTTTTCTAAAAAAAAAGTAAAGAAACGTAAGAATTAATAATCAAATATTTTAATAATCACTTGAAATTATTAATTTCGTCTTCTTGACTTTAATTTTTTTGTAATAAGATTTTTTGTGTACATAACAAGCTATTTGAGGTTAGATGTTCTGTTATAATGGAAGCTAACCTCAAACATGTTAAGTTATTTAAATTAAAAAACACTTGGTATTGGGCTCGTTTATCAGTGACAACAGTTGGGAGTTTACTGCCAACTGTTGGGGAATTCTCTGATGACCGGATTGTTAATCGTGAATGTATTCGGGATTTTTGCAATCGTACGAAATAGACTGACCGGAATACCGTTCATTAGATACCAACATTTATCACAAACAAATCCAACCATGTTGAATGTTGAACATTTTGATGAACGGGCCCATTGTTTCATAAATTAATAACCTTAAACATTGTTCCTACCAAATTTGTTCATCAATTTAAAATATCAAGCCAGTTGTTTAATTATGGCTTATATTAAGCCTGGTTTAAATTGCATTGCAAGTTTCAGGTCCCCTTGCAAGAACTGAAAAAGGCCCCTTCTCCCGAAAGATGCTTTCAAATATTACACCAAAGAAAAGGTAAGATATTTTTTAAGAGATTACGAATAAATTTAATCTAAACACAAGCACATGAAACGGTAAAAATAACTTATAACTAATAAGTGAAAATAAAACTGCAAAAAGTCTAATGCCCGTTGGCACCCAAGTCGATTAACTTAATCAGTGATTAGTACTTTTTAATGTTGATTAAACATTACTTAAATGGATTTGCTCAGTGGGCAACTAACCCACTGAACAAAAAGCAGTTTTAAATAACATCATCATATAACCTTGTTTTAATATTGATAATACGAAGGGTGATCAAAAACTAAGGTTACACAGCCTGCAATGAAACGTGTACATTTTGTAACCTTACTTTTGGATCACCCCTCGTACCTTACTTAAATATGTTTCCTCTGGGAAGATAAGTTTTAAAGATGCTAACAGATTTGATTTAAAAAAATAATCAAGAGGAAAACTTACTTGCTTTTCTTCTTTTTATCGAAAACGCAAGATCCGGCTGGTTTACCGTATCCCCTCGTGTTCGTGTAGATGTTCTTCAGGGCGCCCAGTCTAGGTCTGGCCAAGAACGCGGTGGAGCCCCCCAGTTTGTGCTTCCTGGGTGTACCCATGGTGCCACAGTACATGGTGAGAATGATCGCGGGGACGAAACGCCGATGCCTTTTATAACTTTCCACAAACCGATCGTTTCTTGTTTATAGCAACGTGAATTTTCCTCCCAGGGGGGGTTTGCATGTTTTTACACATTATCAACTTTTGTAAAACTTCGTTAACTACGTGGTTTTTTATAGTTTTGCAACGTTGATTGGGTATTATTTTTAATGTAGGTAGGATTCATGTATGTGTATGTAATTAAATTAAATTTTACGTTGTGAGATTATTAATGCAGTTTCTTATTCTTTGATACTTATTTTATTTTTGTATTCAAAAATTATGATGTGTCAATCATATTACTTCCCCAGCAAGTAGATCCATTCAACACTTCTGTATGGGCTATTCGCAAATTATTTCTATCTTTTGTGAGATCGAAATTAGAGTATTGCGCCGCTGTATGGTCTCCTACGTTCAGCACGCATATAAATAAAATTGAAAGATTACAAAAATTTTTTGTAAAGTACCTTTATTTCAAGCAGTCCTCAGTATATCCGGATAGTAATGTCATAGAATACAATATGCTTTTAGAAATGTTCAATTTGCAACATCTGTCAATCAGAAGAAACATAATACTACTTAAAACTATTTACAACTTATTACATAACGAGATTAATGATCCAAATCTGCTTGAATTAATAAATATTTATGTTCCGCGTTATAATAATAGAAATGCGTTAATGTTCTTTTGTAATCGCAGTCGAACGAATTTATATTTTAATTCACCACTAAATAAAATGATGCGATTATACAACACTGTTCGCAACTCAGCCGATATTTTTGATCACAGTATTGTAAAATTTATAAGAGATATTATGCCTCATTTATAATCCTCGTATGTGTTGTCTACTTTTGTTAATTGTGCAAAACTAGTAAATTTAAACTTTAGTTAAGTGTCATGTGTTGTACATGGAAATGTTCCCTGTAATTGGATGTACTACTGTTGGGAAATAAAAGAGTTATTATTATTATTATTATTATTATTATTATTATTATTATCACCAACTTCGTTTAAGCAAATCGAAAACAGGCATAAAATACCACTGCATAAGGTTTTACAACTCACTTCCTGATCACATTAGAGATCAGCTAATAACAGAGATGGGACGAATCCTCGTGAAAAGGATTCCAATCAAGAATCCGAATCACCTTATATGATTCGAATCACGAATACTCGAATAAAGGATTCGTAAGAGATAAATATGATTCGAATCCTGTTTTTTTTTAATCACGAATACAAATCCTTTAAGAATAAATTTGCTGTTATTATTTGTTTACAACCATTACCATATAAATATCGTTATGAGTTGTTTTAACAAAAATATTCAAAACCTAGTTATTTTTTATTAACACTGGACATCGTTGATAACAGACTAAATATCTGTGTTACTCTGATTAAAGATGTATTTGTGTGTTTTTGAATTTCACTTCATATCAGTGTCTTGTACGCGTGGCGCATGAAGTAAAATTTCGAGTTTAGAAAAGCCCCGTGAAAATTTGTCTCGGGTCGCTACGCGACCCTCGACAAATTTTCTACGCGGGGCTTTTCTAAACTCGAAATTTTACTTCATGCTTAGTCTGGGAGTGGACAACACTTGTTCTTAGAAGTTTCAAATTGAAGGATTACCCTAGATTACTAAGTTTATTACCATTTTACAAAGGCTACAGCTCGAAGGACCAATCATGGTCTTCGGAGACCGAAGGACTACAGGGAATCGAAGTTTCTTTACAAGAAAACAACGAATATCTGAAGGTTTACAGCATGGATAGGAAAGAAAACATCCAATAAATAAAAAATATCGAAGTTGGGTTGGATTTCAGTGCGTTTTTAACTTCACTTTAAATCAGTGTTTTATACGCGTGGCGCATGAAGTAAAATTTCGAGTTTAGAAAAGCCCCGTGAAAATTTGTCTCGGGTCGCTGCGCGACCCTCGACAAATTTTCTACGCGGGGCTTTTCTAAACTCGAAATTTTACTTCATGCTTAGTCTGGGAGTGGAAACACTCGTTCAAAACTTCAAATTGAACTCTATTATAAAATCGACGAATGCCTAAAAATTAAGTAAATAGAAAATTGACCGACTATCATTAAAACCGGGAAAATCAGAGAAGTCATGGTATTTTATTCAAATTGACCAAAGCACTAACAAAAAAGCCATATGATTTTATTATATTAGTCAAGATCAACGGGTATCATAAAAATTACAGAACACGTAAAAATTTATAAAACCAACTTAAATATTGACAAAAACAATGAAAACAATTTAACAAACTAGGGGTTTCCCACAGAAGAAAGTTATATATTAGAAGGTCAGGGAAAAAAATCTTGAATCAGGGAAATGTCGGAAAACTTTAGCATTTCATATTGTGGATACCATGTCAGTTTTACTTCAAATAATGTTTAACAAAATTTTGATAACTAGATTATTATCTTTAAAAACATTTTCAGTCATTTAATGTTCTTATCAAAGCAATCAGTTTGGAGTTTCGAACGAGCGTTTTCATTCCCAGACTAAGCATGAAGTAAAATTTCGAGTTTAGAAAAGCCCCGCCTAGAAAATTTTCTAGGCGGGGCTTTTTTAAACTCGAAATTTTACTTCATGCGCCACGTGTGTAAAACACTGATTTTAAATGAAGTAAAAAATGCACTGAAAACCAACCCAACTTCGATATTTTTTTTAAATTGGATGTCTTCTTTCCTATCCATGCTGTAAACCTTCAGATATTCGTTGTTTTCTTGTAAAAAAACTTCGATTCCCTGTAGCCCTTCAGTCTCCGAAGACCATGATTGGTCCTTCGAGCTGTAGCCTTTGTAAAAAGGTAATAAACTTAGTAATCTAGAGTGATCATTCAATTTGAAACTTCTAAGAACGAGTGTTGTCCACTCCCAGACTAAGCATGAAGTAAAATTTCGAGTTTAGAAAAGCCCCGCGTAGAAAATTTGTCGAGGTTCGCGCAGCGAACCGAGACAAATTTTCACGGGGCTTTTCTAAACTCGAAATTTTACTTCATGCGCAACGCGTATTAAACAGTGATTTTACTAGAAATTTAAAAAAAAGACAAAACAAATTTTTCATCTTAATCCTCACAATGAATTCGAATTAATTTTGACAATTCAAATCCTTTTGTAAGTATTCGAATCCCTTTGTAAGTATTCGAATCCTTTTATAAATATTCGAATCCTTCTATGAGGATTCGAATCACCTGCATTTGGATTCGAATACGAATCCTCTTAAAAAATGTAACGAATCCGGATCACGAATCCAGTTGAAGTAAAGTATTCGAATGCCTCTTTTGAATCCTCTAAAACAGTGGTCTCCAAACTACGGCCCGCGCGCCAAATCCGGCCCGCGACTTGCATGAATCCGGCCCGCGATTGTTTGTATTTTTTTTGTAAATGTCATATTTTGAAATATGGTAACAATTGTTCCTTAAATTTTTCATAATTTTATAAAATGAATCGGATTTTGGCCGACTTTATTATGTAGAATTGTATTTGTGGCCCGCGAAAAAGATAGTTTGGAGACCCAAGCTCTAAAAGGATTCGAATCCTGAATGAATCGAATCCTGCCCAGCTCTGGCTATTAAATAAATTCAAAGTAATCATTAAAAATGATTTGATTGAAATGCTTTTTACAGTTGGGAAAAATATTTGGAAAATTTTAGATGTTAATTTTAACTTTTAATTTCGGATTCTTATTTATTTTTTTATCGATTTTGACCTAACACATTTTATTTATATAAAAAGTTTATTGCATTTTTTACGTTTTGTGTTTATTTGTAATGTAATTCGTCATCGTTATTATTTATTTATTTATTACATTTTATTATTTATTTCGCCATGACTCTTAGATGTTCTTTTGTACATATTTACAATAATTTTAATGTAAATATTGACTGTGATAACTAGAGCTGGGATTTCTAAGCACAAAAAAATTGAAAAAAAGCACCAATTATTGCAAAAAAGCATAATAAATAAATTGATTGTGAGAAGATCAAATTAATTTGACGAATAAAGCACACTTTTATTTGAATTACCAAATGTACATTTCGGACACAAAGTGACCATTTGTTAATCCATTGATAATGGTCACTTTGTGTCCGAAGTGTAATTCAAATAAAGTGTGAAGAAAGGTTATTAGTGCTTTATTCGTCAAATTAAAAAGCATTATGTTATACAAACAAATCATTATTTTATGCAAAAAGCATTATTTAAAGCAAAAAAAGGATGGTTTTAGATATACAAGAAGCCTTAAAGATGTTCAAAATTGTAGAAAAATGCACACAACGATTAAAATCACTTTAAATTTTAAAATAAAACAGGCTTTATTTTGGTCATTTGTTAGAATCCTCTTTTGTTGTTAGGGCTTCTTGAGTGTATCGAACAAAACATAAATATGTAAATAACTTTCTTATTTGTTATTCTTTGTAATGTTTTACAACTTTCTGGTTAAGAATAATCTTCTTTATCAATCGGTATTAAAATGTACAGGGTGTTTGCTGAATTCACTGGGAAGTTTTCGCGAATGGCCCAAAGCTCCTTTTCTAATTAAATTTGAAATCGCTAAGGAATTATGAAATTAAACAGAAGTTTGGGGATTAAGTAATTATTATTTTTAATTATAAATTTTCTTGGTGTAATAAATGCGTGGGCGTGGGTATAGTGGAGCACTTAATTTTGCCTGAATAGAACAAAACAAATTTTTAGGCTTTTCGAAACTCTAAATTTTACTTCATGCGCGTAGTGTGTATTATACGCGTGATAATACACTGATTTTAAGTTAAGTTTAATTAAATTTTATAAAGTTATAAATTAAATAATATAAGTTAAAAAGAAATAATTGAAGTTGGGCAAAAGTCAAAGCAACGAAGGCCAGGCAAAAGCCATAAAAAAATCCAGATTAGCGGAAATTTCTCATAATTATGAGAAATTTCCGCTAATCTGGATTTTTGTATGGCTTTTGCCTGGCCTTCGTTGCTTTGACTTTTACCCAACATCAATTATTTCCTTTTAACTTATATTATTTAATTTATAACTTATTTCGTAAGTTGTATTAAAATCTATTGGACGGCACAACACATTCACACCACACCCAGGGACACGACGAGTTATTATTTTTAAATAACAACTCCCCGTGCACGGGAATCGAACCCGGTCTGTGGCTCGCCGAACGATTTACCGTCCGGCGACATTTACCGCCTGACCAGGTTGATCTAGTGCTATTTTGTAAAGAACCATTCGTGTATAAATACCTGTACCATACCGTAATTTAATATAAAAAATAAAAAATAAAGACCTTTATTGGCATAATACTCTATTACATCTATATCTACACTAATCACTGCCCCCTCTCTTCCTTCTGCTTTCCCTCTCGTCCCCTAACTTCTCCAGCGTCCTTACCCCGGCCCCATCCTCTCTCATCCATTCCGTCACTCTTCTATTCCCTCTTATTCCCACCTATTCCTCCTTCACCCCCTTGCACTCCTCTGCCAGATGGCTCCACGTATCCCTCCCCCGTTCACACATTACACACCTCCCATACTCTTCCCCCATCCACACCTTCCTTCCTCTCTCCTCCGACCCACACCTCGCCCTCGCCAGCACCACCCTTTCCTCCCTACTCCATCCCCCCTCCATCAAATACCTCGGCATTCTCCCATGTACCTGCCACCTCCTATAGTTTAATATACTATGTTTGATAATGGAAAGTTGAGTTGGAAAAACTGAAGTCACGAAAATAAAAATATTGAATTATACAAACAAAGTTAAAGTGTTTAATTTTATTGGAGTTTAATTGTTCACAATATTTCAGTGTTTTCGGTGTATTTTACTTTATGCGTCTCGCGTATAAAACACTGATTTCAAGTCAAGTTCACTTGTTCGTAATAAAGAAAAAAAAAAAGACCAGAAATTATGATTTAAAGCTTTTCTAAATGAAAGAAAACTAATATACGCTTTTTTAAGATTTCAGTTTGAAGCTTAAAACGAGTGTTTTCCACTCCCAGACTAAGCATGAAGTAAAATTTCGAGTTTAGAAAAGCCTGAAAATTTGGTTTGGTCGCGTAGCGCGGAGTGGCCAAACCAAATTTTCAGGCTTTTCTAAACTCGAAATTTTACTTCATGCGCCACGCGTATTAAACACTGAAAGCACTGAAATATTGTGAACAAGTGAGCTTCGCGCTACGCGACCAAACCAAATTTTCAGGCTTTTTTAAACTCTAAATTTTACTTCATGCTTAGTCTGGGAGTGGAAAACACTCATTTAAACTTTAAATTGACCTCTTTTAAGAAAACAACGAATATTTAAAAATCTACAACACGTAATTCGGATATGTATACTCAAAAGAAAAAAATCACCAGAAATTATGATTTAAAGCTTTTCTAAAAGAAAGAACTTTAATAAACGCTTTTTTTAAGAGTTCAATTTGAAGCTTAAAACGGGTGTTTTCCACTCCCAGATTAAGCATGAAGTAAAATTTCGAGTTTAGAAAAGCCTGCAAATTTGGTTTGGTCGCGTAGCGCGAAGCGGCCAAACCAAATTTTCAGGGTTTTCTAAACTCGAAATTTTACTTCATGCGCCACGCGTATTAAACACTGAAAGCACTGAAATATTGTGAACAAGTGAACTTCACTTGAAATCAGTGTCTTGTACGCGTGGCGCATGAAGTAAAATTTCGAGTTTAGAAAAACCTGAAAATTTGGTTTGGCCGCACCGCGCTTCGCGCTACGCGACCAAACCAAATTTTCAGGCTTTTCTAAACTCGAAATTTTACTTCATGCTTAATCTGGGAGTGTAAAACACTCGTTTAAGCTCAAATTGAACTATTAAAAAAAACCTATGCATATGTATACTTGAAACATAAACTCCCTGTGTATGTTTACACGTATATATTATATTTTCTTATTATCTTAAAAATACGACGTTAAATTGTTTCTTTAATTTGATCAGTGTGATGTTATTAAACTTCCTACTACTTTGCTCTTTTTTTTGTTATATATTTTTTTAGACGAAATAAAGATTATTATTATTATCATTTAACCGACTCTGTAACTCAAATAATAACAAAGTTAGCAATGGTGGGCACTTAATTCCAAACATCCTGCCCCTGTATGCATGGGCGCCCGCAGAATATTTTTTAGGAGGGGGCAAAATATAATAATCATGAAAGCAGTTAATGGGGGTAGACTTAAACAATTAAATAATATCGAAACAAATAGACATGTATTGCTTTTAGATTAAAACAAAATAGCTCCACCTATGCTAACCACCTTTTAGAAGAGAATCACACTTTTGGTGAAGATGTACTTTCAGTAATCCATTTTGCCGAAAAAGGTCGTAAAGTGGATTTACTGAAAGCACTAGAAGTGCAAAAGGCCCGAATTAATCCCGGAATTTCCCTTCTTAACGACTAGGTTGACCTAATATACACCCCTCTCTTCAAAGCCGTATAAATAGTTTGTAACATGTAATTTTTATTTACTTTTAGTTTGATAATGACTACTAGATAGTCGAAACTATAGTTACTCATTAAGTGTAAAATACAGTGGTTAAACAAAGTAAAAAGTGTTTTTTTTTACAAGTGTATTTAAGATGTACCACAAAGTGAACGCCTACAACACAAAACAGTTAATGAATTTGATTTATTTCTACGTGACAGTAAAACGCATTCTTTCCTCTAGCGATCCCTGAAAATTTCATGAAAATCGGGTTTTAGTATTTTTACATTTTTTTAAATACGGATTTTAACCGTGTTTTAAACATATTATATTTTTAACACTTTTTAAACGTATTTTAAACGCTGTTTCGATGAAAAAAACACGTTTTGTAAAAAAAATGTTTGTTTTAATTAAAATGAAAAAAACGTGTTTTTGACAGCCCTGGTAAATACCACTTTTTGTGTTAACTATTAGTATTTACAAGAATAATCAATCTTCGCTCATATACAATGTGTAATTTGATTGAAACCCCCAGCTTTATAGTAATATTTTTTTATGTTTTGTTCGCCTGCGACGGCACCGACCGCAAATCTCGGTGCAATGCGGTGCTAAGCGTGTTCGAGGGCAAGTATTCGGTGTTTTATCCGATTCAGGACGTATCTGCTGTTCCCTCTTCCACCCCACGGCACGTAATTTATAGTCGGTGCATCACGCACACTTTCCGTTGGATATAAATACACGGCAGACAAAAGAAATGGTGAATGCGCCGGGTAGCTATTTAGACAGTTGGGACATTTTTTGTGACTTAATTACTTATAACAGTTGAGATAAATCGGCATCTGCAGCTGACAGTAAAAAAATATATGGTAAGACATAAAAAAAAAAATCGAAATGTTAAATTTTACTGTGTAAAAGCTGCCCCGTTAAGTTAAAAACAAAAATATTACCATTAATCGACAGTGGATCTTAGCATTTGTCAATAGTGATAATTAACATTAGTTGACATTTAGTTTATAATGACAAATGACTGTCAAGTTGGGGGGCGCCACTTAAATGTTTGGCCCCAGGCGCAAGTTTTCCTTACTGCGGCGCTCTCTCAAATAAAATGGAAGGTCAGTCGAGAAGCGTCCATGTCTGACCCCAGATGGGTCACTTTTTAGATGGGCCTAAAAACGAGTCCTGGCAAACCCTACCGAAATCCGAGACACGCGGATAAGGATGCATACATTGTGTACCTCGGTGAGGGACTGCAGGATATAAATACGCAGTACCCTAAGGACTGCGCCAGCCTAGACCTCCTTGCCGAGGAAGTGCAGGCAAAGATAATTAGGGCTTACAAATTGTCATGCGCACTTAAAAGGAGGTCGGAGACAGGAAGAGCTATCTTATGGTGGACTCAACTCCCTCAAAGATGAGGCCAGGAAAGCAGCTCAACGCTCTAAACAGAGCTCTGACTAGGCTTTTTACAAGGCCCGCCTTAAAGAGTACAAAAAACTCATAAGGCAATGTCAAAGAGCATCATGGCGCGCTTTCTGTGAAAGCATCGAAAGCACGCAAGAGGTTAGCAGACTCAAGAAGGCTCTATCACAAGACCACCAACAATCTGTGAGAGTCCTGCGAAAGGAGGACGGCGATATGGCCGACGACTTCCTAGAGAGTCTGAAACTGTTGCTCAAGACACTTCCCTGGCTGCACCATACTTTCTAAGCAAGCCAGGGGGAAACCGGAATCACTTTAGGAACAACGGAAGATTGGGAGCTAGCCCATGAAGTGATAAATGAAGAAAACACCCTAAAGGCAATAAACAGCTTTTCCGCCTTTAAAGCACCCAGACCAGACATTTTTCCTGTCCTGCTAGTGGGGATGGGAAATACTGCTTGAGCTCGTAGTGATGCTGTTCCGATCCAGTCTGGCGCTGGGTTATGTCCCAAGCTAGGGTAGTATTCATACCGAAACCTGGCAGAGCTGACTACACTGCTCCCAAGGCATATAGGCCTATCACACTTTCTTCGTTTCTTATGAAAACACAGGAAAGAATTTGTGAAAAGCATATAAGAGCAACAACTATAACTAGACAACCGCTGACAATGTCACAACACATATACACACGGGGAAGATCTACCGACTCTGCCCTACATACCATAGTGAGCAGGATTGAGAGATCACTGGATATCAAGGAATCCGCCCTGGGTGTTTTTGTTGACATTTAAGGTGCGTTTGATAAAACGACCATACCGAAGATAAGAAACGCGTTTAACAAGCGTGGAGTACCATCTAAAATGTGTGACTGTATTGGCAATGCACTGGCGAACCGTATAGCCACAGTAGAACATGGTGGAGAACAGATCACCTGTAAAATTGACAGAAGCTGTCCACAAGTAGTTGTCTTATCACCCCTACTATGGAACATGGTTCTCGAACAACTTCAGCAACTAGGCTTCCGTGTTACATCCTATGCTAATAATCTAGCCATGATTATAAGTGGCAAATTTGAAGACGTTCTATGCGATCAAATGCAAGGAGCTCTAAGTACAGTTTCGCGGTGGTGCAATGATCACTCCCTATCGGTAAACCCTACCAAGACGGAGATGGTCTTGTTCACCAAAAAAAGAGCACCAAAATTATTGAATACGATGCTGCAGTAGTACAGACGAGGTGAAATATCTGGGCATTACTCTTGACAGGAAACTGAACTGGAAGAAGCACATCGATATCAAAACAGTCAAAGCCATAGGGGCCATTTAGCAATGCCGTCGGGCAGTGAGGAAAACCTGGGGGTTGAAACCGCGCTCGACGATGTGGTTATACACAGCAATCATAAGGCCCATGTTAACATGCGGCGCTTTAGTTTGGTGGCCCAGAACCAAACAGCTAACTACGAGGAAGCGACTCTCGCAAGTGCAGCGGGCAGTCTGTCTAAGCATAACAGGCGCCATGCACACTACTCCAACGATGACGATGGAGGTCACGCTATGCCTTCCGCCACTTGATATTCACGTGGAGAGGGAAGCCGCGGCGACCATACTTCGCCTTCAAGGCAGGGGGATCTGTAACAGTAACCGCTGTGGGGAAGTCATCGGACTCCTCTGGAGGAATGTCTGCAAAGACATACCTGTTTTAGAGGCTGGCACTGGCTACTGCAAACCGACACACAATCGGAATGCACTCTAGACGGTTACCAATCAACCCACTAAACAAATAAGAGAGTCGGCCATAAGGATCTACACAGATAGATGATCTAGCCATGCCAAAACACACAGTTACACAGATAGATCTAAAAGGATGGATGGATCAGGGATTGGAGTCTTCTCCAAGACCCTAAAAATCCATACAAAGGTCCCGATAGCAAAACATCCCACCATCACACAATTAAAGACGATGGGTATAACACTTACGGCTGAGAACATCATAACCGCAAAGTGTCAAATGAAGCCCTACTGATTCTAACGGACAGCAGGCAAACACTACTGTTTCTGAAAAAATCACATATAACTTCAGAGACAACATTAGAGTGCCACAGAAAACTCAGGCAAGCAGCAATGTATAACGTTGAAGTCTGCTGGGTGGTCAACGGGAGGAAGCACAATGGGCCTAACACATATAACTTCAGAGACAACATTAGAGTGCCACAGAAAACTCAGGCAAGCAGCAATGTATAACGTTGAAGTCTGCTGGGTGGTCAACAGGAGGAAGCACAATGGGCCTAATGGGGCCTAAGTGCAGTGCAGAAATGCACACTCTTCAAAGAACCAGAACCAGAATAGAACTGTTTTAACCTCATAATTTGTCATTTTTATTTATTGCATTTATTATTATAAAATAGTTTTAAAACAATTGAGTTACAGGGTACTCAAGATTAATAATATCATAATTAAACAAAAATAAAAGTAAAATCATATAAGTATAATTCTATTAATCGAAATTACATAATTATACAAGTTTTGTAAGAAAACAGTAAAACTGTATAATTTCATTTTTTGTGATATATTTGTAAAATACTTCTTAAATAAAAAACAACAAAACCATGCTTTGAATTACAACAAACTCTTTATTTTCCCACAGTATTGAATCACCCCGAAATTTCCAGAAACCATCCAATCCTCCGTCTCCGCCGCCTTTTCCGCAACGCCCTCATCCAAACCGCAAACTATATCCGCCTTCAGTGTCCTCAGAGTGCACAACCTGCTCGGGTGAAAACCTTCCAAAGCAACCTCGACCGGCGTCCTCGGATCCCAATTCTTCTCCCCGAAAAGCTTGCGATAATTCAAATCCCCTTTGAAAATAATCAATTTCGCACGGGCTAATTTTCTGAATAAATTCTCGTCGACTTCGAACATGTGCTTGTATTCTAAAGGAAGGGTGAAGAAAATGTGCTCCTCAATCGACCAAACACCAGAGGATACATATTCGGACCATTTAGAGCCGAGTGTTTGGAGGGATTCGTTCTCGCTGCGCTTGAGTTGGTCGAGCAGCCAGAAGAAATCGTGTTTCATTACGTCGGAGATGAACCAGGGGATTGTCTTCACGTAAAAGCGGACTTTCGCTGCTAAATTTTTCGTTATTAAATAATCCGCAAGGCATAAATCGGAAAACACTTCATAGCCAGCATTATCGAATATGAAATCTGCAATAAAGTACGTACTTCGTTATGAAATTCTGGAATAATGACTTATAGTCGAAACTAGTCAGAAAGTTAAATGAAAACAGTGAAACAATACCAAGTGTTTTATTTAATTAATAGTTTATTTATCTTCAAAAGTGTAAACGCCATCTAATACCGATTAGCTCAAGTAGCATTGTCAATATTGACGATGCTACTTAAGCTAATGGGTATGGCGTTTCAAACATATATAAATTGCACAGGCCATAATAAATGATCAAAGATGTTTAGTATTCTTCAAGCACTGGTTCGGGACTATACTGATGATGGCGTTGAAGCCTGAAACGCATATATAGTTATCCGGTGAACTAATGAGTACTGAACACATATTCATATTCTTGAGAGTTTATTGTTTCTCATTGATCACTTGGTAAAACATTTCTACTAGTAAACAGGGATTTTTTCTTTTTAAAAATACAAATCCCAATTATATGCTGTAACTTTTGAGATATTCGTTGTTTTTTTAAAAGAGTTTTAGAAAAGCCTGAAAATTTGGATTTGCCGGGCGGAGCGAAGCGAACCTCAAGTCTACATACCTGATCAGTATATTTCGAACTTCACTTTAAATCAGTGTTGTATACCGGTGGCGCATGAAGTAAAATTTCGAGTTTAGAAAAGCCTGAAAATTTGGATTTGCCGGGCTCGCTTCGCTCCGCCCGGCAAATCCAAATTTTCAGGCTTTTCTAAACTCGAAATTTTACTTCATGCTTAGTCTGGGAGTGGAACACTCATTTAAAGCTTCAAATTGAACTCTTTTCAAAAAAGCGTATACATTTATATACTTAAAAGAAAAATTTCCTGTATAGGTTTTTAATTGAATTCACTTGGTTTATTTTACTAATAAATTATTTTATTTTGAACTAGTTTCAGCTTAGTGCCGTTTGCAATAAAGATGAATTTATTTATTTATTTATCTGCAAACCTTCACCCCACACCTTGTATGGCTAGGCGGGGTTTTTGATAATATAATACAAACCTATTGTTTGGAACCTATTTTCAATGTTAGCCGCCTCCCAGATTCCATCCGAATGATCGCAGAGAATATTCGTATCCAATTCACCGATCACGTTCAAAAAATCCGTCGGTTCGACCACTTCACCGTTCGACAAAGATAGATCGGATTTGTTGCTCCAAAGGCTGCACTATTAAAACATTCTATAAAAAGCTTTTTCGTCGATTTAAAACACAACAAAACTGCTATTAATGACTCACTTTTAAGTCGATGCTCCGAGTTTATATTATCGCTTACCAGCGGCAGCTCGCACCCTAACTTTAGGGTAGACCAGAGACCCAAGGTAATATGTATCCGTTATTGATAGATGGCTTTGTTGTGCAATTCCTTGTATTTATAAAGCGCGAACCCAACCTCAAATTTTGTGTGCTTGGCACTGTGGCCTACCCTGTAGTTAGGCTGCAAGCCGTCGCTGTCGCTTACCTTAAGTAACAGGGTAAAATCTTCTTGAGAAGCGAATTCTTCGTCTTTGGTTAATATGGTAAGTAAGTGTTCTCCTATTAATAAAAATCATTATTAGTATAAGAAAATTATAGTTTTTTGTTCTCATTTTAATTATTAGAATAATAACGACGGATGCAATTGGTTTTGAATACATTCAGTTTCTTTTTTTCTAAATGATCGCACATTCTCTAGTGATAAAATTAGGTAGGAAAATAAATATGTACATCGAAAAAAAGATGCTGATAAGCCGTTCCGGTGCACCCATATAAAAAAAAGCCCTGCCAATATCCATAAAAAATTTAAAAAAAAAAAATTGATATTAACCATTCCACCATACACCTTTTAATCTTTCTATATTACGAATATTTGGATGCCACAAACACATTCACACACATCCATGGACCCAGGTGGAATCATTTTGTACTTTAAAATGAACCCACCCGGTGGGACTCGAACCCACAACCCTTGAGTTAGGAGAGGGAGGGCCTCTACCCACTACCCCACCGGGGTCCCCAGCAAAATGTGCTTTTTATTTATTCTACTGCATACCTAGGGCTGTGATGCCGCAAAGCGCTTTGAAATATGACTCCTCTTTTTGTTTCCTAAACGGATCGAAAGAGTTTAAAGCTTTTCTGAAAATAAAAAGAATATTATCAGCCTTATTAATAGAATTGCCGTTATTATCATTATAGTTTAATACTAGTTAATTTCTACTACACCTTTTCAACTTCAAATTGAGAACAAACAACTTCAAATTGGGAACAAACAATTTCAAATTGGGAACAAACAACTTAAAATTGGGAACAAACAACTTCAAATTGGGAACAAACAGTTTCAAATTGGGAACTAACAATTTTAAAATGGGAATAAACAATTTCAAATTGAGTTGGCCGTAAAACAATAAAAAAAATTTAAAAAATGAAAAAATTTGAGTGTAATTTCATACATAAGTTTTATTTGCCCTATTTCATCCTATTAAAAAAATGCCATAAATAAAATAAGCTCAAGCTTATAGATTGGATTGGTCGCAGTGGAGGGTAGCATAACTACCCACTCACTTTCAATAGAATATAGATTGGAGAACGCTAGCAAATACAATAGGAGTGAAAACGTCTACTACTTATCGATTGGTAAATCACCAAGCCAGTAAAGAAAAATGTATATTCTGTTCGTTCTTTATAATATATTGAAAAAATATATCACAAGAAATAAAATGAAATATTGAAAAAAAAAAAAATTGAATTAACATTAAATTGTGTATTTGCTTTTTTTCCAATTTGAAATTGTTTATTCTCATTATGAAATTGCTAGTTCTCATTTTGAAATTGTTTGTTACCAATTTGAAGTTGTTTGTTCCCAATTTCATATATAACTCCTGCGGTGCCGTAGCCTAGAGTACATGCAATTTGTATTTAAATCAGGTAGCAGTCAACGTGTTAAAGTAGAACTTACGTATTTTCGAAAATTTCCCTAATCCTCCTGTACATGTAACACTCCGAGTGCAACCAAATCGTGGTGAAGTACGTGCAAAACCCATTTTTATCGATCTGCTCCTTCAGGTATAAATTGTACAGCTTAGCGTCTTCGGCATGAGAATTTAAATCACTGATCGGCTTGTTCGTCTGTATTTCGTATTTCATTTTCGACAGTTCTCCGATTACAGTTTTCAATTCTTCCACCGCTTCCTACACAAAATAATAAAAAATAATTAATTTTTTGAAAGTGATCGATGAATTGGATACGAATATTCTCTGCGATCATTCGGATGGAATCTGGGAGGCGGCTAAAATTGAAAATAGTTTCCAAACAATAGGTTTGTATTATATTATCAAAAACCCCGCCTAGCCATACAGAGTGTGGGGTGAAGGTTAGTAGATAAATAAATAAATAAATTCATCTTTATTGCAAACGGCATTAAGCTGAAACTAGTTCAAAATAAAATAATTTATTAGTAAAATAAACCAAGTAAATTCAATTAAAAACCTATACCAAATTATAATAATAATAATAATAACCTTTATTACCCTACATACAAAAAACCCAATAACAGAGTAACAAGTATAAACTTAAAATGATATTCAATTTTCGTCAAAAGTCAATCTGGCTAATAGAGAGGCGGGCCACACAAAGTGTGAAATGTCGTGTCGTGCCCCCCCTAATAACTTGCCGCCCCCCCCTAATCACTTGCCGCCCACCCTAATCACTTGCCGCGCCCCACCTGATAACTTGCCGTGCCCCTTGGTTGAGAAACCCTGGTTTAGAGGATAATACAACACTTAACTTGAGTCTTCGCTTATGTTACTTATGAAAACGTCATGTGATTTAACTTCACTATATCTATTTAATTTTAATACACACCAAATTATTATAATAACAAAAATAAAAACATACATCACAAATTATTATACCAACAAAAATAAAAACATTACCGTTCCGTAATCTTTGCCGATCTCCGCTTTATTCCTCACCAGACCATCGATGGTCTGCGTAACTATAATAGGCATACGCTCTTTCACAGTGTGATGAGCATAACTCCTAGTAAAATAAACACACGATTACACTTGACAAATTATAACCCACAAAATGCTACTTGCCGTTTATAAAAAGCCGTTAGTCTTTCATTCCTCGGTGTTTCCATGTCGAGACCGGTGCCTAGGAGTGGGGCACAAGTGCAGGGGGGCTCCATCGCTGCTAGAATTTATAATTAAGCGCTATTCTAATTATTCCTACTACATGAAATTTGTTGCTGGCTATAATTTGAAGGTTATGCTCGAATCATAGAGCATGCATTTGTAAAGGTTGAAATGTCATGTGTTAATTTTATTGTGTTGGATCGCACTTTGTACTTAATTTTATATCTTTTAAAAATTGGCGAAATCGCTATTACGTTTATTTATTTTGAGATAAGCGATTATCGTAATCAAAATTTTAAAATATTTTCCTGCCAAATATACAGGGTGTTCCGTAAATATACAAAAATCCTGCCTAATTTACAGGGTGTTTCGTAAATACAATCAGCATTCACAATTATTTTTCTTGATTTACGTGAAGACTAATATTACCTAATAAGACATTTTAGTAGATTATTATTGTTAGTTTACAACTAATAACTTAATAGCACAATACACCTAGTTTAAAGTACAAGATCCCTGTTATACATAACCACAATGGGCATTAAAAAATAGGGTTATTTAGAATTTAGTAAATTATAACGCGTTCCAAAAAGCTCTAAAGTGTTCATTTATTCTTTTATTCAATTTTAAGTTGGCTACACGTTTTAAGAATTAATATAAAACATCAGACATAATAATTATAATATATAATTTCAGAGCTGCTAACCTAACCTGGGTTACACGGTAGTTGCTTTAGTTGGAAGTTACTCGTGTAAGGTTTTACATGAGTCATTTCTAACTAACCCAACTAAAACAACTACCGTGTGAACTATCTTAAACTACTCTCATCTAACCTAGCCTACGGAACTGTCATAAATCTAACCTTATCACATGTAATCATTAATATAATTTGTAATTACGTTGGTTGAAAATTACTCGTTAGATTGGGTTGTGATTATATTTTTAGGTTAAATTAATTCGAAATTATTGATCTTACGTTAGACTCTAGTTACAAAGATAAGGTTGCCTAACCAACTTCAGTAACCACAACCTAACATAACATAAGTCATTTCCAACTTAGGTTAGCTTGTTTACGTTACTTTTCATGGAAATTACTCATTACTGATTAGGTTGTGATTACGATTTTAGGTTAAACTAATTTGAAACGATTGGAGTTTTGTTAGACTTAAGCTACATAGACAAGTTAGGTTAGGTTGTATGACAGCTACATAGGTTGGATTGTATGACAGTTACTTAGGTCGGGTTGTATGACAGTTACATAGGTTAGGTTGTATATCAGCTACCTAGGTTACGTTGTATGACAACTACTTATGTTAGGTTGTATAACAGCTACTTAGGTTAGGTAGTATGACAGCTACTTGGGTTAGCTAGTTTACGTTACTTTGAATGGAAACTATTCATTAGATTAGGTTGCGATTATGATTTTTGGTTAAATTAATTTGAAACGCTTCGTATTATGTTAGACTTAAGCTACATAGATAAGCTTGCTTAATTAACTTGAGTAACCACAACTTGACATAACATGAGTAATTTCAACAAAGTTCTATGGCAGCTATTTAGGTTAAGTTGTATAACAACTACTTAGATTAGGTTGTATAACAGCTATTTGGGTTAGGTTGTATGACAGCTACTTAGGCTAGGTTGAATGACAGCTACTTGGGTTAGGTTGAATGACAGCTACTTCAGTTAAGTTGTATGACAGCTACTTAGGTTAGATTAGGTTAGATTGTATGACAGTTACTTAGATTATGATGTATGGTAGCTACTTAGGTCAGATTGTACAACAGCTATTTAGGTCAGGTGGTTGATAGCTACTTCATGCTTAACCAACGAGTGGAAACGCTTTAAATTTAACACATTAAAAATTAATATCTCAAAATGTATACCTACGCTGAATCGGGATATGCATACTTTAAAAAAACGTCCCTGTATGTTTATATCCGCAGCCCTATCAATTAAATGCTCACGAGTCGCCACTGAATGAAGATTAGATACAAGTCACTTAGGGTAGGTTGGATAGGGTTGGGTGAATTGTCAATTAATCGTGTAAGGTTAGATCAGGGCCGGTATTACCGAAATTGATCGTACGATTCGGTTGTACGAAATTTGTCATTTATCGTGGCCAACCACTTGTTAAATTTTGCATTTATGTCATATTTTTATTTTTTATAACAATTTTTAGTTAAAGCATTTAAAAAATATTACAAACTTTGTTCGATTTTGGCCCACTTGTAAAACTGTATATGTGGCCAGCGCAGAAAACAGTTTGGAGACCCCTGGGTTAGATGACAAATGTTAAATTCAAATTTCCCGCTTAAAAACGCACAAATGTCCGATGCCAGGCGCCAACATTTCCACAATTTATATTGGGAACACTGTCTTGTAATTGGCAATAAACCTGCCGCTGATTAGAAAAGTCCAATTAGGATTTTTCACGAAACCCCAAACCCAACCATCCTCATTCAGCTTATTTTTTTCAGAGCAAACTTCGAAAGGAACCCCCCAATAATCAAATCCGGCGCCATTTTAACGCATTTGCGCGTTGTTATAACGACTCGCGTATACGTGTGCGTGTGTGTGTGTGTGCGGGTCGGACGCCAAGCCCCGGCCTTTCCGCCAGCGTCATTTCTCTAAGCTTGGCAGCATTTGTTCGGTCAGCCCTGCTTTCACGCAAAAATTCAATGTTTCCCTAAAAACAAAACGCACGGATTTGAAATTCAGGTAACTCGCTTTACGCTCCCGATTCGAGTGAATTGAAAGAACAGTGCGACGCGTGGCGAACGGGATTTGTGGCTCGGGTTCAGGGCGGACATTTTCACCAGATTTACAACGCACGGGCCCGGTTTTATTTTTGGGCCTAGGGGACTTTTTTATTTACGGTTTTTCCGCGAAGAACGCACGCACCGCGTGAAAACACTGCATCCAACTAAATAAATTTCAAATTTGAATCGATTCGATGGGGATGCATTAATTTCATAGAGGGGTTTTAACGTGTTAATTAATTAGCGTTTGTGGCGTTTTATTCAAGCATGGAGTCGACCGGTGAAGTTGACGACATTCCTCACTGTTTTGTTTGCTTCGGTAGAGTCGGAGTTTCTGGCAGGAATTCATTGGATATTTTTAACAAAGAGGTGAGTTACATACAGACCTGTTACCAGTAAAAGTAAAATGTATTCAAGTACAAGTAAAATGTACTCAAGTTTAAGTACTCTAAACAAAATGCACTCAATTTCAAGTAATATGTATTCGAGTACATATACACAGCGGCTACTTGTAGCCTAACTTCAGGGTAGGCCTGAGACCCAAGATAATATGTATCCGTTATTGAAAGGTGACTTTGTTGTGCAATTTCTTGTATTTATAATGCGTGACCACAACCTCAAATTTTGTGTGCCTTGGCGCTGTGGCCTACCCTGAAGTTAGGCTGCGAGCCGCCGCTGCATATACACCACATAAAATGTACTCGAGTACAAGTAGTCCACATAAAGTTTACTCGAGTATAAGTATATTGTTGGATCCACCCTTAATAATGATTCTTTTGTTTGCTTATTCAGCAGTATGAATATAATATAAATACGAATCCAGCGTATCCCCAGTCAGTCTAGTTTTGTCAGCCACGTTAACCACGTACCGCTGCACGATATTTTATTGGGTTTATTTTAAGTTGCTTAGAGTTATAATCTTATAGGAAATATATTAAGTGTGTTTAATTATTGTTTCCTTAAAAAGCTCTCCTTTTAATCAAAATCCGAACGTAAACGTTTAAAATCAAAATCAACTAATCATTCAGATCCGTTCAAAAATCACCCTGGCATCAGAAGTTAAGATAATACAAAACCTTTCGTGCTTGTATGTCGGCCCCTAAACTCAGGATTAGTTCGGGATGCAACTATATATACTTCACACAAAATGCACTCAAGTACAAGTATGAAAACAGGAAAAATTAATTAAAGGTATTGACGTGTTTGAATATTTCAGACACAAACATGTTCAGAGAGACCGCTCAAGCTGATAATGTCACAAGTGCTGTCGCTGGAAATGAAGAAGGGCGACGTGCATTCGGAGGTGATATGCAAGAAGTGCTTCAAGCAGTTCGACGAGATCGATGAGCTCGAGCAGAGGATGTTGGATATAAAAGAGGATTTGGTCGGTAGCTACGAGAGAACCATGGCCAAGGTCAACGTGTTGGAGCACAATGACGAGGAAAAGTCCTCGACCGTCGGGGAGACCAACAAGGAGAACCAGGTGCCGAAGAAGATACTCGACATACCGTCCTCGGATGACGAATCGGCACAGGTATTTATTGTTCAAATTTATTAACAGTGTTTTCGGCTTACATGGAATCTGTGCACACTGAACACGGGCACTGTCCTGGTTTTATAACCGCGTTGTTTTATCCGTCAAAATATGTGCACTGGAATACTCACTACATGGGCCAGTGTCGATTTCTTGCCCTCAGTCGGCTTAAATGCACATTCAATTGGTTCTAATGCACATTTTTATGCCAAAAGTTCAGAAACAGAAAATGCAAAACCTTGGTGAGAGCAGTGCTAGTGCGCATTAGGGCAGTAAGCAAAAAAACTCTTTAAAGGAAACGTCGGACTCACCATTTGCTTAAAATTTGTTTTTTTTTTTAGAGGTTATATTTGTTATTTCCATAGTTTATCTTAAAAATATATATAGTAGCGATTATCCCGCTGGGAAACCTCGTACCCCGACGGGTAATTTAAAATATTTTGCGTACAATGAAAGTAAAACAGCCTAATTAATAGAATTGCCGGTTATCCTGCACTCCCGACTTTGCGCCACCTAGCGCCAATAGTAAACAACTGGATTTTAACAGGGGTGGCGTCAGCCCGTGTCCCCTTTTTAGCGCTACCTATCAATGTTCCTGATAACTATCACTAACCAAACACGTATATCCCTGTGTTGTGCGTGCAGATGTGTGTATGGGTTAGTGAGAAATACAGAAAACTGTTATTTGAAATTCACTCACATTTAGACACCACTTTTCATATATGTGAATGTAAAATTGAATATATTCGTTATTGTATTATAATAATAATAATAATAATAATCTTTATTTAGCATCTTTGCTATATAATAACATAGAAAAATATATGTATATCTATATATATATATAAAATAAACATTTGATCATCCTTAATCTAATACCTATTTAATTAACACCTACCTTTATTCATATTTTCATAACATTGTAGAAATTGATTATCATAAGTACAAACAGGGAAAAATAAAATAAATACAAACAGTAATGTTATTTAAAAATACTATATTATGAAAAAGAATTATTCAACCAATAAGTAGGTAAACAAACAAATTACAACAGTATATGTATTAATTACAAATAACAAAGATATCTGATAATAGAGATTATAGAAAAAGGAAAATAATTCTTAATTGGAGCAAAATGTTGATACATAAATAATGGAACACTTTAAATCCGCACCTATTCTCGAAGAAAAACCAAGAGAAATAGCAAAAACGGCGGAAATGGCAGGGCGGGCAGGCCCAAAAAGCGCGTAAAAATAGCTTAAAAATGCATAATAAAAAAAAATGGTTGCATTGAAAAGGCGTTGCTTCGAAAATAACGCCATCTTGTAATGTTCCATAGAACGATTGTTAAAAATCGGAATCTCTATTGTCATGACGCCCCCCCCCCGGAATTTTAAGGGCTCAACAAACATACACATTAAGGTTTATTAATAAGAAATTAGGAAGTGTTTTGCAATTATTGGTTAGGTTAGGTTATTATTGCTTGGGGACAATGATGTAGGTCAATACAAATTATTATAAAGTACATATTATAGATTATTATAAAGCGGTGCTCAATACCACCTCCAATCTTGTTTAAATTTGTGTAGGCCCGCCAACTATTACTCATAATAATGTTTATAATAACTTGTATTGACCTACATCATTGCCAGTTTAAAATTCCCGGCCTTACAAAAAGATTTCTCGCAAAGTTAAGTGCTTGAAATTCAGTTGTTTGCTGTTAGCGCTAGGGGGCGCAAAGTCTGGACCTCGAAATGCAGGATAACCGAATTGCCATTAATATTATTATAGTTTAATGCTAGTTTATCTGTACTAGACGCCTATGAACACGATATTAACATTTCGTATCAATAGAACAAACTACTAATAGCGTGTAGTATTAGTAGTACTCGATTTTATAAATTTAAAGGAGCTTTAACTGATTATGAAATCGGCCCTAATAATCATAAATGCACTGGAAATTAATAGCACTTAACAGCGGCGGCTCGCAGTCTAACTTCAGGGTAGGCCAAGGTAATATGTATCCGTTATTTGTAAAGCGCGATCCCAACCTCAAGTTTTGTGTGCCTTGGCGCTGTGGCCTACCCTGAAGTTAAGCTGCGAGCCGATGCTGACACTTAATGATTTTTTCTTTCTAACCCAGTAGTTTCAACTGTGCCCCTCGAGGCGCCTCGCCTGGGCTACAGGTGCGCCGCAAAAATAATCTTGGCTTTACATCAACAAATATCAACGATAAAGAGGAACCGAAAAAGTTTGAAAACCACTGCTCTAACCTATGATTCAATGTACTCAAAGAGTATTTTAAATTACCCGCCGTAAGACGCGATCCCTGGCGGGATAATCGATCACCGCGCATTTTTGCATTATCTATGGAAAATAACAAGCGCGTAAATAAAAAAATTACCCATCTAAAATGTTATTTTCAATAACAAATTTTGAGCAAGCGGTAAGTCCAACACCTTTAGCAGCTTAAATTGTATCTCAAAAAATACAAACTACACCTTCAAATGTCAGTAAAACTTATTACTTAAATCTTTTATTTGGTTGGCATTCACTTTGTGGTACATCTTCATAACAATTTAATTAAAACACTCAACTTTACTTTACCACTTTTATTTTATATAATATAAAAGCAGCGACAATTGTTGTGTTTTTAAAAAGTACTAATCACTGATTAAGTTAATCGACTTGGGTGCCAACGGGCAATAGACTTTTTGCAGTTTTATTTTCACTTATTAGTTATAAGTTATTTTTACCGTTTCATGTGCTTGTGTTTAGATTAAATTTATTCGTAATCTCTTAAAAAATATCTTACCTTTTCTTTGGTGTAATATTTGAAAGCATCTTTCGGGAGAAGGGGCCTTTTTCAGTTCTTGCAAGGGGACCTGAAACTTGCAATGCAATTTAAACCAGGCTTAATATAAGCCATAATTAAACAACTGGCTTGATATTTTAAATTGATGAACAAATTTGGCAGGAACAATGTTTAAGGTTATTAATTTGTGAAACAATGGGCCCGGCCCGTTCATCAAAATGTTCAACATTCAACATGGTTGGATTTGTTTGTGATAAATGTTGGTATCTAATGAACGGTACTCCGGTCAGTCTATTTCGTACGATTGCAAAAATCCTGAATACGTTCACGATTAACAATCCGGTCATCAGAGAATTCCCCAACAGTTGGCAGTAAACTCCCAACTGTTGTCACTGATAAACGAGCCCAATACCAAGTGTTTTTTAATTTAAATAACTTAACATGTTTGAGGTTAGCTTCCATTATAACAGAACATCTAACCTCAAAATATAGCTTGGTATGTACACAAAAAATCTTATTACAAAAAAATTAAAGTCAAGAAGACGAAATTAATAATTTCAAGTGATTATTAAAATATTTGATTATTAATTCTTATGTTTCTTTACTTTTTTTTTTTTAGAAAAATTGAACTCACCTTCAGTAAACAAAATATTTGTTTCAACATAATAACAACACTAAAACAAAATTTATTAGTGCACACTTTTCAACACACATTAATTCAATCATAAGTAGGTAAATTAATACAATAGAGATTTTATTTAATTCATTAATCCGTAAATAAAGTTCAATCGTAATTAAACACAGTTATATTCTTACCAAGAAGAACAAATTGAGAAATAAATAAAGAATATCAATGCGCAATTAGGGTGCAGAGGTAAGGGTGGTTTGGCCATGTCTATAGAATACCAAATTAAAGATACGCAAAAAAAGTATTCCCAGAAGCAGCGGCGCCTCTCAGCCTAACTTCAGGGTAGGCCAGAGACCGAAGGTAATATATATCCCCTATTGAAAGGTGACTTTGTTGTGCAATTCCTTGTATTTATAAAGTGTGATCCTAACCTCAACTTTTGTGTGCCTTGGCGCTGTGGCCTATCCTGAAGTTAGGCTGCGAGCCGTCGCTGCTCAGAAGGACTAATCTCAAAGAAAAAGAGCGGGAGACCCAGACGCCGGTGGATAGACGGCATAAAAGAAGATTTAAGTCGACTGGAAGTAAACAAATGGGAAGAAATAGCTCGCGACACGAAGAAATGGAGAGATATGATCGAGCAAGCCAAAGCCATGAGCCTTTAAGGCTTGCAGTGCTGATATATATAGTATATGAAAAATCCAGGCAATGTGTTATTGGGTTTAAAGTCCCTGCATTGTTGCCAAGAGTACATGTAAACATTCAACATAACCTAAAATCCCGTCCGAAAACGTTAGGTGCTAGATGCCTAATGTTGAGTTATGAATGGTTAAAGATCCAAACCAAATAACATAAAACTGCCATTTATCAATATAAATTTGAACATGCATTGAAATGTTCTAACAAATTCACTTTTCTTCGGATTCGGAGTTTTGACCTGGATTTATTACGAGTGGTGAAGCGGCAACGCTGTGGGGTATTACCAACAAAACTTCATATATTTAACGTTGTGTTTAGAGAGTTTAGAGATGTCGGAATGGCAATGAAAACAACTAGATATTGCTTGCATTCTCGGACGAACTATATATATATATATATTCCCATCTTCACCTTTATTTGACAATGCTAGATCTAATACAGGAATGTAACTGTCTTTAGTTAAATGATTTAAATGTTCACAGTACTCAAACAAACTTAAGTATTTTCATTACATCAAAGATTTGAATAGGAGCCGCTGTGGCCGAACAGTTGAGTCATTGAGCTGGACCAATCGTCCACTGCCGAACTGAACATCAAGAACCTGACTTGTTGATAAATTGAACGTGGCAAAATTGCATATTCATGTCTTCTAACTTCATTCTGATCAAGTAATTTAGAGGTTATGTTACACTGCTTTTGTTTTTTTCGAGTTTAGAAACGCCTGAAAATTTGGATTTGCCGGGCGGAGCAAAGCGAGCCCGGCAAATCCAAATTTTCAGGCTTTTCTAAACTCGAAATTTTACTTCATGCGCCACCAGTATTAAACACGTGTTTCAATATAAGTTTAATGTATACAGCTTTAGCGTACTACTTTAGTAGTACATTTTAAACTTCACAATATTTCAGTGACTCACTGCTTTGAAAATAAGATTTTAATATTTCCCAACGTTAACGTTGATCAAGCGTATATCGACTCATTTCATTCACCGGGAATATAATACCAAGGGGAGCCAATGCTTGTGGGAGAAATCGAGTAGAATCGAGTAAGACAGACGACTACATACACCAATCACACCTCTCGCTTCTGGATGCAGTTCAAGTCTTGCCCGGGGCAAATAATTTTTCTCACGAAAAATATTCATTCCCAATGCCATAGTTGTTATGCATTGTCCACATTTCACATTTGTATTAATATGAAAAATTATAATAGTAAACTGGTTGTGAGTGAATGGCTAGCGCCTAGCCTAGGTCAAATTCCCTAATATGCATCTCATCCCCGAACCCGATTTCCATCCATCACCCTTCCTTTCAATAATATAAAAAAAGATTCAACCAGCGGCGGCTCGCAGCTTAACTTCAGGGTAGGCCAGAGACCCAAGGTAATATATATCCATTATTGAAAGGTGACTTTGTAGTACAATTCCTTGTATTTATAAAGTGCGATCCTAATCTCAAATTGCCTTGGCACTGTGGGCGACCCTGAAGGCTGCGAGCTGTCGCTGGATTCAACACTCAAAAATTACATTAAAATATGGTTATCTTCTTTAAAATATAATAATAATAATCTTTATTTAGCAACTTTTGCTATACAATAACATATATATAAAATTCATTTTAGATGACGATGTTGCCAGCGAAGAAGCCCAAACTGCAGACGATCGAGGAGATCGAGATGGAGCTTGTGAAGATCCACGGGGGCGTCGATAAGGACGAGCCCAAGACTGGTGGGGAAGACGAAGATTTGGACTACAGTTTCAAGAACGACTCGAATCATGGCGCATCGAGTATTGATGAGGATATCGATAATAATCAGGATAATACGGAGGCCTTGCTGGAGGCGGCGGCCATCGCCGAGCGGAGTCTTGGCGCTAAGATAAAGATCGAGGTGAACACAGACGAGGATAACCCGAATGTTTTGAAGAGGAAGGCGAGTAATAATTTGATGGGGAGTAAAAAGGACGGATCGGATAAAAAGATCAAGGAGGAATATCCTAATAATGTCGTTAATGTGAGTTTATTATTTGTTACATTTTACAATGTGTAGTACAGCACACATTACTTGCCGATTCACAGTCATAAAATTGCCGCAGGAAAAGAAATAAGCGCACTCGATAGATTCTTGGAGAGGTCGGTCTCCTCGCGCTTGCTCATGTTTTTCATTTCTATGCTATTCTATAACAAAAGATGCTAAATAAAGATTATTATTATTAGATGGTCGTACGCGATGGTGATTTATACACTTGTCTGCTGTGCGAGGGCGACGAAACCGTCTGCGGGGAGGCGAAGGCGATCACCCAGCACATCAAGATCGTGCACGACGCCCGCATTTACATCTGCGACGTTTGCGGCGACGACTTCAGGAAACGCACCGACCTATCCGTCCATCTCGATGAGCACGTCGCCACCGAGGATGGCGATTTCCAGTGCGAGGTGTGCAACAGGATCTTCAGCAATCTGCGCCTGTTCCGCATACACAAGAGGATGCACTATCCTCAAAACAAGGCGTGGGCTTGTGAGACGTGCGGAAAGAAATACAGGTTTGTTCTATTGTATACATTATAAAGGGTGTTTTTTTTTTAGTTTTTCAACCTGGCAACACCAGCGACGGCTGGCAGCCTATCTTTAGGGTAGGCCAGAGACCCAAGGTAATATATATCCTTTATTGAAAGGTGACTTTGTTGTGCAATTCCTTGTATTTATAAAGCGCGATCCCAACCTCAAATTTTGTGTGCCCTGGTGCTGTGGCCGACCCTGAAGTTAGGCTGCAAGCCGTCGCTGGGCAACACTGTTTCTAGTAACAGTCAATTTAATACGTGACAGCTGATTTCTGCTCAGTATGTTTCGCCATTTCATCATGAATAGACAGAGCATTGCTTGCAAATTGCAAATTTCAAGTGAAGAATAAAATATACTGCAAAAGTATGTTAAAGTAGTATCATATGTTCAATAAAAAAAAAAACCTCTAGAGTGCTATGATTTTATCTTTTTTTAAATTTAAGTTAGCTACATGCTTTAGGAATTGACATATATAATGTCACACATAATAATTATAATACATAATTTTAGAGTTGCCAACCTACAATATTTTCCATGGCACTCTAGAGGTTTTTTTTAATTGAACATATGATACATTTTGAACTTCACGTTATTTTCTGTTTATTTTAGTTCGCGTAATTTATTGCAAGAACACTTTAACACACACACCGGCGTACGACCTTACGTCTGTTCCGTTTGTAAGAAAGACTTCGCTTCGAAATACACGTTCAAAGCCCACGAGAAGACTCACGAGGTGAGGCCGAGGCCTTTCCAGTGCAACCAGTGCAGCAAGTCGTTCTTGAGCCAGCAGAATCTGGTGGCGCATGAACGCACTCATTTGGGCATTAAGGAGTTCCAGTGCCATTTATGCGGTAAGTTACAAGCAGGGCCGGTATTCCCGAAATTGATCGTACGATTCGGTCGTATGAAATCTGTCATTTAGATAAGGATTTCAATAACGAATACATATTACCTTGGATCTCTGGCATACCCTGAAGTTAGGCTGCGAGTCGCCTAGCAGTGAACTTCAGGGTAGACCAGAGACCTAAGGTAATATGTATCCGTTATTAAAAGGTGACTTTGTTGTGCAATTCCTTGTATTTATAAACCGCGATCCCAACCTCAAATTTTGTGTGCTTTGGCGCTGTGGCCTACCCTGAAGTTAGGCTGCGAGCTGCTGCTGGGATTTAAAATGTGAATTTGGCAGTTAGCGGGCGACCAATCGTTCGATCAATTTCAGGGATACCGGCCCAGGGCATGTCGGAGACACGGACGTTTTTTCATGCAATCGCACCAAAAACGTTTGTTGAAATCAGATTTAGTTACTTTCTTTTTTATTTTTAACTCTAAGGTTAAATATTTTAGTTAATAATTTGATTAAAACACAAATCAGTAAAACAAACCAAGTGTTTTAATCAAAATTTTATTATTAATTAAATATGTTTCACCACGGGTTAAGTGAGAAATTAATTCATCATAAATATTTTAGATTTTATAAAGTTTCAAAACTATATATAATTTTTATTTTTATGTTTTCCTTTAAGAATAATTTGAGTTGTGAGTTAATACGGATTCTAAAAATTTTAGAGAAACAATTCGGTTCGGCGCACAACCTCGAAGTCCACTCGATCGTCCACACCGGCTACAAGCCCTTCATATGCGGCCTCTGCGGAAAAGCCTTCGCCCGCAAGGCCGAGATCCGCGACCACGAGCGCACCCACACGGGGGAGCGCCCCTACCAGTGCGAGTTCTGCGGCGCCACCTTCAGCCAGCGCTCGAACCTCCAGTCCCACAAACGCGCCACTCATTACGATGACAAGCGCTACAAGTGCGACGACTGCGGCAAGGGCTTCAAACGACGCCGACTCCTCGATTACCACATCAAAGCCGCACATACGGGTGAGCGGCCCTTCAAGTGCAACGTGTGCGAGGCGACCTTCGTTTACCCGGAGCATTTTAAGAAGCACCGGAGGATTCACACGGGTGAGAAACCGTTCGTCTGCGAGGTCTGCGGTAAGGCGTTTAACAGCAGGGATAACAGGAATGCGCACAGGTTCGTGCATTCGGATAAGAAGCCCTACGAGTGTTTGGTTTGCGGGGCTGGGTTCATGAGGAAGCCGCTGCTCTACCAGCATATGCAGACCGCCGGGCATCTTAACGATACCATCGTGGTGAACCAGCCTCGGTTAACAACGGACGATGATCAGATTATTACCGTAAGTATTCTTTTATTTTAAAAAAATTTAGTAAATTGTGACGTTTGTTAAAAAATGTCACATATCATATTTTAATCTTTTTAGAGCTTTAAGAAATTGACAAATAAAACATCAGACATAACCTCAACTTTTTGTTTACGTTATCAACTCTAATCTCTAATGTGCGTTTGCATCAATTCCCGTTAAGATCCTCATTAATTTATGTTATCTCTCACATAAATTAATCCACCGCATAGGTTAGGGTTAGGAACTGGTCCGTCGCACAAATATTGGCAATTGCCAGTAGTGCGGAGTGGGTCTGACCATCAGGAGTGAGGCACTACAATAGGGCTAAAACTTAGCCTAAGTGCACCAAAAATGTTGAACTCGAGTTCAAGCTGAACTTGAGTTAAAGATGACAGTTCCTATTCTTCTAATGTCACTTTGAACTGAAGTTCAGAGTAAAACCAGTTCAACTCGTTTAGTGCAACTGGCCCTTAATTTGTTATAGTTAACTTTATGTTGTCATTAGTTACCAAATACTGGTGCAATCAGGTGTAAAACTTGCAGAATGACATAAAGCCAAAAGTGCGGTTAAAGCCCAATGACAATTGGGCTTTAACCTAGAGTATTTTCAATGGCACTCTAGAGGTTTTTTTTTATTGAACATACAATACACGAGATGATTCTAAAAATTGTTGAATGAACAGATATAAAATTGTTTCATTTTTTTTAAACTTCAATTTTTTTTTTGTGATGCCGAGGGATGCTCGATACCTCGGTAGACCGTGTTAATACGAAACGAACGAGTCATAATTGCTATTACTAATTTGTTTTAAGGTGAACGCCGACGGTGAAATGGAATTGGTCGAAGGCGAAGTTAGCCGGTTGGAGCCGATCGACGAGGAAAACACTCAGGAAGACTCGAAATTGTACATAGCCGAGCACATGCTAGTCGACAGCGCCAAGGTCTTGGATCACGCAGAGGGAACTCTGATCCTCGGGGACAACGGCGAAGAATCAGAGGCCGTTGAACATATTATTATCGATGGACAGGTTTGTAATTTTATAATTGATAGTATTTATTATCGTCCAAACTCAATCTAAAGGCTGGCTGGCAAAGGGTGAAATTGGAGAATTGGAGCAAGAGGAACATGCAATTGCCCGAGTACAATCGGTGACAAATAATATCACTTAGATTAGACGACAGTGATCGATAAGGTTAGGTAACATCATATAATTTATTCATCTATTAATTCCTACAGCAAATTCAATTCGCCGATGCGGAGGACGAAGAAATGGACGACTCAGAAGAGACCGAGCACATCCTAACCGGCGAAGAGTACGAGAGCATCATAACACCGGAGGCGCTGGCCGAGGGTCAGACGCAGATAATCCAAACGAAGGACGGGCCCGTGCAGCTGGTGGCCGTCAGGATACCGAACGAGAAAGGCGAGGAGGAGGAGGCGTGGATAAAAATAGTACCTGAATCCGTAGAATAAGAGCAAAGCGAAAAAAGGCGCACGACACCAACTTTTAGGTTAAGTGTTTGTTCGATTCGAGGACTCTCGTTTGTTCACATTGTAAAATAATTTTATTCGATTCGAGGACTCTCCTTTGTTCAAGTTGTAAAATATTTTTATAAATAAGGGAATAAAGTTACTGATAAAACGTGTATATACTTATGTACATTTGGTTTTTTTTTATGATTTTTTTTTTGTTATCGATCGACAATCGAGGAGAAGAAGAATAAGAATGGAGTTAGGATCGATTACATTTATGTGTTTGATTAGGTTATTTTAAGGAGCTTAATAAAAAAGAAAAACAAAACAAAAATATTGGTTTTTATAAACACTAAACGATAATCGCTAAGCCTTGTAGCATACAGCTTTAACACTGTGATGATATTAACATTTTCATATTAATAAGTAGATTACTATTATTAGTTTACAACTAATTTAATAACATGGTAGTTTAAGGCATGAGATCCGTGTTATACGTAACCTCAAATTCCATAGCGAAACGAATTTAATTATAATACTACGGTTTATTTAAGATATATAATTGTACATACCTAAACAGTATATTTTGAGCTTCATCTGAAATCAGTGTTTTATACGCGTGGCGCATGAAGTAAAATTTCGAGTTTAGAAAAGCCAGCGCTACGCGGCCAAACCAAATTTATAGGCTTTTCTAAACTCGAAATTTTACTTCATGCGCCACACGTATAAAACACCGATTTCAATTGAACTGCATAATATGGTACTAAAGCAGAATGATAAAGATGTATATTTTGAAGTTCATGTAAAACCAGCGTTTTATGCGCGTTAATATTATTAAAATTATAACTTTCACAGTACAAAGAATATGTAATTCAGTGTCGGCCGGTGGCCAACTTCATGTAAAACAAAAGTGCCAAGGTAATGCATCTCGGAATTAAAAGGTGCGCTCGTTGTGCTGCTAAACGCATGTATTAATGACGCAATTTCGTGACGTAAGGAGCATTGATAAAAAAAGGATTAGTAGTGCTGTCAACCTTATAATTGGTATCTTTAATTTGAGCCTCACATGAAGTTAGGCCTCGAGTTGCTAGTGATATAATTATATTTATAAAAAGAAGCGATATTTTTTATTATTGATTTTTACGAATTATATTGACTGCTAAATAATCTTGATATAGCAAAACTCCCTACAGTCTTTGCTTAACTAATGCATATTCTAAATATAACATAACAACAATTTAGACATAACAAAGACACAGCTTGTCATTATTGATGTTTGATTTAAGAAATATTTTTGTGTGGCTGAAAACCAAGGATGATCGAGTATACAGTATGTATAAGGATCGCTGGATTAGAATGGGCGCGGGGTCTCCGGTCCTATGACGTAGTATTAACACAGGGAGATACATTGCCTACGTCATTAGACGCAGACTTTGTACGCGGGAAGCTGAAAATATGGGAGTCTGTTGTGAAGTGTACCCTAAACAAATATGTGTCACTCGACCAACCTTGACTAAAAACGAGCACAGCAGGTTTGCTCCTTTGTACTGCACTAAGTTGAACTGAGTTTAAGTTCGTGACGTCACAGTTCAAGTTAGTGTAACTTTACATTTACAGTTACAAGAGGGCTATTCACAATACTGACGCAGTTTGTTATCGGTGAGAAGTCACACTAAAATGACTTCATTTTACTCTATACGGTTTGGTTAATTCTTGCCAAAATGACGTCATTTCAGTGCGTCACGTAAGTGTGAATTACCTAGGTATGTTCTTTAGATGAACTAGTGCAGAACTTTTTACACTGAATTTGTTCGTTACATTAACTGGGCCGATATTCCTGAAACTGATCACACGATTGGTCGCCCGCTACCTGTCCTATTCACATGACAGATTTCGTATGACCAATCTCGGGAATACAGGCCTTGGGCCATCGCTGAGAAGTTGCACTGAAATTACGTCATTTTTGGGAAAAATTTACGCAACCGTTTGGAGTAAAATGACGTAATTTCAGTGCAGCTTCTCACCGATGACAAATTGCATCAGTACTGTTAATACGGGCCCTGGGTAACTATTTTCAAAGCCGATGCAATTTGTCATCAGTGAGAAGTCGCACTGAAATTACGTCATTTTACTCTATACGGTTTGGTCAATTCTTCCCATATGACGTCATTTCAGTACGACTTCTCACCGATGACAAATAGCGTCGGTGTTATGAATAACCCCCTATGAAACGGACAAATACAGTGTAAAAAGTGCTGCACTACTTCATGTAACGAACATACCCAGGTAATTCACACTTACGTGATGTCATCAAACCAATCAAAAACGACGACAACATTCGGGCAACCTTTGCAACGATTTCGTTTTTAACGACCTTGATTTCTCCTTACATCAACAACAAGTGCTACGCTATTTTTAGGTTATTTTCTTTTTACGTTCAAAGTTCATTTTAAATCCGTTTCAATTTTTCTATACAACTCATTAAATCCGCTTAGATTAAAACAGAAACACCGGTCATCCGACTATCTAGTCAGTTAATTAATACGCTACACTCCGCGACAAATCATTTTTATTATGTTGTTAAGTGCTTTATCAAATTCGTTACTGAGGAATAGAAAGTGTAAATTTAAGAAAGTTCTTGTTGGTGCAAAGGAAAGTAATGTTTTTTTTTAATTTCGTGGTTACAGTGAGTGCTGAGGCTGTAAGGATGTTTTCGAAAGCTGTGAACAAGTTCGAAACTTTGGCTGTTTCCGTGCCGAAGCCGTTTGTCTATCATGTGGAGTTGAACCGGCCCGAGAAGGTGAATGCGATGAACGACACGATGTGGATGTGAGTTTTTGTTTCTTTGAACACCAATCACGAAACTGGCTATTTGTTTCTCTGTATTGCGCTTTTATTTTTCTTCGGTAATAAATTACAAACTGACGCCTTTGCTGCATCCTTAATCTTCGTGGGAATATCACTACCATTAGAATCATCGTAATTCATCATTATTTGTATGAACACAATCTTGTTCATAATTTTAATGTGTTACTTAATTGTATGTTTTTAAGTTTACGTGAAGTGATTATTACACTAAAAAAGACTGTTATTCCTTACTTCACTTTTGATTATTTTTATTATAAAAAGTGAAGTAAGGAATAACTGTCTTTAAGTGTTACTTATGTTTTCAATAATGGTTTTTCTTTATTGCAATTGTACTTGTGTATTTTTAACATAAACCATTTCAGATAGCTTACTGAAATAATATGAATTAAAAAAACTTAATCATTTGAATGTTTTCTTTCAAATTTTCAGAGAAATCGGCAAATGCTTCGATGAACTCAGCGTAAACAGCGACTGTCGTGCTGTAGTCATTTCAGGCGCTGGCAAACTATTTACAGGAGGTAAAACTCAAGAAATGTTATAACCTCCTCTCTCACAAACTCACAAAATCCTAATTTGCAGGAATCGACTTTAAAGCATTGATGGCCGTAGCTCCAGAGCTGGCCGAGGCCGAAGACTTGTCGAGGAAGGCCAAGATTCTAATGAGGATGGTTAGACGCTATCAACATTCGTTCACTGCCATCGATGACTGCAATAAACCTGTAATCGCTGCTGTACATTCGGCTTGCGTTGGAGCTGGAGTCGATCTTATTACAGCTACGGATATAAGGTTTTGCACAAAAGACGCTTATTTTCAGGTTAAAGAGGTAAAGCATTTTTTGAATAATTAAATTGGTTTCATAATAATAATAAATAAGTCATTTGTTAAAGTATGTTAAGTTATTGAGAGGAAAAACACTTGGTATTGTGTCACAAATTAAAAGTGTTTTTCCTTTCAATAACTTTGCATAGTGTAATACAGGTTAGCAAACATATCTTGCTGTTGCACAATGGGAAAATTGTGGGAGGTACCACAGTTCATATATATCCACTTAGCCAGTCTCTATATAAAATTTGGTAACCGCATCTGGCTTAGTTTTACCCCACATCCTGACCATAGTCTCTCCTTTTCTGCTCGATTTCCAGTTCTCCCATAGGCATTGGCTCCCCTTAGCGGTATTAAGGATGGACGCTCTCAATAGCTTTCGTGCGCCTGGTACATTCGTTTTCAAAAGTAAAGTCTACGCTGTTGAGTTGTAAATGAATAAGGCACAAAAGAATACGTGCTTGCTTATTACAGGAACTATACCTTATGTCCCCGCAATTTTTGTTGACGTATACCACCCCTACATTAACCCAATATCCTCCCTGCTGGTATTTCACCTACACAAGCCCTTCGCATCCCTCCATCGTCTTCCTCTTGCCTCCTTTCCCATCCTCTCTCCATCCAACAATTATTTCCCACTTGGCTCTCCCTCTCATCGCACATATTACTGCCTCTTTCATCTCCCATCTAAACCCCCTCAGTAACCATCCTTTCACTTCTCCCCATTCCTTCTTCACCATCCTAGTCTCTACTATCACCACTACGGCCTTCTCGATTACCCACTCCGCAAAGTCTCTCTTCCACTTGCCCTCCTGTCCTTTAGACAAACCCAATTGTGATCACCCCTTCTTTCCCCACTCTCCCACACATGCTTCCTAGTCCCCTGCTCCTTTCACAGCCCTTCTGCCCCTGCCCTACCTCCCCCCTTCCTCCCTTCTATATCTGCTCTCTCCATCTCTCCTCCCCCTCCTTTTGTTCCTCCTCCTCATATAATCAATTATGTAATTAACGAAAGCCCTTAACAAAAGGGGAATCGTCAATCCATATATATTTTTAGTAAATGGTATTTTTGATGTTTGTTCTTTGCTTTTCGATACAATTTTGAAAATTATTAGGTGGATATTGGTATGGCGGCTGATGTGGGCACCCTCCAGAGGCTTCCAAAGGTGATCGGTTCCCAGAGTTTGGTCCGTGATTTGTGCTTCACAGCGAGGAAAATGAAGGCCGACGAGGCCCTAAGCTCTGGATTGGTGTCTCGTGTATTCACCGATAAGGACAGGTTAGTGACTTATTTTTAAAGGGGACAATAACTTTTTTTTTTTAACTCTCTTCACTATAGATATTACAATTGTGTTTTTTTTTACAATTCAAGTTTTGGTACAAAGTTTGATATCATTTTTTTTTTAACTTAATATCATATGTTCAATAAAAAAAAAAACTTCTAGAGTGCTATGATTTTATCTGTTTATAAATTTATGTTGGCTACACCCTGTAGGAATTGTCATATAAAATGTCAGACATAATAATTATTATGTATAATTTCAGAGTTACCAACCTACAATATATTCCATAGCACTCAGGATGTTTTATTTTATTGAATATACGATACATTTGCAGCATGATTTATATATATTTTTTTTTAATTAATAACTTTGCAGCATGATTAAAGAAGCGGTTGATTTGGCAGCGGAGATCGCGTCGAAAAGCCCTGTCGCAGTCCAAGCCACCAAAACCACCCTGAACTACGCTAGAGATCACTCCGTGAAGGACTCGCTCGAGCAAATCGTGAGGATCACTCCACCTAAAAATAACACAAAGTTAATACGATTTATTTTTCCAGGCGCAACTTAACCAATTCTTGCTGCAAAGCGAGGACTTTAGCAGCGCCGTCATGGGCCAGGTGACGAAGCAGACCGACATACAATTCGCTAAGCTTTAAGCGTGATGATAGGTTGATCACAAAAATTTGTACCAGAGTCTGCTATTACAACGTACAGTTCTATTCATAAAAAAGCGTATAACTACTGAATCCGATTTAGACAGTATTTCTTTAATATGATTTTGGCTTTTCGATAATATGCCTGGCACTTGGGATATTGTATATGAATATTTGGAGAAGTCTCAACGAGCCTACATTTTTGCAGAAAGTCAATATCAATTTTAGTTTGTTTTATATTATGTAAATATTCTGCAAACCTTTGGCGAATTCAATTTTTCTTCATGTAAAAATAGTAAGAGTACGCTTTTTTATTGAATAGAACTGTACATCCCGTATCGCATCTCGTATACCACAGTAATGTTTGCCGTACTATTTACTACATTGTAATGGTTGCAACCATCTTACTGATTAGGTTAGGTTAACACGTTTGCTACCAGCATCATGCATATTTATTCGACACTTGTTCTGCTATGGAACCAAATTTTCAAATTTTGTAAAGTAAAACACTTGTTTTGTTCCATATTTGTATTTTCAGTTGCAAGGCCGTTGAATTTTTTTTCTAGCTACGGCCTCGGTTGCCTGACACGTGTCAGGCAACTGAAAATAAAAATATGGAAGAAAGCAAGTGTTTTACTTTACTCATGTATATTTTTTATATCTTAATTATAACTGCTTTTTCAAAATTTTATTGTAAACAGATTGGTTGAATTTAAACAATGAAACAGTTGCATTATATTTTAGACTCGAGGACAATTACTTTTTAATAATCAGTTGAAGGGTCAATGGGGAAAACCAAATGAGTCCCATTTTTGAAATTTTACAAGGGAACAAAATAAAGTTTGTCGCCTTCAAATTCGCCTGACCTAAACCCGATTTAAATGTCAGAATTCTGTATGTTTCATCGGTTAATTATTTTTTTCGTCGAGAATAACTGGTGAACCATTTGTTTGTTTGCCGTTAAGTTTGCGTACGTAAAAATACTTGTTCTAAACTACACAATGGCGTCAAAACGATTATCTGAACTTTTTTTCCCTTTGACCCTTCACAACTGGTGATGAATTTTTCTGTGAGAGCCCGGTAGCAAATGTGTTGGTGAAAAAAGTAACCTAACCCAAGGGTTTCATCAATTTTCTGTACCTAACCTAACCCAGTTGTCTATAACCTAAACTGAAACAAAATTTTGTGACCATCACATTACCTAGAGGGTGTGCTGATAAGGATCGTTTGTGCAGGCGGAGGGTCGGGATGGGGATTACATGATGCTTTGCATATCGGCGAACATCTCTGAGAAACGCTTGGGTGGTGGAGGAGGTGGGGGCTTTTCTGATTCTATTCTTTCAGCCAGAATGTATATGTTCGTTTCCTCGGTAAATTGTTCGTACTTTAAACAAATCATTATATTACACTGTTGCATTTAAGTGAAACCTTAGTTAAAATGTAAAATGTTATTTATTCTTTAAATTTTGATAATATATTTACCCAAAAAATCGTATTACTAAATAATGATTAAATTTTTATTTCTCTTTAACTGTTTGAAAGACAAAAATCAACCACCTAAAAATTGACTCTTGTGGTATGTTAGGTAGGTGTTAGTATATTAGGTTTTTATAAATGTTTTTTCCTGCATCTCAAAGGTATTTTTTAGAACGAAATTCCCATATCGCAAAGAGAGTGCAAAATCAATCAAAAAAGATTGAAATTACCATTAGTTGATTGATGTAGTATTCATAGGGGATGGTGTGTGTTTGAGGATCGACGGCGATCTCCAACATTTCATCCAGCTCATCCTGAGTAAACACTTCGCCTTCTTGAGTGACCAGCGTGGAAAGGTCTTCTATAGTGAGAAATCCCTGTCTTTTCTCATCTAAAACCCTGAAGGCTTCCAGTAAGATGTCCGGTGATGCGGGTTGAAATCTAAAATGTTACATTTGGATACGCAGACATAATTATACAGAGAGTTTTATGTAATACCGAGCATGTGAGAACATTTTCAGTGTAACGATTTGTTCTAAGACACATCTAAGCATTGAGTGCGATTTCATTGGTTACAATTTTGAATAGTTCTAATATAAACCAGTAATAAATTATGTCTGTTATTGAATATTTGCACTTTGTATTTATATTTACTTGTGTTCAGCGATTGCCTGAGCGACAGGAGGTAGAAACCGGATAAGGTGGACAGAACCGGGATTGGCGTAGTCCTCCATTTTCATCAGCAACTCCTGAATTTCCGCCTCTGACGGACAGCAACCCATGGATCGTATGATTGTACCGACTTCTCGGGCGTCGACAGTCCTCGAACCGGCATGATCAAAAACGTCAAACACTTCGGCAATTTTCTTCTCCAAATCATTATTAATTGGTACTAAAAAAACAATACAACATAATAAGAATATTTATTTTTAAAATTCTTAAGAAATCGGCCAATATGATAGGCAGATGCGTAAAAGCAACCGGACTTGGAGTGGCAATTAAAAAAAAACTGACGCGGTGTGGTTATCTACCAGGCGATCTGGAAGGAGTGACACCGAAAAACTGAGGATTTTGGGTGCTGAAGTGGCAATCTCAAGGACGCTAAAATACCTAGGGGTGGTTATGGAGGCGAATCACAACTGCAGCGCTCAGGTGACTGCGACAACTGAGGCTGCTACACGCACAGCTTCAGCTGTGTCCAGGCTAATGCCAAATGTGAGAGATCCGCAGGAGGGAAGATGGTGACTTGTCTACGGTGTCAAGAGTAAAGCTGCTGAGAGCTGCGCCAACCTGGGAGAACTGCTTTAAAACCCCCTGTGCGCTAAGAATCGCGAGAACGCACAGAACCGTTTCACCAGCGCAATAGAGGTCCTGTCATCATCCATCCCGGCCGACCTCTCCCTCCGCGGAAGACGAGACGTGTGCGTAAAAACCCAGAGTGGGAGCAGGCCATTAATAGTTGGTAATACCGCTGGAACAATGCTGAAAAAGGAGCGCGGACAAGAAAGCTGATCCAAAGCATTAAAGAATGGATTGACCGCAAACACGGAAGCTTGTCCTACCCCACCCAATTACTTACTGGGCACCAGCGGCGGCTCGCAGCCTAACTTCAGGGTAGGTCAGAGACCCAAGGTAATATGTATCGGTTGTTGAAAGGTGACTTTGTTGTGCAATTCCTTGTATTTATAAAGCGCGATCCCAACCTAAAATTTTGTGTGCCTTGGCGCTGTGGCCGACCCTGAAGTTAGGCTGCGAGCCGTCGCTGCTGGGCACAGATGCTTTGGAGCCTACCTAGCCAGAATAAGCAAAAGAGCGTCGAGCAGGTGTCACTATTGTAAAAAAAAATCAGTAAACATCTACAGCTCTGAAAGAGACACTTTTGACTCTACATTTATTAACAAAATATGCTTGTTTTCATGTATACTTTAAGCCCTAGAAGTGTGTCCCGGCAATTTAATAACACCCTATATATTCTGATAAATTTAATGGGGTCTTTTTACACTGACATGTCTTTTTCATGTCAAGAATTAATCAAAACATTCAATTCGTTGATTATATTGATGTTCCATTTACAACTTAAGTTTGCTCGAATTTTCATATGGTTTTCTATTAAATGCAAAAGATCAATTAAACTCGCCTCAAAAAAATAAAACTGATAATCTCTAATCAACAAATCAAAATGGAACCCGCAAAAAAGCGTACTAATATAATATATACGTAGTAGTAGGTATTATATTAACTGAAATAACGACTTACCAATAATTTCTTCTTCCTCCTCCATTCTTGAAAAATTGATCAAACATTAGAATTTTAAAATCGAACAAACGGAACGCTAATCGAAAGGCATCTTCCGCGCATACTCTGATGTTACAATGACGAGTGCTACCAACCTTGAGAAATACATTATTTGAAGGAGAGAATACATTGCAAGACGAAGTATTTTCTTTTTTGTAAGAAACTAATTAAATCGACTTTGGTAATTTCAACATTACCATTTATTTATTCTAAATACTGTAAAATATTAAATACTAAATACACTTGGAATAAAAATACCAGCGACGGTTCGCAGCCTAACTTCAGGGTAAGGGTAGAAAATTTGAGGTTGGGATCGCGCTTTATAAATACAAGGAATTGCGCAACAAAGTCACCTTTCAATAACGGATACATATTACCTTGGGTCTATCGTCTGCCCTGAAGTTAGGCGTCCCGCCGCTGTCTACTGAATAAATTTGAATTATTTGTTTATATATTTCTCTATGTTTATAACAGAGAAATCAAGAAGTGTGGTATTAATGAAGTACTCTTAATGCTAATAGTCTCTTCAGTATTAAAAAAAAATGGATCTAATTATATGTTGTTAGGTTAACGACATCCTTGTTGTATGATTATTATTTATTTATAAAATAGTTAAATTTTGTACAAAACAATTCGTCGTTTATCAATTTCGAAATAACGAAATGCAATCGCACGGATTTATTGTTATCGAGAAGTTGGTGCGCCTGTCAACAGAAGCCTCCGCCATTTGTAAAATTTGCGCGTGCTTTTGTGTTTGGTGGTACGTGTTTATATGCCAGCGCAAATATCCGCTCAGTGTTTTTGCAACCGTTGTGCGAGTGATTAATAAACAAGCGAGATATGAGTTCCGAGCTGGATCCGGCCAAACTGAAAGTGGTCGAACTGCGGGCCGAGCTCCAGGCGAGGGGTTTGGACGTGAAGGGAAACAAGCCGGTGCTGGTGAAGCGCCTGAAGGAGGCCCTCGAGGCGGAAGCGCAAAAAGGTGAGTTGTTTCGTTGTTGCTGTCTCGCGGGGGTCTTGTTTTGTTTCGAGGGGGGCGTGTGTGAAAATACCGCGGTGGAGGAAAAGAGCGCCAAGTCGTTAGGAATTGCGTGTTTTGCGGTGGAGGGGGGTGAAACGCGAACGTTGTGTGCGTTTTGTGAAAGCTTTTTTCGCCACAGGAATGTGTTTAATTAACAAAACAAACGTGTTGTAGTTTGTTTAATCCAGCTCACTAGGATTTTTACGGATGGACATGCAAAATACGCCGTGAATATTTCATCAAATAAAGTTTGTAATTAACAAATAATTAACAGCTTTTACCTTTATTTAATTAAGCGTATTAAACTGTTAGGTTTATTTTTATCATTATTATCGGAAAAACCTTTATTTTGATTTAGCGTATCGTGACGTTCGAGATTTTTTCTAAAATCGCGATTATCACCGCTTAGGTTAGGCGATTGTTGTTGGCGGGAAATTTGAATGTCAGATGCATAACCTAATTCTAAATTGATCGTGTTGCAAATCTTTTTAGCAAATAATCCAATCAATTTTACAGGTGAATTGAATTTGTGGTGCTTTAATACAGGGTTTCTGGTCATGTTTTGTTACACTGTTTTTAAGCGATAGTTAAGCGTTAATCCCTTGTTTGGTTTGGTATTAACGTTTGTTTATCTTATTTAATTACACATTGTAATATTAATGGTGTCTGTTGGGCAATAAAGATATACATGTCAGAACAACAATAACTAATCTGTCCCTTTTCCAAAACTAGACAACAAGGTAGTCCAAAACTGTGTCTCACAGAGTTCACTACTCTTGGGACTCTCACGGTCTCCTACCGTCTGTCCCACTCTTTCCCTGTTCCGCTAGTTTTCTTCTCCTCATACACGGAGAAGTCCCTATATTCTCGTGTGCTCGTTTTTAATTTTCGGCATCCCATCGTTAAGATTATAATACGCCGACATATATTATTATTATTATTACCTGTGTGTAGAATTTTTAAATTGGTTAACATTATTATTATTTACATTTGTGTATTTTGTCAGATGATACGGTCACCGATACGTCGGCCCTGGAGTCGAGCGTGGTGAGCGAGGAGGAGGATGAGAAGCAGGAAAAGGACGAGGGTTCTGGCGAACCGGATCCGGAACCGGAAAGGGAGCCGTCGCCTGAACCAGAGAAAGTGAAAAGGGAGAAGAAGGGGACCGCCTCTCCCAGGAAAGAGACTGCCGCTTCGAGGAAGGAGACAGTGGCGTCCCCGAAAAAAGAGGTGAAAAAGGAGGTTACTCCCAAAAAGGAAGTCACTCCCAAAAAGGAAGTCACTCCTAAAAAAGAGATTACGCCGAAAAAAGAAGTTACCCCCAAAAAAGAAGTTACCCCGAAAAAAGAGGTTACTCCTAAAAAAGAGGTTGTAAAAGCAGAGGTATGTACAGTAGAAAGTAGTAATGTTTGATAACATAGGTTAATATTAAAAGTAATTTTTTCTCTATAAGAAAACCTCGTAACTCCTATTTTTATTGGAATTTTGAATATACTTGCATCTGTAACACAATATTATCTATTATTAATATGCTGATCGCCGTCAACATCAGAGCCAGCATGAAATCGAACACTAGTTTGGTGGTAAACAAGCATAAACGGGACAGAAATGTTTGCCTCGGTTAGGTTAGTGTTAAAAGATAGAAAAAGGAACTAGTGTTTGAGTTCATATGTAGATGGGTCGGTCGTAGAGATCCTCAATATTTCTTAGTCCAGATAAAAAATAGTATAAATAAAAACTAAGCGCATTAAGGGAAGAGGTGGTTGGGTTTGTGGAGCCGATGTGGTCTGCTTGAGTATGTCGCGAAATATTGTGGAGTATCGCAGCTTTGGTTTAAAAAATATATTATTTGGGACCAGTTGCATCAAACAGGTTGAACTGGTTCAACTATAAACTCGAGTTTAAAGTGACGTTTGAACAATAGAAATTGGGCCCGTTCATCAAAATGTTACACATTCAACATGTTTGGATTTGTTTATTATGTACGTTGGTACTCTGGTCGGCCTATTTTTTAAGATTGCAAAAATCCCAAACACGTTTATGATTAACAATCCGGTCATTAGAGAATTCCCTAACAATTGGCAGTAAACTCCCAACTGTTGTCTCTGATGAACTGTCATCTTAAACTCGAATTCGACATATTTAGTGCAACTGTTCCTTGGAGATGAATTAAGTTATTGGAAAGTTAAATAAAATCGGTGAAATATTGCGGTGTTTTTATTAATATTAAAATCAAAAAATGGGTGATCAAAAAGTAAGGTTACAAAATATACACATTTCAGTGCAGGCTTTGTATTTCTTGATCACTCCTTGTAGTTTACTTTATACAATGAATTAAATTAAAATTTTTGTGTAAAAGCTTCGTTTTGTTCTGTGGTGTTTATTTTATGTTTGATTTACAGCCCGAGCCAGAGGAGGAAGAAAAAGAAGAAGTTGAACCGGAGCCCGCTGCCGCTGAAAGTGCAGAGGAGAGCTCTGAACCACAAGAGGAAGTCAAGGAGGAAGAGGAGGACAGTATCGAAGAAAACGGTACAAACGGAGAAGCTGGAGATGAGGTAAGCAAAGCAGCACGTAAAATTACATTTGAACAGCGGCGGATCATACCCTCACTTTAGAGGAGGCTACAAGCATCTCGTTTTAAAAGGTCGCAAGGTGACGACAATTTCACCTGTGCGTGTATGTTTAATTTATGCTTTACAGTAGCGGTGCAGCTAATTTTGAGACTTTCAGGCTTCCTGGAGCGTCCGGCACGCATGCCTCCTTCCTCTTACATAACAATAACTTAATAATGGCTTATTGATAGTGACACACCACTCTCGAGGTTCTCTCGACTACTCCCTGATTTCTAGGTTCTGCCAAGTGGCGCAATGGCGTTGCCGCCGCAATACAAAAATATACCCATGGGGCAAATTCATTGATTCTTCTTGATGCAATTATCGAACACAAGGTCTAGCCGTTAGACTTAATGTACAAGGTGACATCTGTCCTTTGTTTAGGCTAGTTAGGTTGGGTGACACCTGTCATTTGTTTAGGTCAGGTGACATCTTTCATTTGTTTAGGTTAGGTAACATCTGTTGTTTGTTTTGATTAGGTTAGGTGACATCTGTCATTTGTTTAGGTTAGGTGTCATCTGTCATTTGTTTAGGTTAGGTGACATCTGTCATTTGTTTGGATTAGGTTAGGTGACATGTGTTATTTGTTTAGGTTAGGTTAGGTACCAGCTGTCATTTGTTTAGGTTAGGTGACACCTGTCATTTGTTTAGGTTAGGTGACACCTGTCATTTGTTTAGGTTAGGTGACATCCATCATTTGTTTAGGTTAGGGGACGTCTGTCATTTGCTTACGTTAGGGGACATCTGTCATTGGTTTAGGTTAGATTTGACCAAGGCTGGTAGAATAGAATATAGAATAGGTTGGTCCATATCCGCGCATGCGCAGTAGTAACTGTCAGTCAGTGGAAATATAATAATTATAAAAATTAATAGAGGTTATGTCAAACGCCAATAATGTCAAGATGATCGTAAATGGTTGAACGGAATCTCCCAAAATCTGATATTTGTCACTAATTGAAAATGAAATATGTCAGTGGGTGGAATTTTAGATCTGTTGCCTTGCAATTGCATAAACAAGCTGGCAACATGGCAAGGCGGCGAATGGACCAACCTTCTCAATATGTATCGTGCGTTCGTTTAAAACATGATTTTGAGTAGGCTTTGAATTTTAAATTAGATTGACTGTTAACACATAGCCATAACCTCAAATTTATTTTATCATTCAACTAGCATTCTGGGCAACCGCACAAAACAGATGCCGGCTACTCTAAATCATAATTTATCGCACGGTATTTTACAGACTTTGAGATTTGACGACCAACAGATGTCATCAATTTTGGTTATATAATCCAAAATAGATAATCATTTAATTTGTCCACATTTAGGATTCTGAGCCGAAGAATCGTAAATCGCGCTGGGGATCCCAATCCAAATCGCAGGAAGAGGAACAAGAACCGATGGAACAAGAGCAGGATGTGGGCGGTGAGGAGCCCAAGGCTGACAGCGAGGGTCGCGGGGAGAAGAGGAGGCACGCGAGCCCCTCGCCAGAGCGGCAGCAGCGCAGGCGCAGCAGGTCCCCAGACAACGAAGACGAGCCAGCCATCGACCCCAGCAATGTCCAACTCAGCTGGTGTAAGTAAACACAAAAAAGCAAAACAATAATCGGGCTGATTCTGTAAGCGAAATGATGAATTTGCCGTATGCTATTCTTTAACATCACAGTCTAAGGTCCAGTTGCACCAAAAACGTTGAACTTGAATTCGAGATGACAGTTCCCATTGTTCTAATGTCACTTTGAACTCAAGTTCAAGATGACAGTTCCTATTGTTCTAATGTCACTTTGTACTCGAGTTCAAGATGACAGTTCCTATTCTAGTGTCACTTTGAACTCAGTTCAAGATGACAGTTCCTTTTCTAATGTCACTTTGAACTCGAGTTCAAGATGACTTCCTATTGTTCTAATGTCACTTTGAACTCGAGTTCAGAGATGAACCAGTTCAACATGCTTAGTGCAACTGGCTCTAAAGGTGGGTTTTCCTAAGCAGCGTGTTTGTGCGCAGCGTACAACGTAACACGCAGATTGGCACTCCTCAGTAGAAATGTAATGCTATTGTTCTGCTACCAAGCGCAGTACGTAAAACGCTGGCGTGGAACGTACTGCGCTCTGTAGGTAAACAACAGCATTACATTCCCACTGAGAAGTACCAGCGTGTTGCACTAAGCGTAATGGGTCGGAAAATGATGACGTCCAAAATTAATGGAAAATTCAAACGTAAGTCATACTTTGAAAACACTGTCAAAATATTGGCAGTATTGACGACGTACATAAGGGCGAGAATAAAATAGTTTATGTTTGGAGGCTTACTGTACTGTAGTTTTACATTCAATTGCTCTGATTTGCTAAATATAATGCATTATCTAATGTCTGGAACGAACACATTTGCTGTAAATGACGGAAATTAATTGTTTTAAATTTTAAATGAAAAATATGCGGCATTTTGGCGGATTTCGGGTACAGTTGACCTCCGTTCTCAGCCTAGCTTTTGAATTTTCCACTCATTTTTGAGGTCATCACTTTCTGACCCTATTGCTCTGTACACGGCGCACAAAACCCGTCTAAAACATGAAAACATAGAGAGAAGGCAAACGTCGAGGCTAGAGACTTGGTGTGGATTGGTGGGGAGATTGAGGATCCCCCTCAACTCTTCGCTAGTCCACACCTCACTGAGTTTTGTGTTTCTAGCCTCGACGCTCACTGAGTTTTGACCATAAGCGGATTTGGTAATTTGATACTTATACTTACATTGTGAGGTTAAAAATAATGTATATGTTAAATTTAACATTTCGCTTACAGAATATGCCTGTATATTCCTGGTGGTTGTATACCCTATCTTAAAGAATGGAACAGGAATCTTTTGGTAGCTTTTCTCCCCTCCCTTCCCACTTTTTTCATCCTTCACTTTTTTTAAATATAATTTTATAGCCTGACAGGCCCAGTTGCACCAAAAACGCTGAATTTGAGTTCAAGATAATATTTCCTATTGTTCTAGTGTTCTTTGAACTCGAGTTCAGAGTTAAACAATTTCAACGTGTTTGGTGCTACGTGCCTTTAGATTTTTTGTTAGAAGTTTTTTATTTTATTGGAATATTTAAAATTTGTAATGGTTTAGTTTATTAAGTAGACTAGCTATCAAATTATTTCCACATTTCTTTAATTTTGTTTGCCGATTTCTTGTGTAGATAGTCAAATTTGTAGTTTGTATATATTCCTATATAGTTTGTTCTTTGTTGTAATAAAAAGAAAACAAAAAAATATAATAAATCCACTTAGTTTAACATCACCTTTTTGTTTTTCTTTATTTATTTCGATTCTGATTTTTATGCACCTCTTTCTTACTTACGCTCACTCACACTCACTATCCTTCAAGTTTGAATTGAACTTTCAAAACGGGAGTAGACAATTTCAAATTGAGACACGGTAAATGTGGCTAGAATCAAATTGGGGATAACGGTGAGGAAATTTGGTTTAACACGTTAACCGCCACGGCGGGGACCTCTGAATAATAATTCGCCTGCTTTAGAGCAGTCTCTAGGGACTGCTAGGTAGCGACGCTAGTTACAATGGCCCCGTTCATCAAAATGTTCAACATTCAACATGTTTGTGATGCATGTTGGTATCTGATGAACGGTACTCGACCATTTTGAAAATGTTTAACCCGTCAACACCAAACAGTCTGTTTTGTATGATTGGAAAAATTCCAAACACATTCATGATTACCAATCCGGTCATCAGAGGATTCCCCAACAGTTGGCAGTAAACTCCCGACTGTTGTCTTTGATGAATGGGCTCAATCTCTAGGCATCAAATGCTAAATTAGAATATTTACACGTGTAGTAAATCAAGTTGGCTTGTAAAGGTTTATCAATATCAATACTAGAAATATAGTTGATAAAGAGTTTTATTAGTATAAAATTTAATCTATTACTATCACAGCGCCGATTTTTGCAGGGATCGCTCGTGAACTGTTGTCGCCCAGTCGAGTTAAGCATATAACTCACGCGATATGACAAGCGGACGACTGCATCATCTAACACAGCGTTATATGCCCAACTCGACTGAGCGGCCCTGGTTCACGAGCAATCCCTGCCAAAATCCGCCCAGTAATTATTATACATTGTTAGTTAAGTAGACTCTGAAAATTGTCCTCTAATGTTGTTTAATGATAAGGTGAAAAAATGTCTCGATTTGAAATTGTGTTTATTTGCTTACATTTAATATTGATTTGAGGTTGAAATGAAAATGTTGTATTGCCGTCGTGCTGTTACTATAACGTGGCATTTTGAATTTGCAGATGACTCCGACCTTCACCTCGAGATTGATAAAGAGACTTACTTATCAGCCAAGCCGTTGAACGACGGGGCGTTCGGCTATATTTGGTCGGGAGCGAGGTTAACGCACGGCGTTAAATCAGGAAAGGTATTGGTTGGTTATTATGAGCATTTATGTAACTTACAAGGGATTTTTTAACAGAAAAAATCGGTTGTGATAAAATTATGCTGTTTTGATGATGTGTCCATCACAGCATTGGTGTAGTTAAAATTTTGGAGCCCTCCACTACAAAACGATTTCTTGGGCCCTCCCTATACAGGGTGTCCCAGACCATCCGTATCAGGCATTTTTTGAGAAAACAGCTAGTCTTAGAGAATTGGGATAAAAAAATATATTACTATACCCAGATTGAAGAATCAAATGGTGATATTGTTTTTTCCCAAAAAGGTTGGCATCCCTGATATTACTCTTAAAAATGTTAAAAACTGAAGATTTTCAAATGGCATGATAGGTCAAAAGTGGTATCATTCAAAAAGTCTTTGAAAAATAAGCAACTTTTCTAAGAAAAATATTTTTGAAACTGGCGTTTGTTTTGAGTAATTTTTGATTAAATTTACCAAATATCAATATCTCATGGCTACCTTATTTTAAAAGTATACTTAGGGCCACTGGTATTAGGACCAGAACAGTTCAACAGTGTTTAGAAGTAAATGGAAAACAGTTTGAACCAGTGTTGTGAACTCTGAGTCAGAGTTAGAGTAAAAACTGTGGGGTTCGAATTTATTTCACCTAAAACTCCCCAGACCAATTAACAAGAAACTATAAATATTATTAGAGTTTCGTTTGTTGTAATCACTCACTCAGGGCATCGAATTAAGATAGAATTGGTATCAGTCATAACTACGGTTTCGCTGTCAGAGGCGTGACAAAATGCCATTCGATGATCAGAACTTTAAAACACTTCAACTTCCCTGAACGAACAAAATCGTCATTGACATTTTGTTTGTTCGGGGAACTTGAAGCGCTTTACGCTATAGCACTGCAGTAAAAAATGTCCCTGACTGTGATCACGATATACTTTACAAAATATATGCTTTATCGTTTGATAAAGCGTTGCAGTGCCATACATAAAATGGTATCGTTCAGCAACTCCACTTTCATAAAGAACTGTCGCGCTAGGGTTCCCTGAATGCGATCATTATTTAGCAACCATTCAAGCAATCATTAACTGAACAAGTTTCTCATCTTTCACGTGGTGAAACATATTTAATTATGATTTAAAAAAGAACTCTCAAGCAATCATTGAAACGATTTTTTGAGCAATGATTTGAGCGATCGCTCCATTATCAATCAATCATTTGACTGATCCCTCGAGTGATCTCTCAAGCAATCATTGAAACGATCTTTTGAGCAATGATTCGAGCGATCGTTCCATTATCAATTTATTTCTAATCCCAATAATCGATTATTGCCATCATTCGATTTTGCCTATTACTAGGACTATTCATACATTTTCCTCTGTAGGCCTGCTACGAAGTCAAAATAGTGGAAGAGATGAAGTTCGACGACATGCTGAAAATCGTGCCGCTCAAAGACCACCGCAGAGACCGCGACAACAAGAAATCGAACCGTGGCGATTCGCGCAACAAGAAGCACGAGGAGAAAAAGGACAAACCGTCGGAAAAAACCGACGAGAAAACGGAAGAATCAGAAGGCGAGGCGAAAATGGAAACCAACACCGACGATGCCTCTAAAGAGGTTGAAGCCAAAGACGATGAACCTATGAAAGAAGACAACAAGGAAGAAGAAGATAAAGAGGAGAAAGAAGAAGAGGACAAAGAAGATGAAGAAAAAGAGGGTGATGCAAAGATGGAGGTCGAGGAAAAGAAAAAGGAGGAAGAGGGTGAGGAGAAAAAGAAGGAAGATGAGGATAAAAAGCAAGAGGAAGATGATGATGAGGAGGAAGAGAAGGAGGAGGACAGCAAGCCCGAAGAGGAGCATAACATTCCGACGCATATCATCAGGATCGGGTGGTCGGTGGGTAAAGCGAGTCTGCAGCTGGGCGAGGACAAGTTTTCCTACGGGTTGGAGTCCAGCGGGAAGTTTTTCGTTAACAAGGAGGTCACCCAACACGATTTCAAGTTCGGCGCTGGCGATGTCGTCACTGCTTATATGGTAAATTTTTACATTTCTTTAATCTGTAATAACAAGAATAATTTAAATCTATTTTTTTATTTTTTTTTTAAATAAAATAAATAAATAAATTACTAGTACAATTCAGATATAGACACGGACACAGGCAGAATGGGAATTATGGAAAATACAAAAGTTGTGAGTTGTATAATTTCTATTTTATTTTTCTGAAAAGGCCAAATCTGTAAAATTGTCCAGCTCTCAAATTTTGCATACGTAATTTTAACTTCCTGAACTCGTGCCGTAAGTAAAATACCAGAAATGCCACTTTCGAGTTGTCAAAACGGTGTTCGAAACCTCACTTTACACACATTATATTAAATTTTAGGAGTTTACGGAAACTGACATCGTTATGACTTTCGCCGTCAATGGTGAGAAAAAATTCGAGCACACCGTATCACGAGAGGACATCAGCGACGAGGAGTTTGCTCTGTTCCCACACGTAATCACCAGGAACTTCAGCTACCAGCTCAACGTTGGGAAATTGGAGGAGCCTCTGACCGCCAAACTCGATGATTTCGAAGATTTTCCGTTCATCGACGCCATCGAGGAGAAGGTGAAGGGAGAGAACGGTCCGACAAATAGGAAGGAGTGTGAGGCAAGTACTTATATGTCTGCAGTGCACGTTCTCCGAGGTACTCGTCCGAGAAATTTGACCCAAGACGAAGAGCCGAGTTGGTCATGCACGCTCGTGTCATCTCGTTTGAGTGGCATTTTGTTGTTTTCGTATTATAATTATGTGTACACCGGGAATAAGAAATAGATTAGGAAGCGTTGGTCACCCAGGAGAGGGTGGATGACATCTGAGTAGGTTCGAGCATGTACCGAGTGCACTCTTAGTGCCTCGCTACACAAGTGAAATCCACTAAGTCAATTTTTGATTGTTGTTAGTTAAGTCCACCAAGCTCTTGTACTCATGGTTTTCTACATGCTGGTGCAATACACTAAGTCCTTAGTTAGATTAGACTTAGTGGATTGCACCAGTACGTAAAAAACCATGAGCTTGGTGGACTTAACTAACAACAGCCAAAAATTGACTTAGTTGATTTCACTTCTAAGCCAACGATATGTTAAAGCATATCTACTTATGGTCAAAATCTATTGACAGCAGAACACGCTTGCGGAGGATGCACATGTGCGTCTTCTGCATTAAAAGATGTAATCACAAAAATTGTAAAATTTGTAAATCTGATCCTTTTTTTTTGCTTTGGACACTCATTCATATGGCCAGCTCAATATATTAATCAACTACTTCCGAAACCTCATAAGCGCAAAATGTAAAATATGACAGAAGCACAAAATACTAGCTAATTATTATATGAGCGATTTATAATAAGTATTTTGAGATGTTTATAATAATATTGGTAAATAAAAAATATCTGAATTATGAGGACAATTTTTGTAAAATCGGGACTTACGAGGTTTTGGAAGTAGTTAATCGATATGCGATTAGGATTAGAGAAGGGCACTCTCGTGTTTTATTTTAAATTGAATTGTAATTTATTGATGTTTTCACATAGTTCACATTTTATAATTATTGTTTTATAACAGGTGATCATGATGTGCGGTTTACCGGCATCAGGAAAATCCCATTGGGTGAAAGAGCACGTGGAGAAAACGACCGATAGGACATACCAGATCATCGGGATCTCTTCTGTTTTGGAACGAATGACGGTGAGCCTCAAAAATATTAATATTTAAAGGCGCATCCATACCAAACGAACATGGCATTGGCGAACATTTGCAAACACGATTACTATTTGATATGGACAGTATGTCACCGGTGATTCCCCCAGGGGCTCTCTCTTTTACATCTAACTTAATAATCTAAAATACAAAACCATAATCGAATTTCTATTAACCAAGGGCATATGTGTCCTTGTACTGAAAAGCTTACCCTGCTGTCAGCCGGCAAAGTGGACGGGTTCTACAGATGTAAAGGGAGCACCACGAGCTCAAAACCAAATTTAAATTATATGGTTAATAGAATAAATCTAAAGTTGAAGAACTTTATTTCATTAAAAACAACTAAAGGTTTAGAAAATAAACATAACAAAATAATGTAGTATAACTACCATTAAATCTCTCACCCAAGAGTAGTAATAACAAACGTTAGGTAACCTAGCTTTTTTAAAAGCAAACTGTTGTACAACCTAATCTAATTGGTGTATTGATTTGACTTTTACTGACCTAATTTTGCGATAAAATTTAGTCAGGTCCGAATCATGAACAACTTGTCTAAATCCGAAAGTGAAAATCCCCAGATTTGAATCCTTGGACTTGGCAACCCTGCTAGTTTCTTGAGAAAAATTTAATATGCCGTGGATAAGTGAGTCACTAGAGATTGTGTTTCTAAAAAGTGGGTCACAATGTTGTTGAACAAAAGGAATAAAGTGTTGTCCAACATTCAAACAGAACATCATTTCCAAAGAAAGATAAAAACTTGTAAGTATCATCATTTCCATTAATGAATTGTAATTGTAACAGGTTGACGCGAAGCCAATTGAAGAGAAGATAAGCAAGGCCCGTTGGAACGTCGTGATGGACAAGCTGACCAAGTGTTTGAACCGGATGTGCGAGTTGGCCGCCATGCGCCGACGAAACTTCATCCTCGACCAGGTGAGCTCTTTACCAAAAGACTAGTATTACGGTACGAATAAGCAATAGCTGAGAATATGTGGTAGTAAATAAGTAAACGAAAGAAGGCACGTGTCGTTTAATCACTTCTCAATTAAACGGCACACATATTAGTCTCTATGAACGTACAAAAACATTTTTTAGAGGTTGTTCAATCATGGTTTACGTTAAGCTTGGTTTGAATTGCCTTATGATAAATATAATTTCAATGGCTGAAAGATGAATATAATTTATTCGGCTTAAGGATAAATATAATTTAAGCGGCTGAAGGATAAATATAATTTAAACGACTGAAGGATAAATATATATAAATAACCTTTATTTAAAATTAACAATACTTTGTAAATGCACTGTGATAATTTAAACGGCTAAAGGAAAAATATAATTTATACAGCTGAAAGATAAATATAATTTATGCGGCTAAAGGATCAATATAATTTATACGGCTGAAGGATCAATATAATTTATACAGCACACATTTAGGTCGATGATCGTTTATGTGATATTTGATTGCACAATAAATGATGATTATTTAATGATAATCTGTTTGGTGCAAATTTCGTTGCAACATTTTAATGTGTGCCTCGAAAAGAAGAAGGCGTCCCCATCTTACCTAGTTATTTACATTTATTTAATTATACTCAATATGGGTAAACAAGGTTTTCGACTAAATATTTAATTTAAACTGAGCTTAAGTTAAAGGGAAGAAGAATTAAACTGAGCTTAAGTTAAAGGGGAGACGAATTAAACTGGGCATCCTAAGCTAAACTTGCTTTAAGCCACTATTGAACAACCGGCCTTAAGTGTTTTCGACTAAACGACGCATATATAAAAGGATACGCAATTCGTATTTACAATGATTTGATCAGACGAATGCGTAAAATTTACCGTAAGTTTTTGAAAGTATCCAAAGGTCACGATTCTACCACATATAGAATTTTTAAACGAACACAGTAAGTAGTTTTACACGAAATCTATAATTGAATTGTGGAACGTCTGCGCGCGTTTTTCGCTTGAAATGTAAGTATATTTCAGGGAATGTCGAGCACTTCGAATTTTTATTGAAACTGGATTTTTAAAAGCGAACAAACAAAGGTAGCGTACATTTTTTCCCGTCTTTATTTCTCTTGCAGTAGAACGTCCGGATTAGCTTTTAAGTCGGCAAGGTCAGTCTAGTTTTTAAGGTTAGGGAGGGGCAACGGCACACATTTTTTCAGATGATGTTGGGAACGCATAAACGTATGATTATACATAATTAAAAGGATTATTATACATAAATAAAAGGATTACTATACATAAATAAAAGGATTATTGTACATAAATGAAAGGATTATTATGCATAAATAAAAGGATGATTATACATAAATAAAATTATAAAACGGATGGATTACAGCTAATGTATAAATGGAGGAATATTTTTAATTCAAGGATACGGAAAGGATACAATACAGGAAATTTTTATAACGACAACTTTACATCTGGGGAAATGCTTTATAAATAATCCTCGATAATGGAAACAAGTAAAATCATAACATTTCATAATCATCGACCAACATGTTAATTAAGCATATTGATTTAACATGTTGAGTTTACTATTGTTTATATTGTTTCAATATGCTAAGTTTACTACTTTATTTACATTGATTCAACCTGTTTATATCGATTGAACATGTTAAGCTTACTACTGTTTAAATTGGTCTAACAAGTTAAGCTGACTACTATTTATATTGATTATATAGATTTATATATTTATGTGAAAAGGATGAAATGTCTAACAAATGTCCAACATGTTATATACTGCTTGTATAGATTTATATTTTCATGTGAAAAGGATGAAATGTCCAACATGTTATATACTGCTTATATAGATTTATATTATTATGTGAAAAGGATGAAATGTCCAACATGTTATATACTGCCTATATAGATTTATATTTTCATGTGAAAAGGATGAAATGTCCAACATGTTGTTATACCACATTATATATTACTCATTTATGGATTTATTTTTATTATGTGTGCCGAACAATTGCCCTTGTTCTTTTCCAAAGAAAGAGAGAATATAGTGATTAGTTTTATCTTAATTTTAATTTTTGGTATAGGTTCCGAGAGTGAAGGTATGTGCTAGATTTAAGGTGTGACTGAAAACGAAATGAAAAACAAAACAAAAACACATATGATGCAGCTATTAATTGCCGCGCTCTTATTTTATTTAGAAGGATTATATGCATAAGTGCAGCGGGATTATCGATCGTTACCGCCGTGATATCTGTTTTTCGTCAGAATGATTCTATCGTGAATTATTTATTTTTATTAAAGATGATTGTTTGTACAAGTGTCCCAGAACGTTCACAAACAAATAGGAAAGTTTTGGAAATTCCTCGGGATTTTATTTATTTTATCGGAATTTTGTTGAAACTTATAAAAAGCGTATCAGGGAGTTTAATCTATCAGTGAAGTTGTTAAAATAAGGGAGAGAAAGAGAGTGATAATAATAATAACAGTCCTTATTGTCCAACAGATATACCGTTGATTGAAATATTTACATAGAAATGCAGCCTTATGGGCGAAAATTACCGCGTAGTAGAAACTCGCCGCTAAAGGGGCGTTAGTGTCAGTCCCTCTGTATGCCGGTATCATGAATTAACCGAAATGGCGCGCGCGGATCTCATTTAAAAACAGGGGTCGCTTGTGCGGCAAGCCATATAATTTTCAGTACGAAATTCGGTGCAGGCTGTCTTAGATATAGAACAATACAATTATTTTGATTGGTTTACTTTTAACACTGGGCTACTTAAGTTACTTAACACGATGAATAATGAATGTGTATTCATCAATGTACGACCTAAATCCCAACAACAACTACACGTTTATACATTATTGTAATAAACATGTAGTTGTTGTTAGTATTATCGTATAATCAGTAAGTATACATATCTGACAACATTTCATTTGGTTCGTACCTTCAGTCCACTTCGGTTCAACAAAGGCGCACCCCCAAAAAGCCTAGAGTATATTAGCGTATTAGCGTATTAACGAGAGAAAAAAAATATTCTGATTTTAGTATTTCTTATTTATACAAACATCTTGTTATAATGTGAAACTGGATGGATAACGTATATATATTAAAAAGTGAAGTGTACTACTAATGATCATCGAACAAACATCTAAACATTACATTTTAAAGTATTCAATTGGGGTTCAATTTATGCAAAAAAATTAACCAAGGTGATTAAAATTTAGTAAACGAGACGCTCGCCCCGAAATTAGTCTTGGGGAGGGGGCGCATTTAGAGCGCTCTTATATGGACGTTTTGAACGCAAGGCGGAACGGGAGCGGGCGCAAGCGTTTGTGCTTTAACACATGGGTTTATATAAGGGTTTCTAGACGGACGGGTGCTGGCGTTTTCTCCGCCTCGCACCCGTCCGTCTAGGGACTCTCATATAAACCTATGTGTTAAAACGCAAGCTCTTGCGCCCGTTCCCGTTCCGCCTCGCGTTCAAAACGTCCATTTAAGAGCGCCCTTAAACTTATGTATACACGTCGAAATACTACACATTAGTGAGTTTTAGTGGGGGCTCAAGCTCGTGAGCAACCCTTCTTAGTGCGCGAAAACTTCGAAAAGTGTTAAAAATGAAGACCCGGACGAAACATCTACAGCCTCGCCGAAGAATGAAATTTTAAAGAGCGGAGATTTCTTGTAAAAAAAAAACCTGCTTGTTTTGTTCGTAAAGTAGGCTTTGAAAACAAAACGAACACAATTAGTTTTACAGAAAATATTTACAATTCGCGAAACATCAAACCCGCTATTTTTAATGCAAGTTGCATATTTTAATGAAAAAACTGCAAAATATTGCTTGTAATTGAATTTATAAAAGTTGGTACATCGGGTACGTATTTTATTTATTATCTTAAAGAAATTATCAAAATTATGTCTAAAAAGTAGTTAGAAGACCAGCACTACAGGTGGCAAAAATAGTGTGGATGTTTTGATAGGGTCTCTGTAAATTCTACAAGATTTTCGGATGCTTTTCCAGTAGAGCTTTCTTATTTGTTGAAAACTTTCTGGGACATTACCAGCATTATGAAATCTCACAATTTATCTAAAAGCGTAAATTTTTCTGTATATAATTAATTCTTCAAAAAAGCAAGAGAAAACCGTTAAAACGATTGGTAACGTTCGATTGTCTTTACGCTGTCCGATATATATTACTGAGACTGTTGAGCTATAATAATGAGCGTTGTGGCAGACAAACGTGTTCCCTTCGGCGCAACGCCGTAAAATGCGCTCGTTTTGGGGCTTCAAGCGGCACGCGGTCATTGTAGTAAACGGGGACGAAGAGCAGGCGAGGAGGTTGAAACAGCAGGAGTCGCAGACCGGTAAAGACTTGCCAGAAAGCACCGTACTCGAGATGAAAGGTACACACCCATATAAATCAATGATAATACCCAATTCCTAACCTAAAAAAAAATCACATCATTAACAACCCTATACATATAAATAAATACTTATTTTTTTTTTATATCGTATGTATACACATATATTTGCTGTTGTTTACTTTTTGTACGGCTCGTTTGCTAAAACTTGCACTTGTAATTTAAATTAAGTGCGTTGATTCACTGGAATAAAACGAATTCATTTAGGTCGAGTTGCAACAAAAACACTTAAGCTGAAGTTGAGTTCAAGATGGCAGTTGCTATTGTTCTAACGTCACTTCAAAGTTTTGTCGTTAAAGGTTCTAATAGTTGCTGAACAGGTGTTTTCCACTCCCAGGCTAAGCATGAAGTAAAATTTCGAGTTTAGAAAAGCCTGAAAATTTGGTTTGGTCGCGTAGCGCGAATCCTGGAGCGACCAAACCAAATTTTCAGGTTTTTCTAAACTCGAAATTTTACTTCATGCGCCACCGGTATAAAACACTGATTTCAAGTAAAGCTTAAAATACACTATTAACGCTTTTAAATTTAAGTATTCATATATATTTAAATATTTAGAAATTCAAACATCGCTTCTTTAGATCCCAGTGTGTTAAGTGCATACTGATTCAGTAGTGCTTAACACATCTGTGAGGTAAGGCATCGATATTTAAACATGTGAATAATTTATCGATTGTTCCTATTTCAATATTTTGAGTTGAGCCAGTTTAACTTGTTTATTGCAACTGGCCCTTTAACACGTTCATCGCCGGGCGGCATTCACTTGTGCCGCGGTTAAATTTGCGTTTAGGCCCGCGACATGTACTTTGTGCCACATCCAGAAACAACTTTTAAAGCATCATGCTGCCCGTGCCACGGAACTAGTATAACTAAATAGACATATAGTTGAAAAATTAACAATAATTTACGAGATATATGTTCGGTTTCACCAACTTCAGTTAAATCTTATTTGTTGATTAAATAGACATTTCCCATGTCGTAAGCATCAATGTCATGTGAATTGATTGATGTTTTGACATATATGTAACTATTACTAAATGTTAATCTACGAATATCTATTGCTTTTATATAAATAAAACAATTTTAACACTTTCAAATATATATTGTGCATTCGCTACAATTGTTTCGCCACACTGTGGCTTCTTCAAGCGAAGAAATGATATATATAATTTTTTTTAATATCTATTGGTTGATTTAATTGGCGTTGGTGAAACCTGGCAATAGCCGTGCTAAACCAAAGCTCGAGCAAAAAACTTGATAATGTCAAAAAAAATCGAACTAAACTGTCAAAACGCAAATAAGGTTTTGCTAGATTGGGTAGATACTTCAAGAAACTAAAGTCAGAATTTAGTTTACATTTTATGTGTCGCACTGTGTTAGTGTATGTTCCGATCTTTAAACGTTTGCAACATTTGGAGGATCAAACGTAACCAAAACTTTTCGAACAATATTCCAGTGTTTCGTACGGGTGGCGCATGAAGTACAACTTCGAGTTTAGAAAAGCCTGAAACCAAACTAAATTTTTAGGCTTTTTTAAACTCGAAATTTTACTTCATGCTTAGTCTGGGAGTGGAAACGCTCGTTTAATTTAAGCTTCAAATTGCAAGTGCGTTTTACCCTAATTTTGAATTTGTTTACCCGAGCTTTCTACTGGGGAACGAAATGTGCTTTACATTACATTAATTTAATCCTACATACTAACTGATTTGAGATTAAATTTGTGTAATGTGAAGCATAATTTCTTTTCTTTTCGTGCATTTATATGTTTATATATATAGTTGTATGTTGATTTTCTCTTTTTCAAGTGAACAATTTTAACGGAACTTAATTGAGTGTAACTCTTGTTGAAATTGTTCTGTTGTCGTCAATTGGTTTTTGTGACACGGTGGGTTTGTGTTCTTTTAGCCATAATGAGCGTCCCTAGGACTGGTGACTGGCTCGAGAAAGTAACGTTCGTGTCGCTCCCAGAGACCGAGGCCAAGGCGCAGGTGCAAAAGTACAACGCGCAGGGACGCGAGGCTGGCTTCGGGACCAACCGACGAGATAGATACGACTACAACAACCGGTGGGGACACGGAACGCCCAGACGTATGTATTATCATTTATATCTTTCACAATTTTAATATATTACGTCACGAGAGTGGTATGCAGCATATTACATATGAGCGGATATGTTGCGCACGAGCCGCGCAGCGGCGAGTGCAGTATTCCGCGAGTATGTAATTGCCATACCACTCGAGAAACGTACAATACTTTACCTACGCCCTAACAAATTAAACAATGAGCATGAAAGAACAACTTATTATTTATTCAATCATTCTTGATAGTAACATGACATTGATGAAAACTAAATTACTACTTGATCAATATACATCAAAGAAATGTCATTTGGTTGTGCGTTAACACAAATTCAGCTGTCAGCGTGTGATATACAAAGCTATTACGTGCATATATAGGTAATGTCAATCATACGCGTCAAGATGACAGTGTGGTATGATGCGGTTACTAGATAGGGCGTAGGTAAATTATTTTACCCTCTAATGCCTTAATTTTTGGACAACTGCATGTTAAGTAACATTTGCTATGATGATGCCTGAAAAACAGAACTTTTAATAATGTGTCGAATTGGCTATTCATTATTAGTAGGTAGTTGTTACGCATTGATAAATAATACACGTGCGCATATGAATGCAGTTTACACAAACTTTGCATTATTATTTTGCATTTTAAGGGGGTATAACCATTCGGACAGCGTTTTTTTTACGGTTTTTCAATTATATTTTTTTGGTAAATTTATTACATGCGATCTTGCGGTTCCTTGCAACTTGTTTATAGAGTCATGAAATATAAAAAATGTATTTTAATTCTTTTTAAACATCCGGATTGATCTCTAAATCTGCCGTGTTTTTCATCATGGCAGGAAAGAATTTATCGGTTCTGTGATCTGAAACAAAATAAAGTAGAAGTCATTAATCTGTATTAAATTATCTGGAATTTGAACCACTGACAATGAAAAATCTTGATAAGTAACAAAATGGCGGCCATTCGAAAGCTTTCGCTGTCCATAAATTATATCGAACTTGGTTCTCGCGAGAATTCTTGCCAGAAAAATACTGTAAAAATTGCTGTATTACATTTAGATAAACTTGTAATACTTTTTCGTTAGTGAATATATTATACATTTCTGCAAGAATTCTCGTGCGTATAAAATGGCTCTAAAGCATGAATATCTTTTTTCTTTCTTCTGTTTATTTAAAAATACTGTGGTTACAGGTGATTATCGTGTGAACTTCCGCGACAACAGGCTACATCACAACAACAGATATTCAGACCGTGGAGGGTACCGCCAAGGCAGAGGTGGCGGCGGGGATGGCTGGAGATCAGGAGGAGGAGGCGGCGGATGGATGCGAAATGATCGTCGGGACAATCGGGGTCCACGAGATTGGAGGAATAACAGAGGAGGAAGTATGTGAATTGTTCATTTACAAATATTCAACAATACTGGGTGATCAATGTCCACTGTCCTGTTGGCAATACTAAATTTAAGGTGGTATGATTGAATAATTGGCTATCAAGATTTATTTATTCCGTATCCGGTTTTAATCTGCCAAACGAAAGTTATGCATTCGTTAAATGGTGACACATTACAATTTTAATACTTATAAACAGTGAATGAACGTCATCGCGGCGGAGCCAGTGGCGGAAACAGGGATCACAGAACACACGGCGCCAGCGGAGGTAACTACAACAGGAACAGAAATCTGGTGCCGGCGGGTGGAAATCGCAATCACGGAGGTGGTAACTGGGGCAACCAACAGGCGGGCTGGAACAACCAGAACCACCAGGGCGGCTGGGGCGCCAACCAGGGCCAGAACCAGAATTGGGGCCAGGGCTGGAATCAGGCCCAGGGCAACTGGAACCAGAACCAGTGGAAGTACGGCGGCGGTTACAATCAGGGCGGGTACGGCCAGTACGCCTCGTGGAACTACTACGGGCAGTACGCTCAGAATTGGAACGCGCAACAGGTAATGATATTATGAACTGGTAGAGAAGTGTGCGAAAATGTAGCATGTGGGCCTGTTGCGCAGTGGCGAATGCGCAACGGGTACACCAGTGGTCCTCACAATGTTAATGTGACCTGGCCGTGGCCGACTGGGTGTGTTGCTTAATTTTGCTTAAGCACGCTGAGAAATCCCTGAATTTAAATCTCACGTACACTTGTTTTTAGCAGAAACATTTTTATTCAATTACTGTGAATGTTTTGGAATTATTCCAGCACTTTTAAATATTTATTAGACCTGAATATAATTTTTTTATTCACCAAAAAACGTTTTCGTGACTGCGTTAGGTTAGGCTAGATTAAAATCGAATTTGTGTTCAGTATTCCGGCACCGGATACCCACAGTTAGACTTCAAGGTCCTCGTCAGTGTGGTCCCGACCCAGTGCTGAGGAATAATAATAGAGTTTAGCTCGTTGGTGGACGAAACAGTGACCACTATAGAGCATTAGATGTTTCACGTTTTTCATGTTGGGAACAGAAAGGAGTCGCATGGTGCCAGATGGAGTTTTAAATTGTACTCTGATATTTTCTGTAAACTTTATACCCTTTAACATTTATATGAATGTGTTAGTAAACATTTTAATTTAAGGTAACACAATGACTGCATCGGAATTAATTACTTGTAATTTTAATCAGTGACAGGGCCTCTTCACTTCCCGAAAGAGTATTCTCAGGGACTGCATCTCTCAATCACAGTCATCACAATTGCTGCTTCTTTGTAAGTGGCCTTTTTCTTCCCTCTCAGACTAACAACTCATTATCAATGATCTCTTACCTAGTGTAATTTTTAATTCTAAGCTCGAAGGCAAGCCTACTTTTTGGGGCCCCCATTAAATCTATTGAACTAATCTATCTGGGCCTGTCAGAGAACCGCTGGACATTGGACCTTTAGTCTCCTCAGGGAAACTCTTAGTCCCTCTGCCACATTAAAGTTATATCACTAGTTAGTGCCATATTTTTTAACCATCATTATTAACCCACCCTTCACGCCCAGCCCTGTGTCTAGCACGGGCAAAGGCTACTGGCAAATGTTCGCATATTTCAATCGGGATTTTTTTTCATGTACGAGCGAAGCATGGAAATAATTTTAAATTAATATTTAATAGTTTTAGAGTATGCTAGGATATAGTTGGAAAATGATTTTTGTTTCAACTAAAAATGTCAAATGAAATGATCTTCAAGGTGTTTGTATAATTCACAACTTCAGTTTTTGGCTGAAGGGTTGTGATGCTCGTATACAGGCGTTTACACTAATTATTTATTTTACTGATCCGCGGACCCCGCTGAAAAGTGGTGTTTTGAGAGTAACTTACCCCGGTTTTGTGTTATGTGTGCTTCGGTGGTTGGATGGCCTAAAGACACGATAGTCTTTTTGAGTTGGAGTTGTATTTTAACGAAAACACTCGTGTTGCACGCGTCTCACTCGACTTTCTCTGCAAGTGGCGCTATGAGCGTCACCCCTTATGCGCGCAAAAATTAAAAATATAAATCAAAAATCAAATATTCTACATTTGGTCCTTTTCACGGGAATTAAACAAAACCGAACAGTGTTAATCAGTATTACAATTGAATGACATTTTATGAAACTGTTGGTGTTAGACATGTATAAATATTTCTACCAACGAATTAACATCGACAGAGTATTATTATCAATAGATCATAGCTTGCTGAGCTATTACAAGTCATCGTAATCATATCCAAATTATTTTCCTCAGGGTCAATCTGGACAAATGGCGGCAACCACAGCTGGATCGACGACGAGCAACACAACAACGGACACGACACAGCAGCAGTACGCCCAGATGACCCCGCAGCAGCAGCAAGCCGCATGGGCGCAGTATGCCCAACAGTACGCCCAAAGCACGGGCGCCGCCGCCTCCAACACCACCCAGAAGTAAAAGAAAAAAGAAGAAAACCTAGCATAGCGAACGTACCTAGTGCACACACACACTTCGTACAAATTTTTATTTTTACTACTACACCGTTTTATAAAAATAACGAAGGAAAAAACAAAACCGCAATCAAGTTCATTCCCTACCCTCCCTCAATAATTTTTCGACAAAGACGGTGCCGACATGAGTGAAATTGATTGCACAACATAAAACACAACTAATTGCATATACTTATCTAAATTAACGATAATTAATTAATTTTATAACAATTTTTGATCTCCCAATTTAATTAATCTTATTTTGTTTCAAATCGATTTATTTCTTCACATGGATGGTGTTGTGTATAATTTCTTTTTGTGGGTTATATGATATTTTAATTCTATTGATGATTGTAATTTTTTAAGCGTATTTTCTTTTTAAGTGGTTCATCGTGTTTTGACGACTAAGTACCTTTATATTTTGACAGATTTGTACATAAATATTTTTTATGAGTTTAAAAGTATTAGGAGTTTAGCTTAGAAAAAGAGTATTGTATTTGTGAAAATAAAAAAAATATATTACTAAGATTCTCAAGCAGCAGTGTTTCCTCCCTTCTTTTTCTAATTGTTTAACACTTTAACCACCAGGGCGGACCCTAGGGAAATTTACTGCCTTCGCTAAAGCGATCCTACTGCCGCTAGGTAGTTGAAAATTGCTAATATTAATACTAACGAGTGTCTATAAACTGTCAGCATCCCAGTAGGTTCTGACTTCAGAAACATGTGTCGTAATTAAATTTAGCACTGTAACACTACCCAATGATATATAATTAAATGTTTTAGACGTTTCCAAGATTCACCGTTTCGAACGGCATAATTTAAGAATTTTTGTTTTTTTTCAATATGACCGAACTTAGGGTGTATTTACTGCGAACAGTTGCAGTTCTGCTTTAACACTAGGGTATTTTAAACATCAAATTTTGAGGTGTTGGTACATGATTATCAACGTGACAAATAAATCATCATTTGTCAAATAACTTGTCACGATGCAGAGATTTTTAAAAAAGAGATCGCTACAACATGCAACTTTACAACATATACAGGTATTTTTTCTTTTAAGTATACTTTCACATATTACATATAAACATTTGTAAAATTAATTGCTTTCGGTTTATATCTTTTATTTATACTTACATACCCCAAAGCAAATTTTTAAGAGAACTGAGAGCAATCTGTCACTCGGGGAGTCAGTCGCACATCTATTCTTGTCTAGGCACCCTAGACAAGAACTAGTACTGCATGCGCTTCATCCTTTTTGCATCACCCTGTATCATTTTATTCGCAAGCGCTGTCTATGTTTACAACCTGGGACCGCAAATTCAGTTGGCAACACTTACTTATACTGTCACTTTAGTTCGGGCCACAAACACGAAAGCGCTGATTGAACAATCATCCAGTATGCGTTAAGCGAATACCTAGCTTATTTTACTTTTTACATTGATATAATTATAAATATATTAAAGTATCACAGAGATTTCAAGTTGTAAGTAGTAAAAAGATTATATGTTAAGTATTATTATGTGATAAATTTATTATACATACACAATTTATAGATTAAGGATGATCAAATGTTTATTTTATATATATATATATATATAGATATACATATATTTTTCTATGTTATTATATAGCAAAGATGCTAAATAAAGATTATTATTATTATAATTAATTTAATAAACAATATTCATACCTTATTTTTAAGATAAATAACAAAATTACCGTTTTATTTGTTGTTAATTATTATTAACTAATATTGGCTGAACTGTTTTCATAGAAATATAAATATATAGACACGCAAATGTAAAAGCGGGAACTACAAATTCGATACAAACAAGGAATGTTTGTTACAATTTCTAATTACAAACAAATCGTAATTAAACTAAAGTTCTTGCCTACTTTTTTTGAAACGTTGCTTTGGTTGCTTTAATTTCCAAAGTGACGTCCGCCAAACGCAACCCCGATCATCTGTGAGGCATTTAAATGCGCAATGCGTCCGGCCCGGAATGCGCACAGCAATTTCCGACGTATGACACCATCACTCAACACGAAACCCAGTACTTATTTTATTTGCTGTTAATTTACCGAGAAATTAAGCGACGAGAGAACCCACATTTTCGCATTTTCCGCGCCCGAGCTCGCCGAGGACGACCGACGAAGACCATCTCCGGTTTATGGATTGAACCCGCGATAATCACTTTTTTGGGTATGTCTTTGACACAGTTCCGAAATTGATGAAAAAAAGGATTGAAAACATTGAATCGTAGCTTTTCCCGGTGAGGAGAGATATGGCACAGAGCACGACACTCCAGAAAGCCATTGAGCTGGTCACGAAGGCCACCGAGGAGGACAGGAATAAGAACTACGAGGAGGCGTTGAGGCTCTACGAGCACGGTGTCGAGTATTTCCTGCATGCGATTAAGTGTGAGTTTCCTCGAGCTGCTTTTTTTGTGTGTGGGGCGGGTCTTATCGAAAGTGTGTTGTTGCAGATGAGGCGCAGGGGGATAAGGCGAAGGAGAGTATACGTGCGAAGTGCGGACAGTATTTGGAGAGGGCCGAGAAGATTAAGGAGTCTCTGAGGAAAGGCAAGAAGAAACCGATTAAGGACGGAGAGAATGATTCAAAGTGAGTTTATATCGGTTCAGTTTTGATGAGACTTTGTTTGTGACACAGTTTTGATTCGACTTAGGTCGGGGACATACTTGCGGAAAAACCACGCGGCCAAGCTATGGCGGCTGTTTTTAAACATGTTTAAAACACTGTTTTAAAATAAAGTGTTTTAAACATAACAACCCTGATTTTGGGGCGGTCATAGACACCTAGATTCAATTGATGAGTGTTGCTCTATATACATTTTTATGCGAGAAGACATACTTGCGATCGTGCCGCAACTCGCCGCTTATTTGATCCAACAAGCTGCATTTGCACCGCGGCGCGGTTATGCCGCAAGTATGTCCCCGACCTTAGAGTATATTCACACATGACATCGTCATTTGTCGTGTGTGAATACGCCCTAAGTTGCATCAAAACTGTGTCACAAAGTCGAAGCAAAACTGAGGCAGCGCCTAGTTTTTAATCTTTATTAAACGGAAGGCCAATAGTAGTAGCATTCACGCCACAAAATATGGCATGATTGGCCATAAAGTACAGAATCAAATTGATGCATTCACACGTACGTGTGTTTTTTAGTGGCCGTGTGTGAACACACTCTTGAAGTTTATTTGTGTCACGGTGAGGTAAAGACAACTTTTGTAATACACAAATTATACTATGTTGTTGGGTGGTGGGTCGTTTAGCCACTGAGCCATCCGAATTACGTCGACTTGAATTGTGATAAATTATACTAACATTTGATCTATTCGTTACTTGAACTAGTGCAGCACTTTTTGCACTGAATCTGTTCATTACATGAAGTGAACGCCTGCAATTGTAAATGCGAAGTTGCACTAACTTAAACTATGACGTCATAAACTTGGACTCAGTTCAAATTAGTGCAGTACAATCGAGTAAACCAATTGGGAATAAAATAATGTTTTTGTGTGCCTCGTATTTAAACAGAAATTCAAGTATTTGCTTCCTTAATAATGTCCTATTGTTGAAACTAGTCGTATTAGCGTTTGAATTGATTATTTTCTATTATTGACCAAAATTGTCTTGTTGTAACTGCTTCGATAGTCAAGACTAATTAACTAATCAATCGACACATGCACTGCCGGTTTTCTTGTAATTTTAACAGAATTTTCTTTAATTTCTATGATCAGTGGAGAGTGTGTCAAGGACGTTCATCATCATGTATGCATTAACACTGACTTGGCTTTGAGAATAACATCACTTAATTCTTGGAATTTAGAGATTTTTCATGAGAATGAATCAATAGACATCACACACGTGCAATATTTTCTTCTGTGTTTAATTTTCATATTTTCGTTTTGCACAATAACCTCTTAAGGGCGCTCTTATATGGATGTTTTGAACTGGAGCGGGTGCAAGCGTTTGCGTTATAACACATCGGTGTATATGAGAGTCCCTAGGCGGACGGGTACGAGGCAGAGAAACCGCCAGCACCCGTCTCTCTAGGAACTTTCATATAAACCCATGTGTTAAAACGCAAACGCTTGCACCCCCTCCCGTTCCGCCTCGCGTTCAAAACCACCCTAAGTGGCACGAAGCGTTTTGTTAGTCGCAACCTAACATGGCATCTACATGGTGCGGCAAATTTTCTAGGCTTTTCTAAACTCGAAATTTTACTTCATACGCCACGCGTGTAAAACACTAAAATATGAAATTTATGTATATTTGAACCTCACTTGAAATCAGTGTTTTATACACGTGGCGCATGAAGTAAAATTTCGAGTTTAGAAAAGCCCAGAAAATTTGTCTCGGGTCGCTGCGCGACCCTCGACAAATTTTCACAGGGCTTTTCTAAACTCGAAATTTTACTTCATGCTTAGTCTGGGAGTGGAAAACACTCGTTTAAAGCTTCAAATTGAACTCTTTTAAAAAAACAACGAATATCTTACTTTATGCTTCATGCTATTTAAAGCTTCAAATTGAACTCATTTAAAAAACAACGGATGTCGGCAAATTTATAGCGTACACATATGTTTACCTAAAAGAAAAATTCCCAGCATGCGTCATAACCACTTAAGAGGTTAAAGTTGACTGTCGAATTTGAAAGGGTTCCTGAGAATTTTATTAACTTTCATGTTTTGTATTGCATCGTACATGTATAACTTGTCAATCAAATCGGGCGAACAATTTCTAGGGATGACAAAAAGAGTGATAGCGACAGTGACAGCGATGATCCCGAGAAGAAGAAGCTGCAGTCGAAGCTGGAGGGCGCCATCGTGGTGGAAAAACCGCACGTGAAATGGTCGGACGTGGCCGGTCTGGACGCCGCCAAGGAGGCCCTCAAGGAAGCTGTCATTCTCCCCATTAAATTCCCCCACTTGTTCACAGGAAAGAGAATCCCGTGGAAAGGAATTTTGTTGTTCGGTGTAAGTCATATCTTTATTATCTTTTTTTTTTATTCAATCATTTGCCCTTCTACCTTTTCATCTATACTTTCTCAAATATTTTCAAGAACTCAGTGAATTGAAATCATGCAACATTTGGTTAAATTAGATTTTTCTTGTAAATCTATAATAAGATGTTTTAACAACTTGTGTTTTTAGAGTGAGATTTCTTACACCCAATTTATCAGAACATGTAAAATAAATCCTCCTGTCAGATGCTGAGTAAATTTATATTATACTTAGTTAACAGTAATTAGTGTTAGGTTAGAGACTTAACAGATTAGACGACAGTTAATTGTGATTAGGGTTGTTAGGTTAGAGAGCTAACAATAGGCGCATTCATCAGAAAAATATACTCTCAACACGTTTGAATTTTTTGTACGCTTTACATTCATATTGAGTGACCGCTCGCTACTGTGGCCATTCTGGCGTTGTACACTTGCAAAAATGACTTGCATAATTTTCTTAAACATTAAACACTAAACGTTAAGCATCTAATAAACACAGCAGGAATTTCTCATATTTTTAAGAGTTTTACGTTCAAAGTGAGATTCGAATTCTAACCTAAAATTGGCGACTGTCCAACCTAACCATAAAATGTCTAATCTAACTTAACCTAAAAAACTAACGATGTAGACACAAGTCAATAGTCGACGAAGATTTAGCCTATTATGACAGTTGATTGTATTAGTTAAATGGTGATTTTGACTTTGATAATGGTACTTTTTGACAATTAGAGTGAAATGCACTCAAGTTCATTTTGCGGTCTTATAATGGGTTGAGAAGTACTTAGAGTATACATTTTGAGTACTTGTACTTGAGTATCACCCAGCTCTGCTAAAAATTAATATTAAATTAAAAATAAAATTAAGAAAGTATTTGATCTGATTTCATACTTTCATATCTTCATATGTATTTGATGTGCAATGATACTGGAACAAGTGTTTTCCACTCCCTGATTAAGCATGAAGTAAATATTTTAAGTTTAGAAAAGCCTGAAAATTTGGATTGGTCCAAATTTTCAGGCTTTTCTAAACTTGAAATATTTGCTTCATGCGTCAGGCGTATTAAACACTGATTCAGTATGAAGTTTTGAAAACACTTTATTCATCTTAACAATAACACAAAATTCTTCATCTTCTGCTATCCCATGTACTCTTTATCTAGCCGTCTCCTTAAAATCTGCAAATTTTTCAAAACATAAAAATATTCAATAAATCAACCACTTCATGTACATGCTCTTGTCTATCAGGGGCGCAGCTTACTGGCAATTTCACACGCGCTCGTGTCTGTCACGGGCCCCGTTCTATCTCCTCAACAAATTTTACCTCGCTCGCTCTCGCTTCAAACAATTTTATCAAAAAATAATGTGTTCATTTTTTTACCACAAATTCAAAATTAATGAAGTGGTTAAAACACAAACCATTATCATGACTGCAGTTTCGGCAACTTAACTTACCGTTATCAAAGATTACTCTGTCTGATAATGGCTAGTTGAGTTGCCGAAACTACAGTAACGATAACAAAAATAATGTGTTATACAAACAAAGTTAAAGTGTTTTATTTTATTGAATTAACACGTATAACGAAGTAGAAGCCTCCACCGTTCATAATGTAAAAAAATTCTATTCTTCATTGGTCATTATTTATACCTGAAATTCTTCATATTGACATTTCTTCAAATATGGCAACACTGTATTATAATGAACATTGTATGCAGCCCCCAGGTACCGGTAAATCATACTTAGCGAAAGCGGTGGCCACAGAAGCAAACAACTCCACCTTCTTCTCTGTGTCCTCTTCGGATCTCGTTTCGAAATGGCTGGGCGAATCGGAGAAATTAGTCAGGAACTTGTTCGAGTTGGCCAGGGCCCACAAACCCAGCATCATATTTATAGACGAAGTGGATTCCCTATGCTCGTCCAGATCGGAGAACGAATCTGAATCGGCTAGGAGGATCAAAACGGAGTTCCTCGTGCAAATGCAGGGCGTCGGTAATGACACCGAGGGGATACTGGTGCTCGGCGCCACCAACATACCCTGGGTCCTCGATGCTGCCATCAGGAGGAGGTTCGAGAAGAGGATTTATATTCCTTTGCCGGAGGAGCATGCACGTTTGACTATGTTTAAGATTCACTTGGGGAATACCCCCACGCAGTTGAACGAGGATGATTTGAAAGAGTTGGCCAGGAGGACTGAAGGGTTTGTCTTTTTATATGTAACTCTTAATTATCAACTCAGACAGCAAAAGACTTTTTAACACGTTCTCTACCAGCGTTACGTAAACGCTGTTCACATTTTATTCTCACCACAGAAGGCTCGTTTTTTTTCTTATATATTTCTTATAGTAATGATTAAAGTATGTTGTTAACCTATAATTTCAATAAAACCTGCTATCGTAATATTTTAACATGTGAATGAGGGATATTATAATATGCAACATTGCACTACACATAACCAAAAAAATGCAATGACATAACCAACTTCTTAGTATTTTTTTTTACTAACAACAAAAATGTCACCCTTATAAAGCCTACTGCGGTAAGAATAAAATACGAACAGAGTTTTTTTTTTCTTTTAAGTATACATACAGGTATATATTTGCATACGCTTTTTTTAAAGAGTTCAATTTGAAGCTTAAAACAAGTGTTTTCCATTCCCAGACTAAGCATGAAGTAAAATTTCGAGTTTAGAAAAGCCTACACGGCCAAACCAAATTTTCAGGCTTTTCTAAACTTGAAATTTTACTTCAGCTTTGCCTGGGAGTGGAAAACACTCGTTTAAACTTCAAGTTGACCTCTTTTAAGAAAACAACGAATATTTAAAAATCTACAACACATAATTATGATATGTATACTCAAAAGAAAAACTCCCTGTATGTAACACTAAATTTTTGATATCATCATTATAATTTGCTTTACAAAATCATATCGCAAGAAGATTGATTGAATTTATTAAATTAAAAGCCTGCAGGAAGATCTGGGCTAAAAGTCAATTACCTTTTTATTGCTTTTTAAGCAATTGTTTAATTTAATAAATAATTATAAAGAAAACTGTCAAAACCAGTTGTCTTTATAATTATTTATTAAAGTGAACAATTGCTTAAAAAGCAATAAAATTTTTCTCCAAGGGCTTGGTAGGAAACGTGTTCATTAAAAAAAGTAGCATTTTACGTTAAATGTCAGAATAAATGGTGTTTTGAAATTGTGTTTATAACCTATTTTACATAATTGTTTATTTCTTTCGGTTGCTGTAGGTATTCCGGAGCCGATATCAGTATAGTTGTCCGTGACGCGTTGATGCAGCCGGTGCGTAAAGTCCAGACGGCGACGCACTTTAAGAGAGTCAGGGGGCCTAGTCCGCGTGATCCTGACACGATCGTGGACGACCTGTTGACTCCGTGTTCGCCCGGCGAAGACGGGGCCATGGAGATGACGTGGATGGAAGTCGAAGGGGATAAATTAATGGAGCCACCAGTTACAATGGTAAGTCATTCAAAAATCACCGATCGTTTTTTGCTTAACATTATTAATGAAGTGCAACCAGAAAAAGCACTTTTAACACTTGTAAATAAAACACTTTTTACTTTGTTTAACAACTATATTTTGCACTAAATTTGTGACTATAGTTTCTAGTAGTCATTATCAAACAATTTTAACACGTTGACTGCCGCTGTTTTTTTAATATGACCAATCAAATTTGACATTTCAAGAATTTAGTGGTGTGATGCAGGTTATGTGTTTTAGGTCAGGACAAGATTAATCACATGTTATGTTGTAAATCAACTTTTAATTTGTAGGTTATGTGAAGGGAAATCTGACATTAATATGACAATTCAATTAACTCACAAAGATTACGATTACAAATGTATTTACCTATCACGCCTGAAATTATTTGTATCTACTACCAATTTAATAAAGTGTCTCTGAGGATCAGGTAGGACAGAAGGATTCCTTGCTCAGGAATATCTGTCTTCTTTATTTATTCTTCTTTATTCTTCAAATTTTAAAAGAAGTTTTAAATACAAGGAATTTTTCTTTTAGGCATACATGTTACGATTTTTTAATGTAAATTTTCAGACATTTGTGATCTTATTAAAAAAATTTAATTCAAAAACTCTAATGAGTGTTTTCCACTCCCAGACTAAGCATGAAGTAAAATTTCGAGTTTAGAAAAGCCTGAAAATTTGGCTTGGTCGCGTAGCGTAGCGGAGCGACCAAGCCAAATCAGGCTTTTCTAAACTCGAAATTTTACTTCATGCGCCACGTGTATGAAACACTGATTTAAAGTGAAGTTCAAAATATACTTCGACTTAGTTTTGCTTAGTTCATTAATTTTACAAATGTTTATATGGAATATGTGAAAGTATATTTAAAAGAAAAAATCCCTGTATGTGTTGTAAAGTTGCAAGTTGTACAGTTCTCTTTTTTGAAAATCTCTGCATCGTGACAATTTATTTGACAAATGATGATTTATTTGTCACATTTATAATCATTTACCAACATCTCAAAAGTTGATGTTTAAAATACCCTACTGTTAAAGCAGGACTGCAACTGTTCGCAGTAAATACACCCTAAGTTTGGTTATATTAAAAAAAAAAACAGAGTTTACATAGAGATTTCTATTTAACGTAAATCGTATACAGCAGCCACCGTGTCAAATTAGAAAACTTGAATTAAACCACAACAAAGTATAGCATCATATTTAGTATTCAACCACACTTTGCAATCATAAATCTGAACAGCCCTATTCTAAATTTGTAGAAAGACGTCCTGCGCTCGTTAGCCACCTCCAAACCGACCGTCAACGACGAGGACCTCGCGAAACTGCAGAAGTTCACCGAGGACTTCGGCCAGGAGGGATAGAAAGAGGAAACGAAAACCCCACACAGACGTGCTTCTTACCGTATGTCCGGCGTTTCAATTCACATTGCGCGTGCGTTCAATAAAAAAACAAAAAGTAATGCAATTAATTGAAATTTGAAAAAAAAAACAGAGTTTCTTTAAGATATGAGATATGTATACATATATATTATAAACGATTACGTGCACCATGCTTTTTTTAAATAATAAATGTTATTTTAATATGTAGTTAACATGTTTATATATAAAGTTAGAGATTGTACGATCGATTGTTCAAATACTCCTAACTGAAATTAGAGTAGGATGCAAGGCCGTAGCAGCCAGAGGGGCGGAATATGGAGGTTCAACCTCCCCCACCTGCCCAGAAATGTTGAAAATGTTAAATTTTTGTATGTAAAAGGGGCACTGTAAAACAATATTTTTACCAGCGACCGCTCGCAGCCTAACTTCAGGGTAGGCCACAGCGTAGGGCATACAAAATTTGAGGTTGAGATTGCGCTTTATATATACAAGGAATTGCACAACAGTCACCTTTCAATAACGGATACATATTACCTTGGGTCTCTGGCCTACCCTGAAGTTAGGCTGCGAGCCGCCGCTGATTTTTACCCTTGTAAATAAAACACTTTTTTACTTTGTTTAACCTTTGTCAACCAAAACTTTTGGTTTGAGAATGAGTACTAGATAGTTGAAACTAGAGTCACAGAATTAAGTGCGATATACAGTGTTTAAACAAAGTAAAAAAGTGTTTTACTTACAAGTGTATTTAAGATGTACTACAAAGTGAACGCCTACAACACAAAACAGTCATAATTTTTACGATTAAAATCCCCCCAAACGTTTTTATAACTTTCCAAACATTTTATAATCCCCTCAGACATTTGACAGTTTTATAACCCCCCAGACATTTTTAACACAACCCGCTCCAATTTATTTTTTTCTGGCTAGAGCCTTGGTAGGCTTCAGGCGCACGGAATTATTGTTAAGTTCAAAAACACACTTTGTTATCGTTAATCGGCATCGGACTTAAACTCCGATTGAGTAAATATAATTTAAAAAAAAACATTAACTGAATTACAATCTACTCAAAACTCGTTGAGAGTATTTGAACATCTCTAATTTATTTTCTTTACCTAAGGGGGAGGAAGGGGAGAAAAGAACAAGAAATTTATAGCTTTTCGTACACAAGTTTATTTTAAAAGAGAGTAATGGTTATAAATTTTATATTGACAAAAAATAAGGAATGTTTCGTTAATTTCTCAACAGGTTAAGACTGGAAGGAGTCCGATGAGGCGCTGTCGCGGCTTTTCTGGCCGCTTCGGATTACAGGGGAAAAATACGGGTGTTCTAACGCGTCTCTTGCGGTTATGCGCTCCAAGTGATCATATCTACAATTATATCAATCGTGACCGTTATACAAATGATTTAAATAAAAAATTGACCACCAGTAAAATTCTGCATCAAAAAAATTGTTAAATGTGTCGGTATATTACAATCAATGAACTACTTCTGAAACCTCGAAAGTTGCTATTTAAAGAAAAATGTTCTTCGAAAGTCAGATATTATTAATTTACAAATATTACTAATAAACTGTTTACTCAGAAGACTTATTAAATATCACTCATGATAAGGTTATACCGTACGATCATTTAAAATATAATTTAGGCCCAGTTGCACCAGAAATGTTGATGACAGTTCCTATTGTCACAGTTCATATATATTGTTCTAATGTCACTTTGAACTCAAGTTCAGAGTTGAATCAGTTTAACGTGTTTGGTGCAACTGGCTCTTAGAGTAGGCTTTAAATTAGATTGGCACTACTGACTGCCAACACATAGTTTCGAATAACCTCAAATTTATTCCATTTGGGCAACGGCACAAAACAAATGCTGCCTTCTCTAAATCATAATTTAAGTGATCGCACGGTACGTATCGTAATAAAAAATCAGAGCGATTACGCAGCTCATATAATAATTAACTAGTATTTTGTGTCTCTTGTAAAATTTGGCATTTCCAGAAGGTTTCAGAGGTAGCTGATCGATATATAAAACGATCGAATCAAGGAAAAGTCAGGGAAATTAAATTTAACATTTTAGATTGGTCTCTATCGTGTTTCAATATGTTCTTTTTTTATATAAATTACAACTCGATAATTGGAAACTGTAACAAAGTGAAAGTTAACCCACCTGAGCAACTTATCCAAAAAATCCAGAGCGTGATCGTTAATCAAATACTCGTTCTCCGACTTGATGAACCTGTCCCACTTCTTTCTCCCGTGGTGCCCTAAACTTTCCCTGAACTGCGAGCTCACGTGAATATTGTACTTGGCTAAATAATTCTCCAAACCCTGGGTGCCCATCACCTTCACGATCTTAACAAGCTGGTCGAAATTATCGCATCCGTTGAAAAATGGCTCCTTCCTGAAGATCATCGATGCGAACATGCACCCCAACGACCACATATCCAACGAGTAATCGTAGTATCCGTACTCGACCAGCAATTCGGGACCTTTGAAGTATCGAGAAGCGACTCGCACGTTTAATTCTTGCCCCGGTCGGTAGAACTCTGCTAACCCCCAATCGATTAGCCGCAGCTTTCTATTCGAGTGATCCACCATTATATTATGCGGCTTCACATCCCTATGCATGATCCCCTTGCTGTGGCAGTAGTTCAAAGCCTTGAGCAGCTCGTGGAGGTAAAACCGCGTATCGTACTCCGATAAAGTGAAGTATAAATGCTTAAAGTCTGCCTGTTTAATCTGCTCGAAGACCAAAGCCGTGTTGTTGAAGTTTATACTAATCACCCCCAACAGTTTGATTATGTTAACCCCCCCGCGCAGCTCCTGCAGGATCTTAATCTCGCGCTTAATCTTCCGTGTTTTAACCGGCTTCAAGATCTTCAGAATGACCCGCTTTTCGGCGGACACCTGGAACGCCTCGAAGACCTCGCTGTATTTCCCCCGGCCGACCTTCTGGATGATCTCGTAGTCGTCGGGGTCCTCGAATTCCGGGTTGAAGCCGTCGTAGTTCCAGAAGTCGGGCCCCTTGTCGGCCAGCGCGTCCGCGTAGATTCTCGCGCGCGTCACCACCGGACTGGATTCCGTGTCCATCGTTTTTGCTGCCTTGAATTTTGCGTGGTGTCAATGTTCTTTTTTTGTCGTCGCTGTTTTTAAACTTACCGTTTAATGTGGATTAATAATTGCGGGAATGTTGGACGAAAAGTTTCAAACGTCAAGCGCTAAGTTGATGTTTTTTCAGTGCTGCCAACGAAAAGTTGCACATCTGTGGAAAGATCAAAAGTGTTGCCAACGTAAGGGAAATTGTTGCCAATATAATAAAAAAAATCAAAATATAGCACTAAATTAATTACTCTTGTTATCTGTCATTAATTAACATCGATTTAGAGAATAATAATTAATAAGAGTGTTAGAAATCACTTATGCTTGTTTTTCATGTATTTTTAAAATGTTCATGGTTTTGGACAATTTTATAATATACAGTGAATTTTATAAATAAATTTGAAGCTTCTAACAAGTGTTTCCACTCCCAGATTAAGCATGAAGTAAAATTTCGAGTTTAGAAAAGCCTGAAAATTTGGTTTAGTCAAACCAAATTTTCATGCACGACGCGTATAAAACATTGATTTAAAGTGAAGTTTAAAATATACTACTATAGCATAACTTCAGTTTAAACCAGTCTTAAAGTCAGATTTAAAGTAAAGTTCAAAATATTCTCCTATAGCAGTATACATATTTTAAACTTCAGTTTAATTCAGTCAATCGTTTTCTTTAAATTAGTCGAACATTATAATGTTTGATCTCAGTTTAATAAATGTACTTTCAATATTACAAGCAATTTCCTTTTCGATATGAAAGCACACTTAAAAAAATGTAAAACAAATTTTAACCTTCACATTAAACCAGGGGCCTCCAAACTACGGCCCGCGGGCTAAATCCGGCCCGCGCCGAAAATGAAATATTTTGTAAATATTTTGTGTTAACATTATTTAAAATTATTATACAATTAGTAATGTAAAATTACCGCTAAATTAAAATTAAGCAATATTACTAGAAACAAAAGTTAATTTCATGTATTTAAAGTATAAATTCACTTGTAAATAAAACACTTTTTACTTCATTTAACCACTGTATTTTGCACTAAATTTGTAACTATAGTTTCGACTATCTAGTAGCCATTATCAAACTAAAAGAACTAACGTTCGATAATGACTACTAGATAGTCGAAATTATAGTTACAAATTAAGTGCAAGATACAGTGACTGAACAAAGTAAAAAGTGTTTTATTTACAAGTGTATTTAAGATATTCCACAATGTGAACGCCTACAACACAAAACAGTTAAAGTATAAATCTTCGAAAAAATGTAGACTGAGTCGGCCCAATTAGCATTTTCTGTTGCTAAAAGTTTGATATGTAAACCAACTTCATTAATGATGTCATACGTGGAACTACTCGTGTGGCGTCAAAAGTCAAGGTAATTAAACTAACAAAGTCGTCTTAAATTAAACCAAGCCGTCCTTGTATATTTAATTACCTTGATTCCTGACGTCACTCGTAGAAGTCCTAACGTGACGTCAAAATCAAGGTAGTTAAAAAACAAGGTCGACTCGGTTTAAATTGAGACAACCTTATATAGTAATGACCTTGGTTGAAAACGTCACCCGTGGAAATCCTCACGTGGTGTCATAAAATCAAGGTAATTTAAAGAAAAAGGTCATCTCGGTTTAAATATATATATACGCTAAATCAAAGTCGGTAAAATACATATTGAGAAGGTTGGTTCATTCGCCACCTTGCCATGTTGCCGGCTTGTTTATGCAGTTGCCAGGGGATGAATCTAAAATTCCACTTACTGATATATTATTCCGATTAACTGCTTTCCGTTCTAGTTCTCGTTTCCGATTGATTGTGAACCGGCCTTAAAATAAAGTAATGGGCCCGTTCATCAGAGACAACAGTTGGGAGTTTACTGCCAATTGTTACGGAGTTCTCTAATGACCGGATTGTTAATCGTAAACGTGTTTGGTATTTTTGCAATCTTACAAAATAGGCCGACCGGAGTACCGTTCATTAAATACCAATATACATCACAAACAAATCCAAACATGTTGAATGTGTAACATTTTGATGAACGGGCCCAATGTTTAAAACAGGCAAATTTATTTCAATCTGCAACAGCGCTGCCAAATCAAGCCGAATTAAAAGACCACAAAATTGTTGCCAACATTGATCTTTCTTCGAAATGGCTTGTCTTTTATTATTATTCTATGTTTCTAACCTATAAACATTTGATAACAAATGTACACTAATTTTGTGAAATTAATCGGAATTTAATGTTCCTCCCATTAAAAGTATTGTTGTGTAAGACCTAGAACCCCTGATATTATTGTATTAAATACATACGGTAAAATGTCTTCACCTGCACCAAAATCACCGGAACAAAGTGAGAAAAATAAGAAATATGATCGTCAACTAAGGTAATACACATAAGTAATATTTACTATACGGCCGAGCGCAAGATGAGACGCAGGTGAGTCACGCCACGCATAAAGCAACTCAGTTTTCTATAACACAAATGGTAAATACGATAGCGCAAATTTAGCCATGAGTCACGAGACGTCGTTTCGCATTCAAATACATGCTGCATAGTAAACTGGGTTGTTTATTTCTGCATGATGTGACTCACCTGCACCTGCTTCTTATCTTGTGCTCGACCTAATGTACGTATTTTCTCTGCTTAAAAATAAGTATCTGATTGTCCGTGAATAAATCACAATCACTCTTTCTATTAGATGTATGATAAAATTGCACTTTAATTTAACCGTTCGATATTTATAGATTATGGGGAGATCACGGCCAAAAACTCCTTGAAAACTCGAAAGTGTGCTTAATCAACGCCAACACCCTCGGCACGGAAATTCTAAAAAGCTTGGTCCTCCCCGGCGTCGGGGCCTTTACCATAATTGACGGAGATAAAGTCACCGAAGAAGACATCGGTTCAAAGTAAATACCTCATTCTGATTAATCCATATTTACATAGTTTTGCCATATGAGAACTGTGTTAATTTATAAAAATAATAATTTGAAGTAATGGGAACTAGAACGGGAAGCAAGATGAATCATTGTGTTTCTATGTTAACATGCACAACCGAGCAACTTTTCGTTCTCAGGCCTGAGAATGGGAAGGTGGCCAAGTTATGCATTTTAACACATAAAACCCTATGATTTAACTTGCTTCTTGTTCCCATTTTGATTCTGAACCGGCATTTAAACTATTTTGCAGTTTCTTCCTCGATGTTGAGAGCGTCGGAACATCAAGAGCTGAAGCTGCGACCCGCTGCTTGCTAGAATTAAACCAGGATGTTCGAGGCGATTACATCGATGAACACTTGGAAAACGTCATGGCGCAAAACCAAGATTTTCTGAATAGTTTCACAGTGGTTATCGCAGTTGGTTTACCTGAAAAGTAATCTCTATGACAAAACTAATAATTTTTCATTCTCAAAACCAAGGCCGTAGCCAGTGAGGAGAAAATGGGGGTTCAAGCCCCCCTCCCCCGAAATTTTGAAAAAGTCAAATTTTGCTATGTAAAAGTGGCCCTGAAAGAGCTTAAACCATATATTTTACCATTCACCCCCCTTATAATCCCCTCCAACATTTTTTCTGGCTACGGCCTTGCTCAAAACTTATTTGTGTTGTAAAATATTTGAAGCTATTTCCATGAAAAGCAATTTTAACACGTTTCTTTTGAAGCATGCAAATTATCAGTAGATACCGCCATTGCGATTATGCTATTACGATTACGGTAACAGTTCGAGCCTCCGATGGGTAGAATCAAATACGCTAACGTGTCAACCCACTGATGGGTTGCGTCCTTGGCGTAATAGCAATGACAGTATCTACTAATTCACATGCTTTTTACAAGTAATCGCAATAACGGTATCGACACTGGTGGGTCGCATAGCACTGAAAAAGTACAAGTCATGCCCTACATGTGGGTTTAATTAACTCATTTTTTTATTTATAAAATTTATGTGTGTTATTTTAAGGTTATTAATTTCACTATCGCGACAGTTATGGGAGGTCAACATTCCTTTAATCGCCTGCCGGAGCATCGGGTTTTTGGGGTACATCCGGTTGCAGGTGAACGAGCATACCGTGGTCGAAGTGCATCCGGATAATGAGAATCCCGATTTGCGTTTGGACAGGCCATGGCCCGCACTCAAAGATTATCTGGATAAAATCGACGTTTCTTGTTTGGATAAAAAGGAACGAAGTCACGTGCCCGCTTTGGTAATTCTGTACTATTACATGCAGAAATACAAGGAGACCCATAATGGTAAATAATTAATAAATTGATGCGCATGATCAACAACATTATAACTAAAAATTCAAATTAAAAAATGTGCTTGATTTCTCGTATTTATAAAATTTTTCATTTTTTTAAAGGATATTTGCCATCCACGAGAGCTGAGAAAGAGGAGTTGAGGAATTTAATTAAAGAGTGTTTCGGTGATGAGTATCTGTTGGAGGAGAATTTTAATGAAGCTATACATTATGTGAATACTTGTATAAGTCCGCAGAAGCTTCCCATCAATGTCCAGGCCATTTTTGATGATGTTAAGTGTTCAAATGTTACACAAAATGTAAGTATTATTTGTAATTATAGATCCAAGAAAACAATGGATTCGATAGCTAACGCCATCTAATGCTCCATAGTGGCATCGCTCCAACTATGGAGCATTAGATGGCGTTAGCTATCCAATCCATTAATAGTTTTCACATATTGGATTGATATAGTCAGAGATGTTCAGTATTTCTCAGCACTGGGTCGGGATCACACTGACAAGGACCTTGAATTCTAAAACGTGTCTGTGGGTATCTGGTGCCGGAATACTGAACACAAATTCAATTTAGATCCAAGAAAATTCATTTAAGTTGTACTTCGCCCTTGAATATACGCTTGAGGCTTTTTGATAGTAAGCCTTAACTTGAGTTTTGTAGCCAAGTAGCTTGACTAGTTTACTTTTTAAAGAAATTTGATCTTGCTATAGATCTCAATAGTTGGGTTAAGAACTAACATTCTTTTTTGCTTTATGTGGGGCTCCTGTAATCTCATAAAAAGGTACAGTTAAGGGAGCATTTGATTGATACATAATACACCCAAAGGTCGAGAAATCATGTCGTTAACATAACTCTCATTCTCAGAGTTCTTCATTTTGGGTAATGGCCTCGGCTTTACGCGAGCTGTACCAGAACGAAGGTGCCCTCCCAGTAAGAGGCAGTCTACCCGACATGGCGGCCGACACCAACAGCTACATAACCCTCCAGCAATTCTATCAAAAGCGCTTCTCCGAACAAACCGAGGCCGTCCACCGTCGTGTTACCCAAATCCTCCGGAATAACAACCAATCCCCCGATTCGATCACCGAAGCCGACGTGAAGATGTTCTGCAAACACTCCGGCGAACTCTACGTGGTCACCGGCACCTGTATAGCCGATGAATACCAATCGAACACAGTCGACATCGGTGGATATCTCGAAGACCCCGACAGTCTAATGATGTATTACTTGATTTTAAGGGGGTTAGATCGGTTTATAAGCGAGTTTAATTCGTACCCGGGGCAGTTCGACGATCAAGTCGAGCCGGATGTTCTTAAATTAAAAACTACGGTGGGGAAGCTGCTGGCGGAATGGGGTTGCGTGCCGGTTTTAAGAGATGAAAGGGTGCATGAGGTTTGTCGATACGGTGGGGCGGAGCTTCATTCCGTTTCGGCTACGCTCGGGGGCTGCGTTGCTCACGAGGCGATTAAGTTAATCACGCATCAGTACAAGCCTCTGAATAACACGTTTATTTACGATGCGATTAATTCCAATTCCGCTACTTACAGGCTTTAATCGCGCGAGTTTGTGTACTATCTATTTATTTTTACGCAGTTTATTGTTCTTTATTTCTTTGTGATTATGTTTAATTTTGTATATTAAAATGTTTTAAAATTAATTGATATTAAGTTTTTGTTATTATTTCTTGGGATTAACAACGTTGTATATTGTATGGTTCAGATTTTGAGCTTTTTTGATTATCTCGACTGATACCCGTTGCGCTAGTCTCTGTTAAACTAACTACTGTTCGATCGTTTAAATTATGATTTAGAGTAGGCGGCATTTTTTTGTGCGGTTGCCCAGATTAACCTGGGAGTGGAAACACTCATAAGAAGCTTCAAATTGAACTCTTTTTAATCACAATTCGAGATATGTATACTTAGAAGAAGAATCCCCTCTAATTTTATTTTATTTTTACAAGATGCATTAACACAGTGGCAGCTGGTGGCCTAACTTCATGTGAGGTTTAAATCCAAGATACAACATCGGAGATTGAATTCACTACATATGCATTTTGTTTTTTAACGCTTGTTACGTGACAAAATTACTTCATTGATGCATACATTTCTGTTTCACATGAAGTTGCATTAACACATAATTAATATTTAAAAGAAGCAATAACATGAAATATAAATAACAATGTTATTTTAAATTGCTTCGTGCTGTCGTAGTTGAAGGTACACCGGATTCATATGTACTGCACTTAGTTCCAGAAATAATATGCTCAGTCTTCGCGTAACTTACGAAGTAACTGGTATTGCCATTTTCTTGATAATGTGCAGATAAAATGTACAAAAACATTGAACATTCATTGTGAATTACCTAAAAGCAAAAATAATATACATGCATTGTTAATCCGCTGAATCAAACATAACATTGGGCCTGTTCATCAAAATGTTCAACATTCAACATGTTTGGATTTGTTTGTGATGTACCAGGTCTGTAAATATGAAACCGGAATTTGCTTATAAATGGCTCTAGTTATCAATATAGTGACTGTTAAGTCACGTTATTGGGCCTTTATTCTTGTGTTTACATTTGTTAACGATTTTTAACTCACAAGAAGACAAGTTTAATACAACTACATATGTTTGCATAGCGTTGAAGATGACTGTTTTTGAGCCTTCTAATGTCACTTTGAACTCAAGCTCAGAGTTTTGTTGTTAAAGGTTCTAATAGATGCGAACAAGTGTTTTCCACTCCCAGGTTAAGCATGAAGTAAAATTTTTGAGTTTAGAAAAGCCTGAAAATTTGGCAAAGCAGAGGACGACCAAACCAAAATTTTTAAGCTTTTCTAAACTCGAAATTTTACTTCATGCCTAACCTGGGAGTGGTAAACACTCGCTTGAAACTTCAAATTGAACATTTTTATAAAATCAAAGAATGCCTGAACAATTAAAGATTAGAATGCATCGGGATATGTCTACTTAAAATAAAAAAATCCCTCTATGTTAATGATGATTTGTTTTCATTCCCTATAGTTAATTATTTTCTTACCAAAAGGAGAAATTTGACAGTTCTATCGTTGAATTAAAAAAAATAATTACCTTCATATTTATTACAGAACCTGGAATATATTCTATGAAGTTTATCTTGTTACCGTAATCTCCATTTTTCGTGTTCCAACAAACTAACGAGCTGTCGTTTAGTAAGTTCGAATATGAAACGCCCTTTCTATCAATTACAAATGAACCGATTTTATCTACTCGAGGTGTTGGGAATTCCTACAATTATATAAAAAAAAAGTTAACTTTCATAATTTGGATTTAAAAAAAATCATTTTGAAGGATTTTTAGTTCAATTAGAAATTTCATCTGTGGATTAGGTATATGAAGTATACACCATTCCATTTGTTTCTGGATCTCGCCTAGCTATGGAAAACTGACAGTTTAAGTATTGTAAATGGGGCTGGTTGTGTTTTAAATCAGGGTTTTTAAATGTCACTGTCAGATGTTCGATTTTAAGGTTATAATTTCTGACTATTGTGATCTTACACTGTTGCCTGTTTTACAAATTTTCAGATATAAAAGGATAATAATATGCAGTTTTAAGATTAACAAAATTTACTACTTTGATACTGTAAAAATTTTCTAAGGAAAATAATTTTAGCTGCAACAACATGTTTTTGTTCACAGAGAATTTTGCGCCCATTAATTAATTTGAATTTATACCCCATACTTTTAACAACCCTATAAAGTGTTGTTCTACTCTCATGGAACTCATAATTTTCTTTCATATCATTCAAAAGATCTCTCAAAGTAAAATACTGATTTCTAGAGTTATATTGCCAAATTAGTTGTTGCAGATCTTATCTAGCTAGGTGATTCCAAAAATGGCTGTTTTTAGATCGTTTGCCAGAAGTAGTAGATTTCAATTCGTCAGGTCTTTGTCGTAAAATTAATTGTAATGAAGATTTCCCTACCTGAAACGTAATTATCTTTAATTAAATATATATGATAATTAAAATACTAGACATACCCCAAAAATATCTATTAAAATCGTAATAATATTGTAATGCTGTAGATTTGGATTACTTTGCCTAAAATGTTTGTAGGATTTCAGAATTTGTAACCTTTTTGATTCAGAGATAATCTTTGGCATGTTAATATTTAATATGTGCCTGAAATTATTTTTCACTTTGACATTGACACAGCATTGCAACACTAGATTAATTTGATTTAATAATAAAATGCTCGAAGAAGCGACCGCGTGGCGAAATAATTGTTGCAAGATTAACAATAAACCTCTTGAAAATTAAAAAGAGGATTACTTATGATATCATAAATTATTGCAACACTGTTAAAATAAGGAATCAGGAGTGCCAATTAATATAAAATGTAAATGTTGATACTGCAACATAACAACACGAAAGCATGGCTAGGCGAGATCCAGAAACAAATGGAATATATTATAATTATAATTTTTTAATACTTGCATAAATTTTAAGTCGATTGTTAACTTGCATTTCAATCAATCTTATTTCATTGCTTAAGATCGAAACACGGATAGCGTACATCTTCAATCCAGCAAAAGGGGTGTAAAAGAATTGCCCGAGATGGTGGAAAATACCCATTCCAATTTCATTAAAATACGGAGATTCTTAAAGATAACAATAAATAAATTATAAAGAGAATTAATATGAGTAAAATATTAAAAAAATGAGTGAATATATGAGAGGAAGGGTGGGAGGTAGGGCAGGGGTAGAAGGGCTGTGAGAGGAGCAGGGGACTAGGAAGCATGTGTGGGAGAGTGGGAAAAGAAGGGGCGATAACGATTGGGTTTTGGAATGTAGCGGGGATTAAGTGTAAAGGACAGGAGTGCAAGTGGAAGAAAGACTTTGAGGAGTAGATAATCGAGAAGGACGTAGTGGGGATGGTGAAGAAGGATTGGGGAGAAGTGAAAGGTTGGTTACCGAGGGGGTTTAGATGGGAGGCGAAAAAGGCAACAAAATTTGCGATGAGGGAGGGCCAAAGGGGGAATGATTGCTGGATGGAGAGAGCATGGGAAAGGAGGTAAGGGGAGATGATGGAGGGATGTGAAGGGCTGGTGTTGGTGAAATACCAGCAGGGAGGATATCGGGTTAATGTGGGGGTGGTATACGTCAACAAAAATTGGGGGGACATAAGAAGAGGAATAGATGAGAGAGCGGGTAAAGGAGAAAGGTGGATAGGGGGGGGGGGGTGATTTCAATGCCAGAATAGGGGAAGCGGGGGAAGGGATCGAAGAGGACGGTTCGGTTGTGAAGAGAAGTTCGCAGGATAAATGTAAAAAAGAGGATGAAGGAGTGGGTGGCGGAGAGGGAGAGATTTTGAATGGATGCACGAACGGCGATTGGGAGGGGAAAAAACCCTGGCAACAATGGTGGAGAAGGTGATGGAAGAGAAGGGAAGAGTGTATGCGGTGTTTGTGGACCTGAAGGCGGCGTACGACTCGGTACCGAGGGTAGGGTTGTTAGAGTGTTTGAGGAGAAGAGGGGTGAGTTAGGGAGTGGTAGATTGGGTGAGAGGAGTGTAGGAGGAAACGTGGGCAGTGGCAAAAGTGGGAATGGAGGAGTCAGAGAAGTTTAGGACGTGGAAGGGGCTGAGGCATGGTTGCCCATTGAGCCTTGTTGTTTAACCTCTATATAACTGAATTGGAAGAGGTGATGAGAAAAGGGCAGCCCGGGAGGAGGGGATAGGTGTTGATTTTTAAAAGTAAGGTGTGGATGTTGGCATATACGGATGATATGGTGCTGGTGGCAAGAGAGTGGGAAGGGATGAAGAATATAAGGATATGTTGAAAAGGAAGAAGAGGTTTATGGATAAGAAGGGATTGAGCGTGAATGTAGGAAAAACGAAATGGATGAGATTCAAAAATAAAAGGAGGGAGAGGAGGGTGAAGGAATTAGAGTGGAAGGTGGAGGTGATTGAGAGGGTTAAAAGATTCAAGTATTTAGGGTTTATGTTCAAAGGGACGGGAGGGTATGAGGAGCATGTGAGGTGGTTGCAGGGGAAGGCTAGAAAGGCTTAGGGGATAGCGTGGGAAAGGGGGGAAGTGGATGGGGAACAATCTAAAAGTGGGGTGTAAAGTATGGGATGCGCGTGTGAGCTCGGTGTTAATGTATGGGGTAGAAGTGTGGGGGACGAGAGGGTATGAGTGCATGGAGAGGGAGCAGTTGTGGTTCCTGAAGCGTATGTTGGGGTAGAAAGGTCAACACCCGGATACATAGTGCTTCAGGCGACGAATAGAGAGAAACTAGAGTGTGAGGAAATGGTGAGAATGGCGAGGTATGAGAGATTATTGAAGGCGGTATGGGTGACATGCGTGAGTGGGAGAGAGGGTAGATGGAGGAGCAAAAGAAGGAGAATGTATGAGAGGGTGGGTTTGTCGGAGGCGAAGCTGATGAAATGGCTGGGGAATGGGGTGAAAGTGGATGCGTGGGTGAAGGAGAAGGAGGTGGAAGCACAGGAAAGGCAGGGGTGTATAGAGAGGAGTGAATACAACGATAGGTACGGGAGGTGGCAGGTGCAAGGAGGTATTTGGTAGAGGGGGGAAAGGGTGATGCTGGCGACGGCGAGATGTGGGTAAGGGGAGAGAGGAAGGAAGGTGTGGATGGGGGAAGAGTATGGGAAGTGTATAATGTGCGAGCGGGGGAAGGATACGTGGAGTTATTTGGCGGAGGAATGCGAGGGGGTGAAGGAAGAATGGGTGGGAGTAAGAGTGACGGAATGGATGAGAGAGGATGGGGCCGGGGTAAGGACGCTGAAGAAGTTGGGGGGAAGAGAAAGAAAACAGGAGGAAGAGAGGGGGTAGCAATTAGTTGTAGCTAGTAAATATGTAATATATTATGCCAATAAAGGTTTTTTTTTATATGAGAGGACTCACCATTTACATGTGGAATTAATGTGTCGTGGTGGAAAACCCAAGATCTGTCGTATTCTAAAGAATAAATTATAACTTTATGACTTGCACCATCTGATATATAAACAAATGTTTGATCACACGTTGAATCGTCGTGTATGTCAACTATAAAATTTACAACGTGAGCAGTTGAATGGAATCCTTCATCAGGAAAGATATGTCTGTGATATAATCTATTCTAAAAAACAATTAAGTAGAAATTTAAATTATTACAATATGAAAGTGAATTCGATCCTTAAAAAATATCAAATCGTGTTACAAACGATCTTCTAGGTGAAGGAAAGGCTCGAAAGCCAAACGACTCAGTAAGTTCGTTCTATATTTCTTTGCTAGACTCGCATAACAATGTAAAAATATAGATTGTTTTGCTCCCTTGTCTTTGACAGCGCTGGATACTAAAGAATGTGTCTTGTTGTTTCTTCTTCTTCGTTGCATCCTCGAAGAGGTCATCGTTGGTGATTCCCATTTTAGCGAGATGCTGCTGGAAGCTTTAGGGTCCACTAATGTAGCCGGTTAGAGTACGAAGTTTCTGTTTTGCGAGTTTTAGAAACTTTTTCGTTTTATGGCAGTTAGGTCCCGACAGATATGTCTTCGTTTGACTGCATGTTGTGAGGTTTTTCCATCTTTCCCTGTGTTTCGCAGTGTTGAACTTTAGCATGTGATAGGCTAAGGACCGAGGGAATAGCCCTATCTTCGCGTGGTTTGTTGTAATTTTTAACGCTCATCGTACTAGTTCATCTTCTTTGTTGTTACCATCGCTGTTGCTGTGTCCTTTTGTTGTAACATTTGTAGGGGATCTCAGTCTCATTTGAGGTAAGTTTTCCGTCTTCCTTTTTGATGCTTCCAAGATAGTGTGGGTCTTTGGATAGCACTTTTTTGAGTCTGGCGGCTGTACTTGTTAACTTTATGTTCCGACATTATTTCTTTTAGGCCGGTCGTCCACTGGAAGCGACAACACGCGGCTACGCGCTCACGCGATACGAGCGGCAACGGGCGGCTGCAAGAGTAGCGGCTACACGCGACAGGGGTCGTACACTGCATGTGATTTCGCGCTGCTCAGTTTGTTAGAACCGTCGAAGTTGTTAATTTAAAATATATTTTTAATGGATGCAGAGGATTTTTATCTTCTGGAAAATGCCAAATAGAACTGTATATTACTAAATAACTAAAAAATTATATAACGATCTTAACAAAAGCTAAGAAAAATATACTGTTTCGAGAGAAAGTACTTTTTTCTTAGTGTTTACGCTTATTTAAATATATATATATATATATATATATATATATATATATATAATTTTAAAATCTGCCTAATTACGATGAATGAAAAAATATGCTGAGTATAATTCTCCCGACCTACCACAATACAACAATAAAATATTTACATTTGAAATTGAAACGATCATGAGCGATACAAAACGCCGCACCCGCCGACCGACCGGCCCGACGGGCCTGACAAAATCCTGAGCGTCGCCCGCCCGAAATTCACCAAACACCATCAAGCAAATACCAATATCCAGCCTACACGCGACCCGGAACTCTCCGGCCCATCGGTATTAGTTGAACATTGCAAGAAATTACAAAAATATTATTATTCCAAAAAAATACATACGCACAAAATGTTCAAATAACAGCACAACCGACACAACCACACGAAACCTAAGAACGTGTGTTGAATGGATAGTAACAATATGACATCAAGATTTCTGTAATTTTACAGAAAACGCCATGAGTATTAAGAAAAATGCAAGAGACGGCAGCACTTTACAGAGGGCATTTTTATGATTTACAGAGGTCATAAGCACTGCTGTAAAATTTTGCACAGAGCATGTTTTTATTTCTAACAAAACCTTTCTCTTGATTTAAATGTTCATAAATAATATAAATTGTACACTAAAAAGAATCACAAGCTATGCTATTTCTTTCATTTTATTTTAATGAAATTCATGCTATTATAGAAAAATCAACTCAATGGATGAGTCGACTAATCCTTTATTAGCTTATATTGAAAATATGAAATAAATGGCTGTGTAAATAACGAAATTACAGCCGTAAAATGGAAGCGTAAAGGCCCAGGACTAGACGCGGCTACAAGCGACAGATCCCATTTCCTTGGGACTTGACGCAGCTACACGCTCGGCGCGAGAATCCGCATGTCCGCGCACGCTTGCAGTGGACGAGATTCATTGGATTTACACACGTCGGGATCTGTCGCGCTTATACGCATGTTGCCGCTAGGATCGCGTGAGCGCGTAGCCGCGTGTTGTCGCTTCCAGTGGACGACCGGCCTTAGGCTTGTCTTTGTCTTATTTTAATTAAATACACTATAGTTATTTCTACAAACACATACCCACTGACCAAACACATTTAAGTAATGTTTTATCAACATTAAAATAACGTTAAATGTTGATACAACGTTATTTGTTTGTTTTTTGCTCAGTGGGTACCGACCTTTGAAATCAAATTAAAATTGAAAATACTTGTACTATCATATTTGAACAAAATAAAATAAAACAGATTGGCTTACTCTCTCCAAATCGAAAGCTAGTAACTTTTTCGGGCATCTAACAGTCCTGTCGACTCCTTTGTAGACACCTACATCTAATACCCAAAGTCTGTTGCAGCGGTCAACCTGTTAAGAGAAAATGATAAAAAAAAACAATTAATTATATTGGGAGTTGATGAAATGAAATTATTTTACGGAAATTTTGTGGGCTGAAAGAATCCTAGAGTTTCTGCAAGGATTTTTACGGCCAATCCGATTCCACAACCATCTTGGATAGGGCTTCAACAGCAGATTGCCGTCTTTCTCAATTACTTCAACCAAAGTTGCGGGCATTGTTTCTTCTGCTCTGGGAAGTGTAACAAACGTACGATCCAGATTACAATCTAAAATATGAATTTTACTTTAAAAAATCCCAGATGCTCAAAGTAAAACTATTGACATTAATAAACTAAAGATGAATTGGTTGTAAAATACGATAACTCGAGCTTTTTATCCTGCAGAGTTAATTTTATGCAGAGACCTTTTTTATCTGTTTACATGTCCCCCTAATATACAGAGAGTTTTATGTAACACCGAACATATTCATAACGAGAATTTTTCTTTTAAGTTTACATATGCAGACGTTGTACATTTTACCACACTCGGTTTATTAAAAGAATACAATTTGAAGCTTTAAACGAGTGTTTTCCACTCCCAGGCTAAGCATGAAGTAAAATTTCGAGTTTAGAAAAGCCTGAAAATTTGGTTTGGTCGCGTAGCGCGAAGCGCGGAGCGGCCAAACCAAATTTTCAGGCTTTTCTAAACTCGAAATTTTACTTCATGCGCCACCGGCACAAAACACTGATTCAATGTAAAGTTCAGCGATGTGTTTTAAACTTGGTAAAATATCAGTGTTTGTACCGGTGGCGCATGAAGTAAAATTTCGAGTTTAGAAAAGCCTGAAAATTTGGTTTGGCCGCTTCGCGCTACGCAACCAAACCAAATTTTCAGGCTTTTCTAAACTCGAAATTTTACTTCATGCTTAGCCTGGGAGTGGCGACCAAACCATATTTCCAGGGTTTTCTAAACTCGAAATTTTTCTTCATGCTTAGTCTGGGAGTAGAACACACTCATTTTAGGCTTCAAATTAAACTCCTTTAAAAAAAAAACAACGATTATCTAAAGATTTACGGTATATACGCCGGAATTGGGACATGTATACTTGAAAGAAAAACTCCCTATATGTACAAGTTGAGGCATTAATTGCAATTGATTAGCTACCATTTGTAATGGTCATATAGGCAACCCAATGTACAAATAACCTAAAAATGAAAGGTGTCAAATCGTATTTTACGAAAATGTTTGGTGTTATATAAAACTCTCTGTATATCTGAATAAATCGCGCGTCGAACCAACCCACTGAGCAAAAAACAAACAAATAACGTTATATCTACATGTAACATGTAGCAACATTAAACGTTGTATTAATCTTGATAAAACATTACTTGAATGTGTTTGCTCAGTGGGAATTGTTAAAAACAATGATTATAGGCAACCCAATTATCGTTAATGAGTCTTGTGTTCTCGCAGTTGTCACTAATGCATATAAAATAGCTCTCTAGATATAATGAAATACTTTTAGAGGTGTATTTTTTGTCAAGGTCTTTGCGGAATAATAAAATCACACAAATATACCCTTGTAATAAATATCAAAATCGCCAAGCCTCATTTTTTCGGGCTTATACAACCCAGATTCAACATCTTCTTTCCGACCATGATGAGTTTTATAATACAATTCCAGATAATCCAACTTGTACAGCGAATTTAATTTTCCAGCATTAACATTTATTAAATGTAAAACCGAGATTAAAGTAAAACAGATACCTGAAACTAATAGAATATATGAGAGGACTCACTATTTACATGTGGAATTAATTATAAACCTAAACTTAAAATGTATTGATTTAACTTACATCTCATTTTGTTAAAAGCTAAAATATTATTGATATTCTTTTTACATAAATGCACAAAAGAAATAATATGACCTGATTTATTCTTGATTGGTTATCTTGTTTATTGTAATAACTATCATTTTTATTGCTTGTAAACATTGTTGAAATGCATATTCATAAAGTAAGTGAGAATAATTGATACTTTATTTTAACAATTTTATTATTTTCACACAAAAATAATTTGTATTGGTTAAATTTAATTATTACAATTTATGTAACTATCTACAAAGTGGGCCCAAAATATATCAAAATAATAGTAATGGTGAAAGTTCCCTGGAGCATCTGAAAAAAGAATTTATTTATCTATAAAAACAGATTCAATAGCGTTTTCATTAGAATGTACCTTAAATATTAACAGTGTGTTCATTTCCATCCATCCTCTAGCGGAAAATATTACTTTGCAGTTCAGAAGTTTAATTGACATATATCTAGACTAAAAAAATATTGAACCTGGCTTATCGAGTTTAAGGCCCAGTTACACCAACAAGGTTTAACTGAATTCATCTCTGAACACGAGTTTAGGATGACAGTTCCTATTGTTTTAATGTCACTTTGAACTCAGCTCAGTGATGGACAACGTATAGACTAAGTAAACAGCTGTTCGCGCCGTGGCACCCGCCACCTAGCGGATTTCTGTATAAGCAGCATCGGTGTCGGTTGCGTATGAGTTGCATGGTGTCAGTTGGTTTTTTATTGTGTAACGTCATAATTTAATGCTGTTCGTGGTATTTGTTCGTACAAAACCGATGTAAATATGCATGTCATAATAAGTTGCGGCTTTGAAACGGTTGACACAACCATTTTCCGACGGTTTTTGTGTCGCCGCTAAATAAACAAGAGTAATGTATAATAATAATGTCTTTATTTAAACAAACGAGGTTTTGTATTTAGGGTATTAAATGATGCAATAGAATTTCATTTCAAGTAGTTGAATGTCAACGGATATGTGCTGAAATATTAACTTTGACTAATAACAATATACTTACTCGACACGTCGTACAGCGGCAATCCACCTCGCTTTTCGCTCCGTTTCCCATGGTTTGTATGGGAACGAATAAAAAGAGACGGAGCCATCACTTTTATATTTACTGGTGCATCCGACGACACAACAACTTTGATTGCATTTAGCTCGCTTCGGCTCAGAACTCATACTTCTGCTCAGAACTCCCGTATGACGAAATGACAACCGGCACCGATGCTGCTTAGGCTTAAAACCGCGTGGCGGCGCTGCAATCGCCGCTTACTTAGCCTATTTGGTGCCAGAGCTGGGATGAATCCTCAAAAACAGGATTCGAATCACCTAATATGATTCGAACAACGCTGGGATTCGCATTCGATTAATTCAAATAGTTAAATATTCTAATATAAATATTTCAATCACTAAATTATTCATATTTGAATATAAATATTTAAATTTTCGAATAATTCAAACATTTGTGAATGCATATTTGATTACTTAACCATGAAAAATTTCCAACCTTAACAGTATATTTTTAACTTCACTTGAAATCAGCGTTTTATACGCGTGGCGCATGAAGTAAAATTTCGAGTTTAGAAAAGAGCCGTGAAAAATTTTACTTCATGCTTAGTCTGGGATTGGACCGTCAAGATTTTTTACATGTCGAAATTTTCGATATATCTAGATTTTTGTCGATTTATTCACAGTTTGTTATTATATTAAATGCAACTTTAATATTAAATAAATACGGTTTTTCTTAGGAATAGAATATTCACCCATTAAGAGCCGAGCAAATTATAAAGTTAACTCTAAAAGTTAATTTTAGGTAAAATTTTGAATCTTTTTTTATGATTTCAATGAATGATTTATTATATTACATACGACGATTTTATAAAAGAGTTAAATTTAAAGTTGAAACGAGTGTTATCCACTCCCAGACTAAGCATGAAGTAAAATTTCGAGTTTAGAAAAGCCCCGCGTAGAAAATGTGTCGAGGGTCGCGCAGCGACCCGAGACAAATTTTCGCGGTCCTTTTCTAAACTCGAAATTTTATTTCATGCGCCACGCGTATAAAACACTGATTTAAAGTGAAGTTAAAAACGCACTGAAAACCAACCCAACTTCGATATTTTTTCAAAATTGGATATTTTCTTCCCTATCCATGCTGTAAACCTTCAGATATTTTCTTGTAAAAAAACGTCGATTCCCTGTAGTCCTTCGGTCTCCGAAGACCATGATTGGTCCTTCGAGCTGTAGCCTTTCTAAAATGGTAATAAACTTAGTAATCTAGAGTGATCATTCAATTTGAAACTTCTAAGAACGAGTGTTGTCCACTCCCAGGCTAAGCATGAAGTAAAATTTCGAGTTTAGAAAAGCCCCGCGTAGAAAATTTGTCGAGGGTCGCGCAGCGACCCGAGACAAATTTTCACGGGGCTTTTCTAAACTCGAAATTTTACTTCATGCGCCACGCGTATAAAACACTGATTTCAAGTGAAGTTAAAAATATACTGTTAAGGTTGTGTTGTATTATGTTCAATAATACTGTGATGGGTTTTAATTAATATATTCAGAGACGACCGTTTCGAATGAAACGTTTATTAATACTGGCCATCTGGTCCGTTTATATAAAAAACATTTAATACAAGAAAATGTAAATAATTGTTCATTCTACAGGTAGATGGCATAAGCGTTTATAAATTAAAATAAATTATAATTCAAATCATAACAGGTTGGACATTTTTCATGGTTAAGTAATCAAATATGCATTCACAAATATTTGAATTATTCGAAAATTTAAATATTTATATTCAAATATGAATAATTTAATGATTGAAATATTCATCATAGAATATTTAACTATTTGAATTAATCGAATGCGAATCCCAGCCTTAATAGCGATGATTCGAATTATTTGGGAGGATTTAAATCCGTGTCTGAGGATTCGAATCCATTTATAAGAATTCGAATCCTTTTATAAGGATTCGAATCATCTACGTCTGGATTTGAATACGAATCCTTTTAAAAAAATGTAACGAATTCGGATCACGAATCCGTTTTCACTAAAGTATTCGAATACCTCTTTTGAATCCTCTAAAATGATTCGAATCCTGCCCAGCTCTGTTTGGTGCAACTGTGATTTTTTAGATAATTTTTTTAAGGGCCAGTTGCACCAAACACGTTAAACTGGTTCAACTCTGAACTTCAAAGTGACATTAAATCAACAGGAACTGTCATCTTGAACTTGAGTTCAGCTCGAACCTGAGTTCAACATTTCAGGTGCAACTGGGCCTAAACTCAAGTAAATAGCTCAAAGACGTCACTTTAAATTATTTACCAACTTCGAATAACAAGAGTGAAGAAAACGAGTTTACCTCTTCAAAATCAACGTCCATCGTGCTCAACTTCTCAACGAACAAATCCCTAAACTCATCAATCTCACTCTTCGTCACATTGCAAGCGATCAACATACAGCAGAGCGTGGCAAACTCGACGAAAAACCAAGAAGTGGAAAACCTGAGACCCACGAAATCATCTTCAGCGTACACGCCTTCCTGCAGAATCAAAGTGAAGTGGTACAGCTGGTAACTCGCCCAGAGATACGTCTTCGAGAGCACCAGGACGTTTTGAAAACCGTAGATTTCGTTCAGTTTCTTCGTCGTCAAGACAATCCTCACGTAAAGATTGAAGATTGATTTTATTTCAGTATAATTCGCTGTTTGTATTAGAGTTTCGTTGAGTTTTTTGTAGTATTGTCGTAATGTTAGTAGGATGTTAGCGAAGGTGAATGTTGATATGTAGACGGAGATTTTTGTAAAGGTGAACCCTAGGGTGTAAACGATTGATTCTTCTAGTGTGCGCACGTAAGCATGATAAACAATTATTAACGCGCAGAAAATAATCTCCAAAACTATCACTGTATTTATATTAATATCCACTTCTTCAACACTAAAGCTTCGTATTTCATCACCGTATTCATTCAACTTTCGCAAAACTCGCAGGATTTTCCTGCTGTAATAAAAGTAGGAAAAATACACGAAGAGTATTATAGCGTCCACGTAAATGCTGGCTATGGTGAAGACGCAGTAGTTTAAGTCGAAATCGTCTTCAGAGAGAAAATCGACTGACATCAGTGAAGCTTGCGATGTTAGGAAAATCGAGGCTTTGATTAAAGTGAAAACGTGGTACCAGTTTGAGATGAAGACGAATTCGTTTCTGTTGGTTTGTTTTTGTTTGATTACTAAAAACGGGAATGCTGAGAGGAAGAATGAGAAGTAGACGAAGATTATTCCTGATTTTGGTATAGCCATTTTAGTTTAAGTATTTAATATACAATTTATATTTATTTTTAATTAATTTATTAATTCTTAAATTCAAATGTTAGTTCGTAGCTTTTATATACCCTTGGATAAATTGAGGAGTAACTAAATGGTAAATTTAGGTAGCGCTAAACTTATACAACCCAATGTACGGATTTATATTTTCCGCCCACAAAATAGCGCCCTCTGCTCTAATTATATTTTATCTCTGTCGATGTTATACAGTATTTTATCGCTCTGTTTCTTTCTTGAATTAAGGAATGCTGTAATTGTTTTTTCTACCCACAGGTGTCGCCACTTAGCACTTCTATATGATTTTTCATTCAACTATATCACTTAATTTGGATTATCCGCACTTAATAATAATGTTTATTTCTTCTAGAAAAAATATAACAAAAAAAAAATCTATGTATATTCGAAGAATAAAATCTTTCTTTCTTGAATTAAGAAATGCTGTAATTGTTAGTTTACCCACAGGTGTCGCCACTTAGCACTTCTATATGATTTGTCATTCAACTATATCACTTAATGTGGATTATCCACACTTAATAATAATAATGTTTATTTCTTCTAGAAAAAATATTAAAAAAAACTATGTATATAAGGAATGCTGTAATTGTTAGTTTACCCACAGCACTTCTATATGATTTGTCATTCAACTATATCACTTAATGTGGATTATCCACACTTAATAATAATAATCTTTATTTCTTCTAAAAAAAATATAACAAAAAAAAACTTTGTATATTCGAAGAATAAAATCTTAGTAATTTACTTTTATATTCTTATTATACTTTCTTGTTCTTATAAATTATATATCGATTTGAAAATAATATTTTAAAACTCTTAAACTTGGGATTTAAACATGCATTCACTTTTATTATCTTATTTCAGCTAATTGCTTTTTATAAATTATATAATTGGGATGATTTTAAGATATTTAAGTAAACTTATTGTGATGTTGATAATGATGTTTTAAATTCACTTGTATGACCTTTAAAACTAAGTGTATTGTTTTTAACAAAGATGTAATGTAATTTATTGATTGTATGTACAATTAATTATACAAACAGCAGTGTTGGCTTTATTAATTTGTTTTTCTTTGTAGAGTGGGAGGAGATTTTCAGATACACTGACAACATCGGTAAAATAGGGCGTTAAAACGCTCGCTTTGTGGAATATTTGGATAAAATTGTTTTTATATAGCAAAAGGAGTGTATTATTGTTCGACAAAAATGATAAATGCAATTGCTTGGAACCAAAATAAATATTATTTAAATATAAATTTGTCAATCTTCCCACTGAGCAAAAAACAAACAAATAACGTTTTATCAACATTTTAGCAACATTAAACGTTATTTTAATGTTGATGAAACATTATTTAAATGTGTTTGTTTAGTAGGTTGTACAGGGTGGTTTTTTTCGTTGATATTGTAGGGTATAGGCTAAACGGTAAGAGATACAAAAAAACTAAGATATGTGTCCCGTTCTCTTTTTTAGTGTTTAATTTAATAGCGCAATCAGATCTAAGCTAACTAGATTGGTTTAGAAGATACAGGGTGATTCTCAAAATGTGCCGATTTTTATTATCTCTTGTGATTTGGTTATTTATGGAGATAACATACAGCAGAGCGTGGCAAACTCGACGAAAAACCAAGAAGTGGAAAACCTGAGAAAAAAAGTTAAATACCAAAGTTTTATGACTTTTTACGTAGAATGAAGTGGAGTACTTAAAAAATATATAGATGTTTTTATTTTTGAGATATTATCAAAACTAGCATTTTCTTAAATGGGACACCCTATATCTGAGTACCTCAAAAAATTGCATTTCTTCTTGTGAATGCAACAATATGTAACACTTAATATTTTGCTCTGTCCTAAATAGCTAAAATACTAAAAAACAAAAAAAAAAAGATTTTCTAGATAGCCATGAATTGAATTCTTTAAGCGTTTGTTTTTGTTTTTTCACATGTCATAAAATTCAATAACAATTACGTATTGGTTTTGATATTCCGTTGTTAACGAAATATTTTGGATTATATTTCTTTAAAAAATGAATCTAAAATGAATATTTTTCAAAACTATGAAAAATTAAACATGTTTGAGATAATGAGAGTTATAAAAATAAAGACGCAACTTTAGATCTATATTTTGAGCGTTATCCGGAACGACGACAGCCAAAAGACAAATATTTCAAAGATTATATCACAACTTAAGTGAGTATGGATCATTTGGAAAACCAAGAGATAAGATTAATAGTAAAGAAAATAGAGAAAGAGATTAAATAAATTCATTACCTTCTGTTATTGCTGATCCGACGGTATCTAGCCGCAATATTAAGAAAGATATTGCTTTAAATCGGTGTTTCCCACTCCCAGGCTAAGCATGAAGTAAAATTTCGAGTTTAGAAAAGCCCTGTGAACATTTGTCGAGGGTCACGCAGGGACCCGAGACAAATTTTCTGGGCTTTTCTAAACTCGAAATTTTACTTCATGCGCCACGCGTACAAAACATCAAAATATTGTGAAGTTTATGTATATTTAAACTTCATTTGAAATCAGTGTTTTATGCGCGTGGCGCATGAAGTAAAATTTCGAGTTTAGAAAAGCCCAGAAAATTTGTCTTGGGTCGCTGCGCGACCCTCGACAAATTTTCACGGGGCTTTTCTAAACTCGAAATTTTACTTCATGCTTAGCCTGGGAGTGGATAACACTCATTTAAAGCACCAAATTGAACTCTTTTAAGAAGCAACGAATATCGGAAAATTTGCAGCCCATGCATATGTATACTTAAACGAAAAATTCGCTGTATAAGTATATGAGATAATTGTAAAGTTATTATACATTTTTGTTTGTTTTTTGTAGTTGTTGTTATTTAATTTATCAATGTTTTAATATTCTTGTTTTTATTTTTTATTTTGAATGGAATAAATTTTAGAGATTTTACGTATTTTGGAAGTTTGTTGAAAATGTTTATCGTCTCTGTCGTCAAGTTTTGCGTGTACTTTTTGGTGTTGAATTTATCGGTTCTGAGGTCTGATTTTCTTCTGCTTTTATAACTGTGTATTTGTTTGTTGGGTTTAATTTTGATCCTTGTTTTTATTAAGTTATGTTGTATTTTGTATATAAGTAATAGGTTATTGTAAGTTATTAGTTTTTAATATACCTATTATAAAAGAAAAGAATAATCATTCAATTCATGGCCATCTAGAATTTTGTTTTTGTTTTTTGGTATTTTAGCTATTTAAGACAAAGTAAAATATTAAGTGTTACACATTGTTGCAATCACAAGAAAAAATTCAATATTTTGAGGTACTCAGATACAGGGTGTCCCATTTAAGAAAATGTTAGTCTTGATAATATCTCAAAAATTAAAATATCTATATATTTTTTAAGTACGCCACAAAATTCTACGTAAAAAGTCAAGAAAATTTTGTATTTAAAATATTTAATTATCTCTATAAATAACCGAGAAAATTTTGTATTTAAAATATTTAATTATCTCTATAAATAACCGAGTCATAAGAGATAATAGAAACCAGTAGATTTTGAGAATCACCCTCTATCTTCTAAACCAATCTAGTTAGCGTAGATCTGATTGCGCCATTAAACTAAACACTAAAAAAAAGAACGGGACACATATCTTATTTTTTTTTGTAATGTACCTCTCACTTGTATAAATTTAATATTTTCATGAATCATTCTGTATATTATTATCATTATAGTGTAATTATCTCATTGTACAGATAATTTTGGAATAGCAAATAATTCGTAAATCAAATAGTTTTCACATTCCGAAATCGATTCTTAGGAATTATAATCTTGTTTTGTTATTCCATTTTATCTTATCTTATCACTGAAGAAATAAAATTGTTCTGGTGTTAAGGAGCACACTTCTATTTCGACAGTTGAGCAAGACAGCCAATTCAATTACAAATTCTAAACTCTGAATCTTTGACTTCTAATTTTTATTCTGTTTCAAACTGTAAATTGATGTATTAAGTAGCAAATTAAATATCAAGTAAAAGGTTTATCTTTGAATCTCTTTGTTTGGACCCAAGTTGACTAAATCGCGTCTTCGACGACAAATCCAGGAAATCTAAATATAATCAAAAGAACCGTAACGACAAACAACACCTTCGTACGTTACAAATTGGCGCAGTCGGTAGGATTTCCTGTAAGGAAGTTTGTTCGCGAAAACGCCGTCAACATCCAATTTCATGGAGGTTTCTGCGCCGTAGCCGCTTGGACTTCATCATCGAGGTGCCCCAAGACGTAGACGAGTGCCAACACGTCAGAGCCGCTTCTGAATCAGAAGCCGCCTTTTGGACCATCTTTGATCTACAAAGAACCTGGAGCACGAGGACGTACTAATCACATCAACCACCTAGAGGACGTCAGTCATTGTTTTACCTGAATGTAAGTCGAATTTTCTTACGCAAACAAATAAGGGATCTTGTAATTTTTTAAATTTTATCCATTTTTTTCTATCATTTTAAAAATGGCTCTAGGTACAGATTTTTATATGATGAATTTCGCTTTGGAAACTTTAAAGCATACTTATTTTGAATATTCAGAAACTTCAAAATACAATAATTTAGATGATTTTATTAACAGATGTGAGTATGCAATAAATTTAATTAACGATAACGATAAGTCCAAATTTCTAGTTGCAATTAAAAGTAAATTGCTAGGCGAGGCTGGCAGACGAGTTTTTAGCAGGGAAATAAATTCATGGGGTGAGCTTAAAATATTTTTAAGGGATCATTTTTCACCAAAAATTTCATTTTATGATGTTCTCTCTGAATTAAATTCATGTCATCAAAAAACGAACGAATCTGTCAATGATTATGTACCTCGAATTGAACGGTGTCATTTAAAGTATCTTAGAAAGTTAGATACAAATTTAACAGCTGTTGCTCAAGAAGCGCAATTAAATTTAGTTAACAATAATGTTCTGCAAGTTTTTCTGTTTGGTCTAAAAAACCCATTAAGTACTGACATTAGATCTAGGAAACCGAAAACACTAGATGAAGCGATTTTAATGGCAATTCGCGAAGAGCCCTATTTCTTTGAAAGAACAACTAATTTTCAAAATGTTAAATTTTGCCATATTTGTAATAATAATTCACATTCTACATCAAATTGTACATTTAATTCATTGAATCAGAAATTCCGTTCAATTTCAAGCCAAGCAAATAAGTCAATAGTTTCATGCAATTATTGCAAACATTTGGGACATTCCATAAACAATTGTATTAAAAGGCAATATGCTAACAAAAAACGAGCTTATTTTAATGCAAATAATAAAGCAAATTATTATAATTCACAAAATAAGCAGTTCAATCCAAATTTTAAAAATAGTCAAAATCAATCAAATTGTGTTTTTAATCAATCATTTTCTACGTCAAACAAGTGTAATCAAAGTTCGAAAATCGTTGAAAACAGTTCAGATGGAGTAGAAATTATTAAATTCCAAGAAAATTCTCAAATAGAACATTTGAATACTCCTAGTGGTAATATGGAACAAAAACATTATGTAGTAGATGATAAAGATCATCATATAACTCGTGAATTCCAATCTAAAAATCCAGTTCCGCAAACTAAATTTAAGGCTCAAAAGGACTTAAGTAAAAATAACAAAATTAATGCCAATAAGATTGTAAGATTTAATGAAAAAGAAAATATTTACCTTTGTAATCAATTTGAAAATAACGTTTCCTCTTTAAGTAATTCTAATATTTCGCACAGAAAATCAAATCATACGGAAAATGTAAACTCTAGACATAAAGGAAAACAAAGACTAAATATTAATTCTAGATTTAGATGAAAAATTATTTAGTTTATTGTATTTAACTGCAATAGTTTCAAGTTTAACTTGAAAACTGATTTTTTAATTATCATTGTACATATTTTTCAAATTTATTTATATAGCTACATAATTTTAATATTTTAATTTCAATTAATTTAAAAATATCCCTTATTGTAAGAAATTCGATATACATTTTAACAATATTTTTTCCGATTGTGTTTTTAGTGAAAGTGAACAGTGATTTATTTAATTAATAGTGTTGATCTGATTTATTTTTTTTTTCTTTTCGCAAAAAAAAAAATCAAAATTGCATTTTGTTATTTTTTTTTTCTATAAGGGGAGGAGTGTAATGTACCTCTCACTTGTATAAATTTAATGTTTTCATGAATCATTCTGTATATTATTATCATTATAGTGTAATTATCTCATTGTACAGATAATTTTGGAATAGCAAATAATTCGTAAATCAAATAGTTTTCACATTCCGAAATCGATTCTTAGGAATTATAATCTTGTTTTGTTATTCCATTTTATCTTATCTTATCACTGAAGAAATAAAATTGTTCTGGTGTTAAGGAGCACACTTCTATTTCGACAGTTGAGCAAGAACAGCCAATTCAATTACAAATTCTAAACTCTGAATCTTTGACTTCTCATTCTTATTCTGTTTCAAACTGTAAATTGATGTATTAAGTAGCAAATAAATATCAAGTAAAAGGTTTATCTTTGAATCTCTTTGTTTGGACCCAAGTTGACTAAATCGCGTCTTCGACGACAAATCCAGGAAATCTAAATATAAACAAAAGAACCGTAACGACAAACAACACCTTCGTACGTTACATTTTGTATCTCTTACCGTTTTTAGCTTATACCCTATAATATCAAAAAAACCACCCTATACATTGTAGTTGTTTCAAGGAATGTTTGATTTTGTCTGTGTAAGACAAAAAGTGGTAGTAAATGTCGTTACTACCACTTTTTGTCTTACACAGACAAAATCAAACATTCCTTGAAACAACTACAATGTACAATATTGACAAATTTATATTTAAATAATGTTTATTTTTATTAATATTCGCTTGAGTTTAAACATAAACTTTGATTAAAATAAAAACGTGGTACCAGTTTAAGATAAGGACGAATTCGTTTTTGTTGGTTTGTTTTTGTTTGATTACTAAAAACGGAAATGCTGAGAGGATGGCTAAGTTTCGTCAACATCCACACAAAATGTTATACGAATTTTTGAGTTAATAATTGTATTAAGTTTCCACAAGCAATGACACTCTTTTAAATTAAAAAAAAGTATGATTTTTACATATTTTTCCACGAAAATCGCGAACATTTATCGAAAGATTTTGTTTTTATATGAATTTTGCAATATTCGATTTTCATGGAAAACAGACAGTAATCAATTAAAATCCGACTTTATCATCATCATCATCATCGTCTGTCTGAGAAACCAAATATTTGTTTAAACACGCAATTGTAAAACCAAACACACTTGTTTTCTATCTAATCACAAACTTTTTATTAAAAAGAAAAAACATTACTCCATAAATATATTTTTTTTTTATATGTATTTGGCTTTTGCCTGGCCTTGGGAACTTGCCCATTAGCCAACATCATTTATTTATATATATTTTGTATTAATTAATTGTTTAACATTACAATTTGGAGTATGCTATTATACTGACAAACACTCACATTCATACCACACCCAGGGTCACGACGAGAAATTATTTTTAAATAAAGTCCCGTGCACGGGAAGCGAACCCGAGTTTGTGGCTCGCCGAGCGTTACAGCCCGACGACGTTACCGCTCGGCCACCACCTGCCCTATTCCATAAATAATTACATGACACATTATTTCAGCGAAAGGTTTTATTTTAATCCTAATGAGTGTTTTCTACTCCCTGATTAAGCATGCAGTAAATATTTCTAAGACTTTTCTAAACTAGAAATACCGGGTGGCCATAAAAGTATTGCCTACGCAATTACTCGGGCAATACAAATGGTAGACATTCGAGTTTTGGGATGTCTATATAAATTACCTATAGCTTGATTTTCGCATAGTATAACTAAGAATACTACTTCTGGTTTAGCCAGAAGTGATATATTTTTTCTTATTTTAAACCCCTAACTTTTGCCTAACTTGTAATATTCGTCCCAAAATCCCTTTCAAGTGATGTACAACAAGTAGTTCAGGCGTCAGAGGCGTAAAATCAGTAGATGGATAATAAAATTCCAAGAGAAACTTTCTCAGTTGCTAACGCTTGTTTTAAGTGTAAACAATGAAACGTTGAAAATGTTTAAAAAAATTCGGTCCGGAACATATTGTTTAAACAAATTAAAGTAAGATTTTAGCGTTTTTTTTCAAATATCTCAGAAAATATCGATCTTAGGACAAAAAGCATTCAGTACAAAAAGATTCCTCACTAGTTTCTACACAAAAATGTCCGTACACTCTTTTCGATTGGAGTGATAGTTTTGAAGATATGTGCGTGCGAAGGGAAGCGCCAGACAGTAACTCTTGCGCCGCACTCACCGTGGAACTCCTGAACACGTTAATATACGATTGAAAATCTACAGGTTTGTATTGTGTAATGTATTTTGTACATACATAGAGTTTCATGTAATACCGAACATTGTACAATTTGCACTGAATCGCAATTGATTATCAGTAATTTCTAATAGTAATATAGGCAATCCAATTTACACAGAACCTGAAAATATAACGTGTCAAATTGTGTTCAATGTTTAGACTCGCTTTAGTACGAATCGAACATACGAAAATTAGTGTTCAATGTGTGTTGTAACGTTCGGTTTTACATAAAACTCTCTGTATATCATTATATTATTATTGAAACAAAATTTAACGTGTCAAATTGTCGTCAATGTTTAGACTCGTTTCAGTACAAATCGAACATACGAAAATTAACGTTCAACGTGTGTTGTAATGTTCGGTTTTACATAAAACTCTCTGTATATAATTATATATAATAATAATAATAATAATACGTCTTTATTTATTATAGAAAAAATATTTTACAAAATGTCTAGTAAAAGTAACAGGCGAAGTTCAGTTAGCCTAATGACTATTAACTGTTCTTCCACTTAACCTGAAGAATATTAACAGATTATTGCATAAATGGTTCATACAAATAATATTTAATTAAGAAAAAGTACTTTTTTAAAAGTAAAAGTATGTGCGATAAAACGAATTAGGATTAACACTACGATTAACATTAACACTAACACTAACATTAACATTAACATTAACGTCACTCTCAAGGCCCATCAAAACTCATCCGCAAGCAAGTGACGACGAAATTCCCGCTTAAAATTTGTCAATGTGAGATTTTTGAGTTGTGTTGGAATTTTATTATATATTTTATAAATATTGTAACTGAATGATCTCTGAAACAGAGCCGTTTTATGACATGGCGGTGAAATAGTTCCTCTAAATCTCACATTGATATTATGTACATCACATCGATACACGATTCTATCGTAAATGTAGGGAGGCGTACGATAGAGGATTATTTTATGGTAGAGAGATGCACAATGTAGAATTCGACGTTTCTCCATATTTAGCCACTGTAGTTCGGCAAGTTTATGGGATATGCGTTCGTGCTTACGAATTTCGAAAATTAGACGCATGCAGGAGTTTTGGATTTTCTGAATGCGGTTCTTCGTCACTTGATCTAAACAGGCGTTATAAACAACATCAGCAAAGTTGAAGTGACTTAAAACGAGTGTGTCACAGAGCAAACGTTTTGTTTTTAAACTTAAATAATGTCTATTCGTGTAAAGCATCTTCAAACTCTGAAATGACTTCCTGATACAGTTACTTATATGCAACTTGAATCGTAAATTAGTATCGATATTTAAACCAAGATTTTTTTGCACATTCTACTATGGGTATTGGAGAGTCATCGATTTTCAATTGAAGTTCAGATTTTGCAATTTCGATATATTTTTGTGGGCCAAAAAGCATAATCGATGATTTTCTAGCATTCATTTTTAAAGAATGTTTACGAGAGATATCTACTAATTGCGATAAATCGAAAGATATGCTATTCCCAGCTAGTATTAAGTCATTCGGTTTGAAAGAGTACAGCAGTTGCGTGTCATCCGCGTATAAATTCGCAGTACAATGTTTTAACACGTTAGTAAGCGAAGATGTGTAAATAGAGAATAAGATTGGACCTAAAATAGAACCTTGGGGTACACCGGCTGTAATCTTAACAAAGTCAGAGCTGCTTTTATATAATACTACTTTTTGAAAACGATTTGTTAAGAAGCTAGCTATAAGATCAATAGCTGAATTTTCTGAACCTATATAGTGAAGTTTACTTATTAGTAAATTATGATTGATGGTAACAAACGCTTTGCTATAATCAAGCAACACGAGACATGTTAGGTGGCCTTTGTCGGTAGCTGCCAAAATTTCATCAGTTATATTAAGCAGTGCCGTAGCACAACTATAGTTTGGTCTGAATCCTGATTGTGTGGAGGGCAATAGTTTGTGGATATTAACAAATTCTTCAATTTGGGTCTGAAGTACTCTTTCTAATAATTTAGAGAGAACGGGCAGTATGCTAATGGGCCTAAGATCTTGAGGGCTGCTGGGATTGTTAACTTTTGGAATAGGTACGATAGTAGCTCCTTTCTAGCATTGCGGAAATATCGACCGTTCAATGCAACTGTTAATAACATGTGGTAAGTATGGAATTATGCACGGACTACAGAATTTGAGCATTTTTATATTAATATATATTATATATTATTATATATTTTTATGTATTTTATATACAGAGAGTTTTATGTTACACCAAACATGTTCATCCAATACAATTTACCTTACCTTTATTTTTTAAGTTATGTGTAAATTGGGTTGCCTATATGACCATTAAAAATTGTAGCCAATCAATCGCAATTAATCCCTTGTGTACACACAGGGAGTTTTTCTTTCAAGTATACATGTCCCAATTACACCGTATATATTGTAAATTTTTAGATATTCGTTGTTAAAAAAATCAATTTAAAACTTGAAATGAGTGTGTTCCACTCCCAGACTAAGCATGAAGTAAAATTTCGAGTTTAGAAAAGCCTGAAAATTTGGTTTGGTCGCGTAGCGCGAAGCGCGGAGCGGCCAAACCAAATTTTCAGGCTTTTCTAAACTCGAAATTTTACTTCATGCGCCACCGGTACAAAACACTGATGCAATGTAAAGTTTAGCGGTGTGTTTTAAACTTCGTAATATGTCAGTGTTTATGTACCGGTGGCGCATGAAGTAAAATTTCGAGTTTAGAAAAGCCTGAAAGTTTGGTTTATATCGAGTTTAGATATTCGTTGTTAAAAAAAATCAATTTAAAACTTGAAATGAGTGTGTTCCACTCCCAGACTAAGCATGAAGTAAAATTTCGAGTTTAGAAAAGCCTGAAAATTTGGTTTGGTCGCGTAGCGCGAAGCGCGGAGCGGCCAAACCAAATTTTCAGGCTTTTCTAAACTCGAAATTTTACTTCATGCGCCACCGGTACAAAACACTGATGCAATGTAAAGTTTAGCGGTGTGTTTTAAACTTCGTAATATGTCAGTGTTTATGTACCGGTGGCGCATGAAGTAAAATTTCGAGTTTAGAAAAGCCTGAAAATTTGGTTTGGCCGCTCCGCGCTTCGCGCTACGCGACCAAACCAAATTTTCAGGCTTTTCTAAACTCGAAATTTTACTTCATGCTTAGCCTGGGAGTGGAACATACTTATTTCAAGTTTCAAATTGAACTTATTTAAAAAAAACAACAAGATTTACGGCATATACGCTGTAATTGGGACATGGATACTTGAAAGAAAAACTCCCTGTATGTACAAGTTGAGGCATTCATTGCAATTGATTGGCTACAATTTGTAATGGTGATATAGGCAATCTAATTTTGACCTAACTTAAAAAATAAAGGTGTCTAATTGTATTGGATAAAAATGTTCAGTGTTACATAAAACTCTCTGCATATTTTATCCCTGTCAATGTCATTTTCAGCTCTGTTTCATCCTAGAAGTAGCAAATTCTGAAAATGTTGATTCACTATTATATATTCTATACGATCATTTAACGATATTATTAATATAATCCATGTTTAAATGATAATAATTTATTTTTATATAACCTAGTTATTATTAATATTATTAATATAATCCATGTTTAAACGATAATAATTTATTTTTATATTACCTAGTTACTTTTATAACAATAATATTGAAACACTTGAACCTACGATTTACACTAAAACTCACTTTTATTATCTTGCTTATTATATCTTGTTGTTTTTTTTAAATTATATAATTAGGATGAGTTAAAATTAAAACTTGCTACGATTTTGAAAATTCTATTTTAAATGTTGTTTTAAACTTAGGTGAATTTAATCTTTTTAGGATTTTTGTTTAAGTAATCGGAATACTAAGTACCAAGTGTTTTTTTTTTAATGTTTCCGTGTTCAGTGGGAAAATGTTAAATTTTATACAATTGGTATTAAGAATTCAAGTGTTCCACTTTTATAAAAATTGAATAAAAAGTGAAGATAAAGATTATCTCAAAAATAAATAAACTTTGTTGTAAACAATAAGCAGGAAATTAATTTACAGAAATTCAAAGTTAGTTAAAATTAATTAAAAGTGCAATTAGATTAGCGTTGCTTTGTTTATTCATAAAAATAATTAACGGAATGTTAATTTTTCATAGAGATGAATAAACTTCACTAAAAGTTAATTAAAATCCTTATCATTTGAATACATCTATTGCTTTATTAAACAAACAGACGTGTTGACTAAATTAATTGGTTTTCTTTGTACTGTATACAATATGTCATGTTAACACGTGTAAGAAAAGGTCTAATCAGTAATTTTTCAGAAAAAGAAATTCTGCGGTTGAAAGGAATTAATTTATCAAAAAATAATTTTATTTAAATTTATTTAAAATTCACTACAGTTTTGTATATTTTTCTTTTATTTACGTAAAGTGTTTTCTATTAATTATTGTAGTCAATGCCGTAGCCAGGGGGAGGGGATATGGGGGTTCAACCCCCTCAGGATTTTTAAAATGTAAAATTTTTGTGTGTAAAATTCAATGACGTGCAAATTATACTGAAATAAATTAAATTCTAATTTTAAGCTTGAGAACTGTGATATTCAAATATTTAAAAAAAAATCAAGTTTTATAAATCAGATTGAAATTACATTACATTAGACTTAACCCATTAAGCGCCATTGATGAATACACGCAACATTATTAATTTGTTGTTAATTAAATTACTAAATAAGTTAATTTGATATATTATATTATTTGACCAGACTTGAAAATGAATGAAGAAAAATGTAAATAATTTCGTATTTAAATATTTCGATTATCACTCAGTTCAAAAAATATATATATATCAGTGTATTTCTAACTTCACAATATTTCAGTGCTTTATACGCGTGGCGCATGAAGTAAAATTTCGAGTTTAGAAAAGCCAGAAAATTTGGTTTGGTCGCTTCGCGAAGCGAAGCGGCCAAACCAAATTTTCAGGCTTTTCTAAACTCGAAATTTTACTTCATGCTTAGTCTGGGAGTGGAAACACTCGTTCTAAACTTCATATTGCACGTTTTTATATACAATCGATTAATGCCTGAACATTTACAACGTATACATTATGTATATTTCAATGAAAAATGTATAGTATGTAATAGGCTAAGTCGTTCATAGAAATCATAAACATAAGTGCAAAATTTTACCTAAAATCAACTTTTAGAGTTAACTCTATAATTGCTTGGCCGTTAATAGGTTAAAGCGAAATTAAATTTGACTTTCACATATTTTTCCAAGAAAATTGCGAACATTTACCGAAGGATTTTGTTTTCATTCGAATTTTGCAATATTCGATTTTCATGGAATAGAGACAGTAATCAATTAAAATCCGACTTTATCATCATCATCATCGTCTGCTGGAAAACGAAATGTTTGTTTAGACACGCAATTGCAAAACCAACATACTTGTTTTCTATCTAATCACAAACTTTTTATGAAAAAAAAAAAAACATTACTCCATACATAATTACAATGACACATTTATTTCAGTCTAAACTCGAAATATTTAGTTCACGCTTAAACAAGGAGTGCAAACACTCGTTAGGGTAAAATTGAAAACTTTTATAAAGGCGCCCTTCTTGTTTACATTCTTGTTTTGAGTTTTGAGGTTTTCAATGTATCTGCTGTTTTTTTTTTTTTTTTGCGAAAGGATAAAATTATCCTAGGTTTTCAATTTTTTGTTGAGATTTCGTTCTTCTATACATTTTGACGACAATAAAGAGCGTCGATTTCAAAATCAAAATTGAAATGTCAATGTCACTATGACATTTAGGACTAAATACCAGAGTTGTTAAAAATAGTATATTGTGTATCTAGTGCGTGAAGTAGACTTTTTTACACAAGCGTGAAGATTGCGAAACGAGCGAAGCGAGCCATCACGCCAGTGTAAAAAAGTCTTCACGCACGTGTTACACACTATACTTTTTCTACGACTACACTATTTAATAAATTGCAAAACACAAACAAACTATTAACATAAAGTATTTATTTATCTTTATAATAATTATTATTAATTGTTACAGTGCAGTTGGTTAGGTACATTACACCAGAACTTTCGTTGGATGTAGTATTTAGACAACTATTGTTATTATTATTGCTAATATTCAAAATTTTGTTTGAAACATCTTGCTTCTTTGTTATCGAATTTTCAACATAACTTTCTGCAACAGCAGAACTTTTCCAGCCTCCGTGCTTTTTTAAAGTTAACAGATCGGCACCAGCTTCAACTAACAGAGTTGCAGAAGAACGCCTAAAGCAATGGTATATTGCTCAGGATTTGGCAATTTTAAAAATTTTGCAACATATGCGGGTACCTTTCCAATTTTATTAATGCCGATAACTTGACGGGTACATTTTCCTTTTTGATAATTAATGAAAAATTTCTTTTCAGCGTAATTTTTAGGGCGTAGAGCTAAGTATTTTCTGTAGTATTCTAAATGTAGTGTTACAGCAAATTTTCTTGAAATTTTAGTTTTAGTGTCTGGTACAACTATGAGAAGAGATGATCCAAAATCTTGAATATCCTCTACATTCAATTTATATAATTCGTCTCTTCTCAGGGCACCAGCAAGTCCAAAAATTAAATCGAACTATTGTAAGAAAATAAATAAGAATTTTGAAAACTATGCTGCCGACCTTATTTAATAAATATATATTATCGGGTGCTTCATTTATAAATTTAAGGATATGTTCTTTATCCAAAACTCGAGACTTCTTTGGAGAATATCCTTCACTTTTCCTCTTTAAAAATGATATTACTTTAGTATAATTACCAATGTTTATGTTATGGTTGACATTGAATAGTGACTCCAAAGTGTTGAGGGCTGGAATTTTGTCGCCAGTTCTACGACAAAAGTTAAAATTACGTTTTCCGAAAATGAATTAATTTCATGTTCAGTGCGCCATTCCATGAATTTTTTATAAATATTTTCATAAATATCAAGAGATTTTTTTGGCAACAGCGACGAACTAGCAGCGTTTGCTGCCGCAATAATCCTTGGTGGGGTATTAGGCCTCTCTGGAGATAGTGATGTCTGCATTTTAACGTTCACCAATGTTCACCAACACACAAAACAGCACAAACTTAACTAAATGACATGTGTCATTTAAAAAATCACCGCCATCTAAAAATTATTCACCGATGCTGAAAAGTGTATTGGCTCTTATGGCAGCGGTGCGTGAAATAAATCCTATAAGAATTGCATTGTACTTCACGCATCGGTATGAAAAAACAAATTTCACACATTTTTATCGATGTGTAAAATTGTATTTCACAAATAGGAGTAGAAAAAAGTTCTTTTTTCATTTTAATTAAAACAAATAAGATTTTAAATATTTCATTGTGTAATTCAATAACCAGAGGTGTATTTGCACGGGAAGTAGTTGTTTCAATGGATATTTATCGTCCTGAGTTGTCTTATTAATTAAGACATTGTTTGCATTTTCACGAATCGTTTTTTCGTAATTTTATATATTATGTTTAAAGTGTGCAAACTATAAGAAGCGTAAGCTTATTTTCTCGAATTCAAATAGTTTTGAATTTTAATTTATCTTGTTTAAAACAAACCGTTTTTTTTACAAAACGTGTTTTTTTCATTGAAACAGCGCTTAAAACATTAACAATAAAAACATGTTTTTAAACACGTTTAATACGTATTTAAAACATAATATACAGGGCATTCTTCTTTTGAGTATACATATCCTGATATTTACAGCGTTTTTTGTAAAATTGCGGGAATTCGTTGTTTTAAAGCGGTTAATTTAAGGCTTTTAACGAGTGTTATCCACTCCCAGACTAAGCATGAAGTAAAATTTCGAGTTTAGAAAAGCCTAAGAATTTGGATTGGCCGCGTAGCGAAGCGGAGCGGCCAATCCAAATTAGGCTTTTCTAAACTCGAAATTTTACTTTATGCGCCACGATTAAAAACACTGATTTACAGTGAAGTTAAAAAAACACACACATACAACAACGATTATAGGCAACCTAATATACGTTAGAGTTATTGGGTTGCCTATAATCACTGTTTTAAACGATTTGTTCAGCGCAGAATTTGACTCACGTTTTATTCACATCTACAGAGAGTTTTATGTAACACCGAACATACTAAAATGTACTTAACCCAAATGGTTCCATTGTCCTTTTAAAAGGTCGCCAATATGTGTTACAGAAACCTATGTTTCTTGTGTATTATTTTAAGTAATGATAGTAAGATGGCACTACATTCTTTAAGAATAAGGTACATGTGATACATTTTAGCAAAATTGAACACATTTTAACTGCGTATAACATCCAGAAAAATATTTGTTGTGCATCGAGTTTTTTCTTTTGTGTCATGGACAGATTGAGGTAAGAATTATTTAATCATAATAAATTAAATATGTTCTTCGTTGCATAAAATGTAATTAATATAGTTATATTTTTTTAACCACAGGTTTGTGAGGTTAGATTTTCATTTTGTATTTGGAATATACGCACGAAATCATAAATGTCCTTTATAAAGGCCAGTGGCTCAATATACTGTGTTTTCAGTTATTGGAACAGACACAGACCCTTGACTCTAAGTGAATTGTTGGAGGAAGCAGAGAACATTGATGATGATGCAATACTACTAGATAGTATAGCTGTTTTTCCACCTATTAATGCAAATGAAGTTGTTACCGATGAAGACTCCGGCGATGAGGAAAATGTTGTCATGGACAACCTTTCTGGTAGTATTTTAAATTCGATGGCTGAACCTTCTTTCAAAACTAATATTATCGATAGTGACAGTGATAGTAGCGACAGTGATAGCAGTGACGATGAAATTCCCTTATCAAATTTCATGAAATATAAGAAGAGACCAAAAAATTATGAATGGAGTCACAGCGACATTACAAATCGTTTGCCGATCTGGAACCAACCATGTGAGCCTAATAATAAATTTACAAACTTAGAATGTTTCTACCTATTCTTCGATAAGGATGTTTGGCAAATGTTAACTGATTATAGCAATCTTTACGCAGTACAAAATAACAGATGTGGAGACATAAGTGTAGAAGAAATGAAAGCTTTTTTTGGAGTCCTTATTTATAGTGGTTATACTACTGTCCCAAGAAGATCACTGTATTGGGAAAACAGTTCTGATGCTAATCAGAAAATAGTATATGACGCAATTTCAAGAAACCGTTTTAATTTTATAATGCAAAATCTGCATTGTAGCGATAATACAAATTTAAATGTTTCATATAAATTTGCTAAAGTCGGCCCATTATTAGACGTTTTGAACAACAAGTTTATTTCACTTGCCCCTCTGAACGAATATCATAGTATTGATGAGTCAATGGTGCCCTACTTTGGCGGACATGGTTCCAAGCAGTTCATCAGAGGAAAACCTATTAGATGGGGTTATAAGTTTTGGATGGCTACTTCTAGAACAGGTTACATAGAATGGTTTCAACCTTATCAAGGTTCCAGCACAAAGCTGTCAGAACGATACAAGAACTTAGGATTGGGTGCGAGTGTGGTACTAACATTTGTCGATAGTATTCTTGAAGAAAAAGGTAGTTACCCGTATCATTTATACTTCGATAATTTTTTTACTTCTTGGGATTTGCTTTTGGTACTCAGAGATGGAAAAATAAAGGCTACTGGAACACTGAGAGAAAATAGAATACATGTATCTGCAATAAAAACTGCCAAAGAACTACAGAAAGGGCCAAGGGGAACCTTTGTGTATGCCTTGGAGAAACAGGAAAACATAATAGTATGTAAGTGGAATGATAACAATATAGTTACAATAGCTTCCAATTCAGATAGCGTGCTGCCGACATGTAATGTGGTTCGATTTTCCCTGAAAGAAAAGAAAAAAAATTCTGTACCTCAGCCGGATTTGATAAAAAAATACAACAAAAATATGGGAGGTGTCGACAGAGCAGACCAAAATATTAGTCTTTATAGAGTCGGAGTTAGAGGCAAAAAATGGTACTTTACCATAAGTCATTGCCTTGATATGGCAATTCATAATGCATGGCAGCTTCAACGAGAATATGGTGGAAAACAGGATCAATATACCTTCCGTAGATCCCTTGCAATGAGCATTTTGGAAAACAACAAGAAAACAACGAAACGAGGACGACCTAGTGCACAACCAAGTGAATATTCCCGATTCGACGGAAAGGATCATCTAATTGCATACAAAGAAACGCAAATTAGATGCCGATTATGCCACAAAAAAGTGCAATTTCAGTGCAATAAGTGCAATGTAGGTTTGCATCCAAAAAACTGTTTTTTGGAATATCATACGCTCTAATTTTATTTGTCTGTAAATATATAAATTATATTTATTTTTTGTTGAATATAGATTATTTCTTTAAAATATATTTGAAATATTGCTGAGTTTATATATAGATATATTTTTACTTTCAAGATATTAACCTTCCCGTTGTCCTTTATAAAGGACGGTCTATATCTGGTAAACTATTAACTTTATAACATAAAGTGCTTATTAAAAAATATTCAAGAAATACCAATTAATCATAAAATTGCAAAAAACTTTTAATTTTCTTAAAAAAAAAAATAATTCGGGAGTATTTGGGTTAATGCTAATTTTCCTATGTTCGATGTGTACTGGGACGCATCAAAGCATTGAGTACGATGTGATTGGCTAGGATTTCTAATGGTAATATAGTCAACCCAATGTACACTCTTCACGTCAAAAATAAATTAAATTTGTCAATTATTATGTCAACCACAATATGTTGTATTATGAATATTTTAGTACAACGGAATGGTTATCAACTTTTATTATATTTTTAATCAGTAAAATACTAGTTAAATAAGGTCAGAAGATATAAACGCTTCATCAGTAAACACAATTTTTCGCAACATTTCATTGTTTAATTTAAAATATTAAATACAATTTTACAAAAATGTTATCGCTTAATGTTGTTATACAGCCACTAGTAATGTTGGAATTTGTAGGATCTAAACTTAAATTTTTGTAGAACTTCTAGGCACAAAGGGTTTTTAAATATTAAATGATTTTGCAATAGTAAGGATATTATTAGACACTCTTCGACATAACAGAAATTGTTTAATTTTATCTCTTCCGATAATATCGACGGACTTCAAACTCCTCGCTTGTGAAATTTATTCAAACAAACTGTTCTAGAAGGTTCGAAATGATTAAAATAAATGGTAGTCTGATTGAACAGAAAATAAATCGTGGGAATTCCTTGAACTGTTTTCTCCAGAATAATCTTTTCCTCCTTTGTATACATTATTGATATGTTTAACTCTCCGTTCTTTGTCTACGTCTGCTTCAAGTGCTAGAACAGCAAATATCACTTGCTTGCGATAACTGACAGATTTCATTTATTTCTGAAGGAAAGAGTGTAAATTGGGTTGACTATATTACAATTAGAAATCGTAGCCAATCACATCGCACTCTATGCTTGGATGCGTCCCAGTACACATCGAACATAGGAAAATTAACATTGAGTACATACTAAATATGTTCGGTGTTACATAAAACTCTCTGTATATATTGGATTGCTAAAGCCGTATATTTTAAACTTTACGATATTTCAGTATTTTATACGTGTGTCGCATGAAGTAAAATTTCGAGTTTAGAAAAGCCTAATTTGGATTGGCCGCTCCGCTTCGCTACGCGGCCAATCCAAATTCTTAGGCTTTTCTAAACTCGAAATTTTACTTCATGCTTAGTCTGGGAGTGGAAAACCCTCGTTTAAAGATCTAAACCAGTGTTTTCCACTCCCAGACTAAGCATGAAGTAAAATTTCGAGTTTAGAAAAGCCTAAGAATTTGGATTGGCCGCGTAGCGAAGCGGAGCGGCCAATCCAAATTAGGCTTTTCTAAACTCGAAATTTTACTTCATGCGCCCCGCATAAAAACACTGATTTACAGTGAAGTTCAAAAAACACACACATACAACGATTGTAGGAAACCTAATATACAGGGTGACCCATTTTAATTTATCCACTGGAATATCTCGAAAAATATGCATCGTACAAAAAAATGTTTCCAACAAAAGTTTAATGGTTTCAAGGGGGCCATCCGATCCTGTGAAATTTTCTTAACCCCCACCTCCCAGGGAGTGGGGGAGGGGGGCAACTTTAAAATCGTAAATAGGAACCCCTATTTTTTATTAAAGATTCGGATTCTACACCGAAAATGATATATGTTTTATTTGAAAAAGAAATGGAATTCGTGATAGATGGCGTTGTAGTCGCAAAAAAAGAAATCTGCTGTGGTCAACACAGGTATTGACCGCAAATTAAAATAATAATGATAATAATCTTAATAATACCTTTTTAGTTATTGTTTTTTTGCATAAATGTATAAGTATTGTTGTATTATGGATTTATTATTTTTACATAGATATTTAAGTATGGTTTTAGACTGATTTTATTAAAGTAGTAAAAAGATTATATATTAAGTATTATTATGTGATAAATTTATTATACATACACAATTTATAGATTAAGGATGATCAAATGTTATTTTATATATATATATATAGATATACATATATTTTTCTATGTTATTATATAGCAAAGATGCTAAATAAAGATTATTATTATTATTATAAAGATATTAAGATGCGGTTTGCGCAGGCTTATTGATTGGTTATTTGTCTATTTTCTAGTCTAAAAAAAGTCATATCATCGCATTTAAATGTTTTGAGAAAATCCAATATTTTGGTTATAATATCGAATAACGCCCTCTATCGGCGGCCGTGTAGGTCACAACTGTCATGATTACGAGAAACCTAAAAGCCCAAGAAATGCTCTTTTTAATGATAAGAAATTTATCCAAATCCATTAAGCCGTTTCGAAGTTACAGGCATTTATTTAAAACAATATTGAAATGCCCCCTACCACTTTATTTCGAAAGATAGAGAAAAATTGTTTTTACAAAAAATATTCCACTTTAGGTTAGCATTAAAACGCAAATAATTTTTTGTTACATTCATTGGGAAAAATCGCGAGAAACGTAACTATATGAAATTCAAGATGATGGAAACGCTCACTGGCAGCCATCTTGGAAACTTGAAAATAATTTCCAGCATTTTCCCTTGCCCACTTTACCTGTAAAACTTTTTACCGTAACTCTCTATGATCATTAGTTTCTGAGATACAGCCGCTTACCTCGCTTATTTGCCCACCCGGTACAATAAAATGTCCGCTACTGGTAAAATGATTTTATTCAACTTGCTCGCTCAAATAAAATTACTTCCCATCTCCCTAAAAAAATAAAAAAATAGTATACACACCGCAGAAAAAAATAAGAAATTTTGGTAGCTTTAAAAAAAATATTTTTTTTACTAAAAATCGAATCGTATGCGCTATTTTTGAAAAAAATCTAATTTTGGCGATTTTACCGCCATCTGTCAGGAGTTAAAAAACCCTGGAAGTAAACTTTACATACTCTTTTTCATAGAAGTCTACGTAAAGGCCGTTTTTAGGTTTATGGGGACCGTTTTCATCTGGCGACTACAGCGCCATCTATCACGAATGCAATTTTTGGAGTTTAGAAAAGCCTAATTTGGATTGGCCGCTCCGCCTCACTACGCAGCCAATCCAAATTCTTAGGCTTTTCTAAACTCGAAATTTTACTTCATGCTTAGTCTGGGAGTGGAAAACCCTCGTTTAAAGATCCAAACCAGTGTTTTCCACTCCCAGACTAAGCATGAAGTAAAATTTCGTAAAATTTTTCGTATAAAACCTACATAATTTTTGGTGTAGAATCCGAGTCTGAAATAAAAAATAGGGATTCCTGTTTAAGATATCAAAGTTGCCCCCCTCTTTCAATCCCTGGGTGGCGGGGGTGACACAAATTTCATAGGATCGGATGGCCCCCTCGAAACCATTAAACTTTTGTTCGAAACATTTTTTTGTACGATGCATATTTCTCGAGATATTCCAGTGGATAAATTAAAATAGGCCACCCTGTACGTTAGAGTTCCTGGGTTGCCTATAATCACTGTTTTAAACAATTTGTTCAGCGCAGAATTGGACTCATGTTTTATTCACATCTACATATTAGATTGCTAAAGCCGTATATTTTAAACTTTACGATATTTCACTCCCTGGGTGGCGGGGGGTGACACAAATTTCATAGGATCGGATGGCCCCCTCGAAACCATTAAACTTTTGTTCGAAACATTTTTTTGTACGATGCATATTTCTCGAGATATTCCAGTGGATAAATTAAAATGGGCCACCCTGTACGTTAGAGTTACTGGGTTGCCTATAATCACAGTTTTAAACAATTTGTTCAGCGCAGAATTGGACTCATGTTTTATTCACATCTACATATTAGATTGCTAAAGCCGTATATTTTAAACTTTACGATATTCCAGTGTTTTATACGTGTGACGCATGAAGTAAAATTTCGAGTTTAGAAAAGCCTAATTTGGATTGGCCGCTCCGCTTCGCTACGCGGCCAATCCAAATTTTCAGGCTTTTCTAAACTCGAAATTTTACTTCATGCTCAGTCTGGGAGTGGAAAACCCTCGTTTAAAGATTCAAATTGAAATCTTTTAAAAAAACAACAAATGTCGTAAAATTTACAGTGTATGCATATGTATACCTGTTAAAAAAATCCCTGTATCTAAAAATCACATTTATGCACACGCAGTTGTGATATTTTATTGTAATAAAATGTTATTTGAAATAAAACAACGCAGTTGGGAGGGTTTCACTTTTTATTGTTGAACACTGCAACATGTTTCACCACACAGTGGCTTCATCAGGCAGATGAAATAATTATTTCATCTGCCTGATGAAGCCACTGTGTGGTGAAACATGTTGCAGTGTTCAACAATAAAAAGTGAAACCCTCCCAACTGCGTTGTTTTATTTCAAATAGTATTATGGAGTTTCATCATGTATCCGCCTCATCAATTAAATATATAAAATGTTATTATTAATAATGCAATTTGAAAAATCTTCAACAGTTTAGCTAAAAATTTAAAAATGTAACTAAAAAATCTTAATGAAGTCGTATAAAATATAATTAGGCAAATTTAAGATAATAACAAAAACCTTTTAAATAAATTTTACGTTTAAAACATCCCACTGAGCAAAAAACAAACAAATAACGTTATATCAACATTGTAGCAACATTAAACGTTGTTTTAATGTTGATGCAACATAACTTAAATGGATTTGCTCAGTGGAATGTTTAAGATTTAAAAAATATTTAAAACAAAACCGTTTAAAACATGACGGCTGTTTTTAAACATGTTTAAAACACGGCGGCTGTTTTTAGACATGATTAAAACACTGTTTTAAAACAAAGTGTTTTAAACATAACAACCCTGCTAAATACCAACATTCCCTAAAATCCCTATTCTAAAATATTGTAATTTGCCAACTTAAGAACAATTTGAGAATTAATACAAAAATTAAATGTACTATATCGTCCAAATATCCATTTCTTGTTTTTTTAACAATTTTAAAAACAACGACTGTCGCGTTTCATAATCGCGATTCCCAGAGCAGGTCAGAAAAGGGATCCTGACCAGCATCCGTCGCCACAGGGCATTTATTTTGTTCCCTAATCCGCAGCGACCGTGAAAGGCATTCTGGAGAAAGATTTATTGGTGGGTCATTAAGGCCAACGGAATTTATGTATATATATATATTAGGGTGGGTCGAGAACTTAAGAGAACTTAAGATTATTATGTCCTAAGAAGGTTTTTATCCAAGAAACATTTTTCTGAGCTGAACTGACCTAGCGCACGAGCCTAAAAAATGGCCATTTTTGCACTTTTTTTACATTTTAATCTCCAACAACTCTAGATATGCTCAAATCAACTTCGGAATAACATGTATTAACGCGTATTGAGTCACTCTATAAGCCAGTCATACTTACTTGCATAGGCAAACAACTTTCATCAACTCCCAGTGCTCCAAATATAGGGAAAAAATCGAAGTTTTGCAATTTCCGTAAGTTTTTTTAAATTGTATTAGTTTTACTTAAAGTTTTGACCATTTTTCATAAAAGAAAACAATTTTCACATGTATTTTAATCACGGGATACAAACTTCTCATTCTTGAATGTCAAATAAATTATTAAAAATAATTTTCAATAATTACATGATAATAAAACGTAGAAAAAATTTCAAAAATCATTTAAATTACTGAAATGGTTCCGATAGTCTATTGTACGTTACAAAAACATTATTTTCTAATGTTCAGAAAAATAAACATCATCAAAAAATTCTACGTTTAATTATACTAAACTGTATTTTTTTTATTTACAACAAAATAAATTTTGATATGTCAATTGCAAACTCTTTATAGTTTCATAAATTATAGCATACGTTAAATTATATTATAGCTCCTAATTCAATTAACATTTCGATGGATTGTATCCCGTGATAAACTACATGTGAAAATTGTTTTTTTTTTATGAAAAATGGTCAAAAGTTTAAGTAAAACTAATAAAATTTTAAAAAAACTTACGGAAATCGCAAAACTTCGATTTTTGCCCTATGTTTGGAGCACTGGGAGTTGAAGAAAGGTGTTTGCCTATGCAAGTAAGAATGACTGGCTTATAGAGTGACTCAATACGCGTTGATACATGTCATTCCGAAGTTGATTTGAGCATATCTAGATTTGTTGGAGATTAAAATGTAAAAAAAGTGCAAAAATGGCCATTTTTCAGGCTCGTGCGCTAGGTCAGTTCAGCTCAGAAAAATGTTTCTTGGGTGAAAACCTTCTTAGGACATGATAATCTTAAGTTCTAGGGGGGTCATCGACGATTTAAAAAAATACCCTTTTTTCGACCCACCCTAATATATATATATATCTATTGTAAATATCTTGTTATGGTACGCAGATCTCTAATTTGCTGTAGCAGAGATTTTCTGAAATTTGGGCCTTGTTGCCAATACACCCTTTATCTTCCGTCTCCTAGCCTTATCCCTATCCAGCAGTGTCCTCCCACTAAATACTTTGACCAATAGGAGAATGCACCCAAACCCTCGATCTGTGGGGGTAAGTTATTAAATAGCTTGTAAATATGTATATTTGTGTGATTGACTCTCGAGAAGTAAAAGGAAAAACAACAAAACGTAAATCGTGTTTAATTTTTACTCAAAACCCAACGTAACGAAAAAGTGCAACGAAACAACGACGATACCTCAAATTTTCAAAAATGATTTTTATTTTTTAATAAAATCGATTAACTGACAATAAAATAGCAGATGCGCAAAACAGACTAGAAGATGCATAATTTTTAGAGTGCAGAAATCTTGTGTTTTTAAAGACACCTGAAAAAAAATCGTAACGTATAAATCCACCTATAAAATTTACCTGTTCGAGATTATTGCTCTCATGCATTTACATCTTATAACTGGATTCGTTTGACCCGTCGAACGAAAAAAAAAAGAAAAGTGTATCATCGTTGAGTGTTGTTGATTTCATTTTGGGCTCGGGGATCTACAGTTCAATAGCAGGCGCAACTATAAATTCGCGCAGGAAAGTCCGAGTTCATTCATTCCGCATCGTTTACTCTCTCGCGACGAACCGACTTAAATGAATAAAAACATGAAGTTTGCGATAAGTGTATTTTTGCTCGCAGTTTGTGCACTCAATGTAAGTATAATAATTATTAGATTATAAGTAAATACAGATATTATAGTAAAAGTTATCATTGGATGAGTATGAACAAATATTGCTTTAATTCATGAGCGGCTTTTTTAGCAGCCGAGCCAATTTTTTAAAGTAAGATTTCGCGTCGGTTCACACTACTAAATTTATTTTGTTGTTGTCAAAGCAAACAAGAAATACAGGGTGTCCGTTTTATGTGGGTCTTGTTTATTTGAAATTTAAAGCTAGGAACGATTGTTACCAATCCTTGATTATGCATGAAGTAAAATGTCGAGTTTATAAAAGCGCTACCCGACCAAACCAAATTTCAAGGCTTTTCTAAACTCGAAATTTTACTTTATTTAACGGCTTTATTTACGGTAATAATAATAATAATAATAATAACGTTTATTGCCCAACAGAAGATCCATTTACAGGACAATTTTACAGAATAAAAAATAAGAAATATATTAGAAACAAAAATGCACATATAACAAAACAATCGATCGAATATTAATCAGACACTATATTACAGTTTATCAAAAAATATATCACTATAATGTTTCATAGCACTTCGACACATAACTGGCACAGGCGCACGGCGTAGACAGTTGGTACGCGCTCCGGGAATGTAGAAGGAACTGCTGTGTCTAGAGTTTAATCGCGGTATATGGAAATTAATTCTAGATAGAAGAAACGGTACATCTGTCACATTATGAACAATTTTCCAGAGAAAATTCGCAGCCTGCTCTTCTCTTCTCGCAGAAAGGGAGACCATATCATGCTTCTGCAGCAGTAAATCCTGTTCTATCCCTCGCTCGGGATACACTCCATCCACTCTGAATGAAAGGTACTTTAAGAACCTTCGATGAATCCTGTCCAAAGGCATATTTTGACTCATATAAATTGGAAACCAGATGATATTACAATATTCCAGTTTAGAGAGAACATACGCAGAATAAAGTGTTTTTATGAGGTTAATATCTCTGAAGGATACACAGACTCGCATTATAAATCCAAGTGTACGAGATGCAGCCATTGCAATATTATTAATATGTTTTGTAAAACTCAAATCAGTACAAAATAAGATACCCAAATCTTTCATCTCGGTGCAGGATTTAAGTTGTAAGTCATACATTCTGTATGGCAGTGAGAGTGAGTTTGTTTTTTTAGTGAAGGATACTGAACAGCACTTATCAACGTTGAGGGAGAGTTTATGTTTGTCACACCACTCCGTAAGTTTATTAATATTATTCTGCAGTGACAAAGCATCACTCAATGTTGTTACGACAGCAAAGAGCTTAATATCATCTGCGTAAGCAAGCGCATGACAGGTTAATGACTCTAGCAAAGAATTTATAAAAATTATAAAGAGAAGCGGGCCAAGGTTTGAGCCCTGTGGAACCCCAGAATTGATTACTAACGCAGAGGAGTGGAATCCGTTGTAGGCAACGTATGCTTGTCGGTTAGTTAAGTACGATTTTACAAGTAGTTGAACTTTTGGGGCAGCGCCTAAATCCATTAGTTTCACAAGCAGTATATCATGATCGAGAGTGTCAAATGCACGGGAAAAATCCGTGTATATGACATCTACTTGTCCTCTATCGTCGATCACTTCAGAAACAAATTGTGAAAAGCAGCCAAGATTGGTTGTTGTAGATCGGCCCGGCATAAATCCGTGTTGGTTAGGAGAAATATATGAGCAAACATTCTTGAAGATCGTGTTATAAATAACCAGTTCAAATATTTTAGAAAAATTGGACAATAATGAGATAGGTCTATAATTCGTTAAACCCTGTTTGTCTCCTTTTTTATGAACCGGGCTAATCTTTGCGACTTTCCATCGATTGGGGAATTCAGACGCGTCAATTGCTAAGTTGATAATGACACAAAGCGGACTAGCAAGAACAAATCTACAATCCCTAATTAGGTACGAAGGAACGCCATCATCACCAGCAGACATTTTGTTAGGGAGTTTAGCCATAATCTTAATCAAATCTGATTCCGAAGTAGAGTCAATTGTAAACGATAAACACTTGCTTTCATTATCAGGAAGAATTGAATGATTGCTGGGTGTATGCGGCTGACTGAATAGGGACGCGAAACCATTAACTATGTCGGCAGGTGTGGTATATTCCCGATGTTCATCTGTTAATCTGTTCGGGATTCTTGTAGTATCTTGTTTCAGGTGCACGTATTTCCAAAGTCCTGAAGGATTGGATTTGATTTCCTCCTCCACGTCTCTCACGTACAATGTATACGATGCTTTCAACTGGACTTTTATGAGGGACCTGAGCCTTTTAAATTCGTTGTTATGCTTTATGTCTTTACTAGATAACCACTTACGTCTATGGAATGTCTTCATTTTGATATTCCTTTTTATTTCTGGAGTAAACCATGGAGGATATGTAGATCTGCTGGTTCGAGATAATGGAACAGATTTATCAAATATTTTGTATAGTTGAAAGTAGAACATATCAATCGCTTCATTTACCTCACTTACATTTCTTAAAAATGACCAATCTGCATCAAGTAGATCTTTGTATAAAGAAACAAAATTAGCTTTTCTGAAGTTGTATCTAGTGTTAGTAGTATTTGACGGAAACTTATGATTGATAGACGAGGTATACAGTGTTAACGAGATAGACAGGGATGGGAGGTAAGATTATATTACAGAGTTATTATTCTAGTATAGGCGAAGTTCAGGTAGTTGATACACAACTACTACTGTTTTCCACTTAACTACTAGTAAAGTAATTATATTTAGTCCGTGTGTAAGATTACAAAAATTAAAAGAATCTAAAATTGTATACATAGATAACGTTAGGTAACTTGAAAACTTACAAGAAAATCAAGTTTATCAGAATTTGTATCGAGGGGGCAGTGAATAAAAGGTTATGCCTATATTGCCTGTTGCAATAAACTTTTCCTCAAGGAATTTTTAAAGTGGCGCAAATTAAGTAATCTTAAATGTGAAGGTAAATTGTTATAAATCTAATGTACAGAGAGTTTTATGTAAGACCGAACATTTGTGCATGCTCGACGCTCGGTTTATTAAAAGATTTGAAGCTTAAACGAGTGTTTTCCACTCCCAGGCTAAGCATGAAGTAAAATTTCGAGTTTAGAAAAGCCTGAAAATTTGGTTTGGTCGCGTAGCGCGAAGCGCGGAGCGGCCAAACCAAATTTTCAGGCTTTTCTAAACTCGAAATTTTACTTCATGCGCCAACGGTACAAAACACTGATGCAATGTAAAGTTTAGCGGTGTGTTTTAAACTTCGTAGTATGTCAGTGTTTTGTACCGTTGGCGCATGAAGTAAAATTTCGAGTTTAGAAAAGCCTGAAAATTTGGTTTGGCCGCTCCGCGCTTCGCGCTACGCGACCAAACCAAATTTTCAGGCTTTTCTAAACTCGAAATTTTACTTCATGCTTAGTTTGGGAGTGGAACACACTCATTTTAAGTTTTAAATTGAACTCTATTAAAAACAACGAGTATCTGAAGATTTACGGCATATAGGCTGTAATTGGGACATGTATACTTGAAAGAAGAACTCCCTGTATGTACAAGCTGAGGCATTAATTGCGGTTGATTAGCTACAATTTTTAATAGTCAAATAGGCAACTTAATTTACACACAACTTTAAATTTAAAGGTGTCAAATTGTATTGAATGCAAATGTTCGGTGTTACATAACACTCTCTATATATTGAACTTAAATCATCTTTCAAAAAAAGCAGTTTTATGCCAATTTCGAGAAATTAATCCTCGAAACCTCACATTAACGTTATGTTCACCATACTATTTTGTTATAAAGATAGGGTGAGGTTCGCGTGTTAATAATCTTGTTGTAAAAAATACTTCATGCGCAACGCGTATAAAACACTCAAATATTGTGAAATTTATGTATATTTGAACCTCACTTGAAATCAGTGTTTTATATGCATGGCGCATGAAGTAAAATTTCGAGTTTAGAAAAGCCCAGAAAATTTGTCTCGGGTCGCTGCGCGACCCTCGCCAAATTTTCACTGGGCTTTTCTAAACTCGAAATTTTACTTCATGCTTAGTCTGGGAGTGGAAAACACTCGTTTAAAGCTTCAAATTGAACTCTTTAAAAAAAACAACGAATATCTAAAGATTTAAAAAAAATAAGCTGAATTTGGAAAACGTATACTTTAAAGAAAAACTCCCTGTATGTTTGCTAATAAACAAAAACACTAATAATTTCTTGAATTAATTTCTCATCTGGCACTTGGTGAAACATATTACACTATGTAAAGTTAATTAAAGGAAAGGCACTTGGTATTGTATCCTTTGAAAATGGTCTAACAAACCGAAACTAGTCGGAATAAAGATTTAATTGTGAAACAATACCAAGTGCCTATCCTTTAATTAACTTTACATAACAAAAACACTGTTTCCCTTGCATGTACTCCATTTCTTTTAAATTGGCACTTACACCTTTTCTAAGTGATTATTTGACACTTAATTTATTCAAATATTAAAAGTGCGATTCTTTTCGCAATCTACAACAAGTTAGTCTTACAAAGACTATATCAAACACTCATTGAAACAACTACTCCCCGGGCTAATACCCCGACGGACATTGAATTATACAACAAGTGTTTGCTGTTACATACAGTAACCTACTGCAAATGTAACAATTTGGGTCAAATTATTCAGGCCATCTATAGACGCGTTTCGAGATTTATCTCTCCTCAGTATAGCTTTGCCATTCCCTCTAAACAATTTGACACCTTAGACTGGCGGTCACGTTACCGTTCAAACATTAGTATAAATGAAATTGCCAATTCTTGGTTGCAGAATACTTCAAACATTAAAAGTGCGATTCTTTTCGCAATCTACAACAAGTTAGTCTTACAAAGACTATATCAAACACTGAGTGTTTGATATAGTCTTTGTAAGACTAACTTGTTGTAGATTGCGAAAAGAATCGCACTTTTAATGTTTGAAGTATTCTGCAACCAAGAATTGGCAATTTCATTTATACTTAATTTATTGCATTAATTCTTGAACGACTGCAATTACTCGAAGGTTATGAGATCCCAAAGTAAATTTGTTTATGAAAATAATTGCACTTCTCGTAGACCTGTATTCAAAAATTACTGCATAATTTACAAAAACAGACAATCTTTACCCTAGGCAAAGATCACATAATGTGTTGGTATTGTGAAACAAATTACACGCATAGGAAATTAGGAACGCTGTTTATCAGTTTCTTTAATGCAAATATGTTTTATCTCGTAGATAATTAAGACTTGTTTTTTTAAAATCCGTTATTTTTTAACACTCGGTTTTCGTTGAATTAAGTACGAATCATTTTGATAGCATTTTGCTTTAACTAAAATAGATTAATAAGGACTCAAAATAAATATTTAGAGAAGTAATTGAGGGGTCCAATGCAATAATCAGCCAAGTCCATTTTTATGAGAAAATTGGTTAAGTATTCAATACTCTTATAAAGTTTAAAATTCTGTGTTATAGCATGCAACAATCTGGTTTAAATTTGCAGTGCATTGGTGTATTGTTAGTTGCATGCATAATAATCATTATGTTTTTTTTTTTTCTTGTATGTAAACAGTTTTTTGTTTCTCCTCAACATTATACAAAACTCGACTTGGCTGGTTATTGCATTGGACCCCTCAATTGAATAATTGTGTTTGTTTTTTCTAATCGTTTCTTCTTTAATCGATTGCAGGTCGTCCATTGTGCAACAATTCAAGACTGCGTAACACGCATAGCCAACACTCAACAATACCTAAGCTCCGAAGTTTCAAAATTACGATCGACGATAACCCAATCAATTACCGACACGAAAGCCAACTTAAACCGCAGAGGGGAGGAAATAAAATCCGAAATCCGAAAAGGTCCTCAAAACTGTCAGGTTTGGGTCTCACAAATTGACAGCATCCTCAAGAGCTCGGTCAACTTCATGTACGCGTTCAGTCCCTGCGAAAAAACCAGCGACATCAACGCGTTGGAAAGGACGAAGAACGATTTGAATGCTTTGAATAAAAATGCTGAGAAATTAAATGTGCTTTGCACGATTACTAATTGTCAGGGAAGTATTGATTCTTTGTATAATAGTGTTGGCGTCATTGAGAGGAATATCGGGACGAAGAGCACTGATATTTTGTCGGCGTCCAAGAGGTGCGTTGAGCAGAGGACGAATAGTCCGAGTAGCTTGATGGAGAGTGCTTACGGTTCTTGGAAGAAGTGTTCATAAATTATGTATTATTTTTATTTTTTTAATAAAATCAAATAAAGTTTTCTAATGTAAGAATTTCTAGGGCTGCTTTTTATATACAGGGATTTTTATATTTTATATCCTGTCCCAGATTAAGCGTGAAGTAAAATTTAGAGTTTAGAAAAGCCTGAAAATTTGGATTTGCCGGGGCGCGACTTGCTTCGCTCGCGCGCCCCCGCAAATCTAAATTTTTACTTCATGCTTAATCTGGGACAGGAAATACTCATAAAAAACGCGATTTGTCTGGACAAAACCCAAAATTATGTTTTAATTCGGACTATGTCTGTGAGCAGTAGACATTTTGTCCAATTTTATGTTTTGTCTGTAACATACAGAGAGTTTTATAAACACCGAACATTTTCATTCAATAGAATTTGACACCTTTAATTTTTAATTTATGTGTAAATTGGTTTGCCTATATGACCATTAAAAATTGTAGCCAATCAATCGCAATTAATGCCTCAACTTGTACATGCAGGGAGTTTTTATATCAAGTATACATGTCCCAATTACAGCGTATATGCCGTAAATCTTAAGATACTCGTTGTTTTTTAACAAAGTTCAATTTGAAACTTGAAATGAGTGTGTTCCACTCCCAGGCTAAGCATGAAGTAAAATTTCGAGTTTAGAAAAGCCTGAAAGTTTGGTTTGGTCGCGTAGCGCGAACCGCGGAGCGGCCAAACCAAATTTTCAGGCTTTTCTAAACTCGAAATTTTACTTCATGCGCCACCGGTACAAAACACTGACATAATACGAAGTTCAAAACACACCGCTAAACTTTACATTGCATCAGTGTTTTGTACCGGTGGCGCATGAAGTAAAATTTCGAGTTTAGAAAAGCCCGAAAATTTGGTTGGGCCGCTCCGCGCTTCGCGCTACGCGACCAAACTAAATTTTCAGGCTTTTCTAAACTCGAAATTTTACTTCATGCTTAGCCTGAGAGTGGAAAACACTCGTTCAAAGCTTCAAATCTTTTAATAAACCGAGCGTTGGAGCATGCACAACGTATGCTTATGTATACTTAAAAAATTCTCGTTATGAAAATGTTCGGTGTTACATAAAACTCTGTATATAGGGAATTTTTCTTTTATAAAACTGTTAGTAAGGTTGTTATATCCCGAAACACTTAGCGATTAGTAACAGGGACGTCAACCAGTGAGTAGGCTTTCTTATTTCAAGTAATCAATTTATTGAAATCAACCTCCGGCTACTTGGTTGATTTCAATAAATTGATTACTTGAAATTAAAAAGGCTTCTCACTGGTTGCCTATTACTAATCCCTGAGTATTTCAGTGAAGTACAACCGTTACTCCCTCCTGAGGTTTATCCCGATACATACTAGCGATGTTCCCATCCCAAAAAACGTATCGACATTGAGTATTGAGTATCAATTAGATTCGTATAGCAAAGTATCGATAAGTGCAATGAAACATTATGTTGATATATTTTTTGATAAGTTGTGACATATTATGTAATTAGTATTTTAATAATTATTATGTTATATATTCATGTTTTATAGGTATGTTTGATCAGGAAGATTTATCTTAGAAATTCAGGCATCGCCCAGTGAACAAATCCATTTAAGTATAAATGAAATTGCCAATTCTTGGTTGCAGAATACTTCAAACATTAAAAGTGCGATTCTTTTCGCAATCTACAAGTTAGTCTTACAAAGACTATATCAAACACTCATTGAAACAACTACTTCCCGGGCTAATACCCCGACGGACATTGAATTATACAACAAGTGTTTGCTGTTACATACAGTAACCTACTGCAAATGTAACAATTTGGGTCAAATTATTTAGGCCATCTATAGACGCGTTGTTACATTTGCAGTAGGTTACTGTATGTAACAGCAAACACTTGTTGTATAATTCAATGTCCGTCGGGGTATTAGCCCGGGAAGTAGTTGTTTCAATGAGTGTTTGATATAGTCTTTGTAAGACTAACTTGTTGTAGATTGCGAAAAGAATCGCACTTTTAAATCCATTTAAGTAATGTTTCATCAACATTAAAACAACGTTTAATGTTGCTGCACTGTTGATAGAACGTTATTTGTTTGTTTTTTGATCAGTAGGCGGAGTGCATGTCGAATTTAGGTAAGTAATATTTATATTTATAAAAACATTAAATACATAAATACAGTAATGTCTATGTATAATAAAGGATAAATAAATAATAATTTGACGCAATTATATCTATTTCGTTCATGCTTATTACTCAGCGTAGCACAACTGAATGATAGACGGCACCGAAGGCTGGGCGGCGAACTCGCCTAGCACCCGCTTGCCAAACGCGCTAAAAGCGGAGCGGAAAAAACGATCCGTCCCGCTCCGCTTCCGCGCTCAAAACGTCCATATAAGAGCGCCCTTAAGACTTTCAATTGAACTCTTTAAAAAAAACAACGAGTGTCTAAAAATTTACAGCATATAATTGGGATATGTATACTGAAAAGAAAAAACTCCCTGTTTGTTGAATATCCATGAAATCTGTAAACTATAATGCTGCATTACAGCAACAGTTTCAACAATTATACAATGTTAAAAATACAATGTTACCATTTTCAATATTTATTCAATGTTTACAATAAAATGTTGCATAACAGTCAAATTGTAATGATTATACAACGTTGTGCTACTTTGCCGCAATATTTTTAAAACTTTAGAAAACAATGTTGAATTTTAATATCGTGTTCAACATTTAGGTAATGTGTATAAACGAATATTGCACGGAAAACGTTTATACAATGTTTGTAACGTTGCTAAAACGTTATTGTAATACTTATAATACAATGTTTTATTTTAGTATCATGTTCAATATTCGTGCAATGTTAAAAATATTTCCGTGTTCAGTGGGATTGGTTGATTTAACTGACGTTGGTGAAACGATTTTTATCAGATTATCAAACATTGTTAAGCAATGAAGCCACCCACTGAGCAGAAAACAAACAAATAACGTTATATCAACATAGTAGCAACATTAAACCTTGTTTTAATGTTGATGAAACATTACTTAAATGGATTTGCTCAGTGGGCAATGAATACGTTTTGTTATTAAGTTAAAAACTCAAATAAAGAGATAGTTTATTTATTTTGAAAATATTAAATGATAATTTTATAATTGATTACAATACGGATTGCGTGTATCTAGAATCTATAGATTCTAAACCCACCAGTGATCGTTGATGTTCACATCCGGACAAACTTTCGGTTTATTTTTCATTATACTGCAAACGGCGCCAATAAAATTTCGAAGCGCTTCAGTTTGTAGAAATGGATCGTATTTGTCGTTGAAGAATACCGTCGGTACAAAAACGATGATGGGGTCAGCGTTAAGTGTCCTTTCACCATATTTCGCTAATAATTCATCACCTAAGCCATTTTCAGAGCAATTCTTCATGTCTTCCCAGGAAAATCCTAGATAATCTGCACACTGAAATTGTATATATTCTATATCCAATGTTCAATTAAAAAAAACCTCTAGAGTGCCATGTAAAATATTGTAGGTTGGCAACTCTGAAATTATGTATTATAATTATTATGTCAATTCCTAAAAAAGATAAAATCATGGCACTCTGGAAGTTTTTTTTATTGAAGATATAATATATAATGGCAGGGTTTTTAACTTTTAATTTGTAGGTTATGTGAAGGGAAATCTGACATTAATATGACAATTCAATTAACTCACAAAGATTACGATTACAAATGTATTTACCTAGCACCGCCTCAAATTATTTGTACCTACTACCAATTTGATCAAATGTGTTTGAGGATCAGGTAGGAGGAGGAGGATCAGGTAACATTCCTTGCTCAGGAATATGTTTATTATCTGTCCATTTATATGTTCATATTTTAAAAAAGTTCTAAATATAAGGAATTTTTCTTTTAGGTATACATGTTACGATTTTTCAATGTAAGTTTTCAGACATTCGTGATCTTATTAAAAATGTTCAATTTAAAAACTTTAACGAGTGTTTTCCACTACCAGACTGAGCCCAGAAAGCCCAGAAAATTTGTCTCGGGTCGCTGCGCGACCCTCGACAAATTTTCACGGGGCTTTTCTAAACTCGAAATTTTACTTCATGCGCCACGCGTATAAAACACTGATTCAAAGTGAAGTTCAAAATATAATTCGACTTAGGTTTGTTTAGTTCATTAATTTTACAAATGTTTATATGGAATATGTGAAAGTATACTTTAAAAAAAATCCCTGTAGGTGTTGTAAAGTTGCAGGTTCTCTTTTTTGAAAATCTCTGCATCCTGACAATTTATTTGACAAATTATGATTTATTTGTCACATTGATAATCATTTACCAACATTATTTACTGTTAAAGCAGGACTGCAACTGTTTGCAGTAAATACACCCTAAGTTTGGTCATATTAAAAAAACAGAGTTTAGGTATACACATTTTTATGTTTTTAAAAGTAAAAAAAAAAACTGTTTTACGCACTATCACGCGTGTTTACCTCTTCAATGATTGTGTCGTTCCCGGCATCTTCAGAAGTCATCACACAGGTGACAAACTCGACGGTGACTTCTTGAGGTTTAGCTTGGTGTATGGCGCACGCTTGCATTTTATTGCCGTGACATTCTTCAGGGCCGTGTTGACACTCAAAGTGCCAATGCCCATTTTTTTTCTTTTGCTAGAAACATAAAGTATTCATGATAAACAATTATCACGATTACTTATGGATTATTATTATTATTATTATTAAAGTGAGAAATAACAAAATCGGTTGATTGATTGAGTTACGTAAATATCAAATTAATTTGACCAATAAAAGCACTAATAACCTTTGATAATGGTCACTTTGTGTCCGAAATGTATGTACATTTAGTAATTCAAATAAACGTGTGAAGAAAGGTTATTACTGCTTTTATTCGTCAAATAAAATCGGATTAGCACAAGCAAAATTACAGAAATTAAATGTTTACAATCAAGATTTTATCTTATCAGAGTCGAGTTTATAGAATGAAAACATAACACGCATTAATTTAATTGAATTAAAACCCATAGAAAAATGACCTTTTTTAAATTACCGGCTTAAATATAACTTCCCGTGACGGTATAGCCGTGAACCAAAAAGTGGAGATTTTCACTAGCCAACCTCTACGTTCAACGCACTTTGACAATTAACGCGCATGCGCATTTCCAACCATTACCAACCTTGTTCCTCATATCGAAACGTTCATAGATAAGGGATGACCTTAACCACTTATTTAAATACATTTCAATACTTTTTCTAGCAGTATTGAAGCATCAAACATCAATGAAAAGTCATAAATATTGATATACAGTTTAAAAAAAGCTTCAACGCTAATTTCCTGTTAGAAATAAGTCCGTAAATCAAATCCTAAGCGCATTGTAAATCAGGCTTTTCTATCACTATTTATACGTCAAAAAGTAACAAAAATAGGTTATAATTGTGTTGTTTTGGTTTTATCCGCATAAAACTCACGTTATCAGTTTTAATTAGAACACAATGCGTTTATTCTAATTATCAAAAAATATCCACGAAACGTAAACATGGATCCAACTGTGGAAGTATGTGAAAGTTTATTAAAATGGTTAGAAACCCTTCTCCCCAATCAAAAAAAGGCCTTATCAGAAATCAACGACGGGGTCGCGATCCTCCAAGCCCTGCTGCAAATATCCCCCGAGCACTTCGCCAAGCTCCAGGGGAAAATCAAGCAGGAAGTGGGGAATAATTGGAGGTTAAAAGTGAGTAATTTAAAGAAGATCATCGAGGCGATCGCCGAGTATTACCAGGATGTTTTAAGCTTGCAATTGCTGGATATGGGCAGGCCCGATGTCGTTAAGCTCGGAGAAACGGGGGATTTGATCCAACTGGGGAAGCTGCTGCGGTTGTTGTTAGGGTGTGCCGTTAACTGCGATCGGAAGCAGGATTATATAACACAAATAATGGCTTTGGAAGAATCGGTGCAGAGGTGTATTATGCAAGCGATACAACAGCTGGAGGAATTAACCGGGCGTTCTGGATTGAGTCTGCTGAGCTTGGATCAAGAATCGCGGATTAGTAAATTAGTGGCTGATTTAGAGAGTGCGAACGAGTTTAAGGACGGGCTGGCGCAGAAGTGCCACAATTTGGAGATGCAGGTGCAGACTTTGCAGGAGGAAAAGCAGGCGTTGATCGCGGATAATCAGCTGCTGGCCGTCGAGATTAAGCAGAGGCAGTCGAGTGATAATCCACGGGGTTTGGAGAGCCGGAGGCAGACGGATTTGTTGAAGGAGGAGATTTTTAAGTTGGAGACGATTAGGGATGATTATCGCGCTAAGGTTTTGGAGCAGGAGAAGCAGATTTTCGGGTTTCAGGAGAAAATCGGGGAGCTGCAGCTGGCTATCGAGGACACGTCGAGGTTGAAGGACGAGGTCGACGCTTTGAAAGAATCGGCCGATAAGGTTAAGACTTTGGAAATCGCCGTTCACTCTTACAAAAAAAAACTGGAGGATTACGCCGATGTTAAAAAGCAGTTGAAAATATTGGAAGATAAAAACGTCGATTATCTACAGCAAAACATGAAATACGAGGAGGAGCTTAAAAAGCACAATATTTGGAAAAACCAATCGGAGCTGTATAAATCGCAAGTCGCCGAGCTTCAACAAAAATTAGATGAGGAAACCCGACAGTTTGATAAACTAGTTTTCTCCAATAAAAATTTAGAATCGAAATTAGAAGCTTTGCAAGCAGAGAAAGAGCGAACCGCCAGAGAACGGGATTCTCTGCGTGAAGAAAACGACGAGCTACGCTTGGGCTCTAATAAAGGGCAATCCGGAGCCGCGATGGCTCAAGAGTTAGCCCCGACGGAAATTAAAGAACGCTTGCGATTTTTGGAGAAAGAAAACCGGCAGTTGCGAGCGGCTAATCAGGAAGTCGAGTCGAAACAAGTCCGCCTGGACGACGCCGTAGCCCGGCTCGACAAATTATCCGAGCAAAACCGAAGTGCGAATCAGCGAATTTTGGAGTTGGAAGCGCAAAATGAGGAGCTCAAACAAAAGGACGAAGCTCCTTCGGCTTCGCACGAGCCCGAAATCGTTAAAGAATACAAACAGAAAATTGTTAGCCTACAAGAAGCCCTTTCTCTGAAAGAAGCGAAGTACAACAGAAACGTGGAGAAGGCGAGGGAAGTCGCTTTGTCTTTGCAGAGCAAGAGTAACGGAAGTTTGGAGTCGATGCGGCATAACCACATGAAGGAAGACGAATGCCATTTGATGACGAGCGCTTTTTATCACATGGGGTTGCAGTGTCATAGGGAGGCGGTCGATGATAAGTTGGCGATGCTGAGTGCCGGGCAGGGGCAATCGTTTTTGTCGAGGCAGAGACAGCCGACGCCCAGGAAAGCCGTGACGTCTTATAAGTCGAAATGATTTTACGTTTTATTTTCTTTAATCAAAGTTTTACGTTTGTTTTTATTCGAGATTATTGGATATTTTAAATTATTCACTTATTCTGTATGCATACGAGATTTTAATATTTATTAAAATTATATATAATATATTATTATATTTACTTTGTATTTATTTAATTTTAACCCTTGTAAAAAAATAATAATAGCAAGTTTTTGTTTATCGTTTTACGCAATACGGTAACACCAACGTCTACGCAAACTTGCTTGTTGCCTGGTAACGCAGTTAGTAACCGGGCAACAAGCAAGTTTAGCGTAGACTTAAGCGTTACCGTCATTTCGTAAAATGATAAACTAAAACTTTCTAATAATAATTTATTTCCTAATAGATAAATCCAGTTAGAAGGAAAAAGTACATCAAAAACAAAGTAAATATTGTAAGAACTATAGCCGATTTAACTCTAGAAGTTGATTTTTGGTAAATTTCTTCACCTCTTTTTATGATTCAAGAATGACTTATTATATTATTGGGATTTTTTTTTTAAATATACCAGTGTATACTCGGTAAACTTTCAAGCATTCGTTGATTTTATAAAAGCGTTCGAATTGATTTTGAACGAGTGCTTTCCACTCCCAGACTAAGCAATTTAAATTAAAATCAGTGTGCTTAATGTTAAGAGAACTGTAAGTATTTTATTTAAAACCAATCGTGTTGAATTTATATTTAAAAACCCACAAAAAATCTATTTGTGCAATAAATCTTCACTCTTTAAAATTTCATTCTTAGGCATTAGTCTGTGGGTGTTATGATCGGGTCCTAATTGTCAAGTTAGGTTAGAGGACAAATTGGTGAATTCGTAGTTAAGTTATTATTTAACACAATTCCACTGTTTAGTGGACTTTAGTTCCTTAGGTTAGATAGGATAGTTTTTATTTTGATAATTTGAGCTTGCCTTATATAATTAACAGCGACAGCTCGCAGCCTAACTTCAGGGTCGGCCACAGCGCCAAGGCACACAAAATTTGAGGTTGGGATCGCGCTTTGTAAATACCAGGAATTGTCACCTTTCAATAACGAATACATATTACCTTGGGTCTCTGGCCTACCCTGAAGTTAGGCTGCTAGCCGCCGCTGATAATTAATAACCTCGAATTTGTTTACGTCATGTGAAGAATTCCATAAATAGAAAGACTGTTATTCCTTACTTCACTTTTTATTTTTATGTTAGATGTACATTTCGAGACACAAGGTGCTCATTATCAATAACAAACTAGTTTGTTATTGATAATGAGCATCTTGTGTCTCGAAATGTACAAACTAGTTTGTTATTGATAATGAGCATCTTGTGTCTCGAAATGTACATCTAACATAAAAATAAAAAGTGAAGTAAGGAATAACAGTCTTTCTATTTGTGATTAATCACTTCACGTAAACTGGAAACAATACAGTTAAGAATTCCATACATGATGCCAATGGTAAAGGGCACTGAGTAAAATTGGGTTTAGTTGGTTGTCAAATTGATGACAAATCATAAAGTTATGTTAGAGGGCAAATTGTGAAATTAGGTTAGATGACAGGTTGTAAAGTTAGGTTAGGTTATTGTCCACCCTAACCCAACTTCACAATTTAAAAGTAGTAGAGATATAATAACTAACGAATTGTAAACTTGGGTTAGACGACAAATTTGTGAATCGTAGTTGTTATTATTAAATCAAATTTTATTATTTAGTGGACTTTAATTCATTAGATTAGATACGATAGGTTTTATTTCGATTAAAATGTCATGACTTTTGATGATTTTAATCTAAATAAAACCTATCGTATGTAACCCAAGGAACTGAAGTCCACTAATCAAGAGTGACATAAAATATCAAAATAATGTTAAAAATATAGTGTAAAGTGTGAGAATTGTAAAGAAAAATGTAAATAAATTGGGCCTTATGATTTTCCCCTCCGTTAACTAAATAATTAATTTGACTGAGTGAAAACATATCAAAATTGACATATATAACTGAGATAAACTTAATGACAGTCTTTAACTTAACCGAAAGGGAAATTATACGGCTGCTTATTATTTAAATATTTCAATTATTACTTATTTCTAAAAAAATACGTTTAAGTATTTTCAGCGTATTTCTAACTTCAAAATATTTCAGCGTTTTATACGCGCGGCGCATGAAGTAAAATTTCGAGTTTAGAAAAGTCTGTAATGGGTCATAGGGTGGTCATGTGCAAATATTATTTTCGTCTAAAATGTATAAAGAAAATTATCATTATTATTATTAAGAATCGAGTTCAATGAGATTTCAGTTTATTTTTCTTGTTGAATAGTTAGGGAAGCACGCCACAGAAACACTTGAAGTCATTAAGATAAGAGCGCGAGGGAAAAATGCATATGTAAGTTTTAGAAGGAGAGATCTAAAAATAAAACACGATCAGCAGTAAGGGTTAATGAACTAGATAGACGAGAAAGGATTCCGGGAAGAATCGCGAGCGGTGGAAGCCGATTTCCACCTCCAAATTTTCGAATTAATCGCCGTATAAAAGATCAGGAGAAAGGGGAAATTTGACAGTGAAGCTGAAGTCATAGATTAAATTAGATTGATAACTCCTAGAGGGCTCTACGTATCATGATTTTAGTTAACCGACCCACTCGATGGGGCAGCGCTGCAATCGCAAATTACGTCAACGGGCGCGGGGAGTGGGCGGTCGGCTTGCTAAGTGGGGTGCAGGGGCCTGCGACTCTCGAAGGTGGACCGGGGTCATTAGGCAACTTAAAGAAAAAAAAAAATTTTACGTAGGGGATTTGAGATTGTAATTCACACAATGTTCTATAGTTTCTCTACAAGTGTATATAGTTGTATTATTGTATTCATTATTAATTGTAAATATTTTCTTTGTTTAAATAGTTGTACGTATGCATATTTTTATTATTTGTAAATATTGTAGTATTGTAAATAATAATGTATCATTTACCCATCCCATTTAAAATCTAAACTATTATTGTTTGAATTTTAATACTATGTATAAATTTTCATATTTTATAAAAAAATTGTTTTAAAACAAGTCAAGGAAAAATATTCTTCTCTGTTCATATATAAAATAAAATAATTGTTCAAATGTATGGCTTTTATTTTAAATCAATCAATCTGGCGACTTCCTGTAAAAATTCATTTCAATTTACCCGCTTTTTTTAGGAGCAAATGTTATAATAACTATTTTGAAATTCCCGCTTTATGGCGACAGTGGCGCTTATGGCGATCACGCCCGATACTAAATTAGCAAAATTTCAACCGAGAGTCGCACATCTAAGGAAATTTGTCTATGGTGGGGTGCGCGGTGCAGAGGGTCAAAACATTGAATGGTGGGTGCGGTGCGGGGAACACCACACGGTATTAAATTACCGTGCGATGCGAGAAATAACAAAGACATAATGAACATGTTAAATGTATATTTTAAAAGGTATTACAGAGTTTTTCTATTGCATTTCACTTTATGTTGAATATTCATCCCTTTATCTCAAATATATTTCCCATTTATCAAATACATTTCCCTATATACCACTACATTTTCCTATATGTCAAAACCTCATCACAGTTTGTGAATTACATTTCACTTCTCAGCAAAATCGCTGCAGTTCGTAAAAAAATGCATCTTAGAAATGACATATGCATAACCTGTAAACTTTCAGACATCCGTTGTTTTTCAAAAGAGTTTAATTTGCGGCTTGAAACGAGTGTTTTCCACTCCCAGACTAAGCATGAAGTAAAATTTCGAGTTTAGAAAAGCCCCGCGTAGAAAATTTGTCGAGGGTCGCGCAGCGACCCGAGACAAATTTTCTGAGCTTTTCTAAACTCGAAATTTTACTTCATGCGCCACGCGTATAAAACAGTAAAATATCGTAAAATTTATGTATATTCGAATTTCACTTGAAATCTGTGTTTTATAAGCGTGGCGCATGAAGTAAAATTTCGAGTTTAGAAAAGCCCACAAAATTTGTTTTAACTGTAGACTTATTTAAAATAATACACAATAGATTAAAATTTAAAAATAATATATATACTTACGGTTGTAATTATTTATATTTATTAACGCTCATCTCGAGACGAATTCGTCTCATCGGCATTTTTGTCTCTTCGGTACTGACAGCTGTTGATTGAAAACTAGAGCCCACTTTAGAATTTGCGGGAAAATTGAAATTCCGACATATGCGCCCTCCCATCGAGTGGGTCGGTCAACTATATATGTGAACTTACAGAATCATATGAAGTCGACTGGGCCTGGCTGAAGTCGCGAGAGGAAAGAAAAGCCCAATCATATTGGTACGGCGAGGGGAAGTTAAGTGTAAGTTCAAACTGAGATTGAAATAACTGTAAGTACGAGTGAACATGGTGACAAAGTAAAACAAAGTGAGCAGAATCCAACAAACAAAATGAATTATTTCCCAATTCTTTTACAAATACGTAAAAGCCGATTGGAAGGAATAAATCGCTACAAACAAAATGAATTATTTCCCAATTCTTTTGCAAATACGTAAAAGCCGATTGGAAGAAATAAATCAGTACAAACAAAATGAATTATTTCCCAATTCTTTTACAAATATGTTGCGGCTCATATGTACATTTATATATTTATATTTTTTCTAGTTTTCCATGCACACTTTTGTATTTCTTTAGAAATTCATTTCATTCAAATTCTTAATGGGCTGTTGTAAAATTGAGCAGACCCTTCCTCACGCCGGGGGGTGTTGTTTTGTTCACTCGATGTTTCGTGGAAACATTTACATCTGGAAACTCTTAAAGCAGGTACGGAACAACCGTACAGTAAAATCAAGAAAAACTATCCCTTACTTCACTTGAAGGAAGGGATGCCAAAAATACACCCACGAAATGTCAATGACCAATTACAACGCTCTCCCCACTTTGTAAATATTCATATTTTTAACTCTATTTTCATTTTTGTAATCATTCTAAATAAAATCTACAAACAGTCAACATATATTAGCAATAAGTGAGAAATGTAAATATTTCTACATTTTAAGGTGAATATACAAATAATAAGTGCAACGAATGTTTTATTCCACTTAAATTCACCCGCATCAGAACTAGTGGCGATCTCTAGAACCAGTGCAAAAATAAAAGAAATCGTCACAGAGATAAATCTCATAAACAAAATACGTAAAAGCCGATTGGAAGGAATAAATCACTACAAACAAAATGTAAGGGATATGATTATTATTATATTACATATGCTTCGCTAACAACTCCGGGATGGTTTTTGTGGGTTTCCCATCTCGTAATGCAAATGCAGGGGCTAGTTAATTTTGCTCCCACAAGTAGAGTCATACATTTTTTTGAGTTTAACTAAATGCACATGGCTTCTAAGCACAAACGTTTGATAATGTATTTTGTGAATATAAATAAAATAAGACATACCAATTTATTAGAAGTGTCATAAAAGGTCAATAAACTTTGCATACGTTAAGCTCATATCCTGTTTTATTTATTGTCCACACATCCTCCTAGTCAAATTAAAAGAGAAGAAAGACACAGTATTTACGATAATGCATATTGACACAAATAACGAACCTGGTAAATAAATAAAAGGGTTGCTACACACACAACACAACGTAAATAATAATACAAATTATAAATTTGTATAATAACTAGGGTCGAACCGTTACAAGCCTGAAAATTTGGATTTGCCGGGCTCGCTACGCGACCAAACCAAATTTTCAGGCTTTTCTAAACTCGAAATTTTACTTCTTGCTTAACCTGGGAGTGGAAAACACTAGTTTAAAGCTTTGCATTGAACCCTTTAAAAAAAAAAACGAATATTTTAAAATTTACAGCACATAATTAGGATAGGTATATTTTAACAAATTTAATTTGTTTTTTAAATTATTGAAAATTTATGAATACGAAATCCATAAAAACTGATAATATTTAAAAAAATTCATGAAAAGTGTCAACATGTTTGAATTTTAAAAATGAACAATGATTTAGGACATTTGAATAACCGTAAACAATTTGAAAATCACCAGAAATCTTGAAATTTTATAAAAAGCACCAAAAATTATTTGAAAATTAACGAAAATTCAGGATATCCATGAAAACCGCAAATATTACAAAAATTGATGAAAATTCATGGAATTTGTCAATTTTTCTTTAAGTTAATGAAAATGTATGAAGCGAATGAAAACTAATTCTCGAAAAAAGGGGAAAATCTTGGATATTCATAATGGATATCCATAATAGCACTTTCCCCGTTAAAGATATAATGACCTAAATATTAACAGTAATAAAAAGTTGAACAAACTAAATTAATTCTACTTTTATTATTTTTATTTCAAAACTATTCACAAAAAAAGTGATTCTTTCATTTTCACTAAATCTCAATAAATATTAATCACTATCACATTTAAGCGATATATATTTTCAAATTTACTGTAAATTAGTATTTTATACGCGTGGCGCATGAAGTAAAATTTCGAGTTTAGAAAAGCCCCGTGAAAATTTGTCTCGGGTCGCTGCGCGACCCTCGACAAATTTTCTACGCGGGGCTTTTCTAAACTCGAAATTTTACTTCATGCTTAGTCTGGGAGTGGAAGACACTCGTTAGTTTAAAATATGTCACAAGTGGTAGGTCCTAGGAGTTGTCAAATGAGTGAGTTACTCAATTGTTTCCAAGGCACTCTTTACAAAAAAGAAAAGATTAAAATTTTACATATAAAATGTACACTAAACTATGAGTATGATACATCATTGGATTCAGAAAAAAAAAAATCTTCCAAAAAATATGAAAATGAAAAATGGCGCCCATAAGAAAAACAAAAGTTGGCTATGGTCCCTGGGTAAATGTTATAGTTATCTTAAAATAAAATATGTTACTAGATTTCGCGTTAAAAATGTCAAAGTTATAAATGTCTGATATCAATGGTTTTTGAATAAAAAAATAAAAAATGGTGATGTGTCCATCATAGTACTTTCCCCCGTAAATTGCGTATTAAATCACTTTTAAAATATTTGTAGCATTATTATTTTCAAAATGTCTTCAACTTTTTAATAACTACAACTTTTATTTGAAACATTTTTCAATTGTATCAACACATACACTGAGACAAACCAATGACTAGATAAAAGAATATTATTTATTAATTATCTCAAAAACTAAGAGTGCTATGACAAAAAGTAAAGATACAAAAAATCTTTAATATTTAATTACCTACAACTTTTATTTGAAACATTTTTCAATTGTATCAACACATACACTGTCACACATCAATAACTAGATAAAACAAACAACTTTTAAAATATCTCAAAAACTAAGAGTGCTATGACAAAAAGTAAATAAACAATATATCTTCATTTTGTTATTATCTACAACTTTTATTTGAAAGAATTTTTTGTTTGATGAACATTTAATAAAAAAATCAGAAAAAACTGAAAAACGCTACGAGTAAAGTACCACTTCCGGTTTTCCGATTTTCACCAAAAGCTTTTCAGTTCTTTCGATTGTGACAAAGAGCTTAAGTTTCAAGTTTCATCTCGATATCTTTAGCGGTTTTTGCGATACAGCGCACACAGACTCACACACAGACACACAGAGAGACATTTTTCAAAAATGGTCTTATTCGACTCAGGGGACCTCAAAACGGATATTTCCGCTAAAATTTTTGATTCGAAAATTTTCACGAAAACAATACTTTCCCTTTGTATTACATACGGGGGAAAGTAAAAAGCAATTTAAAAAAATCCGTTTTTTGGCAATATCTCAAAAACGAAAGAAGATATTTCAAATTTGTTTTTAGATAATTATTGGGCCCTAAACCGACTCTCTCTCTCTTCAAATAACAATTTTCTGGGCTTTTCTAAACTCGAAACTTTACTTCATGCGCCACTCGCGTAAAACGCTAATTTATCTCAAAGTTCAAAACATACACAAATTCCAATAAATAGTTCTTCGGGGTTAAACCATGATTTTGTGAAAATTATAAGTTTTTACGAAACTTTCAACAAACTGTCGATTTTCTCCAAGAAAAAAGATAGCTACGAAAAAACTTGAAGATAGAAAAGTTCTCCGAAATTTTATTATCTAAACCTTTTATTGTAACAATTTTTTTGTGTTTCTATTAGTTATTGAGTTATTCGCAACTTTTGCGAAATACGAAAAATGGGGGGCACTCGCGTAATTTCTCGACATTTTTCAATTTTGACAAAAAGCGTTATAACTCAAAAACTATTCGAGCTACAGAAAAGTATAATACATGCATTAAGGCTATTTCGCCGAGATCTGCAAGATGGGAGTATTTATTTTTATACAGGGTGATCCATAAAGTATCTAAAAGATAATGTCAATTGTTTTTTTTTTTTTTAAATCAAGAAGGCGAGTGTTTATCAAAGTTATCAATATTATAAGAGTGTTTTCCACTCCCAGACTAAGCATGAAGTAAAATTTCGAGTTTAGAAAAGTCCCGTGAAAATTTGTCGAGGGTCGCGCAGCGACCCGAGACAAATTTTCTGGGCTTTTCTAAACTCGAAATTTTACTTCATGCGCCACGCGCGTAAAACGCTAATTTATCTCAAAGTTCAAAACATACACAAATTCCAATAAATAGTTCTTCGAGGTTAAACCATGAGTTTGTGAAAATTATAAGTTTTTACGAAACTTTCAACAAACTGTCGATTTTATCCAAGAAAAAAGATAGCTACGAAAAAACTTGAAGATAGAAAAGTTCTCCGAAATTTTATTATCTAAAACTTTTACTGTAACAATTTTTTTGTGTTTCTATTAGTTATTGAGTTATTCGCAACTTTTGCGAAATACGAAAAATGGGGGGCACTCGCGTAAATTCTCGACATTTTTCAATTTTGACAAAAAGCGTTATAACTCAAAAACTATTCGAGCTACAGAAAAGTATAATACATGCATTAAGGCTATTTCGACGAGATCTACAAGATGGGAGTATTTATTTTTATACAGGGTGATCCATAAAGTATCTAAAAGATAATGTCAATTGTTTTTTTTTTTCTAAATCAAGAAGGCGAGTGTTTATCAAAGTTATCAATATTATAAGAGTGTTTTCCACTCCCAGACTAAGCATGAAGTAAAATTTCGAGTTTAGAAAAGTCCCGTGAAAATTTGTCGAGGGTCGCGCAGCGACCCGAGACAAATTTTCTGGGCTTTTCTAAACTCGAAATTTTACTTCATGCGCCACGCGCGTAAAACGCTAATTTATCTCAAAGTTCAAAACATACACAAATTTCAATTAATAGTTCTTCGAGGTTAAACCATGAGTTTGTGAAAATTATAAGTTTTTACGAAACTTTCAACAAACTGTCGATTTTATCCAAGAAAAAAGATAGCTACGAAAAAACTTGAAGATAGAAAAGTTTTCCGAAATTTTATTATCTAAAACTTTTATTCTAACATTTTTTTTGTGCTTCTATTAGTTATTGAGTTATTCGCAACGAAAAATGGGGGGCACTCGCGTAAATTCTCGACACGTAAAACGCTAATTTATCTCAAAGTTCCAAACATACACAAATTCCAATAAATAGTTTTTCAAGGTTAAACCATGAGTTTGTGAAAATTATAAGTTTTTACGAAACTTTCAACAAACTGTCGATTTTATCCAAGAAAAAAGATAGCTACGAATAAACTTAAAAATAGAAAAGTTCTCCGAAAGTTTATTATCTAAAACTTTTATTCTAACAATTTTTTTGTGTTTCTATTAGTTATTGAGTTATTCGCAATTTTTGCGAAATACAAAAGAAGCGAGCGCACTCGCGTAAATTCTCGACATTTCTCAATTTTGACAAAAAGCGTTATAACTCAAAAACTATTCGAGCTTCAAAAAAGTATAATACATGCATTTTGGCTAGTTCGACGAGATCTACAAGATGGGAGTATTTGTTTTTATACAGGGTGATCCATAAAGCATCTTAAAGATAATGTCAATTGTTTTTTTTTCTAAATCAAGAATGCGAGTGTTTATCAAAGTTATCAATATTATATATAAGAGTGTTTTCCACTCCCAGACTAAGCATGAAGTAAAATTTCGAGTTTAGAAAAGCTCCGTGACAAATTTTCTGGGCTTTTCTAAACTCGAAATTTTACTTCATGCGCCACGCGCGTAAAACGCTAATTTATCTCAAAGTTCAAAACATACACAAATTATAATAAATGGTTCTTCGAGGTTAAACCAATAATTATAGAAATTCGCGCATACTGCTAACATTTTAAAAATCAAAGAAAATCTTCAAAACAATCGGGTCTTTATAAATCAACTAAAAACGTGAAAAGTCATTGATTATTCTCTAACGAGTGTTTTCCAATCCCGGATTAAGCATGAAGTAAAATTTCGAGTTGAGAAAAGCCCCGAGAATTTGGATTTGGACGCGCAGCTTTTCATAAAATTTCAAGATTCCTGTCGATGTTCAAATTGTTTACGGTTATTCAAATTTCATAAATCATCGTTCATTTTTAAAATTCAAACATGTTGACACTTTTCATGATTTATTTAAAACTTATTAGTTTTTATGGATTTCATATTCACAAATTTCCAATAATTTAAAAAACAAATTAAATTTGTTAAAATATACATATCCTAATTATGTGCTGTAAATTTTCAAATATTCGTTGTTTTTTTTAAAGGGTTCAATGCAAAGCTTTAAACTTGTGTTTTCCACTCCCAGGTTAAGCAAGAAGTAAAATTTCGAGTTTAGAAAAGCCTGAAAATTTGGTTTGGTCCCGTAGCGCGAAGCGAGCCCGGCAAATTCAAATTTTCAGGCTTTTCTAAACTCGAAATTTTACTTCATGCGCCGCGCGTTTAAAACGCTGAAATATTTTGAAGTTAGAAATACGCTGAAAATACTTAAACGTATTTTTTAGAAATAAGTAATAATTGAAATATTTAAATAACAATAAGCAGCCGTATAATTTCCCTTTCGGTCAAGTTAAAGACTGTCGTTAAGTTTGTCTCAGTTATATATGTCAATTTTGACATGTTTTCACTCAGTCAATTCTCTAACGAGTGTTTCCAATCCCGGATTAAGCATGAAGTAAAATTTCGAGTTGAGAAAAGCCCCGAGAATTTGGATTTGGACGCGCAGCGTCCAAATCCAAATTCTGGCTTTTCTCAACTCGAAATTTTACTTCATGCGCCACGCGTATAAAACACTGATTTAGAGTAAAGTTTAAAATATACTTAGTACAGCTATTGAAAATGTTCACATGGTGAACGAAATGTACATTTAGCGATCTAAATAAACCAGTGAAGAAAAAGGATTACTAACGTGTTTTATTTTATTAAAATATACTGTTCATATCTTAGTTAAATTTTCATTTTTAATACCTGGCAGTTTTCGTAAATTTATTAGATTTTCGTTATTTTGATGAAACATTTCCTACGCCTATGAAATTCCTAAATACGCCTCTGGGTACTACATTGTAATAAAAAGCTTAAGTTCATAGTGTCATCCTAACAGCTTAACCCATTAACGGCCGAGCAATTATAGAGATAACTCTAAAAGTTGATTTTAGGTAAAATTTTGCACTTCTTTTTATGATATCCATAAATGACTTATTTTTTTTTTTTTTTATTGAATAACATACTGTGATTTTTTCTCTTAAATATACATAATGTATATGCTGTAAAATGTCAGGCAATGGTCGATTTCATATAAAAACGTGCAGTATGAAGTTTAGAACGAGTGGTTCCACTCCCAGAGTAAGCATGAAGTAAAATTTCGAGTTTAGAAAAGCCTGAAAATTTGGTTTGGTCGCGTAGCGCGAAGCGCGGAGCGGCCAAACCAAATTTTCAGGCTTTTCTAAACTCGAAATTTTACTTCATGCGCCATGCGCACAAAACACTGAAATATTGTGAAGTTAGAAGTACACTCACATTATTCTTTTTTAAATTAGTAATAATCGAAATATTTAAATAACAAAATATTTACATTTATCTCCTTACAATTTCAAGCCAGGTCAAATTGTATATATAAAATAAACTTATTTAGTAATATAATTAACCAAACATTTATAATGTTGCGTGTACGCATCAATGGCGCTTAATGGGTTAATCGGCTTAGACTTTATCGTGGCAACAGGACGGACAATTTTGAAAAATGGTCTTAATCAACTCGGGGGACCTCAAAATGGATTTATCCAGTAACATTTTTGATTTGAAAATTGTCCCGAAAATAATACTTACTTTATTTTGCATATGGGGGAAAGTAAACTTACCGTTGCTTTTCCATAAGGTATTAAATCCAGGTCCAAATAATCCCCAATTTGTGAATAAGAAGCGTTCAGTTGATCATCAATAAAGTCAATACTATCAGGACACAAAGACTCGTAATAAACGGAAACCTTCACCTTTTCTCCACTCGCCTTCTTTAAAACAATTTAATTGCTCAATTATTAAAAAAGAAAACAATATAATATTACAATGAAAAACTTCCTTATTTCAAAATATAAAAACGAATTAAAATTAATATCGACTTTCTGCAAAATGTTTGTCTCACTGAGACAAGTCTCCAAATATTCATTGAAACAACTACTTCTCGAGCTAATACACCGACAGATATTGAATTATACAATGAATATTTGAGTTACACGACAGCTCTACTGTTCTATGCATAATTTATATGCAAAATGCAACATCAGGTCAAATTATTCTCTCACCAAACTAAATGAAACAACAGCATATAAATTATGCATAGAACAGCAGAGCTGTCGTGTAACTCAAATATTCATTGTATAATTCAATATCTGTCGGAGTATTAGCTCGAGAAGTAGTTGTTTCAATGAATATTTAGAGACTTGTCTCAGTGAGACAAACATTTTGCAAAAAGTCGATATAATTTTAATTCGTTTTTATATTTTGTAAATATTCTGCAAACTATTGACAAACTCAATGTTTCTTTATGATAAATTGTCTTTATGTTCCTTATTTCACTTTTACAAACAGTTTTTCAGTGTAATTAAATACTCCACATAACTCAATTAAACAATTGGTGAATACAATATTATTAATATCACTTCGTTTGTTTTAACTTAAAAATACTTACTGGTATAGTGTTAATCAGTGATAAACCGAGAATTATAAACGTTACGACCCACATGATTATCTATTCGCTTACTGAACGCGAATGAATGTCAATGTTAAGCTACAAATATTTTCGTGTGCGAGCGGACGATAATTTATATAAACATATTATTTCCGATTGTTATTTTCCTTTTGTGAAATTCTTATCTCATACTTTTACGGATGAATCACACTGTGGACTGTATCGAGTGCGCTAGATTCGGATTGTTAATTTTTGTTATTAATGTTTTTTTCTTTTAAATAGGTTTTTTTATATATTTAATTGACGAGGCGGATACGTGATGAAACTCCATAATACTATTTGAAAAAGAATAAAGCTTGTATTAGACGACACTATTTTCTTGTACAAGAAAATAGTATACTATTTTCTATCATTGTGTAATACACAAAATATGACCAAACGCGAATCTTGTAGAGTTTTGTATAATGGAAAAAGGACATGTTCTATTTGGTACACCATGATAGAAAAGTGTACATATACTATTTTCTTGTATACTAATTTCTTGTACAAGAAAATAGTGTCGTCTAATACAAGATTAACACAGTTGCAAGGGTTTCACCTTCATTGTTGAATACTGCAACAAATGCAGATAAAATATAAAAACGAATTAAAATTAATATCGACTTTCTGCAAAATTTTTGTCTCCTTGAGACAAGTCTCCAAATATTCATTGAAACAACTACTTCTCGAGCTATACCCCAACAGATATTGAATTATACAATGAATATTTGAGTTACACGACAGCTCTACTGTTCTATGCATAATTTATATGCAAAATGCAACATCAGGTCAAATTCTTCTTTCATGTTGCATTTTGCATATAAATTATGCACCACCCGCCCTTTGGAAAATACGACAAGCTGAAAGTTAAACTCATCCGACGCCTCAGCGTGAGCCAAAAAAACCGAATACGGCAGTTGTTAGAGTGAGAAGAACTAGGAAACAGGAAGCCATCGCAATTCCTACGACACCTGCAACATCTGGCAGGCACCTGCGTCCCAGACTCGTTACTACGTTTCTTATGGCTCGGAAGACTCCCAAGCAACATACAAGCTATACTTGCAACACAAACCAAGACACCGATGGGCGAGGTTGCAGAACTAACTGATGCTATAGCTAACACAACCACACCAGCAGTCAACGAAATCAACACAAGCGACGACTTAAGGACCTTGATAGCCGAGGTAGCACAATTAAAAGTCCAACTCCGAAAGCAAGAAAACGCCAGATCTTTACAAAAATTCCGATCACGACCCCGTTCGCACAACAGAAACCACGAACGAGCCCGAGGCCAGTCACGTGTTGGTTCCATTTTAAGTTCGGCAAGAAAGCACGCAACTGTCGACCCCCCTGCAAATTCGAGACAATGGGAAACGACCAGGGCAGTCAGTTGAGGCGGCAACTGACCAGTGTTACCATGTCAGCGGAAAATCCGCTAGATCTGGCGGATTTTCAATCCGGATTGCGGAATATTTTTCATTTTAGCGGCTGGCGGATTTTCTAGAGGAATTATTTTGAATTGTCGAAAAAACTAGCGGAATTTGATTTAAATTTGTAAACTTCATTATTTTCAATAAAGGTTAAACGAAATGTAATAACTAAGATTATTTTCTTGTTTATCTAAACACATTATTCTTTTCCGCTTAGTAAAAATAACACACATCTTCACACACGGGGAATATCGAATAAAAGGCGATACTCAGTAAGGAATAAAATAAATAAACCTTCATTTAGAATGAGTATGTTACAAAAATCCCGATTAATCGAATTTCCTCTTTAGCTGACAAAATGTAAACACTACTTAATTTTTAATGCTGAGCACAAAATTAACACAATCGAGATTTGTTATCATTCTCCTTCCATCTAATTCCAAAGTTATTCTTAAAAGGATTACCATAATCATTTAGTACTCGTTGTGTGAAGTTGTGTCTGTGCTGTTTTGAACTTTTGAATTGTGTATTTCTTTAGTGTTAATTGGACTTTTTTATCATTTTTTTCGTTGTACTTTACGATTATCGGTAAGTTTGTTACTTTATATTGAGGGATACAATTGTCAATAAAATCTATTATTTTAGTATTACAAGCCGGCTGTTATTTGAAGTTATTTATAATTCAATTTCAATAGTTTATTTAGTTATTGGTAAGTCTGTTGTTTTTATTTTGGGATAAATATAATGATATCTTTTATTTTAGTAATATACCGCACATGTATACTACTAGCAGCTAGAAATTAATTGAATTAAGTTCAGTTTAATTTTCATAGACCTACATGTATATTTTCGGTAATAATATTTAAATATAATACATTTAATAGTTAAATTAACTTAAAACAATTTCAGACAGTACACAAAATAAGTGAAAATGCCAAAATCACAATATATTCAAAAATTCAGGAGTGCATGGTTGCAAGATCCGGATTTAAAATAGTGGTTGGATGTTGTCGAATCCACTTCTGGACCAATGCCGAAATACAAATATTGCAAAGTGATGCTTAACAATAAGCTTTGTGATTTAAAAATGCATGCAAAGTCAAAAAACACATTGCGCATGAAAATGTAATTACTGGAATTACAACCAAAAAACAACTTTGGTAAAACGTCGGAAGAAAAAAAATCAAAAATATGTGAATGTAAACTATCATTATATATAGCAACGCATGGTAGTATTAGACATATAGATCATCTAACGCCCTTATGCCAAAGTATATTTCCCGGCGATATTAGTATGAATATTAAGTTAAAACGTACTAAGTGTTCTAATATTGTTCAAAATGTGTTGGGACCATACTTTATGAGTGAACTTTTGAATATTGGAGAAAGTTCATTTAGTTTATTATTGGATGAGTCAACTGATATAAGTGTTCATAAATATTTAGGTATTATTATTAATTATTTTAGTAAAAATAATAATAGAATAGTTAGCACGTTTTTAGAATTAGCAGAACTTGCCAGTTGTAATGCAGAAAGTATTGTTCAAACGCTATTAGCGGTACTAAAAAAATATAAACTGCCTTTGCAAAATTTAAAGGGTATAGGCACCGATAACGCGTCTGTAATGACAGAAGTTAATAACGGGGTGTACACAAAACTTAAAAGTTTTGTACCCAATCTGATACTTGTAAGATTGTGTGTCACTCATTGCAATTGTCAGTTTCTTCGGCAGCTGCTACATTTTTGCCAAGAAATTTAGAATTTTTAATTCGAGAAACGTATGACTGGTTTAGTCGGTCCAATCAAAGGCAATTGGCATATAAACAACTGTTCAAATTAATAAATAATGGCCATGACCCACTCAAAATTGTTCAATCTTGCAATACAAGGTGGCTATCTATTGAATCTGCTGTACGCCGAATATTTGAACAGTGGTTAGAATTAAAAACACATTTCGAGATCTGCAGATTATCCGAAAAATGTTACGCTGCCGAAATGTTATACACTATGTATAATGATGATATTAATTATGCTTATGTTTGCTTCTTAAAACCCATTTTGGCGGACATTCAAAAAGTAAACAAGGTTTTTGAAGGAAAAAATGCCGATCCAACTAAATTATTTTTTGATTTATCCATGCTAATAAATTCGTTTGTAAATAAAATTGTAATACCAGGATCTATTTTCGATATATTTAATCATCCATTTGATGAAATCGATAACTACATAAACAAAAGCTCCTATCTTGGATACCTATTTGAAAAAAAAATAGTGAAATGAAAGAGCACGGGTTTGTAGGGGAATATGCTATAAGAGAAAGGTGAATTCATTTTATTAAACATTTTTTAAAAGAAATAAAAAACAGATTACCAGAAAACATAGATATTCTAAAAAAAATTAATATGTTTTCTGTAGAAAATACGCTAAAATCAGTAAAAAATGACATATCACAGTTACTCATACATTTTAAATATTTATTTACATGGCAAAACACTAACCACACAGTCAATTTTTGGATGGAAGTTTTTAATTTTAAAAATGCGGATGGTTAAAATATCATCATTAGCATTATCTCTATTAACCCTTCCCTATTCAAATGCTGAAATAGAGCGAGTATTTTCAAAAATGAATTTAATAAAAAATAAATTGCGCAACCGCATTAATGTTAAAATGTTAAATTCAATTATTGCGATTAGGGAAGGGTTGACTAGACAAAACATTTGTTGTCATGAATTTAAGGCACCAGATTTAATTTTGGATGAATTGAAATCAGCCAACGTATTTCAGGTATGGCCTGAAGACGATGAAGCAATACTTGAGGAATGTTTACAAATCCTTTAATTATTTTATTGTTGTTATTGTTATTTATAACATTGTTGTGTTTTGTACTATATCTAGTTGTTTTATTTTAAATATAGTCAATTATTTCTGAAATTTATGTATTTTTATTTATTTCGTACTTTTATATTTTCTGGCGGAATTAGGTTGGCTTTCTGGCGGAAATAACAAGCGGCCAGATGGCAACGCTGCAACTGACTATTCGCCGAACGCATCGCACCGCCTGTACATCACCGACCAACGATCAAAAATACCATATTTAGTCGATACAGGAGCAGACGTATGTGTTTTTCCGCGCCGTTTGGTTCCACAAAAACAACACCGATCCGATTACAACCTGTACGCAGCAAACGGAGCCGTCATACTCACGTATGGTACGATCAATTTAAATCTGGACTTGAAACTGCGAAGTAATTTTCTATGGCGATTTGTCATAGCAGACGTACACAAGGCAATAATAGGCGTAGGAATAAGCATACTCATGCAATGGCGAAAAACAACACCCGATTTTGCAAGAATTCCCACGGATCTGCAAGCCATCCGGTTTACCGATTTTTACACGACATGACACAGAGCACATCATACACACCCCTACCGGTCCACCAGTATCCAGCAGACCAAGACGACTCGCACCGGATAAACTGGCAATCGCGAAAAATGAATTCAGAACCTTGTGCCTGGAAGGTGTCGAAGAATGTGCGGGAAAAACTGGGGGCTCAACCCCAAAATGACACTCTGGTTATATACAAGGGTGATCAGGTCCATGATAACCTACGGGGTAGTAGTGTGGTGGACAAGGACGGAGTAGCAGGGGGCAATAAGGCTACTGAACAGCACACAAAGACTAGCATGTCTCAGTGTCACAGGAGCCCTAAGCACTACCCCGACAGCAGCCCTAGAAATCATCCGGAACCTACCACTACTGTACATCTTCATACAAGGGGAGGCCAAGGCCGTAACATACAGGCTAATGCAAGGACAGGCTCCCATAAACCGATCACACGGGAAAAAGTACCAAAGGCTAGAAGACGAGCTGAAGGCAAACCCCACAACAGGAATGCCAAGCGATGCCATGGTCAAGAAATATAATTTCGACAGGAAATACAAAGTGATGATCCCGCAGAGGGAAGATTGGGAGAACGCCCACCTACCAACGCGGAATCAAACTGGTATACTGACAGCTCAAAGACAGATGAAAGAGTCGGAGCCGGAATATACAGCACAAAACCCGAGACAAAGATTTCAGTCAGTCTGGCGAGGGACACCACAGTGTTCCAGGCAGAGGCGATCGCGGTGCACCTCTGCATTGGATAAATAGCAAGGCAAGACAACAAAAGTCGATCAGTAGCTATTTTCTCGGACAGCCAAGCGCTGCTAAGGGCAGTAAACACCACACAGGTCGAGTCCAAGCTAGTGTGAGACTGTGTAAGCGCTCTCACCGAAATGTGCGGTAGCAAAAAGTGACAATGATATGGGTCCCAGGACACAAAGGTCATCAAAGGAACGATAAAGCAGACGAACCGGCCAAACAAGGCTCGTCAAGCGCATTCATTCGCTCGGAACCCTCCTGCGGTATCGCAAAAACCACAGTCAGAAAATCCATAAAAAAATCCGGAGTCACAAACTCAAAAAACTTTCGTATTTACAATATTTTTTTAGCTTTATAAATAACCGAGTCATAAGAGATAATAAAAACCAGTAGGTTTGAGAATCACCCTGTATCTTCTAAACCAATCTAGTTAGCGTAGATCCGATTCCGCCATTAAACTAAACACTAAAAAAGAGAACATATCTTAGTTTTTTTGTATCTCTTACCGTTTAGCCTATACCCTATAATATCAACGAAAAAAAACCACTCTGTACCAGCGGCGGCTCGCAGCCTAATTTCAGGGTAGGCCCGAGACTCAAGGTAATATGTATCCGTTATTGAAAGGTGACTTTGTTGTGCAATTCCTTGTATTTATAAAGCGCGATCCAAACCTCAAATTTTGTGTGCCTTGGCGCTGTGGCCGACTTTGAAGTTAGGCTGTGAGCCGTCGCTGCTCTGTACATCCTCCAACTTGGATGCGCAGAGTAGCTGGCTCTCAAAATTCTGTTTGTGCGCGTGTGTGTGTTTTCTATTAGAATTCTAATAATTCTATCAATCTCTTTGATTACAATCATTATTATTGATTCTATAAACGTCATTGATCCTATTCAACCTCTTTTTCACTCATCTAACCTAAGCATATGCATACACACATGCTCGCATACACACATCTATACAAATAACCTGTTGAGAATCACTGGCGTAGGCGCTACTGCGCAGGCGCAAATCCGGACGTACAGTGTTCTGCATATTAACCAAATCGTATTCTATGAATAACTTCAACTGACGGCATAAACAATCTAGTTAGCCTTGTATTCAACACTGACAAGTGGTGTTTATTGTGATTTTTTCCTGTATAAATATGAAGTTCCAAGTGTGTCTTTTGTCTATTGCGAGTTATTTTAAAAACTAACAGAATGGATGCCGAGAAATCGAAAGACTGTGAACCAGCGTGCAGATTATGCAGGAAACCGAATGCTGGGCTATCGGTTCATGGAAATCATGGTAAAAAATTCCCCAAGCCGTTGCCCGAGATGATTGTTTATTGTTTAGGACTGTTTGTAAGTAATACTTTTGACATCAATACTTCAGTTTTTGTGAGATAATATCGCATTTTTTTTGGTCAATTGTATTTCACGTAACTGTGAATTAGAACTACCGCAAACTGTTAACAATAATTAGATATATTAAACCGTATTTATACCTCCCGATTTAGTAATAATATTCAATCCATCTTGTATTAAAATATTGTTCGATTGACGTTTGGACAGGTGCTTCCGTAGCATTTTTTCCACGAAAAAAATGCTCCATCGACCTGAAAGGTAATCAGATGGAACACGAGAGAATACGATCGGTAAGATGGTACTTCCCAACTTAAGTCTTGAGTGATTCTGGCACTGTAAGGCTTTGCATTAAAATGCTGTAGAATAACACTACCATTTTGTTATAATTGAATTTGTGTTCAGTATTCCGGCACTATAATCTGTTTAATAACTAGGAGGAGCGTTATAAATTTCACGCGCCAAAACCTCCATCTCTGATTGGCCGAGAGCGCGCCCATTTTACACTATGCTAATTACGTCATTATTAGACGCAACCGCTGACATAATCTTAATTCGAAGCGTTACCGAGTTGCAACTTTGTCTGTTTCGTAATAACCTTTTGTGCGGTGTTTCTTTAGCATAGTTAAAAGTTAGTTATGTTTATGTTGTTGTGATGGATTATAGACCCAGTACAAGCTCGGTGATAGTATCACCTTCACATCCAAAAAAGCGTAAGAAGTTGGATTTGGGTCATTTACATCTGTCTGAAAAACAGTGCATAATAAATATGTATAAGCAGATGAGAACAGATGATCCACATATGAAAATGACTGCTGTTGTATCAGACATTGTTGGTGCAGTAGGTGAGATATCAAATAGCATAAGAATATGCATCAAATAATAAAATGTTTAATTTTCAGGAGTTGTAAATTCTACTGTCTATCGTACTATTAGCGAATATAAGAAATCCAAAGAGATTTGTAGCTCTAAACAACTTGGAGGACATAATTACAAGTTTTGATGGCGTAGTGAAGAGATCCGTGCATAGTGTTTTCTATAAAAATGATTTTCTTCCAACTTGGAAGAAAAGAAGTAAACCATCATGCAGGCATGCCGAAGATCAGTCGTTCTACCTTGTATAGTTTTATGAAACAAATCAATTTTAAGTAAGATAGAGACCAGAGCTGGGTAGGATTCGAATCATTCAGGATTCGAATCTTGAATTCAAATCCTTTTAGAGGATTCAAAAGAGGCATTCGAATACTTAAGTTCAACTGGATTATTTTTTTTGCAATATATAAATATCGTTACCAGTTGTTTTAACAAAAATATTCAAAACCTAATTATTTATTATTACTACTGAACATCGTTGATAACAGACTAAATATCTGACTCCCTGTTGCTCTTGTAAAGATGCATTTGTGTGTTTCTGAACTCCACTTCAAATCAGTGTTTTGTACGCGTGGCGCATGAAGCAAAATTTCGAGTTTAGAAAAGCCCGAAAATTTGTCTCGGGTCGCTGCGCGACCCTCGACAAATTTTCACGGGGCTTTTCTAAACTCGAAATTTTACTTCATGCTTAGTCTGGGAGTGGAAACGCTCGTTCGAAACTTCAAAGTGAATGCTTTGATAAGAACATTAAATGATTGAAAATATTTTTAAAGATTATAATCATATTTTCAACATTTTGTTTAATATTGTTTGAAGTAAAACTGACATGGTAGCCACAATCTAAAATGTTAAATTTTTCTGACATTTCCCTAGCTAAAGATTTTTCCCCTGGCCTTTTAATATAACTTTCTTCTGTGGAAAACCCCCATTCTGTTTAATAGTTTTCATTGTTTTTGCCAATTTTTAAGTTAATTTTATAAATTTGTACGTGTTTTGTAATTTGCCTGCTGATTTTGATAAATTTAATAATATCATATGAATTTTTTGTTAGTGTTTTGGTCAATTTGAATATAATTCCATGACTTTTCTCTGAGTTTCCCGGTTTTATGATATTCAGTGAATTTTCTATTTACGTAAATTTCAGGCATTAGTCGATTTTATAATAGAGTTCAATTTGAAGTTTTGAACGAGTGTTTCCACTCCCAGGCTAAGCATGAAGTAAAATTTCGAGTTTAGAAAAGCCCCGTGAAAATTTGTCGAGGGTCGCGCAGCGACCCGAGACAAATTTTCGGGCTTTTCTAAACTCGAAATTTTACTTCATGCGCCACGCGTACAAAACACTGATTTGAAGTGGAGTTCAGAAACACACAAATGCATCTTTACAAGAGCAACAGGGAGTCAGATATTTAGTCTGTTATCAACGATGTTTAGTAGTAATAATAATTAATTAGGTTTTGAATATTTTTGTTAAAACAACTGGTAACGATATTTATATATTGCAAACAAAAATAATAAAATCAAATTTATTCTTAAAGGATTTGTATTCGTGATTCGAAAAAACAGGATTCGAATCTTCGATTCTATTCATATTTATCTCTTACGAATCCTTTATTCGAGTATTTGTAATTCGAATCATATTAGGTGATTCGGATTCGTGATTAGAATCCTTTTTACGAGGATTCATCCCAGCTCTAATAGAGGCACATTATTATACAAAATGGATATTTGATTTTATTTAAAGAGTAATTATGAAATTATTTAAAATTGCCGCCAAATTTATCTAGTGATATTTCTGGTAACTTTTTATAGTGTAAATTGGGCTTTGGCACTTACTCCTTCTCGTTTTTAAACAGACTATAGATACCCACATACGCGTTTCGGACTTCAAGGTCGGACTATGCCACTATGAAGCAGTAGATGGCGTTAGCTATCGAAATCCATTAATAGTACCATTTTGAATTTATAATTCTTGGGCATTTTTAAATCAAAGCTGTATTTAATCAATCAAGTTATGCACGGTATTATTCAGCAAACGGTCAAATTTGTGAGTTGATTCACTATCAGTTATCCCGTCTTTGTTCACCTTTTGCACACCTGGCCTGCGTGAATATTATAAATGTTAATAATAAACAACCCTTCTACCGGTATTGGACAATCAATCACAAAAATTATAACACCAAACAAATCGCTAGTGTCCACTCATAATGAGGGTATTAAAATAGCCCAATAACTTTAAATTAAACCGACTAAATTAACAGTAGAAAAAACAGACCGAACATGTACGCTCTCACGCTTTTTATAATACTAATTTAATAACAAAAAAATAATAGCGTTGCGTTATTGCATCAATTGCACTTAATGAGCTATTTAATGTTTCTACCAAACAATTTCCGTCCAATTCTGCTGAAATGTAGTGTATTTATAAAGCGAAGCGAACGAAAATATCGCATATGTAAACTTCACCTACTCCTTTCAAAATAAATAAAATCAACTGTCAAAAAAACCGACGGAATGTCTACATCAAAATTCCTAGTCTGACGATTTTCGGGATAGTTAACTGCAAAAATTGTGATGTAGTGCGAAAATGCCAAAAGCAGGGGAAACGCGTTCGAGGATTCCTTTGCCAATCCGGAGGATCTTCACGAGCGACAACTCAACCAGCAACATTTTGATAAATTACAACGAATGTAAGACACGCGAGAGTGAAGCGATAAACACTCAAACGAATCTACAAACGAAAGAAGAAAGAGAGGAAGGAAGTTGTGCAAGCGATGAAGACATTTGCGCAGGGTTTAAACAAAAAGGTAAAGAAAATTATGGAAGGGATAAAGATAGGGGCGATCAAAGAATTCTGGAAGGACATGACAAATATAGATACAATGAAAGAATTGTAGAAGATAAAGCGGATTATGAAAGAGATAAAGAAAAAGGCGTGAATGTTAAAGAAAGTGTTGACAAGAGGGAGGGAGATAGAGACAAAGAAAGAGGTACAACAACTTATGAAAGAGATAAAGATGGAGACATTAAAATAGGCGCCTACGAACACTGTAGGGGCCATAAGGATAGAGACAAAGAAAGATGTCTAAAAGGGAAAGAAAGTATTGATAGGGGGGATAAAGACAAAGAAAGAGGCCTAAAGTTTAAAGAAAGTGTTGACAAGAGGAATAGAGACAAAGAAAGAGGTACAACAACTTATGAAAGAGATAAAGATAGAGATATTAAACTAGGCGTAGAAATAAAGAAGCCCCGTGAAGATAGCGATAAAGATAGAGATGAAGCAACTAATGAAAGGTGTAAAGATAGAGATGACGAAACTAATGGAAGAGATAATGATAGAGACAAAAGAAGATTCCTAGGAGTAAAACAAAGAGACGCAAAAAGGATTGAAGCTAGAGATGAAAAAATGTATCGGGAAGACAAAAAAAGAGCCCTAGAATTAAAATCTAAAAGCGAAGAAAGGGCAAAAACTAATGAAAGTGATAAAGATAGAGACAGAGCAAGAAGCCTACAATTAAAATCTAGAAGCGAAGAAAGGGGAAAAATTAATGGACAAGATAAAGATAGAGACAGAGAAAGAGGCCTAGAATTAAAATCTAGAAGCGATGAAAGGGGGAAAATTAATGGACAAGATAAAGATAGAGACAGAGAAAGAGGCCTAGAATTAAAATCTAGAAGCGATGAAAGGGGGAAAATTAATGGACAAGATAAAGATAGAGACAGAGAAAGAGGCATAGAATTACAATCTAGAAGCGAAGAACGGGAAAAAATTAATGGACTAGATAAAGATAGAGACAGAGAAAGAGGCATAGAATTACAATCTGGAAGCAAAGAAAGGGGAAAAATTAATGGACTAGATAAAGATAGAGACAGAGAAAGAGGCCTACAATTAAAATCTAGAAGCGAAGAAAGGGGGAATGTTAATGGACAAGATAAAAATAGAGACAAAGAAAGACGCCTAGAATTAAAATCCAAAAGCGAAGAAAGGGCAAAAACTAATGGAAGAGATAAAGATAGAGACAGAGAAAGAGGCCTAGAATTAAAATGCAAAAGTGAAGAAAGGGAAAAAACTAATGAAAGAAATAAAGACAAGGACAGAGCAAGAGTCCTAGAATTAAAATCTAAAAGCGAAGAAAGGAAAAAAGCTAATGTAAGAGATAAGGATAGAGACAGAGAAAGAGGCCTAGAATTTAAATCTAGGAGCGAAGAAAGGGATAAAATGAATGGAAGAGATAAAGACATAGAATTTCAATCTAGAAGCGAAGAAAGGACAAAAACTGATGAAAGAGATAAAGATAAAGAAAGACGCCTAGAATTAAAATCTAAAAGCGAAGAAAGGGGAAAAGCTGATGGAAAAGATAAAGACAGAGACAAAGAAAAACGTATAGAATTAAAATCTAAAAGCGAAGAAAGGAAAAAAACTAGTGAAAGAGATAAGGATAGAGACAAAGAAAGACGCCTAGAATTAAAATCTAGAAGCGAAGAAAGGGAAAACACTAATGGAAGAGATAAAGATAGAGACAGAGAAAGAGGTCTAAAATTAAAATCTAGAAGCGAAGAAAGGGAAACAACTAATAGAAGAGATAAAGATAGAGGCAAAGAAAGATACTTAGAAGTGAGAGAAAATGGAGAAGAAAGGGACAAAGAAATTAATGGAAGAGACAACGATAGTTACTACAAAAGACGACAAGAAGTTAAAGAAAGAATTAAAAAAAGAAGAGTTGATGCGAGCGTCGAAATTAATCAAGAAAAAAACCCGGAGAAGAAACTAGATGCGAATGCTAAGACGTTTTTAGAGATTTATAAGGAGGAAAAAAGTGAAGACAAGTCTCCTAATAGGGGCAAAAGTACAAAACTGAAGGAGCAGGGTTTTAATAGTGGAAACACTGGAAGCAGAAATGCGGAAACTATTGAAAAAGAGACTGTTGATGAAAAGACAATATTTGACGTACAAGTTAAGAGGAAAGTGGACATTAATAAGGAAGAAGGTAGAAGTAATGAGTTGAAAATCGACAGAAATAGAGAGTCTATTGGAAAAATAGAGGTGAGAAAATTTTACATGAAAATGAATGAAAACACAAAAATGTACGAAGACAGACAAATGAATGTTGAAGAAACGAAATCAATTGTTGATTGTGGTGTTAGTAAAAAGGTGAACAGGAATAAATCGCCCGAAAAAGACAGCTTAAGGCATTCGGATCCCCTTCCGGAAATCGCGTATCAAGAACGAATCGTTTTGAAGAGGAAAAACAGCGAGAAATTACTCGAGGTGATTTTCCCTCCGCCCAAAAAGCGCTCGAATTTCGTGAAGAGGAGAGAGCGAACGGCTCCGGGAAAATGCGAGCTCTTGAAGAGCCGCTTCAGTAAAACGGCCGTGGAAAAATACGGCTCATTAAAGAAGAAATCCGTGGAAAAATACGATTCTTTGAGCAAAACAATTTTGAAAGAAGCGAAGAAGAGCGGTTCGGATTTGGAAACTAAGCTCTGGAGAAATTCGCTTTTGGAAAAATGCGAGCTCTTGCAGAACGCGCTTTCCGCGACGGTTTTACAAAAATGCGAGCTGGTAAGAAACTCCCCAAGAGTTTCAGTTTTCCTAAATCCGGTTTCTTCGAAAGACGAATCCTCGGCAAGTCCAATTGAACCGGGTCGAATTTATTCTTCAACCGAATTGGGTTTGAAGGTCTCGAAATCCAGCGATTTTTATTCATTCGACGAGCTCGGTTTGAAAACGACGAAATCCACGGAGTTTTATTCAACCGGTCTAAAAATCTTGAAATCCACGGTGTTTTCTTCAATCAACGAATTGGATTTAAAGGCGATCGAATCGCCGGATCTAAGCCAAATTTCTTTACAATGCGAGGACTTCCTTAAATCCAAAAATGTGCCGCTAACAGAAAATATTTTGGGCAAAACCGGGTTTTCTAGGAAACCTCGAGAAATCGAGAAACTTACAAATCTTCGAGAAATTGAGAAGGAAGCGCTTTCTTCGGAAAGCGAAGTTCATTGGATCAGCGATGTTTACACTGATGCAGAAAGCAAGAGTTTGTTCATGCATAAAGATGATGATCAGGGATTGTTCATGCGTGGAGATGCTAGCGACGCTTTGAAGAAATTTCAAAAAGTGAAGAAACCAATTGTTAAACTAACGAGAAAATCTGATTTTAAAGTGTATTCTTCAACTTCTTTGAAAAGTGATGAGTATCAGAAGCAAGATGTTGTCGATTGCGGTGTTGGAACTGAAGAAGATTCCTATTTCAATGCTGAAGATGAGAATTGGCGAGCATTTCTTGATTACGTTCCTGGAAGTGAAGACGAATCACGCATTATTTTGCAAAACGATTATTCATTCGCCTTTTGCGAAAATCAAGGAGATTCATTGACTACTTGCAAGAATGGAGAAGATTCGTTCACCTGTTGCAAAAATCAAGAAGATTCATTGACTATTTGCAAAAATGAAGAAGATGCATTCACTATTTGCAAAAATGATTCATTGACCATTTGCAGAAAGGAAGAAGATTCATTGATTAGTTGCAAAAACGAAGGAGATTCGTTGACTGTTTGCAAAAATGAAGAAGATTCGCTAACTACTTGTAAAAATGAAGAAGATTCACTCACTCTTTTCAAAAATGAAGAAGATTCATCATTGACTATTTGCAAAAATGAAGAAGAAATGGATGTATCTGGTTGCAAAACTGAAGATTCTTCCAAAACTTCCCAAAATGAGGTAGATCGAATTTCCCGAAACAAGCATTTAGTTGTGCGAATCAATTCTATGGTTTCAGAAGATGAGATTTTAGGCCGTGAAGAAAAAACCTTAGTAGATGTTCGTCGAATTTGTAAACCTAGAAACTTGAAATTGAGGAGACGTTCTGAAAAATTGAAAGAACCTAGTGTTGCGTTGGATGGTTTTAAAGATTTTGAAGAAGTTGAGGTTTCTGTAAAAGGAGTCGTGGGTGAAAAAGCGAAATTGCACGAGAAGAGCCTTTCTGATATTCTTGTTGACGGCTTTAAGAAAAGTCAGGTCAAAGTTTCTTCTTTTGGGGGAGGACCTGATGATTCTGGTTGCAATCGCGCAGATGAAAAAAGTAGAAATGTTGGAGGGAAGAAATGCTTGAATGAGCTCGAGGAAGAAGAAGAGGAGAATGATAGCACTGAGAACATAACGTGGAATGCAAGCACTGAAAACGAAGAATGGTATAAGAGCACTGAAAATCAAGAATGCAATGAAAGCACTGAAAACGGAGAATGGAATAAAAGCGCTGAAAATCAAGAAGGCAATGCGGGCACTGAGAACGAAGAATGGAATGAATGCGGTGAAAACGAAGAATGGAATGAAAGGATTGAAAACCAAGAATCGAATGAATGCACTAAAAATCAAGAAAGAACTGAACGCGGTGTAAACCATTGTTCAAAAAAACTTGTTCGTAAAGAAATTCTTTCTTCAAAAACAAAAATTAGAGGAACTATAAAAAAATTCTCGAGGAAACAAATGCGAGGTTGTCAGGAATTATCAAATTTGAGAGATTTCGATGGATGTTTAGGCAATAGTGAAGATTTGCCTGGTGTAGGCAGAGATGAATGCGATGCAAGCAATTTTGTAAATCTTCAAGCAACTGAAGAGATGCTTGGCAATAAGGATGTTTCAGTTAATTCGATGAACTCCAAAAGAATGCGGAAGATTTTCGGAAACAAGGAAGATCCTCGTAATTTACCAAATCTGCAGAATACTGGAAACGTTCGGAGAATTTCCAACAGTTCTGTGAACTCCGAAGAAGTACAAAAGTTTTTGGGCAAAATTGGGGGTTCTAACGTAAAATCCGAAGAAGCGGGAAAGAAATTTTCAAAAACTGAAGGTTCTAGCTTAAATTTCGAAGCAAAAGGTAAAACTGGAGTTACCAACGTAAATTCTAAAGCAACTGGGAAGATGTATTCAAAAACTAGAGGTTCTAACGTGAATTTCGAAACAACAGGAAAGACATTTTCAAAAACTGGAGGCTCTAAGGTAAATTTTAAAGCAACAGCAAAGACGTATTCAAAAACTGGAGGTTCTAATGCAAATTCCGAAGCAGTAGGAAAGACATATTCAAAAACTGGAGGTTCTAATGCGAATTGCGAAGCGACAGGAAAGACATATTCAAAAACTGGAGGTTCTAATGCGAATTCCGAAGCCACAGGAAAGACGTATTCAAAAACTGGAGGTTCTAATGCGAATTCTGAAGCAACAGGAAATACATATTCAAAAACTGGAGGTTCTAATGCAAATTCCGAAGCAACAGGAAAGACGTTTTTAAAAACTGGAGGCTCTAGCTTAAATTATGAAGAACAGGGTAAGACATTTTTCAAAACTAGAGGTTCTAACGTAAATTATGAAGAACTCTTAAAAGCTGGAGGGTCTAATATAAATTCCGAAAAAAAAGGAAGGAAGTTTGAAAAAACTGGAAGTTCTGACGATTCCACAAGTTATGGAAAGAAAGTTGAAACAGCTGGAGGTTCCAATAATTTTGTAGAATCCGAAAAAACGGGAAGGATTTCTGGTTATGAGAGAGTTTCTTATATTATTAGGAATTTTCAAGAAATGCGAAATAATTTTTGCAGCACGGAAGTTTCTCAAGAATTGGGAACGTTTTCTGAGAAAGAGGCAGCTTTTAACAATTTTGTAAATTCACAAGAATTGGGCACGTTTTCTGCGAACCAGAAAGTTTCTAACAGTTTAGTAAATCCTGAAGAAGCGGAAATGCTACATGGTGTTTCTAAGATTTTTGTAACTTCTGAAGGAACGGATAATATTCGTGAGAAAACTGGCGTTTCTTACAATTTTGGAAATTCTAAGGAAATGAAAAGAATTCGTAACATTACTGGAGGTTCTAGCAATTTTGTAGATCCTACGGAAATGAGAAAGATTCTTGACAAATCTGGAGTTACTAACAATTTTGGAAATCCCAAGGAAACTGAAAGGATTTGTAACATTACTGGAGGTTCTAGCAATTTTGTAGATCCTACAGAAATGAGGAAGATTCTTAACAAATCTGGAGCTACTAACAATTTTGGAAATCCTAAGGAAATGGAGAAGATTCGCCACAAAACTGGAGTTTCTAACAATTTAGTAAACCCCAAAGAAATGGAGAATCTTCGTAACATTACCGGATGTTCTAATAATTTTGTAAATCCTAAAGAAATGGAAAAGATTCGTAACATTACTACAGGTTCTTGCAAATTTCTAGTTCCTAAAGAAATGGAGAAGATCCTTGATCAAACTAAAGTTGCTGATAATTTTACAGACCCTGAAGAAATTAAGAAGATTCGTGGCAAAGCAGGAGTTTCTAACAATTCTGTGAATCTTAGAAAAACTAAGAAAACACTCAACAAAGGTAGAATTTCTAATAATTATCTAGATTCTGAAGAAATGAAGAAGATTGCTGATAAAGCTGGAGTTACTAGTATTTCTGTAAATCCTAAGGAAATGAAAAAGATTCTTAATAAAACTGGAATTACTAATACTTCTGTAGATCCTGAAGAAATAAAGACGATTCATAACAAAACTGGAATTACTGATGTTTCTGTAGATCCTGAAGAAATGGAAAAAGTTCCCAACAAAACTGGATTCGCTAACATTTCTGTAGATCCTGAAGAATTTAAAAAGATTCTTGAGGAAGCTGGAGTTATTAGTGATTCCGTAGAGGCTGAAGTATTGAGGAAGGTCATCAACAAAACTAGAGGTTCTAATTTTGTTGTTCCCCAAGAAACAGACGACTTTTGTGAGGATGAAAACGTTTCTCCTGGTTTAAAAAGAACTATGGACTATTCCAGAAATTCCAGCATATCAGTAAATCTTGCGGAAGTCGACGAGCTTATCGCTGAAAGGAAAGTTTGGGGAAATTCCGCGAATCTGCAGAAAACCGTGAAGTTCCTCAAACCTGAGAAAAGGAGGAAACTTTTTGGGAAAACTAGTATCTCCAAGAATTTTATTAACGTTGATGAAACGTCGAGGGTTTTTGGGATATCCAATGATTTTTTAAACGCTGAATTAATGGATAAGATCCTCGCGCGTGGAAGCGATTGCTTTGTAAACTACGGAAACAACGTTGTGGGTTTTTTTGAAAAGTTGAGAGATTTCGAACAATCCTGCTTGAACGCCGCTGGTGTGATCAACAGCATGGTTCTATCGACTTTGAAAAAAGAAGATCCGTCAATGACTTTGCAAAAAGATGACCCAAATCGGACAAAAACACCAACAAAAAATGAAGTTACATCTACAAAAGATGGAATGGCTAATTTGAGAAAAGAGGAATTGGTTAACTTTACAAAAAATGAAGCCGTTAATTGCAAAGGTGGTGATTTTGTCCATTTGGGCCAAAATAAAGTGATTATTGGTAGAGATGATCCTGTGAAATTCAAGAAAATGGAAGAGTCAAGTGAAAGGTTGAATATTCCAGCAGGAGCTCAAAGTTTCGCCGAACGAGTTCTTCTCACGTTTTTGAACGATATTAAACGCAATGTTGTTTACAGAAGAAAACATTTCGAAGAGAAACCGTTCGAATGCGAAAAGTTCTTCGAGGCTCTGGAAGAAACTGCCTTGTATTGGCTGAGCGCGCATTCTACGCAAAAGAAGAATGGTGAAAAAATGTTCGTTGACCTTGAGAAAGGAGCGAGGAAAAGTAATTTGCATTCTGAAGGAGCTAGGAGTAGTAATTTGCATCCCGAAAAAGTTAGGAAAAGCAATTTGCATCCTGAAGAAGTTAGGAGGAGTAATTATTCAGAAGATAATTTTTCGGCGTGCGAAGAAGAATGTTTCTCTGTGGGTAAAGAAGAACCAAAAATTCGTTTTGAACATTTGAGGACGAATGAAGGAGATTTAAGCGAAATGGCAGAAGAAGGACGCACTGCAAACAAAGATTATTTCCACAGTGCGAACTTTCAAAAAATGGACTTCAGCAAATTGAAACTAGAAAATTGTGTGAACTTCGGAGGTGAACTAGAACCGAAATTAGAAAATGTATGCTTTAGACATGGTCAAAAAATGAAATTAGAAAACGCGAACTTAAGAGATGGACAAGAAATGAGATTAGATGTGAACTTACGAGATGGACAAGAAACGAGATTAGATGTAAACTTAAAAGATGGTCAAAAAACTAAATTAAAAGATGTGAAGTTTAGAGATGGGCAAGAAATGAGATTAGATATGAACTTAAGAGATGGAGAAGAAATGAGATTAGATATGAACTTAAGAGATAGACAACAAACGAAATTAGAAGATGTGAACCTTAGAGATGGACAAGAAATGAGACTAGATATGAACTTTACGGATGGGCAAAAAACTAAATTCAAAAACGTGAGCTTCAGTGATGTTGAAGACCTAAGGTTTTCGAATGATGATATGAGTTTCGAGGAAAATGACGGAGAAGAAACGAGGACTTTAAATGATTGTGCTGAGTTTGAGTTAAGCGAAACTCCGTTTGATTTATCTACATTTTCGCGGGATAATGAAGATTTCTGTGGATCGGTTTCCTCGAAATCCAATTTGAAAATTTCAAGCGAAGCATCGTTTTGTGATCACTTGAGATTTTACGAGGGAGAGAATGTGAGCTTTGGTGATCAGCTGGGATTGGGCAACAGTAACGAAAACAATGCGAACTTCAATGATAAACATTTCAATGAAGAAATTGTGAAATTCGAAGGATCCTTGTGTGATCAGTTGAGGTACTGCAATGAGGAACATGTGAGAACTAGAGGATCCTTTTGTGATCACCCGAAATTTATAGAAGGGGCAATTTTGAAGAGCGGCGATGAGTTCAGCTTTTCGGATGAGTTTATATCCTTAACGGATTCCGGAAGGGGCGTTTCAGGCAATGGGTTTTATCAAACTTGTAAAAGACGCCCGAAGAGGAGGAAACTCGTGAAAAAAATGAAACGGCGGATTTTCGCGACCAACGACACCTCGATTGTTTTCCTTAAGAGCTCCAAACGTAGAAAAATTAAGGGATTTAAACGCGTGATTATCATAGAGACGAATTACGATCTGAAAGAGAAAGGTTTCAGGATTTTAAAGGATGTACGCGATTTATTGGTGAAAGATAGTGACAAGGAAAAGGTTGGAAGGATTGAAGCTAAAGATAACGGAGATACAGACGGAGTTAGAAGGGATGATGACGCGTTCAGAGGTAATGAAGATAGAATTCGAAGAGATTATGGAGGAAATACAGGTGGAGATAGAAGACATGAAGACTCATTTAGAGGAAATACAGATGGAGTTAGAAGAGACGGAGACTCATTTAGAAGTAATGTAGGTGGAGTTAGAAAAGATGAAGACTTATTTAGAGGAAATACAAGTGAAGGTAAAAGATATGAAGACTCCTTTAGAGGAAATACGGGTAAAGAGAGAGATGATGACTCGTTTAAAGAAAATGAAGTTGGAGTTAGAAGAAGTAAAGACGAAGTTAGAATTAAAAAAGAAGGAGGTAAAGTTAGGAGAACAAAAAAACATCTGAAAGAAATTGAAGTGAAAGCTTTAGAAGAAATTCTTGAACTATTAGTTGACGAAGACAAATTTAAAAGGGATGAATGCTACGTTAATAGAGATGTTGATAAATATAGAAGATATGAGCACGAATGTAGGAGTGATGAAGATACAATTAGAGGAGATAATGACAGTGTTAGAGGAGAAGAAGATAAAGCTAGGAGAAATGGAGAGAAACTTAGAGAAGATGGAGATGTAGTTAGGAGAGATAATGAGGGAGGGAAAGAAGATGACGCTAGCAGTGATGAAAACAAAGTTAGAAGAGGCGAAGATATAGCTAGGAGAAGCGAAGACAGAGTTAGAACAGATGAAGATACTGCTAGCAGGGATGAATATTATGTTAAAGGAGATGAAGACAAACTTAGATTACATGAAGCTACAGCCAGGAGGGATAAAGATCGCGTTAGAAGAGTTGATGACAAACATAGAAGAGATAAAGGCGAATATAGTAGAGTTACAAAAGGTGAAGAAAGCGAATTATTGAGTGATGATGATGAAGAAACAATTATAAAATACGAAGACACAGCTAGAAAAGGTGTGTGCTTTGTTGGAAGAGATGCAGGCGAAGCCAGAAGAGACGAAGACAAAGCCAGACGAAACGAAGATCACGTTAGAATGGATGAAGCGGAATCTAGATTAATTGAATATAGAAGAAGTGTGGAAATAATTGAGGAAGAAATGAATACAAAGCTAGAAGAAGTGAGGGCGAAATTCACAAGGGGTGAAGACAAAGTTAGAGTTAAAGTTAAAAGAGATGTAAACAAAGTTAGAGGAGATGAAGACAAAGTTATAAGAGAAGAAGAAGATAAAGACACGCTTGGAAGAGATGCACAAACATATGGCAGAGATGTAGACAAGTTTGGAAGAGATGTAGACAAATTTGGGCGAGGTGAAGATACATTTACAAACGCAGATGATTGTTTGGATCGCGAAACATATTTGCCTTTAGAAGAACAAACGTATTATTCTCGAGGACAGAACGAAGTCAAACATATTATCATCGAAGGTCATCCACTATCGCGAAACATGATTGAAAGCAATCAAATCGTCGTCAAAAAATGCCCCAACGACGACAACTTAAGCACCAACAAGAAGTTCGGTTATTTCTACACCGATATTAAAAACAAATCCAACTGGATTTATCCGGAAACGCTTAGAGCGAGGCCCAAAACTCCCTATCGTCACGTTCAGAAAACATTGCCAACATTCGAAGATGGATTTCACCACCTGCCAATTGGAGAAGAGTGTGCAAGACCGGAGGAAAACAGACTTCATTACATGCCGAATTTAAAACAGGATGAATCGAAAAGTCCCGAAGAATACGCGAATTTCGCAAACTTCTACAACAGTATCTTCAAAAATGAGAATTCCGCACCCGAAGCTGTTAACAGGAGCTCTCAGAATGAAGCGAATTTGGTTGCGAATACCAGCGATAAATCAAACTCGACTTTTTGCGTGCTGCCCAACGGTGATGTTTTTAAGAGGAATTCGGAAAATCAGTTCGTGCACATTCCTCCGTTGGCCGCGGAATTTATTATGAACTCGAGCAACAAATCCCCGTGCAGACCACACGGCGTTAGCAGGGCGAGTCCTGAGGAGTTGAGGAAGTACAACAGGAGTAGATTGAATGAGAACAAGAAGGACACTTTTGAGAAGTTGAGCGATTTGTCGAATAATTCGAGTTTTAAATCCAACAGGAGTCGGTATTTGTATAGGGAGGTGATTCCTGAGGAGAATATGGAGAGTTTTCCTGAGGTCCAGGTGGAGGATTTTCAGAAATAGTCTCGGTTTCGGGTGAGAAAAGAGGCTTTTTTGTAAAAGCGGACATTTTGATTGAATTGAGATCCCAGGGGAGGATTTTGAGGATTAAGCCGGATTGAGTTGGAAATAAAAGTGGAAAAAGAGTAAACCCCGCAATAATTTACTAATTTATTATCTACATTATTGGAAGTCAGAGTTTTAAGAGTGTGATGTTTAAATACATTGCTTAGCCGAATCCTACAACTATCTACTAAAGGCCAGCTGTGCAAAATCTAACTAACTCCGTTTAAACTACTATTGAACATCTGCTACTAAGGATATATAAAATTACGAATAATTGATTGTAAACATTCTGGTGGGCGTTTCTTTTGCTGTGTGGTTAGATTATTTATTTATTAATGGTGATGTCACGTGTGTTTGTTTTTTCTATAAAATATTGTGGTGTATTTAAAAATTGATGTTGTTAAAATAAAAGATTTCAAAATGTTGATAGATTTGTTTATCATGCTCGCAATTGAAATAATTATTTAAGATGCAAAATCAGTTGAATTTGATGAAGGTTTAATTTGTTTACAAGTTTAACAAATTGTAGATACTATCTACAGTTTAAAAAAATGAAGTTATACGATTAAAAGGGAATATATACTCTTTAGAATAAACATTTTTTTTATATCCAAAGTTGTTCACACTTACTGAGAATTTTTCTTTTAAGTATACAATTTTTTTTTAATGAGTCAATTTTAAGCCTTAAACGAGTGTTTTCCACTCCGAGGTAAAGCATGAAGCAAAATTTCGAGTTTAGAAAAGCCTGAAACAACAACAACGAATTTCAAAATATGCGGCTTTAGCATGCTGATTTAGTAGCATATTTGAATTTGACATACAAGGCTTTCCGCTTACTATGAGACAGAAAATACACAGTACACGAAGGGACGGGGCAGACTTGTTAGGGTGTCGGCATCGCGTTATCAAGACCGGGTTTCTTAGTCTGGCGGCGGTGTCTGGATAGAGGCGACGTCCGGCTGGTGGCGGCGTCGGTGGGGTTTTGCGTCAGGCTGGATCCGGATGCAGCAACAAACACTACACTGGTAGTGTGAGACGTCGAGATGGCTGCTCTGGCAACATTGGTGCTCGGTGTCGTTATTGACTGCAGAAACGGCTGACGTCGGTATTGGGCTAAGTTACTTGGAGTCGGTGTTGCAGGTCTAAGCTGAATCCGGCGGAAGCAACGAACGATTGCACTGGCAATCGGATGCTCGACGTCGGTGTCCAAGAACAGGAACGACGGCTGGAACGGCTGACGTCTGGTTGTTTCCTGTTGTTGGCTTCTTCTTCTGGCAGCAGGAACGACGGTTAGGAGGTCTGGCATCGGTCAGAGCTTTCTGGCTCAGACAGAAGAGTCGAGGAACGGTAGTTCCTCTTGAATCCACAGCATAAGAGTGGACTCATTTCCTGGATCCCGTCCCCCGGTATTTATGCCACGAAAAATGGCGTGGAGAACGGATGTTTTTGAGGACTACGTAACCATTAGTAAAGAGTTCGCTAGAAAGTAATTATCGCAGACAAGATACTTACTTTCAGCGAACCCTCAAATCCCAACAACCGTTAAGCTGCAATTTGAAAGAAGTGTAGAAACTTATAATCTCTCTTCTTTCAAATTGCAACGGTGGTCATAAGTCCTCTCTCTTAATTGCCGATTTTGAAAAAACCGGAGAGGTAATCCGCCACACATACCCAGGTAGCTGTTTGCCCGAGCATAGTCCGAACCGCGGGAGATAATTCTTTGGGTCAGGCAATTAGTTAAATTTTTTGTTTTTATTAACTTTTTAAAACCCAGTTGAACCAAAAACGTTGAACTGGATTCATCTTTCAACTCGAATTCAAACTAACAGTTTCTATTGTAGTAATGTCACTTTGAATTCAAGTTCAAAGATTCCCCAGTGTTTAGTGCCAACTGGCCCTAGTGATCTCCATTCTGCCGCACACTATATTTGAATAATAATGATTTATTTTTAAGTACATTTCATTTTGCATACAACACGCTTGATGGAACTAAACTTATTCATTCAACATTCAAATTATTATTCATTCAAGGTATCAAACCAAGATGACCTTCCCCAATTTATCTGCGAGCCATGCGGTGACTTGCTGATCTCATTCTTTAACTACAAATACCAATGTTTGAACAACGACAGAAAGCTAAGCGATGCACACAACCTTGCTACATTTTCATTCACTAAAAACTCTTCGAACTCAAACATTCCCTTTGTAAAACGCGAGGAGGATCAAAGCTCATCCCTAGAGCCTTTAGAGTCCATTGAGCTCGATCCTATTGATATAAAAGATGAAAGTACTGACGAAGAGGAAAGTTCATCAGTTGAATTTATTGATGAGAGTGAGATATGTGGAATGGATTTGGATGAGGTTGCTAACACTAACTTGATTGACTCCAGGAGGAAGAAAAGTGTCGAGGTTGATATACAAGATGAAAGTGATGATGAAGACAAAAGACCTCTGATTGAATTTATCGATAGTGAGATATGTGAAATGGATTCGGATGAGGTGGTTAAGATCGACTTGAACAACTCAAGGAAGGAAAGTGTTGAGGTTGTAAAAACTAGCAAAGTTAGCGAGTCCGCTAAAGTTACTATGGAGGATTTGGATAACGCGAATTCGAGGAAACGTATGTTTTATTTACACTTTGTTAGCCTTGCAGCATGAATGAATGGAAATCAACACAAAACTTGTATTTGTTCGTTTTTAAAGCTGATTTTCGATTTGACCACTCTTACACCTGTACACTTTGAGAACGCGCTTAGGCCAAGCTGCTAAGTAATTGAGAATTTTTTCCATCGGCATCCTTTTGACCTCTTGTGTTATGGCGCGTTTTAAACCAAGAACAGTGTTAACTTTGCGATGTCTCAATTGCGATTTCAGGTAAGACCAGATGCAGAAATCAAGTGGAGCCAAGTCAGGACTGTTCGGCAACCATTCCTCGGGTATTGAGTAATTGCTTTCATTACTTTTCAACCACTCTTGAGTTGATTTGGCCGAATGTCCCGGTGCAGAGTCATGATAGAAAGTAAAGTTGAACTTTGGGAATTTTTTCTGGACATCTTACTTGAATCGTGTTAAGATGAACTCCTGATAGTAAGCGTTGATTTTGACTCCAGGTGTTACAAAGTAAGGTCCAATTATACCTTGGGCGCTAATTGCGAGCCAAATCATTACAATCTTCGGGTGAGAGATTTGAGGCAATACAGCGGCGTCTTTTCGGCTTTGGTCACTCCTTACATATTGAATGTCTCTTTTTCCGTTGGCATTATTTAGAGTAAAGATCGATTCATCACTTGTAAAGTAATTTCGCCACTTCTCATTGTTTAATTTTTGATAAAGCGACCATGAACGATTAGAACGCTTTTCGACAACTTTCGTACTAATTGCATGTATAATATATTCCATTTGTTTCTGGATCTCGCCTAGCTATGGAAAAGTGACAGTTTAAGTATTGTAAATGGGGCTGGTTGTGTTTTAAATCAGGGTTTTTAAATGTCACTGTCAGATGTTCGATTTTAAGGTTATAATTTCTGACTATTGTGATCTTACACTGTTGCCTGTTTTACAAATTTTAAGATATAAAAGGATAATAATATGCAGTTTTAAGATTAACAAAATTTACTACTTAGTTTTTGTACATACAAACACAGCAATAATATTGTATATAACAAATATAATGAATTCGGCTCTGCAAACTTATTTCGTCATCCATTTGTATTTCTCGCTTGGGTCTTCCCGTTAACACATTTTGATCAACTCCATCCATCCACCTTAATTTTGGTCATTCATTTGTAGATTTGGATTACTTTGCCTAAAATGTTTGTAGGATTTCAGAATTTGTAACCTTTTTGATTCAGAGATAATCTTTGGCATGTTAATATTTAATATGTGCCTGAAATTATTTTTCACTTTGACATTGACACAGCATTGCAACACTAGATTAATTTGATTTAATAATAAAATGCTCGAAGAAGCGACCGCGTGGCGAAATAATTGTTGCAAGATTAACAATATACCTTTTGAAAATTAAAAAGAGGATTACTTATGATATCATAAATTATTGCAACACTGTTAAAATAAGGAATCAGGAGAGCCAATTAATAAAAAATGTAAATGTTGATACTGCAACATAACAACACGAAAGCATGGCTAGGCGAGATCCAGAAACAAATGGAACCGTGTATACACGTCGTTTTTTCACTTTTTTAAAACCAAATTTTAACCTCTATCGATAAACTTGAACATAAGAAATACCATACCTGTCGGCTAATCGTCTTAGCGGTAATGGATTTTCTTAGAGCAGGTCATTTTTCAGGGATCTCAAATCACGCTCTGACAATGGCGATTTCCATCCAACGTTCTTCTTTTAAGTTGGAGTTTTGGTGTAATTTTCGTTAGTTTTCTTGATCTTGCTAATCACACCAATACTGACACTGATTCCCTGCTCATTTAGTATTTTTTTAATCATATAAAATGAGTTCCCAGCACGTAAATACGCCAAAATCTGGCCTTTCACAATCGGATCAATTTCAGACCGCATGTTTACTTTTTTCGCACAACTTTGGTATCAAAGGATATATATGTGCCTGCTCAATACGATAGTTTGCCGCAAAATACTGCGAAACGCGGTTTGTTTGAAATCCATCACGCTGCAAGGCTAACAAAGTGTACAGGTTATTTTGGGAATCATGGCATTCACGTCATTAATTGATGTACGTATCAAAGACGCACAGTTTGTCTACCATTAAATACTATCATATGCGCATTATCGTAACAAATAATAGAAACGTATGCCTTGTGACTTCTGAAACAAGTACCAACAACAGTGCCCATCGGAATTGAGAATTCCGGAATTAGTATACTTACAGAATTGTTGCTTCAATAGGCGTTCGTTGTTTTTGCAAAAGTTTCATTTGAAGTTTCTATCGAGGGTTTCTAATCCACAATATTAAGCTATTGTGAACTTTACTTGAAATGAGCGTTTGATACGCGTGGCGCATGAAGAAAAAAATCGAGATTAGAAAAGCCTGAAAATTTGGTTTGGTCGCTCGAGTTTAGAAAAGCCTGAAAATTTGGTTTGATCGCTCCGCTTCGCTACGCGACCAAACCAAATTTTCAGGCTTTTCTACACTCGGCTTTGAGCCAGCAAATCCAAATTTTTTGTTACCATCCAAAACCAATATTCCAGAAAAGTATATCGGGAACGGCACCAACAAAACAACAAGGTACATCCACTCCCGCTTTAAGAGATACTGCGCTTCGAAGAACCTGTCCCTCGACGAAACAACAACCGTGGAAGATCTATCGAGTATCCTGGAAGAGTATGCGCGGAACATGAAAAAGGGCGACGGCTCCCTCTACAAACACTCCGTCATAAAAGTCTTCTGGAACACCATCGCGAAGCACATCAAGGATACTTACGAAGCCAAGTACAACATACAGTTCAACCCGTTCACCGACGCCGCTTTTAAAAAAGCCCGAGATGCCAGGGACGCGATGAGAAAGAGTTGTTTTCAGAAAGCTATCAAGGCGAAATTGTGCGTTTCCCAGTTGACCACTTACGGTGCTTTGAAGGTGCTCAGGTATTGGAACGAGGATAATCCGGTGGGGTTGCAGCGAAGGTTTTATCACTTGATCTCGCTGGAGTTTGCTTGGAAGGAGTGCGAGGCGGCCAAGTGTTGCGTTCATTATTTTAGCGAGGAGTTTGATGATTTCGGGGTGAAGACGGGGAGGATTGGGTACACGCAATCGGGGAACGGGAAGCGGATGATACCTATTAAGTGGTTGGTGCCTAGGTATGAGAATCCGTCGTTTTGTCCAGTCAGGTAGGCCTTTTCATGAGCTAATTGCAGATTTACCAAAATAGGAAATGCTCTTCACTAGACTTTATTATATTTTGAAAAAAAAGTGTAACGACAAATCAAATAAAATGAGTTTCAGAATTTTGGTGAACATGTACAAAGTATTAAATGAATAAAGTTAAGGGTGTCAAATTATAAATGATCCCATTTGATTTATTAGGTACAAACATTTTACAAACATCTAGTTGTAATGATTATAGATCCCATGACTGTCATATCTAAAGTTTTGTTAGATATGGAGCGCTGGCCGATTGCTCAAAGAATATTCTGTTATAGATCCCATGACTGTCATATCTAAAGTTTTGTTAGATATGGAGCGCTGGCCGATTGCTCAAAGAATATTCTGTGTAGAAAAAATTGATTCAATTATTCAAACACAACGACAGTTCCGACAAGAATTTAATGTTAAAGTGGTTTCTTCTCATAAGACAATTAGAAGATGGGTCACAAACTATCACCATAGAAGTTCAGTTGTGAATGGCATTATAGATCCCATGACTGTCATATCTAAAGTTTTGTTAGATATGGAGCGCTGGCCGATTGCTCAAAGAATATTCTGTGTAGAAAAAATTGATTCAATTATTCAAACACAACGACAGTTCCGGCAAGAATTTAATGTTAAAGTGGTTTCTTCTCATAAGACAATTAGAAGATGGGTCACAAACTATCACCATAGGGGTTCAGTTGTGAATGGCATCCACTAAAAACTTTTGCAACATTTCCACATACCGTTCACTGGTTACAACTACTTCATTTCCCAATTTATCTTTGAAAAAATATGGGTCCAGAGGTTTCAACTCTGGGCCCATATTTTTTCAAAGATGAATTGGGAAATGCAGTAGTTAACAGTGAACGATATGTGGAAATGTTGCAAATGTTTTTAGTAGATGCCATCGATCAACTCCGGTTACCATTAGATGTTACATGGTTTCAACAAGACGGCGCAAGGCCTCATGTGTCAAATGTATCTATGGAAGTACTGCGAGAGATGTTTCCGGATCGTCTACTATCTCAGCGTGGAGATCAGCCGTGGTCTGCCCGCTCTCCTGATTTCTCGCCTTCAGATTACTTTTTGTGGGGCTATGTTAGCTCAAAAGCGTACCAGATAAGACTTCAAACTCGGGAAGACTTAAAATATAACATAAGACAAGCTATTGCTGAGATTCCGGCCGAAATGTGTCAGCGTGTAAGGGGATCAATATTGCACCGTGCGCAGATATGCATCGATAGAAATGGGTCTCTTATAATTTGACGCCCTTTACATTCTGAAACTTCAAAAAGAAATGAAAAACTATCAATTTCTTTAAGTTCTCTGTGAAAATAGATTATTAACAAATTACATTAATGTTCCTTGCAGATTGTTTAAGAAATTGCTGAGTAAACGCACACCTCAAATACTAACGGACCGGCTCTTCTTGAGGCCGAACCCCCATTGGCAATCAGGAAGTTACATTTGGTACAAAAACACTCCTGTCAGCCCCAAGGAGTTGTTGAGGTGGACAAAGGAAGCCGTCGATATGATTAATCCCGCTAACATTTTATAAGAACAATCAATCAATCATTTTTATAAGATGTTGGTGCATATAATAAAATGCCTTTTTCTACTCTTATTGTGAAATTTTTTATTTATGGTTTCTGCACTGATTGTAAATCAATCAACTACTTCCGAAACCTCGTAAGTCCAAATTTTTATTTTTTATAGGAGACACAAAATACTAGTTGATTATTATATGAGCTGCGAAATCCTTCTGATTTTTGTTATGGTACATATGACTTCATTATGAGCAATTTTTAATAAGTATTTTGCAAATATGGTTTATACTAACATTGGTAAATTAATATCTGACTCACGGGGACTTTTTTCGAAAAATTGGGACTTACTAGGTTTCGGAAATAGTTAATCGAAATGTAATACATTATATGCCATTTTTTTTTTATTACATGATCATTGTCATAGAAACCATTGTAGTTTTAGGGTTACAATTAACTGACTGCGCGCATGCGCCGTGGAATGCAAGCAGGAATACGTGAATCTGATCAAATGTCACACATTTTAAAACTTTATACGCCTGCCTTGCGTTACGTGAATTGGCGATTAGCGCCGTCCTTATACCCGACTGTACAAAGGCATGAAACAGCCTAAAGCACGTTAGGCTTGCTGTTTCGTTGATAAAGTAAGTAGTTTCTTTCACTGAATTATTTCGTAAAACTTACGAACCATTCTCTGTTAGTTAACTTATCAGTAATCACGCTTTAACAATGTTTATAGTTTATATACAACAACTATGAACAATTGGATCATTCAAACAGAATAGATGAGTTTGCGGCTGTTAAAGCTAGGAGAATCATTCTTTGAAATGTTTAATTTATCGTTCGAAATTCAATTATATTTTATTCATCCCAACCCTAACTCAACCTTCTTTGAAGTACATACAGAGAGTTTTATGTAACACCGAACATTTTCATAACGAGAAATTTTCTTTTAAATATACATATGCACACGTTTTACATTTTTCGACGCTCGGTTTATTAAAAGAATCCAATTTGAGGCTTTAAGCGAGTGTTTTTCACTCCCAGGCTAAGCGTGAAGTAAAATTTCGAGTTTAGAAAAGTCTGAAAATTTGGTTTGGTCGCGTAGCGCGAAGCGCGGAGCGGCCAAACCAAATTTTCAGGCTTTTCTAAACTCGAAATTTTACTTCATGCGCCACCGGTACAAAACACTGATTCAATGTAAAGTTTGGCGGTGTGTTTTAAACTTCGTAATATGTCAGTGTTTTGTACCGGTGGCGCATGAAGTAAAATTTCGAGTTTAGAAAAGCCTGAAAATTTGGTTTGGCCGCTCCGCGCTTCGCGCTACGCGACCAAACCAAATTTTCAGGCTTTTCTAAACTCGAAATTTTACTTCATGCTTAGCCTGGGAGTGGAAAACACTCGCTTAAAGCTTCAAATTAAATTTTTTTAATAAATCAAGCATCGAAGAATGTGCAACGTATTCATATGGATACTTCAAAGAAAAATTCGCGTTATGAAAATGTTCGGTGTTACATAAAACTCTCTGTATACATAATAATATTAATCATATATAAATAATTTGAGAATAAGGTAGTTATATACTATATAACATATAGTAATGCAAAATAGAAAATAGGTTTATACAAAGAGGATATTATAAAGGATATAATAGCCTCTATGGTTTATACTTAAGGCGGACGATTCCGGCTACCCACCCAGGATCGGTCCTGGTCAAAATCATCAACACCACACACGTAGCTCCGTATCTGTGCAAATAAAGGTTAATTTCTTCTTCTACCTAATTTACACACCTCGCATTTATACAGATAAGAAAATCCTCTCTGTATGTGTATAGTCTTAGAAAAAGTAGAGTGTACAATTTGCTTAGAATGACCATTTTTTCCCACTCATATGAATCGCAACTTTCATACTCGCAAGAATTGTACAATACCATCATAAAATATAGATAAAGTGTAGAAACCTAGAGAAACTGGATTTCAAATAATGAATCAAACACAAGATTGAAGTCTAATATTTATTCAAATACTTACTTATAACAAAAAAAAAAAGATAATACAAGATGTAATATGTATATTATACAAAAATATGCATCACAAACAAATAAATATATACAAACAAATAAATACAATTTCGATAAAAAAATATGTTATCAAACGCCTTTTTTCGAAGCCAGAATGGATAAATGAATAAATAAAACGTCACCTTTGAACTCCTGACTTGGATACATCATAAAATATATAATTATGAAAATACTCGTGTACCAACATAAATTGATACGATGGAGGCAAACTACAAGTATCATGTTTTTAAATTTGAAAGTGCTATTTACCTCTCGATAGAGTCAAAAATCCTGATTCCATTAATATAAAAAACGTATTTTCAAAAAAAATATGACTTAGTGTAGTCTACCTCCCACATACATAAATAAGGATTACGTATAAAAAGCCTTTTTTAAAGTCAGAATACAACCATTAATAAAAAATCATCTAATGAAATAAAACTGACATAAAGCGAATATCAAGTCAGTTAGTTCTATTGGTGTGCCCGTCCTAGTTGAAAGTGATATTTAAAAACCATTCGTTTCTTTCAAGTGAAAATGAAAAAAAACAACTAAAATCATTTAATAAACGCCTTCTTGGAAGTCAGGATGGAAACATCGCTGCTCAAAACCTGCGAAGAATCCATCGAATCATTAGCGATGGTCAAATCCTCGCACAGCAACTTCCTCTCAATATCCGACTGCTCGGCAACATGCTTGACCAACCTCCCTTGATGCTTCACGATATCCGCCTTCGCTGGGATCAACTTTTCGATTTTGTGCGGCACCCGAATTTCCTTCTCCTTCGAAACCACCGACTTCCCCGCCGGTTTGTAAACGACCGAGGGTAAAGTCAGGACGTTTTCCTTCGCGCCTCGCGCGGCTTTCACGGCGGGGAAAAGCTTCTTGTTCGCGCCGCCCACCTGGGTGTTCTGCTGCAGCGGCACCGTCGGCGTGTTCTTTATGTAATGCAAGACCGGCGATTGGATTTTGCTGAAAGTCAGCTGGTTTTTGTTAAACCGCCCCAAAGGCGTGGGTTTCGGGATCGAGGGATTTGCGGGTTTTTTAAACTCCGCCGGTTTACTGCAGTAAACGGAAATCGGGCTTACGATATGGCTAAATTTGCCCAGTGGAAGTTTAGAAACGACTTTCGGTTTTTCCGGTTTTTTAGCGCTCTGGCTTTTCACCGGAAGTCCGGAATGATGCTTCGCTTGCGCCGCTTTGTTCGCGTTATCCCTCCACGCATTCGGCGTCAAAGCATTATAACCATACTTTCCATCACTTTTAATCGAAATAGAATTGTCTAAACCGTCACTTTTCGAGTTGTCTAAACTGCATTTCCCATCACTTTTACTCGAAATCGAATTGTTCAAACCGTATTTCGAACCACCTTGATTGCAACTCGAGCTGTTGAAACCGTACTTGTTGTTATAGCCGCATTTCTTCACATCACTTTGATTCGAAGTAGGGTTCGACATGAAACTGCCAGAACTGGATTGCACGTCACTCTGATTCGACATCGAGTAATCCAGGCCGTATTTCAAGGCCCTCTCCATTTCCTCGAGAGTGTCGTTAAATTCGTAATCCGTGCTCTCTGTGGAAACATTGTGGATTCTATCATTGTTGCTGTTTCTATCATCGTACTCCTCATCAACATCAGAATATTCAACGCATTTTTCAATCACCGTGTGAAGACTGCTCTCTTTCATTCCCTCGTAATCATCCTCTGATGAATATTGAAGGTTAGGTTTGTTCGGATAACCTCCAACCCCTAGATTTGTTCCCCTATAATTTTCTTCGAGCTCATCGTCCATTGCAATTTTCAGGTTATGTTTCCATTGATAATTCCAAGCACCTCGAGGATCATCAGGGTTCGTAGAATAATGTTCGACCTCTTCAAAATCTTCTTCTTTGATTCCCTCAAAATCATCTCTTATTTCGCCTTCACCCCTGCCTTTGTAGAGGTTATCTCCACACCTATCTTCTTCATCCCTGCAATTTTTTAGGTTATCTCCACGTCTTACATCTAGATCCCTGCTATTTTTAAGGTTATCTTTCCCCCTTCCTTCTTCATCCCTGCGAGTTTTAAGGTTATCTCCCCGCCTTCCATCTAGATCCCTGCTCTTTTTAAGGTCATCTTCCCACTTTTCTGCATCCCTGCGATATTTGAGGTTATCTCCACGACTTACATCTATATCTCTGCATTTCTCGGGGTTATCTCTACACCTTACTTCTTCATCCCTTAAATGTTCAAGGTTGTCTCCACGCCTTACATCTACACCCTTATAATTTTTGACGCAATAATCACCCTTTCCTTCTTCATCTCTGGATCTTTTGAGGTCATCTCCACGTCTTTCAAACGCTCCGGTTTGATTCGACCTATTTTCGAGGTGATCTATGTCTTCAACACCTTCAGAATCCTCTTCCAGATCCTCTTCGAGTAAATTCGAAAGGTTGTGCCTCCTTCTCCTAAAGATACCTTCCGTTAAATTAACCCTGGGTGAGTAACATTTCCCCGTATTTGGGGTCAAAGCTCGCGTTTCGTTCAAAAACAGCGTGTGATCCAAATTCTTCATGGACAACTGGATTATACCCAAGGACTCATTCCTCGAATCGTTTTCGCTATCAATCGACGAAGCATTCGCGGATTTTGCGAACGATTGATCGTCTTCATCGGGATTTGAGGATTTTCTTGCGTTTCGGAGAAATTCATCTGTTCCAGAATTTCTTTCTAAATCATTCCCCGCATTTTTAATTCTATCTTCTTTGTAGTTTCCAATGTTGCTGAGGGATTCGTTCCCATTGCAGAAGCGCTCGTTTCTTTCGAAGTCCATCAAAGTGTCGTTTTGGTTTGTCTTAACTTCAATTCGATCGGCGCGTCCCGAAAAACGTTGAGTTTTTCCGAATCTCGGAGAGTCTAGAATTTTGTTTTTACAAGCCGAGAAATCCACGTTTCTTCCAAGTTCGAAGGATTCCTCATTTTTGTTTTTGTGGGGCAAGAAATCGGCATTTCTTTCGAGTCGCGGAGACTCCTTAATTCCGTCTTTGTGGGCCAAAGAATTCACATTTCTTCCAAAACGTGGAGATTCCTTATTTTTGTCTTTGTGGGCCAAGAAGTTCTCATTTCTTTTAAGTTTAGAGGATTCCTCATTTGTACGACAATCTAAATCTTGTGCGATTATTTCTTTTTTAGACGAGAATCTGTTGGTCCTCTCCGAATCTCTTACAATCCTCTCTTTCTTGGATGAACATCTACTCTCATCCAGCTCGTTGAAAATCCCCTCATCCCTAGCGGAATTATACAGAGTACCATCATCTGAATCGCTGCTGATTTCCACGACGCTGGTTTCCCCGTACCCCCCAAAAAACGGCTCTTTTTTGATCGGAGTTTCTTCCACAACTTCCCTGGTTTCATTCACGAACTCACAACTCGAATCGTCTTTATCCCTGGTTTCATTCAAAAACTCGGTTCTTGAATCGTCCGCATTGAAAGATTCACTTCTTGAATCGTCCGCATTGAAAGATTCACTTCTTGAATCATCTGCATTCAAAAACCCTCTTCTTGAATCATCCGCATTTAAAAACCCTCTTCTTGAATCATCCCTATTCGAAAACCCTCTTCTTGAATCATCCGTATTTCTCGTTCGATTCGAAAACTCGTTTCCGGAATCATCTTTATCCCTCGATTCGTTCAGTGAATCGCTTATTGAGTCGTCGCTGCTCAAACTGATCACTTCCTCGACAGTCTCGTCCATTTCGCAGTAGTTCGACTTTGAGGATTTCTCCTCTGAAACATTCCAATCCGGCTTCGGAGATTTTCCTTGTGAAACGCTCAAATTTGCAAGAGCGCTCGTTTCCGCTTCAAATTCAAAGAGGGAATGATTGGGATTAGTTTTTTTGGTGATGGTTTTTTGATGATGGGCTGAGCTTGGATTGTCCAGATGTAATTTGCGAGGATGAGGTTGTGTACAGGCGGAATCCTCCAGCTGTGATCTCTCAGAGTTAAGTTTGTGATGATGAGCTTTGTTATAACCAGACGTGTGTTTGAATGATTGATCTTGCTGTAAGCTTTCACAAAGAGAATTATTTTCAATGGCGCAAACACCAGAGCAATCGAAATCATCCACTGGTGATGATAAATCAACATAACCTCCAATTTTCAACTCGTCTTCGTATTTTTCTGAACTTAATTTGTGGGGATGAGATTTTTCAAAAGCAGAAGTATCTGCATGCGGTTTGTGTTTGAGTGATTGATCTAGTAGCGAGTTATCTTCAACGACGCAAACACCAGAGCTATCCGAATCCTCGACTGGCGATGATAAATCGGCATAACCTCCAATTTTCGACGCGTCTTCGTAAACCCCAGAGATATCGTCGTATTTCTCCTGAGTGCAGGCGTATCTGGAATACTCGAGGGTTTTGTTTTTAACCGAAGAATATTCATCGTAAAAAGATTGTTCACTCGAGTGTTCCTTTGAATTCAACCCCTCCTCTGCGGCTCTCGTTTCTGATTGATCCGTTTTAGGTAACAGTTTCGATTCACTCTTTTTACGAAACATTTTTGGACGATCTTTTTTACTAGAGTTTTTCTTATTCAAATTCACGCTCGTTTCTAATTCATCCCTCAGTTTTGAGTTATAAGAATCATTCACGCTCGTTTCTAAATAATCTCTCAATTTTGAATTATAAGAATCATTCACGCTTGTTTTTAAATGATCTCTCAATTTTGAGTTATAAGAATCATTCACGCTCTTTTCTAAATGATCTCTCGTAAGAAACAATTTTGAATTATGCAAACCATCTTCGTTGCGAAGCAATTTATCTCCTTTGGAAAACGATTTATGCAACAATCCCTCGTTCCTCTTATAGTTGAGAGCGCTGGTGTTCTGTTCGATGTCGTCGTTCAACTTCTCGATGATGTCCTCCAAAACGTTGGACAAGCTTTCGTCCGATTGCGTGTCCGGGCCCGAGTCCATTCCGTTCCTCGACTCGTCAAACAAACCTGACCTGTCGTTCTTTGACAGATCCAGCGCCGTGTTGTACGACATGACGGTGCTTAAGGTCGATCGTCTTTTGTCAAGATTCGATTCCGTTTTCGGCGATGCGGCATCTGATAAACGCAATCCGGATGTGTGCAAGGGATCTAATTCGTGATTTTTGAATGAATCCAACAGACCATGCTCTTTATTACTGTATGGATTTAACAAACCTGGCCCTTCATTGCTGGATGAATCTAACAGACCATACCCTTTTTTGCTGCATGAATCTAACAAGCCTGACCCTTCATTGCTGGATGTATCTAACAGATTATACCCTTTATTACTGCATGAATCTAGCAAACCAGACCCTTCATTGCTGGATGAATCTAGCAGACCATACTCTTGGTTATTTTTGGTTGAATCTAACAAACCATACGTTTTCTTTTTGGTGAAATCTAACGAACCATACTCTTCATTTTTGGATGAATGTACCGGACTATACGCTTTATTTTCGGATGAATTTAAAGAACCATACTCATCATTTTTGGATGAATCTATCGGACCATCCGCTTTATTTTTTGATGAATCTAACGAACCACACACTTCATTTTTGGACGAATCCATTGAGCCATAGGCTTTATTTTTGGATGAATCTAGCGAACCGCACGGCTTATTTCGTGAAACATCCAACAAAAGCGATCTGTCATTACTTGACAGATCCATAGCCGTGTCATACGACATCACCGTACTTAAAGTCGACCTTCTTTTACCTCGTTTCGCTTGCGTTTCGCTTAAAGCAAACGAATCTTCGGTCGTTTCATTTTCTGTAACTTCTGTTTCTTTTCGCGTCGCGTTGAATGCATCGGTATCTTTTCCTTTTGTTGTGGTGAATGAGTGCGAGTTGGATTCTGTCGCTATCTGTTCGATGTCTAAGATTTCGCTGACTTTGCTGATGAAGTTGTCGAGGTTGTTTTGCGATTGCATCGTCTGTCTGGGCGTGAAGTATTTCGAATTTATGGAGAGCTGCGAGACGTCCGAGATTATTGTATCGATGTCATCCAGGTAGTCTTCTTCGTTATCTTCCTGTGATTGCGATGGTGCTATTGATGATGTTGACCTGTGGAACGAGATTTGGTTTGAATATGTGGTTTTAGGGTCAGTTGCACCTAACACTTTGAACTGGTTTATCTCTCAACTCAAGTCAAGGTGACATTAGAACAATAGACGGAAGTTATGGTACTTTTATTACCCATTTGGAATAACCCCATCCTTTTTTTATCAATCATGAATCAGATGAAACAAAAAATGAGCAATAAAAATGAACGTCGATTACTAATTAGATATTACGTCAAAAGTTTGATGTCTGTTAATGTCATTAATTACGCAAAAATACACTACTAAAATGCGATATTCCGATAAATCCAAAAAGCTTATGCTTAATGTAGTACCTTGTTTTCAAAATGAATTAGGATATCGATTTAAGGCAATTCAAAAAGCGTCCGGAATCCTAAAAGTTCCACAAAGCACATTACATAACCTACAAGATGAAAACAGAGCAGCGGATTTCGAAGTTGGAAGGAATATGTCTGCAAACGTTTTCCTGAGCAAAACTCGAATTACGAAGAATACTCTGCTTATTATTTTTTTTTTCTTGAATAATTTTCTCACTTATCACTTGGTGAAACATTTTTAATTATTGATAATGAAGGTTTAAATTAAATTACACTTGGTTTGTTTCACAATTTTTTACTTTACTATTTACTCGACTAGTTTCGCGTTTTACAGCATTATCAAGAGTGATAATGCTGTAAAACGCGAAACTAGTCGAGTAAATAGTAAAGTAAAAAATTGTGAAACAAACCAAGTGTAATTTAATTTAAACCTTCATTATGAATACTCTGCATTTTTTAAGGGCAGTGATTTACAAAATGTATGCCCGAATGGAACATATTACTTTAGACACTATTTACTGGCGATTTATGGAAGAATCGCTAGAAATTGAGATCTCGAAAAGTTATATATATTTGGGAATTAAGAAAATGGGCTTTAGTTTTAAAAAGCAGGACGGAAGAAAACATTAATGGAAATGCCTGGAATCAGGTTGAAGAGAATTTTATTTTTAAATAAATATCAAGTTGCTAAAAAAGAGAACATTTATAAACCATTTTTTTATGAGACATGGGTTTTTAGCAAAAGTGGTGGGTAAATTCTAGTTTGTGTCAGCGGCGATATTTTGCCCAAAAGAAGGTTTAACCCGTTAAGCGCCATTGGTGCGTACACGCAACATTATAAATGTTTGGTTAATTATATTACTAAATAAGTTAATTTAATATATATTATTTGACCTGGCTTCAAAATGTAAGGAGAAAAATGTAAATATTTTGTTATTTAAATATGTCGATTATTAACCAATTAAAATAAAATAATGTGAATGTATTTCTAACTTCACAATATTTCAGCGTTTTATGCGCGTCGCGCATGAAGTAAAATTTCGAGTTTAGAAAAGCCTGAAAATTTGGTTTGGCCGCTCCGCTTCGCGGAGCGACCAAACCAAATTTTCAGGCTTTTCTAAACTCGAAATTTTACTTCATGCTTAGTCTGGGAGTGGAATCACTCGTTCTAAACTTCATACTGCACGTTTTTATATAAAATCGACCACTGCCTGAAATTTTACAGCATATACATTATGTATATTTAAAAGAAAAATTCACAGTATGTAATACAATAAGAAGTGCAGAATTTTACCTAAAATCAACTTTTAGAGTTATCTCTATAATTGCTCGGCCATTAATGGGTTAATGGATATCTACTGGTTTGGGGTGTATTATTTATGCTCAAAATATCCCACGGCGAAAAGATCGGACTTACCGTTTGGTCAAAATTAACTATTGAAAATTACGTTTTTGGTGGGTCCTAAAAGGTTGTTTATTTTTTTTATGCGTTATTTTTGTGGTTGTTTTTTTCATAGATAATACAGAACGTATAGTAAGCAATAGCCCCGCTAGGGTCACGGTTTACGGCGGTTAAAGTTTGTTTAATAACTAGGGGGAGTAAGTGCTAAAGCCCAATTAACACTATAAAAAGTCACCAGATAAATTTGGCGGCAATTTTAAACAATTTCAAAATTACTCTTTAAATAAAATAATTTTACTTCATGCGCCACGCGTATAAAACACTAAAATATTGTGAAATTTATGAAAATTTGACCTTCACTTAAAATCTGAGTTTTATACGCGTGGCGCATGAAGTAAAATTTCGAGTTTAGAAAAGCCCAGAAAATTTGTCTCGGGTCGCTGCGCGACCCTCGACAAATTTTCACGGGGCTTTTCTAAACTCGAAATTTTACTTCATGCTTAGTCTGGGAGTGGAAACACTTGTTTAAAGCTTCAAATTGAACTCTTTTAAAACACAACGAATGTCAGAAAATTTACAGCTTGTGCATGTTTAACTAAAAGACAAATTTCCTGTAAAATTGTATTGTATAATAGAAATTATAGTCTTAACTAAAAAGTAGTATGTTATACGAACAAAGTTAAAGTGTTTTATTTTATTAAATTGCTATTATTTTTCCCCCCGGAATTAATAAATTGGAGTGAGTTGGCACTGCCTTAAAGTTTATTATAAATTAAGGCTGTGAATTAGAATTTACAAAATAGTCAAATACTTACATAAGTAAACTATTTGAATTATTTAGTGTTAGAAAGTATGTCAAACTACTAGTAACACTAAATATCCTTATAGTTTAATTGATTACGTTGGTTAATAATTAAACGTTATCACAACTTATATTTAAATATTAGAGTTCTTAGCTTTATTATAATCCGTTTTGTATGTACAACTATTTTGTCATTAAATGCTAACTTTTAAAATGTAAGGTTAAGCCAGCCCGGTTTTGTAATTTTAGTTGTTATTGCTTATACATTAAACCGATGTGAAGATAGCCACGGATTTTGGCGCCTCCACCATCACACGAATTATGGAACAGATTCCCCAGATTTTCAAAATTTCATAACTCCCAAACCACATATTTTATATTCAAAATTTCTTCAATAATTGATTAAACAATATATATAGAGCGAGTATAAATAACCAGAATGTTGTAACTCTTAATTATTCTTTATTTAAACAATATATTGCTGTCCTGCGTATGTCACCTTTCATACCAAATATTAAAAAAATCATATCTCTAAAAACTCCTATTTTATTTTCCAAATTTCTTCACTAATTGTTTAAACAATATATCTGGACCGAGCATAGATGGTCAAAATGTTGTCACTCTTATTTGTTAATTATTTATATAATATATTGCCTTCCCGCGTATAGCACCGTTCATACCAAATATTAAAAAAATCATATCTCTTAAAAATCCTATTTTATTTTCCAAATTTCTTCACTAATTATTTAAACAATATATCTAGACTAAGCATAGATGGTCAAAATGTTGTCACTCTCATTTGTTAATTATTTAAATAATATATTGCTGTCCCGCGTATAGCACCGTTCATACCAAATATTAAAAAAATCATATCTCTTATTAATTCTATTTTATTTTCCAAATTAATTCACTAATTGTTTAAACAATATATCTAGACCGAGCATAGATGGTCAAAATGTTGTCACTCTTATTTGTTAATTATTTATATAATATATTGCTGTCCCGCAAATATTACAAATATTAAAAAAATCATATCTCTTAAAACTCCTATTCTATTTTACAATTTTTTTTATTAATTGTTTAAACAATATATCTAGAACAAGCATAGGGACAGCAATATATTATTATTATTATATATTATTATTTTATAGGGACAGCAATATATTATTCCGGGACAGCAATATATTATTTAAATAATTAACAAATAAGAGTGACAACATTTTGACCATCTATGCTCGGTTTAGATATATTGTTTAAACAATTAGTGAAGAAATTTGGAAAATAAAATAGTTTTTTTAAGAGATATGATTTTTTAAATATTTGGTATGAAAGATGCTATACGCGGGACAGCAATATATTATTTAAATAATTAAAAAATGAGAGTGACAACATTTTGACCATCTATGCTTAGTCTAGATATATTGTTTAAATAATTAGTGAAGAAATTTGGAAAATAAAATAGGATTTTTAAGAGATATGATTTCTTTAATATTTGACATGAACGGTGCTATACGCGGGACAGCAATATATTATATAAATAATTAACAAATAAGAGTGACAACATTTTGACCATCTATGCTCGGTCTAGATATATTGTTTAAACAATTAGTGATGAAATTTGGAAAATAAAATAGGATTTTTAAGAGATATGATTTTTTAAAAATTTGGTATGAACGGTGCTATACGCGGGACAGCAATATATTATATAAATAATTAACAAATAAGAGTGACAACATTTTGACCATCTATGCTGGGTCTAGATATATTGTTTAAACAATTAGTGAAGAAATTTGTAAAATAAAATAGGATTTTTAAGAGATATGATTTTTTTAATATTTGGTATGAACGGTGCTATACGCGGGACAGCAATATATTATTTAAATAATTAACAAATGAGAGTGACAACATTTTGACCATCTATGCTTAGTCTAGATATATTGTTTAAATAATTAGTGAAGAAATTTGTAAAATAAAATAGGATTTTGAAGAGATATGATTTTTTTAATATTTGGTATGAACGGTGCTATCTATACGCGGGACAGCAATATATTATATAAATAATTAACAAATAAGAGTGACAACATTTTGACCCTCTATGCTCGGTCTAGATATATTGTTTAAACAATTAGTGAAGAAATTTGGAAAATAAAATAGGATTTTTAAGAGATATGATTTTTTTAATATTTGGTATGAACGGTGCTATACGCGGGACAGCAATATATTATTTAAATAATTAACAAATGAGAGTGACAACATTTTGACCATCTATGCTTAGTCTAGATATATTGTTTAAATAATTAGTGAAGAAATTTGTAAAATAAAATAGGATTTTGAAGAGATATGATTTTTTTAATATTTGGTATGAACGGTGCTATCTATACGCGGGACAGCAATATATTATATAAATAATTAACAAATAAGAGTGACAACATTTTGACCCTCTATGCTCGGTCTAGATATATTGTTTAAACAATTAGTGAAGAAATTTGGAAAATAAAATAGGATTTTTAAGAGATATGATTTTTTTAATATTTGGTATGAACGGTGCTATACGCGGGACAGCAATATATTATTTAAATAATTAACAAATGAGAGTGACAACATTTTGACCATCTATGCTTAGTCTAGATATATTGTTTAAATAATTAGTGAAGAAATTTGTAAAATAAAATAGGATTTTGAAGAGATATGATTTTTTTAATATTTGGTATGAACGGTGCTATCTATACGCGGGACAGCAATATATTATATAAATAATTAACAAATAAGAGTGACAACATTTTGACCATCTATGCTCGGTCTAGATATATTGTTTAAACAATTAGTGAAGAAATTTGGAAAATAAAATAGGATTTTTAAGAGATATGATTTTTTTAATATTTGGTATGAACGGTGCTATACGCGGGACAGCAATATATTATTTAAATAATTAACAAATGAGAGTGACAACATTTTGACCATCTATGCTTAGTCTAGATATATTGTTTAAATAATTAGTGAAGAAATTTGTAAAATAAAATAGGATTTTTAAGAGATATGATTTCTTTAATATTTGGCATGAACGGTGCTATACGCGGGACAGCAATATATTATATAAATAATTAACAAATAAGAGTGACAACATTTTGACCATCTATGCTCGGTCTAGATATATTGTTTAAACAATTAGTGAAGAAATTTGGAAAATAAAATAGGAGTTTTTAGAGATATGATTTTTTTAATATTTGGAATGAAAGGTGACATACGCGGGACGGCAATATATTGTTTAAATAAAGAACAATTAAGAGTTACAACATTCTGGTTATTTATACTCGCTCTATGTATATTGTTTAATCAATTATTGAAGAAATTTTGAAAATAAAATATGTGGCTTGGGAGTTATGAAATTTTGAAAATCTGGGGAATCTGTTCCATAATTCGTGTGATGGTGGAGGCGCCAAAATCCGTGGCTGGAAAATCCGTGGCTATCTTCACATCGGTATACATTAACCCATTAAGCGCCATTGATGCATACACGCAACTTTAATTAATTTTTGTTGATTAACTAATTAAATTACTAAATTAGTTAGTTTAATATATTATATCATTTAAACTGGCTTAAAAATGTATGAAGAAAAATGTTAATATTTTTTTATTCAAATATTTCGATTATTACTCATTTAAAAAAAAACAAATGTCAGTGTGTTTGTAACTTAACAATATTTCAGTGTTTCATACGCGTGGCGCATGAAGTAAAATTTCGAGTTTAGAAAAGCCTAATTTGGCTCGGTCGCTCCGCTTCGCTACGCGCCCGAGCCAAATTTTCAGGCTTTTCTAAACTCGAAATTTTACTTCATGCTTAGTCTGGGAGTGGAAACACTCGTGCTAAACTTCATATTGCACGTTTTTATATAAAATCGACGAATGCCTAAACATTTACAGCGTATACATTATGTATATTCAAAAGAAAAATTCACAGTATGTAATATAATAATTCATTCATAGAAATCATAAAAATTAATGCAGAATTTTACCTAAAATCAACTTTTACAGTTAACTCTATATTTGCTCGGCCGTTAATAGGTTAAACATTTATATCATATTACAATAAAAACAAATATGCATAAAGTAGACATGGATAGCAAAATTACGAAGAATTAAATGTGGAAATACATTATGTTGCTAATGCTATTTTCAAATCGAATTATGTCTTTTATCTGAGATAATTTTTATACTACTAATATAATTTAATAGTAAGAATTAATATTCAGTTATTGTAATTACTTGTAATTATCTAAATCATAAAGTAACCACATTTAAATTCAGCGCGCATTTTTGACGTAAGAGATCTCTACCCCCACTTCAAAATCTTCGATTCTGTCTATCCTTCTTACCGTATACTCGACCGCCCTTGCATATCTTCATCAAATCATCATTCGAATTAAGGTTATATCAGCTGTTGCGTCTAATAATAACGTAATTAGCATAGTGTAAAATGGGCTTGCTCTCAGCCAATCAGAGTTGTAGATTTTCGCGCGCAAAATTTAAAACGCTCCTCCTAGTTATTTGACAGATTATAGTATGCATTTTAAAACTTTAAAATATATACTATTTAATTTTAATACACTTTAAACAATTGTAGGTTCTATGCAATTATTTTAATTATATAATAACTTTATGACTATTTAAGTACACTTCTGTGCAATAAAATTAAGCACACAAAATATGTTATAGTTTAAAACGGACGTGACGAGTTTCCTGGTTGCAGAAATATGTAAATATGTCAATTTCCTTAATGTCAAAATGCTGCGTCATTTAGACAACAATTCAAAAATTCGAATTCTAACTAAAATAGAAAATGTTTTTTCTATTTCGGCTTTGTTTTATTTATTAAAAAGGTTTTTTTAAAAGGTCATAGTTTTGGTTTTTAATGAAGGTGTTAGTTTCAAGTTATGGTGTTTCCTCATTTATTGAAACTGCTGCTATACACCGTTCCATTTGTTTCTGGATCTCGCCTAGCCATGCTTTCGTGTTGTTATGTTGCAGTATCAACATTTACATTTTTTATTAATTGGCACTCCTGATTCCTTATTTTAACAGTGTTGCAATAATTTATGATATCATAAGGAATCCTCTTTTTAATTTTCAAGAGGTTTATTGTTAATCTTGCAACAATTATTTCGCCACGCAGTCGCTTCTTCGAGCATTTTATTATTAAATCAAATTAATCTAGTGTTGCAATGCTAAATAATAAAAGTGGAATGAGGGCTTAAAAATTGTTTGACATGAAAATTATCAGTATCACAAGAGGGTGGGAATAAATTTGCAATTCTACAAAAAAATACTGAGGGCCAACAGAAGAGAGAATGACCAAAATTAAGGTGGATGGATGGAGTTGATCAAAATGTGTTAACGGGAAGACCCAAGCGAGAAATACAAATGGATGACGAAATAAGTTTGCAGAGCCGAATTCATTATATTTGTTATATACAATATTATTGCTGTGTTTGTATGTACAAAAACCAAGTAGTAAATTTTGTTAATCTTAAAACTGCATATTATTATCCTTTTATATCTGAAAATTTGTAAAACAGGCAACAGTGTAAGATCACAATAGTCAGAAATTATAACCTTAAAATCGAACATCTGACAGTGACATTTAAAAACCCTGATTTAAAACACAACCAGCCCCATTTACAATACTTAAACTGTCATTTTTCCATAGCTAGGCGAGATCCAGAAACAAATGGAATATATAATAGGCAATTAATACAGACCCAAATTATACAACTAGAATATTGTGAAAAATAGTTATAAGACTTGTACTTAATTTTATAGCACAGAAGTGTACATGCAGGTTTCTCAAATATTATTGTTCTGAAAAAAACGAATTTGTTGAAAATTGATAAAAAATCTTTTACAGAAGAATTTAACTGTTACCTACCTGTTACATATCACAATTTTTCAATGTAAATATTCAGACATTTGAGGTTTTATTAAAAACATTCAATTTGAAGCCTCTAAAGAGTGTTTCCAATCCCAGAATTAACATGAAGTAAAATTTCGAGTTTAGAAAAGCCTGAAAATTTAGTTAGGTCGCGTAGCGAAGCAGAGCGACCAAACCAAATTTTCAGGCTTTTCTAAACTCACAATTTTACTTCATGCGCCACACGTATAAAACGCTGATTTGAAGTGAAGTTCAAAGTACACTGCATAGGTTGTACCATGCGATCGTAAAAATTATGATTTAGAGTGGGCAGCATTTTTTTTTGTGCGGTTGCACAGAATTTGAACGATGAAATAAATTTGAGGTTATGGTAAAGTATGTCTTAACAGTCAGTAGTGCCAATCTAATTTAAAATTCAAATCCTGCTCTAAATCATGTTTAAGGCCCAGTTGCACCAAAAACGTTGAACCCGAGTTTAAGATGACAGTTCCCATTGTTCTAATGTCACTTTGAACTGAAGTTCAGAGTTGAACCAGTTCAACATGTTTGGTGCAACTGGCCCCCTAATGATCGCACGGTATTACATGTTTATTAAATTTACAAATGTTTATATGGAAATGTGAACTTCACTATAAAAAAAAATCACTATATACAAAATAAATCACTTCACGTAATTAAAAAAAATAACATTGAAGTTGACTAAAGTTACTAGTTTACTACACTCAATCAACGAATGCCAAATAATATTACACTCGGTTAATGAATGCCTTAGCGGAGAGATAACCAGTGGCGTAGCCAGGAAGGGATTAAGGGGGGTTAGAACCCCCCTAGTCGCGGCTATCAATTTTATTTTGTGTTTTTAAAATCGCCGCATGTTTAAAATCAATGAAAAGTTCTGCACACGCGAAATTATATTATAGTTGTTTTTTATGTAGTTTTTATGTTTATGCAAATTATATTATTCAGCCTAAACTGTTTTTTCTTTCTGCGTTTCAGTTAGAAACCCCCCTCATATGTAAAAATTCTGGCTACGTCACTGGAGAAAATCATACGGCCTAATGTTTCTTTATAAGATCTACATTATCATCTACATTTGTAAGATCTATGTTGTCATATAAAATTACTAGATAATGTAGATTTCATTTAAAAAAAAAAAAAAACACTGGACCATATGACTTCCTCTTCGTTAAAGCTTTCGCCAACTAAATAATTGATTAGAGTGAGTGCAAATATATTCAAGTTGCTACTTATGTCTGAGATAAACGAATTTACCAACTGTTATTAACTGTAACAAAAGAAATTCATTTAGTCCTTCATGTTTTAATAATATCGAAGATATTCAGGGCTATTCCGTACACAAAATGTTAAATTTAACGTACATGTTATTCTTTAACATCACAGTCTAAGCACGTTTAGTACTTGATTTGTATACTTAGATTGTGAGGATAATTTCATCAAAATGTTGAACATTCAACATGTATGTTGGTACCTAATGAACGGTACTCCGGTCGGTGCATTTCGTACGATTGCAAAAATCCCAAACACGATCACGATTAACAACGGGCCCTATAACGTATACGTTAAATTTAACATTTCACGTACAAAACCGGGGGATTATCGGAAAAACCAAACAAATGTAGGGTTGTATTATATAACTAAGCGTGATTCAATGATTAATACTGAAATTATGTAAGAAATTAACCTGATGTTTTGAGTTTACGTGAAGTGATTATTACACATAAAAAGACTGCTATTGGACCTGTTCATCAAAATGTTGAACATTCAACATGTTTGGATTTGTTTGTGATGTATGTTGGTAAATAATAATAGTCGGTCTATTTCATACGATTGCAAAAATCCCAAACACGTTCACGATTGACAATCCGGTCACCAGAGAATTCTCCAACAGTTGGCAGTAAACTCCCAATTGTTGTCTCTGATGAACGGGCCTATTCATTTCTTGTATTCACTACAGCCGGATTAAGAACATCAGCAACGGATTGGCACTCGAAGAATAAGAATACTTGTTTAATTACTTGAAAATCAGCTGTAAAAAGTGGCTGAACGATCCGAATACTCCGTACATTGAATCTAATATATTCAATAACATTATTTAGCAAATCTAGTCGACGGAGCTGTATAGCCAAAGCCATTAAGTTTGCAAGATTATTTTGCAAAAATGATCTACCTTTTTGTCGAAAACTAGACGTTCTTCTTCCACGTGCAATACTCAACTAATTTTCCGTAAAACCAAGAATAAATCCCGATAAAAACTCACGCTATTGTCCTCCGTCGGTCAACATGGACTTTCCTCTCCAAAAACTTCTTGATTTCCTTGACCGTTAGCGGGCCCCAATACACGTCCTCCTCGCTGTCGTAATACGAATCAACTGGTTCCATTCTTTCCAAGAAATTAGTGCGAATTGTTAAATTATTTCAAAACAAACCTTCGCACGACGTTGACATAACGAAAATAACCGTTGAATTGAAATTTCAATCGTAACCGTCATTTACACAGCGGGCGCTTCTGCTTTTATACAATAGAGGGCGCTAATTCAAAGGAGTTATTGGGCCCGTTCATTAAATGTTCAACATTCAACATGTTTGGATTTGTTTGTGATGTATGTCAATAGCTAATGAACGGTACGCCGGTCGGTCTACTTTGTACAACTGAACTTAAGTTCAATTCAATCTGGTGCAACCGGCCCTTAGAAGTTTCAAATTGAACACTTGAAAAAACATTCTATACACATTTTTTCAAATCTCTAAACTAGAAATTTTACTTTATGCTTAGAATGCTAGTTTAATAGTTATGTTTTTAATAATAATTATCTTTGAAGTGCAATAATAAATAAATATATTAGAACAATTTTTGTGGTGCTCTCTCTCCGATTAAATGAACACTGCCTTAGTTAGTGAAATGGAGGGAATTTGTTTGAATTTGAAACTTCTAACAAGTGTTTATGATCCTTGGTTATGCATGAAGTAAAATTTCGAGTTTAAAAAAGCCTTAAAATTTTTAGGCTTTTCTAAACTCGAAATTTTACTTCATGCGCCACGCGTATTAGACACTAATTTCAAGTGAAATTCTAAATATACTACTAAAGCAGTAAAGTATATTTTGAACTTCACATTATTTTAGTGTTTTATACGATATTTTACTTTATGCTTATTCAAGGATTGTAATCACTCGTTAGAAATCTCAAATTGAACATTCCATGCACATTTTTTTAAAAATTTTCTACTAAAAAAAAATACTTTATGCTTAGAATGGTAGCTTATTAGTTATGTTTTTAATATTAATCATGTTTAAAGTGCAATAATAAATAAAGTATTTATACAATTTTTGTTGTGCCATCTGTGCGACTAAGTAGTATTAACTACAAAATGGCGCTGCGCCGCAAAATATCGAAAAACAGAGTAAATTTGTTAAATTTGAAACAGCGCATTTCTAAACTCGCAATTTTACTTCATGCGCCACGCGTATTAAACACTGATTTGAAGTGTTCTAAAGTTCTAAATATACTACTAAAGCAGTATGCTAAAGTATATTTTGAACTTCACATTACTTCAGTGTATTATACTAAATTTTACTTCATGCTCAATCAAGAATTGTAATCACTCGTTAGAAGTTTTGAACTGAAACACTTAAAAGAAACATTCCATGTACATTTTCTTCAATTTTCTAAACTAGAAATTTTACTTCATGCTTAGCATTCTAGTTTATTTTCGGGCAGTTTGAATAAAAATAAAATTCGGCTTTTCTGCGAAATAGTAGTGTTGGCAACATTAGGTGTAAATTATTGTAAATTAGTTGACAGGACCAACTTCAGTGCAATCAAATGGTAATTAAAATAGTTCTAATTTTAATAAATAATCATTAAATTAAAGTAATAGTAGTAAATATTAGCACAGGTAAGAATGAAAAATTAAATAACTTGACGTAAACGATTAGCATACATGAAATTTATCGAAAATAATAGTTTTGAGGTTATGTGTGCTTATTTCTAGATGTAACCCCTTTTCCTGCTTGTAATTATTAAATTATATGTGCAAGATAATTATTTCTTGAATTTACTTGTGTAGATTTGTACTGAAATCCATCTTTACTGTAATTACCTATCGTAATTATTTTCTATATGTATAATTTTTTCGTTTTAAAATTTTGTATTGTGCTTCTACTTGGTTATACCATTAATTGAAATATTTATATATACGAGGGGGGTCCGATATTAAAGATCTGGCCTCCTCGGACCCCTGAAGAAATTTTTAGCGGGAAAACGCTTTGCAAATCAACAGGCATTGCGAGACACTTCCGCATGCGGTTTACTCACCAGACTTGGCTCTATCCGATGACTGCTTATTTGCATCGATGGGACACGCACTTGCTGAGCAGCGCTTCACTTCTTTCAAAAATGCGCAAAAATGTCTCAATGATTGGTTTGCCTTAAACGATCAACAATTTTTTTGGCGTGGCATCCTCAAATTGGCAGAGAGATGGGAAAAATGTATAGCTAGCTGTGGGAAATAAATAATAAAATATTTTGTATCATTTTCATACATTAAATGTGTATTTTCTATTAAAAAATGGTAAATGTCTCAATCTTTATGGAGAATATGTCAAAAAATAAACAAAAGTATATAGTTTTTTGTAGAATGTATTAAATATTTTCTTAAAAACATATGTAAATTTTGGCCTATACCTTTAATATCGGACACCCTCGTATATAATACGTTAATCAATGATTATACATTTTAATTTATCAATAAAAAATCGTTTTAACTTTGGATAACAAATTTAGCTTGCCATTACCAAACACGAGGTAACTGCAGCCACGTAAAAATAAATAGTTTTATACAAAGTTGAAACGTTTTTCTTTATTAGGTTATCTGTGCTGATTTTGTTGACATGTCAACGATAAAAAGGTGATTGCATGCAAACTGGGCCCCAATAGCGAGGATCGTGGCCCTCGATTTTATTGTTGAGCGAGAGAGAGGCGGAGATGGCGGAGGGTGAGATAAAAGAAGGCTTCCTGTGTCCAGTGTGCCACACGGATATGCGATCTCCGAAGAATTTGATCGCCCATTTCGAGGAGGCTCATTCGGAAGAACAGGACGTTCTTAAATCATTAAAAGGTGAGTGTTGTAGTAATGTCTAATACCAATACCCCATATTATCCTAGCATATCAGAGATTTAAAATTAAAAGATGTTAGCCTAATGAGGCCTAAGTGCAGTGCAGAAATGCGCACTCCCTAAAGAACCAGAACCAGAGACCTAGCTTAGAAAAATCTATATAAAAAAGTATTAATAACATATTTTTGGTGCCATTTAAAGAAATGGATGACACATGGTATGAGCCTGTGTTACGAAATACGTATGGATACGCATTGTGTTTTCGAGCATTGTACACAGCACATGCATTTGAAATTTAAACTGCGTAGCGAAAAGGTTAATAACGTGGACAAAGGCCTTGCTTTTATGTTTCATATTAGTTTATAACAATATTAATAACGCTCATTTGACATTTTTTTGTGAAATAACATAAGGTATACGATTTACTTTCAGAATTATTTGGTAAAGCAAAAAACAAAATCCTGAAAATTGACGAGCGCGACTTCGAGTCTCTCCGCGTGGAAATCGCCCAGAAATACTACCTTGAAGAGGGCGTGCCGCAAGAGCCGGGACAGACTCGATCCCACCTGGAGGAGTTCAGGCGATGCAGACGGGACCGGCTGGACCACCGCACTTCCGAAACGAACAAGCTCATCATTCGGCTGGACCGTCTGCTGAGGGCGGAGGGCTCCGACAGGAAGCGTGTCGCCCAAGAGCTGGTGCCATGGCTGGACGGGTCGACGGTGACTAGGTGTCCTTCGTGCACGGCACAGTTCAACTTCGCCAGGCGGCAGCACCATTGCCGTTTGTGCGGATGCGTCATGTGCAATAACTGCTCGTTCTTTTTATCATACGATGATGCAAGTAAGAATAATGATATATATTTTGTATTTTACCTCGCAATCATTAAATTTTAAATTACAGTAGGTGGCATTTTATTTATGTGGTTGCCCAGAATGCTAATTGAATGATGAAATAAATTTGAGGTTATGGTAAACTATGTGTTAACAATCAGTGGTGCCAATCTATTTTAAAATTCAAAATTTTAAATAATAGCACGGTATACACTTTTCATTTAAAGCCCAACAGAAGTTAAAAAAATGCCTTAATCAACAATGTACCGTGCGATAGTTTAAATTATGATTTAGAGTAGGTGGCATTTTTTTTTTGTGCAATTGCTCAGAACGCTAATTGAATGATGGAATAAATTTGAGGTTATGATAAACTATGTGTTAGGAGTCAATAGTGCCAATCTAATTTAAAATGCAAAGCCTACTCTAAATTATGTTTTAAATGATCAATACCGTGCATAATAAAAATCACCTTACCTAACTTTTGCTCCTCCAATACAAAAGATATTTGTAAAAATATCGAAACAAAAACCTTCTTTATTTTACTAAGCCAAAGGAATTTTGTTTAAGTCGGTTTTGGCTTTTAGGGTGCATAATAAGGCCGATGTACACGGAGGAGAACGAAATGGTCAGGCACGACAACTCGGAAACGCTGAGAATCTGCGTACACTGCGAGCGAATGTTGGAGAACCGGCGTCAGGTGCAACTCAGCCAGAGTGTCCGCCCGCTAATCTGCAAACTCTACGACAAGCTGAAGAAAGTAAGATCGGAGATCGAGCCCAGCGTCGACTTGTACTGGAAAGTAAGTAAATTATGATAACAGAATAAAAAAAAATTCAAAAGAGGCCCACTCAAATTCGAAAGAGACTCTCTCAAATTGAAAAACATAATCCCAAATTGAAAGGAGACTCTCAAACTGAAAAGAAACCCTCTCAAATTGCAAAGATACTCTCCCAAATTGAAAAGAGACTCTCTTAAATTGAAAAGATACTTTCAGAAATTAAAAAGAGACTTTCACAAATTGAAAAGAGACTTTCACAAATTAAAAAGAGACTTTCTCAAATTAAAAAGAGTCTCTCAAATTGGAAAGAAACTCAAATTGAAAAGAGACTCAAATTGAAAAGAGACTCAAATTGAAAAGAGACTCTCAGGTTTTTATAGATATAAATTTAACACGGTAAACAATCTGGTGAATCTATGCCAATAGATGTACGATTCGATAACGTCAGGCGGCGCCATCTACCAACTCCAAGACGCCCAATCCCTAAAAACCTCCATTGCCAAACAAGCGGAGCTCCTTGATTTGATCAGCAAGAACATCGCCGCGATCCCCCCGCCCGACGATGAACAATCCGACCCCAAATCCCTCGCTCTACAAAACACAATCCGCAGGGCCACCTCCACGTACATCAAGGAGCACCTCATCACCCTCCCACCTCTCCCAACGCCAGCTGAATTGGAAAAAATCAAACGCGACCACTCCCAAAGCCAGAACGAGGAGATTAAAATGAACAGCAACGTCAGGGTTAAAACTGTCGCGATCACAACGGGATGGAGTCCGAGCCCGGCTAATGTCAGCGGCGAGGGTCGGGTTAGGTCTAAGGGTGAGGTGGATCCTCTTATTGAGCAGATTAATATAGTGAGGAATTATATCGAACAAGCGAAGCATGCTCAGAGGTAATAAATAATTTTATTTAGCAAATCAATTTTGATATTGATTTGAATTTTTTTAAATATTTAACCACGTGATCACTTAAGATGGGATTCCTAAGCGACGACTAAAACGACTGTAGTCGCGCGACTGCAGTCAGAGTCACGTGACCCTAATCGCTTGGTCGGATTCCTATGTAACGACTATTACTTCAATTTCTACGAAATCGTTGTGAATAATAGACTTCCTTTAGAGAAAAAATATTATAAGAAAAAATATTTTTACCTATGCAATTAATCAAAACATCAAATAAGAAATGAAAGACTAACCTAAGTTTATTTAATTTGAAAAAAAATAAGTTTTTATTTCATAATTTTATTCGGTTTGCCTTCATTGGACCACCAATTTGATAGAAACGACTCTAACTCTAAAATGGTAAAATAGACTCAATTAACGTTAAATGCCGCGTGGCTCTTTCGACTATACTGCTCTCTGTACCAGTACAGTCGTATGAGAGTCACAGTCGCGTCTTAGGAAAGGGCGCGGCTTGAGTCGTTTCAGTCGTCGCTTAGGAATCCCGTCCCACCTTGAAGTTGAAGATTTATTTTTAATTATAGGTTTGAGGAGGTGGCGTCTTTGAGGAGGAATTTGGGTGATTTAAAGGAGATGTACAGGCAGCAACAAAAGGAGAAAGATAGGGTTAAAAACGAAGGGTGATTTATTATATAAATAAATTTATATTATAAGGTCGTAAGCAACTATGTACACATTCCTGTTATTGCAATTATTTTTTAAGCATTTTATTATTTTTTAAAATTCAATTTTATCCTCTTTATGTTTGTACTAGTCTATCTATTTATATTATATAAAGATATTAATAAAAATACTATCCGAAATAACGCATGTTTCAAAAATTTAATACAGAAAGTCTAAAAATAATAAATAAGTGCATCATTGAAATTATTCTTTCTAATTCATGTAGAAGGCAGATGTTTGCAACCAAGGCCTTAGCCAGAAAAAAAAAATCGGGGGGATATAAAAACTTCGGATGACCTAACGGGGCAGCTTTTACATAGTAAAATTTAACATTTTGAAAATTTCGGGCTGGGGGGAGGGGTTGAACCCCCATATCGAACCCCCTGGCTACGGCCTTGTTTGCAAGTAACGTAAGTAGTGCTTTTTTGTAACTACCAATAGAGAGCATTAAATCAAATGAAACCAATCTCTCATAACCATTAAAAATGTCCCTTAAAAATTAGGATTTATCTTTCAAAATGGTCTAAGCGGAGTATATGGCATTCTACATAAATAAAATTGTCAATCTTGTATTTGCAATACTTGTGCTTAAAAATACTGGACTGATAATTAAAGCCAAATATTAAAAAAAAAAATCGAACTTTAGGTTCCTCTCGTAGGACGTCAAGGTCAACAAAAAATCCCTAACAATCGTAGCTAACCTTTCTAGATTAACAACCTTGATATACATCACACAGGGGCAGTGTATGCTGGCTTTAAAATTCAAGATTTAGATTATACTAAATCTATGGATTATTTTAATTAGCGACGCCGCTAGTGTTTGTGGTCCGAACTCAAAATTACAACCTTATTAATAAAACACGTTTGGCCGGTATTCCCGAAATTGGTCGTACGATTCGGTCATAGCAAATCTATCATTTAGATAGAAATTTAACATGTGAACTTGACAGTTGGCGAGCGACCGATCATTCGATCAATTTAGGAATACCGGCCTTGATTAGTGATTGATCACTTCACATAACACAAAAAAATAGTGATCCACTATTATCTATGGATTATTTTAATATGCAACGCTACTAGTGTTTGTGCTTCGAACTAAAAATAATAAGCAAATCATAACCATATAAGGCTAAGACTTTTTAAAGTTCACATGCGTTAATACCTTTAATATCATTAAAATTAATAACAAAAACAACTGGTTAAATTCAATTTTCTATATGCATTGAGATTGATTGAGATAATTTTACATCATTATGCATATTTTCCAATAAACTAACCTACAAATGTCAAACTGCGAATGACGTTTTGGGTTTCGGTTTGTTTACCCTCTTGTTGTCACATCGAATCCTGTTGTTAAGCAAAGAAATACAAAATACCTAAGTGAGGGTTATTATTAACAGTAACAACAAAGAGTTTTGTCACTTGTCTCAGATGTAATCGACGAGAGGTAGACGAACAATTGTTGCCATCGAAACTCACACGAAGAACACGAAATGAACCTCAAGAGTGATGATGATATGCCGAGGAAGATTATTAAGAAACTGGTGGATATTATCCGAGACGACAATGAATTGTAAGTTTTATTGATTGATAATACTGATAAACAGATTATAAATATACCCCTTGGTTAAGTGGGTTTTAATTGTTGTTTTTTTACTAATTTGGGTACGCTGAATCCGAAACCGAGGCAAGATTTTGAGATATATCTCGAAATGGGCCATTTGTGGCATTTTTGGGCCTACAGTAACTATACTTCCCGTGATTTCTGGCCAACAAGCATTGTCGTATTTTAACGACACAGATTTATACTTTTAAATCAACATAGAGAATACAATTAACTCGCTTAGTTTTTGAGCAATCTCAAAAACCGTGTGCCATGTTTTTGTTTTGTTTGGTTTTGTCACGTGTCATGTCTCTCTATCGTGCTGGTGCGTTCACATTGACTTTACCTGTGATTCTCAACTCATCATCTTGACAAGGGCTTGTTTTAAACGGTATATTTCACTGGTATATTTGCTACAAACGTATAAATGTATTACTCAAATTAGGCACTTGCGTGGTAGAACAACATTTCCCGAACGTAGGCAAGACAGTCATGAAAACGTTGGGCCGTAAATGTATCATTCGGCGCTGGCTCTCGCAGAGATAACACCATTGAAATCCCGAAGGGTCTTTGTCCGATGCACCATCTTTCTTTCAAATAAGTGTACTTAACAATTGTAATTTTCAGAACGGAATTCAGTTTCATCCCTTCGGACCCCTCGAGCGCGGACCTGAACATCTGCCCCGTGCGCTACGACCGCACTGAGCACTGCATCGCCCTCGAGACCTGGTGCGTGAAGCACGTCTTCAAGCACGCCCAGCGGGAAATCCTGCGGACCCGCCGACTAATCCACACAAACCTACAAAAACTGGACGCCAACCTAATAACAGCGCTTTTAATCAACCCGGACGTCACCACTTTCTGGAACATCCGACGAGAGTTAATTGAAAATTCTGATAGAAATTTCGAGTTTCGGCTTACACGCCTGGTTTTGAGCTGCAAGCGCAAGTCGTACGAAGCGTTCGCCTACAGGCGCTGGCTGCTTGACCGGGTCAAATTCACCGTCGAGGTTTACGAGCGGGAAATGGAAGTTTTAAAGAAAACAACCGAAGCGACCCCAAACAACTACCACGCGTGGAACCACCGGATCTGGATTTTCGAAGAAAAGCTGGTGGAGAACTTAAAAGCCGAAGAGGCGGCATTTTCAGAAAAGTGGATATACACGCACCCCTCGGAGCATTCGGGGTTCCACTACAGGCAGCACGTTCTAAAAGCGCGGCTCGAAACGGAAAACTTCGATTTAAACCCTTTATTAGATTACAACTTATTGGACAACATCGAGGAGAATTTTAAAAACTCGCACGCGCGCTTCCTCACCGCCCTAATCCACGAATTAATGCACGTCCTCCCCGTCTTACACACCACCTACCCGGGGCATGAAAGCGTCTGGTACCACCGCAAATTCGTTTTCTCCAGCATACACACGACCTTGAAACAAATTTACTCTGTTAAGAAAACCTTTACGAAACTCCCCAATATAAACATCCCCTTAGATACTAATGTTCTGTACGTGGATGATGATTGTATGAGGGCAGGTGCGGAGGGAAAGTGTTGGCGGCTGTTGGAGGCGGAGAGTTCGGTGCTTTTTAAGACTCTTTTGGAGAAGGAGAGGGTGTTTTTGGGGAGTTGCGGCGGTGGTGACAACGGGTGGTTGGATTCCGACACCGATTACGTTTACAAGTACAAAAAATGGCTGCGCTGTGTTTTAGGTTTAAGCTTTCCCTGAGATTAAATAATGTGTGTATTTATATATTTTTCAATTTGTTGTGAATAAATAATTCTTTCGTTAATTATTTTTAATCAGTGGCCTTACAAATCATCGTCAATTCACAAACTTATTTATAAGAACTGTTAGATTTATACTGGATGTCCCGGCAGAAATCTGCCAAACTTCTAGGCCTGTCCGTATTCACAGTACCGATGCAATTTGTTATCGGTGAGAAGTGACGTCATTTTACTCCAAACGGTTTGGTAAATTCTTTCCAAAATTATGTCATTTTAGTGCGATTCTCACCGATGACAAATTGCATCGGTGCTGTGAATAGGGGCACAGCAGGGTATTACTTTGGTCATTTTATGCAAAAAAAATATATCAACATAATACAAACACCTAGTGTTCCCATTACAAAAGTCGTAAATAAAATAAATATCTGCATATTGTTCATTGATAAACTTTAAAATAATCTTATTTACCAATTAGGTTAACTTACAAGTGACAGCAAATCAAATAATTGTGTAGCAATGCCGTTCAAAGCATACTCCTTACAGTTTTGAAGACTTTTCTTCAACAAGCCATAACTCACTAACCTTTCCGAGTCGGACCTATGTTAGGTTAGGCGAATTCCTCCTGGGACACTCTGTATATCAGGGGCACAACTGTACTCTGGTGGCTATCCAGAAGAAATGAAGAAGTGCGTGCCGTTCTTTACAATAAAAGTTCAGTGACTTTTGAATAGATCCAATGCAAAACATAAACATCACTTTTTTTTAGTTGTGCCAATATCAAGCAAAGCGGCGATATGTAAATCACCTTCATTAATGACGTCACACGTGGAATTCCTCGCGTGACCTCAAAAATAAAGGTAATTAAACTAACAAGGTTGTCTTAATTTAAACCGAGCCAAGCTTATATGTTTAATCACCTTGATTCCTGACGTCACGCGAGGAAGTCCTCACGTGACGTCAAAATCAAGGTAATTAAAAATACAAGGTCGGCCCGGTTTAAACTGATCCAACCTTACACAGTAATGACCTCTGCTGATGACATCCCGCGCGGAAATCCTCACGTGACTTTAAAATCAAGGTCAGTACTGTATAAGGTTGACTCAGTTTAAATTGAAACAACCTTATACAGTAATGACCTTGGTTGATGACGTCACCCGTGTAAATCATCACGTGACGTCACAAAATCAAGGTAATTTAAAAAAGGTTGTCTCGGTTTAAATTGAATCAACCTTATACGCTAATAACCTTAATTGCTAACGTCACGCGTGGAAATCCCCCACGTGATGCCAGAGAGCCAAGGTATAAAAAATAATACGAGGTTGACCTTGTTAAATCAATCGACCTTATACGCGATTTAAGATTTTTCGTGAGACGCATTAAACAATTTTCGATAAAACAATACTTTGTCTTTTACATATAGGAGATAGTAAAACAGAGTGGCGGCCAACCGGGAAAGTCAGGGGATTTTGTTCATCGGGAAAAAGTCAGGGAAATTAGGCCTTTTGAACGAAAAGTCAGGGAATTTTTAAATAAATAATAATAGTTAATATGCTAATAACACGATTGAAGAATTGACAAATTGTTACCCACTGAGCAAAAAATAAACAAATAACGTTTTATCAACATTGTAATAAAATTAAACGTTGTTTTAATGTTAATAAAACGTTACTTAAATGTGTTTGCTAAGTGGGTAGTTCTGTTTGAAGTACGAATTTGGCACATTAAATAATATTAAATAAACAAAAGAAAAATATGTTTTTGTTCTTACAGGGCCGCACTTATAAAACCCGCGGAATTCAATAAAGAATAAACCAACAACAAGATATTTAATCCACGACCAAATTTACTAACAAAAATGAGAATTTTTTAACAAGGGTCTTTTTGCAAAATGTCCGCTCAGAGAAATACGAACACTGTTTTCATCTGTGTGATTAAAGCGTAAAAATGCAAGTGGTGGAGGTGATTTGTATACCAAAATGAGCGGATATTTGTAAATAACGCATTGGTGTTGGTTGATTTTGGTTTTAATTGTATTTTACTTACTAAAAGTTAAAGAAAATAGGAGCCGGTTTTCAAATACTGTACACTAAACAGAAATGTCACTGCGAACTACGCTCGGTGCGCATGCGCTCGCTGCCAACCTAAATTTAAAGAAAATTAATTAAATCATTGAAGAGTCGTAATTCCATAATTTTATTAATTTATTTATTGTCAGGTCACTGTTTTACTGAGTCAGTGAGTCACTGATTTTATTATTTATTTTCCGTTTTGTGTCCTAATAATTTGACAGATAAATGATGAACCACTGAGCAAATCTATTTAAGTGATGTTTCATCAACATAAAAACAACGTTTAATGTTGCTACAATGTTGATATAACGTTATTTGTTGGTTTATTGCTCAGTGGGGACAGATTGCGATATTATGATTTGAATGTGTATAATATATTCCATTTGTTTCTGGATCTCGCCTAGCCATGCTTTCGTGTTGTTATGTTGCAGTATCAACATTTACATTTTTTATTAATTGGCACTCCTGATTCCTTATTTTAACAGTGTTGCAATAATTTATGATATCATAAGTAATCCTCTTTTTAATTTTCAAGAGGTTTATTGTTAATCTTGCAACAATTATTTCGCCACGCGGTCGCTTCTTCGAGCATTTTATTATTAAATCAAATTAATCTAGTGTTGCAATGCTGTGTCAATGTCAAAGTGAAGTGAAGTGGACAAAACACATGGGGAACCTTTCTTTTGAAACCATTCCTCCTTTTATTATTTCGCTTGGGGAATCTGGCTCAGAACAAACATCAGAAGATTCAGATGCAGTTTCTCTTGACTAAATAATAAAAGTGGAATGAGGCCTTAAAAATTGTTTGACATGAAAATTATCAGTATCACAAGAGGGTGGGAATAAATTTGCAATTCTACAAATAAATACTGAGGGCCAACAGAAGAGAGAATGACCAAAATTAAGGTGGATGGATGGAGTTGATCAAAATGTGTTAACGGGAAGACCCAAGCGAGAAATACAAATGGATGACGAAATAAGTTTGCAGAGCCGAATTCATTATATTTGTTATATACAATATTATTGCTGTGTTTGTATGTACAAAAACCAAGTAGTAAATTTTGTTCATCTTAAAACTGCATATTATTTATCCTTTTATATCTGAAAATTTGTAAAACAGGCAACATTGTAAGATCACAATAGTCAGAAATTATAACCTTAAAATCGAACATCTGACAGTGACATTTAAAAACCCTGATTTAAAACACAACCAGCCCCATTTACAATACTTAAACTGTCACTTTTCCATAGCTAGGCTAGATCCAGAAACAAATGGAATGGTGTATAAAAGGGTTAATTCCATTTTAACACAAATATGAACAATCGTTCAACAATAAATAATACTCATACAGTTTACCCTTTCGATTAAGTTACATAAAAACACGCGCTTTGCACAAAAAACGAACTTTTCCGTTTGGATGGAGTTTTTACGGTGTTAACGTTTGTTCCGCTTTAAAAAAACACTCGCGACGGATAGAGGCACAATTCTTTAACCGATTTGAGAATGATTTATGTTTACAAACGCGTTTTACGCGGCTTAAACTAGTGAGAACGGCGAAGATGTTGAGGTGATTACTTCGTACTTTAACAAAATGGCGACGACGACGTCATCACCACCATGGTCAAATGTACGACAAAAGCAATGTTAGTAGAGTTTATCTTATACATAATACATACATTAACATACTCTACACGTCTTGCTCCAGCCCCATAAAAAGAAGTCACATGGTGTCAGGTCTAGACTTATGATTCCACCGATATTAAATATTCCCTGTAGTATAATAATGCACATTATTTTATTTCTGTTTGCATCAGATGTATTCTACTTTGATTAAAAAACTTAGAACCTTTCTTCAATACTTTATTTTGTAACCAAATGTACATTTCGGACACGAAGTGTCCATTATCAATGGTTTGATAATAATAATCGTATTAGTATCAAACCATTGATAATGGACACTTCGTGTCCGAAATGTACATTTGGTTACAAAATAAAGTATTGAAGAAAGGTTCTAAGTATTTTTTAATCAAAGTATAATTATCTTCAAGTAACTCAATCAATCCAAATAAGATGTATTCTATTTAATACACCGATGCAATATGTCATAGGTGAGAACTCGCAATGAAATAACGTCATTTTCTGTATAATTAGCCTTGTGTGTTCTTAAAACAGTCTTGAGTATAAGTCCTGTATATATGTATTGTATAGCCCTTAAACTCTTAAAATAAACAATCCTGGACATTCCAGTTTGCTTTAATCTGTTCTAACCAAGTTTTGTATATCCGGTATGGTCTAGTGGCTAGGATACCTGGCTTTCACCCAGGAGGCTCGGGTTCGATTCCCGGTACCGGAATTTTTTTTAATGCGTGCAATTGTTTCGAATATTTTTAAATTGATTACTTCTAAACACATTTCAGCTTGGATTTTTTTGAGGTACTATAATTAGTCTGTTCAAAACTTGTTTATCATTAAAACAAAGATATACTGCAAACATATATTTACATGAATCTTCTCAGCGCTTACACAATATGTACAAGAATGTAAAAATAAAATATCACATTATTACCTCACATCAAAACAATTTCCTGATATACATCACAGTCACAAATGTTGGCTATACATATACACTAAGGTGCAAGAAAACAGGCCACCCATTTTCATTTTTTTTTTAAACTTTTTATAATAGCATCACTGGTGCAATACTGCGAATAAAAGTTTTGGTATTTTACGATAAAAGAGACTATCAGGGCGTAGAAAAAACAACACGTGGTAGTTATCAGTTAAATTATTGTAGTAATTCCTTTCTTCACTTAATACTTTTATTATATTTCGAATACTAGGTGTTTATTTTCAATATTAGTAAAATTGGCAATTATATTTATAATATATTTAGAAATGAAATAAATATATTTTTCAATTTTATTACTATTGAAAATGAACACCTAGTGTTTGAAATGTACATCTAGTATAATAATAGTATATTACGTAATGAGAGTGGTATGCAGCATATTACATATGAGCGGACATGTTGCGCACTCGCCGCGCAGCGGCGAGTGCAGTATTCCGCGAGTATGTAATTGCCATACCACTCGAGAAACGTACGATACTTTACCTACGCCCTAACAAAATAAACAATGAGCATAAAAGAACAACTTATTTATTGTAATAATTTTTAATAGTACCATGATAATGATGAAAACTAAATTACTACTTGATCAGGAATAAAGCTGTACATTTTCCAACATTCGTTGTGTTTTAAAATTCAATTTGAAGCTTTAAACGAGTGTTTTCCACTCCCAGACTAAGCATGAAGTAAAATTTCGAGTTTAGAAAAGCCCCGTGAAAATTTGTCGAGGGTCGCGCAGCGACCCGAGACAAATTTTCTGGGCTTTTCTAAACTCGAAATTTTACTTCATGCGCCACGCGTATAAAACACTGATTTCAAGTGAGGTTCAAATATACATAAAGTATCGTGACGCCTAAGTTCTTCTACAGTTTTTGTTTTTTTGTTTTGATCTCTGGTAGATTTGGGAATGAACCCACTGAGGTTGGCATATTCATTATGATTTTAAGTGTTGTAAATTTCGAAAAACCCATAGTTCTTTTTAAAGATGGGCGAAGCCAGCGGTAGGTGGCCAATGCCAATGCTAGACTTGATAGTCTGTTTTATCGTAGAATACCTATGTTCTATTCGTAGTATTGCAACAGGGATTTTATTATAAAAATAATTAAAAAATAAGTGGCCCGCTTTTAATGCACTTGAGTGTTTTACTTAAATCTCAATCATCAATCCCCCAACATCAGATGATGTTGAATCCAATCCAAATAATAAAAAACCCTCGTGAATATATCAGGATGTCCATCAATCGAACAAGGCCTCGACCAAGTCCCAATCGCGTAAATAATCCCATTCGCAGTTAAAGGCCCCCCCGAATCTCCCGAACAAACACCCGATCCTTCTTTGGTGTAAGTACAAATATGTCCGTTTTTGATTGTGTTGAATTTTGTTTCACATTTGTATTGAGGGAGCATCCGCACGGAGATCCACATGAGGTGGTTGGGCGTGGTGGCCGGGGACGAGGTGTACCCCCAGCCGGAGGCGAGGAGGATTTCGGAATAGGCGATGTCGAATTCGGGGAGTTTGGCCGGTTGGGTTTTGCCGTCGGTGAATTCAACGGGGTCGGCGAGTTTGATTAGGCCAATGTCGTTTTCTATGTTTGATGCGTAGTGGTCTTCGTGCGTTATGAACTTGGTGATTTTGTGCTCAGTTCCGCCGGAGTTTAGGTGGTTGGTGCCTGCTATCACGGTGTAGTCCTCTATGTTGTCGCTGTAATTAGATGGAAATAATCATTTAATGAATACCAACAGTTTGGTGAAACTCCTGTTTTGTTATTGTTATTGTTTTTCTTCACGAGATTTGAAAATCTGGCTTCATCAAGAGTGTAGCGCGACAAGTAGGTATCGACTAAATTCCAATGCTCCCGGCGCATTCACCATAAATGCGTGACTGCGACCCCGATTCTAGCTAACCGCAACACAAATTATTGCTACCTTAGATTGTAAAGTGTACAGTGATTTGAAAATCTGGCTTCATCAAGAGTGTAGCGCGACAAGTAGGTATCGACTAAATTCCAATACTCTCGGCGCATTCACCATAAATGCGTGCCTGCGACTCCGATTCTAGCTGACCGCAACACAAATTATTGCCACCTTAGATTGTAAAGTGTACAGTTTATTAACAATACATTAGCTGCATTATTAGTAAAAATAATAATTAGACAGTTTTATGACACCATTAATTATGTGTTATGTGTTAATTTAAACTAATATCTAAATTGATTAATATGTGTTCACGCGGTGAGCGCGATTTGCTTGCATTATTTATTAACCCATTAACGGCCGAGTAATTATAGAGTTAACTCTAAAAGTTGATTTTAGGTGAAATTCTACACTTCTTTTAATGATTTTTACGAAAGACTTGTTGTACAGTGAGAGCCAAAATGATTTGTTCATTTTTAATAGGCAATAACAAATATAACTATTTATTAATCGCTATATTACTGATAACACTTTGAAAGAGGAGACTTTGGAGATATTTTGACAGTTGTCAAAATGGTGCGTTGGAATATACAGCAACGCATATTTTGTGTTGAAAAATTTCTTAAATTAAGTTCAATTATTCAAACTCAACGTTTATTTCGTCTTCATTTTAATGTTCGTGATGTTCCGGCTCGAACTGTTATTTCGTATTGGGTAAGGAAATGGCGAAATCATGGGTCAGTTGAAGAAGAAAATGAGCCGGGAGGATTCGCTCTGCATGCAATCCTGAAAATGAGGAACGGGTGAGACAATCAACTCTGCGTAGCCCAAATCGATCAGTTATGCGGCAGCGTTAAATTTATCTGCAACAAGTATCCGAAGAATGCTGCACAAAATGAAGTTTCATCCATACAAAATAGCAGTGGTGCAGAAGTTAACTGATCGTGATAAACAAAGCCGTGTTGAGTTTTGTCAACGTTTTTTGAAATTAAGCAATGAGGAACCCGATATCGCACAACATCTTTTCATGAGCGACGAAGCACACTTTACTTTACATGGCTTGGTAAATAAACAGAATTTTCGATACTGGGCTACCGAAAACCCGTGTCAAATCTATGAAAGACCCTTACATTCCCCAAAAGTGACTGTTTGGTGTGCTGTATCATCGTCAAAAATCATCGGTCCATATTTTTTTGAAGAAAACGGCGCAACAGTCACAGTCAATTCTCAACGGTATGCACATATGCTCCAGACATTTTTTATACCGCAAATTGAAGAAGAAGAAAGAAATCACTTTTTTCAACAAGACGGTGCGACCTGTCATACTGCAAGAATAAGTATGGAGATCCGGCGACAGACATTTTCGAATAGACTCATTTCTCGAAACGGTGATTTTAATTGGCCCCCGAGATCTCCCGATATTACTGTTCCAGACTTTTTTCTTTGGGGATATTTAAAGAGTAGAGTGTTCAAGAGTAAGCCTAGAAATATAGAGGAGCTCAAAAGAAATATCCGACAAGAAATTGAAGCTATTCCACAGGATATGCTTTAACGAGTTATGGCAGATTTCGTCCGTCGTTTAGAAGAGTGTGTGGAGAAGGGTGGCGGACATTTAACACACACTATATTCAAAAAGTAAAACTCCCATTATTACTTTTTAAGCTGTCATTTATATTATTTCTGCATTTAAAATAATTCATGTGTTATTTCCTATTAAAAATGAACAAATCATTTTGGCTCTCATTGTATTACATACTGTGAATGTTTCTTTTAAATATACATAATGTATACGGTGTAAATGCAAGGCATTCGTCGATTTTGTATAAAAACGTACAATATAAAGTTTAGGGCGAGTATTTCCACTCCCAGATTAAGCATGAAGTAAAATTTCGAGTTTAGAAAAGCCCCGCGTAGAAAATTTGTCGAGGGTCGCGCAGCGACCCGAGACAAATTTTCACGGGGCTTTTCTAAACTCGAAATTTTACTTCATGCGCCACGCGTATAAAACACTGAAATATCGTAAAGTTAGAAATACACTTAAAACATTTTTTCTAATGAGTAATAATTGAGATATTTAAATAACTAAATATTTACGTTTTTCTTCATACATTTTCAAGTCAAATCAAATAATATAATACATAAAATTAATTCATTTAGTAATTTAATTAACATACAATTAATAATGTTGCGTATATGCACCAATGGCGTTTAATGGGTTAATACACAAATCTTAGGAATAAATCTCTCCATCAGCTAAGACATGTGCTTGGAAGAGATCAAGAGATTAAATATACGATTCGAGCTAATTTTAGCGTCAACAATATGTTTACAGTTTTGCTATAAATTCAACTGTTTCTCTAGAATTAGCAAACTGTGTATAATTCTTGTAGTGAGATGAAATTGTTTCTAATACCGTAGTGGTGAACGCAATAGGTCTTATGTCAAAAAATCTCAATTTTGGTTTATTGCACCATAGTGACCAGCTCTGTGATCTACACTACTTTCAACAGAGCTGGGACGAATCCTCGTGAAAAGAATTCGAATCACGAATCCGAATCACCTAATATGATTCGAATCACAAATACTCGAATAAAGGATTCGTAAGAGATAAATATGATTTGAATTAAAGATTCGAATGATGTTTTTTCGAATCACGAATACAAATCCTTCAAGAATAAATTAGATTTTATTATTTTTTCCAACCATTAACATTTTAATATGGTTAGCAGTTGTTTTAGGGAAAATATTAAAAACCTAATTATTTATAATTAACACTGATCATTGTTAATAACAGACTAAACATCTGATTCCGTGTTACTCGAATTGAAAATGTTAGTGTGTGTTTTTGAACTTTACTTGAAATCAGTGTTTTGTACGCGTGGCGCATGAAGTAAAATTTCGAGTTTAGAAAAGCCCCGTGAAAATTTGTCTCGGGTCGCTGCGCGACCCTCGACAAATTTTCTACGCGGGGCTTTTCTAAACTCGAAATTTTACTTCATGCTTAGTCTGGGAGTGGACAACACTTGTTCTTAAAAGTTTCTAATTGATGAATCAGTCTAGATTAATAAGTTTATTACTCAAAGGACCGTTTTACAAAGGCTATAACTCGAAGGACCAATTGTAGTTTTCGGAGACCGAAGGACTACAGGGAATTGAAGTTGTTTTTCGAAAAAACAACGAATATCTAAAGGTTCAAAGCGTGGATATAAAAGAAAAATGTTATATATATGATTCTTAATAAATGTCAATAGTTTAATAATAATAATAATAAGTCTTTATTGCCCAACAGGAAAATTACATCCCAATTCCAAGACAATATGTAAAATAGATTAATTACATGGCCGTATGCGTGTATACATATACAAATAAACAAAAAACGAAAAATACAGATACGTGAAAATATTATGTAAGTTATTTGCTCTTTCAAATGTGATAATAGAGATTTAATGTTGTCATAAAATATGTCGCAGGAATAAGGTAACGCATTATAAACTCTACACATAATAAGTATTGGCGATTTAAGTTTATAGTTGGTTCTACATGGTGGTATACTAAACGTAAACTTTTGTCTGCTGCAAAAAGTTGGTATGCGCAACCGCACTTTGTAAAGAAGTTCAGGGGAGTCGATTGAATTGTGTAGTAATTTATACAAGAAAATGAGTGATGTCTTTTGACGACGTAATTCAAGTGATTCAAAATTAAATGTGTTTAACAATGAATCATGATCAAATCCTCTAACCGGATATAGACCATTAAGTTTGGATATTTTTCATAATTTCTGTGTATGTTGTTACTTTTTTTTATTCAAACGTTTTTTTTTTCAGTGTTTTAGTCAATTTGAATGAAATTCAAAGACTTTTCTCTGACTTTCCCGGGTTTAGTGATATTTAGTGAATTATTTTTACGTAATTTTAAGGCATTCGTCGATTTTATAAAAGAGTTCAATTTGAAGTTTTGACCAGCGATTCCAACCCCTGGTTAAACATGAACAAAGTTTAACAGGAATGATAAACATTTGTTTATAAAGCTCAAGTATTTAACATGTGGGAAAGTACTATGATAGACATATCAATTTTTTTTTTCATTCTGACAGTTACGATACACATTTTAACACTTGTGACATATTTTAAGGTAACGAGGGTCTTTCACTCCCAGACTAAGCATGAAGTAAAATTTCGAGTTTAGAAAAGCACCGCGTAGAAAATTTGTCGAGGGTCGCGCAGCGACCCGAGACAAATTTTCACGGGGCTTTTCTAAACTCGAAATTTTACTTCATGCGCCACGCGTATAAAACACTGATTTAAAGTGAAGTTAAAAATGCACTGAAAACAACAAAATAACTTCGATTTTTTTTTAAATTTCATTTTTTCTTTCATATCCACGCTGTGAACCTTTAGATATTCGTTTTTTTTTAAACTTCAATTCCCTGTAGTCCTTCGGTCTCCAAAGACTAAAATTGGTCCTTCGAGCTGTAGCCTTTGTAAAACGATCCTTTAAGTAATAAATTTAGTAATCTAGAGTGATCCATCAATTTGAGACTTCTAAGAACGAGTGTTGTCCACCCCCAGACTAAGCATGAAGTAAAATTTCGAGTTTAGAAAAGCCCCGCGTAGAAAATTTGTCTCGGGTCGCGCAGCGACCCGAGACAAATTTTCACGGGGCTTTTCTAAACTCGAAATTTTACTTCATGTGCCACGCGTATAAAACAGTGATTTAACGAGAAATTTAAAAACACACAAAACAAATGTTTCATGTTAATCCCCACAATTAATTCGAATTATTTTTAACGATTCGAATCCTTTTGTAAGTATTTGAATCCTTTTATAAATATTCGAATCCTTTTGTAAGTATTCGAATCCTTTTAAAAATATTCGAATCCTTTTATAAAGATTCGAATCACCCGCATTTGGATTCGAATACGAATCCTCTTAATAAAATGTAACGAATCCGAATCACGAATCCAGTTTCACTAAAGTATTCGAATGCCTCTATTGAATCCTCTAAAGATTCGAATCCTGAATGATTCGAATCCTGCCCCGCTCTGACTTTCAATAGGTCTTATGTTGTTGAACCAATAAGAATTGAAAGAGTGGGGCTCTTGCAAAAATAGGGTAAAGATGGGGTACTTTTTGTCGTTTATGAAAAGTTTCGTATTTTTGACATGCGACCTGTTGCATTTACCACGACGATATACTCACCTATATTTGCAATGAGCTGCTGTTAAAATCCATTGTTCGTCAATAATCGTCCCAGCACAATAGTGCACAGACTTAATCCTGATTGACACCAAAAACGGGAATTGTCCTTCGGCTGCTTCTTTTCCAGTCACGATTCGTCCATGTAAAAGCGCTTCTTTCGGTATACCTTTAAAGTAAAGAGACTATCTCAATAATATTCTTACTTAATCTCTGAACTCAAGTTCAATCTGCTACTTTTCTTTGTTATCGAGTCACTTTGAACGACTAATACTAAGAATAATTCCAATTAAAAAATATTTGCATTCGAGTAAATAAGCATACGCTTGTTATAGTTTGCACACTTTAAACATAATATATAAAATTACATATGGGACCTGGAGAAAGAGAGATTGGTGAAGGCGGTGTGGGTAGCGTGCGTGAATGAGAGAGAGGGTAGATGGAGGAGCGAGAGAAGGGGAATGTATGATAGGGTGACTTTGTCGGAGACGAAGGTGATTTAGTGGCTGGGGAATGGGGTAAAGGTGGATGCGTGGGTGAAAGAGAAGGAGAAGGAGATGGAAGCACAGGAAAGACAGGGGTGTATAGAGAGGAGAGAATACAACGATAGGTACGGGAGGTGGCAGGTACATGGAGTAGGGAGGAAAGGGTGGTGCTGGCGAGGGCGAGGTGTGGGTCAGGAGAGAGAGGAAGGAAGGTGTGGATGGGGTAAGAGTATGGGAGGTGTGTAATGTGTGAGCGGGGGAGGGATACGTGGAGTCATTTGGCGGAGGAGTGCGAGGGGGTGAAGGAGGAATGGGTGGGAATAAGAGGGAATAGAAGAGTGACGGAATGAATGAGAGAGGATGGGGCCGGGGTTAGGACGCTGGAGAAGTTGGAGGAAGAGAGGGAAAGCAGTGGGCAGCGATTAGTGTGTAGATATAGATGTGTAGATGTAATGTTGGGAGGTCTGTAACGTGTGAGCGGGGGAGGGATACGTGGAGTCATTTGGCGGAGGAGCGCGAGGGGGTGAAGGAGGAATGGGTGGGAATAAGAGGGAATAGAAGAGTGACGGAATGAATGAGAGAGGATGGGGCCGGGTTTAGGACGCTGGAGAAGTTGGAGGAAGAGAGGGAAAGCAGTGGGCAGCGATTAGTGTGTAGATATAGATGTGTAGATGTAATGTACTCTTCTATGCCAATATGTGTATTTCTTTTTAATAAAATTACAAAAATGTTTTTCGTGTAAATTGCAAACAATGTGTCTTAGCTAATAAAACAACCTAAGACAATAAATTGTTGTTGTTAAAGTTGTTTCAATGGATATTTATTGTCTTAAGTTGTCTTATTAATTAACGAAAAACATTTTCGTAATTTTATATATTATGAATGATACTAATATTTGAAAATGTCTCGAACAAAAACTGTATAAAATAACAAAAACTGCGTATGCATAATACGTTAGTGTCCCATTTTAATAATAAAATGATAAGAACAAGCAGATGTCGTTACATCATCAAAACATTGATTTTCATTTACATTCAATTCGTCACGTATTCGCTTATCTTGTGAAGGTCAATTATTTCTGCACACATGTGATACGAGATATTCGACAACTTCCTAAGCCAAATTTTTAGGCTTTTCTAAACTCGAAATTTTACATCATGCTTAACCCATTAACGGCCGAGCAATTATAGAGATAACACTAAAAGTTGATTTTAGGTAAAATTCTGCACTTCTTTTTATGATATCTATGAATGACTTATTGTATTACATACTGTGAATTTTTCTGTTAAATACAGATAATGTATAAGCTGTAAAATTTCAGTCGATTTCATATAAAAACGTGCAGTATGAAGTTTAGAATGAGTGATTTCACTCCCAGACTAAGTATGAAGTAACATTTCGAGTTTAGAAAATCTAAAATTTGGTTTCGTCGCTTTGGCCAAACCAAATTTTCAGGCTTTTCTAAACTCGAAATTTTACTTCATGGGCCACGCGCATAAAACACTGGAATATTGTGAAGTTAGAAATACACTCACATTATTTTTTTTAAATGAGTAATAATCGAAATATTTAAAAAACAAAATATTGATATATTTCTTCATACATTTTCAATTCAGGTCAAATAATATATATCAAATTAACATCTTTAGTAATTTAATTAACAAAAAATTAATAATGTGGCGTGTATGCACCAATGGCGCTTAATGGGTTAACCAACGCTCGTTAGAAGCTTTAAATATTAAAAACATTTATCATTCTTTTATCACTTTTATTTTAATTTTTATAGTGACTATAGTCAGTCACGATTCGTCCATGAACGTAATTGAAAAGAGAAAAAAATAACCTGCTATGAAATATTTAAAAAAGCACAATTTCGTGTTGTATCTCGGTTATTAATGAAGATATCAATAATCTGTTTATCTTATTTGATTCTCCTCGAAAAAGTGCCCGAAGAACATGCAACTCTTATTTTAATAAAATAATAAATAACTAAAATATTAATAAAAATAGAAAACCTAAAATAATAAGTTTTTGACTATAATTTGAAAACAAAAGGCGAAGCCTAGACTTCTAATTTGATAATGGCAAGTTAAAGTTGTCGAAACTATGGTCACAATAAAAACCTCAGTTATACAAACAAAGTTTAAGTGTCTTATTTGTGTAAATCGGCCATTCCATAAATAAGTGCACACTTTTTGGGGGTACATCAGGGATTTTAGCGAATTTCACATATATTAAAGGTTATCAAGACATGGTGTTTGGTTGTTACTAGAGGTTAAACAAATGATTGTATCAAAAATTATAACAATATAAACTTTTAGTACACTTTTATTTTGAACTCAAAAATATCGTAAACCGTTACTGATACAAAAAAGTTATACTTGACTTTTTTATGCTTAAATGTTCAAAGTTTAAAATAATTTTTTTTCCAAAACGAAAAAACTTTATTTAGATAGAGTTTTTTTAATAAATAAAACAAATCTCACAAAATATTCAAATACTCATGTTTTAATTTTCTTGAAAAAAATATATATTATTCCCTAATCCTTCCTAAGAATATTTCCGTTTTCAAAAAGATGGGCACTTTAAAACTTTTTGAAATATGATTTTTTTACCGGAGCAAATCTCACAAAATAATCAAATACTCATGTTTTAATTTTCTTGAAAGAAATATATGTTATACCCCAATCCTTCCTAAGAATATTTCTGTTTTCAAAAAGATGGGCACTTTAAAACTTTTTGAGATATGATTTTTTTAGTCGAGCGCTGCATTGACGCGACGCGCTCACCGCGATCCGGGCTATTACACCATTGGCGGGAGCGCCTCATGTCATTGTAGCGCTCGGGTAAAAAATCATATCTCAAAGTTTTAAAGTGCCCATACTTTTGAAAACAGAAAAATTTTTAGGAAGGATCAGGGTATAACATATATTTTTTTAAGAACATTAAAACTTGAGTATTTGATTATTATTTGAGATATGTTTTATTTAGAAAAAAAATCTATATAAATAAAGTTTTTTCGTTTTGGAAAAAAATGTAATTCAAACTTTGAACATTTAAGCACAAAAAAGTACAGACTAACTTTTTTTGTATAGGTATCGGTTTACGATATTTTTGAGTTCAAAATAAAAGTGTACTAAAAGTTTATATTGTTATAACTTTTGACACAATAATTTGTTTAACCTCTAGTAACAACCAAACACCATGTCTTGATAGCCTTTATAATATATGTGAAATTCGCTAAAACCCCTGATGTACCCCCAAAAAGTGCGCACTTATTTATGGAATGGCCGAAATAATGTATAACGAAATAGAAGCCTACACAGTTACCAGTTTAATTAATTATGAGTATATTACATTTTGCCATGAACTTGCACGGACATCATGAAGCGTGTTGATTTGAATAACAATAGAAGTCATCGATAAAGCGAACACGTTTAAACAAGAATAATTCCAATTCATAACTGTTTGAATTCAAGAAAATAAGCTTCTTATAGTTTGCATACTTTAAACATAATATATAAAATTACGAAAATTCGTGTAAAATGCAAACAATACGTCTTAATTTATAAGATAACTTAAGACAATATATAGTAGTTGTTTCAATAGGTATTTATTACGTTGTCTTATTAATTAAGACGTATTAAAAACCTATATTTTAAAATAAACTTAATTTAAAAGCAAAGAAATTTATTTTATTTTTCTTCAAATTGTGCAAAGAACAGTAGAGCTGTCGTGTAATTCATTGTATAATTCAATATCTGTCGGGGTATTAGCTCGAGAAGTAGTTGTTTCAATGAATATTTGGAGACTTGCCACAATGAGACAAAAATTTTGCAGAAATTTATTCCTTCTTCAAGTAACAAATTATAAACTGTCCCACATGTGCAATCGAAGATATTATTATGATCAAATTAAATTCTATTGTCAGATATTTAAAGCGGAATCGGAAATTAAGTTTGAAAATGAGTTTCCTTATTATCAATTATAGAGCAAAGTTACTGATTATTATCGATACATGAATCAAGTATTTACGTGATTGATTAAACGTTTTATCCGCACTTGACCGATAATCACGTACTAATAAAAAAAAAACTACAATAGAATGACTATTAAAATAAAAAAAACGAATTAAAATTAATATCGACATTAATGCAAAAATTTAGTCTCGTCGAGATTTCTCCAAATATTCATTGAAACAATACTGGATGATTTAAATTAAATTTAAATTAAAACACTTGGTTTGTTTCACTTATTTATATTTTCTCCGACTAGTTTCGACCATTGGTCATCTTCAAGGAGGAATGTACAAAAAATATCTAAACAACAATATATATACAAAATCAAACTATCATAAAACATCAGGTAATAAGGGCAGTCGGTATACGAGAGTTCCAAAGCTCTTCCATATTGTTTACAATCGGTTTTCCCCGCGTTAGCGCCTACCTAATTTCCAAACCCTCGCGGAGATTTAAATATCGACCCTTATTACCCGAGTATAAGATTTTACAGTCTTTCGTGTTGAAAATGTGATTTTCTTCTATGCAATGCTGTGCGAATCCAGTTGAACACTTTTTATCTATTATTGATTTTTTATGTTCTTGTAAGCGTGTTCTAAAATTTCTTCCAGTCTGACCTATGTATATACTATCACAATCACCACACTTGATTTCATAAACACCGCACTTGTCAAGTTTATCCACCGACGATTTGTTATTAACTAGGAGTCTTTGTAGGTTTAATGGATTAGTCATTATAACATTAAATAGAAACAATTAGTCACAGCGAGTCTAAATTTTTGCAGAAAGTCGATATTAAATTTAATTCGTTTCTATATTTTGTAAATATTCTGTAAACTATTAAAACAAATTCAATTTTTCTTTATATTAGAATGAATAATAAATGAAATGAAATTATGAATATTATGATATTTTTAGTAATATATTTTTATAACGATTGTCTATAACCTGTCGGCATCTCGGTGGTTTTGAAAAACAAATTACTATGCCATACGAAACGGTAAATCTTGGAAACGTCAAATATATTTAATTATATGTCATTGGGTAGTGTCACAGTGCTGAATTTATTTACGACGTATGTTTCTAAAGTCAGAACCTACTGGGATGCCAGTGTTTATAGGCACTCGTTATAAACAGACAAGAGAAAAGTTCTGTAAAATATCTACATAATATACAATTTTCTAGCTTGACACTGTATGAACACAAAATTGTTATTCAAACATTGGAGCGTCGTACATTTAAAACGTAAAAAAGGGAATTATTTGCTGAATATTTAAAATGGATGTGTAATTTGGATACCTACCGGGTGGACATGAAAGTATTGCCTATGCATTTACTCAGGCAATATAAATGGTAGATATTTCAGTTTTTTAATATATATGTAAATTAACTATAGCTTGATTTTGACATAGTATTAAAAAGGAATACTACTTAATTTTGAGTTTAGAAAAGCCCCGTGAAAATTTATCGAGGGTCGCGCAGCGACCCGAGACAAATTTTCTGGGCTTTTCTAAACTCGAAATTTTACTTCATGCGCCACGCGTATAAAACACTATTGTAAAATGTATATATATTTTAACTTCACTTGAAATCAGTGTTTTGTACGCTTGGCGCATGAAGTAAAATTTCGAGTTTAGAAAAGCCCAGAAAATTTGTCTCGGGTCGCTGCGCGACCCTCGACAAATTTTCACGGGGCTTTTCTAAACTCGAAATTTTACTTCATGCTTAGTCTGGGAGTGGAAAACACTTGTTCGGCAGCTATAAGAGCCTTTAATGACAATACTGATTTCTTAAAGAATATAGAAAACAAACAAACTGCAGTTATTTTCATAATCTTTATGACTTTCGTTAATTGTCTCGTTGTTGATTTTTTTTTAAGAATAAATATTGTCATTAAAGGTTGTAATGGTTGTCGAACAAGTGTTTTCCACTCCCAGGCTAAGCATGAAGTAAAATTTCGAGTTTAGAAAAGCCCCGTGAAAATTTGTCGAGGATCGCGCAGCGACCCGAGACAAATTTTCTGGGCTTTTCTAAACTCGAAATGTTACTTCATGCGCAACGCGTATAAAACACTAAAATATTATTAAATATATGTATATTTTAACTTCACTTGAAATCAGTGTTTTGTACGCTTGGCGCATGAAGTAAAATTTCGAGTTTAGAAAAGCCCAGAAAATTTGTCTCGGGTCGCTGCGCGACCCGAGACAAATTTTCACGGGGCTTTTCTAAACTCGAAATTTTACTTCATGCTTAGTCTGGGAGTGGAAAACACTTGTTTGGCAGCTATAAAAGCCTTTAATGACAATACTGATATCTTAAAGAAAATGGAAAACAAACAAACTGCAGTTATTTTCATAATCTTTATGACTTTCGTTAATTGTCTCGTTGTTGATTTTTTTTTAAGAATAAATATTGTCATTAAAGGTTGTAATGGTTGTCGAACAAGTGTTTTCCACTCCCAGGCTAAGCATGAAGTAAAATTTCGAGTTTAGAAAAGCCCCGTGAAAATTTGTCGAGGGTCGCGCAGCGACCCGAGACAAATTTTCTGGGCTTTTCTAAACTCGAAATGTTACTTCATGCGCCACGCGTATAAAACACTAAAATATTATAAAATATATGTATATTTTAACTTCACTTGAAATCAGTGTTTTGTACGCTTGGCGCATGAAGTAAAATTTCAGGTTTAGAAAAGCCCAGAAAATTTGTCTTGGGTCGCTGCGCGACCCTCGACAAATTTTCACGGGGCTTTTCAAAACTCGAAATTTTACTTCATGCTTAGTCTGGGAGTGGAAAACACTTGTTTGGCAGCTATAAAAGCCTTTAATGACAATACTGATTTCTTAAAGAAAATGGAAAACGAACAAACTGCAGTTATTTTCATAATCTTTATGAGTTTCGTTAATTGTCTCGTTGTTGATTTTTTTTAAGAATAAGTATTGTCATTAAAGGTTGTAATGGTTGTCGAACAAGTGTTTTCCACTCTCAGGCTAAGCATGAAGTAAAATTTCGAGTTTAGAAAAGCCCCGTGAAAATTTGTCGAGGGTCCCGCAGCGACCCGAGACAAATTTTCTGGGCTTTTCTAAACTCGAAATTTTACTTCATGCGCCACGCGTATAAAACACTAAAATATTGTAAAATGTATGTATATTTTAACTGCACTTGAAATCAGTGTTTTATACGCTTGGCGCATGAAGTAAAATTTCGAGTTTAGAAAAGCTCAGAAAATTTGTCTCGGGTCGCTGCGCGACCCGAGACAAATTTTCACGGGGCTTTTCTAAACTCGAAATTTTACTTCATGCTTAGTCTGGGAGTGGAAAACACTCGTTTAAAGCTTCAAATTGAACTCTTTTAAAAATCAACTAATGTCAGAAAATTTACAGCTAAAATAATTAAGAAAAGATAATGTGATTTTATAAAAATAATGAGATACCATGGAATTGATACAACAATTGCGGATGTCAAAATAGCACAATATATTGCTGTTACTTAATTAACGACAAAAAACATAACGCAAACATCGTGATAACTGTGGTCTGCATAATACCACTTTATTAGGATTTGTTCTTATATGGTGTAAATTATTTTGAAAACATTTACTTTAATCAAGTGACTGCGATATCTTTGGCCATTTTGACATCCGCAATTGTTGTTTCAATTCCATGGCATGTCATTATTTTTATAAAATCACATTACTTTTTCTTAATTATTTTAATTTAATTTAATTTAATTTAATTTATTTACGGAATCTCCATTTAACAATCTATATTTTCATTTACAAGGAATAGAAATACAAATAGTAAAAACATAACATAATTGGTGCGTTAAATTTAAACATGTTACTTCAAGTCCCAAAATGGTTCAATAAATCCTTAAAATTATAAATTTATTATTGCTCAATTTTACTGTTGAATGACAAGACAAGCAATCGTTAATAAACGTAAAAAAAACATAATTAATTTACGAAATATTTCATGACATTGTATATATAAAAATATAAATAAAATGTAATATAATGTATAAACGTTTGTATCACAGAATAAATCACAGTGTCTTCGCTAAAGCAAAGTATCACAGATGGAATATCACATAACGATATATAAAGCAAACATATATGTATAGAAAAATGACAAACAGTTCTAGCAACTAGCAAAGTACAAACGGATATAATGAATTAATTCAAAGTAACAGAATAAATAATTACACATCAATAAAATAAATATCAATAAAACAAATATTATTGATTAATAGTAAAAATAAAAGTGGTCCACAGTGCGAGCCCTGAGGAACCCCAGATGTAACCGATATTGGTTTAGAAAATATGTTCCCTAAACGCACTCTCTGTGATCTGCCCAACAAATAACTTTCAATCCATCCTAACAAGTTACCACTGAAACCAATACATTGTAGTTTATGTATTAAAATGTTATAACATAAATAAAACACTGTTTATCACTTTGTTTGTATAACAATTGGTTTATTTGGTGACTATAGTTTCAATACTACACGTATCATTATCAAACCGTTAGTAACAAAAAACTACAAAGGAACATTATTTATATTTGCAAATTTTCTAATAACAGCGATAAAGAGGGGGGTGTATTTAAGGTCAAGCTGGTCGTTAATTACGGGAATTTCCCGATTAGCGCGGGCTCTGTGAATCTCTAAAGACTCCAGGAGGTCCATCTTCTCGGCAAAGTGAATAACTGAAAGTACATCCTCGCCAAAAGAATGGTTATTTTCAATCAAATGTTTGGCGAAAGATGACCTATCAATTAATCTATGCCGAAAAGAGTAAAGATGCTCACTGAGTCTGGTCTTAAAATTACGACCAGATTGACCTATATACACTCCCTTACAATCATTACAGGTTAATTTATATATTCCTGATTTGTAAATACTTGGTATCTGAGTCTTATAGTTAAAAGACTCAGATACCAAGTATTTACAAATCTTTAACGCTGTTATTAGAAAATTTGCAAATATAAATAATGTTCCTTTGTAGTTTTTTGTTACTAACGGTTTGATAATGATACGTGTAGTATCGAAACTATAGTCACCAAATAAACCAATTGTTATACAAACAAAGTGATAAACAGTGTTTTATTTATGTTCAACATTGTATAACGAAGTAGAAGCCTCTATAGTCAGTGAGTTAAAATTTTATGTTGTACCCGGTCAAATGCTTTGGAGAAGTCAGTGTAAATCGAATCTACCTGTGACCCAACCTCCAAAGCATTCGTAATGTATAATTGGTGTGATAAAAGATTCGTGGTGGTTGATCTACCCTTAAGAAAGCTGTGCTGCTCATTAATTAAATACTGATTGCACTGCCAACTTATTTATTCAGATACTAATTGATCCAGCATTTTAGGAATTGATGACTGAATCGCAACACCACGATAGTTTGCGATATTAGATCTACAACCACTTTTAAAAATTGGAACAACATAACTATGTTTCCACTCCATTGGAAATGCTCCTGAAGATATTGAGGATTGAAAGATATTATGTATAGGCTTACTCAGCATATATATACACTTTTTTAAAAAGTATGGGGGAATACCATCAGGTCTCGAACTGCAGGACTCCGGAAGCGATTTTAAAGAATTGAATATATCTTGAACTGTAAAGTTGAGCTGATTCATAGCTAGGTGCGATTTAAAATTACAATCAGGTACCGGACTACTCAACTTTTAACTTAGAGAAACGTAAAGTGATAACCGTTAACACGAATGAATTCAGAATTTTTCCCTCTACAAAAAAGGTAAATACATTTTGTTTCTAAAATAAATAGGGAAGCCAAAATTTGAACATTTCAAAATTTACATGGGATTTCCTATGTTGCGTTCGCCAAGTCAACACCCGGTATGTTTATTTACCACTTTTACCACTACACATAAAAGTGGTAAAAAAACATAGTAATAGTTTCGTTTAATTTTGATATGGAATACCACGCAGCTACGTGGAAATCTTACTTTAAAAATTTGGCCCGGCTGCTATAAAGGTTGGCCACTTATGGTTTATATGAAAGTTGTATACGAATTTATTTGTAATATTTCAAACTGAACCAGGAAAACATTAATATGAAGAAAACTTAATATGAAACAAAAGGAAATAAAAGTACGTTGCTTGTGGGTATTCTTTGTCTAAAATATATTTTTTGTATGTGTTGATAATAATAATAAACGTCTTTATTTATACAAAAAAGATACAAGGTGTAGAATGTATAGCAAAATTACATAGGCGAAGTTCAGTCGATCTGATAGTCAGATCAACTGCTCTTCCACTTAACCTATCTATAATTTAAAATACTCGGTAAATCGATACATTAGAGCCAAAGAGATCATTAAACAGTTAATAAAACAAATGACATTAGTTGGATGTTAAAGTAATGTATTTCTGAACAAATTATGACATATCTCGCGTTTAAAATTCATCAATGTGAGATTTTTAATATGAGATGGTATGCTGTTATATAATTTATAAATATTATAAGAAAAACATCTCTAAAATAAAGCCGTCTTGTGGAGCGGAGGTGAGATAATACCTCTGAATCTCACATTGATGGTATGAACATCAGACCGGAATACTATTCTATTGTAAAGATACGGGGGTTTATGAGTAACAATAATTTTATGATAAAATGTTAAACAATGCAACGTTCGGCGGTTGTTCATGTTAAGCCATTTTAATTCGATTAATTTATCAAATATGAGATCAAACTATTAATGATTTCGATAGCTAACGCCATCTAATGCTTCATAGTGGCATCGTCAGTGACACGAATGCACAAAGTGCATATACAGGTCACTGTTTCGTCCACGAGCGAGTAGAACTCTGTTTGTGAAACCAGAAAACAAATATCAAAATTGAATTTGTGTTCAGTATTCCGGCACCAGACACCCTCAGACGCGTTTCGGACTTCAAGGTCCTCTTCAGTGTGGTCCCGCGACTTTATGTGGTCCCGGGACCACACTGAAGAGGACCTTGAAGTCCGAAACGCGTCTGTGGGTATCTGGTGCCGGAATACTGAACACAAATTCAATTTTGATATTTGTTTTCTGGTTTCACAAACAGAGTTCTGCTTGCTCGTGGACGAAACAGTGACCTGTATATGCACTTTGTGCATTCGTGTCACTGACGATGCCACTATGAAGCATTAGATGGCGTTAGCTATCGAAATCATTAATAGTTTTCACATATTGGCTTGAAATAGTCAGAAATGTTCAGTATTCCTCAGCACTGGGTCTGGACCACACTGAAGAGGACCTTGAAGTCCGAAATGCGTCTGTGGGTATCTGGTGCCGGAATACTGAACACAAATTCAATTTTTATGCGATCAAACTTTCGAATACCAAAAATTAGGCGAATGCAAGAGTTTTGGACTTTCTGAATACGACGCTTCGTTACATTATCTAGGCAGACATTGTAAATTACATCGGCAAAATTGAAATGGCTTAATACAAATGTATTTTAGAGGAATCGTCATAAAATACCGCTTATGGAAATTAGTGAAGATGTACGCAGAGTGTATTAATTAATATAATTTCATTTTATAGTTCTATCAATTCAAATTTTAGCGCGTTCAACGAACCAATGGGGCAGATGTCCATTTATAACATGCAAAATCCACAATAATTATATCCCTTTACTGTATTTCACTGCAATTAAACTCACCATAAACACAAACAACAAATCCCAACAGAAAAATTAAAGCGTTTCGCATGTTTATATTATAAAAACCCGCTTGCACGCAGAACGGAGAACGCAGCACGCGCACCTCGCCCAACCCGACGAGGACGACGACGACGACTCCCAACACTAGCAGAAATTTCTATCAATAAAATTTTAGCGCGCACACCGCGTCTGTCGCTGGTCATACCACATTTGTCAGTCTGAAAACGAGCACACGGGGCACCGATTAACTCTATCTTTAGTCATAATGGTGCGCGCGATTCGTGTATTTAAATTACGCACTTTGGCACTTTAGACCCCGCACTTTTTAAATATAGTCGCGGACAAAGCGCTTTGTTGTTTCCTGCGCGAGGGGAACAACGCACCTAGGCTCAGGTGGAGGATCGTGATTTTGTTAAACTCAAACGGGTTTACTCATTTGCGTTGGAAATGAGGAAATAGTTTTAGATAACCTAACACATGCGTTTTGTTTATGTTTATGTGTGTGTGCCTGTGTGAATTTATGTTATTGCGTTTTAGATTTTGTCCTTTGTAAGGATTTCATACAGCGCGCACGCACAGTTTGTTGATTGTGAATCGTTGTGGGGTTAGTGAGGGGGAGGATTTTCATAATAATAGGGTTGGAAATGTAAAGAGGGATGCGATTGAAAGGAAGCAGGTGATTGCTTTTCTTTTGTGATGATGATATACATAAGAACCCACTGAGCAAAAAACAAACAAATAACGTTATATCAACATTGTAACAACATTAAACGTTGTATTAATGTTGATAAAACATTACTTTAAGGGATTTGTTCAGTGGGAATGCTGTAAAGTTTTTGCATTCTAATTGTTTTTAAAAATATTCAGAAAAATTGTCTCCATGTATCTAATCTTCAATGAATATTTAATACCCCCCGGCAGTTAGGGGGCTTCTAGCAATGTTGCCTTAAAGTATAGGTGTAATGAACATTAACCCATTATGCGCCATTGATGCATATACGCAACATTATTAATTTTATGGTAATTAATTAAATTACTAAATAAGTTAATTTGATATATTATATTATTTGACTTGACTTGAAAATGTATGAAGAAAAACGTATATATTTTGCTATTTAAATATCTCGATTATTAAAAACATGTTTTCATTGTATTTCTAACTTCACAATATTTTAGTGTTTTATACGCTTAGCGCATGAAGTAACATTTCGAGTTTAGAAAAGCCCCGTGAAAATTTGTCTCGGGTCGCTGCGCGACCCTCGACAAATTTTCTACGCGGGGCTTTTCTAAACTCGAAATTTTACTTCATGCTTACTCTGGGAGTGGAAATACTCGTTGTAAACTTCACATTACACGTTTTTATACAAAATCGACGAATGCCTTACATTTACAGCGTATACATTATTTTATTTAAAAGAAAAATTCACAGTATGTAATACAATAAGTCATTCGTAGAAATCATTAAGAGAAGTGTAGAATTTTACATAAAATCAACTTTTAGAGTTAATTCTATAACTGCTCGGCCGTTAATGGGTTAATGACAAATTAACATTTTTTGTGTTCAACAAACAGAACACAATTTAGAACCTTTTTCTATTGGTTGCCCTCTTTTGTCAATTGTTTTTCACTATTTCTCAAAAATATTGTTTGACAAACACAGCAATCGTTTAATAGAATTAAGAAATACTTGTAAAAATAGTGAATAAATATAATTGATAAAAGAGGAAAAGAAAGCAACTTTATTTATTTTTCAATGTGCACCGAACACAATGTTTTAGCTTTAAAAATACACACTAAATCTAAAAGAAGGCCTGAAGATTAACAGGGCCATAAAAATGGAAAAAACATACTAAACGACAACGAGGAGATTTGGAATTCCCCAATTTTGACTTTCCTTATTACCTGAAACAAAATTATGTATATATACCTAGACAATATTTTTTTCTGTACATTCCTTTGAAAATGGTCTAACAAACCGAAACTAGTCAGAATAAAGTTTTAATTTGTGAAACAATACCAAGTGTTTTTAATTTAAATAACTCTACATATTCTAATATGTTTCACCAAGTGCTAGATGAGCAATTAATTCAAGAAATTTAAAAATACATTTCAAATGTCCATAATTTCCAAAATATTTTAAGCCCAGTTGCACCAAACATGTTGAACTCGGGTTCAAGCTAAACTCAAGTTCAAGATGACAGTTCCCATTGTTCTAATGGCACTTTAAACACGGAGAATGCTAATTTCGATACAGTACAAGCTTCTTATTTTGCATTCATTCACACTCTAATTGTAAACACCATTTTAGTATGGGGTTGCAGTCCATGCAGTAATAGAGTCTTCATTTTACAAAAAAAGGCAATAAGAATACTAGCCAAATTAAGCATGAAGGAGAGTTGTAGAGGACACTTTATTCAGCTTAACATATGTACTGTCCCAGCACTATATGTCTTTGCTTGTTTTTTATGCATGTTTGATAAAAAACCATCACATCACTGTAATAAAGACCTGCATAATTACAATACCAGAAAAAAGGCTAATATACACATGCCTATACATCGACTAAGCAAAACACATAAAAGCTTCTTAATTCAAGCTGTTAGATTCTACAACCATGTGCCCTATGCTCTTAAAGACCTCTCGAGGAAAGAATTCAAGTTTAAAATTCTGAAAGTTTTAGTATCGGCTGAATTATATTGTATTGATGATTTCTTTAACACTGTGATATCTTAAAAACATCACCACAAGCTATAGACGGAAAGAAATATAAATATTTTACACTATATGTATGTGTATGTTTGTGTTCATATTTTATGTTTTTTATTGTGTCACTATTTAGTGAATACCTGTAAACTTTTTTATATTATATTGTACTTTTATCAATTTTTCATGACATATCCTAACTATATTTCTGTACACAAATTTAGGATCAATAAATTTACTTACTTTACTTACTTACTTACTTACTTACTTACTTACTTACTTACTTACTTAGTTACTTACTTACTTACTTACTTACTTACTTACTTAAACTCAAGTTCAGAGTTGAACCAGTTTAACGTGTTTGGTGCTACTGGCCCTTAATAAATCTAAAAGTGATCGGATTCGCGATTAAATAAGCTTTGATTTAAGAGTTTATTTTATAGTGAATCGATCGTTTTTGAAAATATTTTTAATTTTTCCATTAAAGATAGTTTCATTTAACTTGTTACAGTTTTTACCTTTGCACAAGCATTTATCGATTTGTGGCTTTTTGGAAATTTTAGACATTTTAAAAATAAAGATAAAACCGTGATTCATGTAAAGATGGTGGATGATAAATCATGAAAGTATAATATATAATAAAATATAAAAAAAAACGAATTAAAACTAATATCGACTTTCTGCAAAGATTTTGTCTCATTGAGACGTCTCCAAATATTCATTGAAACAACTACTTCTCGAGCTAATACCCCGACAGATATTGAATTAGACAATGACTCAAATATTTATTGTATAATTCAATATCTGTCGGGGTATTAGCTCAAGAAGTAGTTGTTTCATTGAATATTTGGAGACGTCTCAATGAGACAAAATTTTTGCAGAAAGTCGATATTAATTTTAATTCGTTTTTTTTTTATACAATGAGAGCCAAAATGATTTGTTCATTTTTAATAGGAAATAACACATGAATTATTTTAAATGCAGAAATAATATAAATGACATCTTAAAAAGTAATAATGGGAGTTTTACTTTTTGAATATAGTGTGTGTTAAATGTCCGCCACCCTTCTCCACACACTCTTCTAAACGACGGACGAAATTTGCCATAACTCGTTGAAGCATATCCTGTGGAATAGCTTCAATTTCTTGTCGGATATTTCTTTTGAGCTCCTCTATATTTCTAGGCTTACTCTTGAACACTCTACTCTTTAAATATCCCCAAAGAAAAAAGTCTGGAACAATAATATCGGGAGATCTCGGGGGCCAATTAAAATCACCGTTTCGAGAAATTAGTCTATTCGGAAATGTCTGTCGCCGGATCTCCATACTTATTCTTGCAGTATGACAGGTCGCACCGTCTTGTTGAAAAAAGTGATTTCTTTCTTCTTCTTCAATTTGCGGTATAAAAAATGTCTGGAGCATATGTGCATACCGTTGAGAATTGACTGTGACTGTTTCGCCGTTTTCTTCAAAAAAATATGGACCGATGATTTTTGACGATGATACAGCACACCAAACAGTCACTTTTGGGGAATGTAAGGGTCTTTCATAGATTTCACACGGGTTTTCGGTAGCCCAGTATCGAAAATTCTGTTTATTTACCAAGCCATGTAAAGTAAAGTGTGCTTCGTCGCTCATGAAAAGATGTTGTGCGATATCGGGTTCCTCATTGCTTAACTCCAAAAAACGTTGACAAAACTCAACACGGCTTTGTTTATCACGATCAGTTAACTTCTGCACTACTGCTATTTTGTATGGATGAAACTTCATTTTGTGCAGCATTCTTCGGGTACTTGTGTCAGATAAATTTAACGCTACCGCATGCCGCCGAACTGATCGATTTGGGCTACGCAGAATTGATTGTCTCACCTGTTCAGGAGTTCAATTTAATTTTAATTTAGATGAATTTTATTTTCCTCCATTGTATAGATTTTGGTGTTCACGACAAATATTCCTTCTCCGTATTCCAGCGGAGGAATATTTGTACGTGACCCAACAAAGGATGAAATTTCTTTGTCATTTGGGGTTCAGTGAAAGTGACTAACGGCTATTTTTGCTACGCCGATGCTGAAACCTTTTTTTGGGCCTCCTAATTAGCATTTTTGACCGCCGAAACACCACCCTTCTGAAGATGCATCGCATCCCCCATTCACTCCCCCACTCACTTGTATATTTTTTCCTTTCAAACTTGTACATTTTTTCTTACCACTTACTCTTGTAATCTTGCAACAGAAACACCTTGTAAACTTTTAACATTTGCTGTGAATGTCATAATTTTATTTCATTCCGGTGTAAAATACAAAATTCATCTTAGAATCAAGTATTTTATTTTACACCACATCTTCAAACCCCGGTTGAATCTCGAGAGCCAGGAGATTACAACAACTGGACATAACATCACCCGTTCCTCATTTTCAGAATTGCATGCAGGGCGAATCCTCCCGGCTGATTTTCTTCTCTCAACTGACCCATGATTTCGCCACTTCCTTACCCAATACGAAATAACAGTTCGAGCCGGAACATCACGAACATTAAAATGTAGACGAAATAAACGTTGAATTTGAATAATTGAACTTAATTTAAGAATTTTTTCAACACAAAATATGCGTTGCTGTATGTTCCAACGCACCATTTTGACAACTGTCAAAATATCTCCAAAGTCTCCTCTTTCAAATTGTTATCAGTAATATAGCGATTAATTAATAGTTATATTTGTTATTGCCTATTAAAAATGAACAAATCATGGTGGCTCTCACTGTATTTTGTAAATATTCTGCAAACTAGAGACAAAATCAATTTGTTTTATGTTAAATTTTCTTCAAGTATAATATATTATTATTTCGATAAAAATGATCGATAATTATATCGAATTATATTACGCGTCAGAAAATTGATTATTTTCATTATGCTGATTGTGAATGAACTTTTCGATTTCAGTTTGAATCAATGTTTTATACGCGTGGCGCATGAAGTAAAATTTCGAGTTTAGAAAAGCCCAGAAAATTTGTCTCGGGTCGCTGCGCGACCCTCGACAAATTTTCACAGGGCTTTTCTAAACTCGAAATTTTACTTCATGCTTAGTCTGGGAGTGGAACCCCTGCTTAAAAAAATCAAATGAAACACTTCAATAATAGATTTTATTATCTTAATCATTCGAAATCAAACTATCTAATGTTGGTAGATACTAACATATAATTGAAGATAACCCTTTTTATGGAAGTAACTTTATTTTTAAAGATTTGTGTCTGTTTTCATTTGAAAAATATGTTACCTTTTATTATACATATCCGGTATGGTCTAGTGGCTAGGATACCTGGCTTTCACCCAGGAGGCTCGGGTTCGATTCCCGGTACCGGAATTCTTTTATATTAATGTCTGCACGCAATGAAAAGTTTGCAACAACCTACACAAAATGCTGCTGTGACCCAGACCCTCTTAAAACATCCACACTATTTTTGCCACCCGTAATGCTGGTCTTCTATCCACTTTTTGACATAATTTTGATGGCTTCATTTAAATTAAACATTAAATTACATATTAATATTATTACTCGTATGTACTAACTTTAAGAAACGTAAATACATACCTGCAATATTTCTCAGTTTGTCCATTAAAAAAATGCAATTTACATTAGAAATACTGTGCTTAATGTTATGCGAATTGTAAGTGTTTTCTTTGAAACCAATCGTGTTGGATTTGTTTTCAAAGCCCACTTTGCTATAACAATAAAATATATTTTGTACAAGAAATCTCCGCTCATTAAAATTTCATTCTTGGGCATTCTTCAGAGACTGTGTGGATGTTTTCATCGGGTCCTCTGTAGCCCACATATATATTGACCGCAAATTAAAATCTAATGCTTGGTCTGTGCTAATGCTTGTCTAAGTATATCGATTATTCCTATTACTTATTATAAAATAAAATTTCCGAAATTTGTCTTCTCCTGGCATCTCTTGGTATTTTATTGTAACATAAACATATTTTCCCTTATCATCTCAAAGGAATCTGCAAACAATAAAATCATCGCCATCTATTTTCCAGAACCGCAATCTTAACAGCGATCAGCTGATTGCGGGCAAATTCTTGTTTAGAAAGACGTAACCTAAAAATAAAAGTCATTTCAATGCTCTTTTAATTTAATTGACGACGAATGCGGAGGAACATTTCTGCAAATATTTCCATGTGAATAAATAAATAAGTGTGAAAATGGCGGATTTTACGCCGAATTCTGAACTTATGGAAGCGCTGACCTCAATGGGGGTTGAAAGATTGATAGCTGAACAGGTACGATTATTTAATACCATCACAAGTGTTATTCTAACATAAAATACAGGGCGTAGTCCTGTTTAAAAGAAGAAGACAGAACTTACTCATGTCGGTTTGCACTGTATTTTAAGTGCTACTTTAATTTGAGGAATTTGTGAAAAATCTCATGAAATCATAATGTTCATTCTTCGGAGATCTAAGGCGATTTAAAGCAAACTCAATCATAGGGTTTTACATGTTAACATGCACAATACGGGCACCTTTCTGTTCTCAGACCTGAGAACTTGAAGGCGCTCAGTTGTGCATGTTGATAGCTGAACAGGTACGATTATTTAATACCATCACAAGTGTTATTCTAACATAAAATACAGGCGTAGTCCTGTTTAAAAGAAGAAGACAGAACTTACTCATGTCGGTTTGCACTGTATTTTAAGTGCTACTTTAATTTGAGGAATTTGTAAAAAATCTCATGAAATCATAACGTTCATTCTTCGGAGATTTAAGGCGATTTAAAGCAAACTCAATCATAGGATTTTACATGTTAACATGCACAATATAGGCACCTTTCTGTTCTCGGACCTGAGAACTTGAAGGCGCTCAGTTGTGCATGTTAACATAGAAAACCTTATGATTCAACTTGCTGCCCATTTTATTTCCCGTTCCAGGTCTCGTTTCCATTTTTATTGTGAACCAGCCTTTACTAAACTTAATGGGCTCTTTAACACGTTGATCGCCACCTTTATAAAAAGAAAAATATTTCCCTAGGCCGCTGCTTAAGCTTTTGTTTCAATTATACAAATATTAATTATAACAATAATTAAGCAAACATTTAAAAGGACATAAATGTTTTTAAACGTTCAGGCAGCGGTGGTTCGCAGCCTAACTTCAGGGTAGGCCAGAGACCCAAGGTAATATGTATCCGTTATTGAAAGGTGACTTTGTTGTGCAATTCCTTGTATTGATAAAGCGCGATCCCAACCTCAAATTTTGTGTGCCTTGGTGCTGGGGCCTACCCTGAAGTTAGGCTGCAAGCTGTAGCTGAATAGTTCGACTGTTATACTAATTAAAACCATTGTCGATGTCAGGAACGAAGTCACCTTGAAATTCGACACGTCGACAATGACAATGTCGACGTAACATTGTTGACGCCGCCATTCCCTGGTTAAGGGTAAATAATTTAATTGCAGATTTATAAATGTCTGAATTGTCGACTTGCTTCTATGCTCAGAATTTCAAGTAACATAATTGAAACTACTTATAGAGAAATATCTCACAAATAACAAATCTGGAAAATAATCTAAAACTTTATCCATCACATTATTGTTTTTTAATTTGTTTATAGTCATAATTTTTTAGGCTCTGTATAAAACGGGCAACAACTCCTTAGATGCCGCTTTATCCTACGTGTTCGACGGCGAAGAAAACATTATCGAGCCGAGCAGAAGGTGCAAAATGGTGTTTATCGTGAATCAAGCATTGGGGATGAGCATCGGGAAAACGTCTGCTCAAGTCGCGCACGCCTGTCTAGGCCTTTACAGAATACTAGTGAATTCCGCGTCCGATTACAGGGTATTGTTGACTTCTTGGCAGGAATGCGGGTAATTATCTTCAATCGATGCAAGCGTAACTTGAGTTGCCTACATCTCAGTGTCAGTTTTGACAAGGCATAACCTCTAAAATATAAGTGTTAATATTCAGACCAATTCTGGAAGCTAAATGTTATGCCAGGGTTTCTAAGACATTTAACATTTAGTGATTATCGTTTAGTATTTAATGTTTAAGGAAATTATTCTGTTCATACGAGAATTAAGGTTTAGGAATGTTAGGTTATGTGTGTGCGCCTCGACGTTGCTAACTTTTTCATCACAAATTTGTGAAAATACTGTTTCACTAGTAATTCTTACAATTAACAGAGAATAAATTTAAAATTATCGTTAATAATTTCCAATTCCTGCTTTTTACCATTAACAGTTCTCCTGAATTGTTAGAATCACTATACTATTTAAAACATGATTTAGAGTAGGCCTTGAATTTTAAATTAGTTTGGCACTACTGACTGTTAACACATAGTTTACCATAACCTCAAATTTATTACATCACTCAAATAGCATTCTGGGCAACCGCACGAAAAAAATGCTGCTTATCCTAAATTAACATTTAAACAATCGCATGGTATAATAGAGGAAAGTGTCAGGGCAAGGAAAGTAGAAAGTAGCGAACTCTTAAACACTAAACGGTAATTCCTAAAATCAAGTATGTTCTACTCCGCTTAAACACTAAACCTTGAACGCGCTTTAAACATTAAACATCTTATTAGCCCATTAATCATTATTAATCAAACCGATTCTGTAAGCAAAATGTTAAATTTAACGTATGCTATTCTTAACCTCACATTGTAAATATACGTAACGAATAGTAAATTTACTTAGAAGGTGAAATTAACAGCGACGGCTCGCAGCCTAACTTCAGGGTCGGTTACAACGCCAAGGCACACAAAACTTGAGGTTGAGATCACGCTTTATAAATACAAGGAATTGCACAACAAAGTCACCTTTCAATAACGGATTCATATTACCTTGGGTCTCTGGCCCACCTTGAAGGTAGGCTGCGAGCCGCCGCTGGAAATTAAAGATTGTACGTTAAATTTAACAATTCGCTTGCAGAATCGACCCGATGTTTGTTAAAAGAGCATTTTTCACATTCTGTAGTGTTTGTTTAATTTGATGTTATTTCATGTCGTGAGAGAGAAGACAATCGTCCTGAAAGGTGATGACGACGTGCACTTGAGGGGTTTGGAGAAGAGTTGCGACGAGGCCAGACTGCCGAATTACACGGTGCAGGACGCCGGACTCACCGAAGTGCCCAGCGGCTCGTGGACCGTCCTCTCGGTGTTCGGGTACGAAGACGACATCGATAAAGTCACCGGGAACCTCAGCTTGTTGAAATGAAAGAATCGTGTTTACAGTTTTATAGGTTAGGTACGTTGTTACGACAAATAACGTGTATACAAATGCTAGTTTAATAAACTACAGTATGTTTGAAACAGTGTTGCTACCTTGCGATCATTTATAACATGATTTAGGGTAGGCTTTGAATTTTAAATTAGATTGGCACTACTGACTGTTAACACATAGTTTACCATAACCTTAAATTTAATTCATCATTTAATAAGCATTAGGGGCAACCGCACGGAAAAAATGCCGACTATTCTAAATCATAATTTAAATGATCGCACTGTATGTGTTTACAGTTTTATAGGTTATAGGTATGTTACAACGACGAATAATGTGTATACAAATGTTTATTTACTAAACTGTAGTATGTTTGAAACATCGTTGCTAAGTGTTTACAGTTTTATATTTTAGGTGTGCGTGTGTTTGAAACAGTGCTGCCAAATTTTTCTTCAACGTAAGCGTAACTTTTCTTCGTAATTCCTAATTAATTAAAGATAATTCTTCAACTCGTAAAATGTAGAAGTGTTAACAATTTGTCTTTAATTTAGGTACTGAAAATGTAATTGTTTCCCTAAGTGAATTGCTTAAACAAAACAAACTCGAAATTTTACTTCATGCGCCACCGGCATAAAAGACTGATTTCCATTTAAGCTCAAAATACACTACTTACGTTTGATCGGAAGTTTTACAAACGTAGGTAGGTGTATTTTGAGCTTAAATGGAAATCAGTCTTTTATGCCGGTGGCGCATGAAGTAAAATTTCGAGTTTAGAAAAGCCTAATTTGGATTGGTCGCTCCGCTGCGCTACGCGACCAATCCAAATTCTCAGGCTTTTCTAAACTCGAAATTTTACTTCATGCTTAACCTGGGATTGGAAATGCTCGTTAGAAGCTTTAAATTAAACGCTTTTATAAATACAATTAATATTTAACAAGTTACAATTTATTCAACAAGATACGTAAACAGAGTTGATTGAAAAACTATTTGAGATATTTAACTTTTCTTTGAAAAATTTTGAAATTGCGTTAACTCTGTGTAAGTTCTGTGAATTTTATGACTCAAATAATCTGTTATTTTTGATTTTTTGTAAAAACTTGTGTAAAGAAATTTCAAGTAAGATAAAGAATTCACTTTTGTCTAAACTTATTGAATTCTATGATCATTAGGCACCTACCGATTTTTAATTTTCCTTAAATCAACTAAAAAGTAATTTTATTTAATAAATCGTTTGTCCTTTTATGATTTAAAGTGTCGGACTTTTCCTAAAAATGTTTGATTTGATTTCTTACTTTCAAATCTTCATATTTTTTCAAGCGAGTAATAATATTGAAACTAGTGTTTTCCACTCTCAGATTAAGCATGAAGTAAATATTTCGAGTTTAGAAGAGCCTGAAAATTTTGATTCGTCGTGTAGCGAAGCGGAGCGAACAATCCAAATTTTCAGGCTTTTCTAAACTCCAAATATTTACTTCATGCGCCAGGCGTACTAAACACCGTTTTAGCGCGAAGTTTTAAGAACACCACTTTTATCTTAACAATAACACAACATTCTTCAAAATGTAAAAATATTGTTAATTTTTTCATTGTTCATTATTTATGGATACAAAATTTTATTGCAAATGAATTTCTTCAATTCAAAGAAATTTCTTTAAATCGAAGCAGCGGCTCGCAGCCTAACTTCAGGGTAGCCCAGAGACCCAAGGTTATTGAAAGGTGACTTTGTCGTGCAATTCCTTGTATTTATAAAGCGTGATCCCAACCTCAAATTTTGTGTTCCTTGGCTCTATGGCCGACCCTGAAGTTAGGCTGCGAACCGTCGCTGCAACATTGCTTTGAAAATAACTGACAGTTGACAGCACTTTTATAAAAATAATAATAAATAATCTTTGCTGTGGCTGGTCAACAGAGCTGCTTTGCTAAAGCCATTAATTGTGCAAGAAGAAGAAGAAATAATATTTATTTAGAAAAACTTTAATAATAATAATCTTTATTTACAAATACTTTAATAATAATAATCTTTATTTACAAACATTTTAATAATAATAATCATTATTTACAAACACTGCTATAAAATACAATTTTATCGTTAATTATTTCATGGTTTTCGTTTTGTTTTAGGTTGGCAAACCACTGGAAACTTCTCCTTCTTAATTTGTCTTCTCGCTTAATGGACTTCATCTGTCAAAAACTGACAATAACGAAGGGCTCTATTCCATAAATTAATCGTACGAAATCTGTCATTTGGATGGGGATTTAACGGAAAGTTGGCGGGCGAGGGATCGTGTGATCAATTTCAGGAATAAGGCCCGTGAAAATAGTTACACCGTTACCACTTTTCGAAAGAAATTTTAATGTTGCCAACTGTGTCAGTCGACTTAGAACACTCTACGATTTCATTTTGATTACTGTTTTGTTCGCATATAACGTTCTGTTAATATTTATATTATTTTAAATAAAAATATTAGTTGCTACAAAAACAACATTTTTGTTGGAAATAATTGTGCATGTGGAAGCTGGTTCTAGTTCTTTGGGGAGTGCGCATTTCTGCACTGCACTTAGGCCTCATTAGGCCCGTTGTGCTTCCTCCCGTCGATTACCCAGCCTCAGCTTAGACAGCCTAATTGGTTTAGGTAGTCTAGCAAAGCCGAGGTGGGTAGATCCCTTATGTAGGCCATTGTAAGCCATCTTTACCCAGTAAGGAGCCTCTGGTTGACGAGAGTGCCAAGCAATCGCTGAGAATGTGTCCGGCAGTCTCGTCTTCCATGTTACCCCCTCAGCAGGATGGAGAGAAAATAATTGTGCATGTGAACGCTATCAAAATACTAATTTTGCGGGAAGTCCGATATGGTCCAGGTAAACCAATGAATGCAAACAATCGATAATGATTGTATAATCTAATTTAAAACTGTAACAAATTAAATAATTGAATACTAATTTTGCAGATTAGGTTAGGTCAACAACTCGGCAGTTTTGCACAATCTAGCTTTCAATAAAGGCAAATTTTTATTATAAAAATGTATTCGAACAAACACATCACGAAAAAATACAACGTATTTTCCGAAGTCCTCTTCTCAGTTTCCGTCACTAACTTATGTTGTAAGTTAGTGACGGAAAATGAGAAGAGGACTTCGGAAAATACGTTGTATTTTTCCGTGATGTGTTTGTTCGAATACATTTTTATGTGTGCATGTGATCCAGATATTAGATTTACAGTTAAGGTTACTATAGTGGAATTTTTCAAATTACGCACTCTCATGCGTAGAACGAGTGCCGTTTGTGTATTTCCGCTGCTCAAAAAATGAGCAAGTGTGGTACATTTACGGCCCAAGATTTTCAGGACTGTCTTGCCTACGTTCGGGAAATGCTGTTCATTGCAAGTGGCTAATTTGGGTAATACATATGAGGAACCGACTTTTACAAGGCTTGAATTCAACAACTCTGCACTTTTGCACAATCTACGCTTTCAATAAATTCAATTTGTTTTTCTTAGAAAAATGTATTTAAACAAACACTTCACAGAAAAATTACTCATCTGAAGCCGACGTATTACCCCAAGTCGACTTTTCAGTTTCCGTCACCAACTTGCACACCTTCCGCCTCACCTCCATCTGTTCTCGCGGCGGAAAATGCTCGGCTATGGCCGCCATCCGATTGAAGAATCTCCTGACGGGCGTTTTTACTCGGGCATCTTCTGAGAGTTTCTCCGAAATGAGCTTTTGTTGCCATTCGATCTTACCCAGTATGTCCAAAACTTTTTCCATCATTTCCGGCTGCTCGTCTTCTTCCGACTCAATTTCTGTTTTTATAAAGTGCTTTTCAAAAGTTGAGTCTCGCATATCTTTAGAGTTGTTTACCGAAATTGGTATTTGTCGATTGAGGTGGTGCTTCCTTGTTTTCATTTTACTGTAAATCGTATGTTCAGAGTTAATTAAATAAAATTCACAATTTATTATTATTAAATGTTCTTGTATCTTTTCATGTTAATGTATAACAAAATATACTAAACAAAGATAATTATTATAATAATCTTTATTAAGCATATTTTGCTATACAATAACATAGAAAGATAGAAGAAACGAAAAAGCTTAAAATACTGTTAATTCATATGTGTCACCAACATTTCTAATTCGTCACTACTGCAATAGATGACGCTCGCGCAGCGTAGCAAACTCAAGCGTGTTACCAACTTAATTCCTAATTCGTCATTAAAGTAGATGGTGCTAACCCAAGGCGGTAAATTCAAATGTGTTGCCAACATATTTTCTAAATTGTTATTATGAAAATAGATACCGCTCGGAAAACGCGGTAAATATAAATACCAACTTGAAAGCTAACTCACTACTGTAGTAATAGACGGCGCTCAAGAAACGCAGTTAACTCAAATATATTGTCCCTATACAGGGTGCGCCGTTAGAATCCGGACAAAAACTGTTATATGCAAAAAGTTGTTTATTTAGGCAAATATACATAGATATTAAATTTTGTTGTTATATCTTATTTATAGGATCCTTGCTGAGAACTTTTATTCAATATAGCCTCTATCACCTGCTCAATTCATGGACATGAGTTCTACCTCGATAGCGGCCCAGAGGAAGTTATCATTAGGGTACCTAGACTTGTTGGTTTGTCTCTCAACTACGCCCCACACGTAGTAGTCTAGAGGGTTCAGGTTCAGTTCTTCACAGTTGCAACAATTAATTCTATATTATAAAAACCAGGTATATAGAATTAATTGTTGCAATTGAGAAAAACTATACATAGGACAAATCCAAAGGTCATTAGCAATTACATTTAGAGAACACAATTACCATATTAAGAACATTAACCCGGAAAAATTAGCAATTGCACATCATACCATAACTACCAGCCACAAGTTTTCCAAAAACAATATATAATTATTAAAACATTCAACCAATAAAAAATTAAATATGTTGGAAGCTATACAAATGAAGAAATACGAAAATAATTTGCTAATTTCGATTTAACTCCCCTGAATAATCCCTTATTAGAGCTAATACCGACAAACAACTCCGAAAAACACAAGTGTTAAAACTCACCCACGCTTTTTCCCATAATCCCTTTAGGTATAAGTATCCCGCACCCTTTGGTATTTACTCAGTAAACTACTGATAATGAGCACGTAGTGTTCGAAATGTACATTTAGTGAAAATAAATTTTTTTAGTGGAGAAAGTGTTACTGTTTTATTAAGTGTAGAGTAATTGTACTCAGTACTCGAGTACATTTTACCTGTACTCCGAACAGCTCTGATTGCCGACTCAATTTCTAATTAATGCTAGGATGTACAGTTCTATTCAATAAAAAGCATACAGCTACAGAACCCAATTTCAACAATGCGATTTTTTCCTTTTTTTAACTATATCAGTATGTTAAGTTAGGTTAGAACTAGGGATGGGCGGCATCAACAATGTTATTATCGACATGTGGAATATCACGTCGACTATTTGTAGAACATTATTGACCTCGACAATTGTTTTTGTAAGTATAACATTCAAATTATTCAGCATAATGCGATGTGGTATTAGCAAAATGTTTTGAAGTTTACAGAGTATCTAAAACACTCAAAAATATCCACAACCACAACGTATGCAATATAACAACATAACCTATTAATAGTATTGTTGATGTTGTCAACTTTGTTGACGTTCTCGACGTGTTGTCACGTCGACACCCATTCCTGGTAAGAACTCTTAAATTTGGTGGTGTATCAGTCGTTACCATAGCAATGACTTAAATTATAATTCACATTTACGATGTAAAATAGTAAGTATACGCTGTTTAATTCAATAGAAAGAATTGTACATTCTGATTGTTAACTGATTTTTTTTTTATTAAAACTTACTCATTCATAAACGACATGGCCTCGGTATATTGCCAACTGGACAACTTGGATTGCTGCAGGGGGGTTGTGGAGTCCATTATCTTCTTTGCCCTGTACATGTTTCTCAGTACTCTCCATCGCGCTTTACAAGCTGTAACTAAGTTGATTGATTGAGTTACGTGAAGTCAAATTAGATTGACGAATAAAGGTCTAATAACCTTTCTTCGCACGTTTATTTGAATTACCAAATGTACATACATTTTGGACATAAACTGACCATTATCAATATATTAACAATCTGAGTGGTAATCCATTTATAATGGTCACTTTGTGTCCAAAATGTATGTACATTTGGTAGTTCAAATAAATGTGTGAAGAAAGGTTATTAGTGCTTTATTCGTCAAAGCTGTAACTGATAATAGGTATGTTCGTTACATGAACTAATGCAGTAATTTTTACACTTTTTGCATTGAATCTTTTCGTAATGTCAACCAGCATGTAAAGTTACACGAACTTGAACTGTCACGTAACAAACTTGAACTCAATTCAACTTAGTGCAGTCTCAGTGCCATCTCATACATTAAGTTCAGAGATGTATGAGATGGCACATTTTAGCCAAAAACTGCACTTAACACATTTGTGCGAGCCATCGATATACATTTCTTTTAGTGCAATTGATAGTAATAAAACTCACCTGATATGCCGATTTCCTTGCTTATTGCTTCCCAGCACAGCAATCTCTCCTTCATGTATTTATATTTTCTATGATCGGGGTCGTACATTAACGGTCTCTGCTTTATCATTTCGATTAACAGAAAGTCCTTGTCTTTATCGAAATTCATTTCTAAATTATAATCACACCTGTATTTATTACTAACTGATGTTTTCATCTAAAATAATACACCGTAATAATCATAAACCCCATTCATTTTCATTCATTGCTAGTCTGAATTTTAAACTTTTGTCGATTCGTTTGTATACAAACAAATGTGCAACCTAACCGCACTTAATAATCAAACGATTTGAATACATCACAATCTAATTTCTAATTTGTATTATATTGTGAAATTTCTCTGTAAATGGGCTGTAGTCTGATGGGCAATAAACTATTATTATTATTAATACAATCAATTATTTAAAATCAAACCATCTGGAAAAAGATAAGGAATGTACATTTATTGCTCAACAGATTATTATTCCATTTTTGGAGGTTTTTTCTATAGGTTTCTAAATAAATAATAATCTTTATTTGGCATCGTTTGCTATATACAATAACATAGGAATAATTAATTTAAAAAGATCTATATACAAAACCTTCACAAATAAAATAATAACAATCTATTGAACAAAAAATTGACATCCCTTACCTTTTTGCAAGGACGATCGAGTATATGACCACTATTATGTACATAAGGATCGCTGGATTAGAACGCGATTGAATGGAAGTGCAGTCTCCCGTCTAATGACGTCCATATTAACGCACAGGTAACATAATTGTTACGTCACAGGACCGGAACTATTTTGGCAGGGTAAGGTGGCTACTGAAAATTAGAGAAACTGTGGTAAAGCATACCTTGTACATACATGTCACTCGACGTCCCTTGACCTTTTTCTAGATGGTTTCATTGGACTTGTTTATCAGACAACAGTTGGTAGTTTACTGCCAACTGTTGGAGAATTCTCTGATGACTGGATTGTTAATAGTGAACGTGTTTGAGATTTTTGCAATAGTACAAAACAGACACACTGGAATACCGTTCATTAGATACCAACATACATCACAAACAAATTCAAACATGTTGAATATTGAACATTTTGATGAACGGGCCCATTGCTTTGACATAAATCAGCTGGATTTAAAATGCAGTGTTGCCAGATTTGTTAAATTTTCTTCAAAACGTGAGTAAAATTTCTTCATAATTCTTCAATTCGTGAAATTTGTAAGAGTTCGCGTTTTGTCTTTAGATTAGATACTGCATATGTTATCATAACCATAAGCACATTGCTTGCACAAAATAAGCGTTCGTGAAATTAATTACCGTGAGATAAAACGTAAGTAGCATATTTTGAACTTCACTTGAAATAAGCGTTTTATACGCGTGGCGCATGAAGTAAAACTTCGAGTTTAGAAAAGCCTGAAAATTAGGGTAGGTCGCGTAGCGCTCCGAGCTACGCGACCAAACCAAATTTTCAGGCTTTTCTAAACTCGAAATTTTACTTCATGCTTAGTCTGGGAGTGGTAACACTCGTTAGAAGCTTTAAATTTAACGATTTTATAAAAACAAAGAATATTTACAAATTGACAAGTTAATCACCAGGATACGTAAGCTAAACAAAAATCTAGTTGAGATATTTAGCTTTTCTTTGAAGAATGTTAAACTGATTGAATTCTGTGTAGATTCAGTACATTTCAGGACCGTTCCCACTGAACAAACACATTTAAGTAATGTTTCATCAACATTAAAATAACGTTTAATGTTGCTAGAATGTTGATATAACGTTATTTGTTTGTTTTTTGCTCAGTGGGATTATCTTTCCTGAATAACAACGCGTGAATGACGCTGCGTGTGGACGGAACGCGAAATAGAGAAAGAGACACGGAACGCGCAATAGAGAAAGAGAGACGGAAAACGCGTCTGGTGCACGTACAACGGAAAGCCGCGTTCATCCGCGGTGTTGCCAGAGGAACTACGCACAATGAACAAACTGCAACCGCACAATTTCGATATATTTTAGTAAAGATCAGAGCAAAAAATAACGAGTGTTGATTATACTCACATTCTTCGCCAGGAATTTAATTGAAAATATAAAGTATTCTCTGTTTATCGAGTGACTGTATTTTTCATTTGTCAACACTGGTGGTAATCACGGAGGCCGAGAGACGCGTTTCGTGCGCGTTAGTGACGCGAATAATCCCAATACGGCGTGACGCCGCCATCGTGTTCTAGAAATTGCTAGACGAATGTTCAATACATTCTCTGTTAAAATCGTTTCAGTTGTAACATTATACAATTCAGTCTTGCTTAATAAACATTGTTTAAATCAGGTTCGGTGATTATCGGTAAGTGTGAATAACGCGATATGTAATTGTTATCTAACCTTATCTATAATGTACAGGGTGCGAGTAAAGTATCCCACTGAGCATAAAACAAACAAATAACGTTATATCAACATTGTAACAACATTCAGCGTTGTATCATACGTTCAATAAAAAAAATCATCTAGAGTGCTGTGATTTTATCTTTTTTTATGAATCATTCCGAGCGGTTCTGTAAATTCTTCCCAAAATGACGTCATTTTAGTGAAACTTCTCACCGATGACAAATTGCATCGGCACTGTGATTACAGGCCCTGGTGTTTCCCACTTTTGGATTGAGACAAATTGTTTGTGATTCAGGCGTAGCTAAATTCGCATTTTTGTTGGAAGTTTTCAGTAACAATCTAGTGATTTACTGTCATCAGAAAGTGAATAAAGTTGAAACAGTCGAACGTGGCAAAATACTGTCAAAACTATGAGTTGATGACAAAATCACTGATTTGGCAACCCTGGTTGAGTGACGGATAGAAGAATTAGGTTATGTTCGATGATAGACTGTATAATTTGGTTAGGTTTGGGGACATTTTTGGAGTTAGATATAGTTAGGTTAGAAAATTATTTTAAGTCAATTTATATTTTTAGTAGGTGTTAATTGTAATGTTTTGTTATTATTTTGTAGATAAAAACATCAGAAATAAAATCGCTAAATAATCCATGTACGCAGGAGTAATCACTGCAGAGCATCACCTAGAAATGTCTCAACTCAGTAGGGACAAACACGTGTTGCTGATCGAATTGGTGAAAAACAATCCGGCAATTTACAATCCTAATTGCAAGTTGTACACGAACCGAGACTACAAACTAAAATGCTGGGAAAAAATATCCCTGAAAGTGGGAGTAACAGGTCAGTTTCTGCGTATATTGTGTATGTTCGTATGTGAAAATGCGTATCCATTTGTGTGAACAGTTGCGGTATGCAAGAAGCGATGGAAGAGCCTACGAGACCAGTACTTTAAAAAGCAGAGGGATGTCAAAAACGGCTCGCAACCGGCGGCCCTTAATAATTGGCTATTGGGACAGATGATGGCGTTCTTATCCGAGTAAGTTTACCAACTGTTAGGAATGTAGAGTTAGATTAGGTGATCGTTTCTCGATTCATCCAATCCAACTCTGTAAACAAATACCTAGCCTAACTCTACTGGAGTCTACTTAGGTTAGATGACTAACCGTCTGAGTTTGGTGTAAGAATACACCAGCAGAGCATGTCCCGCTTGTCGTAAAAGGCGACTAAAGGGCTGAAGTTCGTGCCTGCATACCTGTACCTCATAGAAACACCCTCCCCGGCCGTTGTGTCGTGGCTAAGAGGTTGCACCTGGTTCCTAACGGCGCCGAATACGCTGTATTACGTGCTCTTGGGGCATACCAGATATGCCCCAAGGTTGAAGGGGGTCTTGGCTTAACCGCCCGCGTCGAGAGGAGACAACCTCACATAAACCCCATGGTCACGGTGGAACCCCACAGAGGCAACAGTTTGTAAGCTAGGTTAGGTGATAAATTAGCTTATGGGAGAGTTTAGGTAACAGTCTGTGGAGTGAGATAACATTTCTAAATTTATTAATTACAGTAAAACTCTTCTAAGCAAACAGCAACACGACCAGTCGCCACAGATTTCAACACTCCAACCCGACAGCGACACCGAAGACTCACTACATGAAAAACTAGACCCTCTAGAAGACCAATCTTCCGAACCGAACGAAACGGAGTGCGGAGAAGAAGGCGAGATTACCAATTGGTCATCGGTGAAGCGATCGGGGGAATCGATGGATGAAGATGAAGACGAAGACGAAAACTACCACAGATCACGGGAAAAGAGAAAAAGGGAGTATCCAGTGGATGGAGAGTTCGGCGATGGAGGGCGAGTGAAGAGGAAAATGGATTACGGGACTTTTTTGAGTATACTCAGTAAGATCGAGACGCAGAGGGCGCTCATGTTGCAGAAGCTGGTGGAAAACGCGCGGGCGAGGACTCCCATGAAGATGTTTTTTGATTCGATGGCGGTCGTAGTGGAGAATTTCCCGAAGAGTGCGCAGGCTGATATCAGGCAGAAAATATGTGATTTGATAACCGAGACACAGATTACGATCGAGAATAAGTCTGTCGATGCTTCTTCTTCGAATGATTGATTTTATTAAATTGTATTATATTTATGTAAATAAATAATTATTTTTATAAGAAAGAACTTTATCGTTATTTGAACATTTTAAAAACAGCCTTATTAATAGAATTGTCGTTAATATCATTGGGCCGTAATGTATAGTTAGAAAGAAAAAATTTCAGAGGCTGACATGACAACTCTTAAAAAAATAGTTTTATCAAATTTTTAAACAATCTCGCTCAGATCATAAAACAACATTCAAATAATCGACAAGAGACCGTTATTTTCGATTTGCGTAAGTTTTCCCCTGGCGGGGGCATCATCCTTTGGATGACCACAGCGTTGATTTCCCAATTTTTTCTGGATATACGGCGTCGCAAGTGTTCTTCATTTAGTGCTTCCCATCCGTTATTATATGTATATAAACAACCTTTGTTTGGCATCAAAAATTAACATACAATGCAGTGTACAAAATGAACAAAAATATATATAAAACCAACCAATAAACAAAAATTAACAAAAAGAGAAAAAAAAAATGGTTTTCCTTCAAAAATTAAACAAAATTTGCTTGCTTTTAAAGTGCCTACGTCCCCTCTTTACTTATTTATTTATTACATTTTGCTGGTAGTTACGCTGGCCTGCTTCTAATTATATTCTTACACACCTTGACACCCATTCCTCTTTTATCCAGCGCCGCCTTCCAACTTCTTTCTTTCATATTACTCACACCTTCCCAACTGACTTTCTTGCAATCTCTTACCCAATGCTGCCACACATCCTTCTGCTCTCCACAAAACACACATTTCATATACTCCTCCCCCATCCAACTCTTCATTCTTCTCTCCTCATTTCCACATCTGAATCTTGCTAGTGGCACTTGATCCTCCCTCTTGCATTCCACACTGAGGTATCGAGGCAGCCGACCGTGCACTTGCAAGTACTTGTACCTCGGGATAAAAGTACTGCTGTTTATTAATCCTTGCCGCTGTTGTAATTCGACCTCTAGCAACCTTTCCGATACCTCAATGTGCACATTTTCTCCTCTTTCAAACTTCATCTCAATCGCTCTATTTATCCACCCCGCTCATTCATATAACTTTCTTTTTTCGTCCATCCATTTTGCTCCCGAGTTTCTCATTTTCCATTCTTTATCGCTTGCTTTCTATACGTCTTTCACCAACCTATCGCTATCCATGCTTACAATCTTTCGTTCATATTTGACTAGCCTCCTTGCGGCCCACCAACCTACTGTCATTCTATCTACCTCCTGCAATATTATATACCCTGGCGTTGATCTCTCCAACCCTAGTATTTGTTTCAAATATTGCAGATGTACTCGTTCAACCTCCTTTTCCACGCTTACACCACATACTTCTGCACCATACAATAAAATTGATTGTAGACACGCATCCCACCACGCCAGTTGCATGCACACGTTTCCTTTTAACATACCGTCCCACGTACTCCATATTCGTTCCATTGCCACTCTCGCTTTCTTGCATACATACTCTATATGTTGGTTCTTGGTGCCATTAGCAGCAAAAACATAACCCAAGTACTTAAATTCTTTCACACATTCAATCTCTTCACCCAATCAATCCCTCGGCCTTACCTCTACCACCCTCATTTTTACATATCATCCATTTAGTTTTGCTAACGTTCACTTTCAATTTCCTTCGTTCAAAATACCTTTCTAGCCTATCATTTATCTCATTCAACTCATTTTTTATTTTCGCTACCACAACCACATCATCGGCACATGCAAGGCTCCACACTTTCATTTTACCCACTACTATTCCTCCCGCCTGTCCTTTTCGCAATACTTCCTCCATACTCTTTTTTGCCATTATTTTTTTCTTATCTTCAAAGTTCTTCAGCTTTACTATAATAGGTATTTTCTTTCCAACTACTTTGTTGCCGATTCTAACTGCCTTAATTATCGCAACTGGCACTTGCACCGATCTTGAAAATTTGCAACAGCCGTTCCCACCTCGTCTTCATCATCCAACCCGGTAATAATAACATTGCTCCTCCTTTTTTCTTTTTCTCTAGCCACGTAGCTACGCTTAAGATCGGCAATCCTTTTCACCAATTCGCTTTTTTCTCCTCTCATTTTCCATTTCTTCCATTCCTCCCGCGTCTCCTTCTTGTCCGTTCCTTTTTTTTTTGTTTATCTTTTCGAACAGGCTGCCGCAACTGTTTGTTCGCTGTCTATTTTCCATCTCCGCACTACGCTCCGGACCGTCCTCGAGTACGTTCGTCCCAGACCCAGTCGACTCCATATGATTCTATAAGTTCACATATATAGTTGACCGACCCACTCGATGGGAGGGCGCATATGTCGGAATTTTAAATTTCCCGCAATTTCTAACGTGGGCTTGTTTTCATTCAACAGCTGTCAGATCCGTCGGATCTGAAAGCACAAAAATGCTGATAAGACGAAATCGTCTCGAGATGAGCGTTAATATATATATAATTACAACCGTAAGTATGTAAAATATTTTTAAATTTTAACCTATTGTGTATTATTTTTAATAAGTGTACAGTCAAACAAATTTAAAACCAGGGTGTTACTACATTATTTCTCTTTATTTCTTCCTAGTACATGTGGATGATCTTCAAGTATACTAAATATCCATGGTCGTGGATATTTTCATCATACTGAACTAGGAGCATTTTTTCATGGAGTAGATCCCCGTTATTGTTGGATTAAGCAATTCTTAATCTTTGGGGATGGGCGTTAACATTAATAATTAAAACCGTAAGTTTATGTAATATTTTAAGTTTTTAAGCCATTGTCTATTCTTTTAATTAAATCTGCAGTCAAACACATTTAAAACCAGTGTGTCTACATTATTTCTCTTTATTTCTTCCTAGCATTCGTGAATGATCTTCAAGTACTATGCATGAAACAACCACGGACGTGGAGATTTTCTTCACACTGGGCTAGGAGCATACTTCCATGGAGAATGTTCCCGTTGCTGTTGGATCAAGCAATTCTGAAATTTCATCTAGTCACAAAGTACGATCCCAGTACATAATATAATGTCTTAAATTTAATTACACGGTTTGTTTATTGCATTTCACTATTGATAAAATGAGATTCACTATATCCCAAATATCTTTCACCTTGTCAAATATAAGTCAAAAGATTTCCCGATTTATGAAATAAGTTTCACTATATACCAAATACTTCCATTTAATATTTTTGCTGAACATTTTTGCAGTAACAATAACTTTCTTCTGGAAATATTTTATTTGTATTTATACATACAAGGAGTTTTCTTTTAAGTATACGTATTTCAAATTCAACCTATTTTCTGTAAATCTTTAGATATTCCTTGCTTTTTTTAAAGTTCAATTTGAAGCTTTAAATGAGTGTTTTCCACTCCCAGACTAAGCATGAAGTAAAATTTCGAGTTTAGAAAAGCCCCGTGAAAATTTGTCGAGGGTCGCGCAGCGACCCGAGACAAATTTTCTGGGCTTTTCTAAACTCGAAATTTAACTTCATGCGCCACGCGTATAAAACACAGATTTCAAGTGAAATTAGAATATACATAAATTTTACAATATTTCAGTGTTTTATACGCGTGGCGCATGAAGTAAAATTTCGAGTTTAGAAAAGCCCAGAAAATTTGTCTCGGGTCGCTGCGCGACCCTCGACAAATTTTCACGGGGCTTTTCTAAACTCGAAATTTTACTTCATGCTTAGTCTTGGAGTAGAAAACACTCGTTTAAAGCTTTATATTGAACTCTTTTGAAAAACAACGAATGTCGGAAAATTTACAGCTTATACATATGTTTACCTTAAAGAAAAATTCACTGTATGGAACACTACTTACGCCAACATCCTTATCCGGATAAGGAGACCTCTTATTTCATTTGTAAGATGCATTTTTTGACAAACTGCAGACATTTTGTTGAAAAGTGAAATGTAATTAGGTTTTGACATGTAGCGAAATATATTTGTAATAACTTTTTAAATATACATTTAACATGTTCATTAGGTCTTTGGTATTTTTCGCATCGCACGGTAATTTAATACCGTGCGATGTTCCCCGCACCGCACCCACCATTCAATGTTATGACCCCCTGCACCGCACACCCCGCTTAGCAAGAGCTCTCCGCGTCCAATGACGTCATTTGTGATTGCAGCGCCGTCTCATCGAGTGGGTCGGTTAACTAAAATCATGATACGTGGAGCCCCCTATGAGTTATCAATCTAATTTAATCTATGGTTCGTCCGGCTCGTCCGTTCCGTCTGCACACAGCACACGCGCCCCTCTCTAAGCCTGCTGCACCGCTCGCGCTTCAGCCGCGCGCACCACTCTGCCGATTTGCACCTCTCTTGCAACACGCGTACTGCCGCTTTACCAAGGGTTTTTCACACTCCCTTGACCACTTTATAAGTTCTATACAACCCTGCTTAATCCTCAATGGTCACTTATATTGTAGATATGCACCCACGAAATATAATCTTCTTTGAACACTAATTTTTGGTATCATACACTCTCACTCACTCGTAATAGTGTTAGTCATAGATTAATTAGATCGACGACTCCTAGAGGGCCTCACGATTCGTAATTTTAGTTTGGTGCATCACCCGCTGTGAGGGCGCTGCATTCGAAAACGTCATCTAGCGCGGGGTGCGGGCGGTATATTGCGTACGTGTTGCGGGGGGTATTGAAATGGTAGGAGGGAGGTGCGGTACGGGCAGCACCACGCGGCGTTTGAATTGCCACGCGATGCTAGAAATTATAAATGCATAATTAAAGTATGAAATGTATATTGCAAATATTCAATATATGTAATGTTTATAACTAATTACAAATTAATTAACCACATATCCTCTCTACAAATACTCTTCTTCAACAACTTATACTAAAGATTATATACACATTACAGGATTAAAAGATAAATTGTTATAAATAAAATCCAAAATTAAATATAGAAAAAACGTAAATCAAATCTAGAGAAAAATTGTGAAATACCTTTTTGTTGTTAAATGGGTAGAGGAGAAGTATGAGGGTCACAATAGATCATAGTGAAGATCTCTTGTTCAACCCACTCACTTTAATATTACAGTACATAATAGTAACAAAATAAATCAATGCAAAACATTATTAACCCAATATAATATACACTTAACATCCGAGGAAACAATGGCATACTTAGGGCTCACAACATTGCAACATCGTGTCATGGAATTAGATATATCTGTTTTCTTTACAAAATTTTAAACTGGAAAATCAATTCAAATCATATACGACCGTAACATTTCTCCAGTTTTATGTGCTTCAGATGCACACTCAAGACGCTTCTTGATAGAAGCGTTTTGAGCATGCAATTTTCTGGCAACCCGTTGAATGTCTTGGGCATACGAATGTAACACCTTTGCTTGAGGGGAAAGCTTTCTTTTTCTTGTCACATTTACTTTAAGACATTCCTTTTTGCTCCGGGAACGTACTTTGTGACAAAATGAATTATTTTGGAGCGAAACTTTGCTGGAGCCAGATGTATTGGAAAGGTGACAGCTAGTGCTGGAACTCGCCACTGGCTGAATGTTAGAATGTTCCATAACATGGGTTCCAATACAATCATTCTCCCTCGGCTGATCCACTTGTGAAAATCTGCATTGCAGATCATCTATAGCAGAATCGTCCAGTTCACCCACATTAGACCAATCCGTGAGTGCTATAAACAAATAATATACTAAGATATATGTATTTATGTATTTTTTTTAAATTAAAATTTATTGAACTCAAATAGATTCGTTTACAGATAATTATCACAATTTCAAATCACATTTTTTGGTATCTTATTTACAAGATTGTAGTATCAAATAGTCAAAATTTTGAGTAAAAACAAGTACTGTTTCATGTTTTCCATTTCCATTAAAAAAATGTATTAATTTAACTTACCAATCGGTTCACTGAGAAATAATGTAGGGACACTCCTCAGTTTTAAATTAGTCTTGCTGGTCTGACATTTTGTGCTCTCAGCAAAGTGCTTGTCGCAAACAAAATATCTTTGCAGCACTTCTTTCTTCAATTTTTGATTCAGGTCCTCCCGGCCTACGGCTTCTAGCCACTTCTCGTAGACCTATACAAAAAATGAAGACTTAGATGTTGTCATTTAAGATTCTTATTGTTTTGTTTAAAGAAAATTTAGTAAAGTAAATAGAATAAAATCTGTATATATTTATGTTTGAATTAATCTTATGCAAAGCTTAATTAGTATTATTGTAAACATTTCTTAGCATTCTTATTATACCTAATAATTATATTAACCAAATATAATTAACAATAATTTAAATAAAATTGCTTTGGAAATTATTGAAGATTAAATATTTTGAAGAAATTGTTAACCAAGAAATTATTTCAACTGCCCAACAATGTGTAAATATTATTATTATAACCAATTTATTTTAGTTTTAAGTTTTAGTGAGATAACCAATTTGTCATATGAGCTGCAGATAATCCCTAAATGTAACACTTATTGTATATTTTTTTTAAATACAAGTACAAGCTAAAGTTTGAAAAAGTGTTATTTATAACTGTTGATTTTTAGTCAACGTGAGTTAATTGATTTATCAATCTACTGTAGAAATCATCAATTCATATATAATATATGAAATATTCGAAGTTGCTTGCAATATTTGCTATAGAAATCAAATCAGACAATATGAATTAATTTTACAAAGTTATTTTAATAAAGGGAATTACTAGTTAACTAAGTTTTGAAAGTTTATTTTGATCACTGAATTTAAACTGGTTTAAAATAACAGGTACACTTTAATAATAAAGTAAATTTACATATTTAAATGAAATGATATAACAAATTAAGGCTTACCCCATTTTTCCGAGTAAATCTATGCATACGAATATTTTTTTCGCAATTGTTGCAAGACTTCGCACAATAACGGGTCATAATTATAAATTTATCGCACTGTCTTGATTGAACGAATACAAAACAGAATTTAACTTAAAACTAGAAATTTCCAATACTTACGGTTTTGTTTATTTTTCTCCAGATAATTTCGTCTAATCAGCATTCTTGTGCCCACTTGGGCCATCAGATGTTGATTGACATATGTTCCCCACTTCCCGAAAACTACGAAATTGCGGGAAATTTGAAATTTCGACATTAACGCCCTCGAAGCGGGTGATGCACCGAACTAAATTTATGAAATTACGAAATTATATGGAGGTGACGGGGCCTGGTGTTAGTTTTAAGTAACCCTATTTTGCCAAGACCATTGAGGTTATATAAAATGATTGTGCCAATATTTACTGTTTGTTTTGAGTTATTTAAAGTAATCAAACCGTGTTTCATTAGTGAATGTGGAAACATTGCATTTTCATGTGTTCCAACCAGGGTTACCAAATTAGTGTTTTTGTCCACGAAGCGGAGCGACCAAACCAAATTTTCAGGCTTTTCTAAACTCGAAATTTTACTTCATGCGCCATGCGCTAAAAACACTGATTTAAATTGAACTTCGAAATATACTGATTAATGATTTAAGCCCAGTTGAACCGTAAAATTTGAACTTGAGTTTAAGCTGAACTCGAGTTCAATATGACAGTTCTCATTGTTCTAATGTCACTTTAAACTATAGTTCAGAGCTGAACCAGTTCAACGTGGTTGATGCAACTAGCCCTTATAAGCATTATAATTTAATTATATTACTTCTAAACAAGTTTCCTATAGCTATTGAGGTTATGTACACCGTGAATCTCTTGCCGTAAACTAGGGCTACCGTGCAATTAAATTATTAGTTTTAAGCTGACAATAGTAATCTACAAGCGTGTTTTATTAATACGAAAATCTTAATATTATCCCTACAACCGTGTTAAAGCTAACGTCGATTAATAAAGTCGATTTTTTTAAAGGGATTTGCGTTAAAACAAGATAAATTCAAATTCAAAACTATTTGAATTCGAGAAAATAAGCTTACGCTTCTTATAGTTTGCACACTTTAAACATAATATATAAAATTACGAAAAAATTATTCGTGAAAATGCAAACAATGTCTTAATTAATAAGACAACTTAAGACGATAAATATCCATTGAAACAACTACTTCCCGTGCAAATACACCTCCGGATATGATTTTAAATATTTCATCGTATAATTCAATATCCGGAGGTGTATTTGCACGGGAAGTAGTTGTTTCAATGGATATTTATCGTCTTAAGTTGTCTTATTAATTAAGACATTGTTTGCATTTTCACGAATAGTTTTTTCGTAATTTTATATATTAGGATTTGCGTTAAATGAAATTTGCAGTTTCGACTCGTTTTCATAATTAATCCGTTTTGTTCATTGCAGCGTGTCGGAGAATTTGTTTATACAAACGGCGTAATAAAAACCGGCTTTATTCCATACAATTTTCTAAATCTATACATTTTCTTTTCTATTCTTTTCCAACCAATTCGACTTGTTTACTGTCTAAAATCTTCTCGGCTTGACTTATGTAACCATCGGCTACTGTCAACAACTGTTGTTCTATCGTCCTCACTAAATCTACAGAGACGCCCTCTTTCTTCTTTATGTTTTTTATCTGCTTGTTTTGCACGTCTTTTATGTTGTCTTTACACTTGTTGAACAGCGTTTTCGCATTTTTCGCCAAATTTTCACGATGTTCTTTTGTAACCCTAAAATCGAAACAAATTTAAAATAATATAATAATCAGCCCAATTCCGTACACGAAATGTTAAACTTATCGTTCATGTTATTCCTTAACATCACAGTCTAAGCGCGTTTAGTACTTGATATGTATACTTGGATTGTAAAGGTAATTAATAACGTATACGTTAAATTTAACATTTCGCATACGGAATCTTTATTTAAGGGAAGCCGAATACATAAATATGAACATACAGAATAACAACATATAAATAAATAATTCAATACTGAAATCAGAACAATAAAAACTTGGTACTAATAATCAGGGAGAATATTAGGCAGCGACGGCTCGCAGCCTAACTTTAGGGTCGACCACAGGGCCAAGGCACACAAAATTTGAGGTTGGGATCGCGCTTTATAAATACAAGGAATTGCACAACAAAGTCACCTTTCAATAACGGATACATATTACCTTGGGTCTCTGGCCTACCCCGAAGTTAGGCTGCTTACTGTCTGATTTTTATTGCACTATCATTTTCTTGTAACTTACTTTGGTACTGGAACGTAGAGTGTCGTTCCTTCTTGTTGTGGATTCAAATTCATGCCGGAAGCTTGTATGACCTTTAATGCAGCCGGAATAGCTTGCGGAAACACCGACATGTTTATAACAATAGTTTTTGGGTTCTTCCTAATTATCTGAGCTAGTTCTTGTAACGTGTGGTCCGTTCCGTCCACATTCACAACAATCGACTCAATCGAGCCTAAAATTAAGTTGATAAAACTAAAATCGACTTAATTAAAGATAAAATATTATTATAAAAACTAATTACCTGTTGTTATAACAATAACAATAGAAATAAGTTATTAAAAACATAAAAGATTTTTAAGTAAGTTACATTTGTTATAAATTACACACCTGTTGTGGATCGAAGAGATAAATGTTTAGCAAAATCATCCTTTAACATATCAACTGCTTTCTGTAGGTGAGTCTTGTATGATTCAACGTTTATAAGTTCGTTCATCTGATTCTCATTAATTTGTACTTTATTTTTACCTAAAATGAATACATATTTTATGTATGTACAATGTTCGCTTGAATCGGTTAGATTAGTCTTCTTCTACACTAGCCAGTATAATTTCACTTTCAATAAAGTTGAAGACACCCGTTAAGTTAGTTTGTCTGTGTTAATGTCATTTTGATATGTCTCTATTCATTATGATCGATCTTATTAGTTATTTAAGGTTTGGTTAATGAAGGGAAAATTATAAGGACCATTGGATGGGCACACACGATAGCGATTGGCTTGAAGACCTGCCATAACCCAGCGAAGACGGCTTGAATCAACACTTGCTGGCATCAGGCAGGATTTAATCCAGCCTCATGCTGGATTAAATCCTGTCTTCAAGCCGTGATCAGAGCAATTTAATACGCATTAATGCGATCGATCATGATAAGGATTGCATTAAAGACAGGATTTAATCCAGCATCACGCTGAATTAAATCCTACCTGATGCCAGCAATTGTAATGAAAAGTTAGAAAGACACGACTAGATTAAAGAGAAGCACGATTGTGTGTGCCCACCCATTATTTACATTTCAAAATCGAAATACTTTAACACGTTAACTGCCACGGTAGAAACTGGTGAAGGCGCTGTGGGGCTGCACTACTTTTTCATGCCTTAGAACCAAATTTACTGCAATCATATATAACTCGCACGGCACTAGAGCCTAGAGTACTTGCGATTTAATGCGTTAAAAGCTCTTAAAAAGAAATATCAAATAAATAACTTTAAGGTCACAACGGATCAATTTTGTAGAAAAGATAAAAGTGGACTGTATTAATAAGCGTGCAGGACCAAACAATAATTCAAACAACAAATACATTGTACTTTATTTATATACCTTTCTCTTTCTTCTTATCTTTTCCTTTAGCATAATTCCTAACAAATTCTATACAAGGCAGGTTTTTCTGTTGTACAACTTTTAGGTTAGAGCTGCTACAAATTTCATTTCCTCGCATGAAATGAGAGAAATGTCTAACCGAGTTTACGTTATTCGAGAGAAGAACTTTTGCGAAATTAAATACATGCCTTGAACACAGCATTTTCGGTATAATAAGGTTCCAGAATTGGTATTTTTATCACAAAAATATCTTTCTCAAATCAAAACAACAACGTAATATATGCAACTTAATCAACGCGAAGATCACGTCATTGATGTGGATAAGAAAAGATAAGCAAACACATAGACTAAGTTTTGTTGGCATTAAAGGTTATTTTATAGATATGTACGAGAAAAGATAAGCAAGCACATAGACTAAGCATTTATTGCCATTATTGGTTAAATTTCATAGGTATGGATTGTAAAATATCTTTCTCAAATCAAAACAACAACGTAATATATGTAACTTAATCAACGCGAAGATCACGTCATTGATGTGGATAAGAAAAGATAAGCAAACACATAGACTAAGTTTTGTTGGCATTAAAGGTTATTTTATAGATATGTATGAGAAAAGATAAGCAAGCACATAGACTAAGCATTTATTGCCATTATTGGTTAAATTTCATAGGTATGGATTGTAAAAGATTACCAGCCGCATAGAATAGAAATGTGTTACCATTAACGGTTAATTATCACTCCAAATGGATATGTAATTTAAAGATGTGCAAGTCCATTGAGTGTATAATATAAGGATGATACGTACAGTGAAGAAAAAGTAGCCAAAGTGCCCAACTTAGGGGTGAGGTAGGTGAGGATCCATGTAAATCCATGTGTAAAACTTATCAACGAATAAACGGATGTGCTATATTCACCAATGTTTAATACTTTATAGCCATAGAAACATTGTAAATTTGTCAAACTTCAAAATGACACTAAATATGTCGAAACTTGAATCGTAGAATCATTAAAATAAAGTGGTAGAAAACATTAAAACACGTCTCAGTATTGATTAATTAAAAATACAAGGTCGACTCGGTTTAAACTGAGACAACCTTGTACAGTAATGACCTTGGTTGATGACGTCACGGTTGATAATCCTTACGTGACGTCAAAATCAAGGTAATTATTGTGTAATGTTGACTCGGTTCAAACTGAGTCAACCTCATACAGTAATTACCTTGATTTTGATGCCAGGTGAGGAATTCTACACGTGACATCTTCAACTAAGGTTCTTACTATACAAGATTGTCTTTATTTAAGCCAAGCCGACCTTATATTTTTAATAACCTTGATTTTGTCCTTTTACCGTTGCGTATTTATAAAAGTGTTCAAAGACTAATCATGAAGTAAAATTTGGGGTTTAGAAAAGTCTTAAAATTTGGTTTGGTCTCGTAGCGCTCCACTCTTTCATCGACTCAGATATACAGGTGCAGTTTTAACTGCCTGCTGGACCGCGTTCTTTGGTTGAATCCGCTCAAAAGTTGCATTTACACGTACACTATTGCGTCAACAAGGTCATTTAATCGTGGACGCAAAAGTGTACGTGTAAAGGGTCTTATTCTATCTTCGATTTTCCGGTTTGTCCTACGTACATTTCAGGCCAGTATTTGCAAGTTAGTAAGAAGACACCACTTTGCTGAGTTTTTACAGTTTTGTCTTTGTTGTTTTTAATGATATTACAGCCTTTATTCTGGACTAAGAGCTTTTATTTAATTAGTATGTCTTTTGTAAGGCTTACCAGGATAACAACTCTATAGACAGCCTCGTGGGATATCCTGTAATAACTTTGAAACTTATCCGGATACATTTCTAGCTCTCTCACGTCATAAACTTGCCTTTTTTCGATTTTCCAACCACAAAAGATGAACCTAAACCTTCACAGGTTGTCCAAATGTAATAAAATTAAGAGGTCTAAAACGTCCTTGTTTCTTTCGTTGTCTGAAATAATTTTGACAAATATCATATGATATGTAAAAGTGGTTTTCGCGATAACCGCGATAACCTGCTTGCATTGGGCTCGCCTGTGTCGCTTACGCCTCGCCTGCGCCGGGCCTCTACCATTTTAGTGTGAATTGGGCCTAAGATGACAAAGGGAGAGCCGGCAGGGGTGGGAGAACGAGTGTCAGTGGAAGAAGAGGAAATTGAGGGCTTTAGAATGTTTGAAGAAGTTAAAGTTAGAAAGGCAGCGGGTTTAGACGGACTGAAGGCTGAAACGTGGAAAGAAATCGGAGTGGACGAAAAGAGAAGAGCTGCCAAATGAGATTTGGAGTTGCTAAATAGGATTTGGAGAGGAGAACGCGAGCTTTCAAGATCATGGAGAGTGGGGGTGGTGTGCCCGGTCCATAAAGGAGGAGAGTAGATAATTACAGAGGGATTTCCATCATAAGTACCGGGTACAAAATCACACTGATGGTGGTCAAAAACAGAATAGAAAAAAGTGTGCTGACAGAAACTCAGGGAAGATTTCGGAAGGAGAGGGGGACAAGGGAACAAATTTTTACATTAGCGAGGATGGTAGAGAGAAGACTGGAAGAGAAGGGGAGTATGTATGCTGTATTTCTAGATCTGAAAGCTACGTATGACACTATGCCGAGAGATAAGATGATAGAATGCTTGAAGAGGAGAGGTGTAAATGGTGTGGCTGTGAAATGGGTGAGGAGGGTGTATGAGGAAACGTGGGTAAGAGCGAAGATGGGAGATATAATATCGGAAAAGTTAAGAGTATGGACCGGCGTGAGACATTGCTGTCCGCTGAGCCCTCTGTTATTCAACTTGCATTACACACAGAAATACTCAACCTAATTAAAGACATATGGAAAAGCGAGAAAATGCCAACGGAATGAGAAATAAGTACAATCATAACCATACATAAAAAAGAAGACCGAACACAATGCCAAAATTACCGTGGAATAACATTACTCAATTACGCTTATAAAATTTTATCTACATTAATCCAGAGAAGACTACAACCGTACGCCAATAAAATAATAGGAGAATACCAATATGGATTTAGACCAGCGAAATCTACTGTCGACGCAATACACATTATCAAGCAAACACATCAAATAGATAATGAATACAACTTCCCCATTGAAATGCTCTTCATAGACTTTAAGCAAGCTTTTGATTCGATAAAACGGGACAAATTACTTATCGCCTTACAAGAGTATAAAATCCCAGATAAACTTATAATAATTATTTATGTACCAAGTCAGTAAAATAAGACTTTATCGAACGAGTCTGAGGTTATGAGACGAGCGAGCGGAGCGAGCGAGGTGAATAAAGACGAGTTCGATAAAGATATTTTACTGACGTGGTGCATACAAAATTTTATCGCCAATCTTAAAAATAAATGAAAAAGTATAGGATTTTTTATTTAAATTAAAAAAAAATAGAAAATATGTATTATTATTTAAACAAACACTACGAATTAATCAAGATATTAAACCACTCTATTTGTTGTATATGTGGAAATTGATGGTGCATCCTGTGGCATTATTTAAATTTATTCCTGATGTTGACCCATCAACGGAAAAATTTTGTGGAAAATGAATATTTTCATTTTGATGTAAAGTTGTGGCAGTGTTGTCATTGATATCAAAACGGTGCGCAATTTGATCACTACCCAAAATCGTTTTTGCAATCTTCGTTTTGTTCAATATTGATTCCTTAACATAGGACTCAGCAACGGTATCACTCTTCCACCCTCCATGACGTTTCAAATTTTCTTTGCTGCCCCCTGCATTAGCAAACAAAGTAGCAGACGACCTCCGAAAACAATGACCAGTATATTCTGACGGATTTGGCAAATTTAAATAGTTCGCAATTTTACATGGTATGTTTCCAAAAGTGTGGATACCCACAGGCTGCACTGTGCATTTACTTTTTCTATATGTAATAAAAAATCTATCATGTTTGGTCTGTGCGGGACGAAGTTTGGCATATTTTTTATATAACTCAATCGGTTTAACGTGTCCTTCGAACTCTGATGTTACGACAAATACTCTTGGTTTATTAGTTTTCGTGTGTCTTATATGCACAATCAATACAGTATCCTTGTCTTCTATATCATCAACTTTAAGATTTACTAATTCATTATTACGGCAGGCTCCAGCAACGCCAAAAATAACACAAATCTAAAATAATATCTACATTAATAACAAATATGCTTCGATAATTGATTACTATCTTACCTTCATCATTAAATATATTTCATTTGGTGCATTCAATAGAAACTGTATTATTTCTTCTTGTGTGAGAACTTTCGATTTTTTTGCCGTATAATTTTTTGATTTCTGTTTTAAAAACGCCGTAAGTTTCTTATATTGGCTTATATCAACGTCGTTTTTTACCGAAAGAGATGCTTTTAACATAGAATAATATGACCATAATGTTGCTGCTTTATATTCCTTGGATTTTTTAGAAAAATATGTCAAGAGAACGTTTTCGCTAATTTTTTTAATGTTATTTCTGTCACACCAACTTGTGAATAAATCGTGTTGACGATTATAAATATGTCTAGACTTACTTGGAAGAATTTCGAGCGTTGTTTCTATCGCTCTTTCGCGTATTTCTGGTGGAGTACATGGTATTTCAAACTCTTCACTACTCACGTTTTTTTTTGACAACTAAACTGACAGGATTCGACCTCCTTAGATTTTGTTAGTATTGTCCCATAATGTTACTTGTTGAAAGTAGTAAAATAATGGGACGGTTTAGTGCCGCAAATGGCGATAATAATAGATGTATTTAGTGCCGATTGGCGATAAAATTAATTTATATGACCTTAGCGAATACAAGAGCAAGAGTGCTAACTCAGTATGGCAAGACCCCCGACTTCACTACCAACAAAGGTGTCAGGCAGGGAGATACCTTGTCTGCGACACTTTTTAACCTAGCATTAGAATATACGCTCAGAAACGTTAATAAAAAGGGGACACTCAGAACGAAAGGAGCTCAAATTGTTGCATACGCTGATGACATTGTTATTATATCTAAACAAAGACATATCCTGGAAAAAATACTGCTAGAAATTGAGTCAGAGGGAAAGAAGATGGGACTAATAATAAACACCGAGAAAACCAAGGTACTGAGAATTGGGAACAAGGACATCCAAAATAAAATTAAAATTGGGAACCACGAGTTCCAAGAAGTAACCCATTTTAAGTACCTTGGAATAACAATAGAAAAAAGCATGGAAAGCGTTGAAATACAAGAGAAAATGAACAGCGCAAGTAGAGCCTACTAAGCTAACAAAAAAGTTCTTGAAAACTGATCGATCGGTTTTCAAGAACTTTTTTGTTAGAATAGTAGGCTCTACTTGCGCTGTTCATTTTCTCTTGTATTTCAACGCTTGCCGTGCTTTTTTCTATTGTACCAAAACAAAAATAAAAATGTATAAAACAATGATAAGGCCAATAATAACTTATGCTGCAGAAACTATGACTCTAACAAAGAAACAACAACACACATTAGCCACCTTTGAAAGAAAGATTTTGAGAAAAATATTAGGACCAGTGAAAACGGAAGATAATAACCTAAGGCAAAGGATGAACAGCGAAATTGCAAAGGAACTTGGAGAAGAAACTATTATTAACTGTATAAAATGGATGAGACTTAAATGGATAGGACATGTATGGAGAGCCGGACAGGAAAGTACAATTAGGTCTATAATGGACTGGGAACCAGGTAGGAGAGGAAGAGGCAGTACGAAGAACAGATGGAAGGACGAAGTTGTAGACGATATAAAGAGCTTAGGAATAACCGAATGGGAGAAGAAAACGAAACACAGAAAAGAATGGAAAACAATATCGGAGAAAATTAAATATAGAAAATCGCACGTGTAAAACAATTATATACAGGGATTAATCCACCCTGCAAAAAGGATTGTAAGGGCTTCATCATGAAGCAGGCGGAACTCCACAAGGAGTGTAGTGCTTTTGATGATGATATGAGTGAAATGGAGGAAGTGTTGAAGAGAGGGCAGGTGGGTGGGATAGTGATTGGGAAATCGAAACTATGGATGTTGGCCTATGCGGAAGATGTAGTGCTTCTGGGGAAAGAATGGGGGGAGATAAGAGATGTATTGCAGCGAGTGAAGAGATATCTGGATAAGATAGAATTGTGTGTGTGAGAAAACTAAGTGATTGAGGTTCAGAAATAGAGAAAGGGATGTAATAGTGGGTGAACTAAAAAGGAAGGAAGAGGCGATTGAAAGAGTAAATGAGTTTAGGTATTTGGGCTTCATATTCAAGAGCACCAGAGGATACATCGAGCACGCCAAATGGTTTCAAGGAAAAGCCAGTAAGGCCTGGGAGATGGCGAAAGGTAAGTAGAGTGGAGAGATATCTGGATAAGATAGAATTGTGTGTGAATGTTAAGAAAACTGAGTGAATGAGGTTCAGAAATAGAGAAAGGGATGGACAAGTGGGTGAACTGAAACGGAAGGAAGAGGCGACTGAAAGAGTAAATGAGTTTAGGTATTTAGGCTTCATATTCAAGAGCACCAGAGGATACATCGAGCACGCCAAATGGTTTCAAGGAAAAGCCAGTAAGGCCTGGGAGATGGCGAAAGGTAAGTAGAGTGGAGAGATATCTGGATAAGATAGAATTGTGTGTGAATGTTAAGAAAACTGAGTGAATGAGGTTCAGAAATAGAGAAAGGGATAGACAAGTGGGTGAACTGAAACGGAAGGAAGAGGCGACTGAAAGAGTAAATGAGTTTAGGTATTTGGGCTTCATATTCAAGAGCACCAGAGGATACATCGAGCACGCCAAATGGGTTCAAGGAAAAGCCAGTAAGGCCTGGGAGATGGCGAAAGGTAAGTAGAGTGGAGAGATATCTGGATAAGATAGAATTGTGTGTGAATGTTAAGAAAACTGAGTGAATGAGGTTCAGAAATAGAGAAAGGGATGGACAAGTGGGTGAACTGAAACGAAAGGAAGAGGCGACTGAAAGAGTAAATGAGTTTAGGTATTTAGGCTTCATATTCAAGAGCACCAGAGGATACATCGAGCACGCCAAATGGTTTCAAGGAAAAGCCAGTAAGGCCTGGGAGATGGCGAAAGGTAAGTAGAGTGGAGAGATATCTGGATAAGATAGAATTGTGTGTGAATGTCAAGAAAACTGAGTGAATGAGGTTCAGAAATAGAGAAAGGGATGGACAAGTGGGTGAACTGAAACGGAAGGAAGAGGCGACTGAAAGAGTAAATGAGTTTAGGTATTTGGGCTTCATATTTAAGAGCACCAGAGGATACATCGAGCACGCCAAATGGGTTCAAGGAAAAGCCAGTAAGACCTGGGGGATTGCGAAAGGAAAGTAGGGAAAGTGGTTTCACGGGAATTTCCATTTGGCGTGCAAACTGTTGGATGCGTGTGTGAAGCCCATCCTAATGTATGGTGTGGAAGCATTTGGAATGGAAAGGTATGGTTCCTGAAACAGATACTGGGTGTGGAAACATCAACTTCTAGCTACATTCTGTTTCAGCAAACCAATAAGGGAAGTATGATGGCAAACGCGTTAGAAATGGTGGTGAAATACGAGATGAAGTTGACTGAATTAGGGAACGAGAGAAAAATGTATGAAAGAGTAGAGATATCGGAGATGGTGGCAAATGACTGGCTGGAAAAAGGGGTGGATAAGAGTAAAATTGAAGGAGGTTGAAATGCATGAAAGCCAAGGGTGTTTAGAGAGGAGTGGGCATAACCCTTTATACGAAAGGTGGTAAGTACATGGGAGGCTGCCACTGTACAGGGTGGTCTAATTTCGATGTTGCTTATGGGCATCTCGATAAAAATAAGAGTTTGAGAAAAATCGATGACGCAGTCGCGATCTCTTTTTTTGAGACTAGGACTATGCCGAAAACAAAAATGCGCTATCTTGTTTTTTTCAGAAGTTATAGGGCAACATCGGGTTTTCGTGATTTTTAACTTTAATTAATACCTTGCGTAATTTGTGAGACAGGCAAAAACTATAAATACCTTCTTAAGACACTGTTTTGAGTAGAATCCAGTGGCGTAGGCATTTTTTTATTTTATTCACACATTTTCGAGTTATAGCCAAATTGTTTTTTTGATTAAATGTAAATCATAGTTGGCTTTGACATAGTTGATGAGAGTGTTTTTCACTGATTTCAAAAATATATACTTTTGTGAATTAATCTTAAAAAACAGTGTTACTATAGAGTAAGAACTAGTTTTTAATCAGCTAAATAATATATTATGGAAGACAATAGCCATTTTTGATCATTTGCATGCTCAGTTTTAATTATGATAAACATTATAAACTAATGATTTTTTAAATAATAATAATCCTTTTTTGAGTAATAAATATTTTATTATTTTTAATATTTATTGAAATTTTTATACATATATTAAAAAAAAAACTTATTTTAAATATTCGAACTGATGGCCATTATTTTTAATGCATCTTTGGTATTTACCTCTTACAGCTTTAATGGCGATACAAATTTGAATGTTGGGAACAGTTTCTATAAAAATCATGAAAATGTTCCAATACGTCTAAATTAATTTAGGCTGCTTGTAAATTTTGTCCTGCAGGTATCCCCATAAAAAAATCTAACGGTGTTGGATCTGGAGATCTAGCAAGCCACCTAACTGGTCTAAATGTTCCCAACCAATTCTCCCTAAATTTGCATCCAAAAGTAATATGCTCCATCTTGTTGGAAGAACAGAACTCATTGCTGTTGCAATGGAATAATTAATTAAAATTGAGCATGCAAATGATTTATAATGGCTATTGTTTTCCGTATTATATTATTTAGCAGATTAAAATTTAGTTTCTATTCTATAGGAACACTATTTTCAAGATAAATTCATAAAAGTATATATTTTTGAAATCAGTGAAAAACACTCTTTTTAACTGTGTCAAAGCCAACTATGATTTACATTTTTTTTTGTTTGTTTGTTTGGCATAGGTTCTAGCCATTCAGCCACTAACGATGATTATATTAATTAATTTAACATATATTTGGACGTCACGACACATTCACACCACACCCAGGGACACGACGAGAAATTATTTTTAAATAAAGTCTCCCGAGATTGTGGCTCGCCGAGCGATACAGCCCGACGACGTTACCGCTCGGCCACCACCTGCCCATGATTTACATTTAAATAAAAAATAATTTGGCTATAACTCGAAAATGTGTTCATAAAATAAAAAAAATGCCTACGCCACTGGATTGTACTTTAAAAAGTGTCTTAAGAAAGTATTTATAGTTTTTATCTATCTCACAAATTACGCAAGATACGAATTAAAGTTAAAAATCAAGAAAACCCTATTTTTCCCTATAACTTCTGAAAAAACAAGATGGTGCATTTTTGTTTTCGGCATTATCCTAGTCTCAAAAAAAGAGATAGCGATTGCGCCATCGGTTTTTTTATAACTCTTATATTTATCGAGATGCCCATAAGCAACATCGAAATTAGACACTTGTCACCGGGAGAAAAGTTAGCTTTGGCAAGAGCTAGTTGTGGATCGGGAGAAAGAGGTAGAAAGGTATGGATGAGTGAAAGGTGTGCAAGGTGTGTGTTATGTGGAAGTGGAAGGCATACTTGGGACCATATAGGAGGGGAATACAAGGGTGTGCGTGGGGAGTGGACTAGTGGGAATAGAAGGATAGCTGAGTGGATGAGTGAAAATGGAGCTGGCGTAAAGATTTCGATGAGACTGGGGTGGGAAAGGAAAAATGTAGAATATATCGTATGTTCAATTAAAAAAAAACCTCTAGAGTGCCATGATTTAATCTTTTTTAAAATTTAAGTTGGCTACACGCTTTAGGAATTGTCATATAAAACGTCAGACATAATGATTTTAATGTATAATTTCAGAGTTGCCAACCTACAATATTTTCCATGGCACTCTAGAGGTTTTATTTAATTGAACATACGACATATACCGGGCTTTCATTAATTCCCGAACCCCACGTGACTAAATTTAAAATTGCCGCGTAAATTATAGTATTTTTACGTTGGAGGCTTTGAAATAAGTAACCAAACGTTACTAAAGTCAAATTTGACATAAACGTTTATGCGCGGTGCATCGTTAAACCAACCTTTGAGATCTTACAAGATTCGCCCGGAATTTTCAGGTAAGCAAAAATTGTTTAATTATTCTGAAACATTGAGTTTTATTTCTATTTATTTTGCAGAGTCAATTTGCTAGGATAAGCAAATACTGCGAAAATTAATAAAAATTAGTTACATTTTTGAAGATGAGCCTATTTTTTGATCATTTTAAATATAATATTTTCAGTCGTCATAAAAATACGCCGGCGAATAAATATTTTTAAATCTAGGGAATTTTTGTGTGAGCCATACCACCTTGTACATTTGGTTGCCTATTATTTTTGGTCACGTGGGGTTCGGGAAATAATGAAAGCCCGGTATTTGTAATTGTAATGTCAGAATTGTGTTTTTAGTTTTGAGGTATGATGCCAATAAAGGTCTTTTTTTAAATGTATAGAAATGTTTGATTTTTTGATAGTGTCAATTGGATTTATTATATTATTCTTATGAATTATGTATATCCTTGTGCCAATAAAAATTGTCATCACGTTTTCTTTTCGATTCTTATCTTCTTTTATTTCATTGTAATTAATCAGCGCGTCAATGATTTTCACACCCATGATACGAGCTAAACACGTCTATTTAATTATAATTACGTCCTTAGATTCGTTCAAATATTTAAATTATAATATAAAATCAGAGATTAACCCATTAACGGCCAAATAATTATAGAGTTGACTTTAAAAGTTGATTTTTGGTAAAATTTTGCACTTCTCTTTATGATTTCTATGAATAACTTATTATTAATTTTCTTGATTATTACTTAATCAAAAAATACATCAGTGTGTTTCTAACTTCATAATATTTCAGTGTTTTATACGCGTGGCGCATGAAGTAAAATTTCGAGTTTAGAAAAGCCTCGTGAAAATCTATTTATATTATTTGACCTGACTTGAAAATGTGTGAAGAAAAATGTAAATATTTTGTTATTTAATTTTTTCCATTATTGCTCATTAAAAAAAATACATCAGTGTATTTCTAACTTCACAATATTTCAATGTTTTATACGCGTGGCGCACGAAGTAAAATTTCGAGTTTAGAAAAGCCCCGTGAAAATTTGTCTCGGGTCGCTACGCGACCCTCGACAAATTTTCTACGCGGGGCTTTTCTAAACTCGAAATTTTACTTCATGCTTAGTCTGGGAGTGGAAACACTCGTTCTAAACTTTATATTGCACGTTTTTATAAAAAAATCGATGAATGAGTGAACATTTACAGTGTATACATTTTGCATATTTAACAGAAAAAATCACAGTATGTAGAATTTTTCTTTTAAATATGCAAAATGTATGCACTGTAAACTTTCAGGCGTTAATCGATTTTTTATAAAAACGTGCGATATAAAGTTTAGAACGAGTGTTTCTACTCCCAGACTAAGCATGAAGTAAAATTTCGAGTTTAGAAAAGCCCCGCGTAGAAAATTTGTCGAGGGTCGCGCAGCGACCCGAGACAAATTTTCACGGGGCTTTTCTAAACTCGAAATTTTACTTCATGCGCCACGCGTATAAAACATTGAAATAATGTGAAGTTAGAAATACACTGATGTATTTTTTAATGAGTAATAATGGAAAAAATTAAATAACAAAATATTTGCATTTTTCTTCACACATTTTCAAGTCAGGTCAAATAATACAGGGTGTCCCATTTTAATCCGCCAGTAGCGATAATTCTGAAACATTGCATTGAATCAAAAAGTGTTCCAAATCAAAATTTAATGGTTCTGAGAGGGACATCTGATGCCGTAGACTTTGCCCCCCGAGCCCCCCAAGGGGGGCGGGAACAGGGGGCAACTTTAAAATCTTAAATGGAAACCCCTATTTTTTATTGCAGATTCTGATAGAGGGTTAAAAAGTATGTAAGTTTTATCCGAAACATTTTTTTTATTGGTCGAGAGATGGCGCTGCAAATGTAAAAGTTAGGTTTTTTGTCAATTAAATTGCGAATATCGTCACGTAATTAACTGTTATTACTACTTAAGACTTACTCACAACCTTACAAGGTTGTTTTTTTCTCAGATTGTTTTGTTTACATTCAAAAAAGATTTCTTGGATTTTTTTTATTTTCGTTCCTTTTTTAAATTTAGTTTTTAAAAATGAGTTCAGTACGCAAAGCCAAGTCGTTGAGTAATCATGGACTACTCACCGACCGAAATTGTGGACATCCTAAAAGTCATTGGAGAGTCGCTGAACAATTACACCAATGCAGTAGAACTGTATCGCCAAAGATTCCCGGATCGTCGGTGTCCGTCTCGCAGTACAATGGCACGAGGTACCTGGAATTTCTCCAGAACGATCTTCCTGTGCTGCTAGAAGAAGTCGATTTGCGTACCCGGAGGACGATGTGGTTCCAGCAGGACGGTGCATCACCACACTACGTAGTATTTGGGCAGGCTGAGAAAAAAACAACCTTGTAAGGTTGTGAGTAAATCTTAAGTAATAATAACAGTTAATTACGTGACGATTTTCGCAATTTAATTGACAAAAAACTTAACTTTTACATTTGCAGCGCCATCTCTCGACCAATAAAAACAATGTTTCGGATAAAACTTACATACTTTTTCACCCTCTATCAGAATCTGCAATAAAAAATAGGGGTTTCCATTTAAGATTTTAAAGTTACCCCTGTTCCCGCCCCCCTTGGGGGTTGGGGGGGCAAAGTCTACGGCATCAGATGTCCCCCTCAGAACCATTAACTTTTCATTTAGAACACTTTTTGATTCAATGCAGTGTTTCAGAATTATCGCTACTGGCGGATTAAAATGGGACACCCTGTATAATAGATAAAATTAACTCATTTAGTAATTTGATTAACAAAAAATTTATAACGTTGCGTGTATGCACCAATGGCGCTTAATGGGTTAAATAGTGTATATTGTGATTTAATTAAACACAGTTATATTCCTTTCTTCACTTTTACTCAAAGAGAAAAAAGGAATATAACTGTGCTTAATTAAGTGACTTAACACCTTCACGTAACTCATACAACTACATTAAGTATATTGTAATATTATTTCGGAAGTAGAATATATTTATTGAAATTATATTTGTAGCGTGTTTTCTTTATTTATTTAAGTACATAATTATTATTATAACTTCGCGAATACTTCCTTAAAGATTCTTTATCGACAGTCACACGCACCGCAATTATATAAATATTAACCGCTCCTTTTGTCCTTCTCCAAACCGCAAATTAACGCAATTAGAAAAGAATCCTAAGCTACTCAAAAAATCCCATCAACGCAAATTTAGATTAAAAAATAAGGAAAAAAACCTGCTTTCGACACATACACCAAAAAATATTTACACAACTATGTTATCTATACCATTCATGTTGCGGTAATCATAAACATTTATCACATTTCTGGAAGCCCCTCTTTCTATGCGTACTTACTAAAATATGATTACTTATAGCTTACTTTTATTCTTCTGAGAAGTTGCTAAACTCGTTAATCGCTCGGTATTGTCACGGGGAATTTATGGCCAAGTTTAAGTAAATAATACCCCACTATTTTGTTGGTTGCGTGCGGAGTATAAAAGACAATTACTTTTGTGATAACGGTACAAGTTTTATCAAAATGTTTGCATTTACCGGTTGGTTGGTCGTGTTGGTGTTCGCAGGTGTCGTTTTCGGAGAAAACTGTCCCAGTGGTGGCCAAATTTACAGTGAGTTTTAAGTTTTTTTTTAAATAAAAATGAAAAATTGTTTTTAGCGAGTTATGATTAAAACATGCAGGATTTGTTATTTTTAAGTGTACATATCCCGGCATATATGAGTCGCCTATTTCCAAAAACCCTTAAATATATTTAAAAACAATGGATTTAGGAGTTTTTGGAAATAGCCCACTGAGCAAATGTTTCAACAACATTAAAACAACGTTTAATGTTGCTACAATGTTGATACAACGTTATTTGTTTGTTTTTTGCTCAGTGGGAGGCGACTCATATATTGTAAATCTCGTGGCGTTCGTTGTTTTTAAAAATCGTTTATTTCGAAGATTTAACGAGTGTTTTCATTCCCAGGTCAAGCATGAAGTAAAATTTCGAGTTTAGAAAAGCCTGAAAATTTGGTTTGGTCGCGTAGCGCGAAGCGCGGAGCCCACTGAGCAAATGTTTCAACAACATTAAAACAACGTTTAATGTTGATACAACGTTATTTGTTTGCTTTTTGCTCAGTGGGAGGCGACTCATATATTGCAAATCTCGTGGCGTTCGTTGTTTTTAAAAATCGTTAATTTCGAAGATTTAACGAGTGTTTCCACTCCCAGGTTAAGCATGAAGTAAAATTTCGAGTTTAGAAAAGCCTGAAAATTTGGTTTGGTCGCGTATTAAAAATATACTGCTAAAGCAGTATGTTAAATTATATTTTAAACTTAAGTTGAAATCAGTGTTTACACGCGTGGCGCATGAAGTAAAATTTCGAGTTTAGAAAAGCGTAAAAATTTGGTTTGGTCGCGTAGCGCTACGCGCTACGCGACCAAACCAAATTTTTACGCTTTTCTAAACTCGAAATTTTACTTCATGCTTAGTCTGGGAGTGGAAAACACTCGTTTAAACCTTCAATTTGAACTTTTACAAAAATAATGAATGCCTCAATTCGACGATTTTAGGAGAATGTTTATTTCAAGAGAATGTAAAAATTTAACGAATTATCAAATCAATTTAAAATTCATAGAATCTACAGAGAAATGAATAAACTTTGATTGGCCATAATGGAAATTTAAACATCTCTACTGGATTTTCCAAAATATCAAGCCAAAGCTGAAATTATTGACAATTTTGGGACAATGATTTCTTTAAAAAAATTGTAAAAAATTAAAGTCACATACCATCAACGTGAAACTCACACAATTTAATTAGAATTAATTGGACTTACATCTTATGGAAAGAAAATATGATTATCTTGACGTATTATTTTTATTTTAATTTATTTTATATTACTGAGTTTTTCTGTTTTCAATGTATTTCATTTTGTCTTTAACTGTCTGTTTATATTAGTTCACCATATTTGTATACTTCTAAATATTGACAATTGTAGTACATGTTTTATAAATATATTATTATTATTAATTTACATTGGGTTAAACTTTTCATTTATTAATTTCAATAATCAATAAACATTATTGTTAACGTACACATATTTATTTTGTACTGTTATTATATATCTTGTAAAAAAGGTGAATCCGTAATAAATATATATATTATATTATATTATATTATTTTCCAAAAATATTCAGCCAAATTTGAAATTATGCAATAAAATTAACGGCAATGTTTTCTTTGAAAAAATTGTAAAAAATTAAAATTTCATACCATCAACGTGAAATTCACAGTTTTTACTTAGAATTGATTGCGTTTCTATATTATAAAAAGAAAATTAAATTATTTCGCCACGTTTTCTTAAAACATTCAGCGAAAGTTGAAATTATGCAATAAAATTGACAATTTTTAGAGAACGTTTTCTTTGAAAAAATTGTAAAAAATTGAAATTCTATACCTTAAACGTGAAATTCACACAATTTACTTAAAATTAATTGGACTTACATCTTATAGAAGCAAAATATAATTATCTTAACGATTTTTCAAAAAATATTGAGCCAAAGTTAAAATTATGCAATAAAATTTACAATTTTAGGGCTATGTTTTCTTTGAAAAAAATATAAAAAATTAAAATTTCATATCATCAACGTGAAATTCACAGAATTTACTTAAAATTGATTGCACTTATATATTTAAAAAAGAAATTAAATTATCACGCTACGTTTTCTTAAAACGTTCAGCGAAAGTTGAAATTATGCAATAAAATTGACAATTTTGGGAGAATGTTTTCTTTGAAAAAATTGTAAAAAATTAAAATTTTATACCATCAACGTGAAATTTCCACAATTTACTTAGAATTGATTGGAATTACATCTTAAGGAAAGAAAATATAATTATCTTGACGTATTTTCCGAAAATATTCAGCTAAAGTTGAAATTATGCAATAAATTTAACAATTTTAGGGAAATGTTTTCTTTGAAAAAATTGTAAAAAATTAAAATTATATACCATCAACGTAAAATTAACAGAATTTACTTAGAATTGATTGCACTTATATATTATGAAAATAAAATTAAATTATCATGCCACGTTTTCTTAAAACGTTCAGCAAAAGTTGAAATTATGCAATAAAATTGACAATTTTGGGAGAATGTTTTCTTTGAAAAAATTGTAAAAAATTAAAATTTTATACCATCAACGTGAAATGTCCACAATTTACTTAGAATTGATTGGACTTACATCTTAAAGAAAGAAAATATAATTATCTTGACGTATTTTCCAAAAATATTCAGCTAAAATTGAAATTATGCAATAAATTTAACAATTTTAGGAAAATGTTTTCTTTGAAAAAATTGTAAAAAATTAAAATTATGTACCATCAACGTGAAATTCACAGAATTTACTTAGAATTGATTGCACTTATATATTATGAAAATAAAATTAAATTATCACGCCACGTTTTCTTAAAACGTTCAGCGAAAGTTGAAATTATGCAATAAAATTGACAATTTTGGGAGAATGTTTTCTTTGAAAAAATTGTAAAAAATTAAAATTTTATACCATCAACGTGAAATTTCCACAATTTACTTAGAATTGATTGGACTTACATCTTAAAGAAAGAAGATATAATTATCTTGACGTATTTTCCAAAAATATTCAGCTAAAATTGAAATTATGCAATAAATTTAACAATTTTAGGGAAATGTTTTCTTTGAAAAAATTGTAAAAAATTAAAATTATATACCATCAACGTGAAATTCACAGAATTTACTTAGAATTGATTGCACTTATATATTATGAAAAGAAAATTAAATTATCTCGCCATGTTTTCTTAAAACAATCAGCGAAAGTTGAATATATGCAATAAAATTGACAATTTTGGGGCAATGTTTTCTTTAAAAAAATTGTAAAAAATTAAAATTTTATACTATTTAGGTAAAATTTACAAAATTTACTTAGAATTGATTGCACTTATAAAAATATAATTAACTTGACGAATTTATTGAAAATATTCTGCCAAAGTAGAACTTATGCAATAAAATTAACAATTTTGGGGCAATGTTTTCCTAGAAAAAAATGTAAAAAATTAAACTAATATACCATCAACGTGAAATTCACAGAATTTACTTAGAATTGATTGCACTTATATATTATAAAAAGAAACTTAAATTATCTAGCCACGTTTTCTTAAAACATTAAGCGAAAGTTGAAATTGTGCAATAAAATTGACAATTCGGGGCAATGTTTTCTTTCAAAAAATTGATAAAACTTAGAATTTCATACCATCAACGTGAAATTACCAGAATTTACTTAGAATTGATTGCACTTACTTTCTTTCTTAAAGAAAGAAAATATAATTAACTTGACAAATTTTCCGAAAATATTCAGCCAAATTTGAAATTATGCAATAAAATTAACAATTTTGGGGCAGTGACTTTTTTGAAAATATTGTGAAAAATTAAAATTACATACCATCAACGTGAAATTCACAGAATTTACTAAGGATTGATTGCACTTATATATTATAAAAAGAACATTAAATTATCTGGCCACGTTTTCTTAAAATATTCAGCGAAAGTTGAAATAATGCAATAAAATTAACAATTTTGGGGCAATATCTTTTTTTTAAATTGTAAAAAATTAAAGTTTTATACCATCAACGTGAAATTTACAGAATTTACTTAGAATTGATTGCACTTATATATTATGAAAAGAAAATTAAATTATCTCGCCACGTTTCCTTAAAACATTCAGCGAAAGTTGAAATTATCCAATAAAATTGACAATTTTGGGGCAATGTTTTCTTTGAAAAAATTGTAAAAAATTAAAATTTTACACCATCAACGTGAAATGCACAGAATTTACTTAGAATTAATTGCACTTACATCTCATAGAAAGAACATTATATTATCTCACTACATTTTCTAAAAATATTCAGTCAAAGTTAAAATTATGCAATAAAATCAACGATTTTAGGTAAATGTTTTTTATTTAAACAACTGTAAAAAATTAGCAGATTATCAAATTAACATAAAATTCTAAAAATCTACACAGAAACGAGTAAACTTCGATTGGTTGTAATTGAAATTTGAATATCTTTACTGGATATTCCAAAAATATGAATTAAGTTTTCAGTCAAAGTCCGTGTTTTAATAATTGGTAAATTCTTAAGAAATAGTCGCTGAAACAATTGATATTTTCTCAAAACAAAAGGCGATAGAATGAACATAGAATGTGGCTTTGAAGTGACGTAGCGCTGGATTGATTCCAAACTTAAATCAAGCCTTAAATTTTAAGTCCAAGTCCGTGTTTTAATAATTAGTAAATAAAAAAGACTTGCTCAAATAATTAGGCATAACTTTGTCCAGGGATTTGATATTTTAGTTAAACGAAAGGCAGACGATAGTCGAAGAATCTGGTTTTGAATTGTGGTAAAGCTCAATTGTTTTTACGCTAAAACGAAGACTTAATTTTTAAGTCAAATTCTACGTTTTGATAATTAGTAAATTAAACAATGCTTGCTCAAATGATTAAGCGCAACTTTGTCCTAGAAATTGATATTTTTATTAAACAAAAGAGGAACGTTAGCCGAAGAACGTGGTTTTCAAGTGACGTAACGCTCAATTGAAACACTTAAGCCGAAGCTTAAATTTCAAGTTAAAGTCAGTGGAATTTCGCTGCTTATTTTAATAATTGTTATATAAAAAAGGCTTGCTCAAATAATTAAGAGTAACTTTATTCACGGATTTGATATTTTCATTAAGCCGAAGCTTAAATTTCAAGTTAAAGTCAGTGGAATTTCGCTGCTTGTTTTAATAATTGTTATATAAAAAAGGCTTGCTCAAATAATTAAGAGTAACTTTATTCACGGATTTGATATTTTCATTAAGCGTAGAGCAGACGACTGCCGAAGAATCTGGTTTTGAATTGTGGTCAAGCTCAATTGTTTTTACGCTTAAACGAAGGCTTAATCTTTAAATCAAATTCTATGTTTTAATAATAAGTAAATAAAACAATGTTTGCTCAAATTATTAAGCGCAACTTTGTCCTAGAAATTGATACTTTCATTAACCCATTAACGGCCAAGCAATTATAGAGTTAACTCTAAAAGTTGATTTTAGGTAAAATTCTGCACTTATGTTTATGATTTCTATGAACGACTTATCGTAGTACATACTGTGAATTTTTCTTTGAAATATACAAAATGTATACGCTGTAAATTTTCAGGCATTAGTCGATAGCATATAAAAACGTGCAATATGAAGTTTAGAACGAGTGTTTCCACACCCAGACTAAGCATGAAGTAAAATTTCGAGTTTAGAAAAGCCTTAAAATTTGGTTTGGTCGCGTAGCGCGAAGCGCGGAGCGACCAAACCAAATTTTCAGGCTTTTCTAAACTCGAAATTTTACTTCATGCGCCACGCGTATAAAACACTGATTTCAAGCGAAGTTTACTCGTTCACAATACTTCAGTGCTTTCAGTGTTTAATACGCGTGGCGCATGAAGTAAAATTTCGAGTTTAGAAAAGCCTTAAAATTTGGTTTGGTCGCGTGGCGCTACGCGACCAAACCAAACCAACACCAGGGGTTCTCAACCTTTTTCAGGTCGCGCTCCCCTCTCATAACTCCACGCCCCCCGGCCAAACCAAATTTTCAGGCTTTTCTAAACTCGAAATTTTACTTCATGCGCCAGGCGTATAAAACACTGAAATATTGTGAAGTTAGAAATACACATATATTTGAATTTTTTTGAAAAAATATTTACATTTTTCTTTATATATTTTCAAGTCAGGCTAAATAATACATCAAATTAACTTTTTTAGTAATTTAACTAACAACAAATTAATAATATTGCGTGTACGCATCAATGGCGCTTAATGGGTTAAACAAAAGACGAACGACAGCCGAAGAACGTGGTTTTCAAGTGACGTAACGCTTAATTGTTTTCACACTTAAGCCGCCGCTTAAATTTTAAGTTTAAGTCAGTGCAACTTCGCTGCGTGTTTTATTAGTTGTTAAATAAAAAAGGGCTTGCTCAAATAATTTAGAGTAACTTTGTCCACGGATTTGATATTTTTATTAAACGAAAGGCAACGACAGCCGAAGAATCTGGCTTTGAATTGTGGTAAGGCTCAATTGTTTCAGCTTAAGTTTATAGTGTCATCTTAGCAGCTTAATCGATTTACACTTTATCGTGGCGACAGAAAGAGAGACATTTTTAAAAAATGGCTTTAATCGACTCGGGGGATCTCAAAATGTATATATCCACTAACATTTTTGATTTGAAAATTTTCGCGAAGACAATAGAAAGTATTGTCTTCGCGAACATTTTCAAATCAAAAATGTTAGTGGATATATCCATTTTGAGGTCCCCCGAGTTGATTAATGCCATTTTTTGCATATGGGGAAAAGTAAAAAAGCTCTAGAAGTATATATTACTTTTTGTCTATCATTGAACTAAGTAGTACTTTACTTGAAGACACCATCGAAATTGCTGCACATCTGTTTGAGAAGAAATCGAGGTTTTTTGTATTAACTTGTTTCCATTCATTTATTTTTTTCATTATCATTTGAGGTGTAGTTTTAAATCTATTTATCGACAATAAACATAATTGTTATTAACATCGAACCGGTACATTTTCGATAAAATATTCATGACAGTAAAGATTATAGTTCCCGTTCTCGATAAGAGTTATGCATTTTAAGAAAAATTAAAATTTAAAAATGTACTTAAAGTGTAATTTGTTTGTTGATAATAAAATTCCCAGGGACAAAGTACGACCGTTACTTCTACCTAAGGTAATTAAATTGGTAGCTTTAACATTTTTTTTATTGTAAATATATTCAACAAAATCGATAAATTTGTTTGTTTTACTAGAATGTAAAATAAATTAAAGCATTTAGAAGCAGCTTTTATTAATTGGTTACAGGGGATTTTTGTTTTAAGTATGCATATCTCGTTGAACGCACTCTTAATTTTTAAGCATTCATATTTTTATAATAGCGTTCAGTTTGAAGCTTCTAACGAGTGTTTTCACTACCAGACTAAGCATGAAGTAAAATTTCGAGTTTAGAAAAGCCTGAAAGTTTGGTTTAGTCGCTTTTTTTAAAGCGTGTAATTTGAAGTTTCGAAATTTTACTTCATGCTTAATCTGGGAGTGGAAACACACGTTTTTCCACTCCCAGATTAAGCATGAAGTAAAATTTCGAGTTTAGAGAAGCCTGAAAATTTGGTTTGGTCGCGTAGCGCGAAGCGCGGAGCGACCAAACCAAATTTTCAGGCTTTTCTAAACTCGAAATTTTACTTCATGCGCCACGCGTATAAGACACTGATTTCAAGCTAGGTTTACTCGTTTACAATACTTCAGTGCTTTCAGTGTTTAATACGCGTGGCGCATGAAGTAAAATTTCGAGTTTAGAAAAGCCTTAAAATTTGGTTTGGTCGCGTGGCGCTACGCGACCAAACCAAACCAACACCAGGGGTTCTCAACCTTTTTCAGGTCGCGCTCCCCTCTCAAAACTCCACGCCCCCCTCCCTAATTTTATTTGAGTTTTTTTGGTTTGATTGAAACACTATTATAGCCTTATTTCACTTTTTAGGAAATCTGTCGTGCCCCCCCCTGATATCACGCCGCGCCCCTCTAAGGGGGCGTGCCCCACCGGTTGAGAAACCCTGCACTACACCCCTTTGTTTTCAATTGTCTCATTTGTTCTATTTTTCTTGACTCAAATTAGAAATTTGGTAATTTCTATGTAAAAGTAAAGTTTTGTTTTATTTTTGTTTAATAGCGAGGGGAATTTCTAGTCAAGGCAAAATTGACGTGATTGAAGCTCACAATAGATACAGACAACAGCTTATGGACGGGAACGTGCCGGGACAGCCAAGAGGGAAGAATTTAAAGAAAATGGTAACAATATATTTATTCTTAATAAAAAATTATACTGTTGCGGAAAAAACATTAGCGCCAACTAAAAAGATTTCGACAATATTCCAACTGCTTCACATAAAGAAGGATTCATTTTTATACAAATGTTACAATTTCTGAAAAACTCGATTATTATGTCATATTCTAAAAATAGTAATATGAGCAGATCTTTTTAGCTATTTGACTGATGCCAACCCACTGAGCAAAAAACAAACAAATAACGTTGTATCAACATTATAACAACATAAAACGTTGTTAAAATATTGATCAAATATTATTTCAGTGTTTTTGCTCAGTGGGAATAGGTCCATTAACCCATTAAGCGCCATTGTTGCATACACGCAACATTATCATTTTTTTGTTAATTAAATTACTAAATAAGTTAATTTGATACGTTATATTATTTGACCTGACTTGAAAATGTATGAAGAAAAAGAATTAAAAAATATTTATTGTTATTTAAATATTCCGCTTATTACTAATTAAACAAAACAAATTTCAGTGTATTTCTAACTTCACAATATTTCAGTGTTTTGTACGCGTGGCGCATGAAGTAAAATTTCGAGTTTAGAAAAGCCCCGTGAAAATTTGTCGAGGGTCGCTGCGCGACCCGAGACAAATTTTCTACGCGGGGCTTTTCTAAACTCGAAATTTTACTTCATGCTTAGTCTGGGAGTGGAAACACTCGTTCTAAACTTCATATTGCACGGTTTTATATGGAATCGAAGAGTGCCTGAAAGTTTACAGCGTATACATTATGTATATTTAAAAGAAAAAATCACAGTATGTTATACAATAAAACATTCGAAGAAATCATAGAAAAAGTGCAGAATTGGATTTAAATTCAACTTTTACAGTTAACTCTAGGATTGCTCGGCCGTTAATGGGTTAAATGTGTTAATTTTATTTATTAAATATAAACCGAAACTTTGTGAAACATAAATTCTTTTTCAGTTATTTAATCCCTTTTTAAAATCCGATTGATCTTACCAGTGTTAGCTTTTTGTGATGGAGAGAGGGAGAGGGAGGGTGGATTTGACTAGGTTTGGTTAGGTTAGGTTTCAATGGCAGCAGTTAGACCGCTCACTTAGGCCCAAAGGGCCCCTTGTGATACCGTAAGAGTAAAAAGAAGTCAGATCTCCCCTCCCTTCCCACCTATACGAACCAATCCGAGCGCCTAATGAACCCGATTAGATTTCTCACATCTGGAGGTGTGAGGTCCGCTAGTCCATTCGCGTAGTGCATACCAAGGTACTTGATTCTTTTCCCTTTAAGAGCAGGGCATTGTCCCAGATAGTGGAGTACCGTCTCTTCCTTCTCCACATCCAGGCATCCTCTGCAAAAGTCGTTGTACTCAAGACCCATCTTTTGTGCATATCTGCCTAGTGGCCCGTAAGGATGCCTTCCGCCTTCTTTATGTCGATTCTGCTAAGTGCAATTAATCTGTTGCTGTTTATAGTATCCCATATAGGCCATAGCTGCCTTGTTTGGAGACACGTATCTTCTTCTCTCCACCTATGGTTGACCGATGCTATCATTTGGTCCCTAAGTAGTCTCTTGCGTTCCACAAGAGGAATGTGGGTAAAGAGTTCAGTAGACAGGTCCTTCATTCTCGCCCCCTTCCTTGCAAGGTCGTCGGCAATTGAATTTCCCCTGGTATCACTGTGACTAGGTACCCACATGAGTCCCACGTCACAGTACGGACTATTCTGTATCTTAATGGCGGCTTGGTTATCAGTAATGAACCTGATGCGGTTCCCCTGAAGGTCATTTTTGTTGATCCAGTCCACTGCCACTCGGATGGCCATGACCTCTGCCTGAAGAATGTTACAGTGGATTGGGAGTCTAAAAGACTTTTTGAGGTTGAAATCTTGTGAGAAGATTCCTCCCCCCTACTCTGTTTTCAGAATTGGAACCATCCGTAAAGAGCCAGACGTCCTTGTCTTTAATTATCTTGCCTTTTAACCATTTGGTTTTGTTCGGGATGGAAGTGGAGAATTAATTTTTAAAATTAGGTTCTGGAGTGCAGCTGTCTGTCTTCAGGGGGATATCGTCAAGCTCATTAAGGATCCTTCCATGGCCCTGTTTGCTAGTGCTCCATATCCCAACTTTGATCGATAGTTGCAGCATATCTGCGGTAGAGGTCGATTGGAGCTAGATATAGCATTATATAGCAACGCCCATACAACACGAGCGAATACTCTTATTTGTATGCAACCTAACATACAAATGTATGTATGTTAAGTAAGCGATAAATGCATAGCATTCGTATTGTATACAACCTGGTATACAGCAATTAAGTGAACGTTATAGGAATTGTCCCTTCATTAAAATGTTCAACACCCAACATATTTGGATTTGATTGTGATGTATGTTGACATCTAATTAACGGTACTCCGGCCGCTCTAAAAACTTTAACCTACTAACACCAATCGGTCTCTTTTGTACGATTATAAAAATCCCAAACACGTTCACGATTTACAATCCGGCCATCAAAGAATTCCCCAACAGTTGGCAGTGAACTCCCAGCTGTTGTTTCTGATGAACGGGCTCAATGTTTGTCTCGTAATTTTAATGCAATATTTTTTTCTGGGTTTAAATGGGTCCAAAAATACAAATATAAATTGGTAGCAAGAAAACAAGAAAAAAACTGTCTTATAAAAATGAATCTATACCCACTGAGCAAATACGATTAAGTAACGTTTCATCAACAAAAAAATGAACGTTTAATGTTGCTACAATGTTGATATATCGTTACTTGTTTGTTTTTTGATCAGCGGGTAGACTAGGGGGGGGGGGGTAGTACCCCAGTACCTAAGTACCCAGTATCCTTAAACTCTGAAAACAGTAGTGGAGGAGGTGGATCTGACCGTCCCCGTTATGAGCAATTCGGCGGCTCTCTGAGCCTTGCCCAGTGCAGTTTGGTGGATCCTTTTGTCCAGGGCAGTCCACCAGACTGCGGCTCCGTAGAACATAATGGGCTCTACCACGGCCGCGTACATCCAGTCAACAACAGCTGGTTTCAGTCCCCAGTCCTTGCCCACTGCTCTTTTACAAGAGTACAGCGCGACGAGCGCTTTCCGTGCTCTCTCTTCGATATTGGGCTTCCAACTAAGCTTCCTGTCAATTAGAATGCCCAAATATTTACCTTGCTCTTTTACCACCAGTTCCATGCCGTTTAGATTAGATTTGACTAAGTAATAAGTAAATAACCCACTGAGCAAAAAACAAACAAATAACGTTATATCAACGTTGTAGCAACATTAAACGTTGTATTAATGTTGAAGAAACATTACTTGGATGTGTTTGCTCAGTGGGAAATAATGTATTTTTCTAAAGATAAAACATTTCTTGTACTTGTTTTTGTAGAACTTTAGAAAAATACATATATGAAACTAAATACTAGTCGAATCCACCCTCATCGCAAAAAACTATCTACGCCACTGCTAGATGTATATAAAAATATAATAAAAATACTAGCAAAATAAATAGCTAACAGAAATAGAGCTATTTATTTCATTTTTTAGTGGGGGATTGATCCCCTAAATACCCCCCTGCCTTTCTACGCCGCTGGATCTTACAATTTCATCTGGAATCGAATTTTAATTATTAATTATTTCTTCTAATTGAATTATTGTGCATTGTGAAAAATGATCTATAAATTAGATTACAATTAGATTTTTTTTAAATGGACAAACTTTACGATTCTCAATTACATGACGTAAATGTTTAACTGAGTTTTCAGCCAAGTTGCATTTCATCAATTTCAACTTAATTTTTTTTTATTTTAACTGCATTTTCTTCGAATTAAAAGTAGTTTTAAATTTGAAATATACTTATGGGGTAATTTCCTAGTTTTTAGATTCAACACAATATTATATTTTTCAGAACATAGATAAAATATTCCCCCCTACAGATTAAACTTCTGACTAGTTTACCGCATCTAGATTTTCTTTTATTTTTATTACAGATTTATGATACACCATTAGGAGAAGCTGGCCGTGTTGTGTCTAATACATGTAAAATGGAACACATACTCGCAAAAGATAGTAAGTTTTTTAATATCCAAACAATTATATTATAACAAGTGTCTATGAACTGTCGGCATCCCAGTAGGTTCTAACTTCAGAAACATACGTCGTAATTCAATTCAGCACTGTGATACTACAGTGCCTTGATTAAACACAGTAGCGACAACTTTGGTATTCTTTTTGATTGGTTGTTAGTAATTCTGACCCAAAATGATGAACAAACAGCGGCGTATCTATGAGGTCTAAAGTTGGTCACAGCAAGTTCGTCTAAAGGTTGTGCTTTATTTTACTTACCCCAAAATCGTATCTCGAAAATTCGCAAAGGTAAATAGAATCAACCTAGTTACGTTAATTTGAGGTATTAACCATCGTATGTTCCTATTTCAAAATTAAGAGAATAGCTCCCGCCCATGGATGACGCTTCAAGTAAAAGATGACAACACTCGCTGTCACAATTGAATATCAGATGTTTGTATTATAACCTATTCTCTTGATTAATATAGCCTCATCATGGCGGATGACAGGGGATTGTCGCCACTGTGTTTAATTAAGTCACTGTATGTGATACTACCCAATGACATATAATTAAATGTATATGACGTTTCCAAGATTTACTATATCGTATAGCATAGTAGTAGTAGTAGTAGTAGTAGTAGTAGTAGTAGTAGTAGTAGTAGTAGTAGTAGTAGTAGTAGTAGTTGTAGTAGTAGTAGTAGTAGTAGTAGTAGTAGTAGTAGTAGTAGTAGTAGTTTATTCATGTTAAGTGCATAATCAGCTTACATTCGTCAAGTGTGTATAATAAAATATAAAAAATGGAACAAAACATTAAATAATGACTTCTTACAATACTGTGCATATATAATACAAAGTTGAAAAAAAATACATAAATACATAAACAAGACAACTAGTTGGTTATATAGTAAAATCTAATGATTTATTGGATAGGGGACGCTTCCCGGGCACTTGCATTAAATTGTGTACTTATCGGTTAAGCATTCGTTCATGCTATAGAATGCTTGCCCCTTGAGGTAGTTTGTTATTGTGTTCTTAAATTGTTTAATACCAAGAGATTTAACCGGTTCTGGCAAAAGATTAAATATTTTTGGTCCGAAATAGTTTGTACCATTCTGTGACTTACATAAGCGAATGTTTGGTAGGCAAATGTTGCGACTTGCTCTAGTGTTGTGATGGTGTATGTCCGTATGAGTAGGATAAGATGCTAAGTTTTTTCGAATATGCATCAGACATTCCAATACATACAATGAGGGGAGTGTTAGAATACCAAGATCTATGAATGTAGCTTTGCAGTCATGTTGGTATCCTAAACCCGATATTACCCTTACCGCGCGTCTTTGGAGGCCAAACATGCGCTGCATAGTAGCAGAATGTCCCCATGCCAGAATGCTGTACGATAGGTGGGATTCGCACAAAGCAAAGTATGCAGTACGTAAGGCAGCAGCTGGCAGACTTGATTTTAATTGACGCAGCAGGTATATTGACTTGCATAATTTCCCTGACACTGCCTCTCCATGTCCGTGCCACGATAATTTGTGATCTAGGCACACACCCAGAAAAGGTGCTGTTATCTCCCTGGACATGTCGGTTCGCAGCGAGAATGTTAAATCGACAGTTTTATTGGTGTTTAAGGATAGCCCATTTGACACAAACCAGTTACCAATCCTTTCTTTACATACCTCGTGTTCTATATTCGCTTGCAGGATATCATGTGATTTGCTGATGTATGTGGTATCGTCTGCAAATTGAAAGAATATAGAGGACATAGACGCAGATGGTAAGTCATTGATGTAAAGTAAAAAAAGGACCGGTCCGAGGATTGATCCCTGGGGTACCCCAAATTTTAGGTTAATCTGATTAGATGTTCTTTGCCCTATGACTACTGATTGCTCTCGCTTAATTAAGTACGTATTAATTAAGCGACAGGTGGTGGGATGGAAATTATAAAAATACAATTTCCGTAAAAGGATATCATGGTCGATGCAATCGAATGCCTTACCAAGGTCCAGAAATGATGTCACTGAGTGCATACCAGCTTCGAAATTGCTAGTAATTTCCTCAGTTAGGTTCACGATCGCATCGGCCGTAGACTTCCCCCTCCGAAAACCGTATTGTGTGGAGGAAAGAAGTTGATGGGTCTCCAAAAAGTCTATGATTTGATTTAGTAAGACCTTCTCAAATACTTTTGCTACCACTGGTAGTATAGCAATTGGTCGATAGTTGCTAACATTTTCCCGATGGCCTTTCTTAAAAATAAGAGTGATATACGCTTTATTAAGGGATGATGGAAATACGCTATCCTCAATACAGATGTTTATCAGCTTCGTTAGTGGAGTAACTATGACATCTATAACACTCTTAAGCAAACCTGTTGTAAGACTATAGATGTCTCTCGATGGGGAGTTTTTTAGTCCAAGTACTATATCTCTGACTTGTACCGAACTGGTTTTCTTAAACAAAAAATATGTTGAGCAGTTAATGGAACAGTCTAACATAAATGTTGAGGGTGTCTGAGTTGGGTCAGGAAGGCTTTGTGAAATGTTCACCGCCACATTAGCAAAGTAAGTATTAAAAGAATTAGGACTAATATCACAGGTTATATCACGTGTTGATGGTTTTTTATTGATTAGGGACCAAAGTGCTTTCGGGCTGTTTTTTGAGTTTTTGATAAAGGAATCATTGGCTGTTATTTTTGCCTCGATAAGAGCAGAGTGGTAACCGCGCTTGTATTTTGTGTAGTATTCTTTCAATGAAGGGTTTCTATTATATGTCGATTTTATTAATAAAAGCGTTTCGCGCATGTTATGCAGCTTTGTATTAAACCATTTTATATGATTTTTCCTTGTCGACACTTTTGTTTCAGGAAATGAATATATGCAGTATTCGTGTAATATATCTGTGAATGTGTTAAATTTAGATTCGGGGCTGTTGTTATTATTAATAAAACTCCAGTCTGTTGAATCGAGTAGCCGAAAGTAAGTATTTGTGCCAACTTTAGTAATTGGACGGATTATTTTTTGTCTTCCAGTATTTGGAAGGTTATTTATTTTATAATTAACCTCTATGCCAGTGTGGTCGGACAGACCTGCGTCACAGGGTTGTGTATTTATATTGGATGGATGCAAGTTCGAGAAAACGTTATCTAGGCAATTACGCTTACGTGTATTAAAATTTACTGTGGTCGAGAGACCATAAGTAGCCAGTAAGTCGCATAGGTTTCCGGCCCGGGAGTCACTGGTATTAAACTTAACGTTGAAGTCTCCGCCAAGGAATATGGTTTTGCGAAAGTCAACACTATCCAATAAATCACCTAAAATTGACAAAAATAAAGTAATCCAAGGTACGTCGATGGGCGTAACACATATGAACACATATGTGTTACAAGGTATGACAAAATTGTATCTTTCCATGTTTTCCCCGCAGGCCCTAGTTCGTGCGAGAGATAACAATGACGTTGATTTGGTTATGTTTTTGAGTCTATCATAACCTCTCTTTTCGGTTTCGCTGTACTTTCATAGATAGATTTTTAATATTGTGTGTTAAAAATAAGTGTTATTAAAATAAGACTTTGTGTTTGTGTTAAGCGTCGACCAACAGGTTTCAGTAAAAACCAACCGGTTTCAGTGAAATATATCGTGATGTACAAATTAAAATGTAAAATTCAGTCGAAATAATGCACAAAATAATCCGCCAGGGAGAGCTGACTTCATTTCGTCAAGGTCAAAAAGTGGAAAAGACCCTTAAATATGTATTTACATTATACAGAGAGTTTTTCTTTAAAATATACGTATTCCACCTTTAGCCTATTTTCTGTAAATCTTGAGATATTCCCTGTTTTTTTTAAGTTCATTTTAAGCTTTAAACAAGTGATTTCCACTCCCAGACTAAGCATGAAGTAAAATTTCGAGTTTAGAAAAGCCCCGTGAAAATTTGTCGAGGGTCGCGCAGCGACCCGAGACAAATTTTCTGGGCTTTTCTAAACTCGAAATTTTACTTCATGCGCCACGCGTATAAATCACTAAGATATTGTGAAATTTATGTATATTCGAACTTCACCTAAAATCTGTGTTTTATATGCGTGGCGCATGAAGTAAAATTTCGAGTTTAGAAAAGCCCAGAAAATTTGTCTCGGGTCGCTGCGCGACCCTCGACAAATTTTCACGGGGCTTTTCTAAACTCGAAATTTTACTTCATGCTTAGTCTGGGAGTGGACAACACTTGTTTAAAGCTTCAAATTGAACTCTTTTAAAAATCAACGAATGTTAGAAAATGTACAGCTTATGCATGTTTACTTAAAGTTTACCATGAAGTAACCACATTTAAATTTAGCGCGCTTTTGTGACGTAAGCGATCTCCACCCCCACTTTAAAATATTCGATTCTGCCGATCCTTCTTACCGTATACTCGACCGTCCTTGGGCATAATCTAAGATATGAAATTTGTTTTTTAAAGCAACCGAGATGCCGACAGTTTATAGACACTCGTTATAATTCAATATATTCCAAACAATTATATTGTGTAGTTATTACTAGTGGTTTAATGTTTTTTTTTCTTACTCTCTGAAAAACAAAAATTATAGAACGATGGAGTTGGGTCGGGCAAAATCTTTACATATCTTGGTCTTCTGTCAAAACCACCGGTCAAGACTGGAAAGCAGCGGTCGAATCTTGGTTCAACGAACACAAATATTTCACTTACCCAGATAGAAGTAGCGGCGTAACCGGACATTACACCCAAGTAAGTAAGAGTGTTGTTAAAAGAAAAACTGACACCTAACCTAAACTCCAAAATGCACCGCCCTGTACAATTCTATTGAATAAAAAAGCATACACTTACTGTTTTACATTGCGGATTATAATTTAAGTGGTTGCAATACTCAGTTTTGCAAATTTTCTAACCTATTGAAACAGTTTGAAAATAGTCAGAATGACATTAGCGAAATACTGTCAATATCGGGTTTTTATTGAATAGAACTGTACATGCATTAATCAGATTGAAGTTAATAACTAAAAACCTGCAGAAATTCTATGATATTAAGGAAACATTTGTATATTTTATTTTCAGGTTGTATGGGCAGACTCTGAGTATCTAGGCTGTGACTTCATTAACTTTTACGACAATTCCCAACCTAGGTGGCCGTATGCAAAGCTGTATACTTGCAATTATGGACCAGGGTACGTTTCTTTTTTAAGAAATAAAATAAAATATATTTTTGACGTACTAAATTTTTCGTTTTTATTTCAGGGGAAATTATAGAGGCGTAGCACCGTATCCAAGAGCCTAAGGCAAATTGTGTAAAAACTGTTAAAAACAATAAATAACTTAATAAACAAACTGTTTTAAAGAGCGTAGTTTTCTTTTAAGTGTACAAAGCAAATTATTTAAAAGCGCAAGATTTGTTTCGATAAAATAAACATTTTTAAAATTGATTAACCTAAAATCAAATGTTAGTTACCCACTAAGCAAACACATTTAAGTAACGTTTCATTAACATTAAAACAACGTTTAATGTTATTACAATGTTGATAAAACGTTATTTGTTTGTTTTTTGCTCAGTGGGTTAAATATTTTAAACTTCGTATATTTATTTATTTCAGTTAATTAAGGAATCTCCTTTCATATAAATTTACGATATTAATAAAATTTCAAATATTATCCATCATATATTAGTGTTTTATACGCGTGGCGCATGAAGTAAAATTTCGAGTTTAGAAAAGCCCCGTGAAAATTTGTCTCGGGTCGCTGCGCGACCCTCGACAAATTTTCTACGCGGGGCTTTTCTAAACTCGAAATTTTACTTCATGCTTAGTCTGGGAGTGGAAGACACTCGTTAGAGGCTTTAAATTTAATTTTTGTATAAAATGCGAATGCTTTAATTTAAAAGGAAATTCCAGGTATGGCGTTGATTTAATTAAATATTCTCTACATAAATTAATTTTATTTCATATTTGCAAAAAAATCATTGCTTTAAATTCCGTTGAGTAACCTTTATATATTTTTTTGTGGATATTAAAGAAACATTGCACTTTTAAAATACGTGAAAATCCGAAATGAAATTATCATTCAGTTTTGAGATATTTTTGATTGAACCTTAAAGAAGACCTAGTTTTAAGTAAATTACTAAGAAAATTAATATTTAAAATAATCATGACTTACAAATTAATTGAGGTATTTTGTGTATATAAGTGTTTTATACGCGTGGCGCATGAAGTAAAATTTCGAGTTTAGAAAAGCCCCGTGAAAATTTGTCGAGGGTCGCTGCGCGACCCTCGACAAATTTTCTACGCGGGGCTTTTCTAAACTCGAAATTTTACTTCATGCTTAGTCTGGGAGTGGAAGACGCTCGTTAGAGGCTTCAAATTTAATTTTTGTATTAAATGCGAATGCTTTAATTTAAAAGAAAATTCCGCGTATGGCGTCCATTTAATTAAATATTCTTTACATAAATTAATTTTATTTCATATTTGCAAAAAAAATCATTGCTTTAAATTCCGTTGAGTAACCTTTATATATTTTTTTGTGGATATTAAAGAAACATTGCACTTTTAAAATATGTGAAAATCCGAAATGAAACTATCATTCAGTTTTGAGATATTTTTGATTGAACCTTAAAGAAGACCTAGTTTTAAGTAAATTACTAAGAAAATTAATATTTAAAATAATCATGACTTACAAATTAATTCTAAACTCGAATTTTGCATTGCGCTATAACCACATCGTTCCCCCATCACATTATCATAATGTAAATTCACGCCATTCAAATAAAATAAATATAAATATTAAAAAAATGAAAGCAACATTACAACTAGTTGATGAAGCATATCAGAAAAATAAAAGTAACCAAAATAGAGAATTACTTAACAAAACAAGAACTCAATACAAAAACTTAATTATAAATGAAACGCGCAAAATAAATAATGCTAAACTTAATGGGTCACGAAATAATCAAAAAGTAATGTGGACGATTATAAATTCATATAGACCTAGTATAACACCAAACAGCTACACACCTATTGCAAACGATTTTGCCTCACATTTTAAAAGGACTGCACCTGATACAAATAATATCGAAGATTGTACACTTAATGTTACAGATCTTATATTACCTAGTCTATCTATAAATGACAATAAATACTTCAAATTTGAATCAGTATCTAGCGCGAATGTAAGGTCTTCTATAATGACATTGAAAAATAGTCAGAGCAGGGACATCTATGAATGCACAGCCGACATACTAAAATCTGTGAGAGAAACAATAATTCCACCATTAACCCGCTTAATCAACATATCAATTCAAAAAGGAATATTTCCATCATGCCTCAAGAGAGCCATTGTCATACCAATTTATAAAAAAGGATCTAAAAACGATGTTAATAACTACAGGCCAATATCGATATTACCTACAGTTTCAAAAGTATTTGAAGATATATTAAAAAAACAAATTATTAACTTTATCAACCAATCTAATTTGCTATCCAATAGTCAATACGGTTTCAGAAATGGCTATTCCACTACAACTGCTACTTTGAACCTAGTAGAAAGATGCCTAGATGCATTTAACAGCCATGAGCTCGTACAAGCAACCTTCCTTGATTTGCAGAAAGCGTTTGACAGTATGAACCATGAAATTCTCTTAAAGAAACTATATATGTACAATTTTCACCACTCCAGCTGTAAACTAATTATAAGTTATCTAACCAATCGTATACAGCAGGTAAAATCCAAACAAGAGCTGTCAAATAAATACATTAGTAATGTAGGTGTGCCACAGGGCTCAAAGCTAGGGCCTGTGGTATTCCTACTATACATAAATGATATTTGTAAATATATTGGCGAAGATAATGTAGTATTGTTTGCAGACGATACAACGCTAGTAAATCGAGGAAGGTCGCAACCAGAACTACAGAGCGAAAACTTAAATACTCGGGAAAATGCATTGAATTGGTTCTCTGCAAATAAATTAATTTTAAATGATAATAAAACTGTAAATATTCAATTCTCCTTAAAAACAATCCCAGAAGACTTCGTAACTGAGGTAAAATTCTTAGGCTTTCATATTGATAGTAAACTAACCTGGAAAACGCATACGTCCAAAATAACATCAACTATTAATAAAAATGTATTTTTGTTACGTCGGCTTGCACCTGTAGTGAGCTATGATACTCTAAGAGCATGTTATATTTCTTTAATCGAATCATACATACGTTACGGAATTATTGTGTGGGGTCACTCGTCAGGTGCAAATGCAGTATTCTCAGCTCAACGAAAAGCAGTAAGAATTCTTTGTCAGCTGGAATATACACAAGATTGCAAAGAATATTTCAGAATATCAAATTTGCTTACACTACCGTCGTTATATATCTTGGAATGTCTCACATATATGCATGAAAACATAGATAATTATTCCACTAACCACGATATAAATAATATTAAAACAAGAAATGCAAATGCGATTCGTCCTATATATAACAGATTGAAACGCACACAAAATAGCACCCGATTTCACGCAGTAAGATTGTATAACACCCTTCCATCTAAATATAAAAATCTAACACACGCTAATTTTAAAATTGAAGTTAAATTGCTACTCTTGGATAATGCCTTCTATTCATTGGATGAATATCTTATTAAATTTAAATAAAATTATGTTTTATGTTTAAATAATTATAAGGGAAAATGTATATTTATGTATTGATTCTGACGAATGTACCTGTGGACATTAATAAAGATTATTATTATTATTATTATTAATTAAGGCATTTTGTGTATATAAGTGTTTTATACGCGTGGCGCATGAAGTAAAATTTCGAGTTTAGAAAAGCCCCGTGAAAATTTGTCTCGGGTCGCTGCGCGACCCTCGACAAATTTTCTACGCGGGGCTTTTCTAAACTCGAAATTTTACTTTATGCTTATTCTGGGAGTGGAAGTCACTCGTTAGAGGCTTCAAATTTAATTTTTGTATGAAATGCGAATGCTTTAATTTGAAAGGAAATTCCGCGTATGGCGTTGATTTCATTAAATATTCTTTACATAAATTCATTTTATTTAATATTTGCAAAAATAATCATTGCTTTAAATTCCGTTGAGTAACCTTTATATATTTTTTGTGGATATTAAAGAAATTTTAAAATATGTGAAAATCCGAAATGAAACTATCATTCAGTTTTGAGATATTTTTGATTGAACCTTAAAGAAGACCTAGTTTTAAGTAAATTACTAAGAAAATTAATATTTAAAATAATCATGACTTACAAATTAATTGAGGAATTTTGTGTATATAAGTGTTTTATACGCGTGGCGCATGAAGTAAAATTTCGAAACTCGAAATTTTACTTCATGCTTAGTCTGGGAGTGGAAGACACTCGTTAGAGGCTTCAAATTTAATTTTTGTATAAAATGCGAATGCTTTAATTTAAAAGGAAATTCCGCGTATGGCGTCGATTTAATTAAATATTCTTTACATAAATTAATTTTATTTCATATTTGTAAAAAAAAAATCATTGCTTTAAATTCGGTTGAGTAACCTTTATATATTTTTTGTGGATATTAAAGAAACACTGCACTTTTAAAATATGTGAAAATCCGAAATGAAACTATCATTCAGTTTTGAGATATTTTGATTGAACCTTAAAGAAGACCTAATTTTAAGTAAATTTCTAGGAAAATTAATATTTAAAAAAAAATCATGAATTACAAACTAATTGAGGCATTTTGTGTGTGTGGATATTAGGCAAACGCTTGTCTTTTGAAATATGCAAAAATCCGGAAGCACACGATCAATGGTTTTTAAGTTATTTTCAATCTAACACCATTTTTGAAATTTTAATTTTTCTTTGAGTTTAGGTACTTAAAATGTATCTTATCTTAAGAGTACAACTTTGATTAAAACACTTGGTTTGTTTCACAAATTCAAATCAGTAAAACAAATCAAGTGTTTTAATCAAAGTTCTACTATTAATTAAATATGTTTCATCACGGGTTAAGTGAGATACAGGGTGGGGCAGAAAAACCTATCCGATTTCAAAACGTTATAAAATTAAAACCACTCAACTTGACAAACATTTTTTTTTATTAACATATCGCAAATTTTATGCCATTTTTAAATTTAAGTTTTGAAAAGCACATCACTCAAATGTCGTCCTTGGGAGCGGATACACTGATTTAGGCACTCGCAGTAGCTTTCCATGACTTTCACCGTCATTTCCACAGGAATTTCTTCAATTGCCCGAGCAATTTCCCTTCGTAAAGCAAGAAGGGTCCTTGGTCGATGCTGGAATACCTTCGATTTGAGGTAACCTCAAAGGAAGAAGTCACATGGAGTGAGATCCGGTGAGCGCGGCGGCCAGCCAATATCACCTCTCAGAGAAATGAGGCGTCCGGGAAACATTTCCCTGAGAATGTCCATTGATCGTCGAGATGTGTGGGCGGTTGCACCATCCTGTTGAAACCACACATTTTCCACGCCATTTTCTTCCATTTTGGGTTGAAGAAAAATTTCCAGCATGAAACAATAGCGCTCGCTGTTGACCGTTACGGTTTGCCCATTTTCTTCAAAAAAGTAAGGCCCCCAGACGCCTAGGCGGGAAAGAGCACACCATACAGTCACTTTTGGGCTATGAACCCCTGATGGATTTCCCGAGGATTTTCGTCACTCCAATATCGAAAATTCTGCCTGTTTACGGCGCCACAAAGGTGAAAATGGGCTTCGTCCGTGAAGAGCACAACATCGTCTATTGGGAGTTCTCGGAGATCGCGACACAGGTTCATACGGGTTTCAAAATCTCTTTCAATTAATTCCTGTGCAACAACCATTTTGTAGGGATGCATTTTGAGGTCCCGGTGCAAAATTCGCCGAATACTGCGGTTGGAAATCGCCAAAGCGAACGAATGTTTTCGTGCCGAACGACGCGGGGAACGTTCAATCGCGGCTCTCACATTGGCCACGTTTTCAGGTCCTGGGACGTCCAGGCGACTTCTTTTTCAATGCTGAACCCGTCTGTCGAAAATTTGACACCCACACTTTAATCGTAGCGTGATGTGGAACAGGATCATGACGCCCGAGTCCGAAATGAATTCGGAAAACACGTTGTGTAGCAATTATCGAACCGCCGTTTTCGATAAACCGCTCAATAACAAAAGCACGATGTTCACCAGACCAAGGCATGTTGTCTAATGACAAATGGCATAAAACCGGCTTTCTAAAGGTTTTTACCCCACTACTCTACCTGTTCCCTCTTCTGAGAAAAAGGGATTTGAAATCGGATAGCTTTTTCTGCCCCTCCCTGTATTAAACCTGTTCCCTCTTCTGAGAAAAAGGGATTTGAAATCGGATAGCTTTTTCTGCCCCTCCCTGTATTAATTCAACATATTTTATTTTAGGTACATTTCAAGGGAAATTACAATTTCAAACAGAACATAATTTGGAAATTTATTAGGTTATCTTTATAAAGTTTTGAGTGGATGTAAAGCAAACATTACGCGTTTAAAATATATGAAAATCCTAATCATTTTTGAGTTATTTTCAATTGAACGTCAAATGAGAGGATTAGTATGTACATTTCAAGGTAAGTAAATATTTGAAAATCCATAGCTTGAAAATCCGTTTAGTCAACTTTGCTAAATTTTGTCTAGATATTAAGCAAACATTGCTCTTTTGAAATATGTAAAAATCTGAAAACACTCCATCAATAGTTTTTGATTTATTTTCAATTGAACGTCAACGAATAGGCATTATATGTAAATAATTTTCAGTTGAACGTCAACAAAGAGGCATTTTGTGTAAATTTCAAGTAGAATAACAATTTAAAAAAATCATAGCTTGCATATCGATTGAGTTATCTTTATGAAATTTTATCTGGATATTAATTATTATATGAAAATCCGAAAATACCCTATCAATAGTATTTGATTTATTTGCAATTGAACCTCAACGAAAAGTGATTAGGGGAATAACAATTTTACAAAATCATAACTTAGAAATACATTGATACATTTATAAAATGCTATCCAAATACTAAGCAATCATCGCTCTTTTAAAATATATGATCACCGAAAAAAAAACCATCAATAGATTTTGATTTATTTTCAATTGAACCCCAGTTTTATGTAAATATCAAAGGAAATTTAATTTTAAACAATCATAGCATGGAAATCCGTTAAGTAATTCTAATGAAATTTAGTGTAGATATTAAGCAAATATTGTGCTTTTAAAATATGTGAAAATCCGATCAATCAATAGTTTTTGAGTTATTTCCAATCGAACGTCAACGTAGAATAATGTTGTAAAGGAAATTAAAATAAAAAAATTATAACTCGTAAATTTATTGAATCATCTTTATGAAATTTTGTATGGATTTTGAAAAAGCGTCGTTCTTATAACTAAAAACATATTTTTAAATAATGGTGAATAAGCCTGGATTATACGAACAAAAAATGACACACAATCAGAATTCAATTAGAAATTATTAGTTTAAAGTATATAAAGTTAAACAAGGGAATAATTAAAGGAAACCCAATATCAGCTTTTATAACGATTTTAATTCTAAAATCAACACAGCTTCTGCATCCACATGCACAACGCACTATGTTAAGTTGCCTACAAAACAAGCCCAAAATGATATTTTATCTTCTGTTGAACCAATATTTATGTAAAACAAACACACATTATTAAAACATGTTGAATAATTAAAGGAAACAACATTTTATTTTAAACTTGTTTTATAATTAACACAAGAAAGCTTCAAACAAATATAATATCAGCTTTTATAACGATTTTAATTCTAAAATCAACACAACTTCTGCATCCACATGCGCACCGCTCTATGTTAAGTTGCCTACAAAACAAGCCCAAAAATGTTATTTTATCTTCAGTTAAACCAATATTTATGTAAAACAAACACACATTACTAAAACATGTTGAATAATTAAAGGAAACACAACATTTTATTTTAAAATTGACCCAAGACAGCTTTAAAGAAATGTAAAATCAGCTTTTATAACGGTTTTAACTTTAATATCAACACAACTTATGCATTGGCATGCACAGCCTTGCACGTTATGTTGCCTATAATATAAACCAGAAAATTATATTATTTTTATAACCAATTTATAATATTAATATAAAAACACGCACATATCATTAAAACATGTTTAAAAACGACTTTTAATCCCTACAAGGAACATGTTGTATTGTTATTATAATAAATTAAATTAATCCACTGAGCAAACACATAGAAATAATGTTTCATCAGCATTAACCCATTAACGGCCGAGCAATTATAGAGATAACTCTAAAAGTTGATTTTAGGTCGAATTATGCACTTATTTTTATGTCAAACAAACACACATTACTAAAACATGTTAAATACTTAAAGGAAACACAACATTTTATTTTAAAATTGACCCAATACAGCTTTAAAGAAATGTAAAATCAGCTTTTATAACGGTTTTAACTTTAATATCAACACAACTTATGCATTGGCATGCACAGCCTTGCACGTTAAATTGCCTATAATATAAACCAGAAAATTATATTATGTTTATAACCAATTTTTAATATTAATATAAAAACACGCACATATTATTAAAACATTTTTAAAAACGACTTTTAATCCCTACAAGGAACATGTTGTATTGTTAATATAATAAATTAAATTAATCCACTGAGCAAACACATAGAAATAATGTTTCATCAGCATTAGCAATTATAGAGATAACTCTAAAAGTTGGTTTTAGGTCGAATTATGCACTTCTTTTTATGTAAAACAAACACACATTACTAAAACATGTTGAATACTTAAAGGAAACACAACATTTTATTTTAAAATTGACCCAAGACAGCTTTAAAGAAATGTAAAATCAGCTTTTATAACGATTCTAACTTTAATATCAACACAACTTATGCATTGGCACGCACAGCCTTGCACGTTAAGTTGCCTATAATATAAACCAGAAAATTATATTATGTTTATAACCAATTTTTAATATTAATATAAAAACACGCACATATTATTAAAACATTTTTATAAACGACTTTTAATCCCTACAAGGAACATGTTGTATTGTTAATATAATAAATTAAATTAATCCACTGAGCAAACACATAGAAATAATGTTTCATCAGCATTAACCCATTAACGGCCGAGCAATTATAGAGATAACTCTAAAAGTTGATTTTAGGTCGAATTATGCACTTCTTTTTATGTAAAACAAACACACATTACTAAAACATGTTGAATACTTAAAGGAAACACAACATTTTATTTTAAAATTGACCCAAGACAGCTTTAAAGAAATGTAAAATCAGCTTTTATAACGATTTTAACTTTAATATCAACACAACTTATGCATTGGCACGCACAGCCTTACACGTTAAGTTGCCTATAATATAAACCAGAAAATTATATTATTTTTATTACGAATTTTTAATATTAATATAAATACACGCACATATTATTAAAACATGTTTAAAAACGACTTTTAATCCCTACAAGGAACATATTGTATTGTTAATATAATAAATTAAATTAATCCACTGAGCAAACACATAGAAATAATATTTCATCAGCATTAGCCCATTAACGGCCGAGCAATTATAGAGATAACTCTAAAAGTTGATTTTAGGTCGAATTATGCACTTCGTTTTATGTAAAACAAACACACATTACTAAAACATGTTGAATAATTAAAAGAAACACAACAGTTTATTTTAAATTGTTCCAAGACAGAGTTAAAGAAATGTAAAATCAGCTTTTATAACGATTTTAACTTTAATATCAACATAACTTATGCATTGGCATGCACAGCCTTACACGTTAAGTTGCCTATAATATAAACTGGTAAATTGTATTATTTTTATAACCAATTTTTAATATTAATATAAAAACACACACATATTATTAAAACATATTTAAAAACGACTTTTAATCCCTACAAGGAACATATTGTATTGTTAATATTATAAATTAAATTAATCCACTGAGCAAACACATAGAAATAATGATTCATCAGCATTAACCCAGTAATGGCCGAGCAATTATAGAGATAACTCTAAAAGTTGATTTTAGGTCGAATTATGCACTTCTTTTTATGATATCTATAAATGACTTATTGTATTACATACTGTGTTTTCGTTCAAATAAACATAATGTAGATGCTGTAAAATTTCAGGCATTCGTCGATTTTATATAAAAACGTGTAGTATGAGGTTCCAAACGAGTGATTCCACTCCCAGTCTAAGCATGAAGTAAAATTTCGAGTTTAGAAAAGCCTGAAAATTTGGTTTGGTCGCGTAGCGCGAAGCGCGGAGCGGCCAAACCAAATTTTCAGGCTTTTCTAAACTCGAAATTTTACTTCATGCGCCACGCGTATAAAACACTGAAATATTGTGAAGCTAGAAATACACTCACATTATTTCTTTTAAATGAATAATAATCGAAATATTCAAATAACTAAATATTTAAATTCTTCTTCATACATTTTTAAGTCCAGTCAAATAATATAATGTATCAAATTAACTTATTTAGTAATTTAATTAATAAAAAATGAATATTGTTGCGTGTATGCATCAATGGCGCCTAATGGGTTAATACAACGTGTAATGTTGTTACAATGTTGATATAACGTTATTTGTTTGTTTTTTGTTCAGTGGGAATGTATTCAAATAGATTAAAAATGGAATATCTTTAATTAATTTACTAACTTCGCTTAATCCGTAGTGAAACATTTTGAACTATAAATTATTAATCAAAACACTTGGCATTGCTTTACTGATTTTACTTTTAAACCAGTGAAACGACACCAAAAGTGCATACACAGTTAATTTTTACTTCGAAGTCTGGATGCTAACATTTCGGAAAGATCCTTTGGAAGACCTTAGTCTTTAACTAAGTTGTTAAGTTCGGTCTTGGAAAATAACTGCGGCTAACTAACTAGTTGGAAAATAACTGCGATCTCAGTGGCGTAGCAATTTTTAGAATGTCATTTAATTTTTATTCGCAAGTATAGTATAAATATGACACTTGTGTTGCGAGTTGGGGAAATTTTCGAGCAAGTTCTCTATGACCGAAATGGCGAAATATAGAGAACGTTCTGTTGGGGAACGACCTTGATAATTTTCTGCTCGCTGTTTTCACTCGGGCTAAATGCGCTAACATCAATTTTTCTCCTCGCACACACTGTTACATACACTCCTTTTTTTAGCAGGGTTGCTAAATCAGTGATTTTTTTATCAAATCTGGTGTTATTTAATTTCGGACTTAGACAAATTGTTTGGGATTCAGACGTGGCTAAATTCTGGTGTTTGTTGGAAGTTTTCAGTGACAATCTAGTAATTTACTGTTATCAGAAAGTGAATAAAGTTAAAACAGTCAATCGTGCTGCCAAAACTATAAAAATTTGGGAAATATTCAGCATATTATTCATAAAATTGCCCATGTCCAAATGGTCAAACATTTGCAAAAGAATCCTTTTTGATCAATCTTGTACAAACCTAGTGTCAAGTTTTAAATACTTAAACACTTTATTCATCGCAAATATCTTCAAAATGTAAAACAATCTGTTTATCTTCATTGGATATTATTTATGGCTAAAATACTTCATTTTCAAGATATTTATTTAAATATGGCAAACCTGTTTGCATGTGTTCATCAAAATGTTCAACATTCAACATGTTTGGATTTGTTTGTGATGTATGTTGATACCTAATGAATGTACTCCGGTCGGTCTATTTGTACGATTACAAAAATCCCAAACACTTTCACGATTAACAATCCGGTCATCAGAGAATTCCCCAACAGTTGGCAGTAAACTCCCAACTGTTGTCTCTGCTGAACGGGCCCATTGATTACAGTAAAATTTATAAAGCGATCTTTAAATTTATGAAAAATTTGCAGTATATTGAGTATAGAAATCCTTCAAAATTGAGTGGAATTAATAAAATGACGATAAATTTGAGTTGATAATAATCAGAAATGTCAAGTAAATTAAGTTGCATATGTTAATAATAGAACTTTACGAAAATTCTCTCCGATTACTCCAAACATGACAAAACACCAATTGATATAATGAAAACACTCGCTTAATAATTAATTACTCTCAAAACAACTTGTATTTTCTTAAATTAACGTTTTCCACAGTTTTATTTATATAAATAAATTCATAAATAGCATAAGCTTTAACTTTATACTACCAGAGGCGCTGTCTCCGCGTGGCTTCATTTTTGTTTTATTTTGTTTGAAATGTCAGTCGGTTTGTTTGTTGAAAGTTGTTTCGTGCTTGAATAAGTTAAGAACAAAGTAAAAAAACACAATTTTTCGAATGGAAATATTGATTTTCTGCACAGGAAAATGGATCCGTTTGGTATAAAGGACGAGACCGGTGATTTCAGTAAGGTAAGAAATAATAATAAATCATTTGCATTAGTTGATTGCGTATTTTATTTGTTTGTTTTTCTAAACAATCTGTAAAAACTAAATGGTACAGGCTTTTAATCTGTTTTGTTTGTTTTATTTGTATATTGTTTGTAATTTTATATTTTAACTGATTTATTACTTTTAATTTAATTATTCCACTGAGCAAAAAACAAACACATACTGTTATATCAACATTGTAACAATATTAAACGTTGTTTTAATGTTAATGATACATTACTTTAATGTGTTTGCTCAGTGGGGTTAGTATTGTGCATTATGTACACTTCTGTGCAATAAAATTAAGCACACAAAATATGTTACAGATTAACACGGACGTCATAAGTTTCCTACTTACAAAAGTATGTAAATATGTCGATTTTCTTAATGTCAAAATGCTGCGTCATTTAGACAACAATTCAAAAATTCGAATTCTAACTAAAATAGAAGATGGCTTTGTTGTATTTATTACGAGCTTTTTTTCAAAAGTCCATAGTTTTGGTTTTTTAATAAAGGTGTCCCACTGAGCAAATCCATTTAAGAAATGTTTTATCAACATTAAAACAACGTTTAATGTTGCTACAATGCTGATATAACGTTATTAGATTGTTTTTTTGCTCGGTGGGATTATTTTCAAGTTATGGTGTTTTGTCATTTATTGAAACTGCTGCTAGGCAATTAACACAGACCCGAATTACACAACTAGAATATTGTGAAAAATAGCTATGAGACTTGTGCTAAATTTTATTACACAGACGTGTACTTTAAATGGAATTTCCGTAAATAAACATTAACTATTAAACACCTTTTTACCCTGACGTTACAAAGAACAAACGCCGTACCATAAACGCAGGCGGTTTTGTTTGATTTTATTTAACAAACCTGTCAGTGAGCAATCAAATTATTTCAAAAGAAGGAAAGACAAACAAAACCGAACTGAATACCACAGAACAATAAACCTCAGTTAAATTGGATATTACTAATGTGCTCAGTATTGGATTAATCACAATATTCAAGAAAATATACGTTTACAATCACAATAATTTCCTCTTGGTTCTGCGACAAATTGTAAGTGATCAATATCTATGGACCCTTTTTATTTCTAACATTTCAATTATTCCTGTTGCGGCACTTTATTGTACATAAATTATGTGTAAATTTATTTGTATATTTAGCCTTTTTTATTCATATATTTGTATCTGTAAATATTTTATTTTTATAACACATTTCAGTTTCAATATTCAATTTTATGTTTTCTGCTTAATCTTTATTTTATTACTTTATTGCTGGATTGTATTTTCTCCAGATATTTGTATATTTTCGACAAGAATGTAGTTCAAATCTTAATGTACTTTTAATAGACCGTTGTAAAGTTGAACGGCTCTGTTAGCTACGGGGGGTGTTGTGTTGTTGTTCGTCCGTTCGGGAAATATTCGCAGAAAAAATAATTTGTATGGCCATGTGGCTAATTCCTAGAAATGCGTCCCTTCGACGCATAATACAATCTAGGTAAACGAAGGGTGCATCCCTTCCTTTGCCACAGATTTGCATCCCGTGACCATCGCTGACCAATAACAACACAACCCCCACTTTGCAACACTCAGTTTTTGGTTCTTTTGAAATGTAGAAACTGATATAACAATTCTATTCTTGAAACGACAAACATCTCAACATTTTACTCAAAATCTAACCTCAACACATCAAAATATTTTATATTTAAATCAGTGTATATAACTCTGTACATTTTATTTACGGTGAATATAAGTTTAAAATTTTAATAAGTGCTACGAAGTATTTTATTTCAACTTCATTCACCCGCATCGGAAATAGTGGTAATTTCGAACCAGTGCGAAAGGAAATCACCACAGAGATTAAACCATCTCTAAAACATTGGTCCTTCGAACCGGATATCGAAACATACTTATTCGATAATCTGTAAATCAACACAAGAAGACAAAGCGGGCGACCACCGCCAACGAGGGAAATATTGAAAGCGGTCGTTCATCATCGTGGGAAACTTCACACTCACCGGGAGCATCTACTCCGGAACGCGACACTAGGTCCACTTGAGGCGAGCATCCCCGTCGAGCAGAAGTGCAACATCACCGCGGCTATTCAAATTCACCGGGAGTATCTTCTCCGGAACGCGACAACTGGTCCACCCGAGCGGAGCATCCCCGTCGAACATTGAAGCCAGCAATTCAATCAATCCTTCGTAAGTCCAATCCTTTATTTAATACACTCTTATATTTGAACATTTTACTAAGTCACAATGGCTACCGATCCTAGAGCAGCCGCTTTGTTAAATAAACGTCGCGCTTTAAAAGGCAACATGACTAGAGTTAGAACCGCGTATACAGATTTATTAAAAGATACTGAGGCAAATCCTAAATCAATTCGCATGAAAATTATGTCACAGTTAGATACGTTAGAACCATTCTTACAACAATACTATACTCTTATGGAAGAATTAGAATTAATCGATGGAGAGAAACCGGAATATGAAGCTGATAGGAACACGTTTGAAAAAACATATCATGACTTGAAATCAGAATTAAAAATGCATTTAGACACACTTAATAGTCAATCTAGTACTGAATGTAAAGTTCAATTACCTATATTAAATTTATTATCATTCAGTGGCTTGTATGAAGAATGGGCAGCGTTTAGTGAAACATTTACCTCATTAATTGATTCAAATAAATCATTAGACAAAATCCAAAAATTTCATTATCTGAGATCTTGTTTAACGGGTGAAGCAGCCAATTCAATTAAGGCATTAGAAATTGTAGCTGCCAATTACGATATTGCTTGGTCAACTTTAAAAAATAGGTTTCATAATACGAAAATTGCTATAAATAATCACCTAAAAGCTCTATTTGAAATTCCGCATTTATCTAAACAAAGTTTGTCTGGACTTAGACAAATGAATGATAGTATTTCAAACAATATTATTTCACTAAAGCTCTTAGACGAATCAGTACAACATTGGGATATAATGATAATTTATCTAATAGAAAACAAATTTGATAACAACACAAATTCAGATTGGCAAACATATTCTTGCAACATTAAATCTCCTAAATTAGACGATTTACACAAATTTATCAATGAAAAATGTGACATACTACAAAAACTAAAATTTCAACAACAACCGTCTAGCTCAATCAAACACAACTCAGTTAAACAAAATTCATTTCATTCTAAACCTACAAAATCATACATTTCTACATATAAACCTTCATGTACTCTTTGTAAAAAGGAACACCTTATTTATACTTGCGATGATTTTTTAAATTTGACACCAAGTGATAGGCTCAATCGTGCCCGTTCATTAGGTCTTTGTACGAATTGCTTAAAGTCTAACCACTCTAATAAAGATTGTCGCAATTCAGGAATTTGTAAAACTTGCGAGAAAAAACACCATTCATTATTGCACTTAGATTCACAACAAAAAGAAAATCAATCAACTAAACAAAATATTGCTGCTCAAGATTCATCCAATCTAACAATTAAACAATCTACCTCGTTTCATGCTGCAAATTTTAAATGTGAAACGTTATTATCTACGGCGCAAATTTTAGTGTGTGACAATCACGGCAATTATCAAAATTGCCGAGCATTATTAGACTCGGGATCGCAATCTTGTTTTATAACTCACAACTTAGTTAAGAGCCTAGGTTTGCATATTTCTACTAGCAGTATAATGATTTCAGGAATCTCAAATAGTAGTGCCGAAGTTTGCAACCAAACAAAATTAACTATCCGATCAAAACATAATAGTTATAAATCAACCGTCAATTGTCTAGTCTTAGATTCAATTACATCAACTTTGCCATCATATTCATTCAGTGCAGAAATATTAAATATTCCTAGCAATATAACACTTGCTGACGAATCATTTAATAAACCAAACACTATTGATATGCTAATCGGAGCTAACCTATTTTGGGACCTCCTTTGTATAGGTCAAATTAAATTGGGAAAAAACCTCCCATTACTACAGAAAACTAAATTAGGTTGGATCGTAGCTGGAAATATTCCCGCATATGACTCAACTAATGCTGTAAAGTGTAATTTAACTACGACTCAGGCAATTGGCGATCAAATAAAAAGGTTTTGGGAATTAGAAGAAATTAATAATGACATTAATCTTGATCGTATAGAAACAACTGCTGAAAATCACTACGTTTCAAATACCACGCGTTTAGCTAATGGGCGTTTTGTTGTAAAAATTCCTATTATTAATCCAGAATGCGATCTTACTGAATCGCGCAATATAGCAATTAAACGTTTTTATTCTCTCGAAAAGAAACTTGCAAAAAATAATGACTTAAAAACAAGATATACCGAATTCATGTCTGAATATCAGACGCTAGGGCACATGAGTGAAATTAAAGAAACATTCCCATTAAAAAACTTAACTTATTATTTACCCCATCATCCCGTGATAAAAGAATCTAACACAACTACGAAATTGAGAGTAGTATTTGATGGGTCGGCGAAAATTGGCAACAATTTATCTTTAAATAGAATCCAAGAAGTAGGCCCCACTATACAAAATGACTTATTTTCTATTTTAATACGATTTAGACGTCATCCAATTGTTTTAACAGCAGACGTAGAAAAAATGTATCGACAAATTTTAATTCACCCTGATGATAAATCGTTACAGCGTATATTTTGGCGATCAAATCCTAATTCAGAATTAATTTGCTTTGAACTAAATACCGTCACCTATGGTACGGCTTCTGCGCCATTTTTGGCAATACGTACGCTTAACGAGTTGTCAAAAATCAATCAAGACAAATTTCCAATTGCCAGTTTAATAATCAAAAATGATTTTTATGTCGATGACATGCTGACTGGCGGCAATACTATCAGTGAAGTTGTAAAAATCAAATAAGATATAACTAGCATTCTAGCAAGCGCCGGGTTTCATCTTCATAAGTGGATATCAAATCACTCATCAATTAATAATGAATTAAATAATGATATGTCAGTTCAATTAGGAGAAACAGATTCAATCAAATCACTAGGGGTGTTATGGAACCCAAAATCTGATTACTTACATTTTACCGCATCTGACAATTTTAACCACACTCATAAAGCCACAAAACGATTCATTTTGTCGTCTATTTCAAAAATTTACGACCCTTTGGGATTAATTTCTCCGATTACAATTAAAGCAAAATTAATTATGCAGCAATTGTGGAAAGAAAAATTACACTGGGATGAGTCTATACCATTGAATTTACACTCCATGTGGGTTAAATACAATACAGACATGCAATTTCTGTCTGAAATTAAAATTAATCGTATCACAATATGTCCTTCACCTACACGCATAGAAATTCACGGTTTTTGTGATGCGTCAGAAGCAGCATATGGGGCATGTGTTTACATTAAATCCACGGATAAGTTTGGCAATTCTTTTATTAATCTCATATGCTCGAAATCGAGGGTAGCGCCATTAAAACACACATCTATCCCCAGACTTGAGCTATGTGGGGCATTACTTTTATCAAAATTAATTAAAAAGCTATTAACGATCCTCGACATTACATTTGATTCCATATATCTTTGGTGCGATTCAACCATCACCTTACATTGGATCAAGGGTGATAGTCGGAGATGGCAAACCTTTATAGCTAACAGAGTAGGTGAAATTCAAAGTCACACAAACAGAGACGATTGGCGTCATATTAGTACTTTTGACAATCCCGCTGATCTGATCACCCGCGGAACCAATGCGCTCACATTAAAAGAATCCACAATATGGTGGAATGGGCCCTTATAACTGCAGTATAACAATACCGGGTGGCCAATTAATGAATTCACTGAAAACATCGATCCAAGCATATTAGAAATCCGAAAGACGCAAACATATCATATACAAAAAAGTGAATTTACATTATTTACAAAATTTTCTAACTTTAATAAATTAAACCGTGTAACAGCTTATTGCCTACGATTCATACACAACTGTAGGCATAATGCGAATCAGAGACGCAATAAACATTTATCTGTTAGCGAAATGAAATATGCAACGACCATTTTAATTAAACTAGCACAAAGGTCAATGTTTTACACTGAAATAAAAGACATTCAATCATTTGGTTTTGTAAGTAATAAGAGCAAAATACTAAAATTAAGTCCGATTCTCGACGAGAATAATATTATTAGAGTAGGTGGACGTTTAAATCGTGCTGACATACCATACTCTAAAAAACATCCGATATTACTCTTAGCTAAACATGCACTTACAAAATTAATAATTGCTAACGAACATAAGCTCATGCTTCATTGCGGCCCTCAAACGTTACTTTGTAGCTTAAGAAATACATACTGGATAGTATCAGGTCGCGATGCATGTAGGCGTTGTGTGCACGACTGTATAATATGCTTCAAGAGTAATCCAAAACCCACAATTCCATTCATGGGAAATTTGCCGCCATCGCGCATAAACCCAGCACCGCCATTTTATAATTGTGGGGTTGATTATGCGGGGCCATTCCTAATTAAGGATAGGAAATTGCGCAAACCTAATACTATTAATGCATATATTTGTTTATTTATTTGTTTAACGACTAAAGCAATGCACTTGGAATTGGTGACTGATTTGTCGAGCGAAGCATTCATTGCTGCTCTTAGGCGATTCACTTCAAGACGCGGAGCTCCTAAACACGTCTATTCTGACAACGGAACTACCTTCGTTGGTGCTAATTCCGAAATAAGAGAGCTTAATATGTTTTTAAATAATACCGAACACAACGATAAAATAATTAATTTCGCGGCTATAAATTCAATTCAATGGCATTTCATACCTCCCAGATCACCACATTTTGGCGGTCTTTGGGAGTCGGGAGTCAAGTCGGTTAAATCTCATTTAAAACGCATAGCAGCAAACGTTTTACTTACGTACGAAGAATTTATAACTGTATTAGTTCAAATTGAGGGTGTATTAAATTCCCGTCCAATATCACCCTTATCTAATGATCCAAATGACCTCCAACCTTTAACTCCTGCACACTTTCTAATTGGAAGGCCTATAACATCTCCTCCAGACCCCGACCTAACCCAATTACCACAAAACAGGTTGAATCGCTTTCAAATGTTACAGCAAATAACGCAGCATTTTTGGAAACGGTGGTCGAACGAGTACATTGCAACACTTCATCCAAGAGGAAAATGGAACAAACAGCCTACACTGGACATTGCTGTAGGAACCATGGTTATTCTTAAAGAAGATAACCTACCACCCTCGAAATGGCACCTCGGGCGAGTAATAAACGTTCACCCAGGAGATGATAACAACATTCGAGTTGTCTCAGTAAAAACGGCAACGGGAATATACAAACGCGCCGTCACCAAGCTATCAATTCTTCCCATTGATAATACTGATGAATAGGACTTTTGAACTATCAACATACTTCAAGGGGGGCGGCATGTTGCGGCACTTTATTGTACATAAATTATGTGTAAATTTATTTGTATATTTAGCCTTTTTTATTCATATATTTGTATCTGTAAATATTTTATTTTTATAACACATTTCAGTTTCAATATTCAATTTTATGTTTTCTGCTTAATCTTTATTTTATTACTTTATTGCTGGATTGTATTTTCTCCAGATATTTGTATATTTTCGACAAGAATGTAGTTCAAATCTTAATGTACTTTTAATAGACCGTTGTAAAGTTGAACGGCTCTGTTAGCTACGGGGGGTGTTGTGTTGTTGTTCGTCCGTTCGGGAAATATTCGCAGAAAAAATAATTTGTATGGCCATGTGGCTAATTCCTAGAAATGCGTCCCTTCGACGCATAATACAATCTAGGTAAACGAAGGGTGCATCCCTTCCTTTGCCACAGATTTGCATCCCGTGACCATCGCTGACCAATAACAACACAACCCCCACTTTGCAACACTCAGTTTTTGGTTCTTTTGAAATGTAGAAACTGATATAACAATTCTATTCTTGAAACGACAAACATCTCAACATTTTACTCAAAATCTAACCTCAACACATCAAAATATTTTATATTTAAATCAGTGTATATAACTCTGTACATTTTATTTACGGTGAATATAAGTTTAAAATTTTAATAAGTGCTACGAAGTATTTTATTTCAACTTCATTCACCCGCATCGGAAATAGTGGTAATTTCGAACCAGTGCGAAAGGAAATCACCACAGAGATTAAACCATCTCTAAAACAATTCCTTTACTTACTTTTAACGCAAACCTTTCGCCCATTATTGAAAACCTGATTTGTTTCTTCTTTAAATAATTTCGCCATAGCTCAAATGAGATTTTGAGCATTTTCGTAAAATTGGCGCGCTTGTAGTATTTTGACAGGTGTCATAAATGTCATGATGATAGAAACACAAATTTAACATTCTACGTGCCAAACAATTGAAGATGTTCTGTTTTAACCAGAATTCATTGTTTGAAAATAGATAGAAGTTAATGACGTGAGGGTAAAAAGGTAATGTGTTGACTATAGTTTTAATTAGCTTGGAATAGCAATTTGGAATAGCATTATAATGTAAATTACCATGAGTGTATTAACTTAATTATCTAGATTGTTAAAAAACTTGGTAAAACTACTGTATACGACCCACACCCGTTTTTTTCGAAATTTCAATAAATACCGAATTCTACAAGGTTGAGCCTGCTTCTAATGATAAAAAGGGAGGGTAACAGCGGCGGCTTGCAGCCTAACTTCAGGGTTGGCCAGAGACCCAAGCCAATATGTATCCGTTACTAAAAGGTGGTTTTGTTGTGCAATTCCTTGTATTTATAAAGCGTGATCCCAACCTCACATTTTGTGTGCCTTGGTGCTGTGGCCTACCCTTATAATTGCCGTACTATTATGCGCCACCTGTTAAAAAATTCTTAACTTAGTTGCCAAAATCAAATGCCGTGCGTATAAAACGATGATAAATTTGTTTGGCGCCCGCCTACTTGATAAAATATGTGTGGGTCGTATACTGTGGTTCACCAAAAAACTTGCACTAGTTTGCATCCAAGTCGATTAACTTAATCAGTTATTAGTATTTTTTAGAAACACAACAATTTTATTCAGAAATTGTTTACACAATCGCACATTGGTGAAAGAGACATTTTTAAGATATCTCACAAATTAATAACATTCCCATATTCTAGAACTTTGACTGAATCAGAGGTTTAATTAATTGATTAAAGTTAATCAGCCTGGGTGCACATGGGCCTATTAGTATTCTTTAATAAGCTAATTAATAATAAAAAACTGTTGATTGATATTATTTTAGCTAAAAGAAGCGCACCATTTCAACAAAAAGTGCAACAATGAATTATGGGAAACGATCGATTTATTAAAACAAACCACCGAGCAATTTCAAGAAAACCAGCTCAACATTCAAAACCAGATTCAACAATCCTTAGACGCAATAGGCGCTAATTGCATTACTGCTGAATACGCAAACTTAAAAGGTTAGAAAAAATTGTTATATTAGGCCCAGTTGCACCAAAAACTATGAACTTGAGTTCGAGATGACAGTTCCTATTGTTCTAATGTCACTTTAAACTCCAGTTCAAAGTTAAACCAGTTCAACATGGCTTAACTTTGAATTTGAGTTTAAAGTGACATTGGAACAATAGGAACTGTCATCTGTTTTGGGTGCAACTGGGCCTAAGATAACATTTTATTCTGGTGCCACTGGCCCTTAAACTTTTAAAACATTAGCGCATTGTGGATTTAAAAGACATATGAAATTAAATTGATTGTTTGCTGTAGAAAATTTCCATACACTTCAAACGCATTTCAACGAATTGAATGAAAAGTACGAGAAAGCAATAGCTGGACATGCTGTTGAGCTGGAAGAGCTGCAGAAGCGTCACAAGGAGGAGCTGGAGGTCTTGAAAGTGGAATATTCTCTTAGAAATTGCGAATTCGATGACACGATAGCTAAATTAAAGGAGGAACTCGAAGTGAAAGGTACAAAAAATGGCTTTAAGAAATAACGAATCGACTTCCCACTGAGCAAAAACAAACAAATAACGTTATATCAACATTAAACGTGGTTTTAATGTTGATGAAACATTACTTAAATGGATTTGCTCAGTAGGTTTATTTTCAAGATAGTTATTAACTTTCTTTTGTGTTAAAAAGTTAATAGAGTGTAATGCTACTTGAATTTTTATTCTTATTCTTACATCAAAGATTTCTTTTATTGAATATTTCTAAGAAAAATGTCTGTTTAATTTCACTAATGTTATTTTTTGTATTGAAACTAGTTTCTTGATTTCATGTGTAACTATGCAAGTCGTTAACAGTAGTAAAGTTATGAGGGGTTAAGCCCCCCAAATTTGAAATAAGTTTCCTTCCAAATTTGTAAAACTGTAATGATACCTATTACAATAATATTATATTCCCAAGGTTCTGGGGATATTATATCGTATGTTCAATTAAAAAAAATCTCTAAAGTGACATGGAAAATATTGTAGGTTGGCAACTCTGAAATTATTATGTCTGACGTTTTATATGTCAATTCCTGAAGTCTGTAGCTAACTTAAATGTGAAAAAAGATTAAATCATAGCACTCTAGAGGTTTTTTTTATAGAACATTTAATACTATTGGAAGGCTAACTTAGCCACTGGTCGTTAAATACAAAATCAAGAAGCTAGAAGCTAATTGCAATATATTCCCAAGGTCTTGGGGCTTGGCTTTAGCCTCCCCTTCAAAATTAGAAGGCTAACTTAGGCACTGATAGTTAAATACAAAATCAAAAAGCTAATCGGAATAAAAAAAAACTAGCTTGTAAAGTAAAATTTCATTTCGTATGTTTTGTTGTTTTAGAGGAGGAATATTTACATGATATCCACGCATCGCAGGCCGAATCGGCTTTGAGGTTTGACGAGATGGAGTCCGGTCTTCAGAAGCTGCTGGACGCGAGTAATAAGAAAATCAGGGAGTTGAATAATTCGAATAGCATTCTGCGTTCGGAGATGATGTCGTTGAAGAGCGATTTCACAACCGCAAATTCAACAGTGAGTACTTTTTAATAATTAGCATCTTAGTGGAATATAAAAGGAAATAAAAGTGGTACAAACACTTTTGTCTTTTTAGAGTATGTATGATTACAGTTAAATGTTTCTGGAATGACAAGTAATCCGCCTTGTCCGGAAGATTAATAATTCAACGCATTTATTATTTTCAGAAAATACAAGAACTGGAAAGTCGCCTACTAACCCGAGAAAACCAACTAAAAATCGCCGCAGCGAAACTCCTTCAACGCGACCCTTCATCTGCAAGACAATCAAACTTCAACACTCTATTAAGCAAACGAAACGTTTCAACATTCGTCCCAAAATCGAATCAAATAACCAATCAACATCCCACTGAGAACTACTTCAATCCATTGCCAATCAGCACGAGTGCCGATATTTCCAAATCCGCAACTGTCAATTTATATAAAGAGACGAAGAAGACTTTCTTTGTACGCAAGAACACTTACGAGGCCAAGGAGAACGCGAATGTTCCGCCTTTGAAGCAAGTGGCGAACGCCACGACTTCTTTTACTAATTGCGTGCAGGTTAAGAGGAGGAAGTTATACTCGTTGAATGACGTCGAGCATTTGGAGAATCCTGATTGATTCTACTTTTGTTGTTAAGTTTTTAGTTATATAAGAAGTAATTTAAATGTGTATTTTTCAATGATTCATTAAATGAAAAATGTTCATATCGTATGTTCAATAAAAAAAAAACCTCTAGTGTGCCATGATTTAATCTTTTTGGCTACACGCTTTAGAAATTGTCATATAAAACGTCAGACATAATAATTATAATGTATAATTTTAGAGTTGCCAACTTACAATATATTCCATAGCACTCTAGAGGTTTTATTTTATTGAATATACGATATTAAATTTAACGATTGATTAAAATCCCTTCTAATTACATGAACCTATTCCGACCATGTTTAAACTCGTACAATCTGTTATTATTTTAATATAATTAAGTATGTACAGCTGCGAGAGAAAAAAACTAGTACAGCAGTGAGCTTTAGCCACCTTTAAAAGATTTTTTTCTTGTGAAACATGATAAGTTTGTGTCATGTACAGGTTAACAGTTTTTTTCTTGGCTAACAAGACGGTGCTTTTGTTGGCATGCACTTCATTAACAATATCTCTAATGCTAATACCGTCTCTAAACGGTTCGTTATTATCGCTTTTTGCGTTTCAGTCAGTTGAGGCTTGTCGACGTTAATAAAATTACGTTTGACATTTCCGCAGATTTCTCATTTTGGTCGACAATTTGAAAAATCATAGCGAGGTTAAATCACATAGCCAAATATTTTGCTGTACTCGTTTTTTTTTCTCTCGCAACTGTACCATCGGTGGAAACAAAATGTTGGGACACGTAAAAATGTATTAGTGTGTGGTTAACTTTGGACTTGTCAGTTAATTCTTATTGTAAGTCTCAAAAATTAAAATCCTTTTCTTTTAATATTTCAATTATCACTCCATATTATAATCTTTTTTTAAAAAAACCTGACTTAGTCGGTATAAATTTGGTAATGTTTGACATTATCCAAATTTCAATTTGTCCCAACTATTTATGTCCACCGATGGTACATTGTACGAAATGTTTAGTTTAATTAAAACGTATCAATAATTATAATTGCAAATTTCGACACCAAAAAATAATATCATTAAATTATTCGTCTGATTAAATCCTTTTCACAATTATATAAAAGCCGAAGTAACGATGAAGAAAAACCACAGTATATTTACGATGTACTCTTTAACGGTTGTGATTCTTCTCCTGAGTTTAACAAACTTTTCTTTCGGTGTTGTCAATAAGATAACGGATTTACTGGTAAGACAACAATTGTTTGCATTTTTTAATTATTTATGCCCATTTGCATTCTGAATGATTAACATTAATCATCTAGTAATCATTCATTAAACCCATGATTAATTCAAAATTCTAAAGTATTTAAGAATTTTAAATAAAAGCTCTTTTTAACCTTTCATTTGTGAAGAACGGTTAAAAAGTATTTTTTATTTAAAGTTATTATCATCTTCACGTAACTCACTCATATTCATTATTTAAGAATGTTATACATTTGTAAGATATCTTAAGCAAGTGTCTTTCGTTAACTTGTTCCTCATTGATCACTTGGTAAAACATTTCTACCAATATAAAGGTTTTTAATTTGAATTCACTTGGTTTGTTTTACTAATTTATTAGTAAAACAAACAAACCAAGTAAATTTAGGTTAAAAACCTTTATATTTATATATTTTTTATATAGGTTAAAAACCTTTATATTTAATTTTAATTTTAATTAATTTCTCACTTAACCCGTGGTGAAACATTTTTGAATCTTTATATTAAGTTATGAACGGTGGAGGCTTCTACTTCGCGTTATACATGTTAATTCAATAAAATAAAACACTTTAACTTTGTTTGTATAACACAGAGCTGGGCCGGATTCGAATCATTCGGGATTCGAATCTTTTTAGAGGATTCAAAAGAGGCATTCGAATACTTTAGTTAAGCTGGGATCGTGATCCGGATTCGTTACATTTATTTAAAAGGATTCGTATTCGAATCCAAATGCGAAAGATTCGAATCCTCATAGAAGGATTCGAGTAATTGTAAAAGGATTCGAATACTTACAAAAGAATTCGAATACTTACAAGAGGATTTGAATCGTCAAAAATAATTCGAATTAATTGTGAGGATTAACATGATAAATTTGTTTTGTGTTTTTTTGTTAATTTCTCGTTAAATCACTGTTTAATACGCGTGGCGCATGAAGTAAAATTTCGAGTTTAGAAAAGCCCCGTGAAAATTTGTCTCGGGTCGCTGCGCGACCCTCGACAAATTTTCTACGCGGGGCTTTTCTAAACTCGAAATTTTACTTCATGCTTAGTCTGGGAGTGGACAACACTCGTTCTTAGAAGTTTCAAATTGAAGGATCACTCTAGATTACTAAGTTTATTACCATTTTACAAAGGCTACACTTCGAAGGACCAATCATGGTCTTCGGAGACCGAAAGACTACAGGGAATGAAGTTTTTTTACAAGAAAACAACGAACACCTAAAGGTTTACAGCATGGATAGGAAAGAAAACTTCCAATTTTAGAAAAATATCGAAGTTGGGTTGATTTTCAGTGCATTTTTAACTTCATTTTAAATCAGTGTTTTATACGCGTGGCGCATGACGTAAAATTTCGAGTTTAGAAAAGCCCCGTGAAAATTTGTCTCGGGTCGCTGCGCGACCCTCGACAAATTATCTACGCGGGGCTTTTCTAAACTCGAAATTTTACTTCATGCTTAGTCTGGGAGTGGAAACGCTCGTTCGAAACTTCAAAGTGATTGCGTAGATAAGAACATTAAATGACTGAAAATGTTTTTAAAGATAATAATCTAGTTTTCAAAATTTTTTTAAACATTATTTGAAGTAAAACTGACATGGTATCCACAATCTGAAATGTTAAAGTTTTCCGACATTTCCCTGATTCAAGATTTTTTTCCGTGACCTTCTAATATAACTTTCTTCTGTGGGAAACCCCCAGTTTGTTAAATTGTTGTTATCGGGGTGCGGAACGTCGCTTGCTGTTGTGCTAATTTTTATAAGGAGCATGAGTTATGCACTAACGACGTTCCTCCGTAACAACTCCGGTGGCTCAGGATTGTTCACACACAAAATAATAATAATAAATTGACTTACCTAAATATCCTTGGTCAAAAGGCACTCATTTTTATTGTATACAAAAAGATTGTTTGAATTTTGTATGAATTTAAAATGACAATTGTTTTGAAAAAACAACACTTAAAATTTATTAACAGAAAAAAATGACCAACAAAAATGTAATGAATGAAACAAATGAACACAGAAATACAATGATTAAGCTGAACAAACAATGATAAAATGAACGATGATAAAAATATATGAAATGAACAAATGAATGAAATTTAACGAACGTGATGTGACGATTCAATGAATAATGACACCGACAACTTATAGGTACGCGACGACTTACAAATGATGAAAACTTTACTTGATAAAACTTCGAACTTCACTTCATGTATCCTGAATGCGTTTTTGAACTTGATGTCTGGAGTTCGACTGACATGTGATGACCGAATCAAGTTTTCGAACTGTACTCCCTTCCTCTGTCTTCACCCCCGCTATGTATCTTGGGGGTGACGGTGATTGGTCGAGAACGTGGTGGAAGAAGCAAAGAAGTGGAGTTTTCATATTTACCTGAGGCCAAATAGTTTTGGGCTTCTGGTTTTCGACTGCTCCGGCGTGTCGAAGTTTGTGCTGCAGATGTTACGACCATAAACCTTTGTTCTCGGTGTTTTTCCGAAATTTTGAGAAATTTCCAAAGGCTTTGTTTTCATGGTCGTAAACATCTACAGCGCGCCGTAGGTTTTATGGCGCTGGTCCTCGGAGGTGCGGAATTTTATGACCTTCCTCGGGGTTGTAAACATCGGCCGGTGCTGGTCGCGCGGTTAATGATGGGGTGGTTTGCAAGTCGTCATTGTTGGTCACGTTCGGGGGAATTCAATGTTGGACTAATTTACATATTTACAAGAAAAAAAATTATATACAAAAGAACATCGAATGAATGGTTACGAACTTGAGTCATTTGGAATTAAAATGATTATGAAATGAAATGAGCAAAACAAATGGAGTCTGATGTTTTCGCGAATGTGAATAAAATAATCAAGTTACGACGTTTTCGATAAAACGCCGGTAACAATTCGGCCCCGTAAATGAGTAAAGTTCGTTTACATGAATAAATAAATGAAAATGCTTAAAACTAACATATACAAAAAGATCTTCATTCATTAATTTCGATGTGGAAGGCGCAGAATGATGAACAATTAATGAGCAAGCTCAAAAATGATCAGGCATCTGCCTATGTTCTTCCTGCTGGAATCGTGCGAATCAATCCCGCACAGGAAAACTGCGACCTTCTGTTTGACGAGTACCTGGTGGAGGTGCCGGCTAACGTCTGGGTTCAGCGTCTGACTAACACCTGTATGAGGATGATGTCCAGGCCTCGATGATTCGTCTGGTGAAGGTGCCGGGCTAACGCCTGCGATTGGCGTCGGGCTAACACCTGTTTCGGACATGATGGCCAGGTTACGCTGAATCTGGTGGATGCGCCTGGAGTATCCGTTCCGAAAATGAGCCAGATGTTGATGATGATGATGTGGAGTGCTGGCATGATGCGAATTAATGCGTTCTGAGGTGAACATTACTCAGCAACATCTATGAAACGTCCTGGTTAGCACTGATGCGGATCCGAAGATGAGCCAGGAACGTTGAGTTTGGGCGCCACAATGGGGACAACTGCCCATTGACAGGTTGCTGGCGGCAGGCGAATGTGCGTCTCGACGCCTTAAATTCTGAGACGTTTTCTGCGAATTTATATGCCAGCGTTAGCGAAAATGAATGAATGTGATTTTTCCCTAAGACGGTGATGAGAAAATGGTTACCGTCCGGCGTCACAGGATGTTTCTAGATGAAACCCTCATCCTGTAGGGTTATTCCTCTAGAGTAGTGGCATGGGGGTAAAATGTATGCATTGTATAAATGTCTATAAGGCCACTAGGGTAAAGTTTGATTCCGGAACCACACTACGTTTCGCGGGTTATATGTATGACTACATAACTACGCGCACTGAAGCGTCCTTATAGCGATGACTAAAATAAACTCGCACACTAAAACGTCCTTAAGTTCATTACCCGTTCCTGCGAATCCGGTTTGGGGCTGGTTGAAGCTGCTGTCACAGGATCGTCGATGTCGTTGATGAATTAATATAAGTTAATAACGGTAAAGATGCGTTGTGTTGGGGTAAAGCGTCTTTTATCGCGAGGGGGATCTACACTAAAGTTTACATTTTCACTGTAATTAGCACTGGATAGCGTTTGTGGGTTTATATTGGGCACTGTGTCTGATATATTGTCCGTATTCGCGGTCCTTGGTCGGCGTGGAGGTCGTTTTTGTCGGGCGGTGAAAAGTTGGGAATTTAATTCCGGTGATTCGATGACTGGCCGCCGGCTATCCCGTTTTCCGGCATGTTCGGACATTGATTGTGCCAGTGATAACCCTTTTTGCACTTCAGACAAAAAGGAGGAGGTGGTGATTTCGGTCGGTTATGCTGTGATGATGATCGTTGATTTGCAGTTGATTGGCTGCGAGGGATTTCGCTTGGATTCGGTGGTGTCTTCGGCCGCGGATTTCGTTTGTTTTGGCGTGATGGTGTTCGTGGGCGGTCCTCCTGATTTTCGATGTTATTCACAGCACGATTTTGATTATGTTGAGGACGACGATTAGTTTGTGGGGATGTCGGACGGATATTTTGGGATGTTGGATGACGGTTCTGATTAGAGGATGATGGGTTATTTGTTTGATAATGTCGGTTTTGGTTTGAAGAATAATGTGTTTGTTTTGAGGAGTGTTGTGGATTTTGTTGAGGATATGGGAATTTTCTAGGAAAGTTTTGCTTATGCGGCTGTTCCCTCGAGGCTACGGTTTGTTTGTGTTCGTTATAAAACGCTAGCCTATTTGAAATTCTAACCGCTTTTTCGACGAACTCGTTCATGTTTGTTGGGCGGAAGATGAGCTCCTGGCGCAGCCTGTCCGAAGATAACTTCCACGTAACCTTCGTCATGTACTCTTCCGTCCAACTATTGCCGTATTTCCGGAATAGCAATTGTTTTCGGATGGTGAATGGTCCTGCGGCGGTGTTGTTCTGCCTCTTCGTCAGCAGCTCAACGGTTTCCTCATATTGGGTGATGTCCGGATCGATGGCGTCGCATAAAAGAGATGCTGCTCGCTCCCATGAGATTCCCTCTTGAAAGAAGCTCCCATACTCCGAAATTTGGGAGGAAGTCATACGAGCTAGTGTTCGCCGATGCTTTTCCTTCGTGGTCAGGTCTAGTCCGTGAAATTCCCTCTGGATGCCCTCCAAGAAAGTCTGCGGATCCTTTCCATCGAAATACTCAGTAGGTTTTCTTCTGTGCGTTTAAACTCACGCATGAGCTCCATGTACTCTCTGTGAGTTTGCCGGCGAATCTCCTCGGATTTTCTGTGTTGGTCATAATAGTCGCGCAATTGTTGTAATTCGCGATGTGTATCCGGTGTGTCGGAGCGGTAATCGAGAAACGGATTTCGAGATTCGAAGTGTCGCGTATGTGTTTGGTCTGCGCGAGAAACGTCGCTTCTCGATTCGAAGTGGGCAATGTGGGCATCTCTGCGGAGTTCGTCAACACGAGTGAGCCTGTACTCGAAACCTGGTGGAGGCGGTGGTGGCCGAATGCCAACTTGCACCTCGTAGTGCTGGGATGCGAACGGATTTCCCTCCTGTGAGGCATCTTGATGCTGATTGAGCATTGTTGTCGCTGAAGCACGATCGAATTCAATTTCTGAATGTACTGACATGATTTAATCGGTCCCGTGAGAATACAAAAGCAAAACAATGAACATGATTTTTGGACTACTTATTACGGCCCCGTAAGATTTTAATTAATGCTCGCAAAATTTAAAGTGGTGATATTAATTAATTAATAAGTAATTAATAACTGCTTACATTGAAAATTAAGTGTTGAAGCGACAAAATTAATTTAAAAAATGGTTAAGTCAGAACATATAGTTAATAAGACGAAAATGAATAAAATTAATTTAAAAAACAGTTACTGTATCAATGATAATTAATATGAAACACGGCCCCGTCGCGATATTAATTATTAATTTAAACAATTGATTTATTAATAAACATGGAAGATAATGAACGGAGCTGCAGTCAAAACGGTTAAATAATAGAAATTAATACAGTCAAATGAAGGGTTTATGAAAAATGTTCTATAATTAATTGACTACGAAAATGTAATAGTCTGAAGAAAAACAAATAATGGAGTACGCGGCCTCGTCGCGATTTTAAATGATTAAAGTCTGTACATAAAATATTATGAACAATGTGAATAAAATAATCAAGTTACGACGTTTTCGATAAAACGCCGGTAACATTGTTTTCATTGCTTTTGTCAATATTTAAGTTGGTTTTATAAATGTTTAAGTGTTTTGTAATTTTTATGATGCCTGTTGATTTTGACTAATTTAATTAAATCATATGGCTTTTTTGTTAGTGTTTTGGTCAATTTGAATAAAATACCATGACTTTTCTCTGACTTTCCCGGTTTTAATGATAGTCAGTGAATTTTCTATTTACGTAATTTTCAGGCATTCGTCGATTTTATAATAGAATTCAATTTGAAGTTTTCAACGAGTGTTTCCACTCCCAGACTAAGCATGAAGTAAAATTTCGAGTTTAGAAAAGCCCCGCGTAGAAAATTTGTCGAGGGTCGCGCAGCGACCCGAGACAAATTTTCACGGGGCTTTTCTAAACTCGAAATTTTACTTCATGCGCCACGCGTATAAAACACTGATTTAAAATGAAGTTAAAAATGCACTGAAAATCAACGCAACTTCGATATTTTTCTAAAATTGGATGTTTTCTTTCCTATCCATGCTGTAAACCTTTAGGTATTCGTTGTTTTCTTGTAAAAAAACTTCGATTTCCTGTAGTCATTCGGTCTCCGAAGACCATGATTGGTCCTTCGAGGTGTAGCCTTTGTAAAATGGTAATAAACTTAGTAATCTAGAGTGATCCTTCAATTTGAAACTTCTAAGAACGAGTGTTGTCCACTCCCAGACTAAGCATGAAGTAAAATTTCGAGTTTAGAAAAGCCCCGCGTAGAAAATTTGTCGAGGGTCGCGCAGCGACCCGAGACAAATTTTCACGGGGCTTTTCTAAACTCGAAATTTTACTTCATGCGCCACGCGTACAAGACACTGATTTAAAGTGAAGTTCAAAAACACACAAATACATCTTTAATCAGAGTAACACAGATATTTAGTCTGTTATCAACGATGTTCAGTGTTAATAATAAATAATTAGGTTTTGAATATTTTTGTTAAAACAACTGATAACGATATTTATATGTTAATGGTTGTAAAAAAATAATAAAATCAAATTTATTCTTAAAGAATTTGTATTCGTAATTCGAATCATATTTATCTCTTACGAATCCTTTATTCGAGTATTCGTGATTCGAATCATATAAGGTGATTCGGATTCGTGATTGGAATCCTTTTCACAAGGATTCGTCCCAGCTCTGGTACAAACAATGTTAAAGTGTTTTATTTTATTTATATTAAATGTCTTTCATCAATATGCAATTGTGTAAACAATTTTTGAATAAAATTGTTGCGTTTTTAAGAAGTATTAATCACTGATTAAGACCCAATTGCTCCAGATACGTAGAACTCGAGTTCAAGCTAAACAAGTTAAAAATGACAATTCCTGTTGATCTAATGCAACTTTGAGTTTAGAGTTGAACCAGCTCACCCCAGTTGCACGGTCCTTAGGTAATCGATTTGTGTTCGAACGGGATTTTCATTACTTGAACGCAGAGTTAATTTTAACATTACATTTGACGTTTACTCTAAAACACTAATTCATTTACATATATTGTATACATTTTTGTATTAGAAACTTACTCCAGATGAGGTTCTAATTCACGAAAACTATCTCAACGAGTGTTACAACGAGACCAACACGACCGAAGATGGGATCAAGAAATTTTTCGTCAATCCGTTGAAGAGCATCGCGAGAAACGAACAGTGCCTTTTCACCTGTTATTCTATCAAAATCGGAAAACTGCTACCTGATAGGACGTTCAATTTAGACCCCTTGGTTGGAAAACTTACGGATTACAACTTAAAAGTCGCCGATCGATGCACGAAAGTACCTACTCTTATCACCGATCTGTGCTTGTTTTATTTTAAAGTTGTGCTTTGCTATATTCTTGGCTACGATAAGACAAATGTATTGTAATAATTAACTGTACTTATTATTATTTCCCTTAACTTTTCCTGTAATAGGATTGTAGGTCTCTTGGGAAAATAAACATTATTATTATTATTATTAATAAATGCATCTGACTAAAATTGAAATCAATTTTTATTTTAGACCAAAACTATGGGTAAGGTACAATTTACGAGAGGTGTCCCATGGTTTCTTTGATTTGTAGTGCTTTCTGCACCAATACATGTAATACAAAAATAGTTTAATGTCATTAGATTACGTGTGCAAAAAGAGACAGAAAATTTCATAATGTCTGCTATAGTTTTTAGATGTAACATGCGAAAACGTATGTTCGGGCATGCAGCTTTAAAATTTTAAGGTTAAACGCCACATATTGACATTGTCTTCGTAAAACTAAATCTGCAAAAACCCAGCCACAAATCATTTCAATTAATGTCCACAATCGTATGAGTTTAAGTGGTGAAATTCCAATTTCCACATCTATTAAATAGTTCAGGTATTTACAGAAATACCTAATGCAACATGTTTGGATTTTTTTTGTGATGTGTGTTGGTATCTAATGAACGGTACTCAACCATTTAGAAAACTTTAACCCGCCAACAGCAATCGCTACCACCAATCAGTCTATTTTGTACGATTGCAAAAATCCCAACACGTTCACGATTAACAGTCCGATCATCAGAGAATTCCCCAACAGTTGGCAGTAAACTCCCAACTGTTGTCTCTGATGAGTGGGCCCAATGAGTGCTGGGTTAATAATTAGATGAACATTTGTATTACATGATATTTATTGGTAAGATAAAATCGTAAATTATAATATATTGTATAAATAAAAATTGTCATTTCTTCATATATATGTATATGCATATAAAAAACCTTCATTTGTTTTTACTTTCGAGAACACTGCTCCAATTCTCAAATAACGACCGATAATTATTGATTGAGCAACCAAATTTTTCAAACATTTTGCGCAGAATAGGGAACAGTATATCATCAATTTAAAGGTCAAAATCACCAATTCAATCACTAGTGTAATTACACATCCACATTTTCAAAACATCTTACGTGCAATTGTAAAAAATATAGCATTGATTAAGTCAAGTGAAGGGTGTTTTTTTAGAGGTATAGAACTCAATCATGGATATCTATTAAACCAATGCCAGAATGGGAATCTCATAGTGGCAATTTTGTTGAGTAAGCTTTGGCAAATTATCATGCTAAAGCTCACACTCGAGCAACGATTACAAATTGTTGAAGTTTATTTACAAAATGCGCGCTCTGTGCGTCAAACTTATAGAGCACTTCGCCCACTTACTGATTTTTACCGCCAAATAATTTTTAGTGATGAGGCTCATTTTTGCCCGAATGGACTCGCGAACAAGCAACATTGTGTTACTATGTGGTGCGGATGCATGCTAGAGGCATCATTGGCCTCTACTTTTTCAAAAATGAAGACAGGCTCAATGTTACTGTCAATTGCAAGCACTACAGGCCAATGATTCAACATTTTTTGATCCCCAACGTCAATGCAAATCTGTTGAGACGTAAATGGTTTCAACAGGATGGTGTAACTTACCACACCGAGCGTGAAACCCTCACATTGCTGGGAGAGAAATGTTGGTGATCAAATTATTTCGAGACATGGGCCTGTTAATTGGCCGCTTAGATCATATTGGACTACTTTTAATAGGGCATGTCAAATGTATATTTATGAGTCATTATAATGAATATCTGAAGATTTACATGCTGTAAATCTTCAGATATTCGTTACGATTGGAGATATGTATAATTAAAAGTATATTTATGAGTCCAATCATACGGGTTGCAGTTTCATTCAGAATTAAACTTTAATAGTAATTTGAACCTTTAAATGGATGATAAATTATGTTTAAACAAACCGAGGGGATCTCTGCGATAGGCGCGATCCATTAATTAACCAATCGGATTCAGTGTGATGTCAAATTTGACCCATTTCATTGGTTTCATCGAAGATCGCATCGATTTATTTAAACCTTCACAATGAATTGTTAAACAGGTTCTCGAAATAAAAAACAGTGTACCGACTTACATGATATCATTACTTATCATCCGATTACATATAAATATAGAAAAATGCGCTATCCTCATATATCCTAAAAACCGCGTAAGTCAAAACGACTCAGCGATCACGCTTTGGCTTAAAAAATGGAAGGTTTTACGTTACACAACGAAAAAATTATAAATTAAAAACTAAACAAAATCACAGATAAAAACAATAACGAATCGTGTAATCACATTTCCACGTTACTGATCATACTGACCGAACGAATACTGACTGACTAGAGTTCGATCGATTTTAATTAATTGTTGGACACGTTCCGACCACCCTAGCGCATCTTTTTAATATCAGTGTTGGACATAAATTATTAAGTAATTCTTCTTCTCGAATCGGTATATAACTTTTACGTTGTTTCAATAAATATTTAGAAAAAAAGACTAAATTATTACAGAAAGACGCTTTTTTATACCTTTTCGGGTGTTGGACACAATGTGTAATCTGATTAGACTAATTCATTGAAAAAATTTAAGGGAGGTCCGGTGCTACCTGGGAAACCTGATTGCCGTATCAAACCCAACAATTCGAAAATCTGAACGTGATTCACATTCATTAAAAGAGTAATTGAGTTACTTTTCACAAAGGTAATTACTTTCAATAAAGTTAACTTAATCACTTTTCAGAACAGTAGGGTGGGGTATTCAAAGTGGTTTTTACAAATATTTCGAAAACAAAGCATTTTACGCAGAAATAACCTGAGTGAAAACTTATCGTACAGAAGGGGGCCGTAATTATGTAACATTGATTTTTTTTACAGGTGGCGCTGTTGACGCTAAAAAAAAGGTCAACTCAATTTTTTTTACTGAGGTAATTTCTGCGCAAAATGCTGTTTTCCAAATATATGCGAAAAACACTTTGAATGCCCCACCCTACTGTTCTGAAAAGTGATTAAGTTACCTTTATGAAAAGGAAAACATGTTAAATGCCCCACCCTGAATAATTATACCCACAGCACCGGCGAAAATTGTGCAGATTGATTATAAATCTCAGAAAAGCTGGCGCACTTGACTGATAAACAACGCACCGTAATTTCTGAAATTTCCAATAATGACTTACTTTTAATAAAGGTAACTTAATCACTTTTCGGAACAGTATAAAATTACACCTACAGCACCGGCAAAAATTGTGCAGATTGATTACAAATCTCGGAAATGCTGGCGAGCACTTGACTGATAAACAACACGCCGTAATTTCCGGGATCTCCAATAACCACTTTTTGATAATTTAATTAATTTCGATAATTACAAAGCAAACGTATTTTTGTCCATTTCTGTCCAACACTGAGAACTAGATGCGGTGTCGGTCAATTGCTGGACACGTTCCGATCACCCTCACGCATATCCGGCAGGCGGTTTCGCTTCTGCATTTGCTGCTGCTGCTGTTTTATAAATGAGCTCAATTTCTCCAAAAGAAACTGCTTATCATGCCCCTCGAGAACAAGCTGGTGTTTCAACACGATCACCATGTGTCGATTCGCCGAAGTTACAGCCATGTAGTAATATAAGGTGAGGGATAACACGATGAAGATGGGGATGGCGAAGCCGGCCGTTGAAACAAATGAGACTAGGGTTTGAATCCAGGCAGGCATGTCGAGGAAGGTGTCGGATACAATAAGCCAGGCGTTGGATAATCCGCGGTAGGGCCCACAGGAGCGCGATGGGGTTAGCTCGGCTATTGTGAAGATCACAGGGAGCAGGGCGAAGGTGAAGGAGACCAGTAGCACGACCATGAACATCGAGTTGGATCTCGAAGCGCGGTAAACGGTCACTCCGGGTTTCGAGTTGATTAAACAGGCGAAGCGTTTTATGTAGAACATGATGAAAAAAATTAGGACGAACATCAAGGGGATGAAGGGGGCGTAGAAAGTCCCGAACCAGCAAACAGTTTGCAGGTAAACCACGTCGAGCACGTGCTTGGGGAGCGCGAAATTCTGCTCGCCTATAAATTTTGCGAATTTATTCTCCATTAAACCGATGCGGGATCTTATAAAGTTGATCACGAAAGTCGTGAAGATATGTGTTGAGAAATCGGTGATGGCCAGCTTGTACATCTGCTGTCCGACGTACGTCTCCCAGCATAAGGGGGTGTTGCAATGCGAGCTAGCGCACTCGTTTAAATCCCGCTTGCAGGAGACTTTATAGTACAGGGAGGCGTAGAGGATGAAAAGCGAGAAGAGTCTTAAAAACACAGTTCGGACTAGGGTTATCCGCACGACGAAGACTGGGCTGTAATTTTCGAAATCCACTAAATACTGGAAAACAAAGGGAACGGTTAAATTCAGGAGGACTATGCAGACGGACGGAAGGAACTCGTAACACAATTTAAGCACGAAGTTATCATCCAAGTTAACCCGCGATAGCATCATCGTGGAAAAATTGAAAACGAAATAAATAACAGCAGCGGCAGCCAGCAAAATTGTAACCACCAAAAAATTCACTATAACCCTAACAGCCAATAATTTACTCTTCTCATCCCTCGTCCGGCTCTTACGCTCCTCCTCCAACCGCTCTAGTTCGAGATTACTAACGACTTCCTTAAAAATAGCCTCGTGCTTCCTCCCCGCCGACTTCTCGTTATCCACGCAGTAATCCCAACTGCTGAAAACCATGTTGCAGTAATGGTAAAACTGCCCTTCGCCCTCTACCAGCCTCTCCTTAAAACCCTTTGCGGCAGCGCGTACAATTAAAAACAACGAAAGCAAGAAATAAATTAAAGTGATGCAAACGTACGCTAGTGGTAAGTTATAATACATGTTCTTGTTTAAAACGCTGTAAACGTAAGTGGAGTTCGTGTAAACCCCGTAGAAGAACAGCGTGTGCTCCATCTTCCCGGTTCCCTGGAACAAATCGAGGATGACCGATTGCGATTCCGCCCGGCTGGAGTTTATGTACTTCGCCGAGCAGCACGACGTCGAGTTTTTCTGCTCCTCGCAGTCGGGCCGGTAGTCGTCCTCAAGGAGTATCACGGGGAGTATTACGAACAGAAAGACCAGCGTGAATATGGCGAGGTTGAGCAGCATGAGCCATTTGATGAAGAGGAAGTAGGCGACGACGCCGCTGCCGAATTTGCCTTCGATGTTCTTCAGCGTGGTCCGCCAGAGTTCGATTTTTTTGTAGGTCTCCCGCAGACCTTCATTCAGGCTCTTCATGAGCTTCCGCTGTCGCCATTTGAACTGGTCGTAGCCTTGCAGACGTAAATTCGGCTCGTTCTATAAGAAGTAAAACAATACTGTAATTATAGGTATATTCGGTATTTTTTTATTGGCCAACCAGATCTGGTGATTTTTTATAATGTTGGATACTATGATTGTAATTCTGACTTTTGCCTTTAAAATAAATTTGAGGTTATGTTTTCCACATGGTTGCCATGTGCTCAATTACCCTATCATAAAGATTAATATAACTTTCAGCATTTTAGGCCCAGTTGTACCAAAAATTTTAAACTTGAGTTCAAGTGCACTCGACTTGTCTCGTAATGTAAAAATACCTGCAATTTAGATTTCATCTCTCGCTTTTGGGACATCGGTATCGGCAACGCTTTAATCTCCATAATTTCCTGCCACGTTTTCTCCTCGTTCGAAAGATTCTGTGAGAGATCCGGCATCATCGACACTTGCACCTCCATGGCCATCGAAGCCCGCCTTATCGTCGACTCCCTGCGCATAGTTTGCTGCCTCCGAAAAGTCCTCGTCCTTGTATCTGTCGTACCCCTTAACCTCATAGTCGCAGCTAAAATAAAAATAATTAAACATAGTAGAGGCACTCAATTTTCCAAAACCCATTATTACTTAATCCCTTAACACGTTTGCTACCACAAAATTTAAGCTGTTTTTCGAAAGTATCAAGTGTGTTTAAGTTGGGCAGACGTGCAGAGAAGGAGCGAAAAACAAACATGAACGAGAGCGAGACCAAACTCGCTTATCGAGTGTGCTCATTTCTTTTCCCGCCACAATTTTACCACTGCGCATCGGCAAGTAATGTTTGCCCTACAATAAGCATGGCCGTAGCTAGAAAAATAAAATTGGGAGGGGGGATATAAAAATTTCGGGGGTGGTTTTACTGGTAAAAATATTGTGTTTGCTCCTTTAGGGAAACGGCTACATACAATTGGGGTTTGAACCCCAATATCCCTCCCTAGCTACAGCCTTAACTATAAGGATCATTAATTTATAGATTTTCAGGGCAAATAAATAATAACGTTCTTATTCTGCGTAAAATAAACAAGACTTATTTGATACATTTTCATTCGACCATGTTGCACACATATCTGCAAACTTTATTATAACTGAAATAAATTTGCCCACGCCAGTGTCGTTACAAAATTTCTGGTAGTTGTGTCTCAAGGGTCTGTACGTTAAGTGGTTAATAGTGTTTTTGGCTTACACGGAATCGGTGCACACCGAATGCCTCTGTCTTTTTTTTCAAATCGCATTATTTTGTCCGCCAAACTAACTGCACTGGAAATGGAGAACTCACTCCATGGGCCAGTGTCACTTTCTTGCCCTCAGTCGGCTCGAATGCAAAAAGTTCGGAAGCAGAAAATGCAAAACCTTGGCGAGTGCAGCACTAGGGCAGTAAGAAGAAAACGCTCTAAGACTTATTCAATATATTTTTAATTGACCATGCTGCACACATATCAGCCAACTTTTTTATAACTAAAAGAAATTTGCCCACACCAGAGCTGTTGCTACAAAATCTATAATAACTATCTCGCAAGGGTCTGTACGCTAAGCAGAGACGGCTCGCAGCCTAACTTCAGGGTCGGCTACAGCGCCAAGGCACACAAAATTTGAGGTTGGGATCGCGCTTTATAAATACAAGGAATTGCACAACAGTCACCTTTCGATAACGGATACATATTACCTTGGATCTCTGGAATACCCTGAAGTTAGGCTGCGAGCCGCTATTGACGTTAAGTGATTAATTTCCGGATTACACGGAATCGGTGGGCACCGAACACGACCAATGCCGTCATTTCACTGTCTTTCTTTTCAAATCGCATTATTTTGTCTGCTAAAATATCTGCACTGGAAATGGGGGACTCACTACATAGACCAGTGTTGCTTTCTTGCCCTCAGTCACCTTAAATACACATTTTTATGCAAAAAGTTCGGAAGCAGAAAATACAAACACTGCACCTCGACGAGTGCAGCACTAATGCGCACTGAGGCAGTAAGCACAAAACGCTTTAAATGTCATTATTTTCAGTGTACCAAAACAATTGCGAATTACAAGAATTGGTTAAATAATAATAAATATATAACTGTGATATAACTTTTCTTTTTCTTTAAGGTAACATTGGGCCGTATGATTTCCCCTTCGTTAAGGCTTTCGTTAACTAAATAATTGATTAGAGTGAGTGAAAACATGCCAAAATTGACATATATAACAGTGACAAACAAACTTAACGACTATCTTTAACTTTAACCAAAGGGAAATCATACGGCCCATTATTTCTTTGACTTTTGTATGCTCAATTGCAACTTATGCTAAGCTCTCGTTAACTAGGGGAATTGTATTATTATAATTATTTTAATTTGAACTTAAATGTCACAGGACACCTCTCGTGAACTGGTCTATAAGTGTTTTCTATTTATGTAAGTAAAAAAATAAAACCTTGTCATTCATCAACAATTAATCTCACCTGTCCGGTTTTGTTTGCTAGGCAGTAATGTCGCCAAGTGCTTGGGGTTCGGTTGCAACACATCGAAGTCCGATGGGTTGGAAGGGTAGCTCTCCTGGTAAAATTCCAGGCCCGCTTCCTCCCAACCCTGTGTTTTGTTTATCTTTTTTCTGGACGGAAAAAAAAAGTTAATGCAAATTGCGGATTATTACGGGCGACACAAATTAATTACCTCTCCATTTTTTTGGGCCGTGGAATGGATTTTTAACCCAATTCACTTGAGAAAAGTATTAATTTAAAAGGAGAATTCATTTTGCAGCTGAGATGTGTCAAAAGGCGCCATATTGTCTGTGGTTGTCATTTTTATATTATAGAGTGTTTATTATGTAGATGCGCGAGTTTTTTTTAACAGTTTTGAAGCAGACATAAGAGACACTTGTGACGTCAGAAAAGGGAACATCCTTAGACCTTATATATTTGAGTTTTAAAGCAGACATAAGCTACCCTTATGACGTCACACTAGGGCATACTCTTAGACTTATTATATTTGAGTTTTAAAGGACTAGTGACGTCACACAAGGGCGTATTCTTAGACCGATTATACTCGAGCTTTAAAGCAAATCTACGCGGTACTAGTGACGTCACACAAGGGCATACCCTTAGATCTATTATATTTAAGTTTTAATCCTTTTACAAAACTCAAATATCTTGACAAGGTTTTTTAAAAATTAATTTTGTTGCTTACATTTTATAAAGAAAGTTGCGAAAGTTTTAAAAATGTAAAATAATCAATAGATTATTAATCTTCAACTATTTTTATAGATAATAACGACTGCCGTTGGTATGAAATAAAAAGAAAACTAGGACGTCACACAAGGGTTGAAGGTTGTGTTGTCGAACGCACCTTCAATGTCCAGAAAGGCCCCTAACGCCATGTCTTTGCATTGTATAGTCCTTTAGCGTCTGCTTACTAGCTGGTGGATTGCTAGTTCACATGATTTTCTCGCTTGGTAGGCATATTGTTGACGGTGTAGTCCGTCCTTTAGGACTCCTTCCAGTATGTGCCTGTCTACAAGTTTTTCTATAAGTTTTAGTATAATTGATGACAAGCTGATCGGTCAGTAGGATTTGGGCATATGAGGTATTTATGGGGATAAATACCAACTTTATAGTTCGTCACCTGCTTGGGATGTATGAAAGGGCAAGGCTTGCTCTGAGGATCTCACATAATGGTTTCCTCAGTGTTGCTATCCTCTTTTGTAGCATGATATATGGTGATTTGAATGGTTTGCACGTATTCATTTCCCATTCAAATATAATAAAACATCTAATATACATTTTTTTGAGGCAAAACATAGAAACCCTAGAATTTATTTTTTATAAATGTGTCTTTTTGTTCTTATTGAACATTTATAAAACGCCACAGTCAGTGAACCAATTGAAGTTCTAGAGGCATAACTACAATACAATTTTTTATAAAGAATAGGCTGTTATATTTTGTCAGGGGTTTCCATTTTCTGCTCCTAATTGAATGTATGAATTATGATACTACTACAAAAAAGAATATTATTATTACATACACGTGCCCGTTTTCTAACATTGTTTTAAGCCGGCGCATGCACCAAATTTAATGTACCTTCGATTTTATGTTCCGTGAAAACCCGCACAACAAAATGCACACGGTTGTGCAAAATTTGTTTTCATTTGTTTGTGAAAATTAATTCTGACAATTTTCAATTATACTCAGTCCAATTACGTTTTATTGAAGTTGATTTTGATTTAATATTGGCGACCAAAAATACGAAAAGATATATATCAAATTTATTATAAAATGCAAACAAAATACTCACTAGACGCTAACTACAGCTCATTAGTGTTTTTATAATAAATTTGATATATTTCTTTTCTTGTAAAAAGAAAAAGACTAATAGATTAACAATAATAAGGGATCAATCAAAAATAACACTTGGTGTGTTTCACTATTTACTTCTGTTTACTCGACTAGTTTCGGATTTAAGGGCATTTCCAATAGAGTGTTATGTTTGATTTATCCTTTAATATTATTAGTTCAAAATGTTTCTTTAAGTACCTAATGAGTGGGACGATTATTCAAGAAATAATAATCCAAGTGTTCGTAAATTATTTTTAATACCATTTAATTAAATCTTGAAAAGGAAATAAACAAATTCTGCATTCAAGCATTTGACATTCTGAACTTTTCTATGAGTGCACTCTGTTTGGCCTCTTGTTCCACTCTGTGCTTAGCAATTAAGTACTCTTTAATCGGTGCTGGAATATCCGCTATGACGAACGCCAATAAAGCTGTGAAGCACATAACCAGTACCTAAATTTTAGTAAAATATCATTTCAACACATTATGTAGAGTAAGGAATATCAAGGATTTTTTTGTTTATATAGGGTGTGTTTAAAATGGCGGATAATCTACACGTGGCGATATTCTACATACAATTCTGAATAGAAAATGTCGACGTAAATATGTGGTATCATGCTTCGTATACCATCAGGAGGCATTTAAAACATTTGGCAACGTCACATTTAAGGGCGTCCATATATTTTTTTATAATCTCATGATTAGTTATGTGGGTTGCATCAGAAGAGTAATAAAAGTGGGGCTTAGTAAATGTGTCGAAAAGAGTCTCTTTTGGAAGTAGTCCATAAGATATTGGCGAAGCTTCTGGATTGTCGTAGTTGAGTGATTTAAGTTACTGCAGTACTGCGGCGTTTTTTCTTCTTCTAATGATACAGCATAATTCATTTATTTTGTTTGAAATGAAATCCATCTGCTTCTAACCACAGTTGCAATCTCTTTTGTATCGTATTAATAACTCGCTCCAGTATTTCTGTTGGTGTAATTTCCAGTACCGTAGCTTCAATTCTGTTTTTAACCTTGTTTTTAAAATTCTCCTTAGATGCCAATAAAGGACATGTTTTTTTTATATAAAATACATACAGAGAGTTTTATGTAACACCGAACATTTGCATCCAATACAATTAGACACCTTTAATTTTTAAGTTGTGTGTAAATTGAGTTCATATAGGAAACTCAATTTACACATTAAAAATTGTAGCCAATCAATCGCAATTAATGCCTCAACTTGTACTTGTAAATCTTAAGATACACGTTGTTTTTTAACAGAGTTCAATTTGAAACTGAAATGAGTGTGTTCCACTCCCAGACTAAGCATGAAGTAAAATTTCGAGTTTAGAAAAGCCTGAAAATTTGGTTTGGACGCGTAGCGCGAAGCGCGGAGCGGCCAAACCAAATTTTCAGGCTTTTCTAAACTCGAAATTTTACTTCATGCGCCACCGGTACAAAACACTGACATACTACAAAGTTTAAAACACACCGCTAAACCTTACATTGCATCAGTGTTTTGTACCGGTGGCGCATGAAGTAAAATTTCGAGTTTAGAAAAGCCTGAAAATTTGGTTTGGCCGCTCCGCGCTTCGCGCTACGCGACCAAACCAAATTTTCAGGCTTTTCTAAACTCGAAATTTTACTTCATGCTTAGCCTGGGAGTGGAAAACACTCGTTTAAAGCTTAACATTAAATTCTTGTATGTATGTAAAGACTAATAGATTAACACTAATAAGGGATGAATCAACAATAACACTTGGTGTGTTTCACTATTTACTTCTGTTTACTCGACAAGTTTCGGATTTAAGGGCATTTCCAATAGAGTGCTATGTTTGATTTATCCTTTAATATTATTAGTTCCAAATGTTTCTTTAAGTACCTAATGAGTGAGACGATTAGTCAATAATAATCCAAGTGTTCGTAGATTATTTTTAATACCATTTAATTAAATCTTGAAAAGGAAATAAACAAATTCTGCATTCAAGCATTTGACATTCTGAACTTTTCTATGAGTGCACTCTGTTTGGTCTCTTGTTCCACTCTGTGCTTAGCAATTAAGTACTCTTTAATCGGGGCTGGAATATCCGATATGACGAACGCCAATAAAGCTGTGAAGCACATAACCAGTACCTAAATTTTAGTAAAATATCATTTCAACACATTATATAGAGTAAGAAATAAGGATTTTTTTGTTTATATAGGGTGTGTATAAAATGGCGGATAATCTACGATATTCTACATACAATTCTGAATAGAAAATGTCAACGTAAAAATGTGGTATCATGCTTCGTATACCATCAGGAGGCATTTAAAAGAAATGGACATTTGGCAACATCACATTTAAGGGCTTCCATATATTTTTTTATAATCTCATGATTAGTTACGTGGGTTGCATCAGAAGAGTAATAAATGTGGGGCTTAGTAAATGTGTCGAAAAGAGTCTCTTTTGGAAGTAGTCCACAAGGTATTGGCGAAGCGTCTGGATTGTCGTAGTTGAGTGATTTATGTTACTGCAGTACTGCGGCGTTCTTTTTCTTATAATGATACAGCATAATTTATTTATTTTGTTTGAAATGAAATCCATCTGCTTCTAACCACAGTTGCAATCTCTTTTGTATCGTATGAATAACTCGCTCCAGTATTTCTGTTGGTGTAATTTCCAGTACCGTCGCTTCAATTCTGTTTTTAATAATAATTTATTGGTGTTCATAATACATATATCTTACACACGTCAAGTCTATTTAATTTAGTTAAGAATATTATAAAAATACATAATAAATAATTTACTTAAACTGTTTATCAATTGCCAGTCTTACAAATATAAATACTGTTTATTAAAAGTCAAACATATAAAAAACAAAAAGCTCTAAAAGAGTTATTGCGATGGCAACCTCATCCATTTATATCCTCGTCTAACAGATATTCTTCCCAGCTATAGTAGGTTTTATCAATTAAAATATTTTTAAATTTAGTTTTCATTTTTTTAAGCGGGAGCACTCTAATGGCCTCTGGGAGTTTGTTATAGAATATAAGTCCCCAATATCTTGGACCATTTCGCGTTTTTGATAGGCGTAGTTTATTTATATATAAATTTTCAGCCTGCCTGATTTCGTAGTTGTGAACTGTAGATATGATGCCATAATTTTTTTAATTCTTTGCAATGTATATAACACAGTTCAGTATGTATTGAGAAGGTAGCGTTAAGATACGCAGTGATTTAAACAATAGTCTGCAGTCATCCCGATATTTGGCACCGGCGATAACTCTTATTGCACGTCTTTGGAGAGCAAATATGCGATGTCTGCCATATGCATGTCCCCACACGAGCAAACCATAGCACATTAAGCTATGGCAGGTTCCGTAGTATGCTGTCTTTAATACCTGTAGAGTAACTTGATCTGATAGACTCCTCAATAAATATATATTACGACAGAGTCTAGCAGCTCTGTATTATTTTTTCATATCAGTGTGGAATCTATTTCTAGCCCCAAAAATTTTGTTTCATTTATGTACACGTTGGGATCATACTCGAGCTTTCTAAGTGTGAAAACCATGTTCACTGTCTTGGTCTCGTTCAATTGCAACTTATTGTGATTAAACCATGATATGGCTTCTGTGAGAGCATTATTACTGATATCCATACATATCCCAAGGCTACTGCTGGAACAAAATAGGATGGTGTCGTCCGCGTACATAATAGTTTTTGCCTCGTGTACTGTGTTGGAAAAATCATGAACATTAGAAACAGAAGCGGCCCAAGGGTAGAGCCCTGGGGCACACCCTGTTTCAATGATAGTTTTTCCAAAAATACACCATCCACCTTAACAGCCTGGTATTTATCACTTAGATATGATCTAATCAGCTTACTGCAGTTTTCATAGAAGCCATAGCACGATAGCTTGCTTATCAGTAAATTATGGTCAACACAATCGAAAGCTTTCGTCAAATCCAGGTATGTGCCCATAGATACTCCCTTATTCTCAAATGAATCCAGGATTGCTTCCGATAATTGTAAAATGGCATCGGTGGTACTGAAACCCTGTCTAAAGCCAAATTGATTTTCGTTTAACAAATTGAGATTTTCTAAATGACATAAAATTTGGTCATACATAATTTTTTCCAACACTTTGGAAATAAGGGTATTAAAACAAGATAAATTCAAATTTAAAACTATTTGAATTCGAGAAAATAAGCTTACGCTTCTTATAGTTTACACACTTTAAACATAATATATAAAATTACGAAAAAACTATTCGTGAAAATGCAAACAGTGTCTTAATTAATAAGACAATTTAAGACGATAAATATCCATTGAAACAACTACTTCCCGTGCAAATACACCTCCGGATATTGAATTATACAATGAAATATTTAAAATCTTATTTAATTTGATTTGTTACAACGCTCTATTAAAGTATATGTAACGTTTAGGTCAAATTCTCTTCAAACCAACTAACAATACAATTTTAAATTGTATTGTTAGGTGGTTTGAAGAGAATTTGACCTAAACGTTACATATACTTTAATAGAGCGTTGTAACAAATCAAATTAAATAAGATTTTAAATATTTCATTGTATAATTCAATATCTGGAGGTGTATTTGCACGGGAAGTAGTTGTTTCAATGGATATTTATCGTTTTAAATTGTCTTATTAATTAAGACACTGTTTGCATTTTCACGAATAGTTTTTTCGAAATTTTATATATTAAGGGTATTAAAGAAATAGGTCTATAGTTGGAAGGGTCGGATTTGTCTCCTTTCTTAAATATGGGTACCACCAATGCCACCTTCATCAGATCATGTATAATGCTGGACTCAATACAGGAATTAATGATATTCGTAAGAGGGTTTAGAATGGGATCCTTGCAGTTTTTCAATAGGTCAACAGACCACCCATATATATCTTTGCTTCGGCTATTTTTGAAACCACTAATAATACCTCTTACTGAACTGATCGATACTTGTTTAAAGCTAAACTTAATTGTTGACTCAGTTTGTGACACATAATTCAAGGTTGGGCCTACACTAGGTTTAATAGATTCAATTACTGATTCGACACTTCTCTGAAATGCTTGGTTAAATTCATCTGCAGTTATTCCGCAGTGCTCCTCCTCTTTAAGCAAAGGATTATTTATATTTGTTTTGATTATTCTCCACATTGACTTATTGTTTGATTTTCGGATCAAGTTATCATTTGACTTTATTTTTGCTATTTTAATTGCATGTCTGTATTCCTGTCTATGTTTTAAATATATAGCTTTTAAACCCGGATAGTTTAAGGATGCGTCGCGGAGCAAATATACTGTTTCTCTCATATTAACTAATTTATTGTTAAACCAATTAACATTACTTTTCTCTGACAGGCTTTCTTTAATACTTTTTCGTGGAAAAGTTTGGTTAAATATTTCGGAAAATATGTGATGAAATATATCATATTTCTCACAGCAATCGGTGGCTTTAAATATAGCATCCCAGTTGTAGGCTGCTAGGGTTTGAAAGAACATGTGTTTACCTAGCAGAGTTATTGGTCTTATAATTGTATTGGTAGTTGTTATATCTTTACAAGCCGTAAACCAGCATTAAAACCTATCCCAATGTGGTCGGAAGGAACATCGAATATTGGAAAGGCATTAAACTGTTTTACGTTTGTAAACACATTATCCAATATGTTTTTTACTTTCCCCCGTATGTAATACAAAGGGAAAGTATTGTTTTCGTGAAAATTTTCGAATCAAAAATTTTTGCGGAAATATCCGTTTTGAGGTCCCCTGAGTCGAATAAGACCATTTTTGAAAAATGTCTGTCAGTCTGTGTGTGTGTGTGTGCGCTGTACCGCAAAAACCGCTAAAGATATCGAGATGAAACTTGAAACTTAAGCTTTTTGTTACAATCGAAAGAACTGAAAAGCTTTTGGTGAAAATCGGAAAACTGGAAGTGGTACTTTACTCTTAGCGTTTTTCAGTTTTTTCAGATTTTTTCAATAAATGTTTATCAAACAAAAAATTCTTTCAAATAAAAGTTGTAGATAATAACAAAATGAAGATGTATTGTTCACTTACTTTTTGTCATAGCACTCTTAGTTTTTGAGATATTTAATAAATAGTGTTTTTTATCTAATCATTGATTTGTGTCAGTGTGTGTGTTGATACAATTGGAAAATGTTTTAGATAAAAGTTGTAGGTAATAAAATATTAAAGATTTTTTGTATCTTCACTTTTTGTCATAGCACTCTTAGTTTTTGAGATATTCAATAAATAGTGTTTTTTTATCTAGTCATTGGTTTGTGTCAGTATGTGTTGATCCAATTAAAAAATGTTTCAAATAAAAGTTGTAGTTATCAAAAAGTTGAAGACATTTTGAAAATAATAATGCTACAAATATTTTAAAAGTGATTTAATTTACGGGGGGAAAGTACTATGATGGACACATCACCATTTTTGCTCTTGTGGGGGAAACGTATACAACTTTTTAAACCATATGTGTCAAACAAGTCGCATAAATTTATGTTATTTACATCATCACAATTATTAAAGTGAACGTTGAAGTCGCCACCAACAACTACTCCAGGATTCTGTAAGTCAATACTATCTAACATATTTACAATAACATTTAAAAATACATCAAAGTCACCTAGTGGTGAACGATACACTGTTACTAATACTAAATTAACATCGACAAATCTGACCGCAGACATTTCGCAATGTATTTCAATTGACATATTAGTTATATTATGGAGAACTTCATTTTTTATATATTTTGATAATAAAACTGATACTCCCCCGTGAACTCGCTTAGTTCTACAAAAATATGCACAACTAAGTAAACAGTTATTGAATGAGACTAGCTCACATTCATCGTGAGTCATCCAATGTTCGGTGATGCATAAAGCCTCAATATTGTACTTATCAATAATATAAGATAATTCGTTTAACTTGGATTTTGAACCCTGTATATTAATAAACATAAAACGGATTGTATTGACTGGCGCATTATCCGACATTTGATTCAGGGGTGGCCCTTCTAAAAATATAAGGACCAATGGTTATCCTCTCAGGCCAGTTGAATGGATCCATCAGCTTGTATTTGTCCTCCAAAAAAGTGCTTATCTTGAAGCCACTATATGATGGAATCTTGTCGCTAATTTCACAGGTAAAATCATCATGTTCCAGGATACTGCGTACGTGTTGTTTAACGGGTGTCTTTTTTAACACGATTTATAAAAATATGAGTTTTTCGCGGTTCGGCTACTATTTTCATATTATTTGTTTTGTTTGTACCAACTATTTTGTTAGTACTTTTTGTTTTCTTGCGAATATTCGTGACCGTTTTAAATACATTATCGGCCTCTTTATGTATTATCGGAGCTGGTTGAGATAGGTCTACCGAGGTGACATTCCTCTCGTTGCTTTTCTTATCGCTGCGATGTTTACGTTGCTTTGGTTTAGAGGTTGAATTCAATCCACCCCCGTTAATATCATATGAGTTGTTTGTAGTTCCAGGCTCTTTGCGCATGCTGCTCTTTGGATTAGATACGGTTGGCGATATAATTACAGGACACGGTTTTGTGAATATTTTCTCCTGTGTAGGCATATACACCGTAAATCTTAAGATACACGTTGTTTTTTTAACAGAGTTCAATTTGAAACTGAAATGAGTATGTTCCACTCCCAGACTAAGCATGAAGTAAAATTTCGAGTTTAGAAAAGCCTGCAAATTTGGTTTGGACGCGTAGCGCGAAGCGCGGAGCGGCCAAACCAAATTTTCAGGCTTTTCTAAACTCGAAATTTTACTTCATGCGCCACGCGTATAAGGCACTGATTTCAAGCGAAGTTTACTCGTTCACAATTTCTCAGTGCTTTCACTGTTTAATACGCGTGGCGCATGAAGTAAAATTTCGAGTTTAGAAAAGCCTGAAAATTTGGTTTGGCCGCTCCGCGCTTCGCGCTACGCGACCAAACCAAATTTTCAGGCTTTTCTAAACTCGAAATTTTACTTCATGCTTAGCCTTGGAGTGGAAAACACTTGTTTAAAGCTTCAAAACATTCAATAAACCGAGCGTCGATGCATGCACAACGTATGTTTATGTATACTTAAAAAATTGTTCGGTGTTACAAAAAACTCTCTGTATAAGTGAAACAAAACCAAGTGAATTTAATTTACAAACCAATATACAAAGAGTTTTATGTAACACCGAACATTTTCATAAAGATATTTTTTCTTTTAAATATACATAAAAGAATTTAATTTTAAGCTTTAAACGAGTGTTCTCCACTCCCAGGCTAAGCATGAAGTAACATTTCGAGTTTAGAAAAGCCTGAAAATTTGGTTTGGTCGCGTAGCGCGAAGCGCGGAGCGGCCAAACCAAATTTTCAGGCTTTTCTAAACTCGAAATTTTACTTCATGCGCCACCGGTACACAACACTGATTCAATGTATAAGTTTAGCGGTGTGTTTTAAACTTCGTAATATGTCAGTGTTTTGTACCTGCTTCGCGCTACGCGATCAAACCAAATTTTCAGGCTTTTCTAAACTCGAAATTTTACTTCATGCTTAGCCTGGGAGTGGAAAACACTCGTTTAAAGCTTCAAACTAAATTCTTTTGACAAATTGAGCGTCGGAAAATGTACGACGTATGCATATGTATACTTAAAAAAAAATCTCTTTATGAAATGTTTGGTGTTACATAAAACTCTCTGTATGTATATTTGAAATTATGCTCTTAAAGACTATCAACAAGGATTGCTACTTTAAGGCCCAATCGCACCAAAAACGTTGAATTTGAGTGCAAGTTGAACTTAAGTTTAAGTTCTTATTGCTCTTATGTCACTTTGAACTCGAGTTCAGAGTTGAACCAATACGGCGTGTCTGGTGCAAATAGCCCTTAATTGTATCAATTGTACTTTGTTTTTAACACATACGTACCTCTAAGACCAAAACGGAAATAAACCGAATGGACAATTCATACCAAAAATCCGTTGTAAAATTATATTTAAGTTTATGATCGGGTGGATATCTCTGCCCCAAGTACACGCAGTATTTACCGCTCATTTTATCCTTTAGAACTTTCGGAAATTTATCATCGTAATCATTCACAGAAAAATCTATAATTACATAAATATATTGTTAAGTTAAGATTTTGTTTCGTCATAGTTTTTTTTCTTTACTTACTTGAGAACGCGAAAGAAACAAAATCATCGTTGTAATAATCAGAACTCTGTTTCTTTATCATGTCAGGTACAAAATGCGTTGAAAATGCAATTAAAAACGCCTAAAACACATCGATTTTTGAAAGAACAAACGGAAATATGAAAACGCACATTGCCTCCTCATAGCTTATGTGTAATAGTACTTTTATGGCCGGTTTCTCCAACGTTACTTAAAAACTTTTAGTAAATAACACACTTGGTTAAGATTTCACTGTTTATTGATTGACACTGCAACAATTGTTTCGCCACACAGTGGCTTCATCAGGCAGATGAATAATGAATTACAAACTTAAACTAACGCTTAAATACTAATGACGTGGAGGCGGTGGTGTTGCTTAGAGAAAGGGGTGGGGGGTGGTAGTGAATTATGTGAGAAATATATATGCATATAAACATACATAAGTATATACAAACGTTAACATATCGTATAAACAGAGGATAAAATGTCAGGACAAATTAAATTAATAAATAAAGATAAGTATAAAAATCAAATTCACACAAGTAAATATATACATATACATACACAAAAACGTATAAAAACATTAACATATGCCATATACATATATACAACAAGCTAAAATAAGAAAAATTACACCGTACAGAAATGAAAATATAGCATGAAAAAATGTTTACACTGAAATTTACAGAATTACAAATTTAGTAGTGGTGAATAATCCTTCATATCTGTAACAAAGGTAGGAAATTAAATCTGCTTGAACAACTGGAAATCAATAAATTTAATAAACGCGGCATTCTATTAAACGATCAAGCAGACGTAGCTTGATCGTTTAATAGAATGCCGCGTTTATTAAATTTATTGATTTCCAGTTGTTCAAGCAGATTTAATTTCCTACCTTTGTTACAGATATGAAGGATTTTGAGTTTATTGTTGAAATTGTGGTTATTTTCGATTAAATGATTGGCATATGTGGACGTAGTTTTTTGATGTTCGTAGCATTTCTGATGTTCTGCGATACGTTCGTTGAAACTGCGGCCTGTTTGTCCAACATACACCTTAGGGCAATCGTTGCATTCCAACAAATAGACGCCTGAGTTACTATTTTTATTCATTTTGACTTTAGCGTTATTTAAAAATTTATGAAGGGAATTTTGTGACTTGAAACTAACTTTGATTTTTTTAGATTTAAATATGTTTCCTATTTCTACTGATGGTTGTCCAATATAAGAGATTGATGCATAAATCATGTCTTCTTTCGATTGTATAATAGGGTAAATCGAGCTTATTATTTGTCGTTTTTGTTGTTTAACTAAAATATTATTTATTACATGACTCGGAAATCCATTATTTTTTGCTACGGTTAAAATTCTGTTAAATTCTATTTGAAAATCTACCTCAGACAGGGGGACATTTAATAATCTATTTATAAAAGAGTTATAAGCTGCCAGCTTTTTGGGCATGGGATGAAGAGAATTAAAATGTATAGTAGTGTCAGTGTGGGTTGGTTTATGAAAAATGTTGAATTTGTGTTTGTTTTCAAAACGGGTTATGGAAAGGTCTAGGAAGTTGATAATTTTATTTTTCTCAATTTCTAACGTAAACTTAATATTGTTATGTATTGAGTTTAGATACGCTAAAAACACATCCAATTGTCTATTCGTGCCCTGAAAACACACTAGGATGTCATCCACATACCTAAACCAATACAAACATTTTTTAAAAAATGGATTTGTGCTTATTTTATTTTCTAGAAAATCCATAAATATTTCGGCGAGCAGGGGGCTTAGTAGGTTTCCCATCGCCAAACCATTTGACTGATTATAAAACTCATTATTGAATTGGAAATAGTTCTGCGTTAAGCAGGTTTCCAATAATCTTGTTATTTCGGCTAAAATGACTGGATTAGTGCCCCTTGATGACAATCGTTCATTCACGATACCGACCACCTCCTGTGGTGGTACGCTCGTAAACAAACTAGCGACATCAAAGGACGCCAATAAACAATTGTTTGGGAGATTAGTCTGGGAAATTTTGTCAATTAGTTCCCGTGAATTTTTTACTGAGAATTTAGGTTGAAGTCGGTATGTTCTAATATTGTTTGAATTAAAAATTTCGATAAATTTCTGCAGGGTGCGTTAATATATGAAACAACAGGCCTAATCGGGATTTCAGGTTTATGGATTTTTAGGAGACCGTATAGTTTAGGAGCACATGGATTCATTGGGGAAAGGTATTTTTTATTCTGGAAGGTTATTAAACCAGGGGAATTATCAAGGATAGATCTGAGCTGTTTGTTATATACCTTAGTAGGGTCCCTGCTCAATTTATCGAAATTGTTATCTTCTATAAATTTAAAAACTTTAAGTTTATAATCAGTTTCTGGAATAGCTATGACTGTGTTACCCTTGTCTGCTTTTGTGAATATATGTTATTCTTAATAGATTTAGTTTTAATTGATTTCGCTATATCTATTTCGAATGATTTGTGGCTAATGAATTGTTTTTTATTATTTAAAATGTTCGATTTAACTATTGCTTTATCACATATTGAATTGTTTCCTGATCGCATAAAGGCCATTTCGGTTTCTAGTGCTATAATTTCAAAGTTTGATGGTTGAATAACTGGTTTTAAATTATATTTGAAGCCTTTGCTTAAAAGGTTCGATTCGGTACTGGTAAATTGAATGTTAGACAAGTTAATAAAACGTTCATAAAATTATTGTGAATCGTTAAGGGGAGGAATAACTGGCAAGGTTTCACTTTTATTGCTAATTAGTTTTCTTAGTTTTGAATTTTGAGTCAAGTATTTTTTTATGTATTATTGGATTTATTTTATTTTGAATTTGCTCGTAAAGTGTATCAAATTCTATGTTGTGGCGTCTATATGTTAGTTCCGCGTGGAGTACCTTAACGTTACTTAAGTCCTAGTCGTGTCTCAAACCGTGTCTTAAGTCATGCTCAAGTGTTGCACCAACTGATTTACGTCAAAAAATTGCTTAAGTCATGCTCAAGTCCTAAGTGACCGTTTGCTAGGAATTAGGACACGGATTCCAACCTAAAAACTGTGACAACGGTAAAATTATTATGTTATTCAAAGAATCCTTTTCTTTTGTTCTCTAAAATATGTTTATATTTATCTACAAGAGAAGATAGCAGACGTTTTTATTCTGCGGTATAGTTTGCACTGCGTTTTTCGCTCAATTTTAAATGTAACTTTGCGAAATTATTATGTTGTGGCAGAATACGGATGACAGATTATAAACAATAAATTATAAATGGCGTACATTTTTCCATGAATCAGGTGGGAGACATTTAAAATAAAAATGTAGCCAAATCAACAGCCAATACAGTTAATATATTTTCAACTTGTTTCTCATTGATCACTTGATGAAACATGATTAAATATTAAAAAAAAATTAAATTTGAAATAAAATCACTTGGTATGTTTCACTAATTATACGTCTTTATTCCGACTAGTTTCACATTCCTTGAAAATGGCTGATAGCCGAAACTAATCGGAATAAAGACTTATAATTAGTGAAACATACCAAGTGATTTTATTTTAAATTTTTTTTTTTTTAAAATAGCCAATACAGATTGTGTAAATCGCTACGTTGCCACTTATTCGCACAACTAAGAATGACTTACATAAGCCATTGCTTAAATCTGTTGGTGCAACGCATTTCAATTATAAGCCCTACTTAAAGTTAGGCCCCGCTTACATAAGCAACGTCCTAAGTCATGTTGGAGAAACCGGCCATTAAACTTGTACATTTTTTGCTGCAACTTTTAGTTGCGCAATATTTTAATAGCAAGTTGCACTTGTCAGTTTAAAGTCATTTAAATGGATCTGTAAATTGACAACTTATTGTTTATGAACAAAGTTTTCTATTTGTAATGTATAAGTGTATTTGCTCTATTAGTTAAGTTTATCTTGATAGGACTAATAATAAAATTGTTGTGATAATAACTTACATTAGTGACTACCCCTATGTAAGTCAGGGTAGATAAGACCGAGTTCCAAGCGCCGATTCCGCAAGACCTTACTGGTACTGGCCTTCTGTAGAACTTTGTAAATTTATAGGCGTCTATTCTTATGTCGATTACATTGCAAACTAACGCGAAAAGCGGCGTCAATGGAAAAGCGGCAGTGAACAAGACAATATAACCATATTGAACCACTATAAAATACATAAGTAAACATTTAGGTAATTTATCAACATTACATTAATGTTTCATGTTGTTGTGAAGCCGGTTAAACATTATTTAATTATATATACAATTACGATAATATATATGTTTGAAAGCGTAAACGCCATATATCATTTATTTAAGTAGCATCGTCAATAGCTGGCAAACTAAACGTGTGTATACAGCAATTGTTCGTACACAATTATTATATTTATATTTTATAGAACACAAATTTCAAGAATATGAATTTATGTTCAGTACTAACTATATATGAAACAATCTGGTGGAACAAAAACCTTGAAAAGCTAAGAGCCTAGGTTCGAAGGCTATTCAATAGCACACAGAAAACACAAAACCAAACACACAGAATTGGGACACCTACAAGGAAAAGCTTACGCAGTACAACAAAGAAATCCGAGAAGCCAAAAGAGACTCGTGGAGGAAGTTCTGCGAAGAGTTAATTGACACTCCGGCATGTTCGAGAATCCACAAAGTCCTGGTAAAGGATGGAAGTGCTGCAAAAGAGGTAGGTTTCCTTAGAAAATCTGACGGGAACTATACTGAAACAAAGGAGGAAAGTCTCAAGGAATTACTAAAAGTCCACTTTCCAGCCTCAACAATCCTGTCAGAAGAGGGCATACGCGGCGATCCCGGCCAAAGGCGAAAAAAGCCAGACCGAAATGATTGGAGGTTAGCCACAGAGGTCACAAGACCAAGCAGAATCAGATGGGCCATACGCAGGTTCCAACCTTATAAGTCCGCTGGGATGGATGAGATTTATTCCATCCCGCTACAGAAGAGCATAGAGGAGCTGGTGCCGCATCTGTAACCAAGGGCGTGGCAAAGTGTAAGGCTAATCTATTTGCCTAAGGTAGGTAGAATAGCAGATCTAACACCAAAGTCTTACAGACCTATCAGCCTCCCTTCATTCCTACTGAAAACAATGGACAGACTGGTCGACAAATACCTACGAGACGAGATACTGGGGAAAGATCCCCTCAGTATTCGTCAGTACGCTTACCAGCCAGAAAAGTCTACGGACTCGGCGCTGGACGACCTAAACAGGCTCATCACAAAGTCAGTGGAGAATAAAGAGATAGCTATGGTCACATTCCTAGATATAGAAGGGGCGTTCAACAATGTCACAACCAACTCGCTTATAGAGGCACAAGCAAGAAAAGGCGTCCCGCCAAGCCTCTACCAATGGATAAGGGCTAGCCTGGACAATCATATCCACTCTAGAAGGGCACACCATTGAAGCTAGAGCCGGCGGAGGCTGCCCGCAGAGAGGGGCACTATATTCACTGCTATGGGTAACTTTAGTGGATGACTTATTAAGGAAACTGTCCGAAGAAGGCATCCACTGCCTAGGGTATGCGGATGACCTGGTCACAGTCATCAGAGGCCCTAAACATAGTAGAAAATTGGTGTCGACGGGAACGACTGACGGTCAATCCCAAAAAAATACAGATTGGCGTGTTTACAAAAAGAAGAGTGCTAGAAGGTCTAAGGCCACCGATGCTCGGGGGCACAAAAATTCCCTTCGCCAAGGAGGCGAAACACCTAGGGGTAATCTTCGACGACAAAATGATGTGGAGGACGCACATCACGAAAACCGCCAAAAAAGCCTCAATAGCATTGGGAAGGTGTCGAAGAATGTGCGGAAAAAACTGGGGGCTCAACCCCAAAATGACCCTCTGGTTATACACAAGGGTGATCAGGCCCATGATAACCTATGGGACAGTAGTGTGGTGGATAAGGATGGAGCAGCAGGGGGCGATAAGGCTCCTGAACAGCACAAAGACTAGCATGTCTCAGCGTCATAGGAGCCATAAGCACTACCCCGGCAGCAGCCCTAGAAATCGTTCTGAACCTACTACTATTGCATATCTTCATACAAGGGGAGCATAAAAAAATGGACAGAGACACAAACTCAAACCTGGTGGACGAATACACTAGGGCAGAGGCAGGCGAAACAGTTTCTCAAAAAACAATCGCCGGCTTTCACGACCGATCTTTTCAACCACAGAGCAAAATAGGTCTGGCAGAGGATACAATATGTAGATTCTGCCAGTAAGAAGAAGAGGATCCTGTCCACAACCTGTGCCAATGTGAGGCCCTGGCAAGGGCTAGATACCTAAATCTGGGCAATACTAAACCAAGCGCAGAGAGCTACACCCATGCTTTCAGGGTTAATAAATCTGGGCAATACTAAACCAAGCGCAGAGAGCTACACCCATGCTGTCAGGGTTAATAGGGCTAATCAAAGAGGCGAAGCTCCAGCACGTCGTCTAGGATAACAGGGATCCACAATAGATCTGCAAAGGCCGCGGTGGTAGAGGCCAATGAGGCCACCCCTTCCAATATCTAATCTAATCTAATCTAACTATATACGCGTTTCAAGCTTTAACGCCATCATCAGTATAGTCTCGAACCAGTGCTTGAAAAATACTGAAATTTTAGACCACTTATTATGGCCTGTGCAATTTACATATATTCGACAGCGTAAACGCCATCTAATACCCGTTTGCTTAAGTAGCCTCGTCAATAGCAGGCAAACTAAACGTTTGTATACAGCAATTGTGTAGATGGCGTTTACGTTTTCGAACATATGTAAATTGCACAGGCCATAATAAATAGTCAAAGATGTTCAGTATTATATATAAGCACTATTTTGGGACTATACTGATGATATCGTTGAAGCCTGAAACGCGTATATAGTTATCCGGTGAATGAATGAGTACTGAACACAAATTCATATTTTTGATATTTGTATTCTATTAAATGAAGCCCTGCTGTGGACGAACAATTGCTGCATACAAACGTTTAGTTTTCCCAGCTATTGACGATGCTACTTAAGCTAATGGGCATTAGATGGCGTTTACGGTTTCGAACATGTGTAAATTGCACAGGCCATAAATGGTCAAAGATGTTTAGTATTCTTCAAGCACTGGTTCAGGACTATACTGATGATGGCGTTGAAGCCTGAAACGCGTATATAGTTATCCGGTGAACGAATAAGTACTGAACACAAATTCATATTCTTGATAATTACGTTAATGTTCGTACTGTTATGTAATTGTTTCTTTTCTTAGTGTATATAAAAATATAAACATGTATCCGTACTTAATTCACGATAATCCTTCAACAAGAAATAGTAATCGGATCGGTAATCACTCAAAGAACTTTCGTAAAACGGAAAACTGTCAAAGTTTGCTTTATTTGCTTTACTTCTCTTCCTTAAAAAGTAACGTATGATATATCTGAAATAAACATGCATTATTAAATTTTGATAAAAACGCATGAAACAGATTAAAGGTAAAAATTCAGAAAACTTGGTTTATGTCAAAACGTGGCCGTAATAGATTTTTTTTTTATTATTTGCAAAACACTTAGTTTTATTTTACTATAATTACAATCTGATCACAAATGGATCAATGAGTAATATTTAGCTAACTTAATTTACTAAAGGCCGTATTAGTGTTGTTTTAATTATCGGCCATATTAGTGTTGTTCAGCGGCGGCTCGCAGCCTAACTTCAGGGTAGGCCAGAGACCCAAGGTAATATGGATCCGTTATTGAAAGGTGACTTTGTTGTGCATTTATAAAGCGCCATCTTAACCTCAAATTTTGTGTGCCTTGGCGCTGTGGCTGACCCTGAAGTTAGGCTGCGAGCCGTCGCTGGTGTTGTTTTAATTATGCATTAATTGAATTTTTCCATTTTAAACTGTTGTTTACGTGTTGGAACTTAACTTACAATGAAGCATGACTAAAGCAAAATTTGACCATAATCTTTCCAGAAATCGTCATAACTAGTTGCACCGATATCTGTAAAATACATCCGGTCGGACCGCAGAGATCTGCATTGATGATTCGCAAGCCTTCGAATTTAGTTGACTCTCCCGGATGTGTAAAAAGCACCCCCTGTAATGTTGTTTTATAGCTTGTTATGTAATACCATAAGAAAGTAGAGAAGCTTATTATATACGACTTATATGTTACATTATATTCACTACCAACTACCAACAAAACAATTTAAATCTATTATGAAGCGATATTTCATTAAAATGTCTTTCTACAGCATTGATGAATATACAAAAACAATGGAGCATGACAATAATGTCATCTTATAAACTATTTTAAAGTTTTTACTAATTTTTAATTTGTTCTACACTTATTTATTTATTTATTGTATTCGTTAATAATTTTTAATCATTTACACTTATACATGTATTTAATTATTTTATATTGTATTGTCTATTTAATTAGCAAGGTAATATTTTCTGTATATCTGACGTATGTAAACCTAGGTATTAACATTAATAAAGCACTTACTTACTTACTTACTTACTTACTATTTTTGAAATTTTATAGATTGATAATGACAAGTTAAAATTGTTGAAACTAGTCACAAAGTAAAAATAAAAAAGTTACGTGTTATTAAAATATTTACCTTCAGGAATGAGGTGTAATATAAAGGCCCGTACGCATTCAAAAAAAATAACGTAAATTGCTTAAAAATAAACAGTTTATCGTATTCCCTTTGCGTCCTAGGGTTTTCAAAATCTGTTAAGATTCTTGCCAGTACTTGATAAAACTAAAAGCAAACAAAAGGAATTTGTTGTACAATTGAGAGGAGGTCGACGGCATTCTAAACTCAGAAGAATCGGCATATTGTAGTTTTAACCGCCTCGTTATTTTAGGATAAAATATTTCGGAAAAACTAATGCGTACAAATTATAAAAGAATTCATTGCGAATATACAGAGAGTTTTATGTAACACGGAACATTTTCATAAGAGAATTTTTCTTTGAAGTATCCATATGCATACGTTGCACATGTTCCGATGCTCGGTTTATTATAAGAATCTAATTTGAAGCTTTAAGCGAGTGTTTTCCACTCCATTTCGAGTTTAGAAAAGCCTGAAAATTTGGTTTGGTCGCGTAGCGCGAAGCGCGGAGCGGCACAACCAAATTTTCAGGCTTTTCTAAACTCGAAATTTTACTTCATGCGCCACCGGTACAAAACACTGACATATTACGAAGTTTAAAACACACCGCTGAACTTTTGATTGAATCAGTGTTTTGTACCGGTGGCGCATGAAGTAAAATTTCGAGTTTAGAAAAGCCTGAAAATTTGGTTTGGCCGCTCCGCGCTTCGCGCTACGCGACCAAACCAAATTTTCAGGCTTTTCTAAACTCGAAATTTTACTTCATGCTTAGCCTGGGAGTGGAAAACACTCGCTTAGAGCTTCAAATTAAATTCGTTTAATAAATCAAGCATCGAAAAATGTGCAACGTATGCATATGGATACTTCAAAGAAAAATTCTGTTATGAAAATGTTCGGTGTTACATAAAACTCTCTGTATGTGATTTTTTTAATTAATTTTTTTCTAAAATAAGTTCATGTTAAGCAATTGTTGAAATATTCAGATCATTCAACAAGGCGCGACATAGCAGTGCATTCATTCTGGGATAGAAATGAATGAATATTACAAATCTTAGCAAAGGTACATTTTACAATATGTACTAATTCGTTTTACAATATATGGTTCTAGTTCTGGTTCTTTGGGGAGTGCGCATTTCTGCACTGCACTTAGACCTCATTAGGCCCATTGTGCTTCCTCCCGTCGATTACCTAGCCTCAGCTCAGCCAGCCTACCTGGTTAGAGCATACAGAGAGTTTTATGTAACACCGAACATTTTCATAACGAGAAATTTTCTTTTAAATATACAAAAGCATGCGTTGTACATTTGCCGATGCTAGGTTTATTAAAAGAATTTAATTTGAAGCTTTAAACGAGTGTTTTCCACTCCCAGGCTAAGCATGAAGTAAAATTTCGAGTTTAGAAAAGCCTGAAAATTTGGTTTGGACGCGTAGCGCGAAGCGCGGAGCGGCCAAACCAAATTTTCAGGCTTTTCTAAACTCGAAATTTTACTTCATGCGCCACCGGTACAAAACACTGATTCAATGACAAGTTCAGCGGTGTCTTTTAAACTTCGTAATATGTCAGTGGACACTTTCGAATACACAAGAAAGTAAATTACAGGCAATTGAAATGAAATATCTAAGAAAAGTACTAGGAGTAACAAGAATGGATAAAAAGAGGAATGACAATATAAGACACGAACTGGACGTACAACTAATGATGAAATACATAGAGCAGAGACAACTGAGCTGGTGGGGACATATACAACGAATGGACAACAACAGGACAGTACGAAGGATACACGAAGCCAAAATCCAGGGGAAAAGAAAACGAGGAAGACCAAGACAGACGTGGAATAACCAAATAATAAAAATTTTAAAAGACAGAGGAAAGACTTTAAAGGACGCAACGGAAATGGCGAAGGGCAGAAAAAAGTGGAAGAAATTTGTATCTCAATGAGATATTGAGATACAACCAAACCCGACACCTTATGGTAAAAGGGTATTGATTGATTGATTGATTGAATATGTCAGTGTTTTGTACCGGTGGCGCATGTAGTAAAATTTCGAGTTTAGAAAAGCCTGAAAATTTGGTTTGGCCGCTCCGCGCTTCGCGCTACGCGTCCAAACCAAATTTTCAGGCTTTTCTAAACTCGAAATTTTACTTCATGCTTAGTCTGGGAACACACTCATTTTAAGTTTCAAATTTAACTCCTATTAAAAAAACTACGATTATCTTAAGATTTACGGCATATACGCTGTAATTGGGACATGTATACTTGAAAGAAAAACTTCCTGTACGTACAAGTTAATGCATTAATTGCAATTGATTAGCTACAATTTGTAATGGTCATATAGGCAACCCAATTTACACATAACCTAAAAATCAAAGGTGTCAAATTGTATTTTATGAAAATGTTCGGTGTTATATAAAACTCTCTGTATACATTATGTAGGAAGTAAAAAAAAGAGCAAAATAGAATAATAAAAATTGGAACTCAGTATACAAGGAAAACTACAGGAACTCGTAGAAGAATTTGATAAAATAGAATTGGATATATTAGGAATTACTGAAACCAAGAAAATAGGCGAAGGAATGGCTGTACTGGACGGAGGACACATATTACTTTATTGCGGTGTAAAACCAGAAGAAAGAGCAGTTGAAGGGGTAGGATGTATAATAAGAAAAGAACACGAAAAGAAAATAAAGACATGGAAATTCATTTCCCAAAGAATATAAAAAAACGAAATAGAGATAGAACCAAATAATAAAACAACTCTGGTAATAGCCTATGGACCAGGAGAGGACGAAAGAATCAAGAAAAAGGAAGAGTTCTGGGAATAATTAACAGAGGCCATCGAAGGAAAAGAAGCTAGAGTAATTATATTAGGTGATTTCAATAGCAGGGTGGGGAAAAGAAGCAACGAAGCTGTCGATGTTATAGGCAATCATGGAGAAGAACAGCTCAATGATAATGGAAGAAGATTAATAGATGTTTGTATGGGAAACCAAATAATAAAACAACTCTGGTAATAGCCTATGGACCAGGAGAGGACGAAAGAATCAAGAAAAAGGAAGAGTTCTGGGAAGAATTAACAGAGGCCATCGAAGGAAAAGAAGCTAGAGTAATTATATTAGGTGATTTCAATAGCAGGGTGGGGAAAAGAAGCAACGAAGCTGTCGATGTTATAGGCAATCATGGAGAAGAACAGCTCAATGATAATGGAAGAAAATTAATAGATTTTTGTATGGGAAACCAAATAATAAAACAACTCTGGTATAAGCCTATGGACCAGGAGAGGACGAAAGAATCAAGAAAAAGGAAGAGTTCTGGGAAGAATTAACAGAGGCCATCGAAGGAAAAGAAGCTAGAGTAATTATATTAGGTGATTTCAATAGCAGGGTGGGGAAAAGAAGCAACGAAGCTGTCGATGTTATAGGCAATCATGGAGAAGAACAGCTCAATGATAATGGAAGAAGATTAATAGATTTTTGTATGGGAAACCAAATAATAAAACAACTCTGGTAATAGCCTATGGACCAGGAGAGAACGAAAGAATCAAGAAAAAGGAAGAGTTCTGAGAAGAATTAACAGAGGCCATCGAAGGAAAAGAAGCTAGAGTAATTATATTAGGTAATTTCAATAGAAGGGTGGGGAAAAGAAGCAACGAAGCTGTCGATGTTAAAGGCAATCATGTAGAAGAACCCCTCAATGATAATGGAAGAAGATTAATAGATTTTTGTATGGGAAATAACCTAATAGTGACAAACACCTTCTACGCCCATAAACACATACATAAATATACCAGAGAAGTCAAAAGCAGAGAAGAATGTTCAACAATCGACTATATATTAATAAACACAGAGTACAGAACAGGTATCCACTACGTAAGAGTATACCGGGGAGCAGAAATATACAGCGACCATTACCTAGTGGTGGGGAAAATGAAATTTAATACTGAACACAAAGAAATAAAGATGAATATGAAACACAAACAATCAGAGGCGGTTATTAAATCATATAAGCTACAAGAAACAAATATAATGAACAAATACAGAGAAAAAACAGAAGAAATATTCGAAGAATCAATGCATGACTGGCAGGACATACAACTAGAATCACTATGGAAAAATTGGAAAGATGTAATACTATCAGTAGCAAAAGAGACCTGTGGAACAACAACTATAAACAAAAACAAGAAACAGACATGTTGGTGGAATGAAGTAATAAAGCAGCAGATTAAGCTGAAAAAGCTATTATGGAAGACTTATTTAGGGACGAAGAAGAACGAAAGTTATCTCGCATACAAAAAAACAGCGATTAATAGTAAAAACCATGGTAGCACAGGCAAAACAACAGACGTGGGAGAATTTTGGAACAAAAATGGAAAAAGACAGCAAAACTAACCAGAAACTGCTCTACAAAGTATTGAAGATTCTGAAAAAAGGCAAACAGCACGACTTTTTATTTTTTTTATTTTGGGTTTTACGTCATCTATTTCCGCTGCTAAGGCCAATCATGACGCCGGAGATTAGGTCTACAGCTATCCGGGAATTTTGCCGAACCCGGTGGGAGTTCCAACCCACCGGTAGGGATCTTTAACGTGCACGCAACATCCAGGCAGTACACGGGTCCTACATGCATTTAACGTCATATCCGAGAAGACGGAGTGTTTGGCATTTTTATCCTAACCTATATAAATGCAGACAACTTGTTAGGCCGGTATTTGAACCCCGGTCCGTGGCGTGGCAGTACAACACTCTAACCACTACACCACCAAGCTGCCCCAAACAGCACGACTTAAAAACGATAAATGGAAAAGACAGCCGAATACTAACAGAAGAAAATGAAATCATGGAGCGATGGAAAGAATACTTTTCCAAATTACTAGATAATAAACAACAAGCTAAACACGTGAATACAGAATTGGTAGAGCAGACAGACGAAGAAGAAGAAGGAGACATTAAAATCGAAGAAGTAATAGGAGCAATAAAATCAGCGAAGAGAGGAAAATCAGCAGGACACGATAAGATTACAGCAGAGATGGCAAAAGGACTTGGCAGAAATGGTACCGCTATACTAAAAAATATCTATAACAAATGCTGGGTCACAGGAAAAGTGCCTGTCGATTGGAAGGTAGGAATCATAGTACCAATATTTAAGAAAGGTGACTCTGGAGACTGAAAAACTACAGGGGAATTACCCTACTAAGTATTGTGTCAAAAATATACGAGCAAATACTGGAAAAAAGACTAAAGAAGACAATAGAAAGACAACTTGCAGAACAACAGAGTGGTTTTAGAAAAGGACGTAGTGCCCAGGATCATATTTTCACAATAAAACAAATGATAGAGAAAACGAAACTGAAAGAGGGAAAAGCATACATAGTATTCTTAGACCTGGAGAAAACTGATAATTCAAAGAAATGTGGAATTTATGAAATACGGTGTGATGAATGTGATGCAATTTATATTGGACAAACCGGCAGATCTTTCGAAATCAGAATGAAAGAACATCAAAAATCTGTTTTAGATAATAAACCAACAACTGGCTTTTCCAAACATTGCATCGCATTCAATCACTTCTTTAATCCGCATAATTTTAAGATTTTGCATTCAGGTAATAAGGGATACGCACTAAACCTCAAAGAGGGCCTGGAGATTAACAGGGCCATAAAAATGGGGAAAAATATCGTAAACGACAACGAGGAGATTTGGAATTCCCCAATTCTGACTTCTCTTATTACCTGAAACAAAAATATTGTATATATACTTAGAAAATATTTTTTTCTGTACATTCCTTTGAAAATGGTCTAACAAACCGAAACTAGTCGGAATAAAGATTTAATTGTGAAACAATACCAAGTGCCTTCCCTTTAATTAACTTTACATCCTGGAGAAAGCTTTCGACAAAGTAGCACAAGAACAAATATGGGACAGTTTAAGACAAAGGGGTATCAAGACAAAATTAAGAAGGGCAATTGAAAGTCTGTATGATAACAACAGCAGCTATGTAAGGAGAGATAACCGACAATCCGAAAAATTCCCTATCAACGAAGGCCTTAGACAGGGAGGTGTAATGAGTCCAGCACTATTTATTATAATTATGGATGATATCCTACAAGAAACGAAAAAGCATGTGAAATCAGTACATATAGGATTTAATAAACTAAAACCAGTAGGAATATTTGAATGCGCGTTTGCTGATAACGTGATGATATGCGCACCCAGAGAAGAAGACCTGAAGGCAAGTCTAATGATATGGGGAAAAGAACTTCGAAGAAGAAACCTAAACGTCAACACCAGTAAAACAAAGGTAATGGTTGTAGGACAGGACAACAGACGAATAAATTTAGACATAAACAACCAAGAACTAGAGCAAATCGACCAATTCAATTGTTTCCGTTTCTTTCTATTGTCACTCCGAGGGACAATAGAAAGAAACGGAAACATGGAACAAGCAATAGAGGAAAGAATTAGCTCCGCCACTAGAATTTTCTTTGCGTTAAGCAACTCATTCATCGGCAATAAAAAACATCAGTAGGAAAACAAAAATGACAATATACAAAACAGTATTCAGACCTATACTAACCTATGGGAGCGAATCATGGGTTCTCACAAACAGACAGAAGAGTAAGATACAGGCCGTTGATATGAAGTCCCTAAGAAGAGTGAAAGGTATAACCAGGAGAGACAGAATTAGAAATAAGGCAGTCCGAGATGAATGAGGGGTACCATCTATAACAGATAACATAGAATTGAACCAACTCAAATGGTTTGGCATAAATGTCCAAACCATTTGAATTGGTTCAATTCTATGTTATCTGTTATAGATGGTACCCCTCATTCTTCTCGGACTGCCTCATTTCTAATTCTGTCTCTCCTGGTTATACCTTTCACTCTTCTCAGGAACTTCATATCAACGGCCTGTGTCTTACTCTTCTGTCTTCTGTCTGAGTGATGAGTGATGGAAGACAGGTGAAAAACATCTGGCAGGCGAAGGCAGGAATAAAGAAATAGAGAGGAAGACCAACAAAAACCTGGACCGCCAAAACGACAGCAATCCTGAAGAAAAGAAATGTAAAATAGAATGAAGCGGAGAAGATGGCAAGAAATAAAGGAGGGTGGTCCAAATTTGTGTACGCAGGAGATAAATAGAAAAGAGACTATTAAAATAGAAGCCTTACACCTAAGGGTAGACAAGGCAATAGATTATATATATATATATATATATATATATATATATATATATATATATATATATATATATATATGTTAAAACGTAGATTTTCGCGGGCGTAACATGTATCACTGTTTCTTCGGGTTTGGTCCCACGTATTTTCTTGGCTCTGGTCCATTTTATTTTTAATTCATTAAAAATAAAACAGTGATACATATATATATATATATATATATATATATATATATATATATATATATATATATATATATATATATATATACTAATTTGTTTTACAATATATGGTTCTAGTTCTGGTTCTTTGGGGAGTGCACATTTCTGCACTGCACTTAGGCCTCATTAGGCCCATTGTGCTTCCTCCCGTCGATTACCTAGCCTCAGCTCAGCCAGCCAGTTTTATGTAACACCGAACATATTCATAACGAGAAATTTTCTTTTAAATATACAAAAGCATGCGTTGTACATTTGCCGATGCTAGGTTTATTAAAAGAATTTAATTTGAAGCTTTAAACGAGCGTTTTCCACTCCCAGGCTAAGCATGAAGTAAAATTTCGAGTTTAGAAAAGCCTGAAAATTTGGTTTGGACGCGTAGCGCGAAGCGCGGAGCGGCCAAACCAAATTTTCAGGCTTTTCTAAACTCGAAATTTTACTTCATGCGCCACCGGTACAAAACACTGATTCAATGAAAAGTTTAGCGGTGTATTTTAAACTTCGTAATATGTCAGTGTTTTGTACCGGTGGCGCATGAAGTAAAATTTCGAGTTTAGAAAAGCCTGAAAATTTGGTTTGGCCGCTCCGCGCTTCGCGCTACGCGTCCAAACCAAATTTTCAGGCTTTTCTAAACTCGAAATTTTACTTCATGCTTAGTTTAGGAGTGGATCACACTCATTTTAAGTTTCAAATTTAACTCCTTTTAAAAAAACAACGATTATCTTAAGATTTACGGCATATACGCTGTAATTGGGACATGTATACTTGAAAGAAAAATTTCCTGTATGTACAAGTTAAGGCATTAATTGCAATTGATTAGCTACAATTTGTAATGGTCATATAGGCAACCCAATTTACACATAACCTAAAAATCAAAGGTGTCAAATCGTATTTTATGAAAATGTTCGGGGTTATATAAAACTCTCTGTATACATTATGTATATTTAAAAGAAAAATTCACAATATGTAATACAGTAAGTCATTCATAGAATTATAAAAAGAATTGAACTTTTAGAGTTATCTCTATAATTGCTCGGCTGTTAATGTTAATACGTGAGTACGCTAGTTTACCAATGTTTAATACATTTTTTTGAAATAACGGCAATTCTGGTAAAGATATAATTCAGACAAGCGAAACTTGTATTTTTTTTTTAAAGTAAAACCATTTTTTCAACATTTTTTATACCCAAATAAGGACATAGTTAAGACAACATTACGCCGAGTTTAAGATAATAGTCGACCTCCTCCTTAATTGTACTTGTAATTGTGAAATTTCTTACTTGTTCGCAACTGATCATGAATGCGATTATTACAGAATTGACAATCCCGTTCGAAATCAAAGCGACTTGTTTGTACTTGATCGTAGTATTATCACTGTACTTGATGATCGAATATCGAATCGATAAGCGCATTATAATTGTGCCGTAGATCGCTGCCAACATCACTACAATCTAAAACAAACAAAAAAAAAAAACATTTCACATTCTACAAATTCAATTTTGAGCTAGTATTTGTGTAATAATAATAATAATAATAATAATAATAATAATAATAATAATAATAATAATAATAATAATAATAATAATAATTTATTTCCCAACAGAAATACACATTTCAAATTACAGGGAAAAATATACAAAATTCTAGCAGAAAATTATTACATATACAATATTTAATTCAGTTAAACAATACTTAACGATATCTGACATAGTGACTAATTTAATACAGCGGACATTTGGTTAATAAATTGTTTACGACTACAACAAAAGATATCAGCAACGTTTTGAGAGTTATTATAATTGCGCATCATTGTATTGAGAGGGGAGTTGTAATATACATTACTTTGACTTCTGTTACATACAAATTGTACGCTATTTCTACTACAAATCCTAGGTGTAAAAAAAATTAACTGAGCGAGTATACCGGGAGCATTTATATTGTTGTGAAGCAAGTGTAGGTACATTTATTGTCTTTTTTAAAAATTTTTGTGTTAGACATAAGGCCAAGGTCGGGATATTGGGGTTCAAAACCCCCTCGAAATTTTCAAACTGTTAAATATTTGTATGAATGTAAAAGCGGCTCTGAAAGAGCAAAAACAATATTTTTACAAGTAAACCCCCCCTCCTCCCCGATTTTTTTATATTCCCCACCCGATTGTTTTTCTAGGTAATGCCTTGTATAAGGCTACGAATTTATTATATACCTCCGACTTATTTATAGTAGTTTGTAGAAAATTTATATTTACAAAGAATTGAATGACAATGGCCGAAGTCATGTATTTTAAGATTTTCCTCCAGGTCCGCTCGAACGGGACCATCCTGTCTTCGTACTTTGATTTCCTCCATGATTTCGCATTCATGATGAATTCGTTTCTGCAAAAAAAAAAAAAAAACAAACAAAATCATTTCGGGAATACGTGTCTTTACTGAATCACCTCAAAGTTGGATCGTCTTCGACGGTTAGGAGATCCCATTTGTACATCAGGGTTTTCTGTTTGCGCTTCCACAACTCCAAAAATATCGTTGCTAAAAGTGCAATTGGATTACACAATAAAGTGTTCAATGTTATAATCTGATTTTTTTAAATATGACCAATCAAATTTGATATTTCAAGAATTTAGGGATTTCTGTGGAAACAGTATAGGGATAGGATTTGGTAGTTGTAGTGGTGTTTAGAACATTTTTCGGATAGGAATTGAAGGCGTTTATCTATAGGGATTATAAGAGTTGTGTCATAGAGGAATGGGTTAGTGGGTTTAAGAGGTGACGGAGTTTGGTGAGGATTCTTAGAAAAGCACGCTCGCTAACCTGAATATGGTGTAGTGTGGGGTTCTGGGATGAGGAAAATAGGGTGGACCTATAATCTATCAGCTTGTTTATACAGAGAGTTTTATGTAACACCGAAAATTTTCATAACGAGAGTATTTCTTTTAAGTATACATATGCATACGTTGCACATTTTCCGACGCTCGGTTTATCAAGAGAATTCAATTTGAAACTTTAAACGAGTGTTTTCCACTCCCAGGCTAAGCATGAAGTAACATTTCGAGTTTAGAAAAGCTTGAAAATTTGGTTTGGACGCATAGCGCGAAGCGCGGAGCGGCCAAACCAAATTTTCAGGCTTTTCTAAACTCGAAATTTTACTTCATGCGCCACCGGCACAAAACACTGATTCAATGAAAAGTTCAGCGGTGTGTTTTGAACTTCGTAATGTCAGTGTTTTGCACCGGTGGCGCATGAAGTAAAATTTCGAGTTTAGAAACGCCTGAAAATTTGGTTTGGCCGCTCCGCGCTTCGCGCTACGCGACCAAACCAAATTTTCAGGCTTTTCTAAACTCGAAATTTTACTTCATGCTTAGCCTGGGAGTGGAAAACACTCGTTTAAAGTTTCAAATTAAACTCTTGTAAACAAACAACGATTATCTAAAAATGTACGGCATATACGCTGTAATTGGGACATGTATACTTGAAACTTAAAAATTAAAGGTGTCAAAAACTCTCTGTATGTCATACCTTCAAAGAATTTTGCCCGTGTAGTTACTTTATTTTTCACGTTACAAGCATGCTTTTTGAAGGTGAGCTTCTGGTCGAAAGTAAGCCCCAGGTATTTTATGTGAGGAGAAGGATGTATAGGATTTTGAGATACGGAGATAATGAATGGGTAGTTATTGATTTTACAGTAGGGGATAAGGAGTTGTGACTTTCGGGGATTCATTTTGATTCTCCATTTTGCGAACCAGTGTTCGAGAGTATCAATCAGCTCTTGAAGAATTCGGAGAGCTTTTAGTAAGGTAGGAGCATGAGAAATAAGGGCGGTATCATCGGCGAATTGTGAGATATATTTAGTAGAATTGAATTATAATTGTCTGAACAGAAGATATTGTAGATAAGTGGGAATAAAGGGGAAACTTGTGGAACACCTTGCTCTAATGTGAATGAAGAGGAGAGTTTTGTGTAACACCGAACATTTTCATAACGAGAATATTTCTTATAAGTATACATATGCATACGTTGCACATTTTTCGACGCTCGGTTTATCAAGAGAATTTAATTTGAAACTTTAAACGAGTGTTTTCCACTCCCAGGCTAAGCATGAAGTAAAATTTCGAGTTTAGAAAAGCCTGAAAATTTGGTTTGGTCGCGTAGCGCGAAGCGCGGAGCGGCCAAACCAAATTTTCAGGCTTTTCTAAACTCGAAATTTTACTTCATGCGCCACCGGTACAAAACACTGATTCATTGTAAAGTTTAGCGGTGTGTTTTAAACTTCGTAATATGTGAGTGCTTTGTACCGGTGGCGCATGAAGTAAAATTTCGAGTTTAGAAACGCCTGAAAATTTAGTTTGGCCGCTCCGCGCTTCGCGCTACGCGACCAAACCAAATTTTCAGGCTTTTCTAAACTCGAAATTTTACTTCATGCTTAGCCTGGGAGTGGAAAACACTTGTTTAAAGTTTCACATTGAACTCTTGTAAACAAACAACGATTATCTAAAAATTTACGGCATATACGCTGTAGTTGGGACATGTATACTTGAAACTTAAAAATTAAAGGTGTCAAATTGTATTGGATGGAAATGTTCGGTGTTACCTAAAACTCTCTGTATGTCATACCTTCAAAGAATTTCGCCCGTGTAGTTACTTTATTTTTCACGTTACATGCATGCTTTTTGAAGGTGAGCTTCTGGTCGAAAGTAAGCCCAAGGTATTTTATGTGAGGAGAAGGATGTATAGGATTTTGAGATACGGAGATAATGCATGGGTAGTTATTGATTTTATAGTAGGGGATAAGGAGTTGTGACTTTCGGGGATTCATTTTGATTCTCCATTTTGCGAACCAGTGTTCGAGAGTATCAATCAGCTCTTGAAGAATTCGGAGAGGTTTTGGTAGGGTGAGAAATAAGGGCGGTATCATCGGCGAATTGTGGGATATATTTAGTAGAATTGAATGATAATTGTCTGAACAGAAGATATTGTAGATAAGTGGGAATAAAGGGGAAACTTGTGGAACACCTTGCTCTAATGTGAATGAAGAGGAGAGTTTTGTGTAACACCGAACATTTTCATAAAGAATATTTCTTATAAGTATACATATGCATACGTTGCACATTTTTCGACGCTCGGTTTATCAAGAGAATTTAATTTGAAACTTTAAACGAGTGTTTTCCACTCCCAGGCTAAGCATGAATTAAAATTTCGAGTTTAGAAAAGCCTGAAAATTTGGTTTGGTCGCGTAGCGCGAAGCGCGGAGCGGCCAAACCAAATTTTCAGGCTTTTCTAAACTCGAAATTTTACTTCATGCGCCACCAGTACAAAACACTGATTCAATGTAAAGTTTAGTGGTGTGTTTTAAACTTCGTAATATGTGAGTGTTTTGTACCGGTGGCGCATGAAGTAAAATTTCGAGTTTAGAAAAGCCTGAAAATTTGGTTAGGCCGCTCCGCGCTTCACGCTACGCGACCAAACCAAATTTTCAGGCTTTTCTAAACTTGAAATTTTACTTCATGCTTAGTCTGGGAGTGGAACACACTCATTTTAACTTTCAAATTGAACTCTTGTAAACAAACAACGATTATCTAAAGATTTACGGCATATACGCTGTAATTGGGGCATGTATACTTGAAACTTAAAAATTAAAGGTGTAAAATTGTATTGGATGGAAATGTTCGGTGTTACATAAAACTCTCTGTATGTCATACCTCTAAAGAATTTTGCCCGTGTAGTTACTTTATTTTTCACTTTACATGCATGCTTTTTGAAGGTGAGCTCAAGGTATTTTATGTGAGGAGAAGGATGTACAGGATTTTGTGATACGGAGATAATGAATGGGTAGTTATTGATTTTATAGTAGGGGATAAGGAGTTGTGACTTTCGGGGATTCATTTTGATTCTCCATTTTGCGAACCAGTGTTCGAGAGTATCAATCAGCTCTTGAAGAATTCGGAGAGCTTTGGGTAGGGTAGGAGCATGGGAAATAAGGGCGGTATCATCGGCGAATTGTGGGATATATTTAGTAGAATTGAAGTATTTTGGATCGGGATGATAATTGTCGGAACAGAAGATATTGCACATAAGTATAAATGAAATTGCCAATTCTTGGTTGCAGAATACTTCAAACATTAAAAGTGCGATTCTTTTCGCAATCTACAACAAGTTAGTCTTACAAAGACTATATCAAACACTCATTAAAACAACTACTTCCCGGGCTAATACCCCGACGGACATTGAATTATTCAACAAGTGTTTGCTGTTACATACAGTAACCTACTGCAAATGTAACAATTTGGGTCAAATTATTCAGGCCATCTATAGACGCGTTTCGAGATTTATCCCTCATCAGTATAGCTTTGCCATTCCCTCTAAACAATTTGACACCTTAGACTGGCGGTCACGTTACCGTTCAAAAATAAGTATTAGCCCGGGAAGTAGTTGTTTCAATGAGTGTTTGATATAGTCTTTGTAAGACTAACTTGTTGTAGATTGCGAAAAGAATCGCACTTTTAATATTGCAGATAAGTGGGAATAAAGGGGAAACTTGTGGAACACTTTGCTCTGATGTGAATGAAGAGGAGAAAAGGTTTTCAATTCTTACTTTGAGGGATCTAATGGAGAGGAATGAGTGTAATATATATATGAGGTATCTAGGGATATTTAGAAGGTGACATTTAAAAAGGAGGCCATTGTGCCATACAGAATCAAAGGGTTTCTGCATATCGAGGAATAGAGCTGCAGAGGATTTACCTTCAAGGTGAGTTGTTTGTAGGTTGGACGTAAGGATGGTAAGTGATAGGCTGCTGGAACGTTTGGGAAGGAATCCAAATTGATAATTGGGGTCTGCAATTAGGGGAAAGATTTTATTTTTAAGGAGGGATTCATATAATTATTCAAGGACTGGTATTAGTGTTATTGGGCGGTAGCTAGGAATAAGCGATCGGTTTTGGTCACGTTTTAGTATACAGATTATAATACCTGTCTTCCATTCTGGGGGAAAGTAGTTATTTTGATAATTATAGTTACGGATATTAAGGATGTGGCCATGAATATGAGATGGTAAGGATTTACGAATACGTCTGTAGATGTAGTCATGTCCGGGTGTAGCGCTTTTGCCCTTTATTAAGACTTTGTTGTAGACATCTTTCGTAAATAAGTCATTTGGTTTTGTCAAGTCAGTTGTTTTGAAAAAATCCTCGTGCCAGTCTTTAACATGTTTTAAAAAGTTATGATTAAAGTCCGCGTCTTGTGTCATTTCAAACGTTTCATTAAAGTGGTTAGCGAATTTTTCAGCAATTCTGTGCAAATCAGTGATTATCTCGTGCGTGTCAGAGTCTGTTATCTGTTGGAGTTTGTCAGTTACTTTTATATTTTGATAGTCTATTGGTTTGAGTCCAGAATGTCTTGCCTTTAAGGTCATTTATGTTTTTGCAGGTGTTAAGCTATACGTCAGTCTTGTATTCGAAAATTAGTCTTTTAATGTCTTTATAAAATAATATTAAAACACTTAACTTTGTTTTACCACTTTAATTAACTTTTTACAGTGACTATAGTTTCGACTACAAGCTAGTCATTATCAAACTGAGTACCTAAAATACATTGTACATTGTTTTTATATTACAGCATCAAAGAGGGGAGTATACATTATGTCGGTCTGGTCGTTGATGAGGGGAATTTCCAGATTAGCTTTCAACTTGTGAATTTCCAGCGCTTCCAGTAAATCTATTTTTCGGCCTTTGTCCGACAAATGGATTACGGAAAGCATGCTGTCTTCTGTGCAGGTGTGGTTGTTTTCTATTAAATGAGTTGCAAACGTGGACTTGTTATTCTTTAAACGGACTGAATTTAAATGCTCTTTTAATCTTATTTCAAAATTTCTACCAGACTGACCAATGTATGCTCCTTTACATGTTTCGCAAGTTAATTTGTAAATACCTGATTTTTTGTTTCTATTTATAATTGTTTTTGGATTATGAATAACATTTGCTATTTTAGAAAATGGTTTAAAAACTACGTTGACGTTACACTTTTCAAGGGTTCTTTTAATTTGGTTGCTAATGTTTCCGAAATATGTTATTGGATAAAATTTATTTTTATTTATTTTATTTGTTGCATAAATCAAGTTTTGAATTTGTTTTAATTCTTGTTTTGCTATAAGGTTGTTTATTAGAGCTGGATTGTAGCCATTGTTAATTAAAGTGGTAAAACAAAGTTAAGTGTTTTAATATTATTTTATAAAGATGTACCACAAAGTGAACGCCAACCAAATCAAAGATTTTAATGTCTTTGTTCAGCTTGTTGAATTTGTATCTAAGTTCTGGTGTGTCCGTAAGTCTGATATCTCTCTATAATTGTCGTTTGTATTTCAACAGTTTAAGGATGTATTTATGAAGAGGGTATTTGTAGAATGATTTAGTAATTTTTGGGGTATTTTCTTGTATGAAGTTGGATAGTATTTTGTTCAATTGCTTAATAGAATTGGGGTTTATGTCAGAGTTAGAGGATATAAATTCGTTAATGTCACAGTTTTTAAAGTCGGATATAAAGTCAGGGACAGGCTGAGGAACAGTTTGGTTGGAAAAGTTAATTAAAGGAAAACCCTTTTCCTTTAATTAACTTTACATAGTGTAATATGTGCCAGATGAGAAATTAATTCAAGAAATTAGTTTGGTTGGATTTTATTCGGAAAGTAATAGATAGGTGCAGAGGAAGATGTCGGGAGTCGTGGATTGGTGTTGGTTCATTATTAATGTTGGGGGAGTATGGATGCGCACAAAGTTTGAACTGGAGATAAAAGATGACAGATGGCGGGATTTGTTTTTGTTTATATTAAAATCTTCTATGATTATATCGTTTGTATAGAGTGACGCTTTGGGTATTACTCGTATATCACAACATAATTTTAAATGAATTCGGTGCTCTGAGTGCATCCGTTCACGTCTGTGTCTGGAGTTCGAGTGTGTCTCAAATTATTTGTATCTACTACCAGTTTAATAAAGTGTCTCTGAGGATCAGGTAGGATAGGAGGATCAGGTAATATTTCTTGCTCAGGAATATTTGTCTTCTTTATTATCTGCCCATTTATATGTTCAAATTGTAAAAAAGTTCTATAATCTGTTTAATAACTAGGAGCGTTTTCAATTTTCTGCGCCAAAACCTCTGATTGGCTGAGAGCGCGCCCATCTTACACTATGCTAATTACGTCATTATTAGACGTAAAAGCTGACATAACCTTAATTCGAAGCGTATATAACCCACTGAAATATAGTAATACTGGAACGCGCTCTGGCGACGCCAGCGCGAGCCGACAGAGATAGCGAGTAACGGGTCTTGTGTCTCCGTCGTACTTTTGTGCCGTGATGTACGCCGCCTGACTTTAGTTCTAATGCGCATGCGCGAGGAGCGTGAGACAATGACACAAGACCCTTTGGTCGCTGTCTCTCTCGGCTCGCATTCTTAACCCAGCGATTATAGGCAGTGCGCGTTCCAGTATTATTATATTTCAGTGATATAACCCTGGAACACTCTCCTTGTGCCCAGTGTTAAAGTGTCTGCCTCTTGACTTGGTCGTGTACCCCTCCAGTAATTCCCGGAATCACTGGTTGACTCCAGTGTTAAGTGCTTCACCTTGCCGTGGTGCTGGAGATTGCCAATCCATAAATCTAACATTTATCAGCTGTGACAATCGATGCAAGTAAAGTTCGTTACAAGCTCGGGTAAGAAGTGCAACGTCTAAAACTGTTTAATCGGTCCGCGGATGCTAATAGGTGCTCCCTTACCCCAATCCCCTGTCCACTCAATGGTCCAGAAAGTCCGACATGTGCTCCTTACTTGGTAACGAGGTTACGGGTTCTATTTTTACACATACGGTTTATTAATGTTTTGTTTGTTATCAGGTACCCTGCCTGTTTCGCTGCCCTGTTGGGCTAGCCCAGTAACAGAACAATATCCTATGTATGACGATTTTGACTCACATGTATTATATTTAATTTTTTGTAATAAATAAGATTTAAAAAAGTTTTAGTTTTTTAATTATTATTATGTAGTCCATAATTTAGTTATTTGCTTATTTAAAATTTAATAAATTGTATAAAAAAATTATTGTTTATTATTAATTTTTAAAGATTTTTTGCATTATATTTGATTTTATTTAAAGAGTATTTATGAAATTATTTAAAATTGCCGCCAAATTTATCTAGTGATATTTCTGGTAACTTTTTATAGTGTAAATTAGGCGTTGGCACTTACTCCTTCTAGTTTTTAAACAGACTATAAATACAAGGAATTATTTCCTTAAGGTATACATGTTAAGATTTTTTAATGTAAATTTTCAGACATTCGTGATCTTGTAAAAAATTTTCAATTCAAAAACTCGAACCAGTGTTTTCCACTCCCAGACTAAGCATGAAGAAGAATTTCGAGTTTAGAAAAGCCAAATCAGGCTTTTCTAAACTCAAAATTTTACTTCATGCGCCACGCGCATAAAACACTGATTGAAAGTGAAGTTTAAAATATACTTCGACTTAATTTTGCTTAGTTCATTTTTACAAATGTATATATGGAATATGCGAAAGTATACTTAAAAGAAAAAATCCATTTAGCGTTGTAAAGTTGCAAGTTGTAGCGTTCTCTTTTTTGAAAATCTCTGCATCGTGACAATTTATTTGACAAATTATGATTTATTTATCGCATTGATAATCATTTACCAACATTTCAAAGTTTGATGTTTAAAATACCCTACTGTTAACGCAGGACTGCAACTGTTTGCACTAAATACACCCTAAGTTTGGTTATATTTAAAAAAAACAGAGTTTACATACAGTAGCATACTGCAATATGCAACAAATCAGGTCAAATTATTTACAGGCGCGGTTCCAGACTTACGAAACGATTTACAATGTTGCCTTTATTTGACTGTTACAGTACAGTTTAAACATAAAAACTATATCAAAATTGAATTTGAGTTCACTATTCCGGCACCAGATACCCGCAGACGCGTTTCAGACTTCAAGGTCCTCTTCAGTGTGGTCCCAACCCAGTGCTGAGGAATACTGAACAATTCTGACTATTTTAAGCCAATATGTGAAAACTATTAATGGATACGATAGCTAACGCCATCTAATGCTCCATAGTGGCATCGTCAATGACACACAAAGGGCATATACAGGGTCTGTGCGTCTGCGCGTCTGTGGGTATCTGTTGCCGGAATACTGAACTCAAATTCAATGTTGATATTTGTTTTCTGGTTTCACAAACAAAGTATAGTTTGTTTGTAAACGAAACAGTGACCTGTATATTCATTTTGTGCATTCGAGTCATTGACGATGCCACTATGAGCATTAAATGGCGTTAGCTATCGAATCCATTAATAAAAATTGTAGTTCATTTGATTTTTATAATCATTGTCAATTTAAAAATTTGAGTGAAAAATCACCAGGTATATTAAATACATTTTAGTGAATAAGTTACTGAATTATGACATATTAATGTGAGGTTATTTTTTTGCGGTCACGACTTTAGCTTCACTGCTTAGCTCATACTTTTTTAAAATTCCAAAAACTGTAATATATAATTACTGCAAAATTAATTTATTTCAGTATTGAAAATGATAATTTGAAAATCAATACATAAAACTTACATCAAAAATCCGAGCTCATTCACAAAGCTCTTTCTTGTTTAAATTATTGTTTTGAGTTCTTCAATGTGTGTGATCCCTGCTCACCCTAGGTATTTATTTATTTATTAACGGAATCTCCATTTTATTACATAAGCGTAAGGTTTTCGATGTTTTGCTAAGATTTCATTCATTTTAGACATTTTGATGAGAATTAAGAGCGTCGATTTTAAAATCAAAATTGAAATGACAATGTCACTCTGACATTTAGGACTATCTATCTACCAGAGCTGGGCCGGATTCGAATCATTCGGGATTCGAATCCTGGAATCGAATCTTTTTAGAGGATTCAAAAGAGGCATTCGAATACTTTAGTTACTAAGTGTTTGATTTGAGTTATGTGGAGTATTTAATCACAATAAAAAAACTGTTTTTATTCCTTACTTCACTTTTATTTTTATGTGTTAGATGTACATTTCGAGTGCTAAGCACTCATTATCAATAACTAATAACTACTTTAGTTAAGCTGGATTCGGGATCCAGGTTCGTTACATTTATTTAAAAGGATTCGTATTCGAATTTAAATGCGAAAGATTCGAATCCTCATAAAAGGATTCGGATATTTATAAAAGGATTCGAATACTTACAAAAGAATTCGAATACTTACAAGAGGATTTGAATCGTCAAAAATAATTCGAATTAATTGTGAGGGTTAACATGATAAATTTGTTTTGTGTTTTTTTTGAAATTTCTCGTTAAATCACTGTTTAATACGCGTGGCGCATGAAGTAAAATTTCGAGTTTAGAAAAGCCCCGTGAAAATTTGTCTCGGGTCGCTGCGCGACCCTCGACAAATTTTCTACGCGGGGCTTTTCTAAACTCGAAATTTTACTTCATGCTTAGTCTGGGAGTGGACAATACTCGTTTTTAGAACTTTCAAAGTGAAGGATTACTCTAGATTACTAAGTTAATTACCATTTTACAAAGGCTACAGCTCGAAGGACCAATCACGGTCTTCGGAGACCGAATGAATACAGGGAATCGAAGTTATTTTTACAAGAAAACAACGAATATCTGAAGGTTTACAGCATGGATAGGAAAGAAAACATACAATTTTAAAAAAATATCGAAGTTGGGTTGGTTTTCAGTGCATTTTTAACTTCATTTTAAATCAGTGTTTTATACGCGTGGCGCATGAAGTAAAATTTCGAGTTTAGAAAAGCCCCGTGAAAATTTGTCTCGGGTCGCTGCGCGACCCTCGACAAATTTTCTACGCGGGGCTTTTCTAAACTCGAAATTTTACTTCATGCTTAGTCTGGGAGTGGAAACGCTCGTTCGAAACTTCAAAATGATTGCTTTGATAAGATCATTAAATGACTGAAAATGTTTTTAAGATAATAATCTACTTTTCAAAATTTTGTTAAACATTATTTGAAGTAAAACTGACATGGTATCCACAATCTGAAATGTTAAAGTTTTCCGACATTTCCCTGATTCAAGATTTTTTTCCCTGACCTTCTAATATAACTTTCTTCTGTGGGAAACCCCCAGTTTGTTAAATTGTTTTCATTGTTTTTGTCAAAATTTAAGTTGGTTTTATAAATTTTTAAGTGTTTTGTAATATTTATGATGCCTGTTGATTTTGACTAATTTAATTAAATCATATGTCTTTTTTTGTTAGTGTTTTGGTCAATTTGAATAAATCACCATGACTTTTTTCTGACTTTCCCGGTTTTAATGATAGTCAGTGAATTTTCTATTTACGTAATTTTCAGGCATTCGTCGATTTTATAATAGAGTTCAATTTGAAGTTTTCAACGAGTGTTTCCACTCCCAGACTAAGCATGAAGTAAAATTTCGAGTTTAGAAAAGCACCGCGTAGAAAATTTGTCAAGGGTCGCTCGAAATTTTACTTCATGCGAGACGCGTATAAAACACTGATTTAAAATGAATTTAAAAATGCACTGAAAATCAACCCAACTTCGATATTTTTCTAAAATTTTATGTTTTCTTTCCTATACATGCTGTAAACCTATAGGTATTCGTTGTTCTCTTGTAAAAAAACTTCGATTCCCTGTAGTCTTTCGGTCTCCGAAGACCATGATTGGTCCTTCGAGGTGAACCCTTTGTAAAATGGTAATAAACTTAGTAATCTAGAGTGATCCTTCAATTTGAAACTTCTAAGAACGAGTGTTGTCCACTCCCAGACTAAGCATGAAGTAAAATTTCGAGTTTAGAAAAGCCCTGCGTAGAAAATTTGTCTCGGGTCGCGCAGCGACCCGAGACAAATTTTCACGGGGCTTTTCTAAACTCGAAATTTTACTTCATGCGCCACGCGTACAAGACACTGATTTAAAGTGAAGTTCAAAAACACACAAATACATCTTTAATCAGAGTAACACAGATATTTAGTCTATTATTAACGATGTTCAGTGTTAATAATAAATAATTTGGTTTTGAATATTTTTGTTAAAACAACTGATAACGATATTTATATGTTAATGGTTGTAAAAAAATAATCAAATCAAATTTATTCTTAAAGGATTTGTATTCGTAATTCGAAAAAACAGGATTCGAATCATATTTATCTCTTACGAATCCTTTATTCGAGTATTCGTGATTCGAATCATATAAGGTGATTCGGATTCGTGATTGGAATCCTTTTCACGAGGATTCGTCCCAGCTCTGCTATCTACCAACATTCACCAAAATTCCTAGTTTAAAATATTGTTTTTTGCCAACTGAGGAACAATTTAAGAATTAATATAAAAATCAAATGAACTTTACATTATATTGATTGTTTATAACCTACATTTTATAATCTATTCTGAATGAAATGCGACAGATTCAACTTACCCCAAAAACACATAAGGATAGCATAACAAAAAGTCCCGGTGTTATCAATAATATAACTAAATTTCGAAAACAAGCAGTACGATTTCACCTCTTGATAATCGCAGATTAGCGGTAAATGACAGTAGGGACACAAATGTTCTTTTGAGTTACAAATGCTCTTACTGTAAAAAAGACGCACATCAGAAAGGCAACGAAGGAGGGAGATGTGTTGTGGGGGGAGATTTTAATGCCAGAATGGGGGAGATAGAGGGAGGAGTAAGTGGGCAGGGTAAATTAATAGTAAGGATGTGCTAGGATAAATTGATAAACAGGGATGGTAGGACGATATGGGATTGGTTAATAAAAGAGGGATGGGAGATGTTAAACGAATGCACTGAAGGTGATTGGAAAGGAAAGAAAATCTGTGTGGGACAACAAGGATCGTCAGTCATTGATTATGTCGTAATAAAGGGGTTAGATACGGGAGTTAGAAGAATAGAGGAATGGAGGAAGTCCAGGGGTCTGACCATTTGCCAATAATGGTAGAAATACGGATGGGCAAATTTGAGGAAAATGAACAAGAGCAGGAAGTGTGGAAGATAGAGAATAGTGCGAGGGCTATTGAGAATATGGGAAAGCGCTTAGAGAAGATTGACTGGAATGAAGTGAAAACGATGGAAGAGATCATCGCGCATCGCGGGATGTAGAAGAAAAGTAAAAATAGGGGATGGAAGGAGATGCCCATGGTGGGATGAGGAGTGTCGTGACGCAAAGATGAAAGTGAGGAAGGCAGTGAGGGAGTGGAGCTTGGGTAGGGGAGATGAGAAGGTGGTGGTGACAGCGAGGGTACGCAAAACTATGCGAAGAAAAGAAGATGCGGGCCTTGGAAAGAACTACCGATTAAATGATATGATGTAGAAATAAAAGAGAGGTACGGAGTGTTTTAAAAAGAGGTGAAATAAAGAATGGATACAGAAATCTAGAAGAAGTTGTGGGGGAGGTTGAAGAGTTTACGGAAATAGAAAAAGCGTTTGATGAGGTTAAGACTGGAAAAATCGCTAGGCTGGACGGGTTAAAGGCAGAAATGTGGAAGGAGATAGGAAACAAGGGAAAGCAGAAGTTTGGAGAGTTGCTGAACCAAATGTAGAAAGAAGAATCTACAAAAGCCTGGCGCGTGGGGGTTATGTGCCTGGTACACAAAGGAGGAGACACATCAAATGCAGAGAATTACAGAGGAATATCGATTATGTGCACCGGGTACAAAATTGCAATGACGGTTGCAGCGGCGGCTCGCAGCCTAACTTCAGGGTAGGCCCGAAACCCAAGGTAATGTGTATCCGTTATTGAAAGGTGACTCTGTTGTGCAATTCCTTGTGTTTATAAAGCGCGATCCCAACCTCAAATTTTGTGTGCCTTGGCGCTGTGGCTGACCCTGAAGAATACACTTGTAAAGAATAGATTGGAGAAGGAGGTGGAGACCAATGGAATGCTGCCGAAGACGCAAGGGGGTTTTAGAAAAGGGAGCGGAACAAGAGACCAAATCTTGACGCTGGCAAGGATGGTAAAGAGAGTGTTGCAAGAGAGAGGGAGTATGTTCGCTGTTTCTCTGGATTTGAAAGCAGCGTACGATACTGTACCGAGAGAAAGGTTAGTGGAATGTCTGAGAAGGAGATAAGTGAGCGAAGTAACGGTGGAGTGAATTAGAATGGTGTACAAGGAAACGTGGGTGAGGACGAAAGTGTGAGAAAATGTGTCTGAAAGAGTTAGAATTTGGATGGGCGTAAGACAAGGATGCCCGCTGAGCCCGTTGTTGTTTAACCTATATATTAGCGAATTGGAAGAGGTTTTGAGAAAAGGGCAAGCGAGTGGGGTAGTGATCGGAAACTAAAGGTATGGATGCTAGGTTATGCAGATGATATGGTGCTTTTAGCGAGGGACTGGGGAGAGATGAAGGAGGTGATGCAGAGAGTAGAGATATATGGTCAAGAAAGGTCTGCGAGTAAATGCAATGCAATTTAGGAATAAAGGAAGGGAAGGAAAAGTGGGTGAATTGAAATAGAAGCGGGAGGTAATTTAGAGGGTGAAGGAATTTAAATACTTAGGCTTCATATACAGCGTGTAAACGAACTACTGTACAGGCTCTCTGCCACATAAGGGGCAGCGTTTAAATAAACAATACCTGCATTTGAAATTACCATACCTTTAGTAGATAGCTCACAAATAATTATTAAAAATAATTAATAATAATAGGCCACATGTTTGTGGTATCTGGTATACGCGCACATTGCGTATTTTAAGAGAGATTCCACATAGACTGGTAGTTTTTAAACGATTTGGATATCGAATTACACCATCCAGAGAAAAGTGGGTCAGATTGTGAAGAATTATGTCTATGTTATCGTTTTCATAAGTACCCATTGCTGACTAAATTCCGAATATTTTCTAAACGTGTTAATGAAATTCAATATTTTTCCTTATTAGGTTCACACTTCTCTTTATCTCCACTCTTATTGAAATGTTTAGATAAGAGCGGCGAGGGTGGATGATTTTAAAACATAAAAATAGTTTGCTGTTTAGTCTATGGTGAAACTTATTCCATGAAACATCTACATTTTGTAACATGGCGCGATACGTTTATTCAAACATTGAATTGGCAGACATGTTTCTTATTTACGGTGAAACTCGGTGTAATTCCACGGAAGCTGTAAGAATTTATCAAGAGCGATTTCCTGAACGACGCTTACCACCGCCAAACCAATTTAGAAATTTATTACAAAGAGCACGCGACACTGGAAGTTTGCAGCCCGTCGCCGGAGCCGCCAGAGGTGGTGACCGTCCAATGCAATATTTGCGAGCGGAAGATGAAATTTTGAATCTGTTGGAAGCGGATCCTGGTTTAAGTACCCGTATTATCGCCGCTCAGCTAAATGTATCGCACACATTTGTCAGCAGTGTTATACGAAACAATAATTTTTATCCGTATCACTACCAGCGTGTACAACATCTTCAACCCCATGATTTTACCAAAAGAATTGCATTTTGTCAATGGATTTTGGCACAAAATGTTCAAAATCCTAACTTTACCAAAGACATTTTAGTGACCGACGAATCGTGCTTTACGTGTAATAGAAGTTTTAATTTCCATAATATGCATGTTTATGCAATTGAAAATCCTCGTGTTACGCGTAGAACTCATTTCCAGCATCGCTTCTCCCTTAATATCTGGGCAGGTATTTTAAATGATCAATTAATTGGGCCATTTATGTTCCCATTTAATTTGAATAGAGAACGATATTTACGATTTTTGCAAGATGACCTTTTAGATCTTCTAGAAAATGTACCCTTAGCGGTTCTTAGAAGAATGTGGTATTTGCAAGATGGTGCGCCAGCTCACTATGAAAGGCGCGTTAGAAGATATTTGGATGGTGAGTTTCCAGGACGTTGGGTTGGCCGTGGAGGCCCTGTACCATGGCCTCCAAGAAGTCCGGATTTAAACCCCTTAGATTTTTTTCTTTGGGGATACTTTAAAAGTGAAGTCTACACTACGGAAATTGACAATGCTGAAATGCTGATACAACGAGTAAACGCCGCGGCTAATACCATTCGTGAAAAACCTCGTGAAATGTTTGCTACTGTTCGTGCAAATTGGATACGTAGAGCCCAAATGTGCATTGAGTGCGGCGGACGTCAATTTGAACACTTATTGTGATTTTTTTTATACGTGACCCAGTTTCATCTAGTAATTCTACAGTGTGTGTGTGTTTAGTTTTAAGTGCTAAGTGCTAAGTGATTTATACGTCTCGCAGTAGTAACAGTAAATAAACAATACCACAAATGAGTGACCTGGTTTCATCTAGTCATTCGAGACAGCGTGCGTGTTTAGTGCGTGCGAAGTGATTTATGCGCCTCGCTGTAGTAAAAGTAAATAAAAAATATAACAACTTACGCATCCACGAAAAATATCATGAACACAGGTAACCAGAAGTTCTCAAAAAGTAAAAAAATGCATGAAAAATTATGAAAAATCCAATATTTTTTTCCGATTTTATTTTTGCTGCAATTTGTGTCAAAATATTTTGTGTATACGCCCTTAAGAGGATGTACATTAGTTCGATTACACGCTGTATAAAGGTACGGGTGGATACGTTGAGCACGCCACATGGGTTCAAGGGAAAGCATGGGGCTTGGTCAGGAAAACGTGGGGAAAATGGTTCCAATTGGCGTGCAAGGTGTGGGATGCGTGTGTGAAGCCTATTTTGTTGTATGGGGTGGAAACATTGGGGATAAGGGAGTATGAATGTATTGAGAAAGAGCAGCTTTGGTTCTTGAAGCAGATTTTGGGGGTTGAAAGATCAACACCTGGGTACATTCTGCTTCAGGAAACAAATAGAATGAGTGTGCATGGTGACGCAATGGAGAGAGTGGTGAAGTATGAGATGAAGTTGTGTGAATTGGAAAGTGAAAGACTGGTGAAAGAGGTGTGGAGAACGTGCAGGGGAATAGGGATGAGGAAGTGAAGGATGGAGCGCAGAAAAATGTTTGAAAGGGCAGTAGAGTCAGAGATTATTGTGAAAGAGTGGTTAGATAATGAAGAAAAGGTGGCGGCATGGATGAAAAAGAAGTGGAAGGAGCTGGAGATGCACGAGAGGCAAGGGTATATGGAGAGGAGCGGATACAATCCGATGTATGAAAGGTGGCAAGTGCATGGGAGCGTGCCAGGGTACCTGACTAATAGTGACTTGTCAACGATAAGATAACCCTGGCAAGAGCTAGGTGCGGTTCGGAGGAGAGAGAAACAATGGTTTGGATGGGAGATGTATGCTGTGCGTAAGTGGAATGGATACATGAAGCCATCTGGCACAGCAGTGTGAAGGGGTATGTGAGAAGTGGTTGAGGGGAAACATGGGGGTAACCGAATGGATGAGGGAGGATGGAGCTGGTCTCAGGATTGTAGCGAGACTGGGTTGGTAGAGGGAGATGAAAAGGAAGGAGCATTAGAATATATACAGAGAATTTTATATAACACCGAACATTTTCATAAAATATAATTTGACACCTTTAATTTTTAGGTTATGTGTAAATTGGGTTGCCTATATGACCATTCCAAATTGTAGCTAATCAATTGCAATTAATGGCTCAACTTGTACATACAGGAAGTTTTCTTCCAAGTATACATGTCCCAATTACAGCGTATATGCCGTAAATCTTTAGATAATCGTTGTTTTTTAAAAGGAGTTCGATTTGAAACTTAAAATAAGTGTGTTCCACTCCCAGACTAAGCATGAAGTAAAATTTCGAGTTTAGAAAAGCCTGAAAATTTGGTTTGGTCGCGTAGCGCGAAGCGCGGAGCGGCCAAACCAAATTTTCAGGCTTTTCTAAACTCGAAATTTTACTTCATGCGCCACCGGTACAAAACACTGATTCAATGTAAAGTTCAGCGGTGTGTTTTAAACTTCGTAATATGTCAGTGTTTTGTACCGGTGGCGCATGAAGTAAAATTTCGAGTTTAGAAAAGCCTGAAAATTTGGTTTGGCCGCTCCGCGCTTCGCGCTACGCGACCAAACCAAATTTTCAGGCTTTTCTAAACTCGAAATTTTACTTCATGCTTAGCCTGGGAGTGGAAAACACTCGTTTAAAGCTTCAAATTGTATTAATTTAATAAACCGAGCGTGGTAATATGTACAACGTCTGCACATGTATACATGAACAATTCTCATGAAGAAAATGTTCGGTGTTACATAAAACTCTCTGTATAAAAGTTAGATGTTGAATGTAGACTTTTTTTATGCCAATAAAGGTTTTTGCTTTACTGTAAAGAAAAACCATTCGCATAATGTTTGCACTCCTTGCTAGTTCTTTGAATTCATTAAGATATTATATCTGATCTAACCTGACGTAATTCAATCCGGTGCTGAATGTCATCAATCCGTAAAGTATGCTCAACAAACCCATCAGCGAGGCCCACACGAGCATTTTGTTGCAGAAGCCGTAGAAGGCGAAATAAAAAGCAACTTCTGGTCCGTAATATTTGTGGATCAAGTCCAACGGTTGGAATTTGTAGAAATACTTTTGCTTCGCCCAAAACCTCGATAATAACTAATAACATGTTACAAATAATTTTGATTATTAAGAAATACTTAAGTTTTTAGGGTTTAGCACTTTTGATAATCATGATATCGCTAATAATAGTAGAACTTTTATTAAAACACTTGATTTGTTTTACTGATTTAGGGTCGTTTCTACGATCCATAGTTACACCTTCGGCAAATCAACCCACCGTTCAAACCTTGGGTGGTGATTCTACAATTGCGAGGTAAAGTATTGTTGGAAGTAAAGCTGAGTTATCTCATTGTCAGTCTAGCCCGTGCTCGGAGCATGAGGTAAACCTGTGAGATCGATCAGCGCTCGCACACTGTCCCTGCTCGTGAATTCCGCCAGTTCCGCCATTTATGTTTTGATTTGTGGTGACGCATCTCGTAATTTAATTGTAGAAACGAAAGACCGTTTGCCAATGGTTTAAACTAGAAAGCACAGTACCAAAGGACTACTTTGCCAGAGCTGCAACTATCGATCGTAGAAACGGCTCTTAGAGCCGCTTTTACGATCGATAGTTACACCTCTGTTAACTTAACCCAAGGATCAAACCTTTGATGTCTATTTCACAATTGCGAGGCAAAGCATTGTTGTGTGTACAGCTGAGTTATCTCACTGTCAGTCTACCCCGTGCTTCGAGCTTGGGTTAAACCTGTGGTGGGCCGTTTCTGTGGATATAGATTGTTGTGACAAATTCATTTCCAATTTTGAAAGTAAATCCCAGGTTATCCTTACTCACTCATATTCACTTCACGTTGTTTTGACACCAACGACAACAGTTTTTTAACAGACGCACGCGCCCAATGAAACAGTAATATCAACTGAGTGAAAAATCTGCAAGTAACAACTGAAACAATTGTAAAATAGCTAGGCCGGTTACCAATGGTTTAAACTAGGTAGTACAGTACCTGAAGGTCTACATTACCAAAGGTGCAACTGTTGATTGTAAAAGCGGCCCTTAGTGCAACAAACCAAGTGTTTAAATCAAAGTTCTACTATTAATTAAATATGTTTTACCACGGGTTAAGTGAGAAGTTAATTCAACATATGATATCGCTGCTTTACTTTGATAGTGGCACAACTAAAAAATAAAGTGATTATTATGTTTTGCATAAAATCTATTCAAGTTGTTTTCAAGTTGATACCGGCACAACTACACTGTGGTGGCTATCCAGAGGAAATGAAGATGTGCCGTTCTTTACAATAAAAGTTCACTGACTTTTGAAAAGATTCAATGCAAAACATAAAAATCACGTTTCTTAGTTGTGCCACTATCAAAGTAAAGCAGCGATATAATAAATTGCACCAACACTATGCAAATGATTGAGATTCGGGTAACTTAAGTGCCGATGCAATTGATTATATATTGCACCTGTCGATCACTTAATGGACCATTTTCCGTCCAATTATAACCACCATCATGCAGAGGATACGCCGCTAATAAACTTTTCTCTTTAACCAAAGAATCAACCCCAAACTCATGACTTCTAGGCCCGTATTTCGTGTGCTTCAACAACTCGTAGACCAACATAATCCTTTCAGCAGAAGTTATTGAGGTGGGTCTCAGACCAGAAACTGTTTCTCTGAAAATGAAAAAGCATTGTTAGGAAAATGAGTGTACTTTTATTTAATTTAAAGATTACGGTGCTCTTTTATAAACTCTGGAATTGAAGTCCGGACGCGTCAATTCAGTGTGCATGAAATCCATAAAATGGTATTTGCTGAATTGCAACACTTCGTTCTCGTTTTCGTAAGAGAGGGTTATGTCGAATACGCTGGCTCTTTTAATCAGCATTTCAGTCTGGCCGTGGACTTTTATAAATATCTGATCGGGATTCACCTATAATTAACAAAGAATGCAAAATCTAAATCGTTTATTGCAATCGTTTTTTTTTTAAGTAAAACATCTAGGAAATACTATCCCGCTCCCAGATCCGGTGATTCTATTATTTTTCCAAAACAGTTTAAATTTACTTGTTGTGTAGATTTACTTTTTAAAAAACGTACTTTCGATTTGTATCCTTCGAATTCCAATCCCTCCTTCTCCAAATTCTTGATGAATCTATTAACTTTGGCTTTTATATACTTGGTATGTTTATAACTGTAAACTAAGACAAAATCAATTTTTCTGATTCCGTCCTCAAAATATAGATCCTTATCCAATTCTGGCGGAATTGTCGGTAGTAATTTCAATATTGTTTCGCATTTATCTAATTTTTCTAACAGATGCTTCAACTAAATTAATGAAATAATATAGACAGGTCAATAAGGATTACATTAATTAGTAAAACTTACCTCTGTTTTAAAAGCCTGTTTTCTATTTTTCGTTACCACCGACATTTCTTTATTAATTAAACTCTTTTTAAAGATAATGTCAAATGTGACAGTTGATAAAAATCAATGACAAATCAGGGATCTTAGACGTATAGATACTAAAATGTATACAGAGAGTTTTATGTAACACCGAACATTTTCATCCAATACAATTAGACACCTTTAATTTTCAATTTATATGTAAATTGCATTACAACTTGTAGCCAATCAATCGCAATTAATGCCTCAACTTGTACATACAGGGAGTTTCTCTTTCAAGTATACATGTCCCAATTACAGTTTATATGCCGTAAATCTTTAGATAACCGTTGTTTTTTAAAAGAGTTTAACTTTTCTTTTAAGTATACATAAACATACGCTGTACATTTTCTGCCGCTCGGTTTATTAAAAGAATTTAATTTCATGCTTTAAACCAGTGTTTTCCACTCCCAGGCTAAGCATGAAGTAAAATTTCGAGTTTAGAAAAGCCTGAAAATTTGGTTTGGTCGCGTAGCGCGAAGCGCGGAGCGGCCAAACCAAATTTTCAGGCTTTTCTAAACACGAAATTTTACTTCATGTGCCACCGTCACAAAACACTGACATTTACGAAGTTTACAACATACCGCTAAACTTTACATTGCATCAGTGTTTTGTACCGGTGGCGCATGAAGTAAAACTTCGAGTTTAGAAAAGCCTGAAAATTTGGTTTGGGCGCTCCGCGCTACGCGACCAAACCAAATTCTCAGGCTTTTCTAAACACGAAATTTTACTTCATGCTCGGTTTATTAAAATAATTTAATTTGAAGCTTTAAACCAGTGTTTTCCATTCCCAGGCTAAGCATGAAGTAAATTTTCAGGCTTTTCTAAACTCGAAATTTTACTTCATGCGATACAGTCACAAAACATTGACATTTACGAAGTTTAAAACATACCGCTAAACTTTACATTGCATCAGTGTTTTGTACCGGTGCACAGTGGCCCATTTCAGGAAAAACGCGGACAAAAGTCGAAAAAATGAAAATCGTAATTTCATTTTTAGTACCCCGGAACCTTGTAGAGGAGGCGCCACTGTATACAGGTGCGGGTCCACAATGAGTTGGGCCCTCATGAATAACGTGTAACACCGGCTCAAAGTCAGTCAGCTGTGCAGCGCGCTCGCCTCGTAAAAATCACGGAAAATCAAGCGGTTTTTGAACACGTATATTTATTGTTCAAAGTGCTTGTTTCCAATTCGGCAAAATGGACATCATTGACGAAGGTAAGTAGACTATATTCCATATGTTGTTACACATAATTAAAATTTCTAACGGGTTTAAACTTTCACGTCAAATATTGACATTTAGCGATGCTGTATATTCAGTACATTTCGTAAAATTATAAAAATAGTAGTGAGATCAGTCGAGATTAGCGGTCTCCTTTTTTTTTGAGGAAAGCTTAGAATATCTTCTTTCGATTTCATCCAAGTTCTCGTACCACGAGGTACCTCTGATGTTTCTATGCCTGTTTGAATGTGTACGTCCGCGCCTCACCAAAAAGCGCGGGCTGGAGTAGAAACCGTTTGAAAATTGGGAAACGCAGAATTATCTTTTTTTATTAATGAAAACCACTTATATGTTAAATTCAATGTCACTGGTAAATTACTGAATAAGTAAAAACTACTAAAATTACTTAATTACTAAAAAATACCTACATTTCTGGAATTGTTTTTATTTAACAATTTTTGTTGTTTCAGCGAATACCGCGGAGGTAAAATGTAGTAGGCAGGAAATTTTTGGTTTTATAAAAAAACATTTCCACCTCGAACATCGCGAAAAGCTTGAACTTTTAGAGAAATGCGTGTCTACAAAAATCAAGAAGCCATTCAAATTTCACGCAGATGACTCATCGAAGATCAAGAATCTTCTGATATTAATCAAAAATAAATGGATTGAAAGTAGCCGAATAACCGAACGGTTTCTTACAAAAAATTCGGATTGGCTGCAAGGAAAAATTGAACTGAAGGTAAAAATAAATCAATATGTATATTTAATAACACAAATTATTGCTTAGCAATAAAAATTGTAACTTTTATATAAATAAAATAAAATAATTTAAAACTTTCAAATATATATTGTAAACTCGCTACAATTGTTTCGCCACACTGTGGCTTCTTCAGGCGAAGAAATGATAAATTACATTTGTCAGTACAGGATATATACAATGTTTATGGGGGGGTGGGTTTTCCAGCGAAATTTAAATTTAGGAGTGGTGAGTTTGTTAAGTCTAATTGGTCGTTCAAAAGTTGTCCTGTGTATTTTCTTTTATTAATTTCCATGCTCTTCAAGATGTTAAGTTTCCGGCCTTTTTCTTCTCTGTGAAGCACTTTGAAGTTTTCGTCGAAGTGGTGGTTTTCTTCGATGAGGTGGTTGGAGTATGTGGAGTTGGTTTTCCTTTGTTCATAAGAGGTTATGTGCTCTTTGATTCTTTCTTTGAACGACCTTCCGGTTTGTCCTACATATGTCTTAGGACAGTCTTTGCAATTTAGCAAATAGACTCCACTTTGTTGAGTTATACAGGTTTTATCTTTGTTATTTTTAATTATTTTCCCTATTGTATTATTTGTTTTGAATGCTACCTTAATATTTATTTTTTCCAACATTTTCGCGACTTTATTGCTTATTTCTCCTGTGCATGTTAGTGATGAATAGATTTTTATAGATTTGTCTTTGATAATAGGGTAAATAGAATTAATTGTTTTATGGCTTTGTTTTGTTTGTACTATTTTTTCAATTATAGATTTTTTGAAACCGTTTCTGTATGCAATTTGAAAAATAATGTTTAATTCTTTATCATAATTGTGTTGTGCCATTGGGATTGATAGTAACCTATGTACCATACTATGGTAAGCAGCTAATTTGTGTGAGATTGGATGGTTGGATTTATAATTAATCGTTGTGTCTGTATGTGTTGGTTTGTGAAAAATTGAAAAATCATGTCTATTATTAATTCTTTTTATGGTTAAGTCTAAAAAAATTATGGAACCCTCTGTTTCTATTTCTTTTGTAAATTTTATTTTATTATGTTGTGAATTTAACAGATTTAAAAATGAATCTAATTGTCTGTCAGTGCCATTGAACGCTAAAATAACATCATCGACGTACCTGAACCAATAAACGCATTTCTTAAAGACCGGCAACTGAGATAATCCCTCTTCAAAGTTATCCATAAATATCTCCGCCATGAGGGGGCTTAGTGGGTTTCCCATGGCCAAGCCTTCCTTCTGGCGAAAACATTTATTATCAAACTGTAAATAGTTCTGCGAGAGGCAGATTTCCAAAAGGTTCATAATTTCCGATTTTATTACGGGATTTGTGTTGTTTTTTATTAGCCTATCTTTAATCAATGCGAAAACTTCGGTCGGAGGCACGTTCGTGAATAAATTCTTAACATCAAATGACACTAGTTTTGTTGTGTTAGGTAAATATATGTCTTTGATTTTATTAATTAATTCTACGCTATTTTTAATTGAAAACTTTGATTTGAATTTAGTGTGTTCTATAATAATGTTGTTTAACTTCTTAGCTAGTCGGGTACATGGGGCATTAACATATGACACAACCGGTCTAATTGGGCTCTTCTCTTTATGGAGTTTAATTAATCCATATAACTTAGGAGCTTGCGGGTTCATACATGTCAAAAATTATTTTTATTTTTCAGAGAACAATGCGTTAGAGTTATTTATTGCTGCTTTTACATTTTTTTGGAATTGTTTTGTCGGATCTTTAGTGATTAATGTGATTTTATTATCCGTGAAAAAGGTTTCTATTTTTTTGATGTATTCATTCTTATCTATTGCTATTACCGTGTTACCTTTATCAGCTTTAGTAAAAATTAAATTATGTAGTTTTGACAGTTCTATAATTGATTTCGCTATTTTAATTTCATTATTATAATGATTAACACATTTGATATTATTTTTGTTCTTCAGGTAATTCGCGAATTTATATTTTTCTAGGAAAGTATTATCTATTTTATTTAACGCAAGTTCGGTTTCTGTTGCTAATAGTTCAATTTGTTTAATATTTTGATTTTGTTTAATATTGTATTTGAAACCTTTTTCTAACAATTCTATTTGATTTTTGTTGAAATTGACCTTTGATAAATTTATGAATCTATTGAAAAAAATATGTTCTTGTACATATTGTTCGGTTATTTGATGAGTTGATTTTTGTTTTATTAATCGTTTAATTTTGTCGTTTTGAATTCTACTTTTTGAAAATGTAATTTGATTGACTTTATCTCTAATATCTCTATCTATAATATCAAACTCAACATTGTGTAATCTATTCGCTAATTCACTCTGACATACCTTCAAGTAGGCGGACAGCATATCTCTTCGTTGTCCTATGTTTTGGCCGTTCTTCGCGGGTCTGCTTATGTTGTTAGTTTTGAGGGATATGTGTTGTGGTGTAATGTCGTTTTCCTTGCACTGATGTTCGAACCATATGTTTAGTTCGCACGTTTTGTACTTCAATCGTAATTTGAAATACCATTTAGCCAATTCACCATCACTGGATTGTTTCAAATAATTGATTGATAAGGCTGATAAATGTTGAAAGTTCATCTTCACTTTTATATAAATAAAATAAAATAATTTAAAACTTTCAAATATATATTGTAAACTCGCTACAATTGTTTCGCCACACTGTGGCTTCTTCAGGCGAAGAAATGATAAATTACATTTGTCAGTACAGGTATATATACAATGTTTATGAGGGGGTGGGTTTTCCAGCGAAATTTAAATTTAGGAGTGGTGAGTTTGTTAAGTCTAATTGGTCGTTCAAAAGTTGTCCTGTGTATTATAAGTTTACAGTTATTATGAAATGTATTTATTATGAACTTGCAGTTATTTTATTTCCTTTTTCATTTAGATAATAATAATTCTAATACATTTTTCAGAATGGCGGCCCGGTAAAATGTACTACAAAGGCTGCAAGCGGAAAATCCAAAGGTCGACCGTTAAAAAACTTCGATGAACTAACAGACCGAACAAAGAGGCGGAGGTCGGAAAACTTACTAAAAGCACATAGGCCGGCGGAATTATCGTTTGCAACCTGCATGAGTCTTCGTGCATCCGGAGCTACCCATGCTGCTGCCGTTATCAAAGACATCGGAACTATGTCCTCGTCTGAAGTTGCGAAATACAAGAGAGCAGTTAAATCTGCTGAAGTTTCTCCTTGTACAGAAATTTCTGGTGATCTTGCACTTTCCGATCTCGTTGAAGGTAAGATGACGAGAAAGACGTATCGGTTGATAAGAAAGAGGGAACTGGAGAATGACGTTCCTGTGTATCCATCATATCATAGAGTTGCGGTAGCGAAAACTTGTTGTTATCCTCCAGGTATTGAGGTTACTGAGACAACAGCAAAAGTTCCATTACAATCTTTGTTGGATCACAGAACAAGCAGAATTCTTTCCACACAAACGCCCGTAATCAATACTATATCTCGAGAAAAAGTAAGAAATTTGCTTTTGATTATAAAATATGGATTCGACGGTTCTTCCGGTCAAAGTCAATACAAACAAAAATTTGATGACGAAAATGCTTCAGATTCGAGTACGCTATTAACATCGCTTGTACCGTTACGATTAACGAGCAGTGAAGACCCAGACCTATTGATTTGGCAAAATCCTAGACCTTCCTCTCCGCGATTTTGCAGTCCGATAAAAATAGAGTATATTCGCGAAAATGTTACGTCAACCTTGCAGGAAAGTAAATATCTTGATGATCAAATAGCTACGCTTGTTCCATTTGATACTTTTATAGACGGAAAAGACATTACTGTGACATAAAAACTACTGTTTACAATGATTGACGGAAAAGTTAGAAACACAGTTACGATCACAAGTTCGAACATGCGATGCTATTTGTGTGGAGCCACGTCGAAACAATTTAACAAGCTTGAGGAGGTTATGTCATTGCCAGTAGAAGATTCAAAATTCAAGTTCGGTGTAGCCTCATTACATGCGTGGATACATTTTATGGAGTTTTTTGTACAATTAGGATATAAACTAGAAATTAAAAAATGGAAGGCGCGATCCGAGCAGGATAAAAAAAGTGTGAAAATGCGGAAATCGTCAATGCAGAGAGGTTTCAAGGTGCGACTTGGACTTATGATTGACACTCCAAAGGCAGGCGGATTCGGAAATAGTAACGATGGCAACACAGCTAGGCGTTTTTTTGCTAACTCTTCTGTGTCCGCTGAAATTCTGGGTATAGACGTGGAATAACTTAATCGCGCTCACATTATAATGCAGGTCTTGTTATGCGGTTTCGGTGTAAATGTAGCTCTTTTTGAAGATTATTGCAAAGAAACTGCGAAAATGATTATTAACAAGTTCCCATGGTACTACATGCCTACGTCGATTCACCAGGTGCTAATACATGGTCCCCGTATTGTCGAATGGGCACCACTGCCCATCGGAAAACTTTCGGAGGAGGCTCAAGAATCCCGGAATAAAGATATACAAAATTACCGAGAAAATAACTCCCGAAAATCATCTAGGGAAAGCACCATGACGGATGTAATGCATTGGCTGCTTGTCTCTTCAGATCCGCTGATTTCAAGTTTACGTCCAGCACCTTCGAAGAAAAGCGAAACATTGTCACGCGAAGCGATTCGCCTTTTGCTCCCCGCGTATGCGAAAATGGCGGGTAATGATTCTTCGGACCAATCCGACGCCAGCTCGGACATGACTGAATAGAAGTATGAATTTTATATTTAAGTTTTGTACTGACGTTGCGCAAGTAAAAAATCTGCCATTTTGAATTTTAAAAAATGATATAAGATTTCTTATTTGCAACCTGGAAAAACCTTATGTCCCAATTTCTATTTTCATCAGGCTGCCATTTTGGATCCGCCATTTTGGATTTTTGAAATAATAATATCATATTCATAATCAGAGACTGTAAAACCCCTTATATACCCACTTTTGTTTTAATCAGACCATTTTTAAAATTTTGTCCGCCATTTTGGATCCGCTATTTTGAATTTTGAAAAAATAATTCATAATCAGCGACCTTGAAAACCCTTATGTACTAGCTTTTGTTATAATCGCAATCATTTCTGATTTTTGTCCGCGTTTTTCGGCAAATGGGCCACTGTGCGGTGGCGCATGAAGTAAAATTTCGAGTTTAGAAAAGCCTGAAAATTTGGTTTGGCCGCTCCGCGCTTCGCGCTACGCGACCAAACCAAATTCTCAGGCTTTTCTAAACTCGAAATTTTACTTCATGCTTAGCCTGGGAGTGGAAAACACTCGTTTAAAGCTTCAAATTAAATTCATTTAACAAACCGAGTGTCGGCAAATGTACAACGTATGCTTATATATACTTAAAAGAAAAATTCTTATTATGAACATGTTCGGAATTACATAAAACTATGTATGTATACTAGTCGTATGGCATATTTATAGATAATTGCTAAAACAGATGATTTTTTTATAAAAAAATAACAACTTAAATTGTTTAATCAATACGAATATAATTGCTTTAATAATTACTCGCCGTATCCAATAAATGCACACACAACGTTAATCATTTGTCAACCCTGAAAGTCATGTTTGCATCTGAAATTACTTGTATATACAAAACCGGCCTTGTGTTAAAACTATGGCCCGATTACACAAAACCACGAAATTTCAACCGAAAAATCGCGACACTTTTAAGTTTTTGTCTAATAATTTTCGGCATTTACACCCGCTATGGAGAATTCATAGAAACACCACTTATATATGATTTTCGAGCAAACACGTTTTTTTACTTTTTGTTAATAAGCGCCAACCTAACAATAATTTTATCTTTAAGTACACGGAAAAGCGAAAATGTAATCAGGATTTTCAAAAACTTTGATTACGCTAATAGAAACTTATCAAACGTTAAAAAAGTGAATACATCCGGTTGGGTTTTCTTCTCTGTAACTTTCTTTTTCTTAGTTTACGGCTCTTATAATATAATTATATACAATAAGAACAACCCCTCAGTTCATTTACTAATTAATATGTGTTACGCTGAATTTAACGTATACTTTAGTACTTCCATACTGCTTTTTGAAATGTATGTCCTCGTCGGTTTGTTGAATAGATGGGGTGCTTTTAACGAGCGTCTAATGTTGAATTTTAGCGATTACGAGGAGTTAGATGAGTTGATGTCGATGCATGCGAAACTTTACGAAATCGTGGATGATGTTAACGAGGCGTTTGGTTGGCATGCGTTTTTAAATTTGGGGTTTACGATCGCGTGTGCGGTTTATGCGATTTCTGATTTGTTGAACGGCGAATCTGGTTTTTTATGGACCACGTATTATATTGTAAGTATACCAAACTTTCAAGATTTTAGTAAATTAATAAATTTACAAATTTTTCATGAATTTCCAATATTTTAGTTAATTTTTAACGCTAGATTTTGTTTAATTTAAAATTCTGACGGGTTTCCCGAGTTTGGGCTTCACAAAGACGGAACATTGTTTTTAAAATAAATATATTGGAAGGTTTTATTGTATCGTATGTTCAATTAAAAAATACCTCTAGAGTGCCATGATTTAATCTTTTTTTAAATTTAAGTTGGCTACGCGCTTTATGAATTGGCATATAAAACGTCAGGCATAACAATTATAATGTATAATTTCAGACTTGCCAACCTACAATATATTCCATAGCACTCTTAAGGTTTTATTTTATTAAACATACGATATAATTGTATTAAATTTGAGTATTAATCGAGGTGGCTGATAGTTGTTGAAAGTTCATATTCATTACTTTAAGTAAAACACTTTGTTTATAACTTTCAAAAATTGTTTATTTTGTATTCACAACAAATGTTTTGCCACACTGTGGCTTCTTCAGGTGAAGAACAAGTGATTAACTTAACCATAGATCAATTACTAAACGATCAGACAGATATTAATAACTCCCCATTGCTCAATTTAAAACTGTAACCCCCACCCCTCTTACTTATCAGCTAGCCCTATATATACGTTGTAATTAGGTTAAGTTAATCACTTGTTCTTCACCTGAAGAAGCCACAGTGTGGCAAAACATTTGTTGTGAATACAAAATAAACAATTTTTTAAAGTTATAAACAAAGTGTTTTACTTAAAGTAATTAAATTTGAGTGTTATAGGGCTCAGAAAATTCAAATGTTTTACCAACTTAATTTATACTTTGTAATTGTGGCAATAGATGGTACTTATTTAAGGCGGTAAATTCAATCATGTTTCTAGCTGGGCTTTCCAAAGACGGAAACTTATTTTTAAAATAAATATATTTGAAAGTTATTACTGTATTATTGTAATAAATTTGAGTGTTGTAGGGCTCGGTAAATTCAGATGTGTTACCAATTTAATTTATATTTTATAATTATGACAATAGATGGCACTTACACAAGGCGGTAAATTTAATAATGTTTTCAGCTGGGCTTCTGAAAGACTAAATAAGTGAAACGAACCAAGTGTTTTAATTTAAATTTAATTTAAATCATCCAGTATTAGACTAAAAATTCGAATAAATATACTTATGTAAAGTGCGACAAAAATTAAGAGGGATTTTTTATCATTGAAATATGATCTTTGTTTTCGATAGCAGTCAATTATTGTTAGCAGTCAAAATTATTTAATAACTGTCTATCTTTTGTTATAATAATAATAAGTATCAATTATCACACACAATATAAATTAATGGTGATGTGTAGCACTTTCCCCGTTAAAGATATAATGACCTAAATATCGGCAGTAAGAAAAAGTTGAACAAACTAAATTTATTCTACTCTTATTATTTTTATGTCAAAACTATTTACAAAAAAAGTGATTCTTCCATTTTCACTACATCACAATAAATATTAATCACTATCACATTTAAGCGTTATATATTTTTAACTTTACCTAAATCAGTATTTTATACGCGTGGCGCATGAAGTAAAATTTCGAGTTTAGAAAAGCCCCGTGAAAATTTGTCTCGGGTCGCTGCGCGACCCTCGACAAATTTTCTACGCGGGGCTTTTCTAAACTCGAAATTTTACTTCATGCTTAGTCTGGGAGTGGAAGACACTCGTTTAAAATACATCACAACTGGTGGGTCCTAGGAGTTGTCAAATGAGTGAGTTAGTCGACTGTTTCCAAGGCACTCTTTACAAAAAAGAAAAGATTAAAATTTTACATATAAAAGGTCCAATAAACTATAAGTATGATACATCATTGAATTCAGAAAAAAATATTCATCAAAAAAATATGAAAATCCAAAATGGCGCCCATAAGAAAAACAAAAGTTTTTTTTTTTTAATTATTTCTTATAAAAGGACATATATACAATATGTATTACAATGGTCATCGAATAGTAGTGGTAAATCATCAATTAAAATAAATAAATATATAAACAAAGCTACAGATAACAGTAAAACAAGGTAGTACTAAACAGTGCAGGCAGAGAAATGCCTGCAGATGTCTTGTTGGCTATGGTCCCTGGGTAAATGTTATAGTTATCTTAAAATAAAATATGTTACTAGATTTCGCGTTAAAAAGTGCCTGTATAATGTCAAAGTTGTAAATGTCTGAATTCAATAGTTTTTGAATAAAAAAATAATAAAGCAATTTAAAAAAATCCGTTTTTGACAATATTTCAAAAACGAAAAAAGGTATTTCAAATTTGTTTTTAGATTATTATTGGGCCCTAAACCGACTCTCTATCTCTTCAAATAACAAATTTTCTGGGCTTTTCTAAACTCAAAATTTTACTTCATGCGTCACGCGCGTAAAACGCTAATTTATCTCAAAGTTCAAAACATACACAAATTCCAATAAATAGTTCTTTGGGGTTAAACCATGATTTTGTGAAAATTATAAGTTTTTACGAAACTTTCAACAAACTGTCGATTTTCTCTAAGAAAAAAGATAGCTAAGGAAAAACTTAAAGAAAGAAAAATTATCCAAAATTTTATTATCTAAAACTTTTATTCTAACAATTTTTCTGTATTTCAATTAGTTATTGAGTTATTCGCAACTTTTGCGAAATACGAAAAATGCGAGCGCTCTCGCGTAAATTCTCGACATTTTTCAATTTTGATAAAAAGCGTTATAACTCAAAAACTATTCCAGCTACAGAAAAGTATAATACATGCATTTCGGCTATTTCGACGAGATCTACAAGATGGGCGTATTTGTTTTTATACAGGGTGATCCATAAAGCATCTAAAAGATAATGTCAATTGTTTTTTTTTTCTATATCAAGAAGGCGAGTGTTTATCAAAGTTATCAATATTATATATAAGAATGTTTTCCACTCCCAGACTAAGCATGAAGTAAAACTTCGAGTTTAGAAAAGCCCCGTGAAAATTTGTAGCGGGTCGCGCAGCGACCCGAGACAAATTTTCTGGGCTTTTCTAAATTCGAAATTTTACTTCATGCGCCACGCGCGTAAACGCTGATTTATCCCAAAGTTCAAAACATACATAAATTCTAATAAATAGTTCTTAGAAGTTAAACCATGATTTTGTGAAAATTATAAGTTTTTACGAATCTTTCAACAAACTGTCGATTTTCTCTAAGAAAAAAGATAGCTACGAAAAAACGTGAAGATAGAAAAATTATCCAAATTTTTTTTATCTAAAACTTTTATTTTAATAATTTTTTTGTATTCCTATTTGTTATTGAGTTATTCGCAACTTTTGTGAAATACGAAAAATGCGAGCGCACTCTCGTAAATTCTCGACATTTTTCAATTTCGACAAAAAGCGTTATAACTCAAAAACTATTTGAGCTAAAGAAAAGTATAATATACGCATTTAGGCTATTTTGACGAGATCTACAAAATGGGCGTATTTGTTTTTATACAGGGTGATCCATAAAGCATCTAAAAGATAATGTAAATTGTTTTTTTCTAAATCAAGAAGGCGAATGTTTATCACAGTTATCAATATTATATATAAGAGTGTTTTCTACTCCCAGACTAAGTATGAAGTAAAATTTTGAGTTTAGAAAAGCCCCGTCAAAATTTGCTCGGGTCGCGCAGCGACCCGAGACAAATTTTCTTGGCTTTTCTAAACTCGAAATTTTACTTCATGCGCCACGCGCGTAAAACGCTAATTTATCTCAAAGTTCAAAACATACACAAATTATAATAAATAGTTCTTCGAGGTTAAACCATGATTTTGTGAATATGCTAAGTTTTTACGAAACTTTTAATAAACTCGATTTTCTCCAAGAATAAAGATAGCTACGAAAAAACTTAAAGATAGAAAAATTATCCAAAATTTTTTTATCTAAAACTTTTATTTTAATAATTTTTCTGTATTCCTATTAGTTATTGAGTTATTCGTAACGTTTGCGAAATACGAAAAATGCGAGCGTACTCGCGTAAATTCTCGACAATTTTCAATTTTGACAAAAAGCGTTATAACTCAAAAATTATTCGAGCTACAGAAAAGTATAATACATGCATTTAGGCTATTTTGGCGAGATCTACAAGATGGGCGTATTTTTTTATACAGGGTGATCCATAAAGTATCTAATAGATAATGTCAATTGTTGTTTTTCTAAATCAAAGTTACTAATATTATATACAAGAGTATTTTCCACTCCCAGGCTAAGCATGAAGTAAAATTTCGAGTTTAGAAAAGCCCCGTGAAAATTTGTCGAGGGTCGCGCAGCGACCTGAGACAAATTTTCTGGGCTTTTATAAACTCGAAATTTTACTTCATGCGCCACGCGCGTAAATGCTGATTTATCCCGAAGTTCAAAACATACATAAATTCCAATAAATAGTTCTTAGAAGTTAAACCATGATTTTGTGAAAATTATAAGTTTTTACGAAACTTTCAACAAAATGTCGATATTCTGCAAGAAAAAAAAGAGCTACGAAAAAACTTAAAGAAAGAAAAATTATCCAAAATTTTAATATCTAAAACTTTTATTCGAACAATTTTTCTGTATTTCCATTAGTTATTGAGTTATTCGTAACTTTTGCGAAATACGAAAAATGCGAGCGCACTCGCGTAAATTCTCGACATTTTTCAATTTTGATAAAAAGCGTTATAACTCAAAAACTATTCGAGCTACAGAAAAGTATAATACATGCATTTCGGCTATTTCGACGAGATCTACAAGACGGGCGTATTTGTTTTTATACAGGGTGATCCATATAGCATCTAAAAGATAATTTCAATTGTTTTTTTTCTAAATCAAGAAGGCAAGTGTTTATCAAAGTTATCAATATTATATATAGGAATGTTTTCCACTCCCAGACTAAGCATGAAGTAAAATTTCGAGTTTAGAAAAGCCCCGTGAAAATTTGTCGAGGGTCGCGCAGCGACCCGAGACAAATTTTCTGGGCTTTTCTAAACTCGAAATTTTACTTCATGCGCCACGCGCGTAAACGCTTATTTATCCCGAAGTTCAAAACATACATAAATTCCAATAAATAGTTCTTAGAAGTTAAACCATGATTTTGTGAAAATTATAAGTTTTTACGAATCTTTCAACAAACTGTCGATTTTCTCCAAGAAAATAGATAGCTATGAAAAAACTTGAAGATAGAAAAATTATGCAAAATTTTTATATCTAAAACTTTCATAAAAATAATTTTTCTGAATTCCTATTATTTATTGAGTTATTCGCAACGTTTGTGAAATACGAAAAATGCGAGCGCACTCGCGTTAATTCTCGACATTTTTCAGTTTCGACAAAAAGCGGTATAACTCAAAAACTATTCGAGCTACAGAAAAGTATAACATACGCATTTCGGCTATTTCGACGAGATCTACAAAACGGGCGTATCTGCTTTTATACAGGGTGATTCATGAAGCATCTAAAAAAAAAATGTCAATTGTTCTTTTCTAAATTAAGAGGACGAGTGTTTATCAAAGTTGTCAAAATTGGTCTCTACCATAACCAAATTCCAATTTTTACTTCATGCTTAACCAAGGAATGGAAAACACTCTTTCGTATAGAGTGTTTTCCATTCCTTAGTTAAGCATGACGTAAAAATTGGGATTTGGTTATGGTAGCGACCAAATCCAAACTTTCAGGCCTTTTTAAACTCGAAATTGTACTTCATGCACTACGCGTATAAAACACCGATTTGATGTGAAGTTCAAAATAGACTGTTATTAATTAATTTTGAATAAAGGTATTGATTATTATTATTGTGTAACAGTTGATAAAAATAGAAGTTTTTAAAAATGCTTATACAATTATTTGAATTCTACATAATCAAATGAGCCATATTATGTAGAACTGTATATGTGGCCCGCAAAGGCAAAAGTTGGGAGACCCCTGCTGTTAGCGCTTGCGCGCGTCCCCCCCGTCTCCGCTTATCGGAGATTTATTCAAGGGTGGTAACACCCTAAACCGAGAGACCGATTGGTGCCACGGTACCAGTAAGTTGTTTTGTACATAACGTGTAAATAAATGTGAGTTTGTTGAACATCGCTGGACTTTTCCTTGGACCCCACACTGAGTTACGATTAAGCCCGATAACGCTTAACACCTGCTCTAGCCTATTATAAAATCCATTAACCACATGCGTTAGTGTTTCAGCGTTAATACGCGCGCATACTTCAAAAATTACATTCCTTTAGGAATCAATATTTTGAGTGACGTATTTGATAAATTTTGCTTTTCATAGGGTACCACAGAAAATAATCACAAGGCGCTAAATCAAGAGATCTGGCGGGCCAGTTAATTATTCCACCACGTTATTGGTCGTGGTGGAATAATTAACGCCCGCCAGATCTCTTGATTTAGCACCTTGTGATTATTTTTTGTGGTTTCCAGCGATTTAGAATGTTTCTTTCTGAATATTTCCTAACATCTACTCCAAATGCGCTGAGCAGCCATCTTGGTACCAGTAAGTTGTTTTGTACATAACGTGTAAATAAATGTGAGTTTGTTGAACATCGCTGGACTTTTCCTTGGACCCCACACTGAGTTACGATTAAGCCCGATAACGCTTAACACCTCCTCTAGCCTATTATAAAATCCATTAACCACATGCGTTAGTGTTTCAGCGTTAATACGCGCGCATACTTCAAAAATTGCATTCCTTTAGGAATCAATATTTTGAGTGACGTATTTGATAAATTTTGCTTTTCATATAGTACCACAGAAAATAATCACAAGGCGCTAAATCAAGAGATCTGGCGGGCCAGTTAATTATTCCACCACGTTATTGGTCGTGGTAGAATAATTAACGCCCGCCAGATCTCTTGATTTAGCACCATGTGATTATTTTCTGTGGTTTCCAGCGATTTAGAATGTTTTTTTCTGAATATTTCCGAACATCTACTCCAAATGCGCTGAGCAGCCATCTTGTTGAAACCAAACATCTTGATTGTCACGTGTCGCTCCTTCTACTGCAAGGCCAACTTTGTTGATTAAAAGTTCTAAAAATGATCTCGAATTTCAATTTCTGATAATTCGAAACGGTCCAATAATTGTTTTATTGAAAATTCCGGTTGAAAATTATTGAATCTTTGTGGGTACTGCGCCCTTGTGCAAGAACTAAATAAATCAAGCACATTCCTTATGCTGCCTCCAGTGTAACACGTTTTTACTTTGAAAATTCTTTCTACAATGGTATATTTCATATTCATTTTGTAAATTAAGTTTGATAACTTATAACGATAGACAAATTTAAAGTCATTTATATAATTAATTTTATTACATGTTCCAAATTGAAAATGCTCACCCATAATTATATTATACAGAGAGTTTTATGTAACACCGAACATATTCATAACGAGGATTTTTCTTTTAAATATACATAAACATACGTTGTACATTTGCCGACGCTCGGTTTATTGAAAGAATTTAATTTGAAGCTTTAAGCGAGTGTTTTCCACTCCCAGGCTAAGCATGAAGTAAAATTTCGAGTTTAGAAAAGCCTGACAATTTGGTTTGATCGCGTAGCGCGAAGCGCGGAGCGGTCAAACCAAATTTTCAGGCTTTTCTAAACTCGAAATTTTACTTCATGCGCCACCGGTACAAAACACAGATTCAATGAAAAGTTCAGCGGTGTGTTTTAAACTTCGTAATATGTCAGTGTTTTGTACCGGTGGCGCATGAAGTAAAATTTCGAGTTTAGAAAAGCCTGAAAATTTGGTTTGGCCGCTCCGCGCTTCGCGCTACGCGCCCAAACCAAATTTTCAGGCTTTTCTAAACTCGAAATTTTACTTCATGCTTAGTCTGGGAGTGGAACACACTCATTTTAAGTTTCAAATTTAACTCCTTTTAAAAAAACAACGATTATCTTATGATTTACGGCACATACGCTGTAATTGGGACATGTATACTTTATAGAAAAACTGCCTGTATGTACAAGTTGAGGCATTAATTGCAATTGATTAGCTACAATTTGTAATGGTCATATAGGCAACCCAATTTACACATAACCTAAAAATTAAAGGTGTCAAATCGTATTTTATGAAAATGTTCGGTGTTGTATAGAACTCTCTATATGTTCCAGATTGAAAATGCTCACTCCATATAGTTTGTAATTTCTGTTTTGTATTTAGTGTTAATCCATTGATAATGGCCACGTTGTGTCCGAAATGTATGTACATTTGGTAATTGAAATAAACGTGTGAAGATAGGTTATTAGTCACTTTTTGTACCTTGGATTCGTTGCCTTCCTTGAAGTTAGCCACGAGCCGCGCCTGATTCTCACGTACAAATCAATAGCATGATATAGAATGTCATAGAAGACGTATATTAATTATTCTAATTGTTTATTATTGTTAGAGGTTATTTGTTTTGTTTGCTTCTAGGTTGGTAATTTCCTATATACGTAATCAAATAAAAACAATTTGAATTGTTGATTCAGATCGTTTTATTACCTTATTGCTCTATTAAATATGACTTGCATTGTTTACGAAAGTCATGTTTTCCACTGAAATTAAATTTATAAACAAAACCGGCATCGCGTTGAAATTATGGCCCGATTACACAAACCCGCACAATTTCAATCGAAAAATCGCTTTGCTAATAAGTTTATTTCTAATAATTTCCTTAATTTACACACGCTATCTGGAATTTATAAAAGTACAATTTACAGAGGATTTTCCAGCAAATACGATCTTTGACTTTTTATTAACGACTGTTAATGTGACTATCATTTTATCTTTAAGTGTATGGAAAAGTGAGAATGTTATCAGGATTTTAAAAAATATTGATTATGCTTATGAAAACTTATCAAACATTAAAAAAGTGAATACATCCAGTTGGGTTATTTTCCTCGTAACTATATTGTACTCAACTTACAACATTTACTATGTAATTGAAAACTTATTCGATGTGGTTGCGCTTTTTGACATATCCTACACTTACGTTAGTAGTTTCATGATATTTTTCGAAATTTCAATTCTTACCAGTTTGTTAAACGGATGGTGTGCTTTTAATGAGAGCGTTTCGTCGGGATTTGGGGATTGCAGGAAGTTCGATGAGTTGATGTCGATGCACGTGAAGCTTTACGAAATCGTGGATGATTTTAACGAGGCGTTTGGTTGGCACGCGTTTTTAAATTTGATGTTTACGATCATGTGTGCGGTTTTTTCGATTTCTGATTTGGTGAACGATTTAGATTTTATGATTTGGACAGCGTATTATACTGTAAGTATAGCAACGTTTATCGTTTGTAAAAAACTGTATTTATATTTACTTAATTTATGTCACAGTTCAAATATACTGAGTGTTAACCACCAAACCAGGGCCCGTATTCACAGTACCGATGCAATTTGTCATCGGTGAGAAGTTGCACTAAAATGACGTCATTTTACTCCGAACGGTTGGGTAAATTCTTCGCAAAATGACGTTATTTCAGTGCAACTTCTCACCGATGGTGAATTGCATCGGTACTGTGAATACCAGCCGTATTCATAGTCGTTGCTTAAGGAATTGTCGTGTGCCCAGGAAGAGAAGAGGTGGATGGCAACAATTCATACACTTTAACTTTAATAACTTCTTCTAAATTTATTTATTGTCTATTTATAATGTTCCGAACTTAATTAACTTAACTTAATTATAACTTGAGATATTTATCGATTTGGAATTGTAAAGATTAAGTATTAAAATGAGACCGATTGAAGGATTGAAAGAATTAGATTAGAATATTGAAATAGATTCTTCGAATCGATCGAATTGAAGGTTCGAGTGAGACTGCTTTGTGTTGTGAGCGAAAGCCCTAAGATCAGTTAAAATCCCGCCTTAAAATAAGAGGGAGTAACTAATGTTCCAATAATATTAAACATCCCGCCTTAAGGGCCAGGAGAAAACAAGCAATTAAAATAATATTTACGATCTGAGAACGATATTAGGGTGACGGTCACACACGTGTCCCAAATCAATAAATACATTCATTTCTTAAGTTAGTAATTTTGTCAAGCACTCAAGAAATGGATCGAATAACATTTTAATTAGAAACGGACCAGAACCATACAAGGGGGTATTTCTTATGTAATAATTCAAATAACACTAATCCCCTGTATGATTCCGAATCTGTGAAACAAAATATAGCAGACATAATATAGCAGACATAATATAGCAGACATAATAAATAAAAAGACATAATAAAAACGTTTCTAGTTCTAACGCGCACACTTGAGTAAACACGCACTAATTCACCCACGAAATTGGAATGTGCACACGTGTGGGCACATAACAGAATAAGGATCCCTTATTCCTTATTGTACATTTCATAAACGTCTCTTGACCGAATGAGGAGCCTTATTGGTTTCCCTATCTCAAGGGAGGTCACTAGCTTCTTTAAGGAAATCAACGGAAATCTTGAAATTTTATGGAAAGCACCAAAAATTATTTCTAAAGAAATGAAAATGAAACCTAACCTAAGGCTATGAAAAACGGTTTAAAACGTCCTGATTATTTAATTGTGGATTTCATTTAGAAAAACGAGAAATATACTGAAAAGCCTCGACTAAATTTTACAACAAAATAGAGAGGTGTTTTGGGTTACAATTATTCACTATAATTTGTACAATTTTGCAAAATATATTTTAAAGTTCCTGTTACTTTTAAGTTATAATTGTGGGTTTTTTCGTTGGTTACAACTTTTATTTAAGACATTTTTTCATTAAGTTAATATGTTTCTATATTTTTAACTTCACTTAATATCAGTGGTTTATACGCGTGGCGCATAAAGTAAAATTTCGAGTTTAGAAAAGCCCCGTGAAAATTTGTAGGTATTTTCGTTGGCTACAACTTTTATTTGAGTTATTTTTGATTAAGTAAATGTGTTTCTATATTTTTAACTTCACTTGAAATCAGTGTTTAGTACGCGTGGCGCATGAAGTAAAATTTCGAGTTTAGAAAAGCCCCGTGAAAATTTGTCTCGGGTCGCTGCGCGACCCTCGACAAATTTTCTACGCGGGGCTTTTCTAAACTCGAAATTTTACTTCATGCTTAGTCTGGAAGTGGAAGACACTCGTTCATAAATTTTCGAATTATCATAAAGTTGTGTGTTTTCTCGTTGTCTGCAACTTTTGTTTGAAGCTTTGTTTGATTGAATCAATAATAAAGCTACAATTGACGAGTGAACAAAAACAAAAGAGCTGAGGTGAAAAGTGTTTAGGTAAAAGTGGTTTATTTTTTCGTTGGCTACAACTTTTGTCTAAAACTTTTTTGGTAATACTAAATTGTCGTGTAATTGGGAACGTTTCCTGTTGGGCAATGACCATTATTATTATTAATTAAACAGTAAACATTTTGCTAAATCTAAACCATCAAATATCTAAAAAGTCTTCTGTTAAAAATCACTATAAATCATTACATTATTCGGTTTTTTATTAAACGAATTTCAAATATGTTAACACCGAAACACTCTGAAATAACTAAGAACTTTCTGAGACTGAAGAATTTTCAAAAATATTTTCATACTATTTTTTTTTTTACATATATATAATATAATATATAATCCATCAGAAACCCCTCCATAGCCCAAAAGTGACTGTGTGGTGTGCTCTTTCCCGCCTAGGCGTCTGGGGGCCTTACTTTTTTGAAGAAAATGGGCAAACCGTAACGGTCAACAGCGAGCGCTATTGTTTCATGCTGGAAAATTTTCTTCAACCCAAAATGGAAGAAAATGGCGTGGAAAATGTGTGGTTTCAACAGGATGGTGCAACGGCCCACACATCGCGACGATCAATGGACATTCTCAGGGAAATGTTTCCCGGACGCCTCATTTCTCTGAGAGGTGATATTGGCTGGCCGCCGCGCTCACCGGATCTCACTCCATGTGACTTCTTCCTTTGGGGTTACCTCAAATCGAAGGTATTCCAGCATCGACCAAGGACCCTTCTTGTTTTACGAAGGGACATTGCTCGGGCATTTAAAACTTTTTTATAAACTGATTTAAAACTTTTTTATAAACTTTTTTAAGCAATATCTTGCTTTGCTTTACGAAGGGAAATTGCTCGGGCAATTGAAATTCCTATGGAAATGACGGTAAAAGTCATGGAAAGCTACCGCGAGCGCCTAAATCAGTGTATCCGCTCCCAAGGACGACATTTGAGTGATGTGCTTTTCAAAACTTAAATTTAAAAATGGCATAAAATTTGCGATATGTTAATAAAACATTTTTTTGTCAAGTTGAGTGGTTTTCATTTTATAACGTTTTGAAATCGGATAGGTTTTTCTGCCTCTGATTTAAAACTATTTTATAAACTTTTTTAAGCAATATCTTTTTGAAATTTTATAAATTAAATGCTTACTTATTCCTCGATGTATCACATTACTTTATAGTCTTTCCCGCCTAGGCGTCTGGGGGCCTTACTTTTTTGAAGAAAATGGGCAAACTGTAACGGTCAACAGCGAGCGCTATTGTTTCATGCTGGAAAATTTCCTTCAACCCAAAATGGAAGAAAATGGCGTGGAAAATGTGTGGTTTCAACAGGATGGTGCAACGGCCCACACATCGCGACGATCAATGGACATTCTCAGGGAAATTTTTCCCGGACGCCTCATTTCTCTGAGAGGTGATATTGGCTGGCCGCCGCGCTCACCGGATCTCACTCCATGTGACTTCTTCCTTTGGGGCTACCTCAAATCGAAGGTATTCCAGCATCGACCAAGGACCCTTCTTGCTTTACGAAGGGAAATTGCTCGGGCAATTGAAGAAATTCCTATGGAAATGACGGTAAAAGTCATGGAAAGCTACCGCGAGCGCCTAAATCAGTGTATCCGCTCCCAAGGACGACATTTGAGTAATGTGCTTTACAAAACTTAAATTTAAAAATGGCATAAAATTTGCGATATGTTAATAAAAAAAATTTGTTGTCAAGTTGAGTGGTTTTAATTTTATAACGTTTTGAAATCGGATAGGTTTTTCTGCCTCTGATTTAAAACTTTTTTATAAACTTTTTTAAGCAATATCTTTTTGAAATTTTATAAATTAAATGCTTACTTATTCCTCGATGTATCACATTACTTTATAATTTTTAAAAAAATGTTTTAAACAAAAGTTGTAGGTAATGAAAAAACACACAATTTTTACCTAAACACGTTTCACCTTAACTCTTTTGTTTATGATCAGTATACGAAAAAGCCTAGGGGAGGTATTTATTTGATAATCACTTATAAATTGCTGCTTTATTAGTTACCTAATCAAAAAAAGTTTCACACAAAAGATAATAAAAAAACCCAACACAAAATTTTATATAATCACTTTTCACTCCAGTTCTTCTGGTTATGAACTAGAAACTAAAAAAACTAGTATAGATCAACAACTCGCCGACTTCGATGTCCCAATCGAAAAATGTTTCAAACAAAAGTTGTAGCCAACGAGAAAATAAACCACTTGTACCTTAACACTTTTCACCTCAGCTCTTTTGTTTCTGTTCAATAAACTGAGAAAGATTTTTTTGATATATTTTGCTAATCACTCAATAACTGTAGCTATTTTATCGATTGAATCAAACAAAAATTGCAGACTACGAAAAAATACACAACTTTATTATAATTCGAAAATGTGTCTTCCACTCCCAGACTAAGCATGAAGTAAAATTTCGAGTTTAGAAAAGCCCCGCGTAGAAAATTCGTCGAGGGTCGCGCAGCGACCCGAGAAAAATTTTCACGGGGCTTTTCTAAACTCGAAATTTGACTTCATGCGCCACGCGTGCTAAACACTGATTTCAAGTAAAGTTAAAAATATAGAAACACATTAACTTAATCAAAAAATAACTCAAATAAAAGTTGTAGCCAACGAAAATACCTACAAATTTTGTATAAACAATTTTCACCTTAGCTATTTTGTTTTCGATCAAGAAACGAGAAAGTCTAATCCAGATTTATTCCTTTAGTAATCTCACTTACCAACTGTAGCGTTATTATCGACTGAATCGAAAATTCAACAACAATAATTCGTTTTTTGTTTCTGCATAAATGCGACGAAAAACGAATCTTCGAAATAATAATTTGAAAACTACTTGCTTTAGGAGTATGGTTGTAGGAAATGTTCCTACCAATAGTACCATGTGATAAAAAATGGGTCATTCCATTTCAAAAAATTGAATCACGAGATATTAAAGAGGGCACTTCGATATTGACATTTTAAGAACCCTTATTGTCAAAATTGACAGTTTCTAATTACTTTACTCATAGAGGCATCCTCTAAGTACAAGTAGAGATATAAATCATATTTTTATCTTATTCTTAATAGAAGTTACAGACAGATTTCAAGATGCCTTTTAGAGACTAAAATTTTAGAAATATTTTTTTTTTCTTGAAAACTATAAGAGTTAAGTGTGCATATGTTCGAATAAAATATATTGCAATTTAAACAAGGAATCTAAAAAACTACTAATATATAGGGAGTTCCGTTTAAAATAACAAATTTGGTGCTTCTTCCGGTGGATCCGGAAGTGATATAAAGTTAAAAATATTTCACATGAGGAGAACTGATTCAACCGAATGTCAAGGATTTTTGTCAAATTTTTTATGCAACGGCAACCCCATAAACTTTTAACGAACGGTTTAGCGTAGACACCCTATATATTGTGAAATAACAACTTAAGTAATCTTATAGCGTTTCTTTCATACAACCACTTCATTAACGAATACAAACCAATGAAATATTTAGCAAAAATGCAGTACAAATTCTTTTTAACCATGGACATTTAAAATATTTGTATTAAATGTTTAGGAAGAACGCAATAATGCATTTTTTTAGTACAATTTTTTAACCATGTGTCTTGGTCAATTTGATTCTTTGATACTGCAAGACAAGACAAATAAACTGAATATTATAGAACGAAAGAAGTATACGTATACGTATTTCAAATTCAGATTATTTTCTTTAAAACCTTAAATATTCGTTGTGTTTTTAAAAGAGTTCAATTTGAAGCTGTAAACGAGTGTTTTCCACTCCCAGACTAAGCATGAAGTAAAATTTCGAGTTTAGAAAAGCCCCGTGAAAATTTGTCGAGGGTCGCGCAGCGACCCGAGACAAATTTTCTAGGCTTTTCTAAACTCGAAATTTTACTTCATGCGCCACGCGTATATAACACAGATTTCAAGTGAAGTTCAAATATACATAAATTTCACAATGTTTTAGTGTTTTATACGCGTGGCGCATGAAGTAAAATTTCGAGTTTAGAAAAGCCCCGTGAAAATTTGTCTCGGGTCGCTGCGCGACCCTCGACAAATTTTCTACGCGGGGCTTTTCTAAACTCGAAATTTTACTTCATGCTTAGTCTGGGAGTGGAAAGCACTCGCTTAAATCTTCAAATTGAACTTAAAAAAAAACGAGGAATATCTAAAGATTTACAGAAAATAGGTTAAATTTGGAATGTAATAAATAAACCTTACATTCCAAATTTAGCCTATTTTCTGTAAATCTTTAGATATTCCTTGTTTTTCATAAAAGATCAATTTGATGATTTAAACGAGTGTTTTCCACTCCCAGACTAAGCATGAAGTAAAATTTCGAGTTTAGAAAAGCCCCGTGAAAATTTGTCGAGGGTCGCGCAGCGACCCGAGACAAATTTTCTGGGCTTTTCTAAACTCGAAATTTTACTTCATGCGCCACGCGTATAAAACACTAAAATATTTAGAAATGTATGTATATTTGAACCTCACATGAAATCAGTGTTTTATACGCGCAGTATAATTGCACTAAATTAGTTGTGCTAGCTTGCGCTATTTCTGAGGAATTCATACAAAAAAATCGTGACGGGTAAACGTCAACTTAGCATCCTCAAATTTTAAACTCTCATAATTTTTTTACCTTTTATGCGCTTGCTCCAATTTTTGTTGTGCTTGCTTGCGCTAGCTAAGGGCTTTTTGTCCAATCATTTTTTTCCAAAAAAGTCAAAAGCTTGCTAACAACTTTAAAATGTTGTTCGTGGCAACATCGCATTCCAACTTCACTCTAATTAAATTTGAAGTATTTTAGAAGTTACGGTGCACTGTTTTTCTTATTGTTTGTGAAACATCTGGTGAAGTAAATAATTGAAATTTGCTTCTAGCAAGTGTGTTGACTCCCAGATTAAGCATGAAGTAAAATTTCGAGTTTAAAAAAGCCTATAAACTTGGTTTTGGTCGCATACCGAACAGCAACCTAATTTCGATAAATATATAGTTATTCCATTTGTTATTTTTTAATAAAATTATTGGAGGTTGTTATTTTTGCTCCCTAATTTCCTATACTATACGTAGATAAATGAATACTCCTTAAATTATTTATTTGGATCGTTTTATTAAGTAATTACTTTATTAAATTGATAAATGCGAACACAACATGTATAAAACAAGACTTGCATTCTTCACGAAAGTCATGTTTTCCACTGAAATCAAATTCATATACAAAACCGGCATCACTTTGAAATTATGGCCCGATTACACAAACCCACACAATTCCAACAGAAAAATCGCGTTGCTCATAAGTTCAATTTTAATCATTTGCTTGATTTACACTCGCTATCTGAAATTTATAGAAGTGCAATTTACAAATGATTTTCCAGCAAACACGTTCTTTTACTTTTTATTAACACTTGTAAACGTGACAATAATTTTATCTTTGAGTGTTTGGAAAAGCGAGAATTTCATCAGGATTTTAAAAAATTTGGATTACACTTATAATAACTTATCAAACGTTAAAAAAGTGAAAGCATCTTGTTGTGTTTTCATCCTCGTAACTTTATTTTACTCAACTTACTGCATTTACGATGTAATTGAAAACGTTTTCAGAATGATTATGCTTTTTGATATATGCTACACTTACGTTAGCAATTTCATGATGCTCTTCGAAATTTCAATTCTTGCGGGTTTGTTGAACAGATGGTGTGCTTTTAATGAGAGTGTTTTGTCGGGATTTAAAGTGGATGAGTTGATGTCGATCCACGCGAAGCTTTACGAAATTGTGGATGATGTTAACGAGGCGTTTGGTTTCCACATGTATCTAAATTTGTTGTTTACGATCACATGTGCGGTATTTGCAATTATTGATTTGTTGAACGGTGAATTTGATTTTATAATTTGGGCTGCGTATTATCTTGTAAGTATAGTATTTTTTTTCTGTTTTGTAAAATTAATAACTAAACATAGAAAAGTTGACTTTGTCAATAGTTTGTAGAATATTTACAAAATATAAAAACGAATTAAAATTAATATGGCCGTTTTGCAAAAATTTAGACTCGTTGAGACTGTTCGGGTTTGGCAAGTAATTTGTACCGAAAATTACTGCCCGTGCCGATCCTTCGTTTACCCGTGTTACGGCATTAGAAACGGTACCCCAAATAAAAACTCGGACTTCCTGGAAATACACCCCGGCTTCGAGACAATCGGTTTACGCGAAACCTCCCTTGGGTTCATACCTGCTTTCCAGGCCAAGACGAAGAAGGGGCAACGATGACCACCCCATCCACTATAAAGAAGACTGTGTACATATATTTTTGTAAATATTCATTACGATCTCAACCAGTGTACAGATAAGTTCAATAGAAGTATTTTTAAACGTGTGTTCTCTTGTTTTTCTTCCGAGTTGTAACAACCGCGTACTCCTACAAAGCACACAACAAATAACAAACTTATTCAGAGACTTTTCCAAATATTCATTGAAACAACTACTTCTCGAGCTTATACCCGGACAGATAATTAATTATACAATGGATATTTGAGTTACACGACAGATTTACTGTTCTATGCATAATTTATATTCAACATCATTTCAAATTATGCTCTCACCAAACTAATTGAACCCACAGGAAATTGAAATAAATTGAAAAAAATACAGGGAATGAATATTAATTGAAAGAATCTCAGGCGATCTTAGTGAACATTTTTTAACCCATCTATAGACGCGTTTCGACCCCCTCGGATATGGTTAGGGCCTTGACGTGGTGAAGGGGCTCCTCGGCCCCGAGACCAGAGAACCTTATCTCTGCTGGCGGTGCTGGGGCTAAATACCAACCCCACGTGTTAGTGCCGTGCGAGGGGACCCGTATCGACGGATAAAGGGCTCCTGGTGGTTGAGAACAAGCGTCACCTGCGGGGATGTGGAATCAATACACCACTTTGGCCTGGATTTCGCCAAGACGGGCGGTTGGAGCCACCCGACTCCAACTAATCGGCTGTGTCGTCCCGTCAGAGGGCCGGCGGGGTAGACCCTGAGGAGTGGCAGGCGCGCAGGGGTGCTGTGCGTGGGCTTTCGGTTGGTTGCCGGAGGTCTGTGGCCCGGATCTCTCTCATGTTGTAGGCCGCTTCTTGGGGACTATATCGGACCGGCAATCCTGGGTGTCAAGTTGACACTCCCCTTTGTGGACTCCGTGGTAGGTGGGAACCGGAAAGATGAAGTTTAGAGATCACCTGATATGAACAACGTTAAAACAACCATAAAAGGAGTAGACGAGCCACTTGGTTCCCCACTTAATTTGATGCCATTGGCAAAAAGTACCCCTACAAGAGCTGTGGTTGGGCCTTCGGATACGCCGCTGTCTCTAGTAGGCAAATCCTCAGGTGTACCAGCAAGTCAACCTGCGGCTGGTCCCTCAGGATCACCACAGGATGACCTGGCTGATTTCACCTCTGTTGTCCCCAAGAGGAAAAGGAGCCGCATTTGCGAAGCAGAGGCCAAGCGAAGGAGAAATAGGAGGATGGCTGGGACATATGCAGAATCAGTAAAAAAGACTGAAGTTGTGGACTCCGCCAAGCCTCTGAAAAATTCCAAGCAGGCGAAGCCCAGGCTGGGTAAAACCACCCAGGCCAAATCGATCCCTGCCAAGCAAGGAAGGGAACCTAAAAACCAGGCCACCAAGAGGTTGCGTTCCACCACCTTCTCTGAGCCAAACCCGAAACGCTACCAAGGCCAACGGGTGGGGGCTACAGCGGCAGGAGAAAAGAGAGTACCTCTGGTATCCTACAAGGATGCGGCGAAAAGTCACCTCAGGTTGGTGATAACGGATGGATCCAACCCCTTTGGCAAGCTCTCCCAGGAAAGGGCCATCTTAATTAAGAAGGCGCTTTTCAGGGTGCTTGACTCGGTGGTGTTGGGCTTACCAACCGCCACGTCTAGTTCTTTGTCGAGATTCAGGGCCTGGTCCTACGCGGGTGAATTTGTAAAAGTTTACTGCGAGGATCAACGTCCTGCTGATTGGCTTGTGAGGACGGTGGCGGTGATCAAGCCATGGCCTAAGGCTGGATTACTAGCCATAGTCGAGGACCGCTTTATTAAAATCGCGAAGTCGACCCTTAGGGTTCCAAGGGAAGATTTTGAGACTACGGAAGGCGAAGAAATGGTGCTCAGGAGTTTGGCCTGGCAAAATCACCTCTGGAGGATGTTCTGCAACGATATACCTCTATTAGAGGCTGGCACTGACTAATGCATACCAACACCAATACGGAATGCACCCTACACAGTTAATATCCAACCCACGAAACATATGAGAGAGTCAGCTATAAGAATCTACACCGATGGCCCAAAAAGAAAGGATAGGTCAGGGATTGGTGTTTTTTTCTAGAACCCTGAGGATCCATACGAAAATCCCCATGGGTAAGTATGCGGCCGTCACTCAACTGGAGACGATGGGTATAACACTTACGGCTGACATCATTTTAAGTCGTAAAGTGTCAAACGAAAACTACGGCAGGCAGCAATGCATAACAACATTGAAATCTGCTGGGTGAAGGGGCATGATATAAACATAAGTAACAGGAGGGCTGATGCACTGGCCAGAGCAGCGGCTGGGATGAACGTCATCTCACCGGAGCCGCTAGTGCGATTGGGGTGTCAATCAATCACTATGTAACATGTTACGTTCCAACACACTTGATAAATTCAGGAAGCGTTGGGATGATACGGAAAGCTGACATAACTCTACCCCCACGAGATTTTAGCTAAATAGTACCTGCAGATGACTAGAAGAAACCTCAGACGGATAACCGCTGTTCTAACCGGACACTGCGGGCTCAACGGAGACTTATACAAGATGGGAATAGTTGACTCCCCATCTTGTAGAGGGTATGAAATGGAAGACGAGACTGCCAGGCACATCCTCAGCGAATGCCCGGCACTCTTGTCTACGAGAGGATCCATACTGGGCGATAGATGGCCGATGATGGACATCATCAGGGATTTGCCCACCTCATTAATACTGGACTACCTACACAAGGTGGGATGGTTGAGCTGAGGATGGGTGACCCGTAGTGGGAGGCAGCACACTGGGCCTAAGACGCGTTTCGAGATTTATCCTTGATCAGTATAGCTATGCTTCAGACTTTCAATACAAAAAAACGAAACATTGGAGATTTTACAAAACCGTAGCCAGGGTGCGGGTTTATAGTAAGTTGCACCCTAGGTCTATATAATATTTGACGATCTTTCTCCCTCAAACAATATCGGTGTTATGCATAGTAATGTAATTAAACTGCTACTAACGTGTGATTAACTAACACCCAAACGTGAGTACCAAAACTACAAGGGCATTAGTAGTGCCCTTGTAGTTTTGGCACTCACTTAGTCGCCTTTTTTATGCAGAGGACAGATGATGGCTTTGCTGCATTCTTCTGGCATTTCTTCCTTCTTCCACACCTCCTCAAGTAACCTTTGTATATACTCTACCAATTTGCATCCCCCATGCCTTAATAACTCCGCTGGAATTCCATCACTACCCGGGTTTTTGTTGTTCCTCATTTTTGTTATAAATTCAATTAATTTGCCATGACTATCAGTGAGTCTCCCCTCATCCAAGATTTGCAACAATAGATTAAATATATCTGGATTTGCCTTCGCTATTTCATCAAACAGAATAACCTGATATGGCCTTCTTCTTACTGCTTCGGTTAATCTGCGTTATAATTTCTTCTATTTGCTCGGTATCTGGTGCCAACTGTAAGTCCGGGTTGACCACTCGCCTGTACTGAGAAATTGTTTCATCATTTTCTTCATTCAACAGTTCGTTAAAATACTCTCTCCATCTTCCCAATTGGTCTTCATCTCCAGCAATCAGCGCTCCCTTCTTTGTCTTGTAAAATACCGGTTTGGCTTGGAAACCTTATCTTTCTTTTCGCACTTTTTGGTATAGGTTTCTGATTTGATTGTTATTGTAGTCTTCTTCACTTTCTTGTATAACTTTCTAATATTAGGTTCATTTCTTCTCTCTTAGAATTTTTTTTTGTTGTTTTCCTTTGTTGCTCATATTTCTGCTTCGCTCTTTCCGATCCTTCGGATCCTTCAACATTGTTAACCTTAACTTTTTGTGAACTTGAGTTCAAGATGACAGATTGTTCTAATGTTCCTTTGAACTGAAGTTCAGAGTTGAGCCAGTTCAACTTGTTTGGTGCAACTGGCCCTAAGTGGTTCAGGAGCGGATTGTCCATCTCTAGTGGACATTGCGTAATGCTGTATATGTTTAATATTTATAACAGAATCATAATTTCGAGAAACAATTTTTCCTGGGTTGGTAATTTTCTTTATACGTAAACAAATAAAAACAACTTTCACTATTGATTCGAATAGGTTTATTAATTAATTGCTCTACTAAATTAATAAACGCGTACACAATTTGTTTAAAACATGAGTTGCATTATTCACGAAAGTCATGTTTTCTAATGAAATTAAATTCATTTACAAAACCGGCATCGCGTTGAAATTATGGCCCGATTACACAAACCCTTACAATTTCAACCGAAAAATCGCGTTGCTCATAAGTTTATTTATAATCATTTTCTTTATTTACACACGCTATATAGAATTCATGGAAGTGCAATTTACAAAGGATTTTCTAACAGATACGTTCTTTTACTTTTTGTTAACGAGTGTAAATGTAACAATTATTTTATCTTTGAGTTTATGGAAAAGCGAGAATTTTATAAGGATTTTGAAAAATTTTGATTACGCTTATAAAAACTTATCAAACGTTAAAAAAGTGAATGGATCCGGTTGTGCTTACTTCCTCGGAATTCTTTTTTACTCAACTTACTGCGTTTACAATATAATTAAACAGTCTTTCGAGATTCTTATGCTTTATAATATATTCTACTCTTACGTTGGTAGTTTCATGATGCTCTTCGAAATTTCAATTCTTGTCGGTTTGTTGAACAGATGGTGTGCTTTCAATGGGAGTATTTGTTCGGGAATTTCCGATTGCGGGAAGTTCGATGAGTTGATGTCGATGCACGTGAAGCTTTACGAAATAGTGGATGATGTTAACGAGACGTTTGGTTGGCACACGTTTTTAAATTTGTTGTGCACAATCACGTGCGCGGTATATGCGATTATTGATTTGTTGAATGGTCAATTTGATTTTATAATTTGGACCGCGTATTATATTGTAAGTATAACCAACTTTTACGTTTTGTAAAGCAATATCAAAATATATATGCTCTTCTAATTCCAATATGTTTTTTTTTGGCACATGACGTGGTGTCGCTTAACGTCCCTGCACTGCGGTTATCTGTGGTCTTTTTGTGCGCCTCTGGATGGTTTACTTCTTTTGCACTCCTGTGTCTTCTATGAAGTTTAGGAGTTTCAGCCAGGGGATTTTATTGAGCTCTATTTCAGGAAGCACAGGCTTGCCGAATTGCTCCGTGCGTTCCCTTTTATAGGCATGTACACAGTAGGTGTTGAGCAGAGCTGGGCAGGATTCGAATCATTCAGGATTCGAATCCTGGATTCGAATCTTTTTAGAGGATTCAAAAGAGGTAATCAAATACTTCAGTTAAACTGGAGTCGTGATTCGGATTCGTTACATTTTTTTAAGAGGATTCGTATTCGAATCCAAATGCGGGTGATTCGAATCCTTATAACAGGACTCGAATATTTATAAAAGGATTCGAATACTTGCAAAAGGATTCGAATACTTACAAAAAGATTCGAATACCTACGGATTTGAATCATCAAAAATAATTCGAATGAATTGTGAGGCTGCGAGGATGCACACAAACAAAATGTTTATTTTTGTTTGTGTGCTTTTAACCTTCACGTTAAATCAGTGTTTTATACGCGTGGCGCATGAAGTAAAATTTCGAGTTTAGAAAAGCCCCGTGAAAATTTGTCTCGGGTCGCTGCGCGACCCTCGACAAATTTTCTACGCGGGGCTTTTCTAAACTCGAAATTTTACTTCATGCTTAGTCTGGGAGTGGAAACACTCGTTTGAAGCTTCCAATTATATGAGTTGATAAAAACATCAAATGAGTGAAAATGTATTTAAAGAAAATAATCTACTTTTCAAAATTTTGTTTAATATTATTTAAAGTAAAACTGACATGGCCATATTTGAAATGTTAAATTTTGCCGACATTTCCCAGGTTCGAAAATTTTTTTCTTTAGCATTTTAGTGAAATTTCTTCTGTTTTATTTTTATTATTCTTAAATTTGTCAATATTGACAATTTTTTTTCAATTTTAACGTTTTTTTTTTAAATAATTATTATTTGTATAATATTAAATTTAGAAGATTTCTGACATTTTCAGTTTATTTTACCAGTTAAAATGTTGATCATTTTTATTATTATTCCCATTATACATTATATTTATACAATTTGTTATTGTCTAAATTTATATAATTTATAATCTGAATAATAATGATAATTGTCAACATTTAAAATAAATAATGACCCCAATTAATATTGTTAACGCTAACAAAACTAATTGATAAAATAAACTCAATTCAATTCAATTCAATTCAATTTATTCAATTCCAATAGATTTTTTACAGATCATCACACTTATATATCACATTTTTATTATTTTTCTGTTATTACTTATTTCCTAAATTGTTGCGTCCAATGGTCTACATTTTAAGTACAAGTACTTGTTTTATGCATTCATTTACTTTTAAATCTATTAGAATTTACTTAGACAAACTAGCTAAACTAGAAAAATATAAAAACAAAATAAGATAGAAAACAAAAAATAAAGGTCTACAATGTATAAAAATATTTGTAAAACATAATTATGTGTATATACCGGGTGTGGCACTTAAGACGCTTCGGACCATAGCTCCTTTACGATAAAACGATAAAAGCTATCGAAAAAAATCTAAGAGCAAAGTGGTGCATAATTACCGTCGCTATGTTTCAAAAATATTTCTAATCATCAGTGGCGTGCCGTACTCCAGTGGCGTACCAAACTTATGTTTTTTTAAATGGAATGCCCTATTTTTTATTGCAGATTTGGAAAGTGCTCGAAGAGTACTTATTTTTTTATCTAACATGTTATACCCTTCACTTTAGCGGTTTCGCTGTTATAACCCCTTCTTTTAAAATTGCGCCCCATTTTTGAGATTGTTTTATAGAGAAACTAATTGACGCCGGCGCCTAAATTTTGAATTGAGGTACAGGTTAAGACCTCGTATACCTTCACATAATTTTTTTTCGGGTAATTTATGGAAAAAAAATAATTTTTGATTGAACTTTGCATGTTGTCATTTTTTTCGAAAATTTCAAATGGCACCACCCTAAAAAAATTACGGCGTTGTACAGCCAAAACTCTAAATTTTTCATTGGTACAAAAAAAAATTACACATTGCATAACAAAATTTCGGAGAAAAAAGGAATTTCATCGCAAATGTCGGGAAACGTTTTCCGTTCCCAAGAGTGCCATGAGAAATCAAAAACACAAATACGGTCAACATAATAGTATGTAGCTATTTATTCAACATGATATGAAAAATGCAGATAAAGAAAATTTACAGCTTAAACTAAATGTTCGAAATGACGACCTTCCTGCTGGAGGCATAACCGCAACTTCGACTCACAGGCTCTAGACACTGCTCTAAGGACTTCTGGTGATATACCGCGGAAAGCCGCGCGGATTCTCTCCCTCATATCCTCGACAGTAGTTGGTACCGTCCTGTAAACCTCGTCTTTGATATGGCCCCAAAGGAAGAAGTCAAGGGGAGTGAGGTCTGGTGATCTTGGCGGCCACCTCACAGGACCCCCACGACCAATCCAGGAGTCCGGAAACGTTTCATCGAGAAATTCCCGAACGACACGGCTATTATGTGCAGGAGCTCCATCGTGCTGGAAAACTATTTGTCGTAGAGCGGCTAGAGGGACATTTTCCAAGAGATCATCCAAGTCGTCGCGAAGGAACCTCAAATAACTGTTGCCGTTCAGGTGCCCTTGGATGAAATAAGGACCCAAAAGATGTTCTCCAAGTATGCCTCCCCAAACATTCAGCGACCATCTTTGCTGGTGGTTTATTATTCATTTAGTTTTCATCGGCGTAATAATGGTAGTTGTGGCGATTGACATGCCCATTTCTATAGAACGTCGCTTCATCAGAAAATAATACGCGCATAAGAAATGATTCCTCCTGCTCAATTTTGTTGATAGCCCACAAGCAGAAATCTTGCCTCGCATGAAAATCTTGAGGTTGCAATTCTTGGTGCAGTTGAATCTTAAATGGACGGAATTTGTACTTTTGAAGAACACGATGTACGGATCGCGTTGAAATATCGTGATTCCTACTAATATCACGGATACTGGTATGAGGATCTTCAATAACTGCCTCCAGAACCTGCAGTTCATTATTTTCGGTAAAAACTGTCTTCTTTCTAACTCTCCTTGGCCGTTTCATACTTCTTGTAGTAGTAAATCTCTCCAACACTTTTTGAAACGTTGAAACGTCATTTGGATGTGCCCTGTGCGGATATCTCGCAGCGTACACTCGTGACGCCAAGAAACAATTCTTGTTACATTCTCCAAGAATAAATATCATGTCAACCATTTCCTCTTGAGTTCGGAACATTTTTAGAACGTTTATCAAAAATGACTTATGGCTGCTACTGGCGTCTAATAATTTACTTTGACAATTACCAATCTTTTGTTTTCTCATGGCACTCTTGGGAACGGAAAACGTTTCCCGACATTTGCGATGATATTCCTTTTTTCTCCAAAATTTTGTTATGCAATGTGTAATTTTTTTTGTACCAATGAAAAATTTAGAGTTTTGGCTGTACAAAGCCGTAATTTTTTTAGGGGGGTGCCATTTGATATTTTCGAAAAAAATGACAACATGCGAAGTTCAATCAAAAAATATTTTTTTTTCCATAAATTACCCGAAAAAAAAAATTATGTCAAGGTATACGAGGTCTTAACCTGTACCTCAATTCAAAATTTAGGCGCCGGCGTCAATTAGTTTCTCTACAAAACAATCTCAAAAATGGGGCGCAATTTTGAAAGAAGGGGTTTAAACAGCGAAACCGCTAAGTGAAGGGTATAACATGTTAGATAAAAAAATAATTACTCTTCGAGCACTTTCCAAATCTGCAATAAAAAATAGGGCATTCCATTTAAATAAAACATAAGTTTGGTACGCCACTGGAGTACGGCACGCCACTGATGATTAGAAATATTTTTGAAACATAGCGACGGTAATTATGCACCACTTTGCTCTTAGATTTTCTTCGATAGCTTTTATCGTAAAGGAGCTATGGTCCGAGGCGTCTTAAGTGCCACACCCGGTATATAACTATATAAAACAAAGTGTAAAAATATTAGAATATTTGGAGGAAAAAAAAACAATGTATCTAAAGGAGAAAAAATTACCATTTGATCAAAATATATATTAGAATTTGTGTAATAGAAAGAGAATTCTTGAAAATTGAACATTGCTAAATTATTATTCAATTTTATTGACTCATAATTTTTCATAATCGTGATATTTTTTTTTTTTTGGAATGACAATTACGTAATTAATTAAATCTAACGAAAATACACTAAAGAATAATTTGTATGAATTTACATATAAATTAATAACTTTGACTGGTTGCAATCTAAATTTAAATATCTACACTGGATTTTCCAAAATGTCAAATAAAAGTTTGAATTTCGTAAAAATACAATCAACATGAAATTCATAAAACTTACCTGAAAAAAAAATTTATTAAAGAAAATAAATTATCTAATTCTATAATTATTGACGGTATTAGTATTTTCTTATGATTTCCTATTACTCTGCTAATATTAACTTTTTTTATTGTTCAATGATTCTTGTTAAATGTCAATAATTTTAATATTTTTCATAATTTCTGTATATTTGATTACTTTTCATTTATTTAAAACGCTTTTTTAGTGTTTTAGTCAATTTGAATTGAACTCCATGACTTTTCTCCGATTTTAAGGATATTCAGTGACTTTTTCTTTTACGTAATTTTCAGGCATTCGTTGATTTGTTACAAGAGTTCAATTTGAAGTTTTAAACAAGTGATTCCACTCCCAGGCTAAGCATGAAGTAAAATTTCGAGTTTAGAAAAGCCCCGTGAAAATTTGTCTTGGGTCGCGCAGCGACCCGAGACAAATTTTCTGGGCTTTTCTAAACTCGAAATTTTACTTCATGCGCCACGCGTATACAACACTGATTCCAAGTGAAGTTCAAAAGCACACAACTACAAGTTTAATCAGAGTAGCACGGAATCAGATATTTAGTCTGTTATCTACGATGTTCAGTGTTAATAATAAATAATTAGGTTTTGAATATTTCTATTAAAACAACTGATAGTGATATTAAAATTTAAATGGTTAATGTACTAAAATCAATTTTATTTTTAAAGGATTTGTATTCATGATTCGAAAAAACAGGATTCGAATCTTTGATTCGAATCATATTTATTTCTTAAGAATCCGTTATTCAAGTATTCGTGATTCGAATCATATTTATTTCTTAAGAATCCGTTATTGAAGTATTCGTGATTCGAATCATATTAGGTGATTCGGATTCGTAATTCGAATCCTTTTTTCAAGGATTCGTCACAGCTCTGGTGTTGAGGAGTTTCTTCCTCTTCCACATACCCACGACATAGAGGATTCATTATGTTGTCTTTAATTGTAACACTTGGTCACTGATCAATGAAACAAACCAATTGTAATAATTGAATATACCATAGTTAGATTCAAATTGATTTGCAATTCAGATATAATCTGTCGATCATTGTAAATGTAAGTTACGTGTGCCACTGATTTTCAGATCAGAGAAGACTAGGTACAAATTACACAATTGACATTTTTCCACAAATCTGCTACTTAGATATTGATCTACAGTTCAGATATCTAGTACACATCTAAACTGTAGAATAATATCAATTAGCGCCTTAGTTTATATCTGAAATGTAGAAAATAACAAATCTAACATTCAACATTAAGTCATTTCTACAATCTGTGAATCAACTGTACTGCTGATCATTTGCAAATGTCCTGCAATCTGTAGTTTATATCAAAGAACATTTGCAAATAATAAACAGTTCAGTAGAACCACACAGATTACAGAAGTGACACTTGGCATTAATCCCGATATGAACTACAGATCATAGATCTGATCTTAGGCATTGATCTTTTGTACATTCTGAATCCCAAATCATAAACCTGACATTAATATGCGAGTCAGACGTGAACTGTATATCCTAGATCTGACATTTACCATTGATAGTACACAGGGTGTCTACGCTAAACCGTTCGTTGAAAGTTTATGGGGTTGCCGTTGCACTAATAATTTGAAAAAAATCCTTGTCATAGGGTTGAATTAGTTCTCCTCATGTGAAATATTTTCAACTTTTTATCACTTCCGGTTCCACCGGAAGTAGCACCAAATTTGTTATTTTAAATAGAACACCCTATATATTAGTAATTTTTTGGATTCCTCGTTTAAATTGCAACATATTTTATTCGAACATATGTACACTTATTTCTTATAGTTATAAAGCAAAAAAAAAATATTTCTAAAATTCTGACCTCTAAAAGGCATCTTGAAATCTGTCTGTAACTTTTCTTAAGCATAAGATAAATATATGATTTATATCTCTACTTGTACCTAGAGAATGCCTCTATGAGTGCAATAATTGGAAACTGACAATTTTGACAATAAGTGTTCTTAAAATGTCAATATCGAAGTGCCCTCTTCAATATCTCGTAATTCAATTTTTTAAATAGAATGACTCATTTTTTATCACGTGGTACGATTGGGGGGAAGATTTCCTACAAAAAAGTATTAACAACTATACTCCTAAAGCAAGTGGTTTTTGAATTATTTCAAAGATTTGTTTTTCGTCGCATTTATGCAATGAATAATGGGCGCATAAGTCGCAACTGAATTTTAGTAGGCAAGTAGTAATGCTTTTGTTATGTGGCTTATGTAATGCAAAATGTCAAATAATAAAAACAATTAGTACAAATTTATGCAGAAATCAACAAATTGAATAAATACACCCATCAACAAATTATCAATTTATTCTTTATGCATAGCAACTGCGATAGAATTGGTACTCGAACGTGTAGAATATTTAATGAAACTTATCCACATTTGCCGCCGATGAATAAAACAAGATTTAGAAGATAGGAATCAAATTTTGGCAGTTGCCATGTATAAAGAATAAATTGATTATTTGTTGATTTGTGCAATTATTCATTTTGTTGATTTCTGTAAAACTTTGTACTAATTCTTTTTATTATTTGACATTTCGCAATACGATTGCGACAAAACAAAAGCATACTACTAGCCTACTAAAATTCAATTGCGACTTATGCGCGCATTATTCCCTGCATAAATGCGACGAAAAACGAATTTTCGAAGTAACTCGAAAACTACTTGCTTTAGGAGTATAGTTTTATAGTACTTTTTTGTAGAAAATTTTCCCCCTAATCGTACCATGTGATAAAAATTGGGTCATTCCATGCAAAAAAATTGAATTATTAGATATTGAAGAGGGCACTTAGATATTGACATTTTAAGAACACTTATTGTGAAAATTGACAGTTTCCAATTATTTCACTCATAGAGGCATCCTCTAAGTACAAGTAGAGATATAAATCATATTTTTATCTTATTCTTAAGAAAAGTTACAGACAGATTTCAAGATGCCTTTTAGAGGTCAGAATTTTAGAAATATATTTTTTTCTTAAAAACTATAAGAGATAAGTGTACATATGTTTGAATAAAATATGTTGGAATTTAAACGAGAAACCCAAAAAATTACTAATATATAGGGTGTTCCATTTAAAAAAACAAACTTGGTGCTACTTCCGGTGGAACTGGAAGTGAAATAAAGTTGAAAATATTTCCCATGAGGAGAGCTGATTCAACCATATGACAAGGATTTTTTTCAAATTTTTAGTGCAACGACAACCCCATAAACTTTTAACGAACGGTTTAGCGTAGACACCCTGTATATAGAGAGTTTTATGTAACACCGAACATTTTCATAACGAGGATTTTTCTTTAAAGTATCCATACAATTACATATATTCATCTGTTAAATCGTATATCTCACCTTACCAGCATGGATTTATTGAGAAAAGGTCCACAATCACTAATCTTTCTGTAATTTCTCAATATATTTCTCGTGCTTTTAATGATCAGGACCAAGTAGATGTAATATATACAGATTTTTCGAAGGCCTTTGACAAAATAAATCATTCCATAATTCTTCAAAAATTATCTCATTATGGCTTTACGAATGCGTTCATCAATTTTTTTAGATCATATCTGACTGACAATAGTAGCTATATTGTCTTTAATGGATACACATCCAAAACGTTCACAACTACATCCGTAGTGCCGCAGGGGTCCAATTTAGGTCCCCTGTTGTTCACAATATTTATTAATGATCTGCCAGATAAATTGAAATGTGAAAAACTATTATACATGGATGATCTAAAAATATATGCACGCATTCAAAGCCACTCTGACTGTGAATTTCTCCAAAATCAATTGGATATAGTATTAGAGTGGTGTCAAAGTAATGAACTTTGTCTAAACATTGCCAAATGTAAAATTATGACTTACACTTTGAAAAAAGAACCAATACAAAGTAACTATAAAATACATGGCGACTCTTTAGAGAGATGTAATACTTTTAAAGCCTTGGCATTTATTTTGATAACAAACTTTCTTTCACTGACCACTACAATGAACTGATATCTAATGCGATTTTTTTTTTTTTGGGTTTGGTTTTTTCCTGGCCTTGGGAACTTGCCCATTAGCCAACATCATTTATTTATATTTTTGTATTTATTTATTTCTTTAACTTATTACTAAATACCTATAACTACATATTTGGACGTCACAACACATTCACACACACCCATGGACTCCGGGACGAATATTTTTCGTCAGAAAAATTACTCGCCCCGGCTGGGAATCGAACCCAGATCACCGCCGTGAACGATTGGCGAAACCAGCGGCTCAACCGCTCGGCCACGGCGGGCCCCTAATGCGAATAAATTAGTTGGATTCATAGTTAGAAATACACAATCTTTTAATAATCCATCAGCCTTATAGGCCCTTTACACATCAATAGTACGAAGCAAACTGGAATATGGTGATATTATTTGGTATCTAATGTATAAGACACACGACAATCGATTAGAAAGAGTACAACGTAAATTTATGAAATACCTGCATTATCGCTCAGAAGGCTTTTATCCCGAACGTGATTATGACTACAACGACTTGTTATCTAGATATAATATGAACACATCATCACAACGCAGATTTATTAAGAGTTTGTGTTATTTTCAAGACATTCTCCTAAATAAAGTCGATTGCGGTGACTTGCTTGAGCAGATTTATTTTAAAATAAACAGTGTATCAACCAGATTAAATTCTTTGTTCTATAATGAATTTTCCCGCACAAATCATCGGAGAAGTTCGCCGTTATCAATTATGGTTTCAAATTATAACCAAGTGTCTCAACTTTGCGACATATTTCATGATTCAAAGAAAAACACGATTGAAAAGATTATATCTCTAGATAATTTAATGCAATAATTTTAATGTAATGTGTCATAGCTACTATTTATTATTTTAAAATTATATAATTTGTAGGCTGTGAACCTTTGTGATATCAGGATGATTTAAAACTTGTATGTGTTTACGTGTGTCATGTGCGTATATATATACTTTATATTTTTAGTCACATCTTATTGTTATTGTTATTTGTGTGTAATATTTATGTTTATATGATTTATGTGATGTTTTATATGTGAATTTAAATTATTGTATATTTTCCCTGTGATTAGAACGTTGTTCTGTTGGGTTAATAAAGAATAAATAAATAAATAAATATGTATACGTTACACATTTTCCGATGCTCGGTTTATTAAAAGAATCCAATTCGAAGCTTCAAGCGAGTGTTTTCCACTCCCAGGCTAAGCATGAAGTAAAATTTCGAGTTTAGAAAAGCCTGAAAATTTGGTTTGGTCGTGTAGCGCGAAGCGCGGAGCGGCCAAACCAAATTTTCAGGCTTTTTTAAACTCGAAATTTTACTTCATGCTTACCCTGTGAGTGGAAAACACTCGCTTAAAGCCTTAAATTAAATTCTTTTAATAAACCAAGCATAGAAAAATGTGCAACGTATGCATATGGATACTTCAAAGAAAAATTCTCGTTATGAAAATGTTCGGTGTTACATAAAACTCTCTGTATATATTTGAACTACAGATGATGTCAGGCTTATGATTTGTAGTTAATATTCAACTATACATCTGTAAATCAAATATACAACACATATCATAGAATTGATATTTGATATTAACCTGCCGTTGAAAATGATTTATTGTTATTGGATCGCCCAAAACTGCGAATATAATGACTTTTATATTTGGTTGTTCCTCAATTACTCAATTTTATTAAGCGAGTGTTTTCCACTCCCAGGCTAAGCATGAAGTAAAATTTTGAGTTTAAGAAAGCCTGAAAATTTGGTTTGGTCGCGTAGCGCGAAGCGCGGAGCGGCCAAACCAAATTTTCAGGCTTTTCTAAACTCGACATTTTACTTCATGCGCCACCGGTACAAAACACTGATTCAATGTAAAGTTTAGCGGTGTGTTTTAAACTTCGTAATATGTCAGTGTTTTGTACCGGTGGCGCATGAAGTAAAATTTCGAGTTTAGAAAAGCCTGAAAAATTGGTTTGGCCGCTCCGCGCTTCGCGCTGCGCGACCAAACCAAATTTTCAGGCTTTTCTAAACTCGAAATTTTACTTCATGCTTAGCCTGGGAGTGGAAAACACTCGCTTAAAGCCTTAAATAAAATTCTTTTAATAAACCAAGCATAGAAAAATGTGCAACGTATGCATATGGATACTTCAAAGAAAAATTCTCGTTATGAAAATGTTCGGTGTTACATAAAACTCTCTGTATGTATATAAACTACAGATGATGTGAGGGTTATGATTTGTAGTTAATATTCAACTTTACATCTGTAAATCAAATATCCAACACATATCATAGAACTGATATTTGATATTAACCTGCCGTTGAAAATTATTTTTTGGTATTGGATCCCCCAAAACTGCGAATATAATGACTTTTACATTTGGGTGTTCCTCAATTACTCAATTTTCTTAACGAATTTGTAATTCGAGTGTCTGAAGCAAACCTAGCGTTATATTAATTTGTAATTTTGTATGTTTCAGGCATATGCAGTTGTATACATAGCGATTTGCGAGGACATCGAAAGTGAAGGAAAACGCACGATATCACTGATTTTCAATAAAATTTACCACCGCAAAAATGCGTCAAGGAGAAAATTGCTGCTGACATTCGCCGAGGTGGCGATCAACAAATATCCTCGGTTCAGCGCTGCTGGGTTTTTCGATATAAATTTTTCGTTCCTGTTCACTTTTACGAATTTGTTAATCACTTACGTGATCGCGAAGATGCAGAGTACCGGCAACCAAAGTCAGTAAAGTTTCTTCCACCAGCCTGGCTACAACTATAAAATTATAATATAAAGTATTTATTTTTTATTCCTATACTCTAGACCAGAGATACATAGCTTTGCCAAACGAATAATATAATTAACTCAAATAAAAAGTGTTACAGGCATTTACAATGCTGCGTTTTATTTTGTTTTTATAAGGTCAATACATTTCGAATTAGCCGCTTTTTACAGTAATGATGAGTTGGAATTTAAGTTCTCAACATATTTGAATTTGCCTCCATATGTTAGTGCCATCTAATGATATACTGATGAAACAAAGTCAGTAAAACTAAAAGTTACACACCATAAAATATCCAATTCGGTCCAAGTTTGGAAAAAATGCCGAAACAGGTCAAATTGATGCGTTGTCCCTGCAAAATAATATCAATTAATTTACAGAATGGTGTGACAACCATATACTTTCACTCAACGTTGATAAGTGCTGTTTATTATCTTTTACTCGGAAACCAAATTGACTCTCACTATCGTTCCAAATATATGATTTACAACCTAAATCCTGCACCGAGGTGAAAGATTTGGGTATTTTATATTAAGTTTTGCAAAACATATTACTAATATTGCAATAGCTATATCTTGTACTCTCGGATTTACAATGCAAGTCTGTGTATCCTTCAGAGATATTAACCTCAAAAAACACTTTATTCTGCGTATGTTTTCTCTAAACTAGAATATGGTAATATCTACTGGTTTCCACTTTATATGCGTCAAAATATGCCTCTGAGCAGTATTCATCGAATGTTTTGAAGAACCGTGCGATCGTTTAAAACATGTGTTCATTCGTATTTTCCAATATGTAAAGTTCTGTATTTTCTCTGTTTACCTTTTATATTTTATCATTTTAGCGCCCTTTTTCTTACAAGCAAAAAGGGTCGCTTGTGTATTTTATTACTTTTTTGTGTATGACATTTCTAAAGCGAAACCTGAGTACCAAATGTTTCTCTCTCGGACTTTTAGCTTGTAAAATTTATAACTTGTTTACGGCCGAAAGAACGATTAGCCATTGTCCAGAAATATTTCCTTATTTCTAAAGAGCGGGCCCAAAATGTGCCGAATTGGTCCCTATAAAACTTATCCGCGACCGAGCCGAGCGTACGGGCTTATTCCTTCTACCACTTCCAAAATTCCCAGCACCCGATTATCTGTCCTGTTTATTCACATTGAAAAATCATCCCTTACCCTATCTTGCAAAAACCCTCTCCAATTAATCCTTGCCAATCAGATTTTCCTATCCCAAAACGTTCCCTCTTACAACAGAAAAATCGGTGAGTCTTGTCTTAACTGTCAAATCAGCAACATCGTTCTTTCGGCCGTACCGCGCTTAACTTGTCATTTGTAACTTGTGATTTTACTTATAACTTTAACTTTTATCTTTGTGTTTTAACTTCATCCATTTTCTACAATTATTTATTATCTTGCTTTTGTATATATATTTTATTTAATCAGTAATTAAATAAATCTGTTTGTTTAATTTTACTGGAATTCGTAATTTTGAATTAAAACCGCGAGACCCGCGAAACTTGCAACATGATTTAGAGTAGGCTTTGAATTTTAAATTAGATTGGCACTACTGACTATTAACACATAGTTTACTATAACCTCAAATTCATTCTATCATTCAATTAGCATTCTGGGCAACCGCACAAAAAAAAATATGCCGCCTACTCTAAATCATAATTTAAACGATCGCATTGTATCGCACGATATTTTGCTCCAGAAGCAAGACATGTTCTCTCCAGCTGCTAAAAGAGCAATCTGAAAAATTTCACTAAAAAATAGTTTATAATGTGGTAGATGTGCCATTTCTCTTATCTAGAATTAATTTCCATGTACCGCAATCATGTTTTAACCAGGGATGCGCCTCGACTTGTCGACTTTAATTGTCGACGTGACAGCATGTCACAATGTCGACAATGTCGGTAACGTTAACAATACTATTTAAAGGTTACATTTTTATAATTTGTATGCTGCGGTTTTGGATAATTTTAAGCGTTTTGGATACTATTAACTTCTAGGTTATCTGCCAAATTCGCATCGCAATACGCTGAGTAGTTCAAATATTACACTAATGAAAACGATTGTCGACATTGTCGACGTCAAGAACGTTGCCAAAATTGTCGAATTTGACGTGAAATTCGACGCGTCGAGAATGGTATTGTTGACGTGAAATTGTTGACGTCGCCCATCCCTGGTTCTAGCCATAGCAACTACTTCTAGATTCCCGGAGCGCGAAACAACTGTCTACGACGTGCGCCTGTGCCAGTTATGTATAAAAGTGCAATTGAACATTATGTTGATATATTTTTTGATAAGTTACATTATGGAATTATTTATTATCTTATTAATTATTGTGTTATATATTCATGTTTTGATTTAAATTGAAAAATTGATTTGCAAATGGTTCTCCTGTTGGGCAAGAAATGATGTTATTATTCTTTTGGACCTTTGCTTTGCTTTCTTCATATTGAAATATTTCGTATGTTTTGTATGTGTTTCTGTTTAATTTATTTGTACTAATTTTATGTTAAGTTATGTTATGTTATTGAGGGGTCGGTAGGTCGTGTGGCCTCTGGGCCTTTTGAAATTACCTCGACCTAAAAGATCTTTTGTAATTATCCCTGACTTACTTGAGTCCCTCAATGTCTAGACCTCTTGTGTAGTCTACAATAACTTGAGGGAATGCGTATCATGTCATCAGACTTTAAAGTGGCCAATGACAGACAGGTAGTTTCATCTTTGAAGGGACAGGGCAGAGCATTGACAAATGAGGTGCTCTGCTGTTTCTTGTGCCTCGTTGCAGAAGGCCGGGTTCGAGTCTTAGGTTGCCTTAGCCTGACAAACTGTTTGGCTCACCTATTCTATATTTTATTCTACCAGCGTTTGGCAACGTGTTTATATTTACCGCGTCTGGCGATCGCCATCTACTGCAGCAATTGCGAGTTAGAATTATGTTACTAATAACATTTGAATCTATCGCATTTGGCGAGCACCATCTATTGCAGGAATTGGCGTTGGTAACATGATTTGAGTTTGCCGCGTTTGGCGAGCGCAATCTATTGCAGCAGTTAGAAACAAAGTATAGCAACTAGTTTCACCACCGCAAATTATCTAATTTATTGGATATAGAATAAATATACTAATTAATCGTGACAATTTCCATGTCAACAGCAATAATAAAACCGTAGCATTTCGAAAAGTAAATTTTGGTCGTAATTATCGATAATTAACATATATGAAGATGTAAATATTTTCCCAAAAAGTTTTTTTATGACTGTGGGTGATTTTGAAAAAAAATCCTGAAATCGCCAACACTCAGTCACCTTTTGTAACCTCTCGCTGTACGAGACGATAAAAACAGATTGCGACTCATCCGAATTATCGTTAAAGTGCATCGAATTTGCACATTCCTCAATGTGAGTAATGGAATCAAAGGTTGCTGCAGTTTATCGTATTTAGACAACATATTAAAATACATACATTAAATAAATTCGCAAACTAATCACGTTTTATTATTTCCTAATAAATACAAAATATAAAATTGTTAATAATATTTGTACCATACTTTTTATATCCTAATGAACGAAAGAAAATTATTATTATTATTAATGAAATAAAGTAATTAATTAAAAATTATTCGAAAAAATGGTTATGTATCCATTTTCTGGGCTTTTCTAAACTCGAAAGTCAATTAGCACTTTCTTCGTCATTTAATCAATTGATCATTGACATAGTTAACTTATTTTATTGTCGATTGGTTAAAGATAATTTCACATTAAATCAGCGTCTTATACGCGTGGCGCATGAAGTAAAATTTCGAGTTTAGAAAAGCCCAGAAAATTTGTCTCGGGTCGCTGCGCGACCCTCGACAAATTTTCACAGGGCTTTTCTAAACTCGAAATTTTACTTCATGCTTAGTCTGGGAGTGGAAAACACTCGTTTAAAGCTTCAAATTGAACTCTTTTAAAAAACAACGCATGTCGGAAAATGTTTTAGGTAAACATGTGCATAGGCTGTAAATTTTCCGACATGCGTTGTTTTTTAAAAGAGTTAAATTTGAAGTTTTAAACGAGTGTTTTCCACTCCCAGACTAAGCATGAAGTAAAATTTCGAGTTTAGAAAAGCCCCGTGAAAATTTGTCGAGGGTCGCGCAGCGACCCGAGACAAATTTTCTGGGCTTTTCTAAACTCGAAATTTTACTTCATGCGCCACGCGTATAAAACACTAAAATACTGGCATTTATGTATATTTGAACCTCACTTGAAATCAGTGTTTTATACGCGTGGCGCACGAAGTAAAATTTCGATAAATATATATTTTATGTTGCCAGAATTTAACTGTTTGTCTACAATTATAAATACAGGGAATTTTTCTTTTAGGTAAACATGTGCATAAGCTGTTAATTTTCCGAGATGCGTTGTTTTTTAAAAGAGTGAAATTTGAAGCTTTAAACGAGTGTTTTCCACTCCCAGACTAAGCATGAAGTAAAATTTCGAGTTTAGAAAAGCCCCGTGAAAATTTGTCGAGGGTCGCGCAGCGACCCGAGACAAATTTTCTGGGCTTTTCTAAACTCGAAATTTTACTTCATGCGCCACGCGTATAGAACACTGATTTCAAGTGAGGTTCAATTATACATAAATGTCAGTATTTTAGTGTTTTATACGCGGGGCGCATGAAGTAAAATTTCGAGTTTAGAAAAGCCCAGAAAATTTGTCTCGGGTCGCTGCGCGACCCTCGACAAATTTTCACGGGGCTTTTCTAAACTCGAAATTTTACTTCATGCTTAGTCTGGGAGTGGAAAACACTCGTTTAAAGCTTCAAATTTAACTCTTTTAAAAAACAACGCATCTCGGAAAATTAACAGCTTATGCACATGTTTACCTAAAAGAAAAATTCCCTGTATTTATAATTGTAGACAAACAGTTAAATTCTGGCAACATAAAATATATATTATTGCTATTTGCAACTACATAAGTGATTTAAATTATTACTATAAAAAATCAAACACAAATACATGAATGTCGCGTGCTGCACTCCTTAATTTGGTGAATTGCAATGAAGCACACAAAAGGAATAGATGCTAACACGAGAGGAGGTCTACCCTCTTAGCTGGGTAGGCGACACTTCAAACTGAGTAGGCTTAGCCGTACAAAAAATGAGAAAGTACAATAACCCAATTCGAACTCTAGACGCTAAGTCAGCTTAGCGTCTAGAGTTCGAATTGGGTTATTGTACTTTCTCATTTTTTGCCTCGTTAATCAAAATCGGCGAGTGTCGCACATTTAATTTGGTGAATAGATGAAATAGGAATTTTTTCGACTCATCACTTGAATCAACATATAACCGGCATCACTTGAATCAACATATAACCGGCATTCTACATTCCTACTCAAAACATGAATCCAGAAAAGGAATATATTGGAAAATATTTTAATAATATATTTCTTTGTTGTGTATCAACAAGATAATCAATGAACAGTTCGCAGCAGAAAAATTACATTCGCAATTTTTAGTAAATGTGTCTGCACATTAACCAAACCCATTTATTTAATTTTCGAAAGATCGTTATCACTTGGTATATTTCCTGAAATGTGGAAGCATAGATTTATAATGCCTGTGTACAAGTCTGGTAAGAAGGATGAGATTAGTAACTATAGAGGTGTGGCACTTCAGTCGGTACTTCCAAAAATGCTCGATAAATTGGTTTCTAACCAATTAATGTGGATGTCAAAAAATGTTATTATTCCTGAACAGCATGGCTTTTATACAGGTCGCTCAACAGTAACTAATTTATTGGTTTATCAATCATATCTTCTAGATGCTTTGGAGGCAGGCTATCAAGTTGATGCTATTTACACAGACTTCTCCAAAGCATTCGATAGAGTCAATCATCATCATTTAATTGATAAACTCAGTGGATTAGAATTTCACGCAAATGTTGTTAAGTGGATCGACTCATTTTTAACAGGCAGGTCTCAGTCAGTGCGAATAGGTAACATTACGTCTAAATTTATACCAGTTTATTCTGGTGTCCCCCAGGGCATGTACTGTGGGCCTATTATTTTCCTGCTATTTATTAATGTTTAAAGACTGTAAATATTTGTTTTTTGCAGACGACCTTAAACTATATAAACGTATTGTCTGTCAGGGAGATCAGATTATAATTCAGAACAATATTAACACCTTGATTGATTGGTGTAAACGTAATGATCTCGACCTTAATATAAATAAATGTAAACATATAGTATTTTCTAGAAGAAATACCAATTTAAACTGCACATACTATATGAAAGGGTTAAGTTTGGATGAGGTTGGCAGTATTAAAGATTTAGGGATTGTTTTTGATTCAAAGCTACATTTTAAAGAACACATCGAAATAATCACTCGTAAAGCTATGAGAATGCTAGGATTCATCTTCAGAAATAGCTATATGTTTAATGTATCAACTATTAAAATTTTATATTGCTCGTTGGTAAGGTCACAATTAGAATATGGTAGTATTGTCTGGTCCCCCTCTTACGTTACTCAAATTTCAGAAATTGAATGTGTGCAACAAAAATTTATAAAAATGATTTCGTTCAAATTAGGTTTCATTGATCCCAGCAATTATTACTTAATCTTAAATGATTTAAATCTCAAGACATTACAGTCTCGAAGACTTGAATTAGAGCTATGTTTCTTCCACAAATTACTCTCAGGAAATATACAATGTTCGGAGCTTCTAGGTTTGATAAATTTCAATGTGAAATCTTATTGTACAAAATTTAGGAATTTTGCATTATTTAAGCTTGGCATTAATAAAACTAATTATACTTTTAATAGTCCGCTTAATAGACTATTAAGAACTTCTAATCAGCTTAATAATGATTCACGTTTTAATTTAATTGGTAGCGAATTTAGTTTATTTAAACGAAATTTAAAATTATTGATCTAGTTGAATTAATTTTAGTAATTTTTGTTATGTTTATTATAATTTTAATTATGGGCATTTATATTCAAACAAATTTGTTTTATGTTGATCTGACTTATTGATTTGTAGTATTATTTTTAATTGTTTAGTTAGTTAGAGGTGATATTACTTGTACATTTTATGTATTTAATTTTGAAATTGGGGATAATCCCGTCAATAAACGATTTATTTATTTTATTAATTCAAGGCCGCGCACCGGAAATCCGAGTCGCGAAAAATGCCTTACCCGAATTCTACATATCAAACCCAATTTCTTTTCACATGTTTTTGCAAATTACAGTATAATTTTAAGATATTACTAAAATAGCACGATGCATATTTATTACATATGCTATTTATTAAAAGCATAATCAAAATTTCCATTGCTTTTATAAAGAGATTCCTAAGCAACGATTAATTTTATTTATCTTTTATTTTAGATTAATCTATTTAATACAATATGTTTATAATAATAACCTCAATAAATTAGAACAATATGAAGAAGAAATAATGTTTTCTATGGAAGTATTGATTAATGTGATCATTTGAGGGTGTTGCATTAGTTGATTTATATATAATTTAAGAAACATTTAAAAAAAAATAGTGTCAATTTGTTCGCAAAGCTTTAATGTGCAATATGTATAAGTTTCAAAGATCTATTGTCATTATTGTGGAAGATTAATCGTTGTTCGTTCTTATGGCCAAATAACATGTGAATTTCCGACCTTAAGTTTCAACATAGCATATCTCAAAAAATGCGAAATTGAGTTATGTAAACTGTTGGATTTATGTTTCCTTGCTATTGTGTTGGTAGTAATAGTTCATCGTTCTGATGCTTAAAAGCGTCACAATCGAGGTTCTTATCATCTGCACATATCTCAAAACAGTTTTTTTCGCTCTCCTGTAAAGTAAGGAAAAATGAGATATGCGAAAATAACCTTTAAATAAAAAGACTGTGACATAGTTAAAATGACACAAGACATGACTGACTTTATATCAACTAACCAGACATTCAATTCAAATACTATAACTGAGTTTCTTAATATACTTTCCGAATCGATCAAGAAACACACCCCTACATACTCCAGATAACCCTACAAATATCCTCTCCCTAAATTCATTTTACAACTAATTAAATACAAACGTCAATTATACAGAGAGATACGACGGACAGACGATATTAAAACAAAAATTTAACAAACTTAATAAGGACATACACAGTCTGATTAAAGAATACAAAACAGATTTGTGGATAACAGCATGCGATAACATCAACGCTATGCAGGGCAAAACATACTGGGAAGAAATAAAGAAACTGTCGAAATATCGCAAGACAGACTATATAAATAAAATTAAAGAACCAACTACACAGACAATAGTAACAGAAAACAAACAAATTTCAGACATTTTTGCCGAATATTTTAAACAAACGTACACTATGACAGATAACGACACATACGACACTGACTTTTTAAATTCAGTAAATTCCTAGTATGAATCCTTTAAGAACAACTCCCTACCTCGCACTCCTAATGATGACATAAATGAGGAAGAATACTATGAAATATTACATAGAGGCAAAAACACCGCCCCTGGTCACGATAACGTCCCTAGATGCATCCTTAAGTCCTTACTGGATAATATACGAGGGTAGATTGAAAAGTTTCCGGAATGGGCAAGAGATGGCGCGCTTATAGTGAAATTATTATGATGGTTGTCAAGGCTAACCTATTTTAGGTAAGCTGTCAAATTTTCAGAAACGTGCGCCGTTCCGTTTTTGTTTACTAGGATATCTTGTGAAGCAGGCACCTTTGGAAAAATGGATAAAAACGAATTTCGTGCAGTCATCAAACATTTCTGGATGGATGGGAAAAAGGCGACGGAGATACGAGATATTTTGCAGGAAGTTCATGGCACATCCACACCTTCATTTTCGACTATTAGTTTCTAGGTGAGCGAGTTCAAACGTGGCCGTACGAGCACCAAGGATGAACCACGCAGTGGACGTCCAAAAACGGCCACAAATGAAGAAATGGTCGACAAAGTCCATGATCTCGTGTTAGCCGATCGACGAGTGAAGTTGCGCGAAATAGCAGAGACCACGGGCATCTCATATGAAAGTGTGCAAAATATCGTGCACGAACATTTGGGCATGAGGAAGCTGTCGGCGCGATGGGTGCCGCGTTTGCCGACTATGGACAACAAGCGAAATCGTGTGACCACTTCGAAAGAGTGTTTGGCCTTGTTAAAGCGTAATCCAACGGATTTTTTTCGCCGATTCGTGACCGTGGACGAAATATGGATCCACCACTACACACCAGAAACCAAGCAGCAGTCGAAACAGTGGATTTCTCCAGGCGAATCTGCTCCTAAGAAGGCAAAGACTGTCCCATCGGCTGGAAAGGTCATTTCCACCGTTTTTTGGGATTCGCAAGGTGTGATACACATCGACTTTTTGCAGAAGGGAAGAACTATCACGGGACAATACTACAGCGATTTATTGGATCAATTCAACGGCATATTGAAGGAGAAACGGCCTCATTTGCAGCGGAAAAAATTTGGAGGGAATGGCAAAGCTATACTGATGAGAGATAAATCTCGAAACGCGTCTATAGATAGCCTGAATAATTTGACCCAAATTGTTACATTTGCAGTAGGTTACTGTATGTAACAGCAAACACTTGTTGTATAATTCAATGTCCGTCGGGGTATTAGCCCGGGTAGTAGTTGTTTCAATGAGTGTTTGATATAGTCTTTGTAAGACTAACTTGTTGTAGATTGCGAAAAGAATCGAACTTTTAATGTTTGAAGTATTCTGCAACCAAGAATGGGCAATTTCATTTAAACCAATATAATCCCAATTGAAGAGCGTATCCGAAAATTATTACATAAATTTGCCTCTAATCCCGACTCCTTGGACATTATTAACCTCCTATGGATTCATCGTAACCCAAATAAAATTCCTAAAGTTAAACACCCATCATACACAATTCATGAATTCATATCATCTGTACACGTTGACAATGACAGTAGCAATGACGACTTACCACGACAATGACATAAGAAAGACTGAAATAATTAAAATATTATAATTCCGATATCGATAAAGTCAGGCTGAAAGACCCCAGAGTCGATAGCCAATTCGCAGAACTAAATATTTGTTTCTTGTATATACTTATATATTGCTGTACTGTGTATTCTGTGAATAAAGATATTATATATATATATATATATATATATATATATATATATATATATATATGTATATATACCAAATAAGAAATAACAGCGCATTAGGTCATATATGTAGAAGTGACTTCGCTAACCATAAGCCGGTATTGACGTCAGTATTTATAAATGCTACTGCATTGATAAGGGCATTGATCTCATTTTGCTTCTACAGTTAGTGTCGGTTTTTAGTTTAAACCTTCGACTAGCATCGGAGCGGCGAGAAACCTGAACCAATGCGATAATAATATTCAGAACGCCGAATTAAATTAAATAAATTAGAATTAACGACCTGCCTATAAGTACCAAATAAGAAATAACAGCGCATTAGGTCATGATGTAAAAGTTATTTTTTATCAAGTGAGTGTGCAAGGAGGACAGAAGACGACGACGATCGTTTCGATCTTTTTATGAGCTCCTCAGGCCGCCACATCCATCATCCCATACACACTCACTTGATATGTAACTTTTACATCATGACCTAATGCGCTGTTATTTCTTATTTGGTACTTATAGGCAGGTCGTTAATTCTAATTTATTTAATTTAATTCGGCGTTCTGAAAATTATCATCGCATTGGTTCGGGTTTCTCACCGCTCCGATGCTAGTCGAAGGTTTAAACTAAAAACCGACACTAACTGTAGAAGCAAAATGAGATCAATGCCCTTATCAATGCAGTAGCATTTATAAATACTGACGTCAATACCGGCTTATGGTTAGCGAAGTCAGTATATATACAATTTCTACATATCATGTGAGTGTGTATGGGAAGATGGATGTGGCGGCCTGAGGAGCTCATAAAAAGAGCGAAACGATCGTCGTCGTCTTCTGTCCTCCTTGCACACTCACTTGATACAAAATAACTTTTACATCATGACCTAATGCGCTGTTATTTCTTATTTGGTACTTATAGGCAGGTCGTTAATTCTAATTTATATATATAAAGGGTGTCCCAACAAGAGCGCCGGATTTAAATTTGCCGCCATTTTGTTAATACGAGTTTTACGGTGATTCTTTTTTGACAGTTGTCAAGTACAGACCACGCGATTTAAGAATGTGGAGAAGTATTCAAACGAACAACGTTTAATTATCGTAAAAACACATTACAAAAATAGTGAAAGTTTTGCGAAAACAATTCGCATATTACGTCAAGTTTTCGGTCGCCATTATGCGCCAAATGAATCGACAGTGAGGCGTTTAATTACAAAATTTGAGACCAAATTTACGCTGATGGATCAGAAGACCATTGTTCGTCGTCGTCCTTGTCGGTCACTCGAAAATATAGACACAGTTAGGGAATCTGTGGCCGAGAATCCAGGAACTTCCATTCGGCATCGTGGTCAAGAATTAAACATTTCCAAAACCACTATGCAACGAATTTTGGTAAAAGATCTGCATTTGCACGCGTACAAGATTCAATTGGTGCAAGAAATCAAGCCAAGGGACCATGAGCAGCGCCGTGGATTTGCTGATTGGGTGTTGGAACATCATCAAATTAATCCGGATTTTCCGAAGAAAATCATTTTTTCAGATGAGGCACATTTTCAACTCGACGGATACGGAAATAAACAAAACTGTCGGATTTGGGGTGCTGAAAATCCTTGTGTTGTACTCGAACAGCCAATGCATCCACCGCGAGTAACGGTTTGGTTCGCATTTTGGGCTGGCGGAGTGATTGGGCCGTATTTCTTTGAAAATGCAGCTGGAAATGCGCTAACTGTTACTGGTGTGCGGTATCGGGAAATGTTAACGGAGTTTTTGTGGCCCGAATTGGATGTAATTGATGTGGATAACATGTTTTTCGAACAAGACGGTGCGACCTGCCACACAGCACGTGAAACAATGGTGTTACTGCAGACCAAATTTCCAGGCCGTGCCATTTCTCGATTTGGCAATCAACATTGGCCACCAAGATCGTGCGATCTAACGCCGATGGACTTTTTTCTTTGGGGCTATGTGAAGCAAAAGGTGTATGCAAATAAGCCTGAATCAGTTCAGCATCTTAAAGAGGAAATCCGGCGCGTTATTGGTGAAATACAGTCACATTTATGCGAAAACGTTATTCTAAATTTCAACAAAAGAATAACCCTGTGCCAGAGGTTTCGTGGTGGCCATTTGCCTGATGTTGTATTTCATGTTTAATCGGAACTATTTTTCTTTATGTTGAAACAAAAATGTTTGCTTAATTCAAAAAATAAATATGTTTTTCTTTATAATTAAATCCGGCGCTCTTGTTGGGACACCCTTTATATATATATATATATATATATATATATATATATATATATATATATATATATATGAGATATGCGATGTTGAAACATAAAAACGATAAAATGTAATTTGAAAATTGTATTCTAGAATTACCTGCTTCTCTCGTTAATTTCGAGAAAATGATGTTTTGTGTTGAAATGTAATCGAGACAAAACCGTTTTCATTTTCCCTACATTAATGAGAGAAGCAGGTAATTCTAAAACACCATTTTTTTACACATCTACCTAAATAAACAATTCTACATTTCGTAATTAAAATTGTCGATCAATACATTTGTCGTAACAAAGTTATGAAATTACACTAGTATGAAATTAATAACAACATGAGCACATTAATAGAAGGTTTAAACAGAACCCTCCAATGGAACGGGTATATGGGGATATTACCAGTGTACAATCCAAAAAACAAGATCTTCTCAAATAGCAAACTGCACACAATATTCAGCGTGTTTTTTATTATCATTATATTAGTAGTATCAATAAAATCACTACAATCATTGGACGATATATTTATTTCAAATTCAATTAACATTGCGCTCGCTTACATCGAAAAAGTTATCCTGTTTTTAATACATTTTAGTTTATGCGTTGGAAGCAGGACAGGTAATTTCGTTAAACTCCAAAAACTAATCGTAAACTTTCATATAATAAACGAGGAGTTGATTAAAGAAAATGTTAAAATGAATAAAAATATAACACTATATTCAATTCTACCGCAAATCTTCATAAGTTCTTTGGTGCTGCTGCATTACATCCTGTGGTGTATAGTGAGTACTTGGGATCAAATCATATACATGTTTTACCAAGAATTCTCCAATTATTTGGTTTTGTCTATTGTTTTGTTGGAGACGCAGATGTTGCTGCTGTTGAAAATTTCGTTGGGAGCGTGCAATAAGGTTCTCAGCAAGAATTTCTTGGAGGTCCATCAAGTCGAGAGAATGTCGGGTGTTTTTGGATTGGTGCATGATCAAATTGATTTGTTCAATGAGGTATTTGGTTGGCATCTGCTGTTAACTGTAATTCATGTCGTTATAGCGTTGTTGTCTTCTATTAATTTTTTTATTGAAAATACAATTAAAAGGCCTGAAATGAATTTGATGTTCCATTTTAATATTTATATTTGGGGTTTTTATATTCTGGTGAGTCTAGTTTAATTCTTTCATTAACGAGCGTCATATTTACAGAATATACCGCTTAAATCTTATCTTACGTTCATAAATATTACAAATGGTTATTTCGTATAACCAAATCGAAATTCAAGCGCCTGAATTTTTTCTTATAGTTATACTACAGGCTACAGGAATTTTTAATATCGGTGGAATCATAAGTCCAGACCTGACACCACGTGACTTTTTTTGCTGCGCAAAAGATGAGGTGTACCAGACAGAACGCGTACTTTGAATTTTAAACTATGCATCAACATTTTAATATAACACTGTATCTATGATATACTTTTAATTTAATTAAGTAACCGCAGTTTACCTAGTAACCGCATCATACCACACTGTCATCTTGACAAGTATGATTGACATTACGTACACATGCACGTAATAGCTTTGACAAGTACATTACGTGCTGACAGCTGAACAGCTGGTTGCTTACCGTACAACCAAATGACATTTCTTTGATGTATAGGGAGTTTTTCTTTAAAGTATACGTATTCCAAATTCAGCTTGTTTTCTTTAAATCCTTAGTTATTCGTTGTTTTTTTAAGAGTTCAATTTAGAGCTCTAAAGGAGTGTTTTCCACTGCCAGACTAAGCATGAAGTAAAATTTCGAGTTTAGAAAAGCCCCGTGAAAATTTATCGAGGGTTGTCCGACATGCGTTGTTTTTTAAAAGAGTTCAATTTGAAGCTTTAAACGAGTGTTCCATTCCCAGACTAAGCATGAAGTAAAATTTCGAGTTTAGAAAAGCCCTGTGAAAATTTGTCAAGGGTCGCGCAGCGACCCGAGACAAATTTTCTGGGCTTTTCTAAACTCGAAATTTTACTTCATGCGCCACGCGTATAAAACACTGATTTTACAGGTTTTATACGCGTGGCGTGGTAATGTATTCATCATAGCACTTTCTTCGTCATTTAATCAATTGATCCATGACATAGTTAACTTATTTTATTGTCGACTGGTTAAAGATAATTTCAGATTAAATCAACATCTTATAGGCGTGGCGCATGTAGTTAAATTTCGAGTTTAGAAAAGCCCAGAAAATTTGTCTCGGGTCGCTGCGCGACCCTCGACAAATTTTCACAGGGCTTTTCTAAACTCGAAATTTTACTTCATGCTTAGTCTGGGAATGGAACACTCGTTTAAAGCTTCAAATTGAACTCTTTTAAACAACAACGCATGTCCGAAAATGTTTTAGGTAAACATGTGCATAGGCTGTAAATTTTCCGACATGCGCTGTTTTTTAAAAGAGTTAAATTTGAAGCTTTAAACGAGTGTTTTCCACTCCCAGACTAAGCATGAAGTAAAATTTCGAGTTTAGAAAAGCCCCGTGAAAATTTGTCGAGGGTCGCGTAGCGACCCGAGACAAATTTTCTGGGCTTTTCTAAACTAGAAATTTTACTTCATGCGCCACGCGTATAAAACACTAAAATACTGGCATTTATGTATATTTGAACCTCACTTGAAATCAGTGTTTTATACGCGTGGCGCACGAAGTAAAACTTCGATAAATATATATTTTATGTTGCCAGAATTTAACTGTTTGTCTACAATTATAAATACAGGGAATTTTTCTTGTAGGTAAACATGTGCATAAGCTGTTCATTTTCCGAGATGCGTTGTTTTTTTAAGAGAGTTAAATTTGAAGCTTTAAACGAGTGTTTTCCACTCCCAGACTAAGCATGAAGTGAAATTTCGAGTTTAGAAAAGCCCCGTGAAAATTTGTCTCAGGTCGCGCAGTGACCTGAGACAAATTTTCTGGGCTTTTCTAAACTCGAAATTTCACTTCGTGCGCCACGCGTATAAAACACTGATTTCAAGTGAGGTTCAAATATACATAAATGCCAGTATTTTAGTGTTTTATATGCGTGGCGCATGAAGTAAAATTTCGAGTTTAGAAAAGCCCAGAAAATTTGTCGAGGGTCGCTGCGCGACCCTCGACAAATTTTCACGGGGCTTTTCTAAACTCGAAATTTTACTTCATGCTTAGTCTGGGAGTGGAAAACACTCGTTTAAAGCTTCAAATTGAACTCATTTAAAAAACAACGCATCTCGGAAAATTAACAGCTTATGCACATGTTTACCTAAAAGAAAAATTCCCTGTATTTATAATTGTAAACAAACAGTTAAATTCTGGTAACATAAAATATATATTAATGTTATTTGCAGCTACATAAGTGATTTAAATGATTATTATTAAAAATCAAATACCGTACATGAATGTCGCGTGCTGCACTCCTTAATTTGGTGAATTGCAATGGAGCACACAAAAGGAATAGATGCGAACACGAGAGGAGGTCTACCCTCTTAGCTGGGTAGGCGACACTTTAAGCTGAGTAGGCTTAGCCGTACACATATGAGAAAGTACAATAACCCAATTCGAACTCTAGACGCTAAGCTGACTAAGTGCCTCGTTAATCAAATCGGCGAGTGTCGCACATTCAATTTGGTAAATAGATGAAAAAGGAATTTTTCCGATTTATCACTTGAATCAACGTATAACCGGCATCACATGAATCAACATATAACCGGCATTCTACATTCCTACTCAAAACATTAATCCAGGAAAAGAATATATTGGAAAATATTTTAATAATATCTTTCTTTGTTGTGTATCAACAAGATAATCAATAAACAGTTCGCGGCAGAAAAATTACATTCGCAATGTAATTCGTGTCGCGACAAATGCCTTACCCGAATTCTACATATCAAACCCAATTTCTTTTCACATGTTTTTGGAAATTACAGTATAATTTGAAGATATTACTAAAATACCACGATGCATATTTATTACATATGCTATTTATTAAAAGCATAATCAAAATTTCCATTGCTCTTATGGAGATTCCTAGGCAACGATTGATTTTATTTATCTTTTATTTTAGATTATTCTATTTAATACAATATGTTTATAATAATTACCTCAATAAATTAGAACAATATGAAGAAGAAATAATGTTTTCTATGGAAGTATTGATTAATGTGATCATTTGAGGGTGTTGCATTAGTTGATTTATATATAATTTTAAAAAAAAATAGTGTCAATTTGTTCGCAAAGCTTTAATGTGCAATATGTATAAGTTTCAAAGATCTATTGTCATTATTGTGGAAGATTAATCGTTGTTCGTTCTTATGGCCAAATAACATGTGAATTTCTGACCTCAAGTTTCAACACAGCATATCTCAAAAAATGCGAAATTGAGTTATGTAAACTGTTGGATTTATATTTCCTTGCCATTGTGTTGGTAGCAATAGTTCATCGTTCTGATGCTTAAATGCGTCACAATCGAGGTTCTTATCTGCACATATCTCAAAACAGTTTTATCGCTCTCCTGTAAAGTAAGGAAAAATGAGATATGCGATGTTGAAACTTAAAAACGATAAAATGTAATTTGAAAATGGTGTTCTAGAATTACCTGCTTCTTTTGTTAATTTAGAGAAAATGAGAGAAGCAGGTAATTCTAAAAGTTATTTGTTTAATTAATACAAAAATTGGTAGTTTTCGGGACGAGCAAGAAATTGCCGGCCGACGCGTCAGCGGAGGCCGGCGATCTTTTTTTTTTTTTTTGGCTTTTTACTGGCCTTAGTTTCACGACTATTAGCCAACATCATTCAATTTTTAACTTATCAATTTATTAACTAACTTATTTAGTTATTTAACTATATCTATATTTGGACACTTTTTATATAAGGTTGATAGAATAAAACACTTGGTTTTTGTTTCACAAATTCAATATTTTATTTCCACGACTAGTTTCGGTCAGACGACCATTATCAATGTGGTTTACAAGGATTACTAGTAGTAATCCTTGTAAACCACATTGATAATGGTCGTCTGACCGAAACTAGTCGTGGAAATAAAATATTGATTTTGTGAAACAAAAACCAAGTGTTTTATTCTATCAACCTTATATAAAAAGTGTAAAGATGTTTCACCAAGTGTTAGATGAGTCAACAATCAAAAGTTTATATTTGGACGTCACAACACATTCACACACATCCATGGAACCGGAGACGAGTATTTTTCGTTAGAAAAATTACTAGGCCGGCGATTTTGCTTGGCCCGAAAACGAATTTTTTTGTACGAATTGAACATACTATTTTTCTCCAACCTTTGTATTTTTAAAAAATTAAAAACTTTTTTTTACAAAAAAAATATGTATAAGTATAAGAAATTTATTCACTATTAAACAAAGTTTGAGAAACAATTATAAGCATTCACATATTTAATTATTTTGAACTATTAACATGGATTGTTATATTACAATTTGACCAATTCGAACAATTTTGGAACTGAATTGGAGCACCTGAACTTGCAACTTTCAAGTTCATTTGCTCCAATTCAGTTCTGCTTTCAGTTATGTTTGAAACAAAGGAAGTGCTGGCAACAGCTGTGGTGCAAGGTGAATTCAAGTCAAAAATTTTGTTTGCAGTTTCCAATTTGTTCGAAATTGAATCGTCTATATAGCCCTCGGCCACAGTACTGGACTGCCGACCTCCATGTCTTTTTAAGGCAGTTAAATCGGCACCTGCGTTAACCAACAGCGTGGCTGAAGTGCGTCGCAAGCAGTGGCCTGTGTAGGTTTTTAAATCCGGCAAATTTAAAAAGGTACCAACTTATTGCGCAATCGACGCCAATTTATGGACCCCTACAACCTGTCTATGGCATTTACCATTTTGGTATTTAATTAAAAAACGAGTTTCCTTCATATTGGGGGGGGGGGGCAGAAAAGGTGTGATGATCTTCAGGTAGTGTGATTCGTTGATTAATTTTGGATAAAAAATCTAAATAAAATTTTTTTTATTCTTCCTCGTAACATCTCACGAGGTCGTTAAAATATTAGACGTATCTCTGGAAATTAGAGTTATTTTCTATTATTTTGGAAAAAATCAATAGAACTTACAATCAATTACACATTTGTAAAATTTAAATGACATAGGTGCTAAATAAATTGGAAACTTTAACAAATTAATAACTTCTTCAGAAGCATTTTTTTAATAAAAATAGACCTGGCAACTATGTATTTTCATATGTAACCTTATTAAATTTCACTTGACTTTGACATATACTTGTCATAATTTCTGTGGTTTTGAGGAAAAACCAGTTAAGTCTCTGTTTGGGTCAAATCGAGTTAAGTGCTCACTTTAATAGATATTCATCTATATTTTCATTTTCTGACCTCGAAACGTTGTTATCTGACATAGGTTTCGCGTAATTTGAACAAAACCAGTTATGTAGTATTATTTTAAGGAAAACCTAGTTATGTTCCATTTAGATGCACGTTAAATTAAAACAAACATTTTTACGAGTTAACCATGATCAATGCTTTTTTATGAAATATAAATGAAATGAGATAGATATTTACAGATATTTCAGGGTACTTATTAAGAAGTTGACTTGTAAAACTTTAAACGTGAATAACTCGAAATCATGAAAAAGTGACTTAACTGGTTTTTCCTCAAAACCACAGATTTATTTGTGTAAGTTTGTATAAGTTCATCATACTTTTTGAAGATGTACACATTCAACGAGTATGCAGATATGTACATGATATTTGGATTCTGCAATGGTAATGCAACTAGTGCCAAAGATGAGTACCAAAGAAGATATCCAAATCGCCAACAGCCCTGCGTAAATACGTTTAGAAAATTAGACCAAAGGCTACGTACTTTTGGGTCGTTCGTTTATAATAACATAGATGGAGGGAGAGCTAGGGAACGTCGCACTGTTCACCTAGAAGAACAGATACTGAATGCAGTTCAAGAAGATCCCAATATTAGTACGAGACAAATAGCTCAACAGTTAAATGTCCCCAGTAAAACAACAGTCCGTGCAGTATTGAAAGAAAATCGAATGCGTCCATTTCATGCAAGAAAAGTTCAACCACTGTATGAAAATTATAACGAGCGTAGACGTATGTTTTGTGACAGGATTTTAGATCAAATTCGGGAAGAACCAAATTTTTTATTTAAAATTCTTTGGAGTGATGAATGTACATTCACTAGAGATGGGGTATTTAATTGTCATAATTATCACTTTTGGACAGAAGAAAATCCTCGGGCGGTTAGAGAAATGGGACATCAAAGGAAATTTTCAGTTAACGTCTGACTTGGTATTCTAAATTTACGTGTAATTGGGCCTTTTTTTATTCATCAAAGATTAAATGCCTTAAATTATGTAAATATTTTAGAAGAAGTTTTGGAGAATGTTCCACTAAATTTAGTAAACAACATGCTGTACATGCATGATGGTGCACCACCTCATACAGCAAGAATTTCAAGAGAATGGTTGGACAAACATTTTCCAAATAGATGGATTGGGCGCAATGGACCCATACTATGGCCAGCAAGGTCGCCGGATATGAATCCACTTGATTTTTTCGTTTGGGGATTTTTAAAAGAAAAGGTGTATGCAACACCTCCAGTGGACAATGTAGACGTCATGAATAGAATTCGTGTTGCAGTGGAATTAATTACTGAAGAGATGTTGCTCCGAGTAATTGATTCTATCCCACGACGGCTCCAGATCTGCTTAGAAACGGATGGTTATCAATTTGAACATTTACTTTAATCTTTCATTTTTGATGTATACTCCAAATATTATTTTTTGTAGATTTGTTAAATTTATGATTATTATTAAATTAAACACTTGTTTGATCCATTGTTGCCAAATTTACATTTCTTTAAATTGGTGAGGAGTTATAAGCCACAATACAATATTTTTTTAATTAAATTTTTTGCTTGAAATTAATCAATGAACCACTCTACCTGAAGATTATCACACCTTTTCTGGCCACCTTGTAGATGTCACCAGTGACTGTAAATGATTTCGGTTTCTTCGTTTTCGTGTTTGGAATCCCTATTAATAATGCAGACCCTAAATCGTCGATATCTGCTATATTAATTTTCGACATTTCATCGCGCCGGAGTGCTCCTGCTATGCCAAAAATGAGCCCAATCTGAAAATACAAACACACTGAATAAACTAAGATAAAATTAATACATAATTTAACATTCTTACCTTAATCATTATAGTATATTAAAGTATAAGTGGATATTTAGGTCTTTAAAGCACGCACGATTTTGCAAGCACGACGGCGCCAGCCGGAGTGCTTGCAATAGAGTAAGTGCTTTAAAGACCAGATATCCACGCATACTTTACGCAATTTTTTTTTTATTGATGCATTTAAAGACCATAAATTGGCCCGAAATTTTGAAATTTCGAGCATGTTTAAGATGACGGAATCAATGTACCTTTGGTTGTCAAGGTGTGAAATAAACAAATTATCAATTTCTCATCAGTTTGTCATTACCCTTTGAAAATGCAATCAAAGATTGATAGCTTGAGCGCTAAAGCTGAGAATCGGTTGATTCCGCAAAAGTCGGAAGTAGCCTACAAAAAAGAGTACAACCGTTTGATTAAATGGATGGAAGAATGCCAAGTTGCCAGTGTAACAGAACAAGTTATGCTTGCGTACTTACAGGAATTGTCAGAGAAGTACAAGTCGTCCACAATGTGGGCCATACATTCCAAATTACAATGTATGTTACGATTACAACAGGGAGTGGATATCAAATCATTTGGAAAAGTGCAAGCATTTATGAAGGCGATTAGTAAGAATTGTAACGCAAAAAAGTCCTATGCCTTTAGAGAGGAAGATTTAAGAAAGTTTTTTGAAGATGCTTCAGATATAACGTATTTGTTTTTGAAAGTTGTTGCCATTTTTGGAATCTTTGGTTCTTGTCGCAGATGCGAATTGTGCGATATGCGTTTATCCGACATTAAGGAAGAGGGTAATACCTTACTTATTCTCATACGTCCGTCTAAGACAGAAAAGGCTCGGCGTTTTACTGTCGCTGACAGTAATGGTATACCCTACGTTGGGTTTATTAAGAAATATTTGTTGTTGCGTCCTCAAAATGTGAGTACTGACCGTGTTTTCTTACGCTTTGATAAGGGAAAGTGTACTAAACAAGTAGTGGGTATTAATACTTTTGGTTTATGCCCATTTCAAATTGCACTTTTCCTTAACTTAGACGAACCAAAGAAGTACACAGGACATGCGTTCCGGCGTACTTCTGCAACTATTATGGCCAACGGTGGGATGACTATAGATCAAATACAGCGGCAAGTTGGTTGGAAATCGGCATCGGTGGCTACTGGATATGTCGAAGAGTCCATCAACAATAAAAACAGTGTTTCCAATATTATATCAAATGCTATTAGCGGAAATACGAATGCATGCACATCTGGAAGTAAATCAGTTACCAATGTTCATGTGAGCAATGTTGATTCCGAGTTAAAGCACGGAAATATTAATTTTTCAAATAATACAGATTGTATATTCAATATTTATTATAAATAAAATGAACGAGTTATTAAAGTTTAATAGATAGTGACATTTATGTTTGACTTTAAGTTTGAATTGACGTTGTTGTCCTTAGCAACTTTAAAACACGCGCGTGTTTTAATATTGAATTTAAACACGCTGCAAAGTATTTGAAATAAGACATATGATGCATCAATAAAAAAAAATATTTATTATCGGGCGCTTCAGAAAGACATTTATTAATCTCTTCTTTCGTCAACGTTTTTAATTTTTTGGGTTGATATCCATCTGTCTTCCTGGTATAAGTTTGGGATACTTTTTTATATTAATACCATTTTTCACATTATTAGTTGCCTTTAACATGGAATAGTGTCCCCATAGAGTGGATGGTTTCATTTTGGTAGATAAATCGTAAAGATATGCAATCAACACATTTTCCGAAAAAGACGACACATTTTGAAGTTCTCTCCATTCCATAAATCGCCTATAGGAACTCTCGTACACCTCTCTTGATTTGGTAGGAAGCAGTTCTAATGTGGCACTATTTGCTGATTCTATAATATTTGGTGGTGTAGAAGGCAATTCACTATCAACATACGTGACTTGTGCTATTTTACTTATAAATGTCATAAATTGTCATTATTTGTCATTTATTAAGGGCAAAGTACTAGATGAAATCATGTGCCCATAATATAGCTTCATTCTTATTGGACCACAATGAACAGCTTATATTCACCAGCCTATCAGTTGTCTTGGCGTTTTTTTTACTAGGACATTTTACGTATATATTTGTACTCAATCCATAAATGCGCCATTTTTTGTTATAAATAACTTGATAATTTAGTGTCATATTCGTGAGTTTGGAGAAAAACACAATTTTTTACACATCTACCTGAATAAACAATTTTACATTTCGTAATTATAATCGTCGATCAATACATTTGTCGTAACAAAGTTATGAAATTACACTAGTATGAAATTAATAACAACATGAGCACATTAATAGAAGGTTTAAACAGAACCCTCCAATGGAACGGGTATATGGGGATATTACCAATGTATAATCCAAAAAACAAGATCTTCTCAAATAGCAAACTGCTCACAATATTCAGCGTGCTTTTTATTATCATCGTATTAGTATTATCAATAAAATCACTACAATCAATGGAAAATATGTTTATTTTGAATTCAATCAACATTGCTCTCGCTTACATCGAAATAGTTATTATGTTTTTAACACATTTTAGTTTATGCGTTGGAAGCAGGACAGGTAATTTCGTCAAACTGCAAAAACTAATCGTAAACTTTCATATAATAAACGAAGAGTTGATTAAAGAAAATGTTAAAATGAATAAAAATATAACACTATATTCAATCCTACCGCAAATCTTCTTAACTTCTTTGGTGCTGCTGCATTACATCCTCTGGTGTATAGTGAGTACTTGGGATCAAATCATATACATGTTTTACCAAGAATTCTCCATTTATTTGGTTCTGTCCATTGTTCTGTTGGAGACGCAGATGTTGCTGCTTTTGAAAATTTCGTTGGGAGCCTGCAATAAGGTTCTCAGTAAGAATTTCTTGGAGGTCCATCAAGTTGAGAGAATGTCGGGTGTTTTTGGTGTGGTGCATGATCAAATTGATTTGTTCAATGAGGTATTTGGTTGGCATCTGTTGTTAACTGTAATCCATGTCGTTATAGCGTTGTTGTCTTCTATTAATTATTTTATTGAAAATACAATTAAGAAGCCTGAAATGAATTGGGTGTTTCATTGTAATATATATATTTGGAGTTTTTATATTTTGGTAAGTTTAGTTAAGGTAAATTATAAGGTCTTACATTCTTCATACCTGCTAATGACATAATCCCCTTTTTTACCTATAAATGACGACCATAATTTTCACTCATTCCATTTCTGTGTACCTGTTCATTCCACACACAACAATGTTTCCAAGTAAGTTTATTTTAATTGTATTCCTTATTTTTTAAAACGTCATAAGCAAAGCTATACTGAAGAGAGATAAATCTCGAAACGCGTCTATAGATGACCTAAGACATTAGTTTTAATTCAAGTCCTTTCAATTCTAATTTGTTGCTATCTCTCCTTTCATTTTAAATTTGTATTTTTAGTTGGTTTGAAGAGAATTTGACCTAAACGTTACATATACTTTAATAGAGCGTTGTAACAAATCAAATTAAATAAGATTTTAAATATTTCATTGTATAATTCAATATCCGGAGGTGTACTTGCACGGGAAGTAGTTGTTTCACTGGATATTTATCGTCTTGAGTTGTCTTATTAATTAAGACATTGTTTGCATTTTCACGAATAGTTTTTTCGTTATTTTATATATTAAGTTTAGTTTAATTATTTCGTTCACAAGCGTCACAGTTACAAAATATACCGCTTACATTTAATCTAACGTTCATAAATATTACAAATGCTTATTTCGTATAACCAAATCGAAATTCAAGCGCCTGCATTTTTTCTTATATTTATACTACAGGGTGTCTGGAAAGGACCTAGATGTTATAAAATAGCTGTAGAATTTTTAATATCCGTGGAATCATAAGTCCAGACCTGACACCACGTGACTTTTTTTTGCTGCGCAAAAGATGAGGTGTACCAGACGAAACGCGTACTTTGAATTCAAACTATGCATCAACATTTTAATATAACACTGTATCTATGATATACTTTTAAACAAATTAGTGCTGTTAATATAGAATTTACCTAGTAACCGCATTATACCACACTGTCATCTTGGCAAGTATGATTGACATTACGTACACATGCGCGTAATAGCGTTGACAAGTACATTACGTGCTGACAGCTGAACAGCTGATTGCTTACCGTACAACCAAATGACATTTCTTTGATGTACAGGAAGTTTTTCTTTAAAGTATACGTATTCCAAATTCAGCTTGTTTTTTTAAAATCTTTAGTTATTCGTTGTTTTTTTTTAAGAGTTCAATTAAGAGCTCTAAACGAGTGTTTCCACTCCCAGACTAAGCATGAAGTAAAATTTCGAGTTTAGAAAAGCCCCGTGAAAATTTGTCGAGGGTCGCGCAGCGACCCGAGACAAATTTTCTGGGCTTTTCTAAACTCAAAATTTTACTTCATGCGCCACGCGCATAAAACACAAATATTGTGAAATTTATGTATATTTGAACCTCACTTAAAGTCAGTGTTTTATACGCGTAACGCATGAAGTAAAATTTCGAGTTTAGAAAAGCCCAGAAATTTGTCTCGGGTCGCTGCGCGACCCTCGACAAATGTTCACGGGGCTTTTCTAAACTCGAAATTTTACTTCATTCTCAGTCTGGGAGTGGAAAACACTCGTTTAAAGCTTCAAAAAAAAACTCTTTAAAAAAAACAACAAATATTTAAATATTTTAAGAAAATGCGCTGAATTTGGAAACCGTATATTTTGAAGAAGTAGTTTGAAGCTTTAAACGAGTGTTTTCCACTCCCAGACTAAGCATGAAGTAAAATTTCGAGTTTAGAAAAGCCCCGTGAAAATTTGTCGAGGGTCGCGCAGCGACCCGAGACAAATTTTCTGGGCTTTTCTAAACTCGAAATTTTACTTCATGCGCCACGCGTATAAAACACAGATTTTAAGTAAAGTTCGAATATACATAAATTTCACAATGTTTTAGTGTTTTATACGCGTGGCGCATGAAGTAAAATTTCGAGTTTAGAAATGCCCAGAAAATTTGTCTCGGGTCGCTGTGCGACCCTCGACAAATTTTCACAGGGCTTTTCTAAACTCGAAATTTTACTTCATGCTTAGTCTGGGAGTGGAAAGCACTCGTTTAAAGCTTCAAACTGAACTCTTTTAAAAAAAAAATAATGTCGGAAAATGTACAGCAATTTTCTGGGCCTTTCTAAACTCGAAATTTTACTTCATGCGCCACGCGTATAAAACACAGATTTTAAGTAAAGTTCGAATATACTTAAATTTCACAATGATTTAGTGTTTTATATGCGTGGCGCATGAATTAAAATTTCGAGTTTAGAAAAGCCCAGAAAATTTGTCTCGGGTCGCTGCGCGACCCTCGACAAATTTTCACGGGGCTTTTCTAAACTCGAAATTTTACTTCATGCTTAGTCTGGGAGTGGAAAGCACTCGTTTAAAGCTTTAAACTGAAGCTGAAATTTTCTGGGCTTTTCTAAACTCGAAATTTTACTTCATGCGCCACGCGTATAAAACACTGATTTCAAGTGAAGTTTAAATATACATAAATTTTACAATGTTTTAGTGTTTTATACGCGTGGCGCATGAAGTAAAATTTCGAGTTTAGAAGAGCCCAGAAAATTGCTGTACATTTTCCGACATTCTTTGTTTTTTAAAAGAGTTCAGTTTGAGGCTTTAAACGAGTGCTTTCCACTCCCAGACTAAGCATGAAATAAAATTTCGAGTTTAGAAAAGCCCCGTGAAAATTTGTCGAGGGTCGCGCAGCGACCCGAGACAAATTTTCTGGGCTTTTCTAAACTCGAAATTTTACTTCATGCGCCACGCGTATAAAACACTAAAACATTGTGAAATTTATGTATATTCGAACTTTACTTAAAATCTGTGTTTTATACGCGTGGCGCATGAAGTAAAATTTCGAGTTTAGAAAAGCCCAGAAAATTTGTCTCGGGTCGCTGCGCGACCCTCGACAAATTTTCACGGGGCTTTTCTAAACTCGAAATTTTACTTCATGCTTAGTCTGGGAGTGGAAAACACTCGTTTAAAGCTTCAAATTACTTCTTTAAAATATAAACGAGTGTTTTCCACTCCCAGACTGAGCATGAAGTAAAATTTCGAGTTTAGAAAATTTTCACGGGGCTTTTCTAAACTCGAAATTTTACTTCATACTTAGTCTGGGAGTGGAAAACACTCGCTTAATGCTTCAGATTGAACTCTTTTAAAAAGCAACGAATGTCGGAAAATGTACAGCTTTATCCCCTGTATATTATTCAAGTAGTAATTTAGTTTCCACCATTGTCATGGTACTATTAAAAATTATTGCAATAAATAAGTTGTTCTTTAATGCTCATTGTTTATTTTGTTAGGGCGTAGGTAAAGTATCGTACGTTTCTCGAGTGGTATGGCAATTACATACTCGCGGAATACTGCACTCGCCGCTGCGCGGCTCGTGCCGCTCATAGGTAATATGCTGCATACCACTCTCGTTACGTAATATACTATTAATCGCCTTTTTCAATACCTAGTTACGTCTTAGCCACCCTGTTTATACCTATTTATTTAAGAATGAAACCTGGTATTACTTAATTCTTTATATTTATTTCAATTTGAATAAACATTTACATTTGTGTTTAGTTACAGGCTATTCTAGTGGCGACAATGTCCGAATTAGTAATGGATGAAAACGACAGAACGATAGCAATAGCTTACAAAGCGATGCGCAGATTTTCCAAAATCGACAGAATTAGGGATAAATTGTACATTTTAGCCCACAATGCAACGACTAGATCTCCTGTAATCACAGCTGCTGGCTTCTTTGACGTAGATTTCGCAACGATATTCAATTTTGTTAATCTCATCACGACTTATATTATAGTTATTATTCAATTTACAGAGAAAAAATAAAAATAATATTATCGATTCATTAAAATACAGGGTGTTCCAGACCACCCGTACACACCTTTTAAAATTTCGCGGATGAATATTTTTCAAAAACTGAATGGGAGGTATTACTAATGCTCATGTGCTCTATCTAATGACGTATCACTCGACCCCCCCCCCCTGCCCCCCTGAAGGGGGGGCAACTTTAAATTTTCAAATGGCAACCCCTATTTTTTATTATTCTCTATAAAAAATTATTAAGAGTTTATTCGGAACATTTTTTTGTACGACCAACAGGTGGCGCTACAATCGCAAAAAACTACTTTTTTATACATTTTTTTGATATTTTAGGACCGTACGTGGATGAATATTATTCGAAAACTCAGTGCGGGGTATTACTAATGTTCATGTGCTCTATCTAATGACGTATTACTCGACCCCCCCTGCCCCCCCCTGAAAGGGGACAGGGGGTAACTTTAACTTTTTAAAATTCTTTAAAACATGTATTAAAAAGTAGTTTTTTGCTATTGTAGCGCCACCTGTCGGTCGTACAGAAAAATGTTCTAAATAAATTGTTCATATTTTTTAATTGAAAATTCAAATCTGCAATTAAAAATTGGGGTTTCCATTCAAAAACTTAAAGTTGCCCCCGCCCTCTTTCAGGGGAGGCAGGGGGGGTTGAGTGATACTTCATTAGATAGAGCACATGAACATTAGTAATACCCCGCACTGAGTATTCGAATAATATTCATCCACGTACGGTCCTAAAATATCCAAAAAATGTATCAAAAAAGAGTTTTTTGCGATTGTAGCGCCACCTGTTGGTCGTACAAAAAATATTCCGAATAAATTTTTAATATTTTTTTATAGAGAATTCGAATCTGCAATAAAAAAATAGGGGTTGCCATTTGAAAATTTAAAGTTACCCCCCATCCCCTTTCAAGGGGGGGGGGCAGGGGTGGTCGAGTAATACGTCATTAGATATAGCACATGAACATTAGTAGTACCCCGCATTGAGTTTTCGAATAATATTCATTCACGTACGGTCCTAAAATATCAAAAAAATGTATTAAAAAGTAGTTTTTTGCGATTGTAGCGCCACCTGTTGGTCGTACAAAAAAATGTTCCGAATAAACTCTTAATATTTTTTTATAGAGAATTCGAATCTGCAATAAAAAATAGGGGTTGCCATTTGAAAATTTAAAGTTGCCCCCCGCCCCCCCCCCCCTTCAGGGGGAAGGGGGGGGGGATCGAGTGATACGTCATTAGATAGAGCACATGAACATTAGTAATACCCCACATTCAGTTTTTGAAAAATATTCATCCGCGAAATTTTAAAAGGGGTGTACGGGTGGTCTGGAACACCCTGTATAATGAAAACCTACATTTTTGAGTAAATTGAACTGACTGTGCCATTTATCATACTTTAAAAGTAACTATAAGTTGTGTTACCTTAGATTTCCCGACTTTTGGCCTAATGTAATGTTGTAATGCCTGTTTATGTTATTGTTTTGATTTTTTTGCATTCAAATAGAGCTATTCTAACTTGGCCGGTTCATGGGATAGGACCCGATCAAAACATCCACACAGTTTTTTGCCACCCCGGGAGCGGGTCAGGACAGCCTCAATACATCCACACAGTTTTTGCCACCCCCGCTCTCACTTCAAAACAAACACTCAAAACATAATTTAAATAGCAGAAAAAAAAACTAGAAAAAAGATTTAATGATTTCTTAAATGGCCGAAACTAAAAATTGAAACAGATGCCACCATATGAAGTTCATTTCGCGTCATCTGTTTCAATTTTTTGTTTTGTTAACTGTATATTTTTGAGTTTACGTGAAGTGATTATTACACTAAAAGAGACTGTTATTCTTTACTTCACTTTTTTTTGTTTTGTTGTTTTGTTTTTTTGCTTAATGCCAGATGTCGCTATCCTCATAGTAATAATAATAATAATAATAATAATGTTTATTGCCCAACAGGAAACAAATTCCCAATTACAAGACAATTTAGTATTAACAAAAAAAGTTTTAAAACTGTAGACTAAAAATAATAACATTTTACTTCGTAATTAAAATAATTCTAATAGGAATGTCAATGGTTGAAAAAATACGTCACAAGTTGGTGGAAGTTGATTAAACAAATTGCAGATCACATTAATAGGCGATATTAATCTAAAATTAGTTCTATTATACTTCATATTGAATGTGGTTTTGTATCTACTATAAAAGTTGGAATATGCAAGCCAACTAGCTGTATTAGAGTTTTTTAAGCAACCATGTCAATTGGAATACAAAATTATACCCAAATTATATTGTAAAACGTTCAATGTTTTTCCAGAAAGGGCAATTTTTATTTTATTTTACCGAAATTCATACCTCGTACATTCTCGGTAAATGTACGAGGTATGAATTTCGGTAAAATAAAATAAAAATTGCCCTTTCTGGAAAAACATAATGAATAAAAGTAAGAGAATTATCTATCAATGCTTGCAAAGATTTTATTGTATTGGAAAATTTGTTTCAAAATAAGCTCATCATAAGATAGTAAGCAATCTTCAACCATTTGTTCATAGAGTAGGCTACTAGTGAAGGCATCAAAAACATCTCTTACAACATTTAAAATATTACTGTATAACAAAATATCACATTTCAAATTGAATCGTAATTATAATATCACTAAAATTAAATTAGAACTGAACAACAGAAACGAAAAAATGTATTATGCACTTCTAAGTTGAGGGACTTTACCCAGACAAAAGCTGTGATCATTCACTATTGCTAGACAAATTTAATCTCGAATCTCTTGAATGCCGACGTCACAGACTAGGCATCACGTTCTTTGATAGGGAGTGGTGCCATCAAAGCCAGACACCAGAAATTTCATAAATTTAAATCGAAAATTATAATTTACATGATGCCCCTGGGGACCTCGCCCCCCTGCGGTTCTGTTTTAAATCAAAAATTTTAGTAGATTTTTTTTTTCAAATTCAGCTTCTTCTAGTCACTACTGAACATCCCAGATTAAGTAAGTGATTAACAAATTCGTTAAAGTGAACAGAAGCGTTAAATTTATGTCGAAAAATCCCGCCGCGCTGAAACGTGGGAACTTATTTATTGCCAACTCGACGAATATCAGCATCAATTTTCTACTTGATGCATTTTTACACTTATAAATGTTATTGTAAATCAGCGATATCGTTCGTTTTCCCTCTCTTTGGATGTTTTCACAAATCGCAGTCTGTACAATGCCAAATGCCTGAAATTACAATATGAATTATGTTTTACATTAAACCAACTTTCATTTAAAGTTAAATTAATTTTACTTACAATATAATGCACGTTATAAATAAACCAAATTGTCCTAAACTCATAAAATTCTCTGAACAAATCACCAATCGCGAACACCGCGCACGTGAGGATAAACATAAAACTTAGAAACGTGTGCCAACCAAACGCCTCGTTGACATCATCCACCATTTCGTAAAGCTTCGCGTGCTTTGACAACAGCTCATCGAACTTCCCGCAATCGCCGAATCTCGACAAAACGCTCTCATTAAAAGCACACCATCTGTTCAACAATTCGGCAAAAATTGAAAATTTGAAGAGCATCATGAAACCATTAACGTAAGTGTTGAATAAATCAAAAAGCGCAATCATGTCTAAAACGTTATGAATTATTTTGTGAACCATATAAGTTAAGTAACATAAGGTTACGAGGAAAACAACCCGACCGGATGTATTCACTTTTTTAACGTTTGATAAGTCTGTATAATTGGAATTCAAATTTTTCAGAATCCTGATAAAATTCTCGCTTTTCCATATACTTAAAGATAAAATCATTGTAACGTTTACAATCGTTAGTAAACAGTCGTAGAACGTATTTGCTAGTAAATACCTTGATTGTTTTAATATGATATATAGATAGTGTGTGTAAATTAAGATAATGATAATAAATAAACTTATGAGCAACACGAATTTTCGGTTGAAACTGTGCGGGTTTTTGTAGTCGGGCCATAATTTCAACGTAACGCCGGTTTTGTAAATGAATTTAATTTCAGTTGAAAACATGACTTTTGTGAACAATGAAAGTAATGTTTTTATACAAATTTATTGATTTAGTAGGGCAATTAGTTAATAAAACGATCTTAATCTAACAATTTAATATCTTTATACTTAACTGTTTTGTATTGTAAGCGTTCACTTTGTGATACATTTTGAATACACTTGTAAATAAAACACTTTTTACTTTTTTTAACTACTATATTCGGCGAGCCACAAACTCGGGTTCGATTCCCGTGCACGGGGAGACTTTATTTAAAAAATAATTTCTCGTCGTGTCCCTGGGTGTGGTGTGAATGTGTCGTGACGTCTAAATATATGTTAAATTAATTAATAAAAATCATCGTTAGTGGCTGAATGGCTAGAACCTATGCCAAACAAACAAACAAACAAAAAAAAACTACTATATTTTGCACTTAATTTGTGACTATAGTTTTGACTATCTAGTAGTCATTATCAAACTAAAAGTGTTTAATAATGACCATTAGATAGTCGAAACTATAGTCACAAATTAAGTGCAAAATGTAGTGGTTAAACAAAGTGAAAAGTGTTTTATTTACAAGTTCTTTTTATTTGTTTACGTATATAAAATGAAACAGTAGCGGGGGTGGTCCTTATTAACTGGTTTACAAAATACGTTAAATTGAAATTCTTAATAATCTCAAATGAAATTGAAGCAATGTATAAACTTATCTTGAAATATTAGCAAACGGAAGTATTAGGAATCTGTTTTTCTATTATTTTTGCATTCAAACAAAATCTGCTCTCCTCTTTCTTATTCTTCTTTGTTGTTTAATATTAACATTCTATTATTGACATTGGCGAATAATAAATGACACATTTTATTTTGACGTTAGAGGTAAGTTGCGTTAGAACTACTAAAATCGTAGCCAATGAAATCGCATTCAATGCTTTGATGCGTCCCAGAACAAATCGAACAAAGGAACATTTACATTGAACATTTTTTAGTATGTTTGGTGTTACATAAAACTCTCTGTATATATAAATTCGCACTTGTTGATAGGTGAAATGAATGTTTTCAATTTGGTTCTCATTAATCACTTGATAAAACATGTTTACAATATTGATATGCAAATAAAAGTCACTTGGTTTGTGTCACTACTATTTTTTATTCTCTCCGACTAGTTTCGACTTATCATCATTCTCAAGAAGAATGACGATAAGTCGAAACTAGTCGGAGAGAATCAAAAATAGTAGTGAAACAAACCAAGTGACTTTTTTTTAATTATCAATAATGAATGTTATTATTCTTCCATTATGGGAACTGAACATCTCCGATTAAGTAAGTGATTAACAAATTCGTGAAAGTGAACAGAAGCGTTAAATTTATGTCAAAAAACCCCGCCGCGCTGAAACGTGGGCATTTATTTATTGCCAACTCGACGAATATCAACATCAGTTTTCTCCTTGATGCATTTTCACACTGGTAAATGTTATTATAAATCAGCGATATCGTTCGTTTTCCCTCCCTTTGGATTTTTTCACAAAACGCAATCTGCACAATTCCAAAAGCCTGAAATTACAATATAAATTATGTCCCAAATTAAACCAACTTTCGTTTAAAGTAAAGTTTATTTTGCTTACAATATAATGCATGTTCCAAATAAACCAAATTCCCTCAAACTCATAATATTCTTTCAACAAATCGCCGATCGCGAACACCGTGCACGTGAGCATAAACATCAAATTTAGAAACGTGTGCCAACCAAACGCCTCGTTAACATCATCCACGATTTCATAAAGCTTCGCATGTTTTGACATTAGCTCATCGAACTTCCCGCAATCGCCGAATCCCGACGAAACGCTTTTATTAAAAGCACACCATCTGTTCAACAAACCGGCAAGAATTGAGAGTTCGAAGAGTATCATGAAACTATTAACGTAAGAGTTGATTATATCTAAAAGCACAAACATGTCTAAACAGTTATCAATTATATTGCAAACGATGTAACTTAAGTAATATAAAGTTACGAGAAAAACAACCCGACCGGATGTATTCACTTTTTTAACGTTTGATAATTCTTTATGAGTGGAATTAAAATTTTTCAAAATCCTGACAACATTTTCGCTTTTCCATACACTTAAAGATAAAATTATTGTAACGTTTACAATTGTTAATAAAAAGTAATAAAATAAATTTGCTAGTATATCCGTTGACACTTCTAATATGATGTATAGATAGCGTGAATAAATGAAAATAATGATAATAAATAAAGTTAGGAGCAACGCGATTTTTCGGTTGAAATTGTGCGGGTTTTTGTAATCGGGCCATAATTTCAACGCGATTCCGATTTTGTAAATGAATTTAATTTCAGTGGAAAACATGACTTTCCTGAACAATGAAAGTCATGTTTTATACAAATTGTGTATGACTTTATTGATTTACTGCAGCAATTAGTTAATAAAACGATCAGAATAAACAATTTAATCAATATACCATAATTAGATTCAAAAATGTTTCACTCCAAGTGAAAACTGAACTAAATACAGGGTAAGTTTTTTTCATGTTCTCTATGGGGATCTCGTAAACTATCAGAGATAGAGAAACGGTTAAATAGCCAACGTACTGCAGTTTTATGAGCTAAATAAAAAGACACTTGTACAATTTTCGAAAAAGTCAAGTTCCTCATGGATCACTTGATAAAACATGTCTCCTAATATATAATTTTTTTATTCAAATTCACTTGGTTTGTTTTACAAATAAATTTATTTTTTGACTAGTTTCGGCATTGAATCATTCTTATAAATGGCATCAAGCCGAAACTAGTCGAAAAATAAAATTTATTAGTAAAAACAAACCAAGTAGTCACTATTACTTTAAGCTATAACATTTTTAAAACACAAACATTTCAGAAATCGTTGTTTACCCGATTTTATTTTTTTGTCAATAGTTTTGGAATAATAAAAATAAAAGTAGAATAAATTTATTTAAGCAACTAACCAGACAAGACCCTTAAGGGGATTATTGCAGTGTAACACGCCGATCGTGTTGGAAAGACCCACATAGTTTAGAGTAGCTCATCCGATGCCAAATTTACAGCACAAGTGGGGAGAATACAGTCAGAGAGAAAAGCGGCAGTTCGCTGTGCATTTGTGCATTGCTCCTTGGCATGAACGGATGGGGTCTCGCGTCGCGTGGAATAGACGAAAAAAACAAAGCGTATAAAAAAGACGGATCGAACGAAAGTGTCGATTCGTATTATTTAAACACGCTGATAATACATACAAGCTATGTATTTTTTTCAATTCGTTAGAAAGCGTTATCGGATCCTGTGTTATTTTTCGGTATTTACAAAACTGATGATTCTTATTCTTGTCATTATAACACATTATTTTTACTTTTAAGACTCCAGTTTCGACAGCCGAACAAACTATGTGTTTTATTTTATTAAATTATAGATTATTTCTTAAAAATATAATAATAAAATAATTCATGTTCATAAGCTCATTGTGAATATTTATATGCCGCACATATATGAAAAAAAACATAGGATTTTCAATCATATTTTTTAAATGGGAATATTATCTTCCCTATCTGCTATTGCCATGAAAATAATGTGTATTAATTTGGCCTCTGCCCAATTGGGTAAAAACCCCCAATTTTGGGGAGAATTTCAATTTATATTCGGTCAAATATTCTAGTTTTTATGAATGCAACAAATAAATAATAGATTGAAAAAAATTAAACGGAAAGCTGCCCTGTTTTTTTTTATGTTTAGTACAGGGTTTACAAAATGATGATGTGTATAAATAGGCTCAGTCAACTTAGCCCCCCGAAGTTCGACTTTTTTGAATAAAGCGATTGCGCTAGACCGGCCTTAGCTAGCGCCACAAAAATTAGAGCTAGCGCCATTTAGACAAGAAAACTACGGGGATTTGAACTTTCGGGGGGCTAGGTTGATGCTAGCCCCTCGAGTTTGGATTTTTTAAGTTTTTTTACACTATTCGGATTCCTCAGAGCTAGCGCTACCAATTTAAAAGCCAACGCCACTCCCACAGCCCCAAAAAATGATAAAACATTTTTAACCCTGGCCCCCTAAAATGAGATGTTTTTAATCAAATTGGGTGGAAAATATAACTTAGAGCTAGCGCCAACAGAATATGACAAAAATATTCTCTCAAAAATATCAGGTAAAAAAAAGTTCACGTCCAAATTTTGATGCAAGAGCTTTCAGATCCTGTATGCGTATTACCATTTATCTCCTGAATTTTAATACAAAATGATGTTTGGCATATAATATACCGCTTTCAACAAAGAGTTCGGCGTTGTAATTACTTTATTTATGTTCATAGACACTGGCTATTAGAAACATGATGCCTAGTAGACAGTAGCGTAACTGACAATTGTGTTTTCACTCCTAGCTAATTTAAATCGTTATTACGCAAGAACTTACCGTACGATTTAAGAAACTCTTTTGGCATTGTAATTACTATACTAATATTTATAAACACTGGCAACAAGATAGCTTGCACTAGTAAGACAGTGGCGTAACTGACGATTGTTTTTGATAATTGAAATCGTTATAACTCGGAAATTAACCGTACGATTTCAAATTTTTTTTTTGGCATTGTAATTGCTATACTGAAGTCTATAAACACTAACAACGACATAGCTAGTGATATTAAAGGATAAATTAAAATCACTTGCTTTGTTTCACTATTTGTTTCTATTTACTCGACTAGTTTCGCTTTTTACGGCATTATCAAAGTTCACTCTTGATTCACTCTTGATAATGCCGCAAAAAGCGAAACTAGTCAAGTAAATAGAAACAAATAGTGAAACAAACCAAGTGTTTTTAATTTATCCTTTATTATTATTTCAAAATGTTTCACCAAGTGATAAATGAGAAAGTTATTCAAGAGATAGCTAGTGCTAGCAAAACAGTGGCGTACCTCACGGTTGTTTTTTTTATGATAACTTAAATCAATATTACTCGGTGGAAAACATTCGTTGGGAGTTTCAAACTAAACGCTTTTCAAAAACAATGAATGCCTGAAAATTTACCTAGTACACATCGGGTTATGTATGTACCTAATCAAAACATGGGTATCTTTTCGATGCTACAAAATTGTGATTAAGCTCCTTTCGTTGCTATTCAATTGACTTTATTTTCATTCTAACACAATCTATCTCAATATCCTGATTCTACGATATACAGGGAGTTTTTCTTTAAAGTAGACGTATTCCAGATTCACTTTATTTTGCTTAAATCTTTAGATATATGTTGTTTTTACAGAAATTCAATTTGAAGCTTTAAGCGAGTGTTTTCCACTCCCAGACTAAGCATGAACTAAAATTTCGAGTATAGAAAAGCCCCGTGAAAATTTGTCGAGGGTCGCGCAGCGACCCGAGACAAATTTTCTGGGCTTTTCTAAACTCGAAATTTTACTTCATGCGCCACGCGTATAGAACACTAAAATTTTGTGAAATTTGTGTATATTTGAACCTTACTTGAAATCAGCGTTTTATACGCGTGGCGCATGAAGTAAAATTTCGAGTTTAGAAAAGCCCAGAAAATTTGTCTCGGGTCGCTGCGCGACCCTCGACAAATTTTCACGGGGCTTTTCTAAACTCGAAATTTTACTTCATGCTTAGTCTGGGAGTGGAGAACACTCGTTTAAAGCCTTGAATTGAACTTTTGCACCCAATTTGATTAAAAAAATCTCATTTCGGGGGGCTAGGGTTTAAAATGTTGTATAATCTTTTGGGGTTGTGGGGGTGGCGCTAGCTTTTAAATTGGTAGCGCTAGCTCTGAGGAATCCGAATACTGTAAGAAAACTTGAAACATCCAGCATCAACCTAGCCCCCCGAAAGTTCAAACCCCCGTAACTTTCTTGTCTAAACGGCGCTAGCTCTAATTTTTGTGGCGCTAGCTAACGCTAGCTAAGGCCCGTCTAGCGCAACAGTTATTTTTTAAAAAGTCGAACTTCGGGGGGCTAAGTTGACTGAGCCGTATAAATAGAGGATTGCAATAACATTCAATTTCAATTCATTTATTCCTTATTTACTTACTATCAAAATATGACTCATCATAAATCAGCCAAATTTGAAAAAAATATATTGGGCTCGGTGCAATGTTGAGCAAGAAGCTTATTATTTGAAATGCATTATAATAACTACCTTATTATTATTATAGTTCTATTTTTTCTAAAATAATTAACAATGAACATGCACGCAGTTAAACCCTACATTTTTTTAAACATTCGTCAAACAAATATTACCTGTGCTCAGTAAAAAATAGTTTATTTGTAACATTAATCTACGACAACGTCATATTGGTGTTATTCTTACTATTCTTATAGTTTTGATATCATTGATTCGTTGATGAAGTCGCAGTTGGTTCAAATAGGTCCGATTGCTAGAAACTTTACAATTTACTTTAATAGTTTTATTGCGAGAAGTTTAATGGCATTTAACAACTGCTTTAATAACGAAAGATTTAAGACGAAATAATGATTTGAACAAGACTGATTGTTATTCGATTGCTTCTGGCTTATTAATCAGCTTAAAAAACTTTAAAAATAATTTAATAATACCGACACTGTCAAATAATAAGGAAAGCCAATATTAAAGGTATATTACACATCTTTATTTAAATTAGTGAAACATTTCGTGTTTTCTATATTAGTGAACATGCAGTATAAAAAAATACTTATTCCATTAGTAGTCAGAAAGCATGAAAATAAAACACTAGTACAATAAAATATCGATTATAATTGCGAAATATTAATTTTACGAGAATAAATGCTAACGACGCGAGCCGTTTTTGTTAACTATGATTGAAAAAAGAAAAGAAAAACAAACGCGAAGCCGCACAGCGTTCACCGGCCCAGAGATAAACGCTGGCCGCATGCTGCTCGCCCCTCCAATAATTGTGCAGATGAGTGTACAACGCGTTCAACTAAGAGAAGATCCGCAAGGCGGCGGTATTTTACGGTCTTATTTTTCAAGATTTTTATTTTAACCTGACTCGGGCATGAGCTATCGCATCCTTATGAAATGTTCACATTATATTCCTTATAGTATAAACTAGTAAGATATGGGAATATTTTTTTTTAATTTTGAAAAATTTAACATTATTTTTTTCATACCTCTGAAAGCAAATTGTTTAAAAAAAAAGTACTTCGATATTTTACTAGATAATTGGGCTTAATATACGCTGTCAAAATTTCAACTTTCTAGGACCTTTAGTTTTTAAATAAACCTAACATTAAATTTCAGACCACTGTTATATTCCCCTTAATAAAAAAAGCTGCATTGGAAACGAAATGGAATCTAATGGCAGCTAGTTTTTTGCTGTTAATTTTCCCAATAGCATTACAAATAAGGTGGCGTTAAGCTTTCGACCGATCGCGGTAGAACAAATAACTTTTTTCTTGTTTAAAATAATATTTTTATTATTTTGTTATGCAGATTTTTATTGGCAAAGATTGTTAATTATAAAAATAATAAATTATTTCGCCAATTTTTATTATGGTCAATAATTCTACTTACTTTAAGGAAATTAATCGATTTCACAGATCTAAATTCCGTTAACTACACGCTTATCAATCCACAAATACAAAACTCGCAATTGTGCTCGCCAGATGTGCACCGCTCCAGGGATACTTTTGAAATTGGCACTACGGTTAGGTGTCAGATATAAACGGTAACTGCATAGAAAATTTATAAGACCGAATACTAATCTATCGAAATAGTAACGTCAAAATCCACAGAAAGTAATTTTATTTTTTTAACTTTTGGCCAGCTATTCAGGATTCTGATCGCGAATATACCAAAAACTCTAAAATCTTCCGATTTCTATCTCTTTCCTAAAATGTTAGACGGTAAGGGGAAAGAGACCGAGCACTCAAGGGGTAATCCATTATGAACACCAACCAACCATTTTTTGGGTGTCAATGACAACCCGATATTAGCAGGTAGTAAGAAGTCCATCTGTTTTCAGCCGGCGCGTGGCGTTATCTTTTGTCTGTATTGGGGTGGTTTTGATAGGAAGATTTATTTGATATTTATTAAATGATTTAAAATGTAATTATAATTAATACGACATTTGTAAAATAAAGTCGAGAATTATGTCTACGTGTACAATTTTAGGTCAATAATTTTTGTTAAAACGTATCTGACGTTTACATCTTGGTAAATATTGATCATCATCATATATTTTTAACTATACTGTAAATCAGTGGTTTATACGCGTAGCGCATGAAGTAAAATTTCGAGTTTAGAAAAGCTCCGTGAAAATTTGTCTCGGGTCGCTGCGCGAACCTCGACAAATTTTCTACGCGGGGCTTTTCTAAACTCGAAATTTTACTTCATGCTTAGTCTGGGAGTGGAAGACACTCGTTAGTTTAAAACACATCACAATTGGTAAAATATATATCGTTAGATGCCCATCTTCAGGGGTGATATGTAAGCAAATTATGGGTCTTAGGAGTTGTCAAATAAGTGAGTTACTCGACTGTTTCTAAGGCACTCTTTACAGAAAACAAAAGATTAACATTTTACATATAAAATGTACAGGGTAAGCGAAACTTGATGTCTCTGCTCTATTATTAGAAAGGGAAAAACGGTAGAAAAAATCTGAAAAAAGGTTCATAAATGGGATTGAGTAAGGTCCATATTTTTTAAAATTTTGAAACTGAAGTAATGACGTCATCAAATTTTTTTTCGCCTGATACATACCTATATTTTTAGATATTTCAAAAGAGCAAATTTTTCTGAATAAACTTTGTAGAGAAAAAACTTTGCTATCTTCTTTCGTTAAAAAATTAATAGCAAACTTAAAAGAAAGTATTATGAAAAATTCACAATTGTCACGACTTAAACATATAGATATAAATGAAATTGCCAATTCTTGGTTGCAGAATACTTCAAACATTAAAAGTGCGATTCTTTTCGCAATCTACAACAAGTTAGTCTTACAAAGACTATATCAAACACTCATTGAAACAACTACTTCCCGGGCTAATACCCCGACGGACATTGTATTATACAACAAGTGTTTGCTGTTACATACAGTAACCTACTAGACCTACCTAGACTAACTTGTTGTAGATTGCGAAAAGAATCGCACTTTTAATGTTTGAAGTATTCTGCAACCAAGAATTGGCAATTTCATTTATATTTATGTTTGAACGGTAACGTGACCGCCAGTCTAAGGTGTCAAATTGTTTAGAGGGAATGGCAAAGCTATACTGATGAGAGATAAATCTCGAAACGCGTCTATAGATGGCCTCAATAATTTGACTCAAATTGTTACATTTGCAGTAGGTTACTGTATGTAACAGCAAACACTTGTTGTATAATACAATGTCCGTCGGGGTATTAGCCCGGGAAGTAGTTGTTTCAATGAGTGTTTGATATAGTCTTTGTAAGACTAACTTGTTGTAGATTGCGAAAAGAATCGCACTTTTAATGTTTAAACATATAGCCTTTGGAAGCAAATAACAAAGCTGCATTTGTCAATAATTAAACTAATGGTTGACAAATATTGTTTTGTTGTCATTTGATTTTAGATTTCAGATTTTTTCTATCGTTTTTCCTTTTCGTAAATATTTCACGTCGTTATTTTAAATGTACATTACATATGAGACTATTAAAATGAATAAAGATGGTTAGTTTTCTTCTGGATTTCAAATTGTACTATAAATTGACAATTTAAATAGTCATATGTAATTTACATTTAGGTTGACGACGTGAACGCCATCTACTGCCAATAGTCTTGTCTATTGTACTCACAAAATGACTATTATAAATGTCAATTGATTGTGCATTTTAAAATTCAGAAGAAAACTGAACATCTATAACCATTTTAGTAGTCATGTGTAATTTACATATCAATTGACGATGTGAACACCATCTGCTGCCAATTTTTGAGTAGTGCTATTGACAGTAGATGGTGTTCACGTCGTTAATACAAAAATAATGTATATGTTCGTTATAGCACTTTTTCCGTCATTTAAAGAATTGATGATTGTCGTACAGAACGTATTTCACTTGCTAATTGGTTAGTTATAGACCATTTCACATTAAATCAGCGTTTTATACGCGTCGCGCATGGAGCAAAATTTCGAGTTTAGAAAAGCCTAGTTTGTCTCAGTCGCTCTGCTGCGCTACGCCCGAGCCAGATGTTCAGGCTTTTCTTAACTCAAAATTTTACTTCATGCTTAATCTGGGATTGGAAACACTCGTTAGAAGATCAATCATAACCAGGGTTGTTATGTTTAAAACACTTTGTTTTAAAACAGTGTTTTAAACATGTTTAAAAACAGCTGTCGTGTTTTAAACGGTTTCGTTTAAAACATGTTTTAAATCTTAAATTTGTTTAAAACATGTTTTAAACGTTGTGTTTGTTTAAAACCGTTTTTTTATTATCTTAGCTGCTAAAAATAAATATTTGCTAAATTGTTTAAGATATTTCAAATTACATTATCAAACATAACCTTTTATTACAATAAAACTGTGTGCATAAATGTGGTTTTTAAATACAGGGATTTTTTCTTTCAGGTATACATAAGCATACACTGTACATTTTTCGACGTTCGTTGTGTTTTGTTCAAGATTTCAATTTGAATCTTTAAACGAGGGTTTTCCTCTCCCAGACTAAGCATGAAGTAAAATTTCGAGTTTAGAAAAACCTGAAAATTTGGATTGGCCGCGTAGCGAAGCGGAGCGGCCAATCCAAATTAGGATTTTCTAAACTCGAAATTTTACTTCATGCGTCACGCGTATAAAACACTGAAATAACGTAAAGTTTAAAATATACGGCTTTAGCAATCTAATAAATATGTAAATGTGGATAAAACGTGAGTAAAATTCTGCGCTGACAAAATTGTTTAAAGCAGTGATTATAGGCATCCCAAAAACTCTAACGTATATTAGGTAGCGTGGCGCATGAAGTAAAATTTTTAGTTTAGAAAAGCCTAATTTGGATTGGCTGCTCCGCTTCGCTACGCGGCCAATCCAAATTCTTAGGCTTTTCTAAACTCGAAATTTTACTTCATGCTTAGTCTGGGAGTGGAAAAAACTCGTTTAAAGTTACGAATTGAACTTGATAAAAAAACAAGGAATATCTAAAGATTTACAGAAAATTGGCTGTTTTGCGGAAAACACTATTTCTACTAGCAGAAACAACTAGCACTAGTACCAGCCAGAACTTCTAGCTCAGATGGTTGTAACTTCAGATATCTTGCTACCAGCAGACGAGGCCTGTACTAGTACTCCTAAGTACTATTAGCCGAAAGAACCACTACTACAAAATGTAACGTTTACTTTTTTTCAGTTAAAAACGATTTGTCCACTAGCAGAAAGAACTGCCGCTATTAGCAGACAGAGTTTCTAGTTCCGCAGACGGAGCCTGTACTACTACTACTACTAGTAACAAAAAAAACTAGTGGTAGTAGAATAAAAAACTACTATTAAGCTGAAAGAAGGACCAAGGCCACAGCCAGAAAAAAAATCTGAGGGGGTTACACCAACTTCGTAGGGGGGCTTAGGGAAAAATATTGTTTTTGCTCTTACAGTCTCACTTTTACATACAAATATTTATCATTTTGAAACTTTCAGGGGGTTTTGAACCCCCCCCCCTCCTCCGGCTACGGTCTTAAGAACAACTGCTGCTAGCTAAAAGAATTACTACAGCAGAAAGAACTACCACTATTAACGAAGCTTCTAGTTCAGATCGTTCTAGCTTTAGATGTCTTACCATCAGCAGACGGAACCTGTAGTAAAGTTTCCTTCCGTACTAGGAGTAGAAAGATCTACTCGTAGTAGTAGTGAAAGGAACAAAATAGTAGTTGTTCTTTCTACTACTGAAAGGACGAACGCTAATAGCACAAAGAAATTGTACCACTAGCTGAAATAAATACTACTGCTGATAGAAACGTTCACTTTTTAGCAGAACACGCTATTTCTACTAGCAGAAACAACTACCGCTATTGGCAGACAAGGCTTCTGGTTCAGATGGTTCTAGCTTCAAATCTTGCCACCGGTAGATAGAGCCTGTACTACTACTAGTAGCAGAAAGACCTAGCAGTCGTTTTTTTATAGCAAAAAACACAATTCTACTAGCAGAAAGAACTACTGCTATTAACAGAGCGTCTAGTTCAGATGGTTCTGGCTTATCGTGTCTTGCCACCAGCAGACGGAGCCTGTACTACAACTAGTTGCAGAAAGTCCTAGTAATAGTAGAAGGAACAAAATAGTAGTTGTTTCATCTACTACTACAAGGACGATTGCTGCAAGCAGAAAGAACTTGTACTACTAGCTGAATAATAGATAGTTTACTTCTTTTAACATAAAATGTATTTCTACTAGAAGATTAAAAATACATGTTTTTTCATTGTCGTGGCCAATTTTTAACAAACGCCAATTGTGTATAATATTAATTTACGAGTGTTTTTTGAGAATTAATTGTTATTAATTATGGTTTATAATTATTCATATTTCTTCGGAACAAATAGATACAGGGAGTTTTTCTTTTAAGTATACGTATTCCAAATTCAGCCTATTTTCTGTAAATCTTTAGATATTCCTCTTTTTTTTTAAAGTTCAATTTGAAGCTTTAAACGAGAGATTTCCACTCCCAGGGTAAGCATGAAGTAAAATTTCGAGTTTAGAAAAGCCCGGTGAAAATTTGTCGAGGGTCGCGCAGCGACCCGAGACAAATTTTCGGGCTTTTCTAAACTCGAAATTTTACTTCATGCGCCACGCGTACAGAACACTGATTTGAAGTGAAGTCCAGAAACACATAAATACATTTTTAATCAGAGTTAAAACAACTGGTAACGATATTTATATAATAATGGTTGCAAAAAAATAATAAAATCAAATTTATTCTTAAAGGATTTGTATTCGTGATCCGAAAAAACAGGATTTGAATCTTTGATTCCAATCATATTTATCTCATACGAATCCTTTATTCGAGTATTCCTGATTCGAATCATATTAGGTGATTCGGATTCGTGATTCGAATCCTTTTTACGAGGATTCGTCCCAGCTCTGCTATCGCTCTATAGTTGTCAACAAATTTCCTTATGCCTGATTTAAAGACCGGGACAGTGTAGCATCGCTTCCAAAGAGATGGGAAGAATCCATCTCTTAGAGAACCATTAAATAATTTAGTAAGAGGTAAAGACAGAGCGGATGCGCAGGCATTTATCAAGGTAGGCGGTATTCCATCAGGACCTGGTGCAGCACCATTTTTAATTTCAGATAGGCATTACATAATATCTGTCTCACTAAATTGTAAGTTATTAAATATTAAGTCACTGGGCTCACTAACTTCAGGACCAATGGTAGTTGGACATGAATATGAATTCTTAACCGAGTTTGCGACCAGCATTCCATATGCCATGGAAGACCTTCACCTCTGCCATTTTTCGATTTACAATGTTTCCAAAATATATTGACATAATAAAGTATACTCCTCTCAACATCCTGGATATAACCTATGTGATCCTTAAGAATGGTAGTTGGACATGAATATAAATTCTTAACCGAGTTTGCGACCAGCGTTCCATATGCCATGGAAGACCTCCGCAGCTGCCATTTTTGGATTTATATATTATATATATTATATATATATTATATATAAATATTTCCGAAATATATTGACATAATAAAGTATACTCCTCTCAACATCCTGAATATAACCAATGTGATCCTTAACAATAGCATATTTGCAGACAGGACGTAAATTAGAAAAATTTGAGTAGTCATTCCTAGAGCCTGACCGTTTAAAATTTTTATGAGCTGTCCGCTTTTCTTTAATTAAACTTATTAGAGATTTCAAGAACCAACTAGAAAAATGCGATGTTGATCTCTTTCGTTTAAGGACATAACGATTAAAAGCTTCGTACAAAATTTCGTAAAATATATCAATGTCATATTCTATCGAGGCACTCTTAAACATATTTACCCAGTCATAGCTGCCAATATAATTACATATACCTACAGTATCAGCATTAGAGAAATCATAGTGAAATGATTCATCTACGGGTGATAAACTGCTAGGAACATTAAAATCCACTAGTAACGGAGGATGATAATAAATATTCACAAATATTCGAATTCCCAGCTTTATTTCAAATCGAAAGATTTAGTAGAACATTGTTTCTTTTTTCTTCAAATTCAACTTCGTCTAGTCATACTTCAATTGGACATCTGCGATTAAGTAAGTGATTACCAAATTCGTAAAAGTGAAAAGAAACGTTAAATTTATGTCGAAAAATCCCGCCGCGCTGAAACGCGGAAATTTATTTATTGCCAACTCGACGAATATCAGCAACAATTTTCTACTTGATCCATTTTTACACTGGATAATGTTATTGTAAATCAGTGATATCGTTCGTTTTCCCTCTCTTTGGATTTTTTCACAAATCGCAATTTGCACAATTCCAAATGCCTAAAATTATAATATAAATAATGTTTCAAATTAAACCAACTTTCGAACACTATGTAAAGTTTATTTTACCTACAATATAATGTATGTTCCAAATAAACCAAATTCCCTCAAACTCATAATATTCTTTCAACAAATCACCAATTGTGAAAATCGTGACGTTGAGCATAAACATCGAATTTAGAAACTTGTGCCAACCAAACGCCTCGTTAACATCATCCACGATTTCGTAAAGCTTCGCATGATTTGACATCAGGTCACCGAACTTCCCGCAATCGCCGAATCCCGACGAAACGCTTTTATTAAAAGCACACCATCTGTTTAATAAACCAGCAAGAATTGACAGTTCGAAGAGCAACATGAAACTATTAACGTAAGAGTTGAATATATCAAAAAACGCAATCATGTCGAAACCGCCATCAATTATATGGCAAACGATGTAAGTTAAGTAAAATAAAGTTACGAGGAAAACAACCCGACCGGATGTGTTCACTTTTTTAAGGTTTAATAAGTTTTTATAAGTGGAATTGAAATTTTTCAAAATCCTCATAACATTCTCGCTTTTCCACACACTTAAAGATAATATTATTGTAACGTTTGAAATCGCAAATAAAAAGTCGTAGAATGCATTTGATATAGTATCTATTGTTGGTTCAAGTTTTAAAATATATAAATAGCGTGTGTAAATGAAGATAATGATAATAAATAAACTTAAAAGCAACGCGATTTTTCGGTTGAAATTATGCGGGTTTGTGTAATCGGGCCATAATTTCAACGCGATGCCGGTTTTGTTTATGAATTTTATTTCAGTGGAAAACATGACTTTTTTGAACAATGAAAGTCATGTTTTATACAAATTCTGTACGAAGTTATTGATGTAGTAGAATAATTAGCTATTAGAACGATCTGAATCAACAGTTTAGTTTGTTTTTATTTGTTTACGTGTGTACTAGGTCATGGTTTTAACATTAAAGAATTATCTTAAAAATAAAACTTTGAAACTTGCGCTGCGCACTTTCTTGATATTAATTCATTGTTCATTTAAAACATTAAAAGAGCGTGCAGGTTTTGTGTACATCTTTGGTTCTTTAGTTAATTTCAGTAGGATAAACCAAACCAAATGTTCATGCTTTATATAGAGTTGGTGAAGTTCAACCAGTCAATATGACTTTATTGCGCTTCCACTTTTCCTGTATATATTTTCTAGATTAGATAATTGCCTTTTAAATACGACTGGGGACATTTTTATGAAAAAATAAAACAATTAAAATTGTTTAATAATCCGAGTATAATTTATTCAATAATTGCTCGCTCTATTCAATAACAACACACACAACGTACAGTGTATCAGCGCGAGCGCGCGAGGTCCACTGGCGGTTTTTAGATTAAAATTAAAAACTGAAATGAATTAAACCATTCTATTAAGGATATTTCAAAATTCATAAAACTAAAGTTTCAGATTTTTTGATGAACTTCATGAGGCACAATTCATTCTCAAAGGTGGAACATTGGATCGCAAAATAAGCGTAATTTTAAAAAAAATCAAAATTTTACGACCACACGTTCTATTGTGATAATTTCTTTATACAAAGATAGCATCCTAACATTGCCACTGAACAACAAGGGCACCTGTTTTAAATATTTTACGGAAATTCTTAACATCAAACAATTCAATAATATAGTCAACAGTCACAACAGAACACTTGACCTAGTCCTCTGTAATTTTGATATCAATTTAAATGTTATTCACTCTAATTACCCTTTAGTTACCGAAGATACCCTGCGCTAGATATTGTTGTACCACATTATGTTAAACCAACCTCTGAGACCTTTCCTTCGAACGATAACTACAGGTACAACTTCCATAAAGCCGAGTTTCCAGCCTTATATGACGAAGTTTTCAACTTAGATTGGAGGATTCTAGACTTATTTAATGATGCCAATAAAATGGTATCAAAATTCTATGATGTACTCTTCAACGCTCTTAATAAGCATGTTCCTAGGTGTCTCACATCGAAACTAAAATATCCACTTTGGTTCACACGTCAAATCCGTCTTAACCTAAAAACGAAATTATTCTACAGACTTAAGTGGCGGAAAACTAAAAATCCTAAATACCTGGCGGAATTCAAGAGAGTTCGCAACCTAACGAAACACCTTATTGCAGAAGCGTACTCCAATTATATCTCCAACACTGAAAATAATGTTAAAATGAACCCCAAGGACCTATGGAAATTTATCTCTAGCAAGAAATGGAGAATGAGAATACCTGGCAAGTTATATGATGAAAATCGTGAATTTTCAACACCTAAAGATATAGTTAATGGTTTCGCGGATACCTTTAAAAATGTCTTTTGCAGTAATGCAACTCCCACCGTTGATACCATTTATCCTGTCCTTTCATAATTTCTAAAGTAGATGAAGCACAGCTTGTATCCATTATGGCATCCCTTCCAAACAAACTAACAGCGGGTGATGACAAAGTTCCAAGTTTTATACTCAATGATTGCAGATATGTCTTAGCCAAACCTCTAACATCAATTATTAATCTTTCAATATCTAAAAGTGAATTTCCCAACCGTTGGAAACGCACACTATTATGCCCAATCTTCAAAAAAGGCAACGCCCCGCAAATTAGCAATTATCGTCCCATCGCAATCCTGTCGAACTTCGCCAAGGTATTGGAAACAGTGTTATATAATAACATTTTTAACAACGTGCGATCCTACATCTCGCCCTATCAACACGGATTCATGCCAGGACGGTCGATATTAACAAATATTGCTACTATTTCGCAGTTCCTTTCTAAACCTTTAGATGTGCGAGGCCAAGTTAATATCATATACACCGACTTCTCCCGAGCGTTTGACTCTATCAGTCACAAACTGCTGTTAGAGACACTTAGGTGATTTGGCGCTGTGCCAGCGGTTACTCAATTTATACAATCTTACCTGCACAACAGATATTGCTATGTGTACTACAACGGTTTTAAATATTTTGAATCCTCACCATCGATTGGTGTCCCACAGGGCTAAAATCTTGGCCCCCTTCTCTTCAACATTTTTATTAATGATTTGCTGGGGATGCTCACCTGCCCTGTGTTAGCATACGCTGACGACCTCAAAATTTCTCAGAGGATCCAATGTCAGAACGATGTCGATATGCTGCAATCGAATCTAAATATCATATCTAACTGGTGCTCCCGTGTAAATTTAAAACTCAACGTAAACAAATGCAGCGTTATAAACTACAGTCGGAGACGCAATGCTCTCACAAGAACTTAGCATATTTCACTACCCATATTGAAGCTATTCGCTCCGCAGCCTCCAGATAATTAGGTTTTATACTGAGAAACGTTCGTGAATTTAGAAATACTGATGCTGTAAAGTAATTATACTTCCCTCTTGTATCAAGTAAATTGGACTACTGTAGCTTAGTCTGGTATCCGACAAGTATTAGTCATTCCCTTCTACTAGATTGCCTCCATCAGCGATTTTTAAAATTTTTGTCTTACAAACTTGACGGTACTTATCCATCTATTGGAGCGAATCAAGAACATCTACTTGAAAGGCATAACATAATAGCATTATCGACCAGACGAGACCACCACTGCGAGACAATTCTCAGGAAACTAGTACACGGAACAATCGACTGCCCCCAATTACTTTCCGGGATACCCTTCAATGTTCCTCAACAATCAACCAGATTCTCATCATTCCGACTACCCACACCAAGGACATGTGTTCTGCAGCGGTCACCAATCTTCACAATGTGTCGTTGCGTAGAAAAAGTCATTCCATGATTTATTTTTATAAAATGTAACTTAAATGTTGTTTCTACTCTTAATACTTGTAATTTTCTGTATTTTTTTCTTTCTTGTAATACTTAAGTTTATTTGCATTGTACCTTCTATTATATTGTCCTGTAAGTAGGAAATCCTGTTGGACAATAAAGGCTATTATTATTATTATTATTATAACATTCTACTAAATGACATGTAGTTTGATTGATTTAAATTATTAGTAACGCTGCTATTTTAGTTTTTTGTTTTTGTGTTTACGTTAGAGCTAACAATTGATGGATGACCTTTCGAGTATTTAATAGCAGAGTTGAGCAGGATTCGAATCATTCAGGATTAGAATCCTGGATTCTAATTCTTTTAGAGGATTCAAAATAGGCATTCGAATACGTTAGTTCAACTGGATTCGTGATCCGGATCCGTTACATTTTTTTAAGAGGATTCGTATTCGAATACAAATGTGAGTGATTCGAATCCTTATAAAAGGATTCGAATATTTATAAAAGGATTCGAATACTTACAAAAGGTTTTTTTTCATTAAAAATAATTCGAATTAATTGTGAGGATTAACTTGAAAAATGTCTCTTGTGTGTTTTTGAATTTCTCGTTAAATCACTGTTTTATACGCGTGGCGCATGAAGTAAAATTTCGAGTTTAGAAAAGCCCCGTGAAAATTTGTTGAGGGTCGCTGCGCGACCCTCGACAAATTTTCATGGGGCTTTTCTAAACTCGAAATTTTACTTCATGCTTAGTCTGGGAGTGAAAAACTCTCATTTAAAGCTTCAAATTGAAATTTTGTAACGAATACCGAAGATTTCATTATACAGGATTTCATTATACAAGGTGTTTAAAATGTTCCGGGACGATCAAATATCTCGAGAAATCCACATCGAATCGAAAAACAAATAACGCACATATTTTATATATTTATAAAACCTATTTAATGACACCAAACACGACCCCCACCCCACCCCTTGACCTACTTAGTTTTAGCCGTATTATCTGAATCTACAATGAAACATAGGGGTTCACATTTAAGGTTTCAAAGTTGCCCCCACCCCGCTTCCAAGGGGAGAAGGTGGGGGTTATGTTTGGTGTCATTAGATATGTTTTTTAAACATATTAAATATACAGATAGTTTTATGTAACACCGAACATTATCAATATTCATTTTCGTATATTCCACTTATCAAACCAAAGCACGATTTGACATCTTTGACTTTTTAGGTTATGTGCAAATTGGTTTGCCTATATGACTATTACAAATTGTGGCCAATCAATCGCAATGAATACCTCGACACGTAAATACAGGGGGCCTTTCTTTCAAGTATACATACCCAAATTATATACCGTAAATTTTTAGATAATCGTTGTTTTTTTTTTTAAAGAGTTCAATTTGAAGCCTAAAATGAGTGTGTTCCGCTCCCAGACTAAGCATGAAGTAAAATTTCGAGTTTAGAAAAGCCTGAAAATTTGGTTTGATCAAACCAAATTTTCAGGCTTTTCTAAACTCGAAATTTTACTTCATGCGCCACCGGTACAAAACACTGTCATATTACGAAGTTTAGAACACACCGTTAAACTTTACATTGAATCAGTGTTTTGTATCGGTGGCGCATGAAGTAAAATTTCGAGTTTAGAAAAACCTGAAAATTTGGTTTGGCCGCTCCGCGCTTCGCGCTACGCGACCAAACCAAATTTTCCTGGGAGTGGAAAACACTCGCTTAAAGCTTCAAATTGAATTCTTTTAATGAACCAAGCGTCCGAAAAAGTACATCGTATGCATATGGATACTAAAAAGAAGAATTCTCGTTATAAAAATATTCGGTGTTACATAAAACTCTCTGTAGAAAAATTTACATTGAGTACATTTTAGCATGTTCGGTGTTACATAAAACTCTCTGTATGCGTTTTTGTTTTTCGATTCGATCTATATTTCTCGAGATATTTCACCGTCCCGGAACTTTTTGAACACCCGGTGTACACGCTGTTATTGGGATATGTATACTTGAAAGAAAAACACACTGTATATAAACGATTAAAAAAATAAGTGTTAGAAAATGTCTAATATATTTCCTAAAACTAAACAATTTATGAACTCAAATAGTTTATTAGTTTAAATATTTGATTAATTTTCATATTTGAATAATCACGAATATTCGAATTCCCAGCCCTATTTCAAATCAAAAGTTTTAGTAGAACATTGTTTTGTTTTTTCTCCAAATTCAACTTCGTCTAGTCACTACTTGAATTGAACATCTCCGATTAGGTAAGTGATTAACAAATTCGTAAAAGTGAAAAGGAAGGTTAAATTTATGTCGAAAAATCCCGCCGCGCTGAAACGAGGACATTTATTTATTGCCAACTGGACGAATATCAGCAACAATTTTCTCCTTGATGCATTTTTACACTGGATAATGTTATTGTAAATCAGTGATATCGTTCGTTTTCCCTCTCTTTGGATTTTTTCACAAATCGCAATTTGCACAATTCCAAATGCCTAAGATTTTAATATAAATAATGTTTCAAATTAAACACAACGTAAAGTTTATTTTACTTACAATATAATGTATGTTACAAATAAACCAAATCCCCTCAAACTCATATCTTTTCAACAAATCACCAATTGTAAAAATCGTGACGGTGAGCATAAACATCAAATTTAGAAACGTGTGCCACCCAAACGCCTCGTTGACATCATCCACGATTTCGCAAAGCTTCGCGTGCTTTGATATCAGCTCATCGAACTTCCTGCGATCGCCGAATCCCGACGAAACGCTTTTATTAAAAGCACACCATCTGTTCAATAAACCGGCAAGAATTGAAAGTTCGAAGAGCAACATGAAACTATTAACGTAAGAGTTGAATATATCAAAAAACGCAATCATGTTGAAACCGCCATCAATTATATAGCAAACGATGTAAGTTAAGTAAATTAAAGTTACGAGGAAAACAACCCGACCGGATGTATTCACTTTTCTAAGGTTTAATAGGTTTTTATAAGTGGAATTAATATTTTTCAAAATCCTCATAACGTTCTCACTTTTCCACACACTTAAAGATACAATTATTGTAACGTTTAAAATCGCCAATAAAAAGTCGCAGAACGCATTTGATATAGTATCTATTGTTAATTTAAATATTAAAATATATAAATAGCGTGTGTAAATAAAGATAATGATAATAAATAAACTTAGGAGCAACGCGATTTTTCGGTCGCAATTGTGCGGGTTTTTGTAATCGGGCCATAATTTTAACGCGATGCCCGTTTTATTTATGAATTTTATTTCAGCGGAAAACATGACTTTCGTGAGCAATGAAAGTCATGTTTTATACAAATTCTGTACGAATATATTGATGTAGTAAAGTAATTAGCCAGTATAACGATCCGAATAAACAGTTTAATTTGTTTTTATTTGTTTACGTGTGTACTAGGTCATGGCTTTAACATTGAACAATTATCTTAAAAAAAAAACTTTGAAATTTGCGCTGCGCACTTTCTTGATATTAATTCATTGTTTAATTGAAACATTAAAAGAGCGTGCAGGTTTTATGTACATCTTTGCTTATTTACTTGATTTCAGTAGGATAAACCAAACCAAATTTTCATGCTTTATATAGAGCAGGTGTAGTTCAACTAGTCAATATGACTTTAATTGCTCTTTTACTTAACCTTTATTTAGTTTTAAGATCAGATAATTGCTTTTCAAATACAACTAGTGAAACTTTTATGAAAAAATAAAACAATTAACATTGTTTAATAATAAGAGTTAAATTTACTCAATAATTGCTTGCCGTATTCAATAACAGCGCACACAACGTCAATCATTTGTCATTAAACATGTATTGTAATAGGTGGAGTAAAAAGAAATTTATTATTTTTGCATGAAATTGAAGCCTTTATTTACCATAGTTACAATGATACGATTTAGGTCAAATATGCATCGTTTTCTTTTATCTTTATTAGACGGAAGGCCAATACATAAATATACTCAATGACATTAGAAGCGTAACACCCAGAAGGAGTTATTATTTTAACTTGATTTTTTGCCAGTATGGTAGTCTTACATCAAAAATAAAATGATTACATTTTTAAGAAATTTTATTAAAAAACAATCTAAAAAAAATTATAATGTGTTTGGCGACCCCTTTGCTGTATACACTCCTGTAGACGTCTGGGCATCGACAAAATGAGATGGTCGATGTCTTCTTGAGGCATCTCGTTCCAAGCAACTTGAATTTCATCGATCAACTGTGCTAGAGTCTGTGGAAGATGGTGCAAAGAGAATATTCTTCTTCCCATGATATCCCACACATGTTCAATGGGATATAAATCCGGCGAACGGGGCGGCCACGCCAAAACATTAACACCAGCTTCATTAAGAAAGTTCATAGTTCGACGAGCAATATGGGGACGTGCGTTATCTTGTTGAAAAAGTACGTCTGGGCGGGCATCTAAATAAGGCAACAAAGTCGGTCGTATGACGTCTTCAACATAACGCGCAGCTGTCATACTGCCTTGAATGAATACAAGAGGTGATCGACTACCATAAGCAATAGCCCCCCAAACCATTACTCCAGCAGTCCTGTGTACATGCCTCTCAATAGCAAACCTAAGATCAGGCCGTTCTCCACGGTAGCGTCGTACCCTTCTACGGCCATCATGCGTGCCTAGACAAGATCGTGATTCATCGCTGAATACGACATCGTGCCATTCTGCCTCCCAATGCTGCCGTTCTCTGCACCAGTCCAACCTTTGGCGACAGTGTCTCGCTGTTAAAGGAAGCACTAACCTTGGACGGTACGAAAGAAGCCCAAAGGATTGAATGCGGCGATATAAGGTTCGCATACTAACGGGCCTACCTTCTTCTCCAATCCATTGATCACCGATTTGACGCGTAGTAGCGAAACGGTCTCGCATGGCTATTTGTCTTAAGCGCCGATCTTGACGTTCTGTGGTACGCCTTGGTTGACCAATTGGTCTTCTTCTTGCTCCTCTACCTTCTTCTGTCCATACCTGATACACACGTATTACAGTTGCTGCAGTGGAATCAATACGGCGGGCAATTTCGCGATAGGACATACCGACATCTCGATAAGCAACAACTCGACCCCAGTCAAAATCGCTCAAATGGTGATATTGTGGACGTCTTCGGACTCGAGGCATTTTATTTAAGCTTAACACACTCAACGGAAACACGAAAACTAAAAACATCTGTACTAAACAGCTCATATAAATAGTTTTATCAAAAAAGAAAAAGTGAAATATTTTTTTTCACAATAAATATAAAAGGCACAAGGTTGAAATTGTTATCAATGTATGCTTTAAATATAGTCACTCTGTTGCTAAAATATGAATTCAAAAAAATCATTCCTTCTTGGTGTTACGCTTCTAATGTCATTGAGTATATATTCCCTCGAAATCATAAGAGTCTTTTAAGTAATTACCAATTTCGAAAATCGCGCACGTGATAATAAACATCAAACTTAGAAGCGTGTGCCAACCAAACGCCTCGTTAAAATCATCCACAATTTCGTAAAGCTTCGCATGCATCGACATCAGCTCATCAAACTTCCCGCAATCGTCGAATCCCGAAGAAACGCTCTCATTAAAAGCACACCATCTGTTCAACAAACCGGCAAGAATTGAAATTTCGAAGAGCATCATGAAATTATTAACGTAACTGTTGAACGTATCAAAAAGCATAATCATCTCGAATAAGTTTTCAATTACATTACAAACGCTGTAAATTAAGTAAAATAGAGTTACGAGGAAAAAAACACCACCGGCTGTATTCACTTTTTTAACGTTTGGCAAATTTTTATAAGCATAATCGAAATTATTCAAAATCCTAATAACATTCTCGCTTTTCCACACACATTGAAATTGTGTCCACGTAGTAAAAGCCTCCAAAATTCACGAAGTAATTAGTTAATAAAACAATCCGAATCATCAATTTAATGTGTTATTATTTGTATGGGTATACAAACATTTTACTTTTAGGTATGCATGTGCATACACTTTTTTTAAAAGAGTTCAATTTTAAGTTTTAAACGAGTGTTTTCCACTCCCAGCTTAAGCATGAAGTAAAATTTCGAGTTTAGAAAAGCCTGAAAATTTGGATTTGCCGGCACGAGCGAAGCGAGTGACGGCAAATCCAAATTTTCAGGCTTTCCTAAACTCGAAATTTGACTTCATGCGCCACGCGTACAGAACACTGATTTGAAGTGAAGTCCAGAAACACACAAATACATCTTTAATCAGAGTTAAAACAACTAGTAACGATATTTATATAATAATGATTGCAAAAATAATAAAATCAAATTTATTCTTAAAGGATTTGTATTTGTGATTCGAAAAAACAGGATCGAATCTTTGATTTGAATCATATTTATCTCTTACGAATCCTTTATTCGAGTATTCGTGATTCGAATCATATTAGGTGATTCGGATTCGTGATTCGAATCCTTTTTACGAGGATTCGTCCCAGCTCTGCTATCGCTCTATAATTGTCAACAAATTTCCTTATGCCTGATTTAAAGACCGGGACAGTGTAGCATCGCTTCCAAAGAGATGGGAAGAATCCATCTTTTAGAGAACGATTAAATAATTTAGTAAGAGGTAAAGACAGAGCAGATGCGCAGGCAGTTATCAAGGCAGGCGGTATTCCATCAGGACCTGGTGCAGCACCATTATTAATTTCAGATAGGCATTATATAATATCTGTCTCACTAAATTGTAAGTTATTAAATATTAAGTCACTGGACTCACTAACTTCAGGACCAATGGTAGTTGGACATGAATATGAATTCTTAACCGAGTTTGCGACCAGCGTTCCATATGCCATGGAAGACCTCCACCACTGCCATTTTTGGATTTACAATATTTTCAAAATATATTGACACAATAAAGTATACTCCTCTCAACATCCTGAATATAACCTATGTGATCCTTAACAATAGCATCTTTGCAGACAGGAGGTAAATTAGAAAAATTTGAGTAGTCATTCCTAGAGCCTGACCGTTTAAATTTTTTATAAGCTGTCCGCTTTTCTTTAATTAAACTTATTAGAGATTTCAAGAACCAACTAGGAAAATGCGATGTTGATCTCTTTCGTTTAAGGACATAACGATATCAATGTCATATTCTATCGAGGTACTCTTAAACATATTTACCCAGTCAGCTGCCAATATAATTACATATACCTACAATATCAGCATAAGAGAAATCATAGTAAAATGATTCATCTATGGGTGATAAACTGCTAGGAACATTAAAATCCAGTAGTAACGGAAGATGATAATAAATATTCACAAATATTCGAATTCCCAGCTGTATTTCAAATCGAAAGTTTTAGTAGACTATTGTTTTATTTTTTCATCAAATTCAACTTCGTCTAGTCATACTTCAATTGGACATCTGCGATTAAGTAAGTGATTAACAAATTTGTAAAAGTGAAAATAAACGTTAAATTTATGTCGAAAAATCCCGCCGCGCTGAAACGCGGCAATTTATTTATTGCCAACTCGACGAATATCAGAAACAATTTTCTACTTGATCCATTTTTACACTGGATAATGTTATTGTAAATCAGTGATATCGTTCGTTTTCCCTCTCTTTGGATTTTTTCACAAATCGCAATTTGCACAATTCCAAATGCCTAAAATTATAATATAAATAATGTTTCAAATTAAACCAACTTTCGAACACAATGTAAAGTTTATTTTACTTACAATATAATGTATGTTCCAAATAAACCATATTCCCTCAAACTCATAATATTCTTTCAACAAATCACCAATTGTGAAAATCGTGACGTTGAGCATAAACATCGAATTTAGAAACTTGTGCCAACCAAACGCCTCGTTAACATCGTCCACGATTTCGTAAAGCTTCGCATGTTTTGACATCAGCTCATCGAACTTCCCGCAATCGCCGAATCCCGACGAAACTCTTTTATTAAAAGCACACCATCTGTTCAATAAACCAGCAAGAATTGAAAGTTCGAAGAGCAACATGAAACTATTAACGTAAGAGTTGAATATATCAAAAAACGCAATCATGTCGAAACCGCCATCAATTATATGGCAAACGATGTAAGTTAAGTAAAATAAAGTTACGAGGAAAACAACCAGACCGGATGTGTTCACTTTTTTAAGGTTTAATAAGTTTTTATAAGTGGAATTGAAATTTTTCAAAATCCTCATAACATTCTCGCTTTTCCACACACTTAAAGATAAAATTATTGTAACGTTTGAAATCGCAAATAAAAAGTCGTAGAATGCATTTGATATAGTATCTATTGTTGGTTCAAGTTTTAAAATATATAAATAGCGTGTGTAAATGAAGATAATGATAATAAATAAACTTAGAAGCAACGCGATTTTTCGGTTGAAATTGTGCGGGTTTGTGTAATCGGGCCATAATTTCAACGCAATGCCGGTTTTGTTTATGAATTTTATTTCAGTGGAAAACATGACTTTCTTGAACAATGAAAGTCATGTTTTATACTAATTCTGTTCGAATTTATTGATGTAGTAAAATAATTAGCTAATATAATGATCTGAATTAACAGTTTAATTTGTTTTGTTTTAACATTGAACAATTATCTAAAAAAATACTTTGAAACTTGCGCTGCGCACTTTCTTGATATTAATTTATTGTTCCTTTAAAACATTAAAAGAGAGTACAGGTTTTGTGTACATTTTTGCTTCTTGTTGATTTCAGTAGAATAAACCAAACCAAATGTTCATGCTTTATATAGAGTGGGTGAAGTTCAAACAGTCAATATGACTTTATTGCCCACTTTTTCACTGTATCTATTTTCTAGATTAGATGATTGCCTTTTGAATACGACTGGGGGCATTTTTATGAAAAAAATAAAACAATTAAAATTGTTTAATAATCCGAGTATAATTTATTCAATAATTGCTCGCTGTATTCAATAACAACACACACAACGCACAGTGTATCAGCGCGAGCTCGCGAAGTCCACTGGCGGTTTTTAGATCAAAATTAAAAACTGAAATGAATTAAACCATTCTATTATGGATATTTCAAAACTCATAAAACTAATTTTTCAGATTTTTTGATGAACTCTATGAGGCACAATTCATCCTCAAAGTTGGAACATTGGAACGCAAAATAAGCGTAATTTTATAAAAATCACAATTTTATGACCACACGTTCTATTGTCATAGTTTTTTGATACAAAGATAACATTATAACATGGCCACTGAACAATAAGGGCACATGTTTTAAATATTTTACGGACATTTTTAACATCACACAATTCAATAATATAGTCAACAGTCACAACACAACACTTGACCTAGTCCTCTGTAATTTTGATATCAATTTAAATGTTATTCACTCTAATTACCCTTTAGTTACCGAAGATAACTACCACCCTGCGCTAAATATTGTTGTACCACATTATGTTAAACCTACCTCTGAGACCTTTCCTTCGAACGATATAGTATTTTTAATACCCATTTGAAATAACCCCATCCCTATTTATCAATCATTAATCAGATGAAACGAAAAATTACCAACAAAAATTAACGTCGATTACTAAATTAATGTTACGTCAAAAGTTTGATGTTTGTTAATGTCGTTAAATAACGCAAAAATACAATACTAAAATGCGATATTCCGATGAATCCAAAAAGCTAATACTTAATGTAGTAAGTTATTTTTAAAATAAATTAGGATCTCGATTTAAGGCAGTTCAAAAAGCGCCCGAAGTCCTAAAAGTTCCGCAAAACACATTATACAACCTACAAGATATAAACAGATGAACGGAATTCGAATTTAGACGGAACGTTTTCCTGGGCAAATCTCGAAAACTCTACATTTTTTAAGGGAAGTGATTTACAAAATGTATCCCCAAAAGAAACATATTACTTTAGAAACTATTCACTGACAATTTATGGAAGAATTATCAGAAATTGAGATCTCGAAAAGTTATTTATATTTGGGAATTAAGAAAACGGGCTTTAGCTTCAAAAAGCAGGACGCAAGAAAACATTTATTGAAAATGCCTGGAATCAGATTGAAGAGAAGAGAGAAGCGGAGCGGCCAAACCAAATTTTCAGGCTTTTCTAAACTCGAAATTTTACTTCATGCGCCACGAGGATAAAACACTGAAATATTGTGAATCTAGAAATACACTCACATTATTTCTTTTTAAGGGGTAATATTCGAAATATTTAAATAACTAAATATTTAAATTCTTTTTCATACACTTTTGAGTCAGGTCAAATGTTATAATACATCAAATTTACTTATTTAGAAATTTAATTAACAAAAAATAAATTATTATATTCCATATTATTTACTTAATTAATATGTGTGATACTACGCCGCCACTGGTTGTTTTGAATATCAAGTTACTCCACTAATGCCCTATGAATAATGGTTTAGATGTCGGCCATTTGACATGACAAGTTCCTAACCTAATTTGGTGTGTGCGTTCAAGAAGACGCGTACGTTGTCACTAAAACAACTGTTACTTCTAAATAGGTATTAAAAATACTATAACTACTCGTACAACTTCCATAAAGCCGATTTTCCAGCCTTATATGACGAACTTTTCAACTTAGATTGGAGGATTCTAGACTCATTTAATGATGTCAATGAAATGGTATCAAAATTCTATAATTTATTCTTCACTGATCTTAATAAGCACGTTCCTAGGTGTCTCACATCGAAACCAAAATATCCACTTTGGTACACACGTCAAATCCGTCTTAACCTGAAAACGAAATTATCCTACAGACTTAAGTGGCAGAAAACTAAAAATTCTATATACCTGGCGGAATTTAAGAGAGTTCGCAACCTAACGAAACACCTTATTGCAGAAGCGTACTCCAATTATATCTCCAACGCTGAAAATAATGTTAAAAAGAACCCCAAGGACCTATCGAAATTTATCTCTAGCTAGAAAGGGAAAACGCGAATACCTGGCAAGTTATATGATGAAATTCATGAATTTTCAACACCTAAAGATAAGACATTGTTTGCATTTTCAAGGATGATTTTTTCGTAATTTTATATATTATGTTTAAAGTGTGCAAACTATAAGAAGCGTAAGCTTATTTTCTCGAATTCAAATAGTTTTGAATTTGAATTTATCTTGTATTAACCTAAAGATATAGTAAATGGTTTCGCGGATACCTTTAAAAATGTCTTTTGCAGTAATGCAACTCCTACCGTTGATACCATTTGTTCTAACTGTCCTCCTTTCACATTTTTTAAAGTAGATGAAGCATAGCTTGTATCCATTATGGCATCCCTTCCAAACAAACTAACAGCGGGTGATGACAAAGTTCCAAGTTTTCTACTCAAAGATTGCAGATATGTCTTAGCCAAACCTCTAACATCAATTATTAATCTTTCAATATCTAAAAGTGAATTTCCCAACCGTTGGAAACGCACACTATTATGCCCAATCTTCAAGAAAGGCAACGCCCCGGAAATAAGCAATTATCGTCCCATCGCAATCCTATCGAAAACTTCGCCAAGGTATTGGAAACAGTGTTATATAATAACAACGTGCGATCCTACATCTCGCCCTATCAACACGGATTCATGCCAGGACGGTCGACACTAACAAATCTTGCTACTATTTCGCAGTTCCTTTCTGAAGCTTTAGATGTGCGAGGCAAGTTAATGTCATATACACCGACTTCTCCCGAGCGTTTGACTCTATCAGTCACAAACTGCTATTAGAGAAACTTGGGTCATTTGGGGCTGTACCAGCGGTTACTCAATTTATACAATCCTACCTGCACAACAGATCTTGCTATGTGTACTACAACGGTTTTAAATGTTTTGAATTCTCACCGTCGATTGGTGTCCCACAGGGCTACAGTCTTGGCCCCCGTCTCTTCAACATTTTTATTAATGATTTGCTGAGGATGCTCACCTGCCCTGTGTTAGCATACGCTGACGACCTCAAAATTTACCAGAGGATCCAATGTCAGAACGATGTCGATATGCTGCAATCGAATCTAAATATCATATCTAACTGGTGCTCCCGTGTAAATTTAAAACTTAACGTAAACAAATGCAGCGTTATAAACTACAGTCGGAGACGCAATGCTCTCACAAGAACTTACCATATTTCAGGTGATTATCTGTCGGTCGTTGACTGCTTCAAAGACCTAGAAGTTACTTTTGACAAAAAACTCACTTTCACTACCCATATTAAAGCTATTCGCTCCGCAGCCTCCAGATCATTAGGTTTTAGTCTGGTATCCGACAAGTATTAGTCATTCCCTTCTACTAGATCGCCTCCATCGGCGCTTTTTAAAATGTTTGTCTTACAAACTTGACGGTACTTATCCATCTATTGGAGCAAATCAAGAACATCTACTTGAAAGGCATAACATGATAGCATTATCGACCAGACGAGACCACCACTGCGCCACAATTCTCAGAAAACTAGTACACGGAACAATCGACTGCCCCCAATTACTTTCTGGGACACCCTTCAATGTTCCTCAACAATCAACCAAATTCTCTTCATCATTCCGACTACCCACACCAAGGACATGTGTTCTGCAGCGGTCACCAATCTTCATAATGTGTCGTTGCGCAGAAAAGTCATTCGGTAATTTATTTTTATAAAATGAAACTTAAATGTTGTTTCTACTATTAAAACTTGTAATTTTCTCTATTTTTTTCTTTCTTGTAACACTTAAGTTTATTTACATCGTACCTTATATTATATTGTCCTGTAAGTAGAAAATCCTGTTGGACAATAAAGGCTATTATTATTATTATTATAATTATAACATTCTACTAAAGGACATGTAGTTTGATTGATATAAATTATTAGTAACGCTGCTTTTTTAGTTTTTTGTTTTTGTGTTTACGTTAGAGCTAACAATTGATGGATGACCTTTCGAGTATTTAATAGCAGAGTTAAGCAGGATTCGAATCATTCAGGAATCTAATCCTGGATGCGAATCCTTTTAGAGGATTCAAAAGAAGCATTCGAATACGTTAGTTCAACTGGATTCGTGATCCAGGTCCGTTACATTTTTTTAAGAGGATTCGTATTCGAATCCAAATGTGAGTGATTCGAATCCTTATAAAAGGATTCGGATATTTATAAAAGGATTCGAATACTTACAAAAGGTTTTTTTTCATCAAAAATAATTTGAAATAATTATGAGGATTAACTTGAAAAATGTATTTTGTGTGTTTTTGAATTTCTCGTTAAATCACTGTTTTATACGCGTGGCGCATGAAGTAAAATTTCGAGTTTAGAAAAGCCCAGAAAATTTGTTTTGCGTCGACAAATTTTCATGAGGCTTTTCTAAACTCGAAATTTTACTTCATGCTTAGTCTGGAAATGGAAAGCACTCGTTTAAAGCTTCAAATTAAACTCTTTAAAAAAAAACAACAAATATCTAAATATTTTAAGAAAATACGCTGAATTTGGAAAACGTATACTTTAAAAAAGCGAGGTTCAACTATACATAAATTTCACAATGTTTTAGTGTTCTATACGCGTGGCGCATGAAGTAAAATTTCGAGTTTAGAAAAGCCCAGAAAATTTGTCTCGGGTCGCTGCGCGACCCGAGACAAATTTTCACGGGGCTTTTCTAAACTCGAAATTTTACTTCATGCTTAGTCTGGGAGTGGAAAACTCTCATTTAAAGCTTCAAATTGAAATTTTGTAACGAATACCGAAGATTTAATTATACAGGGTGTTTAAAAAGTTCCGGGACGATCAAAGATCTCGAGAAATACACATCGAATCGAAAAACAAAAAAAACGCACATATTTAATATATTTAGTAAACCTATTTATTGACACCAAACACGACCCCCACCCCACCCCTTGACCTACTTAGTTTTAGCCATATTATCTGAATCTACAATGTAACATAGGAGTTCACATTTAAGGTTTCAAAGCTGCCCCCACCCCACCTCCAAGGGGAGAGGGTGGGGGTTATGTTTGGTGTCATTAGATATGTTTTTTAAACATATTAAATATATAGAGAGCTTTATGTAACACCGAACATTATCAATATTCATTTTCGTATATTCTACTTATCAAACCAAAGCACGATTTGACATCTTTGATTTTTTAGGTTATGTGCAAATTGGGTTGCCTATATGACTATTACAAATTGTAGCCAATCAATTGCAATAAATGCCTCGACTCATAAATACAGGGGGCTTTTCTTTCAAGTATACATGCCCTAAATATATGTTTTTTTTAAGAGTTTAATTTGAAACCTAAAATGAGTGTGTTCCGCTCCCGGACTAAGCATGAAGTAAAATTTCGAGTTTAGAACAGCCTGAAAATTTGGTTTGGTCGCGTAGCGCGAAGCGCGAGCGACCAAACCAAATTTTCAGGCTTTTCTAAACTCGAAATTTTACTTCATGCGCTACCGGTACAAAACACTGACATATTACGAAGTTTAAGACACACCGCTAAACTTTACATTGAATCAGTGTTTTGTATCGGTGGCGCATGAAGTAAAATTTCGAGTTTAGCAAAGCCTGAAAATTTGGTTTGGCTGCTCCGCGCTTCGCGCTACGCGACCAAACCAAATTTTCAGGCTTTTCTAAACTCGAAATTTTACTTCATGCTTAGCCTGGGAGTGGATAACACTCGCTTAAAGCTTCAAATTGAATTCTTTTAATAAACCAAGCGTCGGAAAATGTACAACGTATGCATATGGATACTAAAAAGAAAAATTCTCGTTATGAAAATGTTCGGTGTTACATAAAACTCTCTGTAGAAAAATTTACATTGAGTACATTTTAGCATGTTCGGTGTTACATAAAACTGTATGCGTTTTTGTTTTTCGATTCGATGTGTAGAAATACACTACACAAATACAATAGAGATATTTCACCGTCCCGGAACTTTTTGAACACCCAGTATACACGCTGTAATTGGGATATGTATACTTAAAAGATAAACGCACTGTATATAAACGATTCAAAAAATTAGTGTTAGAAAATGTCTAATATATTTTCTAAAACTAAACAATTTATGAATTCAAATAGTTTATTTGTTTAAATATTTGATTAATTTTCATATTTGAATAATCACGAATATTCGAATTCCCAGCCATATTTCAAATCAAAAGTTTTAGTACAACATTGATTTTTTTTCTCCAAATTCAACTTCGTCTAGTCACTACTTGAATTGAACATCTCCGATTAGGTAAGTGATTAACAAATTCGTAAAAGTGAAAAGAAACGTTAAATTTATGTCGAAAAATCCCGCCGCGCTGAAACGAGGACATTTATTTATTGCCAACTCGGCGAATATCAGCAACAATTTTATCCTTGATGCATTTTTACACTGGATAATGTTATTGTAAATCAGTGATATCGTTCGTTTTCCCTCTCTTTGGATTTTTTCACAAATCGCAATTTGCACAATTCCAAATGCCTAAGATTTTGATATAATTAATGTTTCAAATTAAACACAACGTAAAGTTTATTTTACGTACAATATAATGTATGTTCCAAATAAACCAAATCCCCTCAAACTCATATCTTTTCAACAAATCACCAATTGTGAAAATCGTGACGGTGAGCATAAACATCAAATTTAGAAACGTGTGCCAACCAAACGCCTCGTTGACATCATCCACGATTTCGCAAAGCTTCGCGTGCTTTGACATTAGCTCATCGAACTTCCTGCGATCGCCGAATCCCGACGAAACGCTTTTATTAAAAGCACACCATCTGTTCAATAAACCGGCAAGAATTGAAAGTTCGAAGAGCAACATGAAACTATTAACGTAAGAGTTGAATATATCAAAAAACGCAATCACGTCGAAACCGCCATCAATTATATGGCAAACGATGTAAGTTAAGTAAAATAAAGTTACGAGGAAAACAACCCGACCGGATGTATTCACTTTTTTGAGGTTTAATAAGTTTTCATAAGTGGAATTAACATTTTTTAAAATCCTGATAACGTTCTCACTTTTCCACACACTTAAAGATAAAATTATTGTAACGTTTAAAATCGCCAATAAAAAGTCGTAGAACGCATTTGATATAGTATCTATTGTTAATTTAAATATTAAAATATATAAATAGCGTGTGTAAATAAAGATAATGATAATAAATAAACTTAGGAGCAACGCAATTTTTCGGTTGAAATTGTGCGGGTTTTTGTAATCGGGCCATAATTTCAACGCGATGCCGGTTTTGTTTATGAATTTTATTTCATTGGAAAACATGACTTTCGTGAGCAATGAAAGTCATGTTTTATACAAATTCTGTACGAATATATTGATGTAGTAAAGTAATTAGCTAGTATAACGATCCGAATAAACAGTTTAATTTGTTTTTATTTGTTTACGTGTGTACTAGGTCATGGCTTTAACATTGAACAATTATCTTAAAAAAAAAACTTTGAAATTTGCGCTGCGCACTTTCTTGATATTAATTCATTGTTTAATTAAAACATTAAAAGAGCGTGCAGGTTTTATGTACATCTTTGCTTCTTTAGTTGATTTCAGTAGGATAAACCAAACCAAATGTTCATGCTTCATATAGAGCAGGTGTAGTTCAACTAGTCAATATGACTTTAATTGTTCTTTAACTTAACCTTTATTTATTTTTAAGATTAGATAATTGCTTTTCAAATACAACTCGTGAAACTTTTATGAAAAAATAAAACAATTAACATTGTTTAATAATAAGAGTTCAATTTATTCAATAATTGCTCGCCGTATTCAATAACAGCGCACACAACGTCAATCATTTGTCATTAAACATGTATTGTAATAGGTGTAGTAAAAAAAAAGTATTATATTTGCATGAAATTGAAGCCTTTATTTACCATAGTTACAATGATACGATTTAGGTCAAATATGCATCGTTTTCTTTAATCTTTATTAGACGGAAGGCCAATACATAAATATAAACATACAGAATAAGAATATATAAATAAATAATGCAATACAGAAATCAGCACAATAAAAACATGGTACTAATAATAAAAGTGTATAACAATTGTTATATAAACCAAAATAAGACAAAATTCAACAATGATTTCAATGAGCGCAATAATATGTAGTAGGAGTCAACAAAGAAGTCAATATTGACTTCATTGGCGTTCCTTAATATACGCGTAGAGGCCGAATGCAGAGCGTAATCCGTTCTTCTAAATGAAACGTTAAATGTTGGATGTTTTCTTAAAGTTCTTTCATTATTTAAGAATATTTTATTTTCTAATCGTTACATAATTAATTATATATTTTAATTTTAGTGAAAACTTCCCTGTAACAATTTTTAATGTATGATTTTTTGGTATCTAGAGGGGGGGGGGGGGGGGGGCTGGTACCCCCTTTAAACTAACGAGTGTTTTCCACTCCCAGACTAAGCATGAAGTAAAATTTCGAGTTTAGACAAGCCCCGCGTAGAAAATTTGTCGAGGGTCGCGCAGCGACCCGAGACAAATTTTCACGGGGCTTTTCTAAACTCGAAATTTTACTTCATGCGCCACACGTATAAAACACTGATTTACAGTAAAGTTAAAAAAATATAACGCTTAGATGTGATGATGATTAATATTTATCTAGATGTAGCAAGAAAATGCAAGAATTCCTGTTTTGTAAATGCCCGGTACTCTCGTCTACGAGAGGATCCATACTGGGTGAAAGATGGCCGACGATGGATATCACCCACATCCCATCTAAGTAATACTGGACTACCTAGACAAGGTGGAATGGTTGAGCTAGGGATGGGTGACCCGTAGTAGGAGGCAGCACAATGTGCCTAATGAGGTCTAAGTGCAGTGCAGAAATGCGCACTGCCCCTTATACCAGATACCAGATACATTCTCGACCGCGTTTGCTCCGCAACAGAACAGGAGAGTTGAAAGAGAGATGAGAACAGTCGTTGAGTCAGCTCGCTCTGCTATTCACGCTCGAGGACTGGAGGAAAATCTTTGGGCAGAGGCCATAAACTCTTCGCTCTTCACAATTAATCAGACCTGGACAAGCTCAGTAACCGGAAAGAGCCCGGCGGACCTATGGTTCGGGCGTCACGTTGATGTGAATAAGTTGAAGGCTTTTGGATGCAACTGTTTTGTACTCACTCCACAACACAAATGCATTAAGCTGAGCAGGAAGTCAAAACTGGGGATTTTCATAGGACACGATCTAGATTCGCCAGGTTACAGGGTTTACGTGCCGGAGGAAAAAGACGTCAGTTCGATGGATGTTGTTTTCAACGAGGAAGGAGGACTCAAGCAATGCATTGAGGTCGAGTCAGTAGCGGAGAATTACATGCAAGGGAAATTGCCAGAGTCATCGCAAAAGATTGCATCTGATCATAAGCAAAAAGAAGTCTATTTTCAGGAGAAGCCAGATGATACATTCTTGACTGCGTTTACTCCCTAACAGAACAGGAGAGTTGAAAGAGAGATGAGAACAGTAGTTGAGTCAACTCGCTCTCCTATTCACGCTCGAGGACTGGAGGAGAATCTTTGGGCAGAGGCCATAAACTCTTCCCTCTTTACGATTAATCAGACCTGGACAAGCTCAGTAACCGGAAATAGCCCGGTGGACCTATGGTTCGAGCGTCACGTTGATGTGAATAAGTTGAAGGCTTTTGGATGCAGGTGTTTTGTACTCACTCTACAACACAAACGCACTAAGCTGAGTCAAAACCGGGGATTTTCATAGGACACGATCTAGATTCGCCAGGTTACAGGGTTCACGTGCCGGAGGAATGAGACGTCAGTTCGGTGGATGTTGTTTTCAACGAGGAAGGAGGACCCAAGCAATGCACTGAGGTCGAGTCAGCAGCGGAGAATGATATGCAAGGGAAACTGCCAGAGTCATCGCAAAAGAGTGTATCAGATCATCAGCAAAAGGAAGAAGCCAGAGATACAGGAAGACCAGTTTCTGGATGCACAGCTACGAGGAACGGGTCTTCGCAATCGTTAAGTGAGAAAGCCACCCGCCCGATTCAATGACTGGAGAGGGACAGGACCTAGTTTAGTAATGATGAGTGATGTTCTATCAGCAATCCTTCAATGACTGCCGATAGAACGTCACTCATCATTGCTAAGCTAGGTGAAAACTATCGTAGGTGAAAACTGGCGTAAAGCCATGGAACGGGTCTACGCAATCGTCAAGTGAGGCAGCCACCCGCCCGATTCAATGACTACTGGAGAGGGACAAGACCCAGCTCAGCAATGATAAGTGATGTTCCATCGGCAATCTTTCAATGACTGCCGATAGAACGTCACTCATCATTGCTAAGCTAGGTGAAAACTATCGTAGGTGAAAACTGGCGTAAAGCCATGGAACGGGTCTTCGCAATCGTCAAGTGAGGCACCCACCCGCCCGATTCAATAACTACTGAAGAGCGACAAGACCTAGCTCAGCAATGATAAGTGATGTTCTGTCGGCAATCTTTCAATGACTAAGCTAGGTGAAAACTGGCGTAAAGCTATGACTGAAGAGTTGGAATCCTTAACAACTATGGGAACTTGGAACCTAATGAAACGTCCGGAAGGAGTCAAGCCTGCAGGTGAGTATTACGCGAAAAATCAGACGGAAGTCTGAAGGTGAAATTATTGGCACGAGGATGGCATGATGGCACGAGCAGAAAAAAGGGCTGGATTACTCGGAAATCTTCAGCCCCGTAGCTCATCAAGCTTTGATTCGTCTTGCCCTGAGTCATGCCGCCTCGCAGAAACTTAAGCTAGTTCCATTTGATATTACCGCCGCTTATCTATATGGGGACTTCGATGAAGAATTGTACATGCTTCAGCCAGAAGGTTTTCACGACGGGACTGACCGAGTCTGCAGGCTAAGAAAAAGTCTGTATGGCTTAATGCAAGCTGCAAGAATTGGAATGAAAAAATATCGACTTTTCTCGAGACCATTGGACTGCAAAGTACCCATGTGTTTTCTACAAATGGCAAAAAGACTCTTTGTAGACGATGGCCTTATCATCGGTCAAGATCAACGATAAATCTATAGCATCTTAGACAAAATAAGGCTAGAGTTCGAGATAACGTTTATACGACAGCCACCCAATAAGATCAACTACTTAGGAATGGAGATCAAGATTGTTCCAGAAGGGATATTAGTTCATCAAACCAAGTACACAAACAAAATATTGGACAGATTTAAGATGACTTTATGCAACTCTGTCAGAACACCCATTGAGAAAGGAATGATAACCGGGGAGGAAAACAAACTCAACGATAAGCTAGAACTGCCTACCGCGTGGCAATCGGCAGCCTACTCTATTTAGCTACCACCACCCATCCAGATATCTGCTTTGCAGTGAACTTCCTTAGCCGCAAATGCAAGAAACGTATTGGTGTTCCAGTATCTACAGGGAACGAAGGACCTTGGAATATTTACTAGACTTTTGGCCTACACCAGTGGCGGCTCCGAGCCTAACTTGAGGTTGGGATCGCGCCTTATAAATACAAGGAATTGCACAACAAAGTCACATTTCAATAACGGATACATATTACCTTGGGTCTCTAGCCTACCCTAAGGTTAGGCTGCGAGCCGCCGCTGACCTACATAGACTCGGACTTCGGAAAAGATGCCGCGACTGGACGCTCAACCAGCGGAATCTTGATCATGAGGGGAGGACCATTATTGTAGTATTCCCAGAAGCAGCGTCTTGTAGCTACTTCAACTGCTGAGGCGGAATACAGAGCCGCCGTAGCAGCAACGGACGACATTTGTTGGAACAAAAGAATTGGAAAAGTACTTAACATTACCAAGTCGGACTAGCCAATCACCCTGTACGTTGACAATCAATCCGGGATCCACATGCTCCACAACGCATACGAAGGAAAAGTTATAAAGGCAAGAAACACATTGAAATTCCACGCAAATTTATTTAAAAACTCATAGGCAAAACCGTTTTTCTCAGCCATATACCCAGTACTAAACAAATTGCAGACATTCTCACGAAACCAATTGATCGCAAAACACTTTTAAAACTTTGTAGCGTATTACTTAAGGAGGGGTGCTAAATACGTATACTTTAAAGAAAAACTTCCTGTACATCAAAGAAATGTCATTTGGTTGGGCGGTAAGTAATCAGCTGTTCAGCTGTCTGTACGTAATGTACTTGTCAAAGCTATTACGTGTATGTGTACATAATGTCAATCATACTTGTCAAGATGACAGTGTGGTATGATGCGGTTACTAGATAGGGCGTAGGTAAAAAATATTTACATATGTTCGACACCGTAAACGCCATCTACTGCCCATTAGCTTAAGTAGCATCGTCAAAAGCTGGCAAACTAACCGTTTGTATACAGCAATTGTTCGTCTACAACAGGGCTTTACTTTATAGAATACAAATATCAAGAATAGGAATTTCCGGTGAACGAATCAGTACTAAACACAAATTCATATTCTTGATAAAACATAATTATATAGCCTATTATAATGAAATATAAATATACACTATTTAATTTACTACAACGCGAACTATAGGTAATAATGTGAACCAGTATCAGCTCGTAAGAATTTTTATTGGTGGGACTGCAGACTTAAACAAACAGGGTATGGTATACATATCACGATGTATTTTTTCCACATCTACTTAAACAAACAATTCCATATTCCGTAATTATAATTGTCGATCAATACATTCGTCGCAACAATATTAAGAAATTGCTCGAGTGTGACATTAACAAGAACATGAGCACATTAATAGTAGGTTTAAAGAGAACCCTCCAATGGAACGGGTATCTGGGGATATTACCAATGTACAACCCAAAAAACAAGTCCTTCTCACAAAGCAAACTAAACGCAATATTCAGCACATTTTTCATTAGTACCAGCTCAGTATTATCACTCAAATCACTAGAAACATTTAACGAACGATTGATTACAAATCCAATCATCAACTCTCTCGCTAAAATCGAAGTATTAGTAGTGTTTTTAATACATTTTAGTTTATGCGTTGGAAGCAGGACCCTTTATTTCGTTAAACTACAAAAATTAATCGATAACTTTCACATAATCAACGAGGCGTTGATTAAAGAAAATGTTAAAATTAACAAAAAATTAACACTATACTCAATCGTACCGCAAATCTTCATAACTTCCTTGATGTTGCTGCATTGCATCTTTTGGTTTTTGGTGAGCAGTTGGGAGCAAAGCATATACACGTTTTACGCTGAATACACGATTTATTTGGTTTTGTCCGTTGTTTTGTTGGAGGCGCAAATGTTGCTGCTTTTGAAAATTTCGCTGGAAGCGTGCAATACGGTTTTCAGTAAGAATTTATTGGAGGTCCGTCAAGTTGAGAGAATGTCGTATGTTTTTGGTGTGGTGCATGATCAAATCGATTTGTTCAATGAGGTATTTGGTTGTCATCTGCTGTTTACTGTGATTCGTGTCGTTATGGCTTTGTTGGCTTCTATTCATTATTTTATGGAAAATAGAATTTTTAAGCCTGGAATGGATTGGGTGATTACTTGTAATATTTCTATTTGGGGTGTTTCTATTTTGGTAAGTTTATGCTGGGTTTCACTTACGTTAGTCGAATTTCATTCAAAGATTGATCAAAATGTAGTTATCAATTAAATTTCATTTAAATTATAATTAGAAGGGCTACACCAGAAGGGGAGGGAGGTCGGATTGAAAAGGAAAATTACAGTGCCTTGATTAAACACAGTGGCGACAACGCTTATAAAACACAGATTTTAAGCAAAGTTCGAATGTACTTAAATTTCACAATATTTTAGTGATTTATACGCGTGGCGCATGAAGTAAAATTTCGAGTTTAGAGAAGCCCAGAAAATTTGTCTCGGGTCGCTGCGCGACCCGAGACAAATTTTCACGGGGCTTTTCTAAACTCGAAATTTTACTTCATGCTTAATCTGGGAGTATAAAACACTCCTTTAAAGCTTATATATATATATGTATATATATATATAATATATATAAGCTCGTATTATTGGGCATTGCAGAAAACTGTAAACTGCTTCTAAACTTTTTTTAAATAGTTAAATTTAAATCTTTTACGAGTGTTTTCCACTCCCAGATTAAGCATGAAGTAAAATTTCGAGTTTAGAAAAGCTTGAAAATTTGGTTGGGTTGCGTCGCGCGAAGCGCGGAGCGATCAAACCAAATTTTCATTCTTTTCTAAACTCGAAATTTTATTTCATGCGCCACGCGTATAAAACACTGGTTGTAAGTGAAGTTCAAAATATACGTCTTCACCATACTGCTGTAGTAATATATTGTAAACTTCACGATATGCCAGTGTTTTATACGCGTGGCGCATGAAGTAAAATTTCGAGTTTAGAAAAGCCCAGAAAATTTTTACGGGGCTTTTCTAAACTCGAACTTTTACTTCATGCTTAGTCTGTGAGTGGAAATCACTTGTTTAAAGTTTTAAAATTAACTTAAAAAAAAACAGGGAATATCTTAAGATTTACAGAAAATAGGCTTAATTTGGAACACGTATATTTTAAAGAAAAACTCTCTGTATAATGTAAATACATATTTAAAAGTCTTTTCCACTTTTTGACCTTACCGAAATTGAGTCAGCTGTCCCTGGCGGATTATTTTGTGCATTATTTAGACTGAATTTTACATTTTAATTTGTACATCATGATATATTTCACTGAAACCGGTTGGTCGACACTTAACACTAACACAAAGTCTTATTTTAATAACACTTATTTTTAACACAAAATATTAAAAATCTATCTATGAAAGTACAGCGAAACCAAAAAGAGAGGTTATGATAGACTCAAAAACGTAACCAAATCAACGTCATTGTTCTCTCTCGCACGAAAAGGGGTAGGGGAAAACATGGAAAGATAAAATTCTGTCATACATTGTAACACACATGTGTTTGTATGTGTTACGCCCATCGACGTACCTTGCCTTTTATGAATTATAAATGAAATTGCCAATTCTTGGTTGCAGAATACTTCAAACATTAAAAGTGCGATTCTTTTCGAAATCTACAACAAGTTAGTCTTACAAAAACTATATCAAATACTCATTGAAACAACTACTTCCCGGACTAATACCCCGACGGACATTGAATTATACAACAAGTGTTTGCTGTTACATACAGTAACCTACTGCAAATGTAACAATTTGGGTCAAATTATTCAGGCGTTATAGACTATAGACGCGTTTCGAGATTTATCTCTCATCAGTATAGCTTTGCCATTCCCTCTAAACAAACTGTATGTAACAGCAAACACTTGTTGTATAATTCAATGTCCGTCGGGGTATTAGCCCGGGTAGTAGTTGTTTCAATGAGTGTTTGATATAGTCTTTGTAAGACTAACTTGTTGTAGATTGCGAAAAGAATCGCACTTTTAATGTTTGAAGTATTCTGCAACCAAGAATTGGCAATTTCATTTATACTTATGTTTGAACGGTAACGTGACCGCCAGTCTAAGGTGTCAAATTGTTTAGAGGGAATGGCAAAGCTATACTGATGAGAGATAAATCTCGAAACGCGTCTATAGATGGCCTGAATAATTTGACCCAAATTGTTACATTTGCAGTAGGTTACTGTATGTAACAGCAAACACTTGTTGTATAATTCAATGTCCGTCGGGGTATTAGCCCGGGAAGTAGTTGTTTCAATGAGTGTTTGATATAGTCTTTGTAAGACTAACTTGTTATAGATTGCGAAAAGAATCGCACTTTTAATGTTTTATGAATTAATTTCTCTATGGGTTACACTATGTTTTATATTGTTTTATTAAGCACTACTTAAGTTTCGACATGTTTCAAGTGAATTGATATCTAATGGTTCTACGATTATAGACATTATAAATAATATACTCGTAGAACTATTGGACGCTAATTTACTTGAAAATTACACTAACGTTACTCGAAACTGGAGTAGCGCTCAGTAAAAAAATATAGTGGTGTAAAACATAGTGCAACATATCTATTTATAATTTACAATAGAATACCACGCAGTAAAGGTCTCAACAATTTTAAATTTCATTTGTTAATAATAGTTAAATGTACCAAAAATAAATTAAACAATTTAAGTTATATTAAGTAACTTGATTTTCTTCGATATCTGTGAGTCCGTCGTCGAACTAACTTTTCCATAATTCGCTAATTCAAGAATAAAACAGAGTAATGTAATACTGCATAATATTGACAGAAATAGAATGCAATTAAAGCAGAGGGCGATATTTTGTGGAAGGAAATAGTGCCCCTTTGTGTAAGAGAGTACCTCAATTGCGGTACTCTAATACAATTAAAGGTGAGGGCGCTATTTTGTGGAAGAAAATAGTATCCCTTTATGTAAGAGAGTACCTCAATTGCGGTACTCTCTTACATAAAGGGATACTATTTTCTTCCACAAAATAGCGCCCTCACCTTTAATTGTATTCTATCTCGTCAACATGGCATGATTGTTCCATTACAACGCTTGTTATATTTATTAATAAAAGAGTACTTAAACCCAGATTCTCAACTCATAACAGAAATAAATAAATAAACAATAGGTACTATTTATTAATTAATGAAATTAATAATTTATAATTGTCTAACATTAGTTAAAACACTATGCTTCAACAAACGTTATTTCGCCGAAAATAACGTGTGCGTTTTATTTCTTCATATAGTTCTGTTTGGCGATGTACAGGTTCTTTTCACACATAATTTATCTACCCCATTACCATTAGTAAGAATTTCGTTTCAATTTTGTATACAATGATTTAGTTTAAATTTGGCGCTTTTAGGGCGTCAAAATGGATGCCAATTTGTGGTACTCTCTTTCATATAGGGACACTACAAGTAACGTTTATATGGTTGCATAAGTTTAGCGTCATGTATTCCTCATTCAACCCTTTTAATGAATTTTATTAAATTAATAAAACCTGACATTATTTTATTAATTTATAAATAGATAGGTTATCTATATATTTCTCATTCAACCCTTTTAATGAATTTTATTAAATTAATAAAACCTGACAACCCACACATCCATGACATCCTTAATCACCTCTGTTTAGCACGAAACCCCAATATTTCTCAAAATTTCAACAACCCAAAAACTACCATTTATCAATTCATTTCATCTCACATGAATCATAACTGACAAGACAAGGACAAGTACAACTCAGGCTGAAAGACCGATGGTCGATAGCCAAGGATCCAAAAAATAAAATATAGTGTAAAAATAAACAAACTGTAATTTTTTTTTTGTACACAATAAAGATGTTTATATATATATATAAAACCTGACATTATTTTATTAATTTATAAATAGATAGGTAATCTATATATTTCTCATTCAACCCTTTTAATGAATTTTATTTAATTAATAAAACCTGACATTATTTTATTAACTTATAAATAGATAGGTTTTTTGTTTCTATTTATTTACATATCAATACACATTTTTTTTTTAGTTACAGGCTATTCTAGTGGCGACAATGTCCGAATTAGTAACGGATGAAAACAACAGAACGATAGCAATAGCTTACAAAGCCATACGGAGATTTTCCAAAACCGACAAAATTAAAGAAAAACTGTATATTTTAGCTCGAACTGCAGCGACTAGATCTCCTGTAATTACAGCTGCTGGCTTCTTCAACGTAGATTTCGCAATGATATTTAATTTTGTTATTCTCATCACGACTTATATCATAGTTATTATTCAATTTACAACGAATACCAGTGGTAAAATTAAAAAATAACTTTCTTCGTGATTTTAAAATATAATTTTTGATGAGAGAACTTTGTTTATTTTTACTTTCCCCCATATACAAAACAAAGAAAAAGTATTGTTTTCGCGAAATCTTTCAAATTAAAAATTTGAGGGGATATATACAGAGAGTTTTATGTAACACCGAACATTTTCATAACGAGAATTTTTCGTTTAAGTATTCATATGCATACGTTCCATATTATTCGATGCTCGGTTGATTAAACGGAAATCTTTAATAAAATATGTTCTTTAAAAAATAAAAAATCATTTGGTTTTGATGAAATTACAGCCAAATTAATAAAATGCAGTACAGATGCTCTTGTTGGCCCTTTAACTCATTTAATTAATATCAGTTTTGAAAACGGAATTTTTCCACAATGCCTAAAAGAAGGCGTTATAACACCAATATATAAAAAGGGCGATCCGACTAATTTTGGAAATTATAGACCTGTCACACTTCTATCCGTCTTTTCTAAAGTTATTGAAATGTGTATAGCTGAACGGATTACAGACTATCTTAAAAAATATGACATACTAGTTAGCGCCCAAAATGGCTTTATAAAGAAAAAATCAACAAATACAGCAATTCTTGATTATTAAACAGAAATTATGAAAGCTCTGGAGAACTCGGAAATGCCACTTGGTATATTTCTTGACTTATCCAAAGCCTTTGACACAGTAAGCCACGAAATTTTGTTAGAAAAATTGGAGCATTACGGGGTCAGAGGCGTTGGAAAAAGCTTAATTTATTCGTACTTAACAAACAGAACATATCGAACAAAAATTAATGAGACAGTTTCAGATAGTATGACAACTAATATAGGGATACCACAGGGTAGCATATTAGGCCCCATTCTATTTGTTATCTATGTCAATGACTTGCCATCAATAATTGAAAAAGAAAACGTCTTTGTAACTACATATGCAGACGACACGAATCTCCTCATTTCTAGGGCGAATGAAACAGAACTTGTAAACAAAGCAAGAAATGTTCTAAGAATTACCCAGGAATGGTTGAGGAAAAACAAATTACTAATGAACGAAACGAAAACCAATTTAGTATTATTTCAAACAAAACGGAAAGAAAATATGCTAACTAAGATAACACTGAACAACCAATCATTTGATGTCAATGATGAAACAAAATTATTAGGTGTTGTAATTGATAAAAACATAAATTGGGATTCACATTGTCAGCAATTAGAAAATAAATTGAATGTTGTATGTTACACCCTTCGAATATTGCGTTAAGTAAGTTGAATTTGTGTTCAGTATTCCGGCACCAGGTACCCATAGACGCGTTTCGGACTTCAAGGTCCTCTTCAGTGTGGTCCCGACCCAGTGCTGAGGAATACTGAACATTTCTGACTATTTCAAGGAAATATGTGAAAACTGTTAATGATTTCGATAGCTAACGCCATCTAATGCTTCATAGTGGCATCGTCAGAGACACGAATGCACAAAGTGCATATACAGGTCAATGTTTCGTCCACGAGCGAGCAGAACTCTGTTTGTGAAACCAGAAAACAAATATCAAAATTGAATTTGTGTTCAGTATTCCGGCACCAGGTACCCACAGACGTTACTTATACTTTACAGTCCAATTTTGAAAGTTTGGTCAGATATGGCCTAGTACATTATGGATGGTCAAGTGCAGCAAAACAAATATTTATCACTCAGAAACGAGCAATGAAAAACATATTTAATATGAACTATAACGAAACTTGTCGGGGAAAATTTAGAAACAACCGTTTACTTACTATCTGTGATCTCTATCTGTCCGAAATCTTACTTTTTAATTTTAAATATAAACATAAATTTGAGATGTTCAATGCAATGCATACGTATAATACACGTAATTCAGAAATGTATGCATACCCTACTCACAGACTTTCTCTCTTTGAGACATCACCTATATATGCCGCGTTGAGGGTGTTCAATAAATTACCTACCTACCTAAAAATTATTAAACATGAGAATAGATTTAAAACAGATTTGAAAGATTTTTTGATCGAACAGGAAAATTTCTCTATTTTAGATTATATGAATAAGTGAATGAATGCATACATAAGTATATGTACATAGCTACATGTATTAATAGTTTTTCTTTTTAGTCAAGTATTATTTTAGGAATTGTATAGTTTCTTCTTTTTTGACGCATTCGATTAGCAACGGAATATGTTACTGTTGTAATTATCCTAGTAATTATTGTATGTATCATGTACTGTCTCCATTTTGAATAAAGATTATTATTATTATTATTATTAAAAGAATTTAATTTAAAGCTTTAAGCGAGTGTTTTCCACTCCCAGGCTAAGCATGAAGTAAAATTTCGAGTTTAGAAAAGCCTGAAAATTTGGTTTGGTCGCGTAGCGCGAAGCGCGGAGCGACCAAACCAAATTTTCAGGCTTTTCTAAACTCGAAATTTTACTTCATGCGCCACCGGTACAAAACACTGACATATTACGAAGTTTAAAACACACCGCTAAACTTCACATTGAATCAGTGTTTTGTACCGGTGACGCATGAAGTAAAATTTCGAGTTTAGAAAAGCCTGAAAATTTGGTTTGGCCGCTCCGCGCTTCGCGCTACGCGACCAAACCAAATTTTCAGGCTTTTCTAAACTCGAAATTTTACTTCATGCTTAGCCTGGGAGTGGAAAACACTCGCTTAAAGATTCAAATTTAATTCTTTTAATAAACTGAGCATCGGCAAATGTGCAACGTATGCATATGGATACTTCAAAGTAAAATTCTCGTTATGAAAATGTTCGGTGTTTCAAAAAACTCTCTGTATCTGTTTTGAGGTTCCCTGAGTTGATTCAGACAATTTTTGAAAAATGTCTGTAATTCTGTCACCACGATAAAGTCTAAACCGATTGAGCTGTTAAGATGATACTACAAACTTAAGCTTTTTATTACAATAGTAGTATTCGATCAACTTTTGGTAAAAATGCAGAAACCGGAAGTGGTGGTTTACTGTTTTTGGAGCCCTAAATACATTTTACAAAAGTTACTAATAAAACAAAAATCAGTAGAACAAATCAAGTGTTTTGATCAAAGTTTCTGCTCGTATTATTTACTTGTTAGTTTTCACAATATATAAACTAAGGATAGTGTATCTTGAACACGTTTTTCATCTTTCACGTGGTGAAACATATTTAACTATGATTTAATAAAGAAAACACTTGGTTAAATTTCACTAATATTTTGGTTTTTTATTCCAACTAGTTTCGACTTTAAGTCATTCTTAATAATAATAATAATAATAATAATAATAATAATAATAATAATAATAATATTACCTCACCATACACCTCACCATACACACAGACAAAACAATCATGCACAATAGACCGGACATTACATTTCAGAACAAAACACGACACACAACATATATTATAGACATCGCAATACCAGCAGACCATAACATAGTGATTAAATACACAGAGAAGAAAACCAAATACCAACCATTGGCAATTGAAATGGAAAGAATCTGGAAACAAAAAACAGTACACATAATTCCACTCATAATATCCACAACTGGTATCACACCACACACGATGATACAACATCGGAACTAGATCTGCCGAACAACATTCACACTCAAGTTCAAAAAGCAACCATACTTCACACATGTAACATAACAAGGAACTTCTTGAATCAGAAATAGATTATGTTTGGACTTGGCTAATGCCTGTCCAAATATAATATAACCGACAACAAGTCGAGATAAAATAGAAAATAATAATAATAATAATAATAATAACTTTATTGTCCAACAAGATAAACCCAATTACAGAACAAAAATTTGAATAAATAAGAAAAGGAAAGATACATGTAAGTTCGTGAACAGTGAATACATATTACAGGATAGTATGATTTATTGAATAAAAATATCGTTGAATAATTTTTCGGAGCACTGGCACAACACAGTCACTGGTGAACGCTGCAACACATTAGAGCGCGCCGTTGGTAAGCGGAATGTTGATGAAAACCGTGTAGACTTCACAGGGACATTAAACGGAACCCTTGCGAGAATTTCTGGACAGTCGATTTTCCCATCTACGAGTCTCTTCATAAACGTGGCACATCTCAAAGTTCTTCTGTCGGCGAGGGATTCGAATTGGTGACGCTGAAGAAGTTCATCGTTCGAAATTCCAATCGGAGGATAAGAGTGGTCAAGTTTAAAAGATAGAAATTTTAAAAACCGACGGTGAAGACGATCCAACACAAGAGAGTGACTAGCATAAATAGGAAATCAGATTAAACTGTTATATTCCAACTTACTCAGTACGAAGGCGGAATATAGAGATTTAATAGCATCAACATTGAAAAAGTCGCGGCTAATACGTAGAATAAATCCCATGGCCTTAGACGCATTTGTTCGGACTGAGTCAATATGAGGTTTAAAAGAGAGCTGGCTATCAAATGTAACTCCTAGATACTTGAAAGTGCTACATCTGGACAGAGACATTCCATCGATTTGATAATTTGATTCAATTGAAGTACGGGTGCGAGAATAGCTTACCACACAACATTTGTTGACATTAAGTATTAAATTTACTCTTTTACACCAATCAGCAATAATGTTTAAATTTGATTGTAGAATGTCTACGTCCTGTACGGATTTTATGTTAAAATATATTTTGTGATCGTCAGCATATGCCAAAACAGGACACGTAAACATGCCTAATAGATCATTAATAAAAATTTTAATAGGAGGGGTCCTAGGCAAGAGCCCTGCGGAACACCAATGGTAGGAGAAAATTCGTAGGATTTAAAACCATTGTAATGTACTTTACAATGGTTTTAAATCCTACGAATTTTCTCAGGAACGATTAAGTAGGTAAGACCGAAGAAGTTTGGTAACCGCAGGGACCGCACCCAACAGGCTAAGACGATGAATTAGAAGCTCATGGTCAATTGAGTCAAAGGCGCGTGAAAAGTCAGTGTAGATAACGTCAACTTGACCACGAGCATCCAGGGCATCAGCCAAGTATTGGGAGACTGTCGCCAGATTTGTTGTTGTAGATCTAGCCGGAATAAATCCGTGTTGATATTGTGATATAAAGGAGCCCACACCTTTAAATATGTCATTGTGCAGCACAATCTCAAAGATTTTTGCAAAGTTAGAAAGGATCGATATTGGACGATAGTTACGAAGATGGGATTTGTCGCCATTCTTGAAAACGGGACATAGTCTAGCACGTTTCCACATGTTGGGGAACTGGCATAAAGCTATTGAGAAATTTAAAATTGTACACAATGGACAGGCGAAGGTGAATCTACAATCGCGAATTAATAAACTGGGTATTTTATCATCACCAGTGGTAAATTTATTTGGAAAACGTGACATTATATTAATAAGTTGAGATTCGTCTACATTATTAATCAGAATTGGCGGATACACAGTTGACTCGTTGCACAGTATGGGATTTGAGATAGGATTGAAATGACTATTAAATATATCAGCAAATCCATTAACTATGTCATTGGGATTAGTAAATTCTTCGTTGTCACCTCATTAGGCATTCGAGTAGTTCCACGTTTGGTAGAGACGAACTTCCATAAGTCAGAAGGATTTTGCTTTAGGTTGGTTTCAGTAGGGTGTATGAATATGGTATACACTTCAGATATTTGTTGTTTAATTAGATTTCGCAATCTTTTAAATTCTTGAAAAAAATATGGGTTTTTGGTCTTCAGCCACATATGTCTATTATATTTGATTTGATTTCCGTCGTAAACCACGGTGGACTCAAAGTCGAATCTAGTTGGAATAAAAAACCAAAATATTAGTGAAATTTAACCAAGTGTTTTTTTTATTAAATCATAAGGATAATTAATGTTCGTATAAACTACAAATAGTTATTTTCAAACAAGAATAATTCAAATTCAAAACTATTTGAATTCGATAAAATAAGCTTACGCTTCTTATAGTTTGCACACTTTAAACATAGTATACTGCCTTTCAAAAAAATCAGAACACAAAGTATTTATTGGACGATTTTAATGAAATTTACAGAATTTGATCATGTAAATGAACTGCATCGATGATCAAAAAATCAATTGTTTTGGTTACTATTTAATGGTATTTTTCCTTGATTTCACCATTATGAAGAGCTGCTGATTTTTTAATGTAATTGCTTCTAATATCCAAGTAGCCTCTGAGTAGTTTGACGTTTCAGTTTGTAAAACATAAAAAGATGCCCCGTGTTCGTCGGCGTTCATAATATCATCATCTAAGTGAATTTGAAAGGGGTCGCATTATTGTAATGCGAGAAGCGGGTTCTTCGGTTCGTGCTATTGCTGAAAGGGTAGGCCGTAGTGTATCGGTGATCGTACGCTGCTGGTCTAGATGGTCCGAAGCTGGGGAGAATCGACGTAGACTTGGATCAGGACGTCCAAGAAGCACCACTGAGCGTGAAGATCGAGCTCTTCGTCTTACAACTTTAAGGGACAGATTTACAACGTCGCGGGCATTAGGAAATGACTGGTTGGCTTTAAATGGCCAAAGAGTATCCATGGCTACTGTTTACAGAAGAATCCGCAGTTTTGGTATAAGATCCTACCGTCCACAATTGTGTCTACCTCTTACTCCGCAGCATCGCAGAGCAAGACTTGATTGGTGCAGGGAAAGACAACATTGGACCTATGAATGGAATAACATTATCTTCAGCGATGAGTCTCGGTTCTGTTTATGGGCTCATGATGGTCGCAGAAGAGTGAGACGTCGACGCGGTGAACGCAGAATTTTACAATTTGCTGTTAAAAGACATACGGCTCTTACACAGGGAGTTATGGTTTGGGGGGCGATAGCATATGGTAGTCGGTCTCCTCTAGTTTTTTAGAAGCAAGTCTTCGCGCGATTCGGTATATTGACAACATTTTACGGCCAGTGTTAGTGCCCTATGTAAATGGCTTGCAGAACCCCATTTTTCAGCAAGATAATGCTCGGCCTCACACAGCGGCCATTACAAGACAGTTTTTTGATATTGCCAAAATCAATTTGTTACCTTAGCCATCTCGTTCTCCAGATCTATCGCCAATAGAACATGTTTGGGATATGATAGGTGTTAGAATAAGTAACTTACAGCGCACAATGTGCCAAATCCGAGCGCGAGCGCCAGGGGGGGATTTGGAGGAAAAAAATTAAATTAAAAATTTCGAGAAAAAAACATATCCACTCCATTGTAGATACATGAAACCCTTATAATCTTGCATGTTTATATTTTTTAACCCCCTATATTATTAACAATTAACGCTTAAAGTTGAGCAATTTAGAAAACATCGATTTTACGGCATTTCATTCGCAAGTTTAAATAATTTATTACATGGATAGTAGGCGTACTATAAATATAACATTATACACTATTGTTTATAACATAATACTGTATATTATGGTTGAAAGATCAACTCTCTAAATATTTTAGAAAAAAAGTTAAAAAAATTTGAATATGAAATATATTTTAAATATAAATTTTAACTTTAGAAAGTGTTATAAAAAAAATGCCAACTCGATGAGGTCTGTGACTATCACTAAAAATTAGTTCTATGTTTTCTCTAACTACCCTCAAAATTTCGTATCTCCACCGGTGCGTTTTTGGGGTCTTTTTAATTTTTTTATTCGACGCCACCAATTAAAATTGGGTCGGGCGAGGCCCGTGTGCGGTGGCATCGCGGAGTCGAGCTCGCTATTCTCGAGCAGCACGCAACATTATTTCTACGTTGGCCCCGAACAAAAAAATAATAAAAACGCACTTAAAACGCACATGTAAAAATTCAAAAAAATTAGGGCTGTTACAGAAAATATTGACAAATGTTTACATAATAGTCATAATCCTCACAATCTACAATTTTTCTAATATACAGGTATATATCATAGGGAAATTATTTCTTCTCTGAGTATTTTTTGCAGCATTTAAATCACATTTACAAAAATAGTTTTATGGGTTTTTTTCTTATTGATATATAAGGGTGTACATCTGTTACTGATAAAGGTCATCTGGTTTGTGTTTACATTTTTATTAGGGGTCCGATTGAAGCTGTCATTTACCGTAACAAATGGCATTCTTGTCACACAGTTTTTACGGTTTAAGTATCTGAAATGGATTATTCTTAATTTTCTTGAAAGCAAAATATGCGTTTAGTGTTGAACGAAGTCTCCAACAGTTCACATATTTTTCTGATCCATAAGCGAACGATTGAACATTATAAAGTAATTATTAATTAAGTTAGTGTTAAGTGTTATTTAATTTGTTGACTATATACTCTTTCTTTGATGTAGTGTTTTTTTGTGTATAAAATAGTTTACTTTAATTAAACTAGTGTTTAGTGTTAGTGTAATTTAATTAATCCAAAACGCTGAGTGATAATGGAGAAAATTAAAATTACAAACGGTGATTTATATAAGGTATGGTACGAACTAAAACCTAAAAACCTTATTCAGTCAAGCAATACCATTGATTATTTAATAAAATATATTGAAAATGTTTCGACGAAAAACAATAGTGAAAATGATGACATTCTTAAAAAAGTTAAGGGTTTCTGCAGTACTCTTAATAGAAAGTGGAAAATGTGCTCAAGATCTCATATCAATTTCATAAAAAAAAAAAATAGAAATTGGTTACTGCTGCCTTTTAAATACAACGAGGGTTCTGTCTTAATTGAAAATACAAACCCCTTTGAAAATATAGAAAATATTTCACCAATACCAAGTACATCAGGTACACAGTTCACAATACAAAGTAATACATCTAAAAGAAGACAAACTAATTTATTGATCACCGAAAATACATAATATATAAATTAGATTTGAAGAAAACAACTACTCACGGATGTACGATAGAAGAGAAAAATAATATATTTAGTCGGAAAACTAGAATACAAAAACTATTACGTAAATAGTTAGGGATAAGGGTTGATATTGTTGTGCAAGGAGGAGGTACTTCAAATACTGGCAACGTTGCTCGAATATTTTTTCGAAATTATGAGAAAGTAGCTGTCATCACTGAATTGAATGAAGAATTATTGAACAGATTTTATACAATTCTTATAACAATGTCGAGTTCTCGTAATATAAATGTATTGATGTTTGATAAATATGCAGAAGATACGGCCCGGCCCGACTTTACACCTTGTTATATGGATGGTATAGAATGCCTCCTAGTGTCCATAAAATTTTAATTCACGGGAGCAAAATAATTGGACAATGTCTTTTACCAATCGGAGAACTTTCGGAAGAGGCACAGGAAGCAACCAATAAAATATATAAGAGAGTTAGAGAAAACCATACTAGGAAAAACTCTAGGCTTAATACAATTCGAGATTTATTTAATATGCTTCTTGTATGTTCTGATCCAATAATTTCTTCTTTGAGAAGCGATGTAAAAATTCATAAAAAACAACTACCTGCAGACGCTAAAAAATTAGTTATTTGTGAAACGGACACAAGTGACAGCGAAGACGAACAGACTGATGAGGATACTGACAATTTTTCATTTTAAAAAAGTAAGTAAATAAAACAGTATAAAATACATAACTTCGTTGTGCAAAATCAGAAAAATGTAATGTATATTCTGATTAAAAATTCATATTTTAAACAACAGATTAAATTATTTTTAAACTACAGCAGATACTTTTCACATTTGTAGGTTTTTTTGAGGTGCTTTATTTTTTATTAGGCGCAACCGATAAAAATCGACTCGGTCATTCGCAAAAACCTGACACAAAACGCACATGTAGAGATACGAAGTTTTTAGGGCATTTAAAAACATACCACAGTTTTTGGTGAAAGTCACAACCTATGTAATGATTATAACAATTGTATATAATTTTGCTGCCTTGAATTATTATTATATTATTTTTCTAGAAGATTGCAAACCGGAAGAACTGTGACTATCATATAAACATTTGTTAATATTTTCTGTAACTGCCCTAATTTTTTTGAATTTTTACATGTGCGTTTTAAGTGCGTTTTTATTATTTTTTGTTCGGGGCCAACGTAAAAATCATGTTGCGTGCTGCTCGAGAATAGCGCGCGCTCGACTCCACGATACTCACCGCACACGGGCCTCGCCCGACCCAACTTTAATTGGTGGCGTCAAATAAAAAAATTAAAAAGACCCCAAAAACGCACCGGTGGAGATACGAAATTTTGAGGGTAGTTAGAGAAAACATAGAACTAATTTTTAGTGATAGTCCCAGACCTCATCGAGTTGACATTTTTTTTATAACACTTTCTAAAGTTAAAATTTATATTTAAAATATATTTCATATTCAATTTTTTTTTAACTTTTGTTCTAAAATATTTAGAGACTTAATTTTTCAACCATAATATACAGTATTATGTTATAAACAATAGTGTATAATGTTATATTGATAGTACGCCTACTATCCATGTAATAAATTATTTAAACTTGCGAGTGAAATGCCGTAAAATTGATGTTTTCTAAATCGCTTAACTTTAAGAGTTAATTGTTAATAATATAGGGGGTTGAAAAATATAAACATGCAAGATTAGAAGGGTTTCGTGTATCTACAATGGAGTGGATATGTTTTTTTCTCAAAATTTTTAATTTGATTTTTTTCCTCAAAATCCCCCCCTGGCGCTCGCGCTCGGATTTGGCACATTGTGCAGCGCCCCGCTAACACTGTAATGGAACTTAGAGGTAAAATTATCGAAGTTTGGAATGAAATACCCCAAGTCGATATTGACAGCCTGATTTCTAGCATGCCTCGACGTGTTAATGAGTGTTTGGGAAATCGTGGAGGCCCAACACATTATTAATTTTTATTCATTTGATTTTTTGTTTTTCAAGTTGATTATTTGATCATCGATACAGTTTGTTTACATGATCAAATTGTGTAAATTTTATTAAAATCGTGCAATAAATACTTGGTGTTCTGATTTTTTTGAAAGGCAGTATACATAAAATTACGTAAGTATTCGTGTAAAACCAAAAGTTTTACGTAAAATAATATTTTTTGTTTTTAATTCAGTTTCTTTTAGTCATTTCGGGAACTGAATATCTCCGATTACGTAAGTGATTAACAAATTCGTGAAAGTGAACAGGAGCGTTAAATTCATGTCGAAAAATCCCGCCGCGCTGAAACACGGACATTTGTTTATTGCCACCTCGACGAATGTCCGCATCGATTTTCTGCTTGATGCATTTTTACAGTGGCAAACGTTATTGTAAATCAGCGATATCGTTCGTTTTCCCTCACTTTGGATTTTTTCACAAATCGCGATGTGCACAATTGCAAAAACCTGAAATTATAATGTAAAAGATGTTTCAAATTAAATCAATTTCCTAACAAAAATAATACGTGTACTTACAATATAATGCAAGTTCCAAACAAAGTATATTCCCTCGAAATCATAAGAGTCTTTTAAGTAATTACCAATTTCGAAAATCGCGCACGTGATTATAAACATCGAACTTAGAAGCGTGTGCCAACCAAACGCCTCGTTAAAATTATCCACAATTTCGTAAAGCTTCGCGTGCATCGACATCAGCTCATCGAACTTCCCGCAATCGTCGAATCCCGAAGAAACGCTCTCATTAAAAGCACACCATCTGTTCAACAAACCGGCAAGAATTGAGATTTCGAAGACCATCATGAAACTATTAACGTAACTGTTAAACGTATCAAAAAGCATAATCATCTCGAATAAGTTTTCAATTACATTGCAAACGCTGTAAATTAAATAAAATAAAGTTACGAGGAAAAAAACACAACCGGATGTATTCACTTTTTTAACGTTTGGCAAGATTTTATAAGTATAATCGAAATTATTCAAAATCCTGATAACATTCTCGCTTTTCCACACACTTAAAGATATAATTATCGTAACGTTTACAATCGTTAGGAAAAAGTGGAAGAACGTATTCGCTAGAAAAGCCTCTGTTACGTCTTCTACGAAGTCTAGATAGCGTGTGTAAATGAAGAAAACTATGAGAAATGAACTTATGAGCAACACGACTTTTCGGTTGAAATTGTGTGGGTTTGTGTAATCGGGCCATAATTTCAACGCGATGCCGGTTTTGTATATAAATTTAATTTCAGTGGAAAACATGACTTTCGTGAACAGGGAAAGTCATGTTTTATAAAACTTGTGTACGTATTTATTGATTCACTAAAGCAATTTGTTAATTTTGATTAAAGAAAACACTTAACTTTTATGAAATGAAAGTTGTGTACAAAAGTTAATTGTTTTCTTTATATCATAATTGAAAATGTGTCCACGTAGTAAAAGCCTCCGAAATTCACGAAGTAATTAGTTGATAAAACAATCCGAATCATCAATTTAATATGATTTTATTTGTATGCGTATACAAACAATTTACTTTTAGGTATGCATATGCATACACTTTTTTTAAAAGAGTTCAATTTTAAGTTTTAAACGAGTGTTTTCCACTCCCAGATTAAGCATGAAGTAAAATTTCGAGTTTCTAAACTCGAAATTTTACTTCATGCTTAATAGCCTGAAAATTTGGATTTGCCGGCACGAGCGAAGCGAGTGACGGCAAATCCAAATTTTCAGGCTTTTCTAAACTCGAAATTTTACTTCATGCGCCACGCGTATAGAACACTGAAATATTGCGAAGGTTTTGTTAGTGGTCTCAGTTTTTGAAAATCTAAACAGATTTAGGAAATGTTATTTATTTAATTAATTAACGGAAGATCTATTTTACAAAATACATTTTAACAAAATTATATAACTACGATAAGAATACAGTAATACTTATACATAAAATAAACTTACAATACTAACATAAATACCAAACATTTATACGCTTAAGTTTGCTGATAAACTGTGAGGGTGAGAAGCAATTAAAAATAACAAAATTTGGATGCAGTGATAGTTTATTTGCTGTACGCATATACCTTGTAAGTGGACTATTATTCCCATAATTTGTCTTATGGAACTGGATACGAAATAAGGGTAAATGTCGAATTGAGCGATTAGATTGAGTAACAGAGAAAGTAATTTGCGACAGAAGATATGGGCATTCAACAATGTGACAAATTAATTTATGAAAAAATAACAAATCAGCATACACCCGGCGGATACTTAGTTTATCAATACATCGGATAGACAAAATTGTATCTAAATTTGTGCTGGTATCAAAGCCTAACTTGTACGCAAGTACTTTTAAAAATCTGTTTTGAACGTTTTCCAAAGAATTAATATAAACACTTTGAGTTGGTGCCCATAGACTGGATCCATATTCCAGATGCGAACGTACAAATGCGAAGTAAACTCGTTTAAATGCTGCTGGTGACAAGTCTCTACCCATTCGTTTTATATCTTTCTAGCCCAATTACAAATTGCGTTAATATGGCTGGCGAAACACAATTTTCTATCAAAGATTATACCCAAATCTTTAGTAACACTTAATTGTTCAAGGTGGTGACCATCAATTGTATAATTAAATTGTATAACACTTGTTTTTTTGTAAAATTTCATAGTTTTGCATTTTTTTACATTAAAAAACAAATGATTATCTTGACACCAATTATAAACAGATAATAAATCATCTTGTAGCAGTAAACAGTCTTCCATAGACACAATTTCTTTGTACAATTTCAGGTCATCAGCAAAAAGCAAAAATGAGGAATGTTTTATAACCAGTGATATGTCATTAATAAAGAGTAAAAACAGCAATGGACCACAATGCGAACCCTGGGGAGCACTCGACGGCACTTGAATGGTATTCGATAAAAAGTTCTTGATTTTAACACACTGCACACGGTTACTTAAAAAGCTGTGTACCCACTTAACAACATTCGCATGGAATCCCAATGCAGATAATTTAGCAACTAAAATATCGTGGTTAACACGATAAAATGCCTTGGCAAAATCGGTTTAATCTAAAAACAAGTCTGCAAGTCCAACAGTTACCAGGTTTTATAAAAAAAGGAGAGTTCGTTGAACATCTAATTATTTATTATTAAGACTAGAAATAGTTGACTACAGACTAAATATTTGATCCAGTTTTAATTTAAATTAAGGATGATGTGTGTGTGTTATTCAACTGTACCATAATTCAGTGTTTTACATCCCTACTTCCCCCCAACTGCATTATGACTGAAAAAGAGTTTTCTCTAAAGTGTTTTTCTTAAAATCGAAAAAAGATAGGTATAGGGAATACTAATATAGATTGTTTGGTGTTGTAGGCGTTCACTTTGTGGTACATCTTAAATACACTTGTAAATAAAACACTTTTTACTTTGTTTAACCACTGGATCTTACATTTAATTGTGTGACTAGTTTCGACTATCTAGTAGTCATTCTCAAACTAAAGTCACTTTAGTTTGAGAATGACTACTAGATAGTCGAAACTAGTCACACAATTAAATGTAAGATCCAGTGGTTAAACAAAGTAAAAAGTGTTTTATTTACAACTAATATAGATCTATGCAGAATTAAATTCTGCGTCAGAATATGTAAAAATACACATAGTGTTTCGTTTTTAAAAATTGAGATTTAATGCCTTAACCCATTAAGCGCCATTGGTGCGTACACGCAACATTATAAATGTTTGGTTAATTATATTACTAAATAAGTTAATTTAATATACAGGGTGTCCACAAAGGGTATGGGGTATTTGTAAATTGAATAAAAGAATTAATGAAAGTCAGAAAAAATAAAGTTTTGTATTAATTTTTAGACAAAGTTTTGGAAAATTAAGTGCCAAAGATTACGTTGTCCAAATGTTGACCCTCACGATGCTGGCACTGCTCTAACCAATAACGGAAATTAGCCGCTACGCGTCTACACATCTCTCTAACCGATAACGGAAATTAGCCCCTACGCGTCTACACATCTCTCTGGAAATTGCGGTTATCTCGGTGCGGATGTTGTCCTTCAATTGCAGTACAGTTCGTCGTTTGTTTTTATAAACATATTTTTCAAGGTATTTTTTTGAAGGCCGGCTAGGGCGAGCACTTACTGTAAACTGTGAACGGTATTGCGATATGTTAAGGACTTTTTGGTTCCCCAACTGCAGGTGTTTGAAGGTTTTAATATGGAAACATGGTTTCAACAAGATGGGGCAGCTTGCCACGCCTCAAACCAATCACTTGAGGTTGTCAATGAACTTTTCCCATAAAAAGTGATCTCTCGTCGAGGCACTATCAACTGGCCTCCGAGAAGCCCCAATCTTACACCCCTTGATTATTTCCTATGGGGATACCAAGAGAAAGTTTATAAAAACAAACCACAAACTGTACTGCGATTGAAGGACAACATCCGCACCGAAATAACCGCAATTTCCAGAGAGATGTGTAGACGCATAGCGGCTAATTTCCGTTTACGGTCAGAGGAGTGAGAGCAGCGTGAGGGTCAACATTTGGACAACGTAATCTTTGGCACTTAATTTTCCAAAACTTTGTCTGAAAATTAATATAAAATTTAATTTTTTCTGACTGTTATTTATTTTTTATTTCAATTTACAAATACCCCCTACCCTTTGTGGACACCCTGTATATTATTTTACCTGGCTTGAAAATATAAGGAGAAAAATGTATATATTTTGTTATTTAAATATTTCGATTATAACTCAATTAAAAAAATAATATGAGTGTATTTCTAACTTCACAATATTTCAGTGTTTTATACGCGTGGCGCATGAAGTAAAATTTCGAGTTTAGAAAAGCCTGAAAATTTGGTTTGGCCGCTCCGCGCTTCGCGCTAAGCGACCAAACCAAATTTTCAGGCTTTCCTAAACTCGAACTTTTACTTCATGCTTAGTCTGGGAGTGGAAAACACTCGTTTTAAGCTTCAAATTGAACTCTTGTAAAAAAAGCGTATGCATATGTATACCTAATAGAAAATTCCCTGTATGTATACTTCAATAACGAACACATATTACCTTGGGTCTCTGGCCTACCCTGAAGTTAGGCTGCGAGCCGCCGCTGATATATATATATATATATATAAAATTAGTCAGCAGTAAAGATATATTGAATCCTCTATTCCGAAAATAAGTTAAAGTTAATCAACAACAAAACGATAATTAATTCTCTATTGTAAAAATAAGTTAAAACTAATCAGCAGTTAAGAAATAATTAATTCTCTATAAAAAAATAAAATTAGTGTAAAGAAATACTTCAATTTATATCGGTGTCTAATACGCGTGGCGCATGAAGTAAAATTTCGAGTTTAGAAAAGCCTGGAAATTTGGTTTGGCCGCTCCGCGCTTCGCGCTACGCGACCAAACCAAATTTTCAGGCTTATCTAAACTCGAAATTTTACTTCATGCTTTGTCTGGGAGTGGAATCACCCGTTCTAAACTTCATACTGCACGTTTTTATATAAAATCAACCATTGCCTGAAAATTTACAGCATATAAATTATGTATATTTAAAAGAAAAATTCACAGTATGTAATACAATAAACCATTTATGGATGTTATAAAAAGAAGTGCAGAGTTTTACCTAAAATCAACTTTTAGAGTTATCTCTACAATTGCTCGGCCATTAATAGGTTAAAGTTGAACAAATATGGTGTGAAATTTTGAACTCTCAGTATATTATTATTCAAAAAATAAATCATCACTAGGTAGGTAATGTTAGTTTTCAATAGCAAACATTACATCCCTTTGACTTTTTTTTCTGCGGAGATACGAATTTTAAAATTAATCATGAAAGAGCACATTTATTTTTTTAAATGTCAAATATCTCAAAAGCAGTTACATTTAGAGGTTATGATAATATGTTTTTTTCATAGAATTGTATGTAAAATCAAGTTCGAAAATAAAAAAATAGCATTCTGTTTAAAATAAAGAAGTTTTTATTGACTTCCGGTATAACCGGAAGTCTAATTTTGAAAATATTTTAATTAAGAAGAACACACTCGATTACATATCTACTGAAAATCTCATTACAATACATTAATTTCTGTTTCATTTATAGAATTTGCAAATTTGAATTCGAATTGGGTTGGATGTGATTTGATTCCTTCCACTCAAAAAAATAGTTTTGAACTGAAATTTTTAATTTGTTGCTTTAGTAAGTCTGGATTCTCTACCTAATATGAGATTTACAATATTTATCACATAAGAAGAAGCCGCTGACTCAACACGCATAAGATCGGAAAACAGCATAATGAGATAAGAAAAACATTAGGTAATTCGAATAATATTTGCTTTAAGAGGAAGTCTTAATTAAATCCTTGTTTAGGGATGAAATATTTTGAAAAAATAGGCATACTTTAAGGAAAGTGGAATCTTAATGCCTGTCTTAATAAAATGTGGGAAATATTTTATTAAGACAGGCATTAAGATTCCACTTTCCTTAAAGTATGCCTATTTTTTCAAAATATTTCATTGACCGTTCTTTTATAAAAAAATATCAAACATTGTTAAACTAGCGTAATCGCAACTTCAATATGATTTTTTTCTGCAACATTTATAAAAAATATTGGGAAACTAAATCAGTCACATTGTAGAAGAATTCTTTTCGAAGAATTTACATTTTTTCCAATTATTTCTATCGTATAAATTCACTGGGATATCGCGCGGTATTGAAGTTTCAGAAAAATTGAATAACTGTTTTACGCGCGACATTCTAGTGACTATATTTAACCAAATAAATAAATGAAAAATATCACGTATCATTACAAAGGAATTATCTACAATGTGACTGATTTAGTTTTTCAATATTTTTTATAGATACTGCAGACAAAAATAAAATTAGGAACGCGATTTCGCTAGTTTACTAATGTTTGATATTATTTTATGAAATAACGGTAAAAGTATAAAATATTTGATTGAGACGGGCTTAAAGATTGTACTTTCCTTGAAGTATACCTATTTTTTCAAAATATTTCATCCCTAAACAAGGATGTAATTAAGACGGCATTATGCTTAGTTTTATACGTTTAGAGAGCGGTCGACTTCCTCTTAAGAATTATTTGTTTTGAATGATTTTTTTTTTTAGGGGCAGGAAACGGAAGTTAGGGTTATTTCTGCCCTAGCACCGCAGCCGTGTGGCTTATTGTACTTCTTCCGTTACCGTAGTTAATCAAAAAGCTCTGTTTCCTTGGCTAGTCCCAGCAGCCTTTCGATCATCTTTCCCTTCGGGAAGTGGTTTGGATTCCCTTGGACAAGGTTTGCTTCCCTCCAGGTGGAAAGTGCCTCGCACTCGAATAGTACATATGAGGCGTCTTCATCCTCTTCCAGACATAGTCTGCATATTGGATCTTCTGTGAACAGTTTCATGTTATGCAGGTGCTTCCTTAGGGTCCAGTGTTCAGTTATCAGTCCTGTGACTATTCTAAGGTTGTTTCTACTGAGTCTGAGGGCCTCAGTTGCTAGTTCTTGGCAGGGTTTCTCCATCAGTAGTTTACTGTGTCTATGCCCTGTCAGGTTTTTCCAGCGCTCGGTGTGTCTTTCTAGGGTCCACTCTTTTGCGCTTGGTCTTATTGATTTTTTGGGAATCGGTAGCATTGGTTCTGGTCCAATGTAGGGTCTGCGTGATCCAATCTTTGCCAGAGCATCGGCTTTCTCGTTGCCATCCTCCCCTGTGTGTCCTGGCGTCCAGCGTAGTGTTACGGTGTTTTCCGTCGCCAGTTTCGTCAGGTTTTGGATGCACGCCCATGATAGCTCAGATTGGATCTTATAGCTGTTGAGTGCTCTTCAAGCAGCTTGGCTGTCGGTGAGGATCAGGATCTTTTTTGAATGATTAGGACTGGCATTCGCCGTCTCCTATTTTATCTGTGCTTTACAAAGTAAACGTAGTGCAATAGAAATTATAATTAAAATAAAGGTACGTTACAAGTGCCAGTGTGTCCAAAGACGTTTCTGAAATGTTTTAACATTTCTCGAGTCAGATTAAATGTTTAAAAAAAATCACATTCCTCATGAGATGCCTAAGGAAATGAGGGGAGGAGATAAAACAGGGGGCCGTTTTAAAGCTAGAAAGGAAAAAGTTATAGATTTTTTAAGAAACGTAAAATGTGACGAAAGACATTATTGCACTAATAAAGCAGGTAGACCTGCAGAATTAAATATTAAAACATTGGGAACATTTTGACTACAGTTCCAAATGTTGAACAACGTCAAGTTAAAGAATCATTCTATCGGACCATTTTTTACACGAACTACAATCTAGGATTTGTTTCATCCAGTGTTGATGTTTGTTCATATTCAAACAAGATATATTCAAATTCAAAACTATTTGAATTTGAAAAAATAAGCTTACGATTCTTAGAGTTTGCACACTTTAAACATAATATATAAAATTACGAAAAACTATTCGTGAAAATGTAAACAGTCTTAATTAATAAGACAACTTAAGACGATAGATAAATATCCATTGAAACAACTACTTCCCGTGCAAATACACCTCTGGATATTGAAATATTTCATTGTATAATTCAATATCCGGAGGTGTATTTGCACGGGAAGTAGTTGTTTCAATGGCTATTTATCGTCTTAGGTTGTCTTATTAATTAAGACATTGTTTGCATTTTTACGAATAGTTTTTCGTAATTTTATATATTATATTTATTCATATTGTTTGCAGCTTGGCTGAACGAATTAAAGTATGTCAGAACCAATAAGAGAAAATTACATTGATGAGGAAAAAAAATTACAAGCTCAGGGAAACTGCATTCTTTCAACTTCTTCATGAAGATAAACAAGAAATGCTGATTATTTCATTCGACTGTCGGAAGAAGCTGCCTTTCCCGAAAATTCCTGATCAAGCGACTTATTATAGCAGACAGTTTTATTTCAATAATTCTACAATTGTATCTAAGGCAAAAATGAGCCTAGACAACGTAATGTCTTTTATTTAGACCAGTGGTGGGGAAACTTTTTTTAAGACGGGCCATTTGTAATAACCAGACAATCGTAGCGGGCCAAAGAATAATGCTTAATCGTAGGTAGGTAGTTTTTATGCGGGTCGTCACACTTAAACGGGCCGGATTAAACCTTTTCGCGGGCCGGACTTGGCCCGCGGGCTGTAATTTCCCCATCACTGATTTAGACGAATAATGAAAACAGGGTGCCCGTATTTCAACAGAATCTATGGGTTATTTAAAGAGATAGAGAGTCGGTTAAATTGGGATAAAGTTACGTATTTTAGGGCCCAATAATAATCTAAAAACAAATTTGAAATATCTTCTTTTGGTTTTCAGATATAGTCAAAAATCGGATTATTTTAAATTTCGTATTTATTATTTTATTCAAAAACTATTGAATCCAGACATTTACAACTTTGACATTATAAAGGCACTTTTTAATGAGAAAGCTAGTAATATATTTTATTTTAAGATAACTATAACATTTACTCAGGGACCATTGCCAACTTTTGTTTTTCGTATGGGTGCCATTTTGGATTTTCATATTTTTCCGAAGAATATTTTTTTCTGAATTCAATAATATATCACACTTATAGTTTATTGTACATTTTATATGTAAACTTTTAATTTTTTGTTTGTTGTAAAGAGTGCCTTGGAAACAGTTGAGCAACTCACTCATTTGACAACTCCTAGGACCTATAATTTGCTTACATATCACCCCTGAAGGCGGGCATCCAGCTGATTATTTACTGTACTGATAGAAAATGTATTTGTTTATAAACGAAATACTGGTGTGACATTTTGAATCTCAATAAATTGCTTGACTGCTTTGGATTATCATAATATTTTGTCATATTATATCGTTATTCACCGTGTTTTGACTATTGTGACTGTAAGTGGCTTGATTGACTGTCTTTTGACTATACTAGGATTTTGTCTGATTATATCTCTCTATGGACTGTATTTCGGCTATTGTGATGTTATGACTGTAAGTCACTTAAATCACTATATCAAATACAGTCAATATAGTGATTTAATGACAAAATACTAATACGATACATATTTTAACAGTTGTGATGTATTTTAAAGTAACGAGTGTCTTCCACTCCCAGACTAAGCATGAAGTAAAATTTCGAGTTTAGAAAAGCCCCGCGTAGAAAATTTGTCGAGGGTCGCGCAGCGACCCGAGACAAATTTTCACGGGGCTTTTCTAAACTCGAAATTTTACTTCATGCGAAACGCGTTTAAACCACCGATTAACAGTTAAGTTAAAAATATATAACGCTTAGATGTGATTGTAATCAATATTTACTGAGATGTAGCGAAAAATGCAAGAATAACTTTTTTGTGAATAGTTCTGGAATAATAATAATAAAAGTAGAATAAATTTAGTTTATGCAACTATTCCATACTGTTGATATTTAAGTCATTATATCTTAGGCGGGGAAAGTGCTATGATGGACACATAACCATTTTTTTACTTTATGTTTTGTGACAGGACAGAAGAACAAAAGGACATAAGGACCAAAGGATAGACAGAAGGCCAGAGAGACAAAAGGGCAAGAGTAAGGATAGAAGGACAGGACAGAAGGACAGGAAAGAAAGACAGAATAACAGATGGACAGAAAGACAGAAGGACAGAAGCACAGAAGGACAGAAGAACAGAAGGACAGAAGGACAGAAGAACAGAAGGACAGAAGGACAGAAGGACAAAAGCACAGATGGACAGAAGGACAGAAAGACAGAAGGGCAGAAGGACAGAAGGACAAAAGGACAGAAGGACAGAAGGACAGAGGGACAGAAGGACAGATGGACAGAAGGACAGAAGGACAGAAGGACAGAAGGACAGAAGGACAGAAGGACAGAAGGACAGAAGGACAGAAGGACAGAAGTACAGAAGGACAGAAGGACAGAAGGACAGAAGGACAGAAGGACAGAAGGACAGAAGGACAGAAGGACAGAAGGACAGAAGGACAGAAGGACAGAAGGACAGAAGGACAGAAGGACAGAAGGACAGAAGGACAGAAGGACAGAAGGACAGAAGGACAGAAGGACAGAAGGACAGAAGGACAGAAGGACAGAAGGACAGAAGGACAGAAGGACAGAAGAACAGAAGGACAGAAAGACGGATGGACAGGACAGAATTACAGACATTTTTCAAAAATGATCTTAATCAACACGGGGAACCTCAAAATGGATACATCCACTAAAATTTTTGGTTTGAACATTTTCGCGAAAACAATACTTTTCCTATGTTTTGCAAATGGGGGAAAGTAAAAATAACGACTTAATTTATTTTAATAACTAAAACGTTTTTATTATGATTACAAAAACAGTATATTACATCACCTAGATTTACACAATAAATCGAATTAATTGTCTCTTAAAATTTAGTTTCTAGTCACTATGGGAACTTGAAGCTCTCCAATTACGTAAGTGATTAACAAATTCGTGAAAGTGAACAAAAGTTTTAAATTTATGTCGAAAAATCCCGCTGCGCTAAAACGCGGACATTTCTTTATTGCCAACTCGACGAATATCAGCATCAATTTTCTCCTTGGTGCATTTTCGCACTGACAAATGTTATTGTAAATCAGCGAAATCGTCCGTTTTCCTTCAGTTTGGATTTTATTACAAATCGCAATATGCACAATTCCATAAACCTAAAACGAAAAATATAAAATAAACCATATATTTGAACATAATATATAAAACTACGAAAAACAATTTGTGAAAATGCAAACAGTGTCTTAATTAATAAGACAATTTAAGACGATTATTAATTAAGACACTGTTTGCATTTTCACCAATAGTTTTTTCGTTATTTTATATATTATGTTTAAAGTGTGCAAACTAAAAGAAGCGTAAGCTTATTTTCTCGAATTCAAATAGTTTTGAATTTGAATTTATCATATATTTGAAACATAAAATATTGAAATTAAACCAATTTTCTGACAAAAAGTACAGTTTATTATATGATTTGAAAAAGGAAACTCTTGGTTAAATTTCACTAATATTACTGAAATTTAAACAAGTGTTTATCATAGTTAAATATGTTTCACCACGTGAAAGATGAGAAACTTGTTCAAGACAGTTTATTATACTTACAATATAATAAATGGTCCAAATAAACAAAAACTCATCATATCCCTTATTGCCTTTTAATACATCAGCAATCGTAAACACCGCGCACGTAATCATAAACAATAAATTTAGAAACGTGTGCCAACCAAACGTCTCGTTAACACTATCCACAATTTCGTAAAGCTTCTCATGCACCCACATCAACTCATCAAACTTCCCGCAATCGCTAAATCCCGATGAAACACTTCTGTTAAAAGCGCACCATCTATTCAATAAACCGACAAGAATTGAAAATTCGAAGAGCATCATGAAACTACTAATGTAAGTGTTTAATACATCAAAAAACATAATGATACCAAAACAAAACGAACTTTGGATGTTTATAATTATATTGTAAACGCCGAAAGTTGAGTAAAATAAAAATATGAGGAAGGCAACCCAACGGTATTTATTCACTTTTTTAACGTTTAAAAGGTTTTTATAAGCGTAATCAAAGTTAATCAAAATCCTGATAATATTCTCGCTATTCCATATATTCAAAGATAAAATTATTGTAACGTTCACAATTATTAATAATAAGTAGAAGATAGTATTTGTTATAAAATTATATGTAAATGATACTTCTATGAATTCTAAATAGCGTGTGTAAATGTAGAAAATTATTAGAAATAAACTTGTGAGTAACGCGATTTGTTGGTTGGAATTGTGTGGGTTTGTGTAATCGGGCCATAATTTCAACGTGATGCCGGTTTTGTATATAAATTTGATGTCAGTGGAAAACATTACTTTAGTGAGCAGTGAAAGTCATGTTTTATACAAATTGTGTACGCATTTATTGATTTCGTCGAGCAATTAGTTGATAAAACGATCCGAATCAGCAATTTAAGTTGTTTTAATTTCATAAATCACCTGTTGTGTTGAATGAGAAATTATCTAATTAAAAAGTTGTTATTGTTGATCCATCAACGCGTTAAGATACTGTATGGTTTTAACCAAACAATGGTTTGTAGTTTATCCTAACTTTAATATCAAATTATTTCATAAACTTACTTTAAATTAATTTGACGAATAAAGCACTAATCACCTATCTTCACACTTTTATTTGAATTACCATTAATTCAAATAAAAGTGTGAAGAAAGGTTATTAGTGCTTTATTCGTCAAATTAATTTGATCTTCACGTAACTCACAATCAATTTACTTTATTTTAACTTAGACATTATTTGAGAAAAATTTATGAAGAACATGAATGAGTCTAGAATACAAATAAAAGAAGAAAAGTTAAAATTTCATATTCCACAGGAATTACTTACACAAATATTTAAAAGCTACTCAGTTTTAATTGAAGTTGTCATTTTAAACAGTTATTGTGAAACCAAGAACAAATAGGCGTCAAAAACATTGAATGCTGTTTTTACAAAGATAATTATTATTATTTTCTTCGCGCCTAAATAATAATATTTTTTATTTTCAACTTTATCTTAACACTCGAAAAACGAATGAAAATTCAAATCAATTAACAACTCAATTTCTTTAAAGTAAAATATTCCTCCAGCTTAACGGAGGCATCCCGGCGCGTCCACCAGTAGTATTAATTATACTATAATTGTTATTAGTGCTTTAACCCATTAAGCGCCATTGATGCATACACGCAACATTATTAATTCTTTGTTAATTAAATTACAAAATAAGTTTATTTGATTTATTATATTATTTGACCTGACTTAAAAATGTGTAAAGAAAAATATAAATATTTTATTTAAATATTTCGATTATTACTCATTTAAAAAAAAATTCTGTGCATTTCTAACTTCATAATAATTCAGTGTTTTATATGCGTGGCGCATGAAGTAAAATTTCGAGTTTAGAAAAGCCCCGTGAAAATTTGTCTCGGGTCGCTGCGCGACCCTCGACAAATTTTCTACGCGGGGCTTTTCTAAACTCGAAATTTTACTTCATGCTTAGTCTGGGAGTGGAAACACTCGTTGTAAACTTAATATTGCACGCTGCACATTTAAATATTTCGATTATTACTCATTTAAAAAAAAAATCAGTGTATTTCTAACTTCATAATTATTCAGTGTTTTATATGCATGGCGCATGAAGTAAAATTTCGAGTTTAGAAAAGCCCCGTGAAAATTTGTCTCGGGTCGCTGCGCGACCCTCGACAAATTTTCTACGCGGGGCTTTTCTAAACTCGAAATTTTACTTCATGCTTAGTCTGGGAGTGGAAACACTCGTTGTAAACTTAATATTGCACGCTGCACATTTAAATATTTCGATTATTACTCATTTAAAAAAAATCAGTGTATTTCTAACTTCATAATTATTCAGTGTTTTATATGCATGGCGCATGAAGTAAAATTTCGAGTTTAGAAAAGCCCTGTGAAAATTTGTCTCGGGTCGCTGCGCGACCCTCGACAAATTTTCTACGCGGGGCTTTTCTAAACTCGAAATTTTACTTCATACTTAGTCTGGGAGTGGAAACACTCGTTGTAAACTTAATATTGCACGTTGCACATTTAAATATTTCGAATATTACTCATTTAAAAAAAAATCAGTGTATTTCTAACTTCATAATTATTCAGTGTTTTATATCCATGGCGCATGAAGTAAAATTTCAAGTTTAGAAAAGCCCCGTGAAAATTTGTCTCGGGTCGCTGCGCGACCCTCGACAAATTTTCTACGCGGGGCTTTTCTAAACTCGAAATTTTACTTCATGCTAAGTCTGGGAGTGGAAACACTCGTTCTAAATTTAATATTGCACGTTTTTATATAAAATCGATGAATGTCTGAAAATTTAACATTTCAGATTGTGGCTACCATGTCAGTTTTCCTTCAAATAATATTAAACAAAATTATGGAAACTAGATTATTATTTTTAAAAACATTTTCAGTCATTTAATGTTCTTATCAAAGTATTCAGTTTAAAGATTCGAACGAGCGTTTCTACTCCCAGACTAAGCATGAAGTAAAATTTCGAGTTTAGAAAAGCCCCGTGAAAATTTGCCGAGGGTCGCGCAGCGACCCGAGACAAATTTTCTGGGCTTTTCTAAACTCGAAATTTTACTTCATGCGCCACGCGTATAAAACAGTGATTTAATAAGAAATTTAAAAACACAAAAAGACATTTTTCAAGCTAATTCCCACAATTAATTCGAATGATTTTTGACGATTCAAAACCTTTTGTAAGTATTCGAATCCTTTTATAACTATTCGAATCCTTTTATAACTATTCGAATCCTTTTATAAGGATTCGAATCACCCACATTTGGATTCGAATACGAATCCTCTTAAAAAAATGTAACAAATCCGGATCACGAATCCAGTTGAACTAAAGTATTCGAATACCTCTTTTGAATCCTCTAAAAGGATTCGAATCCAGGATTCGAATCGAGGATTCGAATCCTGAATGATTCGAATCGAGGATTCGAATCCTGAATGATTCGAATCCTGCCCAGCTCTGCCCGCCACCGTACATAAAATACTAATACACGGCAAAGAAATTATTGAAAGTGCTGTGTTCCCTATAGGCACTCTTTCTGAAGAGGCTGAAGAGTGCAGAAACATAGATTACAAGCTGTTTCGGTCTTTTCATAGCAGAACATGTTCTCGTCTGGCAACAAATGAGGATGTCTTTAATATACCGGGTGACCCATTTTAATTTATCCACTGGAATATCTTGTGAAATATGCATCGTAGAAAAAAATATTCCAAACAAAAGTTTAATGGTTTCGAGGGGGCCAACCGATCCTATAAAATGTTCGTCACCCCCACTCCCCGGGGGGTGGGAGAGGGGGGCAACTTTAGAATCTTAAATAGGGACCCCTATTTTTTATTTCAGATTCAGATTATACACCAAAAATGACGTAGGTTTTATACGAGAATTTTTTTTGAATTCGTGATAGATGGCGCTGTATTCGCTTAATTTATCCATTAGATTATCTCGACAAATATGCATCGTACAAATAAATGTCTCGAACAAAAGTTTAATGGTTTCGAGGTGGCCATCCGATCCCATGAAATGTTCGCCACGACTACCCTCCCGGGGGTGGAGGAGGGGGGCAACTTTGAATTCTTAAATAGGAACCCCTATTTTGTATTTCTGATTCGGACTCTACGGCAAATATTATGTAGGTTTTATCCAAAACATTTTTTTGAATTTGTGGTGTATTAATATTTAAATGTGTGCGTGTAGAAGCGACAAAAAAAGCGGAACAGTTTTTGTGTACCAGGGTGCGAGCACGGCTCCAGCACCAGTCTCTGTTATTGTCTTGTGCTGAACGGATGTTTAAATAAATTCAGGATTAAGTTTATTGTGAGTGCTATTATTAATAACCAACCTACCACCGGACACCACAAGTGGCGACGAGGATTTTGTGGAATAGTAAAAATACGTGTTGATCGCGGAATTCCGGTAATAAAATTAATTGTGCACGTGTGAATTTTCGAAAATGGCGGAAGGAAACGCAAGTCAATATTTAATTGGACAGCTTCGCGAATTTGATCCTAGTACGGATTGGGGAATTTATAAACGCCGTTTAAATAATTATTTCCTCGCAAATTCGATTACGGCGATGGATAAAAAACGGGCTATACTATTGAACGCTCTGTCCGAAGAGGCCTATAAATTAATTTACGATTTATCAGTACCGTCAATGCCCGAAGACTGTACATTTGATAGTCTAATTGAGAAACTCGATGACCATTTTAAAACAGAGGTGAGTGCATTTGCGGCGCGTTACAAATTTTACAACGCAACGCAACGAGATCAGGAGACGGCAAAAGATTGGGCAGCACGTGTACGAAGCATTGCAGTGCATTGCAAATTTGAAGACGCGAGAATTGAAGAGGCAATGAGGGATCGTTTCGTTATAGGATTCCAAAAGGGGTCTGTGCAAGATCGGTTGTTTGAAGAATCTTTGGAAGTGAAATTTAATCAGTGCGTCGAGATTGCAAATTCCAAGATGGCAGCCAAATACAATACGGAAACCAATTTCGGGACCGAGGTGAAGGCGGAAATGGTTTATAATCAGGTGACCAGAAATCGACCAATCAAGAAGAGAGGAGACAACGTCAGCAAAGCAGCGCCAGTGGGACATCATCTAAGACGGAGAGAGACCGAAAGTGCAACAATAGTGAGCAAAAAGTGTAGTGTGTGCGGAAGGAAAAATCACGAATCGCATCAGTGCTATTTTCGCGATCGCACTTGCTATAAATGCAACGGAAAAGGACACTTGGCAAATGTATGCTCGGGTAAGAGACAATTGAACAGAAGACGTAATGGGGAACCGGATAGTCATAATTTCATTGATGAAATGTCAAAAGTCAACTTATTTATGATGAATAATGAAATTAATGAACCATTAACAGTAGATGTCAAAATGGAAAATATTCCAATTACGTGTCAGATTGACACAGGCTCTAGTATAACTGCAATTAATGAAAATTTATATAATTTATATTTCAATAAATTTAAATTAGACCCAGCGGACAAAACTCTTGTTTGTTATAATGGCAGTAAAATAATTCCATTGGGGACTTGTAATTTAAATTTTTCTTTTAACAATAATTTATTCAAACTAAAAGTTTACATAATTAAACATGGAGGAAAACCTTTGGTAGGCAGAGATTTTTTAAATTATTGCAAGTTAACTATTGCGCCAGTAAATTATATAAAAGGTATTAATAATCTTAAGATGGAAATGTTTAAAGATTTATTTTCACCGGGACTAGGTATGTTTAATAAAGGAACAATATCTTTAGATATGGATGAAAAGTGTACACCCAAATTTTTTAGACCTAGACCAATACCATTTGCTCTCAAAAATCTTGTCGAAATTGAGCTAATGCGATTAGAAAATTTAGGAATAATTGTTCCTGTTGAATTTAGTAATTGGGGCACACCAATAGTGCCGGTTTTAAAAAAAGATCGTACGGTGAGGATATGTGGAGATTTTAAAGTGACAATTAATTCTGCTCTTAAAATAGATAAATACCCGTTACCTCGCATCGAGGAACTTTTCACAAAATTGCAAGGGGGTGAAAAATTTACTAAGCTCGATTTGTCGCAAGCATACCAACAGGTCTGCTTGGATGATAAATCTAGGGAGTTCGTGACAATATCCACTCATAAAGGATTGTATCAATATACAAGAATGCCTTTTGGTATTGCTTGTGCGCCAAGCAAATTCCAGAAAATTATGGATTCGCTTTTGCAAGGGGTGGATGGTGTTGCATGCTTCCTGGACGATATTTTGATTACGGGGAAAAATGACAAACAGCATTTAGAAAGGCTAAACATAGTGTTGCAGAGATTGCAAACTGCTGGTCTAAAAATATCAGAAAGTAAGTGTAGTTTTTTTAAGGCTGAAGTTGCATATTTAGGGTATATAATTAACAAAGAGGGTTTAAGTGCTTCAAAGGACAAAATTAAAGCCATGGTTGATGCACCTATTCCCAACAATGTCACGCAACTAAAATCTTTCTTAGGGCTTGTAAATTATTATGGGAAATTTATAAAAAATATATCTACAATTTTGTACCCATTATATCAATTATTGAAAAAAGACACGCCATTTAAATGGAGTAACTCATGTGACAGTTCATTCAAACAAATAAAAAAACATTTATCGGAAACCGAAGTATTAGTGCATTATAATCCAGAATTAGAATTAAAATTAACTACAGATGCTAGCTCGTACGGCATTGGTGCTGTGTTGTCGCACATTATGACGGATGGCACAGAGCGACCAGTGGCGTACGCATCCAGAACTTTACTCTCAGCTGAAAAGCAATATTCGCAAATCGAAAAAGAGGGATTATCAATTATTTTTGGACTGACCAAATTTTACCAATATGTATATGCAAGGCCATTTATTTTGGTAACAGATCATAAGCCTTTACTAGCCATTTTTAGTCCAGTAAAAGGAATACCTCAGTATACTGCTAACAGACTTAAACGTTGGGCTACAATTTTATCTAGCTTTCAGTATAAAATTGAATATGTTAAGTCCGAAAATAATATCGCTGATTGTTTATCACGACTTCCTGTCATAAATAAAAATTCACAATTATATGACAATGCCGATTTCGATTATGAACAATTTTTTAAAATAGATATAAATTGTCCGATTGATTTTGAAACTGTAAAGAGAGTGAGTGAAAGGGACAAGAATATTTTATTACTAATTAAATATATAAAAAAAGGCTGGCCAAGATTAAATAATATGAATATGAAATTAAAACCATACTATAAAATTAGATATCAGCTGACAGTCGAAAATGATTGTGTTATGTGGAATAACAAAATAATAGTACCGGAAAAATTAAGAACAACTTTATTAAAGGAATTACACACTTCTCATTTGGGAATGGTCAAGATGAAGACTTTGGCTCGATCTTATTTTTGGTGGCCGGGATTAAATAACCAAATTGAAAAGTTAGTTAACGATTGTGAAGGTTGTGTGAGTTTGCGGGATAGTCCCCCAAAAATAAGATTGACCCCATGGCCAGTACCGGATAATAAGTGGGAACGTTTACACATTGATTTTATGGGACCTTTTTCAAATCATTATTTTTTGATAATTTTAGATGCGTATTCAAAATGGTTGGAAGTATTTCCAATTCGTAATATTACGACAGATACCACGATTCAAGTGTTAAGAACAACATTCGCACGCTTTGGATTACCTAAATTAATTGTGTCTGACAATGGCAGACAATTTACTTCTAGCCAATTCCAAGAGTTTTTGAGATTGAATGGTATTCGTCATGTTACCAGCGCACCCTATCACCCGCAATCAAATGGTGCTGCTGAAAATGCGGTTAAAACCGTTAAGTTTGCGTTAAAAAAAGTATTACTTAAAAATAAATATTTAAACATTAATTTAGTATTAAATAATTTTCTTTTCGACTATAGGAATGTAGCACACTGTACTACAGGCATTTCACCTGCAACTGTAATGTTTGGAAATACAGTGCGAACGAGATTTGACCTTTTAAAAAACAATTTAAAACGTAATGTGTTGCATAAACAGAATAAGCAAAGAAAATTATTTAAAGGTACTAGAAAAATTAAATTGTATGTTAACGACGTAGTATTAGCTAGGGATTACAGTAAGAATGTAACTAAACCCACATGGATAAAAGCTAGGATTATAAAAGAAATTGGTACTAGCATGTATTTAGTAAAAGTGTCGAATGCAAATTTGGTATGGAAAAGACATGTAAATCAACTAAGAAGGTTTTATCATCAAAATAAAATACCATTAGACGCTAACAACGAAGAGAATAAAATAGGAAATGAGAATCAAGAGAGCGGTATAATTACTAAAAAAATTGATCGTCCGAAACGAGTAATTAGACAGCCCTCGAGATTAACATACGATTGTTTTAATTAAGGTATGTAAATTGTATTAGTAGTTAAGAAAAATATGTATATTTTTAGGGGGAGGTAATGTGGTGTATTAATATTTAAATGTGTGCGTGTAGAAGCGACAAAAAAAGCGGAACAGTTTTTGTGTACCAGGGTGCGAGCACGGCTCCAGCACCAGTCTCTGTTATTGTCTTGTGCTGAACGGATGTTTAAATAAATTCAGGATTAAGTTTATTGTGAGTGTTATTATTAATAACCAACCTACCACCGGACACCACAGAATTCTTGATAGATGGCGGTGTAGTCGCAAAAATGAAGACGTTTCCGGAAAAAATGAAAAATTGCCTTCAAAAAATCAAAACAAACAATTCGACGACGCTTGCTTGGGTATTTTAATTCCGACTAGTTTTTCAACGGCATTTACGGGGACCGTGAGTCGTGGAATGAAAATAAGTAATAATAAGTATGTAAAATATAGGTACTTCACGAGTCTTTTTAACTCCTGGTAGATAAATAAATCTTGTTTTTTGTCAACGGGCAGACGGATTGCAACACAAAATACCTATTCATAATTTTGTTCACTATCGACATAGGAAGCGTCATCTTACCGCCGGCATGTTAGGTCGGATTTTTTAAATTTATTTAAACATTAGTCTTTTTACCATAATTCTTTTGTACATCAAGAAGCCCTATCAAGGGCTGACATTTCAACAGCCATTTAAGCAATTAGATGCTCAAAAGTCGCACCATTGTTCTCATGACAAAGATTAATTCGACGTTCAAAATTCCTCACTGTATGCAAAAGGGTGTTGCGCGGAATACTGTTGCACGCAGCTTAGATCCTTTGAATCATGTCGTCTCTAGTAGTTGGTCTTTCTCGATAGACAGTATCTTTCAGGAACCCCCACAAGTAGAAGTCGGGAGCTGTCAGATCTGGTGACCTTGCTGGCCATCTAATTGTACCCCGCTCTCTATCCACTTGCCAGGATACGTTTGGTCTAAATATGTTTTCACTATATTTGCAAAATGTGGAGGAGCACCATCTTGCTGAAACCACAGTCTCATCCTTGTCTCCAAATCCACATGTTCGATTAAGCCGGGAAGATCGTCTCGAAGAAAATTCAAGTAATTTGCACCGGTTACAGTGCCCTCGAAAAAATATGGACCGATTAAGTACCCGTTGACAATACCGCACCACACATTCACAGTCCAGCGGTGTTGGTGGTCCACTTGCTTCATCCACTGAGGGTTTTCCGGCGACCAATAGTGACTGTTATGGAGATTCAATAACCCGTCACTGCGGAATGTAGCCTCGTCAGAAAACATCACGAATTTGAAAAAGTCTGCGTCATTCTGCATTTGCTGTATTGCCCACTGACAAAACATTTGCCGTTGTTCATGATCCTGTTCACTTAATGCCTGGTTCAAACACACGTGGTACGGGTGATACTTCGAGTGTTTTAAATATCTTCTCGCAGTCTCTCTCGGGATGCCAATTTGGTGCTGTATTTCGCGAAGTGATATCTGGGGGTTCAAATGGATCATCGCTAAAACTGTTAAAATGCGCGGATTCATACGATGATCATTGATGGGGTTTCGCTGTCGACGTTGAATATTTCCTCTCCTACATCTCGATTCAATATGACGAATCGCTGAATGATTGGGATGATGCTGCCGTTGGGGAAATCGTCTTCTGTATAATGCCGCAGCTCTTCGATAAGAATGGCGACATTCTCCTAGGACAAGGAGAATATCCACCGTTTCATTAGGAGAATAATCGCTCATTCCGGATTCTTCTACAAAGCGTTCTCAGTTCGCACGTCACAAGACATCGAGGTTTGTGTACGAAGTGTCAGAAAAACTAGTCGGAATTAAAATACCCAAGCAAGCGTCGTCCAATTGTTTGTTTTGATTTTTTGAAGGCAATTTTTCATTTTTTCCGGAAACGTCTTCATTTTTGCGACTACACCGCCATCTATCAAGAATTCAAAAAAATGTTTTGGATAAAACCTATATAATATTTGCCGTAGAATCCGAATCAGAAATACAAAATAGGGGTTCCTATTTAAGAATTCAAAGTTGCCCCCCTCCTCCACCCCCGGGAGGGTAGTCGTGGCGAACATTTCATGGGATCGGATGGCCACCTCGAAACCATTAAACTTTTGTTCGAGACATTTATTTGTACGATGCATATTTGTCGAGATAATCTAATGGATAAATTAAGCGAATACAGCGCCATCTATCACGAATTCAAAAAAAAAGTCTCGTATAAAACCTACGTCATTTTTGGTGTATAATCTGAATCTGAAATAAAAAATAGGGGTTCCTATTTAAGATTCTAAAGTTGCCCCCCTCTCCCACCCCCCGGGGAGTGGGGGTGACGAACATTTTATAGGATCGGTTGGCCCCCTCGAAACCAATAAACTTTAGTTTGGAATATTTTTTTCTACGATGCATATTTCACAAGATATTCCAGTGGATAAATTAAAATGGGTCACCCGGTATATATTAGGGTGTTTCGAAAAAAATCGAAACAGCTGGCTCACCGCTTAAATCAAAGATTTTGGTCTACAATAGATGTGGGCAAAAGCATTTGCGATTGAAAAAATATTTAGAGGGTCCCCTGAGCCCCCAAACATGCCATTTTTAGCCCCTTTTTAGATAATCGGCCAAAAACGTGCCTTATAGTCATCGGATCAAGGCGAATATTTTATATTTTGTGCCCAGATGAATATATTACAAGCGAAATATGCAAAACCTAACTTGGCGTTAGGTCTGGGTGAGCTACGAATTTTGTAAATAACTTTTTTCACGATTTTAAAGGTTTGCCACACAATCGGACGTGGGTGAGATACGCAGTTCGCATGCTTACATTATTCAATATACTTCTCAGGACAAATTATCGCGGGTGCAACTTGATTTCTTATCGTTAAAACCCACTTTTTAACAAAAAAAGGTGAAAAAACCCTTCAAAATCGTGAAAAAAAGTTATTAAAAAAATCCGTAGCTCACCTAGACCTAACGCCATGTTAGGTTTTGCATATTTCGCTTGTAGTATATTCATCTGGGCACAAAATATAAAATATTCGCCTTGATCCGATGACTATAAGGCAAGTTTTTGGCCGATTATCTAAAAAAGGGGCTAAAAATGGCATGTTTGGGGGCTCGGGGGACCCTCTAAAAATCTTTTCAATCGCAAATGATTTTGCCCACATCTATTGTAGACCAAAATCTTTGATTTAAGCGGTGAGCCAGCTGTTTCGATTTTTTTCGAAACACCCTAATATATACAGGGTGTCCCCGAATGGTCTGTACAACGCTCTACCACATATTCTCTGAAACAAAATAAGACGATTTAACTAAACTTATCTCTATCCAAAAGTGGTTCCTGAGCCATCTACAAGGCCTCAAAGATATTGTTTTTTTCATTATTTTTCAAATATTTTTATTTTTGGAATTAGGTAAGAAAACCTAATTTGGCACATTTAATTACATTGATACCATGCACTTTTTGCGATATGTTTCTTTATCCTACGTTTAAAGTAAGTGGTCAAACTAGGACCATCGACTTCTTAAGATACCTAAATCTTTTTATTCAACAGGTCAACTCATAAGGAATACTTTTTTTTTGCAAGATCATTCAATTTTACGTATTTTTTGTCTCTTATAATATTTTGCTATTTTCCCCACAAAAAAAATATTTTTATTTGTCAAAACAACAAAGAAATAAAATTCTAAAAAAAACTGATTCTTTATTTACAAAAATAGAAATTGAGACACCTGTGAAATTCAGTTATCGGTGATTTTGTGACAACGTAAGTCATGTACTCAATTAATGAATTAACTGATATTGTTTTAGTTTTTGGGTTTTGTGAAGGTAATGGCCGCAAATGTGTAAGAGTGTACAGTGAAAGATTTCCAAATCGCCGAATACCAAACCATCAAACATTTGCTTCCGTAGAAAGGCGACTTCGAGAAACTGGCCGCTTAGAATACTCTGCGAGGGATTGTGTTAGAAGACTATTGTTTATGGTAAGCCCATAAATACGCACGACGAATTATGGGCGCGAATACAGAATGCGTTTCAAACAGTTAAAAACAATGTTGGTGTTTTACAACGTGTCCATTTTAATTTTTTGCGACGTGTAAATTGTTGTATTCCTGAAAATGGCAATCAGTTTGAACATTTGTTGTGAAACTAATAAATTTGTGTTTATTGTTAGGTACCTATCTTTATTACTACTTTTTTAATTGTTTTAAGAAGCTAAATATTGTTCATAATTTTATTACTTTTTTTTGACAAATAAAAATATTTTTTTGTGGGGAAAATAGCAAAATTTTATAAGAGACAAAAAATACGTAAAATTGAATGATCTTGCAGGAAAGAAGTATTCCTTATGATTTGACCTGTTGAATAAAAATATTTAGGTATCTTAAGAAGTCGATGGTCCTAGTTTGACCACTTACTTTAAACGTAGGATAAAGAAACATATCGCAAAAAGTGCATGGTATCAATGTAATTAAATGTGCCAAATTAGGTTTTCTTACCTAAGTCCAAAATAAAAATATTTGAAAAATAATGAAAAAAAATAATATCTTTGAGGCCTCGTAGATGGCTTGGGGACCACTTTTGGATAGAGATAAGTTTAGTTAAATCGTCTTATTTTGTTTCAGAGAATATGTGGTAGAGCGTTGTACAGACCATTCGGGGACACCCTGTATATAATATATATATATCTCCCAAACTAATTAAGTTAGCCATGATCTGTTACTGTCAGTGTTATTTTCTAAGAAAAATACGTATGATGTGTATTTCAGATTTTGTCAAACAGGTTACCAAGATTCCTTATAAAAAAATTAAATTTGGATCACCCTGTACAATATACTATTAAATTTGTAAACTATTTGATCTCGTGTTCAAAATAGCATTACACAAGTGCGCACATAAAATGTGAATAATCACGAAAATAATTTACACATTATATCACCAGTCAGTCGGGATTACGAAAGACATCCAAACTCAATAATTTTCCCATTCACGACAGACGAAAACTAATCGAGGAAGTCACCAATCCTGAGAAATGGCTTTGCACGATAAGCCGTCTAGTAATGTTTAAATAATAAAAAAAGGACATTTGTCATTAAAATCCGGTTTTTGTTTATTTAACCTCTGGTCGTATTCACGATAACCATTGTTTAAACATGCTGTTTTACCGTGGGATTTTTTTTAAAGACTGATTTTATCATGTTTTTTATGATAAGTTATAATTTATTTTAATATATGCGGAATCATTCTTGTAAGTTCATATATCATTCATATAATTTTGCTAAAGCGTTTGAGCAGCTTATCAACAATGGTCTATGTACGCAGTTAAAGCCTCATATTTCTGAGTTTCAACATGGATTCTTATCTAAAAGATCAACTGTTACTAATTTAGTTCATATCACGGAATTTATTAGTGAGGCTTTTGACACAAAAGATCAAGTCGATGTTGCATATTTGGATTTTTCTGAAGCTTTCGACTCAATTAATCATAAAACTCTAATTGCTAAATTAGATTTATTTGGATTTTCCAATAGTTTAACCTCTTTCTTCAATTCGTATCTTTCCGATAGATACCAATATGTAGCATACAAGGACTTCATATCACCCAAATATCATGCCTCTTCTGGTGTGCCCCAGGGCTCAAACCTGGGCCCCTTATTGTTTATCATTTATATAAATGATTTAATAATAATAATATAATAATAATAATAATACTTTGTTAATGCTAAACACAATTGTGGTACACAGGTCAATGGAAATTACGCTAATACAAAAATATAAACGTACAATAAATATAAATACATGTAAGAAAAAGTCGTTAAAACATTAAAAACACATTAAAATGAGGTAGTTATGTTCTGGAAAACAAAACACTTCAGATATTAGATAGCTTTTAGAATTGAGCTTAAATTGGATTCATTCAGAAAATCATCAAAGCTAAAATAGGCTTTCTCCAATAAAAATCGTTTTATACAAACTTTAAATGTTTTTATTGGCAATTCTTTAATAACGTCGGGGATATTATTGAAAAATTTGGGTCCCCAATATCTAGCTCCAGTGTGAGATTTAGTTAAGCGCATCATGTCTATATGGATATTATTTTCTTGTCTAGTTTGATGGTTATGAATAACATTTATTTGGAGATATTCACTAATATTTTTCTTTATATGAATTAAACATTGATATATGTATAGGGATGGAAGGGTTAGAATGTTCATGCTTACGAATAGAGGTTTTGTGTCTGATCTGTAAGCAGCACGAGCAAGGATGCGGACCGCCCGTCTCTGCAGTTTAAAGATACGCTGCCACCCAGGAGAATGACCCCATATAATCAGACAATGACTAATCCGAGATTGAAAATGCGCAAAATAAGTTGTTTTAAGAACATCTAGGGAAACTGAATGAGACAGATTACGTAAAAGGTAGATGCTGCAGCACAGCTTTTTCGCAAGTTGATTGATATTTTCAACCCAGGTCAACTCCTTATCAACCCACATTCCCAAAAATTTGACGTGCGGTGAATAAGTGTTAGTAATTTTATTTAAAGTGAACAATACATTTACACTTTTATTCGGATTTAGATGAAGACTGTTGCCTGCAAACCACTCAAAGGCCATTGCCGAAGCACTGACATTCAAAGTAGAAACTGTGGTAAGGTCTTTATCAACACTTACCAAAGTTGTATCATCAGCATATTGGATAACGTTTACTTTAGGAATGTATACTGGCAGTTCATTGACATAGGTCAGGAACAGAAGTGGCCGTAGGATTGATCCCTGTGGTACCCCAAATTTAATCATTATTGGTTCAGATGTTTTACCATTCATCCGAGTCATTTGTGTTCTGCCAGTGAGATAAGAATTTATAAGACATACACTAGATGAACTGAAGTTATAACATTCAAGTTTATTTAGGAGAATATCATGTGACACACAGTCGAATGCTTTCGACAGGTCTAAGAAAGTGGCCATTGCAAAGCCTCCGTCTTCAAATGAATCCAAAATAGTGTTTACCAGATATAAAAGTGCATCACACGTGCTGACGCCCTCACGAAAACCGAATTGGTTACAATTAAGCAGCGCATGTTCCTCCATGTATTGCACCATCTGGTTGTATAGAATTTTTTCTAAAATTTTTGAGAAAGTAGGCAGACACGAAATGGGTCGGTAGTCATTCACGTTATTTCTATCCCCCTTTTTAAAAACAGGTACTACAGCAGCTACTTTCATTGCATCAGGAAAGGTGGAGATCCTGATGCACTGATTAATTACTTTAGTTATTTGAGGAAGAATAGCCTCCTTGCACATTTTTACTAGATTAGTAGAGATTCCATATATGTCAACACAATTTCCACTTTTTAAATTTTTTTTTTTTATTTTTATTTTTTTTATTTTGGGTTTTACGTCATCTATTTCCGCTGCTAAGGCCAATCATGACGCCGGAGATTAGGTCTACAGCTATCCGGGAATTTTGCCGAACCCGGTGGGAGTTCCAACCCACCGGTAGGGATCTTTAACGTGCACGCAACATCCAGGCAGTACACGGGTCCTACATACATTTAACGTCATATCCGAGAAGACGGAGTGTTTGGCATTTTTATCCTAACCTATATAAATGCAGACAACTTGTTAGGCCGGTATTTGAACCCCGGTCCGTGGCGTGGCAGTACAACACTCTAACCACTACACCACCAAGCTGCCCTACTTTTTAAATTGCAAATAACGTTTCTAACATCATTGCATGACACTTCCTTGAAATTAAAATTACTATTACAGTTAATGTATTGGCTAGAATCAATATGCTGAGGTGGAATGGAATTAATTATATCATTTACTAATTGTATAAATGTACTATTAAAAATATCTGGGGATATATTGTGACTAATAATAACCGGTTTACTTTTAAATTGATTGATAATTTGCCATCTGGCCTTTTGTTGGCAGCTAGCCGTGTTAATGAAATTATCATTGGCTTTAATTTTGGCTCTATAAATGGCTGTATTATACTCTATTTTATACGATAAGTACAGCGATTTATGCTGTTCCTTTTTAGTCTGTACATATATATCACGAAATAGGTGAAGCTGTTCCCTCATATGATACAACTCACCATTAAACCAGTGTACTATTTTATTTTTTGTATTAGTTGAGTTTTTACGTTTGATTGGAAAAGAGTTTTCAAAAATTTTCAAGAAAGTCTCATGAAAAGAGTCAAACAAATTATTACATGAGTTGCTGATGTCCATGCAAGTCCAATTTTCTTGAATAAGTGACTGAAACATATTAAATTTACCTATGTCAGTAAATGGTCTCACGAATACCATATTAGGTTCAGTTTTGATTGATTGCAGTTTGATTTGTAAGTAAATTCCAGTGTGGTCTGAACTTAATGTTATAGGTGAGACGTTTACAATTTCTGTCCGAAAATTAGAAAACACATTATCCAGAACATTACTACCTCGGGTAGGAAAATAAACATGACTATAAAGACAGTGTGAATTAAATATGTCATAAATTTCAGTAACTTGAGAGTCGTTTTTATTAAAATGAATATTGAAGTCTCCTCCAAATAACACATTTGAGGATATTTTATTAATTTTCTCAAGAGCAGCGGCTATGAGTTCATAATACAAATTCAAGTCACCCGAAGGTGACCGATAGGTGACTATAATGGTGCAGTCAAAATCAATAAGGAAGATCGCTGATAACTCACAATGTTTCTCAACGGATAGATTGTTTATTTCATCCAAAATATGTATGTTATACTCACTTTTTGACAAAATTAACGTACCTCCATGTTTAGAGGAAGTGCGAGCAAAATATGCCACAGTCGACATATTGTTTATGACTAGATTGCTGCATTCAAGGTCATTAAGCCAATGTTCGCACACGCATAGAATACCAATATTGTGAGATTGTAAGAAGCAATCTATCTCATTGATTTTATTTCTAATTGATTGAGTATTCACAAAAATACAGTTAAGGTAGTGGTCATTCAATTTCACTTCTTTTCGGTTGTAAAATGAATGAGATGAAGCGCAATCACTATTACTATTGACTAGGTTTGGAGGTAACCCTATGTCGAAAAAAATATCGATTTACAGCTACTCTCTCGGGCCAAGAGGAAGGATCCAATAGTACTGGGCGATCTTCAAATCTAGAGCCAATCTTGAAACCGTTGGTGTGTTTATGCTCCTCCTTTTCAACAGTAAAGTCGGAATGATTCAGCAAGTTTGATAAATGCTGTTCGACATGTTCAGTTGCGATATCCTTTCGGAGACGATTGATGTATATCCAAGCCCTTCTGGGTTCGGCAACTAATAGCGATGATGATTTGTTTGTCCCAATGATAGGATTATTTTTGATTTGTTTTTTCGACATTGTAGTAGTGCTTTTTACGGTAGTGGTAGGATCTGAACTTCTCACAGAAGCGATGGAATTTTCCCCTTGAATTTTACTTTTGTCAGAATATGAACTGGTTTCCGTACTCGAGTTTTTTACTGATAAATTTTCCGAAGCTACGGCTACAATTGGGTGTCACTAACGTGTAATGTGCTTGCTTATGCGGATTATTTGAAAATTTTCAATGTAATTAAATGTCAAGAGGACGCAGACAAGTTGCAACATTGTCTATCGAATTGTGTTAAACTCAACGAAGCAAAATGCAAAAGTATGTCTTACTCCCGCAAGGCGAGTCCTTTATCATGTAATTATTACCTTAATGGCACAATTCTTGAAAGGACTAATGAAATGAAAGATCTTGGCGTTTTATTTGATAATCGATTAAATTTTACATCTCATATTGATAACATCTGCTCTCGTGCCACTAGCACACTAGGGTTCATATTGCGCAACTGTAGACAATTTTCAAATCCTGAAACCATTAGCAACCTGTACTATTCTTTGGTCAGATCAAGGCTTGAATATGCTGCTATCATCTGGCACCCTCATTATGAGTATCATAGAAAATCACTAGAAAATGTCCAAAGGCGATTTTTAAAATATATCTACAAACTTAAAATTGGCACATATCCTCCTAGAAATATTGAACATAGTGAATTACTTTTAATTAACGATGATTGTAGTCTTGATTCTAGGAGAATATGTAGCAGCGTCTTAACTCTAATTAAAATTCTACATAATAAAATAGATTCTCCATACATGCTTTCTAAAGTCAATCTCCACATTCCAACCCATAGTTCTCGTTCTCGTACACCTTTTTATAACACACCTTCTAGATCAGTTGTAACATCAAAAGCTCCTTTACATTACATGGTTGAAAATGCAAATAGAATTTTAACAAACACGAGCTGTGATATATTCTCTGATTACGATTGTACAGTAAAATATATCCGTCACTTTGAGCTGTAAATGTTTTAATGTGAATTTTCGTCAACTTGGGAATACTCTTTTATCTTTTATTGTAAAAAACTTGTAAGCATAATTATGTTAATATGTCTCTTTAAAGTCAAATATTCACCTGTATATGTATTTGTTTTCTATTTCTTTACTTATTTGAAACTATTTAATGCTGTAATTTTTTAAACGTTTTATACACATATATTGTACTTAATTTTGTCTTGTAATTGGTTATCTGTTGGGCAAATAAAGTTATTATTATTATTATTATTATTATTATTATTATTATTATTATTATTATTATATCCTGATATTTGATATATTTAGTAAATTTGTAAGAATGCGTGTTTTTTATAAAAGCGTTTAGTTTGATGCTTAGAATGAGTGTTTCCAATACCAGATTTACTCAAAGTCAAAATTGTTTTATTGTAACCTGATGATTTTTGTGTGAACTGAATTTGAATAAAAAAATCATTTCTCAAATAATTAAAACGTCATTTAACGCTTAGAAAATAATACAAATTACCCTTAACGAGTGTTATCCACTCCCAGACTAAGCATGAAGTAAAATTTCGAGTTTAGAAAAGCCTTAAAATTTGGTTTGGTCGCGTAGCGCGTAGCGCTACGCGACCAAACCAAATTTTAAGGCTTTTCTAAACTCGAAATTTTACTTCATGCGCCACGCGTATAAAACACTGATTTAATATGAAGCATAAAATACACTGTTTAAGTTTGTAATATTGTTATAAATGTATTCCCCAGTCTATTTTAGCATCTACAACTTTACAATCTTGAAGATAATTGATCAAATTTTCATTCATTTTTGTGAGTTTCATAAAAGTTTTAAGTTTAATTAATTTTTTGTTTTTAGTATTGTATCTTGCTATTTAAAGTAAAAGTTAGGAGGGTTGAACCTTCATTGTTGTATTGTGTAGTTTTATTTCAACTAGTATTATGGATATAGGTGTTTAATTGAATTCACTTGGTTTGTTTTACTAAAAATATTTTTAGTAAAACAAACCAAGTGAATTCAATTAATCACTTATATTTAGTAGAAATATTTTACCAAGTGAATAATGAGAAACAAAATAAGACACTTAAACTTTGTTTGTATAACTGAGGTTTTTTTATTGTGACTATAGTTTCGACAACTTTAACTTGTCATTATCAGACTACGCGCTACGCGACCAAACCAAATTTTAAGGCTTTTCTAAACTCGAAATTTACTTCATGCGCCACGCGTATAAAACACTGATTTAATATGAAGCATAAAATACACTGTTTAAGTTTGTAATATTGTTATAAATGTATTCCCCAGTCTATTTTAGCATCTACAACTTTACAATCTTGAAGATAATTGATCAAATTTTCATTCATTTTTGTGAGTGTCATAAAAGTTTTAAGTTTAATTAATTTTTTGTTTTTAGAATTTTATTTTGCTATTTAAAGTAAAAGTTAGGAGGGTTTAACTTTCATTGTTGTATTGTGTAGTTTTATTTCAAATAGTATTATGGATTAATTGAATTCACTTGGTTTGTTTTACTAAAAATATTTTTAGTAAAACAAACCAAGTGAATTCAATTAATCACTTATATTTAGTAGAAATGTTTTACCAAGTGAATAATGAGAAACAAAATAAGACACTTAAACTTTGTTTGTATAACTGAGGTTTTTTTATTGTGACTATAGTTTCGACAACTTTAACTTGTCATTATCAGACTACAAGACCACTTATAGTCTGATAATGACAAGTTAAAGTTGTCGAAACTATAGTCCCAATAAAAAAACCTCAGTTATACAAACAAAGTTTAAGTGTCTTATTTATGTTAATAATGATGTATAACGAAGTAGAAGCCTCAACAGTTAACAGAATAAGAAACAAGTTAATAAGTATTATGGAGCTTAATTATACATGTCTCGCCAATTAAATATTTGATAATTTTATTTTGCATTTAAAAAAATATTAGTAAACTTTCAACATCCGCATTTGTTAATTTGTTTTGCAAATTTAATTAAAATCCGGAGTTTCATACATTAAAAAAAAACAAGTTGCTCGTTTTAATCATTCTCGCGTATTTTTCAAAATTTAATTTAAATATAATCATCCCAAAGATGACTCATCTCAAAATGATTCGTGATAAAATTACTAAAATAAACCACTCTTATCCGGATGGCACACATTCCCCAAAAAACCTTGCAAATATGGCAAATAATGAATTTTCTAATGGCCCACATTCGGCAACATCGACATCACGTAAACTTTGTTGAGTCTAACACGCTTCGGGCGTGTGATAAAAGTTGCAAAATATTTTTGCATTAAACAGACTGAGCGCGTTATCGACGTTTCCTGGTTTTTAGGTCACAAACAGCCAATAAAAAATTACGCTCATTACTCATGGATCCGTTGACAACGTGTGGCCAGGAATTTTCCAAATTGGAAATTATCTCCAGACGAGAAAAAATAGGTTTCAAAAAAAATAAATGATTAACGTTTTAATTAATTGTGTATGTGTGTATTATAACTATTTAAAACTGTAAAAGTGTGATTCTTTTCGCAATCTATAACAAATATAAGAGTAAACCAAACACTCATGGAAACGTTATTGATTTAGTTTTTGTAAGATGTATATAACATCTTTATTTATAGAATATTCATAATATTTATAAATACAAACAGGTAATAAATTATATACAAAAATTAAAATTAATTCTAAAAATTTGAATTAATCGCCATTTATGCAGTAAATTATTGGCAACCCTGAAAATAAAACAATTTGACAGCTGAGAGTTTAGGGTTAGTAAAAATGGAGCGTTACACGATACAACAACGGGTGTTTTCCACTCCCAGACTAAGCATGAAGTAAAATTTCGAGTTTAGAAAAGCCCTGTGAAAATTTGTCGAGGGTCGCGCAGCGACCCGAGACAAATTTTCTGGGCTTTTCTAAACTCGAAATTTTACTTCATGCGCCACGCGTACAAAACACTAAAATATTGTGAAATTTATGTATATTTGAACTTCACTTAAAATCAGTTTTATACGCGTGGCGCATGAAGTAAAATTTCGAGTTTAGAAAAGCCCAGAAAATTTGTCTCGGGTCGCTGCGCGACCCGAGACAAATTTTCACGGGGCTTTTCTAAACTCGAAATTTTACTTCATGCTTAGTCCGGGAGTGGAAAACACCCATTTAAAGCTTCAAATTAAACTCTTTTAAAAACACAACGAATATCTAAAGATTTAAAAGAATAAACCGAATTTAGAATACGTATACTTTAAAGAAAAACTCCCTGCATCTATATTGTTATGTTGATCATACATTGAAACTGCTATACAATGTGCATACAATATAGAAACAATATTGTGGAGGTGTGATATTAAATGTCTTTTGCCATCATCCTACAACAGGCGCGGATTGGCACTTTTAACAGACTCCCAGAAAAGTCGGTATGTGTGTATTATAACTATTTATAACTGTAAAAGTGTGATTCTTTTCGCAATCTATAACAAATATAAGAGTAAACCAAACACTCATTGAAACGTTATTGATTTAGTATTTGTAAGATGTATATAACATCTTTATTTATAGAATATTCATAATATTTATAAATAAAAACAGGTAATAAATTATATACAAAAATTAAAATTAATTCTAAAAATTTGAATTAATCGCCATTTATGCAGTAAATTATTGGCAACCCTGAAAATGAAACAATTTGACAGCTGAGAGTTTAGGGTTAGTAAAAATGGAGCGTTACACAATACAACAACGTGTTTTCATTATTGAACAATATTTCAAAAATAATGAAAGTTTGCCGGCTACAGTTCGAAAATTTCATACAAAATATGGTCGGAATAGTGTTTTAACTTCGTCAACTGTGAAGAGATTAATTGATAAATTCAGGGAGACTGGATCAGTTGGAGACGCTAAACACACTGGTTATCAAAAAACAAGCCGTTCAAATGTCAATATCGAAGCAGTGCGTGAGAGTGTTAGTGAAAATACCAGAACATGAATTCGGCGTCGTGGACAAGAATTGCAAATTTCAAGAAGGTCTCTACACAAAAGATCTGTCTCCATGCTTACAAAATTCAATTAACACAACAACTGAGGCCTAATGGCCATGCACAACGAAGAGAGTTCATTGAATGGATTATTGAACATCAACAAATGGGTGCTGATTTTTCAAGCAAAACCATCCTAAGCGATGAAGTAGATTTTCACCTTGATGGCTTTGTTAATCGCCAAAATTGCCGTGTTTGGGGTTCGGAGAACCCACATGTGATTGTCGAAAAACAAATGCATCTACAACGTGTCACTGTTGGGTACGGATTTTGGGCTGGTGACATCATTGGTCCATACTTTTTTGAAAATAAGGCTGGTCAAGCAGTGACTGTTACTAGTGCTCGATATTGCGACATGATAGCACAGTTCTTTCTGCCAAAATTGGATGATATTAATGTGGCCAATATGTGGTTTCAACAAGACGGTGCTACATCCCATACAGCCCTTGAAACAATTCAATTACGGTACAAGACATTTCCTGGTCATGTACTTTCTCCGTGTAGTCTTTCCAACATTAAATCTCGTGCCCAGTTTTCGCTGTGAGATTCAAATTTTGTGTTTAGCTGCTTGAATCAGTCTCCCCTCTCTTAATTGGTTGAAAAAACGAGGCCGACGGCATTTAGGCAAGTTTACACATGGTATTCCTTCTTGGCATTCTTTAATTATGCGATAAATTGTAGATTTGCTTATGTTTTGATCTCGATAAATATTGACAATGTCTCGTTTTCATATTCGCCCAACCAGATTATAAATACCTCGAATAAGATCAATTTTATAAGACATTTTGCAAAACAGAAACCAAAAGCGCTGTTTATTTAAATGACATGACTGGTAACAATTTATGTCCATGACCTACTTCATTGAATGCATTTTTATCGGACCACAAGGGGCAAATAATAAAATACTGTTGCAAAGTAGCGAAAACTAAAAAATATATAAAAACCAGATGTGTAAATCAAGCTAGCCTACATAAACTGTCTATGGATTTAAGTTTTCTAAATTGGAATAGTCTTCAGAAAAATTACAATACGTCCGAGGAGTATTTTAATGAATTTCACAGAATATTCTTAACCTTGTATGACAAATGAGCCCAACCAAAACAAAAATACTAAACAGTTTCAAATAAAAAACACCTTGGTACATCAATAATCTCAAACAGCTCAGAAACAGTATGGACTTTTATTACCAATTGTACCAACGAACTAAGAGTGACGCTAAATTTAATCAATATAATTCAGTTAAAAAACAATTCAAAACAACTTTACAACAGGAAAAAAGAAAATTAAAACACACTTAAAATCCAAAACTCTAATAATAAAAGTAAAGAACTATGGAACATTTTGAAATCAAAAACCCAAACTTCAAGCAAAACAAATAAAAACACGTTAGATTATATAAATAATAACAACATCAAAATAGAAGATCCCCAAACAATTGTTAACAAAATGAATAAGTACTTCGGCACAATTGGTAATACACTTAGTACAACACCTACAAACAGTCACAATAATTAAAAAATTGAAAAAAATATTCCGGAATCAATCTTCCTATACCCAACTTCCGAACAAGAAATTATAAATTTAATACACGACATGAGATCAAGTAACATAAAGGACATAGATGACCTATCAATATCAGTTGTAAAACATGTATTAATAAATATAAGTAACCCTCTTACTAAAGCAATTAACCTGGCTCTAGCGGAAAGAAAATTTCCATCAGCACTAAAACTAGGTAAAATAATTCCCATATTTAAAAAAGGCGATACAAAGCAAATACAAAATTACAGACCCATATCAATATTACCTGCTTTCTCTAAAATGTTTGAAAGAGTAATCTATAACAGAATATCAGATTACATTAAGTGCAAAGGTGCCCTCTGCGAGGAGCAATACGGCTTCCATAAAGGCGTTACAACGACCCACGCTATATTTAATTTCCTCAAATATATCCTTACAAATCTAGACAAAAACGAACACGTATTCTCAATATTCATCGACTTAACAAAAGCGTTCGATTGTGTGCCACACGAGCTTCTCTTAGACAAATTATACTCATACGGGATAAGGGGAAATTGTTACAACCTCCTTTCGTCATACTCAACAGACAGAAGGCAAGTAATAACGGTCTACTTAAAGAGTGAACACTACCGATCAAGTATAACACAACAAACAGTCGGATTACCTCAAGGGAGCATTCTTAGCCCACTACTGCTTCTGCTGTTCATAACGACATGCCACATGCAATCCACGGCCACATAACAATGTTCGCAGACGACACAACTATCAATCTGAGAGACCAACACATCCAAAAACTCAACGAAACAAATAACACAATACTGAGGGACCTAGACAATTGGCTGACCTTGAATAACCTTCTAGCCAACGTATCCAAAACACACATAATGAACTATCGTACGCCGACGGAACAGACAAGCGTGCAACTAAAGGGTGAGACGATTCAAGAAACCGATCACGTAAAGTTTCTGGAAGTAATTATCCAAAAAGATATCAAGTGGGATAGACACATTCAACACATCTGCTCAAGAATAGCAAAATATTCGTATTTGATATATGCTACAAGGCAAGATATTCACGAAGAAGCCGCACGTGTAGTCTACATGTCATTCTGTCAACCGCAGATGACATATGGTATCATCTTCTGGGCGTGCACCACAGAACACAACTTTCAGAAGCTCTTCGTGATCCAAACTGGTACGAGCTATCTGTAATGAGAAACCTAATACCAGCTGCCGTCAACTGTTTAAAAAACTGAAGATAATGCCCCTCGCTAGCCTGTATATCTACGAAGCACTAAAATTTGTCAAAAAAAACCTAAACCTATTCAACATAAACCTAAGCCAACATAATTACAACATTAGGGTAAGACACCAGCCACAATAGATCCTTGCGGTCGCAGTGGAGGGTAGCATAACTACCCACTCACTTTCAATAGAAGACACCTAAGACTACCAAAACACCACCACAGCTACTACCATAATTCGTGCTTAGTACAAAGCACAAAATTATATAACTGCCTCCCAGGAACTCTCAAGGACTTGACGACAAAGCCGTTTGCCCAAAAAGTGAAAAAATTTCTACTACAAAATGTGTTCTACTGCACCAACGAATATAAAACATTCTGTGATAATATAAAAACTGCAATATAATATGCTACTAGAGTTTCATCGCAATGTGCTGCATGTACACAAGTTTTTTTTATCTAAGTGTTTTATCGATACTAAACATTTTAACATGTCCCAGTCAAATCGTATTTTATATTATTTTATTAACGTGATATTCACGATAACTTAACCTCAAATTTAGAAGTTAACAATGTTGTCAATAGTGAAGAAATGTCCTATTTTAATGTTTAGAAATTATGTTTTTATGTATAATTTAATTCTAATTAGCTTAGTACGTAAGCCACACCTGACACTGGTTTGGACCATACGTTAGTTTCTAAATGAGATTTTTTTAAAGGATAATCTAAATATACACGTATAAAGATTATATACTAGTTTAACTCATTTTGCAGATTTATTTGAAAGCATCAATAATTTAACTCTATATAGATTATTAACTAGTCTAGACAACTTTGGTGTCTAAATCTAGACTATTGAACAGACCTGCGAAACATACAGGGTTTGTTTTTTAATTTAAGTAGATCAAAATTGGCCCCCTAGATCGTGTGATTTAACACCATTAGATTTATTTTTATGAAGTTATTTGAAGTCAAAGGTCTATGTCAACAAGCCCACAACCATCCGTTCATTACAGGAGAAAATTAAACGCTGCATCAACGAAATCAGTCACATTTATACAGAATGATCATCTAAAACAAAAGAGTGCGTGTGTGCTAGCAAAACCGTGGAGACCATTTGCCCGATGTGTAATTTTATAAATAACCCTATTCTATGTACTTTAGGATTCATTTAAAAAATAACAATCTAATGACTAAACATTGTGTTTTCTATTTTTGAATTAAATAGAAAACAGTTTTTTGGCTTTAGATTGTTGTTCTTGCTTTAATTTTGGAACACCCTTTAAAAAATGGCTATTGAACAAAGGTCTCTTAGTTTGTAAGTAGCCTATAAGATAAATTAGTTGTAGATTTCGAAAAAAATGCACTTTTAATGTTTTGAAGTATTCTACTATCAAGTAATAGCAATATCAATCACACTTGTGTTATAATTATTTGTTGGATTCTCGTTAACATGTCTTTATTAATTCTTTAATCTTGGAGGCTGAGTTAACTTTGTAGTACATTTTCAATAATGACAAAAATGTATACAACTTTTGCTTTACTTATTACATGTATGTTATTGAAAAGTTAACTATCCGAAATGTCCATCAATATTTTTGTATTTACAATTAACATTCCGATGAGTTGAATAATTATAATATTTATTCGATTTCCTTAAAACATTTATATAATTAATTATTAATTATAATTAATTAATTAATCCATAATATTGTTGTTGTACAAGTGTCACAGAAACAAGATTTCATCTGTTGTTGTGATCTGGATTGAGAAAAACAAAACTAAATTTGAATAGTGAATCGGAGATTATCAGCTTTTCAGTATGTCTACACATATTTTTTTTAAAACTTTCGTGCATCCTTGTACTTTGTCTGACCACAAATAGCGCTATTTTTCGTCTAGTTTATAAAATATTTTTCAATTGTAAGTTATTTATAAATATGTGCGTAAGCTTCCTCGTTCATTTGTTGATAAATGAAAATTCATACTATTACATGCTATATAAATATAATAAATTATCTGGATCTAATTTTGCTTTAAAGTTTTTACTGGAACAATGGACGATAATAATAAATCATACTAATCATTGAAGTTAAGTCGTGGATCCTACAAGCACTGGCGTAGCAAGGTCAGCTGGTATCCGGTCCGGATATTATATAACTTATATGTCCAGTGGCGTATATAGTGGGATAGAGTTAGGGGGTTAAAATGTATATATAATCGATAACTTGAAGTATCGATATTTTTATGGAAAATAATCGATATTTCTCTTTCCGATATATCGCTTATATCGATACCATAGGGTCGATATCTTTATACTATATTAATTATTGTTTTGCCAAAAAGAAATAGTAAACAAAACGCAGGAATTTTTGTCTTTTAAGTACACTTACACAGCTCAAATCAAATTGATTGAGACTGACAGATTTTTAAGGATTTGATATGCGGAATATTTTAAACTTGACTTAAAATCGGTGATACATACGCGAGGAGCATGAAGTAAAATTTATAGTTTAGAAAAGCCTGAAAATTTCTATTTTCTGGGGCGATACTCGCTTTTAGGCTTTTCTAAATTAGAAAAAGTAAACAAAACGCAGGAATTTTTTGATATGCGGTATATTTTAAACTTGACTTAAAATCGGTGATACATACGCGAGGAGCATGAAGTAAAATTTCTAATTTAGATAAGCCTGAAAATTTCTATTTTCCGGGGCAATACTCGCTTTTAGGCTTTTCTAAATTAGAAAAAGTAAACAAAACGCAGGAATTTTTGTCTTTTAAGTACACCTACACAGCTCAAATCAAATTGATTGAGACTGACAGATTTTTAAGGATTTGATATGCGGCATATTTTAAACTTGACTTAAAATTGGTGATACATACGCGAGGAGCATGAAGTAAAATTTCTAGTTTAGAAAAGCCTGAAAATTTCTATTTTCCGGGGCGATACTCGCTTTTAGGCTTTTCTAAATTAGAAAAAGTTAACAAACCGCAGGAATTTTTGTCTTTTAAGTACACCTACACAGCTCAAATCAAATTGATTGAGACTGACAGATTTTTAAGGATTTGATATGCGGCATATTTTAAACTTGACTTAAAATCGGTGATATATACGCGAGGAGCATGAAGTAAAATTTATAGTTTAGAAAAGCCTGAAAATTTCTATTTTCTGGGGCGATACTCGCTTTTAGGCTTTTCTAAATTAGAAAAAGTAAACAAAACGCAGGAATTTTTGTCTTTTAAGTACACCTACACAGCTCAAATCAAATTGATTGAGACTGACAGGTTTTTAAGGATTTGGTATGCGGCATATTTTAAACTTGACTTAAAATCGGTGATACATACGCGAGGAGCATGAAGTAAAATTTCTAGTTTAGAAAAGCCTGAAAATTTCTATTTTCCGGGGCGATACTCGCTTTTAGGCTTTTCTAAATTAGAAAAAGTTAACAAAACGCAGGAATTTTTGTCTTTTAAGTACACCTACACAGCTCAAATCAAATTGATTGAGACTGACAGATTTTTAAGGATTTGATATGCGGCATATTTTAAACTTGACTTAAAATCGGTGATATATACGCGAGGAGCATGAAGTAAAATTTATAGTTTAGAAAAGCCTGAAAATTTCTATTTTCTGGGGCGATACTCGCTTTTAGGCTTTTCTAAATTAGAAAAAGTAAACAAAACGCAGGAATTTTTGTCTTTTAAGTACACCTACACAGCTCAAATCAAATTGATTGAGACTGACAGGTTTTTAAGGATTTGGTATGCGGCATATTTTAAACTTGACTTAAAATCGGTGATACATACGCGAGGAGCATGAAGTAAAATTTCTAGTTTAGAAAAGCCTGAAAATTTCTATTTTCCGAGGCGATACTCACTTTTAGGCTTTTCTAAATTAGACATTTTACTTCATGCTTAACCTGGGATCAGAAACACTCATTGGAAGTTTCAAATTGAACGCTTTAAAGATTTAATATTTATGGGTCTTAGTAAAGCTTAGCTCTTTGAAAATATCTTAAAATCAAATACTCCTGAATTTTTGTGAATTGTATTGAATTTTTTTAAATGCAAATTTTAAAAACTGCTTTTGGTTTTTCATGAAATTAACTATGGATGTTAGAAAAAAATCAATATTTCTTGTTATATTCAGTTCATTTTGGAATCATATTTATTTTATTGAGCGATTAATTTTATTTTAAATTTCAAATTTTAATTCTTAAAATGTAAGCCGTAATTTGAACGATAAAACAATTGAGTCTAATCAGAGCTGCATTCTTCGGCTGTCGTTTGCATTTTGTTTCATGATAATGTTAAGTTTTTGAATAAAGCGGCACTTAATTGTTTGAGTCGGAAATTTTAATTAAATTTATTAAACAGCGAAAAAATAGTGATTTTGACTTAAAATTTAAGAGTTCATTTAAGCGTTAAAACAACTGAGCTTTACACAATGTCAAAGCTACATTTTTCGGCTTTGACTTAAAATTTAAGAGTTCATTTAAGCGTTACAACAACTGAGCTTTACACAATTTCAAAGCTACATTTTTCGGCTTTGACTTAAAATTTAAGAGTTCATTTAAGCGTTACAACTGAACTTTACACAATTTCAAAGCTACATTTTTCGGCTTTGAGTTCATTTAAGCGTTACAACAACCGAGCTTTACACAATTTCAAAGCTACATTTTTCGGCTTTGACTTAAAATTTAAGAGTTCATTTAAGCGTTACAACAGCTGAGCTTTACACAATTTCAAAGCTACATTTTTCGGCTCTTGTTTGCTCTTTGTTTAATAAAATATTATGTTTGTGATAAAAGTTGTGTTAAATTATTTGAGCGTGCGATTTTTATTAAACTTACATGCAAAGTGGAAAAACCCAGTGGTTTTGGTTCAAAATTTAAACCTTGATTTGAGTTAAAAACAATCAAGCTTTATTTCAATTAAAAGCCTTGATCTTCGGCTATTGTTTGCTCTTTGTTAAACAGAATTATTAAGTTTGTGAAAAAAGTTGTGTTGTTATTTGAGCGTGCGATTTTTATTAAAGTTACATGCAAAGTGGAAAAACCCAGCGGTTTTGGTTCAAAATTTAAGCCTTGATTTAAGTTAAAAATAATCAAGCTTTATGTCAATTGAAAGCCTTGATCTTCGGCTATTGTTTGCCTTTGTTAAACAGAAATATTAAGTTTGTGAAAAAAGTTGTGTAAAGTTATTTCAGCGTGCGATATTTATTAAAGTTACATGCAAAGTGGAAAAACCCAGTGGTTTCGGTTCAAAATTTAAGCCTTGATTTGAGTTAAAAATAATCAAGCTTTATGTCAATTGAAAGCCTTGATCGTCGGCTATTGTTTGCTTTTTGTTAAACAGAAATATTAAGTTTGTGAAAAAAGTTGTGTTAAGTTATTTGAGCGTGCGATTTTTATTAAAGTTACATGCAAAGTGGAAAAACTCAGTGGTTTTGGTTCAAAATTTAAGCCTTGATTTGAGTTAAAAACAATCAAGCTTTATGTCAATTGAAAGCCTTGATCGTCGGCTATGGTTTGCTTTTTGTTAAACAGAAATATTAAGTTTGTGAAAAAAGTTGTGTTAAGTTATTTGAGCGTGCGATTTTTATTAAAGTTACATGCAAAGTGGAAAAACCCAGTGGTTTTGGTTCAAAATTTAAGCCTTGATTTGAGTTAAAAACAATCAAGCTTTATGTCAATTGAAAACCTTGATCTTCGGCTATTGTTTGCTTTTTGTTAAACAGAAATATTAAGTTTGTGAAAAAAGTTGTGTTAAGTTATTTGAGAGTGCGATTTTTATTAAAGTTACATGCAATGTGGAAAAACCCAGTGGTTTTGGTTCAAAATTTAAGCCTTGATTTGAGTTAAAAACAATCAAGCTTTACGTCAATTAAAAGAAGTTGTGTAAAGTTATTTGAGCGCGCGATTTTTATTAAAGTTACATGCAAAGTGGAAAAACCCAATGGTTTTGGTTCAAAATTTAAGCCTTGATTTGAGTTAAAAACAATCAAGCTTTATGTCAATTGAAAGCCTTGATCTTCGGCTATTGTTTGCTTTTTGTTAAACAGAAATATTAAGTTTGTGAAAAAAGTTGTGTTAAGTTATTTGAGCGTGCGATTTTTATTAAAGTTACATGCAAAGTGGAAAAATTCAGTGGTTTTGGTTCAAAATTTAAGCCTTGATTTGAGTTAAAAACAATCAATCTTTACGTCAATTAAAAGCCTTGATCTTCGGCTATTGTTTGCTTTTTGTTTAACACAAATATTAAGTTTGTGAAAAAAGTTGTGGTATTTGAGCGTGCCATTTTTATTAAAGTTGTATGCACAGTAAAAAAAGCAGTTGTTTTGGTTAAAAATTTAAGCCTTGATTTGAGCTTGAAACTAATCAAGCTTTACGTCAATTAAAAGCCTCAATCTTTGGCTATCGTTTGCTTTTTGTTTCATAAAAATGTTCTATTTTTAAAAAAAAGTTATGCTTGATTTTTTGTTTAAGCGATTTTTATTAAAATAATAATAGTACTCTTACAAATTGTCTTATTTAAAATTCGTCTATACATTTTAACCAACGTTAAATTTTACAGTAAATGTTGTCATTTTTTAGATTTATCCTATTTTCATTATTTAAAAAAAAGCAGTTGAAATTTTAAGAAATAAATAATTAATTTTGATACACTTTAACAATTTAAACAAAAGTTAATAATATAATAATAATAATAATAATATATATTGGTGTTAATACAAGATTGTTTAAAAATAACATAACACGAATAAAACAAATTAACTCCACATTAAATCAGTGTTGTGTACGGGTGGCGCATGAAGTAAAATTTCGAGTTTAGAAAAGCCTGAAAATTAGGTTTGGTCGCGTAGCGCTACGCGCTACGCGACCAAACCAAATTTTCAGGCTTTTCTAAACTCGAAATTTTACTTCATGCTTAATCTGGGATTGAAAACATCAGTTATAGTCTTCAAATTGAATGTTTTCAATGTACAAGTGAACCTCTAAAAATTTACATCGGAAAACCTAAGAGAAAAATTGCAAAGAACTTCAAATTCTTAGCAATGTTAATTTTAAAAATCTTCAGCATTTTAAAAAATCTCGAAAATTTATGAAAATTATCACGAAAACTAAAACCTTGGAAATTCACGGAAAATGCAAAGAATTTGAAAACTAGCTAAAATTGTGAAATTTCATGAGATGCATCAATCATTTTAAAATTACCGCTAATTGAGGATAATCACAAAAATTGCCAAGATCTTAAAAATTGTAGAAAAACTTGAAAATTCATTAAAACTATCAACATTTTTAAAACTAATGAAAATCTAGAAATTTTAAAGAAAGAGGACAACATTCCGAAAATTTAACTGAGATTGAGAAAATTAAAGGAAAATTATGGGAAATTAACGAATACTCGTCAAAAACTTAAAAACTAATGAAAACCATGGAAATTCATGCAAACTTCAACATCAATGAAAATTTAGGAAATTCACGAAAACTCCCAAGTTTTGAAATCTTAAAAAAATTATTGTTTTTTAGAAATAGTGGAATAACTCAGTGGTTTTGGTTCAAAATTTAAGCCTTGATTTGAGTTAAAAACAATCAAGCTTTATGTCAATTGAAAGCCTTGATCTTCGGTTATTGTTTGTTTTTTTGTTAAACAGAAATATTAAGTTTGTGAAAAAAGTTGTGTTAAGTTATTTGAGCGTGCGATTTTTATTAAAGTTACATGCAAAGTGGAAAAACTCAGTGGTTTGGGTTCAAAATTTTAGCCTTGATTTGAGTTAAAAACAATCAAGCTTTACGTCAATTGAAAGCCTTGATCTTCGGCTATTGTTTGCTTTTTGTTTAACACAAATATTAAGTTTGAGCGTGCCATTTGTATTAAAGTTGTATCCACAGTAAAAAAGCAGTTGATTCGGTTAAAAATTTAAGCCTTGATTTGAGCTTGAAACTAATCAAGCTTTACATCAATTAAAAGCCTCAATCTTTGGCTATCGTTTGCTTTTTGTTTCATGAAAATGTTCTATTTTTAAAAAAAAAGTTATGCTTGATTTTATGTTTAAGCGATTTTTATTAAAATAATAATAGTACTCTCACAAATTGTCTTATTTAAAATTCGTGTATACATTTTAACCAACGTTAAATCTTACAGTAAATGTTGTCATTTTTTAGATTTATCCTATTTTTATTATTTAAAAAAAAGCAGCTGAAATTTTAAGAAATAAAGAATTAATTTTGATACATTTTAAAAATTTAAACAAAAATGAATAAAAATAACTTAACACGAATAAAACAAATTAACTCAACATTAAATCAGTGTTGTGTACGGGTGGCGCATGAAGTAAAATTTCGAGTTTATAAAAGCCTGAAAATTTGGTTTGGTCGCGTAGCGCTACGCGCTACGCGACCAAACCAAATTTTCAGGCTTTTATAAACTCGAAATTTTACTTCATGCTTAATCTGGGATTGAAAACATCAGTTAGAGTCTTCAAATTGAAAGTTTTCAATGTACAAGTGAACCTCTAAAAATTTACATCGGAAAACCTAAGAGAAAAATTGCAAAGAACTTCAAATTCTTAGCAATGTTAATTTTAAAAATCTTCAGCATTTTGAAAAATCTCGAAAATTTATGAAAATCATCACGAAAACCATCAACATTTTGAAAATCTTTAAATTTCATGAAAACCGTCAAGATATAAAAAATCTATTGAAAATTCTACAAATTAACAAAAACTGAAAGGGTTTTTAGAATTAACAAGTCATAAAAATTGTCAAGTTAACGAAAATCTAAGAAATTTGCAAAAAAAGTCAGAATTTTCAAGAAGAACAGAAATTTCGGAAATTCAAGAAAAACGATTTTTTTTTAATTGACTAAAACCTTGAAAATTCACGGAAAACGCAAAGAATTTGAAAACTAGCTAAAATTGTGAAATTTCATGAGATGCATCAAAAATTTTAAAATTACCGCTAATTGAGGATAATCACAAAAATTGCCAAGATCTTAAAAATTGTAGAAAAATTTGAAAATTCATTAAAAGTATCAACATTTTTAAAATTAATGAAAATCTAGGAATTTTAAAGAAAGAGGACAACATTTCGAAAATTTAACTGAGATTGAGAAAATTAAAGGAAAATTATCGGAAATTAACGAAAACTCGTCAAAAACTTAAAAACTAATGAAAACCATGGAAATTCATGCAAAATTCAACATCAATGACTATTTCCTTAAAAAAATGTCTACCAATCATATTACGAGAATTCATTTTCATTGCCCAATCACAATTAAATTTCAGCGAAAATTGCATACTAGGTGAAAATTCTACGAAAAATTACAGCGAAAATTGCACTGTTGTGACGTCACATGTCAGGTATCAAACAATTTCTCTCAATCTTTCAAAATTAATCGATTCGAATTATCCAATTCTTCATGAAAATAATTTAGTAAGCACTTAACTCCTTCACCTCCCCTCCAAGCTAATTCATATGACAGCATATAAAAAACCTTTTTCTGGAGACCGTCTGGGGTATCCTCATCGCAAAAATGTACAAGTTTTTTAAATTCATCATGAGTTAGGGAGGCTGAACTCTGCTTGCGTTTTGAAGGCATCACTTGTAACTCCTTTCTTTTTGAATTTCGTGCCTCCCTCGCTTCTTTGTATCAATATGGGGTAGGGGGGAATTCTAAATCAGTGGTTTAAATCCTACCTAACTGACAGGCAGCAGATTGTGGAAATAAAAAATCATGTGAAAACAGTAAGGTCGAGTAGTATGGTTCTGAGCAGAGGGGTTGCACAAGGAAGTGTACTTGGGCCAATTCTGTTTGTAACCTATATAAATGACATATTTCTTCTAGAATCAGTTAATAAAAATTACATCACGTGCTATGCAGATGATACAAACTTAATAATATCTGCACAAAATATAACTGATTTACAAACAGAATTGACTCAAACATTAAACCAAATACAACATTGGTGTTTAGGTAACCAGATGGTCCTTAACTCAGATAAAACACACTACATAATATATAGAGCAAATAAAAATAAAAACTATCCGACTTATATAAATGAAATTGCGGTTAATCATAGTCAAGTTACAGTTGATGAGTCTGTTCGATGTTTAGGTGTTTATTTGGACAGTAATTTAAATTGGAAGCACCACATCGAAATCCTCTGTAAGAAATTAAGTACCAAGTGTTTTTGTTTAAGAAAACTAGAAGAAGATTTAGGGATCAGCGGATTACTGAATGCTTACCACGCTATTTTTATGTCTCACGTCCGTTATGGTATAATTCATTGGGGGGCTTCAGCAGATATTATGCAGGTTTTTAAATTGCAAAAGAGAGCAATCAGAATTATTTTCCAAATAAAACAACTATCATCTTGTAGAGGAAAGTTTAAAGAAAATAATATATTAACGGTCCCAGGTTTATACATCTTTGAGTGCATTATATTCTGTCAAAAATTTAAACATCTGTTTGATACAACACAAAGGCAAATGTCGAGATACAAAAATAACGGAAATTACCCTACTCACAAACTGACTCTATCGGAAAAGTGCGCGTTTTATGCTTGTGTGAAATTTTATAACAAACTACCGATGAATTTAAAAGCAATAATTAATTTTAAGGAATTCAAATCCAACGTATTTGATTTAATTTTAACAATTGAACCATATTCAACTGTCGAATTTTTAAACTATTTTAATGTGTATAATTAGTATAAGCATTTGTATTTTACTATATTTGTATATTCACCTTTTTTTTTTTATTGACGCTATCAAATGTGTTATCTGTTATGTTCATTTCTGTATTGATGTATTTCATGTTTCATATATTGAATAAAGACTATTTATTTATTTATTTATTCTATTGCTTGAAACGGATCAATCTTGCGCCCATATTGTTTATAATATTTGTCCATTAATATTTTAGCTGTTGTATTCCATATTGTCTTGACTGTCATTTCTTTATAGTCGTCTCCATTTTGCTTCCTCATGTTATATGCCCAGTCTTTGAGCATTTCTGCCAAGAAAGCATCTGAAGTTTTTTGATCTAACTCGTATTTTCTTTCATCACAGAATGTCATAAATTGTCTTCAAACGAACTCTTTACTCTTTCTTGTATTTTTGGATGAATTTTTCTCGATATTTTTCGATACATCTTTCGAAGAAAAACTAGCGAAGCGATGACATATTAAGTGACACTGATTGATAATTAATATTTTAAATAATACGTCAACTTGATTAAAAATCGTATTTTTCAGGAAATAGTCTATTAAATACATTTCGTGCATTAAAAATGCTCTGAAAATTTAGTACTCAAAGCTCGTTGCCTTTAAGAAACTACATTCGTTCATTTTGATTGTGATTTGACTGAAAAAGTGACCGAGACGCTTCGCGTCTCGGGCACTTTTTGTCAAATCACAATCAAAATGGACTCATGCAGTTTCTAGGCAACGGCTTTTCGTGCAAAATTTTCGATCATTTTTAATGCACTTAATATATTACTATTGAAAATTTAGGAAATTCACGAAAACTCCTAAGTTTTGAAATCTTAAAAAAATGATTGTTTTTTAGAAATAGTTCAATTTGAAGCTTCTAACGAGTGTTTTCCACTCCCAGACTAAGCATGAAGTAAAATTTCGAGTTTAGAAAAGCCCCGTGAAAATTTGTCGAGGGTCGCGTAGCGACCCGAGACAAATTTTCTGGGCTTTTCTAAACTCGAAATTTTACTTCATGCGCCACGCGTATAAAACACTGAGTATTTGAATAATCTGTATCCGGATAACCGCAGCCCTAATTTAAATATGAACATTTTATTTAAATTAGTTTCATCAATATTTACAGTTTGAAACAAAACTCCCACACAAATAAATAAACAAATAAGAAATTGATGAATAATTCCGATCGTAAATAATCTTCATAAATATAGCACAAGATTATACAATTATTAATAAACGTATTTGTGTTGTGTCGTGTCCCCGAGGGCAAGCGCGATTAATTGGTCAAAATAAGCGCTTATTTATAAATATATCGGCAGAAAATCAAATAAAAAAAGGAGGATAGAGGGGGCGGGGAGAGTGAGAGCGTGTGCCATTTCCTGAAAACGCGAAATCCCATCCTTCTAATTCCGAAATCGCCTCGCCTTAATCTCTCTCGCAGGCCTAATCTCCACTCGGCGAGTGAGAGGCGCGAGACCATTTTTAATTGGACTTTATTCTTGTAGGTCACATATAAGTCCAAAAACTTCCTCCTCCATCTCTAGTATCGTTGCGGATCCGATCCCGACACGCTAAATACAAAACTCAAATCTCAAAACACGCGTTGAACTTTCATTAAAACGAGAGCGCGTTGCCGCGATTTGTCGTACGTACGCTTCCTGCTTTTTCAGCTTTATTCACGTGGTTTATTGAAAAGGCTCCGTGCGAACGAACGTAAAAATATGTTGAGGATAAAGGTGAGTTCTTTTTGTTTGTGATTAGGATTAGGATTGGTTGTGGTGGTAGACACGCTGGCTGTTTGGCGCATGTTTGCTGTTTGTGCAATTCGGATGAGATCAGGGTATTGCAAAATTTTCGCTAATAACAAGTTTAATTGGTGGCGTTAATTAGCGGATTTTACTATCTGTTGGAATTATTGGTGGCGATTGAATTATTTTAATTGATCATTAAGGCGCGCTCACGGATTTGCAAATATGAATCAACCAAATAGTTTTTTTTTAATCGCCGCAGTTAGTGATGTAAAATTGATTAGTTCACTCAGAGTATTGAGAACCAATAAAATTAGACTCATGTTTTAATAAGTGGAAAAACCAAGTGACTCGCGTTGTATCGAGAGGGTTTTTCCACTTAATAAAACTTCATGGTCCTCATGTCACGACCATGACGTTTTAATAAATGGTAAAACCCTCTTCTTCTTATAAAGAGTTGTACTAATTTTAAATTTTAAGCTATTCGAATTTTAATAATAGGCAAGGCCGTAGCCAGAGAGGGATATAGGGGTTCAACTACCCTTCCCCTTCTCCCGAATTTCAAAATGTTATATTTTTCTATGCAAAAGCTGCCCCGTAACGTCAAAAACAAAACTTTTACCGTTTAACCCCTCCCCCCCTGAAATGTTTATTTTTTCCCCCTGAAATGTGTTTCTGGCTACGGCCTTGATAATAGGTCTTATAAAATTTGGTTAAAACATTCTTTCAATGTCGCTTTCGTCAATCGATACTTAGATTTGATTATGTTAAAAGTAAAAAATTGTATTTTATAATGTTTAAAAGAGTTAAGCAATCTATACAAATAAGCAAGTAATGACCATTCTAAATTTATTGGGTGAATTACGTGAAGTATTAATCCATTGACAATTGTCACTTTGTGTCTGAAATGTACATTTGGTAATTCAAATAAAAGTGCAAAGAAAGGCTATTAGTGTTTTATTTATCAATTAATGACCATTCTATATGACAGTTTTTGTATTTGATCACAGTAGATCATAGTAACTGAACTTACACAAACATCAAATTAAAATGTAGAAGGTGACAGCGTTCATTTTAAAAATACAATTATTTAGGATATCTCGCTTTGATAACAATAATGAAGAAATGAGAAAGTTGATGGTTCTTTGGAATTTTGGAAGCAGTTTACAGTTTTTTGCAATTCCTATTAATACAAGTTTATAGCAGCTAAACTATTAAAGAATTAGGTAATATCTTAAAATAACCTAAACATTAGTTTCGGTCCACTTTAAGATGTTGAGTGCAAAAATGCCAGAAATGCGCCTTCGTAAAATAATGATGTCGAAAACCACACGAGTTTTAATTTTTATCCAGCAAAATTTGAATACTTCATCTAAACTTTGTTGTTTTTAGCAAATGTAACTCTGGTAACGTCACCAAATCATCAATCTTCGGTCTCGCGACTTAAGAAATGACTTTGGTCTCGTTAAACTAATAAAAAATGAAGTTATCTTGAAATATTCATTTTGTTTTCCGGAAAAAAATAAACCACTAGTGGTTTTATTTATGAAAATAGCGTGATATCGATTTTTTGCATATTCAATAGATTTTATTATTATTATTATTAATTTTTAAAAACCACTGAATTCTCCTTGACTATTTACTTTCCTGTAGAATATTTTTTCATTCCAAATTTCAGATATTCGAAATTATTAAAAATTTGTTTAACGATCGCGTTTTGAAATTCACATTAAACTTGCGTTAGCGCGCCTGACACATGAAGATAATATTTTGAGTTTAGAAAAGCCTGGAAATTTGGATTGGTCTTTCCGCTTTGCGGAGCGACCACACCAAATTTTCAAGCTTTTCTAAACTCGCAATATTTACTTCATTCTTAATTAGGGAGTGGACTGTGCGATTTTATTATAAACAGTTATACACCGTTCCATTTGTTTCTGGATCTCGCCTAGCCATGCTTTCGTGTTATTATGTTGCAGTATCAACATTTACATTTTTTATTAATTGGCACTCCTGAATTCTTATTTTAACAGTGTTGCAATAATTTATGATATCATAAGTATGGGGTATAAATTCAAATTAATTAATGGGCGCAAAATTCTCTGTGAACAATAACATGTTGTTGCAGCTAAAATTATTTTCCTTAGAAAATGTTTACAGTATCAAAATTCCAGTGAAGATATCCAATTCGTATACCTGGATGAAACATGGATATATCAGAATGGATCCGTGGTTCGACGCTGGGTACATGAAACGGATATAAAAAGTAATCCAACTAAATTCAAAAATGAAGGCAAACGCTTCACCATTCTACATGCTGGGTATAGGGGTGGGTTTTTGGATGGGTGCGATTTTTTATTACATTCGAAAAACAATGACCGAGATTACCATGCCACAATGGATGGTAATACTTTTCAAAATTGGGTGGTTAATCAACTTATTCCTGCTTTGGCTAAGCTTTCAGGGAAATGTGTAGTTATTATGGATAATGCTGCATACCATTCTGTGCAATTAGACAAAACTCCTTCATTTTCTTGTAAGAAATGCGAAATGCAGGAGTGGTTGGTTAAACACAATGTAAAATTCAATCCAAAATTAACCAAAAAGGAACTATGGGCTTTATTTATACCTTTTCGATCAAATGACAAAATTTACGTAGTTGATGACATTTTGAGAAAGAACGGGCACGAAGTTCTTAGATTACCGCCATACCATTGTCAATACAATCCAATTGAAATGGCATGGGGGTTTTGTAAGACTTACTACAATAAGCACATAAATTCTAAGCAACCATCTAAGGATCGTGTTCAGAATTTATGGCTTGAGTCTCTCTCAAAATGTACATCCGATATGTGGCAAAATTTCTGTGATCATTGTGAAAAACTTATTTCGGATGACTGGACAAAACACACGGGGAACCATTCTTTTGAAACCATTTCTCCTTTTATTATTTCGCTTGGGGAATCTGGCTCAGAACAAACATCAGAAGATTCAGATGCAGGTTCTCTTGACTAAATAATAAAAGTGGAATGACTTGTTTGACATGAAAATTATCAGAATCACAAGAGGGTGGGAATAAATTTGCAATTCTACAAAAAAATACTGAGGGCCAACAGAAGAGAGAATGACCAAAATTAAGGTGGATGGATGGAGTTGATCAAAATGTGTTAACGGGAAGACCCAAGCGAGAAATACAAATGGATGACGAAATAAGTTTGCAGAGCCGAATTCATTATATTTGTTATATACAATATTATTGCTGTGTTTGTATGTACAAAAACCAAGTAGTAAATTTTGTTAATCTTAAAACTGCATATTATTATCCTTTTATATCTGAAAATTTGTAAAACAGGCAACAGTGTAAGATCACAATAGTCAGAAATTATATTATAACCTTAAAATCGAACATCTGACAGTGACCTTTAAAAACCCTGATTTAAAACACAACCAGCCCCATTTACAATACTTAAACTGTCACTTTTCGATAGCTAGGCGAGATCCAGAAACAAATGGAATTTTGTATAAACATTAATGGAAACCTTCAAAATTGTTTAAATTAAGAGAAATTAACTAAAACACAAATTTTACTGGTAAAAATATAGTGTTTGCTTTTTAAGGGCCGCTTTTACATACAAAAATTTAACTTTTTGAAAATTTAGGGGGTGGGGGTTGGAACCACATATCCCCGCCTGGCTACGGCCTTGAATGAAATAGCTGGGTAATATACGGTACCTTACAGTAAATTAAGCTGCTGCAGTATTAAAATATTTGCTTATGTGTGAGTGATAGATTATGTTTTATAGTAAGACGAAGATTGTTCATATATTTTGATGTTTTTGTTTTTCAAATTAAAGAATCTCATAAACGCCAAGCGTGAGCACATTTTAGGAAAATCAAGTTTTCTTATCTTTGTCTTTAAATGCACAAAATACGAAGATCAAGTCAATTAACACCACATTGAAGTATACATATATAAAATTTCGAGTTTTGAAAAGCCTCAAAATTTGGTTTGAAATTTTTTTGAAAGCGTAAGATTTGGTAAGATGTAATGAACATTTTAAAAATGTATTTACGTGAAATCAAACATTAGTCGAATATTGAACTTCACAATATGCGACTGTTTTATACGCGTGGCGCATCATGGGCTTGCCGTAAACTATTTGGCAGAAAATGGGGTTTACACTCCAAAATGATATATTGGCTATACATAACGGTGTTAAGACCAACCATATAAAAATATTTAGTTTTTTTTAATTTTTTTATTTCAACAAAACAAAAAATGTTTTTTTATAAATTTATTAATGTAACAAATGTTCAAAATAAGTACCGTTTCTCTCTTGGCAAATAGCCAATCGGTGATAAATTCCATCCCTTACATTTTGAAACAGTTCCGGTAAAATATATAAGTTTTTCTTTAAGAATTTTTGTTTAATTTTTTAAGTAAAAAAAATTTAAAAAAATAAAATACTTTTACATGGTCGTAAAGAGAATGAAAAAGGCTACAAATTTAGTGAAATAAAAAAATGTTTCTATTTTAAAAACTTGCCTATGACGTCATACGTGAAAGGCTAGTGACGTCATACTTGTTTTGAAGACGCTAAAAAGTGCGCAATAAAGAACAAAAATCGACCTATCCAAGGATTTTTTTCTGGAACTTCTTATTTCATAAATACCGAATGTATTCCAGTTAAGGTTTCCACCCTGTATATTTATTCTTAATAAATTAATTTTAGAGACAAATACTAAGAATATTTACAAAAACACAAAAAAACTGCTATAAATATGGGCATTTGATAGTCATGTGAACACCCGGAAATTATAATTATTAATTATAAATTATTTTATAAACCGTCAGGCAAGAATATATTTTAATAAGCCTTCGGTTTCTCGTCGATGGTGAAATTCGTTAGTTATTTGAGAAAAGAAAAACAATTATACAGCCCAACGAAGGGTCAGCCGAGCCATCTCATTTATGGCTCCAATAAATCTTCGGTCCTTTGGACAAGTGACCGTTATATGACGACCGTATAAACGCCAACACAGAAACATTTTTTAATAAAATTGCTTATTAATATGCAACGAATCTCAGCTATTTATTAACGGATTGCGATGAAATTGGCCTCAATTAAAGCGTAATTATTGTGATTATGCTACTACAAAAAATGAACAATCTGTTATAAAAATAAATTAGAAAACGGTGGCAAAACGGTGAAAAACAATATAATTTTTTAATTAAGAGCAAATGAGATGCATGTTTGGGCATCCCAGGGGCTATGAGCACTTGATCTACTGGATCAATGGAGGCTATGCTAACCTCACACGAGGTGCATCTGCAGAATAATCCAGACAGATACTCCAAAATATGGCCATTTTAATGGGCACCTTAAAAAAGTTAAGTGTTTTTTTTATATCAAAATTGCAGTGGTACATTTGCAATTTTGATATAAAAAAAACACTTAACTTTTTTATACCACTTCTATTAATCCATTAAGCGCCATTGATGCATAAACGCAACATTATTACTTTTTTTTAATTAAATTACTAAATAAGTTAATTTCATATAATATATTATTTGACCTGACTTAAAAATATATGAAGAAAAATGTAAATATTTTGTTATTTAAATATTTCGATTATTAGTAATTTAAAAATATATATATATTAGTGTATTACTAACCCCACAATATTTCAGTGTTTTATACGCGTGGCGCATGAAGTAAAATTTCGAGTTTAGGAAAGCCCAGAAAATTTGTCTCGGGTCGCTGCGCGACCCTCGACAAATTTTCACGGGGCTTTTCTAAACTCGAAATTTTACTTCATGCTTAGTCTGGGAGTGGAAACACTCGTTCTAAACTTCATATTGCACGTTTTTATATACAATCGACTAATGCCTGAAAATGTACAGCGTATACATTATGTATATTTCAAAGAAAAATTCACAGTATGTTATAATTTTACCTAAAATCAATTTTTAGAGTTAACTCTATAAATACTTGGCCGTTAATGGGTTAATGTAAGCCAGATAGTTTACTTGAGAAGAAATTGTTGAGACGAATAAATCCAATTGTTTGAGAAACTTCAGCAAGAGAGCCGTTTTAATTCATATAGTTAATAAAAATTTTCATGGCTAAATGTTAAAAACATATATTTTTTTAAAAATAACTCGAACTCGTTATAAAATTGAGTGTTTAAAATTCAATGGGCTTTAATTTTAGTTGACGTGCATTTTCTACAGCTTAAAAAATGTGTTTCCAGGTGAAAACTTTATTTTAAATCAATGGTTTCAGTTAATATAAATACAAGCTGGACTTGTCAACAATTTCTTCTTAAGTAAAAAAAACTAGTTTATAGAAAAATCTATGATATTAAAAAAGATTAGAAATATTGAAAATTTCATACAAAAAAATGTTTACTCTTAAAAAAATTTCATAAAGTCACACACATACTAAACAATATTCGAAACAATTTGAGCTATTCGTTTTCTATACCGGGTGTTAACTTGGCAGACGCAACATCCCACGTAAATTTTGAAATGTTCAAAATTTGGCTTTCCTATCTATTTTAGAAACAAAATGTATTTACCTTTTTAGTAGAGGAAAAAATTCTGAATTCATTCGCGCTAACGTTTATCACTTTACGTTTCTCTAAGTTAACATAATTAAGAAAAAGTAATGTGATTTTATAAAAATAATGACATGCCATGGAATTGAAACAATTGTCAAAATGGCAAAAGATATCGCAGTCACTTGATTGAAGTAAATGTTTTCGAAATGATTTACACTATACAAGAAAAAATCCTCCTAATAAATTGGTATTATGCAGACCACAGTCATCACGATGTTTGCGTTATGTTTTTTGTCGTTAATTAAGTAACAGCAATATCTTGTCCTATTTTGACATCCGCAATTGTTGTATCAATTCCATGATATGTCATTATTTTTATAAAATCACATCACTTTTTCTTAATTATTTTAGCTGTAAATTTTCTGACATTCGTTGATTTTTAAAAGAGTTCAATTTGAAACGAGTGTTTTCCACTCCCAGACTAAGCATGAAGTAAAATTTCGAGTTTAGAAAAGCCCTGTGAAAATTTGTCTCGGGTCGCGCAGCGACCCGAGACAAATTTTCGGGGTTTTTCTAAACTCGAAATTTTACTTCATGCGCCACGCGTATAAAACGCAGATTTTAAGTGAAGTTTGAATATACATAAATTTGACAATGTTATAGTGTTTTATACGCGTGGCGCATGAAGTAAAATTTCGAGTTTAGAAAAGCCCAGAAAATTTGTCTCGGGTCGCTGCGCGACCCTCGACAAATTTTCACGGGGCTTTTCTAAACTCGAAATTTTACTTCATGCTTAGTCAGGGAGTGGAAAACACTTGTTTAAAGCTTTAAATTAAACTATCTATTTTAGAAACAAAATGTATTTACCTTTTTTGTAGAGGGAAAAATTCCGAATTCATTCGCGCTAACGTTTATCACTTTGCGTTTCTCTAAGTTAAAATAATTAAGAAAAAGTAATGTGATTTTATAAAAATAATGACATGCCATGGAATTGAAACAAGAATCGCGGATGTCAAAATGGCAAAAGATATCGCAGTCACTTGATTAAAGTAAATGTTTTCGAAATGATTTACACTATACCAGAAAAAACCCTCCTAATAAATTGGTATTATGCAGACCACAGTTATCACGATGTTTGCGTTATGTTTTTTTGTCGTTAATTAAGTAACAGCAATATCTTGTCCTATTTTGACATCCGCAATTGTTGTATCAATTCCATGGTATGTCATTATTTTTATAAAATCACATTACTTTTTCTTAATTATTTTAGCTGTAAATTTTCTGACATTTGTTGATTTTTAAAAGAGTTCAATTTGAAGCATTAAACGAGTGTTTTCCACTCCCAGACTAAGCATAAAGTAAAATTTCGAGTTTAGAAAAGCCCCGTGAAAATTTGTCGAGGGTCGCGCAGCGACCCGAGACATATTTTCTGGGCTTTTCAAAACTCGAAATTTTACTTCATGCGCCACGCGTATAAAACACAGATTTTAAAGTGAAGTGCAAAATATACACTATCTACTATACTAGACATTATACACTAATTGATCAATTGCGAAAACTTGAAAAGTGTATTATATTAAACACATTCTTGACATTTCCAAATCCCAAAATTGTATCACTTTTATGTTTATGTGCATGAATAAAAATATATTTACCGATTTTATTTAGCTTATCACTTATTGTGAGTGTGGAAAGACGTATGCAATTTTTTTTGTGCAGAATCACCTAACAAAGTGTGTGTTGAATTAATTGTGTTTTTTGATAATATTGGGTTTTAGCTGCAGTAAACTTTTTAACTATCTAGCTAAAATTATATTTAAACATAGTTGCTAGAACTTTATTTGTTAAGCCTAAACTAAATTTAATTGATTTCGAGTTTTTACAGTAAAAACTCGAAATCAATAAAATCTAGTTTAGGCTTAACAAATAAAGTTCTAGCAACTATGTTTAAATATAATTTTAGCTAGATAGTTAAAAAGTTTACTGCAGCTAAAACCCAATATCATCAATAAACACAATAACAGTAAAGAGAATAGCTTTTTATGTACTATTTCTTTAAAAATAGTCTAACTAATCGAAACTACTTGGAATAAGGTTTTTAATTTGTGAAACAATACCAAGTGCTTTCTTTTCCTCCCAATAAGTTTAAATAGTGTAATATGTTTAACAAGTGCCAAATGACAAATGAACTAAAAAAATATATTTATCAGCTTAATGTCACTTAGCACATATGTGAACTGGAGTATCAAAGTACACTGAGTAACAGATATCAACAGCGACAATATCGACATTCATTTTACATTAATTGTTACACTCTAGTTTTCACAATAAGGTTTAGTTATCAACGAAGGATCTTTATCATATATTTACTGTTACACCCTAATTGTAGTAATTATCATTATTTACTGATGAAGAATATCTTCATCACATCTTATCCAAAACAAATTCAGGTGGTATAATTTCCACGTAACTCAACAACTAATTTAATTATTTATCGTATGACTAAGAAATGTTTGTGTACAAGGAATTTATCTTTTAAGTATAGGTACATATCCCTGCACATTTTCAGCCATTCGTGGTTTTTATAAAAGAGTTCAAATTGATGTTTCGAACGAATGTTTCCACTCCCAGACTAAGCATGAAGTAAAATTTCGAGTTTAGAAAAGCCCCGCGTAGAAAATTTGTCGAGGGTCGCGCAGCGACCCGAGACAAATTTTCACGGGGCTTTTCTAAACTCGAAATTTTACTTCATGCGCCACGCGTATAAAACACTGATTTCAAGTGAAGTTCAAAATATACTGATTAGGTATGTATACAACAAAATAATGTTATATAGAATTCATTTAATTTTAGTGCTATACATCATAAATGTGCACTACATTTATGATTTATTGCATTAAAATTAAAGAAATTCTATACAACATTATTTTGCTAGGGCCATCGAGGTTATAAGAAACAATTATTAGTTGTAAACTGACAATACTAATCTACTAAGATGCTTTATCAATATGATAACGGAAAGTTGTATGCTAACGTCTATTAATAAGGTTGGTATTTTTTTTATCAATTTGTGAAAATCTTAAAATTTTTTCTTATAATTAATTAATATTATTATCGTATGTTCAATAAAAAAAGAGTGCCATGGAAATTATTTTAGGTTGGTAACTCTGAAATTCATCTGCCTGATTGTTGCAGTGTCAACTAATAAACAATGAAATCTTGACCAAGTGTGTTATTTACTAAAAGTGCTGAAATTATATATTATAATTATTATGTCTGACGTTTCATATGTTAATATCTGAAGCGTGTAGCCAACTTAAATTAAAAAAAAAAGTTTAAATCATGGCACTCTACCCACTGAGCAAATCCATTTAAGTAATGTTTCATCAACATTAAAACAAGGTTTAATGTTGATATAACGTGATTTGTTTGTTTTTTGCTCAGTGGGTAGTGTTTTTTTTTTTTATTAAACATACTATATTAATATCAATTGATAACAACATACACATGAGTAATATAATGCTGTTGAAAGTCTAGACATTAAAATGCGTATAAAAAAAACAAAAGGATGCTAAAAAATCAGAACTTAAGTATATTGCTCTTTCCAATCATAATAAATATTATTGTTATTGCAACATTTACAATCGCATATTTTCACATAAAACGAAATCCAGCAATTTAATTAATTCGCAGCGCGCGCGCGAGACTAAATAAACTCCAATAACTTGTTAATTAGTGAGACACGAGGCGGATGTCAACGAATAATATCAAAGAAATTGTTTTTAAAAGTGACGAATACCCGCGATAAACTCCAAGCTAAAGAATGTCGCCTTTTGCCGATTATTGAGTAACAGCAGAAAAAGTCACACGCAACACGCAATAATCTTCTCGGAAGCGCGCGCGCGATCTCAAAATGAAATTTAGGCCTTCGATAGACATCCAGTGTCCTAAATAACCGCAATCTGTTGTTTACCAATACTGGTATATTGATGATTTGTGATCTGTGTGGTAATTTCCTGATTATTCTCGAGGCTATTGATAATAACTAATAACTGTGTTTCTGTTCTTTTGTAGGTTGCGTTAATTCTGGGTGCCCTGGTGGTGGTTCTTCTGTGTGGAAACGTCAAGGGAAGGCCTAGTAAGAGTCCGTTGATGAGTACGAGGGGGGATGGCAAGAGCTGTAATACTAATGTGAGTTTGTTGTTTGTGCTTGTTTGTTACTGGAAAATTTGTTTATTTATTTCTTTTACATAATTATTACGCGTTGATTAGATAATAATAATAGCATAAACATGATTATTAATTACGAATATCGTAGTGAAGTAAGTATTTTCAATGTTACAGCATTCATTAATAATATTTGTAGAACATAAAAGTTTTACACCGGGTGTTTGATTAAGCGTAGCCATCGGCTGTATCTCAGAAACTATACATCGTAGCATGTTCCGGTGAAAAAATTTAAGGGAATTCGCTGGAAATTATTTTTAAGTTCATAGTTACGCCGTAAGAGGGCACTATCTCTATACTAAAAGATTAAACAATGTTTATCAAATAAATGCCAAATTAAGCGATGTGAAAAATATGAAAATCTTAATCTACGGTAAATTTTACCTAAGTTTAACTATCTTCTCGTTTTTGTATGTCTCACATAAGATCGTGCAAAACAAAAATGTCTAATTAATTAAATACCTGTAACTTTTGTTAGGTTCCATTAAATTAAAAAAACTTTGCCTCATTTAATAGATAATTGAATGCACTTTAAAACCAAATTCAGTCTGATTTACTCTAGTTTCTTTTTTCAGGACAGATATCAAGACACATGTCAGCGATGCGCGAAAATAACAAAATCCCCACTAGTCTACCCTCTTTGCTGCGACAACAAAGAAAACGTCTACGACTGGTGCGAAGAATACGTCTATTTCGGCGACCGAGCGTAGTTCCAAGCTACACTCGCATCTAGCTCTAAGTTACGAATTAATAATAATTACATATCAATAGACTGAATCTCCAAAAAAAAAAGCCTCCCTTGTGATATACTAAAATAGCAAAACGGAAACGTTTTCTCCGATCAACCATTATTATTATTTTTTTTTTAAATGCATTTTTTGTGATAAAATCGGAACAAACGTCTCCCGATCCCGACGCGATGTTTCTGTTATATTTATGTTTTATATAAGTATAATGTTTAATTGTATGTGATAGGTTGTTACTGATTGTTTTTATTGTAGTGAAAATAATTTGGTAACATTCCATTTTTTGTTGATTTTTTTTTTATATAATTTACCCACTGAGCAAAGCAAGGTTTAAATAATGTTTAATCTACCCACTGAGCAAACACATTTAAGTAATGTTTTATCAACATTAAAACATCGTTTAATGTTGCTACAATATTGATGTAAAGTTATTTGTTCGTTTTTTGCTCAGTGGGTATATTACAACTTGAAACATTAGAGCAACTGCGACAGTTTTAAATGTACTTACAAACGGGAGATTTATCATTTAAGTCATATCCCGTAAATTTACAGGCAATCGTTGTTTGTATAAAAATGTTTAATTTGAAGCCTAGCCTAGGGTTTCCACTCCTAGACTAAGCATAAAGTAAAATTTCGAGTTTAGTCTGGGAGTGAAAACCCTCGTTAGAAAGTGGCCTATTCAAAATAAACGACTGAAATAGCCTTTCTTCCCACTTTTATGTTTCTTTTTTTCAAAGTAAAATAAAAGTGTGAAGAAATTTTGCCAGTGCTTTATTTATCAACAAAAATTTAATTTTGATTGTTGTAATACTGATAAAACATTACTCACATTTATTTCATGAACTGTTTAACTGGACAGAAATTCAATTTTGACTGTTGTCGATGTGTTTGTTCAGTGGGTATGTGAAATTATTGCTCGCCTGCAGCGTGAACAGTACTGTTTCAATTGTTTCTACTGTATGTGTAGAATGTAATGAGTTTTTTGTTCTCTTTAGTTTATGGCTGTGACTGAAAATTATTAAAATAACATTTTTTAGATTTATTTATATATATTTATGTGTTATTTTAATGTAAACGTGAGCATTAAATGCTTGAAATAAATGTAATTCCAATTTATTTTTTTATTTTCGTTCTATCTATCATGAAAACATTTGTAATTTTCATTTATAATAATTATTATATTTATTACCCAACAGAACAACCCAATTATTATTGTTTCGCTGTCAGTGGACTGGATGTAGTGTAATAATAATATTAATACATTTTATTTATAATTCTTAAAGTAAATTCAAAGTAAAATACAAATATTAAACAATAATGCAACTCTAAACAATAAACTATTATTGTTATTTATTATCTCATCCATTTCGTTTTTCCTACATAAACCACTTCGCCCTTTTCAGCATATTCTTCATCCCTTCTCATTCTCTTGCCACCAGCACCATATCATCTGCATATGCCAATACCCACACTTCTACCAATTACCCGTCTGCCCTTTCCTCATCACCTCCTCCAATTCACTAATTTGGAGGTTAAACAACACAGGGCCCAATGAGCACCCCTGCCTCAGCCCCTCCCACGTCCTAAACTTCTCTGACTCCTCCATTACCACTTTTGCTACTGCCCATGTTTCCTCATACACTTCTTTCACGCACTCTACCATTCCCTCACTCACCCCTCTTCTCCTCAAACACTCTAATAACCCTACCTTCGGTACCAAGTCGTACAGTTCCACAAACACCGCATACACGCTCCCCTTCTCTTCTATCACCTTCTCTACCATTCTTGCCAGGATAAAGACGTGCTCCCTCGTTCCCCTAACCTCCTAAAAAACTCTGCGTCTCTGGCAGCAGCCCCTTCTCTTCCACCTCCTCCTCCAGTCTATTCTTCAACACTATCATGGCTATCTTGTATCCAGTACACATTATCGTTATCCCCCTATAACGATGCACATCCTTCTCATCCCCTCCTTTGTGTACCGGGCACATCCTCCCCACCCTCCATGCTGCCGGCAGGTTCACTCTTCCCCTCCACATCTGGTTTAGTAGCTCGCTGAATTTCTTCTTCCCCCCTTCCCCAATCTCCTTCCACATCTCTGCCTTCAGCTCATCCCTCCCTGCTACCTTCCCTCCCTTCACCTCCTTGAACACTCATTTCACCTCCTCCTCTGTAAACTCTTCTTCTCCATCCCCTCGCCTGCCTTCTCCCATCCCCACTGGCACTCCACTACCTTCTCTGCACTTCCTTGCCCATTCTTTCAACGATACCCCTAACTGCCTCTTCATTTCCACTCTCCTCAACATTTCCGCCTCGTTTCTGCATTCCCTCAGTTCCTTGCTCACTCTTTCCACAGCCTGCAGCTTCTCCTCTCACATATACCATCATATCTCTTCCTTGCCGCCACCACTTTTCCCTTTTTTCCTCCATTTCTTACGCATTCTCCCACTGCCTTCCTCAACTCCCTCTTTGACTGCCTACACTCCTCATCGAACCACGTACTCCCACCTCTTCTCTCTTCCTTCTTTTTCCTTCCACATCCCACTATCATCTCCTCCATTGTATTGACCTCTTCCTTATATCCTCAATCGTTTTTACCCCACACTCAAGGTATTCGTTTTCTTGCCCCCTCTTCTCTTCTCTTTCCTTCCCCATCCACATCTCCACTTTTAACGGCAGATGGTCCGATGGTTCTAGTATAAATTCGCTATTAAACGAATATCTTTGTTATTTAGTTGTATTTTTTGCAAGGTCTTGATTAGCTTGGAGCGCTGTCTCAGTAATACAATTTTTTATTCCTTAATTATGCTAGATACCGTGTGGCGCATGAAGTAAAATTTCAAGTTTAGAAAAGCCTGAAAATTTAGTTTGGCCGCTTCGCGCTACGCGATCCCACCAAATTTTCAGGCTTTTCTAAACTTGAAATTTTACTTCATGCTTAACCAGGGAGTGGAAACACTCGAAAGAAATTAAAAATTTTAAGCTTTTATAAAATATATTCATTTGGATAGATAGATAATATTAAGAAAACAACAACTCAATTTTTGCAGTAAAATGTCTTTTATTGTTCCAACAAATTAAAATAAAAACACCAACAACATTTCTCCTCTCCTTCTTCTGTTGTGTGGTTAACAAAAGGCTTCAGCTTTATAGTTCTGTTGACCAGTAATCATTTCTCACTCAACTGTTTCTTTAATTTTTTAAAGTAGAGTAAATCTTCTGCACTTATTGATGGTTTAGCAACTTTTATTGACTCCTCGAAATCTTTTAAAGTTACGACCACATTTTTCTGATTTACAATCTCGTTTTTATCTAATTTTCCTAAAAATCATATACACAATACGCAAGGGTTGATTTATAAAATACACTAATATAGGCAGAAAACACTATAAGTTATTATTAGTCTTATTAATTAAGGCTGTTTACTATTTGTTCGTATAAATCGTATTCATATATTCTTGTAATTTTATATATTATAACTAAAATAAATTATCTTACCTGTTTCAATTTTTCGCACTAATCTACTAGCGGCTATCATCCACGCATTGGAGCAGATACCATAAAAATCAGCACCCGTTATATTTTCTGGGCAAGCTTTAACAATTCGTTCCATGCTTAATTTATCTGACAAGTGGAATCTATAATAAGAAAATATTTGTTTACACAAATAAAACATTGTAAACTCAGTCCATGGCCCTGCTTTATTCTTAATATAACAAGTGTCTATAAACTGTCGGCATCTCGGTTGCTTTGAAAAACAAATTGCATATCTTATATTTATACGAGTTGATGAATCTCGGAAACTTCAAATAAATGTAATTATATGCAGTGACGGCTCGCAGCCTAACTAACAAAATTTGAGGTTGGGATCGCGCTTTATAAATACAAAGAATTGCACAACAAAGTCACCTTTTAATGGATACATATTACCTTGGGTCTCGGGTCTACCCTAAAGTTAGGCTGCGAGCCGCCGCTGATAATGTCATTGGGTAGTGTCACATGACGACATGTGTTTCTGAAGTCAGGACCTACTGGGATGCAGACAGTTTAGAGACACTCGTTATAATAGCAGTTAAAACATAAAGAATCTACATATTGACAACACATTTATAAATGTCAGTTCACGTGAGGAAGATAGTAAGGCCTGGCTATACTCTGTCTCAAAAGTAACAGGAACACAACAAACTTTGCGATTGACACAGCCAAAATATAAGCGAATATTTTGATGAGTGGAAAGAGGTAATAGAAATGCTTACTTTTAAAAGATTGATAAAACTTTTCAAGTACAAGATGAATAAAAGCGACTTGGTAAGGAAACGTCAGCTCTGATGCTTCAGTTTAATTTACCTTTTCGGCAGCCAATAAAGTCACAAAATTTGATCAGCTGATTTTTGTTGTGGTCCTCTTGTTTTTGAGATAAACCATAGAAAGTAACAAGTTCAGATTGAATGGTTGGAGACAGTACGAATATTATATAAACTCTGTTTTTTTTTTAATATGACCAAACTTAATGTGTATTTACTGCGAACAGTTGCAGTCCTGATTTAACAGTCGGGTATTGTAAACATCAAATTTTGAGATGTTGGCAAATGATAATCAGTGTGACATAATTTGTCAAATTGTCACGATTTAGAGATTTTTAAAAAAGAGAACGCTACTACTTGAAACTTTACACAACACATAGGGATATTTTTCTTTTACGTATACTTTCACATATTCCATATAAACATTTGTAAAATTAATAAAGTAAACAGAACTAAGTCGAAGTATATTTTGAACTTCACTTTAAATCAAGGTTTTAGACGCGTGGCGCATGAAGTAAAATTTCGAGTTTAGAAAAGCCTGATTTGGCTTGATCGCTCCGCTGCGCTACGCGACCAAGCCAAATTTTCAGGCTTTTCTAAACTCGAAATTTTACTTCATGCTTAGTCTGGGAGTGGAAAACACTCATTAAGGTTTTCAAATTGAAAGTTTTTAATAAGATCACGAATGTCTTAAACTGTACATTCAAAAATCGTAACATGTATACCTAAAAGAAAAATTCCTTGTATTTAGAACTTTTTTAAAATTTGAACATATAAATGGGCACGTTTGGTAGCTCTATAAAAAAGCGTACCAGTGGGGGTGGCCTCTCCAATTCGGGAGGAAGTAAAGGATTAAGTTGGTTTAATCCTCGTACCTCTTGGGGAGGACTGGCGGTTTCTTTTTCTCCTTAATTCAATTTTGGGTACACTAATAAGCTGGAGGTAATTTTATAGCCGGGGGTAGGTTCAATAAGCCGGAGGCCGCACTATTTTAGATCGGTAAAACGCGGACGTCTTCTTTTTGAGTCGCACGTTACAATGATTGGTTATTGAGAAGAGATTTGCACCGAATAATAAAGAACACCTGAGTAAGGAATATTACCTGATCCACCTATTCTACCTGATCCCCAGAGACACTTTATTAAATTGGTAGTAGATACAAATAATTTGAGGTGGTGAATGGTAAATACATTTGTAATCGGAATCTTTGTGAGTTAATTGATTTGTCATATTAATGTCAGATTTCCCTTCACATAACCTACAAATCAAAAGTTTAACAACATAACATGTGATTAATCTTGTCCTAATCTAAAACACACAACCTGCATCACACCACTAAATTCTTGAAATGTCAAATTTGATTGGTCATAGTAAAAAAAACAGATTATATATATGATATATTCCATTTGTTTCTGGATCTCGCCTAGCTATGGAAAAGTGACAGTTTAAGTATTGTAAATGGGGCTGGTTGTGTTTTAAATCAGGGTTTTTAAATGTCACTGTCAGATGTTCGATTTTAAGGTTATAATTTCTGACTATTGTGATCTTACACTGTTGCCTGTTTTACAAATTTTCAGATATAGAAGGATAATAACAATAAACAATAAACCTCTTGAAAATTAAAAAGAGGATTACTTATGATATCATAAATTATTGCAACACTGGTAAAATATGATAAAAATGTAAATGTTGATACTGCAACATAACCTCAAGAAAGCATGGCTAGGCGAGATCCAGAAACAAATGGAATATATTATAACTACATATTTTGTATTAATCATGTTTCTTGGGATATACAGATAAATTAATTGAATAACTTACTTTCTTGTTAATGCTCGGAGAACACTAATTTTCGATGAGATATCTGTGCAAGGACCAACATAGAGCAGTTTATCGAATCTACCAGGCCGAAGAAGAGCAGGATCGATCAAATCGGGTCGGTTGGTTGCACCTTTATTGAAATTGAAAATGAGCCGTAAAAAAATTAAATACAATGTCAAATACATCAATATCTATAATTGGCAAAATATTGGCACGTATTTTAAAGCAATTTTCTATAAAATAAATAAACGGTGGGCCATCTGATGGTTTCTTTTTGAAATTGCTATTAAAACTAAACCGTTGAATATTTTTTAATGATTTTTGGTTTATTCAAGAAAGTACACCTTAATTTATAGAAAACCATATCCGTTAAAAGGCCACTGCGGCTAGCTTAACAGTAGTGCGTTCTATTCACCCAATTTTGCTGTACATTTTTTATTGTTTGTGGCTTTGCTTAACGAATAGTTCAACAAATGTTTTCCTTCAAAATGTCATTGTTTGCGGATCGTTGGTTTATCAAAAAAAAAAAAATAGTCCAACGACGACAAATCGCAGCTGCGCATGGCCAATTAATGTCTCCAAAACGACTGATAAGACGGTTACCAAGCTTAGTGCGCAAATGATCGATAGTTTCACGACTGGTGTAGCATGTTGCTCCATCCTGCTGGAACCAAAGCTCGCCCAAGTCGAAATCGTCTAATTACGGCCACAAAAAATCAGTCAGCATGTCTCTGTACAGCACTCCATTGCGACACAACACTCACTTTGGAAATATTTTTTTTAAGATTCATATCTTACAGCAGAGGTTTGACACTACATTTATGTCAATATGTCAAGCGCATCAGTGCTGCCAATTAGAAAATAACAAACAGTTCAAAACGAAACTAATAGATGGACCACCCTTTACATACTACTTAATATAAAAAAAATATTATTTTTTTTAAATAATCTACTGCCACTATAACCAATAATATTAATAATATTTAATTATAGACCTAAGAAATTGCGAGTAAAAGCCTATCAAAAAAAAAATGCGATCAGATTCATATGAGGTTGCACCAAACACGTTGAACTGGTTTATCTCTGCATTCGAGTTCAAAGTGACATTACAATAATAGGAACTGTTATATTGAACTTGAGTTGAGAGATGAACCCATTTCAAGGTTTTCAGTGCAACTGTGCTTGGTCTTACCTATTACAAAAAGCGTTGCATTTTGATTGAGCCCGTCCATCTCGGACAACAACTGCGACACAACCCTATCCATAACACCACCAGAATCTCCGGAGATGCCCCTGTTGGGGGCGAGTGAATCAAGCTCGTCAAAAAATATTATACACGGCGAAGCCTGTCGAGCCTTTTCAAAAACTATTTATCAAATTAATTAAACAAAAATTGTGATAATAAAAAAAAGTTATCATATTTCATGGTATTGCATAGTAAATAATGCTAAATAAAGATTAGCAGCGTGCAATCATTTAAATTATAGCAGGCTTTGTAAATAAATATAAATTAGAGCTGGCTTTGTATTTTAAATTACATTGGCACTACTGAGTATTCATACATGGTATACCACAACCTCAAATTTATTCCATTATTCAATTAGCATTCGAGTTCCGTTCTGGACCCCGAACAGAGCAGACGTCGAGCGTGAGTAGTACGTTTCATCCTTACTCACGTCTAACCCACACGTGGTTGTTTTACAAACCCTTTTTCATCCTATTTTTTTCGTCCTTTACAATCACCTATTATCTGTTTTTTTTAATATAACCATTCAAATTTGACATTTCAAGAATTTAGTGGTGTGATGCAGATTGTGTGTTTTAGGTTAGGACAAGATGAATCACATGTTATGTTGTAAATCAACTTTTAATTTGTAGGTTATGTGAAGGGAAATCTGACATTAATAAGACAATTCAATTAACTCACAAAGTGTATTTACCTATCACCGCCTCAAATTATTTGTATCCACTGCCAATTTTATAAAGTGTCTCTGAGGATTAGGTAGGATAGGAGGATCAGGTAATATTCCTTGCTCAGGAATATCTGTCTTCTTTATTATCTGTCCATTTATATGGCCAAATTTAAAAAAAATCTAAATACCAGGAATTTTCCTTTTAGGTATACATGTTACGATTTTTCAATGTAAATTTTCAGACATTCGCGATCTTGTTAAAAACTTCCAATTTAAAAACTCTAACGAGTGTTTTCCACTCCCAGACTAAGCATGAAGTAAAATTTCGAGTTTAGAAAAGCCTGAAAATTTGGCTCGGGCGCGTAGCGAAGCGGAGCGACCGAGCCAAATTAGGCTTTTCTAAACTCGAAATTTTACTTCATGCGCCACGCGTATAAAACACTGATTTAAAGTGACGTTCAAAATATACTTCGACTTAGTTCTGATCACATGTTCATTAATTTTACAAATGTTTATTTATATGGAATATGTGAAAGTATACTTAAAAGGAAAAAATCCCTGTATGTGTTGTAAAGTTACAAGTTGTAGCATTCTCATTTTTGAAAATCTCTGCATCGTGACAATTTTTTTGAAAAATTAGGATTTATTTGTCACATTGATAATCATTTATCAACATCTCAAAATTTGATGTTTAAAATACCCTACTGTTAAAGTAGGACTGCAACTGTTCGCAGTAAATACACCCTGAGTTTTTTTTGTTTGTTTGTTGGCATAGGCTCTAGCCATTCAGCCACTAACGATGATTGTATTCATTAATTTAATATAAATTTGGATGTCACGGCACATTCACATGGGCAAACATTCACACCACACCCAGGGACACGATGAGAAATTATTTTTAAATAACAACTCCCCGTGCACGGGAGTCGAACCAGGTTTGTGGCTCGCCGAGCGATTTACCGTCTGGCGACGTTACCACTCGGCCCCCAATTGCCCCACCCTAAGTTTGGTAATATTAATAAAAACAGAGTTTATCTTCTGAAAACCCATTCCTTTATCACCCATCCTTACAACCACGTGTGTTTTTTCCGTAAATCCCTTTCCTTTCCACGGGAATAGCGAAACTCTATTTAATAAATTATTTAAAATTACTGTGACTGGTCAACAGGGCCTAGTTGCCAAGGCCATTAATTACACAGAAGAAGAATTAGCATTCTAGTCAACCGCACACAAAAAATGCCGCCTACTCTAATTTATAATTTAAATGATCTCACAGTGTTATTGTTCATTTTATAATCTTACCTTCGCGTACATTCTGCTCAGATTGTCCAACATACATATTGAGCAACTCTGGCCCTTTCACTGACAGAAAACAAAGTCCGCATTCAGTCGCGACTGCTTTGGCTATTAACGTTTTTCCAGTTCCAGGAGGGCCGTATAACAATATACCTGTAATTTTTTTTACAAACAACAAAGAAATGAAGACAAGAATAGAATTTAATTACATACCAGACCTTTTTAAGCCACTTTTTAGCAGTTCAGGGTGTTTCAAAGGTAAGTTTATAGTCTTAACGATTTCATGTTTAACATCATCCAGACCACCGACGTCTGACCATTGCACTTTTGGCACCTTAGGAGCTCCTAAGCTTTCAGTGTAATTTGACTGCATTACATCTAAAATCAATTTGTTGTAATTACAATCAGTGGCATTTCGATCTCACATTAATACATTTTTCCATCACCCATGTATTTATGAGTTAAATTAATGCATTTAAAATCGGTTATTTTTAAATTACATTACACAATCATTGTCGATTGGTTGCATTCGTTAGTTAACCTGGACCACATCGGACTTTGATGTGGTTATTAATAGGGTCTATTTAGGGTCTCCTGTTAATGAGTATGTTAATATATATTATAAGGGATTAAGGATTGGTTGTCGGCAGGGCAGCCGCCAAGTTTTAGGCCCATTGTAGTGTCTCCCTCCTGATGGTCAGACCCACTCCGCACTATTGGCAATTGTCAATATTTGTGCGACAGACCAGTTCCATCGGGGTACTTCACATTTGGGGGGAGGGGGTTTCCTTTGACATAATATCGCTTAGTTTTGTATATTATAAATATTTTACAATTATTTCACTAACCTAAAGCAGCTTCAAAATCCGCATCTTCCAATCTCCCACCCATCCTTCCAGCTTGACTCATCGAATTCTTTCTTGCGTAATAAACTAAAGCATCCAAATCTTCGAATAAAAACCCATGCGTTTTACCAGCGATTTCATCCAAATTAGCTCTAAACTTCAAACATTTCTTCCTCAAAATCCACTCCAACAATTTTCTCCTCTCAGTTTGATTCGGTGCATCCACACTTACATTCTCCAAAAATATCCTACCCAGCTCGGAAGGAAGTTCCTTCGTGTTGCTCACGCATATCAAAATAACTGGGTTTTCATTGTTTTTGAAAAGAGCGTCTAATTCAGTTTTAAAATAATTTATAATACGTGGATCGTGTTGGCCTTCATTATTTTTACAGAAATTCTATAATATAAGAAAATAATGCTCACAAAATACAAATACATTTAATCAGTATAAAAACAACATGTAAGGTTTGTTTGTTCGCCCTGCACTAAAATGAACTGAGTTCAAGTTTGTGACGTACGTCACCAATTCAAGTTCCTGTAACTTAAAATTAGGTTTGTTCGTTTTTACTGCACTAAGTTGAACTGAGTTCAACTTTGTGACGTCACCAGTTTAAATTAGTGCAACTTTACATTGACAATTGCAGATGTCCGGTTCATGTAACGAACAAATTCAGTGCAATAAATGCTGCGCTAGTTCATGTAGACAAACAGACCTATCGAGACAATTTTAAGTTCATTATTTTTATTAAAAAACAACAAATAAAACCTTTTTTAAACACGGGATATTGCTTTAACTGGACATTTTATGGCAATGGATGAGGGAAATACAGTGATTGAATTAACTGCGTATAGTGAGAAATTTAAAAGCGTTGCCAACCTAATTTATAATTTATCGTTGCAGTAATGGATGGCACTCGCTCATGGCGGGAGAATTGATATTTGCTACCAACTTAATTTCTAATAATACCGCTCTCTAAACGATGGTGCTCGTTGAAAACGTGTTATCAAGATAATTTTAAATACTATATTTTGGCGATAGATGGCCCTAATTTAAAGCGGTAAAGGATCCCCCCTCTGGCTACGGCCTTGTCTGAATATCTTGCATTAAAGATTGCCTGAAATTTTAAGTTTTGTTATAAACTTATGGGGGTTCAGCTCCGCCCCCCAAAATTTTAAATACGGTACTTTTTTGTATGTAACACAAATATTTGCAAGTGCAACAATATTTTTACCATTAACATCCTACGAGATTTTTTTCTGGCTACGCTCTTGTGTTCAGACATTTGATGTTGAAAATTGCCAACACTTGATAGAACTTGATATTTAATTATTTGAAATCTATACTGATACAAACTCAAAGTGTAAATTACCTCAAAATTGTTAATGATTACAATACAAGGTGCGCACAATTTACACCGGAAGAAGGCGTTCCTCATCTTAATTTCAGTCTGTGCGTACGCTTGCGAGCTCAATTCGACACTCGAAAGTTTGCATATTTTTAATCCCAACCTCGGTGCTAGAGCATTTACAATCAAATGTTTTCCGGATCCCTTCGGGCTTTGCAGCAGAAACATAGGACTCAACTTTAAATTTTCTGTAAAATAAAAAAAAAAACATTCAGAATTTTTGATTGTCAACACAGGTTTATTTGTTTTATTAACAAAACTTATAAGGATTTTAAAAATAGCTACAATATGGATTTGTTTTCCATATTCTTTAAATAATTCGCTGTTGTCATTGAAGGTTTAAATATTTTCGAACAATCGTTTTCCACTCCAAGATTAAGCATGAAGTAAATATTTCGAGTTTAGGAAAGCCTGAAAATTTTCATTGGTCGCTCCGCTTCGCTTCGCGACCAATCCAAATTTTCAGGCTTTCCTAAACTCGAAATATTTACTTCATGTGCCAGGTATTGAACCTCGGATGTACAGTTCTAAAATATATCTCATTATTGTTAATCCCTCACAATATTAAAAACCCGAAATTATAAACATTTATCTACTACTTTTCTAATTTATAACATAAACGATGAACTAATTACAAAAAAAAAACGCACAGATTTTTTGTTGGGTTTGAATTAAGCCCGATTTTTTAAATATTAACATATGCAACACAACATACACTTCATTGATGTATGCAACTCAACACACAGCATAGCATATGTACGTTTCATTAACACAAAATACATTTCATTAACATATGTAACACAACATAAATTTCATTGACATACGCAACACAACATACACTCCATTAACATATGCAACACAACACACATGTCATTAACATATGCACCACAACATACACTTCATTAACATATGCAACACAACATATATTTCATTAACATATATACATTTTATTAAGACATGCAACACAACATACACTTCATTAACATATGCAACACAACATACATTTCATTAACATATGCAACACAACATACATTTCATTAACATATATACATTTTATTAAGACATGCAACACAACATACAATTTATTAACACACGCAACACAACACACATGTCATAAGCATATGCAACACAACATACATTCTAAAAAAATGTCTGCTTTAATTTGAACCGTCATTTATTAAAATGAAAAAATTTTGTTAAGATTTATAAATATAACTTACTATGAATTATAAAAGGCCGAATTCCTCTTTCCAATTTTTCAACATATTGCTTCAATCCATCCGGACAGGAATCAATCAAAAATTCCTCATAAATCACTCCGTTTCCTTCAGCGAACTGATCCCTGAGAATCTTCATATTCTTCGGTAAATAACACTGCAAATCCGGCCCTTGCTTCAACGTAGTTGCCCCCATAACGCAAAAATAACCGTTCGTACAGTCCTCCACCAAACCCATCGTAATGTTCGTACATTTAAAGTACAAATAATCCACTTCATTGCATTTGATGTTCGTGTAAAAATACTCCGGAGCGTAATCTTTTAATTTAATAGCAATTAAATCGTCCTTATAAAGCAGTTTCGGATTTTTAAAATAATTCTTCAGGAGTAATTCGATTGCACCAGGCGAAACGCTCTGCAGGATCGTGTTAAGAGAAACTTGTACATCATCGGCGATTTTAATCTTCGTTAAATCAACCGGAAAAATCCTGACTTCGACACTAAATTCCTTCGCTGATAAATTATGCTCCAAAGCGTAACTCACTAAAACTTCACCCTCTTTAACGTTCCCACCGTAAATCTGCACAAACCGGCGGTGTCCATCCATATCGTCAAACACGACGTACTCCGAAGAATTAAGAATCGCTTTAAAATACCCCGAGTTAACAACCGCACAATTATTAATATCAATCAGTGGATTATTTCTTAATAAATGCAGGAGTAACTCTTGTGGGACCGCTCGTAATTTGAAAAACTGCTTACTCTTCACGAGTTTCATGTATTTTAAGAGCATAAACGTGGGGAATACATACGCAGCGACTTTCGGGTACTTAATACGTGATAACAAGAGGATTATTTTGGAATTAACGATTAAATCGCTTCGCGGCTTTGTTTTCTTTTTCTTTTCCGACACCATTTTTATAAGAATTATTGCGGGATGTTTGATTTAATTGCTCGTCGCGGACTTTACACATTTGAATTTTTTTGAAGTGGTTAAATTTAGTTAGGTTATATTTACATTTTGGACTGATGACAGATTTTGTCAAGGTATGAATTTACAATTTTTTTATAAATCTAATTAAATTACGGTTCGTTTCTAAGTCATGAACAGTTTTTAATTTAAATAGTAACAATAATGTGATTTCAATTAAGTTTTTGCAGTAATGGTAGTTGTTTATTTTACCGTTCACGGTAATCAACATCGCTTGAATGTATGTTATGATGCATACGTTAAAAATCCCGGCTAACTCAAACTATTTTTAGTTTGAATTAGCCGGGATTAGCGAGAATTAGCGAGAATAATTCCAATTCAAAAATATTTAAATTCGAGAAAATAAAGTTTGCACACCTTAAACATGATATATCAAATGACGATGTTTTTCGTGTAAAATGCAAACAATGTGTCTTAATAAATAAAACAACTTATGACAATAAATATCCATTGAAACAACGAATTCCGTGCCAATACACCTAGATTGTCTTAAATTTATTAATTAGGTCACATTGTTTGAATTTTGAATTTTGCACGAAAAACATTTTTGTAATTTTATATATTATAAAAACAGCGATTTGTAAAAATAGTTATTGTTGATATTTCAAATGTAATTTAGCTTGTTAATTTATTCGTAGTTATTTAAGTTACGTAAAGATAATTAATCACCTTATTAAAATACACATACTGGGAATAATAAAATATGATTTTTATTCAGTTATTGCAGTAATGGTGGTTGTTTATTTGACCGTTCACGGTAATCAACACCTTGAATGTATGTTGTGATGCATATGTTAAAAACCCGGCTAATTCAAATTAAAAACAGCGATTTGAAAAAATACATAAATTTCACAATACTTTCATGTTTAATACGGGTGGCGCATGAAGTAAAATTTCGAGTTTAGAAAAGCCCAGAAAATTTGTCGAGGGTCGCTGCGCGACCCTCGACAAATTTTCGCGGGGCTTTTCTAAACTCGAAATTTTACTTCATGCTTAGCCTGGGAGTGGAAAACCCTCATTTAAAGCTTCAAATTAAACTCTCTTAATAAACTACGAATATCGGAAGATTTAAGTATATACGCTGTAATTGCCCACTGAGATAAAACAAACAAATAACATTATGTTGATGAAACATTACTTAAATGGATTTGCTCAGTGGGTGGGATATGTATACTTAAATGAAAAACTCCTTGTATATTTTAATTGTAAAATTAGGTATTTAGAAAAGCCTGAAAATTTGGTTTGGTCGCTCCGCCTAAAATTATCTTACTCTCATTAAATTAAAAAACAAAACACACAAATGCTCACACAAACAGTGCAATATAATAACAAATAATAAACGTAATTAAATACTTCACTATTATAACCCAAAATGAAATTCTTTTTGCAGTGACTTTGCGTGCAGGTCTGTGAATTTCGTAGTGATAAGGCGCCTTATTTTTTGTCGCTTTTCTTGTTGCGTGCGCGTTCGAGCTTTACTCAGTCGACAGCAACACTCGAGCCCGATTAGTTTGCTGGTTTATTTTCTTCGTAATTTCGGCTCCTTCTTGATTGCATAATTAAATAACGCGAGTGATAAAGTGTTAGCACGCGTAGTACACATCCGAATTACCTTCCGGCGTAAAAACGTGATTTTAGTAACCAAAAATCGTATTTTATTTGTTGCAAATGCAATTGATTGGATGAGGTTAATATAATAGACTTTATTTAATTAATAATTAATGTGATTGATTAATAGTATAAATGAAATTGCCAATTCTTGGTTGCAGAATACTTCAAGCATTAAAAGTGCGATTCTTTTCGCAATCTACAACAAGTTAGTCTTACAAAGACTATATCAAACACTCATTGAAACAACTACTTCCCGGGCTAATACCCCGACGGACATTGAATTATACAACAAGTGTTTGCTGTTACATACAGTAACCTACTGCAAATGTAACAATTTGGGTCAAATTATTCAGGCCTTCTATAGACGCGTTTCGAGATTTATCTCTCGTCAAAAAGCAAAAGCTATACTGATGAGAGATAAATCTCGAAACGCGTCTATAGATGGCCTGAATAATTTGACCCAAATTGTTACATTTGCAGTAGGTTACTGTATGTAACAGCAAACACTTGTTGTATAATTCAATGTCCGTCGGGGTATTAGCCCGGGAAGTAGTTGTTTCAATGAGTGTTTGATATAGTCTTTGTAAGACTAACTTGTTGTAGATTGCGAAAAGAATCGCACTTTTAATGTTTGATTGATTAATAGTACGTGTAGGATGCATCTGGATTACCTTCCGGTGTAAAACGTAAGACATTCGCTGGATTTAAATTGAAGTGTTTAAGTAAGATTACATTTAATTTAGATAAGGTTACTTACCCACTAAGCAATCATATCTTTACTGTATCATCAACAATAAAACAACGTTTAATGTTGCGACAATGTTGATTTAACGTTATTTGTTTGTTTTTTGATCAGTGGGTAGAATCATTTTCTAAATCCGCTGTGAGATATATTTGTTTATCTTATTTAACATACCACTAATTTTGTGTTTTGTTCTATGAATATGATTGACTTTAAATAATAAATTTATCTTAGTTATGAATAAATTTGATGATCAGTGTAATTATTGTTGATTATAAAATATTTATATTAAATAAATTAATCTTTATATTAAATAATATATTGTTTTTTCCAAGTTTTGTAGCGTAATAAACATCTAATTAACTTTAGAAGAAAACACTTTTTACTTTGTACAACACTTTTTTTTATGTGACTGCAGTTTCGATAACTTTAGCTTATCATTATCAAACATAAACTTTTTCCTAATTTTTATGGCCCTGTTAATTTCCAGATGTTCTTTTAAATTTAGTGTGTACCCCTTATATTGGGCAAACTGGCAGATCATTCGAAACCAGAATAAAAGAGCATACAAAATCTGTTTTAGATAATAAACCAACAACTGGCTTTTCCCCACTGAGCAAACACAATGAAGTAATGTTTCATCAACATTAACCCATTAACGGCCGACCAATTATAGAGTTAACTCTAAAAGTTGATTTTAGGTAAAATTCTGCACTTCTTTTTATGATTTCTATCGATAACTTAATGTATTACATACTGTGAATTTTTCTGTTAAATATACATAATGAATACGCAGTAAATTTTCAGGCATTCGTTGGTTTTATATAAAAACGTGCAAAATAAAGTTTAGAACGAGTGGTTCCACTCCCAGACTAAGCATGAAGTAAAATTTCGAGTTTAGAAAAGCCTGAAAATTTGGTTTGGTCGCTCCGCGAAGCGGAGCGGCCAAACCAAATTTTCAGGCTTTTCTAAACTCGAAATTTTACTTCATGCGCCACGCGTACAAAACACTGAAATATTGTGAAGTTAGGAATACACTGACATTATTTTTTTTTTTGAATGAGTAATAATCGTAATTTTTAAATAACAAAATATTGACAGTTTTCTTTATGCATTTTCAATTGAGACCAAATAAAATAATATACCAAATTAACTTATTTAGTAATTTAATTAACAAAAAATTTATAATGTTGCGTGTATGCATCAACGGCGCTTAATGGGTTAAAACAACGTTGCTACAGTGTTGATATAACGTTAATTGTTTGTTTTTTGCTCAGTGGGTCCAAACATTGCATCACATTTAATCACTTCTTTAATCCGCATAATTTTAAGATTTTGCATTCAGGTAATAAGGGATACACACTAAATCTAAAAGAAAGCCATAAAAATCGGAAAAAATATCGTAAACGACAACGAGGAGATTTGGAATTTCCCAATTTCCACTTCCCTTATTACCTGAAACAAAAATATGTATAAATACCTAGACAATAATTTTGTCTGTACATTCCTTTGAAAATGGTCTAACATACCGAAACTAACCGGAATAAAGCTTAGTTTGTGAAACAATACCAAGTGTTTTTAATTTAAATAACTTTACGATCAGATTACTTTTTTATATATAAAAAAACCTTATAAATTGCATGAAAACGAGTAAGGCGATCCACAATATAAACTATTTATCAATGTATAAATACTTAGACAATAATTTTGTCTGTACATTCCTTTGAAAATGGTCTAACATACCGAAACTAACTGGAATAAAGCTTAGTTTGTGAAACAATACCAAGTGTTTTTTAATTTAAATAACTTTACGATCAGATTGCTTTTTTATATATAAAAAAAACCTTATAAATTGTATGAAAACGAGTAAGGTGATCCACAATATAAACTATTTATCAGCATAAATCTTAATAAACGCACATGACGTACGAATTTAATAAACGCTTGCTGCATCTAAAGTCTTAAAGTAGGGAAATGCGACGCGAAATGCATTAAAATAAAAATTAAGGACTTACCTCGTAAAAGTACAACTGTAGAACTTACCTCATAAAAATAAAGCCACTAGCACTTCATTTGGTTATAAATAAACAAATTGAGTATGCATCTGTAAAATTTATTTGCTGGATCTAAACGCACCATTTACATGCTTCTTAAAATCTCAAATAAAAATGAAAGCACTAAAAATACATCCAATCCAACCTGGGTTTATTTTATAAGCTGGGGAAATAGGATCATATTGACTTTTTACCATAGGTTAAGAATATTAGTAGAATATTAGTATTGTATTATACATTACTTTAACAATATAACACTTTTAATAAATAATTTAATTGAAATAATAAAACAGTTTTAGCTTCGTTGCACTTGAAACAGAAAATAGAAGTGTTATACAATGTTAAGAGTTTAATTTGGTTTTTATTGATCACACTTTATAAAAATGTTTAACTAGTATTAAAGTTAAATTTTTTTATAAAGTGTGATCAATGAAAACCAAATTAAACTCTTAACATTGTATAACACTTCTGTTTTCTGTTTCAAGTGCAACGAAGTTAAAACTGTTTTATTATTTATATCAGTGTTGTTATGTTTAAAATACTTTATTTTAAAACAGTGTTTTAAACATGTTTAAAAACAAGCGTCATGTTTTGAACGGTTTTGTTTTAAACAGGTTTTTAATGTTAAATTTGTCTAAAACATGTTTAAAACGTTTTTTTTTATAATCTTAAATTATCTAAACTTTATTTTATACTATTTTATTATAATTATTTGTTTAGGTACTTAAATTTTAGCTAAATTATTAAAGATATTTTAAATTACATTATTAAATATACAATTTTATCACAACTGTGTGTTCAATTATACAGGGTGATTCAGAACAAGTGTAAAACAATGCACATCTTGTTTTTAACGCTGGATCCGATTTTTATTATTTAAAAAACTACTGCTGATTTAAAATTTGTGGTATATAGAATCATTATTACATACAATTCAAACAAAACACTGAATAAAAATTTATATATTTATTAATGTGAGATTAAATTTAAGAAGTGTCTGTTGAACATCACTTTAATTCAATGTTTTATACCGGTGGCGTATAAAGTTAAATGTCGAGTTTAGAGAAGCCTGAAAATTTGGGTTTGGACGCTACGCTTCGTTTCGCATCCTAATAAAATTTATAGGCTTTTCTAGCCTCAAAATTTTACTTCATGCTTAATCAAGGAGTGGAAACACTCGTACTAATTATTTGATAAAAACAACAAATGTTTGCAAAATTATTTAAATAATAATCTACTTTTAATAATTTAAAGTGATTCATTACCGAATAATCAAGTTATGTTAAATATTATTTAAGGTAAAAGCGATACCTATATTTTTTTATTATCTATTGAACGAGGGTTCATAATCCTTGGCTAAGCATGAAGTAAAGTTTGTTCGAATTTGAAAAGCCTGAAAATTTGGATTTGGGCGAGGTGCTAAGCGAACGCCCAAATCCAAATTTTTAGGCTTTCCTAAACTCAAAATTTTACTTAACCCATTAACGGCCGAACAATTATAGAGAACTCTAAAAGTTGATTCTTGGTAAAATTCTGCACTTCTCTTTATGATTTCTATGAATGACTTATTGCATTACATACTGTGAATTTCTCTCTTAAATATTTTTATGATTTCTATGAATGACTTATTGCATTACATACTGTAAATTTCTCTCTTAAATATACAAAATGTAAATTATGGCAAATTATGGCAGTCATAGCCCGGTTTCACGCATAATGCGGTATTTTTACATACGGATGTTAAATCCAAATTTTATAACATTTTCAAACTCATATGATGTATTTAAACGCCACTTATCTTTCATTGATTTGGATGTTATTATAAATTACTAACATTTCTGTTTAGTTTAATTTATTAAGTGTTGAGCGCGATATTTATATATTGTAATTTATATGTACCTATTTTTTTTAATGCTGTTAAAGGGAGAAATCCGTAAATAAATAAATAAAAAATATTAAAATGTATACGCTCTAAATTTTCAGGCATTCATCGATTTTATATAAAAACGTGCAATATGAAGTTTAGAACGAGTGTTTCCACTCTCAGACTAAGCATGAAGTAAAATTTCGAGTTTAGAAAAGCCTGAAAATTTGGTTTGGTCGCGTAGCGCGAAGCGCGGAGCGGCCAAACCAAATTTTCAGGCTTTTCTAAACTCGAAATTTTACTTCATGCGCCACGCGTATGAAACACTGACATATTGTGAAGTTAGAAATACACTGATATATTTTTTATTAATGAGCAATAATAGAAAAAATTATATAACAAAATATTCACATTTTTCCTCATACATTTTAAAAGTTAGGTCAAGTTATTTAATACATCAAATGAACTAATTTTGTAATTTAATTAACAACAAATTAATAATGTTGCGTGTATGCGCTTAATAGGTTAATGTGCCTGGCATATAAAACACTGATTTATTGTGAAGTTTAAATTAGTTCTTTTTCTGTTTGTTATGTTATGTTAGTTATCCTTAAATTCTTAAATTGTATCAATAATAATTAATTTACCTGTAGTTTTGTAAATAATGTTTTGCAAAATAAATGTTAGCTAAATTGTGGACAATATTTTAAATTACATTATTAAACATACAATTTTATAACTGACTTAAAACGTGTTTTAGACATATTTTAAAAATATTTTAAACACTTTTTATACATGTTTTTAATTGTTAATGTTTTAAACACTGTTTCAATGAAAAAACACGTTCTGTGAAAAAACTGTTTGTTTTAATTAAAATAAAAAAAAAACTTTTTTTTTAACAACCCTGATTAATATTAATATTCTTACTCTTTAATTTCACATACGTTTATAGCTTTTGTCTGTTTTCTGTGTTGTTTTTTTGCAGTAAGAACAAAATGAGGCCGTGTTTTTATTTTTGTTTGTGATGATCGATAATAACCATAATGTTTGCTTTTATTATTTTTATACATTGATTTGTCAAAATAGGTACAACATTTATTGAACAACAGTGTCGATACGGCCTTTTATTTTTCTATCTTCTATCTTCATTCACTCGAGGAGGACGGTCTCGTCTCGGAGATCTGGGGGGTCGCGGTTCATCCGCAGGCCCTTCATTTTCGTCTCTAGTGCGATCCATTCCATGAGAATACTGAAAAAAAAATGTATAATTATTATTTTCTTAAAATGTTATTATAATAATACAATAAAATATATTCAGATTTTTTTGTTTAATTCATTGCTGAATTATGAATAATATACAGCGAATTTTTCTTTAGAGTATACAGAGAGTTTTATGTAACTCCGAACATTTTCATAACGTGAATATTTCTTCTAAGTACACATATGCATTTCGTTGTACATTTTCCGGGGCTCGGTTTATTAAGAGAATTTAATTAGAACTTTAAACGAGTGTTTTTCACTCCCAGGCTAAGCATGAAGTAATATTTCGAGTTTAGAAAAGCCTGAAAATTTGGTTTGGTCGCGTAGCGCGAAGCGCGGAGCGGCCAAACCAAATTTTCAGGCTTTTCTAAACTCGAAATTTTACTTCATGCGCCACCGGTACAAAACACTGACATATTACGAAGCTTAAAACACACCGCTAAACTTTACATTGAATCAGTGTTTTGTACCGGTGGCGCATGAAGTAAAATTTAGAGTTTAGAAAAGACTGAAAATTTGGTTTGGCCGCTCCGCGCTTCGCGCTACGCAACTAAACCAAATTTTCAGGCTTTTCTAAACTCGAAATTTTACTTCATGCTTAGCTTGGCAGTGGAAAACACTCGTTTAAAGTTCTAATTGAATTCTCCTAATAAACCGAGCGTCGGAAAATGTACAACGAAATGCATATTTATACATAAAAGAAAAATTCTCGTTATGAAAATGTTCGGTGTTACATAAAACTCTCTGCAAACGCTGTAAATTTGGCAATTTAAACGATTTTTTGAAAACCATTCAATTTGAGGCTTTTACCGAGTGTTTCCACTCCCAGATTAAGCATGAAGTAAAATTTCGAGTTTAGACAAGCCTTAAAATGTGGTTTGGTCGCGTAGCGCGTTAAACTCCAAATCCAAACGCTCAGGCTTCTCTCAACTCTAAATTTTACTTCATGCTTAGTCTGGGTGTGGAAAACATTCAATAAAAAATACTCAGTGGCTTTTTACAATATTTTCATTAGATTACAAAATGTTGAGTTTTTTCAAGTTTTTGTTCAGTTTTTAAAATCTTCTCAATTTTTGTAAATTTCCAAGGTTTTGCTTGATTTTAAAAAAGTTGGCAACTTGTAAAATTTTCAATACGTTCGTTAATTTTTATTTTTTTAATTTCCAAGATTTTATAACAATTTTCAAAATTTTGACAAAAATCATGCATTTTTCAAGTTTATTGCTGATTTTCAAATTCGTTACTTTTTAAACTTTGACGATTCTTATGTATTTTCCTAGATTTTTTTTAAATTAACAGTAATCATGAGTTTTGAAATTGTTGGTCATTTTCGGATTCGCAAATTTCAAAGAAATATATTTGACAAAAAATATGAGGCATTTCTTTAAAACGTTAATAATCGTAACAGATTAATACAACGTCTAAATTATTGAATGGCAATGCTGAAAAATTCATGATGAATTTTGAAAATTATTAAAAGTTCATGTTAATTTTGAGGATTAACGGAAACCTTGATCATTCTCGATTTTAAAGATTTATGAAAATCTTAAAAAATTCATGATCGGCGTCTAAATTTATAAAAGTTTCATAATTAACGGAAATCTTGAAAATTTACAAAGAGTGTTTAGATTTTTAAAATTGATTAAAACGGTAAAAATTCACGAAAAATGGTCAAGATTTTTAAAATTAACCAAAATCGCGAAAATTCATGAAAATTAACGAAAGTGTAGGAAATTTACGAAAACTACTGAAGTTTTAAAATTTCGAAAATTCAACATTCAAAAAATTTATGAAATTTAATAAAACCGTCAGAATTTTGAAAATTACCGGAAATCTTGAAACTTTATGAAACGCGTCAAAATTTTAAAAATTAATAAAAAGTTATGGAAACTCACAAATAACTGGACAATAGACCTAATGTATCAACATTTTTAAAATTAACGAAAATCTAAACAATTAAGGAACCAACTTCCTTATTTTAAATAGAATAGTGTAATTTTTATTTCGAATTATGATTTTACTAAAAATTCTGTGATAAAATTTACAAATTTAACCGTTTTCGAGATATTTGATATTTTAAAGAAATGTAGTGCTTTTTCGTGATTCATTTTAAAATTTGTATACCAGAACAAAAAAAAATCAAGTAGATGGAATGTTGGGTATAGAAAGGCAATAGCCGAAGGTATCTAGTGGTGGTTAATTTTTTGTATAATACAGAGTGTTCAAAATTTTACACCACATTTGGTCAACTTTAAAACATTAAATCTCAATTATTTTTGTCTTAAAATCCAAAGGAGATAGGTATGGGGAATGCTAGTATAGATCAATGCAGAATTTAATTCTTATTCTGTTTAAAAAAAATCGAGATTTAAGGGTTTAAAGTTGGCCAAATATGGTATGAAATTTTCAATACTCTGTATATTATTATTCGAAAAATTAATCACCATTGGATACCTTTGGGTATTGGCTCTTTAAAGCCAACATTCCATCTCTTTGATTTCATTTTGTTCGGAGATACGAGTTTTAAAATAAATCACAAAAAATCACTAAATTTCTTTAAAACGTCATATATCTCGAAAACTGTTAAGATTTAATGTTCGAGCGGGGATCATCATTAATACGCCGGGACATTACAAAGTTTACAGGTTAGTTTATTTTTGATTTTTTTTCACAAAATTGTATTTAAAATCTAAATTCAAAATAAAAAATATAGCATTCCATTTAAAATAAAGAAGTTGGTGTTGACTTCCGGTATAACCAGAAGTCAAATAGTCTTGTAAATATTTTCATTGAAAAGAGCACACTCGATTATATATGTGCTGAAAATCTCATTACAAGACATTATTTAGAAGTTCATATACTTTTAATGTGCGGTTTTCTTGGGTCACCCTGTAATTACGTGCGCAAAATTGCTAATTTTGTTATTAAATTAAGCTTCAGAGTCAGGTAAATGAGTAAAGGAAATTTAATACAATCATAATGGTCAAATTAGAAAAACAATTGAACGTATTTTTAAGATATTCAGAAAATGAACGTTTTTTTTTAAATGGAACACTCTGTACGTTTTATTACCGATCGAGCCTGAAACTTTACTTATTAAGACTATAACCGACTCTGTAACTCAAATTATAAGAAAGTAAGCATGGATGCGCACTCCTTGTGCGCATTATTGCTAACTGTGTGTGTCAGATAAGAGGCGAACATTGGGATTTAATATGTAAAACTACATTTATGCACTTTCCTGCTCTCATGGTCATTTTAGAGATAAAATTCTTTAAAAGGGTTTCATAGCCAAAAAAGTTGGAGAACCGCTGAACTAGATAAATAAATTAATAGTTTCTGTTTTGATCGTACAGACAATAACTAAAATTTAACGAAATAAGCACCAAATAAGCATATAAGTGCAAAATAAGCATTAAACCGAAAAAAGCAAGAAAGCAAAAATAAATGGTGTCAAATGATTCAACTTTCTATAATTCGTACACATTTTAATACTTTATGTTGATGTTTTTAATTTTCAGCGTAAGCTGTTTGCTTAGAAATCCGAGCTCCTATAATAATAATAATAATAGTTTAATGCCCAACGACCACAGTCCAATTTCAGAGTAATTTCACAATAATTTAAAAATTATATATTAATCTAAACATTAAAACATACGAATATAAACGATATTAGTAATTAAATAATGTATTAATTAATAAAAAAACTATAAACATTGAAAGGTTAAAGCTTAGTGAAAATAATGCATTACAATTTGTTTATAGAAATTTAATGATTGATTGAAAATATTGATATGTTCAAAATTTAACAAAATACAAACAAATACATAAACTTTAAATCACGTTTACGACTTATGATGCAAAGAATGTATTGTTAGTTCAAAATTAACGCTGTATTTAAATTTTCCGACATTCGTTATTTTACAATAGTATTACTTTTGAAGTTTCTAACGAATGCTTCCAATCCCAGATTAAGCATGAAGTAAAATTTCGAGTTTAGAAAAGCCCCGTGAAAATTTGTCTCGGGTCGCGCAGCGACCCGAGACAAATTTTCTGGGCTTTTCTAAACTCGAAATTTTACTTCATGCGCCACGCGTATAAAACACTAAAATATTGTGAACTATGTGTATATTTGAACCTCACTTGAAATCAGTGTTTTATACGCGTGGCGCAAGACGTAAAATTTCCAGATTAGAAAAGCCCAGAAAATTTGTCTCGAGTCGCTGGGCGTAGTGCTCCGCGAACAAACCAAATTTTCAGGCTTTTCTAAACTCGAAATTTTACTTCATGCGCCACGCGTGTAAAACACTGATTAACAGTGAAGTTTAAAGTACACTGCTTAAGTTTGAACTAACGTTAATCAATTTTACAAATATTCATTTACAATGTAGCATGATTGCAATTCCTGACTTTATCAATTTGTGAAAAGCATAACAATTGTTAATCCGTTGATAATGGTCACTTTGTGTTTGATATGTATATTTGGTAATTCAAATAAAAGTACGGAGAAAGGTTATTAATGCTTTATTAGTCACTTTAAGTTGATCTTCACGTGACTCAATCAAGTAATTTATCAAAAATAAAACACTTAAATTTTATAGAAAAAAAGGTATCGATTGAAATTACCTATCTTTTAGGATTTTTCTGCTATACACTATATATCATTCTCTTATTATATTTATAGTATAAAATATGAAATTACCTTACGAAATGAAATGTATACCTACTTAAAACGTGCTTTCAAGGAACGAGTTGACGTCGTTCAAGCCATTTACATTAATTTATAAGAAACGAGGTTGCACCCTTCATGGACAGGAAAGGCACTTTATATTCCTTATAGTTTTAAAAATTACCTGAAAATAGTCTCATTCATCTTATTTTTCTATGTCATAAAATTATGTACGCGTAATAATAAAAAAAACAACACATTTTTCAACTTATAAACCACACGTATACGATTTTTTCTTGTAATTTTATATTTCATATTATAGCCCATTTCATTTAACTAGGCGAGCAATTCAAAGAAATGCGATCTTATTCGCATCTCTGTGGAGTTTATCTGCGCAATTAATTAGGGAAAATAGTGCCATTTCGTTACTATAATTCACTTTTGGTAAGTTAAACAAGTCATAACTTATGACCTATAGACTCAGTTGCGCCAAGAATGTTGAACTCGAGTTCAAGATTAACTAAAGTTCCATATGGCAGTTTCTATTGTTTTAATGTCACTTTGAACTCGAGTTCAGAGTTGAATCGGTTCAGCGTGTTTGGTGCAATTGGCCCTTAGTGTAATGATCACATATGTTTTCTAATTTCTCGCCTACTGCATACATACTACATAAATGTGGGATATTAATTAATAACCGTATTTTTTTTCAAATTTTTATATACAGGGTGTCCGTATTTGGTGGAAATGCATGATGATCTCGGTTATTTAAAAAGATAGAGAGTCGGTAAGATTAGGGCAAAGTTGCGTATTTAAGGGCCTACTAATAATCTGAAAAGATATTTGATATATCTTGTTTTGTAAAATATCTTTATATTCGAACTTCACTTAAAATCTGTGTTTTATACGCGTGGCGCATAAAGTAAAATTTCGAGTTTAGCGCGCAGCGACCCGAGACTAATTTTCTGGGCTTTTCTAAACTCGAAATTTTACTTTATGCGCCACGCGTATAAAACACAGATTTTAAGTGAAGCTCGAATATACATAAATTTGACAATATTATAGTGTTTTATACGCGTGGCGCATGAAGTAAAATTTCGATTTTAGAAAAGCCCGGCAAATATATCTCGGATCGCTGCGCGACCCTCGGCAGATTTTGACGGGGCTTTTCTAAACTCGAAATTTTAATTTATGCTTAGTTTGGGAGTGGAAAACACTTGTTTAAAACATTAAATTGAACTTTAAAAAAACAACGAATAACTAAAGATTTAAAGAAAACAAGCTGAATTTGGAATACCTATACCATTTGTATGACTTGTAATTCTACAATAAATGATAATTAATTATTATAATAGTTAAATCCTTTTAATTCTGTGTATACATTATTCACAAGATACTCCAATAGCTTTACTAAATAATTAACTTAAACAAAATGAAACCCCACAGTTGAACAAGAGTTAACACAACCACATCTCAAAACAGAAACAAAACACAATCTTCGTCTGTCTTTACCCACTAATTTAAGAAAACACATTATGTAATAATTTCGTGCGAAAGGAGTTTTCAGTGTGCACTTTATTGGGCATATTTACATGCGTAATTGAGTAATAAGGATGCCCGAGGCTTGATTAATTAGGGGGCCGTGGCAAAAGGCGGATTTTAATTGAGATCCGAGTTAATTGCGTTTTTCATTTTTTTACCCCCCTCTCGCGGCTTTTGTAGCAGGCGAAATTTTGCGAATAATTACGCACTAAAGTTTTATCAAAAGTTAATTAACTAGACCACCGTGAAATTTTCAAGATGAACTTTTCAATTCTTAGTCCAGTTGGCGTGTTTTTTTTTCTAGGATTATTTTATACAAATAAAGACGCACGGGTGGTCAATTTAAAATTTCATGAAAACTGGATTAGATTTATAAAAGCAAAATGTGTAGTTTATATTGCTAATTTCATTTAACTACTATACTTTTCAAAAAGGTAGGCATGTCACTTTTGCATGTGTTTTAAAAACAAAAAATTTCAGAAAATATGAATACAGGTCTACATTTCTTGAAATGTTCTTTGTAATTTTTGAGAAGATCAAATTTTTATTTATCGAAATAATAATAAAAATGCATAAAAAGCTAACTTGTACGGATTTTTACTAAGATCAATTTTAACGTTTTATAGAAATTAATTGGCTGTACAGGGTGTGCGTATTTCGTGAAAATGCATGGGGATCTCGGTTATTTGAAGAGATAGAGAGTCGGTCAAACTGAAAACAATGAAGTAACAAGATATAAAGTAAATTTGATACAAAAATGTATGTATTACATTATAAACGTATATCCAGATATGTATCAACAACGTAAAATATATTCACAGAAAATGTTTAATATTATTTTGTTTAAAATATGTAACTAAATTTAAAAAAGCAACAATAACACTCAAAATATTACTAGAAATTATACTAAGTGTTCGAACAAATCACCATCCACCTCCAAACCCAATTCTGTTTTTTTCCTTAGATTTTGCACTGCTCGAAAAATAACCCCCTTTCTTAATTGTTGTATAGAAACCATAATGTTGTTCGCAATAAAAATAATCCAGAGGAGATAGATCGGGTGAGCGAGCTGGCCAACGTACATAAGCGTTGTTTGCAATAACCTTATTAGGGAACATTTCAGAGAAGCAGTTAGTCACATTCCGGCTGTTGTGAGGTGGCGCACCATCTTGTTGAACCATAACATACTTTAAGTATTCAAGGCAATGTTATCGTTTAAGTAACTTTAAGTAGTCACTTAAAAAACACAAGGTTCATAAATGTATGGGCCTACAATAGTATCTTCTTGCCGTCTTCTTTCTTCGTGTCGTCTGGGGTTTTTTATGCTCCAAAAATGCTCATTGTGTCTATTGAATATCCCTGTGTTAGTAAAACGACATTCATCAGACCATGTATCACATGTGATAAAAAATGCAAACGTCTGTCCGCCGTCTAGTATTCCCAGGATGCAGAGTTTGTGCAATTCTAATTTTGAATGGCCGGTATATATGTTTTTTTTTTAATTCTCTAAACGAATTGAAACGTTTAGAAAAGTTTAGAAGTTTAGAAAAGCCTCGGTAAAATTTGTCGGGGGTCGCGCAGCGATCCGAGATAAATTTGCTGGGCTTTTCTAAACTCGAAATTTTACTTCATGCAAAAAAAAAACACTATATTATTGTCAAATTTATGTATCACGTAAAAACAATTTATCATAAAGAAAAATTGAGTTTGTCAATAGGTTGCAGAATATTTCTAAAATATAAAAATGAATTAAAATTAATATCGACTTTCTGCAAAAAGTTTGTCTCCAAATATTCATTGAAAGAACTACTTCTCGAGCTAATACCCCGACAGATATTGAATTATACAATGAATATTTGCGTTACACGACAGCACTGCTGTTCTATGCATAATTTATATGCAAAATGCAACATCAGGTCAAACTATTCTCTAACCAAACTAAATGAAACAAAAGGAAATTGATATAAATTTATTTCAATTTATTTCAATTTCCTTTTGTTTCATTTAGTTTGGTTAGAGAATAGTTTGACCTGATGTTGCATTTTGCATATAAATTTTGCATAGAACAGCAGTGCTGTCGTGTAACGCAAATATTCATTGTATAATTCAATATCTGTCGGGGTATTAGCCCGAGAAGTAGTTGTTTCAATGAATATTTGGAGACAAACCTTTTGCAGAAAGTCGATATTAATTTTAATTCGTTTTTATATTTTTTAAATTTATGTATATTCGAAATTTTACTTCATGCTTAGTCTGGAAGTGGAAAACACTTCTTTAAAGCTTCAAATTGAACTCTTTTAAAAAACAACGAGTGTCGGAAAATGTACAGCTTTATTCACTGAATATTATTCAAGTAGTAATTTAGTTTAGTTTATAAGTTGTTCTTTAATGCTCATTGTTTATTTTGTTAGGGCGTAGGTAAAGTATCGTACGTTTCTCGAGTGGTATGGCAATTACATACTCGCGGAATACTGCGCTCGCCGCTGCACGGCTCGTGCGCAACAGTCCGCTCATATGTAATATTCTGCATACCACTCTCGTTACGTAATATACTATAATGCGTTTATGAATCACTGTATATATTCATCATTAGAGTATAATTATCTCGGTGTACAGATAATATTGGAAATACCAAATAATCAAAAAATCAAATATTTTTCACATTCCAAATCTTTTCTTAATAGTTCTAATCTTGTTTTGTTATTCCGTGTTGTGCGTACACGTAATCATTGTCTTATTTTATCACTAAAGAAATAGAGTTGTTCCTAATAATTAATAAGTAATTGAATTGCAAATTCTAAATCTGAACTCTGAATATTTAACTTCTAAATCTTAGTATGTTTCAAACTGTGAACTAATCTATTAAGTATCAAATTAAAGATAAAGTAAAACTTTAAACCCTTAATCTCTGTTTTTGGACCCAAGTTGACTAAATCGCCTCTTTGACAACAAATCCAGGAAACCTAAAATATATAAAAGAACCGTAACGACAAATAACACCTTTTGTACGTTACACTGAGAAACAATGGATGCATTGATTTTTTTTATCCCAGGGCGCTGCATATATAGCTACGCTACTGGCTAGACTTATGTGAAGTCCTATACAACATTAATATAAATACAAGGTTGTATATTTTGAAAATACGAGTATTTTCATTTCACAATATATTCAATAAATATTATAAATGGTTGTCCTGAATGTTGTAGGTGCAACATAATGCAATAAAATGATTTGAATTCATCTCAACATAAATACATGCATGTTATAATAATATCTGCTTGTATTGTGTAAAATTTCAATACACGTTTTTGTATTTTTCATTTCCTTCTAACTTAAATTTATTATTTTTTTATATATTTAATTGATGAGGCGGATACATGATGAAACTCCATAATACTATTTGAAATAAAACAACGCAGTTGGGAGGGTTTCACTTTTATTGTTGAACACTGCAACATGTTTCACCACACAGTGGCTTCATCAGGCAGATGAAATAATGATTTTACAAAGTACAGGTAAAAGCTTATATACTAATGCAATTAAGTTAAAAGAAGGGGGGGGGGTAATGAGGTAATTACGCTGATACTAATACAAACAATTTTTAGCGACTAAATATTGATTAGGGGTGAATTGTTTACTTCTATTTGGTCATTTAATAGAATACCTTTTTTGTTATATTTATTAATTTCTAATTCTTCTAATAAGTTTAAGTAGATCAACTTTTAAATTTCATTAATTCAATTCACAAGGATATTTCATTTACTAGGGAGATCGAATCTAATAAATCTATTAATTTTTTAGACTTAACAATTTCACATCCAGGTCAAAAACATGAATTCAATATTTTTCACAAGCCGACCCATACAGATACTACGATCCATAGCACATCATTCCATCCTATGCAACATAAACTAGCAGCTTACCATTCCATGTTGCATAGGCTAACCATTATCCCCCTATCAATTAATAATTTTAATAATGAGCTCAACAGAATTCTCATAATAGCTAATAACAACGGCTTTCGTCAAAAGCTTATCTTAGACATCCTTTATAAAAAACAAAAACAACAAGCCCTGAAATTAGTATATCCCACCAATTTTCAAAATCAGAATAATAAATATTGCTCATTAACATTTAACGGTCCTCCTTCGATTGCCATCAGCAAAAAACTCAAATCCTTAAACCTAACTCCTTCTTTTAGAACGGTCAATTCTCTTAATAAATTCATTAATAATTCTAAAGACAAATCTGATAAAACTACGAACTCTGGCGTGTATTTGCTAAAGTGTGGAGATTGCCCTAAGGTATACGTTGGACAAACTGGACGTAGCTTTCCAGATCGCATTTCAGAACATCAAAAATGCTTTTAATTTAAGAAAACCTCCTCAACCTACGCCAATCATTTAATCGAATACCAACATAACTTTAACCCTAAATTCAACATTTTGCACGAATGTAACAAAAGTCGTAAATTAAACTTATTAGAAGAATTAGAAATTAATAAATATAACAAAAAAGGTATTCTATTAAATGACCAAATAGAAGTAAACAATTCACCCCTAATCAATATTTAGTCGCTCAAAATTGTTTGTATTAGTTTCAGCCTAATGACCTCATTACCCCCCCCCCCCCCTTCTTTTAACTTTATTGCATTAGTATATAAGCTTTTACCTGTACTTTGTAAAATCATTATTTCATCTGCCTGGCCTGATGAAGCCACTGTGTGGTGAAACATGTTGCAGTGTTCAACAATAAAAGTGAAACCCTCCCAACTGCGTTGTTTTATTTCAAAAAAAATAATTAAATTTATTATGATATAAACGTGTTTACTAAATTATTATCGTTGATTACTGCGGCACTTAATTTTTGAAAATCCATAATTAATTAGTAAGTTAGTAAGCACACATCAAGCAATTAATGAGAACCAAATTAATAATATTACTTTAATAAATTAATAAATAAAATATTCCTGATTTTTAACTTTTGTGTATTTAGTTTCACTACAATTGTTTCGCTACTCTCAAACTCTCCAACTCTCCACTGCTCAGGCTGAGAAAAGATCCTCGCTCCACCCCCATGTCATAAAGCTGTGTATATATAATGTAAATTTGTCTGTAAATAACACCATTAACATTCTTCACCTGAAGAAGCTACAGCGTAGCGAAACAATTGTAGTGAAAGTAAATGCAAATAAGTTGAAAATGAGAAAAATTTTATTTACTAATTTATTAAAGTAATATTATTAATTTGGTTCTCATTAATCGCTTGATGTGTGCTTACTAATTAAAAATTAATTACACGCATATAGTAGATTGATTGAGCCGAACGAATCTCTTTGATTTAAATAATTTCCGTTACTTCGTTACTTCGAAATGTGTAATTTTCTTCTGATTAAATAATTGCAGAGTGATTGGATTCGTGGCCATTTAATTTTAAACATGGATTCACTGATAAATACCAAATTATAAATGATTATACATTTAAGTCGAACTAATCAGAGTTATTTACAGTGGCGGATTTATATTTAATGAAGCCTTTGGCATTAACTAAAACAATAAGCTCCGTCGATCCTGAAATTCTAAACACACACACATGTATAATCAACAATAACAATTGCCAAATACCATATGCTCAATAAAAAAACCTCTACAGTGCTATGATTTTATCTTTTTTTAATTTATGTTGGCTACACGTTTTAGGGCTCGTCATATAAAACGTCAGGTATAATAATTATCATGTATAATTTCAGAATTGCTAATCTACAATATATTCCATAGTCTGGGAGTGGAAAACACTCGTTTAAAGCTTCAAATTGAACTCTTAAAAAATAACGAATAACAAAAGATTTAAAGAAAATAAGCTGAAGTTGGAATACGTGTAAAGAAATGTTCCTGTACATCAAAGAAATGTCATTTGGTTGTACAGTAAGCAATCAGCTGTTCAGCTGTCAGCACGTAATGTACTCGTCGAAGCTATTACGTGCATGTGTACGTAATGTCAACCATACTTGTCAACATGACAGTGTGGTATGACGCAGTTACTAGATAGGGCGTACGTAAATCTTATTATTATACAGGGTGTCCCATTAGTGCGGTCTCGGAAGATATCTCAGCTCTCGTTAAAGATAGAAAAAAAATGTTTTTACCAAATTTGCTTGATTTTAAGAGCTGCATAACCTAAAATTATTTAAAAATATACAGGGTGTCCCATTATTCCATACTTAATACCAACTTTGTTATTTTAAATGTAACACCCTATATATTATTTTTTTATTTGATCCGCCTTTAAATAACCTACACAAAGATATATCATTATTGGCACTTTAGGTTATTTGTTACTTCAGAAAAAAATATTTTTTGAAAATTTTGGCAGTTTTAGTACTTTACTTAAAAATTCACTGTGTCCTTATTTTTTAAGATATCAGTCTGTAATTTTACACACATATGCAGTAAAGAATGCTCTATCCATTGACTATAACACATTATAATATTACTTATAAAACCTAATAAAAAACTACCTTCTAATATTTAATATTTAAAATGTACATAACTTCATTTTCTTAAATGGGACACCCTATATTTCTTTACTTTATCAGATCCGAAATAAAAAATGCTTTATTTTTTGTATACCCTATATTTGACAGAAAAATGTTAATATCTCCAAAACTAATGAAAATAGATAAAGGGTATGATATACAAGAAATAAAGCATTTTTAATTGCGGATTTGATAAAATAAAAAAATATAGGATGTCCCATTTAAAAAAATGAAGTAATGTACATTTTAAATATTAAATATTCGAGGGTAGTTTTTTACTAGGTTTTATAAGTAATATTAAAATGTGTTATAGTCAATGGATAGAGCATTCTTTACTGCATATGTGTGTAAAATTTCAGACTGGTATCTTAAAAAATACGAACACAGTGAATTTTTAAGTAAAGTACTAAAACTGCCAAAATTTTCAAAAAATATATTTTTTTTTAAGTAACGAATTACCTAAAGTGCCGATAATGATATATCTTTGTGTAGGTTATTTAAAGGCGGATCAAATAAAAAAATAATATATAGGGTGTTCCATTTAAAATAACAAAGTTGGTACTAAGTATGGAATAATGGGACACCCTGTATATTTGAAAATAATTTTAGGTTATGCAGCTCTTAAAATCAAGCAAATTTTGTGAAAACATTTTTTTTCTATCTTTAACGAGAGCTGAGATATCTTCCGAGACCGCACTAATGGGACACCCTGTATATAAAGTAGGTATCCCGGCGCATTCACCATAATTTCTGTCGTTACTTGCATGCAAAAACTAGGGTGACTCGAAATTTTCAATTCTTTTCTACATTTCTAAGATAAGCTTGAAGAGAATGCAAAATACTAAAACTTCTTTTAAAGTCAAAAAGAAAAATGAGTGGCAGAAACGTATTAATCACTGAATTAAAAAACAACAAAACATAAAGGCGGCCTTTATCACCTCATCCCATTTTTCGTTTTTTCTATACATATTGACATCAATATGTAAAAACAGTCGAAACATAAATTACATCTTTATAAATGTAAAAACGGCGATCGGTTATCAAACACCATTTATACTTTTGATCTGCGATAATACAAACAATTTATAAAATGGTTAAATTCCAATGTTATGTATTTTGCAAAGTGTATGTAACTCGATAACATAATGGAACACTAATGGTATAATGGACTTATTTTTCACACATTTGCTCACTATCTTGAATATGACATTTCTTAATACATATGACAACATGATTTATTATTTCCGACTTCTATACCGGGTGTTGAGTTGGTGGACGCAACATAGGAAATCGCATGTAAATTTTAAAGTGTTCAAATATTAGCTTCCCTATTTATTTTAGAGACAAAATGTATTTTACTTTTTTGTAGAGGGAAAAATTCTAAATTTATTATTGTTCACACTTAACACTTTACGTTTCTCTAAGTTAAAATAATTAAGAAATAGTAATATGATTTTATAAAAATAATGACACAATTGCGGATATTCCCTGTTTTTTTTTATGTTTAATTTAATGCTTTAAACAAGTGTTTTCCACTTCCAGACTAAGCATGAAGTAAAATTTCGAGTTTAGAAAAACCCAGAAAATGTTCACGGGGCTTTTCTAAACTCAAAATTTTACTTCATGCTTAGTCAGGGAGTGGAAAACACTCGTTTAAAGCTTCAAATTAAACTCTTTTAAAAATCAACGAATGTCAGAAAATTACCAGCTAAAATAATCAAGAAAAAGTAATGTAGTTTTATAAAAATAATGATATATCATGGAATTGATACAGCAATTGCGGATATTCCCTGTTTTTTTTAAGTTCAATTTAAAGCTTTAAATAAGTGATTTCCACTCCCAGACTAAGCATGAAGTAAAATTTCGAGTTTAGAAAAGCCCCGTGAAAATTTGTCGAGGGTCGCGCAGCGACCCGAGACAAATTTTCTGGGCTTTTCTAAACTCGAAATTTTACTTCATGCGCCACGCGTATAAAACACTACAATATTGTCAAATTTATGTATATTCGAACTTCACTTAAAATCTGTGTTTTATACGTGTGGCGCATGAAGTAAAATTTCGAGTTTAGAAAAGCCCAGAAAATTTGTCTCGGGTCGCTGCGCGACCCTCGACAAATTTTCACGGGGCTTTTCTAAACTCGAAATTTTACTTCATGCTTAGTCTGGGAGTGGAAAACACTCGTTAAAAGCTTCAAATTGAACTCATTTAAAAATCAACGAATGTCAGAAAATTAACAGCTAAAATAATCAAGAAAAAGTAATGTGATTTTATAAAAATAATGACATATCATGGAATTGATACAACGATTGCAGATATTCCCTGTTTTTTTTTAAGTTCAATTTAAGACTTTAAATAAGTGTTTTCCACTCCCAGACTAAGCATGAAGTAAAATTTCGAGTTTAGAAAAGCCCCGTGAAAATTTGTCGAGGGTCGCGCAGCGACCCGAGACAAATTTTCTGGGCTTTTCTAAACTCGAAATTTTACTTCATGCGCCACGCGTATAAAACACTATAATGTTGTCAAATTTATGTATATTCGAACTTCACTCAAAATCTGTGTTTTATACGCGTGGCGCATGAAGTAAAATTTCGAGTTTAGAAAAGCAAGTGTATTCCACTTCCAGACTAAGCATGAAGTAAAATTTCAAGTTTAGAAAAGCCCCGTGAAAATTTGTCGAGGCAAATTTTCTGGGCTTTTCTAAACTCGAAATTTTACTTCATGCGCCACGCGTATGAAACACTAAAATATTGTGAACTCTATGTATATTTAAACCTCACCTGAAATCAGTGTTTTATACGCGTGGCGCATGAAGTAAAATTTCGAGTTTAGAAAAGCCCAGAAAATTTGTCTCGGGTCGCTGCGCGACCCTCGACAAATTTTGACGGGGCTTTTCTAAACTCGAAATTTTACTTCATGCTTAGTCTGGGAGTAGAAAACACTTGTTTAAAGCTTCTAATTGAACTCTTTCAAAAATCAACGAATGTCAGAAAATTTACAGCTAAAATATTTAAGAAAAAGTAATATAATTTTATAGAAATGGAATTGATAAAACAATTGCGGAAATTTTCTGTTTTTGTTTAAGTTCAATTTAAAGCTTTAGACAAGTGTTTTTCACTCCCAGACTAAGCATGAAGTAAAATTTCAAGTTTAGAAAAACCCCGTGAAAATTTTCTGGGCTTTTCTAAACTCGAAATTTTACTTCATGCGCCACGCGTATGAAACACAGATTTTAAGTGAATTTAGAATATCCATAAATTTGACAAGCTTATAGTGTTTTATTTTTATACGCGTGGCGCATGATGTTAAATTTCGATTTTAGAAAAGCCCAGAAACCTTGTCTCGAACATTCATAAATTTATAATTTTTTCCTCTACAAAAAAGTAAAATAAATGTTGTCTCTAAAATAAATAGGGAAGCCAATATTTTAACACTTTAAAATTAACATGCGATTTCCTATGTTGCGTCCGCCAAGTCAACACCCGGTATATTATGTATATAATGTACAGTTTATATTGTTTGACTGAAGTAACTTAATGTGTAAGTAATCAAATATGTGATATAACATACCTGTTAACCATGTGCATGTTGATCGCCCTTTTGCCGAAATTCCTCGCCGCCGCCAGTTCCATCTCCTTGAAGCCCCTCGTGGGGCGCAGCTGCTGGGGGCCCCTTCGCCCATGGGCGCAGTTTATGCTGATCAACGTCAGTGCGAATATCAGTGCGCTGAAGATGAACACGTTGTGAAGTGCCATTCTGTAAATAAAACGATCATTGGCGTCCGGTCAAAGAACGAAAGTTTTGCGAAATTCCCGGAGTCTTAGCTGTAGGGGAAACTTTTACAATTCAACCCCCTTTCTCGAAACAGAACAGACAGAACTTTTCCTTTGTCGTTAATTTACTACGTGTATAAGCAACAAGTTACACGACCGGAAAGTTCACGATGTGTGTACGTCCCAGCCAGCCACTTTATTCTGCTTTTTAATTGAGATGTGGTGTGTTGGAATAGTAGGCTCATTATTATTAGAGTCTTTAGTTTCATTTTTCCATTCACTTTAATATATAGTAGCATATGTTAACATTTCCCATTATTGTTGAATTTTGTAAATTCGCTAACCGCACATGAGAAACATGGATTTTAAATTAGAACAATTATTAAGCGGTAATTGAAATTTGTTGTATAATTAAAACAAATTAACAGCATGCTATTTAATGTATTTGCAGCGAATAATGAGATACCAGATTATTGATCATTTGAGAGACTTTAAATAATGATACTTTGTTATGACAAATGGGTATAGTTGGCTCATTATTATTAGGGTCTTTAGTTTAATTTTTCCATTCACTTTAATACACAGTAGCATATGTTTATATTTCCCATTATTGTTGAATTTAGTAAATTCGCTAACCGCACATGAGAAACATGGATTTTAAATTAGAACAATTATTAAGCGGTAATTGAAATTTGTTGTATAATTAAAACAAATTAACAGCATGCTATTTAATGTAATTGCAGCGAATAATGAGATACCAAATTATTGATCATTAGAAAGACTCTAAATAATGACACTTTGTTATGATAAATGGGGGTCCGAATTTGTAAAGACCCTGCCCACAGACCCAGAGGTCGCGGGTTATTTATGAATAATAAATGATTCCATCCGAGTCCATGGATGTAGTGTGAATGTATTGTGGCGTCCAAACAAATTAAATAAGTGTTAATCAATTAAAACTTTAAAAAAATCATGATAAACGTATTTGATTATTGTGTGATACTTGATATGACAAATGGGTATAGTTGGCTCATTATTATTAGGGTCTTTAGTTTAATTTTTCCATTCACTTTAATACACAGTAGCATGTTTACATTTCCCATTATTGTTGAATTTAGTAAATTCGCTAACCGCACATGAGAAACATAAATTTTAAATTAGAACAATTATTAAGCGGTAATTGAAATTTGTTGTATAATTAAAACAAATTAACAGCATGCTATTTAATGTATTTGCAACGAATAATGAGATACCAGATTAGTGATCATTTGAAAGACTTGAAATAATGACACTTTGTTATGATAAATGGGGGTCCGAATTTGTAGAGACCCTGCCCACAGACCCAGAGGTCGCGGGTTATTTATGAATAATAAATGATTCCATCCGAGTCCATGGATGTAGTGTGAATGTATTGTGGCGTCGAAACAAATTAAATAAGTGTTAATCAATTAAAACTTAAAAAAAATCATGATAAACGTATTTGATTATTGTGTGATACATTTACTATAGGGTGTGCAGGAAGTTGTTACGAATATAAAAATGCCGCCATTTTTTGTGACGATGGTTAGCAGCCCTGGTTTTTTCATTTACGTTATCTCCTATCTTTGCCATTTATCGCCTGTTAGCGTATTTTTGTTTATATTGTTGTTTAGTGGTTATTTTGCCATGGAGAGGATGAATAATGAAAATAGTAAACACTTTTTTTTTACAAAAACAAATATTTGTTTGTATGTGAACATTTAATATATTAATTATTGCAATCTTTGTGATATACAACATAAAATTGTCTATTCTAGTCGCAACTACGTTTAATTTGCTCTGTAATTCATTCAATATTTACGTTAAGCTCCAGAAATCCCACATGAACACCAAACTAGGAGTAAAACAGCTGGAAAATTCTACGTACCCACCCACAACAACAAATATGGTTTAAGAACAGTAAAAGTGCAATTACTTAAACAATTAAACTCACTACCCAGTGAAATAAGTGTTCTGACAAACATCAGTGCATTTAAAACAAGTGTCAGAAAAATACTTCAAAAATAACATCGCCACTTATCAAAAATGAACAATAACAACATTTAAAAATTAACATGAAATAAATTGGAAATTGAAAATCGAAAGAAATTAACGTAATGTCGCTGACAAGCCACTGGCTTAGCGACTACTTAGATTCAAATCTCCTTCAGTTGTAAAAAGAAAATATTAATGATATTAGTAATTATATTAGTGTTATAATTATATTAAGGTTTTTTGTATTTGTATTGTAATAAAATAATAAACAATAAACAATTAAATTGAATTAAAATGATTTTTAGTAAAAAAAACTGATAATTAAATTTTGTTTTGTGTTTATATTAATATTGATTTGATTTATTGAACAGTAAATGAATTTTATAAATACATGTATCGTGTGTATATTAAAAAAAAAACCTCTAGAGTGCCATGAAAAATATTGTAGGTTGGCAACTCTAAAATTTTGTATTTGGATTACTATGTCTGACGTTTTATATACCAATTCTTGAAGCATGTAGCCAACTTAAATAAAGATAATAGATTAAATCATGGCACTCTAGAGGTTTTATATTACGCATTATTGATTTCACTTGAAATTAAAATGATTATGTACATCATGAAATTCCTCAATAGTGTCCACATATCCATTCATTAAAATCGAACAATATAATTAATTTCCAGCTAAAATACCATTAATACTCAAACATTGAACGCATTCATTAGAGTGATGCGTCCGCTTTAATAAAGTTGCGTTGTTTTAAGCAATTGAACGAACGAGTCAAACGATTGATGTGGACTAAATGTTAAATTTAATACGACTGTGATAAATACGTTAATATCACAGTCATATGAAATTCAACATTTAGTTCACATTAATTGTTTGACTCGTTTAAAAAAGCGGTAAGCCAATTCACATTTAGGCTTTTCTAAACACGAAATTTTACTTCATGCGCCACGCGTATAAAAAACACTGATTCAAAGTAAAGTTCAAAATATTCTGCTTATGTTTGATCTTCGGTAGTTCATTTTACAAATAATAATAATATTTATTACCCAACAGGACATCCCAATTACAGAGTAATATTACAAAAGTGAAAATTAAATAATATATATAAACAAAACACAATAAAATTACAAAAATAAAGATCACGTGATATAAGATCATATTCTATATAAACAAAATAAATTAAATATTTAGAAATTAAAATAATAAAATAATGACAAAATAACAAAGAAATAACAATAGTTAGTCTATGCAGCCGATTGTTGTTATTAATATCAAGTACCAGAAATTATGTTCTTGAATTAACGTAAGTCCAAATGCTTATTTTGATTAATTCCAATGTCTGGAGCAATATGTGTTCATTTTAAATCACGATCGAGAAGGGAATGCTTTTTTGATAAAAGGACATGAAACAAAAAACTGAAGTCGCAGCTTAATTTATGATTTGTCATACCTGACATGAATGTCAGATTGTGTTAATCAGCTCATTAGTTTGCCTTGTTCTTACAGTTGTGCAGGCTGAAATATTGAATAAAATAAAAAACTTTTATTAAACTCTCTTAGATTAACATTGACAGGAGCGGGTGACAAATTCACGTAAGACCTACTTCACAATGTTTTGGAAATTTCAGAGCTAACTCGATCGTGTTTTTAACTGACCACCTATTAGAATCAAAAAATAAGTGTACTTAATAGAAAAAAATGGTGATGTGTCCATCATAGTACTTTCCCCCGTAAATTGCGTATTAAATCACTTTTAAAATATTTGTAGCATTATTATTTTCAAAATGGCTTCAACTTTTTGATAACTACAACTTTTATTTGAAACATTTTTCAATTGGATCAACACATACTGACACAAACCAATGACTAGATAAAAAATAAAAAACACTATTTATTGAATATCTCAAAAACTAAGAGTGCTATGACAAAAAGTGAGTCTACAAAAAATCTTTAGTTTTTCATTTCCTACAACTTTTATTTGAAATATTTTTCAATTGTATCGATACATACACTGTCACACACCCATAACTAGATAAAACACACAACTTTTGAAATATCTCAAAAACTAAGAGTGCTATGACAAAAAGTAAGTTAACAATACATCTTCATTTTGTTATTATCTACAACTTTTATTTGAAAGAATTTTTAGTTTGATGAACATTTATTGAAAAAATCTTAAGAAACTGAAAAACGTTAAGAGTAAAGTACCACTTCCGGTTTTCCGATTTTCACCAAAAGCTTTTCAGTTCTTCCGATTGTAACAAAAAGCTTAAGTTTCAAGTTTCATCTCGATATCTTTAACGGTTTTTGCGGTACAGCGCACACAGCCACACACACAGACACACAGACAGACAGATATTTTTCAAAAATGGTCTTATTCGCCTCAGGGGACCTCAAAACGGATATTTCCGCTAAAATTTTTGATTCGAAAATTTTCACGAAAACAAATATATGAATATATACTTTCAACAAATACCTGTATATTTCCCCTCCCGCACTTTAGGAAACAATTTGCGTGCTCCCATGATCTTAACTAGTATTTAAAATAAAATAAAACACTTTAAGTTTGTTTGTACAACACAATATTTTTATTTTCGTGACTGTAGTTTCGGTATGATTATGGTACCCCCATTTTTAATGCTATTTTGTAAATAACCATTCGTGTATATATACCTGATATACACGAATGGTTATTCACAAAATAGCATTAAAAATGGGGGTATAGTATTTAAAATACGAATATTTTGATAAATTGACATATTTATATTCATCAAAGCGTTTTCGTATCAAAGCCATGAGACTAGATCTGGCTTTTAGACACTTTGTGTTAAATTCGTTGTCTAATTTTATACAATACAATGTAAACACTAATAGAGAATAGAGTACAGCGTAACACTAAAACAACAGTTCACTACATTTAAAGTTCACCCATACACGCTGTTTTACAATCAATTGTTTTCGTTGCATAATTAGGCAATTAGTTCGTAAATTTGTGTAGGCCTTAGGTGTAAAGGATGAATAATGGATATTGTAATGATCCTTAGTTTGTGATCTGTGAATAAGCGTTTACTTATATCCTAATACCGAACAATGTAAAAATAATTTATATATCTGAGTCGCCTAGATGCAAATCCAGACAAACACCAGTTTTTTTTTACTTTGTGGTTTCGGTGTCTCAAGATTCTATTGGTCTCATGCTCACTTGCACCGCAGGCTAAAGAGTTAATCACGATTAATTCAGAAATTGGCTTAGACCTTAATAACCTCAATTAGTTAATCACCCGATTACGATCGATTAACATTCCGAGCATTCGTCGTGAAGTTAGCGCAATTTGTGTTTTGTGTTTATGTGTGTTTGATTTTTTTGATTTGTATTTATTTGTTTCGACTCTTTGAACACCTATTGTGCTTGTTTAATAAGCAAATGTGCGATAAATAAATTCAGTTTAAATATAGAAATATATATCATTTATAAATCCCGCGCGTTTGTTGCTGCTGTTCACAATGGTACTATGAAAAAAATACCAAAAATTAAATTAAATTCCCTATAATGCCCTAGAAAAACGCGTGCTATCTTCATTATTCCTCTATGATAACTGATTAGTAAATCAACCCACGGTGCAACAGAAATCCGCCGATTAAAGTAAATCTTGGTTAGTTAATTGAAAAGTTAATTAGAGTCGGTGCAAGTGGGCATTAGGCTACAATTTTAAAAATAAATTGACCTTCAAAACCCATCCTAAACCTTTTCAAATTAGTTTTAAAACCTGCTTATTTCTCGGTTGCAAAAGATGTTATATTTTTTCAGTTACAAATGTGAAATAAGACATGTGAAATGTGAAACTTAAATTGAAATCAATGTTTCGTGTGCGTGGCGCATGAAGTAATATTTCGAGTTTAGAAAAGCCCCGTGAAAATTTGTCGAGGGTCGCTGCGCGACCCTCGACAAATTTTCTACGCGGGGCTTTTCTAAACTCGAAATTTTACTTCATGCTTAGTCTGGGAGTGGAACACATTTCGAAAATAATAATAATAATAATAATAATCGCTTAATTGTAACAACAAATACAAAACAAAATACATATTCAATTACATAACATTAGTATATATATATATATATATATATATATATATATATATATATATATATATATATGTATACGTTACAAGAGGAATAGGCCTTAGCTTGGTGTTCACCAGCTAGTCTGCCGACTATTCCTAAATATTTACTTTAATAAAGTGACTGCGATATCTATTGCCATTTTGATACGAAAACAACAGTGCAAAAGTTGATATATTTTTTCAGTTACAAATGTGAAATAAGACATGTGAAATGTGAAACTTTAATTGAAATCAATGTTTCGTGCGCGTGGCGCATGAAGTAAAATTTCGAGTTTAGAAAAGCCCCGTGAAAATTTGTCTCGGGTCGCTGCGCGACCCTCGACAAATTTTCTACGCGGGGCTTTTCTAAACTCGAAATTTTACTTCATGCTTAGTCTGGGAGTGGAAAACATTTCGAAAATATTTACTTTAATCAAGTGACTGCGATATCTTTTTCCATTTTGACATCCGCAATTGTTGTTTAAATTCCATGGCATGTCATTATTTTTATAAAATCACAATACTTTTTCTTAATTATTTTAACTTAGAGAAACGTAATGTAATAAACGTTTACACGAATGAATTCAGAATTTTTCCCTCTACAAAATAGGTAAATACATTTTGTTTCTAAAATAAATAGGAGAGCCAAAATTTGAACATTTCAGTTAAAATTATGCAACAAAATTAACAATTTTGGGAAAATGTTTTCTTCGAAAGTTTTTTTTAAATTAAAATTTTACACATTCCAACATAAAATTTACAGAATTTACTTAAAATTGATTGCACTGACATTTTATAGAAATATAATTAAATTACCTCAGCGCATTTTCTTAAAATATTCAACCAAAGCTAAAATTATGCAATAAAATCAACGCATGTTTTCTTTGATAAAATTGTAAGAAATTAAAATTTTATACCATTAACATGAAATTCACTGAATTGACTTAAAATTGATTTTACTTACATCTTATAGAAGAAAAATTAAATTATCTCACCGCATTTTCTTCATATATTTAACCAAAGTTCAAATCATGCAATAAAATACCAATTAATGTAGTTGTATGAGTTACGTGAAGGTGTTAAGTCGCATAATTAAACACAGTTATATTCCTTTCTTCACTTGTATTTTTCTTGCTGGGTGTACATTTCGGTTACTAAGTACCCATTGTCAATAGCTAACTGATAATGGGTACTTAGTACCCGAAATGTACATCTAGCAAGAAAAATAAAAGTGAAGAACGGAATATAACTGTGCTTAATTAAGTGAATAAAATACCAATTTTAGGAGAATTGTTAAAAATAAAAATGGTATACCATCAACAAGAAAATTGCAGGATTTAATTAATTGCACTTGCATTTTATAGTAATGAAAATTATATTAACTCACCTCATTTTCTTAAAATATTCAGCCAAAGTTTAAATTATGCAAAAAAATCAACGAATGTTTTCTTTAAACAATTGTAAACAGTTAATAAATTAACAAATAAATGTAGATTTCTAAAAATCTAGACAGAAATGAGTAGAGCTCGGATTTCTAAGCACAAAAAATTAAAAAAAGGCGAACATTAATAGTGCGATTCTTTTCGCAATCTACAACAAGTTAGTCTTACAAAGACTATATCAAACACTCATTGAAACAACTACTTCCCGGGCTAATACCCCGACGGACATTGAATTATACAACAAGTGTTTGCTGTTACATACAGTAACCTACTGCAAATGTAACAATTTTGGTCAAATTATTCAGGCCATCTATAGACGCGTTTCGAGATTTATCTCTCATCAGTATAGCTTTGCCATTCCCTCTAAACACTTGTTGTATAATTCAATGTCCGTCTGGGTATTAGCCCGGGAAGTAGTTGTTTCAATGAGTGTTTGATATAGTCTTTGTAAGACTAACTTGTTGTAGATTGCGAAAAGAATCGCACTATTAATGTTTGAAGTATTCTGCAACCAAGAATTGGCAATTTCATTTATACTTAAAAAAAGGCGCTTGAAAAAGCACTAATTTCATAAAAAAATGCATTATTTTATGCAAAAATGCATAATTTTATGCAAAAATGCATTATTTTAAGCATAAATAGGATAATTTTAGGTATTTATATATACAGGGTGTATAAAAATTGTACAAAATTAAAATATCATACCATTAACATAAACTTACATCTTACAGAAGAAAAATTATCTTACTACCTTTTGTTAAAATATTCAGTCAAAGTTAAAATTATGCAATAAAATTAACAATTTTGGGTGAATGATTTCTTTAAAAAATTGTTAAAAATCTAAATTGTGTACCTTCATTTCGAAATTAACATAATTTACTTAAACTTGATTGCAATTTTAAGTAAATTATGTAAATTTCGAAATGAAGGTACACAATTTAGAATTTTAACATTTTTTTAAAGAAATCATTCACCCAAAATTGTTAATTTTATTGCATAATTTTAACTTTGACTGAATATTTTAACAAAATGTAGTAAGATAATTTTTCTTCTGTATGATGTAAGTTACATCTTATAGAAAAACAATTAAATTATCTCACCACATTTTCTTAAAATATCCAGCCAAACTTGAATTTACGCAATATATTCAACGATGATAGGAAAATGTTTTCTTTAAAACAATTGTAAAAAATGAACAAATTATCAAATTAAAATCATATTCTAAGAATCAAAGCAGAAATGAATAAACCTTAATTGGTTGTAATTGAAATTTAAATACCTTAACTGGATATTCAAAAATATCGAATCAAAGTTAAAATTTGATTTGATTTATATTTATTTTATTAAACAAATTTCCATTAATTTTGAATAATTTCCTCTTTAGAATTTGGTTTCTGATTGATCGTCTAACGAGGGTTTCTACTCCCAGGTTAAGCATGAAGTGAAATTTCGAGTTTAGAAAAGCCTGAAAATTTGGTTTGGTCGCGTAGCGCGAAGCGCGGAGCGACCAAACCAAATTTTCAGGCTTTTCTAAACTCGAAATTTCACTTCATGCCCCACGCGTAATGTATAAACACTGACTTCAAGTAAAATCTTCAACTAATTGAAAACTATTAATGGATTTCGATAGCTAACGCCATCTACTGCTTCATAGTGGCATCGTCAGTGACACGAATGCACAAAGTGCATATACAGGTCACTGTTTCATCCACGAACGAGCAGAACTCTGATTGTGAAACCAGAAAACAAATATCAAAATTGAATTTGTGTTCAGTATTCCGGCAATAGATACCCACAGACGCGTTTACTTCAAGGTCCTCTTCAGTTTGGTCCCGATCCAGTGCTGAGGAATACTGAACATTTCTGACTATTTCAAGCCAATATGTGAAAACTATTAACGAATTTTGATAGCTAACGCCATCTACTGCTTCATAGTGGCATCGTCAGTGACACGAATGCAGAAAGTGCATGCCTGACGATGCCACTATGAAGCAGTAGATGGCGTTAGCTATCGAAATCTATTAATAGTTTTCACATATTGGCTTGAAATAGTCAGAAATGTTCAGTATTCCTCAGCACTAGGTCGGGACCACACTGAAGAGGACCTTGAAGTCCGAAACGCGGCTGTGGGTATCTGGTGCCGGAATACTGAACACAAATTCAATTTTTTCAACTAATTGGTTACAGTATAATACATTTAGTATGTTGATTATCAGTTGTTGAAATGACCACTATTTTTATATTTGGGTTACAATTATCGTTTCACCCCTTAAAATAATTATATTTTTTAACTATTTGTGTGAAAGAAAAACCAACAGTGATGTTTTAATGTATAAATTTCGATTAAAATGTTGTTTTTACACCCTAAAATAAAGATGACGTTTATCTATTTATTAAAAATTGCTTAAAAAGACATTAAAAACAGTGCATTGCATCTTTTCAATAAACACGACTTAAAATAAAATTGAAAACACTGCGTTATTCTTTTCACACCCTAAAATAAAAATGACGTTTATCTTTTCATTTAAAATAACATAGAAAGAAATTGAAAACAATGTTTTTTTCTTTCCATTAAAAATGACTTAGAATGAAAATTGAATTTGTGTTCAGTATTCCGGCACCAGCTACCCACAGACGCGTTTCGGACTTCAAGGTCCTCTTCAGTGTGGTCCCGACCCAGTGCTGAGGAATATTAAACATTTCTGACTATTTCAAGCCAATATGTGAAAACTTAATGATTTCGATAGCTAACGCCATCTAATGCTTCATAGTGGCATGCCACGATGCCACTATGAAGCATTAGATGGCGTTAGCTATCGAAATCATTAATAGACTTAGAATGAATTGAAAACATTGCGTTTTTTTTTCACACCCCAAAATAAAAACGGTTTATCGTTATATTAAAAATTACTAAGAAAAAAATTCAAAACATTGCGTTTATCTTTCAATTTATAATTACTTAGAGAGAAATTGAATACACTTTATAAATTAAAAATTAGCTAAAATTATTATTATGCATAGAACAGCAGTGCTGTCGTGTAACGCAAATATTCATTGTATAATTCAATATCTGTCGGGGTATTAGCTCGAGAAGTAGTTGTTTCAATGAATATTTAAAGACAAACTTTTTGCAGAAAGTCGATATTAATTTTAATTCGTTTTTATATTTTGTAAATATTCTGGAAACTATTGAGAAACTCAATTTTTCTTTATGATAAATTGTCTTTATGTAAAAATTAGCTAGTTTTTGTATTTTTCTAACAACGAATGCAATGTGCACACATATTATTATAATTTTGGTTGAAATTGAATTTGCTTTTTTTTTGAGAGGACATTAATTGTGAAATTTGCTTTGTTATTTTAATTAAAAATTGATTAAAGCCGCGCGTGAAAAATTGTTGTCACTTAATTTCCGCATTAAATAGCGGCAGCAAATTTAATCGTCGATAATAATTATTTCCAATTAATCCGTTCTGAAATTGGGTAAAGTACTACACTTGTTATGTTCCATATTTTTATTTTCAGTTGCCTGACACGTGTTTCAATCCGTTACGATCATTTTCAAAGTTAAAACTGTTTTAACTTTGAAAATGCTCGTAACGGATCGAAACACGTGTCAGGCAACTGAAAATAAAAATATGGAACATAACAAGTGTAGTACTTTACCCAATTTGAAAATTTGGTTCCATCAAGAAAGTAGCAGAACAAGTATCGAATATAATCCGTTCTGCTTCATGCATTTTCTAATTTCCGTTTATAATTTTTATTTTGATACGAAAACAACAGTGCGAATACAATATTCATTCATATAATAAATGTAATAAATATACAAATGTATGTGCGTTTTTAATTATTGTTATTTACATTGAATTTGTTGGTAATGTATATGAATTATTAAAAACAAAACAAACGGACATGGAGGAGAAACGATGGCTTCAGGGTAGACAATTATTTTAATTATTTATTATATCTGGATCTAAAAAAAACATTTAATAGCTAATTATTTAACCAACAACACTGATATATCTTATTTTCTTACTATTATTGCTTTGTTTTATAGAACTGTTGTTCATACCTTTTGTTTTTCTTAACATTCCCTGTAATAGGATTGTATGTCTGTTGAGAAAATAAACATTATTATTATTAGTCTTATTATTATTACTTAGCTTACACTTCACACGTTATTTTAAATACATTTCTAGATGTAAATTTAATTTACCTACGCCCTATCTAGACCGCATCATACCACACTGTAATCTTGATTGACATTACGTACACATGCACGTAATAGCTTTAACAAGTACATTACGTGCTGACAACTGAACAGCTGATTGCTTACCGTACAACCAAATGATATTTCTTTGATGTACAGAAAGTTTTTCATTGAACTATACGTATTCCAAATTCAGCTTATTTTCTTTAAATCTTAAGTTATTCGTTGTTTTTTTTAAAAGTTCAATTTTAAACTTAAAACGAGTGTTTTCCACTCCCAGACCAAGCATGAAGTAAAATTTCGAGTTTAGAAAAGACCCGTGAAAATTTGTCGAGGGTCGCGCAGCGACCCGAGACAAATTTTCTGGGCTTTTCTAAACTCGAAATTTTACTTCATGCGCCACGCGTATGAAACACTAAAATATTGTGAACTCTATGTATATTTGAACCTCACCTGAAATCACTGTTTTATACGCGTGGCGCATGAAGTAAAATTTCGAGTTTAGAAAAGCCCAGAAAATTTGTCTCGGGTCGCTGTGCGACCCTCGACAAATTTTCACGGGGCTTTTCTAAACTCGAAATTTTACTTCATGCTTAGTCTGGGAGTGAAAAACACTCGTTTAAAGCTTCAATTTGAACTCCTATAAAAATTAACGAATGTCAGAAAATTCACAGCTTAAATAATTAGGAAAAAGTAATGTAATTTTATAAAAATAATGACATACCATGGAATTGATACAACAATTGCTGATATTCCCTGTTTTTTTTAAGTTCAATTTAAAGCTTTAAACAAGTGTTTTTCACTCCCAGACTAAGCATGAAGTAAAATTTCGAGTTTAGAAAAGCCCCGTGAAAATTTGTCGAGGGTCGCGCAGCGACCCGAGACAAATTTTCTGGGCTTTTCTAAACTCGAAATTTTACTTTTCTGGGCTTTTCTAAACTCGAAATTTTACTTCATGCGCCACGCGTATAAAACACTAAAACATTGTGAACTCTATGTATATTTGAACCTCACCTGAAATCAGTGATTTATACGCGTGGCGCATGAAGTAAAATTTCGAGTTTAGAAAAGCCCAGAAAATTTGTCTCGGGTCGCTGCGCGACCCTCGACAAATTTTCACGGGGCTTTTCTAAACTCGAAATTTTACTTCATGCTTAGTCTGGGAGTGGAAAACATTCGTTTAAAGCTTCAAATTGAACTCCTCTAAAAATCAACGAATGTCAGAAAATTCACAGCTAAAATAATTAAGAAACAATAATGTGATTTTATAAAAATAATGACATACTATGGAATTGATACAACAATTGCTGATATTCCCTGTTTTTTTTTTAAGTTTAATTGGAAGCTTTAAATAGGTGTTTTCCACTCCCAGACTAAGCATGAAGTAAAATTTTGAGTTTAGAAAAGCCCCGTAAAAATTTGTCAAAGGTCGCGCAGCGACCCGAGACAAATTTTCTGGGCTTTTCTAAACTCGAAATTTTACTTCATGCGCCACGCGTATAAAACACTAAAATATTGTGAACTCCATGTATATTTGAACCTCACTTGAAATCAGTGTTTTATACGCGTGGCGCATGAAGTAAAATTTCGAGTTTAGAAAAGCCCAGAAAATTTGTCTCGGGTCGCTGCGCGACCTTTGACAAATTTTCACGGGGCTTTTCTAAACTCGAAATTTTACTTCATGCTTAGTCTGGGAGTGGAAAACACTCGTTTAAAGCTTCAAATTGAACTCTTTTAAAAAACCAACGAATGTTGGAAAATATACAGCTTAATTCCTTGTATATTGATTAAGTAGTAATTTAGTTTTTATCATTGCCGTGCTACTATTAAAAATTATTACAATAAATAAGTTGTTCTTTCATGCTCATTGCTTATTTTGTTATTGCGTAGGTAAAGTATCGTACGTTTCTCGAGTGGTATGGCAATTACAACTCGCGGAATACTGCACTCGCCGCTGCGCGGCTCGTGCGCAACATGTCCGCTCATATGTAATATGCTGCATACCACTCTCGTTACGTAATATACTAATACGTATACGAGTCTAAAATTTGTCATCATTAAAAAAAAGACAATGTTGAGGATTTATATTTAAAATAAAACACAAATACTGAAAAAGTATAATACGGTTTTATCCTGAATAACGCAAAACACCGGATACTTTGTAAAATAATAAGCTTATATTATTCTTTAATGAAATGTATTGTTACAGACTTATTATTTCTTGTGAATTTACATTCTCATATAAATGTGTGTACCTACTTATTAAAAGATATTTTTGTATCATTTCATCATTTATTTTATGATAACATAGGAGAACTGTGAGTGTAAATACGCTTATGGAAAATCAAACCCAAATTAAAGAAAAAACTTCAACAAGTTTAACGTGTAGTTGCATCAAACACGATGAACTTGTTAAAGTTTTTTCTTTAATTTCGGTTTGATTTTCCATAAGCGTTTTTACACTCACAGTCCTTAGTAGCCGAGTTAACAACAATACTTAGCATATAAATTATGCATAGAAGAGTAAATCTGTTGTATAACTGAAATAATCATTATATAATTCAATATCTGTCGGGGTATTAGCTCCAGTAGTAGTTGTTTCAATGGCAAAATATATATTTATTGAAACAACTACTTCTGGAGCTAATACCCCGACAAATATTTCATTATAGTTTTTTATATATATATAATATCTTTATTCACAGAATATACAGTACAACAATTAGAATGCATAATAATTATATACAAGAACAAATATTTAATTCTGCAAATTGACTATCGACCCTTTTTTTTTTTTTTTTTTGATTATAGAGGGGATTGGGAAATCTGCTAACAGACACTGGCCCTTGGTCTTAACGGCCAGTAGTGTCGGGTTCTGATACCGACTAAAACCCTTCCCCCTCTCTTCCCCGGTATCGCCATCACGGCATTTATTCGGGGGTCATTTTCAGCTCGTCGCCGTACTTTCTGCCCATTACGCAGTTCGCGAATGCAGTCACTGCCTCCCACGCATCCTCGTTTTCCAGCATGCAGCCTACAACGGTCCTCTCGTCCAGCGTGCCGATCCTACTCTCGAGCGTTCTTCTCTCGGGCTGCCATTCCGGGCATCTGAGCAATGTGTGTTCGGCCGTGTCGTCTCCGTTGTCGCAGTATTTGCACTGCTTGCTCTCTGCTTTTCCAATTCTATGGAGGTACGAGCCGAAGCTCCCGAGCCCAGTCAGCAGCTGCGTCAACTGGTGGCTTACCGTCCCGTGCTTTCTCTCCACCCATGGTCTGATGTCGGGGATGAGAGATCTCGTCCAGCCATCACCTGCCGACCATCTTTCCTGCCACTTAGCCAGTGCTCTGTCGTACGCCTCCTCCTTAGCCTGCTTCCGGTCTCCGGTTTCCCTGCCCGTCCGGTAGGCTTCCGCCCTCCCCACCACGTACAGATCTCCAGGCAGCGTCGATGCCAGGACTTCAGCCGCATCTGTAGAGACCGTCCTGTACGCCCTGATTATGCGTAGGGCACCGGCTCTCAGTGCGACCCTTGCTCTGTGCCTGTTCCTCGCCGACGTCATTGCTGCTTCCGCCCATACTGGTGCTGCGTACGCCAGCTTCGCTCTGGCCACCGTTGCCAGCAAGCGCCGTCTGCCTTCGCTTGGTCCTCGCACGTTCGGCAATAAGCGACCCACCGCTGTATCAGCCCTAGTTGCAGCCTCCGCTGCCTCCGCGCAGTGCCTGCTGAGTCGTGGATTGGCTTCCAACCAAACCCCCAGGTACTTTGTGGCCTTCCCGATGAGTACCTGGACGTTCCCAATCTGGAGGGTCTCCTCTCGCTCTTTCCCCGCTCTCCTCGTGGACAGCCATACCGCCGTGGTCTTATCGGCGGCTACATTCAGGCCGTTCAGCTCCATCCACCGGATTAAGATGGAAGCTGCCTCGCTGACAGTCTGTCGTACCTCGTCCATGCTCCTGTGCCTCACTATCAGGGCCAGGTCGTCCGCAAACGCTATGGTGGTGGCACCGTCCGGCAGTTCCAGCCCTAACACCCCGTCATACACCAGGTTCCAGAGTGTCGGGCCCAGCACTGACCCCTGTGGGACACCCTGGTCCACTGCTCGTACCGTCGCTTTGCCGCATACCATATACCGGATGGCCCTGTCACTTAGGTATGAATTCACCATCGTTGCCATCCCCGCGGAGAGCCTTTTCGCTGCCTCCTCCTTCACGACCTCCCACGGTAGTGTGTTAAAGGCGTTCCTGATATCCAGGCATACCATGACGGCGTGTTCCCTTTTCCTGAGCGGCCCCTCGTTGGCACCCCGAGCGATGTTCCTGACCGCGGTGACAGCATCCGTGGTCGATTTGCCCTTCCGAAAGCCGTATTGGTTGGGATGGAAGCCTCCCCCGTCCTCGATCTCATCCAATATGTTAGTTGTTAGCGCCCTCTCAAACACCTTCGCGACGCCGTCCAGGAGACAAATAGGTCTGTATGCGCCGGGGCTATCTGGTGGCTTTTTCCCCTTCGGGATAAGAGCGAGATTAGCGCATTTCCAGATTGCCGGGAAGACTCCGTCCCTGATGCAGGTGTTGAAGACTCCGGTAAACAGACCCGGGTTGGCCTCGATTGCTTCCCTTATAGCCTCGTTCGGCTAACCGTCCGGGCCCGGTGCCTTTTTGTTCGGGAGGTTTCGTGCCGCTCCTAACATTTCGTCTTCGCTGAAAGGGTGCGCCTGCGTTCTCGCCCGTGGTTCCATTCTGAACGTACCGCTCCCCAGCGGGAAGAGAGCGTCCACGACTGCCTTAGTACCGCCCGGTACAACCGCTTCCAGGTTAGTGGTCCTCTTGCGCAGTTTGCCCATAACGAGCCTGTATGACTATCGACCCTGGAGTCTTTCAGCCTAACATGTTTTTTATTTTTTTTTTCTATTTTTTTATTTAATCTGAGTTACACTACAGATTTACTGTTCTATGCATAATTTATATGTTAAGTATTGTCCTAATGACACTAAATTTTTGCAGAAAGTAGATATTAATTTTAATTCGTTTTTATATTTTGTAAATATTCTGCAAACTATTGGCAAACTCAATTTTTCCTTATGTTAAACTTAGATATATATAAAACAAGAGAAACGTATTGTTTTACAACAGTTTCTAAAAAAAACTAAATCAATAACAATAATTCATTTATTTACGGAAAATCTCCATTTTTTAAATAGATAATATAAAGTAATAGTTGAGGCGAAACAAAACACAATTAACTTTAAAATTGATTAAAACCAAGAATTTGCAATTTCGTTTGTATTTCATGTAGGTAAAACTAAATTAGCCTATCGAATTTCCAATCAGATTTTTCCATCCACTTTCGCACCGAATTAAATTCGAAACGCAACTATCGCGGGGGAAAAACAAACGAAATTCGCCTCCTCCGTATTTATAATTGGGATTTCTTTTCGAGTTTATTTGCATAAAAGATTCCGGCACTTTTGGTGAACGCGCCGGGCGAGAAATTCTACACCCGATGGGCTTCTTGAAATTAATACTCGCAGCAACGAAGTAATGAATAATATTTGTTGTCGGTGTGCAATTAAGTGGGAAACTTAGTGATAAATTAAAATGTTTCGTTTTTGTTTATTTTTAGTTTTGTGCAATTAATTAAGTAACTTAATTATAAAGTGAAAGTTTTTTTTTTTCTTTATTTGTCTACGAATACAAATTATGTTTTTTTTTTGTATTCTTTTATGCAGTCTGGAAATATTGAATTGTTTTACAAATTTTTTAATTAAAATGCACATATTTATACTGGTGCAACTGCTGACATACAATTGCACCAGTATAAATATGTGCATTTATACAAAATGTCGATATAATATTTTAAAAACATGTAAAGGTCAGATACATGGAATTTATATTTAAAGCATTCATAATGTTAATTTGTAACTTGTAAAAAGTTTTTAGATTCAGACTTATTTATATTTACATGATTTTCATAGTTTTTAGAATTTAGAATTGTAATCTTTTGTTGTATTTGGATCCCGTTAATACATAAATAAATAAATAATAATACGCTTTGATTAAAACACTTGGTTTGTTTCACTGATTTGAAACAAACCAAGTGTTTTAATCAAAGCGTATTAATTAAATATGTTTCACCACGGGTTAAGTGAGAAATTAATTCATCATATAATAAATAAATATCTCGATGTACACGCTGAAAAGTTTTAGGCATTCGTGCTTTTTGTAATGGAATTCAATTTGAAGCTTCAAACAAGTGTTTCCCACTCCCAGGTTAAGCATGAAGTAAAATTTAGAGTTTAGACCTCAAAATTTGGTTAAGTTGCTCCGCGAAGCGGAAAGACCAAACCAGGCTTTTATAAACTCGAAATTTTATTTCATGCGTCCGAACTAAATTATGAGGATTTTCTAATCTAAAAATTTTACTCCATGCTTAATCTGGGATTGGTCAAAATGTTAAAACTAAAATAAAAGTTGATTATTATTTGAACTACTGCTCTAGAGACTAAAGTTTAGTTACCAGTTAGTCTGAAGGTTAACATCTATAGTGTAAACTCGAATAATTCTAATTCAAAAATATATAAATTCGAGAAAATAAGCTTAGGTTTCTTATAGTTTAGACACTTTGAACATAATATATAAAATGGACGTTTATTGTCTTAAGTTGTCTTATTAATTAGGACACATTGTTTGCGTTTTACACGGAAAAAATGTTCGTAACTTTATATATTATATAGTGTAAACTCTTCAGATACAAGAGAGAAAGAGAAAGAGATAGATAAAGAGAAAGAGAGAGAGAGAAAATGTCATCTAATTTATAGTCTAGAGCCTGGGTCTCCAAACTATCTTCTTCGCGGGCCACAAATACAATTCTACATAATAAAGTCGGCCAAGATCCGATTAATTTTATAAAATTATGAAAAATGTAAGGAACAATTGTTACAATATTTCAAAATATGACATTTACAAAAAAAATTACAAACAATCGCGGGCCGGATTCATGCAAGTCGCGGGCCGGATTTGGCCCGCGGGCCGTAGTTTGGAGACCACTGGTCTAGAGTTTACAGTCTACAGTGAAGCGTCCAGATTTTAGAGTGCTATAGATTAGTCCATAAATTAGTCCAGTGACTAACGCATGGGGTTTTGATCTAGAGCTAGGACAATTGACTTCTGGAGTATACAGTCCAAGAAATTAGAAAATAATCTCTAATAAAGCAGTCTAGAGACCAAAGAATTTACAGACTAGCATAATAAATTAAATTAGTCTTGAACTAAGCGTCCAGAATCCAGGCAAGCAGAAACTAGTCTACAGTTTTCAGTGGAGCATCTAGTCCATAAAAAAAGACCAGGATTTCACAACCGGGGGGGGGGGGGGGGGGGGGGATGGCACGCCCCCTTAGAGGGGTGCGGCAAAATATCAGGGGGGATACGACAGATTTCCTAAAGAATAGTTGAAGTGTAATAAGGCTATAATAGTGTTTCAATCTAACTAAAAAACTCAAATAAAATCAGGGAGGGGAGCATGGAGTTATGAGAGGGGCGCGCGACCTGAAAAAGTTTGAGAACCCCTGGTTTAGACTTTTTTTTCAATGCAAGTTGAAGGCGTTAAAGATAATTGGTCTAAACTCCAGCAGATTTCTTCCGATTCGGGCGATTTACTGGCGGATCGCGTCTTTTGTCTATCAATGTACGGGGCTTGTGCTTGTAAACACGTTCTTTCAGGTATTTCTATAGCAAAAGCACATGTGGACAAGCAAGGGCTCCGAAGGGGCCATAAAACGTCATCAAATCTCGAAATGAGATGATTCGGAAAAAGAAGTCGAAGAATAGCAATTGTTGGTCTGGCGTTATGTATCGTGGCCCCATCTTGCTGAGACCACAAATGCTGAAGATCAATATTCCGTTTTTGTAATTGAGGAATGAAAATTGTATTCACTATGTTAACTTGTTACAGTAACGGTAACCTAATTGTTTACTATAAAAAGGAAGAGTGATGGATGGAAATCGGGTTGGTGGATGAGATGAATATTATGTGGTACATACAGACTTTCGGAAAGCATTTGACTCTATTGATCATGGTGTCCTATTGGGGAAGTTGTATACGTGGGGTTTTAGCAACCGTACTCTTGCTTTAATAAGGTCTTACCTCCTTGAGAGAACCAATCAAGTTGAATACATGATGTACAAGTCAAACAGTTATTTTCCATTGAGCGGGGTACCTCAAGGCTCGAACCTTGGGCCGCTTCTTTTTACTTTATTTATTAATGATATTGTTTATAACATTCAGTCGCGTATTCTCATATATGCCGATGACATTAAAATCTTTAATTGTATTCGATCTTTAGACGACTGCTTAATACTACAAAATGACTTACAACAGATTTGCGCTTGGAGTATCCGAAATAAACTTGAACTCAACATTTCAAAATGTAAGGTTATGACGTTTTATAAAACAATGCAGCATATTGTGTTTCCGTACATAATAGATAGTAATATCCTAGAGTGCGTTATTGAGGTGAATGATTTGGGAGTAACGTTTGAAAAGGAACTATCGTTTACGCCCCATATCAATAAAATCTGTAAGCAGGCCTTGAAGATGCTAGGTTTTGTTAGGCGTGCGACTGAATCATTCACTTCTGTATGGGCTATTCGCAAATTATTTCTATCTTATGTGAGATCGAAATTAGAGTATTGCGCCGCTGTATGGTCTCCTACGCTCAGCACGCATATAAATAAAATTGAAAGAATACAAAAAATGTATGTAAAGTACCTTTACTTCAAGCAGTCCTCAGTATATCCGGATAGTAATGTCATATAATACAATATGCTTTTAGAAATGTTTAATTTGCAACATCTGTCAATCAGAAGAAACATAATACTACTTAAAACTATTTACAACTTATTACATAACGAGATTAATGATCCAAATCTGCTTGAATTAATAAATATTTATGTTCCGCGTTATAATAATAGAAATGCGTTAATGTTCTTTTGTAATCGCAGTCGAACGAATTTATATTTGAATTCCCCACTAAATAAAATGATGCGATTATACAACACTGTTCGCAACTCAGCCGATATTTTTGATCACAGTATTGTATAATTTATAAGAGATATTATGCCTCACTTATAATCCTCGTATGTATTGTTTACTTTTGTTAATTTTACAAAACTAGTAAATTTAAACTTTAGTTAAGTGTCATGTGTTGTACATGGAAATGTTCCCTGTAATTGGATGTACTTCTGTTGGGAAATAAAAGAGTAATTATTATTATTATTATTATTTTTATTAATATTATTATTATTATTAAGGAATTGGTTTATATGGTTAGCTATTCAGTTACGACAAGTTTAGTATTTTAATTTTTCATATTAATAAAACTGTGGACAACATAATTAACACCCATGGCATCCGGGACGAATATTTTGTGTTAGAAAAATTATTTGCTCCAGGCGAGACTTGAACTCGCATTTCTGCAGTGGACGGTCTAATGACTCAAACGCTCGGTCACCGCAGCCCTGTAACCTCATTTTGTCGAAAAAATAGCGACCGATGATGCCGAATTTTCTGGTAACTGACTACTGACAATGAAATGTTATGAGCCAAGGAATGCAACGCCACCTAACGCACACCCTTCCTTTCTATAACAAGAGAGTAATACCCCTTCCAAAACGACTTGATTCCCGTGTCCCCACAGGATCCAGTCAAAACATCCACAGTGTCTCTCTGAGGAATCCCCAAAAATGACATTTTAAAGACCAGATAGTTCTTGTAATTACATAGATTTTACGTATTAGCATAGTACACTTTGTAAACAAAATCATCAAGATTGCTAAAACCATTCGTGATGATTTTGTTTACAAAGCCCACTATGCTAAAATTAATGATAATTACTAAACTAATAATTACTAATTATAAATAATTTACAGTTTGCATAACATTAAGCTCACTATTTTTATATAATATTAATGATATTTGAAATTCTAAAAGTAAGTAGGTACAATGGCGGCCGACGAAATGTGAACGGTATTTTATTGTCATAGAGAAATTGTCTAATTTTGTACAGAATTATCAGAACTCTTAACAGTGGCGTAACTTAGGTTTTAAAGGACTATTATTCAATTGCTAATTACAATGCTAAACATATTTATTCTTAATACAAGTAGAAATTATGAAATTAATATTTTGTAGGACCACCATTTGCTGTGATAACTTTTGCCAAACGTGTACTCATGGATGAAACTAGATTCCTCATATTGTAGTTGTCAGCCAAATCCTCCCAAGCATTTTCAACAATTTCGTGAAGTTCATCTGCATTCATAGGTCTAAAATCTCTTGAGTAAATCTTTTTTTGTAGGTATCAGCAAACATTCTCAATTGGATTGAGATCAGGGCTCTTCGCAGGCCAAGGCAATACTTGGATGCGGTGGTCATTTAGCCACTGAGTCACAATTCTTGCTGTATGGATAGGACTATTATCCTGTTGAAATATAAAATTTTCCGGAAATGTTTGTGTTACTGAAGGCAACATTACATATTCTAAAATATCCCTGTATTTAATAGCATTTAAATGGCCATCTATTTTCCAAATTATTCCGGGTCCGTTTACACTGACCCAAGCCCAAAAATTAACAGAAAAACGACCACTATTTGTTATTGGACGGGTGAATCCTTCTTCATACCTTTGGTTTATTGGTCTATAAACTCGTAGGCTTCCATTACTACATGATTGAAATACTTTTTCGCAGAAAAGACGACTGAGTTCCAAAAATCATCCCCACGATACACAAATTCGTTGGCAAACTCCAATCTTCCTTGTTTATTGTTTTCTGAGAGAAAAACTTTCTTGGCTGCTTGATAATTTTGTAGACCTGCAGCTTTAATACGTCTCCGAGCAGTTCTAGTAGACCCCGCAAAACCCGTTACTTCTCGTGAATCTAAGGCACTATCAAATGGATTTTCTCTGAGATGATTCACCAATGCTACATCCTGTTCTTCATTAGATACCCTTCCTATTCCAATTCGGGGTGGCCTTCTTAAATCTTGCCTTATTTCAAATCGCCTTTTCAAATTATGTATGCAGGTTTTGCTTACATTCAAATCAGCAGCCACTCGGCTAAGAGACCAGTTTTCTTCTAGTTTAGCTATTGCCCTGCTCTTCTCGTCTAAAGATAGATGTCTAGGCATATTTTTGGATGACTTTTATAAATCTGTCAATTAAATGTTTGTTTTCGCACAAACGCGACGCTCCTGATTAAAAGTCATATTCACATAGCTAATAAACATCGTTCACATTTCGTCGGCCGCCATTGTACATACATGTATTAGTACGTATTTTAATTTTTTATTTATAAGAAATTATCAAAAAAAGGTACTTGTTCTAGCACAATGGGCAGCAAAGACAGTGTGGATGTTTTGATAAGGTCTCGTCCCCACCCTGTATATTTACATGTGAAATATAATTGAAGTTGTTAAAAAGACATGACTTTTTATCGTAATAAAGAATGATGAAATAATACAATAATATAATAATACTTTTAATAAATAGGTACATATATTTGTATGAGAATGTAAATTCACAAGAAACAAGTCTTCATTGTCCGTAACAATAATGCATTTCATTAAAGAATAATATAAACTTTTTATTTTACTAAGTATCCGGTGTTTTGTGTTATTCCGGAAGAAACCATATTACATTTTCTCAGTATTTGTGTTTGATTTTAAAAATAAATAATATCATTCCTGGCAACAAATATTATCCTCCGTACATTAAAGATAATGCTAATTTTATTGATTCAAAAGAAAAACAGACATTTCACAATCACGTTAATTGATAACTTATGTGTTGAATAGATTATCAACACATAAGTTATCTTCATTTTATCTAGATCAATGTGATTGTGTCTGTTTTTCTTTTAAATTAATTCATTTAATTTATTAAAAATCAGTCTGTTTTTTAAAATACAGAGAGTTTTATGTAACACCGAACATTTTCATAGACAGAATTTTTCTTTTAAGTATACATATGTATACGTCGTATATTTTCCGACGCTCGGTTTATTAAATGAATTTAATTTAAAGCTTTAAACAGTGTTTTCCACTCCCAGGCTAAGCATGAAGTAAAATTTCGAGTTTAGAAAAGCCTGAAAATTTGGTTTGGTCGCGTAGCGCGAAGCGCGGAGCGGCCAAACCAAATTTTCAGGCTTTTCTAAACTCGAAATTTTACTTCATGCGCCAACGGTACAAAACACTGGCATATTACGAAGTTTAAAACACACCGCTTAACCTTACATTGAATCAGTGTTGTGTACCGGTGGCGCATGAAGTAAAATTTCGAGTTTAGAAAAGCCTGAAAATTTGGTTTGGCCGCTCCGCGCTTCGCGCTACGCGACCAAACCAAATTTTCAGGCTTTTCTAAACTCGAAATTTTACTTCATGCTTAGCCTGGGAGTGGAAAACACTCGTTTAAAGCTTCAAAGTAAATTCTTTTAATTAACCGTGCGTCGGAAAATGTACGACGTATGCATTATGTATAATCAAAACAAAAATTCTCTTTGTGAATATGTTCGGCGTTACATAAAACTCTCTGTATGTCCATTTAGTTTATTATAAATGAATGACATTGACATTTTAAAAAGGTATATTTATTTTATACATAACAACCCATAAAGCAAACCCATTGAAATAATGTTTAATCAACATCATTTAACTCTAAACATTGCTAAATGTAAAGTAGTTACTTATTCGCGTAAAGGTAATCCAATGTTATTCAGATATTCCATTGGAAATTACCCTTTGGAAAGACTCTCAACTTTTAAAGACCTTGGTGTTACCTTTGATGCTCACTTCAATTTCAAAACTCATTACAATACAATCATATGTAAAGCCAACAGAACTCTTGGGTTTATTATTCGTAACACTGGGTCTTTCAAAAATGTAGAAGCACTAAAAGTTCTATACAATTCGTATGTACGTTCTGTACTTGAATACGGTTCGCTCATCTGTCAATTATTTTTATTTAAAATCCTTTACAGCATGATTGATTGTCCAGACCTTTTATTAAAAATTAACTTTAATATCCCTAGATTATCTAGTCGACATTGTATGTGCTTCCATATTAACACTGCGCGGTCTAACGTCCTTGAATTCTCCCCATTGCGTCGTATCTGCGCATGTCACAATAATCTCGATTGTGACATATTTAACTGTAGTCTGAGAGAATTCAAGGCATTAATTTCTAGTGTGGAATCTAACATTTAAGGTTAACGGCGATTGACTACCTACTGTATTATTGTTTTTTTTTTTACACTTAATTTAATTTAATTTATTTATCTTGTAAGTTATATATATATATATATATATATATATATATATATATATATATATATATATATATATATATATATATATATATATATATATTTTGTAAACTATTTATGCGAATGATTATTTTAGTTTATAGTTGTTACTCTTTAATTGGGTTTTTGCCTGTTGGGTAATAAAGATTATTATTATTATTATTATTAATACAACGTTTAATGTTGCTACAATGTTGATACAACGGTATTTGTTCGATTTTTGCTTAGTGAGAATTCTCAAACTTGAAAAAGCAATACATTTGCGAAACAGTTGTGAATCAATAAGCATATCGATGTTAATCATTTTTAATTGCTCATTCAATTATTGACGAACATATTTTTTTTTCGTCGTATGAATTCTACCTCTGTCTGTCTGCAAGGCCGTAGCCAGGGAGGAGGGATATGGGGGTTCAAACCCTCCCCGAAATTATCCAAATGTTAAAATTTTATATGTAAAAGCGGCCCTATAAGAGCAATAATAATATTTTTTCCATGAAACCCCCCTGAATTTTTTATAAGCTCCTCTGATTTTTTTTCTATGAACTGTGCTACGGCCTTGTCTATCTGTTTATTTGTGTCTGTCTGTTTATGTTTCTATCTGTCCTTTACTTTTTAATTTATTTACCAACCGCGATAGGCAAGTGCTTATAACAAAGATCATATATATCTTATAAGTCGCTTGTATTACGCAGACTAGATAAAAACTTCTTTATCGTTTTTTTAATGTACACTTCTGTGCAATAAAATTAAAGTCTTATGCCTATTTTTCACAATATTCTAGTTGTATAATACGGGTCTGTTTTAATTGCTTAGCAGCAGTTTCAATAAATAATAAAACACTATAACACTTCTTTCCTACTCCCAACGTTTCTTAACTCTAAAAACAGTGTCTTTACTGATGTTCACCAATTGAGCAATTTGTCTAATAGTAAAACCATCTTCTATTTGGGTTAGAATTCGAATTTTTGAATTGTTGTCTAAATGACGCGACATTTTGACATTAAGGAAATTGACATATTTACGTAACTAGGAAACTCATAATGTCCGGTTTAAACTATAACATATTCTGTGTACTTAATTTTATTGCACAGAAGTGTATCTTCTTTAGAAAGGCGTCCGTTAGTAAATGTTGTTCCTCATGGCAATGCAAGCTTGCGCATTCTCAATTTATTATTATTGTTATTAATGTACGCAATAAATTCTTTAAACGCGTATAAAAGGAAAACGGATGATTTAATTAGATTATACCAACATCGGCAACATTATCTATCCATCCAATTCCTGACAACGAAGCGCAAAGTCTCGAGACGTTCATGCCTGTAAATAAAGCGTGTGCGTGCGACTCTAATTTAATCACATTAAAAGTCTTTAAGTTCCCGAGTCGAATTACTTGGGTGACGCTTATACTAATGAGGTTAGAGCACTTAATTTTTCGATAAATATACCGGGCTTTCATTAATTCCCGAACCCCACGTGACTAAATTTAAAATTGCCGCGTAAATTATTGTATTTGTACGTTGGAGGCTTTGAAAAAAGTAACCAAACGTTACTAAAGTCAAATTTGACATAAACGTTTATGCGCGGTGCATCGTTAAACCAACCTTTGAGATCTTACAAGATTCGCCCGGAATTTTCAGGTAAGCAAAAATTGTTTAATTATTCTGAAACATTGAGTTTTATTTCTATTTATTTTGCAGAGTCAATTTGCTAGGATAAGCAAATACTGCGAAAATTAATAAAAATTAGTTACATTTTTGAAGATGAGCCTATTTTCTAATCATTTTAAATATAATATTTTCAGTCGTCATAAAAATACGCCGGCGAATAAATATTTTTAAATCTAGGGAATTTTTGTGTGAGCCATACCACCTTGTACATTTGGTTGCCTATTATTTTTGGTCACGTGGGGTTCGGGAATTAATGAAAGCCCGATATATACAGAGAGTTTTATGTAACACCGAACATGTTCATCCAATACAATTTGACACCTTTATTTTTTTAAGTTATGTGTAAATTGGGTTGCCTATACGACCATTAAAAATTGTAGCCAATCAATCACAATAAATGCCTCAACTTGTACACACAAGAAGTTTTTTCTGTCAAGTATACATGTGACAATTACACCGTATATGTCGTAAATCTTTAGAGACTCGTTGTTAAAAAAATCAATTTTAAACTTGAAATGAGCGTGTTCCACTCCCAGACTAAGCATGAAGTAAAATTTCGAGTTTAGAAAAGCCTGAAAATTTGGTTTGGTCGCGTAGCGCGAAGCGCGGAGCGGCCAAACCAAATTTTCAGGCTTTTCTAAACTCGAAATTTTACTTCATGCGCCACCGGTACAAAACACTGACATATTATGCAGTTTAAAACGCACCGATAAACTTTATATTGCATCAGTGTTTAGTACCGGTGGCGCATGAAGTAAAATTTCGAGTTTAGAAAAGCCTGAAAATTTGGTTTGGCCGCTCCGCGCTTCGCGCTACGCGACCAAACCAAATTTTCAGGCTTTTCTAAACTCGAAATTTTACTTCATGCTTAGCCTGGGAATGGAAAACACTCGATTAAAGCTTCAAATTAAATTCCTTTAATAAACCTAGCGTCGGCAAATGTTCAACGTATGCTTCTGTATACTTAAAAGACAAATTCTCGTTATGAAAATGTTCGGTGTTACATAAAACTCTCTGTATAATTTTTTCTGGGGCTTTCTGGGCGAAAGCTCTAGAAAAAATTAGAAGAGGGCCTTCTTTATGAATCCGTAACGAGTTATGCGCGGCTGGTAAACATTTCAATTTGTTTTAAATTACGCTCGTTGTCTCAACACTGTGTTTTTTATTTTGAAAAAGGAAAATACGGCTGAAGTAGCAGGAAGCCTTTGTGGAATGTAAACATTTAATTATGCATATTATTAACACGGTACTAAGAAATTCTTATAGTGCAAGAAATACTGTCATGTTAAAACTAATAAGCATAAGCGTAGCTAAGGTTTTCACTAGAAATAAAAAATATTCAATTGATGTTAATAACGTTAAAAATACTTTCGTAAATTTGACCAATTGTTTGAATTGTCGTTAATAATGATGATTTTCATTTTTCATCAATTTACGAGCCAGAAATTTCCGCACAAAAACGATTGCGAAATTTGTTCAAAACTAACTTAATTGTATTAGTTTAGCCGGTTTTAGTTAATTATGCATATTATTAACACTGTACTTAGAAATTCTTATAGTGCAAGAAATATTGTCATGCTAAAACTAATAAGCATAAGCGTAGCTAGGGTTTTCACTAGAAATAAAAAACATTCAATTGATGTTAATAACGTTAAAAATACATTCGGAAATTTGACCAATTGTTTAAATTGTCGTTAATACTGATAATTTTCATTTTTCATCAATTTACGAGCCAGAAATTTCCGCATTAACACAAAAACGATTGCGAAATTTGTTCAAAACTGACTTAATTGTATTAGTTTAGCCGGTTATAGTTATTTATGCATATTATTAACACTGTACTAAGAAATTCTTATAGTGCAAGAAATAATGTCATGCTAACACTAATAAGCATAAGCGTAGCTAGGGTTTTCACTAGAAATAAATAAACATTCTATTGATGTTAATAACGGTAAAAATACATTCGGAAATTTGACCAATTGTTTAAATTGTCGTTAATACTGATGATTTTCATTTTTCATCAATTTACGAGCCAGAAATTTCCGCACAAAAACGATTGCGAAATTTGTTCAAAACTAACTTAATTGTATTAGTTTAGCCGGTTTTAGTTAATTATGCATATTATTAACACTGTACTTAGAAATTCTTATAGTGCAAGAAATATTGTCATGCTAAAACTAATAAGCATAAGCGTAGCTAGGGTTTTCACTAGAAATAAAAAACATTCAATTGATGTTAATAACGTTAAAAATACATTCGGTAATTTGACCAATTGTTTAAATTTTCGTAATTAATGATAATGTTCATTTTTCATCAATTTACGAGCCAGAAATTTCCGCATTATCACAAAAACGATTGCGAAATTTGTTCAAAACTGACTTAATTGTATTAGTTTAGCCGGTTTTAGTTAATTATGCATATTACTGTACTAAAAAATTCTTATAGTGCAAGAAATATTGTCATGCTAAAACCAATTAGCATAAGCGTAGCCAGGGTTTTCACTAGAAATACAAAATATTCAATTGATGTTACTAACGTTAAAAATACATTCGTTAATTTGACCAATTGTTTAAATTGTCGTTAATACTGATGAATTTCATTTTTCATTAATTTACGAGCCAGAAATTTCCGCACAAAAACGATTGCAAAATTTGTTCAAAACTGACTTAATTGTATTAGTTTAGCCGGTTTTATTTAATTTTGTTATTTTAACTATCAAAAACACATGTTTGCCTAAAGTTATTATTGTGATGGATTATTATTATTTACACTAATTCGGTGTTTAATACGCCTGGCGCATAAAGTAAACATATCGAGTTTAGACAAGCCTGCAAATTCGTATCATAGACGTGCAGAAAATGAAAATTATCAAGTTTTGTTTTTTTAATTTACAAAATAATTGCCTTTAAATTATAAGTTATTTTTTGGAAGGGAAGGGGGTTGGCTTTTGCCTGGCTTTAGTATCTTGACTATTAGCCAACATCAATCTATATTTTTGTATTTATATTTATTTTAACTTATTCCAAGTTATATGCACATATCTATTTGGACGTCACAACACATTCACACAACACCCAGGGTCACGACGAGATATTATTTTTAAATAACATCTCCCCATGCACAGGAATCGAACCCGGTCTGTGGCTCGCCGAGCGATATACCGTCCGGCAACGTTAACGCTCGGCCACCACCTGCCCAAAAATTATAAGTCGATTAGTTATTTTAATTATTTTTTTTTTAAATGGTGACCTGGCGGATTATTGTGATTTTTTACTTATCCTTAAATTTTAACAGTTTTGAACGGAAACCGTTTCCAGTTACGATAAGTTCATTTCAGTGTGCATTTAAGATAAACAGAGAATGTGACGGTGATACAAATTTTATCATTTATGTACATAATGGTCATCAACAATGCATTGCTTAATACGAACTCGCATTTTGCTGACGTTTATTAATCAAGCTAACTTTGAATTGAACGGAAGTGAACGACATTCAGATATATTTTAATTACTGTTTACATATTCCAAAACAAAGGAGAAAAAGCTAATTAATTCTTTGTGATTTCTTTAAATCTGGTTTTACTTTTAAAATACTTCGGTACGTATAATTAATTATTTTACTCATAGAGATAAAATTAAAGTGGTGTATTTACTATTAGTTTATACAAGTTGAAGTATTACTATTTTACCCCATATTAACCCATTAAGCGCCATTGGTGCATTCACGCAACATTATCAATTTTTTGTTATTTAAATTACTAAATAAGTTTATTTAATATTATTTGTGTAAAGAAAAATTTAATTATTTCGTTATTTAAATATTTTGATTAAAAAAAAATCAGTGCATTTCTAACTTCACAATAATTCAGTGTTTTATACGCGTGGCGCATGAAGTAAAATTTCGAGTTTAGAAAAGCCCCGTGAAAATTTGTCTCGGGTCGCTGCGCGACCCTCGACAAATTTTCTACGCGGGGCTTTTCTAAACTCGAAATTTTACTTCATGCTTAGTCTGGGAGTGGAAACACTCGTTCTAAACTTTATATTGCACGTTTTTATATAAAATAGACGAATGCCTGAAAATGTACAACGTATACATTATGTATATTTAAAAGAAAAAAAATCACAGAATGTCATACAAGAAGTCATTCATAGAAATCTTAAAAACTAAGTGCAGAATTTTACCTAAAATCAATTTTTTGAGGTAATTTATAATTACTCGGCCGTTAATGGGTTAACACGTCATTTTGCATTACTTCGTTAGTAATATAAGATTAATATTAACCTATTGGGCACCATTGCTGCAATAATTTTGTGCTTTAAACACATTCTTATTGGAGTTACGTGAAGTGTTAGTTATAGATATGTAAGTAGTAGTTAAATTCCTTTATCCTAACTATTTTATGTTAATCCTAGATGTACAGGGTGGTTTTTTTTCCTTGATATTATATAAGCTAAACAGTAAGAGGTACAAAAAAACCAAGATATATGTCCCATTCTCTTTTTTAGTGATTAGTTCAATAGCGCAATCAGATCTACGCTAACTAGATTGGTTTAGAAGATACAGGGTGATTCTCAAAATCTGCCCGTTTTAATTATCTTTAATGACTCGGTTATTTACAGAGATAACAAATAATTTTAAATACAACAATTTTATGACTTTTTACGTAAAATCCAGTAGTGTATTTAAAAAAAAATTAGGGGGTTTAATTTTTGAGATATTATCAAAACGAGCATTTTTTAAATGGGACACCCTGTATCTAAGTATCTAAAAAAATGCATTTTTTCTTGTGATTGCAACAATATGCACTCGGGTGTTCCTCAGGGATCCATCTTAGGACCAGTTTTATTTTGTGTCTATACTTCCTCTCTACCGTCAGTATTAAACCATTGCTCCGTAAATGTATACGCTGATGACACACAACTATCATACGCATTCAATATTAATGATATATCCACCGCTAACCTCAACATTAACTCTGACATCAGTAAGCTAGTCGATACATCGCACAGTCATTCATTTATAATAAATCCATCTAAATCATCAGCTATGCTTTTCGGTCCAAAAATATTAATTCAAATAGCAAAATCAAAATTAAAAATCAAAATAGGTAATGCAATACTCCCTTTTGTTGACTCTGTACGAAACCTAGGTCTAGTAATTGATGATAAGCTACGGTTCAAATTACACATCAATAAATGCATATCTCGTGCATATATTAATTTAAAAATGATTTACTCTAACCGTAATGTGTTGACCCTAAAAACTAAGCGACTGCTATGCGACACTTTGGTACTTAGCCACTTCAACTTTGCGGATGCCGTATACAATGCCTGCCTAGACTCTGTAACAACGAAACGCATACAAAAGGTCCAAAATGCCTGTATTAGACTTATTTTCGGCATACGCAAATTTGACCACATCTCAGGTAAACTTGAAGAGCTGAACTGGCTAGATATGGCGGAGCGCAGATTGTTACATTGCTGTGTGATGTATAAGAAAATTATTGAGACCCGCACACCCCCCTACCTCTACAACAAGATTGTTTATCGGTCTGATGTCCACAATATCAATTTGAGGTTTAGAGGAACCATCTCACCTCCTAAATTCAAAACCACCTTTTTTAAGAGATGTTTTAAATACAATATCTACAACATTTTAAATAAAATTCCCTCTAACCTCAAACAACTGTCACCCTTTACTTTTAAAGAAGCCATGTCCCGACAAATTAGATGTAAAATTCTAGGTATCTGATTTGATTGGAGTTTTTTTTGTTTATTTTCTCAGTTAATTAAAGTTGTATCTTTTGTTTGTTCATTTAATTTTTAAGACTTATTATTATAATTATGTACTCCTCTATGGATTATCTTTCTTACCGAAGCAGGTTAAGTGGAAGAGCAACTAAAGTCACACAGACTGGTTGAACTTCGCCTGCACTACTGTATGTTATTCTCTTTTGTAATATTCCTGAATTTTTGAATAAAGACAATTTATTATTATTATTAGTATTATGTAACACATAGTATTTTGTTTCGTCCTAAATAGCTATAATACCAGAAAACAAAAAAAAAATATTTTTTAGATGGCCATGAATTAAATGATTATTTTTTTATTTTATAATAGGTATATTGAAAACCCAGTTAACAAGGATATTAAAACATTGATAAACTAAAACAACAACGACTATAAAAAACAAACAAAATGTATGATAACAACTCAACAATTATCTCATACGTATATAACAATTAGCATAGGTAACCTGCTGAAAGTGTCTTCCATTCTGCTCGATTTTTAGACTCGACTTGTAACTGAAGAAGTGACGGTATAGATGTGAATATTTTTCTGTATTGTAAATCCAACTTCTTAATTTTTCAAATGATTTATACTCACTTAAATTGTGATATAATCTTTGAAATAATTGCTTTTCTGGCTGTCGTCGTTCCAGATAACGCTCAAAATGTAGGTCTTAAGCTTCGTTTTTATTTTTATTACTCTTAATATAGCACTCAAACATGTTTAATTTTTTATAGTTTTAAAGCATATTCATTTTAGACTATTTTTGTAGAGAAATATATTCGAAAATATTTTGTCAACAACGCAATATTATAACAAATACGTAATTGTTATTGAATTTTATTACATGTAAACAAATGAAAACAAACGCTGTAAGAAATCAATTCATAGCCATCTTGAAAATCTTTTTTTTTTGTTTTTTGGTATTTTAGCTATTGAGGACAAAGCAAAATATTAAGTGTTACATATTGTTGCAATCACAAGAAAAAATGAATTTTTTTGAGATATTTAGATATAGGGTGTATCATTTAAAAAAATGTTAGTTTTGATAATATCTCAAAAATTACACCCTCTACATTTTTTTAAACACTCTACTGAATTCTAACTGAAATGTCATAAAACTTTCATGTTTAAAATTATTTTTTTCTCCATAAATAACCGAGTCATAAGAGATAATAAAAATCGGTAGATTTTGAGAATCACCCTGTATCTTCTAAACCAATCAAGTTTGCGTAGATCTGATTGCGCCATTACACTAAACAATAAAAAAGAGAACGGGACACATATCTTAGTTTTTTTGTATCTCTTACCGTTTAGCCTGTACCCTTTAATATCAACGAAAAAAAAAAAAAAACACTCTGTACATTTCAGGCACGATGTGTGTGAAAAAGAAAGGGGCACATCTTGCCTGAAATGTACATCTAGTATTAAAATAAAACAGTGAAGATAAAGGAATTTAATTACTACTTATATATTTATAACTTTGTGCTTATTATTAAATTACTAAATAAGTTAATTTGATACATTGTTTTATTTGACCTGACTTGAGAATGTGTGATGAAAAATGTTATTTAAATATATTTGTTTTTATAAGTTTATTTGTAAATGACATGGGTTTCACATGTATTATAATTGTCAAAGGAGAAAAGACACATATATGAAATGACTTAATGTTAACATAAAATACAATAAATTAATATAACAATTAAAATTATTCATTGAATAATAATATTGACCCGCCTATGGTATATCATTAAACGTGTCATGCAGAAAATCCCTTGCTGAGTAATATGCCTGTTTTTATAAATAGTCTTTATAACGCATTTTTTAAATTATTCTGTTGCTTAATTTTTTTTAGGGAATCTGGTAGTTTATTATACAACGTGAGACATCGATAATATGGTCCCAGTTTATAAAGAGATGTATAGTGGAGTGAAATACATATGCTATCTAAATTTTGGGTATTAGAGCTTGTATTATATGCTCGATTTGTTATAAACTTACTTTCATGTTAATGGACATAGACTCAACAACTGTATATACAGGGTGGTTGTTTTTCGATGATGTTATAGGGTATATGCTAAACGGTACGAGATACAAAAAAACTAAGATATGTGTCTCGTTTTCTTTTTTAGTGTTTAGTTTAATAGCGCAATCAGATCTACACTAACTAGATTGGTTTAGAAGATACAGGGTGATTCTCAAAATCTGCCGATTTTTACTTTCCCCCGTATGTAATACAAAGGGAAAGTATTGTTTTCGTGAAAATTTTCGAATCAAAAATTTTAGCAGAAATATCCGTTTTAAGGTCCCCTGAGTCGAATAAGACCATTTTTGAAAAATGTCTGTCTGTGTGTCTGTGTGTGTGTCTGTGTGCGCTGTACCGCAAAAACCGCTAAAGATATCGAGATAAAACTTGAAACTTAAGCTTTTTGTTACAATTGGAAGAACTGAAAAGCTTTTGGTGAAAATCGGAAAACCGTAAGTGGTACTTTACTCTTAGCGTTTATTAGTTTTTTCAGATTTTTTCAATAAATGCTCATCAACCAAAAAATTCTTTTAAATAAAAGTTGTTGATAATAACAAAATAAAGATGTATTGTTTACTTACTTTTTGTCATAGCACTCTTAGTTTTTGAGATATTTAATAAATAGTGTTTTTTATCTAGTCATTGATTTGTGTCAGTGTGTGTGTTGTTACAATTGGAAAATGTTTCAAATAAAAGTTATAGGTAATATAATATTAAAGATTTTTTATATCTTCACTTTTTGTCATAGCACTCTTAGTTTTTTAGATATTCAATAAATAGTGTTTTTTAGCTAGTCATTGGTTTGTGTCAGTATGTGTTGATCCAATTGAAAAATGTTTCAAATAAAAGGTGTAGTTATCAAAAATTTGAAGACATTTTGAAAATAATAATGCTACAAATATTTTAAAAGTGATTTAATACGCAATTTACGGGGGACACATCACCATTTTTATTATCTCTTATGACTCGGTTATTTATGGAGATGCAAACAAAATTTAAATCCAAAAGTTTTATGACTTTTTACGTAGAAAAATATAGATGTTTTAATTTTTGAGATATTATCAAAACTAGTATTTTCTTAAATGGGACACCTTGTATCTGAGTACCTTAAAAACTTGCATTTTTTCTTGTGACTGCAACAACATACAACACTCAATATTTCGTTTGTCCTAAATAGCTAAAATACCAAAACACAAAAATAAATATTTTCTAGATGGCCATGCATTGAATTCTTTAAGCGTTTGTTTTTGTTTGCTTACATGTCATAAAATTCAAGATTAATTACGTATTGGTTTTGATATTTTCGATTATACTTCTTCAAAAAAGGAGTCTAAAATGAATATTTTTCAAAACTATGTAAAATTAAACATTTTAGGTGTTTATTTTGAATACCCTCAATATAGCCGTTATAAAAATAAAGCCACAGCTTTTGACCTATATTTTGAGCGTTATCCGGACCGATGACAGCCAGAAAAACAAATATTTCAAAGATTATATCACAATTTAAGTGAGTGTGGATCATTTGGAAAACCAAGAGGTAAGATTTACAAAAAGGAAAATAATGATCCGACGGTATCTAGCCGTAATATTGAGAAATATATTGGCACAAGTTAATTAAAAGTTTTCGCCAAAATTGGCAGTTAGTAAGTGCCATTGTGTGCTGGAACACCGTCTTGTTGTAAATAAATATTATTTCTTATAGCCAATGGCATGTTATCCAACTCGATTTTAACACATTCTTCCAAAATTTGGATTTATCCTTCAGCATTCAAATTTTCGTTGAAAATCCTGTAGTTAAGGACTCTGTTTTGATAAAGTCACCCATACATGGAACCCAAACCGTCCTTGTTGCACCCTGGCGACCGTCTGATGAGGATTTATGTTTGACTAATATCGATTGTTCTGTCGATTAAAATTCTAAACGCCGCTCTTTATCTTCAGGATGCAAGTTACGAACCTTTATTATTTTATACGGTTTATACGTAAAACATTAAATTGACTTGAACTTAAATACTTAAATATATTTGAAATATTTCTTTCTCCGGATAACGCTCAAAATATAGGTCTAAAGCTGCGTCTTTATTTTCATTATTCTCAATATAGCACCCAAAATGATTAATTTTTGATAGTTTATAAAAATACTCATTTTAGACTGCTTTTTAAAAGAAATATAATCGAAAATATTTCGTTAACAACGGAATATCAAAACCAATACGTAATTTATATTGACATGTAAACAAATAAAAACAAAAACTTACAGAATTAAATTCATGGCCATCTAGAAAATATTTTTTTTTGTTTTTGGTATTTCAGCTATTTAGGACAAAACAAAATTTCAAGTGTTACACATTGTTGTAATCCCATTAGAGAAAATACTAGTTTTGATAATATCTCAAAAATTAAAACATCTATATTTTTTTAAGTACACCACTGGATTCTACGTAATAAGTCATAAAACTTTTGTATTTAAATTTTGTTTGTATCTCCATATATAACCGAGTCATAAGAGATAATAAAAACCGGCAGAATTTGAGAATCACGCTGTATCTTCTAAACCAATCGAGTTAGCGTAGATCTGATTGCACCATTAAACTAATCACTAAATATAATATCAAAGAAAAAAACCACCCTGTACAGTGTCCGTATTTCGACAGAATGTATGGGGATCTCAGTTATTTGAAGAGATAGAGAGTCGGTTAAATTGGGGTAAAGTTGCGTATTTTATGGCCTAACAATCATCTGAAAACAATTTTAAAATATCTTTTATTGTTTTCGAGATATCAACAAAAAAAACTTATTTTTTGAACAATCGTTTATATTTCTTTATTCAAAAACTACTGAATCTGGACATTTAGAGCTTTGACAATATACAGGCACCTTTCAATGTGGAATCTAGTGGCATATTTCTTTTTTTGGATAATTATAAAAGTGCTATGATTTGTAAATGTACATATATGATTAATATATTTCGAGCTTTGGAATAAATCAGTGTTTTGTGCGTTTGGCGCATGAAGTAATATTTCGAGTTTAGAAAAGCTTGAAACAAGTGTTTTCCACTCCCAGACTAAGCATGAAGTAAAATTTCGAGTTTAGAAAAGCCCCGTGAAAATTTGTCGAGGGTCGCGCAGCGACCCGAGACAAATTTTCTGGGCTTTTCTAAACTCGAAATTTTACTTCATGCGCCACGCGTATAAAACACTATAATATTGTCAAATGTATGTATATTCGAACTTTACCTTAAATCTGTGTTTTATACGCGTGGCGCATGAAGTAAAATTTCGAGTTTAGAAAAGCTTGAAACAAGTGTTTTCCACTCCCAGACTAAGCATGAAGTAAAATTTCGAGTTTAGAAAAGCCCCGTGAAAATTTGTCGAGGGTCGCGCAGCGACCCGAGACAAATTTTCTGGGCTTTTCTAAACTCGAAATTTTACTTCATGCGCCACGCGTATAAAACACTATAATATTGTCAAAGGTATGTATATTCGAACTTTACCTTAAATCTGTGTTTTATACGCGTGGCGCATGAAGTAAAATTTCGAGTTTAGAAAAGCCCAGAAAATTTGCCTCGGGTCGCTGCGCAACCCTCGACAAATATTCACGGGGCTTTTCTAAACTTGTAATTTTACTTCATGCTTAGTCTGGGAGTGGAAACACTTGTTTTAAGCTTTAAATTGAATTTAAAAAAACAGGGAATATCCCCAATTATTGTAACAATTCCATGGTATGTCATTATTTTTATAAAATCAGCGACCCGAGACAAATTTTCTGGGCTTTTCTAAACTCGAAATTTTACTTCATGCGCCACGCGTGTAAAACACTGATTTAATATAAAGTTTAAAAACATACTTAATTATTCCTAAATTATCACACGAGTAATATAAAATAAGAATACATGTTTTAATTAAAGCTACGAATTTTTGAAATTGATTTTTAAACCGTGTAAACCAGACTTATAGTTACATTTTTTTAAAAACAAATAGAGTATAGTTATCTTTTACCTTTTTTTTAATGGGTTAAATACATCTTAGTAAAAGTAGTAAAACAAACGAAGTGTTTTAATTAAATATCCAGAATTAGATTCAAACATGTTTCACCACGGGTTAAGTGAGAAATTATTTCAACATATCTTAATAAAATGTTACAATAAACAAAAGTCATTATTGAAACATGTAAAATTTAATGCTATAAAATGTTTTCCGATATTAAAAAATATTAAAAAGTCTGAAACACCTCAAATATCTTGCAAAAATACTGTTTAGTGTGCGAAAACGCTTTAAGGGGTCATAAAGTATTGTACACTTTTTATTTTTTTTTAATACTTTAGAACTTTAGTACACTAGTGTACGCCCACAGGAGCAAGAATAATTCCCTGTATTTATATTTTTTATTTCAGCGATGGGAAAATGTTTTCTGCTTATGCTCATTATACAAATCATCACATCTAATGGATTTCCTGAGGATTGTCATTACTTCAATGGACTTCATATTTCTCAAAACCAACAGTTTCCTCTTCCTCAAACGAGTTGTGTAGTCTTCTCTTCATGTTTTATACCAAATATTACAGATGACACATTTAATAATAAGTATTATTCAGGAGAAATTGTAATAAATAATAGCCATGTTGAATCATTAGTCATTGATTTCGGAAAAGGGACATTTAAGAAGGTATATCGTTTATCTTTAACGCACAATACAATTAAAGTTCTGAATTGTTACTTCGGTTATAGTAGAATTTATGAATTGAATTTAGCATACAATCAAATTGCTCAAATAAACTTAGAGCAACTTGATTTGCCGAATAATATTAAGATTTTAAATGTATCTTATAATAAATTATCTACTTTCAACACTAGAACATTTCGATCATTAAGCGATTTGTCAATTGATTTATCACATAACATTATAAATGAACCAGGTTTATATTTTACAAATGGACATTCTGTAAAATCACTTGACCTCTCACACAATAATATAACTAAATTAATTTATAATAAATTTCTTGATCTAACACGAATACAGTTTTTAAATCTAATGCATAACAACATAAAAATAATTGAATCAGAAGCTTTTAATGGCCTTAAGACTTTATCACAATTGGATTTATCATACAATGGATTGAACAATATTCAAAATAAAATGTTTAAACATTTAGATCAATTAAAAACATTAAATCTTAGTCATAATCCTGTTAATTCGATTGAACCAAATTCATTTCAGTATTTGCACGAATTGACTGCGTTAGACTTATCACATCAAAATCTCAGTGCTATTCAAAGGAACATATTTGTAGGACTTACAGTGTTGAACTATTTAAATGTTAGTTTTAACAACATTGCCTCTATAGAACATGAATGCTTTAAGAATATGGAGATGTTAAACAATGTCGATTTATCGCATAATAAAATAATTAGTTTAGAATCGCAACAATTTGGAATTGCAAATATTTACGTAATAAATTTATCGAACAACTTATTTAGTACAGTCCAATTAGAAACGTTTGATGATTTAAGAAATCTTGCAGTGTTAGATATGTCGAGTCAAAATCTGAAAGCAATAAAAGAAGACGCGTTTATGAACATGCGATATTTAAGTAAACTCGAATTACAAGCAAATAAAATTGATTCAATTGGAGCTAACTTTATCCATCACATGCATTCATTGAAATTTGCAAATTTTTCAAATCACCTCCTCACAGTTTTAAAAAACGAGACTTTTCGAGTCGCGCAAAATTTCAAAACGCTGGACCTCTCACGGGGTAAACTCGCCCAGATCGAATACAACGCGATCAACTCGACAAGCGAAATTGAAACTCTGGATTTATCTCGCAACCATCTAAAACTATTTGACTATCGTTATCTTGCCAACATTGAAGGTGTTCAGAATTTATACCTAAACAACAATAACATTTCCCGACTATTACAAGATAATTCAAGCAAGAGTTTTAAGTTTGTAAAATTAGATTTGAGTTATAATCAAATCGAAGACATCCCTCAAGCTTTCTTTGCTAATCAACACACTCTGGAATTTTTAAATCTCGATTTCAATAAACTTAAAACAATCGAAGTCAAATCTTTCATTGGATTATCATCACTAAAACAGTTGATTTTATCAAATAATGATATTTACGAGATTTCTCCAGCTCTTTTTCATAACACACCTTCACTAGAAATATTACACGTCAATAATAATCATCTAGCTAGTTTAAACATTAATGAAATTGTTGAGGTTACGAAGATGCAATCAATTAATTTACGTTACAATAATTTCAAATGCTCAATTGTATCTGATATACTAAAAACTGCAATTAAATCCAAGCTTACTTTATTGGATAGGAATGAGAGAAAATCGCATAGTATTAAAGGTATTGATTGCGAACCTAAAGAAAACAATAATACTAAAATAGAAGTAGAAATTGTTAATAAATCCAATGATAATTTTGTAAATAATAATGGAAACATAGGAAAAGCGAATAATAATGAAATTAACAATGCAAATTCTTTAAACAATAATATAATATTAACATATATCAATAGTATTGCTAGTGTGCAAAATGACTTAAAGATTCTCATGATATTAATTTTGTTATGTTTAATGATATTAACGTTATTATATGTGTTTAATAATAATATTAGCAAAAGGTTTCGGTTTAAACAATCACCATTAAATTCTATGGAAGTTGAAAGTATTTTATAAAGTTTACTATAAATTCAAGCATAAAATGTTACCCTTTTCTTATTGGGTTTTAATCAAATTTGAATTTAGATTTGTTGAGTTTTCAACATGAAATATGTTACCTAATTTAATATTTTTGTATGCATTTAATCGTAATTAATAAATCTATTCATTCTAATAAATTTCTCATGCGGAATTAATATTATTTATTTATTTTGTTACTTGTTACTCTAGATTTTATATTTATCATTATATAAAGTAATATAGAGCGTTTTCATAATTATTTATCTTATTTATGAGCTCAAAGAGATGATGTAAAAGCTAATAATAATAATAATAATTTATTATTCAACAGAGTTAATTATAATTACATGGAAATATACAGGTTATCCCATTTTAAAGTACCACCTGGAATATCTTCGAAACCATGTAGCAAATAAAAAAAAATTCAAATAAAAATGTATTAATTTGGAGGAGGACATCCAATTCTCTTATAAAACTCAACCCCCCGCCCCCAGGAAAGGATGGAGAGAGGGTAGCTTTGAAATCTTAAATACGAACTCCTATTTTTATTAGAGCGTGGGGGGTGAATTTTATTACAAAATTGGATATTGCCCTCCAAATCATTGAACATTTATTTGAAACATTTTTTCATTCGGTGTATGGTTCTGAAGATATTCCAGGTAGTACTTTGAAATGGGACACCCTGTATATTTCTCTGTAATTAGAATTAATTCTGTTAAGAAATAAAGTATTTTATTATTAGCTTTTACATCATCTGTTTGTATTCGATACTTGTTCTGCTTGCTACTGTCTTGATGGAACCAAATTTTCAAATTGGATAAACGCTTGTGTTAGCCCATGTTTTTATTTTCAGTTCCAACTGAAAATAAAAACATAAAACAATACAATTGTTCACCTTTACTCATCTGATTGAGTCAACTTAAATAGCTCAAAAAGATAAATAATTATGAATAATTAGTGTACATTGAATTAGCAATTCGAATTGTATTAACTTTAGTCAATTTCTTTTGTAAATCATTCTAATATATAATACAAGTTTTGTAATTGAATTTTAGATTCCGTAATGAATAAATAAATTATTAAACGACTATTACTTTTTCTATACATTTTCATGTATTTGTTGTCTTTATAAATCTCAATTTGAAGCTTAAAACGAGTGTTTCCACTTCCAGACTAAGCATGAAGAAAAATTTTGAGTTTAGAAAAGCCTGAAAATTTGGTTTGGTCGCGTAGCGCTACGCGATCAAACCAAATTTTCAGACTTTTCTAAATTTGAAATTTTACTTCATGCGCCACACGTATAAAACACTGTTTTTTTAAGTGACGTTCAAAATACACTGCTAAATCAGTATTATAAATATACTACTAAAGTAGGATTACAAATATACTGCTAAATAAGAATATTTTTAGATTAAATTTTCTTCTAAAATACAATCTATATTTTATTATTTAATTGTACATATACCGGTACAAAATTAAACAATAAAATTTTTTTTTTACTATTTATTATTATATTGCTCTATCTTTAAGGACATTGACAATAAGTGATGTGAATAATTGATATGTTACGGTAAAAGTGTACATTTTCCGATATATATATATATATATATATATATATATATATATACATATATACCGGGTGTGGCACTTAAGACGCCTCGGACCATAGCTCCTCTACGATAAAAGCTATCGAAAAAAATCTAAGAGCAAAGTGGTGCATAACCGTCGCTATGTTTCAAAAATATTTCTAATCATCAGTGGCGTGCCGTACTCCAGTGGCGTACCAAACTTATGTTTTTTTAAATAGAATGCCCTATTTTTTATTGCAGATTTGGAAAGTGCTCGAAGAGTACTTATTTTTTTATCTAACATGTTATACCCTTCACTTTAGCGGTTTCGCTGTTATAACCCCTTCTTTCAAAATTGCGCCCCATTTTTGAGATTGTTCTGTAGAGAATCTAATTGACGTCGGCGCCTAAATTTTCAATTGAGGTACAGGTTAAGACCTCGTATACCTTCACATAATTTTTTGTCGGGTAATTTATGGAAAAAAAAATAATTTTGATTGAACTTCGCATGTTGTCATTTTTTTCGAAAATTTCAAATCGCACCCCCCTAAAAAAATTACGGCGTTCTACAGCCAAAACTCTAAATTTTTCATTGGTACAAAAAAATTACACATTGCATAACAAAATTTCGGAGAAAAAAGGAATTTCATCGCAAATGTCGGGAAACGTTTTCCGTTCCCAAGAGTGCCATGAGAAAACAAAAGATTGGTAATTGTCAAAGTTAATTATTAGACGCCAATAGCAGCGATAAGTCATTTTTGATAAACGTTCTAAAAATGTTCCGAACTCAAGAGGAAATGGTTGACATGATATTTATTCTTGGAGAATGTAACAAGAATTGTTTCTTGGCGTCACGAGTGTACGCTGCGAGATATCCGCACAGGGCATATCCAAATGAACGTGCGTTTCAAAAAGTGTTGGAGAGATTTACTACTACGGGAAGTGTGAAACGGCCAAGGAGAGTTAGAAAGAAGACAGTTTTTACCGAAAATAATGAACTGCAGGTTCTGGAGGCATAACATGTATCACTGTTTCTTCGGGTTTGGTCCCGCGTATTTTCTTGGTTCTGGTCCATTTTATTTTTAATTCGACGTTTCGATGACGTCGCAGTCATCATCGTCAGGAATAACTAAATTCAAAATCCAACCCCTTCCGAAAATAATATTGAAATTGTCACTACTACATCATTAGAAGAACAAAACAGAAGAGTAACACGAAGCCAAACAAGAAATGCACGCATCAAGTAGTACGTAAAAGTCAAACAAGTGGTTGCTAGAGCAATGGAATTTTGATAGTTATTCCTGACGATGATGACTGCGACGTCATCGAAACGTCGAATTAAAAATAAAATGGACCAGAGCCAAGAAAATACGCGGGACCAAACCCGAAGAAACAGTGATACATATATATATATATATATATATATATATATATATATATATATATATATATATATATATATATATATATATATATATACATGTACCTCCATATTTAATAAATGTTAAATCAGATGATGGATGTCGGATTTCTTGACTAATTCATTGCAATCTTCAGTCTCTCGCAAACAACATTAGTTTCGAGGGGGGGGCATCTACAGAATTTAATTTATTCTTATATGACTTACATTTTCGACGCCTTGAAACGCGGTTTTCAAGTTGATTCCATCTATACTAACTTCTCTAAGGTGTGTGACTCTGTTGATCATACGCTATTACTCAACAAGCTTCATTATGTTGGCATTACTGATAACTAAGGAATCTGCTTCTGCGCCTGTGAGCCAATGTTTACATAAACAAATAATTGAGCATTTTTCATCGTTGTCATTAGTTATTGTTTTGAGTTCATTAATTTGATCTTATCGACTGCACGTGAATGAAAGTACTATGGCACTTAAGACATTTTGATAATTGAGTCCCTATTTCTACCACTTATAGTGGCACTATCGCCCCAGCATTTATTGTAGTAAAGCATGACATTTAGAACATATTTCGTATAAAAACCGCATTACTTAAAAATTGACACCTACGACTTTTTGCATATGGCACGACTCAATTGTTGGACATCCAATGTTATAAAACTCAAAAATTCGCTCATTTGGGTAAATTCTAATACTCCCAATAAAAAAGTTAAAAGTTTAAGCCTTTTACTGAACGGAAGAAATTACAGACGTTTGTTTCACTTTAGGGATGATGGAAGAAATCCTTGTATGGTCTATGTGAGTATTAGCACAGTTCGTGTGCAGGGAGTTTTTTTAAAGTATACATATCCTAATTATATGCTGTAAATCCTCAGATAGATGTTCGTTGTTTTTTAAGAGTTCAATACTAAGCTTTAAACGAGTGTTTTCCACTGCCAGACTAAGCATGAAGTAAAATTTCGAGTTTAGAAAAGCCCCGCGTAGAAAATTTGTCGAGGGTCGCGCAGCGACCCGAGACAAATTTTCACGGGGCTTTTCTAAACTCGAAATTTTACTTCATGCGCCACGCGTACATAAACTGAAATAGTGTGAAGTTCACAATATGCTAGTAAACTTCAATTAAAACCAACCATTTCAACCTTTAAGGATAATAGAAGAAATCCTTTGGTCAAAGTTTGAGCTTTCTTACTAAATTTCTTTCACTTGAATCTATAGTGATGATGGAAGAAATCCTTGTATGGTCTATGTTAGTATTAGGTTTCTGCCTAAATGGAAGAAATACGAGATGCGTTTTCCAATTAAACCTTTGGGAATAATGAAAGAAAGTCTTGAACGGTCAAAGTTTTAGCATTCTTACTAAATGAAAGAAATTATGGAAGTTTCTTTCATTTAATCTACAGGTATGATGGAAAAAATCCTTGTATAGTCTATATGAGTATTAGGTTTCTGTCTAAATAGAAGAAATACGAGATGCGTTTTCCAAATCAACCTTTGGGGATAATGGAAGAAATCCTTGAATAGTCAAAGTTTGAGCGTTTTTACTAACTACAAGAAATTATAGAAGTTTCTTTCACTTAATCTATAGGTATGATGGAAGAAATCCTTGTATAGTCTATGTTAGTATTAGGTCTCTGTCTAAATAGAAGAAATACGAGATGCGTTTTTCAATTAAATATTTGGAGTTAATGGAAGAAATCCTTGAATAGTCAAAGTTTGAGCTTTCTTACTAAATGGAAGAAATTAGAGAAGTTTCTTTCACTTAATCTATAGGTATGATGAAAGGAATCCTTGCATAGTCTCTATTACTATTAGATTTCTGTCTAAATGGAATAAAAATGAGATGCGTGTTCAAATTAAACCTTTGGGGATAATAGAAGATATCCTTGAATAGTCAAAGTTTGAGCTTTCTTACTAAATGGAAGAAATTATAGAAGTTTTTTTCACTTAATCTATAGGTATGCTGGAAGAAATCTTTGTATAGTCTATGTGAGTATTAGGTTTCTGTCTAAATGGAAGAAATACGAGATGCGTTTTCCAATTAAACCTTTGGGAATAATGAAAGAAAGTCTTGAACAGTCAAAGCTTTAGCATTCTTACTAAATGAAAGAAATTATAGAGTTTCTTTCATTTAATCTACAGGTATGATGGAAAATATCCTTGTATAGTCTATATGAGTATTAGGTTTCTGTCTAAATAGAAGAAATACGAGATGCGTTTTCCAATTCAACCTTTGGGGATAATGCAAGAAATCCTTGAATAGTCAAAGTTTGAGTTTTTTTACTAAATACAAGAAATTATAGAAGTTTCTTTCACTTAATCTATAGGTATGATGGAAGAAATCCTTGTATAGTCTATGTTAATATTAGGTCTCTGTCTAAATAGAAGAAATACGAGATGCGTTTTTCAATTAAATATTTGGGGTTAATGGAAGAAATCCTTGAATGGTCAAAGTTTAAGCTTTCTTACTAAATGGAAGAAATTAGAGAAGTTTCTTTCACTTAATCTATAGGTATGATGAAAGGAATCCTTGCATAGTCTCTATTACTATTAGATTTCTGTCTAAATGGAATAAATATGAGATGCGTGTTCAAATTAAACCTTTGGGGATAATAGAAGAAATCCTTGAATAGTCAAAGTTTGAGCTTTCTTACTAAATGAAAGAAATTATAGAATTTTTTTTCACTTAATCTATAGGTATGCTGGATGAAATCTTTGTATAGTCTATGTGAGTATTAGGTTTCTGTCTAAATGGAAGAAATACGAGATGCTTTTTCCAATTAAACCTTTGGGAATAATGAAAGAAAGTCTTGAACAGTCAAAGTGTTAGCATTCTTACTAAATGAAAGAAATTATAGAGTTTCTTTCATTTAATCTACAGGTATGATGGAAAAAATCCTTGTATAGTCTATATGAGTATTAGGTTTCTGTCTAAATAGAAGAAATACGAGATGCGTTTTCCAATTCAACCTTTGGGGATAATGGAAGAAATCCTTGAATAGTCAAAGTTTGAGCTTTTTTACTAAATACAAGAAATTATAGAAGTTTCTTTCACTTAATCTATAGGTATGATGGGAGAAATTCTTGTATAGTCTATGTTAGTATTAGGTCTCTGTCTAAATAGAAGAAATACGAGATGCGTTTTTCAATTAAATATCTGGGGTTAATGGAAGAAATCCTTGAATAGTTAAAGTTTGAGTTTTCTCACTAAAAGGAAAAAAAAGAAAAGTTTTTTTCACTTAATCTGTAGGTATGATGAAAGAAATCCTTGCATAGTCTCTATTACTATTAGGTTTCTGTGTAAATGGAATAAATATGAGATGCATTTTCAAATTAAACTTTTGGAGATAATGAAAAAAATCTTTTAATAGTCAAAGTTTGAGCTTTCTTACTAAATGGAAGAAATTATAGAAGTTTCTTTCACTTAATCTATAGGTATGATGGAAAAAATCTTTGTATAGTCTATGTGAGTATTAGGTTTCTGTCTAAATGGAAGGAATACGAGATGCGTTTTTCAATTAAACCTTTGGGAATAACGGAAGAAACCTTTGTATAGTCAAAGTTTGAGCCTTCTCACTAAATGGAAGAAATTAGAGAAGTTTCTTTCACTTAATCTTTAGGTATAATGGAAGAAATCCTTGTATAGTCTATGTGACTATTAGGTTTCTGTCTAAATGGAAGAAATACGGGATGTGTCTTTCAATTCAACTTTAAAAAAATTAAAATTACGAAGTAGATGCCACCACTGTTAATTTGTTTGTTAGATTGGAAATTTATCACATATATTTTAATGACGATATTAATTTCAAGGAAGAAAAATCTCAACAATGCATTCCTCCCATCCAAGTCAAATAAGCAATTCATCCCCCTTCATTTAATTCAACCCCTCCCTCGATTACCCTCAACTTCCCTTTAGTTAAATACAAAGTTTACAGCGATATATTCATATGTGAGACGTTCGCTCGGATTGAGCTTAATTTTCGAAACTCGACTTTTGCGAAAAAAATCGAAGCTTCTCTCGCCAGCCAGCGTCTTAATTAATTGTAAGTCAAATATTGTCTTTAGTTCGATGCTTTAAGGGTTATCAACTAAATTTATCGCGATGTTGAAGTAACAGCGCTTGGGTTTCGTTTTCGCGATTCGCGAGAGATGATGAATAACAGGGGGTGTTTTATGCGAAGGCGTCGCCGATTTGTTGAATAATAAAAGGGCAGAATGCGTGTGTGCAGTATCGGGTTATTTCATAATAATTTTACTCTCTTGAATGCAACTCGAGTGGAAAATTGTAAAGTAATTGTGTAATATCGTATGTTCAATAAAATACAACCTCTGGAGTGCCATGGAAAATATTGTAGGTTGGCAACTCTGAAATTATACATTATAATTGTTATGTCTGACGTTTCATATGTCAACTCCTCACGCTTGTAGCCAACCTAAATTAAAAAAAAAGATAAAATCATGGAACTGTAGAGGTTGTTTTTTATTTAACATACGATAGTATTCGTATGTATACGAATATATAGAAAATGTAGCTCTAAATATTTTTTAATCATTTCAACTAGGGTAATACGCGTAACAATATAAATAGAAGCACACAATTTGTTAAAAAAAATCATTTTTTCATATTTAATGTGTATCATCTTACTATACAGGGTGTCCGTATTTCGAGGAAATGCATAGGGATCTCGGTTATTTGAAGAGTTAGAGAGTTGGTTAAATTAGAGCAAATCTAGGAATTTGCAACTTTTACATTATAGAGGCACTTTTTAATCAGGAATTTAGTAGTGTACTTACATTTAAAATAACTTTAATATCTTCCCCGGAACCATAGCCAACTTTTGTTTTTCTTATGGGCGCCATATTGGATTTTCATATTTTTGGAAAGAACTTTTTTTTCTGAATTAAACGGTATACCACACTTATAATTTATTCTGCGTTTCATTTAAAACATAGCAACCTTTTGTTTTTTGTAAAGAGTGCCTTGGAAACAATAATATTGATACGTTATTCAGTTATTGATGTGTCAATAAGATAGATCATTATACATAATACATAAAATAAAGTTAAAAATGGTGTTTTCGAACCAAGAAAAACGAGATATGATCGAAGTTTATTATACTTCAAACAAAAATGTACGTATTTCATCCGAAGTCTATCTACAGCGCTATCCAGAAAGGCAACAGCCAAGTGAAAGTCATTTCATAAAACTACATACAAATTTATTAGAATATGGTTCCTTCGTAAAGCCACGACAAAGATATGGATATCACCAACCCCATTAAAATGAAAACTAAATTTTGCAAGCGGTAAAATGATTTCATTTTAATTACAATAAGATAATATTTATTCCCCTAGATTCAAGAGAGAACTTGCGAACCAGTTTGGTGTGACGTTTCAATACGTATGGAGAATTTTGAAAAAAAATAAATATCGCCCATTCAAAATTAAAGTTACTCAAGCTCTCCATCCTGGAGATGCTAGACGAAGGATGGACTTATGTCGTATTTTATTGGGAAAATTAAACGAAAATCCGAATCTCTTGTCAAATGTGATATGGTCTGACGAATGCCGTTTTACCAATACAGGGATATTCAATAGGCATAATGAACATAGGTGGAGTATAAATAATCCTAGACAACATGAAGAAAGACGACGACAAGTGCGATTCGGACTAAATGTATGGGTCGGTATTTTGGGAGACAATATTGTAGGTCCATACATTTACGAAAATACATTAAATTCACAGAGATATCACGATTTTTTAAGAACATTTTTAAGTGATTACGTAGACAATAACATCCCCTTAAATATGTTAAGAAATGTATGGTTTCAACAAGATGGTGCACCACCTCACAACAGCCAAATTGTCGCTAATTGTCTGTCCGAAATGTTTCCAAATAAAGTTATGGCAAATAATGGTGATATACGTTGGCCAGCTCGCTCACCTGATTTGTCACCTCTAGATTATTTTCTCTGGTCAGCTATAAAAGAAAAAGTTTATAAAACTATTCCAGAGGACAAAGACGATTTAAGAAGAATTATAATAGTTACCATTCAGCAATTAAGAAGAAGAGACATTTTTCGGGCAGTCCAAAATTTAAGGAAAAGACTAGAATTATGTTTGGAGGTCAATGGTGATATATATTCGAACACTTACTCTAAGTTTGTGATAATTTTAGTTCAAAAGATATTTAATTAATTTGTGTATTATTATTTAATATTATGAAAAACTTCATCAAGCAGCAGAGTGATTATTCTGGTTACTTCCCTAAAAAAATATAGTTGTAGGCCTCAGGAATTTTAAAATGTGCAACTGTTTTCAAGGCACTCTTAAAAAAAAACAAAAGGTTGCTTTGTTTCAAATGAAACGCAAAATAAATTATAAGTGTGGTATACCGTTGAATTCAGAAAAAAAAGTTCTTTCCAAAAATATGAATATCCAATATGGCGCCCATAAGAAAAACAAAAGTTGGCTATGGTTCTGGAGAAGATATTAAAGTTATTTTAAATGTAAATACACTACTAAATTCCTGATTAAAAAGTGCCTGTATAATGTAAAAGTTGCAAATTCCTAGATCCAATAGTTTTTGAATAAAAAAATAAAAACGAAATTTGAAAATAATAGTTTTTTGGCAATATCTCGAAAACAAAAAAAGATATTTCAAATCTGTTTTCGGATTATTGTTGGGCTCCAAATTTCACGTATTTGCCCTAACTCTCTAACTCTTCAAATAACCGAGATCCACATGCATTTCCTCGAAATACGGACACCCTGTATAAGATCCCATCATTTGAATATTAAATATTCCATAACATTTGTTTGAATAATTCATATATTACCCTGCGATCGTTGAAAACATGATTTAGAGAAGGATTTGCATTTTAAATTAGATTGGCATTACTGACTCTTAACACACAGTTTACTATAACCTCAAATTAATTCTATCATTCTGTCTAAAAGGAAGTATAAGATCCCATAATTTGAAGATTAAATATTCCATAACATTTGTTTGAATAATTAATATATTACCCTGCGATCGTTGAAAACATGATTTAGAGAAGGATTCGCATTTTAAATTAGATTAGCATTACTCACTGTTAACACATAGTTTACTATAACCTCAAATTTATTCTATTATTCTGTCTAAAAGGAAGTATAAGATCCCATAATTTGAAGATTAAATATTCCATAACATTTGATTGAATAATTAATATATTACCCTGCAATTGTTGAAAACATGATTTAGAGGAGGATTTGCATTTTAAATTAGATTAGCATTACTGACTGTTAACACATAGTTCACTATAACCTCAAATTTCTTCTATCATTCAATTAGCATTCTGGACAACCGCACAAACAAAATACCGCCTACTCTAAATCATAAATAATGTTATTATTTTGTACATATTCTTTGTAAAAGGGGTTTCCCGTGAGAGAATAAATAATATAAATAAATATATCTACGAATGCCTGAATATTTGCAGTGTATTCGTCGATTTTGTTAAAACAATTATTTAGAAGTTTCGAACGAGTGTCCTCCACTCCCAGACTAAGCATGAAGTAAAATTTCGAGTTTAGAAAAGCCCCGCGTAGAAAATTTGTCGAGGGTCGCGCAGCGACCCGAGACAAATTTTCACGGGGCTTTTCTAAACTCGAAATTTTACTTCATGCGCCACGCGTATAAAACACTGACAACATCAAAATATTGTAAACAAGTGAACTTTACTTGAAACCAGTCTCTTATACGGGTGGCGCATGAAGTAAAATTTCGAGTTTAGAAAAGCCCCGCGAAAATTTGTCTCGGGTGGCGGCGCGACCCACGACAAATTTTCTACGCGGGGCTTTTCTAAACTCGAAATTTTACTTCATGCTCAGTCTGGGAGTGGAAACTCTCGTTCGAAACATCAAAATTATTGTTTTAATAAAATCTTCGAATGCCTGAATATTTGCAGCGTATTCGTCGATTTTGTCAAAACAATTATTTAGAAGTTTTCGAGTGTCCTCCACTCCCAGACTAAGCATGAAGTAAAATTTCGAGTTTAGAAAAGCCCCGCGTAGAAAATTTTCACGGGGCTTTTCTAAACTCGAAATTGTACTTCATGCGCCACGCGTATAAAACACTGACAACATCGAAATATTGTAAACAAGTGAACTTTACTTGAAACCAGTCTCTTATACGGATGGCGCATGAAGTAAAATTTCGAGTTTAGAAAAGCCCCGCGAAAATTTGTCTCGGGTCGCTGCGCGACCCTCGACAAATTTTCTACGCGAGGCTTTTCTAAACTCGAAATTTTACTTCATGCTTAGTCTGGGAGTGGAAACGCTCGTTCGAAACATCAAAATAATTGTTTTAATTAAATCTACGAATGCCTGAATATTTGCAGCGTATTCGTCGATTTTCACAGGGATTTTCTAAACTCGAAATTTTACTTCATGCGCCACGCGTATAAAACACTGACATCGAAATATTGTGAACAAGTGAACTTTACTTGAAATCAGTCTCTTAAACGCGTGGCGCATGAAGTAAAATTTCGAGTTTAGAAAAGCCCCGCGAAAATTTGTCTCGAGTCGCTGCGCGACCCTCGACAAATTTTCTACGCGGGGCTTTTCTAAACTCGAAATTTTACTTCATGCTTAGTCTGGGAGTGGAAACGCTCGTTCGAAACATCAAAATAATTGTTTTATTATAATCTACGAATGCCTGAATATTTGCAGCGTATTCGTCGATTTTGTCAAAACAATTATTTTGAAGTTTCGAACGAGTGTCTTCCACTCCCAGACTAAGCATGAAGTAAAATTTCGAGTTTAGAAAAGCCCCGCGTAGAAAATTTGTCGAGGGTCGCGCAGCGACCCTCGACAAATTTTCACGGGGCTTTTCTAAACTCGAAATTTTACTTCATGCGCCACGCGTACAAAAACTGAAATATCGTGAAGTTCACAATGTGCTACTAAACTTCAATTAAAACCAACCATTTTAACCTTTAGGCATAATAGAAGAAATTTTTGTGTGGTCAAAGTTTGAGCTTTCTTAATAAATTGCATGAAAAGTGATTTTTGTACGCTTTTCAGAAATGTATAATTTGTTAAGTTTAATATGAAAACTAGTAGTAAAAATAACAAAATGTGTATTTTAATACTGACAGGTTGACAATTAAAGACTCTGAAAACAAAAGAAAACAGAAAACTTCTTTTATAACAATTTTTTAATAAAAGCTGAACGCTTTGAAAAATATGTAGACTTTACATGAAACAAAGATATAATATAAAAGATATACTTTATGTTTGATAATGACAAGTTAAAGTTGTCGAAATTATAGTCACAATAAAATCCTCAGTTATACAAACAAAGTTAATTGTCTTATTTTTGTGAATATAAAAGATATTCAAACACTCCCCATGTTGAGAATGAATCTGTGGACACCTTGTATAATTAAGAAAGTTGCTTCAGTATTGGACAAAAGTTGTGTTTTATTTATTGAAAATTATCTGTATATTAAATTTACTATCAAACTAATTTACTATATTAAAGCTAAATAAGAAATAAGATAAGAAAGTACATAATCTTTGTACAGAAAGTAATAATAATAACAATTTTTTCTGTGTATCATGATTTGAATTTAAAATTATGATTACATTATGTAAATCAGACGCGCTTTTTATCGGCGTACAAAAAAACAACATCAAGTAATTTATCGTGGATCTGACTAAACCTTAGAAATTGAGTTTTACATAATGACGAGAGGAATTGAATTAATTTCGTTGCTGCCTTATACTTGATTAAACACATACATTGTATTATTATTTATAGCGAATTTGTAAGGTTTTGGGTTTAAAACAGTTGCATCAGCACAATCATCGGAAATATTGTCTAATAGAGGTCTATTTTGACATAAAGTAATAAAGTAATAAAAGTTCATATATCGATTACATTTTCACCATTTTGTTAAATAATGGTCACTTTTGACGTGTGAAAGACAGAAAGCAATACATCTCTCGGGATTCGAAGTAGTTTTGTTTCCATATAACCAATTTATGTTCCCTTCTTGCTTTATTATACATGTCATTAACATTATTGTAATCAGTCAATTTTTTTAGGCAATTTAGATTTTTCAGGTTATTTGAACTAACTATTACATTCTTGTCTACCCAAGATTTACTTTTTGATCGTGCATTTGATTTCTTTATACGTGATGAGATATGATAATTGATTTTAATATTAATAAGTTGGCAAATCTGCTATTAAGCGATGTGCGCATGTTCTATTTACTTTTTGTATTTGTGTGTCCATCCATCGTCCATTATTAAAATAAAAACAGTATTGAGTTAAACCTAAATCGAGAAACATCTTATTATTTACTGACCTAAATCCTAATCTTTCTAAATAAAATAAAAGTGTTAATTCACCGGCATTTACGTTACAACATATTGGCGACGAGGATAAAAAGTGAAACTAAATAAAATTAAAATGTCGATCGGGAGATTAAGCGAATTCGAAATTGGTGTAAAAAACTGGTCAACGTACATAGCACGTGTTGAACAATTTTTTAAAGCGAATAAAGTCGCAGATACGGATAAAGTGGCCGTATTAATCACAGTCGTAGGCGACCAAACGTATGAACTTATGGAAAATTTGTGTGATCCGAAAAAACCGGAAGAATGTACATACGCGGTGTTAGTGGAAACAGTGAAAAAGCATCTTGAACCAGCACCGTCAGCCATTGCCGAACGGTACAAATTCCGCGTAAGAAAACAAGAAGAAACGGAATCAATTTCGGATTACATCAGAGCATTGAAGAGTTTGGCCTGGACATGTGATTTTAAAGAAACATTGGAAGAAAATTTTCGTGATAAATTTGTGAATGGGATTCGCAGTGAATCAATTAAAATTTGCCTGTTTTCCGAGGGCGACTTAACTTATCAGAAAGCCGTAACCCTTGCAACCACGCGGAGAGTGATTCGCAGGTGATGCAAAAAACGACCTCTGTGCATCATTGGGAGAGTCGAGCATCAGCATCATCAGCAGCAGTCATGCCGGGTGGAGCAGCGACGAAAGCAGGGAAGAGGGTGAGCAGTGTTGCCAGCAATGGACAGGAAACAGCAGGCGCAACGCCGCCACAGCGGGCCACAGCAGGAACGTCACAACACAGGAATTCAGCCGTTCACAGCGCACGCAAGTAGTATATTCAAAATGTTATCATTGTGGTTTGACAAATCATAAAAATGCTGATTGCTATTTTAAAAGGGCTATTTGTCATAATTGTGGCCAAGTGGGACACATTAAATCTATATGTAAATTGGTAAAGGGTAATACTAAATCAAATCATTTCTTGGATAGAAATTTAAATAACTCAGACTCAGATTTAAATTTATTTACAATACAAAATAATTCGGGGCCTATTCAAACAGAAATGAATATAGAGGGTAAATGTTTAAAAATGGAAATAGATACGGGGTCAGGTGTGTCGGCAATTTCAGAAAAAACTTATATAGAGTATTTCAAACAAAAAATAATTGAAAGAGATGATAGTAATTTTAAATCATACAATGGAAATAAAATTTCAGCATTGGGATATATTCGAGTAAATATTAAATATACTAATAAATATTTTTATAATTTAAAATTATTTATTATTCCCAAAGGCGGACCACCATTGTTAGGTCGTGATTGGATTAAAATTTTGAAAATATCCATAAAACATGATTTAAGTATTTTTAATGTAGTAGATAATTCGATAGAAATGGAATTAAATAATTTAAAAAAGGAATTTACAGGAGTATTTAGTAATGAATTAGGTACATTTAACGGAGGAAAAGCAGATTTAATTTTAAAAGAAAATAGTAAACCTGTATTTTGTAGAGCTAGACCTTTACCTTTCGCCATGAAAGAAAAGGTAGAAAATGAAATTAATAAATTAGAGAATCAAGGAATTATATCACCAACAGATTATAGTGAATGGGCAACTCCGATAGTGCCAATAATTAAAAAGGACGGTAATATTAGAATTTGCGGTGACTTCCGCATAACCGTAAACCCACAATTACATGTAAATAAATATCCTTTGCCGAAAATCGAAAATATATTTGCGAATTTAAGTGGTGGAACCTTGTTTAGTACTATTGACTTAAGTCAAGCGTATGCTCAAATTGAATTAACTGAACAATCTAAGAAAATAGTAACAATAAATACACATAAGGGTTTATACGTGTATAATCGGTTACCATATGGTGTTGCATCCGCACCAGGTATTTTTCAAAAGATTATTGATCAAATGTTTTCAGATACACCCGGTGTTTCAGTTTTTCTGGATGACATACTGATAACTGGTAAAGATACTGCAGAACATTTGCAACGATTACAATTAGTTCTAAATAAATTAAATAAATATGGTTTAGTAGTTAGGTTTGACAAATGTCATTTTTTTCAAAGAAAAATATCCTATTTAGGCTATGAAATCGATGCAAATGGTTTACATAAATCAAAAGATAAGGTTGAGGCCATAATTAAAGCAAGAAGTCCAACAAATATTGATGAATTAAAGTCTTTTCTCGGTCTTGTAAATTATTACGCAAAATTTATCGAAAATTTAAGTTCAAAATTACATCCCTTACATAATTTATTAAAAAAGAATATTAAATGGCATTGGTTTAAGGATTGCGAAATTGCTTTCAATAAAATTAAAAGCGACATGACGTCATCAAACTTCTTAGCACATTATAATTCAGAATTACCTGTGACGTTGTCATGTGATGCAAGCTCGTATGGCTTGGGAGCAGTTTTAGCACATTCTTATCCTGATGGGACGTATAAGGTTATTGCCTATGCTTCACGCACCTTGAATAAAAGTGAAATTAATTATTCTCAGATTGATAAAGAGGCACTGTCAATAATTTTTGGAATAAGAAGATTTCACCAATATTTGTATGGACGTTTTTTCACCTTATTAACTGATCATAAACCTTTGCTAGCTATTTTTGGTAATAAAAAAGGTATTCCAATAATGGCAGCTAGTCGTTTGCAGAGATGGTGAGTGATTTTAGCAGGTTATCAGTATGATATTAAACATGTTAGTTCCAATAATAATTGCGCAGACGCATTGTCAAGATTGCCTGTAAATTTACCGTTAAATAATTTAAATAATGATGATGTAGATATAGGGAATATATTATATGTAACAGAAGCTACCAAATTAAATCATAAAACAATAGCGTTAGAGACGAAAAGAGATTTGATATTAAATAAAATAGCAGGATTTTGTTTACATGGGTGGCCAAATCAAATAATAAATGATAAAGATAAACCATATTTTATTCGAAAAGATCAACTTCACATTGAGCAAGGTTGTGTATTATGGGGCTATAGAATTATTATACCTTATAATTTATGTAATTTAATTTTAAAAGATTTGCATAGTACGCATTTGGGAAGAAATAAAATGAAATCGATTGCAAGGTCATATTTCTGGTGGCCAAATATGGATGAACAAATTGATAATATATGTTCAAAGTGTAACACTTGTAATACTTTCAGACCAAATTCAGTAAAAGTATTTTCATCCTGGCCAATTCCTGAAAGGGCGTGGTCACGCATCCATATTGACTTTTTAGGGCCATTATATGCTAATAAATATTTAATTATTACCGATGCGTACTCTAAATGGATAGAAGTTTTTAAATTACATAACACTACAGCTGGATCAGTTATATTATGTTTGAGATCTCTATTTGCACGATTTGGACTTGTTGATACGTTGGTTTCAGACAACGGACCTCCGTTTACATCGAGTGAATTACATTATTTTTTACAAAGGAATGGTATTGTGCACAAATTTTCTCCACCATACCATCCTGCTAGTAACGGAATGGCTGAAATTAACGTAAAAACAATTAAGTTGGCATTGAAAAAGGCATATTTTATGAAAGAAAATTTAGATACCGCATTATTAAGATTTCTGTTTGATTATAGAATTGCAAAACATTCAATTACTAATGAAAGTCCAGCTAAATTAATGTTGGGACGAGAATTAAAAACTCGTTATAATTTATTATTACCCGATACAAAAGCACTAGTAGAATTTAAAGTTCAAAATAGACTAGCTGATAATAGCAATCAAGCATACTTCGAAAATGGTCAAAAGGTATTAGTGCGCGATTTTGAAAAACCCGCTCAGCCTGTATGGAGGGAAGGAGAGATCGTGGAAAAGTTCGGCAATGTGACGTATGACGTAAAAATTGCGGACGATAAAAAAGTGCGAAGACATTCGAATCAGATTCGCGTAAAGACAAGTGAAAATCAAATCGCGAGTGAGCAGAAGGAGGACACTGTAGAAGAAATTGCGCTTGATACTGAAAAAATAGAAAATAAGTTGGTTGATGTTCAGTCAGAAAATGTTCAAGATTCAGGAATTCATGAACCACCTTATTTTCTAAGATCAAAATGTAAATAAAAATAAATAAACCAGCTTTTGGCAAAATATATATTTTTTAATTATGTTTAATTTTAAGGGTAAGGGTGATGAGATATGATAATTGATTTTAATATTAATAAGTTGGCAAATCTGCTATTGAGCGATGTGCGCATTTTCTTTTTATTTTTTGTATTTGTGTGTCCATCCATCGTCCATTATTAAAATAAAAACAGTATTGAGTTAAACCTAAATCGAGAAACATCTTATTATTTACTGACCTAAATCCTAATCTTTCTAAATAAAATAAAAGTGTTAATTCACCGGCATTTACGTTACAACAATACGAAAGGTTTTATGAAATAACAATAATATTTTATTTGTAAAAGTATTAAATTTTGAGTCTATGTCTTTTGAGTCAAACACAAAGTTAAAATTTTCGTATGCAACATCATAATAAAATTTTGCTCTACTAGAGTCTGAGTTATCACGTTTTAATATAAATGCATCAGTTTTATTTATTTATTTCAACGGCTTGCCATTTACATTAAAAATACAATATACAAAAAAAATATTGATACTTTTGTGGCTTTTTATTTTTAGAGAAACTGCATGATGGTCAAAAAATTCACATTATATTATGTCGGATTAAAGATATGATGATTTAAATATCAATAATATAAAATAGATGTTTAAACTAAATTTATAATACTTTTATTATCATTTAAAAACTATTCACAAAAATAGTAATTATTGGCGGAAAGACCAATGGTCGATAGCCAATTGGCAGAAGAATTTATTTGTTATTTTAGCCATCAGAATTATTTTTATGTTAATTATTTATTGTACAATCTGCCAATAAAGATTTATATATATATATATATATAGTAATTATTGCATTTTTTCGCTACATCTCGGTAAATATTGATCACTATCGCATCTAAGCGTTATATATTTTTACCTATTTTATCACTTATTGCATCTAAAGTGCTCTATTTCAAAAACCATCGAACAAATTAATTTAATTTGAAAAGCTTCAATTTGAGTTATATTTTTTCCATGTCGAAATTTGCGATATTTTTATGAACATTTTGATTCTTAAATAAATGTGAAAAAAATCACAGACTTTCTCCTTGATACTAGAAATAGTTTAAGTTCAATATTTTTTGTTAAAATATTATTTCACTAAAATTTTGACTACAAAGAATCGCTTAATAACTGTTGACAATTTAAACTCCAACTTCTAGCATTCACTATGAACGCAATTTTTATGATAAAACCGTGAAATAAGCATAGATTGAAAGCCTATTTAATAGTTAACACATTGCCTTAAATACATTTTGATTTGTTTTTAGAGTTTAACAATACACCAATTTTTATTCAAAACAGCAAAATTCTCGATGTTGCCACTTATTATATTTAATGTGCTCTATTTCATAAACTATCCACCAGATTTAATTGATTTAAAAAACAGGCTATTTAGGATTAAAAGGGCTTTAATTTGAGTTATAAACAATTTTTAGAACTTCAAAATGGTGCTTAGTGTGAGCGCTCAAAGTTGAATTTTATTGGATTTTTGAGTTTGAAGTCATTTTTAAAACGTGAAAAAAGTTAGCAACATATTTTTTTCTTGGCAAAATAAGTAGCTCCCATTGTTTCTAACATTGTTTAAACATGCTAGGATTTTTTTTCGAATTTTCTAGAAAATATTTTTTTTTTGTGAAAATCTGCATTTTTTCCTTTTCGAAATTAGAGATTTTTAAAAAAATCGGAAAAAAATCGCAGACTATCTTCTTGATACTAGAAATAGTTTAAATTAAATATTTTTTGTTAAAAAAAATTATTTCACTTAAATTTCGACTACAACGAATCGCTTAATAACTGTTGAAAATGAAAACTCCAACTTCTAGCATCCACCACAAACACAAATTCTATACAAGAAATACGTATAAATTCAAATTCAAAACTATTTGAATTCGAGAAAATAAGCTTACGCTTCTTATAGTTTGCACACTTTAAACATAATATAAAAAATTACGAAAAAACTATTCGTGAAAATGCAAACAGTGTCTTAATTAATAAGACAATTTAAGACGATAAATATCCATTGAAACAACTACTTCCCGTGCAAATACACCTCCGGATAAATTGTCTTATTAATTAAGACACTGTTTGCATTTTCACGAATAGTTTTTTCGTAATTTTTTATATATAAGAAATACGTATTCATAGATCGATTTAAAGCTTATTTAATGTTGATTCGTTTGCTTTTTGAATGAATAAAATCGCTTGTGATTTGAATTAATTTAATCGGTTTTAATAAATATAGTAGCAAAGCAATTGTTTTTTATTTTTACGAAATTCCACCTTCTCTAGTCCACAACAAACACAATTCTTGTGATAAAAATACATGTTTTAAATTAATTTAAAGCTAATTTAATCACAATTTGACTACTGTAAAAGTAAATAAAATTATTTGATATTTTAATTAATTAGTGCGGTTTTAATAAAATAAGTGTTTAAAAAGATGTTCATATAAAATAAAATTAATTCAACCTTTTAACATCCACCACAAACACAATATTTATGATAGAAGCACGTATTTAACATCTAATTAAAGCTTATTTAATCTCGATTCAATTACTTTTCAAAAAAATAAAATCGATTCAGATTTGAATGAAAAAATTACAACAAATTATGTGTCAATATTTTTAACAAAATAATTTCAGTTGGGAGAATCTTTTTTTTTTAATATCAAATATTCAGCCGCATTCCGTAAGCATAACGAAGCAGCTTCTAACGCGTGTTTCCACTCCCAGGTTAAGCATGAAGTAAAATTTCGAGTTTAGAAAAGGCTGAAAATTTGGTTTGGTCGCGTAGCGCGAAGCGCGGAGCGACCAAACCAAATTTTCAGCCTTTTCTAAACTCGAAATTTTACTTCATGCGCCACGCGTATAAAACATTTTTTTAATGTGATGTTCAAAACAAACCACGTACTGTTGTACATTAATTAATACCATCTATTCCTCTAAGACCGCATCATTGTCGATGTTCAACGACCGTTGTCGAACATCGACGATGCTACGACCATTGTCGAGTATCGACGATGCTACGATCATTGTCGAAAATCAAGGATGCTACGACGATTGGCGAACATCGACGATCAACTACAAACATTGTCGAACATCGACGATTCTACGACCATTGGCGAACTACAATCATTGTCGAACATCGACGATGCTACGACCATTGTCGAGTATCGACGATGCTACGATCATTGTCGAAAATCAAGGATGCTACGACGATTGGCGAACATCGACGATCAACTACAAACATTGTCGAACATCGACGATTCTACGACCATTGGCGAACTACAATCATTGTCGAACATCGACGATGCTACGACCATTGTCGAATATCGACGATGCTACGATCATTGTCGAACATCAACGATGGTACCACTATTGGCGAACATCGACGATCGACTACAATTATTGTCGAACATTATGGCAATTACATACTAGCGAAATACTGCACTCGCCGCTGCGCGGCTCGTGCACAACATATCCGCTCATATGTAATATGCTGCATACCACTCTCGTGAAGTAATATATTATTAACTTTTACTGTAAATTAGTGGTTTATATGCGTGGCACATGAAGTAAAATTTCGAGTTTAGAAAAGCCTTGTAAACATTTGTCTCGGGTCGCTGTGCGACCTTTGACAAATTTTCAACGCGGGGCTTTTCTAAACTCGAAATTTTACTTCATGCTTAGTCTGGGATCTGGGAGAAACACTCGTTAGAACGTTAAATTGGACTAATAAAATCAACGAATGTCCGCAAATGTACAGAGTATACGATTACATAAGGTGTCATATATTAATGGTTTTTGTTGATTTTAGAGAATATAATCAAATGTTTATTAAGTTTATTTAGTCCTCTTAGAGAAGCGAACTAAAAAAAAAAAAAATAATGTAACTGTCGATTTTCAGATATCCTCAGCAAATATAATTACCAGCTCTAATTGCAAAAATATTCGAAAATGATTTCCCAACGAAGTAAATAATGTTTAAACGGTGAGCTTTGATTAAAATTGTCTTTATTGATATCACTTGCGGCAGTTTTAACATTTCTAATTATTATATGTAAATACGTACAAATAATCCCGATACAATTTCTGGGATACGCAATGTGGTTTTTTATTAAATGTTTAATAAACTTTCGATTTTTGCTTTCTCTTAGCTTAAATTTACTATTTAATTTTCTTGTAGTACATAATCAACATTTTTTAATTCTTTGCACCTAAAAACTTTATTAATTAATCATTTTAAAATCCGAATTTAAATTAGAATAACTCAAAATGTTTGAAATCTGTGTGTAATGAAAGTACACTGTAAAATGACTGCCTTTATCAGGAAATTTATTGCAGAAAAATGAGTTTTGCAATTTCAGTAAATAAATGTCTGCAAATCAAATAAATAATAAAACAATTACTGTATAGTTAAGGCTGTTAGTTGTTGAAACTCCATAATATCACTTTATTAAAACACTTAATTTGTTTAGGTTTGACACCTAAACAACTTTAGTGTTTTGAATAATAAAACATTTTTAATTTAATCCGTGTTCAGAGAAGACTTAAATATTTTGTAATACCGATTCTTATTACTTGTTTGGGGAGGGTTGTGCCCTATGAAATATTGTAACTCGCAGAGCAGAAGCTGCCGTGAATTTCATAGCGGTTTTTTGCGGCGGTCGACAACAAAGTCGGAGAAATTGCTAAGGAACGGTAGCGAGAGGAAACTGACCTTTGGTGTGTCGGTATTCGGGTCCTTACAGCTTCTCTTGAGGGTTTAGTTCCGAGGTGATCGTCACTATTTAACTAATCTCCGGGGTGGCGCGAGATCGACCGTGGCGTGTCGCTGTACATTTGATGTGTTGTGCATAGCAGAAAAAGGGTATAATAGGAAAAAGCGAGCATGTTGCCAACCGATTAGAAAAACCGCTTGATTGTACCGAACATTACTTATTTCTTTTCTTGTTAAATAAAAGGTTATATATATTATAAGAGTATTCCTTATAGGCGCATATTTAATTTTGTATTCTGAAAATCAAGATAAATTATTTATTTATTTATTTCGAAAACGGTAAATCTTCAGTTTTATACATTGATTACAAAATACAACTTGTTAATAACTTTTTTATTTAAGTATTTTTTTTAATACAGTTGATCTAATAACACGATTTAAATATAGTTATTGATTTGAAAAAGAAAATACTTGCTTAAATTTCACTAATATTGGTGAAATTTAACCCAGTGTTTTCTTTTTTAAATCATAGTTAAATATGTTTCACCACGTAAAGCATATAAAAAACTGGTTCAAGATAGAAAAATAGTTAAGACTGTGAAAACACTTCGTTAACTGATTTTTTTGTTATTATAGCTGATTTTTGTGAGTTGTAACAAACATTTTAGACCATTACTAAATTTCTAAAGAATCTTCAGTTTTTCCAGGCTCGCAAGTTGTTGATAAATAAGGTGAAAGAAGTCGATATCGGCGGTAGTTAAAGCCGAGTGGTGCAATCAGCGTGTGTGATAAATGCGTTCCGGCTTTTAGATTGAGCCCCGCTTAATAAAAAGTGAGCGTGATTAACTGTTTTAATGGAAAGTAATAAGGAACGGGGACACTATATATGGCTGTAAATTTTAACGTCACACAAGAGACTGACTATAAACTGAAAAGTGCATGCATCCCAGAGTGAAAATATTCATACTGACGCAAGATAACGCAACTTTGTTTTGTAATATTTTATAAATAATAGAATACAAATCGAGTTTTTAGTAAGTAATTTAAAATAATGTGCACGTTATAAAACAAAGAAAACACTGTCATTCTCTTGGAGTAAGTACAAGTATTTGTTGTATTATTAATTTTATTGATTGACGCCATCGTGAAACACTTTCCATAAATTATCCCGATATTCAGGTTAAAACACATACATATATTAAGTGTTCAGTTAAAAATAATATATTAAGTGTTCAGTTAAAAATAATATATTAAGTGTTCAGTTGTAAACCCGATCGAGTTGGCTATAAAATTTTTAAAACATTGTCAGTCGCTCCTGTCAATGGTAATCTAACCCAGTTTTTTCTTTTGTTCGGTATTACAATTCCCACTCACACGAAGGAAAAAGAAACAACACAACAGCTATAAAAACAAGGCAAATAAATGAGCTACTGATTAACACAATCTGACATTCATGCCAGGTGTGACAAAACGCAAATTAAGCTGCGACTTCACTTTCCACGTAATAGCTTTGAAAAGTATATTACATGCGACTTCACTTTTTCGTTCAATTTCCTTGTATCAAAAAAGCAACGCCTTCCCGATCAGGTTTTTAAATGAACACCTGCTATTAACGCTTGAAAAAAAAAGAGAGAAATTACTTCAACCCCACTCTCTTTAATTTATTATTCATGCCCTTGTCGAAAATTGTAAAATGTACAAAGTGGCGCTCGGCGCGTTGAAGATAATGGGTTAACGTTTTTGCGTCGACACTTCAAAAATAAAAACGGGCTTTAATTATCTTTTTCATGTATCGATTAAAATACTTGGAGGGCGCGATTGCAATTAACCTGCATAACAGGGTTTGCCATTCCCCACCCTTCATCCCTTCAGGGATAAATCTTATTGTTTTGTTCAAGCAATCAAACGGAAAGTTTGTTGAATAAATGGAGTGGAGGAAAATAAAAAAAACAAAAGGATTTTGTGTGATAGAATAGCGTGCATACCGGAAGTTTATTTGCAGAGTTAATATTGTGTCGTGTATATTTTATTTGTTTAGGATTCTTACTGTAAACTGGTGTTTCGGTTCATGTTATGAGTAATGTAGAGCTTACAAAAACTTTTAGTGAGTAAATAAAAATATACAGCGGTTTTATCATTTAAATACAGGGTGTCCACGCTAAACCGTTCATTAAAAGTTTATAGGGTTGCCGTTGCACTAAATATTTAAAAAAATTCTTCGTCTTCAAATCAGTTCTCTTCATGTGAAATATTTTTAAGTTTCTATCACTTCCAGTTCCACTGTAAGTAGCACTGAATTTGTTATTTTGAATAGAACACCCTATATATAAGTAAGTTTTTGGATTCCCCGTTTAAATTGCAACATATATTATTCGATCAAATGTACACACATCTCCTCTATTCCATTTACAACCCAAGATATTTAAAACGACACTCAAAGAAATTTTGTGCAAAAATGCACTGTATTCTGATCAAGAGTTTATTGATCTTCTGTCCAAGTATTAATTTGTATGACGTGTATATGTTTTTGTACTGTACCTATTTATTGACAAATGTATCTATACCCTGTATGGCAGTAACAGAATAAAGAATATTCTTATTATTATCATTATCTCCTATAGTTTTCAAGAAAAACAATATTTCTAAAATGTTTAACTTTAAAAGGCATCTTGAAATCTGTCTAGAACTTCTCTTAAAAATAAGATTTAAATATGATTTATATCTCTACTTGTACCTAGAGGATGCCTCCATGAGTAATATAATTGGAAACTGTCAATTTTGACAATAAGTGTACTTAAAATTTCAGTATCTAAGTGCCCTCTTCAATATCTCGTAATTCAATTTTTTTTTAAATGAATTGACCTATTTTTTACCACATGGTGCTATTAAAGCGAAAATTTACAACAAATAAGTATTATATAACTATAAATGTGTAGCATAATTAGGATAATTGTATACCGGGTATTGACTTGACGGACGCAACATTGGAAATCCTATGTAAATTTTGAAATGCTCAAATTTTGGCTCCCCTATGTATGTTGATAAACAACCTTTTTTATAGAGGGAAAAATTCGGAATTCATTCGTGTTAACGTTTATTACTTTCCGTTTCTCTAAGTAAAAATAATTGAGAAAAGAGAATGTGATTTTATAAAAATAATGACATGCCATGGAATTGAAACAACAATTGCGGATGTAAAAATGGCAAAAGATATCGCAGTCACTTGATTAAAGTAAATGTTTTCGAAATGATTTACACTATACAAGAAAAATCCTCCTAATAAAGTGGCAAAGTGGTAAAAAACATAAAGCAAACATCGTGATAACTGTGGTCTGCACAGTTATCACGATGTTTGCTTTATGTTTTTTGGCGGTAATTAATTAACAGCAATATCTTGTGCTATTTTGACATTCGCAATTGTTGTATCAATTCCATGGTATGTCATTATTTTTATAAAATCACATTACTTTCTCTTAATTATTTAGCTGTAAATTTTCTGACATTTTTTGATTTTTCAAAGAGTTCAATTTGAAGCTTTAAACGAGTGTTTTCCACTCCCGGACTAAGCATGAAGTAAAATTTCGAGTTTAGAAAAGCCCCGTGAAAATTTGTCGAGGGTCGCGCAGCGACCCGAGACAAATTTTTTGGGCTTTTCTAAACTCGAAATTTTACTTCATGCGCCACGCGTATTAAACACTAATATATTATTAAATGTATCTATAAAACATAAACATAAATTAAAATTAATATTAAAATTCGTTTTCATATTTTGTAAATATTCTGCAAACTATTGACAAACAACATTTTTCTTTATGTACAATTTTCTTTATGTTAAATTGTATGTATATTTGAACCTCACTAGAAATCAGTGTTTAATGCGCGTGGCGCATGAAGTAAAATTTCGAGTTTAGAAAAGCCCCGTGAAAATTTGTCGAGGGTCGCGCAGCGACCCGAGACAAATTTTCTGGGCTTTTCTAAACTCGAAATTTTACTTCATGCGCCACGCGTATTAAACACTAATATATTATTAAATGTATCTATAAAACATAAACATAAATTAAAATTAATATTAAAATTCGTTTTCATATTTTCTGAATATTCTGCAAACTATTCACAAACAACATTTTTCTTTATGTACAATTTTCTTTATGTTAAATTGTATGTATATTTGAACCTCACTAGAAATCAGTGTTTAATGCGCGTGGCGCATGAAGTAAAATTTCGAGTTTAGAAAAGCCCCGTGAAAATTTGTCGAGAGTCGCGCAGCGACCCGAGACAAATTTCAGTGTTTAATGCGCGTGGCGCATGAAGTAAAATTTCGAGTTTAGAAAAGCCCAGAAAATTTGTCTCGGGTCGCTGCGCGACCCTCGACAAATTTTCACGGGGCTTTTCTAAACTCGAAATTTTACTTCATGCTTAGTCTGGGAGTGGAAAACACTTGTTTAAAGCTTTAAATTGAACTCTTAAAAAAAAAACAGGGAATATCCGCAATTGTTGTATCAATTCCATGGTATGTCATTATTTTTATAAAATCACATTACTTTTTCGTAATTATTTTAACTTAGAGAAACGTAAAGTATTAGGTTTGAACATTCATAAATTTAGAATTTTTCCCTCTACAAAAAAGTGACATACATTTTGTTTCTAAAATAAATAGAGAAGCCAATATTCGAATACTTTAAAATTAACATGCGATTTCCTATGTTGCGTCCACCAAGTCAACACACGGTATAATAAGATGTATTTTGTTTTTTTTATGCCAAATAAAAGTTATATATAATAAATGTGTGTTTGACACGCTTTTATATTATGCACAATAATAATGCATTCTTCATTTATCACAATATCTAAAACACGTAAAGAATTTCAAAGCAATCGCCACGTTCGCGGTTCTTGACAAGTGCAGCGTTAAAAATTCACATCTCTCATTTCTTCTAAAAGCCACTCACTTAACCGAATCGATATAAATAATATATTGAAGATCGAATAAAAGATCGACAAGTATATGGGAAATAAATTGAGGCAAATTGATTGTCGGAAACAGAATGCAAGATGTGTATAAATTCACGTCGAAGCTTTCAAACAATTTCTCGGTACGGCAAATTTAAATTATATTTTGTGCGGGTTGGCAGACAGATGTGTGCGCGGATAATAAATACATCCACAAAGGAGACGCGAAAATATATAAATATTTTCGAAATTGCCGCTTAAGCCCGGGGGATTAATCGCCGTCCGTCGACCAGGTGAAAATTGTAATTAATTATGAAAGTCGTGCACTCGTTCCGAGAGAGGACAAGCGTTGGAATTTTTAGAAGTGATGTATTATCGGTATTGTTTACAGGTTTAAACATTGGAATTTTTATTTGGATAAGGAATTATTAATGATCTATTGTATATTAATGTAATTATATACAAATATCTTTATTCAAGAAATTTATGTACATTATTCTTTAATATAATACGATCTTGTATTCTTATATTATAGGCTATCGACCCGAGGTCTTTCTGCCATTGTTTTAGTGAGTGCTTGTGCTTTTAAAGTATGGTAATGAATGAATAGTATGAATTAATGTAATTATTTATTGGATTTTCTTTGAATAATTTGTTTTTGTATTAAAAAAAAAATATTAACATGATTCTTAATTTCTTTTGGAATGTGAAAAGCTTCAAGCATTTTAAAGCTGCCGACGGGATCATTCCTGCTAAGTTACAGATAGACTCAGCTGCTGAATTACAGATAGCCTCAGATATTATAAATCCCTGGTTGGAAGTAATATTTGAAGCCTGCCCAACTCTATCGTACATCCCCCAGAGATGGAAAGAGACAAATGTGGTGTTCATACCTAAAGCAGGGAAAATAACCCACTCAACACCGAAGGACTGTAGGCTTATCGTCCTTCTTACCTATGACGTTGGAGAGACTAGTTGAAGCGTACATAAAGGAACGCATCAATGTAAACCTTTCTTCAACTAGCCAACACGCTTATACTAAGGGTGGACCCGGCGCTGCACGCCCTCATTAGCCAGGTTGAGAAGTCCATGTTCAATAAGAAGTTTACGTTGGCGGTATTTCTGGATATTGAAGGAGCCTTTAACTTTGTGCAGCCAGAAGCGATTCTGTCTGCCCCCAGAAACCTGCACATTTACGAGTCGATATGCCTCTTCATTGGAAAGCTGCTGACGGGGAGGCACGTTCTCTTCTCGCTGGGTGGCTCACACTCAAGAAGAGAGGTTAATAGGGGTACCCCTCAAGAGAGGGTCCTCTCTCCGCTACTATGGGACGTAGTCATAAATGACCTACTGAAACAACTAGAGTCTGTAGGGTGTAGGGCAATTTCCTACGCTGACGATATAACCCTTACGGTCTCTGGCAAACACTTAAGTATCCTATCCACACCTTTAGAGCAGGTGTGAGAAGTGTGGACTAGGGGTAAACCCCTTCAAAATTGAGCTTGTACTCTACACCATAATGCATAAAGTACCGAACTTCAAAGTTCCTACTATAAACGGCATGGAACTGGTGGTAAAAGAGCAAGCTAAATATTTGGGCATTCTAATTGATAGGAAGCTTAGATGGAAGCCCAATATTCAGGAGGGAGCACGAAAACCGCTCGTCGCGCTGTACTCCTGTAAAAGAGCAGTGGGCAAGGACTAGGGACTGAAACCAACCGTTGTTTACTGGATGTACACGGCCGTGGTAAGGCCCATTATGTTCTACGGAGCCGCAGTCTGGTGGACTGCCCCGGACAAAAGTATCCAACAAACTTCACTGCGCAAGGTTCAGAGAGCCGTCGAATTGCTCATAACGGGGGCAGTCAGGTTCACTCCCTCTAAAGCGCTAGATATAATACTAAATCTAGCTCCAGTCGAGCTCTACTGCAGATATGCTGCAGCTACCACAGCGATCAGAATCAACTCAGTTGAGGTATGGAGCACTAGCAAACAGGGTCATGGAAGGATCCTGAATGAGCTTGTCGATATCCCCCTGATGACTGACAGCTGCACTCCAGAACTTAATTTTGAAAATAAGTTCTTCACTTCCATCCCGAACAAAACCAAATGGTTAGAGGGCAAGATAGTTCAAGGCAAGGACGTCTGGCTCTTTATGGTTTCAAGTCTGAAAATAGAGTAGGGGGAGGAATCTTCTCACAAGATTTCAACCTCAAAAAGTCTTTTAGTCTCCCAAACCACTGTAACATTCTTCAGGTAGAGGTTTTGGCCATCCGAGTGGCAGTGGGTAGGAGGCGTTTTTTTTGTGTGCGGTTGCCCAGAATGCTAATTGAATGATAGAATAACTATGAGGTTGTCTCAAATGTGTACATTGTTAGTAGTGCCAATATAATTTAAAATCTAAAGCCTACTCTAAATCATGTGTTTAACGATCGCACGGTACTATCATTCACAAAGTGCTGTCTTCTGTAAAATATATCATCTGGTACTTACGACCTTTTGCATATGGCACGCTCTATATAGGCTTAATATAGTCTGAAATGTTTAGTATTCCTCAGCACTGACGAAATCCTTGTAATCTGCGGGGATCCGGTGCTGGAATACTGAAGACATATTTAATTAAAAAAATTAAAACAGATTCTCCTAATTTTTTCATATAACTTTAATTAGTTAGGTTTCAATTTAAAATACGCTGTATGTTCGGGGCTTCCTTTAAACGGTAATAGAAACTACTAATGGACGGTTAAGTGGATTTTAAATATTTGAAAGTGATACAAGTCCTTTCTGAATTACATATTCGGGTGCATCAACATTTGGAGGAATTTATAAACTTTTGAGGAAGTCATTACATATTCATGTAGTTCGAAGTATTTTAATGGAAACATACATTTTATATTTAAAACTAACGCACCCATGTCTCTCTATTAATGTAATACTAAAAACATCACAATTATGCATTTAAATTTTTACTTTCCCCTATTTGCAAAACAAAGGGAAAGTATTGTTTTTTTTTATCCATTTTGAGGTTCTTCGAGTTGATTAAGACCATTTTTGAAAAATGTCTGTCCTTCTGTCGCTACTATAAAGTGTAAACCGATTGAGTTGTTAAGATGACACTATAAACTTAAGTTTTTGTATTACAATAGTAGTATCCGCTCAACTTTTGGTAAAAATGCGGAAACCGGAAGTGGTACTATACTCTTAGTATTTTTTAAAATTTTTATTCGTACTTCAACTAATACATTTTTAAACTTGTCTAATATATTACACATAAATTAAATATAGTTAAACACATTAATACAATAACCACAAATTGAAATAGGAAACAAATGGACCCCCCGACTTAATAACTTTAATCAACCACTAATCATTGATTGATGAAAACAAATAGAGTGGTATTTGTTTTCATTCCAAGTTTTACAACTAAGAAAACTACAAAATAAGATTTCGATTATTGTCTGAGAAGTTTTTCCACTCCCAGACTAAGCATGAAGTAAAATTTCGAATTTAGAAAAGCCCCGCGTGGAAAATTTGTCGAGGGTCGCGCAGCGACCCTCGACAAATTTTCACGGGGCTTTTCTAAACTCGAAATTTTACTTCATGCGCCACGCGTATTAAACACTGATTTCAAGTGAAGTTATATATATACTGATCAGGTATGTAGTATACATGTATGATTTATAGCATTAACATTATATAAATTCTAAATAATCCTATTTTGCTATGGCCATTGAGGTGTGAAATTCAAAATATACTGATTAGGTATGTAGTATACAATTATGATTTATAGCATTAAAATTAAATAAATTCTATATAACCCTATTTTGCTATGGCTATTGAGGTTATAAGGTTACAATTATTAGTTGTAAACTAACAATACTAATCTACTAAAATGGTTTATTAATATGCGTAGAAAATTAAGCTTTAAATTTTCACGGGGCTTTTCTAAACTCGAAATTTTACTTCATGCGCCACGCGTATAAAACATTGATTTAAAGTGAAGTTCAAATTGATATATCGATTTGTTATCACCAATTTTTATCAAACAGCCGATTCTATTTTAGAATTATGACTTAATCAGAGGTTTAGATCAAGTCATAATTCTAGAATAGAATCAGCTGTTTGATAAAAATTAGTATTAACAAATTAATTTGAGCTTTACTTTAAATCAATGCTTTATACGCGTGGCGCATGAAGTAAAATTTCGAGTTTAGAAAAGCCCCGTAAAAATTTGTCTCGGGTCGCTGCGCGACCCCCGACAAATTTTCTACGCGGGGCTTTTCTAAACTCTAAATTTTACTTCATGCTTAGTCTGGGAGTGGAAACACTTTTTAGACAATAATCGAAATCTTAATTTGTAGTTTTCTTAATTGTAAAACTGGGAATGAGAACAAATACCACTCTATTTGTTTTCATTCATTCATTGTAAGATACTTATTTTACTTACAATCTATTTTAATTGTAAACATTTTATTTGTCGTAACTTTTAATTGTTTTTATATTTATTGTTTTAATGTGTAATTTTATATTTTTAGTTGTACAATAATTATGTATTTTTTAAATTGACTTCGTTAAATGAATAAATAAATAAATAAAAAATATCCTAAACATGTCTCTTCTATCATTATTATTTGTAAATAATTTATACATAAAATTGCTGTGTTTAAAGGAGTACTAATCACTGACTAACTTAATCAACTTGGGTTTAAATGCGCATTATTTAAGAAAAAATCAATTTGAAACTTCTTACGAGTGTTTCCACTCCTCGGTTAAGCATGAAGTAACATTTCAAATATAAAAAGAGCCTGAAAATTTAAGTGATGCGTAATTACGAATCATATATAATTCAATGAATTGTGAAATAAATTGGAAACACAATATATCTTCATAAATTACTGTTGACATTTTTATCCTGAAAGTTTCGCAACAGGGTTATATATTTAATATTAGTTGCTATTGTGTTTGCGTTGAAGGTGGCATGCATTAAAATAGATTTTAGCCCGACGACAGGTAACTTCCGGACGTACAGTTTTTTCGCAATTTCCCGGTGGATTTAACTAAGGGACGAAAAACTTTCAGCGAGACTTTGAGCATGAAATTGTTATTTTGTACCAACTAATATTATCCTGAGTATCCCATTCATAAGAATAGCATTAATAAAACTAATTAATATTTATTTATATCTGATACATATTTTGTCATATATTTATGTTTTTTTTAGAAAAGGGAGACTATAAGATAATTTTGCTAGCAATTGGGGTATTAAATTTGTGTTACCAATGAATTCAGCAGTATTAAAAAAAAACACGTAATTTTGCCATCTCATCGTATATGTAATTTAAAAAAAAATGTTAAACTTATGTTTTGATTAACAATTATTGTGGATTTTAAACTGTATCATCAAATAATTAATATATATCTATTTATTTATTAAACTCTACACCTGCATTTATGGTGATTGCGCCGGGTTAAGCGTGTATTGTCTGTTTTTTAAAAATATTTTCTTATAAAAACAGACAATGCACACATAGCCCAGCACATTTACCATAAATACCGGTGTAGATTTTAATAAATAAATAGATAAATATTAATTATTTGATGATATAGTTTAAAATGACACTTTAATACTTATTTTTCTAAAAAAATAATTGACAAAGACAGGCTGAAAGACGATAGCCAATGTGCAGAGAGCTACTATCATTTTATTATTATTAATTATGAATTATTTTATTTTTGTATGTTGTCTGTAAATAAAGATTATTATTATTATTTTCTCATAATAACGACAATATTTTTAATGTAAAAATTTCTTAATAGTAACCTATTATTATTTTAATTACATTAATCTGTGAAAATAACAAATAATACCCGTTGATCCCGGCGCATTCACAATTTATATAAGTGTAGGTTTTATTTAATAAATTATTCAATATCAACAGCTCTATTAGTAGATTTGCTGTTTATATTATTACAATTTAATGCTATTAGAGCCGTAAAAATACATTACTAATATACCGGGTGTTGACTTGGCGGACGTAATATTGGAAATCGCATGTTAATTTTAAAGTGTTCAAATATTGGCTTCGATATTTATTTTAAAGACAAAATGTATTTTACTTTTTTGTAGAGGGAAAAATTTTAAATTTATTAATGTTCACACTTTAAACTTTACGTTTCTCTAAGTTAAAATAATTAAGAAAAAGTAATGTGATTTTATAAAAATAATGACATACCATGGAATTGATACAACAATTGCGGATATTTCCTGTTTTTCTTTTAAATTCAATTTAAAGCTTTAAACAAGTGTTTTCCACTCCCAGACTAAGCATAAAGTAAAATTTCGAGTTTATAAAAGTCCCGTGAAAATTTGTCGAAGGTCGCGCAGCGACCCGAGACAAATTTTCTGGGCTTTTCTAAACTCTAAATTTTACTTCATGCGCCACGCGTATAAAACACTATAATATTGTCAAATTTATGTATATTTGAACTTCACTTAAAATCTGTGTTTTATACGCGTGGCGCATGAAGTAAAATTTCGAGTTTAGAAAAGCCCAGAAAATTTGCCTCGGGTCGCTGCGCGACCCTCGACAAATTTTCACGGGGCTTTTCTAAACTCGAAATTTTACTTCATGCTTAGTCTGGGAGTGGAAAACAGTCGTTTAAAGCTTTAAATTGAACTCTTTTGAAAATCAACGAATCTCAGAAAATAACAGCTAAAATAATTAAGAAAAAGTAATGTGATTTTATAAAAATAATGACATTTTTCTTGTATAGTGTAAATCATTTCGAAAACATTTACTTTAATCAAGTGACTACGATATTTATTGCCAGTTTGACATCCGCAGTTGTTGTTTCAATTCCATAGCATGTCATTATTTTTGATAAAATCACATTATTTTTTCTTAATTATTTTAACTGGGAAAAACGTAAAGTGATAAACGTTAACACGAATGAATTCAGAATTTTTCGTTCTATAAAAAAGGTAAATACATTTTGTTTCTAAAATATATAGGGGAGCCAAAATTTAAACATTTCAAAATTTACATGGGATTTCCTATGTTGCGTTCGCCAAGTCAACACCCGGTATAGTATTCATAGAACAAAATCTATATGCTATTAGTTAGTTAATATATTCCAACTAAAAATTTAGTTTAGTCGCTCTGCTGCGCTACGCGACCAATCCAAATTTCTAAAAATAATTTGGTCGTGTAGCCTAAGCCTAAGCTTTTCTGAACTCGAAATGTTACTTTCTGTGCCACGTGTATAAAACACTGATTTTATGTAAAATTCAAAATAATATATTACTTATAACAGTTTACACTTAAATTAGTCTTTTTCTTTTGGTTATCCTTTTTTGTCTATTGTGTTTTACAATTTATCAAAAATATTCTTTGACAAATATAATACTCTGTTTATAATAGAAAAATAGTTTTGAGTAATAGTGATATACAATTGAGAAAAGAGGAAAATCTAAAATAAAAGATTTAAAAACGAATTAAAACTAATATCGACTTTCTGCAAAAACTTAGTCTCATTGAGACAAGTCTCCAAATATTCATTGAAACAACTACTTCTCAATAAATAGTTGGAGACTTGTCTCAATGAGACTAAATTTTTGCAGAAAGTCGATATTAGTTTTAATTCGTTTTTATATTTTGTTAATATTCTGCAAACTATTTGCAACTCAATTTTTCTTTATGTCAAAAGAAATATACTATTAGAAATTATTAAAAATTCGTAAAGCAAAAACTCTTTTATTATTTCGAGAAAAAAAGACATATCTTCTGTTAATGTGTCTGATGTTTCCCCTTGATTGAATTTAATTGTACATTTTTAATTACGAAAGTATCGTATTTTATCTTGAGAAACGGAACACATTTCAGAAATAACGGAAATAAATACCAAACTGTCATGGCGTAAACTCCGCTAAATCCAACGAATAAACAAAGAATTATATTTCGCCCATAGAGGATCATAAAATGAACTTTCTTTAAAAATTGTAAATTCTTAAAAATGAATTGTAAACTCTGCTATATCCAACGAATAAACAAAGAATTATATTTCGCCCATAGAGGATCATAAAATGAACTTTCTTTAATAATTGTAAATTTTTAAAAATGAATTTTAATTTGTCACTTGTACCATAATTTAACATAAGAGTAGTGTTGATTGTAAGGTTGACTAAGTAAATCAAAAAGGAAGTACTGTTTCATTATTGAGTGGCCCATTTCCAAAAACCCCTAAATCCACAATAATGGATTTATGGGTTTTTGGAAAGTAGTGTTGATTGTAAGGTTGACTAAGTAAATCAAAAAGGAAGTACTGTATCATTATTGAGTCGCCCATTTCCAAAAACCCCTAAATCCACAATAATGGATTTATGGGGTTTTGGAAAGTAGTGTTGATTGTAAGGTTGACTAAGTAAATCAAAAAGGAAGTACTGTTTTATTATTGAGTCGCTCATTTCCAAAAACCCCTAAATCCACTTGAAAAAATAATGGATTTATGGGTTTTTGGAAATAGCCGACTCAATTATCTTGTTTCTAAGATAAAACAGCGTACGTTTTAACTGAACAGAAGAAAATTAAATTAAATTGAATCAACATGCCTGGCTGCAGCTCAAAATCATGCGGACCTAGTAGGAAGCCTGCTACCAAGAAGATGGCTTCCACTAAAAAGACAACAACTACAATAAAATCCGAGGCAAAGAAGTCGACTGGAAGAAAATGCTATCACAGCAGCTGCAGTTCAAGTGACTACAGTAGCAGTAGCGACTACAGTTCCGATTATTGCTGTTATTTAACAACAAGAAGAAGACGCCCTTATCTTATTGAGCCCTGGCTGGCATAAAACTTATATTGTGATGTGAATTAAACACCTTTATTCACTCAACGAAATGATTTCACTCGCGCCGAGGCGCTCGTGAAATCAAAAATCGTTTCGTGAATAATATCGTGTTTAATTCACTTGATGTATAATATTTATTATATGTGTTGCGACGCTACTTTTTAGCTACTGTGTACTTACCGCTCGGCCAAACTAACCCAGTGAAGAAGGGGGGGTTTTCAAATCAAAGATTTAACAAAAAGGGCGCCACGTGATTACGGGCGGCAAGGTAGCTAAACATAAAGGAAAATCTCGAACCCAGATTTTACTAATACCCCATAAGTAAATTGCCTAAATGAAATGTAATAAACTATTTTATTTCCTGTAGATTGAACAACACAAAAAAATATATATATATATATTTCAATTTTATATATGAAAGAAACGAATTGAATTAAAAAAAATAAACTATTAATTTTAAGTAAAATATGGAGTAATATTAAAAATAATGTTCGTAATTCATTCAAATTAATTACAAACCTCGGTAGATAAATATAGCTATATATACCCTTACGAAAATCATACAAACTCAAACCGAAATAAACATAATAAATTTAAATTCAAAGCATAAATTAAAAATATTGAATTATCTGTAATAACTTTAAAATAAACGTTTAAATATTCCATAAACGGCAAGAATTATCTATTCTTTTATTATTATTTTTTTTTTCTTCAAACAAAAAAATTATAAATTGAAATGCAAAGTATAAAGTGAGAATTAATTATTATTTTTCAAAATCAAAGTTTTCCAATTAAATTAATATTAATGTTAATTAAACATCAACAACAACAAAAAATAATCTTTTACGTTATTATTTAATTTTTTTTTTCTCTTTTTAAATTCTCATTCGAACAATTTACAAAACACGTTATGCATATATACCCTAATAATTAATCGTAGAATTTATCATTAGAATTCGAAGTTTTAAATTTAAAAAAAAAATCTTTATGTAAATACAAAAAGAAAATGTACTCATCAAATTTCACTCAAAATTTCACTTTCAAAGGACAGCTACGACTTCTCCCTTTCCCGAACCAGAATCACAGGACAAGTCTTCGATGAAGTATTTTTCTTTCGGAACCCAGAACTAGAATCTCCCACGTGATTTCCACTGCTTATCAGCAACCACGGTCAAAATGGAATTCGAATCGAACCGGACCAAAAGTACATCAATCGAACTGTATGATTGTAAAACAACCACAATTAAAAACCTAAGAACATCCCTACGAATTAGAAATATACTGATAATAAGAACAATGCTTACCTCTAGGTGAAAGTGAGGTTTTCTAGAACGGCACGCTTTTTCTCTCCGCTTATAGCGTAGTAAATTATTATTTGCCAAATAATTCACTTTTGAAATTAAGACAAATACGAATCCCTCTTGAGGAAACCACAACGGTTTATAATTTATTAATCTTAATTTACGCGTGTCGAACTGGACGTGTGAAACGTATACGCCTGGAGAGTTAAAAATGGACGGGACAGAGCGCAGTGTAAAAACTCCTCCGCGACACCGAATACAATAAAACAAAATCAATCGCAAAAAATTCCAATATTTAAATTTAAATGCGAAAATAAAATTGCCTATGTTAATTCATTAGAATTAGAATAAATTGAATATAAATTATTCGTTTTACCAAAAATTAACGTAACAGTGTATATGTGATTTTAAGATGAAAATTTCCATTATTAAATAAATACTTTAAATTACTATTTTTTAAATAATGGACAGATATACCATGCGATCATTTAAATCACGATTTAGAGTAATCATTGAATTTTAAATTAGATTATCACTACTGAGTGTTAGCACATAGTTTACCATAACCTCAAATTTATTCCGTTATTAAATTAGCATTCTAGATAAACGCAAAAAAAGTCCGCCTACTCTAAATCATAATTTAAACAATCGCGCGGTATTTCACCTTTACAATTTTGTGCCCCCAATCGTTTGAGATTGCTTGCTTATAAATGGTAGAATTGAATTCATGGTTTAGTTACGTTTTATCTTGTCAACTATTTTTTAAATAATGGACAGATATACCATGCGATCATTTAAATCGTGGTTTAGAGTAATCTTTAAATTTTAAATTAGATTATCACTACTGAGTGTTAGCACATAGTTTACCATAAACTCAAATTTATTCCGTTATTAAATTAGCATTCTAGATAAACGCAAAAAAATCCGCCTACTCTAAATCATAATTTAAACGATCGCGCGGTATTTCACCTTTACAATTTTCTGCCCCCAATCGTTTGAGATTGCTTGCTTATAAATAGTAGAATTGAATTTATGGTTTAGTTACGTTTTATCTTGTCAAAAGATTCGATATGAAACATTCATTTTTTTGTGGATAAAAGGTTTTCTAACAAAATATTTATGATTTATTGCATTATAAATAAATAAATAATGTATAACACGGATCTCCTGCCTTAAACTAGGGGTACCATACTATTATATTATAAGTTGTAAGCTAACAATAGTAATCTACTATACTGTTTCATTAATACAATAATTTTAATATCATCCTTAGAACTGAGTTAAGGCTGTATACTAACGCCTATTAATAAGGCTGTAATTTATAAACGGGATGTAAATAAATGATCAAACTTTTATAAAACAGACTTAACCTCGAATATAATAATTCCTAACATCAAATACTTTCATTAACTTGTTTCTCATTAATTATTTAATTTTTACTAATATATAAGTTTTTAATTAAATTCTTTTGATTTGTAAAAAAAAAGAACTGTATTTTTCACTGTAAATAGAATTTATTCTGCTGAGAAATAAATGATTATTATTATTATTATTACTATTATTATTACTATTATTATTACTAATAAATTATTTTATTTTCAACTAGTTTCGGATTTTTATGCCATCAGTTGAAAACACAATAATTTATTTTTAAAACAATTCACTTGGTGAATTGGTCAATTAAAAACCTATACAGGGAATTTTTCTTTTTAGCATACCTATAAATATAAAGAAAGAAATATACATATGGGTACCGTGTTAATTTTCCAAGATGCCTTTGTTATTTAAAAAACGTTCAATTTGAAGCCTTAAGCGAGTGTATCCACTCCCAGACTAAGCATGAAGTAAAATTTCGAGTTTAGAAAAGCCTGAAAATTTGGTTTGGTTGCGTAGCGCGTAGCGCGGAGCGACCAAACCAAATTTTCAGGCTTTTCTAAACTCGAAATTTTACTTCATGCGTCACCCGTATAAAACACTGGTCTTAAGTAAAGTTAAAAGTTTACGTCTGTAGAATATTTGAGTGTTTTATACGCGTGGCGCATGAAGTAAAATTTCGAGTTTAGAAAAGCCTGAAAATTTGGTTTGGTCGCTCCGCGCTTCGCGCTACGCGACCCAACCAAATTTTCAGGTTTTTCTAAACTCGAAATTTTACTTCATGCTTAGCCTGGGAGTGGAAAACACTCGTTTAAAGCTTCAAATTGAACTTAATGATTTATTTTTAAAACAATTTACTTAGTCAATTGGTCGATTAAAAACCTATACAGGGAATTTTTCTTTTAAGCATACATATAAATATAAAGAAAGAAATATACATATGAATTCACTGTTAATTTACCGAGATTCCTTTGTTTTTTAAAATATGTTCAATTTGGAGCCTTAAGCGAGTGTTTTTCACTCCCAGACTAAGCATGAAGTAAAATTTCGAGTTTAGAAAAGCCTGAAAATTTGGTTTGGTTGCGTAGCGCGTAGCGCGGAGCGACCAAACCAAATTTTCAGGCTTTTCTAAACTCGAAATTTTACTTCATGCGGCACGCGTATAAAACACTGGTCTTAAGTAAAGTTAAAAGTTTACGCCTGTAGAATATTTGAGTGCTTAATACGCGTGGCGCATGAACTAATATTTCGAGTTTAGAAAAGCCTAAAAATTTGGTTTGGTCGCTCCGCGCTTCGCGCTACGCGACCAAACCAAATTTTCAGGCTTTTCTAAACTCGAAATTTTACTTTATGCTTAGCCTGGGAGTGGAAACACTTATTTAATGCTCCAAATTGAACTCAATAATTTATTTTTAAAACAATTTACTTGGTCAATTGGTCGATTAAAAACCTATACAGGGAATTTTTGTTTTAAGCATACATATAAATATAAAGAAAGACATATACATATGGATACTGTTAATTTTAAGTTAAATTTAAAGCCTTAAGCGAGTGTTTTTCACTCCCAGACTAAGCATGAAGTAAAATTTCGAGTTTAGAAAAGCCTGAAAATTTGGTTTGGTTGCGTAGCGCGTAGCGCGGAGCGACCAAACCAAATTTTCAGGCTTTTCTAAACTCGAAATTTTACTTCATGCGCCACGCGTATAAAACACTGGTCTTAAGTAAAGTTAAAAGTTTACGCCTGTAGAATATTTGAGTGCTTAATACGCGTGGCGCATGAACTAATATTTCGAGTTTAGAAAAGCCTAAAAATTTGGTTTGGTCGCTCCGCGCTACGCGCTACGCGACCAAACCAAATTTTCAGGCTTTTCTAAACTCGAAATTTTACTTTATGCTTAGCCTGGGAGTGGAAACACTTGTTTAATGCTCCAAATTGAACTCAATAATTTATTTTTAAAACAATTTACTTGGTCAATTGGTCGATTAAAAACCTATACAGGGAATTTTTGTTTTAAGCATACATATAAATATAAAGAAAGACATATACATATGGATACTGTTAATTTTAAGTTAAATTTAAAGCCTTAAGCGAGTGTTTTTCACTCCCAGACTAAGCATGAAGTAAAATTTCGAGTTTAGAAAAGCCTGAAAATTTGGTTTGGTTGCGTAGCGCGTAGCGCGGAGCGACCAAACCAAATTTTCAGGCTTTTCTAAACTCGAAATTTAACTTCATGCGCCACGCGTATAAAACACTGGTCTTAAGTAAAGTTAAAAGTTTACGTCTGTAGAATATTTGAGTGTTTTATACGCGTGGCGCATGAAGTAAAATTTTGAGTTTAGAAAAGCCTGAAAATTTGGTTTGGTCGCTCCGCGCTTCGCGCTACGCAACCAAACCAAATTTTCAGGCTTTTCTAAACTCGAAATTTTACTTCATGCTTAGCCTGGGAGTGGAAAACACTCGTTTAAAGCTCCAAATTAAACTCTTAAAGAAACAATAAATGTGTGAAGACTTATAAAATAATTAGGATATGTATACGTAAAAGAAAAACTCCCTGTGTATCAAATACTCCTACTTTATTTGTAATTTTATCTACGTATAAATATATTATACAACTTTACACTCTCACGTAAGATCAGGATCATTACAATCATCTTGAATTTCATACACTCGTTTAAAGCACGTCAGTTTACTGTGTTTATTATTGTAATTCCAATTAACGTAATCGATCATTAAATGTTTAATTGCGCCATCAAAAAGTTTTGCGCCCTCCTTCACTTTCTGCGTTGCGTTATTAATATTTTTATGACTAAAGCTTAATTCCCCTTTTATTTCTACAATCAATTAAGGATTAACCGTAAAGCGTTTAAAGGACAAACGTTAACATATTATAAAAATATTTAGACGTTTACTAAACAAAATATATTGTTTAATTTTTAATTTACAGAAATAGAAACAGTAACGATCAAAAGTCAATCTTTGCTTTCATAATATTTAACGAACGATTAAGGTAATTTTGGTGATATCATATTTGTATTTTTTTTTGTAATAATTTTGGATTTCGTATTATTATTATGAAAGCACGGATTGACTTTTATATCCATAAATAAATACTTAAATCCTCCAAAGTGAAATAATGTTCTCTACTTTTTCTACAAACAAACTAAATATGCAAAGTTATTAAAATTAAAAGCACTTTGTATTGTTTTACAAATTAATTGATTAGTGAAACAATACCAAGTGTTTCTAATTTAAATAACATTACATATTGTAATTTGTTTTACCAAGTACCAGACGAGAAATTAATTCAAGAAAAGAAAAATTTACAAATTAACTGTTTAATGAAAATGTTTTTCTACACACCATGAATAAGTATCAAGAATTGAATCGAAAGAACCGTATTTCAATTTAATTCTTGACCCTTATTCTCGTAATACTTTTTGATTTCAAGGAAAAACTTTCTTAAAACACCGCATTTGTTTAGATTTCAAACTTATAGAATAAATGAACAAATTATTTACTTATTCTATATTGCTATATTCTAGTCCTGGATTACTGTATTGTATGTTGCATTAATTTACCACTTAACCGGTGGTGAAACATGTTTAATTAATAGTAGAACTTTTATTTAAACACTTGGTTTGTTTCACTGATTTAAGTGAAACAAACCAAGGGTTTTAATCGAAGTTTTACTATTATAGAATAAATTTGCATGCGTTTGAACCAATTGTCGAAGCACTTTTGCCACTCTGATTGAGGTATCTCCAAAACATGCATTCTGAACGCATCAACCGCTTCTTCAGGTGTCGAAAAACGTTGACCTCTCATTTTATTTTTTACGGATGGGAACAAAAAGAAGTCATTCGGTGCCAAGTCAGGACTATATGGCGGATGACTCATCAAATCGATGTTTGGCGTGCTCAAAAATGCAGTTGTTTGAGCCGATGTGTGAGAGCTCGCATTGTCGTGGTGAAGAGTGATCCGTTTTGGTTTTCCTGATTTCTTGGATGACAATTGGCAAACAAATGGTTGTGTACCACTCAGAATTGACTGTTCTGCGTTGTTCTAGTGGTACGGTTGCGACATGTCCAGTTTTTCCGAAAAAACAGGCGACCATTTGCTTGGAAGTGCTTCGTGCGCGAACAACTTTTGTTGGATTTGGCTCATCTTGAAACACCCATACGGTCGACTGCTGTTTACTTTCGGGCTCATACGCGTAAATCCATGATTCATCACCTGTCACGATGTCATAGACGTGTTTCGAAGCACCGCAATCGTATTCTTTGAGCATTTCTTAGCACCAATCGACACGAGCCTGTTTTTGAGCGATTGACAAATTGTGTGGGATCCAACGCGAACAAATTTTTTTGACAGTCAAATGTTCATGCAATATTGAATGTATGCTGGTCCCACTAATGCCTAAGGTTGTCTCAATCTCACGATAGGTCACATGACGATCTTGCAATATTTGTTTGCGCACAGCATCAATGGTTTCCGGAACAACAACTGATTTTGGACGACCTCCACGAAATTCGTCTTGGAGTGAACTACGACCTCGGTTGAATTCACCATACCATCGATAAACACTGGTTCTTGATAAAGCTTCATCGCCAAAAATTGAATTAAGTTCATCCATGCACTGTTGTTGAGTTAATTCACGTCGAAAGTTGTAAAAAATAATCGCACGAAAATGTTCACGATTTAATTCCATTCTTTGGCCGAGATAAATCTTATAAGTTAGTGTAAACGACACAAATAACGCTCATATGTCAAAACGTTCTGAGTACGTATAACCTCAAAAATGTCAAACTTTACGATAGAGCTCTCAGTTGCCAGATTGCAACACTAGAGTTGCCCAATCCCGAAATATAAAAGGCAACCCTCGTATTGTATTTCTTATTAATGTTCTTTTTTTTCAAATTTCTTGCAATGCTATTTAAATATGTATGTATAAAACGACATTACTTTCCGGTCCCCCTAATATATATACAAATATCTTTATTTATGTACATTATTTTTTAATATAATACGATCTTGTACTAATCTATCATAGGCTATCGACTGCCACCCCCTAATATTTTGTTATTTTAAGTTGTTTTACATTTTTATTTCTTTTTAATGGAAACTATGTAAATTTGAAGTAGTTTGAATATTTATGATTTGAAAAAAGTAGACAATTGAAGTAAATTTATAGAAACAGTAATATGCTATAATTTATTATTGCAGCGAATAAAATTGAAAATACGAATACGTCTTGTGACACATATTATAGAAGGCAGGATAAATGTTCGCAATTTACTTATATGAGTGACGTGTACATGTATAAAGCGTTATGAACGTATAGAAATAGTTTTATATCCTTCGCTATTCACTTTTGATGAAATTTAATTAAAAATGTCACGAAATATTTTGTTTTTAAGTATGTTTGTCTAGTAATTCAAGTGAAGTTGAGCAATAATAAATTTTTAATTATAAGGTTTTCTTTAACCATTTGTGACTTCAAGTTATCTACCTAAATTTAACCCCCCAATTTGGTTTTAATTATTATTCTTTGTAAATAAAAATTTAAGATTTGATTGATAAATAAAGCACTAATAACCTTTCTTCACACTTTTAAGAAAGGTTATTAGTATTAGTAACAATATGGTCGACTTGACGAAAAGAAATCTTAATCTCAATTGTTTCAATTAATTGACATGTAAGACATGATTTCATACTCATTTTTCTTGAAGTTGAGCAAGAATAAATTTATAATTATAAGATTTTCTTTAACTATTTTGTGACTCCAAGTTATCTACCTAAATTTAACCCCCCAATTTGGTTTTAATTATTATTCTATGTAAATAAAAATTTAAGATTTGATTGATAAATAATGCACTAATAACCTTTCTTCGCACTTTTAAGAAAGGTTATTAGTATTAGTAACAATATGGTCGACTCGACGAAAAGAAATCTTAATCTCAATTGTTTCAATTAATTGACATGTAAGACATGATTTCATACTCATTTTTCTTGAAGTTGAGCAATAATTAATTTATAATTATAAAATTTTCTTTGACTATTTCGTGACTCCAAGTTATCTACCTAAATTGAACCCCCCAATTTGGTTTAAATTATTATTCTTTGTAAATAAAAATATAAAATTTGATTGATGAATAAAGCACTAATAACCTTTCTTCACACTTTTAAGAAAGGTTATTAGTATTAGTAACAATATGGTCGACTCAACGAGAAGAAATCATAATCTCAATTGTTTCAATTAATTGACATGTAAGACATGATTTAGTACTCATTTTTCTTGAAGTTGAGCAATAATAAACTTATAATTATAAGATTTTCTTTAACTATTTTGTGACTCCAAGTTATCTACCTAAATTTAACCCCCCAATTTGGTTTTAATTATTATTCTTTGTAAATAAAAATTTAAGATTTGATTGATAAATAAAGCACTAATAACCTTTCTTCACACTTTTAAGAAAGGTTATTAGTATCAGTAACAATATGGTCGACTCGACGAAAAGAAATCTTAATCTCAATTGTTTCAATTACTTGACATGTAAGACATGATTTCGTACTCATTTTTCTTGAAGTTGAACAATAATAAATTTATAATTATAAGATTTGCTTTAACCATTTTGTGACTCCAAGTTATCTACCTAAATTTAACCCCCCAATTTGGATTTAATTATTATTCTTTGTAAATAAAAATTTAAGATTTGATTGATAAATAAAGCACTAATAACCTTTCTTCACACTTTTAAGAAAGGTTATTAGTATTAGTAACAATATGGTCGACTCAACGAGAAGAAATCATAATCTCAATTGTTTCAATTAATTGACATGTAAGACATGATTTCGTACTCATTTTTCTTGAAGTTGAGCAATAATAAATTTATAATTATAAGATTTTCTTTAACCATTTTGTGACTCCAAGTTATCTACCTAAATTTAACCCCCCAATTTGGTTTTAATTATTATTCTTTGTAAATAAAAATTTAAGATTTGATTGATAAATAAAGCACTAATAACCTTTCTTCACACTTTTAAGAAAGGTTATTAGTATTAGTAACAATATGGTCGACTCGACGAAAAGAAATCTTTATCTCAATTGTTTCAATTAATTGACATGCAAGACATGATTTCATACTCATTTTTCTTGAAGTTGAGCAATAATTAATTTATAATTATAAAATTTTCTTTAACCATTTTGTGACTCCAAGTTATCTACCTAAATTTTACCTCCCAATTTGGTTTTAATTATTATATTTTGTAAATAAAAATTTAAGATTTGATTAATAAATAAAGCACTAATAACCTTTCTTTATACTTTTAAGAAAGGTTATTAGTATTAGTAACAATATGGTCGACTCGACAAAAAGAAATCTTAATCTCAATTGTATCAATTAATTGACATGTAAGACATGATTTCGTACTAATATTTCTTAATCTTTTCTAAAAATCCAAAATAGCCGACTTGTTTAAACCAAAATTGTTATATTTGTTTTATTCAATAAATGAAACAAGATAAATTCAAATTCAAAACTATTTGAATTCAAGAAAATAAGCTTACGCTTCTTGTAGTTTCAATAAATTAATTAAAATTGTGGAATATGATTTGACACTTTTATCTTGTTCTTTTCAATAGTACAAAAATCAAATATAGCCTAAAAGTAGGTGTTGTATCCAGAAAAGATTTCTGATGACGTTTATTTTACATAGCAAGTTACAGGTCTCTATTGCATTAAATAACAAAATTACAATAAAAATAAATTTATCCATTTTACAATTTTTACCATATTTTTAAAACAAATCATGTTAGCTGAAATATTCTTATTCAGTATCAAATATTGAAACATTTTTCTAATTTGACCAACTTTGTATCATCATTGATTTACGAGATCCCAATAGTGAGTACGATAAAAAGAACGAACGGTATAGAAATATGTACACTTGAAAGAAATACTTCCTAAAAATTTGTATCACTATTATTTATCATTTGCGTTTTTTCTATACAAACTGTTTCTTGTAATAAATGTCACAATAGTTGACCTAATAATAAATGTGGTTTATAAATTACTTACAGATGTTTTTGTAAAAGAAAAAAACCTTTATTGGCATAACACCACATTACATCCATATCTACACTAATCGCTGCCCCCTTTCTTCCTTATGCTTTCCCTCTTCTCCCCCAACTTCTCCAGCTTCCTTACTGTTATTATATATTCATTGTAATTAATATAGAGATGAAATATTTAATATTATCGTTTGCTTTATGGATTAAATTGGAGTAGTCCAGTAAAATTAGAATGCAGCGATTAAAGTTTACAGCTGAAGATTTACCGCCGTCTATATTTATTTATTATCTAGTACATAAAGCCTAATAATTAGCTAATGGAGAGCGTTGCCCGGCGCATCTACCAAAAGTAGACTATTTTATTAATATATTTTAAGTGATAATTCGTCGGTTTAAAGGCAACATTTATTAGGTATATAATAAATCTCAATAACTTCTAACCTTTATGTACGCAATATAGTAAACAATTAAGTTTCTAAAGTAATTAAGAATTGAATACTATCAACGACAAATTTATATTTTGGAATGTTACCGTTTATTCAGTGACAATTCTTTAGTATGCTGAATACGAAGATAAAGTATATTGTATATATATATATATATATATATATATATATATATATATATATATATATATATATATATATATATATATATAGAGAAAGAGAGAGAGAGAGAGAGAGAGTTTTATATAACACCGAACATTTTCATAACGAGAATTTTTCTTTGAAGTATCCAAATGCATACGTTGCACATTTTCTGATGCTCGGTTTATTAAATGAATTCAATTAAAAGCCTTAAGCGAGTGTTTTCCACTCCCAGGCTAAGCATGAAGTAAAATTTCGAGTTTAGAAAAGCCTGAAAATTTGGTTTGGTCGCGTAGCGCGAAGCGCGGAGCGGCCAAACCAAATTTTCAGGCTTTTCTAAACTCGAAATTTTACTTCATGCGCCACCGGTACAAAACACTGATTTAATGTAAAGTTTAGCGGTGTGTTTTAAACTTCGTAATATGTCAGTGTTTTGTACCGGTGGCGCATGAAGTAAAATTTCGAATTTAGAAAAGCCTGAAAATTCGGTTTGGCCGCTCCGCGCTTCGCGCTACGCGACTAAACCAAATTTTCAGTCTTTTCTAAACTCAATATTTTACTTCATGCTTAGCCTGGGAGTGGAAAACACTCGTTTTATAAATTCTTTTAATAAACCGATCGTCGGAAAATGTACAACGTATGCATATATATACTATACCAAAAAGGATCGAAGGAGTGGCGTTTATCAAATACAATGTAACGACTGCGAAGCAATATATATATTGGCCAAACTGGCAGAAATTTCAACACCCGTCTAAAGAAACATAAAAAATCCATATTAGATAATCAGCCAAAGACGGGCTTCGCAAAACATTGCATAGATGAGGGCCGCTTTTTCGATCCTTTTAAATTCAAACCTTTGAAAATAATCAACAAATGTAAAAAGCTTAATTAGTGGGAAACTTTTTACATTAAGAATTCAATAGAAAAAGGATCGCTCGTTACTAATGTCAACTTAGAAACGTTTAACACCCCGCTGCTGGATATGTTTGTCTCTTTACGCCCCCACAATTAGGTAATGATTTAATCCCCTTTAGGTATAAAACGCACACCGCTCCTCTTGTAACATCGTTCTTGTAATAGCTTTGAAAATGGTCGTCTGACCGAAACTAGTCAGTTTTTCAAAAATAAAAACAAATAGTGAAACAATAACCAAGTAATATATAAAATTACGAAAAAACTATTCGTGAAAATGCAAACAATGTCTTAATTAATAAGACAACTTAAGACGATAAATATCCATTGAAACAACTACTTCCCGTGCAAATACACCTCCGGATATTGAATTATACAATGAAATATTTTAAATCTTATTTAATAACCAAGTGTTTTATAAATTTTTTTAAACAAAGTTTAAATTCAGTGTTTTGATTATTAGAGATATTGCTGTTCTTATAAGTGGCATGTGCGTTTTTCTTTTGTTTAAGTAAACTTATTAAGGTTTCACAAATAGAAAGACTGTTATTCCTTACTTCACTTTTTATGTGAAGCAAGGAACAACAGTCTTTCTATTTGTGATTAATCACTTCACGTAAACTCAAAACAATACAGTTATTATTAAGGTTTTATTAAACCATTTGAGATAGGTTGTTGATTTGATTTGTTTTACAGGGACATAGCAAATACATCATATATGATATAATAGCAGTCTACTATGGTATCAATATTAGTACCGATTAATAAGTTATTCCAATCCAATGAACATAAAACATAATAAATTTGACAGTAGTCAGCATTTTTAAAATCAAATACTGTCTCAATGTACTTTAAATAACTTATACCAGATTTAAAGTCTATGCAGAATTCATAATCATTATGATGAATAGAATTGCTACAGAGATTGTCGGATGCCAATTGAATTTGTACCTTAGATATGGAAGTAAAACACATGTCTAAACGTATTCCCCTGTTTTTCAGTAAATTATTAATCTATGTCATGTTTAAAAAGCTAAATGATTCAATTAATATGTTAGCTGATAAATTATTTATACTATTTGATTCAGTGATATGATTCGATTCGCTTAACGTCCATTGAATGTGAGGAAGGTTATTATCCCCAAAAATAAAAAAAAACTGCGTCGATATATGTAGGTATCTGATATATATTCAATTATTTTTGCGTGAGCTTCATATTTATCAAAAAGAGAGTTTGGATAAATTTATTAATTGAGTTACGTTAAGTTAAAATTAAATTGACGAATAAAGCACTAACCTTTTTACTTCCCCCCATATGCAAAACAAAAGGAAAGTATTGTTTTCGCGAAAATTATCAAATACAAATAGATATTTTGTATTGTGGAGGATTCTACTTCGATATACATGTTAATCTATTAATAAAAAAACGGTTTAACTTTGTATAACACAATTTATTTTTATGTGACTGCAGTTTCGGCAAATTTAGCTTGCCATTATTAAACATATAGTAGTACTATATGTTTGATAATGGCAAGCTAAATTTGCCGAAACTGCAGTCACATAAAAATAAATTGTGTTATACAAACAAAGTTAAGCCATTTTTTTATTAACAAATGGATTTGGAAAATTTAGTAAAATACTCGTCGGCACATTCACTATGCATTAACGAAAGCAAAACTAAGGCTATCGTGTTTGGACCTACAACAAGACGTACAAACGCGATACAAAACTTAAAGATAATAGTTAATGGTCAAATGATATCTATAGATGAGAGTGTTAAAAATCTTGGGGTATTTATAGATTCAAAACTTAAATTCAAAGATAATACCAATAATCTAATACAAAAATCTTACATCGCACAGAAGAGTATATTCCTAAACAGACATCTTCTAAATAAAAGTACAAAAATTATATTGTGTAATTCCTTGGTGCTTTCGAACTTTAACTTCTGTGACACACTCTATCATGAATTTATCGACAAAATAGATACTAATAGAATCCAAAGAATACAGAATTCATGCTTGCGTCTTATTTTTGGTGGTAATAAGAGAACCAGTATAGCTCGCAGATTGCCCCAGTGTGGCTGGTTGGACATGCACAACAGGCGAAAACTACATACGGCTTGTTTCTACTTCAAAATAATATCCAGAAAAACGCCCCCATATCTCCTTAACAAAATAACGTATAGAAGTGATGTGCATAACATAAATATTCGAAGTAGAGGGCTCCTATCCATCCCAAAGCATAGATTACAATTATTTAAAAAGTGCTTTACCTATACAATTACAAGTTGCATGAACTCGGTACAGTTTCGATTTGGCTTATACACGGATTTTAACCAGAAATATATAGAAATGCTTAGTGCATCATAATTTATTATTACTAGCTATATTATTTGTATTGTATATTGTTTGTATTGTATTGTCTATTATTGTACGGCCTGAAGGAAGATCAAGTTCAGTGTTTGGTTATATACCTTGGACTGAAACTGATTCAGGACCCTTTGACCATTAAATTTATCTTAAGATTTATGTAATTATACTTGTACTGTATATGGTCAATAAACGGTTTATTATTATTATTATTATTATATATCCATTATTTCATCATTAAATTGACTGTAATTTACCTTCTATCTTTTGAATCATTTTTAACTTGTATCAAAATTGATATTCTCCGTCAATAAAACGACAATAAACATATAACGTAAATTATTAGTTGTTTGAATGTAGAAATAAACTAGTGTCTTCCACTCCCAGACTAAGCATGAAGTAAAATTTCGAGCTTAGAAAAGCCTGAAAATTTGGCTCGGGCGCGTAGCGAAGCGGAGCAACCGAGCCAAATTAGGCTTTTCTAAACTCGAAATTTTACTTTATGCGCCACGCGTATACAACAATTATTTAATGTGAAATGGTCCTTAAGCAATTTATAAGTAAAATAAATTTATTACGTCAATTATCAATTGCTTAGGTGATGGGAAAAGTGCTATGATAGACACATCACTAGTTTTTTTTTTAATTTGAATTACCAAGTAACTATGTATTTGAGTTTACGTGAAGTGATTATTACACAATAATATAATATATAATATAATTTTACTAAATTTTCCAAACCAATTTATAAGTAAAATAAATTTATTACGTCAATTACCAATTGCTTAGGTTATGGGAAAAGTGCTATGATAGACAGATCACTATTTTTTTAAATTTGAATTACCAAATGTACATCTAACGATACAAATAAATAGTGAAGTAAGGAGTATTTTTTATGTGTAATAATCACTTCACGTAAACTCAAAAACATAGTTATTTGGTAATTCAAATTTAAAAAAAACTAGTGATGTGTTTATCATAGCACTTTCCCATCAGCCAAACAATTGATAATTGACGTAATAAATTTATTTTACTTATAAATTGGTTAAAGACCATTTCACATTAAATAATTGTTGTATACGCGTGGCGCATAAAGTAAAATTTCGAGTTTAGAAAAGCCTAATTTGGCTCGGTCGCTCCGCTTCGCTACGCGCCCGAGCCAAATTTTCAGGCTTTTCTAAACTCGAAATTTTACTTCATGCTTAGTCTGGGAGTGGAAGACACTCGTTTGTTTCAACATTGAAACAATTAAAAATTGACAGTTTATCAATAACAAAACTGTTTTGTTATTGATAATAAGCACCTTGTGTCTCGAAATGTACATCTAACGATACAAATAATAAGTGAACTAAGGAATAACAGTCTTTTCTTATGTGAATTACGAAATGTACATTTTCGACACAAAATTTATTTATTTCTCAACAGATACAAAGATTATTTTACAGAAAACCATTACCAATGGATTAACACTCATTGTTATCAAAATTAAGTGCATTAAGATGTAACCAATCAGTCATCTCATGGTTTCGGAGCTTTTTACAAGGCGATATTGGTGATTGGCTTTTCTAAACTCGAAATTTTACTTCATGCTTAGTCTGGGAGTGGAAGACACTCGTTTGTTTCAACATTGAAACAATTAAACATTGACAGATTATCAATAACAAAACAGTTTTGTTATTGATAATAAGCACCTTGTGTCTCGAAATGTACATCTAACGATACAAATAATAAGTGAACTAAGGAATAACAGCCTTTTCTTATGTGAATTACGAAATGTACATTTTCGACACAAAATTTATTTATTTCTCAACAGATACAAAGATCATTGTACAGAAAACCATTACCAATGGATTAACACTCATTGTTATCAAAATTAAGTGCATTAAGATTTAACCAATCAGTCATCTCATGGTTTCGGAGCTTTTTACAAGGCCGTTCACAATGTATCAAAATAAAAAACCATCTCTCTGACATCTTCTGCGTTCCATCTGGGGTACCCCAGGGATCGCATTGTGGTCCTTCATTATTCCTTATTTTTATTAGTGACATCTCTTTATCAATTAAATCCTCAAATTTTTTATTATTTGCTGATATTCTAAAGTTATTTAAAGAAATACGCGATATTGGTGATTGTCTTTTACTTCAAAATGATCTTTCCTCCTTAGCTAACCAGTGCATTTTAAACGGTCTAAGTTTCAATATTGACAAGTGTAAATCTCTAACTTTTGCACATAAGATGGTAACATGCGATTTTAATTACCATCTTGATAGCAAAATGATTTTAAAAGTTAATATAATGAAGGACCTTGGGGTTTGGTTTGCCGCTAAACTCGTTCCAAATTGAGTTTAGCGGCAAACCAAACCCCAAGGTCCTTCATTATATTAACTTTTAAAATCATTTTGCTATATTTCATATTAATTTTATATGTAACCGCGCGGCTAAAATGCTAGGGTATATTAAACGTTTGTCTAGGGATCTGTCGGTATTGTCATTTAAAATTGTATATTTTGCATACGTTCGTTCGCATCTAGAATACGCTTCATGTGTATGGAGTCCGTATCAAAAGACTTATATCAAACGTATTGAAGATGTTCAAAGCAAATTTATTAAATATCTAGTATTTAAGTCGAGACATAATAATGTAAATAATGTAAATGTTAGCGTTGATTTTATTATTGATCAACTATGTTGCAGGCGGTACTTTGCTGATATGTCATTACTTTACAAACTATTTAATGGGGACATCCAATGCCCGACTCTTCTTTCTCGCATGTGTTTTTCTATAAAATTTTATAATCGCTTATGTCGGAACCCGCCGCTGTTTCGCATACCGTTCCATAACACGAATTATGGTTTCCACACTCCGACTACACGTCTTATGCGTACAGCTAATTCTTTGTTAATTTATCCTGACTTTGATATTTTTTGTAATACATTTCCCTAGTTTATGAAAATTGTTAAAAGATTACTTTGTTGTCATTAATGTTTTTGTTTCTATCTTTTGTATTGAATTGTTATTTTGTAAAATATTTTTATTCTGTAAAATAATCCATGAATAATGGTTTCTTTAATATTTATTTATTTATTTAGAAATTGATTATATTCAATATTTATTATTTTATAAAGCAATGATAAATTAGCACTGGTAAAAATACAATACATAGATATTTTTAATCTATGTATTGTATTTTTACCAGTGCTAATTTATCATTGCTTTATATAATAATAAATATTGAATATAATCAATTTCTTTGTGTTTATATCGTGTAAAAGATGTTCATTTAATATATAATAATATGTAGTCAGTCTTAATGTATTTGTTTGTGTTTACATCTTACAATAGATTTGCATTTATTGTGTATGATATATACGAATACAGTATATAATCAGACAATATGTATAACAATGTATTCGTTATTTGACCTAGATTGAATTTAAATGTATTTCTTATCTCAATAAAGAATTATAATGAGTACCTGGAAAACCACAATGCAATTTAAAAAGGAAAAGATGCATTGAAATTCCAATAATATAGAATGAATGGATGTTATTTTTACATTATAAATACGCAGGGATTTATTTTTTTAAGTATACATATTCCGATATATTTAATTGGTGAGGCGGATACATGATGAAATTTTATTATACTATACATCGTGATTTATACCAGGAGGCGAAAAAAGAATATTCGTTTTCGAGATTGGATTCTAAGCAAAAAATGTGACACAACTATATTTTTCGAACGGCCTTTGTTTATAAGATAACGAGGCATGAAAACAGGAGAATAAATTATTGAATTTTGATTTAAGTCCACCTCATAACACACTGTTAGATTTAATTGCACCATTCTAATCTGTGTTTTTCCCCAAATCCCCTTTTCCTTATTTTCACTTCCACCGCTTTTATATCATATTCCGCCGTTGTATACATAGCTTGTAATTTCTGTTTTGTATTTAGTGTTAATCCATTGATAATGGTCACTTTGTGTCCGAAATGTATGTACACGCGTATATAACAATTATTTAATGTGAAATGGTTCTTAACCAATTTATAAGTAAAATAAATTTATTAAGTCAATTATCAATTGTTTATGTCAGTGGTCTCCAAACTACGGCCTGCGGGCCAAATCCGGACCGCGACTTGCATGAATCCGGCCCGCGATTGTTTGTAATATTTTTTGTAAATGTCATATTTTGAAATATTGTAACAATTGTTCCTTAAATTTTTCATAATTTTATAAAATTAATCGGATCTTGGCCGACTTTATTATGTAGAACTATATTTGTGGCCCGCGAAGAAGATAGTTTGGAGAGCCAGGGTTTAGGTGATGGGGAAAGTGCTATGATGGACACATCACTATATTTTTTTAATTTGAATTACCAAATGTACATCTAACGATACGAATAAATAATGACGTAAGGAATAAGAGTATTTTTTATGTGTAATAATCACTTCACGTAAACTCAAAAACATACAGTTATTTGGTCATTCAAATTAAAAAAAAATAGTGATGTGTCTATCATAGCACTTTCCCATCACCTAAACAATTGATAATTGACGTAATAAATTAATTTTACTTATAAATTGGTTAAAGACCATTTCACATTAAATAATTGTTGTATACGCGTGGCGCATGAAGTAAAATTTCGAGTTTAGAAAAGCCTAATTTGGCTCGGTCGCTCCGCTTCGCTACGCGCCCGAGCCAAATTTTCAGGCTTTTCTAAACTCGAAATTTTACTTCATGCTTAGTCTGGGAGTGGAAGACACTCGTTTGTTTTAACATTGAAACAATTATAAATTGACAGTTTATCAATAACAAAATTGTTTTGTTATTGATAATAAGCACCTTGTGTCTCGAAATGTACATCAAACGATACAAATAAAAAGTGAACTAAGGAATAATAGTTATTTCTTATGTGAATTACGAAATGTGCATTTTACATATTCCGATATATTTAATTGGTGAGGCGGATATATGATGAAATTGTATTATACTATACATCGTGATTTATACCAGGAGGCGAAAAAAGAATATTCATTTTCGAGATTGGATTTTAAGCAAAACATGTGAAACAACTTTTTTTTTCGATCGGCCTTTGTTTATAAGATAACGAGGCATGAAAACAGGAGAATAAATTATTGAATTTTGATTTAAGTCCACCTCATAACACACTGTTAGATTTAATTGCACCATTCTAATCTGTGATTTTCCCCAAATCCCCTTTTCCATATTTTCACTTCCACCGCTTTTATATTATATTCCGCCGTTGTATACATGGTTTGTAATTTCTGTTTTGTATTTAGTGTTAATCCATTGATAATGGTCACTTTGTGTCCGAAATGTATGTACACGCGTATACAACAATTATTTAATGTGAACTGGTTCTTAACCAATTTATAAGTAAAATAAATTTATTACGTCAATTATCAATTGTTAAGGTGATAGGGAAAGTGCTATGATGGACACATCACTATATTTTTTTAATTTGAATTACCAAATGTACATCTAACGATACGAATAAATAATGACGTAAGGAATAACAGTATTTTTTATGTGTAATAATCATTTCACGTAAACTCAAAAACATACAGTTATTTGGTAATTCAAATTAAAAAAAAAAATAGTGCTGTGTCTATCATAGCACTTTCCCATCACCTAAACAATTGATAATTGGCGTAATAAATTTATTTTACTTATAAATTGGTTAAAGACCATTTCACATTAAATAATTGTTGTATACGCGTGGCGCATGAAGTAAAATTTCGAGTTTAGAAAAGCCTAATTTGGCTCGGTCGCTCCGCTTCGCTACGCGGCCGAGCCAAATTTTCAGGCTTTTCTAAACTCGAAATTTTACTTCATGCTTAGTCTGGGAGTGGAAGACACTCGTTTGTTTCAACATTGAGACAATTAAAAATTGACAGTTTATCAATAACAAAACTGTTTTGTTATTGATAATAAGCACCTTGTGTCTCGAAATGTACATCTAACGATACAAATAAAAAGTAAACTAAGGAATAACAGTTATTTCTTATGTAAATTACGATATGTACATTTTCGACACAACATTTTGTTGTTTAAAAGATAACGAAGCATGAATACAGGAGATTTTGATTTAAGTCTACCTCATAACACACTGTTAGAATTAATTGCACCATTCTAATCTGTGTTTTCCCCAAATCCCCTTTTCCTTATTTTCACTTCCACCGCTTTTATATTATATTCCGCCGTTGTATACATAGCTTATAATTTCTGTTATGTATTTAGTGTTAATCTATTGATAATGGTCACTTTGTTTCCAAAATGTATGTACATTTGGTAGTTCTAATAAGCGTGTGAAGAAATGTTATTAGTGCTTTATTCGTCAAAGCATTTTTGATATTTAAAAATACTGCATTTAAATTAACGTCCAACGTATATCTTGGGGCAATTCCCATATTCCAAATATACGCTAGAGCTCGTGGTTTAATCAAGTTTGTCTTGTGAATTAGTGATGCATTAATTAAGCGAATTGTTCGTCCCGAAGAAAGCAATTAAATTAAAAGATTTGAATTTTTTCCTGATGTAATTCTTTGGATCAAAATAATTTTAAGTGATTTGATTACCGCGTGAAACATTTACAGTTCAACAATTTACAATAATTTTTTGGAGTAATAACGTCAATTAATTTTTATGTATTTGTAAATACATTAAAATTAAAGTTGCATTAGAATGTTATTATTTTTTGAATGAAATTGAATCGGTAATTCGCTTAAGGATTTAAATATTATTACTAGTATTCGGATTTAAAGAGAATGACAAATTAAATAACACTTTTTCAACTGAACTTGTACGTGTTTAGCTGTTGAACAAAATTCACCTGTTGAATCTGAAGCAAGTGGTAGCGGACTGGTGCTTTATAAATCAATATCAGATAAGCGTTTAAATAACTACCTATGTAAAATATTGGAGGATAAATTAAAAACACTTGGTTTGTTTCACTATTTTTTTATCCTTCAATATTATTTCAAAATGTTTCACAAAGTGATAAATGAGAAAGTTATTCAAGAAATATACCTATGTATGTTTTGTAAATATAATAACTAGAGCTCGGATTTTTAAGCAAACAGCTTATTCTGAACATTAAAAGCATCAAAATGAATTAATAAAATGTTTACGAATTATAGAAAGTTTAATCATTTGACACTATTTTTTATTGCTTTTTCGGTTTTTTTTTTTTCGGTTGTATGCTTATTTTGCATTTATATGCTTATTTGTTGCTTATTTCGTCAAATTTTAGATCGTGGACAATTATTATTTTTTGCGATCAAAAAAGTGTTTAATTCTTAAGGGTAGGTTATTTAAGAAATTAAAACATTCTTTAAAAAAATGATTCTTATATGAAGAAAAAAAAAGTGGAAATTTTGGTAATTCCTCATATTTCTATCCTATAGAGATATGATATTTTATAAAATAAACCGATTTATTATTTTTTGTTTGTTTTCTAAGCATAAAGTTAAATTGAATTGAACAAAAAATAGGTATGGTGTCACTTTAGAGAAAAAAGGTGACTATCGATACCTTGACAGTTGGCATCGTATTATCAGCTCGGCGAAGCCATTAATTGTTATACTTTACTATCAAAATAAAAAAGTTAGAAAGTTTTAAACAATAATAAAGCATAAGAAAATAAAACGAATACAAAAATTAAATCAAGTTTCGCCGGTAGAGGGCGCAACCTCTGCCGTAAATGATAAAATCAAAATTTTATTCGAAAGGCCAAATTAAGTTGCATATGTTAATAATATGTAAATCTTATTCTACTCTAAATTTTGCTTGATTTTAACTACCTTCTCGTTTCTTTTGCTTTTACATAACATGCAGATGAAAATAAAAAAGTCTAATCATTGACACAAGATAAGAAAAATAAAGTCTAATCATTCAAATTGTTGAAACTTTAGTTAGGTTTAACTGAATTTAATAAATTTTGACTAAATTGATAATTATTTTAATTGTAAACATTATGCATTCTGATTCATTTAAGTGTCTATGGTAAGGATCAGATGGCGCTATTAGTACAAAATACAACATTCTGCACAATGTTTAATATATTTCCGGTTAGGATAAAAATATCAGGATGCAGTTTCTTCAATTTTTACACTATCTCCCATTTTAATTAACTATTGTAACTTACGTATACCTTAAAATTTAAAAATTTAAAGAAAATGGAGAAAATACGATAATTGTCTCAATTGGCGCTTAATATCGAAACTAAAATAAATCAGAGTGAATTATGTTTTAAAGTGCATTCACTGATCTATCAAATGAGCCCAAGTATGTTAAATTTAGTGGAACCTAAAAAAAGTTACAGGCATGTTAATAATAAAATATTTTTGTTCTTCCGTGCATCTTATGTAAGATATAAAAAACGAGAAGTTAGTTAAAATTTAGTAAAATTTACGGTAGATTAAGATTTTCATATTTTTAATATCGCATAATTTGGCATTTATTTGATAAAAAATGTTTTAATAATAATCATAATATTTATTATCCAACGGAAGTATTCAGAATAGGGATAATATACAGTACATTCTTAAAATTTAGGAAATATAGGTTGAACAAAGAAACAGAATTAAATTAAAAACACGAATAAATTAAAATAAGATAAAATGAAATAAAATGAATTATTATTATTATTAATAATAATAATAATAATGCTTTATTTCTCAACAGAATTCCTTCCAATTACAGAGAAATGTATAATGATATCTAAAATATTGCGTAACTATTACCTATTAACTATTAATATTTTACTAAAGCGAGTGCGCCCTCTTACGGCAAAGCTATGAACTTAAAAATAATTTCCAGTGATTTCTCTTGGCCACTTTTACAATGAAATTGTTTATTGCAACATGCTACGATGTATAGTTTCTGAGATACAGCCGATGGCCACGTTTAATCAAAAACCCGGTATAATACAAAAATAATTAAAAAAAAAACAATATTAACAATTAGAAAAAATAACATACTATGTTTTTTAATTAACCTAAATTAAATACGACCTTAATGTACTCAAAAATTCTGCTCCATTGTTAGAAAAGATATTAACTCCGCACTGAACTTCGTGATATCTTTTTATCATCGTTTGCAAAGGTGAAAATGAATAGTGAGTTGTGCGAGGAGTTTTGTAATTAAATGTTAAGCTATTTCAACATATAATTTAATTGTACGTAGCTATATTCCTTTTTTTCGCTTGTGTATTTAATTTGAATTGCATTAATAAATAAATGTAAAGAATGCAATATAAGTGTGTTGAATTAAGTGACTTAAATCTTTACATAACTGTAATAACTATATTATATTTCTTTCTTGAATTATTTTTTCATCTTTCACTTGGTTGAACATTTTTAACTATGATTTTAAAAGATAACATTTGGTTACATTTCACTAATTTATATTTGCATATCTTATCATACTTTGCATTATAAAGATAAAAACTAATGCATCAATTACAAATAATATTTGACAATACGACAATAAAATACAGGAAGTTTTGTTTTTAAGTATACAAAACCAGATGAATACTCTGTAAATGTTCAGGCATTCGGCAATTTTATGAAAAATATTAATTTGATGCCTCTAACGAGTGTTTCCATTCGCAGATTAAGCATGAAGTAAAATTTCGAGTTTATAAAAGCCTGAAAATTTGGTTTGGTCGCGTAGCGCGAAGCGCGGAGCGGCCAAACCAAATTTTCAGGCTTTTCTAAACTCGAAATTTTACTTCATGCGCCACGCGTATACAACACGGATTTCAACTGAAGTTAAAAATATACTTCTTAAACAGTATTTTAAAGCAGTACATTTTAAACTTTACTTGAAACCAGTGTTTTTTTATACACGTGGCGCATAAAGTAAAATTTCGAGTTTATCAATAATGGTGAAAGCGCCGGGTTTTAAATGGAAAATATTGCTTCTAAATTACCGATTGTAAATGTGCCGACTTTTCGAATTAAGTACTCTTAATTTGGTAAATTTGTAAATCAATAACCATAAATTATAATTATCGTTGTTTTGGAGGGAAAATTCATTAATTACATGGAAATTATAAGCATATACCAACTATGGTAGAAACTATGGTATGGCTAGAGTTGCCGCGCACTGCAACTCGGCGAATATAGACTTTGCTACCACAAGCAAAAAGAATCTTAAGTCCATGCTCCGTGAGACAAATTAGATTTTTATTTTTGTTCACATTTTAATCTGTTTTGTTTTATTTGTATATTGTTTGTAATTTATATTTTAACCTTATTAATAATTAAATAAAAGTCACTTGGTTTGTTTTACTACTATGTTTTATTCTCTCCGACTAGTTTCGACTTATCGTCATTCTCAATGAGAACCAAATTGAAGATATTTTAACCTTATTTATTACTTTTAGCATAGTGATGAGCATTTTGATTTTAATCTGTTGTGTATATTGTTTGTGATTTTATATATTTTATCTTAATTATTACTTTTAACTTATTTTAGACTAAGCATTATGTATTTATTTTAAATGGATATCCATAAATAAACAATAAACAATATATGATAATCGCTTTTACTTCTATATACCTTTTATCTGTACACCTAATTTTAATATGTCTGTGTTTGGTTATTTCTTCAATACTTACTAACTTATTTTTATAATTTACAATAGATTTGAGTTGAGAAAAGAATTTTTCAATATTACATACACATGCAGCACAAACCACATGGCCATATCTATCAGAAGTCTGTGTTAATCTATTTATTTCCAAATGTTTTTCTTCGATGATTACTGTTAATGTGGTACTTACTCTGCTTGCGTAATACTCTATTATATATATTTTATTATCTTTATATTCTAGCAATTAAGTTTATATATCTCTGTGACGATTGCAAAACTCTAGTTATCACATAATAAATGAAAAAAATAACTCCTGGCTCATGGAGTAATGCAGCTAGAGATGTGGTTAGGATTATTATTATTATTATTATTATTATTATTATTATTATTTAATGATTTACCTTTATCGAGTGTTGCCCACTCCCAGATTAAGCATGAAGTAAAATTTTGAGTTTAGAAAAGCCTGAAAATTTGGATTTGCCGGGGCGCGCAGCGCTCCGGCAAATCTAAATTTTCAGGCTTTTCTAAACTCGAAATTTTACTTCATGCGCCACGCGTATAAAACACTAGCTTAAACTGAAGTTTAAAACACTTACATCTTATTGTTCAATATATATTTTTATTAAATACAGAACATATAATTTAATTAAATTCTATTTTTGAATATAAAATACGAAATTATTTCCTATTAATGTCCGGTATTATAAAACCTTTTATTCCCTAAATAAAATTTACTTTAGGAATAAATTAATTAATTCCAAAGATTTCGGTATTATAAACACAAAACAACTTTATTTGGCTAATAAATCTCCTCAGTAAATTATTTATTTGGTTTTGTACCAAGTAAATTTTATTCTCTAAATAATTTGACAGTTAAAAGTCAAAAGTGTATTATATTATTATAATTACTTTAGATTCTACTATTTGAATTTATAATTTCATTACGGTTATCATGTCTACCCTAATATCCATGTCAGATTTAAGTTCGCTTATAGTATCTTCCAGACAGTGATTAATTTGAACCACAAGACATTCTAAGGAGTCGAAGACCTAGAGTTTTTTAAGTCAGACATTACCAGGGATTTTTATACTAAGGCATAGGCTATATTTAAATTAGTTCCATTTAAAGTTTTAAACGCGTGTTTTCCACTCCCAGACTAAGCATGAAGTAAAATTTCGAGTTTAGAAAAGCCCGAAAATTTGGTTTTGTCGCGAAGCGCGAAGCGCCGAGCGACCAAACCAAATTTTCAGGCTTTTCTAAACTCGAAATTTTACTTCATGCGCCACGCGTATTAAACACTGAAAACACTGAAATATTGTGAACAAGTGAACTTCACTTGAAATCAGTGTCTTGTACGCGTGGCGCATGAAGTAAAATTTCGAGTTTAGAAAAGCCTGAAAATTTGCTTTGGTCGCGAAGCGCGGAGTGACTAAACCAAATTTTCAGGCTTTTCTAAACTCGAAATTTTACTTCATGCGCCACGCGCATTAAACACTGAAAACACTGAAATATTGTGAACAAGTGAACTTTACATGAAATCAGTGTCTTGTACGCGTGGCGCATGAAGTAAAATTTCGAGTTTAGAAAAGCCTGAAAATTTAGTTTGGCCGCTCCGCGCTTCGCGCTACGCAACCAAACCAAATTTTCAGGCTTTTCTAAACTCGAAATTTTACTTCATGCTTAGCCTGGGAGTGGAAAAAACTCGTTTAAATCTTTTATAATTTCTAATAAGCTTTCGTTTTCTTGTTCTGTGTAATTCTGTCCTATTCCACTGTTATTCTCTATAATTATAAGGAATTATACTAAATTTCCAATTAGATTGACAATTTAATTTGAAATATTAACAATTCAATTTAAGAAATTGGTGGTTCCTGCTATGGCCGCAATGAAAATGTATAATTTCGGTCTCTAATCTACCAATTAAATTATTTCCTTCTAGAATTGCTATTTATTTTGTAGGTTTGCTTTATAATACGCAATTGCCCATTAGTTTATTAGGTAAATAAATTTACTCCACAAGTAGTTATCTAATGATTTATTAATCGTTTATAATACCGGGCATAAATGTATAGTATTTGAATTTGTTTTTTAGGTAATTTGAATTGATATAAGAGAACGCATATTTTCATCTTTTATTGTGTAGCGAAAATATGCATTTTAATTGACGGGTGTCTACGGGAATACAACGCGTAATCAAATGAAAGCCTACTCTTCGAGATAAAAATGTCTGCACATAGGGTGTTTTTTTGTATCAGTTACTAGCCCATATAAAAAACTCACTTAATTTCTGTAATTGGAATCGACCATACTCACGTTTTTATTTCATTTGTATTTATTGAATAAAAATGAATATATTCCAATGAATCGGTGTTAAGTTAATTACACTGTTCAAATGCTGCCAATGGAATTCACAGAATTCCAGTTAATTTGTTCACAGTGCAATGATAAAAAATATTTTAATCTATATATAGGTTTCACTTTACATAGTTTTCAGGAAATTATTGGAGTAAAAAAATTCATAAAATATACAAATAATATCAAATATCAAATACAATTTTTTATAGATATTCTTTTAAAATTTGTCATTAGTATATTATTTAAAGAAATAATAACCAGTATCTAACATGAGATGAATTCATGTCTTACTTAAATTTTATAATATTTCAGTGTTTTGTACGCGTTGCGCATGAAGTAAAATTTCGAGTTTAGAAAAGCCTGAAAATTTGGTTTGGTCGCTCCGCGCTTCGCGCTACGCGACCAAACCAAATTTTCAGGCTTTTCTAAACTCGAAATTTTACTTCATGCTTAATCTGGGATTGTAAAAACAAGATGTTTGAAAAGTTAAAGCAAAAATCATGATATGTGTACCTAAAGAAAAAATTCCCTACATCATAGTAATGTGTTTATGAACAAAAATGTAAATTCGTTTTTTTTGTATTTTAAAAATAAAATTCACTGAACCCATTTACGTTTAATGACGTCAATTATAATATAATAATAAATAATATATATTTATTTACCCAACAGGTTTAACCAACCCAATTACAGAGTAGCACAATATATTTGTACATGTGTAAATCTTATTATTTTAATATCGCTGCTTTATTTTGATAATGGAACAAGTGAAATTTGTTAATTTTTCAGGAAGTGCCTACAAAAGTTTACAAGACACTTTTATTCAAATATTGAAGTCTCTATTTTTACTCGATTTATCTAATTTTTTACACGTATTTTCATTTGTATCTCTTAAAGCTGTATTCATTAAATAAATATATTGAAACAACATCACTTTTTCTTTAAGTTGTGCCACTATCAAAGCAAAGCAGCGATATGTAAAACTCGATTTTATATTGTCTAGGAAACAAGCCTTTAGTTAAAAATCACATAAATACGATTATTATCTAAAAGCTTGTTTCCTCGACAATACAAAGTCGATTTTAACATATTAAAATAATTGACGTTATAAAATGCAATTCAATAAATTTCTTATTTAATTAAACATAGTTATATTCCTATTTTGCTTTTATATTTAATTTAAATTGCATTAAAGAATAAAATTAAGGAAAGAAAAATAAGTGTGTTGAATTAAGTGAGTTAAATCTTTACATAACTCTAATAATTATAATATATTTCTTTCTTGAATTATTTTCTCATCTTTAACGTTGTGAAACATTTTTAACTATAATTAAAAAAAACATTTCATTAAATTATACTAATATTTTGGTATTTTATTCCTTTAGAATGACTAAAAGATGTAACGGTTTTAACCCTCCTTTAGGGTACACCTCGGGTTAGTCCAGGTTCAGGTTAAATCAGAGTCCGTGTTAGTGCAGAAATAATCAGCTGTGACAATCGATGCAAGTGAAGTTTGTTACAAAGACGAAACAAGTTAGAATAAAAATCCAAAATATTAGTGAAATATAACCAAGTGTTTTCTTTTAAAATCATAGTTAAAAATGTTTCACCACGTGGAAGATAAAAAAATAGTCAAGAAAGAAATATATTATAGTAATTAGAGTTATGTAAAGATTTAAGTCGCTTAATTATCTTAGAATCATATTAATTTTCTATAATAACTAAGTACCTATAATGGTGAATGCGCCGGGTTTTAGATGGGAAATATTGCGTTAAAATTAATGATTGTAAATGTACAGAGTTTTTCAACTAAGTACCTGTAATTTGTCAAATTTGTAAATGAATAATGATAATTTACCGGTAAAACACAATTTCGTTGTTTTAGAGGAAAAATTCATAAAATATATAGAACTTTTTGGGCGTGTAGAAATACAGGTAGAGCTGTAGTTAGGATTATTACTTAATATAATAGCAGAATATTTATGATTTTCAACTTTATATTTAACTCACTACAATTGTTTCGCTACACTGTAGCTTCTTCAGGTGAAGAAACTTAATATATATTTCTTCACCTGAAGAAGCTACAGTGTAGCGAAACAATTATAGTGAGTTAAATAAAAAGTTGAAAATCGTAAATAGTTTGCTATTATATTAAGTGATAATGGATTTTCAAAAAATAAGTGCCTTAACATTCAACGAGGTTAGGATTATTGTTAGTATTTTTCAATGATTTAACTTAATCGAGTGTCATCCATTCCCAGACTAAGCATGAAGTAACATTTCGAGTTTAGATAAGCCTGTAAAGTTGGATTTGCCGGGGCGCGTAGCGCGCCAGAAAATTCAAATTTTCAGGCTTTTCTATAGTTGAAATTTCCCTTCATGCACCGCGCGTATTTAAATAACACTTACTTAATGTAATGATGTTTCCCATCTAAAACCTGGCGCATTTACCATTATAGATACTTAGTAATAATAGAAGATTAATATATTTTTTTGAAATACAAAACATTTAGTTTATTAAAATTCAGTTTTTGAATTTAAATTTATAGTGTTTAAATACTAAATGTATAGTATTTTAATTGTATAATTATATTGTAGAATATTTGAATTGTTAAATATTAAATGTATAGTTCTTCAATTGTATAATTATATTGTAAAATATACAGGGTGTCAATTTGAAAACAAGCCAGCCACAATATCTTTGGAACTGTAACAGTTACAGAAAATGTTCCTAGGATATGGAGGGGGAACTATTTTGATCCACGTAACAATCTTCTGCAACCAACCCCTTAGGCTGTAGCCACCCTTGCCCATTTTTTTTTAAATGGCATGACCCCACTTGTGATATATCATTACAAAGGTTTTTCAAAATGCTACGGTTCCAAAGATATTCTGGCTGGCTTGTTTTCAAATTGACACCCTGTATGTAAAAAGGTATATCCGTTAAAATAATTAATCAATAAATTTATTAATTGAAGACAATTATCTGAAACATAATTTCCCTATTTCCAACAAAAGCCATAACATTTTTGTAATTGAAATAATTTCAGTCAACTTTTACTCTTTGTAATTTTGTTGACTATAGATTGATTTAATTCTTTTTCAACATTACAACAAACTATAAACAACTAATAATTAATCCACTTGGTATTGTTTCACTGAAATCAGTAAATCAATAACAAGTGTTTTTTTAAAAGTTCATATTGTTTCACCGCGAGTTAAGTGAGAAATTAAATAAAGATTATTGTAAACTTTGTTTATTTTAACAGCATCTGTTAATTAATACTATCAGAATGTGCAAGTCACTTTTTTTATGTCAACAAAACTGGCGCTATGTTTATGTAATTAAATCTTTTTTATTTAAACTAAATATTACTTAATTTTATTAATAACTATTACTTCTATGTCTTAGTTTGAATAAAATAGGCAAATATTCAACATTAGAACATTTAACATCAAGACAATTTAACATAAAGAAAAATTGAGATTGCCAATAGTTAGTAGAATATTTATAAAATATAAAAACGAATTAAAATTAATATCGACTTTCTGAAAAATGTTTGTGTCATTGAGACAAGTCTCCAAATATTCATTGAAACAACTACTTCTCGAGCTAATACCCCGACAGATATTGAATTATACTAAAATATTCATATTTTAATTCAATATCTGTCGGGGTATTAGCTCGAGAAGTAGTTGTTTCAATGAATATTTGGAGACTTGTCTCAATGAGACAAACATTTTGCAGAAAGTCTATATTAATTTTAATTTGATTTTATATTTTATTAGAACATTCGATCGCTACAAAATGTTCTATGAACAAAATGTTTTTCTACATCATATTGTATCGTATATTTTTTAATAATTGAAGAAAATCTTATAAAATAGTTATATTTTTTTGATTTCTAATAGAAGCCATAACATTTTTGTAATTCAAATGATTATTGTTAATATGATTGTGTGTTATCGCTGTATTATTTATTTATCGGAATAAAGCTTATTATTTTTATTATTATTAACTTTAACTTTGTGTAATTTTGTTGATTAAGTATCTATTTAATTTTCTTTAACATTATAATTTTTTTTATTAAAAACCATTACTTCTATATCTCAGTTTGATAAAAAAAATAGGCAAATATTCAACATTAGATCATTTAATTTCTTGAATTAATTTCTCATCTGGCACTTGGTGAGACATATCAGAATATGTGAAGTTATTTAATTTAAAAACACTAGGTATTGTTTCACAAATTAAAACTTTATTCCGACTAGTTTCGGTTGGCTAGACCACAAATGTTCTATAAAAAAATGTTTACCCACATTATATTGTTTCGTATATTTTTTAAATAATTGAAGAAAATTTTATAAATATGCTATTTTTTCTAATTTCTAACAGAAGTCACAACATTTTTGTAATTCATTTAATTTCAGTCAACTTTTACTTCGTGTAATTTTGTTGACTATGGATACATTTAATATTTTTTAACATTACAATTTTTTTTAAAATCTTTAATTCAAAGCCTCTAACGAGTGTTTCCAATCCCAGATTAAGCATGAAGTAAAATTTCGAGTTTAGAAAAGCCTGAAAATTTGGTTTGGTCGCGTAGCGCGAAGCGCGGAGCGACCAAACCAAATTTTCAGGCTTTTCTAAACTCGAAATTTTACTTCATGCGCCACGCGTATAAAACACCAAAATATTGTGAAGTTTGAAAACACAAACTACCTACTTTTATTGTCATACCGATTGATTTAAAAAAGCCCAGAAAATTTCAAAATCATTGCAGGTTTATGCAAATATTATGTAATATTTTGTACACGTAGTGATTTTAAAATGAAAAGTTTTTTATTTTTGTTAAATAATTCGTATCCATCGGTATGACAATAAAAGTAAGTAGTTTGTATTTCAAACGTCACAATATTTTAGTGTTTTATACGCCTGGCGCATGAAGTAAAATTTCGAGTTTAGAAAAGCCCTGAAAATTTGTCTCGGGTCGCGCAGCGACCCTCGACAAATTTTCACGGGGCTTTTCTAAACTCGAAATTTTACTTCATGCTTAGTCTGGGAGTGGGAAACACTCGTTTAATGATTCAAATAGAACTCATTTCAAAAACAACGAATCTCGGAAAATGTACAGCTTAGGCGTATGTTTACTTAAAAGAAATTATTTTCTTTAAATCTTTAGATATTCGTTGCTTTTTTTAAGTTTAGTTTGAGGCTTTAAACGAGTGTTTTCTACTCCCAGACTAAGCATGAAGTAAAATTTCGAGTTTAGAAAAGCCCTGTGAAAATTTGTCGAGGGTCGCGCAGCGACCCGAGACAAATTTTCTGGGCTTTTCTAAACTCGAAATTTTACTTCATGCGCCACGCATATAAAACACAGATTTTAAGTAAAGTTCGAATATACATAAATTTGACAATATTATAGTGTTTTATACGCGTGGCGCATGAAGTAAAATTTCGAGTTTAGAAAAGCCCAGAAAATTTGTCTCGGGTCGCTGCGCGACCCTCGATAAATTTTCACGGGACTTTTCTAAACTCGAAATTTTACTTCATGCTTAGTCTGGGAGTGGAAAACACTTGTTTAAAGCTTTAAATTAAACTTTGAAAACAACAGAGAATACCCGCAATTGTTGCATCAATTCTATGGTATGTCATTATTTTTATAAAATCACATTACTTTTTCTTAATTATTTTAGCTGTAATTTTCTGACATTCGTTAGTTTTAAAAGAGTTCAATTTAAAGCATCAAACGAGTATTTTCCACTCCCAGACTAAGCATGAAGTAAAATTTCGAGTTTAGAAAAGCCCTGTGAAAATTTGTCGAGGGTCGCGCAGCGACCCGAGACAAATTTTCTGGGCTTTTCTAAACTCGAAATTTTACTTCATGCGCCACGCATATAAAACACAGATTTTAAGTAAAGTTCGAATATACATAAATTTGACAATATTATAGTGTTTTATACGCGTGGCGCATGAAGTAAAATTTCGAGTTTAGAAAAGCCCAGAAAATTTGTCTCGGGTCGCTGCGCGACCCTCGACAAATTTTCACGGGACTTTTCTAAACTCGAAATTTTACTTCATGCTTAGTCTGGGAGTGGAAAACACTTGTTTAAAGCTTTAAATTAAACTTTAAAAACAACAGAGAATACCCGCAATTGTTGCATCAATTCTATGGTATGTCATTATTTTTCTAAAATCACATTACTTTTTCTTAATTATTTTAGCTGCAATTCTCTGACATTCGTTAATTTTAAAAGAGTTCAATTTAAAGCTTCAAACGAGTGTTTTCCACTCCCAGACTAAGCATGAAGTAAAATTTCGAGTTTAGAAAAGCCCCGTGAAAATTTGTCGAGGGTCGCGCAGCGACCCGAGACAAATTTTCTGGGCTTTTCTAAACTCGAAATTTTACTTCATGCGCCACGCGTATAAAACACTATTACATTGTCAAATTTATGTATATTCGAACTTCACTTATAATCTGTGTTTTATATGCGTGGCGCATGAAGTAAAATTTCGAGTTTAAAAAAGCCCAGACAGTTTTTACTTCATGCGCCACGCGTATAAAACACTAAAATATTGTGAGGTTTGAAACATAAACTACCCACTTTTATTGTCATACCGATTGATACGAGTTATTTAATAAAAACAAAAAACTTTTCCTATTGATAATGAAGGTTTAAATTAAATTACACTTGGTTTGTTTCACAATTTTTTACTTTACTATTTACTCGACTAGTTTCGCGTTTTACAGCATTATCAGGAGAAAAAAAAAAACTTTTCCTTTTAAAATCACTACGTGTACAAAATATTACATATATTTTGCATATATCTGCAATAATTTTGAAATTTTATTCATGGCTCGGGGAAATGGTTGTATTTTACAATATTATAAACAAAATTTATCTTTTTTCTCCTGGAAGTAAAACACTTTTATTAATAAAACACCCTCTGCTTTATTAATAATATTATTGATTCTTGGAGGAGTTTACTTCTTGGGTTGTTTTCAATTTAATAAAAGTTTGTAAAGTGTGTTAAAACTCGATTAAAGTATAAAAATACATACTTATATAATGTTCAGTAAACATAAAACTCATTTAAAAGTAAGCTAATAATACACATAATATTAACCCATTAACAGTCGAGCAATTATCGACTTAAGTCAAAGAGTTGATTTTTAGATAAAATTCTGTACTAATTTTTATAATTTCTATAAATGAGTTATTATAATTGTATACTGAGAATTTACTTTTAAATATATGTAATGTATATGTTATACATTTTAAGGCATAGTCACTCTTGTAATTCAAACTATCATATGTTCAATAAAATAACCTCTAGAGCAGTATTCTCTAAACTACGGCCCGCGGGCCAACTCCGGCCCGCGACTTTCATGAATCCGGCCCGCGATTGTTTGTAATTTTTTTTGTAAATGTCATATTTTGAAATATTGTAACAATTGTTCCTTAAATTTTTCATAAATTTATAAAATTAAGTGAATACAAAAAAGTAATCAGTGTTAATTATTTAAATATTTACAATGTATCACAAAGTAACCGCCTCCACCACAAGATATAAAATTAATCGGATCTTGGCCGACTTTATTATGTAGAATTGTATTTGTGACCCGCGAAGAAGATAGTTTGGAGACCCAGGCTCTAAAGTGTCATGATTTAATCTTTTTTCAAATTTAAGTTGGCTACACACTTCAGGAATTGACAAATAAAACGTCAGACATAATAATTATAATGTACATTTTTAGGTGGCCAACCTAGAATATTTCCCATGGCACTCTAGAGATTTTTTTAAATTGAACACAAGATACCTTACTTTTGTAATTTAAACTTTTTAAATTACCATTGATTATTTATGTATTTTTGTTGTAAGAACATATTATAGTTTATACATTTGTAAACAAGTACTCACTCTTGTAATTCAAACCACCTTACCTTTGTAATTTAAACTTTTTAAATTATCATTAATTATTTGTTTATTTTTGTTGTAAGAATCGTTGTAGTTTATAAAATTGTAAGAAAGTACTCACCCTTGTAATTCAAACTATCATTTATGTGTTTTTGTTGTAAGAACATATTATAGTTTATACATTTGTAAAAAAAGTACCTACTCTTGTAATTCAAACCACCTTACCTTTGTAATTTAAACTTTTTAAATTACCATTAATTAGTTATTTATTTTTGTTGTAAGAATCGTTGCAGTTTATAAAATTGTAAAAAAGGACTCACCCTTGTAATTCAAACTATCATAAACTCGATGCTTCGCTTCCTGTCGGACGAGCAGGATTTGGACTATTGCAGTTCGGAAAGTTTTGCGCGCGATATTGTAGTGATGAGAGGAGGGCGCGTGGGCGCGTGCATGCGCCCTTAAACGGCGTGCCCTTCAATCCGCAAGAAGATGCAAAAAATATATACGTATATTCGCGTACACCCTTTTTGCATAATCAACTGTAATCGAACGGAATGGGGTGAAGTAACGCACCGCATCGGGATTAGCCTGATTGTGTGAAACAGGAAGAAATGGAAACGGAAAGTATTTTACAGATTATAGCGTATTGTCCGATGGGTTTTGCGTGAAACCTTGGTTTTCTGAGTGGATTTTATAAGAGTGGTGTAAGAAAGAACACACGCTCTAGACGTGCTAGAAATAGATTTTTATTCGTGTTTTATTTTGCATAAAAATATAATGAAATGACATACTATGGACAACTAAGTGTAATAAATTAGCTTAAGAGATGAAGAGAATTAATATTAATATAGCCTTTCACACCAATAATAGCCTAGGAAAATATTTTTAATACAATAAAGAAATGTACAAAAAATCTGGAGTCTATATATTAAATTGTGATAACTGCCCTAAATATTACATAGGACAAACCGGAAGATCTTTCGATTAGAGAACAGAGTAACATAAAAAAGCCCACTTTAAACAAAAAATAACATCAACGTTTGCCAACCACCTCATAGATGAAAACCACAACTTTGACCAGGATGTAAAAACCTTACAAACATAAAAACAGGCAGAAAATTAAACCTACTAAAATTTGGAAATATATATCAACAATTTTTATTAACAACAAGCAATATTACATAGTATGTACCTATATATATATTTATATATAATTCAATAACATATTATTACTATTGCCAATCGGCTATCGACCCGTGGTCTTTCCGCCAAAATTGTCAATTGTCATGGTATTGTCTGTAGGTCAGTCAGTTAGTGTCTTGATGAAATGAATTGAAATATGGTAGTAGGCGGGTTTTTGTATTTAGGATCGATGTCAGGATTACGTGCAAGGCACATGTGTGATAGGATGTCTAGGTTAAGGGGGTTGGTTGCGAATTTTTTGGCAAGGTATTCAATAGGTATTATTTTTGTTGTTTCGTAGAGGAGGGGATTTGAAGGATTGTGTAGGGGATTGTTGGGGTGTCTCATTTTAGTTAGTGTGCGTAGGGCTGAACGTTCAGCAACTTGTAGGTGTTTTAACGCGGATGGACGAGGATTGTGGAAAAGGATGGCTGCGTAGTCAAGAAGAGGGCGACAAATCATCTTGTATATGTGGACAGCGGTGTTGGTCGTAATTCCCTGTTTTTTGTACGTGATAGTTCTGAAATGACGCGATCTCTTCTTGGCTTTGTCTTTGAGGATTTGGGCATGGGATTTTAATGTAAATTTCTGGTCGATAATCACACCGAGGTATTTTCAGGTTGAGGAAGGTGTAATTTAGTCATTGAATAGGGAGATTGACAGTGGGGAATTGTTTGGGCGGTGAAAAGGAATCAGGAGTTTGGACTTGTTTGGATTAATAGAAATTCTCCATTTTGCGAACCACGTTTGAATAGTGTCGAGGGTGGTTAAAGCTTTTTTAAACGTAGGCGCATGTGAAATCAATGCTGTGTCGTCTGCGTATAGCAAGGGGTAAGCATGAGGGTTTAGGAATTTGGGGTTGGGGTTATAAATATCTAGGACGAATAGGTTGTAAAGAAGCGGCGAGAGCGGTAAGCCTTGGGGAACACCTTGTTCAGGGCTAAAGGATCTTGAAAGGATGTTGCGGATTTTAATGTTTAAGGACCTACGTGAAAGAAAACTGTCGATTAAATTCAGGAGATAGTGTGGGATATTTAGTGAGTGGTATTTAAACAACACACCTCGATGCCATACTAAGTCGAATGCCTTTTTTTATATCCAATAAGAGGACGGCTGATTTTTTTCCTTCGAGGTGTGCTGTCTGGCAGTTTGAAGTCAAGATGGAAAGAGGGAGCGAGGTGGATCGGTGTTTGATAAAACCAAATTGGTATGGTGGAATACGTTTTGAAATATGGTCAAGGATTTTATCTTTAATTATGTCCTCAAACACCTTGCCCAGGACTGGGAGCAGGGTAATGGGGCGATAACTAGAAGGTGCAAGAGGATCATTTTCGGGTTTAGGGATACAGCTGTGGCAATTTTTGCGTCTGAAAGACATAATTAAAGATTTTTAAAATACGAGTGTGTCTACTTTCTGGAAGGGATTTAAGGACTACAACGGAGACGTTATCATAACCGGGTACTGTATTTTTACCTTTATGTAGTGTGGCATAGTATTGTTCTTCCTTTATTTCATCGTCATGGGAGTGGGATGCAGGGATTTGTTTAAAGAACAACCCCGCTTCCATTCCTGTGGCAATTCTTGCGTCTGAAAGACATAATTACAGATTTTTAAAATATGAGTGTGTATACTTTCTGGAAGGGATTTAAGGACTACACGGGAGATGTTATCATAACCGGGTGCTGTATTTTTACCTTTATGTAGTGTGGCATAGTATTGTTCTTCCTTTATTTCATCGTCATGGGAGTGGGATGCAGGGATTTGTTTAAAGAACAACCCCGCTTCCATTCCTGTGGCAATTCTTGCGTCTGAAAGACATAATTACAGATTTTTAAAATATGAGTGTGTATACTTTCTGGAAGGGATTTAAGGACTACACGGGAGATGTTATCATAACCGGGTGCTGTATTTTTACCTTTATGTAGTGTGGCATAGTATTGTTCTTCCTTTATTTCATCGTCATGGGAGTGGGATGCAGGGATTTGTTTAAAGGACATATACCAGTCATTTACGTGGTTTAGGAAGTCGTTGTCATATGTATCGTCATAGGTAAATTTGTATATTTTATCGAAGTGGTCTGCAAACTTATTGATTGTTGGTCAGTGATGATATCGTTTGTTAGAGGATGTTTTATTGTGTGGAGAGGATCGTTCTTCCAATATTTCGATAGTTTTTTGATAGCATTCCAGTAATCTTTTCCTTGCTTTTCGTTAATGTCCTTGCACGTATTTATCGACATGTCCGTCTTGTATTCTCTGATAAGTCTCTGTATATCTTTGTTTAGTTTGTTAAATGTTTGTTTTAGATTATAGTCGTCTGTTTGTCGGATGTCTCTGTAAATCTGTCTTTTGTATTTGATTAATCTTAGGATGAATTTTGGGTGGGGATATTTATAGGGTCTTTTAGTATAAATTGGGGTATGATTTTGTATTATATTTGCTAGTTTAGACAGGAACAGGGAAATGGATGTCTGGTTTATTTGTTGATGGGATTGTATAAAGTGTGTCATGTTTCTTGTCACTTTGTCTATGTCGCAGTCTTTATGTCTGTAAATGATTGTCGAGGGAATAGGGGTAGGTGGATCTTTATTCAGGGAGAATTGGATTGATAGGTGATCGGAACCTAGGTCTGGGCTTAGTGCTACATTATGGATTAAGTGTTGTATATTGCTTGTGCATAACAGGATGTCTGGAGTTGTGGAGGGATTATTTGACATTATAAATGTAGGGGGAGTTTTAACACGCACAAAATTAGAGTTTGAAATAAAGGAGGATAGATGTTTGGATTTTGTTGTGTTGATATTAAAATCCTCGATTATGATAACATTATCGTATAAGGAAGCCTTAGTAAATATGGAATCCTCTATGGGAAAGGTAGGATGGATGTATACTAGGAATATGTGTAGGAGGAAAGAGGCGAGGTCAATAGTAACGTGAAGACATTCATTTAAAATATTGTTTATTTTAGGAGGGTTTGCTTTACCTAGCTTAATTCCTGGTTTTGTTGAAATAATAGAGCCACCTCGTTGGTTGTGGTTGGGGGAAGATGCAGGAATTTGAATAGTGGACCAGTTAGAAAAGGAAAAAGGTTTACTGGATTTGGATTCGACCATCATGTTTACGTGTATGGGATTATTAGTTAGGAAATGGGTAAGAGGATGATGTTTATTGAGGATTGAATTAATATTTGTGTAGATGAAATTTATATTTGGAAATATTAAACACCAATATTCCGGACTTCTCCTCAACGAACAATTAGAACTATCCTCCTCCCCCACTACTGAAAATGTTCCTCCCACCAAAGTAATTTGTATCAGGGTTGTTAAAAAAACATTTTTTTTTTTCATTTTAATGAAAACAAACAGTTCTTTTTTACAAAACGTGTATTTTTTTCATTGAAACAGTGTTTAAAACATTATCATTTAAAAACATGTTTAAAATATGTTACAAACACGTTTAAAACGTGTTAAAAACAGAACATTTCTTCTGAGTATACATATCCCGATAATTACAGCGTTTTTTAAATTTGCAAGGATTCGTTGTTTCAAAGCGGTTAATTTGGGGCCTTTAACGAGTGTTTTCCACTCCCAGACTAAGCATGAAGTAAAATTTCGAGTTTAGAAAGCGAAGCGGAGCGGCCAATCCAAATTAGGCTTTTCTAAACTCGAAATTTTACTTCATGCGCCACGTTTAAAAACACTGATTTACAGTGAAGTCCAAAAATACACACATACAACAACAATTATAGGCAACCTAATATACATTAGAGTTATTGGGTTGCCTATAATCACTGTTTTTACAATTTGTTCAGTGCAGAATTTGACTCACGTTTTATTCACATCTACATATCAGATTGTTAACACCGTATATTTTAAACTTTACGGTATTTCAGTGTTTTATACGCGAGGCGCATGAAGTAAAATTTCGAGTTTAGAAAAGCCTAATTTGGATTGGCCGCTCCGCTTCGCTACGCGGCCAATCCAAATTTTCAGGCTTTTCTAAACTCGAAATTTTACTTCATGCTTAGTCTGGGAGTGGAAAACCCTCGTTTAAAGATTCAAATTGGAATCTTTTGAAAAAGCAACGAATGTCGTAAAATTTACAGTGTATGCACACATGAAATATAGATCAATGGTCATCTTCCATTTCTAGACTTATTAACTATAAAAGACAACAATAAATTATCTTGTAATATTTTCAAAAAACAAGCCCGTAATCAATTACAGCGATTTTTAAATTTGCGGGGACTCGTTGTTTCAAAGCGGTTAATTTGGGGCTTTTAACGAGTGTTTTCCACTCCCAGACTAAGCATGAAGTAAAATTTCGAGTTTAGAAAAGCCTAAGAATTTGGATTGGCCGCGTAGCGAAGCGGAGCGGCCAATCCAAATTAGGCTTTTCTAAACTCGAAATTTTACTTCATGCGCCACGCTTAAAAACACTGATTTACAGTGAAGTCCAAAAATACACACATACAACAACAATTATAGGCAACCTAATATATATTAATCACTGTTTTTAACAATTTGTTCAGCGCAGAATTTGACTCACGTTTTATTCACATCTACATATCAGATTGTTAACACCGTATATTTTAAACTTTACGGTATTTTAGTGTTTTATACGCGTGGCGCATGAAGTAAAATTTCGAGTTTAGAAAAGCCTAATTTGAATTGGCCGCTCCGCTTCGCTACGCGGCCAATCCAAATTTTCAGGCTTTTCTAAACTCGAAATTTTACTTCATGCTTAGTCTGGGAGTGGAAAACCCTCGTTTAAAGATTCAAATTGGAATCTTTTGAAAAAGCAACGAATGTCGTAAAATTTATAGTGTATGCATAGGTATACCTTCACACATGAAATATAGATCAATAGTCATCTTCCATTTCTAGACTTATTAACTATAAAAGACAACAATAAATTATCTTGTAATATTTTCAAAAAACAAGCCCATAATTAATTACAGCGTTTTTTTTAAATTTGCGGGGACTCGTTGTTTCAAAGCGGTTAATTTGGGGCTTTTAACGAGTGTTTTCCACTCCTAGACTAAGCATGAAGTAAAATTTCGAGTTTAGAAAAACCTAAGAATTTGGATTGGCCGCGTAGCGAAGCGAAGCGGCCAATCCAAATTAGGCTTTTCTAAACTCGAAATTTTACTTCATGGGCCACGCTTAAAAACACTGATTTACAGTGAAGTCCAAAAATACACACATAAATAAACAATTATAGGCAACCTAATATACATTAGAGTTATTGGGCTGACTATAATCACTGTTTTTAACAATTTGTTCAGCGCAGAATTTGACTCACGTTTTATTCACATCTACATATCAGATTGTTAACACCGTATATTTTAAACTTTACGGTATTTTAGTGTTTTATACGCGTGGCGCATGAAGTAAAATTTCGAGTTTAGAAAAGCCTAATTTGGATTGGCCGCTCCGCTTCGCTTCGCGGCCAATCCAAATTTTCAGGCTTTTCTAAACTCGAAATTTTACTTCATGCTTAGTCTGGGGGTGGAAAACCCTCGTTTAAAGATTTAAATTGGAATCTTTTGAAAAAGCAACGAATGTCGTAAAATTTATAGTGTATGCATAGGTATACCTTCACACATGAAATATAGATCAATGGTCATCTTCCATTTCTAGACTTATTAACTATAAAAGACAACAATAAATTATCTTGTAATATTTTCAAAAAACAAGCCCATAATTAATTACAGCGTTTTTTTAAATTTGCGGGGACTCGTTGTTTCAAAGCGGTTAATTTGGGGCTTTTAACGAGTGTTTTCCACTCCTAGACTAAGCATGAAGTAAAATTTCGAGTTTAAAAAAACCTAAGAATTTGGATTGGCCGCGTAGCGAAGCGAAGCGGCCAATCCAAATTCGGCTTTTCTAAACTCGAAATTTTACTTCATGGGCCACGCTTAAAAACACTGATTTACAGTGAAGTCCAAAAATACACACATAAATAAACAATTATAGGCAACCTAATATACATTAGAGTTATTGGGCTGACTATAATCACTGTTTTTAACAATTTGTTCAGCGCAGAATTTGACTCACGTTTTATTCACATCTACATATCAGATTGTTAACACCGTATATTTTAAACTTTACGGTATTTTAGTGTTTTATACGCGTGGCGCATGAAGTAAAATTTCGAGTTTAGAAAAGCCTAATTTGAATTGGCCGCTCCGCTTCGCTACGCGGCCAATCCAAATTTTCAGGCTTTTCTAAACTCGAAATTTTACTTCATGCTTAGTCTGGGAGTGGAAAACCCTCGTTTAAAGATTCAAATTGGAATCTTTTGAAAAAGCAACGAATGTCGTAAAATTTACAGTGTATGCAAACGTATACCTAAATGAAAAAAAGAAAAATGCCCCGTATTTATAAATCACATCTATGCATACACAGTTGTGATATTTTATTATAATAAAATGTTAAGTTTAGCAAATTTAAGATAATAAAATAAACATTTTAAACCAATTTAACGTTTTAACGTTTTAAACAAATTTAAGATTTAAAACATGTTTAAAACAAAACCGTTTAAAACACGACGGCAGTTTTAAACATGTTTAAAACACTGTTTCAAAACAAAGTGTTTTAAACATAACAACCCCTATCATAAGAAATCTGTACATTTTGTAACTCTCTTCACCTGAAGAAGCAATAAACTTGCGAAACAATTGTAGTAAATAAACATTCAAATTTTAAAAATCAACGAGTTTTTTCATTAAAATAAGTAAAATAATAAAATAAATTATAATGAAATTCAATCAATCAATCAAGCTTTTAAGCTCTTCTAAACTTAAAAATTTACTTCATATTTAATCACGAAGTGACGCTACTCGTTAGAAACTTCTAATTGACTGCTTTTATAAAATCATCGCTTAGCTGCAAATTAGAAACGAAAAAAATCTATAATTATCAGGATTTGTATTTGTAAAAAAATCTTATGATTCCATTAGTGGATTTAATAATTAATACTGTATGCTGTGTTTTTAAAATGCAAATTGATTCTTTTAATACCCACACAATTTAATATTATATTTCAAAGGCTGAATTCATATTGCGTCGTTCATTTAATATACTGCGGGAAGTTCACTTTAGCTCAAAGATAAACTTGGGCTTATTAAAATATATATTATTGGCTTTTATTATTGTATTTTTACGCGTTCAAGTAAATTCGTATTTTAAGATATTCTCCTAAGCTGACTTCCTGGAAAAACGTGAGAATATTTTAATGTAGATGTAACAAATCCCGAGATAAAATTGAATTAATCAGTAGATTATTTAAAAAGATATTTTTTTCTGAGTTCTGTGATCTAACACGTGCATATCTTATTTTAATCAAAACTTAAAAAAAAAATTATCGAGCTAACAAAATTTTGAAAAATGTAAAATTTTGTTAGCATTGGAAATGTTGTCTTTATCTATCGTTACTTCTTTGCCGCCTGAACTTTGACCAAAAAATTAATAAAAGTTAACAATAAATGTAAAAATAAGACATTTATCTGAAACAGAACACATTTTAATAAAAGAACAAACTTAAACTGTATTTTTAATGCTACAATAGTAGATTGTTTGATAAGTTTTGAAATTGCTGTGCAATTTACATATGTTCGAAAGCGTAAACGCTATCTATTGACGATGCTACCTAAGCTAATGGGCGTCAGATGGCGTTTACGCTTTAGAACATATATAAATTGCACAGGCCATAATATATGGTCCAAGATGTTTAGTATTCTTCAAGCAATGATTCGGGACTATACTGATGATGGCGTTGAAGCCTGACACGCGTATATAGTTATCCGGTAAATGAATGAGTACTGAACACAAATTTATACTATTGAGATAAATTTAACAAAACCAGCTGATGAAAAATATCGGCGAGTTTCTATAAGACGTAGTGTAACTATTTTAATAATTGTAAAATTTTCATAAAACAAGTAGTAAACAATAGCTAAAAAGTAAGGCTTTCATATGTTGTAAGCTATAAATTGTTTCAAACCTAAACTGGAACTTTAATTTTAATTTTAAGTTAAAGTTGGAAAATATTTTCGACTCGAGTTTCGGCATGCATGCAATTCGATCGTTGAAATAATCCTTTCTAACTTTTTTCAAAAACATGCGTTTTTCATGATACAAAAATATAACCATTGCTATATAATAAGGCTTTTACATGTAGTAATCCATCAGTTGTTTAAAACTTAAAATGGAACTTAAACTTTTATTCAAACTTTTAAAATAATTTTAGCTCGCGTTTTAACGTGCACAAAATTCAATCTTTGAATGAATCCTTCATAACTTTTTTCAAACACATGCCATTTTCATGAAACAAAAAGGAAACAATAGCTAATTAAGGAGGCTGTAAGCCATTAATTGTTTTAAATTTTAATAAGAATATTGATTTCAAGTCAAATTTGAAAAATATTTTCTATTAGCTTTTCGACATGCATAAAATTCGAATCCATAATAACTTTTTTCAAAAACATACCATTTTTATGAAACAAAAAGAAAACGATAGCTAAATAATAAGGATTCCATACGTTGTAAGCTATCAATTGTTTCAAAGTTAAATTGGAAGGAAATTTTCAATTAAAGTTGAAGAATATTTTCCACTCTCGTTTCGAAAGGCATAAAATTCAACCGTTCAAAAAAATCTCTATAACTATTCTCAAAAATATGCCATTTTGATCCAACAAAATAAAAACAATAGCTTAATAATGAGGCTTTCATATATTCTAAGTTGTGTGTTGTTTCAAATTTAAATGGAAATTAAAATGTTACGTCAAAGTTGGTCAATATTTTGACCTCGTGTTTTAATATGCAATATAAAAGAATCTTTTATAACTTATTTTAAAAACATGCCATTTTTATGAAATAATAAATAAGGCTTTCATACGTTGTAAGCTATCAATTGTTTTAAAATTAAATTTAAACTTAAATTTTTAGTCAAAGTTGGAGAATATTTTAAACTCGCATTTCGACATGCATAAAAATCGACCGTTGAACAAATCCTTTATAACTTTTTCAAAAACATGGCATTTTTATCAAACAAAAAAATAACATTAGTTTAATAATGAGGCTTCCATATATTCTAAGTTTTCGGTTGTTTCAAACTTAAATGGAAATTTAAATATTACGTCAAAGTTGGTGAATATTTTGGACTCGTGTTTCAGTATGCAATATGAAAGAATCCTTTTTAACTTTTTTCAAAAACATGCCATTTTCATGAAACAAAAATAAAACAATAATTAAACAATAAGGCTTTTGTAAGCTATTAATTTTTCTGTTTTAATGTAAAATTTTAACTTAAATTTAAAGTCACAGTTAGAGAATATTATCTACTCGCGTTTCGACATGCATAAAATTCGACCGTTGAAAGAATCCTTTATAACTTTTTTTAAAAACATAACATTTTCATCAAACAAAAAAAATACAATAGCCTAATAATAAGGTTTTTATATATTGTAAGTTTTCAGTTGTTTCAAACTTAAATGGAAATTTAAATTTTACGTCAAAGTTATTCAATATTTGGTACTCATGTTTTAATATGCAAAAAATTCGATCGCTAAAAGAATCCTTTATAACTTTTTCTAAAAACATGCAATTTTCGTGAAACAAAAATAAAACAATAGCTAAATAATAAGACTTTTATATTTTGTAAGCTATCAATTTTTTAAAGTTAAATTTTAATTTAAATTTAAAGTCAAAGTTGGAGAATTTTTTCCACTCGCGTTTCGGTTTGCATAAAATTTGACCGTTGAAAGAATCGTTTATAACTTTTTTCAATAACAAGGCATTTTTATCAAACAAAAAAAATACAATAGCCTAATAATAAGGTTTTCATATATTCTGAGTTTTCTGTTGTTTCAAACTTAAATGGAAATTTAAATTTTACGTCAAATTTATTCAATATTTGGGACTCATGTTATAGTATGCAAAAAAATTCGATCGTTGAAAGAATCCTTTATAACTTTTTTCAAAAACATGCCATTTTCGTGAAATAAAAATAAATCAGTAGCTAAATAATAAGGATTTCATATATTGTAAGCTATCAATTGTTTAAAATTTAAATTTGAACCCTAATTTAAAATCAAAGTTCGAGAATATTTTCGACTCGCGCATCGAAATGCATAAAATTTGATCAATAAAAAAACCCTTAAAAACTTTTTTTAGAAACACATTATTGACTTTAAACAAGAAGAAAACGACAGTTGAAGTTATATATTATAAACCAATATATATATATATATATATATATATATATATATATATATATATATATATATATATATATATATATATATATATATATATATATATATATATATATATATATATATATATATATATGGTTATAAATAAATTGTAAATAAAAAGTTATAAATTATTCTAAACTTTAATAAAGTACAATAAACTTGTTAGATATTTAGCTTTTCTTTGAAGAATGTTTAAATTGATTAATTTCTGTGTATATTCAGTGCATTTTTACGACTAAATAATCCGTTTTTTAAAACCGTATTATGTACTAATTTTCTTATTATTTCACTTCAACACATCAATTTTAAATTATTTAAAAAAATCATGCTAAGATGTTTTAATTATCTATAAAAAATAAAACTAACAAAATACAAAAGCAAATATTTTGTTTTTCTGCAAACACTGAGACTTTTCCAAATATTCATTGAAACAACTACTTAAATAAAAACCTACCTAAATTATTATATGTATTTTGACCAACCCATGAATGTAATGATTGTTCTTTCTGGAAATTAATAAATTGAATTGAATTGAATTGAAAATGTTTGAAGTCTTAAAGAAAACGATAAATTCGCATTTATATTTTGTAAATATTCTGCACACAGTTAGTCAAATCAATTTTACTTTATGACAAAAAAGGTAAAAATAAAATAACTCTTTCAAATGTTCACTAAATGCAATGAAAACAATTGACAAATTCTATTTTACTTCATGACAAAAAGTTGAAGCTTAAAAAATTCGTTGATTCTGTACAAACTTTATTTTTAAACATTCGCTAAATGCAGTGATATTTGTGTTTATAAAATGTGAACAATTACTTATATTTTTGAAACAACTTGTCAAGAATTTGAATTATGTATAAAGTAAAAAAAAACCATTATTTTTTGTCTAAACTTATTAAATTCGATGGAGATTAGACATCAGTTGTTTGTTAATTTTTTTAAAATCAACTAAAAATTGATATTAGTTTAAATTTCAATTAACATTAAGTATTTAGTTTGATTTCATATCTTTATATTTATTTAAATGTGCGATAATATTGGCACGAGTGTTTTCTACTCCTTGGTTAAGCACCCTTTCGGCCCTGACGGTGGCATTTGCCACCACTAAAATTTGGTAAACATACTGGGAGTTTTTTTTTTTAAAATATACCTACATTTATGCATGAGATGTAATTTTTCCGATAATACTTTATTTTTAAAATAGTTTAATTTGTCTTAATCGAGTGTTTTCCACTCCCAGATTAAGCATTAGTGAAATTTCGCCTAAAAATTTGGTTTGGTTGCGTAGCGCGTAGCCACCATATAAATTATGTAATTTCTAGATTTTTTCTCTTTCATATATTATCATAAATGAATAATAATTATATATGAAATCGTCGGAAAGACCTCTGGTCGATAGCCAGTTATCAAGAGGAAGTTTATTTTATTTATATTTATTGATTATAGACAATAATGTAATTAATTACTTTGTATTGTCCTCTGATAATAAAGATTTGTTATACAGGGTGTCCCATTAGTGCGGTCTCGGAAGATATCTCAGCTCTCGTTAAAGATAGAAAAAAAATGTTTTCACAAAATTTGCTTGATTTTAAGAGCTGCATAACCTAAAATTATTTTCAAATATACAGGGTGTCCCATTATTCCATACTTAATACCAACTTTGTTATTTTAAATAGAACACCCTATATATTATTTTTTTATTTGATCCGCCTTTAAATAACCTACACAAAGATATATCATTATCGGCACTTTAGGTAATTCGTTACTTAAAAAAAAAATATTTTTGAAAATTTTGGCAGTTTTAGTACTTTACTTAAAAATTCACTGTGTTTGTATTTTTTAAGATACCAGTCTGAAATTTTACACACATATGCAATAAAGAATGCTCTATCCATTGACTATAACACATTTTAATATTACTTATAAAACCTAGTAAAAAACTACCCTCGAATATTTAATATTTAAAATGTACATTACTTCATTTTTTTAAATGGGACATCCTATATTTTTTTATTTTATCAAATCCGCAATAAAAAATGCTTTATTTCTTGTATATCATACCCTTTATCTATTTTCATTAGTTTTGGAGATATTAACATTTTTCTGTCAAATATAGGGTATACAAAAAATAAAGCATTTTTCATTTCGGATCTAATAAAGTAAAGAAATATAGGGTGTCTTATTTAAGAAAATGAAGTTATGTACATTTTAAATATTAAATATTAGAAGGTAGTTTTTTATTAGGTTTTATAAGTAATATTATAATGTGTTATAGTCAATGGATAGAGCATTCTTTACTGCATATGTGTGTAAAATTACAGACTAATATCTTAAAAAATAAGGACACAGTGAATTTTTAAGTAAAGTACTAAAACTGCCAAAATTTTCAAAAAATATTTTTTTCTGAAGTAACAAATAACCTAAAGTGCCAATAATGATATATCTTTGTGTAGGTTATTTAAAGGCGGATCAAATAAAAAAATAATATATAGGGTATTCCATTTAAAATAACAAAGTTGGTATTAAGTATGGAATAATGGGACACCCTGTATATTTGAAAATAATTTTAGGTTATGCAGCTCTTAAAATCAAGCAAATTTGGTGAAAACATTTTTTTTCTATCTTTAACGAGAGCTGAGATATCTTCCGAGACCGCACTAATGGGACACCCTGTATATATATAATATATGAAAGGGAAAAAAAGAAAAAGACTAAAACCTGAAAATTACAAAATTTATACGGTGGTAAATTATTAACGATAAATTGTGAACAAGACAAAAGGAAAAACCTGAAAATTACAAAATTTATGCCAAAGTATCAATTTTGTAATTTTCAGTTTTTTTTTTTCTCTTTTCCTAGTCATATTTTATCATAATTCATTTACCACAATATAAACTATGTAATTTTCAGGGTTTTGATTCTTTTTTCAATTTTGCATTTTATCAAAATATATTAACTACGGTATAAAAGTTGTAGTTTTTAGGTGTTTTTTTGCTTTTTCCCTTTCACATTTAATCATAATTCATTTACCACAGCATATATTTTGTAATTTTCTTTTTTATCTGTTTTCTCTTTTTCATTTCATTATAATTTATTAACCTAAGTATAAATTGAAAACAACTAATTTTTCAAGGTGTTAATTACATTTATTAACCGAAGTTAAGGGTTTTTCTATTGGGGTTATTATTATGTTATTGTGGAAAGTTGGAATTCGCAAAGATTTGATTACAAAATGTACATTCAAGTTCGGTTCATTATTGTCTGCAAACTTATTCTAATTTCTCGTTGGAAACCGAATACAAATTACACTGTGAGCGGTGTTTCTCAAAATTACGAAAGGATTTATTGTGGACATTAAATCTTCTCTCAAACTTTATATTATTTTTTGTTCTTGTTTTATTTCCAAGTTCTAAAAAGCATAAAAAATAGGTGAGTAGTTTTATATGTTCATGTTGAAATTGGAATACTAAATTTAATAAACCAAGAAAACTAATAATAATAAATTGCTTATTGATTAACGTATACAGAAATAAAAACAATTAAAAATAACATTTTGAAATTGGAATACTAAATTTAATAAACCAAGAAAAGTAATAATAATAATAAATTGTTTATTGGTTAACGTATACAGAAAGAAAAACAATTAAAAATAATACATATTTTTATTAACAATAATTTAATATTTGAAATTCTTAATCAAGAAGTATTACTAGTAATAAAATTATAAATTGTTTATTGATTAACGTATAGAAAAGGAACAAAATTAAAATGTTTAAAACTTTATTCAATAATTTTATTTCTTAATTTTTCACACATACAGGGAATTGTTGTTTTAAGTAATAAATATTCCGTGTATTCACTGTAAATTTTCAGTAATTCGCCCATTTTATAAAAAAACGATCAATTTAAAGTTTCAAACGATTGTTTCCACTCCCAGACTAAGCATGATGTAAAATTTCGAGTTTAGAAAAGCCTGAAAATTTGGTTTGGTCGCGTAGCGCGAAGCGCGGAGCGGCCAAACCAAATTTTCAGGCTTTTCTAAACTCGAAATTTTACTTCATGCGCCACGCGTATACAACACAGATTTTAACCGTAGATTAAAATATGCTTCTTAAGCAGTATTTTAAAGCAGTGTATTTTAAACTTCACTTGAAACCAGTGTTTTATCCGCTTGGCGCATGAAGTAAAATTTCGAGTTTAGAAAAGCCCCGTGAAAATTTGTCTCGGGTCGCTACGCGACCTTCGACAAATTTTCTACGCGGGGCTTTTCTAAACTCGAAATTTTACTTCATGCTTAGTCTGGGAGTGGAAACACTCGTTTAAAGCTTCAAATTGAATTGTTGTTTATTAATTAACGTATAGAACAGGAACAAAATTAAAATGTTTAAAACTAAATTCAGTATTTTTATTTCTTAATTTTTAACACATACAGAGAAATGTTGTTTTAAGTAATAAATATTCCGTATATTCACTGTACATTTTCAAGAATTCGTTAATTTAATAAAATAATGATCAATTTGAAGTTTGAAACGATTGTTTCCACTCCCAGACTAAGCATGAAGTAAAATTTCGAGTTTAAAAAAGCCTGAAAATTTGGTTTGTCGCGTAGCGCGAAGCGCGGAGCGGCCAAACCAAATTTTCAGGCTTTTCTAAACTCGAAAATTTACTTCATGCGCCACGCGTATACAACACAGATTTTAATCGTAGAATAAAATATACTTTTATAGCAGTATTTTAAAGCAGTATATTTTAAACTTCACTTGAAACCAGTGTTTTATACGCGTGGCGCATGAAGTAAAATTTCGAGTTTAGAAAAGCCTCGTGAAAATTTGTCTCGGGTCGCTGCGCGACCCTCGACAAATTTTCTACGCGGGGCTTTTCTAAACTCGAAATTTTACTTCATGCTTAGTCTGGGAGTGGAAACACTCGTTTAAAGCTTCAAATTGAACTCTTTTTAAAAACATCTGAATATTTAATAATCGGGATATTTATACGTAACAAAATAAAAACAAATCTCTGTATGCATTAAAAACACTAATAAATTATTATAATTAAATGAAAACATTGATGATTTTTTATAATTTATTGTTCATGCTGAAAATACAAATAATGAAAATAATAAAACATACCAATATGTATTTGTATTTGTTTATTTATCCAATTGTAAATGAAATCTACATAAATATTTACTTAAAAACATAATAGTTTGTTTATTTAAACAAACCAAATTTTCAGGCTTTTATAAACTCGAAGTTTTACTTCATGCGCCACGCGTATACAACACAGATTTTAACCGTAGAATAAAATATACTTTTAAAGCAGTATTTTAAAGCAGTATATTTTAAACTTCACTTGAAACCAGTGTTTTATACGCGTGGCGCATGAAGTAAAATTTCGAGTTTAGAAAAGCCCCGTGAAAATTTGTCTCGGGTCGCTGTGCGACCCTCGACAAATTTTCTACGCGGGGCTTTTCTAAACTCGAAATTTTACTTCATGCTTAGTCTGGGAGTGGAAACACTCGTTTAAAGCTTCAAATTGAACTCTTTTTAAAAACATCGAATCTCTGAATATTTAAAAATCGGGATATGTATACGTAACAAAATAAAAACAAATCTCTGTATGTATTAAAAACACTAATAAATTATTATAATTACATGAAAACATTGATGATTTTTTATAATTTGTTGTTCATGCTGAAAATTCAAATAATAAAACATACCAATATGTATTTGTATTTGTTTATTTATCTAATTGTAAATGAAATCTACATAATTATTTACTTAAAAACATAATAGTTTGTTTATTTAAACAAACCAAATTTTCAGGCTTTTATAAACTCGAAATTTTTTCTTCATGCGCCACGCGTATACAACACAGATTTTAACCGTAGGTTAAAATATACTTCTTAAGCAGTATTTTAAAGCAGTAGTTTTTGAACTTCACTTGAAACCAGTGTTTTACACGCGTGGCGCATGAAGTAAAATTTCGAGTTTAGAAAAGCCCCGTGAAAATTTGTCTCGGGTCGCTGCGCGACCCTCGACAAATTTTCTACGCGGGGCTTTTCTAAACTCGAAATTTTACTTCATGCTTAGTCTGGGAGTGGAGACACTTGTTTAAAGCTGCAAATTAAACTCTTTTTAAAAACATCGAATGGCTGAATAATTAAAAATCGGGAAATGTATACTTAAAAAATAAACAAAAATCTCTGTATGTGTTAAAAACACTAATAAATTATTGTATTTACATGAAAAAATTGATGATTTTTTATAATTTATTGTTCATGCTAAAAATACAAATAAAAAAAATAATAAAACATACCAATATGTAAAATATTAAAAATATAAAAACGAATTAAAATTAATATCGACTTTCTGCAAAAAGTTTGTCTCCAAATATTCAGACAAACTTTTTGCAGAAAGTCGATATTAATTTTAATTCGTTTTTATATTTTTTATATTTTATAAATATTCTGCAACCTATTGACAAACTCAATTTTTCTTTATGATAAATTGTCTTTATGTGATACCAATATGTATTTGTATTTGTTTATTTATCCAATTGTAAAAGAAATCTACATAAATATTTACCTAAAAACAAAAGTTTGTTTATTTAAACTTTAGTGTTTTTAAGTATTCATGTAGATTTATATTTCACATTAGTATGTTTTTTTTTTGTATTTACAGATTTCAAAGAGTATTCCGATTTCAATGAGGCGTTTTAGGAACAGGTCTCACTTTTCAGTTGATAAAATTTAATTACAGGGCCGACGTTAAATAGGCCTTTATTCGCGGGATGATATTAAATAATTAAACGTTGAAATTTCAACTGCTGAGAAAAATACTCTATTAAATTTCCACCCCAACAGGATAACGATCAATTAAGCAAAAAAATGGTAATGAAATTTTGCGTAACAGGGTTTTAAAAGTGAATGAATCATCAATATTTTAATCGTAGGCGATAATTATTATATTAATTATAATAATGAATAATATTCATACCATTACTCTTATATTTTTTAATATTATTTTCAATGTCTGTGTTATTATCTGTGACTTTTGTGCTTCTGAAGTTTTCTTTATTTATTTATTAACGATGGCCATTACATTATACAGATGCAGTATTAAAATTGTTAAAGTAATACAATAAATAAATGTCAAAACAATAAAATACTTATCATTAACAACAGAATAAAATTAGCACTTTAAAAACTAGCACATACAGAGAGCTTTATGTAACACCAAACCTTTGCATCCAATACAATTTGTCACCTTTAATCTTTAAGTTGTGTGTAAATTGAGTTGCCTATATGAGCATTAAAAATTGTAGCCAATCAATCGCAATTAATGCCTCAACTTGTACATGTTGGGAGTTTTTCTTTCAAGTATACATGTCCCAGTTACAGCGTATATGCCGTAAATCTTTTGATACTCGTTGTTTTTTAACAGAGTTCAATTTGAAACTTGAAATGAGTGTGTTCCACTCCCAGACTAAGCATGAAGTAAAATTTCGAGTTTAGAAAAGCCTGAAAATTTGGTTTGGTCGAGTAGCGCGAAGCGCGGAGCGGCCAAACCAAATTTTCAGGCGTTTCTAAACTCGAAATTTTACTTTATGCGCCACCGGTACAAAACACTGACATACTACGAAGTTTAAAACACACCGCTAAACTTTACATTGCATCAGTGTTTTGTACCAGTGGCGCATGAAGTAAAATTTCGAGTTTAGAAAAGCCTGAAAATTTGGTTTGGCCGCTCCGCGCTTCGCGCTACGCAAACAAACCAAATTTTCAGGCGTTTCTAAACTCGAAATTTTACTTCATGCTTAGCCTGGGCGTGGAAAACACTCGTTTAAAGCTTCAAATCTTTTAATAAACCGAGCGTCGGAGCATGCACAACGTATGCTTGTGTATACTTAAAAAAATTTTGTTGAGAAAATGTTCCGTGTTACATAAAACTCTTTGTATACTAATGCCTAGAAATCACGCTACGCAGAGTGGTTAGAGAATCGGCGAAGAAACCAAACTCCCTACCCAATTCATTAGCATGCATGGGGCGGAGTTTTGAGAGTAATCGGTTCTTCTAAGCAAAACATAAAAAAGGGCGTTCATGCGCAAGGTTCGAGCTAGAACGTGAATTCTTAGAAGACTGAGAAAGTCAGGATAGCCAATGAGACCATTGAACGTTTTGTAAACAAAGGTCACGTCAGCGCCCATTTACCTGGCTTTAAGTGTTGGCATGCGTAAGGCTGACGCGACCTCGTTACAGTTCCCAGGTAAATTAAATTTATATTTTAGGAACCCAATGAATTTATCCTGAATCCTCTCAATTCTCGTTCTATCCAATTCAGTATAGGAGGACCAAAAACTAGAGCAGTATTCTAGATGTGGTCGTATTAGACTATTGTAAAGGACCATCAATGTCTAAATGTCACTGAATTTCCTAGCATTCCTTCTATACATGATTCCATTTGTTTCTGGATCTCGCCTAGCTATGGAAAAGTGACAGTTTAAGTATTGTAAATGGGGCTGGTTGTGTTTTAAATCAGGGTTTTTAAATGTCACTGTCAGATGTTCGATTTTAAGGTTATAATTTCTGACTATTGTGATCTTACACTGTTGCCTGTTTTACAAATTTTCAGATATAAAAGGATAATAATATGCAGTTTTAAGATTAACAAAATTTACTACTTGGTTTTTGTAAATACAAACACAGCAATAATATTGTATATAACAAATATAATGAATTCGGCTCTGCAAACTTATTTCGTCATCCATTTGTATTTCTCGCTTGGGTCTTCCCGTTAACACATTTTAATTACTTATGATATCATAAATTATTGCAACACTGTTAAAATAAGGAATCAGGAGTGGCAACTAATAAAAAATGTAAATGTTGATACTGCAACATAACAACACGAAAGCATGGCTAGGCGAGATCCAGAAACAAATGGAATGGTGTATAACAAATCGCAGTATACGATAGGCCTCTGACGTAACATTCAATATATGGGTACCAAAGTTACTAGTAAATGTTTCGCCCAAGTCTCTGATACTGTTGACTCTGGATAACAAATTGTCCATGAGACTATAGTTAAATAGTGAGGGAAATTGTCTTCTTGTGAAGGTAATTACACTACACTTGTCAATGTTCCAAGCCATTTTATTATGAGTGCACCATTCACCGAATGATCGCAAATCACTATTAAGTAAGGGCATCTTCGAGTGATCGAATTTTAAAATAGACTTTCATATCAACGGCAAACAACAGTTACTACGCATGTAAAAAGCAACGAATAATATCATCAATAAAGACATTAAACAGTAATTTCACTTGTAAATAAAACACTTTTTACTTTGTTTAACCACTGAAGACACTTAGATTCAGTGGTTAAACAAAGTAAAAAGTATTTTATTTACAAGTGTATTTAAGATGTACCACAAAGTGAACGCCTACAACACCAAACAGTTAAACAGTAATGGTCATAACTGAGACCCCTGGGGCACCCCAGATACAATTTTAAAATAGACTTTCATATCATCGGCAAACAATAGGTACTCTGCATGTAAAAAGCAACGAATAATATCATCAATAAGTTATCCTCAATGAGACCCCTGGGGCACCCCAGATACAATTTTAAAATAGTCTTTCATATCATCGGCAAACAACAGGTACTCCGCATGTGAAAAGCAACGAATAATATCATCAATAAACAGTAATGGTCCTAAATGAGACCCCTGGGGCACTACAGGTATAACCCTAATAGGATATGCTATGATTTATCCAGACAAGCTGAATTCTGTTAGAAATGTACGAATACATCCACATTAAAAATGTATCAACCCCAAAAGACCTAAGCTTCTCAATTAAGATTTCGTGATCAACAGTATCGAAAGCTTTCGAGAAGTCAGTGTAGATGGAGTCAACTTGACACCGTGGCCGAGCGGTTGAGCCGCCGGTTTCGCCAATCGGTCACGGAGGTGATTTGGGTTCGATTCCCAACGGAGGGGAGTAATTTTTCTAACGAAAAATACTCGTCCCCGGTTCCATGGATGTGTGTGAATGTGTTGTGACGTCTAAATATATAGTTATATGTAGCAGTGATTGGATAGCATTTTGCACTGAGAGCGAATATTACAGAAATGTATGTAATCAGTCGGAGATTGCGATAGAATGAAAGTTTTATGAAGTTTTTTTAAGGCAATAAGCTCTTTAAGTTCGGAGGAGAACCATTTAGGAAAGCGAAAGCTTTTTGTATTTGGTATATTAAATTTTAGAACATAGAGGTCACGTAGGTAATAGTTGTAGAATAAAATTGCTTACAATCTTCGTTAAAAGTATTACTGCCCAGCAAATCGTCCCACCTTATGTTGAAAAAAGCATTATTTAATGATGCATAATCAGCACGACTGAACTTATATGCTAGAGCGGAGTTATCAGCAGTCCAAGGATCGTGAGAATAGAGGTGAGTTTTAAAATTAATGTTAATAGCAGAGTGGTCGGTATCACATAGAACTATTGGAGTTAATGATTTACAAATATTGAATTGCGATCATTTAACTTGGGGTGAAAATAAGCTCTAAGATAACCGAGTTAGCATTAAGCAGTGAGTTTATTTGGTTGTAATTTAAACAGCCAAATAAATTCACTAGAAGCGATGTTATTAGAGATTTTGATTCTGGAGTTACGCCGCATTGATCGTTAACCCATGATATGTTTGGTAAGTTGTAATCGCCAAACATAATTAAAGTATTTGAGTTGGCTATGGATTCAACGGTAGCACAGCGAGTCTCGTAGATCGAGAAGTTAGAGCTGGGTGGTATGTGCACTGCACCTACTATTAAATTTCCATCGCTCACTCTAATGTTAACATAGATTTTTTCATGCAAGGATTTATAGCTATGAGTAATATAAGAAGATAACCTGTTGGAAACGGCAATTAGAACACTAGCGCCCCAAGTTTTGAAGTAGCTATGCAGTCGCGATTACATCTATATATGGTATAATTAATTCTGAGCTAGATATTGAATCCAAAAGCCAAGTCTCGGTTAAGATGTAAATATCATAATATAACATAGGCAAAGTTTTGTTTAATGATTGCAGTTTCGAATGCAATTCGCGTATATTTTGATAATACATGCTTAGGCACGAGAGGTCTGAGTTTGATTCCGAATTATTCTTTCTGTTGCTTCTAAAAAACTGCTATTGAGGTTTTTGTTGTTTAATGTTCTTCGGCGACGCCGTCTATTAACGAAATCTCGAACAGTTATACCATTGCTCCACTTGTCAGCTAGTAGGAAAGCTTCAGAATTGCTGGGAAAAATACCCACTTTAAATAAAGAACAGATAACGTTGTTTATAAGTGGCATACACGTTGCGTCAGCAATTCCCAATGTGTCTGAGATAAATGAGCGAAGATCTTCAGCATTTGTGTTGGGTGCGTAGTTATTTACGTGGTAGAAGACACGACGCTGGGCAGATTGGATCCCAGTCGCGGTGGCTGTACCCCGAATTACTGCAGTAAAGAATTTTCCGGATTATCAGTATAATCAGCAAACACGTTGGCAGTAGTTGGGAGTGCAGCATTTACATCAGATGCAGTTTTCTGAGGTAGTTTCTGAGCTGTGCTTGCAGTAGCGATGGTAGCAGTTGTAAGTTCTTTATTTGTGTTCTTTGTTTTATGCCGAGACACGATAATAATATTATTTACGTCAATCTCCGCAGTTGGTCGAGATGTACTAGGTTTCGATATTACAGGTGATCTGAAGTAGGACGCCAACAAAGAATGTAATTGTTTTATCATTAATTCATTGCTATCGGTTATTAATTTTGCAAATCTAGTCGATTGAGAAGATTTTAAATCTGCGATTTCCCCCTTGAGTGCAAGAACCTGTAGTTTCAATGTTCAGATCTCCGAAAAAGTTGTGTGCATTAATATAGGTTAGGATAAAAATGCCAAACATTCCGTCTTCTCGGATATGACGATAAATGCATGTAGGACCTGTGTACTGTCTGAATGTTGCGTAGACGTTAAAGATCCCTATCGGTGGGTTAGAACTCCTGGATAGCTGTACATCTAATCTCCGCCGTCATGACTGGCCATAGCAGCGGAAATAGGATGACGTAAAACTGAAAATAAAAAAAATGGCCTAGGTTTGTTTGACAGTTTCCAATGCGAATAATCTCTTAAAGACAGATTATGTCTATGTTGTTTCCAACTAATGATTGCAAAGTTTGCTTATCCCTCAGTTTAATATTTTCAGTTGTTGCGTCTTGACTTTCAGGTATATTAAATACAAGAAACCACGGAGAGAAGTAACGGTCGTACTTGTTGGGAAAACACAAAAAACTTCGTAACGGGGTAATCTACCACTATGATCATAGTAGTCGATTACCCCGTTACAAAGTTTTTTGTATTAAATACAAGTACATTTCGTGATCTACGCTTATGATCCTAAATTTCCTGAATGACGTGTTCTTTATTATTATTGTTTACTGTCTTTAAATTATGGATCTTACTTTTTAATGTTACATTTTCTTTTAGCAGCGAATGCATTTTAGCAGTCCGTTTGCGCATTTTACATTGAATGGAGAGTAATATAGGGTTTTCAGAGTTTTCGAATTGAGCACTTATGGTAAAACTTTTGGCCAATAATTATTTAAAATTATCAGAACAATTATGTACAAAATTAACACGTTTGTTTGTTTTAAAAATTGGTTTAAGAGTTTAACTAGTTATAATCCGTATTTTATACTTGAACGTTTATTTACATCTAAATATCGCAAACACTTATTACATTATCCGCATGAATTTGTTTCGTTTGTGTTCAATAAATGTGTGTCTATTTTCTATGACAGAATACGTTGTGCGTTGGTTGTCTTGCGGATCCGACGTTTTTCTTGATATTTCTAATATTTGTCCCTTCATCCGTCCCGATCGCCTCCAGTCATTTCTATTTCTCTCTCCGTAATTGTATATTTTTCCGTTCCGAAAGTTAAATTACTTTTATACGAGTATTGTATATGTATGTAAAATTTTTGTTTCATTCCAATTCCGCACAAACTCTACATTTTTCTCATCCTTTCCACGGCTCAATCAGAGTGTGATATTTGTTTTTATGTAATCATTTTCAATACAACAGCACAAATATTATTGTGAGTACTCATATTTTGACTATTTTCGAGTTTTACTTTATTATTACATTCTTTATTTCTGTTATAGTATGGCAACCAAAGGATTGAATAAGTTACATAAAGATCAAATTTATTTGGCATACAGAGTGCTTGTATTTCAACAGAATGTATGGGGATCTCGGTTATTTAAAGAGATAGAGAGTCGGTTAAATTAAAACGAACTTGCGTATTTTAGGGCCCAATTATAATCTAAAAACAAATTTGAAATATTTTCTTTCGTTTTTAAAATATTGTCAAAAACGGATTTTTTTAAATTTCGTTTTTGTTTTTTTATACAAAAACTATTGAATCCACACATTTACAATTTTAACATTATAGAAGCACGAGAAATTTAGCAACATATTTTAATTTAAGATAACACTAACATTTACCCAGGGACACAACTTTAACATTATAGAAGCACGAGAAATTTAGTAACATATTTTATTTTAAGATAACTATAACATTTACCCAGGGACCATAACTAACATTTGTTTTTCTTATGGGCGCCATTTTGGATTTTCATATTTTTTGGAAGAAGATTTTTTTCTGAATACAATGATGTACCACACTTATTGTTTATTGTACATTCAATATGTAAGATTTTAATCTTTTGTTTTTTTGTGAAGAGTGCCTCAAAAACAGATGAGTAACTTACTCATTTGACAACTCCTAGGACACATAATTTGTACACATATTACCCCTGAAGACGTTCATCCAGCTGTACTGCTAGAAAATGTATTTGTTTATAAACGAACTACTGGTGTATTTAAATAAACTGCTTAACTGTCTTTGAAGTCTTATGGGATTTTGTTATATTATATCTTTATTGACCGTGTTGTGGCTATTGTGACTGTAAGTGGCTTGATTGTCTTTTGACTATGCTAGGATTTTGTCTGATTATGTCTCTCTGTTATGATTGTAAGTCACTTAAATCACTTTGACAAAATACTAATTAAAAGACAGCTAACCAAGTGACTTACAGTAATAATACTAGAATATTGGATATTTACTTTCATACCCACGCTATAAACCTTCAGATATCCGTTATTTTTTTGTAAAATAACTTCAATTCCCTGTAGTCCTTCGGCCTTCGAAGACTACAATTGGTCCTTCGAGCTGTAGCCTTTGTAAAACGGTCCTTTGAGTAATAAACTTAGTAATCTAGAGTGATCCTTCAATTTAAAACTTCTAAGAACGAGGGTTGTCCAGTCCCAGACTAAGCATGAAGTAAAATTTCGAGTTTAGAAAAGCCCCGCGTAGAAAATTTGTCGAGGGTCGCGCAGCGACCCGAGACAAATTTTCACGGGGCTTTTCTAAACTCGAAATTTTACTTCATGCACCACGCGTATAAAACACTGATTTCAAATGAAGTTAAAATTGCACTAAAAACCAACACAACTTCGATAGTTTTTTGAAATTTGATTTTTTCTCATCCACGCTGTAAATCTTCAGGTATTTGTTTTTTTTTTGTAAATAAACTTTAATTTCCTGTAGTCCTTCGTACCCCAAAGACCATGATTGGTTCTTCGAGCTGTAGCCTTTGTAAAACGGTCCTTTGAGTAATAAACTTAGTATTCTAGAGTGATCCTTCAATTTTAAACTTCAGGGACGAGGGTTGTCCACTCCCAGACTTAGCATAAAGTAAAATTTCGAGTTTAGAAAAGCCCCGTGAAAATTTGTCGAGGGTCGCGCAGCGACCCGAGACAAATTTTCCCGGGGCTTTTCTAAACTCGAAATTTTACTTTATGCGCCACGCGTATAAACCCGTGACAAATTTTCAAGGGGTATTTTCTAAACTCGAAATTTTACTTCATGCGCCACGCGTAACAACCACTGATTTACAGTTATGTTAAAAATATATAACGCTCAGATGTGATGGTGATCAATATTTATTGAGATGTAGCGAAAAATACATCAATTAATTACTGTAGAAATGAAGAAAAAAACTGGATTGATTCCAACATTATCAATGAATATAATTAAAACAAGTTACTTTTTATCTTACATATTTTATTGAAACAATCAGTAATTGTTAGTGTAAAACTGCAACAAATAAATATAGGTAATTTAGTTAAATTAGCACAACTGTGGGCATTTGTTGTTTCCACCGGTTTCGTATGGTGCTTCACCGAAAACATTGCCTCTAGAATAATAACAAAAAACATGTTTATAAAAAGCTTTTTAATAGACATTAAAATTCATTGATCACTTGGTAAAGCATTAAAATTTTTGAAAGTCTGTCCAAAAAGTCTATATTTTAAAATTCAAGATAGATAGATCTTATACTGGATGATTTAAATTAAATTTAAATTAAAACACTTGGTTTGTTTCACTTATTTATATTTTCTCCGACTAGTTTCGATCATTAGTCATTTTCAAGGAGGATAAATATGACCAATGGTCGAAACTAGTCGGAGATAATATAAATAAGTAAAACAAACCAAGTAAAATTAAAATTTACATTTAATTTAAATCATCCAGTATTAGATTCAAAAATGTTTCACCAGGGGTTAAGTGAGAAATTAATTAAAGATATAGATAGATCTTCTTGTAAATGTAAATTCAATTTAGTTCAACGCTTTAAAAAATGCCATAAATTATTTCTTCTTGAAGTATTTTAATTAAATAAGAAGAATTTAAAAAGTTTCTCACCCTGGTCCATAATTACAGCTGTACAACCTAGCGTACGGAGTTTTGGCATAATTCGGATCATTATCATAGAAATGAATGAAATCGCAGCCTACGTGTGTTGTCGTCGCCCAAACGATCTGAAAAATTAAAAACAATTGCTTAGCAATTTTAATTAAGTTTCATGTATATAACGTTTTTTTAAATTTTATACGTTGGACATACGAATTTACGAAGATGTTTACTATTACAATAATATATAGCTATTTAAGAATACCTGTGTGTAATGGCCGGTTTTTGGTAAACTTGGGTTCGGGTTCAGGTTCGGGTAGATGAATTTTTTATGCTCAAGAAACCAAGCTCTCATGGCGATTTTCCAATTGGGTTTCGTTATGTTAACCGATGACCAAGACATGTAGAGGTTCTGTCCAATACGTGGCCAAGTTTTGTCTAAAATATAATAAATGATGAAATAATACGAGTAGAAACGTTAAGGTCGGAAATTCACATGTTATTTGACCATAAGAACGAACAACGGTTAATCTTTGACAATAATGAAAATAGATCTTTGAAACTTATACATATTGCACATTAAAGCTTTGTGAATAAATTGACAAAATTATTTAAAAAAAAAAAATGTTTCTTAAATTATATATAAATCACCTAATGGACCACTTTTAAATGATCACATAACTCTGTGCAATACATCCATAGAAAACATTATTTCTTCTTCATATTGCTTTAATTTATTGAAGTAATGATTATAAGCATGTTGTATTAAATAGATTAATCTAAAACCAATGATAAATAAAATTAATCGTTGCTTATAAATCTCGATAAGAGCAATGTGAATTTTGATTAATAGGGGGCAGCATCGTGCTATTTTAGTTATATCTTAAAATTATACTATAATTTCCAAAAACAATTTGAAGCTTTGAGCGAGTGTTTTCCACTCCCAAACTAAGCATGAAGTAATATTTCGAGTTTAGAAAAGCCCCGAGACAAATTTTCTGGGCTTTTCTAAACTCGAAATTTTACTTCATGCGCCACGCGTATAAAACACTGATTTTAAGTAAGGTTTAAATATACATAAATTTAACAGTATTTTAGCGTTTTATACGCGTGGCGCATGGAGGAAAATTTCGAGTTTGGCACTACTGACTATTAATACATAGTTTACCATAACCTCAAATTTATTCCATCATTTAATTAGCAGTCTGGGCAACCGCACAAAAAAATGCCCCCTATTCTAAATCATAATTTTAATGATCGCACGGTATTTGAAACAGCGCGTATCATGTAAAAGTCAATATTATATAAATGATATAAACATTAGGGCATAATGTGTGCCTTTTGGTTTTCTTACCACCTATTGGAATGATATGCGCGATCTTGCACGTATCAGAAACAATCCTGGCTAAGTCTCCTAAATGTCTGTCATATTTCTAAAATTAAAAAAAAAGGTATCGATTACAAAATTAAACTGATTCTTTCGAATGCTACATATTAATAATAATTAATAATAATTAATAATAATTAATAATAATTAATAATAATTAATAATAATTAATAATAATTAATAATAATTAATAATAATTAATAATAATTAATAATAATTAATAATAATTAATAATAATTAATAATAATTAATAATAATTAATAATAATTAATAATAATTAATAATAATTAATAATAATTAATAATAATTAATAATAATTAATAATAATTAATAATAATTAATAATAATTAATAATAATTAATAATAATTAATAATAATTAATAATAATTAATAATAATTAATAATAATTAATAATAATTAATAATAATTAATAATAATTAATAATAATTAATAATAATTAATAATAATTAATAATAATTAATAATAATTAATAATAATTAATAATAATTAATAATAATTAATAATAATTAATAATAATTAATAATAATTAATAATAATTAATAATAATTAATAATAATTAATAATAATTAATAATAATTAATAATAATTAATAATAATTAATAATAATTAATAATAATTAATAATAATTAAAAATAATTAATAATAATTAATAATAATTAATAAGTATTAATAAGAATTAATAAGAATTAATAAGAATTAAATTAATGAAACACTTGTATCTTTTCTTCACTTATTTATTTGGAGTACCAAATGCACATTTCGATCACGATGTGATCATTATCAATGGTTGACATGTATTTGTCAACCATTGATAATGATCACATCGTGATCGAAATGTGCATTTGGTACTCCAAATATACAGGGCTTTCATTAATTCTCGAACCCCACGTGACTAAATTTAAAATTGCCGCGTAAATTATTGTATTTGTACGTTGGAGGCTTTGAAAAAAGTAACCAAACGTTACTAAAGTCAAATTTGACATAAACGTTTATGCGCGGTGCATCGTTAAACCAACCTTTGAGATCTTACAAGATTCGCCCGGAATTTTCAGGTAAGCAAAAATTGTTTAATTATTCTGAAACATTGAGTTTTATTTCTATTTATTTTGCAGAGTCAATTTGCTAGGATAAGCAAATACTGCGAAAATGGTATTTAAATTAGTTACATTTTTGAAGATGAGCCTATTTTTTAATCATTTTAAATATAATATTTTCAGTCGTCATAAAAATACGCCGGCGAATAAATATTTTTAAATCTAGGGAATTTTTGTGTGAGCCATACCACCTTGTACATTTGGTTGCCTATTATTTTTGGTCACGTGGGGTTCGGGAATTAATGAAAGCCTGGTATAAGTGAAGAAAAGATACAAGTGTTTCATTAATTTAAAACCATCTTCACGCAACTCAACAACAATTAAGTAATAAGAATTAATAAGAATTATTGAGAATTAATAAGAATTAATAAGAATTAATAATAATTCATATTATTTAATAATAATTAATAATAATTGATAATAATCAATCTTAGGAGTTTTATAGAATTATTTCTAAGATTTTTTTGATTAAAATAAAGATTTAAAATTATATCGTAATTAATAATATTGATTATTATTACTAATTATTAATAATTATTATTAATTATTATTAATAATTAATAATAATAATCAATATTAATAATTACGATATAATTTTAAATCTTTATTTTATACAAAAAAATCTTAGAAATAATTCTATAAAACTCCCAAGTTCCACCGTATACGTATGAAGAGAAGTCATCATATGTTTTTTATAAGTTTCTATTTATATTTTTATACAAACTCGCCATTTTCTTTAAGTTAGTTCCCACAGGTTGACCCTCAACTAAACCTTGAGCAATCTGCAAACGGTATTTATTGTGCAGTTGTTCGACTTCCAATTCCATTGATGGAGTTAAGCCTCTACCTTTAATTTAAATTCGAAAAAAAACATTAAAGTAATAATGATTTCGTAAAACTAAACATTAGTACGTATATTCCAAATTCTGCTTGTTTTCTTTAAATCTTAACTTATTCGTTGTTTTTTTTTTTAAATTCAATTTAATGCTCTAAACGAGTGTTTCAACTCCCAGACTAAGCATGAAGTAAAATTTCGAGTTTAAAAAAGCCCCGTGAAAATTTGTCGAGGGTCGCGCAGCGACCAGAGACAAATTTTCTGGGCTTTTCTAAACTCGAAACTTTACTTCATGCGCCACCTTTATAAAACACTCAAATATTGTGAACTCTATGTATATTTGAACTTCACTTGAAATCAGTGTTTTATACGCGTGGCGCATGAAGTAAAATTTCGAGTTTAGAAATGTGTTTTTTTAAGTTCAATTTAAAGCTCTAAACGAGTGTTTTCCACTCCCAGACTAAGCATGAAGTAAAATTTCGAGTTTAGAAAAGCCCCGTGAAAATTTGTCGTATGTCGCGCAGCGACCCGAGACAAATTTTCTGGGCTTTTCTAAACTCGAAATTTTACTGCATGCGCCACGCGTATAAAACACTATAATATTGTGAACTCTATGTATATTTAAACCTCACTTGAAATCAGTGTTTTATACGCGTGGCGCATGAAGTAAAATTTCGAGTTTAGAAAAGCCCAGAAAATTTGTCACAACGAATAACTAAACATTTAAAAAAACAACAAGTTGAATTTGGAATACGTTTATTCTAAATTCTGCTTGTTTTCGTTAAATCTTTAGCTATTTGTTGTTTTTTTTAAGAGTTCAATTTGAAGCTTTAAACAAGTGTTTTCCACTCCCAGACTAAGCATGAAGTAAAATTTCGAGTTTAGAAAAGCCCCGTGAAAATTTGTCGCGGGTCGCGCAGCGACCCGAGACAAATTTTCTGGGCTTTTCTAAACTCGAAATTTTACTTCATGCGCCACGCGTATAAAACACTAAAATATTGTGAACTCTATGTATATTTGAACCTCACTTGAAATCAGTGTTTTATACGCGTGGCGCATGAAGTAAAATTTCGAGTTTAGAAAAGCCAAGAAAATTTGTCTCGAGTCGCTGCGCGACCCTCGACAAATTTTCACGGGGCTTTTCTAAACTCGAAATTTTACTTCATGCTTACTCTGGGAGTGGAAAACACTCGTTTAAAGTTTCAAATTGAACTCTTTTAAAAAACAACGAATGTCGGAAAATGTACAGTTTTATTCCCTGTATATTATTCAAGTAGTAATTTAGTTTCCATCATTGTCATGGTACTATTAAAAATTATTACAATAAATAAGTTTTTCTTTTATGCCCATTGTTTACTTTGTTAGGGCGTAGGTAAAGTATCGTACGTTTCTCGAGTGGTATGGCAATTACATACTCGCGGAATACTGCACTCGCCGCTGCGCGGCTCGTGCGCAACATGTCCGCTCATATGTAATATGCTGCATATCACTCTCGTTACGTAATATACTATAAAAATAGAACTATATACATGTAACAACAATAAAACTTACTATAAATTTTTCCTCCCGTTGGGCAATCTTCACTTAGCACAAAATAAGTAAATGTAGCAAAGGAAATACATAATTTCAACCACATTTTAATTGTTACCAACACACCTTCAGCTTTGCAATACAAATTCTATATTGTTGTCTTAATCATTGTTTTTTATATGTCAGTAAAACACACTCTGAATTTAAATTATTTATTTATGATAAGATATTTTTGTTCATTTTATTAGTTGTTGTTAAGAGATAAGTTTAATATACTTGTACTTTTTCAAGAATATTAACGTCTTCCTAGTTTTTATAGAAATTTTATCGCAATTACAAATTTAAATTTGGAGTCTAGAAAAGCCTAATGTCTTAATGCTCGACTAAGCACATGCTTTACTGGCAGGTAGTTATTGTTACCTGATTTTAATTAATAGGAAAACCAGAAATTCCACAGTCAGCAGCTTCAAAGAAATTAGAAAACAAGAAATGTATTTATTAATTCCATCTAATCATACTGCTAGAAGTTATTTTTTCTTCTCGGTTAAACCTCACCATTTCTGGTTCTGGTGCAAGGGGAGTGTGCAGTTCTGCACTGCACTTAGGCCTCATTAGGCCCATTGTGCCACCTCCCGTAGATCACCCATCCTCAGTTTAGCCAGCCCACCTTGTTTAGGTATTCTAGCATAGCTGAGGTGTGTAGATCTCTTATGTAGGCCATTGTAGGCCATCTATCACCCAATATGGATTCCCTGATTGACGATAGTGCCGGGCATTCACAAAGAAAATGTCATGCAGTCTCGTCTTCCATGCTGCAACCTCTACAAGATGGGGAGTCAACTATCCCCATCCTATAGAGGTGCCCGTTTAGTCCACAGTGACCAGTAAGGATGGCAGTTAAGCGCCTGAGATTCCCTCTAGCCAGCTGCAGGTACCGTTTCGCTGATCTCTCATTGGGATACACAAGTGTTTCCTTAGAGAGCTTGCAGCCCTCGATATCATCCCAACGCATCCTGAATTTCTCCAGGGCATTGGTTTGTAACATGTTACACAGGGAGAGAGGAGCTAACCGCACTAGCGGCTCCGGTGAGAGTAGATTCATCCCAGCCGCAGCTCTTGCCAGCGCGTCAGCTCTCCCGTTACCTGTGTCTGTATCATGCCCTTTCACCCAGCAGACTTCAATGTTGTTGTGCATTGCTGCCTGTCTGAGTTTCCCGTGGCACTCTATTTCGGTCTCTGACGAAGCATAGGCTTTCTGCAGAGACAGAATCGCTTGCCTGCTATCCGTTAAGATTAGTATGGCTACATTTGTCACCTTGCGGTTTATGATGTACTCAGCCGCAAGTGTTATTCCCATCAGCTCCAGTTGCGTGATGGTTCCATGAATTCCCTCACCATTTATAAAATCACATTATAATTTATATTATATTGGACACTTTTAGTAAATACCACACTTGGTTAAGATTTTACTGTTTACCTAAGTGTGTTATTTACTAATAGTGTTGATGTGGAACTTCAAAAAGTAACAGCCTTAGCTATTAAATTATATTTCTTGAATAACTTTCTCATTTATCTTTATTTATTTATTTGAAATAGTGAAACAAACCAAGTGTTTTTAATTTATCCTTTAATATTATTAAATTATATTTTTACAAATATTTTCAAAAACCCCTAAATCTATTTTTTTCAAATGGATTTGGCGGTTTTTTGAAATATGCAACTCATTTATTTCGTCTTTGATTCAAAATTAAAACATTTAAGAGTGATTATATTAATTAACATTTTCAAGTCATAAACAAGTTAGGTAATTTATTGTAGCTGCAATGAGTGAGGGTCGCGACTGTTAAATGATTAATGAAACGAATAGTGGTGTATTAACTAGGTGTAAATGGGGCACCTTTCTAGAAACTAATTACCACTACATTTTGGCTTTATTAATGAAAGAGCAGAGGTTAGAAATTCCGACCGAGTTTCAATTAAATTAATTGAAATCCTCGAGATGCCGTTTGTTAGTCAGTTGCGTAATTACGAGTATGAAGCACTTGTTGAAGCACTTCTTATTACATGTTTGTTTATGTTCTAATTCAACATGGATTGGTAAAATTGAAAACAAAATGCCAATTTAAACATTGATTATATTTTCTTGAATTAATTTCTTATCTGGAACTTGGTAAAACATATTAGAATATGTTAAAATATTCAAATAAAAAGCACTTGGTATTGTTTCACAAATTGAAACTTTATTCCGACTAGTTTCGGTTTGTTAGACCATTTTCACATTCCTTTGAAAATTGTCTAACAAACCGAAACTAGTCGGAATAAAGTTTTAATTTGTAAAACAATACCAAGTGTTTTTTATTTGAATAACTTTACATATTGATTATATTATTTAATAATAATGATAATAATAATAATATCAATGAAATAAAACACTTTAACTTTGTTTGTATAACACACTATTTTTATTTTCGTGACTGCAGTTTCGGCAATTCAACTTGCCATTATCAAACAGAGTAACTTAAATTACGGTATGGTACAGGTATATACAGGGTGTCCGTATTTCGAGGAAATGCATGGGGATCTCGGTTATTTGGAGAGTTAGAGAGTTGGTTAAATTAGGGCAAATATGTGAAATTTGTAGTCCAACAATAATCCGAAAACAGATTTAAAATATCTTTTTTTGTTTTCGAGATATTGCCAAAAAACTATTTTTTTCAAATTTCGTTTTTATTTTTTTATTCAAAAACTATTGGATCTAGGAATTTGCAACTTTTACATTATACAGGCACTTTTTAATCAGGAATTTAGTAGTGTACTTACATTTAAAATAACTTTAATATCTTCCCCGGAACCATAGCCAACTTTTGTTTTTCTTATGGGCGCCATATTGGATTTTCATATTTTTAGAAAGAACTTTTTTTTCTGAATTAAACGGTATATCACACTTATAATTTATTCTGCGTTTCATTTGAAGCATAGCAACCTTTTGTTTTTTGTAAAGAGTGCCTTGGAAACAATAATATTGATACGTTATTCAGTTATTGATGTGTCAATAAGATATGATCATTATACATAATACACAAAATAAAGTTGAAAATGGTGTTTTCGAACCAAGAAAAACGAGATATGATCGAAGTTTATTATACTTCAAACAAAAATGTACGTATTTCATCCGAAGTCTATCTACAGCGCTATCCAGAAAGGCAACAGCCAAGTGAAACTCATTTCATAAAACTACATACAAATTTATTGGAATATGGTTCCTTCGTAAAGCCACGACAAAGATATGGATATCACTAACCCCATGAAAATGAAAACCAAATTTTGCAAGCGGTAAAATGATTTCATTTTAATTACAATAAGATAATATTTATTCCCCTAGATTCAAGATAACCCTTCTTCCTCAACGAAAGAACTTGCGAACCAGTTTGGTGTGACGTTTCAATACGTATGGAGAATTTTGAAAAAAAATAAATATCGCCCATTCAAAATTAAAGTTACTCAAGCTCTCCATCCTGGAGATGCTAGACGAAGGATGGACTTTTGTCGTATTTTATTGGGGAAATTAAACGAAAATCCGAATTTCTTGTCAAATGTGATATGGTCTGACGAATGCCGTTTTACCAACACAGGGATATTCAATAGGCATAATGAACATGTGTGGAGTATAAATAATCCTAGACAACATGAAGAAAGACGACGACAAGTGCGATTCGGACTAAATGTATGGGTCGGTATTTTGGGAAACAATATTGTAGGTCCATACATTTACGAAGATACATTAAATTCACAGAGATATCACGATTTTTTAAGAACATTTTTAAATGATTACGTAGACAATAACATCCCCTTAAATATGTTAAGAAATGTATGGTTTCAACAAGATGGCACACCACCTCACAACAGCCAAATTGTCGCTAATTGTCTGTCCGAAATGTTTCCAAATAAAGTTATGGCAAATAATGGTGATATACGTTGGCCAGCTCGCTCACCTGATTTGTCACCTCTAGATTATTTTCTTTGGGGAGCTATAAAAGAAAAAGTGTATAAAACTATTCCAGAGGACAAAGATGATTTAAGAAGAATTATAATAGTTACCATTCAGCAATTAAGAAGAAGAGACATTTTTCGGGCAGTCCAAAATTTAAGGAAAAGACTAGAATTATGTTTGGAGGTCAATGGTGATATATTCGAACACTTACTCTAAGTTTGTGATAATTTTAGTTCAAAAGATATTTAATTAATTTGTTTATTATTATTTAATATTATGAAAAACTTTATCAAGCAGCAGAGTGATTATTCTGGTTCCTTCCCTAAAAAAATATAGTTGTAGGCCTCAGGAATTTTAAAATGTGCAACTGTTTTCAAGGCACTCTTAAAAAAAAACAAAAGGTTGCTTTGTTTCAAATGAAACGCAAAATAAATGATAAGTGTGATATGCCGTTGAATTCAGAAAAAAAAGTTCTTTCCAAAAATATAAATATCCAACATGGCGCCCATAAGAAAAACAAAAGTTGGCTATGGTTCTGGAGAAGATATTAAAGTTATTTTAAATGTAAGTACACTACTAAATTCCTGATTAAAAAGTGCCTGTATAATGTAAAAGTTGCAAATTCCTAGATCCAATAGTTTTTGAATAAAAAAATAAAAACGAAATTTGAAAAAAATAGTTTTTTGGCAATATCTCGAAAACAAAAAAAGATATTTCAAATCTGTTGTCGGATTATTGTTGGGCTCCAAATTTCACGTATTTGCCCTAATTTAACCAACTCTCTAACTCTTCAAATAACCGAGATCCCCATGCATTTCCTCGAAATACGGACACCCTGTATACACAAAATGGTTATTTACAAAATAGCATTAAAAATGGGGGTATACACTAGATCGACCTGGTCGTTAATTAGGGGGATTCCCGGATTAGCGCGGGCTTTCTGTATCTCCAGGGATTATAGGAGGTTCATTTTTCGGCCCTTTTCGGCATAATGGATGATCTTAAGTACATCCTCGCCAAAAGAATGGTTTTCATCGATTAGATGTTTGGCGAAATTTGATTTTTCTATTTGATTAAGCCGAAAAGAGCACTGATGTTCTTTGAGCCGAGTGTTAAAATTACGACCAGATTGACCAATGTATACTCCTTCACAATCGGGACAAACAAGTTTATATATACCGGATTTACTAAGATCACAATGTTTTGTTTTGTTATTAAAAATGTGGTTTTCTGTTTTAGATCATCCATTATGCCGAAAAGGGCCGAAAAATGAACCTCCTAGAATCCCTGGAGATACAGAAAGCCCGCGCTAATCCGGGAATCCCCCTAATTAACGACCTGGTCGATCTAGTGTATACCCCCATTTTTAATGCTATTTTGTAAATAACCATTTTGTGTATATATACCTGTACCATACCGTAATTTAAGTTACTCTGTTTGATAATGGAAAGTTGAATTGCCGAAACTGCAGTCACGAAAATAAAAATAGTGTGTTATACAAACAAAGTTAAAGTGTTTTATTTCATTGAATTAACATGTATAACGAAGTAGAAGCCTCCACAGTTCATAATTTATTAATAATATCATTTATTGCCCAACAGGAGACCCATTTATAGGACAATTTTACAATTAAAGTATAATATTTAAAACAACACATGAGTATATAACATAATAATTAATAAAATAACAATCAAACAACATAACACAACTTATCAAAAAATATGTCATCGTAATGTTTTATTGCACTTCTACACATAACTGGCACAGGCGCACGTCGAAGACAGTTCGTTCGTGCTCCGGGGATGTAAAAGGAGTTGCTATGCCTAGAACTTGATCGTTGTACATGAAAATTAATTCTTGATAGGAGAAACGGTGCATCTGTAACATTATTAACAATTATCCAGAGAAACTTTGCAGATTGCTCTTCTCTTCTAGCAGCCAGGGAGACCACGTCATGTTTTTGAAGCAGTAGATCCTGATCTATTCCACGCTCAGGGTAGACGCCGTCGACTCTATATGAAAAGTACTTTAAAAACCTTCGATGAATCCTGTCCAGAGGCATATTTTGACTCGTATATCGTGGAAACCAGATGAGACTTCCATATTCTAGTTTGGAGAGGACATATGCAGAATAAAGTGTTTTTATGAGGTTAATATCTCTGAAGGATACACAAACTCGCATTATAAATCCGAGAGTACGAGATGCGGCCATTGCTATGTTAGTGATGTGTTTTGAAAAACTTAAATCAGTCGAAAATAAAATACCCAAATCTTTCGTGTCGGTGCAGGATTTAAGTTGTAAATCATACATTGTGTATGACAGTGAGAGTGGATTTCTTTTCCGAATATAAGATAACGAACAGCACTTATCAACGTTCAGTAAGAGTTTATGTTTGTCACACAATTCTGTAAGTTTGTTGATATTGTGTGGAAGGGGCAAAGCATCACTCAATGTTGTTACAACTGCAAAGAGCTTAATATCATCTGCATAAGCAAGCGCATGACAGGTTAATGAATCTAATAATGAATTTATAAAAATTATAAAGAGAAGCGGTTCAAGGTTAGAGCTTTGTGGAACCCCAGAATTAATTGACATCGTTGACGATTGGAATCCGTTATAGGCAACGTACGCCTGGCGGTTAGTTAAGTACGATCTTACAAGTAGTTGGAGCTGCTAAATATACAGGGATTTTTTTTTTCTTTTTGGTATACACATTACAATAATTAGTTTTTTTAATTGGCAGAAATGAATTGTTTTTATAAAGGCGGACGATTTAAACGGTGTTTCCGCACCCAGACTAAGCCTAAACACTTAATTTTTACAACAATACAAAACTAACCTAAAATGTATTAACATATCGATGTTTTCAGAGTTGATATATTTTTATTTAATGTTCGGTAGGAATAATTCCTTCTTGTTGACTTTAAACTCGAAAATAAAATAAAGATTTAAAAAAATTAACGCGAGATCAAACTTAAGAAGCATATTTTGAACTTTCCATTAAACCAATGTTGTATACGCGTGGCGCATGAAGTAAATTTTCGAGTTTAGAGAACCCTGAAAATTTGGATTTGCCGGGGCGCGCGAGCGAATCGAGACCAAATTTTCAGGCTTTTCTAAACTCGAAATTTTATTTCATGCTTAATCAAGGACAGCAAAGACTCGTTTGAAGTTTCAAATTTAACGCTTTGTATAAACATGGAGTTACTGCACATTGACCGATCGCTTTAATTAAAATAATATTTTCCTCTATATTAATTTTTTGTGATTATGTCCCTTTATTAATTATTGCTTAGCTTTTCTATAATTAGATTGACTAAACTAAACTCGATTCATCCATGAATGTATCTGGAAATAAACAAACAGAAATAATAACAAATAACGAAGGTATATAATTTACTAGCACAATGAAAAAGATTATGAAAATAGGTCATTTAGGTAAAAAATTAAAGTCACCTAAAATATCTAAGATTTTACAGTGTCGAAAAATCTTTGGAAATTCTTTCAGCTAATTTAATCTAGCTTATGTTTTTTTAAACAAAATTCTTCATTTCTTGAATTAATTTCCCATCTGGCACTTGGTGAAACATTTTTCTTTTAACTTAAAAGTCTTCATGTTTATCCAGAGAATAAATACGCACTAAAAATTAAGAAAAACCTAAAGTTAGAATTTCTAAGCGACAACGGAAACGACCGTAGTCGCGCGACTGTGGCCGTGCGGCCAGAGACGCGCGGCCCTAATCGCTTGGTCGGCAATTTCTACGAGATCGTTATGAAAAATAGACTTTCTTTAGAGAACAAATATTATAAGGAAAAATATGTTTAATTATGCAATTAATCAAAACATTAAATAAGAGAGACTAAGTTTATTTTATTTAAAAAAAAAAAAGTTTTTATTTCATAATTTTATTCGGTTTGCCTTCATTAGACCACGAATTTGATAGAAACGATATATCTTGTAAGAAATATATTTTTTATAAATGTAATAACTTTAAAATTATGAGATAAACTCAATTTATGTTAAAAGTCGCGCGACTCTTACGACAATACTGCTCTCTGTACCAGTACAGTCGTACGACTCGAGTCGCCGCACTAGAGTCGTTAAAGTCGCGCGGCTACAGTCGCGTCTTAGGAAAGGCTTCCATTTATTTGGCAGTCGGGTGCGGCTCGAGTCGTTTCTGTTGTCGCTTAGGGCGCTTAGACTAAATTTTCAGGATTTTCTAATGCAAAGCGGTCGGGCGCGGCTCGAGTCGTTTCAGTTGTAGCTTAGGACGCTTAGACCAAATTTTCAGGATTTTCTAAACTCGAAACTTTACTTCATGCTTAGTCTGGGAGTGGAAACACTCGTTCGAAGCTTAAAATTGAACGCTTTAATAAAATTGTATCAATGCATGAACATTTACAACGTATAGATTATGAATGTTTAAAACAAAACTTCCCAGTATGTAATATAATTAATAAGCAATTAATAGAAATCATAAAAAAAAGTGCATAATTTTTCATAAAATAAACGTTTAGAGTTAACTTTATACTTCCCTGGCCGTTAATGGTATTGATTTTTGTGTCCTGCATTTAGTAACATTTCTAATTCTCTCTGAAACTTGAAAACAACGCGAGGTTTCTCGGTAATCTACAAAGTATTTGTAAGAAATTGTTACTACTTTATATACAGAGAGTTTTATATAGCACCGAACATTTTCATAAAATACGATTTGACACCTTTAATTTTTAGGTTATGTGTAAATTTGGTTGCCTATATGACCATTACAAATTGTAACTAATCAATTGCAATTAATCCCTCAACTTACACATACAGAGAGTTTTTCTTTCAAGTATACATGTCCCAATTACAGCGTATATGCCGTAACTCTTTAGATAGCCGTTGTTTTTTTTTAAAGGAGTTCAATTTGAAACTTAAAATGAGTGTGTTCCACTCCCAGACTAAGCATGAAGTAAAATTTCGAGTTTAGAAAAGCCTGAAAATTTGGTTTGGTCGCGTAGCGCGGAGCGGCCAAACCAAATTTTCAGGCTTTTCTAAACTCGAAATTTTACTTCATGCGCCACCGGTACAAAACACTGACATATTACGAAGTTTAAAACAGACCGCTGAACTTTGCATTGAATCAGTGTTTAATACGCGTGGCGCATGAAGTAAAATTTCGAGTTTAGAAAAGCCTGAAAATTTGGTTTGGCCGCTCCGTGCTTCGCGCTACGCAACCAAACCAAATTTTCAGGATTTTCTAAACTCGAAATTTTACTTCATGCTTAGCCTGGGACTGGAAAACACTCGTTTAAAGCTTAAAATTGTATTCTTTTAATAAACCGAGCGCGGTAAAATGTACAACGTCTGCATATGTATACTTAAAAGAAAAATTCACGTTATGAAAATGTTCGGTGTTACATAAAGCTGTAAAGATAATTCCTTGTAAAGACAATTCCGTGTGAAGATCTTTCTATGTAAAGTGAATTCCGCGTAAAGACAATTCTGCGTAAAGACAATTTTGTGTAAAGACATATCTCTGTAAAGACTATTCCGTGTAAAGAGAATTTCGCGTAAAGACAATTCCGTGTATGTATTAATCGACTGGGTTGAGCCAAAGCCATTAAACTTGCATAAGAATTTCGTACAATAGATTCGTTCGTTTGTACTGCACTAAGTTCAAATTTAGGACGTCGCAGTTTAAGTTAGTGTAACTGCACATTTATACAATTGCAGGCTTTCAGTTCAAGTAACGAACAGATTCAGTAACGAAGAGACCGAATGTAAGATTTAAGTTATTCTGTAATTAGCCTTCTTGGCTGTTGGGTTAAATAAGGTAATAAGATTATTATGGGTGCTAAATTTAAGTCAATTTAATAAATTAGGAGCTGTAATGTCTCATAAAGTGTTCTATTTACACGTGTAAAAGTAAATACCTACGTCGTTTAACTAAATTGCCTTCTAGACGTATTTTTACGATCCACGCTACTTGGGAATTTTTTTCTTTTTATCAACTGGTGGTTACGCCACTGTGAATTGAACGAAAAATCTCTGCAAAGAAAATTCCCTTTAAAGAATCACTGAAAAGAATGTAAAACAAATTCCCTGTAAAGATAATTCCTTGTAAAGACAATTCCGTGTGAAAATCTTTCTATGTAAAGTGAATTCCTCAAAAAGAAAATTCTGCGTAAAGACAATTCCGTGTAAAGACTATTCCGTGTAAAGAGAATTTCGCGAAAAGACAATTCCGTGTGAAGACAAATCTGTCTAAAGACAATTCCGTGTAGAGACAATTCTGGATAAAGACAATTCCGTGTAAAGACAAATCTCTGTAAAGATAATTCCGTGTAAAGAGAATTTCGCGTAAAGACATTTCCGTGTGAAGCCTAATCTGTCTAAAGACAATTCCGTGTAGAGACAAATCTGGATACAGACAATTCCGTGTAAAGACAACTTCGTTTAGAGATAAATCTGTGTAGAGCAAATTCAGTATAAAGACAATTCCGTGTAAAGGCAATTCGCCGTGAAGATCAGTCAGTGCAACGAAATTTTTAATCCTATATATAAATATTAGTTTTCTATGTTCTCTATTGTTGGCAATGTTTGCGTTTTATTTACGTTTGTAAACATAACCTACAAACTAAAGAAACAAACCCAAAGTGCCGTAAAAATGTCCGAGCCCCCTTTAAAACGAATCAAAGTGGAAAACAAATCTGCTAAACGAAATGTAGAAGGTAGGAATAAGTGTTATTAATTAATTATTACACCCAAAACAGTACAAAAAACAAGAAAAAAGTCAACACTAAGATTTCAATTTATTAGCAAATGTTGAATTTTCTCATTAAAGCACACAAGCTATTTAACATAAACACAGTTTAATAATCCTCATCTTTAACAGCATCAAATAGATGAAGGCTTAAATAATTAATAGCAATTTTTAATAAAGTGTATTCCTGATTTCACAAGTGCGATTAGGCAACTATTTTTTTTCGCAGTAGGTTATAAAATTTACTCATTAGGGCATTTTAACTTATGCTATGTTTTCTATTTTATAGTAAATAACTTATCAATAAACCTTGATGAAATCAAAGAAGAACCCGACGTAAAACCCTCACCCCGCTTATGCCCATACTTGGACACAATCAACCGGCAATTCCTCGACTTCGATTTCGAAAAACTATGCTCCGTTTCTCTAACACGAATCAACGTCTACGCGTGCCTGGTGTGCGGGAAGTATTTCCAAGGCAGAGGGACAAACACTCACGCCTACACTCATTCTGTAGCCGAAAGCCATCATGTGTTTCTAAATCTACACACTTTAAAGTTCTACTGCTTGCCGGATAATTACGAAATTATCGATTCTTCCTTGGATGATATTAAATATTTGCTGAATCCGATTTTCACCGAGCGGCAAATCAAGATGTTGGATTCGAGTACGAAGTTGTCGAGAGCGATTGACGGGACTTTGTATATGCCGGGGATTGTCGGGTTGAATAATATCAAGGCTAATGATTATTGCAATGTTGTGTTACAGGTAAAAGTTAGTTTTTTAAGTGTAATAATTCGCATATGCACGGCGAAAGGGGTACAAGTCCAAAAAACAATTTTGAGATATGGTTAAATTTAAGTAACCACTTAACCCAAACACATTACGTTAATAGAAATTAGGATTCGTTGAGACTTATAATACCTTTGTACAAATAAGTATATTGCATTATTATAATACCTTTGTACAAATAAGTATATTGCATTATTATAATAGATAACTCAATTTACACAAATTCTGACTTTACCCCGCGCATGAGCGAATTAATATTGGTAATTGAATAAAAGTAACCCGTTGAGAACCAAATTGACGATATATAATAATAATTGCACATTTTTTCAGTAACATTCCTAGTGCTGTATTAATAGACGTTAATAGAAAGTTTTGAAATGCATTACTAATCACTAACATCTTAATAAAGTCTAATTAATGGATAGTTTGTATTAAAAGTTTGCAATTATATCCTAACGAGGGTTTCCACTCCTTGTTTAAGCATGAAGTAAATATTTCGAGTTTAGAAAAGCCTGAAAAAATTTGGATTGGTCGCGTAGCGAAGCGAAGCGACCAATCCAAATTTTTTCAGGCTTTTCTAAACTCGAAATATTTACTTCATGCGCCACGCGTACAAACCACTGACTTATTGCAAAGTTCAAAAACATATTTCATCTATAACAATACAATCTCACAATATGTCAAATTACATTTAGTGAAAATGATGTTTAATTGAGCATATTTACAAAATCATGTTTAGTGAAACTATCTTTGCCATGTAACACGTTCGCGTCACTCATAAATGTGACACTAAATATTTGATATTATAATTTGCTCTACAAAATCATATCCCAAACAGATTATTGAATTTACAAAAGCAAAGTCTGCAGGAATATCTCGGCTAAAAGACAATTACCTTTTTATAGCTTTTTAAGTAATTGTTCAACTTAATAAACAAATATGAAGCCACTGGATTCGAATTTTTCTCTAAGGGGAATAACAATTTTTCTTTTATAATATTTATAAAATAATGGTTGTTGAAAATTATTCTCATCCCTAGTTTAGATTGTTAATTACCTGATATTATTTTATCTCGTTATCCTTTTCATATTTTCTTTGAAGGCCTTGTCACATGTTAAACCCCTGCGAGATTATTTCCTCCGTGAGGAAAACTACAGCGGTGTGAAAAGACCCCCAGGCGACTCGACTTATCTGCTGGTTTCGAGGTTCGGTGAATTGATGAGGAAACTGTGGAATCCCAGGAATTTCAAGGTGCATGTCTCCCCGCACGAAATGCTCCAAGCTGTCGTTTTGTGGAGCAGGAAAAAGTTTCAGTTCACACAGCAAGGTAAATCAAATCACAAAGAAGTATTGTGAATTTTGAGAACAGTGGTTCCTAACCTCTTTTTATCAGAGCCCACTATAGATGTTTTTTTGTTCTCAGCAGGGACCACAATGTTCAAAAATATTAAACTGCTTGTTAATCCTAAACTATTCTTCCATTATAACTTTAAACAAATTCAAGTAAATTAATGTTTCTAACATTTCTTCGACAAGTGAAATTTGTGAAATTTAACCAAGTGTTTTCCTTTTTAAATCAAATGTTTCTAACATGTTTTGCATTCTGGTTGGGAATCACTGGTTTAGATCAATTTATATCTGATAAAGAAATTTGATACATTCTTTTGGATCTAATTTAATACGTTTCTTTTTGCTAAATGACCCATCGCATAGCGATTCGCCCCACCAACGGGACGAATCGTTAACGTAATCTCTTAATCGTAATAACATATTCACAATGACGATATCTACTAATTCATAGCTTCAACATGTTAAATGGTACAAATTATCAGTAATTCACTTTTCTATTTTATATTATCATAAATTTTATAAAAATTACAGGAGATCCGATTGATTTTCTGTCGTGGTTTTTAAACGAACTCCACCGAGCATTAAACGGTACGAAGAAGAGGAAGAGCTCGATAATTTACAAGTCATTCCTCGGTTCTATGAAAATTTACAGCAGAAAAATCCCCCCAACTGAATTGGACGACAAACAAAAGAGAAGCCTTTTAGCAACACCAGAATACCAAGAGACAGAGACGGAATCGCCGTTTTTGTATTTGACATGTGATTTACCTCCTCCCCCATTATTCATCGATGAATTTAGGGAAAATATCATTCCGCAGGTAATAATATCCTCAAAACAGAACAAATGTACAAAAATCTCCGAATGTGATAATTTTAATATCTATGAACATTAGAATTGATATTTTGTTGCCTTATTAATATAATTTCCATTAATATCATCAATATACAGTTGCGAGAGAAAAAAAACTAGTACACATGGGAGCTTTAGTCACTTGTAAAATATCGTATTTTTTTTTTTGTAAAACAAACTTAAAATTTTTTTTTCTTGGGCAATAAAACAATGCTTTTACTGACATGCAATGTCTCTAACGCTAATACCCTCTCTAAACAGGTCGTTATTATCGCTTTTTGCGTTTCAGTCAGTTGAGGCATTTCGACGTTAATTAAATTTTGTTTGACATTTCCGCAGATTTGTCAATTAGAAAAATCAAAGTTCACACTGCCAGATATTTTGCTGTACTAGTTTTTTTTCTCTCGCAACTGTACGTTGTTTGTAGATCAGTTTTCAAATACAGCATCTGAAATGCCTATCCTTTTCAAAAAACGAAAATTTGGTTTAATCGCTACACTATGTTTTATTGATACGAAAATGTTAGAACAATTTTAAAAATGTATGCTAACGTCTATCCCACCGTACTCATTAGAGTACATCACCAAAAATTGCAAAAACATTTGTTTTTGTTTTTGCTGTTTTTTTTTTTTATAAATTAATTCAAAATAATTATGCACCTGTCTAATATACTTTTTTTTTAAATCTAGGTTAATTTATATCAACTACTAACAAAATTCAACGGACAAACAGAAAAAGAATACAAAACCTACAAAGAAAACTTCATGAAACGTTTTGAAATCACGCAATTACCACCTTATTTAATACTATACATAAAACGCTTCACGAAAAACACGTTTTTCGTCGAAAAAAATCCCACCATTGTGAATTTCCCGGTTAAAAACGTCGATTTCGGGGAGTTTCTGACAGCAGAAAATAAGGCGAAGCACAAGCACACTATCTATGATTTAGTTGCAAATATTGTGCATGATGGCGAGCCGTCGAAGGGGACGTATCGTGTGCATATTTTGCAAAAGAGTACAGGAAAATGGTACGAGATGCAGGATTTGCACGTGATCGATATTTTGCCGCAGATGATTACGTTGACGGAAGCGTATATACAGATTTATGAATTGAGGACGACTTGATTGTTGTCTGTTGGTAGTTTTAATAAAATGTGTACATTTTATTGGTTTTTTTGGTTTGCTTTTATGTGGTAACCTTTACAGTTTTTTTTTAGAGAACCAATACTGGAATAATCAGAATATAAAAAAAAACCTTTATTGGCATACTGCATTACAGTTTTCTATCTACAAACTAATTGCTCTTCCTTCTTTCCTCCTCTTTCCCCAACTTCTCCAGCGTCCTTACCCTGGTCCCATCCTCTCTCATCCATTCTGCCACTCTTCTATTCCCACCCATTCCTCCGCCAAATAACTCCATGTATCCTTCCCCTGGTCCCATCCTCTCTCATCCATTCTGCCACTCTTCTATTCCCACCCATTCCTCCGCCAAATAACTCCATGTATCCTTCCCCTGCTCACACATTACACACTTCCCATACTCTTCCCTATCCACACCTTCCTTCCTCTCTCCCCTGACCCACACCTCGCCCTCGCCAGCATTACCCTTTCCTCCCTACTCCATCCCTCCTCTACGAAATACCTGGGCATTTTTCCATGCACCTGTCACCTTCCGTACCTATCGTTGTATTCACTCCTCTCTATACACCCCTGCCTTTCCTGTGCTTTCACCTCCTTCCAGGCATCCACGTTCACCCCATTCTCCAGCCATTCCATCACCTTCGCCTTCAACAAACCCACCATCTCATACATTTTTCTACTCTCGCTCTTTCATCTACCCTCTCTCCCACTCATGCGCGTCACCCATACCGCCTTCACTAATCTCTCTTCCTCCAGATCCTATAACTTCATCTCATAGCTCGCCATTCTCACCATTTGCTCACACTTTAGTTTCTCTCTATTCGTCTCCTGAAGCACTATGTATCCGGGTGTTGACCTTTCTACCCCCAACATATGCTTCAGGAACCACAACTGCTTCCTCTCCATACACTCTCGTCCCCCACACTTCCACCCCATACATTAACACTGACCTCACACACGCCACTCTTTCATTGTTCCCCATCCACTTTTCCCACGCTATCTAGCCTTCCCCTGCACCCACCTCACATGACGAATGGGACGTTTCATCGCCGGGCCAGTTCATCGCCTAGCCAGTTCATCGCCGGGCCAGTTCATCGCCGGGCCAGTTCATCGCCGGGCCAGTTCATCGCCGGGCCAGTTCATCGCCGGGCCAGTTCATCGCCTGGCCAGTTCATCGCCGGGCCAGTTCATCGCCTGGCCAGTTCATCGCCGGGCCAGTTCATCGCCGGGCCAGTTCATCGCCAAGCCAGTTTATCGCCAAGTCAGTTTATCGCCAGGCCAATTGCGATGGGATATGTCAGGATAGGTTTGGATGGGTCAGGATAGGTAAGGATAGGTTAGGATAGGTTAAGATAGGTTAAGATAGGTTAGGATAGGTTAGGATATGTACAACGGAAGAAGTACGGGAGGCGGCTCTAAAACTGAAAGCCAAGAAGGCACCCGGGCCCGATGGCATACCACCCACGATAGTGAAAACCTTGGCAGAGGGGTACCCTGACATCCTAGTGTCAACAATTAACCAAGTCCTAAAGGAAGGAAAGATTCCCAACGCCTGGAAACAGAGCAAAATGATGCTAATCCCCGAGCCTAACACAGATGAAGGTATGACAACCTACCGGCCGATCTACCTTCTAAGCACGATATCAAAGCTCCTCGAGAGTATCGTCATTAAGAGGATAATGGAGAACATGGCGGAGGACCTAGCGGAGCAACAGTACGGATTTAGAAAGGGAAGATCGACGATCCATGCAATAAGTGCAGTACTGAAGGCCGCCACGACACTAGGCGATGGAATACAAAAGGGAAAGTTCGCGGCACTAGTCACCTTCGACGTTGCAAATGCCTTCAACTCGGCCCCCTGGGGAGGCATAGTAGAAGAACTAGCAAGGAGAAGAACCCCAAAATATCTACTAAACATAATGCAAAGTTACCTTCAAGACAGGAAAGTCCTAATCGGGAACAGGAGTGTCATAGATATGACCTGCGGGGTGCCACAAGGATCGGTCGCCGGACCAGTACTGTGGAACATATACTATGACAATGTATTAAAACTGGAGGTCCCGGACACGGTCAAACTCTTTGGATACGCTGACGACTTAGCCATGGTTGTTCGCGGAAACAGCCCAAAAGATATGGTAGAGGACATCGAGGAAGCGGCCGGATACATCGAAAGATGGATGGATAGGAAGGGACTCAAAATCGCCCCTCATAAGACAGAGATAGTTGTCCTGGACGCAAAAAAAAAACACTAAAAGATCTAAGAGCGAACATTTGCAACAAAGAGGTGATCAGCTGCGAGTCGACCAAATATCTAGGGGTGCACATTGGGAAGAATATGAACATGGGCCTTAATCTGAATTGCACTCAATGACATATATCAAAAAATTACAGCATTCTCATTCGATTTTTATTAAGTTTGAGTAACGATTACTTGGTTATAAAACCTAATATTAAATTAGTGGACAATTTCCAGAATTGGGTAATATTTGAAATTTTATTATTAGATATAATCTTTCTTTAAAAATTTATTTTATAAAAATATTGGCGATGAACAGGCCTGGTGATGAAACGGCCGGCGATGAACTGGCCCGGCGATGAAACGGCGGCGATGAATCGGTGGCGATGAATCGGCGGTGATGAAACGTCCTAGACCGCCTCACATGCTCCTAATACCCTACCTTCCCTTTGAACATAAACCCTAAATACTTGAAAAATTAAATTTATTCATAATCACTGAATTCCAAAGTTCTCAAAACATTATTGTCTTGAGAAAAGCTCTGATGGTATTTTCGGATTTCTTAATAAATTCAGTAATCATACTGTGATACATAATTTTTTTTCAGAGACATGACATGATCGAATTTGTTCTTTTTAGCTTTTTGTCACTATACAATGTATAGTGATAGAAAATATCAAAAAAGAACAAATTCGATTATGTTATGTATAGTATACATCTTCAAACAAGAATAATTCCAATTCAAAAACATTTAAATTTGAGAAAATAAGCTTACGCTTTTTATAGTTTGCACACACGAACATATTCATAACGAGAATTTTTCTTTTAAGTATAACTATGCAGACGTTGTACATTTTACCACGCTCGGTTTATTAAAAGAATACAATTTGAAGCTTTAAACGAGTGTTTTCCACTCCCAGGCTAAGCATGAAGTAAAATTTCGAGTTTAGAAAAGCCTGAAAATTTGGTTTGGTCGCGTAGCGGCCAAACCAAATTTTCAGGCTTTTCTAAACTCGAAATTTTACTTCATGCGCCACCGGCACAAAACACTGATTCAATGTAAAGTTCAGCGGTGTGTTTTAAACTTCGTAATATGTCAGTGTTTTGTACCGGTGGCGCATGAAGTAAAATTTCGAGTTTAGAAAAGCCTGAAAATTTGGTTTGGCCGCTCCGCGCTTCGCGCTGCGCGTCCAAACCAAATTTTCAGGCTTTTCTAAACTCGAAATTTTACTTCATGCTTAGTCTGGGAGTGGAACACACTCATTTTAAGTTTCAAATTGAACTCCTTTTAAAAAAACAACGATTATCTAAAGATTTACGGCATATACGCTGTAATTGGGATATGTATACTTGAAAGAAAAACTCCTTGTATGTACAAGTTGAGGCATTAATTGCAATTGATTAGCTACAATTTGTAATGGCCATATAGGCAACCCAATTTACACATAACCTAAAAATGAAAGGTGTCAAATCGTAATTTATGAAAATGTTCGGTGTTCTATAAAACTCTCTGTATACTTTGATAGAGCGTTGTAACAAATCAAATAAAATAAGATTTTAAATATTTCATTGTAAAATTCAATATCCGGAGGTGTTTTTGCACAGGAAGTAGTCGTTTCAATGGATATTTATTGTCTTAAGTTGTCTTATTAATTAAGTCACATTGTTTGCATTTTACACGAAAAACATTTTCGTAATTATAACATATATCAAGTACACATCTTTTTTTAATTTTAATTACACGCTCCAATTACGTTATTTATATTCCTGTGCAGGTTTTCTTGTCACTAGATGATTTAGAATTTAGAACTGTACAGTACACTTGACCGGTTTATGCATTTCTCTCGAGTGCCCGGCGCTTTCACCAAATTTAGAGTTCAATTTATTGAACCTAGCGCAAATGTCTTCTTGTGTGGACTATTCAAAATGAACGCCATTTAATCTAATGTGGTTTGTTGGATGATTCTAAGGTTTGCCATTAGTGAAATAATATAATTGTTTTTTTTTTAAGTATACATATCTCGATGTATACGTTGTATATTTTTAGGCATTCGTGGTTTTTAATTCAATTTAAAGTTACTAACGAGAGTCGTCCACTCCCAGACTAAGCATGAAGTAAAATTTCGAGTTTAGAAAAGCCTGAAAATTTGGTTTGGTCGCGTAGCGCGAAGCGCGGAGCGGCCAAACCAAATTTTTAGGCTTTTCTAAACTCGAAATTTTACTTCATGCGCCACCGGTACAAAACACTGACATATTACGAAGTTTAAAACAGACCGCTGAACTTTACATTGAATCAGTGTTTAATACGCGTGGCGCATGAAGTAAAATTTCGAGTTTAGAAAAGCCCAAAAAATTTGTCTCGCACCTAACCTAACCTAACTTTTGACACATTCGCCGTTTTATACAACTTTTAATAACGAATGTTATGTTACTTTGTGACATATAATAATAAGTCATTTATTTTCCAGAAATTGTAAACAAATATACAAATTAGTGAAAAATTATGTCAGCCCCTAGTTGGGCGCCATAAATCACGAGCTTTCAAATTTAAAACATCCAAATTTAGAATTCAATTTATTGAACATTGCGCAAATGTCTTCTTTTGTGGACTATTCATAATGAAAGCTATTTAATCTAATGTGGTTTGTTGGATGTTTCTAAGGTTTGTCATTAGTGAAATAATATAATTGAATTTAAGAAGGATTTTTTTAAGTATACATATCCCGATGTATACGTTGTATATTTTTAGGCATTCGTGGTTTTTAATTCAATTTAAAGTTACTAACGAGAGTCGTCCACTCCCAGACTAAGCATGAAGTAAAATTTCGAGTTTAGAAAAGCCTGAAAATTTGGTTTGGTCGCGTAGCGCGAAGCGCGGAGCGGCCAAACCAAATTTTCAGGCTTTTCTAAACTCGAAATTTTACTTCATGCGCCACCGGTACAAAACACTGACATATTACGAAGTTTAAAACAGACCGCTGAACTTTACATTGAATCAGTGTTTAATACGCGTGGCGCATGAAGTAAAATTTCGAGTTTAGAAAAGCCCAGAAAATTTGTCTCGGGTCGCGGCGCGACCCGAGACAAATTTTCACGGGGCTTTTCTAAACTCGAAATTTTACTTCATGCTTAGTCTAGGAGTGGAAAACACTCGTTTAAAGCTTTAAATTGAACTCTTTTAAAAACAAGTATAAGTATTCTAGATTCAGATTATTTTCTTTAAATATTTAGATATTCGTTGTTTTTTAAAAGAGATGATGACAAATTGCATCGGTTCTGTGATCATTAATGGGTTAAGCGGAAAGAAATTAATAAAACTAGATATTTTTTAAAATACATTTTTATTATATAAAAAAAACTAAAATTGTATAAAAATAATCACTCAGTTACACAATTATACAGCAGGTACATTCTCCACACATAAATAACACCTCATAATCAGACTTGTAAGTTTCACAATCGTAAGCATAAGCAGTTCCTTTAACACAAAGAAGAAAAACAACCTAGACTCTAACCTTATCTGATTTATCATCATCCTCCTCATCCACCCTCTCAATCCCCTTAAGAATATCCTGTATCTCCTCCAGCGTCTTCCCCTTGGTCTCAGGCAGCGAGACAAACACGAAAAACACCCCTAACGTACAACAGATGGTAAAACAAAAGAACGGCACGTACATCCCGAAGTTATCCTTCATGATTTGGAAGAATTTCGAGACGACTGCAGCGATTATGCTGAAGTAAATATCGGCTAAGCTCAAAGCGAATGCTTTTACATCAGTTGGGAAGAGTTCTCCCAGCATTAACACTGGGATAGTTCCCATTCCGATGCTGTAGGCTACAATGAACATGATCAGCGCGATTACTGGGATGTAATTGAAGTGCGACACTTGGATATCAGTTTCTGTTTCTAAGTAGAAGTAAGTGCCTTCTACTAGTAGAGCAAGCGCTGTTCCAATTGTTGAGATCAACATGAGGGGTCTACGCCCAGCACGGTCGATTATCAAAGAAGACATGCAGGTCAGGACGAATTGAACCGAGTAGTAGATGACCGTTGTTACCTCAGCTGAGATGTTTTCTCCTCCTTCCTGGAAGATCATTTTTGTATAAAAGGTAATCGCTGTGATTCCACTTAACTGTTGGACCGTCCGCAATCCAATCATAATCAAAACAGCTTTTCTATTGCTTGCAACAGTGAACAAATCCCAGAATTTCCCGGTGGATTTCTCCTTTTGCTTAACAGCGTTCGCCAATCTGTTAACCTCCATGTCAACGTCTTCGATCCCCTTGAGGATTTTCAAGCTGGATTTGGCGCCCTCGTAATTGTCCTTCATGATCAGAAAGTAGGGGCTCTCCGGCATCATCGAGAAGGTTACGAGGAAGATCACCGGAAGCGCTGTTGAAATCAAAGCGGTCGTGAAGATGCTCAAGTACAAACCCAAACCGTTGATGACCAAAATACCTAGGATCATCAAAACTGAACAACTGGAACCCAGCAATCCTCTGATATCAGCATCCGCGATTTCACCCAGATACATAGGTACTCCCGTGAAGGCGAAGCCGTCGGCCACACCGGCGATGAATCTGGCGGTGTACATGACTTCGATGTTCGGGCAGAATGCGATCATCAGCCAGGAGGCGATGTAGGGGAGGGCCGTGGCCAGGATGGTCTTTTTTCGGCCTACGGAGTCGAGCAGTCGGCCGGCTGTTAGGGCGCCGATGACGGCCCCTATGAGGGGCATTACGGCTATCCAGGAGCCTTCTTCGTTGCTGATGGTCAGTGGTGAGGAGCCATCGAGGAGTTTCGGGATTGATGGTGAGGGCCAGCCGTAGTGCATCGCGCTTATCATTATGCAAGAAGTGGCTGAAACAAGCGTTAATAATTGTAATTATTTCTCATTTTGCGTAAAATTTAGTTTCGGGATTGATGGTGAGGGCCAGCCGTAGTGCATCGCGCTTATCATTATGCAAGAAGTGGCTGAAACAAGCCTTAATAATTGTAATTATTTCTCATTTTGCGTAAAATTTAGTTTCGGGATTGATGGTGAGCGCCAGCCGTAGTGCATCGCGCTTATCATTATGCAAGAAGTGGCTGAAACAAGCATTAATAATTGTAATTATTTCTCATTTTGCGTAGAATTTTACAAATCGAGTATCACAGCGTTCAAACGATACACAAAAATATCAACTCATCCCACTGAGCAAACACATTAAAGTAATGTTTCATCAACATTAAAACAACCTGTAATGTTGCTACAATGTTGATATAACGTTATTTGTTTGTTTTTTGCTCAGTGGGATCATACTATTTTGAAAAACAAACGATTTTGTTTTGACAATCGTAATTGTTCTTATCTGCATCGAATATGGTCGAAATTAATCCGCAAGCTCAATGTTCGCTTACTACTTTACAACATTATTTGGTATTTGTGGTATATAATTACCGGTAAAATTAATAATTGCGTAAGGGCCTAAGTGGTCGAGTATTTAGAAATTGCGTTATGTATGTTTGAAATAAATATTACCTATTTTTCGGTTCGATCACACAGTACAGAATAATTATTTCCTTTGTAAATGTTTTAATGAAAATAATAACCAAAAAGTCAGTATTCTTAGTTTACATAATAGGGTAGTGCACTCTTAATATCATTACAAAATATCTGCTTAACAGTAAACATCAAATATTATTACTTAAAACAATATACAGAGAGTTTTATCTAACACCGAACATTTTCAATGTTTATTTTCGTATGTTCGATTTGTCAAACCAAAGCATTCAATAGGCTAAGTAAGCGGCGATTGCAGCGCCGCCACGCGGTTTTAAGCCTAAGCAGCATCGGTGCCGGTTGTCATTTCGTCATACGGGAGTTCTGAGCAGAAGTATGAGTTCTGAGCCGAAGCGAGCTAAATGCAATCAAAGTTGTTGTGTCGATGCACCAGTAAATATAAACGTGATGGCTCCGTCTCTTTTTATTCGTTCCCATACAAACCATGGGAAACGGAGCGGAAAGCGAGGTGGATGGCCGCTGTACGACGTGTCGAGTAAGTATATTGTTATTAGTCAAAGTTAATATTTCAGCACATATCCGTTGACATTGTAATTGTTACTTTACAACAAGTTCGCCATTCTTAAAAATGATTGTACGCGAAGTTCTGCAAACGATTGAAATGTCAGTGTTGAAACTCATTGCTTCACTGAGATAATTAAAAGAAGTATATACTTGTGCCATGTTTGATTGAAGTTTGCAGTAATTTTTAAAAATTATTATAAATTAATACAATTGTATAGAGGGATTACATAGCGAATATTTCAAATTAAACAAATTCAACTATTTGAAATGAAATTCTATTGCATCATTTAATACTTTTCTGTCGGAAAATGGTTGTGTCAACCGTTTCAAAGCCGCAACTTATTATGACATGCATATTTACATCGGTTTTATACGAAAAAATACCACGAACAGCATTAAATTATGACGTTACACAATAAAAAACCAACTGACACCATGCAACTTATACGCAACCGACACCGATGCTGCTTATACAGAAATCCGCTAGGTGGCGGGTGCCACGGCGCGAACAGCTGTTTACTTAGTCTATACGATTTAACACATTTAATTTTTAGGTTATGTGTAAATTGGGTTGCCTATATGACTATTACAAATTGTAGCCAATCAATCGTAATCAATACCTTAACTTATTTCAGTACAAATTGTACATGCAGGAAGTTTTTATTTTAAATATACATGTCATAATTACAGCGTATGTGCTGTAAATATTTAGATTTGACGAATAAAGCACTAATAACCTTTCTTCACACTTTCATTTGAATTACCAAATGTACATTTCAGACACAAAGTGACCATTATCAATGGATTAACACTGATATTGGTCACTTTGTGTCCGAAATGTACATTTGGTAATTCAAATAAAAAGGTTATTAGTGCTTTATTCGTGAAATTAATTTGATCTTCACGTAACTCACAATCAATTTATTTAAATATTTAGATAATAATTGTTTTTTTTATGAGTTCAATTTGAAACTTAAAACGAGTGTTTTCCACTCCCAGACTAAGCATGAAGTAAAATTTCGAGTTTAGAAAAGCCTGAAAATTTGGTTTGGTCGTGTAGCGCGAAGCGCGGAGCGACCAAACCAAATTTTCAGGCTTTTCTAAACTCGAAATTTTACTTCATGCGCCACCAGTACAAAACACTGATTCAATGTGTAGTTTAGCGGTGTGTTTTAAACTTCGTAATGTGTCAGTGCTTTGTACCTTTGTCTCTTCATGCCTAGTCTGGGAGTGGAAAACCCTCGTTAGTACAGTACTAAACACCTTTATAAGAAAATATTAATAGGGACAAATGTTTGGATAATTTCAGTAATTGTTGAGATATTGTCAAACAAAATAAACGATTTTCTGTTTTCTCTACAAAAAAGGAATCAAGCAAATGTTAAGTTTTGATCAAATAACCAGAAATAATAAAACAAAAGAATATTCTTTACATTAGCCTTTTAAAAAACGAAATCTAAGTTTTGTAAAGAAAATTACAGATGTTCAAAATTGGGGTAAAGAATACAAAAACTAGGTTACTAATAAAAATTGGCTTTAATTCGCCACTGCTTTTTAAGTTTAACTAAGTTCCACTTTGTACATAATCTGAAAGCTTAAGCTTAAGTTGAAGCGAAAATGTTTTAATCTATTTTATTATTAAAAATCTTGAATATTTAATTATCTAATTTTGTAATGTCTAATCAAAGTTTAACTGTGTGTGACTTTTTTTAATGTTTCACTAAATCAGTGTTTTATACGCGTGGCGCATGAAGTAAAATTTCGAGTTTAGAAAAGCCCCGTGAAAATTTGTCTCGGGTCGCTGCGCGACCCTCGACAAATTTTCTACGCGGGGCTTTTCTAAACTCGAAATTTTACTTTATGCTTAGTCTGGGAGTGGAAAACCCTTGTTACTACAGTACTAAAAAACTTAATAAAAAAAATATTAATAGGGACAAATGTTTGGATAATTTTCGCTAACACAGTCATACCTACATAACAGACAACAATTTGTCCAGTATATAGGGTATTGTTCCAATGAATATACTGCGACATCTGGGGTGCCTCAGGGTACAATCCTGGGATTACTCTTATTCATTATTTTCATTAATGATATTGTTGAGGTAATTCGGTGAAACGTGCTCCTGTATGCGGATGATATGAAATTATTTAATATCATTGAGTCCAGGGATGATTGAATTCGGTTGCAGAAAGATATTAATAACATTCATAAATGGTGTGACGTAAATGGATTATCGTTGAACCTATCAAAGTGTAAATGAATGTCGTTTTATTGTAAAAAGTATATTTGTATATTTGATTATGGTATTAACAATGTATTATTTAAACGTATAAACTCAATTAAAGATTTAGGAGTAACTTTTGATCATAAGTTGACGTTTGCTGATCATTTCAATAAGGTTTGTGACAAAAATATCAAACATTAAAAGTGCGATTCTTTTCGCAATCTACAACAAGTTAGTCTTACAAATACTATATCAAACACTCATTGAAACAACTACTTCCCGGGCTAATACCCCGACGGACATTGAATTATACAACAAGTGTTTGCTGTTACATACAGTAACCTACTGCAAATGTAACAATTTGGGTCAAATTATTCAGGCCATCTATAGACGCGTTTCGAGATTTATCTCTCATCAGTATAGCTTTGCCATTCCCTCTAAACAAGCCCGGGAAGTAGTTGTTTCAATGAGTGTTTGATATAGTCTTTGTAAGACTAACTTGTTGCAGATTGCGAAAATAATCGCACTTTTAATGTTTGAAGTATTCTGCAACCAAGAATTGGCAATTTCATTTATACTTATGTTTGAACGGTAACGTGACCGCCAGTCTAAGGTGTCAAATTGTTTAGAGGAATGGCAAAGCTATACTGATGAGAGATAAATCTCGAAACGCGTCTATAGATGGCCTGAATAATTTGACCCAAATTGTTACATTTGCAGTAGGTTGCTGTATGTAACAGCAAACACTTGTTGTATAATTCAATGTCCGTCGGAGTATTAGCCCGGGAAGTAGTTGTTTCAATGAGTGTTTGATATAGTCTTTGTAAGACTAACTTGTTGTAGATTGCGAAAAGAATCGCACTTTTAATGTTTGAAGTATTCTGCAACCAAGAATTGGCAATTTCATTTATACAAAAATATCAAACTGTTGGGCTTTTTCCATCGCACTTATAAGGACTTTCATAACATTGATGTCTTGAATTTATTTTATCTTTCATACGTTCGTTCTAACCTTGAATTTGCCTCTATTATTTGGTCACCGTACTACGAAATGACTGTAAGTAGAATTGAAGCAGTTCAGAGAAAGTATTTTAAAATAATAATAATAACCTTTATTACCTAACAAGAAAAAAAAACAATTACAGAGTTACAGATGTTAAATCCCTTTTATACCTGATCGAATCAACACCCGGTATAACATTTTTATTACTAGAAACAAATTAATAAAGTGAGTTTTTAACTTAAAGCCAGCGTTGGCTTGTTATTAATAATCCTCCTAGATGTCTAATCTAACACGTAGCTGTTATTGCACGCCTTTAAATTGACGCCTTACTTATTTTAATTTAGAAATTCGAGAGCAATTTGTTTAATGAAGTCGCGGAATATTTGCTTATTATTGCGAGTCCTCGCAATAATTAATTATCCACAATGCACTTTACACATTGAAAATGAAAAAACCTTGCTCCATCAATTAATTTCATTTAACTGAAACTGAAACCGACTCATTTCTAAAGATTAAGGTAAAAATCATTAAGTAAACTGGTATACAGACAGTTTTATCAAACACCGAACATTTTCAATGTTTATTTTCGTATGTTCAATTTACCACACCAAAGCATTCAATACGATTTGACACATTTAATTTTTAACTTATGTGTAAATTGGGTTGCCTGAATGATTACAAATTGTAGCCAATCAATCGCAATCAACACCTTAACTTATTTCAGTACAAATTGTACATGCAGGAAGTTTTTCTTTCAACTTTTCAACTTTTTTTTACATGTACATGTCCTAATTACAGCGTATGTGCTGTAAATAATTAGATAATTTTTTTTTATATAAGAGTTTAATTGAAACTTAAAACGAGTGTTTTCCACTCCCAAACTAAGTATGAAGTAAAATTTCGAGTTTAGAAAAGCCTGAAAATTTGGTTTGGTCGCGTAGCGCGAAGCGCGGAGCGACCAAACCAAATTTTCAGGCTTTTCTAAACTCGAAATTTTACTTCATGCGCCACGCGTACTAAACACTGATTTAATGTAAAATTTGATTGACTTATTATTAAGTTTGTAGCAATGAACTTAATATTATTATTAGTATTATAGGTAAATTAATAAAAAAATATAAATTTCATTCAAATTCTTCATAAAATTAGAGTTATATTTTAAGATTTTCTTCACTGTTTTGACAAAAATAGTAACTTTCAAGTGAATTCAGTGAATTTGAAGTAATTTTGACTATAATTAAACTTTTGGTGACCGTTTTAGTAAAAGTCTACATCAAAATCAATATAATTTCAAGGTTATTTCAATTCATTCTTTACCACAATTTTAAAGATCTGTAGTTTTCTTTACAAAACTTAAATTTTGGTTTTATCAAGGGCCAATGCAAAGAATATTGTTTTGTATTTATAATTTTTGATAATTTGATCACAATCTAACATTTGCTCGATTCATTTTTTGTAGAGAAAACAGAAAAAAAAACGTTTATTTTGTTTGACAAAATCTCAACAATTATTGAAAATATCTAAAAATTTGTCCCTTTTAATTTTTTTTATAAAAGTGTTCTGTTCCATACAAACGAGTGCTTTTCCCAGACGAAGCATGAAGTAAAATTTCGAGTTTAGAAAAGCCTTATGCGAGGGAAGCGAACAGTTACCGACCTCAGTAACACGCAGAACAAGGCGCCAGCCGAGCGAAGCGAGCCTAGTGCGAGCCTTATGCGAGCGAAGCTAGCAGTTACCGACCTCAGTTACACGCAGAACAAGGCGCTAGCCGAGCGAAGCGAGCCTCATGCGAGCGAAGCGAGTAGTTACCGACCTCAGTTACACGCAGAACAAGGCACCAGCCAAGCGAAGCCTTATGCGAGCGAAGCTAGCAGTTACCGACCTTAGTTACACGCAGAACAAGGCGCTAGCCGAGCGAAACGAGCCTTGTGCGAGCGAAGCGACCTCAGTTACACGCAGAACAAGACGCTAGTCGAGCGAAGCGAGCCTAGTGCCAGCAAATCGAGCCTTGTGCGAGCGAAGCGAACGTTATGCGAGCACAAGGCGCTCTTCGCTCGGCTAGCGCCTTTTTCTGCGTGTAACTGAAGTTGGTCGAGTTTCGAGTTTAGAAAAGCCCAGAAAATTTGTCTCGGGTCGCTGCGCGACCCTCGACAAATTTTCACGGGGCTTTTCTAAACTCGAAATTTTACTTCATGCTTAGTCTGGGAGTGGAAAACACTAGTTTAAAGCTTTAAATTAAACTCTTAGACAAAAACAACGACTAACTAATGATTTAAAGAAAATAAGTTGAATTTGGAATTCGTAGACTCTTTAAAGAAAAACTTTTCTAAACTCGAAATTTTTCTTCATGCGCCACGCGCGTATAACACTGATTTAGTAAAAAATTAAAAAAGACACTCACTTGAACTTTGAGTAGATATTACCAGATAGTTAAGTATTCAAGATTTTTGCTAATTAATAAGATTTGAACATTTCCGCCACAACTTCACAATTTTATTTATTTATTTTATTTAATATAGTAGTGCTTAGCGTAGTTGTAGCAGTAAATAGAGAGAGTTTAATCTTTCAGATTGTATATAAAGTTTAACTTAAGTAAAATTTAAGAAGCAGTAACTTAATTATCTGGTTTTGTAATATCTAATCAAAGTTCAAGTGTGTGTATTTTTTTAATTTTTCACTAAATCAGTGTTTTATACGCGTGGCGCATGAAGTAAAATTTCGAGTTTAGAAAAGCCCAAAAAATTTGTCTCGGGTCGCTGCGCGACCCTCGACAAATTTTCACGGGGCTTTTCTAAACTCTAAATTTTACTTCATGCTTAGTCTGGGAGTGGAAAACACTCGTTTAAAGCTTCAAATTGAACTCTTAAGAAAAACAACTAATAACTAATGATTTAAAGAAAATAAGTTAAATTTGGAATTCGTATACTTTAAAGAAAAACTTTTCTAAACTCGAAATTTTACTTCATGCGCCACAAAACTTAAATTTTTGTTTTTCAAGGGCCAGTGCAAAGAATGTTCTTTTGTTTTTATAATTTCTGATGTATTCATCACAATCTAATATTTGCTCGATTCATTTTTTGTAGAGAAAACAGAAAAAACGTTTATTTTATTTGAGAAATTCTCAACAATTATTGAAAATATGCAAACATTTGTCCTTTTTAATATTTTTTATAAAAGTGCTCTGTTATATACAAACGAGTGCTTTCCACTCCCAGGCTAAGTATGAAGTAAAATTTCGAGTTTAGAGTTTCTGGACTTTTCTAAACTCGAAATTTTACTTCATGCGCCACGCGTATAAAACACTGATTTCAAATGAAGTTCAAATATACGTAGAGTTCACAATATTTTAGTGTTTTATATGCGTGGCGCATGAAGTAAAATTTCGAGTTTAGAAAAGCCCCGTGAAAATTTGTCTCGGGTCGCTGCGCGACCCTCGACAAATTTTCTACGCGGGGCTTTTCTAAACTCGAAATTTTACTTCATGCTTAGTCTGGGAGTGGAAAACACTCGTTTAAAGCTTCAAATTGAACTCTTAAAAAAAAACAACGAATAACTAATGATTTAAAGAAATTAAGTTGAATTTGGAATTCGTATACTTTATAGAAAAACTTTTTTAAACTCGAAATTTTACTTCATGCGCCACGCGCATAAAACACTGATTTAGTGAAAAATTAAAATAGACACACACTTGAACTTTGATTAGATATTCCACAACCAGTTAATTAAGTATTTAAGATTTTTAATAATTACTAAGATTTGAACTTTTCCGCTACAACTTCACAATGTTATTTATTTATTTAATATAGTGGTACTTAGAGTAGTTGTAGCAGTAAGTAGAGAGAGCTAAAAGACTATCTCTACTTACTGCTACAACTACTCTAAGTACCACTATATTAAATAAATAAATAACATTGTGAAGTTGTAAAGTGGAACTTAAGTAAAATTTAAGAAGCATTAGCGAGTTAACGCCAAATTTTAGTAACCTTGTCCTTGTATTCAGGAGTCTCTTTACTAAATAAGCAATTTGTTATTAAAATCAAACCTCTTTTCAGCATTTCACACAATAAAAAATAATTTAAAAGAGCGATTCCAATTTCAGTAACCTAGTCCTCAGGTGTCTTTTTACTAAATAAATAATTTGATTATAAAATTATGTCATTGTTTTGTAACAAATATGTATCTTTACACCAATTATACTTAATTTTTATCATTAATTAATTAATTTATTAACGTTTATTGAGGGCATACGCCTTTTTACAAAATAATACATAAATCTACAAGTACTAGTATATAAAACATGAAACACATAAATTCTAACTCATATGTATATACACATCCTACATTATAAATGTTATAAACAAAATAAAATTGTGATATATCATAAAATGAAATGCTTAATATAATATTTCGCATTAAGACAGAAAAAAAAAATAGTATGCAGACTGCTATATCGATACGCAAAACATATGTTTAAATTTAATCTTAAAATTAGCAAAAGATTCAATAAATAAATCAAACCAATCAAAATTGTTAAAAATATTCCCTAACTTCATTATGTGCGATATAGAATTGTTAAAACCAGATTGGGTTGTATGTGTGACTTCGTAAAAAAAGCGGTCTAGAGCGTGTCCTTCTGCTGCTAGTATGAAACAATATATTTTCTAATAAATTAATATGTCCATGTAATAAGCGATAAAGTAAGCAGAGATCCGCATTAATTCTACGTTCGGCAAGAAGATCGATATTGAGCACACCCATTATAGCTGCATACTCTCCTGGTCTATGGGGCAGTCCTGATTTATACTCCATACATTTCAGAAATTTCTTCTGTACTTGCTCCAGCCGATTAGTATTAGCAGCAGTAAAAGGGGTCCAAATTGGCGAAGCATATTCCAGATTAGATCTGACCAGGGAACAGTACAGTGTTCTTATGCAGTCAATACTCAAATCTTTACTAATTTGCCATATGTAGCTCCACATTCGCATGGATTTATTACAAATATTTAAAATGTGACTGTTAAAACTAAATTTTGAATCGAATGTGACACCCAAATCCTTTATTGTCGTGACTCTTATGAGGTCTGTGGAATTAATGTGATATGTGAATATAACTGGATTATTACATCTGAAGGTGGACATCGTAAAACATTTTTTTACATTTAGATGTAATTTGGGCAGGTGGTGGCCGAGCGGTAACGTCGCCGGGCTGTATCGCTCGGCGAGCCACAAATTCGGGTTCGATTCCCGTGCACGGGGAGACTTTATTTCAAAAATAATATCTCGTCGTGACCCTGGGTGTAGTATGAATGTGTGTGATTGTCTGAATGAATAGTTAAATACTACAAATTGTAAATTGTAATAAATTAATTGATACAAAAATTTATAGATTGATGATGGCTAATGGGCAAGTTCCCAAGGCCAGGCAACACCCAAAAAAAAAAAAAAATATGTAATTTATTCACAACACACTAATCCGATAAATGACCGAGATCATTCTGTATATTTTCACAGTCCCTTCGCGATTCGACTATTTTAAATAACTTAAGGTCATCTGCATACAAAGAGAAATTTGATTGTTTTATTACATATTGCAAATCATTAATAAACAGAGTAAACAAAATTGGACCACAATGTGACCCCTGTGGGACACCAGACGTTACTTGTATTGGCATTGATTTAAAATTTTTAATTTTAACATATTGTACTCTGTTATTCAAAAAATATGATAACCAATTTAGAGTACTGCTACAAAATCCCATAGAGTTTAATTTATATAAAAGAACATTGATATCAATTCTATCAAACGCCTTCGTAAAGTCAGTATAAATAGTGTCGACTTGACAACGTTTTTCCATGGCATTCGATACAAATTGTTTATAATCTAATAAATTAGTAGTAGTCAACCTCCCGCTAGTAAAATCGTGTTGGTTGGTAGATATTAATTAAAAACAATAAAGACAACATTAATAAAACTCAACAAAGTGGCGTCTATTTGCTGAATTGCAAAGGCTGCTTCAAAGTATATGTAGGACAAACCGGAAGATCGTTCTAAGATAGGATAAAAGAACACCGAACCAGCTTCCAACAAAACGAAACCAACTCCACATACTCTAACCACCTCATAGAAGAAAAACACCACTTCGATGAAAACTTCAAAGTCCTACATCAAGAAAGAAAAGGCCGGAAACTCAACATCATGGAAATTAATAAAAGAATTAATAAATGAATTAATAAAAGAAAAGAAAAAGAAAATATACGGGACATCTTCTCAATGACCAAACAGCCTAACAAATTCGCCCCTCTTAAATATTAATTTTTTGAAAAAACCCACCCCCCATAAACATTGTATATATACCTGACCCGACAAATTTTACTTATCATTTCTTCGCCTGAAGAAGCCACAGTGTGGCGAAACAATTGTAGCGAATGCACAATATATATTTGAAAGTGTTTAAGTTGATTTATTTATATAAAAGTGATAACAAAAAATGTTGAATCTGTCTTCACACAATCTACAACAAATTTGTCTTACAAAGACTTAAACAAACAAAAAAATGTATTTTTGTATGCAAATCGAACACTTTGTTTACCTGTGATCGTGGCATAGTACTGGTATTTGGGATTGGTGACCGGGGTCTTGGTGTTGAGGTTCGTCCTTATCTTCATCTCGGTGGTGCACTTTTTGGTTGTTTTCGGCGGTGGTCACTTATCTCGTTTTTTTTTTTTTTTGTTTGAGTTTGAGAGTCGGGTTAATGATCTTGAGCAATTCACTGATCGGTAGGGATTCCGGTCGTCTTTTTTGGGGGGATTTGCTCGACTCCGTCCAGAGAGTTGGTCCCGTGAATTGTTACCGTGCGTGTTTCGGGGGCCAACTTATATACCCGCTTAACCGAATGGCCCGATCCTGACGCGGTCCACCACTCTGCATGCGCTTTTTTTCGCATTCGCACAAATAGACACATATACGTGTATACATAAATAAAATCTTGTTATTCTGTCACTGGATTTGATAAGAATTTTGCCAGTAAATCTTAAACATCGCTCATTGCAAAATTAATTTATCTACGACCTTGCCAATACAGCTGTATTTATGCACTAGTGCTTAAATGACCAATGTATGTTAAATGGAAGTTACTTTTTTAAATACATTCATCTACGACTTCATCAAAAATTTATGTATCGATTAATATGCGCGCAGATCTATTATTTAGCACGAGTTTTAAACTAGCCAAAGCAGTTTGAATGGGACTTACTTGTTCAAACAGTTTATATTACCTGTCATTAATGATAGTTGATGGACCACTGAAAAAATATATTCGCGCATCTATCCAAAATGTAAAGGTGAAATAATTGTTACAGAATATCTAAATCATAATACACACATATACGTGTATACATAAATAAAATCTGTTATTCTGTCACTGGATTTGATAAGAATTCTGCCAGTAAATCTTAAACATCACCCATTGCAAAATAAATTTATCTACGACCTTGCCAATACAGCTTTATTTATGCATCGATTAACATACGTGAAGGTCTACTTTTTAGCACTTGTGCTTAAACGACCAATGCATTTTAAATGGAAGTTACTTTTTTAAATACATTCACCTACGACTTCATCAAAAATGTATGTATCGATTAATATGCGCGCAGATCTATTTTTTTAACACGAGTTTTAAAATGGCCAAAGCAGTTTGATATGTGATTTACTTGTTTAAACAGTTTATATTACCTGTCATTAATAATAGTTGATGAACCACTGAAGAAATATATTCGCGCATCTATCCAAAATGTAAAGGTAAAATAATTGTTACAATATATCCAAATCACAACAAATACCTGTAGTTTTCTTTAAAAAACTTAAGTTTTCGTTTTTCAAGGGCCAATGCAGAGAATATTGTTTTGCTTTTATAATTTTTTATGATTTGATCACAATCTAACATTTGCTCGATTCAATTTTTGTAGAGAAAACATAGACAAACGTTTATTTTATTTGACCAAATCTCAACAATTATTGAAGATATCCAAACATTTGTCCGTTTTAATATTTTTTATAAAAGTGTTCTGTTCTATACATACGAGTGCTTTCCACTCCCAGGCTAAGCATGAAGTAAAATTTCGAGTTTAGAAAAGCCCCTTGAAAATTTGTCTCGGGTCGCGCAGCGACCCGAGACAAATTTTCTGGGCTTTTCTAAACTCGAAATTTTACTTCAAGCGCCACGCGTATAAAACACTAAAATACTGGCATTTGTGTATATTTGAACCTCACTTGAAATCAGTGTTTTATACGCGTGGCGCATGAAGAAAATTTCGAGTTTAGAAAAGCAAATCAACAAAAATTATTAAAATTAATAATAATATCGACTTTCTGCAAACATTTAGTCTAGTTAAGACGAGTGCTTTCCACTCCCAGACTAAGCATGAAGTAAAATTTCGAGTTTAGAAAAGCCCCGTGAAAATTTGTCTCGGGTCGCGCAGCGACCCGAGACAAATTTTCTAGGCTTTTCTTAACTCGAAATTTTACTTCATGCGCCACGCGTATAAAACACTGATTGCAAGTGAGGTTCAAATATACATAGAGTTCACAATATTTGAGTGTTTTATACGCGTGGCGCATGAAGTAAAATTTCGAGTTTAGAAAAGCCCGGAAAATTTGTCTCGTGTCGCTGCGCGACCTTCGACAAATTTTCACGGGGCTTTTCTAAACTTCATGCTTAGTCTGGGAGTGAAAAGCACTCGTCTTAATAATTTTTGATGATTTGCTTTTCTAAACTCAAAATTTTCTTCATGCGCCACGCGTATAAAACACTGATTTCAAATGAAGTTCAAATATACATAGAGTTCACAAGATTTGAGTTTTTTATACGCGTAGCGCATGAAGTAAAATTTCGAGTTTAGAAAAGCCCAGAAAATTTGTCTCAGGCCGCTGCGCGACCCTCGACAAATTTTCACGGGGCTCTTCTAAACTCGAAATTTTACTTCATGCTTAGTCTGGGAGTGGAAAACACTCGATTAAAGCTTCAAATTGAACTCTTAAAAAAAAAACAACGAATAACTAATGATTCAAAGAAAATAAGTTGAATTTGGAATTCGTATACTTTAAAGAACATTTATTCGACCACTGAAAAATATATTCGGGCATCTATCCAAAATGTAAAGGTGAAATAATTGTTACAAAATATCCAAATCATAACAAATACCTGTAGTTTTCTTTACAAAACTTAAATTTTGTTTTTTCAAGGGCCAATGCAAAGAATATTTTTTTGTTTATATAATTTTTGATAATTTGATCACAATCTAACATTTGCTCGATTCATTTTTTGTAGAGAAAACAGAAAAAAAAAACGTTTCTTTTATTTGACAAAATCTCAACAATTATTGAATATATCCAAACATTTGTCCGTTTTAATATTTTTTATAAAAGTGTTCTGTTCTATACAATCAAGTGCTTTCCCCTCCCAGACTAAGCATGAAGTAAAATTTCGAGTTTAGAAAAGCCCCGTGAAAATTTGTCGAGGGTCGCGCAGCGACCCGAAACAAATTTTCTGGGCTTTTCTAAACTCGAAATTTTACTTCATGCGCCACGCGTATAAAACACTGATTTCAAGTGAGGTTGAAATATACATAGAGTTCACAATATTTTAGTGTTTTATACGCGTGGCGCATGAAGTAAAATTTCGAGTTTAGAAAAGCCCAGAAAATTTGTCTCGGGTCGCTGCGCGACCCTCGACAAATTTTCACGGGGCTTTTCTAAACTCGAAATTTTACTTCATGCTTAGTCTGGGAGTGGAAAACACTCGTTTAAAGCTTCAAATTGAACTCTTTTAAAAATCAACGAATATCAGAAAATTCACAGCTAAAATAATTAAGAAAAAGTAATGTGATTTTATAAAAATAATGACATACCATAGAATTAATACAATTGCGGATATTCCCTGTTTTTTTTTAAGTTCAATTAAAGCTTTAAACAAGTGTTTTCCACTCCCAGACTAAGCATGAAGTAAAATTTCGAGTTTAGAAAAGCCCCGTGAAAATTTGTCTCGGGTCGCGCAGCGACCCGAGACAAATTTTCGGGGCTTTTCTAAACTCGAAATTTTACTTCATGCGCCACGCGTATAAAACACTGATTTCAAGTAAGGTTAAAATATACATAGAGTTCACAATATTTGAGTGTTTACTACGCGTGGCGCATGAAGTAAAATTTCGAGTTTAGAAAAGCCCAGAAACTTTGTCTCGGGTCGCTGCGCGACCCTCGACAAATTTTCACGGGTCTTTTCTAAACACGAAATTTTACTTCATGCTTAGTCTGGGAGTGGAAAACACTCGTTTAAAGCTTCAAATTGAACTCTTAAAAAAAAAACAACGAATAACTAATGATTTATAGAAAATAAGTTGAATTTGGAATTCGTATGCTTTAAAGAAAATTTATTCGACCACTGAAAAAATATATTTGCGCATCTATCCAAAATGTAAAGGTGAAATAATTGTTACAAAATATCCAAATCCTAAGAAATACCAGTGAAATTGATGATATTAATTAAATATAAATAAATATAACTGAAATAATTTCTGATTCATATTCTATTACCATAATCGCAGAGTGCAAGAAGCACAAACAAAGTAGAAGAGGTGACCAGAAGTCTAGTAGAAAATGCATTAAAGATGGGACTTCAACTTAATCAAGAAAAGTGCAAAGTCATGAGGATAGGACACAAACAGCAGAACAACATTTTTGAGTTAGAAACAGGTGCCGGGTCTTGCAATTTGAAGAGGTTACGAAATTTGTATATTTGGGGACCAGAATAACGCATACGTTGGAGGAGGGCAAGAAAATAGAAGCAAGAGTTATAAAAGCAAATAAAAGTGCCAGAGCCGTAAAGTATATCCTTAGATCAAAGCACCTATTAAGAACAGACAAAGTAGAAGAGGTGACCAGAAGTCTAGTAGAAAATGCATTAAAGATGGGACTACAACATAATCAAGAAAAGTGCAAAGTCATGAGGATAGGACACACACAGCAGAACAACATTTTTGAGTTGGAAACAGGTGCCGGGAAAATGCAATTTGAAGAGGTTACGAAATTCGTATATTTGGGGACCAGAATAACACATACGTTGGAGGAGGGCAAGAAAATAGAAGCAAGAGTTATAAAAGCAAATAAAAGTGCCAGAGCCGTAAAGTATATCCTTAGATCAAAGCACCTATTAAGAACAGACAAAGTAGAAGAGGTGACCATAAGTCTAGTAGAAAATGCATTAAAGATGGGACTACAACTTAATCAAGAAAAGTGCAAAGTCATGAGGATAGAACACAAACAGCAGAACAACATTTTTGAGTTGGAAACAGGTGCCGGGAAAATGCAATTTGAAGAGGTTACGAAATTCGTATATTTGGGGACCAGCATAACACATACGTTGGAGGAGGGCAAGAAAATATAAGCAAGAGTTATAAAAGCAAATAAAAGTGCCAGAGCCGTAAAGTATATCCTTAGATCAAAGCACCTATTAAGAACAGACAAAGTAGAAGAGGTGACCAGAAGTCTAGTAGAAAATGCATTAAAGATGGGACTAAAACTTAATCGAGAAAAGTGCAATATCATTAGGATAGGACACACACAGCAGAACAACATTTTTGAGTTGGAATCAGGAGCCGGAAAATGCAATTTGAAGAGGTTACAGAATTCGTATATTTGGGGGCTAGAATAACACATACGTTGAAGGAGGGAAAAAAATAGAAGCAAGGGTTATAAAAGCAAATAAACGTGCCGGAGCCGCAAAGCATATCCTTAGATCAAAGCACCTATCAAGAACAGCAAAATTTAGAATATACACGACCATGCTAAAACCTACTGCAATATACGCTTGCGAAATATGGGTTTTAAACGTAGCAATGCAATAAAGGCCAAAGAGATGGGAAAGAAAGAAGAAGAACAGAAGATGGATATGAGAGAAGATCTAATAGTGAAATCTTTGAAAGGTTCAAAGAACCGATGCAGTGGCAGGGACGCATAGAAAGGATGTCTCAGGAATGGATCTCAGAGGTTATAACTCGAAAAATACCAAACTATAAGAAACAGAGAGGAAGACCAAGGAAAAGATGGTCGGAAGCAGTATTGGCGGGCCTGAAAGGAAAGGACATAAGGGACTAGAAGACTAAAACAAATAACAGAAAGGAATGGAGAATAATCACCAAGCTGTAGGCCTAAACGTTCTGTAAAAACTAAAGGGTGTTTTTTTTAGACGTGTGGTTTTCAAGAAGAAATAAAACGCATATAATTTAATGTTATGGCCAAGAATTTAGCCCAATTTCCGACCACTTTTTGCAGCAATTGGGGCCGTATGTCAGCAATAACGCGCCGAATATTCTCTTTCAAGGCGTCAATCGTCTCGGGCTTATCTGCGTACATAAGCGACTTCACATAACCCCACAAGAAATAGTTCAGCGGTGTTAAATCGCACGATCTTGGAGGCCACGCCACAGGTCCACGACGCGAGATAATGCGCTCACCAAAAGTTTCCTGCAACAAAGTGATTGTTGCGTTGGCTGTATGGCATGTAGCGCCGTCTTGTTGGAACCATAGGTCATCCACATCAACACCCTATAGCTCTATAGCGTTCCCCATTGACTGTAACATTATGGCCGGCTTCATTTTTGAAGAAATATGGACCAATGATTCCCTCTGCCCATAGAGCACACCAAACAGTGATTTTTTGAAGATGTAACGGCGTCTCAGCTATGACTTGTGGATTATCTTTACTCCAGAAGCGACAATTTTGCTTATTGACATACCCATTTAACCAAAAGTGAGCTTCATCGCTGAACAAAATTTTCTTGTGAAAATCGGTATCGGTGGCCATTTCGTTTTGGGCCCATTCACTGAACGTGCGACGTGCTTGATGGTCGTTTGGCTTCAATGCTTGCACGAGTTGGATTTTGTAAGCACGCAAACCAAGATCCTTCCGCAAAATCTTCCATAAAGTTGATGGACACAGCTCCAATTGTTGCGCGCGATGGCGGATAGACTCATTCGGGTCTTCTTCGATACTCTGCTCCACAGCAGCAATAGCGTCTTCGGTGCGCGCTGTACGGCGTCTCTGAGGATGCGCACTATCCACTAGAGTAAACGTGGTGCGAAACCGATCCATGGTTGCTCGAATTACCGACTCTGCTGGGCGATTATGTCGACCGAATATTGGACGCAGCGCGCGATGCGTCGCGCGAACCGAACCATTATTTTGGTAATAAATTTGCACGATTTGCAAACGTTGTTCAGGAGTAAGTCTATTCATTATGAAATGGCAAACCAAACTGAGCATAAATCAAGTGACAGCTGTCAAAAAGACCATCTCCGAAAAAAGTAGTGCCGACTTGAAAACCACACGTCTAAAAAAAACACCCTTTATATATACAGGGTTTTAAAACTTAAGTTGGCACTATTGCTAACTTCGTTATTATTGGAGCTACAATGTCAGTTAAATAAACATTTCTTTTAAAATAGGCACGAATTTTTTCCTCTGATTACGATGGTGAAAACGGAATAAAAATTGATCATTGCGTTTGCGAATTATGAAAAATAGGACACCTGGAAATTGAATTCTGAACAAAAATTGCCCTATGACATTTTATTCTTAGGTCAAAAATGACAAAGCTATTGATGATTTTATAAATAAATCAATGTGGCTGTGTTAGTTTTAAATTTGCCTAATCACAAATGCTACATAATATTGATGGTAGAATTATTGCCAGGGCCACTAGGAGCGGGTTTAAAAATGCTTGGAGCAAGAGAGTGATGTTTTTGAGCATCTTATTTAAATGTTGTTGGTTAGGCAAGTGTAATACATATTTTGAATGTACTTAACCATAAATTGTTGATTAAGGCTGCAAACCTTAAATTTTAAAGTTAATTACAGCCAACAACAAAAATAATGAGAAGTGCACTTAGGCTACTTTCAAAATAAAATACACATATACTTAATCAAATTATATTATCAATAAATAAACACTAAGGATAACATCTAACAGTGAAAAATAAACTAGTGAAGAAAAGAAATCGAACCCTCTCTTATTAGTGATTGATTACTTAAACAAAACAAACAGTGAATATACTAGGGATTTAGACAAATTTTATGTTTTAGTATTTTACTGCGACTGTATTGTCGGTTGTAGAAGCTCTAAATTAATCAAAAAATTAAAAAATAGTGATGCGTGCATCATAGCACTTTCCCTATCACCTAATTAATTGATAATTGATATTAACTTATTTTACTTGTAAATTGGTTAAAGACCATTTCACATTAAATCAGCGTTTTATACGCCCTAACAGGGAAACGGTTCGACAAGTTCTTAAACGAAATAGATACAAATCTTACAAAATTTCAACAGGTTATCAGATATTTCCAAAAGATGACATTTAAAGAATGGTTTTCTGTGAAAAGATAATAGAACGTGTAAATAAAAATCATAATTTTTTGATGAATATTTGTTTTACTGACGAATCAACATTTCTACTATTAGGAAGGCACAATCCTAACGTTATTATTTTTCGGAGTAGGGAAAATCAAATATTGAATGTATGGGCAGGTATCATCAGAGATCTTATTAGTTGGACCCTTTTTCATTGAGAGAAATTTGAATGGAGTGAAGTATTTGGATTTTCTCCGGAATCAAATAACTCCAGCAATGAGGTCACTTCTAGGAGTAGACTTAAACCAAATATGGTATCAGCAGGATAGGTGTCCTGCGCACGGCATGATTAATGTACGTGGATTTTTGAATACTACTTTTCCGAATCGTATAATTGGTAGACGAGGTAATATCAAATGGGCAGCCAGGTCTCCCGATTTAGCTGTAATTGACTTTTTCCTTTGGCCATACGTGAAACAGAAAGTGTATAATCATGTAAGATCTGAAAATTTAGAACAGCTTAGCCAAAGGATTGTCAATGTGTTTGAAACCATTACACCTCTAATGCTTCACAACGTGAGAAGGAGCTTTAATGACAGATTAGGGCACTGTTTAGTGGCGCAAGGAACTCTAGAATTCAAAGCCACATCTTCGGCAGTCGTCTGCCTTTTATTTCATGAAAATATCAAATCCGTGAACAAAGTTACGGTCCACTGATTTGATATTTTCGTAAAACAAAAGGCAGACGATAGCCGAAGAATGTGGGCTTGGAATTGAAGTAAAGCTCAATTGTTTTCACGCTTAAATCAAGGCTTAAAATTAATTCAAAATAACTGCTTTTTCGTCGAGTGAATTAAATTTAATACAAATAACAAAAAAAATGGATGGCTCAAATTATTAAGCCCAACTTTTTTGAAAAATTTATAAATTTTACGAAACAAACGGCAAATGACTACCAAAGAACTAAACTTTGATGTGACGCAACGTTCAATTGTTTTTACGCTTAAATCATTATTTTAATTTTGAGCTGCGTATTCATTATTTAAAAATTCATTATTTAAAAAAGTTTTGTGTTATCAAAGTTATGTTTTATCAAAAACCCGACATTTTTTTAATTTATTTATTTATTTCAACGGCATGCCATTAACATGAAAAATAAAATATACAAAAAAACAAATATGTACAAACACTGAATTTAAAACTAAACAAGAAAAGTTATAAATTAATTTTCATGAGACATAAAAAACTACAAATAAATGTATTTATAATTTTCTTGATTAATATTATTATTCATTTAAACATTCAATACTTGTTTAATGAGACTGAGTTTTGTTTTCTCTCAAAAAAAAAACTGAAATTTTTATTTCACAAAACCGAATAAAAACAGTTGCTAAAGATTGGCACTTTTTTGTTATACATTTTTTTTTAGAAGAAATAAGGATTATTATTATTATTATTATTGTTATTATTTTAAGATTATCCGAGAATTAAACGTTTCGAACCTAAGCGGAAGCTTAAATTTTTAGTTAATGTTTTCGAATTAAAATTTGCTTGTTGAATCCAACGATCGTAACACTTGTAATTTATTTTCCAAGAAATGAATTTTATTTGTTTCTACGTGACAGTAAAGCGCATTCGTTACTCTCGCGATTACTGAAAAGTTCATGAAAATCAGAAGTTTCGGTAATTTTTTACAATTTTTTCAAAACGCAACAAAAATGTTGACTTTTATCCCAATGTTTATTTACTTATTAATTAACTTTAACCACCTGTAGGTTATTTCTAAAGTGCAGAATTTGATTTATTCTTACGTGACAGTAAAACGCATTGTTTCCTCTAGCGATCCCTGAAAATTTCATGAAAATCCGACGTTTTAGTAATTTTTCACATTTTTATTAAAAACACAGCATAAGTGGGATTTTAACCGTGTTTAAAACATATGTTTTAAACACGTTTTAAACATGTTTTTAATTTTTAATGTTTTAAACGCTGTTTGAATAAAAAACACGTTCTGTAAAAAACTGTTTGTTTTAATTAAAATGAAAAAGACGACGGAGAGTTTTATGTAACACCGAACATTTTCATAACGAGAATTTTTCTTTAAAGTATACATAAGCATATGTTGTACATTTGCCGATGCTCGGTTTATTCAAAGAATTTAATTTGAAGCTTTAAGCGAGTGTTTTCCACTCCCAGGCTAAGCATGAAGTAAAATTTCGAGTTTAGAAAAGCCTGAAAATTTGGTTTGGTCGCGTAGCGCGAAGCGCGGAGCGGCCAAACCAAATTTTCAGGCTTTTCTAAACTCGAAATTTTACTTCATGCGCCACCGGTACGAAACACTGATGCAATGTAAAGCTTAGCGGTGTGTTTTAAATATCGTAATATGTCAGTGTTTTGTACCAGTGGCGCATGAAGTAAAATTTCGAGTTTAGAAAAGCCTGAAAATTTGGTTTGGCCGCTCCGCACTTCGCGCTACGCGACCAAACCAAATTTTCAGGATGGGAGTGAAAAACACTCGTTTAAAGTTCTAATAAAAAAATCTTTTTGTTTTAATTAAAATGAAAAAAAGACGTTTTTTTAACAATCCTGCAAAAAAGCATATGAGAAAATGAAAAAAAACAATACAATTTTTTCTGATTTAAGTTATTAGCGATTTTGGGGTGTGGTTGATATGTTTGGTAATTTTATTTAAATTATTTAATTATTTATGTAAACCAATTTAATAAACTATTATTTTGTTGTACGAAATTTACAAAACAAAATTAGATTTGCCCTATATCCGGTAACAACAATAAATCTTGAAAAGTTGACTAAATTGAAGTGATACGTGACTTTCCCACGGTTATCACTTCCAAAATCTCACTGTAAATATTTACACTAGCATTATTGTATCAAACTTCCTAGGTAGTAAATAACTGATACATTTATTAATTTATGGTGATTGTTGTGTTTGCTCTCCGCACCGCCCCAAAAAGCCCAAAAAACCCACACACGTACGTAATTACGTATTTATTGTTAAACAATACATAAATAACAAAACATAATGCAAAATATAAATATACAGGGCGAACCACATCATTCGTATTACAATAAAATAGAAAAACGGCTAGTCATAGAGAGTTAGTTATAAAGTTATTGTTATAGTTATTATTAAATAAATTAAATTTGCATTATGTTTTTTTATAAACGTATCTTCAAAATTTATATTTGTTAATTAGTAAATGTTATTGTATACTTGTAGAATTAATTACTTTATTTTTATGTTATTTACTTTACTTTCTTTGTTATGATTTTTGTAAAAAAAGGCACTGCCGTAAATAAATATTATTATATACACAAACATTTTTATTCAGACAATACAATATACGGTACAAACATTTATATACCTATCATATACAGAGATTTTTATGTAACACCGAACATTTTCATAACGAGAATTTTTCTTTTAAGTATACATAAGCATACGTTGTACATTTGCCGATGCTCGGTTTATTAAAAGAATTTAATTTGAAGCTTTAAAAGAGTGTTTTCCACTCCCAGGCTAAGCATGAAGTAAAATTTCGAGTTTAGAAAAGCCTGAAAATTTGGTTTAGTCGCGTAGCGCGAAGCGCGGAGCGGCCAAACCAAATTTTCAGGCTTTTCTAAACTCGAAATTTTACTTCATGCGCCTCCGGTACAAAACACTGATGCAATGTAAAGTTTAGCGGTGTGTTTTAATCTTCGTAATATGTCAGTGTTTTGTACCGGTGGCGCATGAAGTAAAATTTCGAGTTTAGAAAAGCCTGAAAATTTGGTTTGGCCGCTCCGCGCTTCGCGCTACGCGACCAAACCAAATTCTCAGGCTTTTCTAAACTCGAAATTTTACTTCATGCTTAGTATGGGAGTGGAACACACTCATTTTACGTTTCGAATTGAACTCTTAAAAAAAAAACAATGAGTATCTAAAGATTTACGCTGTAATTGGGATATACTTGAAAGAAAAATTCCCTGTATGTACAATTTAAGGCATTAATTGCGATTGATTGGCACCGATTTTTAATGGTCATATAGGCTTCCCATTTTACATATAACTTAAAAATTAAAGGTGTCAAATTGTATTGCATGAAAATGTTCGGTGTTATATGAAACTCTCTGTATGTTAGTGTTAGTTTGTCTGGGCTATCGACCAAAGGTCTTTCTGTCCAAAATATTATTATTATTATTACTGACAACAAACCCTGATAAATCGTGCGATTTTTTGTGAATATTTAACATTTTTACTAGATAAAAAATTAAGTGAAAACCTCTTGTTTATAATATTAAAGGATAAATTAAAAACACTTGGTTTGTTTCACTATTTGTTTCTATTTACTCGACTAGTTTCGCTTTTTACAGTATTATCAAGAGTGGATGAAACAATCCAAGTGTTTTTAATTTATCCTTTAATATTATTTAAAAATGTTTCACCAAGTGATAAATGAGAAAGTTATTCAAGAAAAACTCTTGTTTATTATCAATATTTCTTAAAATACCGTAAATATGATAAAAAAAATTAAACAAAAGTTGTAGATGTCATAAATATTTCAAAGTGTAAAAGGCGTTTCCTGTTTATGATAAATAAATAAATAAACATGTGATTGTTAAAGCTGTTTTAAAGAATGTAATGGACCATTTTGGGGAATTACAATTCCCCAAAATCGTCACAAAAATTAAAGTTTTACCTTAATTTCCCATAAATGACCAGCGAGATTTTATAATTTAAAAAGTGTGACTTGTGTTGTGTACAATTATTAGTGAAATTAATTAATACGAGCAGAATTAAATGGAATTAACTATTTCTTGAAAATAGCATACATTGGGAAAGTTTAATTTGAGTAATTTTTTTAATTATTCTTTGTTTGTAATTTACTTGGGTTCCTAGAATTGTTGGTATTTTGTGACAATTTCTTGAAGTAATGTTGGTATATTATTATTATTATTATTACAAATTAAGTTATAGTTATATTCTGTATTGTGGAGGCTTCTACTTCGTTATACATGTTAATTACACAATGAAACACTTTTAACTTTGTTTGTATAACACGTTTTATTTAATGTGACTGCAGTTTCGACAAATTTAGCTTGTCATTATCAAACATGGAGTAACTTAAACTAGAGGTTTTACAGGTATATATACACAATTACAAAACAGCGGTAAAAATTGGGGTGTACATTAGGTCAACCTGGCCGTTAATTCAGGGAATTCCCGGATTAGCGCGGGCTTTGTGTATCTCTAGTGCTTCTAGCAAATTCATTTTACGACCCTTTTCGGCATTATGGATTATGGTAAGTACATCTTTTTCAAAAGTGTGATTTTCGTCTAAAAGGTGTTTTGCAAAAGACGACTTATCACTCTGTTTAAGCCGAAAAGAGCGCAAATGTTCCCTCAATCTTATGTTGAAATTACGACCAGATTGGCCAATGCATATCCTTTGACAATCTGCGCAAGTTAATTTATATATTCCGGATTTATTAAATTTATCTAATTTTGTTTTACTATTAAAGATATGGTTATTGATTTTACAGTACGGTTTAAATGCAACTTGAATATTATCCTTTTTTAGGATATTTTTAACTTGAAAACTGACATTGCCAAAATAAGTTAACGATTTATATTTAATTGTTTCTTTTTCAAATGATATTCTAGCGTATAATAAATGTTTGATGTTATTAAATTTCTGTTTTTTAAGAAGTCTATCAACCAAATCACAACCATACCCAGCGTTAATAGCTCTAATCAAGTTAATTTCCTTCTCGAAAAAATTAGCTGACAAAGGGATTTTTAAGGCTCTATGAATCATTGAATTGAATGCAGCAATTTTATGTTTATAGGGATGTCTGGAATGGTTAGGGATAATTGAGTCGGTAAAGGAAGGTTTTCTAAAAATGTCAAAAGAGAGTTTGTTATTTACTCTGGTAATAGACAGATCTAAATATTTAATGTTGTTATTGATTAAGTTAAGTTACTCCATGTTTGATAATGACAAGCTAAATTTGTCGAAACTGCAGTCACATTAAATAAAACGTGTTTTACAAACAAAGTTAAAAGTGTTTCATTGTGTTATAGTTATATTGTACAAGCTATATTTGATCTTTTCTTTTTATAATTGATAATGTTAGTTACGCTATAATCGGCCTCTTTGACTCTCGGTAAAATAAATAAATAAATAAATAAAATATTAACTTGTGAATCTTATTGCGAAAGTTAAAATGAGAATTGTTTTGACCGTTACTACGTGGTATTCCATATTAAATTAAATAAAACTATTGCAATGTTTTGTTGCCATTTTTATTTTTAATAAAAGTGGTATAAACATAGTAATAGTTTCATTTATTTTAAAATGAGAAAATATTATTATATCATTATTATAATTACAATAAATAAAATATTTACTTGTAAATGTTATTAAGAGGAAGTCAACCGCTTTCTAAACGTATAAAACTAAGCCGTCTTAATTACATCCTTGTTTAGGGATGAAATATTTTGGAAAAATAGGCATACTTTAAGGAAAGTGGAATCGTAATGCCTGTCTTGATAAAATATTTCCCACTTTGACCGTTCTTTTATAAAAAAATACCAAACATTGTTCAACTAGTGTAATCGCATCTTCAATATAATTTTTTTCTGCAACATTTATAAAAAATATTGGGAAACTAAATCAGTCACATTGTAGAAGAATTCTTTTCGAAGTATTTTAATTTTTTCCAATTATTTCTATAGTACAATAAATTCATTGGGAAGTCGCGCGATATTGAAGTTTCAGAAAATTTGATAAAACTGTTTTACGCGCGATATCCTAGTGACTATATATACAAATATCTTTATTTAAGGAATTTATGTACATTATTCTTTAATATAATACGATCTTGTATTCTTATATCATAGGCTATCGACCCGAGGTCTTTCTGCCATTGTTTTAGTGAGTGCTTGTGCTTTTAAAGTATGTTATGAATAGATGATGGTAATGAATGAATAGTATGAATAAATGTCGTTCTAGTTAGTAGGTGTTTCTAAGATGAAGTCAGCAATGGTGGAATGGGGAAATTTAAATTTGGGGATTGTGTTGGGGTTTCTGTGTAGGTAAAGGTGGTTTATAGGATCATGATTAGTGGGTCTGGATGCAAATTTATGGGCTAGGTGGATAATTCGAGTTTCTATAGGAGTCACTTGCGTTTTTTGATAAAGGAGGTTGTTGGAGGGGTTGTGGAGGGGGTTGTTGGGATGTCTGATTTTCGTCAACACTCTCAGGGCCGATCTTTCTGCTACCTGTAAATTTTTTAGGGCTGTGGGATGGGGGTTGCAGTAAAGGATGGCCGCGTAGTCAAGAAGTGGACAGCAGATCATTTTATATATAGTCACAGCAGATTGTGTTGTGATTCCATCATTTTTATATGTGAGGCATCTAAAATGCCTAGCCCTCTTCTTGACCGCGGCTTTGATATTTTGGGTGTGGGCTTTAAAGGTTATTTTGGTGTCATACAGAATTCCAAGGTATTTACATGTAGGTGAGGGGGATATTGGAATGTGATGTATAGAAATAGTGAAAGGAGAGTTATGAAAATTATGATAGGGAATAAGCAGCTTAGTTTTTTGGATATTGATGGATATCCTCCATTTGTTGAACCAATTTATTGCTTTGTTGATTAGGACCTGAAGAGTGTTGACGGCTTTTGCTATTGTGGAACCGTGAGCAACTAGAGCAGTATCATCTGCATATTGTAAAATATAGGAAGAGGGATTGTGGTAGGTTGGGTTAGGATTATATATATCGTGGACGAATATGTTGTAGAGCAAGGGAGATAGCGGGGAACCTTGAGGGACACCTTGAAGTGGGGAGAAAGAGTATGAGAAGGAGTTTCTTATTTTAACTTTAAGGGAACGGTTATGTAGGAAGTTGTATAGGATATTTATTAGGTGGGGTGGGATGTTAAGGTGGGCGCATTTATATAGTAGACCCTGATGCCATACTGTGTCGAATGCTTTTTTGATGTCAAGGAACAGTATCGCGGATTATGTCCCTGCAGGTGAGTTGTATGTAGGTTTGAGGTGAGTATAGCTAGGGGAAGAGTGGTAGAGCGGTTTGCCATAAATCCGAATTGATATGGAGGGATGTGGTTGGAGACATAAGTAAGGAGTTTATTTTTTAGGATATTTTCATACAACTTGCCCAAGACAGGGAGCAGGGTAATAGGTCGATAGCTAGATATGTTTGATCTGTTGTTGTCAGGTTTAAGTATGCAGGTTATTACACCCTGCTTCCATTCTTGGGGAAAGAGTTGCAAGGAATATAGATTGTTAAAAATCTTGAGGATATGCTGGTGTATGTTTTCTGGAAGGGATTTAAGGATCATTCTAGGGATATTGTCATAACCCGGCGCTGTGTTTTTACCTTTGTGCAGGTTTTCGAAATACTCGGTTTCATCGATAATATCATCCGGCGTATGGGAGGTGTGGGAGTTAAGGAATGATTGGTACCAATTGTCAACTGTTCCGTATGTGTTGTTGCCTGTCTCTGTGTAAATGTCCTTGAAATAGTCCGCAAAAATGTCGGTCATTGTCTGGTCATCGGTAATTATGTTGTTCGTCACAGGGTTGTTTATGCTTGTTAATTAGTCTGTTTTTTTGTATTTAGATAGTTTTTTTATCTCCTGCCAGTAGTTTTTTCCTCTCAGATCGTTTATTTCTTTACGGGCTTTGATCCATTTGTCTTTTTTGTATTCGTCAATTAGTCTATGTATGTCTTTGTTAAGTCTATTATAATTTTCTTTCAAGATTGTGTTCTCTGTCTGTCTCATGTCTCTGTACATCTGTCTTTTGTATTTTATGAGTCTTAATATAAAATTGGGGAGGGGGTATTTGTAGGGTTGTTTTGTATACACGGGAGTGTGGCGCTGTATGGAGGAAGAGAGGTTGTTTAAAAACAGGGATATGGTTTTCGGATTAATGTTTGGGTGGTTGTTTATAAACTGTGTCATTTCATCCGAGACTTTCTGGGTATCAGCCGGAAGTTAATAATAGTTGTCGGGAAGTTAATAATAGTTGTCGGGGGGGTAGGTATAGGAGCTGCGGTTGAGAGGGTAAATTGGATACTTAAATGGTCTGAACCTAGGTCTGGGATTAATGAAATGTTTTGGAGAAGGTGCTGGATATTGCTCGTACACAGTATGGCATCTGGTGTGGTCGATTGATTTTCAGACATAATAAATGTAGGGGCAGTGTTTATGCGGACAAAGTTTCAATGGGACAAAAAGGATGAAAGTTGTTTTCTTTTTATGCTATTTATGTTAAAATCGCCAATTATAATTACGTGGTCGTATAGGGAGGCTTTGGTTAGGATTGTATCTTCGATTAAGGAGGAGTGATGAATGTAGGTTAGAAAGATATGGAGAGTGAATAGTGGTAGCTCGACAGTACAATGCAGACATTCGTTCATGACGTTATTTAATTTTGGCGTATTTGCTTTTCCTAGTTTAATTCCAGGCCTTGCAGAGACTATCGAGCCACCGTGCCTGTTTTGATTAGGAGTTGAGGAGGGAATTTGTAAGTAGGACCATTGGTTAAAATTGAAGGGTTTTTCGGTTTTGGTTTCGACTAGCAGGTTAATATCAATGGGATTATTGGATAGGCAGTTAAGTAGAAGATGGGCTTTTTTAGGAAGGGAATTAATGTTGGTGTAGAGGATGTTTATTTGGTTAGCCATTGGAGGTGATTTGCGAAAATGCGGTGCGAATGCCTGATGCGGGAACTACTGGTGGGATGATATTAATCGATTCGAGGTCAAACATAACAATGAACATGCTGCTTCCCGAGAAATTGACGTGTGTATCAATGTTAAATGATTTGATGAAGCGTGATTTTAGCTGATTTAATAGGGCTTGTCTGTCTGTGTTAGTGGGTGAATTAATTTCAGTTCCTAGTGACTATATTTAACCAAATAACTAAATGAAAAAAAATCACATATCTTTGCAAAGGAATTATCTACAGTGTGACTGATTTAGTTTTTCAATATTTTTTATAGATACTGCAAACAAAAATAAAATTAGGAACGCGATTTCGCTAGTTTACCAATGTTTGATATTATTTTATGAAATAACGGTAAAAGTATAAAATATTTTATTGAGACGGGCTTAAAGATTGTACTTTCCTTGAAGTATACCTATTTTTTCAAAATATTTCATCCCTAAACAAGGATGTAATTAAGACGGCATTATGCTTAGTTTTATACGTTTAGAGAGCGGTCGACTTCCTCTTAAGAAAGTTAAAATGGGAAAATATTATTATGTTATTATTATAATTACAATAAATAAAATATTTACTTGTGAATGTTATTGCGAAAGTTAAAATGGGAAAATAAATTGTTGTTTTTTAATTGGCCGCTAGTGTACACGCCTATGTTTGCGTGTTGTTTAGCATTGAAAAGTCAACGGAAAATTACCCACTACTAAATTTATTTGCTTAAATCTGTTACCATTTCAAAATTCTATTTTTAAACTCGGGTCTGTAAATACCATTCTTATTATTCATTTTCTGTTTGTTTATATTTTTTAATAACGCAACTATTAAATTAATTTAATAATATTTTTTATATACAGGAATTTTTTTCATTAAAAGTTTTAAGCATTTATTGATTTTATATAAGTATTCAATTTAAAGTTTAGAACGAGTGTTTCCACTCCCAGACTAAGCATGAAGTAAAATTTCGAGTTTAGAAAAGCCCCGCGTAGAAAATTTGTCGAGGGTCGCGCAGCGACCCGAGACAAATTTTCACGGGGCTTTTCTAAACTCGAAATTTTACTCCATGCGCCCCGCGTGTAAGACACTGATTTAAAGTGAAGGTCAAAGTATACTGCTTAAGTTTGATTTTAAGTTAATAAACTTTACATATATTTATTTTGTGTAGCAAAATCTTGCGTTTTCACAATTCAAGCAAAATTCTTTAGAATATGTGAGAATAATAGTAAATGTTTATTCATTTGTTGACGTTATTTTTAATACCTATTATTTAAACATTTTGAATTGAATCAGGCATTCATCTGCCTGATGAAACCACTGTGTGGCGAATCAATTGTTGCAGTGTTAATCAATAAACAGTGAAATCTTAACCAAGTGTGTTATTTACTAAAATTGTTGAATTCTTTATTTTTATTCATTTGTTGAGGCATTTGAATTACCTATTCTGAAAAAAATATTGAATATACTTTATTTTGTAATATCCTTGTAAAATTAAAATTGTTATCCGTTAATAAATTACTATAATGGATATTATAATTAAAATTAATTAATTAAATTTTATATCCCTAAATAAATTATTATTATGGTTATTATTATAACTAAAAATAAAAGATATAAGCAAATTTCTCTTGGAGCTTAAATTTCGCAAAATAAAATTACACGAAATAAAATTTTCTCATATTTATGACCATAAGTTGAAACTTAAGCAGTACATTTTAAACTTCGCATTAAATCAGTGTTTTATACGCGTGGCGCATGAAGTAAAATTTCGAGTTTAGAAAAGCCCCGTGAAAATTTGTCTCGGGTCGCTGCGCGACCCTCGACAAATTTTCTACGCGGGGCTTTTCTAAACTCGAAATTTTACTTCATGCTTAGTCTGGGAGTGCAAAGACTCGTTTAAAGCTTCAAATTAACATTCGTAGGATTAATGATTTTAAAAATAAAATCGATAGAATTTAATGAATATTTTTAGAAAAGTCTTTGCATTTTTATGCCCATCGTGAAATTATTTTTCATCTCTATTTTCTCGTTTTTAAAATGTAGAAAATTGCATTATTTATGGAACGTTAGAATATTTAAAATCAATAGAAATTATTAAATGTTCTGCAAATAATTGAAAAATTCAATTTCACTTGAAATTATTAAATATTTACAGAAGAGTCTTTGCATTTTTATGTCCATCGTTAAATTATTTATCATCTTTATTTTCTCGTTTTTAAAATTTAGAAAATTGCAATATTTATGGAATGACCTAGAATATTTAAAACTAATATCGTTATTATTATGTGCATATTCTTTGTAAAGGGGTTTTCCGTGAGAGAATAAATAAATAAATAAATACAAAAAATAAATAATAGAAATTATTGAATATTCTGCAAATAATTAAAAAAAATATTTTTTCTTAAAATTATTAAATATTCACAGAAGAGTCTTTGCATTTTTAATCCCTAAATAAATTATTATTATGGTTATTATTATAACTTAAAATAAAAGATAAAAGCAAATTTCTCTAGGAGCTTGAATTTCGCAAAATAAAATTACACGAAATAAACATTTCTCATATTTATTAACATAAGTTCAAACTTAAGCAGTACATTTTGAACTTCGCATTAAATCAGTGTTTTATACGCGTGGCGCATGAAGTAAAATTTCGAGTTTAGAAAAGCCCCGTGAAAATTTGTTTCGGGTCGCTGCGCGACCCTCGACAAATTTTCTACGCGGGGCTTTTCTAAACTCGAAATTTTACTTCATGCTTAGTCTGGGAGTGGAAACACTCGTTTGAAGCTTTAATTTAACATTCGTAGAATTCATGATTTTAAATATGAAGTCGATAGAAATTAATATTTTTTTTAGAAAAGCCTTTGCATTTTTATGTCCATCGTGAAATGATTTATCATCTCTACTTTCTCGTTTTAAAAATGTAAAAAATTGCATCATTTATGGAATGACTTAGAATATTTAAAATTATTATTAAAAACAGAATTTATTGAACATTCTGCTAACAATTGGAAAAATTAATTTTACTTGAAATTATTAAATATTCACAGAAGAGTCTTTACATTTTTATGTCCATCGTGAAATTATTTATCATCTCTGTTTTCTCGTTTTAAAAATGCAGAAAAAAGCATTATTTAGGGAATGACCTAGAATATTTAAAAGTAATAAAAATTATTGAACATTCTGCAAACAATTGAAAAAATTAATTTTATTTAAAATTATTAAATATTCACAGAAGAGTGATTGCATTTTTATGTCCATCGTAAAATTATTTATCATCTCTGTTTCCTCGTTTTAAAAATGTAGAAAATCGCATTATTGCATCATTTATGGAATAACCTAGAATATTTAAAATTAACAGAAATTATTGAACATTCTGCTAACAATTGGAAAAATTAATTTTACTTGAAATTATTAAATATTCACAGAAGAGTCTTTACATTTTTATGTCCATCGTAAAATTATTTATCATCTCTGTTTTCTTGTTTTAAAAATGCAGAAAATAGCATCATTTATGGAATGACCTAGACTATTTAAAAGTAATAAAAATTATTGAACATTCTGCAAACAACTGAAAAAATTAATTTTATTTAAAATTATTAAATATTCACAGAAGTGTGTTTGCATTTTTATGTCCATCGTAAAATTATTTATCATCTCTATTTACTCGTTTTAAAAATGTAGAAAATCGCATTATTTGTGAAATGACCTAGAATATTTAAAATTAATATAAATTATTGAATATTCTGCAAACAATTGGAAAGTTCAATTTCACTTGAAATTATTAAATATTCACAGACGAGTCTTTGCATTTTTATGCCTATCGTGAAATTATTTATCATCTCTATTTTCTCGTTTTAAAAATGTACACAATAGCATTATTTATGGAATGGCAGAATATTTAAAATTAATAGAAATTATTGAATATTCTGCAAACAATTGGAAAATTCAATTTCACTTAAAATTATTAAATATTCACAGAAGAGTCTTTGCGTTTTTATGTCCATCGTAACATTATTTATCATCTCTATTTTCTAGTTTTAAAAATGTAGAAAATCGCATTATTTATGGAATGACTTAGAATATTTAAAATTAATAGGATCATTGAATATTCTGCAAACAATTGGAAAATTCAATTTCACTTGAAATTATTAAATATTCACAGAAGAGTCTCTGCGTTTTTATGTCCATCGTAAAATTATTTATCATCTCTATTTTCTAGTTTTAAAAATGTAGAAAATCGCATTATTTATGGAATGACCTAGAATATTCAGAATCAATAGAAATTATTAAATATTTTGCAAACAATTGAAAAATTCAATTTCACTTGAAATTATTATTTATATTTACAGAAGAGTAGAATATTTAAAATGAATAGACATTATTAAATACTCTGCAAACAATTGAAACACTCAATTTTACTTGAAATTATTGAATATTCACAGAAGAGTGCATTTTTAGGTCCATCAGCGTGAAATTATTTACAATTTCTGTTTTCTTGTTTTGAAAATGCATTATTTAATATTTTTGTTTGTCCTGGACATACACGGCTTCTTTTTTTCGCTGGGGGAATTTTCAAAACAAACCTACAGAGAGAGACAAAAAAATGCGAGGTTGTCTTTTCGTAAATTTGGCAGCAAATATTTGCTTTATATGGTGTGTACGTATGTGTGCATGTGCGTGTATGTGTGTCATGGGTTTTATACTTTATGCGGTATGTATGAGTGTATGTGTGTGTTACGGGTTTTATAATGTTTACATTTTAATTGGATTAAAACATCCAACTAGAGTTTGTATAAACTCATTATGTGGAAAATTCTAGAGGTAATTTTGTGTTAAGGTTAAGGTCAAATTTATATAAATTTATACTATTAAGGAAAATAGAACTATAAATTATGTACTTAATATGTTTTTGGTGTAATAATAACTGCTTTCAACTAAATAATTTAATAGAGAAAACTAAATTAAATTTATATGTAGACAAAACATCGGGATTAGCTTACTTAAAAGAATGTCATGAACTAATTTCTCATCTGGCACTTGATGAAACATATTAGGATTTGTACAGTTATTTAAATTAATAACACTTGGTATTTGTTCACAAATTAAAACTTTAAGTATAAATGAAATTGCCAATTCTTGGTTGCAGAATACTTCAAACATTAAAAGTGCGATTCTTTTCGCAATCTACAACAAGTTAGTCTTACAAAGACCATATCAAACACTCATTGAAGCAACTACTTCCCGGGCTAATACCCCGACGGACATTGAATTATACAACAAGTGCTGTATGTAGCAAACACTTGTTGTATAATTCAATGTTCCTCGGGGTATTAGCCCGGGAAGTAGTTGTTTTAATGAGTATTTGATATGGTCTTTGTAAGACTAACTTGTTGTAGATTGCGAAAAGAATCGCACTTTTAATGTTTGAATTAAAACTTTATTTCGACTAGTTTCGATTTGTCAGACTATTTTTAAAGGAATGTGACATTCCTTTGAAAATGGTCCAACAAACCGAAACTAGTCGAAATAAAGTTTTAATTTGTGAAACAATACCAAGTGTTTTTAATTTAAATAACTTTACATATTACTTCAAAGAGAAATTCCCTGATTTCTTTTTTAAGTAAGCAAATCCCGATGATTTCGTTTAGTAAATGTTAATGATTTAAATTAAAGTTCAAAATATACCGCTAAAGTTTGATATTACGTTAATAAGCATTACAAATGTTCATTTCGTGTAACAAGAATAAGAATAAGATGACAAATGTAAGGTTTTGTATATACCGCGTCAAATCTTTCAAAATCACCAATAGTTTTATGAATTTGACTACTTAATATTAGATTACAAATTTTTATTTTGAATAGTTAGTTAATAAACAATTAGCTCAATAAACAATCATTATGAAAGTAGTGTATAACTTATAGTTAAAGACAGAGCTGGACAGGATTCGAATCATTCAGGATTCGATTCCCGGATTCGAATCCTTTTAGAGGATTCAAAAGAGGTATTCGAATACTTTAGTGAAAACGGATTCGTGATCCGGATTCGTTAGATTTTTTTAAAAGGATTCGTATTCGAATCCAGACGTAGATGATTCGAATCCTTATAAATGGATTCGAATTCTTATAAAAGGATTCGAATCCTTATAAAAGGAATCGAATCCTTATAAAAGGATTCGAATCCTCACACACGGATTCAAATCCTCCTAAATAATTCGAATCATCGCTATTAGGGCTGGGATTCTAATTCGATTAATTTAAATAGTTAAATATTCTAATATGAATATTTAAATCACTAAATTATTCATATTTGAATTTTTAAATTTTCGAATAATTCAAATATTTGTGACTGCGTATTTGGTTATACCTAACCATGAAAAATATCCAACGTTAATAGTATATTTTTAACTTCACTTGAAATCAGTGTTTCATACGCGTGGCGCATGAAGTAAAATTTCGAGTTTAGAAAAGCCACGCGGGGCTTTTCTAAACTCGAAATTTTACTTCATGCTTAGTCTGGAAGTGGACAACACTGGTTCTTAGAAGTTTCAAATTGAAGGATCACTCTAGATTACTAAGTTTATTACCATTTTACAAAGGCTACAGCTCAAAGCACCAACCATGGTCTTCGGAGACCGAAGAACTACAGGGAATCGAAGTTTTTTTACAACAAAACAACGAATATCTGAAGGTTTACAGCATGGATAGGAAAGAAAACATCTGATTTTGAAAAAATATCGAAGTTGGGTTGGTTTTCAGTGCATTTTTAACTTCACTTTAAATCAGTGTTTTATACGCGTGGCACATGAAGTAAAATTTCGAGTTTAGAAAAGCCCCGCGAAAATTTGTCTCGGGTCGCTGCGCGACCCGAGACAAATTTTCTACGCGGGGCTTTTCTAAACTCGAAATTTTACTTCATGCTTAGTCTGGAAGTGGACAACACTCGTTTGAATTTTAAATTTAACTCTTTTATTCAATATTAAAGTTGCATTTAATACAATAACAAACTGTGAATTAATCGACATAAATCTAGAAATATCGAAAATCTCGACATTTAGAAAATCTTGACGGTCCACTCCCAGACTAAGCATGAAGTAAAATTGCGAGTTTAGAAAAGCCCCGCGTAGAAAATTTGTCGAGGGTCGCGCAGCGACCCGAGACAAATTTTCACGGGGCTTTTCTAAACTCGAAATTTTACTTCATGCGCCACGCGTATAAAACACTGATTTAAAGTGAAGTTAAAACGCGCTGAAACCAGCCCAACTTCGATATTTTTTCAAAATTGGATGTTTTGTTTCCTATCCATGCTGTAAACGTTCAGATATTCGTTGTTTTCTTGTAAATAAACTTCGATTCCCTGTAGTTCTTCGGTCTCCGAAGACCATGGTTGGTCCTTTGAGCTGTAGCTTTTGTAAAATGGTAATAAACTTAGTAATCTAGAGTGATCCTTCAATTTGAAACTTCTAAGAACCAGTGTTGTCCACTCCCAGACTAAGCATGAAGTAAAATTTCGAGTTTAGAAAAGCCCCGCGTAGAAAATTTGTCGAGGGTCGCGCAGCGACCCGAGACAAATTTTCACGGGGCTTTTCTAAACTCGAAATTTTACTTCATGCGCCACGCGTATAAAACACAGATTTAAAATGAAGTTCAATAACGCATATATCATCATTAAATAAAATCATTATATAATCAGATATTTAGTCGGTAAATGAACATTTTGGTTAATAGAAACTGACGGAATAAAATATTACTGGTTACAAATAATAGATTCAAATTTATTTTTAAAGGATTTGTATCCGTGATTCAAAAATGAGGATTCGAATCTTTGATTCGAATTATATTTTTCACTTACGAATCCTTTATTCGAGTATTCGTGATTCGAATTATATTAGGTGATTCGGATTCGTGATTCGAATCCTGTTTTTGAGGATTCATCCCAGCTCTAGTTGAAGATAAAGTTTATGTCTCTTCCCGGCACATTCACCATTTTTTTAGAGCATTATCAGAACTGTTTCGTTTCGTAAAAACTCAACCACGTTTACTGGGTGTTTATTTACTTATAGCGGCCAGTATACTATAAATACGTGCACAATTATATAGTAGGTAATAAACTTAAATAAATCGTACAAAAAAATTTAAATAATACATCTAGATAAGTAAATAACCCTCAGACAACTGTTGAATTAATGCAATGATGAATTATAAAGATCGAAACTAGAATTTAAATTATAACGATAATTCATCATCCTAACAATAGGGTTGTGACTTCCATAATAAAGGTACGTCATTAAAATAATACTAATGTAGTTGTTTTTACAATGAAACAATTTAAATATAGGGCTAAGTCTAAACCACTACAGTCAATAAAACCAGGCTCCGTCAACTTGGACCTTTTAAAAAAAAAATCAATGCGCAAAAAAGCCCTTAGCTAGCGCAAGAAAGTGCGACAAAAATTGGAGCAAGTGCATGAAAGGTAAACAAGTCATGAGGATTTTAAATATGGGGGAGTCACTTGATGAATAAACCCAACTTTTGATATTTCTACATTTTTTATATGATTTGAATTCCTCAGAACTAGCGCAAGTTAGCACAACCAATTTTAGATCCAACACAACCCCGCCAATCCCTTAAAACTTTATTATTTCTTTCTAGAGGAATCTATAGCTTGGGGCTAGCACAAGCAGAACATGCATAAATTGTTTAAAAAATTAGAATGGATACAAATATAGCCAAGCAGTCAGCTGTCCATCCAAGTGTCGAAGTAGTTAGCTGTCCAGCCAAGTGTCCAGTCAAGTATTCAGCTAAGTTTCACTTGGCTGGATACTTAGCTGAATACTTGACTGGACACTTGGCTGGACAGCTAACTACTTCGACACTTGGATATACAGCTGACTGCTTGGATATATTTGTATCCATTCTAATTTTTCAAACAATTTATGCATGTTCTGCTTGTGCTAGCCCCAAGCTATAGATTCCTCTAGAAAGAACTACTCAGCTGCCCAGCCAAGTGCCTAGGCAGCTATCCAATCAAGTGTCCAATCAGCTGTCCAGCCAACTGTCCAGCCAAGTATTTAGCCAGTGTTCAGCCAAGTGTCTAGTCAACTGTCCAACAAAGTATCCAGTCAAGTGGTTAGCCAAGTGTCCAGTCAAGTGTTCAGCCAAGTGTCCAAGTAGTCAGCTGTCCATCCAACTGTCGAAGTAGTTAGCTATCCAGCCATCTGTCTAGCCAAGTGTCCAGTCAAGTGGTTAGCCAAGTGTCCAGTCAAGTGTTCAGCCAAGTGTCCAAGTAGTCAGCTGTCCATCCAAGTGTCGAAGTAGTTAGCTGTCCAGCCAGCTGTCTAGCCAAGTGTCCAGTCAAGTATTCAGCCAAGTGTCCAGCCAAGTGTCTAGTCAGCTGTCCAGCCAAGTGTCTAGCCAGCTATCTAGCTAAGTGTCCAGTCAGCTGTTCAGCCAACTGTCCAACCAAGTATTTAGCCAGCGTCCAGCAAAGTATCCAGCCTAGTCTCCAGAGAAGTGTCCAGCCAAGTGACACTTAACTGAACACTTGACCCAGGTAAAGCCATGAAATTAATTAAAATAAGAATACTACCATACAGCACGTGCATTTTTTTACATATTACAAAAAAATGGTGCCCATTATAAAAAATGGTGATGTGTTTCCTTTTCAGTCATACAACAGTTTATTTTTTTGTAAAACAGGACTCTCCGGTAGAAAAATCAGTTGTATACTTATCATCGGCAGTCCACATTGCGCCGCTGTGGCCATTATTTGCACTCTTTGGAGTTTACTTGTTCAGTTGTTGTTTCATTTTGCTTTCACTATAAAACAAAACGTGTCGCCATCTATCGGCAATATGCAAGCAGTTGCTTGGTGGCGAGAACAATAGAAAATCACAGTGACGCCCTTATTATACGTATCAGATGTTTTATTCTATTCGTAATTCCATTTATTTTGTTGAGAAATTAATTAAAGATAAACCAAGTAATTTTTATTTATTTTTATTCTTTGAATGTATGATTTTTAGTTTAAGATTATGTTATATTTGAATCTCACGTTATTTATTTCGAAGTTTAGCGATTTTTTTACGCTTGGAAAAAATTAAAGACCATTATATTGCTTTGTAGTTCCTGAAAATTAATTACTATTTTTATCAATTGACTAATGAACTAACATTTTCAGAATTAAATAATAAAAGATACAGTTAAAATATATGGCAAATTTGGTTAAAAATTTATGAAATGTCAATTGTTTCAACAATATATGATTTACGCAATCCATGCCATGAAATTATATAAATTTAGATAGAATACATCTTCACTGCCGCAGTTTAAAAACCGATTAAAGCGCATTAAGTTGACAAATTTCATACAATGACCAGTGATCATAATTATTTATATTTATCTTTTAATTCAATATTTTATTCCTACATGTTATTTATTGCTTTAATGTTGTTTATTTCAATTGTAAAAAAGGTGAATTCCGTAAATAAAGAATAATAATAATAATAATAATAATAATAATACAGGGTTATTACAAAAATTTACCCAATTCAATCAATTTGTATTTAATGCAGTATAAATTGGACATGAACAACCTACATAGTAATGAAAAGAGGAAGTTTGGCTTGTTGCTCTTTTTTTGCAGAATCGTACGTACATATACTTATGAACTGCACATTTTGGTTGAATTTGGCGTTTAAAATAGTAACAATTTCCATTGAAAAACTGAGTCCAAATGCCCGTTTCCGAACAAAAAGGAACATTTAAGCATAGTTTAGTGATTTCTCAAAAAATAGCAACGATTCAAATGTTATTTTTTGTTGGAACACTCCTTATGTAGAATGTAAACATTGCTTGCTCAAATTTTGAACCGTAATACTATTAAATGTTGTTTTCTTAAATTATTACAACCATTACATTTTTATATCTTCGTGCAATTAAACAACAAATAATTCATAATATATAAAATTACGAAAAAACTATTCGTGAAAATGCAAACAGTGTCTTAATTAATAAGACAATTTAAGACGATAAATATCCATTGAAACAACTACTTCCCGTGCAAATACACCTCCGGATATTGAATTATACAATGAAATATTTAAGTAGTTAGTTTTTTCGTAATTTTATATATTATGTTTAAAGTGTGCAAACTATAAGAAGCGTAAGCTTATTTTCTCGAATTCAAATAGTTTTGAGTTTGAATTTATCTTGTTTGAACAAATAATTCTTTAAATACTGCAGTTTTAATAAAAGTCAATAGACATGATATAGCCGAGACTGAAACGTGTAATTTTTTCTATCCGCCGTCGCTCAAGCTCTCAAGGATGCGCTTTCTTGGCTCGTTTTTTTTTTTGCTCCCGTGCGTCTCATTTTCTTCGGCAAAGACTCGTTTTCGTTTACGGTCGTTTTACTGTATCCGAGAGTCTATTCCAGGGATGGGTTTATGCACGTTCCACATTTGATCTACTTATAACATCGACGAACGCATTAAAATGCGGCTAAACTAGTTTAAAACAGAAATATAAAATTTTCATTTTATCATTAACTGCCGTACGGGTATTTATAGACATTGCATACGCTCTGTACACAAGCTACTTCTTTTTTGGATTCCTCATGGTTATTACCTATAATTATACAAAAACTTACTATATCTATATAATAGTTTTTACTGGATATATTCAAAATTTATCGGTATTGATGGTTTATACCGTGTGATCATCTAAAACCTGATTTAGAGTAGGCTTTGAATTTTAAATCAGATTGGCACTACTGACTGTTAACACATAGTTTACCATAACCTCAAATTTATTGCATCATTCAATTAGCATTTTGGGCAACCACACAAAAAATACCGCCTACTCTAAATCACAATTTAAATGATCGCATGGTACTTTTATTTTAGGCGTACATATGCTTCTAATAAAAAGATATCCGTTTTAGAGAAATTCAAAATCACTTGAAGCGAAGCTTAAAATATAGTTTTAAAGCAGTATGCTAAGACAGTGTGTAATACATGTCTTAGCATACTGCTTTAAAACTATATTAAAATGCGGCTAAACTAGTTTAAAACAGAAATATAAAATTTTTATTTTATCATTAACTGCCGTACGGGTATTTATAGACATTGCATACGCTCTGTACACAAGCTACTTCTTTTTTGGATTCCTCGTGGTTATTACCTACAATTATACAAAAACTTACTATATCTATATAATAGTTTTTACTGGATATATTCAAAATTTATCGGTATTGATGGTTTATACCGTGTGATCATCTAAAACCTGATTTAGAGTAGGCTTTGAATTTTAAATCAGATTGGCACTACTGACTGTTAACACATAGTTTACCATAACCTCAAATTTATTGCATCATTCAATTAGCATTTTGGGCAACCACACAAAAAATACCGCCTACTCTAAATCACAATTTAAATGATCGCATGGTACTTTTATTTTAGGCGTACATATGCTTCTAATAAAATGATATCCGTTTTAGAGAAATTCAAAATCACTTGAAGCGAAGTTTAAAATATAGTTTTAAAGCAGTATGCTAAGACAGTGTGTAATACGTGTCTTAGCATACTGCTTTAAAACTATATTTTAAACTTCACTTCAAGTGATTTTCAATTTCTTTAAAACAAATATCTTTTCATTAGAAAAACGGATCTGATGATTTCCATTTAACTGTTTCACACTAATTACGAACGACATATGCTTCTAATAAAAAGATATCCGTTTTAGAGGAATTCAAAATCACTTGAAGCGATGTTTAAAATATAGTTTTAAAGCAGTATGCTAAGACAGTGTGTAATACGTGTCTTAGCATACTGCTTTAAAACTATATTTTAAACTCCTCTTCAAGTGATTTTCAATTTCTTTAAAACAGATATCTTTTCATTAGAAAAACGGATCTGATGATTTCCATTTAACTGTTTCACAGTAATTACGAATGTTAAATTTGAACTTGTTTATAGGCCAAGTGTATATTAATATGTTACATTAATGAACGACGTGTGCGTGGAATCCCTATCACAAAATGCACATGATTATTTTTGATAACGCATTAATGGGCATTCCAATAAATAACGGTGTTTGCCTTCTGACGATTTTTTTAATTACGAAAATAATTATTTGATTATCGTTACTCCAGAACGCGTTCACTTTATAAAGTACGATGTCATTAAATTAATAATACTATTAACTTCATATATTGTTTCATTCAAATTTATTATTGCGGTTAAAGAGAAGCAACCATATGGAACATAATAAACAATTTATTGTAGGAAACACATGTTAAACAATGTAAAGTTAATTAAAGGAAAGGCACTTGGTATTATTTCACAATTAAATCTTTATTCCGACTAGTTTCGGTTTGTTAGACCATTTTCAAAGGAATGTACAGAAAAAATTAGTTCCTAAGTATATATACAATATTTTTGTTTCAGGTAATAAGGTAATAAGAGAAGTGAGGCCCTCTTTGAGGTTTAGTGCGTATCCCTTATTACCTGAATGCAAAATCTTAAAATTATGCGGATTAAAGAAGTGATTGAATGCGATGCAATGTTTGGAAAAGCCAGTTGTTGGTTTATTATCTAAAACAGATTTTTTGTTCTTTCATTCTGATTTCGAAAGATCTGCCGGTTTGTCCATTATAAATTGCATCACATTCATCACACTGTATTTCATAAATTCAAAAAAAAAAAAAAAATAAACCAACAACTGGCTTTTCCAAACATTGCATCGCATTCAATCACTTCTTTAATCCGCATAATTTTAAGATTTTGCATTCAGGTAATAAGGGATACGCACTAAACCTCAAAGAGGGCCTGGAGATTAACAGGGCCATAAAAATGGGGAAAAATATCGTAAACGACAACGAGGAGATTTGGAATTCCCCAATTCTGACTTCTCTTATTACCTGAAACAAAAATATTGTATATATACTTAGGAAATAATTTTTTCTGTACATTCCTTTGAAAATGGTCTAACAAACCGAAACTAGTCGAAATAAAGATTTAATTGTGAAACAATACCAAGTGCCTTTCCTTTAATTAACTTTACATAGTGTAATATGTTTCACCAAGTGCCAGATGAGAAATTAATTCAAGAAATCATGTTAAACAAGTTGTTTTTTAAAATCTGTGCGAATAAAAATGTTGATATTGAATTCATCTGAATACAAATAATACAAATATAAAACACAAAAAACACAGACGAAGTTCAGAGATAGTAAAAATAGGGTTATTTTTAATCATCACTTTGTCTGTGTTTTTTATTTATATTCTTTATGTTTTCTTTTTTTATCACTGTTCGAATGATATTTTGAGTATTTTCCTAAATTGACGCATTGATAGAAATGATAGAAACGTAAACTTAACATCTGCCGTGCCAAACAATTGAAGATGTTCTGTTTCAACTAAAATCCATTAATTGGAAACAGATAGAAGATAATGACTTCAGGATAAAAAGGTATAAGTAACACACCTTTTAATCTGACGTCACAGAAAACAAAACACTGCATCACAAACGCTTGTCTACCTTTTTGTTGGATTTTATTACTTCATTTATTTGACAAACCTATCAATGGGCAATCAAATTATATATATGCAGGGAATGTTTCGTTTAAGTATACATATGCATACGATGTTAATTTTCCGACATGCGTTGTGTTTTAAAAGAGTTCAATTCGAAGCTTTAAACGAGTGTTTTCCACTCCCAGGTTAAGCATGAAGTAAAATTTCGAGTTTAGAAAAGCCAGAAAATTTGGTTTGGTCGCGTAGCGAAGCGGAGCGACCAAACCAAATTTTCTGGCTTTTCTAAACTCGAAATTTTACTTCATGCGCCACGCGTATAAAACACTCATTCAGAGTGAAGTTTGTAATATACTACTCAAGCTTTATCAGTATTTTATACGCGTGGCGCATGAAGTAAAATTTCGAGTTTAGAAAAGCCAGAAAATTTGGTTTGGTCGCTCCGCTTCGCTACGCGACCAAACCAAATTTTCTGGCTTTTCTAAACTCGAAATTTTACTTCATGCTTAACCTGGGAGTGGAAAACACTCGTTTAAAGCTTTAAATTTAACACTATAACAAAGAATATCTGCAAATTTAAAGCATACATGCTGTAAGTAGGATATATAAACTTAAAAGAAAAACCCCCTAAAACACAATCCCTAAAAAAAACCTAAATCCCTAAAACACAAACCTTAGTCAACTTGGATTAGTGACATTATTCAAGAAAATATGTGTTTTAAATTATAATAATTTCATTTTGGTTCTGCGACAAATTAATTCTAAGTGATCAATCTATAAGGATCCTCTTTATGTCTAACATTTTAATTATTCTTTCACTTAGTTTGAATGCAAACCTTGCCCACTATTGAAAATCCGATATGTTTCTTCCTTAAATAGTTTTATCACAGTTCAAATGATATTTTGAGCACTTTTGTAAAATTGGCGCGTTTGAAGTATTTTGTCATAAATATTATGATAACAGAAACGCAAACTTAACATCCAAACAATTGTTGATGTTCTGTTTCAACCAGACTCCATTGATTAAAAACAGATAGAAGTAATGAACGCATATCAATGGGCAATCAAATTATATTTATGCAGGGAATGTTTCTTTTAAGTATACATATGCATACGATGTTAATTTTCCGACATGCGTTGTGTTTTAAAAGAGTTCAATTTGAAGCTTTAAACGAGTGTTTTCCACTCCCAGGTTAAGCATGAAGTAAAATTTCGAGTTTAGAAAAGCCAGAAAATTTGGTTTGGTCGCGCAGCGAAGCGGAGCGACCAAACCAAATTTTCTGGCTTTTCTAAACTCGAAATTTTACTTCATACGCCACGCGTATAAAACACTCATTCAGAGTGAAGTTTGTAATATACTACTCAAGCTTGATCAGTATTTTATACGCGTGACGCATGAAGTAAAATTTCGAGTTTAGAAAAGCCAGAAAATTTGGTTTGGTCGCTCCGCTTCGCTACGCGACCAAACCAAATTTTCTGGCTTTTCTAAACTCGAAATTTTACTTCATGCTTAACCTGGGAGTGGAAAACACTCGTTTAATGCTTTAAATTTAACACTATAACAAAGAATATCTGCAAATTTAAAGCATACATGCTGTAATTAGGATATATAAACTTTAAAGAAAAACCCCCTAAAACACAATCCCTAAAAAAACCCTAAATCCCTAAAACACATACCTTAGTTAACTTGGATTAGTGACATTATTCAAGAAAATATGTGTTTTAAATTATAATCATTTTCTTTTGGTTCTGCGACAAATTAATTCTAAGTGATCACTCTATAAGGATCCTCTTTATGTCTAACATTTCAATTATTCTTTCACTTAGTTTGAATGCAAACCTTGTCCACTATTGAAAATCCGATATGTTTCTTCCTTAAATAGTTTTATCACAGTTCAAATGAGATTTTGAGCACTTTTGTAAAATTGGTGCGTTTGAAGTATTTTGTCATAAATATTATAATAACAGAAACGCAAACTTAACATCCAAACAATTGTTGATGTTCTGTTTCAACCAGAATCCATTGATTAAAAACAGATAGAAGTAATTAACGCATATCAATGGGCAATCAAATTATATATATATATGCAGGGAATGTTTCTTTTAAGTATACATATGCATACGATGTTAATTTTCCGACATGCGTTGTGTTTTAAAAGAGTTCAATTTGAAGCTTTAAACGAGTGTTTTCCACTCCCAGGTTAAGCATGAAGTAAAATTTCGAGTTTAGAAAAGCCAGAAAATTTGGTTTGGTCGCGCAGCGAAGCGGAGCGACCAAACCAAATTTTCTGGCTTTTCTAAACTCGAAATTTTACTTCATGCGCCACGCGTATAAAACACTCATTCAGAGTGAAATTTGTAATATACTACTCAAGCTTGATCAGTATTTTATACGCGTGGCGCATGAAGTAAAATTTCGAGTTTAGATATTCTTTGTTATAGTGTTAAATTTAAAGCTTTAAACGAGTGTTTTCCACTCCCAGGTTAAGCATGAAGTAAAATTTCGAGTTTAGAAAAGCCAGAAAATTTGGTTTGGTCGCGTAGCGAAGCGGAGCGACCAAACCAAATTTTCTGGCTTTTCTAAACTCGAAATTTTACTTCATGCGCCACGCGTATAAAACACTCGTTTAGAGTGAAATTTGTAAAATACTACTCAAGCTTGATCAGTATTTTATACGCTTGGCGCATGAAGTAAAATTTCGAGTTTAGAAAAGCCAGAAAATTTGGTTTGGTCGCTCCGCTTCGCTACGCGACCAAACCAAATTTGCTGGCTTTTCTAAACTCGAAATTTTACTTCATGCTTAACCTGGGAGTGGAAAACACTCGTTTAAAGCTTTAAATTTATCACTATAACAAAGAATATCTGCAAATTTAAAGCATACATGCTGTAATTAGGATATATAAACTTTAAAGAAAAACCCAATAAAACACAATCCCTAAAAAAACCCTAAATCCCTAAAACACATACCTTAGTTAACTTGGATTAGTGACATTATTCAAGAAAATATGTGTTTTAAATTATAATAATTTTCTTTTGGTTCTGCGACAAATTAATTCTAAGTGATCACTCTATAAGGATCCTCTTTATGTCTAACATTTCAATTATTCTTTCACTTAGTTTGAATGCAAACCTTGTCCACTATTGAAAATCCGATATGTTTCTTCCTTGAATAGTTTTATCACAGTTCAAATGAGATTTTGAGCACTTTTGTAAAATTGGCGCGTTTGAAGTATTTTGTCATAAATATTATGATAACAGAAACGCAAACTTAACATGCAAACAATTGTTGATGTTCTGTTTCAACCAGAATCCATTGATTAAAAACAGATAGAAGTTAATGACGTCAGGATAGAAGGGCAATGTGTTGACAATAATGTGTTGACTATACCCTCTCTGTACCTAGCTACGTTTTTCTTGCCCCATTCTCATTATCACCTTGCATTTGCACACCTCTATTTCTCTTTCACTCTCACATAAGCCTCTGTTTATTAATCCCTCTTCACCGCTAACATTTAGTACTTCACCACTAACATTTAGTACGTGTTTCATCACCTCGCACTCATTTATCCAATGTTTCCATGTATCAATTCCTTGCTTACAACACATACACACCTCCTGTACTGCTCTCCCATTTATTCCCTTCGTCCTTTTTCCTCATGTCCACATTTCAGTCGTGCCATCACTAGTATCTCTTCATCCTTTAATTTTGTAAATAGTGGGACAGGACAGAGGCGGCTATTATATATTTTTTCCTGTCTAATTTGTAATCTAATATCTAATTTGCCACCTCTACCTCTGCCTTTTGCCCCAGCCCTATTTTCTCCCCAAACATATACAATGACTACCCTGGTCTTTCATACAATTTAATCTTCCTTTCATCCAGTTTATTCTATCCTGTGTATACCGGAAAACATTTACAGACTAACCCACCCGTTCCTACAATGCACGACGTTTCTCTATAAATTTCGTTTCCCCAACTTACAATCTGCATATATACTCTATTTCTTTTCAGGCACTCCACCAACAATCTTCTATTCACTGAATCATACGCTGCTTTCAGATCTACAAATAACGCATACACTTGTCCTTTCTTTCTTCGTTCCCATTCAATTATCCAGTTCAGCGTAGCTATTTGATCAACTGTTGACCTTCGCGTCCTAAATTTTGATTGAACTTCTTGCAGTCAATCCTTTTCCTCTGCTTCTCCCTCCAGTCTGCCATTCACCATAGTTGAGTCGCCTATTTCCGAAAACCCCTAAATCCATTCGAAAACAATGGGTTTAGGGGTTTTTGGAAAGTTATCGTAATTTTATAAAGGGTATCCATCGACGTAAGGCTTTTATAATTTTTGTCTTACCTGTATTTCCTCCCTTATAGATAGGCACGACTATTCCTTATCTCCATTTATTTGGAAAAATCTCCTCTCCTCTCCATATTTTATTTATTATTTCCAAATGTTTATTGTTTGCCTTCATCATCAAGTAACTGCCACATTTCACCTTTAATCCCATCCAGCCCTGCTGCCTTTTCTTTATTCATACTCATTACCGCCTTTTTAAATTCTAGAATTGTATACGTATAATAATAATTCTTTATTAACGGACAAGCCATTTACAATGTAGAGCCAAAAACATATAACATCTTTAGGTTTAATTAGGAGGAGTCTCGCGGATGGTGTGTACTAAATGTTATAACCCAATCGTGGTTTACGCAGATTAACATATGCGTCTTTGTGCATATTTGTGATTCATGTTTTGTGTCTTACATTTTAAGACACAAAACATGAATCACAAATATGCACAAAGACGCATATGTTAATCTGCGTAAACCACGATAGGGTTATAACATTTAGTACACACCATCCGCGAGACTCCTCCTAATTAAACCTAAAGATGAGTTAAAATAGTCTTCGTCCGTGTTAAATTGTTGTCTTTTATCCAACTCCACTTGCTTCTAGTAGTCCTTCGAAGTATCGCCTCCATTCCTCTCTATTTATGTCTTTACCAGCCACAATTCTCTTTCAAATATATTTTTTTTAATTTCCTCTATCAGTGATCCTATTTTCTAAAAATTCAACATTTGAATTAGAAACTAGAGTACCATAAAAATAAAAATACACATTTGGTGCTTTATTTAAAATCAATATATTTATTTGAAATCGCAAGATGTAGGAGGAGGATAAGTGGGAAAGTAAACGCATACGAAGAGAAAAAGCTCGTTTCTTGTGCGTGAGTGTGCGTGCGTGCACACGAAGAACGTTCCGACGCGGTTCACAGTTATTAGTTAGTCCTTTATAACCGGTACTATCACGATTAGTTATGATATTAGCGCGCGTATAAAACGAGTACCCGATGGCTCCGATCAGAATCCTCCGATCACTCTGAAAATAGTTCTTCTGAGAGTCTCTCGCGCTCGCACACTCAACTCGCGTTGCTGACGCTGAGAGGTACGCACACCAAACACCAAGATGACACCCGCTCACTCCGGCAGTACTTAAGAGCGGCCTTCGCTTCTTCGGACCTCCTCCAAGTCCAGAAGGAGTCCTCCAAAAAAATAACCAACGGGAACGGCACTTGCTACCAGTTGCCTTTTGTTGGTAGTATTTTTTCTCTCTTCTGGTTGGCTTTGCTTCCTAAAGTTTGCAAACATGAAGAACGTGATCTTTAAGAGGTTCGAGGATTTTCACAGGAGGATATGTCACCAATACTTTGCTACGATTACAGGTGAGTTATCTTAGACTAGGCATATTTATAGTTTTAAATCTAAATACACTAACACTGTTGGAATTACATAGATTTGCCATAATATATAAAATTAGTAAAATGTTTTTTGTGTAAAATGCAAACATTATGTCTTAATTAATAAGATAACTTGAGTTGTCTTATTAATTAAGACACATTGTTTGCATTTTAAACGAAAAACATTTTCCTGATGGTTTATATTATGTTTAAAGTGTGCAAACTATAAGAAGCGTAAGCTTATTTTCTAGAATTTAAATATTTTTGATTTGGAATTATTCTAGATTTAGCATTCAAAGAATAATTTTTAGGCAATTAATAGAATTTTACCAATGTTCTTAGAATTCCGGAGGTAAATGATCCAATTATCTGAGAAGTTAATGGATCAATTGCTAAGTGAAATTTAGTAAATGCTAAATGAAGTGCATTTCAATAAAATTCTATCAACTGTTATGTTGACATTTCAGGTTTAGTAATCAGGGTTGTTATGTTTAAAACACTTTGTTTTAAAACAGTGTTTAAAACACTTTGTTTTAAAACAGTGTTTAAAACACTTTGTTTTAAAACTGTGTTTAAAACACTTTGTTTTAAACATGTTTAAATCAGCCGTCGTATTTTAAACATGTTTTAAATGTATAAATGAAATTGCCAATTCTTGGTTGCAGAATACTTCAAACAATAAAAGTGCGATTCTTTTCGCAATCTACAACAAGTTAGTCTTACAAAGACTATATCAAACACTCATTGAAACAACTACTTCCCGGGCTAATACCCCGACGGACATTGAATTATACAACAAGTGTTTGCTGTTACATACAGCAACCTACTGCAAATATAACAATTTGGGTCAAATTATTCAGGCCATCTATAGACGCGTTTCGAGATTTATCTCTCCTCAGTATAGCTTTGCCAATCCCTCTAAACAATTTGACACCTTAGACTGGCGGTCACGTTACCGTTCAAACATAAGTATAAATGAAATTGCCAATTCTTGGTTGCAGAATACTTCAAACAATAAAAGTGCGATTCTTTTCGCAATCTACAACAAGTTAGTCTTACAAAGACTATATCAAACACTCATTGAAACAACTACTTCCCGGGCTAATACCCCGACGGACATTGAATTATACAACAAGTGTTTGCTGTTACATACAGCAACCTACTGCAAATATAACAATTTGGGTCAAATTATTCAGGCCATCTATAGACGCGTTTCGAGATTTATCTCTCCTCAGTATAGCTTTGCCAATCCCTCTAAACAATTTGACACCTTAGACTGGCGGTCACGTTACCGTTCAAACATAAGTATAAATGAAATTGCCAATTCTTGGTTGCAGAATACTTCAAACAATAAAAGTGCGATTCTTTTCGCAATCTACAACAAGTTAGTCTTACAAAGACTATATCAAACACTCATTGAAACAACTACTTCCCGGGCTAATACCCCGACGGACATTGAATTATACAACAAGTGTTTGCTGTTACATACAGCAACCTACTGCAAATATAACAATTTGGGTCAAATTATTCAGGCCATCTATAGACGCGTTTCGAGATTTATCTCTCCTCAGTATAGCTTTGCCAATCCCTCTAAACAATTTGACACCTTAGACTGGCGGTCACGTTACCGTTCAAACATAAGTATAAATGAAATTGCCAATTCTTGGTTGCAGAATACTTCAAACAATAAAAGTGCGATTCTTTTCGCAATCTACAACAAGTTAGTCTTACAAAGACTATATCAAACACTCATTGAAACAACTACTTCCCGGGCTAATACCCCGACGGACATTGAATTATACAACAAGTGTTTGCTGTTACATACAGCAACCTACTGCAAATATAACAATTTGGGTCAAATTATTCAGGCCATCTATAGACGCGTTTCGAGATTTATCTCTCCTCAGTATAGCTTTGCCAATCCCTCTAAACAATTTGACACCTTAGACTGGCGGTCACGTTACCGTTCAAACATAAGTATAAATGAAATTGCCAATTCTTGGTTGCAGAATACTTCAAACAATAAAAGTGCGATTCTTTTCGCAATCTACAACAAGTTAGTCTTACAAAGACTATATCAAACACTCATTGAAACAACTACTTCCCGGGCTAATACCCCGACGGACATTGAATTATACAACAAGTGTTTGCTGTTACATACAGCAACCTACTGCAAATATAACAATTTGGGTCAAATTATTCAGGCCATCTATAGACGCGTTTCGAGATTTATCTCTCCTCAGTATAGCTTTGCCAATCCCTCTAAACAATTTGACACCTTAGACTGGCGGTCACGTTACCGTTCAAACATAAGTATAAATGAAATTGCCAATTCTTGGTTGCAGAATACTTCAAACAATAAAAGTGCGATTCTTTTCGCAATCTACAACAAGTTAGTCTTACAAAGACTATATCAGCCCGGGAAGTAGTTGTTTCAATGAGTGTTTGATATAGTCTTTGTAAGACTAACTTGTTGTAGATTGCGAAAAGAATCGCACTTTTATTGTTTGAAGTATTCTGCAACCAAGAATTGGCAATTTCATTTATACTTATGTTTGAACGGTAACGTGACCGCCAGTCTAAGGTGTCAAATTGTTTAGAGGGATTGGCAAAGCTATACTGAGGAGAGATAAATCTCGAAACGCGTCTATAGATGGCCTGAATAATTTGACCCAAATTGTTATATTTGCAGTAGGTTGCTGTATGTAACAGCAAACACTTGTTGTATAATTCAATGTCCGTCGGGGTATTAGCCCGGGAAGTAGTTGTTTCAATGAGTGTTTGATATAGTCTTTGTAAGACTAACTTGTTGTAGATTGCGAAAAGAATCGCACTTTTATTGTTTGAAGTATTCTGCAACCAAGAATTGGCAATTTCATTTATACTTATGTTTGAACGGTAACGTGACCGCCAGTCTAAGGTGTCAAATTGTTTAGAGGGATTGGCAAAGCTATACTGAGGAGAGATAAATCTCGAAACGCGTCTATAGATGGCCTGAATAATTTGACCCAAATTGTTATATTTGCAGTAGGTTGCTGTATGTAACAGCAAACACTTGTTGTATAATTCAATGTCCGTCGGGGTATTAGCCCGGGAAGTAGTTGTTTCAATGAGTGTTTGATATAGTCTTTGTAAGACTAACTTGTTGTAGATTGCGAAAAGAATCGCACTTTTATTGTTTCATGTTTTAAATGTTAGATTTGCTTAAAACGATTTTTTTATTTTCTTAAATTATCTAAACTATATTTTATACTACTTTACTACTTTTTTCTAAAATATTCGAGTTATTTGCAATCAAAAGTCAAAAACGTAGAACTTTATAGAAATAATTAGGGAAATCAAAATTTTAAATATTCAAAACATAGAAAATTAAGAAATTCTGTTCTTTCAGAATAAGGGAATAACAAAATATACGCTTTCAGCAGTTTTCGAGTTATTTTTAATTGAATGTCAAAAAAGAAGAATGTTATAGAAATATTTAGGCAAATTAAAGTTGAGTATTTTAAAATAATTGTCGAAAAATATCCGAAACGTTATAACTGTTTAAACATATCATTACTGTCACCAAAAACCATAATGTCAAAGAAATTATAATACACACTTTTTTTTCAAAAACATCAAAATTGTAAACATAAACACGTAAAATAAATTTGTTGTTCAAATTTAGAACAAACACAAATTCGTGTGCGTTAAAAATCAATTTTTATACAATCAACATAAAATTTACTCAGAATCAATTGAAGTTGCATATGCTTTATGGAAAATCAAAGATAGTACATTTTTCCAAAATATTAAGCCAAAGTTGAAATTATGCAATTTTTCTTTTAAGTTTAATTTGAGACTCCTAATGAGTGTTTTCACTCCCTGATTAAGCATAATTATTGTTTTTACCCTCACTCGTTTTCTCTAATATAGGCGCATATCTTTATATTGTTGATGAAATAAATGTTAACGAATACTATATGCATTTAACTTAAGTTTGTATATTTCTTTGTAAGACATCATGTCTGTCGGAAATAAATGGTTATTATTATTATAAAGTTAAATTTCGAGTTTAGAAACGCCTAAAAATTTAGTTTGGTCGCGTAGCGCGAGAAAAAATTTTGTAAAAATTTTGCGAATTATCAAATCAACCTAAAATTCGTAGAATCTACACAGAATAAAATAAACTTTGATTAGCCGTAATGGAAATTTTAATATTTGTATTCGATTTTCCAAAATATCAAGGTAAAGTTAAAATTGACAATTTTGGGAGAATGTTTACCAACGTGAAATTCACACAATTTGCTTAGAATTGATTGGAATTACATCTTATAGAAAGAAAATATAATTATCTTGACGTATTTTCCAAAAATTTCCAACCAAAGATGAAATTATGCAATAAAATTAAGAATTTTGGGGTAAGGTTTTCATTAAAAAAATTTAAAAACATTAAAAATTGTATACCATCAACGTAAAATTCACAGAATTTACTTAGAATTGATTGCACTTATATATTGTGAAAAAGAAATTAAATTATCTCCCCACGTTTTTTTTTAAACATTCAGCGAAAATTGAAATTATGCATGAAAATTAACAATTTTTGGAGAATGTTTTTTTTGAAAAAATTTAAAAAATTAAAATTTAACACCATCAACGTGAAATTCACAGAATTTACTTAGAACTAATTGAACTTACACCATTTAGAAAGACAATTTTACTATCTCACCACATTTCTAATACTATTCAGTCAAAGTTAAAATTATGCAATAACATTAAAAATTTTGAAAGAATTTTTTCTTGGAAAAAATTCTAAAAAAACTAGAAATTGCATTGACAGAATTTACTTAGAATTGATTGCAATTACATCTTATAGAAAGAAAATGAAATTATCTCGCCACGTTTTCTAAACTCGAAATTTTACTGTATGCGCCACGCGTATAAAACAGTGAAATATTGTGAAGTTAGAAATACACTGACATTTTTATTTTAATAAGTAGTAAGCCTCATATTTAAATAACAAAATATTTACCTTTTTATTCATTGATTTTCAAGTCAGGCCAAATAAATGTTAACATGGCATTCTAAAAATATACACAGAAACGAAAAAATGTCGATTGGTTATAATTGAAATTTGAATACCTTTACTGGATAATCAAAAATATCAATTAAGTTTTAAGTCAAAGTCCTTGTTTTAATGATTAAAAATTCTTAAGAAATAGTCGCGCAAAATTCTTTTCGTAAAATTTCAAGTTTAGAAAAGCCTGAGTTTGGGTTTGGAAGCTATGCGTCGAAATCCAAACTCTCGGGCTTTTCTAAACTTGAAATTTTATTTCATGCTTTGTCTGGGAGTGGAAAATTTTCGTTTAAAGCTTCAAAATAAACGCTAAATTATATAATTTTTTTAACTTATTGTTTAATGATTAAATACGCTTTTATTTGATTCGTAAATTTTTTTATATACTTATTAAGAATTGTAAATTACCTGTAATTCAATAAATTAGTTTACCTTTGCCGAGTGTTTTCCACTCCCAGACTAAGCATGAAATAAAATTTCGTGTTTAGAAAAACCTGAGCGTTTGGATTTAGACGCTACGCTTTTCGAGTTTCTAAACTCGCAATTTTACTCCATGCGCCACGCGCAATTTTACTCCATAATACAGCTTCTGTTTAATAAATTTTAACTAAATCACGCGCTATCAAAATTCAAGCAATTTACAATAAATTTAAAGGTATACTTATAAGAAAAGACCTCTTTATTTATTTCTAACTTCACAATATGATCAGTGTTCATATTGTGAAGTTAGAAATAAATAAAGAGGTCTTTTCTTATAAGTATACATTTAAATTTATTGTAAATTGCTTGAATTTTGATAGCGCGTGATTTAGTTAAAATTTATTAAACAGAAGCAGTATTATGTTTAATAAATTTTAAGCAAATCAAGCGCTATTAAAATTCTAGCAATTTACAATAAATTTAAAGGTATACTTATAAGAAAAAATCTCTTTATATACTGTCTATTATTTGTTTTTTTATCTATAACCTGTCGATCGCCAATTAACTTGGTATGCAAAAGTAGCTCGCGTATTACAAAAGGTAGCATTAATGCTACAACTTTTTATTCTGAAAAAATCTGGACAAAAACAAATTTTTATAGCGGAGGAATCTTGACTAAAATTAAAATTGAACTCGCTTTTCAAATATTTTAGATTGTCCCAAGAAAACTTAGATTGTTTGTACTTTATCTGGCCTTAAAATAATTTTATGCATCGGTATTTTTTTTCCAATTTAAAAATTTATGAACTGATGACTAACAGCCTTTTGAAAACTGATTTGACCAATATTTTTATTACCAAATAACATATTTGTTTTTGTTAATTAGATATTTTTTAAAAATATTCTTTAATCATTTCATTATTTTTAACATAACTTATTTTTTACTTTACTCATTATTTTTACAGGTAGTTCACTAAAATTGTAGATTTTTTGTAAAATATAAATAATATTACGCAGATTAATCAAATCAAATAGATCTATATAGGTATTTGATTGAAATTCACTTGGTTTGTTTTACTAATAAATTGTTTTATTTTCAACTAGTTTCGGCTTAATGCCATTTTCCCCCGAAAATGGCATTAAGCCGAAACTAGTTGAAAATAAAACAATTTATTAGTAAAACAAACCAAGTGAATTTCAATCAAATACCTATATATTAATAGAAATGTTTTGCCAAGTGATCAATGAGAAACAAGTTAACGATATACAAATAGAGCTATATTTGAAAACCGTAAAAGCCAAGGCATACAAGTGCATAAAAATTGATTTTGAGACTTAAGAAAAGATAGCAAATTTAAGAAAATATGCATTTAATGTTTTATATTAAACAAGCATTACCTTTAATTTAGCAATATATGTAATATGTCATTACTAAAATATAATTAAATGTATCTAAAACCCAACTGCACCCTTGTAACTTCAATTTTCTAAATTTTGCACTTATATCTCTTCTTCTTCTATTAGGGTCCTAATGTTATGTAACAAGTAAAATGAAACATATTTGAAAACAATGTAGATATTTAAAGAAATCTTATTCAATTTTTAGTTATTACTCGTACAAATATGTTTTGGTGAATTAAGTACAAATTAACAATTTATTTAAAAAAAACTGCATTTGAAAATGAGGTTGACCTTTACACAAATGAGTATGAGCACAATATTAGTATAATATTAACGGGATTTCAGAGATTTGGTCGAGGCTTTAGCAACAGTTCGATAACAAATTAGAAACTCACGAAAATAAACAAATAATAGATTCAGTTTCCGGTGTGTTTGGTAGTGAAATTGATTTTCTCGCACAAGATTAATTTTCTTTACTTTTACTTTGAATAGTTTTACATATTAATTAGATGTGGTTAAGGAGTTTGTTTATATTTTATTAATCGAATCAAAATAAAACGCAGAAATATTTCAATGTTTGTATTTATTTATTTTATTAATAAATTGAAGAAATATTTAATCAATATTTACCTATTTCGCAAATTTTACGCTTTCAAAATTCAAGCAGTTTTCTATGGGGTATGTAAGAATTATTATCAGATTCTTACATACCCCATAGAAAACTGCTTGAATTTTGAAAGCGCAAAATTTGCTCAGACGAAATAGGTAAATATTGATTAAATAGGTAAATATTGAAATTGATTAGTAGGATTAAACTTAAGCAGTAAATTTTGAACTTCAATTTAAATCAGTGCGTCGCACAGTATACGATTTCACCGACCTAGCGGGACAAAATTCAAATTATTGTGTATATAATGGTTTGTAAATTAAATTCACTTGGTTTTGTTTCACTTATATGTATTTTATTTTCTACTAGTTTCGGCTTAATGCCATTATCAAGAATGATGTACAAATGGATTTGTTTGGGAATATATACAGTTTCGAGTTTTAGGTTTTATTAGGTAATAAGGGCATTTAATATCGGGGAATTCTAAAGGTCTTCGTTGTCGTTGACCACATTTTTACTTGCCTTTATGGCTTTTGAAATTTCTAAACCCTCCCGGTAGTTAAGCGTTATTCCCTTATTACCTGTATGCAGAATTTTTAAATCGTTTGAAGAAAAATGGTGATTAGATGTGATACAGTGCTTAGAAAAACCGGTGGTTTGTTTTTTATTCTCTATGTCTTTTTTATGCTCTTTTAACCTGATATCAAAAGACCTGCCGGTTTGTCCTATATACACGCCATCACAATCATCACATTTTAATTCATAAATACCACTTTTCTTCAATTTACAATTTTTAGTTTTGATTTTATTGTTAACTATTAATTTTCCTAAATTATTTGTGTTTGTCAAAATTATGTTATTATTCTTTCCTTTTAAATTATTTTTGATTTGTAAAGACAGTGGCTTAATATATTCTAACATGGAATAGATTAGAATATATTAAGCCACTGTCTTTACAAATCAAAAATAATTTAAAAGGAAAGAATAATAACATAATTTTGACAAACACAAATAATTTAGGAAAATGAATAGTTAACAATAAAATCAAAACTAAAAATTGTAAATTGAAGAAAACTGGTATTTATGAATTAAAATGTGATGATTGTGATGCAGTGTATATAGGACAAACCGGCAGTTCTTTTGATATCAGGTTAAAAGAGCATAAAAAAGACATAGAGAATAAAAAACAAACCACCGGATTTTCTAAGCACTGTATCACATCTAATCACCATTTTTCTTCAAACGATTTAAAAATTCTGCATACAGGTTATAAGCGATTAACGCTTAACTACCGCGAGGGTTTAGAAATTTCAAAAGCCATAAAGGCAAGTAAAAATGTGGTCAACGACAACGAAGACCTTTGGAATTCCCCGATATTAAATGCCCTTATTACCCAATAAAACCTAAAACTCGAAACTGTATATATTCCCAAACAAATCCATTTATACATCATTCTTGATAATGGCATTAAGCCGAAACTAGTAGAAAATAAAATATTAACATTATATTTTAAAATGTTTTACCAAGTGATTAATGAGAAAAAAATTGTCCGATTTATTGTGTATAATTCACAACTTTAGTTTTTGGCTGAAGGGTTGTAATGCGTGTATACAGCCGCTTACACTAATTATTTATTTTACTGATCTGCGGACCCCGCAGAGGGTGACTTACCCCGGTTTTGTGTTATGTGTGCTTCGGTGGTTGGATGGCCTAAAGACACGATAGTCTTTTTAAGTTGGAGTTGTATTTTAACGAACACACTCGCGTTGCACGTGTTTTACTCGATTTCTTCTTTGCAAGTGGCGCTATGAGCGTCACCCCTTACGTGCGCACTTTTAAGCGCCGGAATATTCAAAATATAAATCAAAAATTAAATATTCTACATTTGGTCCTTTTCACGAGAATTAAACAAAACCGAACATATTGAATTACAAGTGAATCGCAATTAATTGTTCATTTATATCAGAAAATGATTCCTGGTACAGAATTATTTTAGTTTACAATTAATTTTCTACAATTTCTACTAGCAAAACTGTAATAAAAAACTCATTGCATTTTCGGTTGGTTCATTGTGTTGTCAATTATTTCAAAATTGAATTGGTTAATCAAAGCTAGACATTATTTTCTCTTTGGTGTTATTTTTTGCATAAACACCTGCAATATCGTATATAATTTGTGTAAATGTAATATTTTATAACAAAAATATAATAGGTTATATAATTTATTTATACAGAGAGTTTTATGTAACACCGAACATTTTTATAACGAGAAATTTTCTTTCAAGTATATATGCATACGTTCTACATTTTCCGACACACGGTTTATTAAAAGGATTCAATTTAAAGTTTTGAACGAGTGTTTTCCACTCCCAGGCTAAGCATGAAGTAAAATTTCGAGCTTAGAAAAGCCTGAAAATTTGGTTTGGTCGCGTAGCGCGAAGCGCGGAGCGGCCAAACCAAATTTTCAGGCTTTTCTAAACTCGAAATTTTACTTCATGCGCCACCGGTACAAAACACTGAATTAATGTAAAGTTTAGCGGTGTGTTTTATACTTCGTAATATGTCAGTGTTTTGTATCGGTGGCGCATGAAGTAAAAAAAACCAAATTTTCAGGCTTTTCTAAACTCGAAATTTTACTTCATGCTTAGTCTGGGAGTGGAACACACTCATTCTAAGTTTTAATATGAACTTTTTTAAAAAAACAACGGGTATCTAAAGATTTACGGCATATAATTGGGACATATATACTTGAAAGAAAAACCCGAGACAAATTTTCTGGGCTTTTCTAAACTCGAAATTTTAGTTCATGCGCCACGCGTATAAAACACAAATTTTAAGTGAAGTTCGAACATACATACATTTCACAATGTTTTAGTGTTTTATACGCGTGGCGCATGTAGTAAAATTTCGAGTTTAGAAAAGCCCAGAAAATTTGTCTCGGGTCGCTGCGCGACCCTCGACAAATTTTCACGGGGCTTTTCTAAACTCGAAATTTTACTTCATGCTTAGTCTGGGAGTGGAAAACACTCGTTTAAAGCTTCAAATTGAACTTAAAAAAAAATAATGTTAAGCTAAAGATTTACAGAAAATAGGCTGAATTCGGAATACGTATACTTAAAAGAAAAACTCCCTGTATATGTTTGCTCCGGAGAAATATGAATAATTATAAACCATAATTAGGATAAAAATTAATTCTCAATAAACACTCGTTAATTAATATTATACACAATTGACGTTTGTTAAATAATGGCGGCGACAAAGAAAAGACATGTATTTTTAATCACCTGAAAATCCAGATTTCGTTCTTATTCTTACTAAATAATAAAAAAATAATTTATTTCCATTTTATTTTTTTGTGGCAAAACCGTACAAGATATCAAACATTATTAAGAGACAAAAAAGCTTTTGATCAAAATCAATTAAGAGACAAAAAAGCTTTTGAATAAACTAATCTTTAAAATAGTATTTTTAAAATATTTAAAAAGTGCGCTATTTTTTAAAATACTGTAAATATTAAAAAAATCTTTAAATGAAAAATGCAGATCTCACAAAAATACACAAAATATTTATTTTATACTTTTCTGTAGATCTAATAATTACAAAGATGTGACGTTTTTAAAAATTTGAAATATGTACGTTTGTTCATATCAAGTTATCCGATAGTATTGTGAATAACTCAAAAAATATTTTCTTTACTTTCTATGACTTTTGTGTACAACAAAAAAGTTTTATAAATGTCAATCGCTTGTGATTGGTGTAAAAATATATAGTCATATTGTGGATAAGAAAAACCCAACAACATGAGTTAAGTGCAATCGATAATGTTAAATTTATGCAAATATACACTTCTGTGCAATAAAATTAAGTACACAAAATATGTTATCGTTTAAAGCGGACATGATTAGTTTCCTAGTTACGTAAATCTGTCAATTTTTAAATGTCAAAATACCGCGTCATTTAGACAACAATTCAAAAAGTCGAATTCTAACTATAATTGAAGATGATTTTTATATTAGACAAATTGCTCGATTGGTGAACATCAGTAAAGAGACTGTTTTCAGAGTTAAGAAACGTTAGGAGCAGTAAAGAAGTGGTATGGTGTTTTATTATTTATTTAAACTGCTGCTAGGCAATTAAAACAAACCCGAATTATACAACTAAAATATTGTGAAAAATGGGCATAAGACTTGTACTTAATTTTATTGCACAGAAGTATAACTCCAAAAAAAATTTTTGTTTGTTAATAATACATCTCAAATCTGTTACTTAATTTAATTATCGTCACATTTACATCATTACTTGAAAAACTATCTACTTTTATATAAAATGTAATCCAAAATAAGCCATAGAAGCTATGTCTATGAATTTTGTCAGGCTAGAATGGTTAAATCGTATATTATGCGTCTGTACGCCGATGCATTAAATGTGTGCTCTTTTTAAAACAAACAATAAACACATGTATTAATTTAGTTGCGTGTATAAAATTGACATATCCAGAATGATTAGATTTAGAAGAAAACTACCGCGGTTCATCACCCTGCCATTTAACAAATGCGTCACCAAAAACTAATTGACGTGTTAATCACAAGAACAATTAAATCACGAAACTTCAATTATGAATAATTATAACGTCAATGGATTTTGGAAACGTAATTCAATGCATTTATAGTTAAATTAACGTTGTAATATATTTTATCAAATGAATATACCAGAATAAATATTACACTAAAATAAATAGATTTTTTCAAACATGATTGGCTCATAAATGAATTATAATATTAACTAATAGTACTTTTTGATTTGGTTGGCGTTCACTTTGTGGTACATCTTTATAAAATAATATTAAAACACTTAACTTTGTTTTACAACTTTAATTAACTTTTTACAGTGACTATAGTTTCGACTACAAGCTAGTCATTATCAAACTCAGTTTGATAATGACTAGCTTGTAGTCAAAACTATAGTCACTGTAAAAAGTTAATTAAAGTGGTAAAACAAAGTTAAGTGTTTTAATATTATTTTAATAGTACTTTGTTATATAAACACAATTGTTACAACTATATTATAATGCATCATTACAATAGAAAATAAGGTGTTGTAAATATAAGTCTAATTTTGTAAATAAAACATTTTTTTTATTTTGTATAAAACAAAGTGAAAACGTGTTTGTTTTTACAAGTAAAATTAGGATGTGCCAAAAAGTTAGCGCCAATAACACAAATTTGTAAGTAATTATCAATATTTCAAATTAATTGAAATAGAGAATTTTTAATTTTTATAACAAATATAATATTGAATTTACAGTAGGCAAATTATTGAAGAATTTTTGTTAAGCATGAAATAAAATTTCGAGTTTAAAAAATCATGAAAATTTGATTTGGCTGCTTCGCCACGCGTATAAAACACTGATTTCAAGAAAAGTTTAAAAAATACTACTAGTTAGTACGAGGGGGGTCAGATATTAAAGGTACAGGTTAAAATTTACTAACATATATATTAAAAGAAAATATTTAATACATTCTACAAAAAGCTACATACTTTTGTTTATTTCTCGACATATTCTCCATAAAGATTGAGACATTTATCCCAGAGTAGTTTGAACATCCCTTTATAGTGGTGTATCCTGTCAAGTCGATTAAAGTAGTAAATAAAACATTTTTTTTATTTTGTATAAAACAAAGTGAAATCCTGTTTGTTTTTACAAGTAAAATTAGGATGTGCCAAAAAGTTAGCGCCAATAACACAAATTTGTAAGTAATTATCAATATTTCAAATTAATTGAAATAGAGAATTTTTAATTTTTATAACAAATATAATATTGAATTTACAGTAGGCAAATTATTGAAGAATTTCTGTTACCAATTCGCAGAAAGTTCGTTTTTTTTACGTGTTTGTGTTAACACTTACGCTGGGAATTTTTAAAAATGATGTATTCGAATATACCGTGTGTATGATATACGGGGCGGGCGAACATTGGGGTTTAACATGTAAAACCTCATTTTTGCATTTTCTTATTTCCATGGTCATTTTAGAGGAAAAGTACAGGAGTGAATAAAAATTTAGAATAAAATTCAACGTGCTATAATTGCGGTTTTGTTAAAATCAGACGTCGTTTATTATTTTTCATCGAATTTTGAAAATTACAAAAATTTTAAATAATTAGCCTTAGGAACACCCGTCTTTATTCATCATTTTTGATCGAAGACTGTGGCGTTTATGATTTTAGGCATAAAAGTTGAGTATTAGACCTCTAAATGGCCGTAATTACGTGCTGCAAATGCCCATATTGTTTTGTTTTCTAGTACCCAGTTTGAGACTACATTTTGAAATTATCATATTTTTCAAACATTTGTAAAAACTAGTAAACGACGTCGGATTTTAATCAAATAGCAACCTAAATATGTGGGTTTTTCTTAATTTTTGTTTACTCTTGTACTTTTCCTCTAAAGTTTCTGGAAGCAGAGAAATGCATAAATGTTGTTTTATATGTTAAATCCCTATGTTCACTCCTTATCTCATACGCACTGTATATTCAAAAACATATGCAAATTCTAGAATTATTCTAGTATTTTAATTATTTAGATATTCAAATATTCTAATTTAAATATGTTTTTAAATAAATATTCAAATATTTTTATTTTAAAAATTTCTGGCAATAATTAAAACATGTATCTGTACTTTATTTTTATCGTGTGGTGGATTAACAATAACTAAGTAAGATAAATTCAAATTCAGAACTATTTGAATTCGAGAAAATAAGCTTACGCTTCTTATAGTTTGCACACTTTAAACATAATATATAAAATTACGAAAAAACTATTCCATTCACTTCTAATTTGTTGCTATCTCCTTTTATTTAAAATTGTATTGTTAGTTGGTTTGAAGAGAATTTGACCTAAACGTTACATATACTTTAATAGAGCGTTGTAACAAATCAAATTAAATAAGATTTTAAATATTTCATTGTATAATTCAATATCCGGAGGTGTATTTGCACGGGAAGTAGTTATTTCAATGGATATTTATCGTCTTAAATTGTCTTATTAATTAAGACACTGTTTGCATTTTCACGAATAGTTTTTTTCGTAATTTTATATATTAAATAACTAAGTATGTTTATGAATCTCAGTGTTTTACTTTTACACGCCTAGCGCATAAAGTAAATATTTCGAGCTTAGAAAAGCCTGAAATATTTACTTATAACCCTTATTCGAATACTATTAAAACCTTTAATCACAACACTGAATCTTTGACTGATGAACAACAAGATTATTAACGAAACTCATGAAGATTATGAAAATAACTACAATTTGTGTTTGTTTTTCATTTTATTTAAGAAATCAGTGTTGTCATTAAAGGTTCTAATATTTGTTGAACAAGTGTTTTGCACTCCTTGATTAAGCATGAAATAAAATTTCGAGTTTAAAAAATCCTGAAAATTTGATTTGGCTGCTTCGCCACGCGTATAAAACACTGATTTCAAGAAAAGTTTAAAAAATACTACTAGTTAGTACGAGGGGGTCCGATATTAAAGGTACAGGTTAAAATTTACTAACATATATATTAAAAGAAAATATTTATTACATTCTACAAAAAGCTACATACTTTTGTTAATTTCTCGACATATTCTCCATAAAGATTGAGACATTTATCCCAGAGTAGTTTGAACATCCCTTTATAGTGGTGTATCTTGTCAAGTCGATTAAAGTAGTCCACAACTGTGTCTTGCAATTCTATTGCAATCTGTTATGTCAAATACTAAATGGCGTAAAGAATCGCATTTTTAAATTATGTTGCAAAACAAATTTGTAATATATTTTTTAAAACTAATAACACTTTAAGAAGTAGTAGGCGTCTTCAATTATGATTAGTTTTAAAAAACGACCTAAAGAATCGTATTTTTTAATTTATGTTACAAATACAAATTTGGATTTTTTTTTAAACTGATTATTTATGGTATCTATTAAAATAAATTGTTGATATGTTATAATTTTATACAATTACAGCGTCTATTTGAATCAATATCTGAAATAGCCAGAAAAAATAGTGGACTTTGCCTTCCTCTTCTTCCTCTCCCTCTCTTCTGTCTCTTCTTCTTTTCCCTTTCTACGACATAAAATTATAAATAGTAGCCTGTGCTTTCACTTTGACATTTACTATAATGTCATAAAAATAGCACGGTTCGGAGAAACATCAACGGCACAAATTGACGAAATTGTTAATAACTCCGTACCAATAAATACAAATAAAAGCAAGACAAGTGTATGGCGTCAATTTGAAAATGTTTGTGAGGCTAAAAATTACAAATTGCAGAAAGCAACCCCAAATGGAGTGATAACTGAAATTTTATAGGATTGGGCTTGGAACACGCGGAAGGAGAACGAGGATGACTATAACGAATATGCAATTAAGGTTATGTGGAATGATTCAATGAATAATTTTTATAAATATATCACGACCTTATAAAATAGCGACTATTATTTTTTAGATAATTTATCTTGAGGTCTTGCATTTTAAGACAATTCAACTCGACATATCAAGCTTCCATAATGAAAGATTTAATCAGATTATTAATGCTTGATATTTGCTCTCGTTTGAATTGTCAAAATGCAAGCCTTCTCGACAAATTAGTAAATAATAGTCGGTTATTTTAAAAGGTCTTGTTATATTGCTATTGATAATAATTTAAGAAGTAGTATGATCAATTATTATCAATTTTAAAAAAATATTCCAAATTTCTACTGTTAATTCTCATATAAAATAATTTAGCAAATTAAGAGTCATAAAAGGTTATTGATCTAAATAAATAATTATGTGAATTTTTGTTTATAAAAACTAGGTCAGTATTTTCTATGATATTTATAGCGTCCGAGATCTTGTTTTAACAATTCGCAGCATTTTACGATCTTTTGGCTATAAAATGGATTAGGAATTAAATCTTCATTTTAGGTTAATGTGTAAATTAACGAAATTTGAATAAAATTATTATAATTATAAATAATAATTTATTGATTCTATTTGCATTAATTTATTGAGAAAACAACGAAAATTAAATATTTGTTAAGTATTAAATTTTGTTTATTAATAAATGCACATACGCATCAGTTTTTTAATTACCACAAAAATATTTTTAGTATTTTTTGTAATCTATTCCATTTATTATTATCTCATTTTTTAAAGAGTATTTTTTCTATGACTGGAACGGTAGAAAAGACATGTCTAAGGCATGTAAAACAAGATAAATCGTCCCTGCTTCTACACAAACGGTTAAAATCTCTTGTATGCAAATATGGTGAATGCGCCGGGACCCTCAACAATAACCGCTTGTTTTCCAAGAGGAAACATTCAATAATTGAGTGGTTGACTGGAAAAATCACTTCTCTACACTTTTGAAAACCTTTGACAAATAGCAAAAAAACACGTGAACTTTAACATGGCGGACATAAAAATACCACCAACTAAATTTTCACGAAAAGTGGACAATGTGAGTTTTGCAGTTAGACCACTTAATTACAAAACACACAATAAAGTGAACGTGAATACAAAATAATAAACCAAGTACAGAACGAAACATGAACTTTTTCATAAACTCGTATTTTTTGTATCGTTTCGAAATTTAGCAAAGATGTACAACAAAATTCAAAAACATACGTATTACGGTATTCAAAATATAAAAACATATTTTGATTAGGGATAAAATAAAAAACATTCTTTACTGTATAGTTGAAGCTGTTAGTTGTTGAAACTCCATAATATCACTTTAATAAAACACTTAATTTGTTTAGGTTTCAAAATTATATTTATTGTACTACAACAATTGTTTCACCACACTGTGGCTTCATCAGGTAGATTCATCTACATTAAAGTAACATTCTTTAATTAAGGGTTTCTTCTATTTACTGCAATTTATGGCCTTAGCCATAAATTGCAGTAATTACAAGAAACCCTTAATCAATTATCCCTGATTAAAATATTTTTTTAAATTTTTAATAATATCCTTATAATTCTACATTTTCTTATTTGACTGTTTCATTAGCATTTACTTGCCTATCTTTCGGGGAAAAACCAATTTATTTTATCAATGAATTGAAGTAATTAATACTAACATAAATCTTCCCCTTTTTTTAATTTGTAAATTTTACAACACATTCACATCACATTAGAATCGAACGTTGGATTCTAAAATTAGAAGAGCCGGTCAACCGCAAAAGAAAAACAAGACGAAGGAAAAGCCGAAGAAGAAGCGAAGGAGAAATAATCCGAGTTTGGGTAAAGCATCCCGGCATCCAGATAATTACATAATTATGTTTATGCGTTTTCTAAAAATAGCCCAACACGCTCGCGAAGATCAGTGCCCTTTTACCTGTTGCGCTGCTCGAGCCCACAATGCCCATTATGGCATTGATTACAAACGAGCGCATTTTGTGCATCTGTGTGTATGTATTAAGACTATGTATGGCCGAGAGCAGAGTTTAAATATAGCCACACGTAAAAGGTAGAAAAAAAATCCACATGTCCGGTGTATCTGTGTGTGTGTGTGTTTATTTGTGCAGAGTTATGCACTCTCCTGGATGAAGATGATGATGATGATAGAGAGATAGTGTCAGTGAACCTGGAGCTCTTGCGACTGGTTTTTTTGTATTTCTTCTTTCTTTTCTTTCTTGAGCCGATGCCTAATTTCGGGGTCAAGCCGTTAATAAATAATGCGCCTCTTTTTTTTATGTGCTGTTGTTGTTGATGTTTCGTTTTTCTTTCTGTTTCGATCTGCAGGTTCTTTGGTGATCGTGTGCACCGGGATGACCTTCGGATGGGCGACGCCGTCTCTGCCGAAGCTCCTCGCGCCCGAATCGCCGGTGATGATGACCCCTTCGGACGGGTCCTGGCTGGCGGTCATGCCCTGCATCGGTGCTAGTTTTGGGTGTTTGGCCACGGCGTATTTCGTCGATCGAATAGGCAGGAAGAAGTCGCTGCTGCTTGCCTCGCCGCTCTATTTTGCCTCTTGGATCATGACTGCTTACGCGGATTCCGTTCTTATGTTCAACTGCGCCAGGTTTGTAATGCAGTTTTTTTATTATTGGTGAGGGTGCACAATATAATTCAAGAGAGATCGTAATGAGTTTCATGTTATCTAATTAACAGACAGTCAACCAAACCTTCCCTCTCCATCAATCTTAAAACTAGCAAAAGTTATCCCTACTTTCAAAAGTGGACATGCAAAATAACTAAACAATTATACAGAGAGTTTTATGTAACACCGAACATTTGCATCCAATTCAATTTGACACCTTGCATTTTTAAGTTGTGTGTAAATTGAGTGGCTTATGTGACTATTAAAAATTGTAGCCAATTAATCGCAATTTTTGCCTCAACTTGTACATACAGGGAGTTTTTCTTTCAAGTATACATGTCTCAGTTACAGTGTACATGCCGTAAATCTTTAGATACTTGTTGTTTTTTAACTGAATTCAATTTGAAACTTGAAATTAGTGTGTTCCACTCCCAGACTAAGCATGAAGTAAAATTTCGAGTTTAGAAAAGCCTGAAAATTTGGTTTGGTCGCGTAGCGCGAAGCGCGGAGCGGCCAAACCAAATTTTCAGGCTTTTCTAAACTCGAAATTTTACTTCATGCGCCACCGGTACAAATCACTGACATACTACGAAGTTTAAAACACACCGCTAAACTTTACATTGTATCAGTGTTTTGTACCGGTGGCGCATGAAGTAAAATTTCGAGTTTAGAAAAGCCTGAAAATTTGGTTTGGCCGCTCCGCGCTTCGCGCTACGCGACCAAACCAAATTATCAGGCTTTTCTAAACTCGAAATTTTACTTCATGCTTAACCTAGGAAAAAAACACTCGTTTAAAGCTTCAAATCTTTTAATAAACCGAGCGTCGGAGCATGCACAATGTATGCTTGTGTATACTTAAAAAATTCTCGTTATGAAAATGTTTGGTGTTACATAAAACTCTCTAAATATCTTGCTTTGTCCGATTTTTTGTATATAATAAAATAACAAATTGTAGAATATTTAATCACGAATGAATTTTTCAACAAAAATGAATTTGGATAAAGAAGTGGCCTATCATCCACTAGTTACACAGTTTTCGAGTTAAGCGAATTGCATGAAAAACTTTTAAAGAAAAGGAAGTAACTTCTTTCGTCGAAATTCGTAATGGTTTTGATTGTATTAAACAAGATATTATGTTAACGAATTTTAATGCATATGGTTTCTGTAATAGCAACCAGTTACTAAAAAGCTAAGAAACCAAATAGTACAGTGCAGTTGCGCACCCAAGGGGGTGGCTCGCGGGCACGAGCTCCCGCAAGACTAACTAAATTGTAGTATGTTAACTGCGGAGAAATCACGAAATACGGACAAAATGCTTTTTGTCTAAACAAAGTGCAAATTGTCTAATTTTTTTAGACAATAGCTGAATTAAATTGCATTTGTCTGTCATTTCGCACATTGTCTAGATAACATGTATTGTGTTTGAAGGTTATTAGACAAAATGCGTTGCAAGATTTTACATTGGAAAAAAAGTACAGGAAAACGTAATTTTATTTCATAAACAAAGTGACAAATTATTTATAACGAATATATTTAGAAGTTCACTTGAAATCAGTGTTTTATACACGTGGCGCATGAAGTGAAATTTCGAGTTTAGAAAAGCCTAATTTGAATCGAATGCGCATTCAGTAGATTTGGCAAATAGTCAACGGATTAATCTGTTAATACAGGGAATTTCTCTACAGGGATACAGGGAATTTTCTATTAGGTGGCATACGCTTTTTTTAAAGAGTTCAATTTGAAGCTTAAACCGAGTGTTTTCCACTCCCAGACTAAGCATGAAGTAAAATTTCGAGTTTAGAAAAGCCTGAAAATTTGGTTTGGTCGCGTAGCGCGAAGCGCGGAGCGGCCAAACCAAATTTTCAGGCTTTTCTAAACTCGAAATTTTACTTCATGCGCCACGCGTGTTAAACAGTGAAAGCACTGAGAAATTGTGAACGAGTAAACTTCGCTTGAAATCAGTGTCTTATACGCGTAAGGATAATTGTAATACTTTATTTGTTGCAATGCATATCGATATTGAGTGTTTCGATCTCCGGTATAATACGTTCCCTAAGCAGTTAGAAAAATTTAGTTTGGCTGAGATTTCCCTCAGCGAAAAAGGGCTCGATAAGGAAATTGTCCATAATTCCAGGCATTAACTTTTTTAGAATACTGGATATGGGTTAAATTTAGCAAATGATTATAATAATAATAATAATAATAATAATAATAATAATAATAATAATAACAAATCTTTATTCCAATGTCAACATAAAAATACATAATACATTGCAAGGTACGATTCACGACAGGTGCCCCATGGTTTCCTTGATTTGTAGTGCTTTCTGCACCAATACATGTTATATGAAAATAGTTTAATGTCATCAGATTACGTGTGTGAAAAGAGACAGAAAATTTGATACAGCTATGCCCCTTTCCCATGAACCAGGATTTTGGAGAACTTCTAGTTCTGATAGCGGCGCTCTAACTTTGAAGCTGCTGTTTACAGTACAATGGGTTAGTGTATTTGGGAATAATTTGTTCACATGATATATCGAAATTGAAACAATATGTTAGGAGTTTTTTCAGCTCCTCTGCGGTCATATATAACGAGCAACATGCTGTAACAGGTTTTAAGTTACAATACAAAAACGCTTTTGGGTAAATTAGTGTTAATAATTCAAATTAATTAATGGATAACCTTATAAACTTTGATTTGGTAAGCGTTCACTTCGTAGTACATCTTGGTATTACATTTTGTAACACAGAATCTATATTCTTCACTACAGGCTAGGCTATAATTGTGCCGCATAGACTAAACAAATTGTTATATTAAAATGACACAATAAATGTAAGCTTCTTATTATAATTTTAGTAACTGAAAAGCATTTGATCAAAATCCGCAATTCAGAGGTGGTACTTTTTGTCTTAAATTTTTTCCGATTTATTTTGATATTTTGGTGAATATTAATAATATGTAAAATAAATTCAGAGAGTTGAAAGATGCATATTTTTGTATTTTTAGTTTTTGCCGTAGCCCTCTTTGTTTTTAAGTTATTTAGAAAAAAACTGTTTTTGAAAGAAATAATTAGATAATTTCAGCGTTTTTCCATTGATGTTCCACCGAAACGTTTTGTTTTACGAGGAAAGTACTATGATGGATACATCACTATTTCAAGATTGTGAAATATAAATCTTTAAACGAGTGTTTTCCAATCCCAGACAAAGCGTGAAGTGAAATTTCGAGTTTAGAAAAGCCTGAGCGTTTGGATTTGGACGCGTAGCATCCAAATCCAAACTCAGGCATTTCTAAACTCGAAATTTTCTTTCATGCGCCACGCGTACGAAACGCTGATTCAGTGGGAAGTTTTAAATTTGAACGCTCGCGATTTATGGCGCCCAACTAGGGGCCACAGCGTTAGCCTGACCTTACGTTGGGCGCCAAAAAAGTCCAAAAAAGTATATTTTGAAGTTTAAAATATACTCTATTTATTTGTATGTTCGTTAATACAATTTAAAAAACTTTTATTCAACCAAAAATGAATTTCGTCAAATTTCAAGTGGATGATTTCATCAGTTTAAACACGACAAATCAATTTTTCTGAAAATGTTATCGTTTGTTAAAATGTATGCTTTCTTGGGTCTATGACGAGCCCAGGTACCCCCCTGCTCCCCCTTGGCTACGCTTATGCGACTGATCACTACAACTGATCTGATTTAATAATAAAACTAATCATAGTCTTCTATACATTACAGATTAACTTCCGGAATAGCGGATGGAATCGCCTTCACAGCCTTTCCCATGTACCTAGGCGAAATCGCCGATTGCAACGTGAGGGGAATGCTTAGCTCCTCGATAACAGTCACCACAGTCATGGGCTTCCTGCTGATCTCCACTATATCCTCTGCTTACGACATCAAAGACGCAGCGTTGATCTCAACAGCATTTCCAGTCCTGCACTTCATCTTCTTCTGCTTCATGCCGGAAAGCCCCTATTTCCTCCTCATGAAAAAGGACAAGAAGAAAGCTCTGGACTGTTTGATGCAGCTACGCGGGTTTGAAGATGTTGGAGAGGAGTTGGATAGGTTGGAAAGGGCTACGGAGGAGGAAGCGGTTGCGAAGGGGAGCATTTGGGATTTGTTTACGGTGAAGAGCAACAGGAAGGCTGTTTTTATAGTGATGGGAGTGCGCGGGTTGCAGCAGTGCTGCGGAGCAATGGCCATCACCTTCTATGTTACTATAATTTTCCACGAATCGAAAAGCACTTTATCAGCAAGCAGTTGCACCAACATCTACTTCGCCATTCAGATGGTCTGCTCGATTATCTGCTCGTTTTTGGTGGATAAAGTTGGAAGAAAGCCCCTCATGGTGTTGTCAATTGTAGGTGCTTGTCTCTCCCAAGCAGTCGAAGGCATTTATTACTACCTCAAAGACCACGAGGATTTACAAATAGGCCAATACACCATCATCCCAGTTGTAGCCCTTTTGTGCTACAACATCACCTTCAATGTAGGCATGGGTACAATCCCTCTGATAATCCTAGGCGAGCTTTTCCCAACCAGCGTAAAAGCCTTCGCGTTATGCCTGGCCGACATTTACTTCGGAATCGTCGTCATCTTCGTCTCGAAAATCTTCCAGTACGTGAAGGACGAGTTCGGGATGCACGTACCCTTCCTGGGCTTCTCAGTGATAAGCGCGGTGGGACTTTTTTACATACTCGCTTGTATTCCGGAGACCAAGGGGAAGACGCTAGAGGACATCCAGGAGTACTTCAAGGGCAACAACAAGAAGATTTCCATTACGAAAATGTGAGAGAGACAGAGAGAGACCAAAAATTATCGGTGTGCAATTTTGATTAATGAAAAGAAGTACTTTCCTTTTTTCAATCGTATTGTGTTTCATTGAAATGTATTTAATTTAAGTAAAGAAAGTATTTTAGAAAATAAACCTAGATTTGATTTTATTTATTGATATGATTGTTTTTTCATTCAAGTATTTTAATATCTTTAATTAATTTCTCACATACCTAACCTGTGAACTATAAACTATTAATTAAAACACTTGGTATTATTTCACTGAAAATCAATGAAACAATAACATTAATAGTTTATAGTGCACATATTTTAATTTCTCTATCTACAATTCTTTACAAAAAAAGTAGATATCATGCAAACACTCTTGAATAAATTTCACTGCATATTTGTTCCAATGTATCTAAAATATTTTATTCTCACTACTACAGTCTAGTTACAATTATATTAAAAGGCACAGTTTTTCTCAGATTTACACATTTTTAAAAATGTCGTCACGTTCGTTTTTTTTGTTTCTTCTTTTCTTTATACAAATATACATAAAATCCTACAAAAATATTTTTGTAAAACGTATCTACAAACTGGATGCGAAAAGTCGGCTTTTCTCATTGGATTATGGTCTGCATTCTGCGATTACTCTGTTCCCGAGCGGACGAGGCGGCCTGAAGTTCCTTTTCATGTAGCCTTCTTCATCCGAGGGCTTCTCTTCTTCGCAGGTGTAATTTTTCAGCGTTCTAAACGCTTTGAGCTATAAATATAATACATATAAAAAATCGTTTTAATGTTAAATGAATTAAATGAATGATGACATGCCAAATATCTTTATCGATTTCATGTGAACTAAATAAATTGTAAAAATTAATTGTAACTGTCAAAACCATCGCTATGTTTAAAAAATAATTTATAAGTAAATGAATATTTCTGTCAATCGATAATAAAGCAAATATTCGCGTATTTAATGACTTTTCTTATTATAAAACTTACATATTTAAATTATATCTGTATAAATTGCTTTGAAGAAACTTGCAGGAATATAAAATCATCATATAGATTAATTAATTAGAGATGAGTAAATTTTACTTGCCAATACCAGCGAAAATTATATTAATTTAAGTCAGTGTCTTTTTTAACTCACTGTGACTTTTAGCACTATTCGAAGATTTTTTTTTCATGTCTTATAAGTAATAAATTATAATTGTTTGGGGGGGTTTGTGCCCTATGAAATATCGTAACTAGCAGCGTGAACTGCCGTGAACTGCCGTTTTACCATTCAGCCACTAACGTTGATTTATATTAACATATATTTCGACTAATTTGGACGTCACAACACATTCACACACATCCATGGAACCGGAGACGAGTATTTTTCGTTAGAAAAATTACTCGCCTCCGCTGGGAATCGAACCCAGATCACCTCCGTGACCGATTTGGCGAAACCGTCGGCTCAGCCGCTCGGCCACGGCGGGCCCTGCCGTGAATTTCATAGCGGTTTTTTGCGGCGGCCGACAACAAAATAGAAGAAATTGCTAGGGAACGGTAGCGAGAGGAAACTGACCTTTTGTGTGTCGGTCCGGGTCCTTACAGCTTCTTCTGAGGGTGTAATTACGGGGTGATCGTCACTCGAATGTCACTACTTAGCTAAAATTGCCGGGATCGACCGTAGCGTGTCGCTGTACATTAACGACTCTCCTCTCTCGGTCAGCGGACATAACTAGGATGGGGGAAGTGTTGTGCATAGCAAAAAAGGGTGAACTAGGATAAAGCGAGTATGTTGCCAACTGATTAGAAAAACCGCTTGTTTGTACCGAACAATAATATTTCACAAACAGTCAAGGTAAATTTATCAGACTATACCTAAATAATGGTAGAGTTGATTGATTGTATTTGTAATAAATGCATACTTGTTCACCAGAAATTTCGATGGGTTCTTTGAAGAGTATCCACGTGACACACTCGGAACAAGGGGGCGTCGTCAATGATCCTTGGTAAGTCCAGTAACGGCTGTCTTCTGGTATCAAATTGCTCGGCTCCAGAGGCGTCGAGATTTTCGTCGTTTGGCCTTTATAAGAAACGCATCCGATTTTGGAGATAATTTTGGCGATTTCGTGATTGGCTTTCCCAGGCTAAAATAATAAATTTAAACAAAGCTACAAATTGATATAGAAATTAGTAAGTCTAATAATACGTCATTACAACTATCGAGTAGGCACTATAATACAGGGAGCGGCAGCATAAGTTCCTTTTTTAAAATGCACGCCATTCAGTCGGTTGATGTCGTAGCGGAGCGCTACTGGTCTCGTTCGAGAGGCGGGACTGTAAAGTTTTGTCCCGACACAGTTCATTCCCCATCATGCCTTGGAACAGTGAGAAACGTGCTTTTGCCGTTGAGGCTTACTTTTCTGTGATCGCAACTCAGCGCGCCTTTCGGAATCGCTTTAATTTAGCCCCGTTGGCCCCTGCCCCGGACCGCAAATTTGTTACGTGGGTTACTACGTTCAGACAAACTGCAAGTGCGACAAGACGAAGAACTGAAGTCCCTCGGCCCCTTAGATCACTTGAGAACGTTGAGGTAGTGCGAGCTTCAGTGTTGCAATCACCACGGCGTTCTGCGCGCAAACATGCGTCTATCCTTGGACTAGGATAGACGCATGTCCTCACATAACTTTCCGATCGTTATGTAAGGAGAATTCTTCATGATTATCTTCATTTCCATCGTTACAAGATGGCGATTGTGCAGAAACTTTTAGAACGTGAGTTCAATTCTCGCAGAAACGCGTGTGAGGTTCTTCTTAAAGTCGTTCCTGAGGACGCTATTGTTTTTTCTTTAGTGATGAAGCCCATTTTCATTTGTGTGGATCCGTCAACAAACGGCCCAGCTCTTCTGGGCTGATACCCATCCTGTATCAAAGGCCTTTACATTCGCCTAAAGTCAGTGTGGTGTGCAATTTCCTCAGCTGGAATTAGTAATCCCTGGTTCTTTGAGGAAAATTAAGTCATAGTTACAGTGAATTCGGACCGGTATTTAAACATGCTATAGGATTTTTTTCCGAGGCCTAGATGAGTTGGACTAAGGGGACATTTGGTTTCAACAATACGGTGCAACGGCACTTCAAGAACATCGATGGCTGTTTTGAGGGAACACTTCCTAGAGCGCTTCATCTTAATTAGCGGATATTTGGAGTGACCCGCTCTCCTGATTTGACTCCTTGTAATTTTTTCTATAGGGTTTTTTGAAATCCCGTGTTTATGTAAACCATTCAAAGACCCTACAAGATGTGAAGGCCAACATCCAGGAAGAAATTGCCAACATAACGCCTGATATGTGGCAAAGAGTCATGACAAACGCCAGAAATCGGTTTACACCGTGTATGGAGAATGGGGGACGTCACCTACCTGATTTGATCTTCAAAACTATGTAAAACAAAACTTTATTTATGCGCCTAATACATTATAAAAGACAAATACACATTTTCTGATTCATACAATGGGTTTTATTAAGTTTTAAAAAAAGGAAGTTATGCTGCCGCTACAGATACAAGTATTAAAATCAATGTGAAAATAAAATTATTCCTAAAATCCACCTTTCAGCTCAGTAAGTAATACAGGGTTTACTTACTGAGCTGAAAGGTGGATTTTAGGAATAATTTTATTTTCACATTGATTTTAATACTTGTATCTGTATTTAAAAATGTAATATCTTCTTAATCTGCGAAACTTGCCTTTAAAAATACTCCGAGTACACACAAGCCGTCTGGATGTTTGGCTGCTTCTTGAAAAGTGCTGTATTTTGTATTCCAATGGACAAGATGAAGCTAAAATTATTAAAAAAATAGAAACAAATTTAAAAAAAAATCTTTTAATGTATAGTTAAATCGATAGAACATATATATATATATATATATATATATATATATATATATATATATATATATATATATATATCGATTTAACTATACATTAAAAGAATTTTTTTTTTAAATTTGTTTCTATTTTTATATATATATAGTCTTATTCTATACAGGAACTTGTGGAAGATCAGAGAAACCATTTAGTTTCACCTGAACAAATTCCTATTGACCTAATTACACTACTATTGCGCCATTATTGTTATTATTATCTATGTAGATTTTATTTAATACAAGGGGTCCATAAATTGTTATTATTATTATTGTATCTTGTACATTTCTACAATAGCGTTGCTATTGCGTCGCGTTGAGCGTCATGTGGCGTTGCGTTGCGGCGGGTTTGCGTCGCGTCAGCGTCTTTTCGAGCGTCGCACTCGATATATTGAGGTTATTCTAAAATGTCTTTATCATGAAGAGCTAGTCTTATCTAATAATACAGCTATTTTGTGGTTATTCTGAAATATCAAATGTGACGCTCGAGGCGACTCTAATACGACGCAATGTAAACGCGACACGATGCTCGACGCTTGGCATTCTGAACAGTCCTTTAAAGTCGACTTACTCAGGAGTGACCAATATCTAGTTGTAACTAGTGTTCCTAGATATTATCTTATCTTAGAACACCAGTTGTAACTGTTAATTCACTTTGAATTCTTCTTATTTAAAGAAAAAACTGGTACAAAATAGTGGTACGCCCAATAATAAATTAACCAAATCGAGCATCATTTCGTATTTTGGCTACAAAGATTATCTTAAAATGCTTACCTCTCCAGCAAAAGTTTGCCCTTGCACAGTATGCTCAGAACCAACATCGTCAGTCTCACCCCAATGACAGTGGAATTGCTCAAGGATGTATCTTCCTTCCAAAGGACCACCAGCCAATTCTGAATAAGAAGAAAATAAATTGCTGACATAGTTGAACTGCACATTATCTTTTAACATCAAATTAATGTTTATTCTAATTGATAAATGAAGCACTAATACCTTAAATAAAACACTTAAAAATGTTCACCTATTTTTGTGTATTTCACGACAATTGTTTCGCAACGTTGTTGCTTCTTTAGGTAAAACAATTGTCGTGAAATAAACAAAAAAATAGTTGAAAAACATTAAGCGTTTTATTTAAATAATCATTGATTCTCCAAAATGTAGTGCCTTAACTATCTCGATAAAAAGCACTAAAAAACCTTTTTTCACACTTATATAAGTAGTTTGATACTAAAAACCATTGATAATGGTCACTTTGTACGAAATGTACATTTGATTACAAGTAAGGTGTGTGTTAATTAATTTGTAAAAATTAATAGAAAAAGAAAGCACTTGGTTTGTTATAGTAATATTATTCTATTCAATTTAACTAATTATTTTACATACAGAGAGTTTTATGTAACACCGAACATGTTCATCCGATACAATTTAACACCTTTATTTTGTAAGTTATGTGTAAATTGGGTTGCCTATATGACCATTAAAATTTGTAGCCAATCAATCGCAATTAATGCCTCAACTTGTACACACAGGGAGTTTTTCTTTCGAGTATACATGTGACAATTACACCGTATATGTCGCAAATCTTTGGATACTCGTTGTTGAAAATAATCAATTTTAAACTTGAAATAAATGTGTTCCACTCCCAGACCAAGCATGAAGTAAAATTTCGAGTTTAGAAAAGCCTGAAAATGTGGTTTAGTCGCGTAGCGCGAAGCGCGGAGCGGCCAAACCAAATTTTCAGGCTTTTCTAAACTCGAAATTTTACTTCATGCGCCACCGGTACAAAACACTGACATATTACGAAGTTTAAAACAGACCGTTGAAATTTACATTAAATCAGTGTTTCAAACGCATGGCGCATGAAGTAAAATTTCGAGTTTAGAAAAGCCTGAAAATTTGGTTTGGCCGCTTCGCGCTTCGCGCTACGCGACCAAACCAAATTTTCAGGCTTTTCTAAACTCGAAATTTTACTTCATGCTTAGCCTGGGAGTGGAAAACACTCGTTAAAACATTTTCAAAACGTGAATTTTTCTTTTAAGTATACAGAAACATACGTCGTACATTTGCCGACGCTAGGTTTATTAAATGCATTTAATTTAAAGCTTTAAGCGAGTGTTTTCCACTCCCAGGCTAAGCATGAAGTAAAATTTCGAGTTTAGAAAAGCCTGAAAATTTGGTTTGGTCGCGTAGCGCGAAGCGCGGAGCGGCCAAACCAAATTTTCAGGCTTTTCTAAACTCGAAATTTTACTTCATGCGCCACCGGTACAAAACACTGATGCAATGTAAAGTTTAGCGGTGTGTTTTAAACTTCGTAATATGTCAGTGTTTTGTACCGGTGGCGCATGAAGTAAAATTTCGAGTTTAGAAAAGCCAGAAAATTTGGTTTGGCCGCTCCGCGCTTCGCGCTACGCGACCAAACCAAATTTTCAGGCTTTTCTAAACTCGAAATTTTACATCAAGCTTAGCCTGGGAGTGGAAAACACTCGTTTAAAGCTTCAAATTAAATGCTATTAATAAACCTAGCGTCGGCAAATGTACAACGTATGTTTCTGTATATTTAAAAGAAAAATTCTCGTTATGAAAATGTTCGGTGTTACATAAAAGTCTCTGTATATTTTAATCATGCTTTATTAAGTGATCAATGAAAATCAAACTAAAGATGCAACCCACTGAGCAAAAAACAAACAAATAACGTTATATCAACATTGTAGCAACATTAAACGTTGTTTCAATGATGATGAAACATTACTTAAATGGATTTGCTCAGTGGAAAGTAAGGTATTTAACGAAGTTTCTAATTGTTTTAATTAAAATTTAATATTTATTCAATTGAAATTGCATGATATTGAAATTAATAATGAGTTGTAGTTTAGAAATAAACTGCACTTCCCCCTTTTTGTATAATTCACCTATTTCTGTATTATATTTTACATCATCGCCGGTAATAGATAATTAGGTGTTAAAATAATCACCATAAAATTTATTATATCCAGTTACGATTTTATAGCTCACAGAGCTGTAATTTAAGACATAGCTAATGGTAATTATAGTGATTAGGATGTTAATGTACGTGAAATTTGTAGGTCGACATCGGATCCGGGAGCTATTTCATTAACATGTCAATATTTCTAGAAATTCAATTTCTAATTCATACAATACGCACCAGCGGCGAATTTTTGCAACATTTCGCAACGACCTTATCAATCGTATAAATTGTTTGTTCCAGTTTTCATACGAATTGATAAATATGCTAATTCTTTTGAAATTTTTGAAATTTTATGTTTATAAGCTTCGTTTATAAGCAATTGGATATATTTGTGAGGTGTATTTAATTTACCTAATTTTGTATCATTATTTTTAGTTTAATATGTAGTATGTATAATAACTTGTGTAAAACATTAGGTTAAAGTATCAATAAAGAACATAATATATAAAATTACGAAAATGTTATTCGTGAAAATGCAAACAATGTCTTAATTATTTAATTGATGAGGCGGATACATGATGAAACTCCATAATACTATTTGAAATAAAACAACGCAGTTGGGAGGGTTTCACTTTTATTGTTGAACACTGCAACATGTTTCACCACACAGTGGCTTCACCAGGCAGATGAAATAATGATTTTACAAAGTACAGGTACTGTGTACTTTGTAAAATCATTATTTCATCTGCCTGATGAAGCCACTGTGTGGTGAAACATGTTGCAGTGTTCAACAATAAAAGTGAATCCCTCCCAACTGCGTTGTTTTATTTCAAATAATGTCTTAATTAATAAGACAACTTAAGAGGATAAATATGTATTGAAACAACTACTTCCCGTGCAAATACACCTCCGGATATTGAATTGTACAATGGAATATTTAAAACTTATTTAATTTGATTTGTTACAACGCTCTATTAAAGTATATGTAACGTTTAGTTCAAATTCTCTTCAAACCAAGTAACAAATACAAATAAGAAATGAAAGGGGAAATAACAAAATATTTTAAGTGAAAGGACTTGGATTAAAACTAATGTCTTAGGTCATCTATAAACGCATTTCGAGATTTATCTCTCTCCAGTATAGCTTTGCTTATGACGTTTTAAAAAATTTAGGAATAAAATTAAAATAAACTAACTTGGAAAAAGTGTTGTGTGTGGAATGGAAAGGTACACAGAAATGGAATGAGTGCATTTGCACGGGAAGTAGTTGTTTTAATGGATATTTATCGTCAGTTGACATTGTTTGCATTTTCACGAATAACATTTTCGTAATTTTATATATTATGTTTAAAGTGTGTAAACTATAAGAAGCGTAAGTAAGCCTATTTTCTCGAATTCAAATAATTTTTAGTTTGAATTTATCTTGTTTGATCAATAAAGAATATATAGAATATAAAATGACTATAATGTTCGTATACAAATATTATATTTTATGTTAAAACTTCTACAAATTATAAGAAGCGTAAGCTTATTTGTTCGAATTCAAAATTATATTAAATCAAAATATTCAAGGATAGATAAATTTACATTTACACAAAATATGAGGCTCAACATTGTAAAGTCAAATTATTGATACAAAGAAAACGTTTAACTTTTTTATACCACTTTTATTTTACTTTTGTGACTAGTTTCAAAGGAGTATAAAATAAGTGAAGCATTTTCTATATATCAAATCGAAGATGTACCACGAAGTGAACGCCTCCAAGATTCAAGAACCAAATTATTGATATTAATTACATTTATGCCCCGGTGTTACAAAACATTTTATTCCCTAAATAAAATTTACTTTAGGAATAACTTAATATATTCCAAAGAATTCGGTATTATAAACACAAAATTACTTTATTTGGCTAATGAATCTCCTCATTAAATTATTTGTTTGTTTTTGTACCAAGTAAATTTTATTCTCTAAATAATTTGACAGTTAAAAGTCAAAAGTCTATTATATTATTATAATTACTTTAGATTCTACTACATGTATTTATTAATTTCATTACGGTTATCATGTCTACCATAACATCCATGTCAGATTTAAGTTCGCTTATAGTATCTTCCCTGACAGTGATTAATTCGAACCACAAGACTAAGGAGTCGAAGACCTAGAGTTTTTCAAGTCAGACATAACCAGGGATTTTTATACTTATGCATACGCTTTTTTTAAATTTGTTCCATTTAAAGTTTTAAACTAGTGTTTTCCACTCCCAGACTAAGAATGAAGTAAAATTTCGAGTTTAGAAAAGCCTGAAAATTTGGTTTGGTCGAGTAGCGCGAAGCGCGGAGCGACCAAACCAAATTTTCAGGCTTTTCTAAACTCGAAATTTTACTTCATGCGCCACGCGTATTAAACACTGAAAACACTGAAATATTGCGAACAAGTGAACTTCACTTGAAATCAGTGTCTTGTACGCGTGGCGCATGAAGTAAAATTTCGAGTTTAGAAAAGCCTGAGAATTTGGTTTGGCCGCTCCGCGCTTCGCGCTACTCGACCAAACTAAATTTTCAGGCTTTTCTAAACTCGAAATTTTACTTCATGCTTAGCCTGGGAGTGGAAAACACTCGTTTAAGTCTTTTATAATTTCTAATAAGCTTTTTCTTGTTCTGTGTAATTCTGTCCTATTCTATTCTATTCTCTATAATATAAAGAATTATACTACATTTCCAATTTGATTGACAATTTAATTTGAAATATTGACAATTCAATTTAAAAAATTGGTGGTTCCAGCTATGGCCACAATAAAATTTTTAATTTTGGTCTGTAATCTACTAAATAATTTATTTATTTCTAGAATTGCTATTTATTTGGTAGGTTTGCTTTATAATACGCAATTTTATTTGCCCATTAGTTTACTAGGTAAATAAATTTACTCCACAAATAGTTATCTAATGATTTAATAATCATTTATAATACCGGGCATTAAAGTAATAGGCTGGACACATTACCATTTTTTATTATACATTTTTTTCAGTAGTAGAATAATTGCTAATAAATAGCCTCGCATTATTGAAAATGCACCATCCAATAAATTCTCTTATACACTCCTTTCATCAGATATTCAATTATTCCTTACTTTGTGATTATCGTCTATTAATTAGTAGCTTTCGTGCATTAACTTAAAAGAGTAATATCAAGCTTCATATATCACAAAAGATACAAGGTGCTATGAATGGTTTAGATTTAAAAAACTGAGAGAATCCGTGATTAAACCGGTTTTTTAAAAAAAAGGGACCCTAGCGACATGGGCAATTATCGACCCATAATGCTCGCCAATTCCTTCCAAAATTTTTAAATATGCAATACTGCAACGATTGCTATCTTTTCTTAATAAACATTCAGTGAAATCCCCAAATCAATTTGGATTTATGCCGGGTAAATCCACTAGTAATGCATTGCTACAGTTTCACGATAACATTTTGCAATCGTGGAAAACACGGAATTGCCATTTGGCATTTTTTGTGACCTTCGCAGAGCCTTCGACTGTGTTCCCCACAAGCGTCCACTCTGGAAGCTGGAGTCTTATGGCATACGAGGGAAAGCTGCAGAATGGTTTGCTTCCTACCTCTCAAACAGATTATCGTTTGTAGAAATCTCTGGTTCGGGTACGTCTTGTGGAGGACATAGATCGAGGACGCTGCCAAGCTCAATAGGTGTTCCTCAGGGATCAATACTGGGGCCAATATTATCTATTTTATATATTAATGATGCTGCCGACTTCCTCCCCGACTACAATGTAATCATGTATGCAGACGACACCTCGGTGCTAATAAAAGATACATCATTATGCAATATAACAGCCTCAGGCAACACTGCTTTATCTAAATTAAACTACTGGTTCCAGTCAAATGGACTGTTCTTAAATCCGAACAAAACGCACACGACACTATTCCATACTGCTCAGAAGTTAATTAGTGGAAATATAAAATTAAGCGTGAATAATGACTCCATCACATCAACAGATCACGTGAACTTCTTAGGAGTGACACTATCCCACAACCTGAAATAAAACGAACACTGCACCAAGCTTATAAACAAACTGAATAAATCGGCCTACAAAATACATCACTGTTTAAATACCTCAGCGCTAAAAGAAATGTACTTTACAAAGGTTCAATCAAGAATGCTGTACGGAATCTTTTTATGGGGCTGTACGCAATGGATAAACAAAGTCTTCATTACATAAAAGCTCATAGTTCGCAAAATAAAAAATATTAATCGCACCGAGTCATGTCGTCCACATTTTAAGGATCTATCGATTCTAACACTACCATCCCTCTTAATACTAGAGCTCTGTAAATATGTATATATACACCAAAATGACATAAATAATAGAACAAGCCACACTCATAAAACGCGATTCAGCAATTTCTGTTACCGAGAAAGGTCCATCTTGAACTATGTAATAGATCCTGGCAGATACAAGGTATTAAAGTCTTCAACAGAATTCCTCAAGAGTTATATAAATTTAACTAAACGCAATTTAAAATAAAGCTAAGGTCTGTTTTACTTAGCCATGCGTTTTATTCTATAGACCCTGGGTCTCCAAACTATCTTCTTCGCGGGCCACAAATACAATTCTACATAATAAAGTCGGCCAAGATCCGATTAATTTTATAAAATTATGAAAAATTTAAGGAACAATTGTTACAATATTTCAAAATATGACATTTACAAAAACAATTACAAACAATCGCGGCCGGATTCATGCAAGTCGCGGGACGGAATTGGCCCGCCGGCCGTAGTTTGGAGACCACTGCTATAGACGAATATCTCAACTGCAACAGTTTAATTTAATTTCATAATTAAACATTTATAATACAATATTTATATTTATATTCAATTGTTTGACGTTCTTGTACTAGTGTTTTATGGTGAATAAAGTATTATTATTATTTTTATGTACTTTACACGATTTTTGTTTGTTCATAGGACTACAGATATTTCGTTTAATTTAATTTAATTTATTCATACGGAATCTCCTTTATACAGTATTGCAATATGGTATACAGTATTGCAATATAGTGCATTTAATATTTGACAAAAAGTTTTATTAATTGTAATGTAATAATAATTTTACAAATTTTATTTTGTTTATGTTGAAATTTTAATAAAATACAATATAATTTATTATTCTTAATAACTCGTACAGATTTAACATTAGTCATAAAAATACGAAATTCTCGTTAATCAGATAAAATATAAAAATTAATTACCTGAACCTTTTCCGTCAACATTCACCACCCAAGAGTGTCCATTATTTGTAAGAGTTTTCACGTTTTCAGGAATATATTTCCACGTCAACTTCTTCACATTAAGAAATTTCAAATCTACAGGGCTTATGTCTACAGGACTTTGTCTCGTTCCGGCGGCCGCTGGAAAAGCTCTTACCCATGTTTCAGGTCCTGAAAAAAAAAATTTAATCGCAACTTAATAAATAAAAACAAACCCCAAACATAAAATGTTATTGACAATATGTAAAGTTATTCAAATTAAATAAGCACTTGGTATTGTTTCACAAATTAAAACTTTATTCCGACCAGTTTTAAAGGAATGTACAGAAAAAAATATTATCTAGGTATACCGGGTGTTGACTTGGCGGACGCAATATAGGAAATTTTGTAAATTTTGAAATGATCAAATTTACCTTTTTTGTAGAGGGAAAAATTCTGAATTGATTCGTGTTAACGTTTATCACTTTACGTTTCTCTAAGTTAAAATAATTTAGAAAAAGTAATGTGATTTTATAAAAATAATGACATGCCATAGAATTGAAACAACAATTGCGGATGTCAAAATGGCAAAAGATATCGCAGTCTTTACACTATACAAGAAAAAATCCTACTAATAAAGTGGTATTATGCAGACCACGACAAAAAAAACATAAATCACATTACTTTTTCATAATTATTTTAGCTGTAAATTTTCTGACATTCGTTGATTTTTAAAAGAGTTTAATTTGAAGCTTTAAACGAGTGTTTTCCACTCCCAGACTAAGCATGAAGTAAAATTTCGAGTTTAGAAAAGCCCTGTGAAAATTTGTCTCAGGTCGCGCAGCGACCCGAGACAAATTTGGATTTGCCGGCCGCTTCGCGTCCGGCAAATCCAAATTTTCAGGCATTTCTAAACTCGAAATTTGACTTCATGCTTAACCTGGGATTTTAAACACTCGTTATAAGTAAATTTTAATTAAATAATTGAAGTGATTTTATGTTAATTTCATTTAAAAAAATCGTTATTATTAATTAACTATTATTTCATTAAAAAAAGTGTTGATATGTATTTAATACAAACAATTCTTTATTTTCTTTTGTTTAATTTAAAAATATTTCACAATGTGTTAAGTAAAAAAGTAATTCAGCGTACAACTGTTGTTTCAATAAATATTATCAAATAAAATAATTTGTAACAAAGGATAAAAAAACAATTAAATATTGTAATTATGATATTTTGGCGTTGAATGGATGTTTCAAAAAATATTATCAGGAAAAATTAATTTCAAACAATTTAATAATGTAATTTGAAATTTTATTATTTGGCGTTGAATCGATATTGCGTCGTTTATTTACACACTGTCAGTCTTAAAATATCCGGCTTTATGACTTAGTGAAATGGAAGAGTTGTTCCGTAATCCGATAATTTTATTATGCATATATCATCCACACTATACACTTGATCAATTACGTGCGATTGATTTTCACCGTGCCCTTCGGAATCCCACGAAAATTATACCACGGTTTGAACACAATAAAAAAACTATCACGCACAAAATAAATACGCGTTATCCAATACTTTGCTTTCGATTATCATATCACATATATTAAAAATAAATGTATAATTAATAAATAAGTTTTATAATAAGAAATTGTTGCATTTAAATGCGTTTTAAAGAAAATTCATTGTACAGTTGTGATTATGCTAAGATTTAAATTAAAACATATTATGGTTGATATGAAATATAAAATTACGAATAATAATATTCGTAAAAATCTCAAACAATTAGTTATAAACTCAAAGTCTCAATAAATAAATTATTTATAACAACCTCGAAATAGAAAACCGATAATACTAAAAAAAAGGTGCAATAGAATTAGTCTAAAATAGGCTATAAGAGAGTCTCAAATAGCAAAACTATAAAAAATGGAGACCTAGACCCCGAAAAATGAAAGTGTAAAGCGTACCATATAATTTTTGATTCATTGTAATTATCTCATAGTCAATCCGAGGACACTGAAATACATTTTGTTTTACATTTTATAATAATACCCTTGTATTAAAATTATCAATGTATTGTAATTACATACAGGTGTTCAGTTAAAAACCCGATCGAGTTAACTATGAAATTTTCAAAACATTCTGAAGTAGGTCGTACGTGAATTTGTTAGTCGCTCCTATAAATGTTAATCTAAACTAGTTTTATAAAAGTTTTTTTATTTTATTCGTTATTTAATGCTCACTCACACGAACAAAGAAAAAACAACACAACAATTATAACAAGGCAAATTAATAAACTACTGATTAATACAGTCTGACATTTATGTTAGGTAAGACAAAACGTAAATTAAGCTGCGACTTCACTTTTTCGTTCCATTTCCTTCTATCAAGAAAGCAACGCCTTCTCGATCGGGTTTTTAAATGAACACCTGATACCGTGCGATCGTCTAAATGATGATTTAGAGTAGGCGGCATTTTTTTGCGGTTGTCTAGAATGCTAATTGAATGATAGAATAAATTTGAGGTTATGGTAAATTATGTGTTAACAGTCAGTAGTGCCAATCTAATTTAAAATTCAAAGCCTACTCTAAATCACGTTTTAGATGATCGTACGGTATTTGTAAATGATATTAGATGAATGTACTCTAATATCATTTACAAATACTGTACCGATCGAATACTGATCATCTAAAACATAATTTAGATTGTCTATCCTAATATTTTATGCACACAAATTCACATAATTATAATTAGAATTATTACTGTCATTAGTGTATTGTTTTTACATATTTGTAAATATTATTAAGGTAAAGTAAATTTTCTTAATATTGTATGCACGCAAATTAATATAATTAAAATTAGAGTTGGGCAGGTGGTGGCCGAGCGGGCTGTATCGCTCGGCGAGCCACAAACTCGGGTTCGATTCCCGTGCACGGCGAGACTTTATTTAAAAATAATTTCTCGTCGTGTCCCTGGGTGTGGTGTGAATGTGTCGTGACGTCCAAATATATGTTAAATTAATTAATACAATCATTGTTAGTGGCTGAATGGCTAGAACCTATGCCAAACAAACAAACAAAAAATTAGAGTTATTATTGTTATTAGTGTATTGTTATTACATATTTGTAAATATTGTTAGAGTAAATTCAATTATCTTAATATTTTTTGCACGCAAATTCATACAAATACAATTAGAATTAGAATTATTATTGTCATTTAAATCTATTTGTATTCCAAGCCACATTGCACGCTCATAAAAAAATCATCTGATGAGATTACAAGAGAATGCGTAAAATCCCACAGCTAAAATTTATAATACGGTTAATGCAGTCAAATGCGCGAAGGCTACTCAAATCAAATATTTACATTTCGCTTATTTTAAGAACCAAGATTTGCGTAGAATCGGGAGTTTTCTAAAGATGAAAATAAATATGTTTATTTGGTAATTCGGACAAAAATGTCACAAATATTTCAAACTATACTATAAATACACATAAAATGTATTAATTTTTCAAATTTTCTATTACCCACTTGCACCTCAGATACTTAAACGTGGTTAGGATGTTAATCACGATTAACCCTCTGATTAAATCTAAATTCGAGAATATAAAAGTGTTTTAAATTTGTAAGATGTCCAAAACATGTCTCTGTTATCAATATGTGAATGTGCAAACGATTTGCGATTAAAATTGTTGTGTTTTTAGGAAGTACTTATTACTGATTAAAATTAATCAGCTATGATGCAAGTGAGCATAAATAATAGTTTTATTACAGTTTGAAAGTTAAACAAGGTTTTTACTTTATTGCAGATATTTCGCTAGAAAGATCGATTACTCAACTAAAACAAACCTGTTGCTTAAATTGATACAACAATTGCGGATATTCCCTGTTTTTTAAGTTCAATTTCAAGTTTTAAACAAGTGTTTTCCACTCCCAGACTAAGCATGAAGTAAAATTTCGAGTTTAGAAAAGCCCCGAGAAAATTTGTCGAGGGTCGCGCAGCGACCCGAGACAAATTTTCTGGGCTTTTCTAAACTCGAAATTTTACTTCATGCGCCACGCGTATAAAACGCTGATTTCAAGTGAGGTTCAAATATACATAAATGCACAATATTTTGGTATTGTACGCGTGGCGCATGAAGTAAAATTTCGAGTTTAGAAAAGCCCAGAAAATTTGTCTCGGGTCGCTGTGCGACCCTCGACAAATTTTCACGGGGCTTCTCTAAACTCGAAATTTTACTTCATACTTAGTCTGGGAGTGGAAAACACTCGTTTAAAGCTTCAAAGTGAACTCTTTTAAAAATCAACGAATGTCAGAAAGTTAACAGCTAAAATAATTAATTATTAGGGAAAATCCGCAATTGATACAACAGCTGCGGATATTCCCTGTTTTTTTTTAAAGTTCAACGTAAAGCTTTAAATAAGTGTTTTCCACTCCCAGACTAAGCATGAAGTAAAATTTCGTTTAAAGCTTCAAAGTGAACTCTTTTAAAAATCAACGAATGTCAAAAAATTAACATCTAAAATAATTCATTATTAGGAAATATCCGCAATTGATACAACAGTTGCGGATATTCCCTGGTTTTTTTTTAAGTTCAACTTAAAGCCCTAAATTAGTGTTTTCCACTCCCAGACTAAGCATGAAGTAAAATTTCGAGTTTAGAAAAGCCCCGTGAAAATTTGTCGAGGGTCGCGCAGCGACCCGAGACAAATTTTCTGGGCTTTTCTAAACTCGAAATTTTACTTCATGCGCCACGCGTATAAAACGCTGATTTCAAGTGAGGTTCAAATATACATAAATTCACAATATTTTGGTTTTGTACGCGTGGAGCATGAAGTAAAATTTCGAGTTTAGAAAAGCCCAGAAAATTTGTCTCGGGTCGCTGTGCGACCCTCGACAAATTTTCACAGGGCTTTTCTAAACTCGAAATTTTACTTCATAATTAGTCTGGGAGTGGAAAACACTCGTTTAAAGCTTCAAAGTGAACTCTATTAAAAATCAACGAATGTCAGAAAGTTAACAGCTAAAATAATTAATTATTAGGGAATATCCGCAATTGATACAACAGCTGCGGATATTCCCTGTTTTTTTTTTAAAGTTCAACTTAAAGCTTTAAATAAGTGTTTTCTACTCCCAGACTAAGCATGAAGTAAAATTTCGTTTAAAGCTTCAAAGTGAACTCTTTTAAAAATCAACGAATGTCAAAAAATTAACATCTAAAATAATTCATTATTAGGGAATATCCGCAATTGATACAACAGTTGCGGATATTCCCTGGTTTTTTATAAGGTTCAACTTAAAGCCCTAAATAAGTGTTTTCCACTCCCAGGCTAAGCATGAAGTAAAATTTCGAGTTTAGAAAAGCCCCGTGAAAATTTGTCGAGGGTCGCGCAGCGACCCGAGACAAATTTTCTGGGCTTTTCTAAACTCGAAATTTTACTTCATGCGCCACGCGTATAAAACACTGATTTCAAGTGAGGTTCAAATATACATAAATTCACAATATTTTGGTTTTGTACGCGTGGCGCATGAAGTAAAATTTCGAGTTTAGAAAAGCCCAGAAAATTTGTCTCGGGTCGCTGCGCGACCCTCGACAAATTTTCACGGGGCTTTTCTAAACTCGAAATTTTACTTCATGCTTAGTCTGGGAGTGGAAAACACTCGTTTAAAGCTTTAAATTGAACTCTTTTAAAAATCACAACAATCAAAATTGTTGTGTTTCTAAGAAGTACTTATTACTGATTAAAATTAATCAGCTATGATGCAAGTGGGCATAAATAATAGTTTTATTACAGTTTGAAAGTTAAACAAGATTTTTATTTTAATGCAGCTATTTCGCTAGAAAAATCTATTAATCAACTAAAACAAACCTGTTGCTTAAAAGTAACGAATACTTTGCATACGGTCAACGTCCATAAAATAAACAAATCAACCCATAAAAAAATTAAAACAATCGCCGCACAACAATAACATAAAACAATACGACTTCCACCGCATAATCCATTTCTGTTTGTACGTCGGAATTGAGGATTTTTTTGGTAAGCGGACATGACGTTACCAGATAAGAACCTTTTGGATAATTCAATACAAAACTGATAAACAAGAATATCGTAATGGTTATGAAAACGCGCAGACAGACGGCTTTTTTCCGGTCTGAGTAATGCTAAAACGCAAATATTGCACTTACCGAATTGGGTGCCTTCGAGGACGCGGATTTATAAATATTAATAAGTGAACTGTTTTAATAAACGCAATTCGTGTGCAATACATGAAAATTATTTCATTGTTATATAACCATCACAGACTTATAAATAATTACCATTAGTTATTATTTATTATTATGATTTATTTTTATAGATGATCTTGGAAAACGATGGAACGCTTGAATGTTGTTACCCATTTAAATAATATTTCTAGTAAGGCTTTTTCTATGCTCGGTTCCAATAATAGATTTTCAAAACAATTTAGCTTGGATACGTTCAAAACCCTTTACATTAGTTTAGTGAGGCCACATTTGGAATATTGTTCTGTTATCTGGTCTCCCTACCACAACTGTAATATTTAAATCGTTGAAAAAGTTCAGAATAGGTGTTTGCTACTTGTTTCATTTAAAAATGGGGATCGCACGCATTGACTATAGCCGGTCACACTTATTAGATTGTCTGAATTTAGAATCTTTACAATATAGAAGAATATCACTAGACTTGTTCTATGAGTTTAAACTGATTAATGGGCATATCAATTGCAGTTTTTTTATTATCGTTGTTGAACTTTAATTTTTTTTTTTGATAACTCCAGTTTGTTGTAGGCCCTTTCTCCGTTTAAACTTCCATCGAACGTTGTATGGTTCTTTTAATCCTGTGACACGTATAATGCGGTATTGTAATGTCCTTATGGTTAATCCTGATTTTTATATTTTTAGGAATTCTTATAGTTAATACAAACGTCGTTTACGTTTAATTAATCTTGATATTGTTAATTAGTATAAGTTGCTTTTGTTATATTTTTCGCACAATTTTATGTTCTATTAAATTTATATTAAGTTTATCTTAAATTACTGTTGTTAAAATGTGTTATGTACAAAGGAGATTTCCGTAAATGATTAAATAAATAAAATATTATTTGAAATAAAACAACGCAGTTGGGAGGGTTTCACTTTTATTGTTGAACACTGCAACATGTTTCACCACACAGTGGCTTCATCAGGCAGATGAAAGAATGATTATTTCATCTGCCTGATGAAGCCACTGTGTGGTGAAACATGTTGCAGTGTTCAACAATAAAAGTGAAACCCTCCCAACTGCGTTGTTTTATTTCAAATAGTATTATGGAGTTTCATCATGTATCCGCCTCATCAATTAAATATTTAAATAGAATATGTTTTAAATTTCGTCAGATCAAACACAAAATTTTATTTTTTGTATAAATATTTGTTTGTGCCAGCACAATTTTAATTCAAATATTAAAACTACGATTCTTTACACAATCTACAAAAAATTAGTCTTACAAAGGTTTAAACAAACTAATTGAAACAACTACTTCCGGGGCTAATACCCCGACGGACATTGGATCGTACAACAAGTGTCTACTGTTACATACAGTCACTTAGGGTCAGTTGCACCAAACACGTTAAACTGGTTATACTCTGAACTTGAGTTCAAAGTGGCATTAGAACAGTAGGAACTGTCACCTTGAACTTGAGTTTAGCTTGAAACTAAGTTCAACATTTCTGGTGCAACTGGGCCTTACTGCAAATGTATCAATTCGGGTTGAATTATTCAGGCCATCTTATTCAGGCCATCTATAGACGCGTTTAGAGATTAACCTCTCGTCAGTATAGCTTTGCTGTTCACTCTAGGCAATTTGACACCTTGGACTGGTAGCCACGTTACCGTGCAGTTTAAACAAACTAATTGAAACAACTACTTCCGGGGCTAATACCCCGACGGACATTGGATCGTACAGCAAGTGTCTACTGTTACATACAATCACTTAGGGTCAGTTGCACCAAACACGTTAAACTGGTTAAACTCTGAACTTGAGTCCAAAGTGGCATTAGAACAGTAGGAACTGTCACCTTGAACTTGAGTTTAGCTTGAAACTAAGTTCAACATTTCTGGTGCAACTGGGCCTTACTGCAAATGTATCAATTCGGGTCGAATTATTCAAGCCATCTTATTCAGGCCATCTTATTCAGGTCATCTATAGACGCGTTTAGAGATTAACCTCTCATCAGTATAGCTTTGCTGTTCACTCTAGACAATTTGACACCTTGGACTGGTAGCCACGTTACCGTGCAGTTTAAACATAAGTTAAATACTGTCACCTTGAACTTGAGTTTAGCTTGAAACTAAGTTCAACATTTCTGGTGCAACTGGACCTTACTGCAAATGTATCAATTAGGGTCGAATTATTCAAGCCATCTTATTCAGGCCATCTATAGACGCGTTTAGAGATTAACCTCTCATCAGTATAGCTTTGCTGTTCACTTTAGGCAATTTGACACCTTGGACTGGTAGCCACGTTACCGTGCAGTTTAAACATAAGTTAAACACTGTCACCTTGAACTTGAATTTAGCTTGAAACTAAGTTCAACATTTCTGGTGCAACTGGACCTTACTGCAAATGTGTCAATTCGGGTCGAATTATTTAGGCCATCTTATTCAGGCCATCTATAGACGCGTTTCGAGATTTATCTCTCATCAGTATAGCTTTGCTGATCACTCTAGACAATTTGATACCTTAGACTGGTAGCCACGTTACCGTGCAGTTTAAACATAAGTATAAATGAATTTTTATTACCCACTTATAAATATTTATATACAGAGAGTTTTATGTAACACCGAACATGTTCATAACGAGAATTTTTCTTTGAAGTATCCATATGCATACGTTGCACATTTTTTGATGCTTAGTTTATTAAAATAATTTAATTTGAACCTTTAAGCGAGTGTTTTCCACTCCCAGGCTAAGCATGAAGTAAAATTTCGAGTTTAGAAAAGCCTGAAAATTTGGTTTGGTCGCGTAGCGCGAAGCGCGGAGCGGCCAAACCAAATTTTCAGGCTTTTCTAAACTCGAAATTTTACTTCATGCGCCACCGGTACAAAACACTGACATATTACGAAGTTTAAAACACACCGCTAAACTTTACATTGAATCAGTGTTTTGTACCGGTGGCGCATGAAGTAAAATTTCGAGTTTAGAAAAGCCTGAAAATTTGGTTTGGCCGCTCCGCGCTTCGCGCTACGCGACCAAACCAAATTTTCAGGCTTTTCTAAACTCGAAATTTTACTTCATGCTTAGCCTGGGAGTGGAAAACACTCGCTTAAAGCTTCAAATTGGATTCTTTTAATAAACCGACCATCGGAAAATATGCAACGTATGCATATGGATAGTTTAAAGAAAAATTCTCGTTATGAAAATGTTCAGTGTTACATAAAACTCTCTGTAGGTATTATGTTTCATGTGTGAATTTAAAACAAAATATGTAAATAAATAAGAATCAATTTTCCATATTCATCACCTTATAAATGTAAAGTAATTCATATTTTTTGCATTTAAGTCCAAATTGACCTGCTTGATGACATGCAATGGTAATAAAAACAATTGGCATGAATAAGCCAATTTAAAATGAATGTATAATGAGGATGAGGAGGACATTGCTTATCAAAAATAACCGTTTTGTTTCACTTGAGTGGAATATTATTAGCTAATATTCAAAATAATCATGATGTGATTTAGTAATGTTGAGACGACTCTTAATACAAGCGCTTTAAGTTAGATAATCATAAATGTATTAAATTATTGATTTGAAAAATTAAAAATTTGGATAATTTATTTCCTCGACGAACAAAAATCATGAAAACTATACCGGGTGTTGACTTGGCAGACGCAACATAGGAAATCCCATGTACATTTTGAAATGTTCAAATTTTGGCTCCCCTGTTAATTTTAGAAACAAAATGTATTTACCTTTTTTGTAGAGGGAAGAATTCTGAATTCATTCGTATTAACGTTTATCACTTAACGTTTCTCCAAGTTAAAATTACTAAGAAAAAATAATGTAATTTTATAAAAATAATGACATGCCATGCAATTGAAACAACAATGCGGATGTAAAAATGACAAAAGATATCGCAGTCACTTGATTAAAGTAAATGTTTTCGAAATGATTTACACTATACAAGAAAAAATCCTCCTAATAAAATGGTATTATGCAGACCACAGTTACCACGTTATGTTTTTTGTCGTTAATTAAGTAACAGCAATACTTTTTCTTAATTATTTTAGCTGTAAATTTTCTGCCATTCGTTGATTTTTTAAAGAGTTTAATTTAAAGCTTAAAAGGAGTGTTTTTCACTCCCGGACTAAGCATGAAGACAAATTTCGAGTTTAGAAAAGCCCCGTGAAAATTTGTCGAGGGTCGCGCAGCGACCCGAGACAAATTTTCTGGGCTTTTCTAAACTCGAAATTTTACTTCATGCGCCACGCGTATAAAACACTGATTTCAAGTGTGGTTCAAATATACATAAATTCACAATATTTTTGTTTTGTACGCGTGGCGCATGAAGTAAAATTTCGAGTTTAGAAAAGCCCAGAAAATTTGTCTCGGGTCGCTGCGCGACCCTCGACAAATTTTCACCGGGCTTTTCTAAACTCGAAATTTTACTTCATGCTTAGTCTGGGAGTGGAAAACACTTGTTTAAAGCTTTAAATTGAACTTAAAAAAAATACAGGGAATATCCGCAATTGTTGTATCAATTCCATTGTATGTCATTATTTTTATAAAATCACATTACTTTTTCTAAAATATTTTAACTTAGAGAAACGTAAAGTATTAAGTGTAAACATTCATAAATTTAGAATTTTTCTCTCTACAAAAAAGTTAAATATATTTTGTCTCTAAAATAAATAGGGAAGCCAATATTTGAACACTTTAAAATTAACATGCGATTTCCTATGTTGCGTCCGCCAAGTACACCCGATAATATTTTCAGTTTTAAAATATTATTGTATATCAAGCTATTTGAGAGATTCATTATCGAATAATAATGATAACAATAACTTTGAATTTGTGTTCAGTACTCTTTCATTCACTGAATAACCATATACGCGTTTCAGATTTCAACGCCATCATCTGTAATAGGCATTAGATGACCTTTATGCTTTCAAACATAAATAATAACTTGGTGTTTTTTTAATTTAAATAACTTTATATATTCTAATATGTTTCACCAATTACCAGATGAAAAATTAACTCAAGAAAAAAAATAATTACTTTATTTGTATCATCCTCATTTTTAAGCGATAATTCGATTAAAACTGAATAACATGCTTCTGGAATCATTTTAATAAACAGGAGATAGATTATAATTTTATTCCCACCACTTAAGTTCAATAACAGAGATGGAAATTCAAATTTAAAATCAACATGAGAATTCCCTATGATGCGGGAATGTCCTATGAAACGAAACACACGGTATATTCCGCTGATTGCTGTTATAATAATAGACTGATTAAATATGCTAATATACATAATAACGATTAACAAAAAATATATATTAAGGTCAAAGTTGATTGTTGATAAATACATGCAGAACAGAGATTTCATTCTGCATTAATCACTCACCATTATCAGGTCCATATCCCCAACTGTATGACATTCTAAAAATAAAACAAGAAAAACACATCCATTAATCCGATATGATTAATAATTAAGCAATACACGTTTTAATAATTCAGTGGCATATAATTATAAAAAAGTATGTTTATCAAATAAAACACAAACAAAATAATGTATACGTTAATATGCAGTCGTAATTAATATTCCTAATGATTGATTATTGACATTTTTTGTCAATCATGTAATTAACTGATTATTAATATTAAATTCAATAGACTTCATCAAAAATGTATCCTATCAACTAAATGATATTACAAACTGTACATAAAAAATATCAATGTCTAATAGTTTTTCTGTTAAAAAAATATATAAAAACGAATTTAAAAATATTAATCTTCAATACTTTTCTGCTAAAATATATCCAATAGAGAATTTATCGTCTTTATGTAATAATTTTGTCTCTCTTTTTTGTTTTTGTAAAGATTGATAAAGTGTTTTTAGAACTCTACAATAAATCAGCCTTTTATGCGCCTGGTGCATGAAGTAAATATACTGCCTTTCAAAAAAATCAGAACACCAAGTATTTATTGCACGATTTTAATAAAATTTACACAATTTGATCATGTAAACGAACTGTATCGATGATCAAAAAATCAACTTGAAAAACAAAAAAACAAATGAATAAAAATTAATAATGTGTTGGGCCTCCACGATTTCCCAAACACTCATTAACACGTCGAGGCATGCTAGAAATCAGGCTGTCAATATCGACTTGGGGTATTTCATTCCAAACTTCGATAATTTGACCTCTAAGTTCAATTACAGTGTTAGCGGGGCGCTGTAAGTTACTTATTCTAACACCTATCATATCCCAAACATGTTCTATTGGCGATAGATCTGGAGAACGAGATGGCCAAGGTAACAAATTGATTTCGGCACTATCAAAAAACTGTCTTGTAATGGCCGCTGTGTGAGGTCGAGCATTATCTTGCTGAAAATGGGGTTCTGCAAGCCATTTACATAGGGCACTAACACTGGCCGTAAAATGTTGTCAATATACCGAATCGCGTTAAGACTTGCTTCTAAAAAAACTAGAGGAGACCGACTACCATATGCTATCGCCCCCCAAACCATAACTCCCTGTGTAAGAGCCGTATGTCTTTCAACAGCAAATTGTAAAATTCTGCGTTCACCGCGTCGACGTCTCACTCTTCTGCGACCATCATGAGCCCATAAACAGAACTGAGACTCATCGCTGAAGGTAATGTTATTCCATTCATGGGTCCAATGTTGTCTTTCCCTGCACCAATCAAGTCTTGCTCTGCGATGCTGCGGAGTAAGAGGTTGACACAATTGTGGACGGTAGGATCTTATACCAAAACTGCGGATTCTTCTGTAAACAGTAGCCATGGATACTCTTTGGACATTTAGAGCCAACCAATCATTTCCCAATGCCGCGACGCACAGTGGGCGGAATCGGGATTGTAGCTGGACAAAACTCATAGCCTTTAGTACGATGGGCGAAAGTGGACCTATTTACTTGTATCATGTTAAAAATTACTAATATTAAGCAAAAAATGGGCAATTCAAAATAGCGGAATAAAACAATTATATACTAGAAAATGTCAGATTCTTCGTAAACATTATTATATCGAGGTATTTTATGAGAAAATTATTTTGTTATATTTATTATAACAATATAATGAAATATAATTTATCAGATTGTAATACATTTGTCAATTAATTATGAAAAAAGAAATAACTAAACAATAAGATTATTGACAAGCAGCAGTTTGTAGGAAAAGAAAATTATTTAACAGTTTTGGAAGCATTATATTTTATTTACAGCATTATATGATTGTTCATTCTACAAAAATTTCGGAGTCATCCGTTTTAACGTCAAGAAGTTGAAGTACAGCTTCTGGCAAATCCTTAATTGTGTTTTTAGGCAGACCTCTTTTGGTACTTATCACTGGATCAGACAGCTGAAGCATGGTGTGAATTTGATCAGTACTCGTGTGATCTCGAGTATCTTTGCGCGTATGCCTTAATTTCATTTGTCTGTAGATCTTATTACTCGCTTCTTGAGCATCTTCTGACATCAGGCCAATAGGCAAAAGAAAAGATTTTACTACAGTAGCTCCGTGTACAAGAATTTTGTGGATGCTGACAGGCATTTTGTACCATGGATATTTTTGGACAAATAACTTCGCCGTTTCTTGTGTAAATGCTTCAAATCGCTCGTAGTTAAGTGGTAGACCACATGACAGTGTTGTCATAACTACCCCGAATCGGCGAATAAGTTCTTCAACAACGTTCGTAATTTCTGATACAACAACAATGTTTGTTTAGACACATACTGTCGTCAAGTGAAACGAAAGTTTAATTATTTCGTTTTAATTCGAGATGTTATCTATTTATTTAATTTTTTAACGAAATACACATTTATTTAATATTTTATTTGTCGTCGAAACAAATAAGAGTTGAATGAGGAGAAAATTTCCACCAATTTCGTACCACCGAGTTGTATTCGGTTTGACAATTTAACGAACAAATACTTATTGAAAAATTCTATTCGAAAGATATGAATAGTAGGTAATGCTAAAAACATTGTGTTGTTGAGGTAACTGTCAAGAAACAGTAAAAACTGGAAATTTATTTAGGAAATTTTCACGTGTAAAAATTGTCGCTTAATAGAAACGTGATTAATCCATTTTGCGAAAATGAGTGAATCTGATTGTTCGAAAAAATGTTAGTTGAATTGTCGATATTTACAGAAGATAATCGGAAAAAAACAAAAACGCTTCTAGTAAAGACCCACTTCCGGTGTACGAAATTTTATCAAAAACTTTTCAGCTCTTCCGACTAAGAATTAAACCTTAAGTTTAAAGTTTCAGTCTAAAAGCTGTAGCGGTTTTTGAGATACAACACCCACGGACACACACCCACAGACACATACACACACGCTCACACACGCGCACACACACACACACCCGCACACTCACACACACACACAAAGACACATTTCAAAAATGGTCGGAATTGTCTCAGGAGACCATAAAACGTATATATCCGTCGAAATTTCGAGTTTGAAATAAATCATGAAAACAATACTTTCCCGTATTACATGCATGGAATGTAGAAAAAATACGATATAAACCAAAGTCGCAAAAAGTCGCAAGTAATTTCTTTTTCATCCGCAATTATATAAAAAAAGTCGGTAAAAAAAGTTCTAAGGTTTAAAACAAATGAAACCATGTTTCTCATATAAAATATTAGTTTACATAAACATATAACTTCAATGCCATACAAAACATGAAACATCGTGATAAGTATGATGCCTGTAACTGTTTGGATATGAAGAATACGTCATATGATGATGCAGGATCATTCGCGAAGGACCTTCGTACACACCATTATTTCTATACTTTAAACATCAAATACGATCAATAATATTTTATGACTCTGTATTAACTTACTGACGCTTTCATATAAATAAATATAGTCTCTGGAGACTAAAGAATCAGCACAGAGAACTTTCCAACGTTTATTGTTAACTTTTTTCTGGGGGTTTTGTCCAGCTATAATCCCGATTCCTCCCACTGTGCGACGTTTTAAATCTGTCCCTTAAAGTTGTAAGACGAAGAGCTCGATCTTCACGCTCAGTGGTGCTTCTTGGACGTCCTGATCCAAGTCTACGTCGATTCTCCCCAGCTTCGGACCATCTAGACCAGGGGTCTCCAAACTACGGCCCGAGGGCCACATCCGGCCCGCGGACAGATTTTGTCCGGCCCGTGGAGAGCTAGCATACTTGAAAACTCATATTTTTTATAGAAAATTAAATTTAGTTTACTGAAGTATTCTAATTTTAAAGGCTTATTGTTATGGTTTTGGCCCTCGGAACTTACTGGAGTAATCAGTATGGCCCTGAGGCTGGAAAGTTTGGAGACCCAGGATCTAGACCAGCAGCGTACGATCACCGATACACACGGCCTACCCTTTCAGCAATAGCACGAACCGAAAAACCCGCTTCTCGCATTCCAATAATGCGACCCCTTTCAAATTCACTTAGATGATGATATTGTGCACGCCGACGAACACGGGGCATCTTTTTATGTTTTACAAACTGAAACGTCAAACTACTCAGAGGCTACTTGGATATTAGAAGCAATTACATTAAAAAATCAGCAGCTCTTCATAATGGTGAAATCAAGGAAAAATACCATTAAATAGTAACCAAAACAATTGATTTTTTGATCATCGATGCAGTTCATTTACATGATCAATTTCTGTAAATTTCATTAAAATCGTCCAATAAATACTTTGTGTTCTGATTTTTTTGAAAGGCAGTATATTTTGAGTTTAGAAAAGCCTGAAAGTTTGGATCCAAACTGTCAGGCTTTTCTAAACTCGAAATATTTACTTCATGCTTAATCAAGGAGTGGACAACACTCGTTAGAAGCTTTCAATTCAATGCGTTTATAAAATTAACGATTCCTTAAACATTTAGAGCGCTTTTATTGAGATATGTATACTTAAAAGAAAAATGCCCTGTACCTATATACCGGGTGGTTATATCAAAACCGAACATAAGCAATTCTCACGGAAAAAAGGCTTTTCGCAGATTGCTGCACCCCATTTGAACTTAAAGGGATTTTAATGATACCAATCGAAAGAAGATGTTTTTTCTCGTCTAATGATATGCGAATTGGTCAATTTTCAAGAATATGAATTAGTGTTTAGTACTCATTCATTCACCGGGTAACTATATACGCGTTTTAGGCTTTAACGCCATCGTCAGTATAGTCCCGAACCAGTGCTTAAAGAATACTGAACAACTTTGTTCTTTTATTATGGCTTGTGCAATTTACATATGTTCGAAGCGTTGGGCATTAGATGGCGTTTACGCTTTCGAACGTATGGTTAATTTTCAGTTATATTACCCATCATTTTATCAAAAATTCGCAACAGAATCCAATCATGTTGAGCCATGACTAAGACAATAAACAGATTTAAACGCCATTCAAGTGACAGATTTATTACGCATTTGGCGACCATGTTTTTGAAATTTTCATTTTTCATTACTCAAACCAATTGGAAATTTTCTAAATAATTGAAAAAGCGCTGGTTAAATTTCTGGTAAATGTAAAATTCAGTAAACTTCATTAGCATCGGTCCCATCGTATTTATTAGAAAAATGTTTATACATAAATACATTTTAATAAATGCAAAAAGTTACATTACAATATTTATTGCTGGGACGCAATGTTTTACAGTATCCAATTTGATCTATTTAAATTAAAGAACAAAGATTATAATGATACGCTAGTTTGAACGTACCATTTCTTCAATTGCAAGGCCAACCTGAGTAATTAATTAACAAATTTAAATAATTTTCCAAATTTAAACTTCCTAGACTTTCGAAAGGGCCTACAATATGAGAATTGAAAATGGATTCTCAAAGAATATTTTTTTGAGGGTATTGCGTTCTAAGATTTAAATTCAGGTACGGATTCTCCTGTGCCGAGTAGTGGTAGACAATGAATACCCATTGAAACAACTACTTCCCGTACAAATACACCTCCGGATATTGAATTATACAATGAAATTCAGATTTTTTTTAAGCATACGCTGTAAATTTTACAACATTCGTTTTTTTGGTAAAAGAGGTTAATTTAAATCTGGAAACGAGTGTTTTCCACTCCCAGGTTAAGCATGAAGTACAATTTCGAGTTTAGAAAAGCCTTAAAATTTGATTTAGTCTCGTAGCGCGACCAAACCAAATTTTCAGACTTTTCTAAACTCGAAATTTTACTTCATGCTTAGTCTGAGAGTGGAAAATACTCGCTTGACGTTTCAATTTATACTCTTTACAAAAATATCTGAATATTAGATTTACAGTTATTATTTCGTTTATATATACCGGGTGTTGACTGTGCGCACGCAACATAGGAAATCCCATGTACATTTTGAAATGTTTAAATATTTGAGTAACCGTTTATCACTTTACGTTTCTTTAAGTTAAAATAATTTAGAAAAAATAATGTGATTTTATAAAAATAATCTCATGCCATGGAATTGAAACAACTGCGGATGTCAAAATGGCAAAAGATATCGTAGTCACTTGATTAAAGTAAATGTTTTCGAAATGATTTACACTATACAAGAAAAATGCCATTATTTTTATAAAATCACATTACTTTTTCTTAATTATTTTAGCTGTTAATTTTCTGAAATTCGTTGATTTTTAAAAGAGTACAATTTGAAGCTTTAAACGAGAGTTTTTCACTCCCAGACTAAGCATGAAGTAAAATTTCGAGTTTAGAAAAGCCCCGTGAAAATTTGTCGGGCTTTTTTTTTTTCTGGGCTTTTCTAAACTCGAAATTTTACTTCATGCGCCACGCGTATAAAAACACAGATTTTAAATGAAGTTCGAATATTCATAAATTTGACAATACTATAGTGTTTTATACGCGTGGCGCATGAAGTAAAATTTCGAGTTTAGAAAAGCCCAGAAAATTTGTCTCGGGTCGCTGCGCGACCCTCGACAAATTTTCACAGGGCTTTTCTAAACTCGAAATTTTACTTCATGCTTAGTCTGGGAGTGGAAAACACTTGTTTAAAGCTATAAATCGAACTTTAAAAAAAAACAGGGAATATCCGCAATTGTTGTATATTGATACAACAATTGCGGATATTCCCTGTTTTTTTTGGTATGTCATTTGGTATGTCATTATTTTTATAAAATCACATTACTTTCTCTTAATTATTTTAACTTAGAGAAACGTAAAGTGTTAAGTGTGAAAATTAATAAATTTAGAATTTTTGTCTCTACAAAAAAGTGACATACATTTTCTAAAATAAATAGGGAAGCCAATATTTGAACACTTTAAAATTAACATGCAATTTCCTATGTTGCGTCCGCTAAATCAACACCCTGTATACTTAAAAGAAACAACTCCCTGTATAAAAAATCTTATTTGATTTGTTACAACGCTCTATCAAAGTATATATGTAACATTTAGGTCAAATTCTCTCCAAACCAACTAACAAATAAAAATGAAAAATGAATGGAGAAACTACAAGAAATTAGAAATGAAAGGACTTGGATTAAAAATAATGTCTTGGGCCATCTATAGACGCGTTCGTCAAAATTGAGTTATGAACAACTTAAAATATAGTTGCATCTGAAGTACGGAGACAGCAAATCGTCAATTTATATAAATGAGAATGACCCATTAACTTCATTATCCAATTTTATTAACAATAAAATAAATAATCCGTTGAAGTGATTACACGCAATGATATAAATACGAAAAATCCTTTGATTGCACAATAGAATCATAGCCAGACAAATCACGAAATGACCATTAAATAATTAAGCCAAGCTCAATTGTACTTTTCATACATGCGATTTTGAAAATTGTTGTGTTGACAACATGAAATTATTCTCCTTATTTCACTATTTCTTTAATGAAATGATAAGTCTTCTACATGGTATTTTTTTAATGGGGTTATCTACACTGATACTAGAAAATTCCCGATGATAATTAAAATTACGTAATTTTTTCAAATTAAACATAAAATTAATTGTAACAGCCAAACAAATTTAAGCTTGGAACGAAAAATACATCAATCATAAAGGATGTTCAAATATGCTCACATTTGGAGTAGACTGGTTCACTAAACGTATGTTTTTATAAGAATATCGATGGAGAATAATGTTAAAATAAAAGCATTATTTTGATATATTATTATTGCGCAACTGTAAATTATACATATACATACAGCGTGTCTACGCTAAACCGTTCGTTAAAGGTTTATGGGGTTGCCGTTGCACTAAAAATTTGAAAAAAATCCTCGTCACACGGTTGAATCAGTTCTCCTCATGTGAAATATTTTCAACTTTCTATTATCTCCGGTTTCACCGAAAGTAGCACCAAATTTATTATTTCAAATAGAATACCCTATATATTAGTCATTTTTTGGATTCCTCGTTTAAATTGCAACATACTTTATTGGAACATATGTACACTCATCTCTTATAGTTTAAAAAAAATATATTTCTAAAATTTTGACCTCTAAAAGACATCTTGAAATCTGTCTGTAACTTCTCTTAGCAATAAGATAAAAATATTTATATTTTCCATATTTTTACAATAAGACATAATCAAACCTTTAGAGAATAATATTTTCAATGTTAATACAATTTTTAGGTATTTTCAGTTTTATACAATTATTACTTAACATCTAGGCTATTTTTGTTAATAACTTTTAGTAGATTTTTGCCGTCAAGTTATCAAAAACTTCTATAAACTTTTTGGGGAAGAAAAAGTTTATAGAAACTTTTGTTAATATTCTAATATCTATTTATTTGATTAACATATTGATTTTGTACTTTGTTTTGTGTTAAGAATTTCTTCATTCCTCTATTTGACGTTTTACATTACAATTATGTATTCTGTGTACATTTAAAAATGTGAATAAAGGTGATTATTGTTGTTATAAATTTTTACAATTTTACAAAACTATAATAAATGTAGACAAATAATAATAGCTAAAAGAATATAATAACAAAATCGCCAGCATACTAAAATTATTGATACAACCTATGAATCTACGCGTTTTTTTTAAGTTCATGTAATAAATGCATTACATAACCATTAAAATAAAACCGCCTATATTTTATTATTTTTATATTTTTCTCTTTCACAAAACAGCGTCCTCTACAAAAAATACCAATTATTCAATTATGTAATTTTTGTAGAGGGCGCTGTTTTGTAAAAGAGAAAAATGGGATTGTACATTGGGCTGCATAAGTTGAGCGCCATCTAAATTTACTTATTAGTTGCGCTTCATTCGACGATATAAGTTATTTGTTATAATAATATAACAATGTATAAAATTAGACATTTTTCGTTTTTCGAAATTATCAGCTTATAAATAATGAATTTTAATATTGCATATTATTATATCTTCTTACTTAAAATATCGTTTTTGTTTGTATGGATATTTTACCAATTATTCAATTATGTAATTTTTGTAGAGGGCGCTGTTTTGTAAAAGAGAAAAATGGGATTGTACATTGGGCTGCATAAATTGAGCGCCATCTAAATTTACTTATTAGTTGCACTTCATTCGACGATATAAGTTATTTGTTATAATAATATAACAATGAATAAAATTAGACATTTTTCGTTTTTCGAAATTATCAGCTTATAAATAATGAATTTTAATATTGCATATTATTATATCTTCTTACTTAAATTATCGTTTTTGTTTGTATGGATATTTTGTGTTAATTTGTATGTGGTATATGGTTAAGTTGAAAACCAGCAAATTTTAAGCTAAGCTGAATTTCGAAAAATTTTATAATGTGTTAATACTAATACTTGTATTCTTATAGTAAAGAAAAAGACATTTATTATTGTTATCATTATTATTCAGGCTATATTTCAACAAATTGCTTCAGGCGCACGAATTTTGAAAGATTGAGTTAGAGGAAATAAACATTTGTAACATTTCCTAACATAAGCAGTATATTTTAATCATCACAATATTTAAGTGTTTTATACGCGTGGCGCATGAAGTAAAATTTCGAGTTTAGAAAAGCCTGAAAATTTGGATTTGCCGGCGCGACTCGCTTCGCTCGCGCGCCGGCAAATCCAAATTTTCAGGCTTTTCTAAACTCGAAATTTTACTTCATGCTTAATCAAGGACTGGAAACACTCGCTTGAAGCCTTAAAGTCATTTTTTATAAAAAGAACAAATGCCTAAATATTTACAGCATATACCGGGTGGCCACGGAGGTATTGCCTATGCAATTACTCGGGCAATATAAATGGTAGACATTTGAGTTTTGGGATGTATATATAGTTCAACTATAGCTTGATTTTGGCATAGTATTAACTATATCACTTCCGGTTTAGCCGGAAGTGATATAATTTTTCTTATTTTATATAGGAAACCCAACTTTTTTTGTAACTTGTAATATTCGTCTCTAAACTCTATTTCCAATGATGTAGAACAAGTTGATATTTACGTTATAACAAACCTCAAAATTTATATTTTTTTAAATTGACATAGTAGGCCGAGAAATTGTAAATAGGATAAAACATCACAAAGTTGGCTGTGAAATAGTCATGATAATTAAAAACAATTTCTAATTACATCGAATATTTTTTCCAGTTGCCGGCAAAAAAAGTTAAATTCCGAAAATTAAAACGTCCAAAATTCAATTTAAAAATGCACTGTAATAGGCAAATTTTAAATAGCACACTCTGCCCTTTTTGTAATCATAATATTCTGTTTGAAATTCCCTATTCAATTATATATTGTAAGTTAATATTAGTTCGCGATTTGGCCGTTTTGGAATTTTTTAAAGTTTGCATTTAGTTGGCTCTACAGGGTGTCCGTATTTTAACAGAATGTAGGGGGATCTCGGTTATTTGAAGAAATAGAGAGTGGGTTGGGGATGCAGATTTTAACAGTTGTGATATATTTTAAACTAACGAGTGTTTTCCAATCCCAGACTAAGCATGAAGTAAAATTTCGAGTTTAGAAAAGCCCCGCGTAGAAAATTTGTCGAGGGTCGCGCAGCGACCCGAGACAAATTTTCACGGGGCTTTTCTAAACTCGAAATTTTACTTTATGCGCCACGCGTTTAAAACACTTGAATATTTTAAAGTTTAAAAAAATACCAGCCTTTATCTGAATGTAGGGGGATCTCGGTTATTTGAAGAAATAGAGAGTGGGTTGGGGATGCAGATTTTAACAGTTGTGATGTATTTTAAACTAACGAGTGTTTTCCACTCCCAGACTAAGCATGAAGTAAAATTTCGAGTTTAGAAAAGCCCTGCGTAGAAAATTTTCACGGGGCTTTTCTAAACTCGAAATTTTACTTTATGCGCCACGCTTTTAAAACACTTGAATATTTTAAAGTTTAAAAAAATACCAGCCTTTATCTGAATGTAGGGGGATCTCGGTTATTTGAAGAAATAGAGAGTGGGTTGGGGATGCAGATTTTAACAGTTGTGATGTATTTTAAACTAACGAGTGTTTTTCACTCCCAGACTAAGCATGAAGTAAAATTTCGAGTTTAGAAAAGCCCCGCGTAGAAAATTTGTCGCGCAGCGACCTGAAACAAATTTTCACGGGGCTTTTCTAAACTCGAAATTTTACTTTATGCGCCACGCGTTTAAAACACTTAAATATTGTAAAGTTTAAAAAAATACCAGCCTTTATTTTGTTCAGTTGGTTGACAAATTGTGTTGAATCTTCTGAGCTGATTATACATACTAATTCTATTCATCAATTTTGATAGCTTTTTCTGAATTTTGAAGCAGATAATTTCCTTAGTTAAACATTTTATTTTCTTATCGTTAGATAATTAATTATTTATTTTTATTTTGGTGAAAACTTGCCCGCAACAATTTTAAATGTATGATGTTTTGGTAATTAGAGGGGGGCCTGGGCACCCCCCTTTAAAGTAACGAGTGTTTTCCACTCCCAGACTAAGCATGAAGTAAAATTTCGAGTTTAGAAAAGCCCCGCGTAGAAAATTTGTCGAGGGTCGCGCAGCGACCCGAGACAAATTTTCACGGGGCTTTTCTAAACTCGAAATTTTACTTCATGCGCCACACGTATAAAACACTGATTTACAGTAAAGTTAAAAATATATAACGCTTAGATGTGATGATGATTAATATTTACCTAGATGTAGCAAAAAAATTCAAGAATTACTGTTTTTTTAATAGTTTTAGAATAATAATAATAATAAAAGTAGAATAAATTTAGTTTGACCTGGTTTTCCATATTGTTGATATTTAAATCATCATATCTTTAACGGGGAAAGTACTATGATGGACACATCACCATTTTTAAAATTGATGTCATTTCGCCATTTGTAAAATTGATGTCATTCCCAAAAATGTATGTAATTTCCAAAAAAAATACAATTTGTATTTCGATAACAAATAAGAATTATCAAATAATTACATACTCATAATTACATACTCATATGTGTGTGCATGTATAAATAAAAATAAGTTTGAGGAAGATCTGTAAATTCGAATTTGTGTTTAGTAGAGGCATACCAAATTTCAAACTGATATCTCACAAAATAAAACAACGGTGGTGCTTTGTCGCATTTTTGTCGGTTTCAGACCACTGTGCGACAGCTTGTTTACATCTAATAAAGTTTTATTCAAAACTTTTTTTTTGCATTTTTGTACGGTTCGAGAATTATTTAGGTGTTCCCGTAATTTTGACCAACCCTGTACATATTTCACGAAGTGTCAAGTAAGAAATAACCCTTTGATGAAATTAATTGAAATCAGGTAATAATAATGAATACCTTAACTCAAGACCTTATAAATTCACAGAGTCAATATTCAAAAGTAATGCACACAATAATTAATTCTATATAACAAATTTCCACGTAAAGATATTGACGGCAATTTTGGGAAATTAGAGTTGTATAACAATTAACAAACAATCACATTTATGAAATATTAATTTCTTGAAAGTGATACTAAAATTAACTATATTGAATATTTATTATTATATAATACATCTTATTCATTTTTCAATTTCTGTTTAGTTCGTTCTTCTATATTTTATTTTTTTTAATTCTATTTTATTTATCAATTTCTCAATTATTTAAAGTATAAAAAAACTTGTTGTAACAGAATTATTTATGAATAGCATGAGTTGTTTTAATTAAATTATAAAATAAACAGAAAGAGTTATCATTCTGCGTTTAAAAATGTCAGGAAGTTATACATGCACAGATATAGATATGAATATGTAATTAATTGATAATCCTTATTAATTATAGAATTAGAAATTGTAATTTTTTTATGAAAATATAAACACATCTGAGCAAAATGCGTGAGATGTATCAAAGGTTAATCAATTCAGAAGAGCGTCATTGAATTTATTCAATGACGATTCAAAAATATAGCAGGAATTCAATGATATAATTATAAATGTGTTTCGTGTATGTTCAATTCCTTAAAAATAAATTTAATAATAATAAAATAAAAATATATTTAATTCATATGTTAATATTAGCTTAATTATCAATAAATTTAAAGAATTTGTCAAACGCACGCATTGCCTATTTTCTTGTTTCTTGGTTTTCTCTTTTTGAAATAATATTTGGTACAAGTTTTATTTAAAAAGTTTTCATCCTAAATAAATATTACACGAGAAAAATGGGATTAAAAATTAGGCATGGTAGACTCGAATCTTAATGATCTTAGTTACACTAAGAAATTGATAAATGCAATAAAATTAACCACGCAAAATATTTTTTAATGTCACACAAAATATGTTATAGATTTAAACGGACATGATGAGTTTCCTAGTTACAAGAATATGTAATTATGTTAATTTTCTTAATGTCAAAATGCTGCGTCATTTAGACAACAATTTAAAAATTGGAATTCTAACCAAAATAGAAGATGGTTTGTTCTTTTTTGGCTTTGTTGTATTTATTACAAGAGTTTTTTTGTAAGTTCATAGTTTTGTTTTTTTAATAAAGGCGTTAATTTCAAGTTATAGTGTTTTATCATTTATTGAAACTGCTGCTTGGCAATTAACACAGAGCCGAATTATACAACTAGAATATTGTGAAAAATAGTTATGAGATACCTCTACAATTCATGATTTCATTTCATCATTTCATAACCCTAGTGATCACGACAATTAAATTCATTTGACTAGACAATGGACGACATTAGCAATCAAGACATTTCCTACACAATAACTGACAAGGACAGAACTCTATAATTCCAGGCAGAAAGACCAACGGTCGATAGCCAATTGGCAAATTATTTAATTTGTACTTTATTTAATTGTAATTTATTTTTGTACTATGACTATTACCAAAATTTGCCAATAAAGATTTTTATATATATATATATATATAGTTATGAGACTTGTTCCTAATTTTATTGCACATAGTTCTGTTGGCCATCAGTTCAATTGAATTTAAAGTTTTGAACCTCACAGCTCCCACTGTTATTATTTTATTTTATCAGCAATTTTTAGCTTTTTATTCTATTCTTAAAACAAATATTAATTCTATTATAGATTTAAATATTTTGTAACTGATTGAGTGATTTATTATTAAAATGAGATGATCAACATAAAAACAGATAAATAAAAACATGAACACTTACTTAATTAAAACTTAATCAATTACAAAAAAAGGTACAAAACTCAATGAAAACTCCGAATTTCAGTCAAAGGTTTCGTCTGGAAGTGTGTGCGGTGTGGTGTGCGTTTCGCGTTTGTTTTGACGAAGATTTTTTTAGCGAACTCCCTCTGGTTTTGAAAAGAATTGTGCGCTGTTGCGCCAGCGGTTTGAATGAAAGTGCGCTCGTCACACGACTGAACCACTGAAAGCACATTTCCCGGCATTTGAACGCGATAGGGATCGGAGGTGACGTCGATGCCAATGTTAAGGACAATCGATGTTATTAACATTTATTTTCGCCCCATTAGATATTCCCAAATCGCTTTTCACTCAATAAATATTTTCTATTGAAATGCTAATATTACATAAACGGTTATGTCAACAATTACTTTTACAGCATTTTTATTTTATTTTTAGAAACTTACAGACGATTCTCATTTATTTTAATATAATACAATAGTATTAAATTTTAATTAAAAAAACAAAATTCTTAAATAGTCTGTCTTTCATTTTGAAGGATTCGTTTCCGCATATCCAATATCTGAGGTTTTAATTTCAGTTTACAAAGAATTTTCCTTTTTAGTCGAAATTTTACTTCATGCGCATCGCGTATACAACACAGATTTCAAGTAAAGTTCGAATATACATAAATTTGCCAATATTTTGGTGTTTTATACGCGTGGCGCATGAAGTAAAATTTCGAGTTTAGAAAAGCCCAGAAAATTTGTCTCGGGTCGCTGCGCGACCCTCGACAAATTTTCACGGGGCTTTTCTAAACTCGAAATTTTACTTCATGCTTAGTCTGGGAGTGGAAAACACTTGTTTGAAGCTTTAAATCGAACTTAAGAAAAAGCAGGGAATATCCGCAATTGTTGTATCAATTCCATGTTATGTCATTATTTTTATAAAATCACATTATTTTTCTTGATTATTTTAGCTGTAAATTTTCATACATTCGTTGATTCTTAAGAGAGTTTAATTTAAAGCTTAAAACGAGTGTTTTCTACTCCCAGACTAAGCATGAAGTAAAATTTCGAGTTTAGAAAAGCCCCGTGAAAATTTGTCGAGGGTCGCGCAGCGACCCTCGACAAATTTTCTGGGCTTTTCTAAACTCGAAATTTTACTTCATGCGCCACGCGTATAAAACAGATTTTAGGTGAAGTTCGAATATACATAAATTTGACAATATTATAGTGTTTTATACGCGTGGCGCATGAAGTAAAATTTCGAGTTTAGAAAAGCCCAGAAAATTTGTCTCGGGTCGCTGCGCGACCCTCGACAAATTTTCACGGGGCTTTTCTAAACTCGAAATTTTACTTCATGCTTAGTCTGGGAGTAGAAAACACCTGTTTAAAGCTTTAAGTCGAACTTAAAAAATGCAGGGAATATCCGCAATTGTTGTATCAATTCCATGGTATGTGATTATTTTTATAAAATCACATTATTTTTCTTGATTATTTTAGCTGTAAATTTTCATACATTCGTTGATTCTTAAGAGAGTTTAATTTAAAGCTTAAAACGAGTGTTTTCCACTCCCAGACTAAGCACGAAGTAAAATTTCGAGTTTAGAAAAGCCCCGTGAAAATTTGTCGAGGGTCGCGCAGCGACCCGAGACAAATTTTCTGGGCTTTTCTAAACTCGAAATTTTACTTCATGCGCCACGCGTATAAAACAGATTTTAAGTGAAGTTCGAATATACATAAATTTGACAATATTATAGTGTTTTATACGCGTGGCGCATGAAGTAAAATTTCGAGTTTAGAAAAGCCCAGAAAATTTGTCTCGGGTCGCTGCGCGACCCTCGACAAATTTTCACGGGGCTTTTCAAAACTCGAAATTTTACTTCATGCTTAGTCTGGGAGTAGAAAACCCTTGTTTAAAGCTTTAAATTGACCTTAAAAAAACAGGGAATATCCGCAATTGTTGTATCAAATCCACTAATTATTTTAACTTAGAGAAACGTAAACTGTTAGATGTGAACATTCATAAATTTAGAATTTTTCCCTCTACAAAAAAGTAAAATACATTTTGTCTCTAAAATAAATAGGGAATCCAATATTTGAATACTTAAAAAAATAACATACGATTTCCTATGTTGCGTCCGCCAAGTCAACACACGGTATGAATAGAAAATATTTTATATTCAATTCTACACAATTTTTACATAAAATGTTTCATTGTAATATCGTATTTTCGCGTGTTTGTTATTATTTTAGAATATTGTTCTAATTTAAAGTAGAAAACCTACTGTGATAAATGAGTTTTCTTTTTTCAATTTTCTATCTAAATGATTGACAAACAGTTATTTACAAGACATGTTTTTAATTTAATTCTGCACAACTTTTGAACAAGTCTTTAAAATTTTAAATCAAGATGTGTCAATCATCTTGATTTAAAATTTTAAAGACTTGTTCAAAAGTTGTGCAGAATTAAATTAAAAAGCTGTATACCAGATATACTTTTAATTAAATTCTGTACAAATTTTGTACATATTTCAAAAATTTTAAGATACAAACCTGCTGAGATAAATCTAAATTTTCAGCTGATGTAACGTATAGATACTGCAGGTTTATTTAAAACAATTATTATAAATTTCAGCTCATTAACAACCTTTACTGTAAACTCCTTCCGTCCGGACCAAAGTTGTGTATGTGTTATCCCTAAAAAGTCGTGACTGCACTCACTGACGAAATCTTAGTCTTCTTATCTATGTGATGGTTTCTAGGCTGGTAATTATGAGTTGGCATTTATTAAAATTTAGATTATAGTTTGGAAATAAGTTCACATTATGTTTTAAAGATAATATCTTTCAAATGGTGCAAATTGTTTGCTTCGACCTGACATGCTTTTTCCAGAGCATTTCCCATTACTTCTCTTAGAATTTCAGGTCCCAGCGCCCTTACTTCTCGGGTATTGGCCTTAAGATGTTGTATGATTCTTGGCTTGTTGGTATACACCTCACCCTTTATCGCGAGCCGTTAAATCGGGCGAACGCGGTAGCCTGTTAAAATAAAAAAAAACGCGACATTGTTCGAGCGCCAAAAATCTTGCGCAGAAGAGCTATAGTTGGACGAGCTGTGGCTCCATCTTGTTGGAACCACAATTCAGGATTGATCATCTCTACCTCTGGCTTTAAAAAATGTTCAATCATTGCCCGGTATTGAATGCCATACACATTAACCACAACTTGTTCGTCGTTTTCGAAAAAATATGGTCCAATGATCCTTTCTGAAGTTATTTCACACCATAGTGTGCATCTAAGTGGGTGCATTTGATGTTAAACAATTATTCTTTTGGATGCCCCATATTCTACAAGTTTGTTTATTCACGTGACCATTGAGGTGAAAATGGGCCTTATCGCTCATTATGAGTATGTGAATAAACTCTTTGTTTTCTACGCACAATTCTTGAAAACGGCGACTATATTGAATGCGTATTTGTGCATCATTTGGTTTTATATAATGGTTTGTAAATTAAGTTCACTTGGTTTTGTTTCACTTATATGTATTTTATTTTCTACTAGTTTCGGCTTAATGCCATTATCAAGAATGATGTACAAATGGATTTGTTTGGGAATATAAACAGTTTCGAGTTTTAGGTTTTATTGGGTAATAAGGGCATTTAATATCAGGGAATTCCAAAGGTCTTCGTTGTCGTTGACCACATTTTTACTTGCCTTTATGGCTTTAGAAATTTCTAAACCCTCCCGGTAGTTAAGCGTTAATCCCTTATTACCTGTATGCAGAATTTTTAAATCGTTTGAAGAAAAATGGTGATTAGATGTGATACAGTGCTTAGAAAAACCGGTGGTTTGTTTTTTATTCTCTATGTCTTTTTTATGCTCTTTTAACCTGATATCAAAAGACCTGCCGGTTTGTCCTATATACACTGCATTACAATCATCACATTTTAATTCATAAATACCACTTTTCTTCAATTTACAATTTTTAGTTTTGATTTTATTGTTAACTATTCATTTTCCTAAATTATTTGTGTTTGTCAAAATTATGTTATTATTCTTTCCTTTTAAATTATTTTTGATTTGTAAAGACAGTGGCTTAATATATTCTAATCTATTCCATGTTATTGTGTCTGAATTTGTCCCACTATAAAAGTAATTTCGTAATTGTTTGTGTTGTTTCTTTTTTAACATTTTATTAATTAAATCTTCAGTGTAGCCATTGTTAACTGCTATTGTTTTTATTGTGTCTAGTTCATTTTCAAAGTCTATTTTATTTAGAGGGATATTGATAAGTCTGTGTAAAATACATATAAGTGAAACAAAACCAAGTGAACTTAATTTACAAACTATTATATTTTAAAATGTTTTACCAAGTGATTAATGAGAAAAAAAGTGTCCGATAATTTGGTTTTATACTCATAAACAATGGGCCTAATCAGGCCTAAGTGCAATGCAAAAATGCGCCCCAAAGAACCAGAACCAGAAACTCGTGAACCAACTGAATCTTGTATGGGTAAAGGTGTAACTTTCGTAAAATTCTTTGCAAAGACCACCTAGACATCACCAACTGCTAAGAACGTGGCCTGTTGGAAGTTTTGGGGTTTTCCTCAATACTTGCTTGCAACCGAGCAATGTTCACATCATTATGAACTGCACAAGGTCTTCCAGCACGCGGAAGATCACAGACAGCCCCTTGTTGCCAAAAACGCTAAACCAATCGGTAAATTGTTGGAGCGCTAGGTGCATTTCGAACATGAAATAAATTTCGATGAGATCTTTGTGTCTTAATAATCGAATGCTGCCTTTCAAAATAAAATTTAACAACTTTGGTTCTTTGTTCTGTGCTGAGTTTTCGCATCATAAATTTCCTAAGTTTTTCGAAGCTAATTCTGACAAATAAAGAAAAAAATACGTAAAAAAAATGTATTCAAGTTTATCGATGCTTATTCTGAGAAATAAAGAAAAAAAATTAGTATACAAAAAATATATTCACTAATTAAATCATAACGTTACTTATGAGCCACCCGTTATAAGGCTTTGACTTTGAGAACTAATTCGTATTTTTTTACAAAATTCTTTAGGCGTCTCTCTTTGACGAAAACAATAAATGGTCACGTTATGCATACCATATGTTTCATTTGCACAAATTAAGCAAGTTTCGCACACGTTTCCGAAATAAAATCAAGCCTAATTATTGACCAGTGGACCCGAGTTGACCATCCATAACTTACACGTCGTGCGTGTTTTGTAATCGTAAATTTAACACGATTTATTTTTTCATGCGATTTATACAGAAATAGTAAGTGAAGGAATGAAAAATACGGTATTACACTTTTTATTGCCCTTAAATAGATTGATTTATTTGCATATTGGAGAAATTACTCTTTTTATTGTTTTTACATAAATTTATTTATTTACATGTTGAAAAAGTTGATTTACTAACGATTTCAGTCTAAAAAACGGATTAGTAGGTTGGTAGCTATTCTTATCTAAGCTAGTACTTTGAAAAGTTTTAATACAAGTTTCTGCAAAAGTGAATAGGGGAGCCAATAATTGGCCTATTTAAAATTGACATTGGATTTCCTATATGTCCTAAGCCGATGCATCACCCGGTATAGATTATTTCAATAATTTCAATCATATTTAATGATGGTTATTCAATTTTAATACAAGTTTCTTTAAAAATTTATAGGCAGACCATAATTGGCCTCTCTAAAATTTATATTGGATTTCCTATACCGGGTGTTGAAGTGTTCACATATTGGCTTCCCTATTTATTTTAGAGACAAAATGTATTTCACTTTTTTGTAGAGCAAACAATTCTAAGATTATGGATGTTCACACTTAACACTTTACGTTTCTCTAAGTTAAAATAATTAAGAAAAAGTAATGTGATTTTTTAAAAATAATAACATACCATGGAATTGATACAATTGCGGACAAACCCTGTTTTTTTCAAAGTTTAATTTAAAGCTTTAAACAATTGTTTTCCACTCCTAGACTAAGCATGAAGTAAAATTTCGAGTTTAGAAAAGCCCCGTGAAAATTTGTCGAGGGTCGCGCAGCGACCCGAGACAAATTTTCTGGGCTTTTCTAAACTCGAAATTTTACTTCATGCGCCACGCGTATAAAACACTAAAGCATTGTGATATTTATGTATATTCGAACTTCACTTAAAATCTGTGTTTTATACGCGTGGCGCATGAAGTAAAATTTCGAGTTTAGAAAAGCCCAGAAAATTTTACTTCATGCTTAGTCTGGGAGTGGAAAACACTCGTTTGAAGCTTCAAATTGAACTCTTTTAAAAATCAAAATTTTCAGCTAAAATAATTAAGAAAAAGTAATGTGATTTTATAAACATAATGACACACCATGGAACTGATAAAACAATTGCGGATGTTCCCTGTTTTTTTTAAGTTCAATTGAAAACTTTAAACAAGAGTTTTCTACTCCTAGACTAAGCATGAAGTAAAATTTCGAGTTTAGAAAAGCCCCGTGAAAATTTGTCGAGGGTCGCGCAGCGACCCGAGACAAATTTTCTGGGCTTTTCTAAACTCGAAATTTTACTTCATGCGCCACGCGTATAAAACACTAAAGCATTGTGAAATTTATGTAGAGACAAAATGTATTTCACTTTTTTGTAGAGCAAACAATTCTAAGATTATGGATGTTCACACTTAACACTTTACGTTTCTCTAAGTTAAAATAATTAAGAAAAAGTAATGTGATTTTTTTAAAATAATAACATACCATGGAATTGATACAATTGCGGACAAACCCTGTTTTTTTCAAAGTTTAATTTAAAGCTTTAAACAATTGTTTTCCACTCCTAGACTAAGCATGAAGTAAAATTTCGAGTTTAGAAAAGCCCCGTGAAAATTTGTCGAGGGTCGCGCAGCGCCCCGAGACAAATTTTCTGGGCTTTTCTAAACTCGAAATTTTACTTCATGCGCCACGCGTATAAAACACTAAAGCATTGTGATATTTATGTATATTCTAACTTCACTTAAAATCTGTGTTTTATACGCGTGGCGCATGAAGTAAAATTTCGAGTTTAGAAAAGCCCAGAAAATTTTACTTCATGCTTAGTCTGGGAGTGGAAAACACTCGTTTGAAGCTTCAAATTGAACTCTTTTAAAAATCAAAATTTACAGCTAAAATAATTAAGAAAAAGTAATGTGATTTTATAAACATAATGACACACCATGGAACTGATAAAACAATTGCGGATGTTCCCTGTTTTTTTTAAGTTCAATTGAAAACTTTAAACAAGAGTTTTCTACTCCTAGACTAAGCATGAAGTAAAATTTCGAGTTTAGAAAAGCCCCGTGAAAATTTGTCGAGGGTCGCGCAGCGACCCGAGACAAATTTTCTGGGCTTTTCTAAACTCGAAATTTTACTTCATGCGCCACGCGTATAAAACACTAAAGCATTGTGAAATTTATGTATATTCGAACTTCACTTAAAATCTGTGTTTTATACGCGTGGAGCATGAAGTAAAATTTCGAGTTTAGAAAAGCCCAGAAAATTTGTCTCGGGTCGCGGCGCGACCCTCGACAAATTTTCACGGGGCTTTTCTAAACTCGAAATTTTACTTCATGCTTAGTCTGGGAGTGGAAAACACTCGTTTGAAGCTTCAAATTGAACTCTTTTAAAAATCAACGAATGTCAGAAAATTTACAGCTAAAATAATTAAGAAAAAGTAATGTGATTTTATAAATATAATGGATGTTACCTGTTTTTTTTTTAAGTTCAATTGAAAACTTTAAGCAGTGTTTTCTACTCCCAGACTAAGCATGAAGTAAAATTTCGAGTTTAGAAAAGCCCAGAAAATTTGTCTCGGGTCGCTGCGCGACCCTCGACAAATTTTCACGGGGCTTTTCTAAACTCGAAATTTTACTTCATGCTTAGTCTGGGAGTGGAAAACACTCGTTTGAAGCTTCAAATTAAACTCTTTTAAAAATCAACGAATGTCAGAAAATTTACAGCTAAAATAATTAAGAAAACGTAATGTGATTTTCTAAATATAATGACACACCATGGAATTGATAAAACAATTGCGGATGTTCCCTGTTTTTTTTTTAAGATCAATTGAAAACTTTAAACAAGTGTTTTCCACTCCCAGACTGAGCATGAAGTAAAATTTCGAGTTTAGAAAAGCCCCGTGAAAATTTGTCGAGGGTCGCGCAGCGACCCGAGACAAATTTTCTGGGCTTTTCTAAACTCGAAATTTTACTTCATGCGCCACGCGTATAAAACACTAAAATATTGTCAAATTTGTGTATATTCGAACTTCACTGAAAATCTGTGTTTTTTTTCTAATAACAATGGAATTCTCCGTAAATAAAAACTGAAATACTTAAATAGTTGTGAATATTTAATACTTTACCTTTTACTAACATTGAAATTGAAAGACGCTTTTTAACTGAGATGCTATTAATTACCAAACATTTTTTTAATAATATATGTACGACGCATGTTGTAAATGCAGCTTTTACTGAAATGAGTTTAACATGGCAAATAGCAAAGGTGACGATTAGTTATAAATGAAAGAAAAGCACGAATCCCATTAGGTAAATTAATTCCAAAACTTTGAATCTAAGATATCTACAACGAAATTAATATCGGTATTTGATTTTGGTAACATTTATTAAATTAAACCAAGTTTTGGAATTCGAGGATTGCTATTATGGATTTTGTTCACATTTCTTAAACTCAAGCTAACTTTAGCAATTCAAGAGTTGCATCTATTTCAGAAATTAATACTAATACTTATATTATTATCATTATCATTACCTTTTATATCATGTATGTACACTTCTGTGCAATACAATTAAAAACACAAAATGTGTTATAGTTGAAAACGGACATGATTAGTTTCTTACGAAAATATGTAAATATGTCGATTTCCTTAATGTTAAAATGCTACGTCGTTTAGACAACAATTCAAATATTTGAAATCTAACTAAAATAGAAGATGGTTTTTCTATTTCGGCTTTGTTGTATTATTTATGAGCGTTTTTTTTTCAAAAGGTCCTAGTTTTGGTTTTTTAATAAAGGTTTTATTTTCAAGTTATAGTGTTTTATCATTTATTGAAATTGCTGCTAGGCAAATAACACAGACCTAAATTATACAACTAGAATATTGTGACAAATAGTTATAAGACTTGTTAATAACTGTATTGTTTTGAGTTTACGTGAAGTGATTAATCACAAATAGAAAGACTGTTATTCCTTACTTCACTTTTTATTTTTATGTTAGATATACATTTCGAGACACAAGGTGCTCCTTATCAATAACAAAGAGTTTGTTATTGATAATGAGCACCTTGTGTCTCGAAATGTACATCTAACATAAAAATAAAAAGTGAAGTAAGGAATAACAGTCTTTCTATTTACAAGACTTGTACTTAATTTTGTTGCACAGAAGTGTACATATCGTTGTTGCTTCGATGAAACCTCCTATGGGAGTTAAACAAACATTTTTAGGAAACACAAAAAGTATTTAAAATAATTTAGTAAAGTAGTTCTTATCAAACAATTTTTTTAAAGAATCCTTGTACAAGATTTAAGAGTAAACTTTACTACATAGGAGGTTTTGTGAACTCATCGGGCTAAAAACACTTTTTTTATTTACAAAATAGGGTTGGTATCAAGGGACTATACCAACTCTATTTTGTAAAAAATGTCACATGGGAGGTTTCATCAAAACAAGGACGATATGTTCAATTACAGAATGAAAATAATACGACTGAATTACGTTTTCTGCGACTTCATCAGAATTAAAATTAATATGAATTATCCGCGATAAAAAAAGGGGAAACGAATGCAAACTGTAATTTCAAAGCCGTACGCTCATTTTGGCGATGACTGTAATTGATCTGCTTAATTCCGCACAATTACCAATGCAAATTTCATGTTTGCGCTCAAATCAAGCTCTATTTTCGTATCACTCATGTTTTCTTGTTCGTGTCAAGGTTCCCATCATCCTACACTTGAAATATAAAAATCGGCGCTCTCTAGTCAAGAGTAGAAAATTGTCCGTGAAATAATTTGGAATGTATAATTATTTAATGAATTAATTTGGTTTTGCCATGGCATTCAAAGAAATAAAAAAAGGCAAACATGTTTAGCTCTATAGTATATTTAATAAAACATAACCCTTAGAATGCCAGGAAAAATATTGTAGGTTGGCAACTCTGAAATTATATATTACAATTATTTTATCTGCTATTTTATATGTCAATTCTTAAAGCGTGTAGTAAACTTAAATTATAAACAAAGATTAAATCATGGCACTCTAGAGGCTTTTCTTATTAAACATACGATATGAATTTAGACAAGGTGATCCATAATTTAAATAATTAAGTAGAGTAGAGTTTTAATATTTAAAAAGATAAATCATTTGTAAATGTTATTAATAAAATTAATAATATATCTTTTTTGCCAAAGTGTGATACTATAAAATAAATTAAAATTCAATTTGTGTTCAGTATTCCGGCACTTGATACCCACAGACGCGTTTCGGACTTCAAGGTCATCTTCAGTGTGGTCCCGACCCAGTGCTGAGGAATACTGAACATTTCTGACTATTTCAAGCCAATATGTGAAAACTATTAATGATTTCGATAGCTAACGCCATTTCAAGTGTTTCATATTTGTTTTCTGGTTTCACAAACAGAGTTCTGCTCGCTCGTGGACGAAACAGTGACCTGTATATGCACTTTGTGCATTCGTGCCACTGACGATGCCATTATGAAGCATTAGATGGCGTTAGCTATCGAAATCATTAATAGTATAAAATAAATTGCTCAGGGCGCTTGACTTTGAAAACATATAATTAGGGTAAACATTTGTAAATGTTATTAATAAAAATAATAACATATCTTTCTTTGTCAATGTCTGGTAATATTAAATAAAAACACATTTAACAGTGTTTTTTTTTTGTTTTAATAAAACTAATGAATTAATTTACTTGTCTAACTAGATAAGTTACTTATTATCCATTTAATAAGTTGGATACGTAGATTTAGCTAACTTATTAATAAGTTTGATAAGTAGATTAATGCATTAGTTTTAGTAGAAATGTAACATTAATCAATATTGTATAATTTCATTAATTTTAGTAGAAGTTCAACACTATTTCATTTTGTATAATTTCATTAGTTTTAGTAGAAATTCAACACTGTTTAATTTTGTATAATTTCCTTAGTTTTAGTAGAAATTAACAATTGATTCATTTTGTATAATTTCATTAACCTTAGTAGAAATTTAACTGTGTTTCATTTTGTGTAATTTTATTAGTTTTAGTATAACTTGAACACTGTTTCATTTTGTATAATTTTATCAGTTTTAGTAAATATGTAACACTGTTTCATTTTGTATAATTTCATTAATTTTAGTAGACATTTACCACTGTTTTATTTTGTATAATTTCATTAATTTTAGTAGACATTTGACACTATTTCATTTTGAATAATTCTAATAGTTTGAATAGAAATTTTATACTGTTTTATTTTGTATAATTCATTAGTATTAGTAAAAATTGGACACTGAATCATTTTGTACAATTTTATTACTTTTAGTAGATATTTTACACTGTTTCGTTTTGTATAATTTCGTTAGTTTGAATTGAAATTAGACACTGTTTCATTTAGTTTAATTCATTAGTTTTAGTAGAGATTTGACACTGTTTCATTTTGTATAACTTCATTAGTTTTAGTATAAATTGGACACTTATATTTTGTATAATTTTTGTTTATTTTAGTAGACATTTTATATTGTTTCGATTTGTATAATTTCATTAGTTTTAGTAGAAATTTGACACTGTTTCATTTTGTAGAACTTCAATGGTTATAGTAGAAATTGGACACTGTTATATTTTCTATAATTTCAGTAGTTTCAGTAGACATTTTACACTGTTTCGATTTGTTTAATTCATTAGTTTTAGTAGAAATTTGACACTGTTTCATCTTGTAGAACTTCATTGGATATAGTAGAAATGGGACACTGTTGTATTTTGTATAATTGCAGTTCTAGTAGACAATTTACATTGTTTCGATTTGTATAATATCATTAGTTTTAGTAGAAATTTAACACTGTTTAATTTTGTAGAACTTCAATGGTTATAGTAGAAATTGGACACTGTTATATTTTGTATAATTTCAGTAGTTTCAGTAGACATTTTACACTGTTTCGATTTGTTTAATTCATTAGTTTTAGTAGAAATTTGACACTGTTTCATCTTGTAGAACTTCATTGGATATAGTAGAAATGGGACACTATTGTATTTTGTATAATTGCAGTTCTAGTAGACAATTTACATTGTTTCGATTTGTATAATATCATTAGTTTTAGTAGAAATTTGACACTGTTTCATTTTGTAGAACTTCAATGGTTATAGTAGAAATTGGACACTGTTGTATTTTGTATAATTACAGTAGTTTCAGTAGACATTTTACACTGTTTCGATTTGTTTAATTCATTAGTTTTAGTAGAAATTTGACACTGTTTCATCTTGTAGAACTTCATTGGATATAGTAGAAATGGGACACTATTGTATTTTGTATAATTGCAGTTCTAGTAGACAATTTACATTGTTTCGATTTGTATAATATCATTAGTTTTAGTAGAAATTTGACACTGTTTCATTTTGTAGAACTTCAATGGTTATAGTAGAAATTGGACACTGTTATATTTTGTATAATTTCAGTAGTTTCAGTAGACATTTTACACTGTTTCGATTTGTTTAATTCATTAGTTTTAGTAGAAATTTGACACTGTTTCATTTTGTATAACTTCATTAGTTTTAGTAGAAATTAGACACTGTTATATTTTGTATAATTTTTGTTTATTTTAGTAGACATTTTACACTGTTTCGATTTGTATATTTTCATTAGTATTAGTAGAAATTTAATTCTGTTTCATTTTGTAGAACTTCAATGGTTATAATAGAAATTGACACTGTTATATTTTGTATTATTTCAGTAGTTTCAATAGACATTTTAAACTGTTTCGATTTGTTTAATTCATTAGTTTTAGTAGAAATTTGACATTGTTTTATTTTGTAGAACTTCATTGGATATAGTAGAAATGGGACACTGTTGTATTTTGTATAATTTCAGTTCTAGTAGACAATTTACATTGTTACGATTTGTATAATTTCATTAGTTTTAGTAGAAATTTGACACTGTTTTATTTTGTAGATCTTCATTAGTTATAATAGAAATTAGACACTGTTATATTTTGTATAATTTCAGTAGTTTTAGTAGACATTTTACACTGTTTCGATTTGTTTAATTCATTAGTTTTAGTAGAAATTTGACACTGTTTCATTTTGTAGAACTTCATTAGATTTAGTAGAAATTGGACACTGTTGTATTTTGTATAATTTCAGTAGTTTTAGTAGACATTTTGCGCTGTTTCGATTTGAAAGACGCTAATTTCAGTAGTTTTAGTAGACATTTTACACTGTTTCGATTTGTTTAATTCATTAGTTTTAGTAGAAATTTGACACTGTTTCATTTTGTAGAACTTCATTAGATTTAGTAGAAATTGGATACTGTTGTATTTTGTAAAATTTCAGTAGTTTTAGTAGACATTTTGCACTGTTTCGATTTGTATAATCACATTAAATTAATGTTAAAGGAAAATAATCTTACACACTATTTACGTATTATCGTAAGATCAAGCATTAAATCAATTCGAGTTGGCTATGAATTATCAACGTGCATATCACAGCAGTGTATTTTAAACTTTACTTTAAATCAGCGTTTTATACGCGTGGCGCATGAAGTAAAATTTCGAGTTTAGAAAAGCCCCGTGAAAATTTGTCTCGGGTCGCTGCGCGACCCTCGACAAATTTTCTACGCGGGGCTTTTCTAAACTCGAAATTTTACTTCATGCTTAGTCTGGGAGTGGAAACACCCGTTCCAAACTTCAATTTAAACTCTTACAAAAAACATGTCTAAAAATATATTACATTTTTAATAAATTGTAAGTAGGTATTCTTTAATTTTTCTTTTAGTGATATTGGCGTAATATTTTAACTCATCACAATTTAACCTTTGATAATGATCTGTAAAGACCGAAACACGTGTGAGGAAACTGAAAATAAAATCACGGAATAAAACAAGTGTTTTTCTTCACCAAATCACAATATCGTTATGTTTTTGTTTTTATGATCGTATGTTGTGTGTCGAATTTGATTTGTGTCTTGTGACGTAATCAAGTTCGAAGACTCGAACGGTCGGTCGTATTGCACAAGACACAACGGTGCATTTTTAATTGGATTTTTTTATACATCTATTCACATGACTTATGCCTTCCTCTCAATTTTAAGCGGGCGCCTTTATGCGTGTCTTTAATGGCCTTTTGGTTAACTATGTAAGAAGTTGTTTAAGCGTAGTAAAAATAAAATTTGTCTTTAACCAAGTTCAATGTATGCAATAAATAGCAATGCAAAAATTGTCGATTTACAGAAAATATATAATACTAGCCTTATAATTTTTGACTGACAGACGTAATGTAAAGAACAACTTACTTTAAATATTGTATGTACAGTTTAGTTTGTAAAGTTTTAAATTGCAAAAGTTGAAGTCTACATGTACAAAAACCAGAATGTATTATTTGCATGTTTTTCACATAAGGATATATTTTTTTAAATTACTTAGATATAATAAATTTCCTTTATAAGCGTTAGTGTTTCTATAACAAACAAAATTTGATATTTTTTTCATAAACAAGAAAGACTTATATTTTTATACCGATAATTTATAACTAAAAGATAAACTTACTTAAATTACAAAATCAATTTAGCGTTCTATTTAATAATAATAATAATCGTCTTTATTTTTAATATAAATATACATATTACAATGTAAGGGCGAAGTTTAGCCATTATCGCTACTCTTACACTTAATCCATAAACATAAGAATTATTAATAACAAATATAATTATAAAAATAAATTACGTAATAAATAATATCTTAATCCATAAACATAAGAATTATTAATAACAAATATAATAATAGAAATAAATTACGTAATAGATAATATCTGAAATAAATTCTAAATTATAGTCAATACAAATATATTGCTAATGATAATTACGATGTATACAAAAAAAATTAATAACATAAACTACTCCTAGTTACAAGAATCGAAAATAATTGTTTTTATTTCTCTCTTAAAAGCAATATCAGATATGTTGATGTGTAGACAGCAGAGCTGGGACGAATCCTAGGGAAAAGGATTCCAATCACGAATCGGAATCACCGAATCACGAATACTTGAATAAAGGATTCGTAAGAGATAAATATGATTCGAATCAAAGATTCGAATCCTGTTTTTTTCGAATCACGAATACAAATCCTTTATGATTAAATTTAATTATATTATTCTTTGCAACCATTAACATATAAATATCAATATCAGTTGTTTTAACAAAAATATGCGAAACCTAATTATTTATTATTAACACGCTCAGAGTTAATAATAAATAATTAGGTTTAGGATATTTAGTCTGTTATCGTTGATAACAGACTAAATATCTGTGTTACTCTGATTAAAGATGTATTTGTGTGTTTTTGAACTTCACTTCAAATCAGTGTCTTGTACGCGTGGCGCATGAAGTAAAATTTCGAGTTTAGAAAAGCCCCGTGAAAATTTGTCGAGGGTCGCTGCGCGACCCTCGACAAATTTTCTACGCGGGGCTTTTCTAAACTCGAAATTTTACTTCATGCTTAGTCTGGGATTGGAAACACTCGTTCAAAACTTTAAATTGAACTCTATTATAAAATTGACGAATGCCTGAAAATTACGAAAATAAAAAATTCACTGAATATCATTAAAACCGGGAAAGTCAGAGAAAAATCATGGTGTTTTATTCAAATTAACCAAAACACTAACAAAAAATCCATATGATATTATTAAATTTCTAAAAATCAACAGGAATCATAAAAATTACAAAACACGTAAAAATTTATAAAACTAACTTGTGGACAAAAACAATGAAAACAATTTAACAAACTGGAGATTTTTGCCCTGACTTTTTAATATGCCTTTTTTCTGTGGGAAATTTATATTAAAGAGTCAGTGAAAAAATCTTGAATCAGAGAAATGTCGGAAAACTTTAACATTTCAGATTGTGGCTACCATGTCAGTTTTACTTCAAATAACGTTAAATGAAATTAAACTAGATTATTATCTTTTAAAACATTTTCAGTCATTTAATGTTCTTATCAAAGCAATTAGTTTGAAGTTTCGAACGAGCGTTTCCACTCCCAGACTTACCATGAAGTAAAATTTCGAGCTTAGAAAAGCCACGCATAGAATATTTGTTTTTCACGGGGCTTTCTAAACTCGAAATTTTACTTCATGCGTCACGCGTATAAATCACTGACTTAAAGTGAAATTAAAAATGCACTGAAAACAACCCAACTTCGATATATTTTTTGAATTAGATATTTTTCCTATCCATGCTATAAACCTTTAGATGCTCGTTGTTTTTTCGTAAAAAAAACTTCAATTCCCTGTAGTCCTTCGCTCTCCGAAGAGCGTCATTGGTCCATTGAGCTGTAGCCTTAGTAAAATGCTTCTTTGAGTAATAAACTTAGTAATCTAGAGTGATCCTTCAATTTGAAACTTCTAAGAACTAGTGTCGTCCACTCCCAGACTAAGCATGAAGTAACATTTCGAGTTTAGAAAAGCCCCGCGTAGAAAATTTGTCGAGGGTCGCGCAGCGACCCGAGACAAATTTTCACGGGGCTTTTCTAAACTCGAAATTTTACTTCATGCGCCACACGTATAAAACACTGATTCAACGTGAAATTTAAAAACACACAAAACAAATGTTTCATGTTAATCCTCACAATTAATTCGAATTATTTTTGACGATTCAAATCCTTTTCTAAGTATTCGAATCCTTTTGTAAGTATTCGAATCCTTTTATGAATATTCGAATCCATTTATGAGGATTCAAATCACAAGCATTTGGATTCGAATACGAATCCTCTTAAAAAAATGTAAAGAATCCGGATCACGAATCCAGTTTAACTAAAGTATCCGAATGCCTCTTTGGAATCCTCTAAAAGGATTCGACTCTAGGATTCGAATTCTGAATGATTCAAATCCTGCTCAGCTCTGGTAGACAGTGTTTTGTAAAATTTAACACATAGGTTGCTGAAAGATTTTGTATATAATGCAGTATTTCTAATCAATTTCAGGAATCCTTGTCAATTGGTCAATTACCAAACACGAAATCTCCTGTATTATCCCAGACAAACAATAAGCAATAATTGTGTTTACTTCATTTCCTCATTAAAACCAACAATGCTTAATTAATTAGATTCGTGCTCATTTCCATTTACAATTTTTTTAATGCATCCATCTATAAAAACACATTAACGATCCAATTTGAATCAACAGCATTTAATACAAAATTAAACTTCGCTAATTGAATATTAATAATTCACAAATTTATTCATATTCGGATTTGTCATTGTCCTCTTCTTGTTTTTCTTAAGCTTTAAATCTTGTGATGACGTTTTTATAGTAGATGAGTGTTTTGAGAGGAGTTGATTTACGTAATATGTATAAGTTTCATTTTATATTGTCTAATTCTGCAGGTAATAGGTAAATTGAGCAATTTTCTTTACCTCTTTTAAATATACTTTGAGAGTTGGTGGCATCTAAATGTTAGTTTACCACCAACTAATATGTTTCCATTAATCGCTCTTAATTAAGCGCGTTTTATTTAATTACTTTATATTTATAAAACTAAATAGTACAATGAAGTCTTCGATGGATTTGGCAGTTTTTATTTACTGCGTTACTGGCTTTAGCAGTAGGTATTCTAAAACCCCATGTGGATTTAGGGGTTTTTAAAACCAACAGCCAACTTACACACGTTTTTACAGCAGGATTTAGTTGGATTAGATGGCTAATTTCGGGCTAAAATATCCCTCTAATTATATACTAAGACATGGAGACACTAGTTTAATTTTTGTAACAAATAGATTTAGGGGTTTTTTGAAATAGGCGACTCAAATTTTAACATGAGCATTTTTTTTTTTTAGAATGAAAAAAATCATTCATCTACCTTATATCTGTTTGGTTAAAATTATTAATATACTATTACCCACTGAGCAAATCCATTTAAATAACGTTTCATCAACAATAAAATAACGTTTAATATTGCTACAATGTTGATATCAGAGCTGGGCAGGATTCGAATCCTAGATTCGAATCCTTTTAGAGGATTTAAAAGAGGCATTCGAATATTTTATTTCAACTGTATTCGTGATCCGGATTCGTTACATTATTTTAAGAGGATTCGTATTCGAATCCAAATGTCGAATCACCGACATTTATAAAAGGATTCAACATTAAATTAAATAAGATTTTAAATATTACATTGTATAATTCAATATCCGGATATTTGCACGGAAGTAGTTGTTTCAATGGATATTTATCATCTTAAGTTGTCTTATTATTTAAGACATTGTTTGCATTTTCACGAATAGTTTTTTCGTAATTTTATATATTATACTTATAAAAGGATTCGAATAATTATAAAAGGATTCGAATATTTATAAAAGGATTCGAATATTTATAATTTGATTCGAATACGTACAAAAGGATTTGAATCATCAAAAATAATTCGAATTAATTGTGAGGATTAACATGAAAAATGTCTTTTGTGTGTTTTTAAATTTCTCGTTAAATCACTGTTTTATACGCGTGGCGCATGAAGTAAAATTTCGAGTTTAAAAAAGCCCAGAAAATTTGTCTCGGGTCGCTGCGCGACCATCGACAAATTTTCACGTGGCTTTTCTAAACTCGAAATTTTACTTCATGCTTAGTCTGGGAGTGGATACACTCCATCGATACTTCAAACTGAATACTTTGATAAGAACATTAAATGACTGAAAATGTTTTTAAAGATAATAATCTAGTTTTCAACATTTTGTTTGATATTATTTAAAATAAAACTGACATGGTAGCCACAATCTAAAATGTTAAATTTTTCCGAAATTTCTCTGATTCAATATTTTTTTGCCTGGCATTTTAATATAACTTTCTTCTGTAAGAAACCCCCATTTTCATAGTTTTTGTTGATATTTAAGTTCATTTTATAAATTTAATTAAATCATATGGCTTTTTTAATAATGTTTTGGTCAATTTAAATATAATTCCATGACTCTTCTCTGACTTTCCCGGTTTTAATGATATTTAGTGATTTTTTTATTTACGTAATTTTCACCCATTCGCCGATTTTATAATACAGTTCAACTTGAAGTTTGAACGAGTGTTTCCACTCCCAGACTAAGCATGAAGTAAAATTTCGAGTTTAGAAAAGCCCCATGAAAATTTGTCGAGGGTCGCGCAGCGACCCGAGACAAATTTTCGGGCTTTTCTAAACTCGAAATTTTACTTCATGCGCCACGCGTACAAACCACTGATTTGAAGTGAAGTTCAGAAACACACAAATACATCTTTAATCAGAGTACCAGGGACTCAAATATTTAGTCTGTTATCAACGATGTTCAGTGTTAATAATAAATAATTAGGTAACGATATTTATACATTAATAGTTGCAAAAAAATAATAAAATCAAATTTATTCTCAAAGGATTTGTATTCGTGATTCGAAAAAACAGGATTCGAATCATGGATTCGAATCATATTTATCTCTTACTAATCCTTTGTTCGAGTATTCGTGATTCGAATCATATTAGGTGATTCGAATTCGTGATTCGAATCCTTTTTACGAGGATTCGTCCCAGCTCTGGTTGATATAACGTTATAATAATAATAATAATAATAATAAATGCCTTTATTTTGTTCAGATATGTTACAATACATGTCATATTGAAGATATGTAGGCGAAGTTCAGTCTTTAGTCTCGTTGACTACAGAACTGCTCTTCCACTTAACCTACTTTAATTTAAGCATAATTATACAGTATAATGTACTATGTACGCATTACAATCATATAAAACAAATATAAAAATAAAGTATATCCCTATAAAATATGAAATTTTAAATATGAAATTTTAAAGTGCTCATTCAAATTATGACATATTTCACGTTTAAAATTAATCAATGTGAGATTTTTTATTTTTGTTGGTATTTTGTTATATATTTTATATATATTGTAGGAAAATGACCGTTGAAAGAGAGCTGTTTTATGCAACGGGGGTGAAATAGTACCTCTTGACCTCACATTGATATTATGAACATCCGATCGAAAAACTATCCTGTTATAAAGATATTCAGGTTTGTAAGAGTGCATAATTTTATAATAAAACGTACAGCAATGTAGTATTCAACAGTTGTTTATATTTAGCCAATTTATTTCTTTTATCTTGTGCTAAATGTGATCATACTTCTTAATACCCAATATCAAACGAATACAAGAATTCTGAACCCTCTGAATACGACGTTTTGTAACATCGTCCAAGCAAGCATTGTAGATTACATCACCAAAGTTAAAGTGACTTAATACCAGTGCTTCACAAAGCATGCGCTTCATTTTAATTGTTAAATAGTGCCTGCTGGAATAAATCAACTTTAAATTTAAAATACATTTTGAGATGCACTTATTGATGTGTTTTTTAAAACGTAAATCATTGTCAATTATAAGACCCAAATTTCGAGCCGAATCTACAAAAGGAAGTGTGATATCATTAAGTTTAATTTTTAGTTGTTGTTTCGCAAGCTGAATTGATTTACGTGGGCCAAATAACATAGCTGTAGACTTATTAGGATTTATATGCAGAGAATGTTTAAGGGATTGTTCAACTATATTGGAGAGATCAAGATTAATGTTGTTGCTTGCATCTACCACGTCTTCAAGTTTAAATGAATATAACAGCTGAGTGTCATCAGCATACATGTTAGCAGAGCAATGATTCAAGATATTTGTTAGTGTAGAAGTATAAATAGAAAATAATAAAGGACCCAATATTGAACCCTGTGGGGCCCCCGACTCAACTTTAATAAAGTTAGAAGATTGACCATCCAAGACTACCCGTTGTCGCCTATTAGTTAAATATGATTTTATCAAGTTTGTTGCTGTAGTACTGAACCCGATATAATGTAGTTTCGAAATTAGTAAATCGTGATTAATAGTGTCAAAAGCTTTACTGTAATCAAGTAGAGTCAAGCAGGTGACATAACTTTTATCAGTAGCGGTAATTATATTATCTAATACATTAGTTAATGCAGTACAGCTATAGTTTGCTCTAAAACCAGACTGAGTCGAGGATAATAAATTTTTGTTTTCAACAAATTCCACAATTTGAATGTAAAGCACCCTCTCCAATATTTTTGATAATACCGGTAATACACTTACAGGTCTAAGATCATTCAGACTAGATGGAGCATTAATTTTAGGAATTGGTAACAAGTTCGCAAATTTCCATGCGTCTGGAAAATATGATTGCTCAATACAATACAACAATTAATAATATTAGTTATGTAAGGAATAATATAAGGGTTACTATATCAGACCATAGTTATATTAATTTTATCTGAACCAATAGCTTTAGTTTTAATACTATTTACAATTCGTGAAACTTCGTCAGCAGTAGTTACGGAAAATTCAAAATAATATTCAGTTACATTAGGGTGAGTGTTGTGTAAATTAAAATTTATTAGATTGTTGTCTGTCATAATGCTAATTGAACGTGAAAAATGCGCATTAATGGCGTTCGAATCATTATTTCATTGTTTTTTAAACATTTCCAAGTAGTTATTTTTAACAGAGAATTCAATATATGCCTTCTTCTCTCTGGTCACAGAAGAATTTACAACGTTACGCCACTGTTTGTATAACTTGAAATCCTATTGAAGCTTGGTTTGTTTAAACTTTGCATATGCGTTATCCCGAGATCGCATCATTGATTTTAGGGTATCTGTGAGCCAAGGTGCAGGGGGCTTTGTAATTTTTCGTGTAACTAAGGGGGCATGTTTGTTAAAAGTATTAATTAAGCAGTTATTAAAAACACTCACTTTATGTTCTATATTATTTAAATAAATTATATCCTTGATACAAGATAAGTCCAAATCACTCAAGAAATCATCTCTGCATATTTCCTTAAAGTTCCGATAAGTGATAAACTTAACTTGCTTTTTATGTATCATCCTAAGCTTACAATAGACTAAATCATGGTCCGAAATATTATGAATCTTTACAACATCTGATATTATGCAGCTAATCTTGTTGGATAAAATAATTAGATCTATTAAAGATTCACCCAGAGGACTAGTACGTGTTGGTTCAGTAATCACTTGTGTAAGCTTATACGTATTCAGAAAGTCAAATAACTTGCACACATCGCTAGACTGGACATTTAGCATGTTCACATTTAAGTCGCCCAAAAATATTAAATCATCACACTCAGGTAAAAGATAACTTATAATATCTTCAAATCTGTCAAGAAACTTGTTTAAATTGTAGTCTGGTGGCTTATATACAACACCAATGCATGATTTAACACTATTGAATTTACAATTAATCCACAATTGTTCTATATCAGATGCAGGAGCTGATTTAACCAATTCAAAAGTTATATTATTTTTTATATACAGGCCAACTCCACCTCCTCGACAAAAAACCCTATCCTTACGAATAAAAGAATATCCTGGAATTGTAAAGTAAGCTGTGTCCATATCTGGCTTCAACCAAGTTTCACTAATAGCTACAATATCATAATTAGATGAGAGTTAATGCGCCTTAAAATTATTAAAGTTACAACTAAGAGATCGTACATTTAGTTGACACAATGAAATATTATCCATAAATTTACAATTATCATAGTATATCAAAATTTAAATAAAACTATAAATGATTATAATAAATCGTATATACGTTTTTTTTTGTTTTTTGCTCAGTGGGTAGTGCAATTAAGTTTTGTATTTGTATTAATAATAAAATAATCATTAAACAAACTTAATTGAAAATACTGATTGTTCATGTAAATCATTTATTAAAAATACGAACCGAAATAAGATCAACAAGTTTAAGGTAATTTATATTTATAAAACTAACTCCAATTTTGCAAATTACACTTTAAAAGCTTACGTTTAAATCCCGTTGTTTGTTGTTTTATCTTGTTTATCAATTCATAGAGACAAACATGTTTAGGGAAAATTGTAGAGCAATTGTGCATATATGTGTATATGTGTATGTGCAGGGGTCATTACGCAATGAATTTTTAATGTCGAAAGCATTTAAAGTTATCAACATAATTCGCTTAAAAATTCTTCAACGTGAATTTGAAAACAGCGTATCGGAAATTACCGAATCGATTTGAATCCAATTTCCCAGCTTTAATAAAGGATAACCAATATCGATTATTTATATATTTTTGTCAGGATAATAAGGGTACATATTATCCTGAAAAATATGTACCCACTTATGCAAATGTGTTTTTTATCTGTTATGCAAATGTTTTGTTTATCTGCGAATTCACATATTAGATGTTATAAAAATTGATGATAATACACTTTTTTTATACAAGAATAATTTAAATTCAAAACTATTTGAATTCGTGAAGATATGCTTACGCTTAATTTTTTTATGTAAACTTTATTCAGTTATTAATTATATAATACGTATACAGGGTGTCCCACTTTGAGTAGGACAGAATGGGTAACTTTCTTATTATTAATGATAGAGACTCGGTTAAATGGGATAAGTTGTGCAGTTTTATATGCTTATTAAAATTTCACTAACGAATAAATTAAAAACTCAAAAACTTTGAAGTTATTAAGAAAAAACTAAAAATTGCGATACTCGAAAATTGTTCATATCGACCTTATTTATACCTATTTTGAAAATCTGTAGAAACTTTGTCAAATTAAATGTTATGGCGTATAAAACAGTGATTGATTTTAATTTATCTTGCGATTCGTGTTTGTTTTATCAAAAACTTTGAAGTTATTAAGAAAAAACTAAAAATTGCGATACTGAAAAATCGTTCATATCGACCTTATTTATACCTATTGTGAAAATCTGTAGAAACTTTGTTAAATTAAATGTTATGGCGCATAAAACAGTGATTGATTTTAATTTATCTTGCGATTCGTTTTTGTTTTATTAACACCAAGTTCTGTTTTTCAAATAAGAACATATGAAAGTCGCGATTATAATCGGTTATATCTATTATATAAAATTACGAAAAAACTATTCGTGAAAATGCAAACAGTGTCTTAATTAATAAGACAATTTAGGACGATAAATATCCATTGAAACAACTACTTCCCGTGCAAATACACCTCCGGATATTGAAGTAGTTGTTTCAATGGATATTTATCGTCTTAAATTGTCTTATTAATTAAGACACTGTTTGCATTTTCACGAATAGTTTTTTCGTAATTTTATATATTATGTTTAAAGTGTGCAAACTATAAGAAGCGTTAGCTTATTTTCTCGAATTCAAATAGTTTTGAATTTATCTTCTTTGTACTTTTTATTAAAAATCTCTACAAACATTGTCAATGTAAAAACTATAGCGATTCGTTTTTGTTTTATTAATATCAACTGTTGTTTTTCAAATAAGAACATTTAGTGATATGCATATCATTGAACTGCATTTTTGCAACAAACACTTGTGTGGCAGGTCGGGAAAATGTTTGGTAATATGCCTGGCACTTGTGATATTGTATATGATAATTTCCAATCATAAAACCTAATTTATTTTCCTCAACTTGTATTACCATACACATTGTTGTTAAATATTCTCACAATTTTAGTTCACATATTTAAAATTCTAGTTCACATATTTACCCGTTTATAACAATTTAGTGATAAGGTTTTTTGAGGAATTAACAAAATTATCTATCCTCAATGTCAACGATTGTGAAGGTCGTGGTTGGTTACATTTCATGAATTAATGGGCTGGTTATGTTTGTTTATAAACCACGGTTTATTATTTATCGTGCTGTGGACGAATTAATATTAAACGAGGTATTTTCATCGTAATGTGTTCACGTAATTACCAAGACCATCAATTTTTCATATTGACATTAGGATTATAGTTTGATTCAAAATCAATTAATTACATATACTAATGAAGAACACAAAGTGTTGAGTGGAAACAAATAAGTATAGGTTTTTATTTTTAATAGTTATTTATATAACTAGTATGTGAGCTTAGGGTGAGGTCAGGGTAAACATGTGTTTTACGTTTATGACGATTCGGATTATGACTTTTATTATTCAATAATGCAGACGCAAAGTAAACAATTAAACACAATAACACTGATAAACACGATTTAGTGTCAATTTTTCAATTATAATTATAAAATGTTCATGAGATTTTAAATATTTAGAGATTTTCGTGAGTTTTTTTAATATTTCCCGATTTTCATCAATTTAAAGAATGATTATATTTCCAACATTTCGAGGTTTTTGGAGAGCCAACACAAACTTATGTATTTTTAAATATAGGTTACCTTAGGTTTTAGTGGCTGCGCCGTCCTAGCAGGTGCACACTTAGGTCTGAAAGGCCCATTGTGACACCACGACTTCCATCCTCTCACGGGAAACACTTGTAGCCGATGACATTTTGATATTTGTTTTTTTACTGTAACTCTAGGTATATTTTTCAATATGCGTAGTTTTAAATACTAATTAAAATGACAAAAACTTCAATCGGGCCAAACTTGGCCGTTTTTAAGTTATTCTAGTTTTTAGGGCAAAAATTAGTTTGCTAGGTTTATAAACATTACTTCGAAAGTTATAACACATCAAACTTTGGAATTTTTATTTCAAAGTGGCCATAGTCGCGCATGAAGTAACATTTCAAGTTTAGAAATGCCTAAATGAATAAATATACTATGGCCACTTTGAAATAAAAATTCCAAAATTTGATGTGTTTTAACTTTTAAAGTAATGTTTATAAACCAAGCAAACTAGTTATTGCCCTAAAAACAAGAATAACTTAAGAATAGTCAAGTTTAGCCCGATTGGAGTTTTTGCCATTTTAAGTAGTATTAAAAACTACGCATAAAAATATTTATTTATTTAGGCATTTCTAAACTTGAAATGTTACTTCATGCGCCACTATGGCCACTTTGAAATAAAAATTCCAAAGTCTGATGTGTTATAACTTTCAAAGCAATGTATATAAACCTAGCAAACTAATTTTTGCCCTAAAAACAAGAATAACTTAAAAACGGCCAAGTTTGGCCCGATTGAAGTTTTTGTCATTTTAATTAGTAGCCGATGACATTTTGATATTTGTTTTTTTACTGTAACTCTAGGTATATTTTTTCCTTAAAACTACGCATATTGAAAAATATACCTAGAGATACAGTAAAAAAACAAATATCAAAATGTCATCGGCTACAAGTGTTTCCCGTGAGAGGATGGAAGTCGTGGTGTCACAATGGGCCTTTCAGACCTAAGTGTGCACCTGCTAGGACGGTGCAGCCACTAAAACCTAAGGTAACCTACATTAAAAAAAAACATAAGTTTGTGTTGGCTCTCCATTCTGGGGCACCCTGTATATATAAAAATATTATCCGATTATAAAGTGGATAATTATTTACAAGTTTTACATAAATCATATTTTTCTATCTTGAATATTTAATCCCAAAATGTTACTTTCACAAGAATAATTCCAATACAAAAATATTTGAATTCGAGAAAATGAGCTTACGCTTCTTATAGTTTTGCATACTTTAAACATAATGTGTTTATTGTTCATGTTATTACCCACTGAGCAAAAAACAAACAAATAACGTTAAATCAACATTGTAGCAACATTAAACGTTGTTTTAATGTTGATGAAACATTACTTAAATGGATTTGCTCACTGGGTAACTTTGACAAGTCTTACATTTGTCATTACAAGAAAATAGTACTGGCGACATAGAGCATGCAGTAATAAATAAATATAAAAGTATAAACAAATAAACACAGGTAAATTGTACAAAACGCGACTAGTTACAAAATACAAAAATAATACAAAATATAAGGGAGTAGGCAGTCTCAGGTTAGCTTACAAAGAAGACAACAAGAACAAGATATATATATATATATATATATATATATATATATATATATATATATATATATATATATATATATATATTTAAAAAAAATATTATGACACAACAAACGTTTGCTACTTGATAAAATATAATACATTAATAGATACGAAAAATTCAAAAAATTATTAATGGTAAAAATGTAAAATAAATGTCTAACAGAGTTAAAATAGAGTGGAATACAATTATCACATACTCACAGTCTTCAGTTATTGCTACACAATTACAACTTATAGTTAAAATATCATAAATAGCACATAAGTGCATACCACAGGTCAATAGAGTGTACGAGTTAAAATGAATTAAAACACAGTAACGCCATATACTTATGTAAACAAGATACTCTAAAAATAATTCAAACACTCATTGTCTTTGTAAAACAAATTTGTTGTTGATTGGCAAAAGAATAGCACGTAATATTTTTAAATTGCCTTTTAAATAAATAATACCTAAAGTATATTGCCTTGCTTCATCCACCTAGGGATATTAAGTAGAACCAAATCCTGGAAGTAAAGTTGCATACGGTAAAATATGTTTTGCCTCGAATAATTCGAACAGAACACTGTAATATTATAAATGAAATTTATATTAGTTAAGCGCTTGGAGTACAGATGGCGAGAGAAACAAAAAATGTTATTATTTTGTTTGTGTACTTATTTATTACTTGTGAACTAAATTATATCATTACAGGCACATTTCGAATGCATTTAATATTTGTATATTGATAATACAAATATTCTGTCGTACGAAATGGTACATTTCGGATGCATTTAATATTTATATATTAATAATACAAATATTCTGTCGTTTAAATTATCTTAATAAATTGGATAATTCCTGGGCACTTCCCCTAGTATTTCGTCTTAGGTGGTCCAATCAATTTCACAAATTATATGTAATGTTAAAATAAATTCATATATTTGAATATAAGGGCATTACTAATTTCCTGCAAATAAAGTTGCATACGGTAAAATATGCTTTGCCTCGAATAATTCCAACAGATCGCTGTAATATTATAAGTGAAATTCATATTAATTGTTTGGTGTTGTAGGCGTTCACTTTGTGGTACATCTTAAATACACTTGTAAATAAAACACTTTTTACTTCCAGTGGTTAAACAAAGTAAAAAGTGTTTTATTTACAAGAAATTCATATTAGTTAATCGCTTGGAATACAGATGGCGAGATAAACTAGAAATGCTATTATTTCGTTGCGTACTTATTTATTACTTATGAACTAAATTACATCATTTAAACAGTATACAATAGGTACGAAAAAGTACATTTCGGATGCATTTAATATTTATATATTTATAATACAAATATTCTGTCGTTTAAATTATCTTAATAAATTGGATAATTCCTGGGCACTTTCCCTGGTAATTCGTCTTAGGTGGCCCAATCAATTTCACAAATTATATGGAATGTTAAAATAAATTCATATATTTGAATATAAAGGGCATTTACTAATTTCTAGTTTAGAAAAGAGAAAGTGAAAAAAATCGTCAAAAGTTTAAATTTGAACGATTTTCAAAAATATTATTATGTTTCTCAGCAATCTCTGTTAACTTTATAATTATCGTACGTTTCTTAATCCTGTACAGGGGTTGAAATCAAATACAATTTTTTTTGTAAGTAGTTCACCTAGAAATATCAACAATTTCGAGAAATCTTTAATATATTTAAGATTGTAGAGAGATTCAATGTTTAGAGTTGAGGAAAATTATCAATTGTTAGGCAATTTGTTGAAAATAATCAAAGTAAGTAAATAAAAACGGTAACATTTGTTGTAATTATATACATATTTATATTAGGAACAATATACTGTTTTTTTTTTTATTTGAGTATAATTTTACATATTTCATATAAAGATTTGCATATATAAATTAATCAACATGAGATCAAACCTAAGTAGTATATTTTAAACTTCACAATATTTCAGTGTTTATACGCGTGGCGCATGAAGTAAAATTTCGAGTTTAGAAAAGCCTAATTTGGATTGGTCGCTCCGCTTCGCTACGCGACCAATCCAAATTTTCAGGCTTTTCTAAACTCGAAATTTTACTTCATGCTTAATCTGGGATTGGAAACACTCGTTAAAAGCTTTAAATTGAAAACTTTTACGAAAACAGTTATCAAATTAATCAATTAATTAAAAATATTTTTACAATTGTCCGATAATTATTAAATTGAACTAAATAAATTAAATTGATCGAACATTTTATAAGTTAATAAAATCTTAGATAATTCACATAAACTTTTCACTTTAAAGATTCAATGTTTAGAGTTTAGGAAAATTATCAATTGTTAGGCAATTTGTTGAAAATAATCAAAGTAAGTAAATAAAAACGGTAACAATTGTTGTAATTATATACATATTTATATTAGGAACAATATACTGTTTTTTTTTTTTATTTGAGTATAATTTTACATATTTCATATAAAGATTTGCATATATAAATTAATCAACATGAGATCAAACCTAAGTAGTATATTTTAAACTTCACAATATTTCAGTGTTTATACGCGTGGCGCATGAAGTAAAATTTCGAGTTTAGAAAAGCCTAATTTGGATTGGTCGCTCCGCTTCGCTACGCGACCAATCCAAATTTTCAGGCTTTTCTAAACTCGAAATTTTACTTCATGCTTAATCTGGGATTGGAAACACTCGTTAGAAACTTTAAATTGAAAACTTTTACGAAAACAGTTATCAAATTAATCAATTAATTAAAAATATTTTTACAATTGTCCGATAATTATTAAATTGAACTAAATAAATTAAATTGATCAAACATTTTATAAGTTAATAAAATCTTAGATAATTCACATAAACTTTTCACTTTAAAGATTCAATGTTTAGAGTTGAGGAAAATTATCAATTGTTAGGCAATTTGTTGAAAATAATCAAAGTAAGTAAATAAAAACGGTAACATTTGTTGCAATTATATACATATTTATATTAGGAACAATATACTGTTTTTTTTTTATTATTTGAGTATAATTTTACATATTTCATATAAAGATTTGCATATATAGATTTATCAACATAAGATCAAACCTAGTAGTATATTTTAAACTTCACAATATTTCAGTGTTTATACGCGTGGCGCATGAAGTAAAATTTCGAGTTTAGAAAAGCCTAATTTGGATTGGTCGCTCCGCTTCGCTACGCGACCAATCCAAATTTTCAGGCTTTTCTAAACTCGAAATTTTACTTCATGCTTAATCTGGGATTGGAAACACTCGTTAGAAGCTTCAAATTGAAAACTTTTACGAAAACAACGAATGTCTTTAAGTTCCCTGAATATTGCATTATTTATCAAATTAATTAATTAATTAAAAATATTTTTACAATTGTCCGATAATTATTAAATTGAACCAAATAAATTAAATTGATCGAATATTTTATAAGTTAATAAAATCTTAGATAATTCACATAAACTTTTCACTTTAAAGTGCAAATAACTCAAAAACATTATTGGCGAGTATTTTGATTTTCACATATTTTGAAAAAACAACAATTCAGTGATATGCACACCTAGTTTTATTAAGTATCTGAAATAGTATTCAAGTTATAAACTCTTGATATTTCTATATCACTCAAAATAATTAAAATTGATTCCAGTTTCACGTTCACAAACTATCGATGAGGTATATTTTTATTTTCACATATTTTAAAAGACCAATAATTAGGTGATTAGCACACCAAGTTTTATTAAGATATCTCAAATAGTATCCAAGTTATAAACTCTTGCAACTTCTATATAACTCAAAATAATCAAAATTGCCTACAGTTTCCCGTTCAAGTGAATATAACTCAAAAATTATCGATGGGGTATATTTTGATTTTTACATATTTAAGAAGAACTGTAATTAAGTGATATGCCCACCAAGTTTTATTAAAATATCTTTAATAATATCCCAGTTATGATCTCTTGAAATATCTATATCACTCAAAATAATCAAATTTGCCCCCCCGTTTCACCTGCAAGTGAATATAACTCAAAAACTATCGATGGGGTACACTTTGATTTTTACATATTTTAGAAGAACCATAATTGAGTGATATGCACACAATGTTTTATTAAAATATCTTTAATAATATCTCAGTTATCCCTTTAATAATATCCCAATAAACTCTTGAATTTTCTATATCAAACATTAAAAGTGCGATTCTTTTCGCAATCTACAACAAGTTAGTCTTACAAAGACTATATCAAACATTCATTGAAACAACTACTTCCCGCGCTAATACCCCGACGGACATTGAATTATACAACAAGTGTTTGCTGTTACAAACAGTAACCTACTGCAAATATAACAATTTGGGTCAAGTTATTCAGGCCATCTATAGACGCGTTTCGAGATTTATCTCTCATCAGTATAGCTTTGCCATTCCCTCTAAACAATTTGACACCTTAGACTGGCGGTCACGTTACCGTTCAAACATAAGTATAAATGAAATTGCCAATTCTTGGTTGCAGAATACTTCAAACATTAAAAGTGCGATTCTTTTCGCAATCTACAACAAGTTAAATCTCGAAACGCGTCTATAGATGGCCTGAATAATTTGACCCAAATTGTTAAATTTGCAGTAGGTTACTGTATGTAACAGCAAACACTTGTTGTATAATTCAATGTCCGTCGGGGTATTAGCCCGGGAAGTAGTTGTTTCAATGAGTGTTTGATATAGTCTTTGCAAGATTAACTTGTTGTAGATTGCGAAAAGAATCGCACTTTTAATGTTTGAAGTATTCTGCAACCAAGAATTGGCAATTTCATTTATACTTTTCTATATCATTTAAAATGATCAAAATTGCCTCCCGTTTAACGTTCAAGTGAATATAACTCAAAAACTATCAATGGAATATATTTCGATTATTACATATTTTAGAAGAACAATAATTAAGTAATATGCACAGCAAGTTATATTAAAATATCTTTAATAATATCCCAGTTAGGAACTCTTGAAATTTCCATATCACTCAATATAATCAAAATTACCTCCCGTTTCACGTTCAAGTGAACATAACTCAAAAACCATTAATGGTGTATATTTTAATTTTTACATATTTTAAAAGAACAATAAGTGAGTGATACGCTCACTAAGTTTTATTAAAATATCTTTAATAATATCGCTGTTATGAACTCTTGAAATTTGTATATCACTCAAAATTATCAAATTAGCCTCCCTTTTTACGTTCAAGTAACACATATTTTAGAAGAACAATAATTAAGTGATATGCACACTATGTTTTATTAAAATATGTTAAATATTATCCCAGTTATGAACTCTTGAAATTTCCATATCACTCAAAATAATCAAAATTACCTCCCGTTGCACGTTCAAGTAAATATAACTCAAAAACTATTGCTGGTGTATATTTTGAATTTTACATATTTTAAAATAAATAAGTGAGTAATATGCACACTAAGTTTTACTAAAATATCTTTAATAGTATCGCTGTTATGAACTCTTGAAATTTGTATATCACTCAACTTGTTGTTTTTTCATAAATTAATTTGTAATGCTGTTAATTGTCCACATCTTTTATCACAAATTAATTTCAGTATTAATTTAACCAATCACCCAACTAGACATTTACCTATATTTCGTCTTCAACTTCATAAGACAAATTACGGATATAATAGCCCACTTTCAAGGTTTATGCGAACAGCCAATACATTATCTGTACATCCAAACTTTGACATTTTCAACTCTTTCTCACCCTCACAATTCATGGCAAGACTTAAGCGAATAAATATTTGTAATTTATCTTAGTTTAATAAATCAAATTTATATTATATTATATTATATTATATTTATATTTTATTATTGTATTATGTGTATTAAACTTTTGTTGTTGTTGTAGTAATTATATTTAGTTAAATATTAATTTGTAAAATGGATTTTCCGTTAAATAAATAAATAAATATAATCAAAATTGCCTCCCGTTTCACCTTCAACTGAATATAATTCAAAAACTATCGATGGCGTATATTTTGATTTTACCTTATTTTAAAGATTAATAAGTAAGTGGGATGTATATTAAGTTTTATTAAAAAATCTTTAAGAATATCCATGTTATGAACTCTTGCAACTTCTATATCACTCAAAATAATCAAAATTGCCTCCCATTTCACGTTCAACTGAATTAGGCTCCAAAACTATCGATGTGGTATATTTTAATTTTTACAAACTTTAATTGAGTGATATGCACACCAAGTTTTATGAAAATATTTTTATTAATATCCCAATTATGAACTCTTGAAATTATTATATCACTCAAAATAATCAAAATTGCCTCCCGTTTCACGTTCAAGTCGATATAACTCAAATACAATCGATGAGGTCAATTTTTATTTATACATATTTTATAAGAACCATAATTGAGTGATATGCACACAATGTTTTATTAAAATATCCTTAATACTATCCCAGTTATGAACTCTTGAATATGCACACAATGTTTTTTTAAAATATCTTTAATAATATCCCACATATTTTATAAGAACCATAATTGAGTGATATGCACACAATGTTTTATTAAAATATCCTTAATACTATCCCAGTTATGAACTCTTGAATTTTCTATATCATTTAAAATAATCAAAATTGCCTCAAGTAAATATAACTCAAAAACTATCAATAGAGTATATTTTGATTTTTACATATATAAACAGAACAATAATTGGGTGATATGCACACATAGTTTTATTAGAATATCTTTAATAATATCCCAGCTATAAACTCTTGAAGTTTCTATATTACTCAAAGTAATCAAAATTGCCTTGTTTCACGTTTAAGTTAATATAACTCAAAAACTATAGATGGGATATATTTTAATTTTTTCATATTTAAAAAAAAACAATAATTGAGTGAAGTACACATTAAGTTTTAAACAGATTTCTTAAATAGTGTCTAAGTTATGATCTCTCGAAATTTCAATATCACTCGAATTTATCAAAATTGACTCCCGTTTGACTTTCAAGTGAAAATAACTCAAAAACTATTGATGGGGTATATTTTGATTTTTCTATATTTTAAAAGAACAATATTTGATTAATTTTCAACCAGAGTTTTATAAAAAATACCAAAAATAATTTTCAAGTTATGGTCTCTTCAAATTTGTGCATTACTCAAATTTATTAAAATTGTCTCTCGATTGACGATTAACTGAAAATTACTCCTAAACTATTAATAGGGTATATTTTGATTTTAACATTAACGGCCGAGCAATTATAGAGTTAACTCTAAAAGTTGATTTTAGGTAAAATTTTCTACACTTCTTTTAATGATTTTTACGAAAGACTTGTTGTATTATTGAATTTTTCTTTTAAATATACATATTATATACGTTGTAAATGCAAGGCATTCGTCGATTTTGTATAAAAACGTACAATATAAAGTTTAGAACGAGTATTTCCACTCCCAGGCTAAGCATGAAGTAAAATTTCGAGTTTAGAAAAGCCCCGCATAGAAAATTTGTCGAGGGTCGCGCAGCGACCCGAGACAAATTTTCACAGGGCTTTTCTAAACTCGAAATTTTACTTCATGCGCCACGCGTATACAACACTGAAATATTGTAAAGTTAGATAACCACTGAAAATATTTTTTTTAATGAGTAATAATTGAGATATTTAAATAAGAAAATATTTATGTTTTTCTTTATACATTTTCAAATCAAATCAAATAATATAATACATCAAATTAATTCATTTAGTAATTTAATTAACATAAAATTTATAATTTTGCGTATATGCACCAATGGGGCTTAATGGGTTAAAGAGCAATATTTGATTAATATCCACACAAAATTTTATAAAGATATCTCAAAAAATCCGTTTTTAATGATTTTTACGAAAGACTTGTTGTATTATTGATTTTTTCTTTTAAATATACATATTATATACGTTGTAAATGCAAGGCATTCGTCGATTTTGTATAAAATCGTACAATATAAAGTTTAGAACGAGTATTTCCACTCCCAGGCTAAGCATGAAGTAAAATTTCGAGTTTAGAAAAGCCCCGCATAGAAAATTTGTCGAGGGTCGCGCAGCGACCCGAGACAAATTTTCACGGGGCTTTTCTAAACTCGAAATTTTACTTCATGCGCCACGCGTATACAACACTGAAATATTGTAAAGTTAGAAAACCACTGAAAATATTTTTTTTAATGAGTAATAATTGAGATATTTAAATAAGAAAATATTTACGTTTTTCTTTATACATTTTCAAGTCAAATCAAATAATATAATACATCAAATTAATTCATTTAGTAATTTAATTAACATAAAATTTATAATTTTGCGTATATGCACCAATGGGGCTTAATGGGTTAAAGAGCAATATTTGATTAAATATTTTATAAAGATATCTCAAAAAGTTTTGAAATTGTCATTACTTGAAATTTTAATACCAATACCAAAATTGAATCACGTTTGATGTTTAAATTAATGCGCTATAAAATTGCAGGCATTTATTGCTTTTTTAAAAGCGATCAATTTAAAGCTTTTAACGAGTGTTTCAACTTCTTGGTTCAGCATGAAGTAACATTTCGAGTATAGAAAAGCTTAAATATTTGGATTTGCCGGGGCGCGCGAATCCGTTATCCAGTGAATGACTGAGTGCTGAACACAAATTTATATACTTGTCAGAAGTTTTAAATTAAACCCCTTTAATAAGCAAACGCCTAAAAATGTATTAAAGACAAATTTTTGCTTAACTGTGCAATTTTTATTATAATATTTTGGGAACAGCGTTTCAGAAAATGTCAGAAATAAAGGTATATTTTTTGACAACCGTATAACATTTTCCAAACATATACAAACCATATGTAGAAGTGCTTCTAAAATGCTAGGCTTCATTATACGCACAACTAAATATTTTAACAATGTCGAATTGCTTAAATCAGTTTATTTTTCATTTGTGCGTAGCAAATTGGAATATGCTTCTGTAGCATGACATCCCCACTATGCTTACCTATCCATAGCAATTGAGGGTATTCAAAGAAGATTTCTGAAATACCTGTCTTACAAACTAGATGGGGAATATCCTGTACAAGGCATTGTTTATGCTCGGTTATTGGATAGGTTTGAAGTAGAATCTTTGTCACTACGTAGAGAGTTCCATAGTGCGAAATTCATGTACAAGCTACTACATAATGATATAGATTGTTCACAATTATTATCGCAAGTCAACCTATCTGTCCCAAGAATTCAATCACGTCATAATAATACGTTCTAAACAAAATTGGCCAAATCGAACAGTTTACATAAATCGCCACTATTTTATATGTCCAGAAATGCAATTAAAGTTTTTGATGATGTCTTTTGTTGAGTGAATGTTAAGTGAATCACACGTCTAGTCTTTAAGTATTGTAATTAAGTTTTTTTATATATGTTTTTTTTTTCTTTTATTTTTTGTTTGTTTCTTATATAAACATACCTATTTGTGTTTTAATTTATATCATATTTAGTTACATTGTCCTGTAATTGGTGAATGTTGGACAATAAAGATTATTATTATTATTATTATTATTAACTGTTTTTTTTATTAGGTACATTTTTAACTTTTAAACTTTAAAATATTTTCATTGCAATTTGACAAAGACACCTGATTATTTAATCTGAGAATTTATATCTAGAATATTTTGCAAGAAATAGCTATACATCATTGATTGGAGTATTATACTCGTAATACCTAAATACCCCAATCAACGATAGCACCAAACATAATTGCTTTTAATCTCCTTAACGTCTGCTATTCTCAATCAGTCTTGAGCAACTTCTACTCAAACCAAATCTCTCCTATTTTACAAAGTAAACGTTTTCTTATCTGACGCTCATCAGACAGATAAATGCTCACAAATGTGTAAAACTCGTGGCGGTCTTCAAATTACACGGATCAGGTAATTGGGTGAGAAAACAGAGTCGTCTCTTAATTAAACTGGGAATAATAAATAGCAGCGCATACAACAAAAGTGAGAACACTAATTAGGATTATCCAAAAACTACTCTTTTTTAATTGCTGAATACTTACCCTTTATGCGTTCTTAAACGAAAAAAATTACACAAAACCAAAAACAAGTTGGTGTGTTGTAAATTAGATGTTCAATCGTGGCTAAAACTAAGTTTCGCTTAAACTCAGTTTTGTTATCGTTTACCGTAATACAATTGGCAAAAACGAATTAATTATCTTTTAAATTAATTGCATTCAATAAATGTGAAGTTAATAGCACTTAATAATTGTTATGTAGACGAAATGTATATTATCTAAATCTTGATTATCAAAAATGGGTGAACTCTGATTGATACATGTATCTCTGCAGTATAGTTTTTAAGAGGGGGGATAATAGGGATCCTTGAGGAACACTTTTCTGTAGTGCAAACGTTAATGAATAAGATTAACGAATTTTAATTTGGAAAGCTCTTTTAGATAGGAAATCATTTATTAATGTTAATGTGTGCTAGCTTAAATTCAACAGGGTGTATGACTATAGAACGACGTCAACCATCGAAATTCAACAGTATCAATGTCGAAACTTGAGTTGTGATTATTTTAGCACCGTAATTTTTATTAAAGCTTTTAGTGTAATTACACCTTTATTGATATTAAATTAAATATACATTTATATCGATGAAAGTTGTTCAATTTAAGTTACAAAATAAATGAGTAGTAAAAGTACAAATTAAAGACGTAATGAGTAAAAAAGTAACTCGAATTGTATAGGTAGGTAGCAGCCCGACCATGTGTTACAGAAAGATAATTACCGTGGGAGCACCGTCTCGGATTGAAGGAATGCCCAGAGACAATCTGCTCCTTTCGACGGGTCCATCATAATCACAATTCCACCTAGAGAAGAAGAGATGCAAAAATCTCTCAATACCAATGGAATTACCGTGTTTCTTCCCCGTCGAATGCACAGAGGCCGGAGAAGGAACTGGCAATGGCCTCAAAGCGTGCACGGGCACATATTTCCATCGCTTAAGCACTTCCCCGAATGCATTCACCGTTTGTTTACGCAAAACTTATGCCCGTTTCGTTTCATTCGACTCGGCCACTTTGCTCGTACTCGTACTCGTACAACATTGGAAAATCTCGATCTCGCGATTCTTGGTCGGGTAATCAATTAGTCGGGATGGCATTTCTTTGCCTTTTTTGAAGTCTGCTGGTAGCGTTCAATCGATGGGCTGCTTAATTAGATTATACAGTTGATTAAGTCGAAGCGAATTCCTGCTACATATCAGATCTTTACATCGAGGAAAAGTGGGTTACTTTTCAAAAAATAAATGTGCGTGCTAATATCATAATATTGTGATTTCAGTCCAGACTTCTGTCAAACTTATTTATTATTTTACTTTACTTGTAAAAATATACTCATATAAAGTGACTGTATCTGGTCAATAGGCTGAATAGCTAAGCCCATTGAATACGCAAAGAAAAACAAGACGAAAACCTCTACTTGTATGATAATTAAAATCGAAAAGCCGAACACGAAATTACAATAGTAAATGACTAGAGAGTAATACAAAAATAGATAAGAACATTAAATGAATTATTTATTAGTTTATTGAAATTAAATTAATGTTAAAACAAAAAAACACGAATTGCAGTAATGGCTCCTTTCACTACGATATTATCCACTTAGCGCGTGGATACACCTCAATCAAATCGATAAAAACCCAACAAAAACGTCTCATTTTCCCATAACGATTACCCGACCAGGAAAAGAAAACAAGAAATCACTCTTCTTCCTATATCGATAATTTTCCAACAAACCATCATCATCGGTAAATCGACGGTGACGCGAACGCGTGCGTGACCAATGATCAATAACCAATCGCTAATCGCACTCATGACTTTAAATGTTATCATAATTCAAAAATCCAATTTACTTTCAGAATTTTTAGAGTTTTTAGAGTTTATAGAGTTTTATTGAATTGAAGTCACTAAAACAAATTAATCATGTTTTCATCTAAGAATAATTTTAACGACAATCCATTACTAAGATGTGATTGCTCAGTGGGCAGTTAACTTTAATAATTTATTAACTAAACTATGAAAAAATGGAACATCAACAATTTACTAGTTGGGATAATATTATTGCACTTGTAGTGTGAAATTATTTAAATGTATCAAAGAAATATTTTCGGAATTATCTAACAGTTATTCGAAAAAAAAATTGGGATTGCTCCAGATCTTTTTTTTCCTCAAACAGCCTGGAGGTATATGTAATGCAAATCCTGGTGATTCTTGAGGCAGAGCAAGAGGATTCCGAAAGTAAATTAGTCGTAAATCATTTAATGCCTTTACTGATGAATATTTATGAGTGTGTTCAGATACGTGTATGTGGACGGTGTCTCGGAGAAAATGTTGGTGTTGAGGTTAATGGATGACCGCGCTCAATTTAATAAAATTTACGAAAATTAGTAGAACTTTATGAATATTAATATTTTTTTATTTATATTAAATAATTTTCGCAAGTCAAGGCTTTCCTAGACTCGATATTTTAAAATGGATAAGTATATTTTTAAGTTTAGAAATTGAATTGGTTTATAACTTGTTTCTTCTCCATTTATAGCTAGACAAAGAACATATTTTTAAAAATATTATTTTAAATGTAATGCTTTATTTCTTTTAGTTCAGAGTAAGCATCTTCCTGCTTAATTCTGAAAACTCTATCTGAAATGTATGATTCTAGTATTTGTGAATATAGTCTGGGTAGAAGTTTTCTTAATTTGTATTTAAGTCCGTCGTGCCACACTTTGTCAAAAGCTTGCGCTACATCAAGAAAGATAGTAGAGCAAACCTTTCTTTCTTCCAGTGACTTTTCAATTACGTTCGTTATTCTGTGGACTTGATCTATAGTTGAATGACATTCTCTGAAACCAAACTGAGGTTCTGGTATTATGTTTTTGCCTTCAATAATTGGTTTTAATCTTTTAAAAAGTATTTTTTCAAACATTTTTGAGAATACAGGTAATAAAGAGATTGGTCTGTACGAAGAAACTTCATTTGGTGGTTTTCCAGGTTTAGGAATCTTTATCACTTCTGCTACTTTCCATATCTTAGGAACATATTTTAATCTAAACGATGCATTAATAAGATATGTAAGTTTTACTATTGCTTTACGAGGTAGTTGTTTCAGAATTTCGCCAGTAATTAAGTCAAATCCTGGAGCTTTCTTAGTGTTAATGTAATCTTTAATTATCATTTCAATTTCTCTTGGGGTAGAGGGTCTGATTTCACCTTCTTCCTGGGTAATATTTTCCCAGTCCAGAATGGCTACACCCTCATTCGGTTGGAAAGTCCATTCAAGATATTCGGCAAACCTATTAGCCTTTTGATTATTGCTTTTTGCATATGTCCCATCTGCATTTCTAATTGGAGAATTCTGCAAGATTGGTCTCTTCAGTCTCTTAGTAGCTTTCCAGAGTGAATAATCAGTTTTACCGTCATTTGTTAGTCCACTTAGATATTCACTAATAGAGTCATTTTAAATTTTTTGAATCTCTCTTTTGAGTTGTTGTGTTGCGTTATTTACTCTAGTTTTATCTGCTGGGCATCTAGATTGGTGCCAGATTCTTCTGAGTCTTCTCTTTTCGAAAATAAGGGCTCGAATTTCTTTGGGGTAAATATTGCGTTTGGTTCGTGGGGTAATAATAGGGGTATTATCCCATGTAGCTTGTTGGATATTATCAACAAATTTTTCCGCTTCATAGTCTAGCTGGTCTTCGTTTCTTATTGAGGATGACAAGTTGATAGTGTCTTCAAGTTGAAGTTAAAAGCTCTGCCAATCGGTAAATTTGTTAGTCAATCTAGCAGGTATTTCCTTTTGTATAATAAGCCACATTTGCCGACGACACTGCTATATTGGCTGTAGGCAAAGATCACGAAGAAGCAGCAGTAAATCTGCAAACCTCGATAAATAAAATTAACATCTGGACTAAGCAATGGCGAATCAAATTGAATGAGACTAAATCGGTCCACGTCAATTTCACAAATAAAAGAAATCAACATATCCCTGTTAGTATGAATGATATCCAGGTACCATATGCTGATACAGCAAAATATTTGGGTTTTACACTGGACGCTAAGCTACGCTGGAGAGCTCATGTCAAAAAGAAAAAAGAAGAACTGGACATCAAATTTTGAAAAATGTATTGGCTGCTTGGTCGGAACTCCACCCTGTCAATCTACAATAAATTACTGCTGTATAAACAAATTCTTAAGCCCGTATGGACATATGACATCCAGCTGTGGGGTTGTGCCAAAAAGAGCAATATAGAAATAATCCAGCGATACTAAAATAAAGTACTGAGGAGTATTGTCAATGCTCCTTGGTATTTCCGAAACAGTGACCTCCACAGGGACTTGGAAATGGATACTGTTAATAAGACAATACACAAATTTGCCAAGAGTCATGAACAGCGACTTCTTCAACACGTCAACATCGAAGCCATCCAGATCCTCGATAACACGAATTTGACCAGAAGACTACAGCGGACTAAACCGTTCGAGTTAGTTTAATATTGTGTTAGTGCAAAAGCAGAGCATAGTGCTAGTGTACACGTTAATTAGTGTAATTAAGTTATTAAAATTTAAGGGATACTAATGAGTAAACCCTTAGTATTAAACCTTTAGTAAATTAAGTTAGCTAAATATTACTCATTGATCCATTTGTGATCAGATTGTAATTATAGTAAAATACAACTAAGTGTTTTGCAAATAATAATAAAAAAAAATGTAATGCTATTTTATAATTCAATAAAAGAAAAGCAATGCATAAATTAATTTCTATGAAATATTTCCATTTTCCTTCTTCCTTCGCAACAGAAAAAAAAACGCAATTTTAATTTGAGTCGCCCAGATGCAAAACTAGCCTAGCCTTACGTGTTTTGACAAACTTGTGGCAAAATGACAAAAACTTATTTTGCGCCGCTTTTTAAATAAATGAAAATAGTGTCTAACATGCATTGTATCGAATGGGGACAAGAAAAATTATGTCAAACTAAGTAAAAAGTTGGCATGTTTTGCAACTGAAAACATTTTTTAGCTTTTGTAACCGAGAAATGTACCAGGCTTTGCATTCTATAGGATTTTTCTAAATTTTATAGGGTTTATGATGGGTTTAAACAGCGGCCAAACCAAATTTTCAGGATTTTCTAAACTCGAAATTATACTTCATGCGCCACGCGCATAAATCATTGAAATATTGTGAAATTAGAAATCCACTTACAAATACTTTTATAAAATGAGTAATAATCAAAATATTTAAATAACAAAACATTCACGCGCATAAAACATTGAAATATTGTGAAGTTAAAAATACACTTACAAATACTTTTATAAAATTTATTTTATAGGGTTTATGATGGGTTTTAAAAGCCAATTTATTTTTATAATTTTAGCCTGAGACGAGTAGAATCCAAAGATACCAAAATCTAAAAAATCAGAAAAAAGGTGTATGGCTGGTTTTGTATCTGGGCAACTTATTTAACCCATTCATGGCCGAGCAATTATAGAGTTAACTCTTAAAGCTGATTTTATGTAAAATTCTGCACTTCTTTTTATGATTTCTGTAAATGACTTATTATAATACATAATGAGAAGTTTTCTTTTAAACACATAATCTATGCGCTGTAAATTTTCATGCATTCGTCGATTTTATAAAAGCGTTCAATTTGAAGCTTCAAACGAGTGTTTCCACTCCCAGAGTAAGCATGAAGTAAAATTTCGAGTTTAGAAAATCCTGAAAATTTGGTTTGGTCGCTCCGCGAAGCGGAGCGGCCAAACCAAATTTTCAGGATTTTCTAAACTCGAAATTTTACTTCATGCGCCACGCGCATAAAACATTGAAATATTGTGAAGTTAAAAATACACTTACAAATACTTTTATAAAATGAGTAATAATCAAAATATTTAAATAACAAAACATTCACGCGCATAAAACATTGAAATATTGTGAAGTTCAAAATACACTTACAAATACTTTTATAAAATTTATTTTATGGGGTTTATGATGGGTTTTAAAAGCCAATTTATTTTTATAATTTTAGCCTGAGACGAGTAGAATCCAAGGATACCAAAATCTCAAAAATCAGAAAAAAGGTGTATGGCTGGTTTTTGTATCTGGGCAACTTATTTAACCCATTAATGGCCGAGCAATTATAGAGTTAAGTCTTAAAGCTGATTTTATGTAAAATTCTGCACTTCTTTTTATGATTTCTGTAAATGACTTATTATAATACATAATGAGAAGTTTTCTTTTAAACACATAATCTATGCGCTGTAAATTTTCATGCATTCGTCGATTTTATAAAAGCGTTCAATTTGAAGCTTCAAACGAGTGTTTCCACTCCCAGACTAAGCATGAAGTAAAATTTCGAGTTTAGAAAATCCAGAAAATTTGGTTTGGTCGCTCCGCGAAGCGGAGCGGCCAAACCAAATTTTCAGGATTTTCTAAACTCGAAATTTTACTTCATGCGCCACGCGCATAAAACATTGAAATATTGTGAAGTTAGAAATACACTTACAAATACTTTTATAAAATGAGTAATAATCAAAATATTTAAATAACAAAACATTTACTTCTTCACACATTCACAAGTCAGGTCGAATAATACAATGTATCAAATTAACTTATTTAGTAATTTAATAAGCACAAAATTAAAAATGTTGCATCAATGGCCCTTAATGGGTTAATATTTATTTGATTTTTTTTAAATATAACCAACAACAGAAAAAATACACTAAAACAATAAACGATTCTAAAATTGAAATCAAAATTATATTTTTATTATTAAGAAATTTGTATTTTATCATTAATCAAGATCATTAATAAGTTGTAACGTTTCTGTTCCCCATGAAATTTATATGCGTTAAGCCGATGGAATAAATTGAGCGGTCAGTGTTTTCTGTCCGCGATAAATCTACCGCGTGCCAACTTTTTTCCTACATTACAAAGCCAGCCAAGAGTAGCGAATTGTCACTTAATTGCCAACCGTAAATACCGAACCATTTCATCCGGAAATATGTATGCTGTCACGCATCAAAAGAATTATTCACAATTATAAGATGATTCCTTCCTTGTTTCTCTAGAAATATTAAACTTGAAATACACAATAAATCATTAAAATCAAACAATAAATATAAAATAAATGTATCTTTAACTTGTTTTTCATTGTTAACTTGATGAAGCACGATTAAATGTTTAAAAAATGTAATCAAAATAAAATCCCTTCATAGGTTTTACTTATAATAAGTGAAACATAGTAAGCGATTTTATTTTAATTAAAAAAAAAATAAATATAAAATAAATCGTTTTAACAGATATGTATATTCATTGCCATGAACATCAATATTTTTAACTAAATTATGAAATGAGTGAGTGCTAATTTAAAATGTAAAATCATTCGAATAAACATTCTTATCACTTACATAATAATGTTTATTCTTGCTACTTTAAAGTAAATAATAATAATAATAATAATAATATCTTTATTTACGGAAACTCCATTATTACAAAATACTACAATTTAAAATTTATATAAGAATAAATAAAATACAATAAAACTTAAATTAAATTAAATAAACTACGAATAAATAAGTCAATTATTACATATTTGTCACTGCATTCATTTTTTTTTTGGCTTTTGTTTGGCATAGGTATTACCATTCAGCCACTAACGTTGATTTTTATAATATCTATATTAACATATATTTCGACTAATTTGGACGTCACAACACATTCACACACATCCATGGAACCGGAGACGAGTATTTTTCGTTAGAAAAATTACTCGCCTCCGCTGGGAATCGAACCCAGATCACCTCCGTCACTGCATTCATGTCAACAACTTTTAAATAACGCATCAATTCCTGCTGAGACATAGAAAATAAATCAAAGTCAGAATTGCGTGAAAAATTATTAGCATAGCGCATAAATTGACTGAAACAATTGTTGATACCATAATTAGTCCTGTGGAACGGTATTCGGAATAACGGTCTGTAGCGTGTTAATTTGTTATCAGCGCTAATATGGAGGTCAATTTGAGACAGAATATCAGGGCATTCAACATCCCCATTAATAATTTTATGAAACAGCATCATAATCGCAGAAACTCTTCTGCTGCTTAAAGTGTCTAGACCAAAACTAGTCATTAGAGTTTCAAGATTTCTGGTATTCCCATTACCGATCTTATAGAAAAGAGATTTTAAAAATTTGTTTTGAACATTTTCAATTTCATCTTGATAACACTTCTGACTAGGTGACCAGACACATATAGCATACTCCAGCTGAGAGCGCACAAAAGCAACATAAATGGTTTTATAAAATGTGGGATTTAAATTACGGGAAATTCTTCTAATATAACCTAACATTCTAGCTGCCGAATTGCATATATTACTGATGTGACTAGAAAATGTTAGCTTCGCGTCAAAGAGGATGCCAAGATCTTTAATCTTTGTAATTTTAGATAATGCAATTTCCTCGATTTTATAAATGAAATCATGGTTCGATCGTTTTCGTGTGAAAGTAATTGAATTGCATTTATCTGCGTTAAAAAATAACTAATTACGGCAACACCAACCGCGAACAGATGACAGATCCTCCTGAAGCAATGCACAGTCATTAGATGATTTAATTTCTTTGAACAGCTTCAGGTCATCAGCAAAAAGTAGAAAGTGTGAGTGTTTGATTACTGCTGAAATGTCATTAATAAATAAAAGAAACAACAAAGGTCCGCAATGCGACCCTTGAGGTAGCCCTGACGGAACATGCACGATTTCAGAAAGGTTTTTTTTTTATTTTTACACACTGAGTCCGATCAACTAAAAAATGTTTAATCCATTTACAAACAGATTCATGGAATCCTAATGATTTTAATTTTGACACTAAAATGACATGATGTACTTTATCGAATGCCTTCGAAAAATCTGTATAAATAGCATCCACTACATTTTTATTATCTAAGGCATTGCGTATGAAATTAATTTTATTATACACTGATTTCGATTGATAATGCTGTTTTAAGTTTTAATCATTGCTGTTTACAAAACACCGAGGAAAGCTGGAATAACTAATTTACTGTTAAACATAAACAAGTTAAAAGAATATTTTTTATCGAATCGATAATCTGAGGAGAAGAAGGCGAATGATTAATGGGCAATCGGAAAAGTATCCTCGGCTTGTCGAACCGGACCAATTGATTGATGCGCCTTATTAAATTCCTTTCAAATAACACACTACATCAGAAAAACGCGAATTCATCACCCCGGATTCCGGGATTATCTACGAAAAATTAATGGACTGCTAGTCCGACAAGTTTCAGGAATTTCGGATATTTTTCTCGAAACAAAAAAAGTACAAAAGTAAATTTAAGATAATTCTTGAACCTTGAAATCTTATATCAAATTTAAGTTACTTGATATTAATCGTATTGTTATCAAACGAATTTTCATTCTTTGTAAGACGCATTTGTTGTAGATTGCGTAAAGAATCGCACTTTTGTTAATGTTTAAATCATGATTTGTTACCTGACCTTAAAAAGAATATGTATATATAACTTGTAAAATATTTTTCTGTATTACTCCTTGAGAATGACGATAAGTCGAAACTAGTCAGAGAGAATAACAACATAGTAGTGAAACAAACCAAGTGACTTTTATTTAATTATCAATATTATTAAGAATTATTTGTAGGGTGTTGCTCATTGGAATACAATATTGTGTAAACTATCGGAATTTAATAAATTATCGATGAACGTGTAAAATAATTGACATATTTGAATACTAGATGTTGAATTAATAAATTAAATTTTGTTTTAAAGAAGAGTTTTTTTAGTATATTTACTTATCCTGAGGTTATTTACTAGAATTTTAGAATATAGAAAAGCAAAAAAAAGGTTAATTTAATGTTCGAACGAGTGTTTTTACTCCCAGATTAAGCATGAAGTAAAATTTCGAGTTTAGAAAAGCCTGAAAATTTGATTTGGTCGCGTAGCGCGAAGCGCGGAGCGACCAAATCAAATTTTCAGGCTTTTCTAAACTCGAAATTTTACTTCATGCGCCACGCGTATAAAACACTCAAATATTACGAAGTTTATAATATACTGCTAATATTTAATCACGCTTTAATACATTTAAAAAAGTTCATTTCAAATAACCAAATGTTTAGCTGTTTGGTTATTTGAAATGAACGTTTTTAAATGTATTAAAGCGAGATTAAATTTTAGCAGTATATTATAAATTTCGCAATATTTAAGTGTTTTATACGCGTGGCGCATGAAGTAAAATTTCGAGTTTAGAAAAGCCTGAAAATTTGATTTGGTCGCTCCGCGCTTCGCGCTACGCGACCAAATCAAATTTTCAGGCTTTTCTAAACTCGAAATTTTACTTCATGCTTAATCTGGGAGTAGAAACACTAGTTTGAACATTAATTTAACCTTTTTTCTGCTCTTCTACATTCTGCAAACAATTCAATTTCACTATATAATAAATACGTGCATGAAGTTGTGAAAAAGCTAATAAAACCTACAACAACATCAAATTTGAATACTAATTGTGGTTAAACTGTAGGTTTCCGATAAAAGCGGATTTCAGATTCGTCATTTTCTAGCACAAATACAAGTAGTTCCTTAAAAAAAATCAACGTAATCCGGTGCTTACAATATGCAGCCAAGCCACGCGCAAATGATCGTGTGGCTTGACTGCATATTGTAGACACCGGGTTCCGTAGATTTTTTTGAATGCTTTTACTACTTTTAGGCTCTCACATTACTGTTTTACGATCGGGACGATTCGGGACGAAAAAGGCTTTAAACTCGAGATAACAAAAGAGCAAGTCAGGATTAGGGCTGAAAACTCGAAAATTAAATGTATTGAAAAAATCAGGTCAGCTAAGTTTGTCTCGCGTTTTATTCAGGTATATTTAATTCAATTTAATTATTTTCAAATAGATTGATACATTTATGGATTAGTTAACTATAGTTTAGTATGTTATAGTTACAGAAATATGTAGCAAAATATTGAAAAGCAGTAAATAAACATAAATATGTAGAAACAAATAACATTTAACAAAAATTGAGGCAGTTAAAATAAGATTACGTAGAGGATGTGTGGATAGATAATGGCTAGATAGATGATGTGTGTGTTTTTTAACTTTACACTAAATCGGTGTTATACACGCGTGGCGCATGAAGTAAAATTTCGAGTTTAGAAAAGCCTAAACATTTGGATTTGCCTTTGGATATAAGTATCAGATTGTGTTAATCAGTAGCTCATTAGTTTGCCTTGTTCTTATAGTTGTTGTTTATTTCTTCTTATTCTTAGTTACCTTTGTGTCAATGCAATAAAATGCCAAATAAAATAACAAAATTTATAAAAATGGGTTACATCATCATTGGCAGGAGCGACTAAGAAATTCAGGTACGACCTATTACACTATGTTTTGAAAATTTCACAGCTCGATCGTGTTTTTAACTCAACACCTGATATTATCCAACGAGTGTGTAAAAGTAGATCACAATTTTTATGAATTGAAAGTGTTGCCAAACTTTAATAACTGGTTCCGTAGTGTAGCGGTTATCACGTCTGCTTTACACGCAGAAGGTCCCCGGTTCGATCCCGGGCGGAACCACTTTTTTAATTAGTGATTGAAATTATAATGTAAATGTCTCCAAATAAGGATTTTTTCTTTTCACATATGATGGGTGCAAAAGCTTTGCAAATGGAAGTGAGATTTGTTTGCTCTTCAGCAGTGAATTTAGTAGAATTAGACTGCAGTGTAATTGGTTATCCAGAAACTTTTGCTGCACTTCCGGTTTAACCGGAAGTGCAACAATGATGATTATCTGCAGAAATAATCCACTGTAGAATTGGTAACTGCAGATTCCTAGAATCAATCATACAACGAATTGTCTTTACAGAAGTTATGAGCCGATGAACTGTAGAATAAATAAATTATATAACAAACTGATAAAATGCAAAATAGATGAATTGAGCAATTGTCAACACTGCAGAACTGATTAATAATAAAACTGATGGACTGGATCAAATTAAACACGGCTTAACTATCATAAGGTTAAGCAAAATATATTACCATATTTGAGTAGATATCCGAATGAACGAAAAAGAGAAAATGTTTAGTAGTTTTTCTATATGTCAAAAAGGAAATTATTGTTTTCTGCAAAACTATGTTTATGGCTCTTGCCGACTGTTTAAACAATATTACAACAACGTTGTTATGTTTATCAAGCATAAATTAAATCAGTTTTGCTCATCGAGTAGAATGGGACAGCATACACCATTTCTTTGTGACTACTTTACATTTGTGTTTCTATTAAAACAATACCAATTTATGAATATCGCGTTGTTACTACGCTTATTAATCTGTCCACAGACTCCACAAGAATGTGTACAAATGACTCGTTTATCTGTGCTTTATTACTCGGTGAAAATTATACGCGCGAGAGTCGCTTTGCGGATAAAAAAATTATTCCTGAACCTACAACCTATGTGTTTAAAATCTTCTCCGGAGGTTAGGAGCTCAAATCTCACCGCATAATTGCATATATTTATTCAAGTAATGTAAACATTTAGACACACTCTAAATTGCTCAGGAGTAGCCGGTTGCTTGGACAAGGAAAAAAAACTGGCACTTAATGTCATTAGAATTGTGTAAATAGAAGTTAAATTATCATTTAAACTCCTTTAATTCCATGTGGTTACAATGTGTGTGTGTGATGGTGTGTTTGTGTGGGTACAACTAATTTGTGCCACAAATGATTAAAATATGTAATCATTTGTGGCACAAATTAGTTGTACACTGCTCCGAGAAATTAACGCACCACCTTAGAATTTCTTAAAGAATTTAACTTCTTAAGTTTAGCTTTGTATATATTTAATAAAAATAGTTCTCAAATTCTTAGCTTTATCAACCCAATAATAATTAATATTATTACAGTTTTTCTTAATTACTTTGGACTATTAATTTAAATTTAACTCATGATTGGAAATCATCTATCGATAATTCGATGGTAATAAAGTAGTGGCGAGTTTACGAGCGATATCGAAGGATTAATCATCCGTTGGCTAGATAATTGGCCGTTTTAATGACTAATTGAAAGTCGAAATTTGTGTAATTATGTCGCGAGCCGTCCGGATAATTGTCGGTACGCCATTTATGGATCACAGCCACTTTGCACTCGCAACACGCGCGGGCTCCTCTTCAGAGCTATTTGTTAATTGGATGCTAAGTGAATTAACTAACAGCGTTTTGATGTTATAGACTTGTGTAGAGATTTTTGTTGTTTGGCTGTCGATAAATAGTAAAAGGCTAAACGAGACTTAACAAGTAATTGAATAGAACATTAAGAAAAAATATCCCTTTAAAAAACTAAGAGTAAGTATAAATGAAATTGCCTATTCTTGGTTGCAGAATACTTCAAACATTAAAAGTGCGATTCTTCTCATAATCCACAACAAGTTAGTCTTACAAAGACTATAACAAACACTCATTAAAACAACTACTTCCTGAGCTAATACCCCGACAGACATTGAATCATACAGAAAGTGTTTGCTGTTACATACAGTAACCTACTGCAAATGTAACAATTTGGGTCAAATTATTCAGGCCATCCATAGACGCGTTTCGAGATTTATCTCTCATCAGTATAGCTTTGCCATTCCCTCTAAACAATTTGACACCTTAGACTGGCGATCACGTTACCGTTCAAACATAAGTATAAATGAAATTGCCAATTCTTGGTTGCAGAATACTTCAAACATTAAAAGTGCGATTCTTTTTGCAATCTACAACAAGTTAGTCTTACAAAGACTATATCAAACACTCATTGAAACAAATACTTCCCGGGCTAATACCCCGACGGACATTGAATTATATAACAAGTGTTTGCTGTTACATACAGTAACCTACTGCAAATGTAACAATTTGGGTCAAATTATTCAGGCCATCTATAGACGCGTTTCGAGATTTATCTCTCATCAGTATAGCTTTGCCATTCCCTCTAAACAATTTGACACCTTAGACTGGCGATCACGTTACCGTTCAAACATAAGAGTATTTTCTTATTCCTTAGAAATGACAGATAATGCAGCAATTGCTGATAAGTGTGTCCAATTTTTAATTCAGATTTTATATTTAATGTACTCAGCCTTAAATTTGTTTATTTATTCATCTAGACCAGGGGTTCTCAACCTTTTTCAGGTCGCGCCCCCCTCTCATAACCTGCCCCACCTGATATCTTGCCGCGCCCCCCTAAGGGGGCGAGTCCCTCCCCCCCCAGGTTAAGAAACCCTAGTCTAGAGAGTGCTGGCGCAAAGGTTTATGATGCGATTTTATGTGAGTTTTTTACTTAGATTGGAACAGCATTATAGCTTTATTTCACTTCACCTTCTCTTTAGGAAATCTGTCGTGCCCCACCTGATATCTTGTCGCGCTCCCATAAAGGAGGCGAGTCGCCCCACGGTTAAAAAACCCTGATCTAGACAGTGCTGGCGCAAGGATTTATGAAGCTACAGCGAAACTAGATTTCGCTGCCCTAGCATGTCGTTTTTTTTTAACATACAATTTTCGCTGTTTACTTAAATAAAATAATTTAAGCTACTGAAAAGTATGGTATATGGATTTCGAGTATTTCGACATTTTGTGATATTCAATACTTATCGGGGTAAAACAAACATTCAATTATTCCAAAACTGAGTGAAGAGTTTTACGACAAAAAAATTATATTTAATTAACATTAATTTTTGTGATCATCTGCAACTTTTATATGAAAGGTTTAATAAACATTTTATAAAATGTAAAGAAACTATCACCTCCGGATTTCCACTTTGTTATACATTTTCAGAAGAGCCACTTACATTAGCTAAACGAGCCACGATTTGCCGACCACTGCCCTAGCGGTTAATAAATTAAAGCTTTTACACGTATAGTATGTGATTTATAAAAAGCAAACAGGGAAGTCAATTTTTAAACATGGTGGGGTTTTATTCTGAAAAGAAAAGATTTTTATCTAATAATCACACAAAATTTCATAACGATATCCTGAAAATGTCTAAGGTTATAAACGCCTGAAACTTGAATTACATTAAAACCTTCAATAAAATCACCCTCCCAAAATCGTTTTTTTTTTTCGTAAATAACTCATAAACTATCGATGGGGTATTTTCTGATTTTATTATATTTTGAAATGCAAATATTTACTTAATATCCTCACAACGTTTTATAACGATATTCTGAAATATCGATATTCAACTGGAATTGCATTAAAACCTTCCATAAAATCACCCTCCAAAGTCGCCTCTTCCGAAAATAACTTATAAGCTATTGATGGGGTATTTTTAGATTTTGATATATTTTATAATAGCAATGTTTACTTAATATTCACACAAAGTTTCATGACAATATCCTTAAAATGTCTAAAGTTATAAATGCCTGAAACTTGAATTGCATTAAAACCTTCGATAAAATCATCCTCCAAAGTCGCCTTTTTCGTAAACAACTTATAAACTATTGATGGGGTATTTTTAGATTTTGATATATTTCGAAATAACAATGTTTATTTATTATCCCCACTAAGTTTTATGACAATATACTAAAAATGTTAAAAGTCTCAAACAGGAATTGCATTAAAACCGATAAAATCACCCTCCTAAGTCGCCTTTTTAAAAAATAACTCATAAACTATTGATAGGGTATTATCAGATTTTGGTATATTTTGAAATAGCAATGTTTACTTAATATCCACACAAAGTTTTATAACGATATCTTTAAAATGACTAAAGTTATAAAAGCCTAAAACGTGAATTGCATTAAAACCTTAGAAAAAAATACCCTCCAAAGTCGCCTTATTTAAAAATAACTTATGAACTATTGACGCAGAATTTTTAGATTTTGATATATTTTAAAATGGCAATGTTTATTTAATATCCACACGACGTTTTATGACGATATCTCAAAAATGTTAAAAGTTATGAATGTCTGAAACGGAAATTGTATTAAAACCTTCGTAAAAATCGCCGTCCAAAGTCGCCTTTTTTGAAAATTACTTATAAACTATTGATGGAGTATTTTCAGACTGTAGAATATTTTGAAGTAGCAATGTTTACTCAAAAGCCACACAAAGTTTTATGACGATATCCTGAAAATGTCTGAAGTTATGAAAGCCTGAAACGAATTGCATTAAAACCTTCAATAAAATCACCCTTCCGAACCGTGTTTTTCGTAAATAACTTATAAACTATTAATGGGGCACTTTCTTATTTTGTTATATTTTGAAATGGCAATATTTACTTAATATCCACACAAAGTTTCATGACGATATCCTGAAAATGTTTAAAGTTATAAATGCCTGAAACTTGAATTGCATTAAAACCTTCGATAAAATTCACCCTCCTAAGTCGGCTTATTTGAAAATAACTCATAAACTATTGATGGGGTATTTTTAGATTTTGATATATTTTGAAATAAAAATATTTACTTAATATCAATACAAAGTTTCATGACGATATCCTGAAAATGTGTAAAGTTATAAATGCCTGAAACTTGAATTTCATTAATACCTTCGATAAAATCACCCTTCAAAGTCGCCTTATTTGAAAATAACTCATAAACTATTGATGGGGTATTTTCAGATTTTGGTATATTTTGAAATAAAAATATTTACTTAATATCCACACAAAGTATCATGACGATTGCCTGAAAATGTCTAAAGTTATGAATGCCTGAAACTTAAATTGCATTAAAACCTTCGATAAAATCACCCTCCCAATTCGTTTTTTCTTAAATAACTCATAAACTATTGATAGGGTCTTTTTTAGTTTATTAATTTTAAAATGGCAATATTTACTTAATATCCATACAAAGTTTTATAACGATACCCTAAAAATGTTCAAAGTTATGAATGTCTGAAACTGGAATTACATTAAAACCTTAGATAAAATCACCCTCCAGAGTCGCCTTTTTCATAAATAACTCATAAACTATTGATAGGGTAGTTTTAGATTTTAACATATTTCAAAATTGCAATGTTTACTTAATATCCACACAAAGTTTCATGACAATATCCTGATAATGTTCAAAGTTATAAATGTCTGAAACTGGAATTGCATTAAAACCTTTGATAAAATCACCCTCCCGAATCGTGTTTTTCGTAAATAACTCATAAACTATTGTTCGAGCACTTTCTTATTTTGTTATATTCCAATGGCAATATTTACTTAATATTCACACAAAGTTTTATGACGATATTCTAAAAATGTTTAAAGTTATAAATGCCTGAAACTTGAATTGCATTAAACCTACGATAAAATCACCCTCCAAAGTCGCCTTATTTAAAAATAACTCATAAACTATTGATGGGGTATTTTCTGATTTTGGTATATTTTGAAATGACAATGTCTACTTAATATTCACACAAAATTTTATGACGATATCCTAAAAATGTTTAAAGTTATGAATGCCTCAAACTAAAATTGCATTAAAACCTTCGATAAAATCACTCTCCAAAGTTGTTTTTTTCGTAAATAACTCATAAACTATTCATGGGGTATTTTTTAATTTTGTTTTAATTTAAAATGGCAATACTTACTTAATATCCACACAAAGTTTTATGACGATATCCTGTAAATGCTAAAAGTTATGAATGTCTGAAACTGGAATTGCATTAAAACCTTCGATAAAATCACCCTCCAAAGTCGCCTTTTTAAAAAATAACTCATAAACTATTGGTGAGCTATTTTTAGATTTTGTTATATTTTGAAATGGAAATGTTGACTTAATATCCCCACAAAGTTTTATGGCGATATCCTGAAAGTGTTTAAAGTTACGAATGTCCGAAACTCAAATTGCATTAAAACCTTCTATAAAATCACCCTCCAAAGTTACCTTTTTCAAAAATAACTCATAAATTGTTGATGGGGTATTTTTAGATTTTAGTAAATTTTGAAATACAATGTTAACTTATTATCTATAGAAAGTTTCATGGCGATATCCTGAAAAGATCTAAAGTTATACATGTCTGAAACTGGAATTGCATTGAATCCAAGGTTGTTATGTTTAAAACAATTTGTCTCAAAACAGTGTTTTAAACATGTTTAAAAACGGCTGTCGTGTTTTAATTGGTTTTGTTTTAAACATGTTTTAAATCTTAAATTTGTTTTAAACATGTTTTAAATCTTAAATTTGTTTAAAACATGTTTTAAACATTTAATTTGTTTAAATCGTTTTTTAATTATCTTAAATTTCCTACATTATATTTTATACTAATTCATGAAGATTTTGTTTATGTTTTTAAATTTTAGCTAAATTGTTAAAGATTTTTCAAACTACAATTTTAATCATAAGATTTTATTACAATAAAATATCACAGCTGTGAAAAGAAAAATTCCCTGTATTTAAAATCACATTTATGCACAATAAATGTAATTTTTAAATACAGGGATTTTTTCTGGTATACAGTGCACACACTGTAAATTTATCGAGATTCGTTGGTTTTTTAAAAGATTTCAATTTAAATCTTTAAAGGAGGGTTTTCCACTCCCAGATTAAGCATGAAGTGAAATTTCGAGTTTAGAAAAGCCTGAAAATTTGGATTGGCCGCGTAGCGAAGCGGAGCGGCCAATCCAAATTAGGCTTTTCTAAACTCGAAATTTTACTTCATGCACCACACGAATAAAACACTGAAATATCGTAAAGTTTACAATATACGGCTTTAGCAATCTAATATGTAGATGTAAATAAAGCATGAGTCAAATTCTGCGATGAACAAATTGTTTAAAACAGTGATTATAGGCAACCCAATAACTCTAACGTTTATTAGGTTGCCTATAATTGTTGTTGTATGTGTGTGTTTTTTTTAACTTCACTGTAAATCAGCGTTTTTAAGCGTGGCGCATGAAGTAAAATTTCGAGTTTAGAAAAGCCTAATTTGGATTGGCCGCTCCGCTTCGCTACGCGGCCAATCCAAATTCTTGGGCTTTTCTAAACTCGAAATTTTACTTCATGCTTAGTCTGGGAGTGGAAAACACTCGTTAAAAGCCTCAAACAGTAACGATCAACGAATTCCCGCAAACAATTATCGGGATATGTACACTCAAAAGAAGTGCGCTCTATATTCTGTTTAAAACATGTTTTGAACATGTTTTAAACACGTTTTAAACATGTTTTTAATTTATATTTATTCGTGAGTTATGTGAAGATTGTTATAATAGTAATAAAAAGCGGTTAAATTCCTTTTTTCACTGTTTTTATTTAAGTACTATATGTACATTTCGGACACTAAGTGTCCTTTATCAATAGTTAACAGTTAAATATTGATAATGGACACTTAGTGTCTGAAATGTACATATAGTACTTAAATTAAAACAATGAAGAAAGAAATGTAACTGCTTTTTATTACTATCTTTTTAATTGTTAATGTTTTAGACGCTGTTTTAATGAAAAAAAACACGTTTTGTAAAAGAAACTGATTGTTTTAATTAAAATAAAAAAAACGTTTTTTAACAACCCTGAATAAAACTATTAAAACCAGAAAATTTGGTCACTCCGCTTTGCTACGCGACCAAACCAAATGGTTAGTCTATTCAAAAGTCGAAATTTTACTTAAGTTCAAAAACATACAATAAACTAAATAAAGATGAATTATGCCTTTTGAACTTTATTTTAACTGCAAGTGTTCGGATTTGCTTAATTCCCGTGAAAAGGACCAAATGTAGATTATTTGATTTTTGATATATGTATATATATTTTGAATATTCGCGCGCGTAAGGGGTGACACTCATAGCGCCACTTGCGGAGAAGAAGTCGAGTGAGACGTGTGCAACGCGAGTGTTCGTTAAAATACAACTCCAACTTAAATAGACTATCGTGTCTTTAGGCCATCCAACCAACGAAGCACACATAACACAAAACCGGGGTAAGTCACCCTCAAAGCACCACTTTCCAGCGGGGTCCGCAGATCAGTAAAATAAATAATTAGTGTAAGCGCCTGTATACGCGCATCACAACCCTTCAGCCAAAAACTGAAGTTGTGAATTATACAGCAAGCTTAATGAAGAAGTAGAAATACTTGTTAAAAACTTGAAATTTAACGATTTGTAAAACAACAATTACCTGAAAATGAACAATTTGCATATATGTAGATCGGAATTTGTATACTTAAAAATATTCTTGGATATAGGAATAGAATAGAATAAAATAAAAACATAAATAAATGTTAACAATTTTATAATTAATCCCAATTTAAATACCAATTTATAGGCAATAATAACGGCAATTTCCCTAATTTATCTCAAGAATTTCAAAACCTGTCAAACCGATAAATCTGATAAAATTTAATCCTGATCCAGTTTTCCCACATTAATCGAAATTTAAATAAACAGCCATTATCGTAATACCAATTTTCCCACACAAATACGTATTTTAAATCATTATCACAAAACCCGAAATTAGTAAAATACCTCCAACGCCCGACGGTGTCACTTAAATTTGATCGAAAGTGAACGGCCGCCGCGCAAAGAAAAAAACCACAACATGATCGATGTAACAATTTCGCCGGACTAATTGACCGTTTTTCGGGCGCCGCGCGGAAACCAAACCAAAACGAGATGGAGAGAAGAAATCGTCAAGTTGGTGTGTTTGAGCATTGACAGTGGCAGTGGCGAAGATCGCCGTTCTCACCTGCACGCTCAGGCTACCACTTCTTCCTCCTCCGGATTTAACATTCAGCACACGCTGGCCATCTTCAGTAGGCCTCAGCATCTCTCGACCAAAACGACACCAGTTTTATCGCACACGCACACGAAAATACGCGCGAAGAAAACGCGAGTTAAACACGCACAAAATAAATAAATAAACATTTGATGAAATTAACAAACACACGGCGCGCGAAGAAACGCGAGTTAAACGACAAGTTAAACACAAGAAAATTAACGTTTAATTCAATGAATAAAAACAAAAAAAGAACACGCGCCAGTTGTTGATGTTGAAGAAAAACGCGAGTTATACAGCAAGCAATATTTAATACACACAAATTAAAAAAAATAACGAAATAAACGCGAGTTAATGACGAAGAAACATGCGAGTTAAACACAAGGAGACTGACATTTAATAAAATCAACAACATCAAAAAACGCACATACACGAATTTCTAATAAAGATAAACGCGAGATAAACAGAAGCCCAATTTAAAACAAACGAAGCGAGTTAATAGAACTTGTGAGTTAGTAAAAGTTGCGAGTTAACAGTGAAGAAAAACGCGAGTTTTTAATTGAAAATAGCGCGAGTTATTTTAGCAAACAGTATCAATACAAACGACAATAATCAAATATAAAATTAAAAATATAAAAACGCGAGTTGTTCGCGAAGAAAAGCGCGAGTTAAACAAGCAGCATTCAATTTCACTGCAAAACGCGAGTTGATGAAGAAAAGAGACGTCAGTTGTTGATGATGATCAAAACCACATGCTAGACAAGAGACATTAAAATTAAAACATCCGCAAAAAATGTATAATTAATTAGCAAAACTAATTGTGAAGAAAAAACTGATCGCGAAGAAAAAAAAGGCGAATTGATTGTTTAAAACATTGTGAATTAAGTAAACACAAATCTCAAAGAAGAAAAGCGCTATTTTAACAAAAAAACTAAACTATATTTAACAGACTCGAGAAGAAAATAAATAAATAAACATAAATACGCGAATTGACCAGAAGATAAAAGCGAATTAAGCAGAAAACAGTATTTAATCAATAAAATTTACAAACAAAATAAAGCTCGAGTTGATTAAGAAAAGTGCGATTAAAACAATAAACAGTGTTTAACAGAAACGAGATGAATACAGAATTTTAAATAATAATCAGAGAGTTTTTCGATAAAATTAATTTAAAGACTAAAATAAATGACCTGTGCTCCAAAATCTGGACTGGCGTTTCAACTAAAAGAATAAGTAAACGTTTAGTGTGACTTCGCGCGTGTTTTGCGGTTAACATATTTCATTTTGGTAAAGTTTGTGCCGACGTAAGCTGAACAACAAATTTCACATCCAAACAACGTATTTGATGTAAGTCGGTGATGAAACAGAGCTGAAAAACTGTCAAAAATTAAATTTTGGGTCAAGCTGGCGAAGATTGAAGCTGAACAACACTGATCTCCAAGAAAATATAAAATGTCGACATAAGTGAGTGAAGATAGAAGCTGAACAACAGACATTAGCTACAACACATCTAATTTTGGCATAAATTCATTAATTACAAAACAATATTAACTGGAAACATCAAATTTTGAAATGAGTTTGTGAAAACGCGGGCTGAACAACACGAATGTCTAGGAAAATATAGAATTTTGGAAAGATAGGTGCTAAATAATAGACGAATTGTTGAAAACGCGAGCTAAACAACACGAATATCTACGAAAATATAGAATTTTGGAAAGATAGGTGCTGAATAATAGACGAATTGGTGAAAACGCGAGCTGAACAACACGAATGTCCAGGGAAATATAGGATTTTGTAAAGATAGGTGCTGAATAAAAAACTACAAAAAACATAAAATGTTGGTATAAATTAATGTTTCTAAAAAAAAACTGTAGCACACAAATATCAATATTTAACATGTGTTGATGAAAATATAAGCTAAACAGTTCCCTGCATCCAATTAACAAATTATGATGTAATACAAATGTCAAAAATAGCAAAAATGAAATGTTAGTGAAAATTAAATTAAAACACTAATCTCTAAGAAGATATTAAATTTGTACGTAAGTTTGTGCATAAAAACAAGAACTAGCTGTCAATTTTGACATACATTAGAGCATATAAAACAACTTTAGAAGTAAAAATATCAGAGTTTGACATAAGTTCTGGATAATATATATTATATATAACCACGGGTTAAGTGAGAAATTAATTGACCATATGGCAAAGATATAAGCTGAACAACACTGATCTAAAGAAAAGTGTACAATTTTGACATGTAATTGTAGAAGCTGAATAAGAGACACTAGCAGCAAATCATCAAATTTAGACGTAGGGATTATAGAAAAACGTTGATTTTATTACATATTTTGGTGGAAATGAGAGCTGAATAACACCAATCTTTATAATAGTACCAAATGTTGATAAAAGTTAGTGATAATTGAAGCTGATTAACAGACACTGGCCGCAGAACACCTAACTTTGGCATACATATAACAGCTTTAGCAGAAAAACTAACATTTTTTTATAAGTTGATGAAAATATGAGCTGAACAATATCAACTCACAGAAAGAAAAACACAGTGTTAATATAAGTTAGCAAGGATACTAGCTGAACATCAAATTTTGGTATTACTTTCTGAATACTCTTAGCAAACAAAATGTTAGCATAAATTGGTTGGATTATAGAACGACTTCAGCAGAACAACGTCAAATTTCGGCATAATTTGGTGAAAAAACGAGCCGAAGAAAAAAAAACGACGAACACCCAGTAGCAGCAAAAACACCTAATAGCAGCAAGAACACCTAATAGCAGCAAGATCACCCAGTAGCAGCAAAACCTCAGATGTTGGTAAAAGTCGCGAAAGCTCCCACTAAACATCAAATTTTTAAGTAAGTTTGTGAATTACATCTAACACCATAAGGCTGACTAATATTTCGATAAGTTACTGAAATTGATAATCAGTAATCACCCACCAAATACAGCAAATTTGGACATAAGTTGGTGATAACACCAGCAAAACAGCTAGCACCTGTAAATCAATTATTTTTTTTAAATATATTGTTGATAATATGATATATTTATTGGGAGTTAATAACAAAGTGTCCAATTTTGACATAAATTGATGAAATGATAGCGTAACAACAGTGAAAATTACAAAAACCAACCATTTTTGGTGTAAGTTTCAGCAAGGATTTCATTTGCATATAAATTTGTGTTGATAGAGGCTGAAACAACTCACCACTAATAAAACTTTAAAAGTAATTACAAGTTGGTGTTAATAAGAGGTATTATAAAACGCGAAAACGACAAAACCTCGATATTTTTGAACACTTGCTGTAAAAACATTAACACCAGAAAAATAACATGTTTTTATCTACAAGGTGTTGGACAACAGTAACAACCACAAAGCCATAAGAACTCAGCTTCAGAAAATCATCAAATTTTGCTTTAAGTTAGAGAAAAGCGAGTGTACAACACTAAAAATCAAGCTTAGCCAAACTCATCTCTAGAAAATCATCATCACCAAACCTTGAGGAAATTTAGTGATTATAGAAGCTAATATTTTTGGATACGAGTTGAAGAACACAAAGTATCTCAAAGTCATGAACATTTGGAATCAATTTTATAAATAAATTACTAAAGATATAAGCTTATCAAAACTCATTTTGAGTTAAAGATTGCTAACTACCATCAAGCTACTCAAAATTGGTGTAAATTACTGAAGATACATGCCAAAAATCATTGAATTTTGGTTTGAATAAATTATTTCTTTTGTGTAAAGAAGACAAACTACCACAAAGACAACGAAATTTGGAATAAGGTACTAAAGATACGAGCTTAACAAAACTCCTCCCAATTGAGGAACACTAACTACCATAAAATTTTGATTTGAATAAGTGATTTTTTTGTTTAAAGAAGACAAACTGCTACAAAGACATCGAAATTTGAAATAAGTTACTAAAGATACGGGCTTAACAAAACTCATCTTTAATTAAGGAACACTAACTACCATAAAGTTACTCAAATTTAGTATAAATGACTAAAGATACGTGCTGAAGAAAACTTATCCTATCAAATATTGTTATACATTCAAAAACACGAGTTTACAACACTAAAAATCATTCAAATTTGATTGGATTAAGTCGTTGGTTCTGACTCTTTGGGGAGTGCGCATTTCTGCACTGCACTTAGGACTCATTAGGCCCACTGTGCTTCTTCCCGTTGACTAGCCTTCAGTTCAGGTTTAGATATGTGGGTAGATCCTTTATGTAGACCATCTTTCACCTAGTAAGGAGCCTCTAGTTGACGAAAGTGCCGGGCAATCGCGATTAAGTGGTGATAGAAACTATTTTTGTTTTTGTTCAAAGAACACAAACTACCACAAAGACATCGTAGTTTGGTATAAATTACTGAAGATACGACCTTAACACAACTCATCTCTAGTTAAAGAACACTAATTACCGTAGATTTACTGAAATTTGGTTTAAATTACTCAAGTTACGAGCTGAACAATACTCATCTTCGGAATACCATTAACATTTGGTATAAGTTAGTGATAAAGCAAGCTCACTTCACTAAAAATCAACAAGTTTTCGGATAATTTAGCCATGATAGAAGCTAAAGGAAACTCACTACGGCCAGCAAATGGTTTAGAATAAACCAGTGAAGATGCGTGCATAATTTATTTAAGCTAGTGATGACACTAGCTGAACAACAGTACCTGAAAAAGAATGTTCCTCAACCAAAACGACTTCAACCCAATGAAAAACGAAGGCTCCTGCGACGGCTACCTCTCCCCGCGCGTCTCCAGCCCTGAAAGCTCCTACACCTACACCCACTCCAGCCCGGGCAACTCCGAATCCGGCATGTCCTCCCAGCCCTACATCCCCAACTGCTACAGCAGACCCCACCACCAGCAGGACAACTGGTCGTCCCGACAGAGCTACTACGGAGAAAACAACAACGTCTACAACTACAGCAAGTACAAACAGCAATCGAGCTCGAGCTCTTATTCGTATCAGCAGCACGAGGATTATTATAAAAACGCGTGTGATTCGAAGGGTAAGAAGGAGGTGAAGAAGGGGGTGTCGAGTGCGCCGCAGGTGGATGTGATGAAGAAGAGGCGGTTGGCGGCGAATGCCAGGGAGAGGAGGAGGATGAACAGTTTGAATGACGCGTTCGACAGGCTGAGGGATCATATACCGTCCATGGGGAACGATAGGAAGCTGTCCAAGTTTGAGACGCTTCAAATGGCCCAGACTTACATATCTGCTTTACATCAACTATTGAGGGATTAGATAAGTAGATTTATTTATTTATTTATTGATTACTTGTATTATCATCGCGTTTTAAAATACTATTAAGTAAATAATATCATTGACCAATTCACTTCTTGATCAAAATTATAAAACTACTTCAATTTCATGATTATCACTAAAATTATCATCTTATCTTTCTTAGGCTTAGTCGCACCAAAGACGTTAAACTGGTTCATATCTAAACTTAAGTTCAAAGCCACATTAGAACAATAAGAACTGTCATCTGGAACTCGAGTTCAGAGATAAACCAAGTTCAGTGTTAATCCATTGATAATGTCACTTTGTGTCCGAATGTATGTACATTTGACAATTCAAATAAGAAAGGTTATTAGTGTTTTATTCCGAATGTATGTACATTTGGCAATTCAAATAAGAAAGTGCTTTATTCGTCAAATCAAGTTGAACGTATTTGGTGCAAATAGGCCTAAGAAAGATTAGAAAACAATTTAATTTGGGACTCCACTAAATACGTTAAACGGCGCTTAATGAATTATTTAGCAGCATTCTAAGCGCTGTTTAGCGTACTTAGTGAAGTCTTAGAATTGCTTAACCCTTTCACATACAATGATGTATAAGTTACGTCAATTTTTTAATATGTAAAAGTCGATTTGATGAAACAAGATAAATTCAAATTCAAAACTATTTGAATTCGAGAAAATAAGCTTACGCTTCTTATAGTTTGCACACTTTAAACATAATATATAAAATTACGAAAATACTATTCGTGAAAATGCAAACAGTGTCTTAATTAATAAGACAATTTAAGACGATAAATATCCATTGAAACAACTACTTCCCGTGCAAATACACCTCCGGATATTGAATTATACAATGAAATATTTAATGTCTTATTAATTAAGACACTGTTTGCATTTTCACGAATAGTATTTTCGTAATTTTATATATTATGTCGATTTGATGTGTCACAGACGTCAAAAATATCGCTCGAGATTTGTACACTCCAGGAACCCAGATTTTTGAATTAAATGCTGTTTTTTCTTTTAAATAGAAAAAGTTTAATTATATTTTTATTTATAACTACGGTATTATTGACACGAGGAATTTTTCTTTTATTTATACATATCACGATTTTTGTATGTGATTTTTCAGAGATTCGTTGTTTTTTATAAAATCCTTCAATTTGAAGCTTATAACGAGTGGTTCCAATCCCAGATTAAGCATGAAGTAAAATTTCGAGTTTAGAAAAGCCTGAAAATTTGGTTTGGTCGCGCAGCGCGAAGCGCGGAGCGACCAAACCAAATTTTCAGGCTTTTCTAAACTCGAAATTTTACTTCATGCGCCACCGGTACAAAACACTGACATATTACGAAGATTAAAACATACCGCAAACTTTACATTGAATCAGTGTTTTGTACCGGTGGCGCATGAAGTAAAATTTCGAGTTTGGGAAAAGCCTGAAAATTTGGTTTGGCTTTTCTAAACTCGAAATTTTACTTCATGCTTAGTCTGGGAGTGAAACACACTCATTATCGCCACACACTCATAATTGAAAAGTTTTTTGATAATTGATAATTGATCAAAAACATTGGCAAAATAACTTTTATTGCAAAGTGATCAATTTCATTAACATTTACAAAATAATCAAATATTCGTTCGTTGTTTTTTTAAATAGTTTAAATTGAAGCTTTAAACAAGTGTTTTCCACTCCCAGATTAAGCATGAAGTAAAATTTCGAGTTTAGAAAAGCCTGAAAATTTGGTTTGGTCGCGTAGCGCGAAGCGTGGAGCGACCAAAACAAATTTTCAGGCTTTTCTAAACTCGAAATTTTACTTCATGCGCCACGCGTATAAAATACTGATTTAATGTGAAGTTCAAAATATACTGCTTATTAAACCTATGCAGTATATTTTTAATTCCTCTTCAAATCAGTATTTTATACGCGTGGCGCATAAAGTAAAATTTCGAGTTTAGAAAAGCCTGAAAATTTGGTATTCAGTATTTTATACGCGTGGCGCATAAAGTAAAATTTCGAGTTTAGAAAAGCCTGAAAATTTGGTTTGGCCGCTCCGCGCTTCGCGCTACGCGACCAAACCAAATTTTCAGGCTTTTCTAAACTCGAAATTTTACTTCATGCTTAATCTAGGATTGGATTGTTAGTTAATTTGACAAATACATATTTATATAGTATCTGTAAATTATACTTAAAAGAAAAAACTCCTGTCTGTGTTTTTAACTTACAATTATTAAAATTATTATTGAAAATTCAAATTCATGATTTTCTGTATTATATATTTGCAATATTTATTAACTTTAGATTAAACTTAAGCAGTATATTTTTAATTCCACTTACAATCAGTATTTAATACGCGTGACGCATGAAGTAAAATTTCGAGTTTGGAAAAGCCTGAAAATTTGGATTTTTTTATATAAAATAAAATATAATTTCACAAATTTGCCGAAAAATCACCACTTTACGAAGTCTGAATATCTGATTCATGCGCCACGCGTTTAACAATGTTAACATTATTATTATTTTCAAAGTGTAGAATAACAAATACTGTTATATTTTTCATATGCTGGAGGTTTTTTAATTTAGACTTGTATAGTGTATGTCATACAACAATAAATAATGCATAAATGAAATTGCCAATTCTTGGTTGCAGAATACTTCAAACATTAAAAGTGCGATTCTTTTCGCAATCTACAACAAGTTAGTCTTACAAAGACTATATCAAACACTCATTGAAACAACTACTTCCCGGGCTAATACCCCGACGGACATTGAATTATACAACAAGTGTTTGCTGTTACATACAGTAACCTACTGCAAATGTATTAATTTGGGTCAAATTATTCAGGCCATCTATAGACGCGTTTCGAGATGGCAAAGCTATACTGATGAGAGATAAATATCGAAACGCGTCTATAGATGGCCTGAATAATTTGACCCAAATTGTTACATTTTCAGTAGGTTACTGTATGTAACAGCAAACACTTGTTGTATAATTCAATGTCCGTCGGGGTATTAGCCCGGGAAGTAGTTGTTTTAATGAGTGTTTGATATAGTCTTTGTAAGACTAACTTGTTGTAGATTGCGAAAAGAATCGCACTTTTAATGAATAAATAATGCTCATACAGCAAACAAAATAAACTAAAACTGTGCGGTGAAACATGTTGCAGTGTTCCACAATAAAAGTGAAACCCTCTCAAGAATACAGTTATTGTGGAACACTGCAACATATTTCACCACACAGTTTTATTTTATTTTGTTTTCTGTATGAGCATTATTGAGATAAACAGTCTTCAAATGAAATTAAATGTCGTTCTATCAACATTACAACAACGTTTCATGTTGCTGTTATGTTGGTTAAGCATTATCAACACATTATTTATTTTATATTATTTACACCTTTGAGTAATAAAGGGAAAATACATTGATCAAAAATATTCAAAATGTACATACATTTCAAACAAGATGAATTCAAATTTAAAACTATTTGAATTCGAGAAAATAAGCTTACGCTTCTTATAGTTTGCACACTTTAAACAAAATATATAAAATTAGGAAAATGTTATTCGTGAAAATGCAAACAATGTCTTAATTAATAAGACAACTTAAGACGATAAATATCCATTGAAACAACTACTTCCCGTGCAAATACACCTCCGGATGAAGAGAATTTGATCTAAACGTTACGTATACTTTAATGGGTTGTAACAAATCAAATTAAATTTATTTTAAATATTTCATTATATAATTCAATATCCGGAGGTGTATTTGCACGGGAAATAGTTGTTTCAATCAATATTTATCATCTTAAGTTGCCTTATTAATTAAGACATTGTTTGCATTTTCACGAATAACATTTTCGGAATTTTATATATTTTTTTATGTACATACATATTTTGTATAATGATAAATATCTGTACAGTTCCTTTGGCAAGCAAATAAAATAGCAAATAACACATTTATTTTTATTTTTACGTTGATGATAATACATTTAATTATATTTATAAAACTATAGCGTTTTTTAATGTTGAGTTTTGTTTAAAACTACATATAAAATAATTTTGTGATCAAATTGATTCGCCTGCGCGCGAATCAAAACTGTAATTTATGTGCAATATTTTTCTTTTATAGGTAATAACTTAATGTGAACTTACGTGCAATATTTTTCCATGTCCTTAGTTTTAAATAATCTAAGTTGTAAATTAAAATTTATTTATTTATTTTAACTAGATAGATCTATATACAATTATTTGAATCAAGAGTGTTTTTATTTATACAATTAAGTATTAGATAACGAATAAATGCATTTACTAATTTATAAAATTAAATGTTGAGATAGAACTTTTAATCATAACTGATCTAATAATATTAAAGTGGCGTTTATGTTGAAATAATTTACAGCTCAATTAAATATATACACATTGTTTTGGGACCCCGGTGGGGTAGTGAGTAGAGGCCCAGCCTCCGAGCCCAGATATTGCGGGTTCGAACCCAGGTAGAATCATTTTGTACTTTAAAATGACCCCTTTTAAAGTACAAAATGATTCCACCTGGGTTCATGGATGTGTGTGAATGTGTGGCGTCTAAATATATTAAATTACAAAATACAAAGGTGAAATAGTGCAATGGTTTAAAACCAATATCCAATAAATGTTAAAAAACGCATTTTTTCAAGTTTTTAAAGATATTCTGCCTTATTTATATTATATCAAACTTATAAAGGGATTTTAACTGTTCTCAGAATATCTCAATCAATATAAATATAAAGATTTACCCACACGAACTTATAAATATACTAAACAGGAATAGTGTTTTGTGTTGCTATTTATTTCCAATTATTGTTAACTGTCAGTGTCGATATCTGAATTTATGAATTCTGGCATTGGAAATAGCAAATAGCTGAGATAAACACAATAGTGTGTTTATCTCAGCGAAAAAAATATATGCGGTTCCGTTTTGTTGATGATACAAAAAAATGAAACCTGAAATATTTAAAAAAAATGTATAACGAGGACATACAGATTATTACGATAATTTTCACGAGCTACAACTAATTTTTTGGCTTAGTACGACACATTAGTTGTAATTTTTAATAATTTCTGAAATATTCTGTGTAGCAGCAACAATTGGCAATTTTATTTATACGGGGTTATTCACGCTATACGGCACGGAATATTGTGGCTAGAGAACGCGACTTTCAAAAAGTTTCACTATTGGGATATACAGAGAGTTTTATATAACACCGAACATTTTCATCCAATACAATTTGACACCTTTAATTTTTAAGTTATAGGTAAATTGGGTTGCCCATATGATAAAAATTGTCGCTAATCAATCGTAATTAATGCCGTAACTTATACATACAGGGAGTTTTTCTTTCAAGTCTACGTGTAAAAATTACTGCGTATATGGCGTAAATCTTTAGATACTCGTTGTTTTTTTAACAGAGTTTAATTTGAAACTTGAAATTAGTGTGTTTCACTCCCGGACTAAGCATGAAGTAAAATTTCGAGTTTAGAAAAGCCTGAAAATTTGGTTTGGTCGCGTAGTGCGAAGCGCGGAGCGGCCAAACCAAATTTTCAGGCTTTTCTAAACTCGAAATTTTACTTCATGCGCCACCGGTACAAAACACTGACATACTGCGAAGTTTAAAACACACCGCTAAACTTTACATTGCATCAGTGTTTTGTACCGGTGGCGCATGAAGAAAAATTTCAAGATTGAAGAGCCTGAAAATTTACTTTATGCTTTAGCCTGGTCTGTTTTTTAACAGAGATCAATTTAAAGCTTGAAATGAGTGTGTTCCACTCCCAGACTAAGCATGGAGTAAAATTTCGAGTCTAGAAAAGCCTGAAAATTTGGTTTGGTCGCGTAGCGCGAAGCGCGGAGCGGCCAAACCAAATTTTCAGGCTTTTCTAAACTCGAAATTTTACTTCATGCGCCACCGGTACAAAACACTGACATACTGCGAAGTTTAAAACACACCACTAAACTTTACATTGCATCAGTGTTTTGTACCAGTGGCGCATGAAGAAACATTTCTAGATTAGAAAAGCCTGAAAATTTATTTCATGCTTTAGCCCGGTCTGTTTTCTCACAGAGATCAATTTGAAACTTGAAATGAGTGTGTTGCACTCCCAGACTAAGCATGAAGTAAAATTTCGAGTTTAGAAAAGCCTGAAAATTTGGTTTAGTCGCGTAGCGCGAAGCGCGGAGCGGCCAAACCAAATTTTCAGGCTTTTCTAAACTCGAAATTTTACTTCATGCGCCACCGGTACAAAACACTGACATACTACGAAGTTTGAAACACACCGATAAACTTTACATTGCATCAGTGTTTTGTACCGGTGGCGCATGAAGTAAAATTTCGAGTTTAGAAAAGCCTGAATATTTGGATTGGCCGCTCCGCGCTTCGCGCTACGCGACTAAACCAAATGTTCAGGCTTTTCTAAACTCGAAATTTTACTTCATGCTTAGTCTGGGAGTGGAACACACTCATTTCAAGTTTCAAATTGATCTCTGTTAAAAAAAACAGACCAGGCTAAAGCATGAAGTAAATTTTCAGGCTTTTCTAATGTTAAAATTTTACTTCATGCGCCACCGGTACAAAAGACTGATGCAATGTAAAGTTTAGCGGTGTGTTTTAAACTTCACAGTATGTCAGTGATTTGTACCGGTGGCGCATGAAGTAAAATTTCGAGATTAGAAAAGCCTGAATATTTGGATTGGCCGCTCCGCGCTTCGCGCTACGCGACCAAACCAAATGTTCAGGCTTTTCTGCACTCGAAATTTTACTTCATGCTTAGTCTGGGAGTGGAACACACTCATTTCAAGTTTCAAATTGATCTCTGTTAAAAAGCAGACCAGGCTAAAGCATGAAGTAAATTTTCAGGCTTTTCTAATGTTAAAATTTTACTTCATGCGCCACCGGTACAAAAGACTGATGCAATGTGAAGTTTAGCGGTGTGTTTTAATCTTCACAGTATGTCAGTGATTCGTACCGGTGGCGCATGAAGTAAAATTTCGAGTTTAGAAAAGCCTGAACATTTGGTTTGGCCGCTCCGCGCTTCGCGCTACGCGACGAAACCAAATGTTCAGGCTTTTCTAAACTCGAAATTTTACTTCATGCTTAGCCTGGGAGTGGAAAGCACTCGTTTAAAGCTTCAAATCTATTAATAAATCGAGCGTTGGCAAATGCACAACGTATGCTTATGTACACTTACAAAATCCTAGTTATGAAAATGTTCGGTGTTACATAAAACTCTCTGTATATAGGTCTATTATAGTTACTTTTTAAAATTAATTTCATATTATGCAAGGTGTTTCAAAAGCACTATAAGTTTTTTTTAAATGGAACCCCCTATATTTTATTCGATTTTTGCATTCTCCGTTCAAAATAACTTTTAGAAAGTCGCGTATTTCGGTCACAATCTTCCCGACCGTACAGCGTAAATATTCATGTATTTTATAAATATTACTTCTCATTGGATTTTTCTGTTTAAATTTCTGGACACATTGTAAATGATCTATCCGCCGTCGCTACTGTTAATCCGTGGGTTTGAATAAATTCAAACTCAAATTAACCCGTTCGATTTACAATCTGTTTGATCGAACCGTAATTGTAACGCCACAATGCTTATCTCATGGTAAACAAACGGTAAATCAGCCCATGGGCTTAAAACGCGTAATGGTAGTTTGCAAATTGTGCGCGAATTGAATTCATTACACGTTAAAGAACATTGTAAATCAGAAGCGCATCTATTGATGGCAATAAATAACCACTTTAATCTTCATCAACTGACTGTTGAAGAAAGTCGTCTACACATACACGTACTTAAAACAGAAATAAAATAAAAATTAATAAAGGGATTTATTTGATTGAATGATTTACTATTTTATCTACATAATTTCAGTTAACTTTAAGATACCGTAATTTATTTCCCAGTTGAGGAAACTTGTTTATGCTTGTACAAACATAAAGCTCATTCGTTTCCTAATCCCCGCATTAAATATGACAATACGATCTTCCAGTAGTTTTAATATTTTGAAATTTATTGGTTTGTGATTTTTAAATAATTTAAGTCAACTTTGAGGTTTGGTAATTTAATTTATAGTTGAGGAATTACGAAGATTACACGAAAATAAGGCTCATTTAATCGATTTATAATTCCTGTTAAAAAACAGTCTGATCTTTCAATAATTCTTCACGATTTTTTTATGTGCAACGTAAATTCACTTTTTATGTGATTTATAAATAACTTCAGTTAGTTTTGAGGTTCCATAACTTATTTTATATAGGGTGGCGCAAAACTACTGATATTGTTTGAATGTTTAATAACTTTTTTATTTAATGGTTAATTATTATTATTATTTTGTTACACAGTATATTAATGGTGAATATTTTTGGCTTAAGTATGAAAAATTATATCCCGCAAGTGGTGGCCATTTTCGGCTTCGCACATTCGTGCTCTTTCCAGCACATTTTCCATAACTTTTCGTAAAATTTCCGGTATTATGGCTTAAATTTCATTGCGAATGTTTTGTTTTAACTCTGGTATGGTCGCTGGATTATTTACGTATACCCTTTCTTTCAAATAACCCCAAAGAAAACAGTCAGGAGCTGTTAAATCCGGTGAACGTGGGGGCCAATTGAAATCGCTTCTGCGCGAAATAATGCGTTCGCCAAAGAGGTCCTGCAACAGAGCCATTGTGTCCCTTGCAGTGTGGGCTGTGGCTCCATCTTGTTGGAACTACAACTGTGGATGGTTTTCTACAGCTGGCCTCAAAAAATTGTCCAGCATCGTTCGATATTCAGCACCATTAACCGTAACTGAGGCGCCATGTACATTTTCAAAAAAATATGGACCAATGATCCTTTCAGACGATACACCGCACCAAACAGTACACTTAAGTGGGTGGAATTGTCACTGATGAACTGTTCTTGGATTCTCCGTAGCCCATATCCCGCAATTTTGCTTGTTTACGAAACCATTCAATTGGAAATGGGCTTCATCGCTCATTATCAAATTGTTAATGAAATCGCGATTTTCTTCTGCTTTTTGTAGGAATAAAATGGCATATTCAAGCCGTTGTTGGTAGTCTATCGGCTTCAATTCTTGCACAAGCTAAACCTTATACGGGAACATGTGCAATGTGGCCAAAATCCTCTGAACGGACCTCCGCGATAGCCCCAGTTGTGCAGAACGTCTTCTTGTTGATGTTTCTGGACTGTCCTGCACACTATCCACAACACGTTGGATATTTTCTTCCGTGTGGATCGTACGTGGTCTTCCGGAGCATGGGAGGTGTCTTACTGTACCATGTTGTCGAAAATTTGCAACCAGGCGGTTTATTGTTGATGCTGAAGGTCCAAAAAAACGACGATAAGCACGCTGCGTCAAAACAGTTGACCGTTGATTTTTAATATAAAATTCAACAATTTTTAATCGCAGTTCTGTTGTGTACTGTTCCATTTAAAATTCCCCAAGTTTTCTTCACAAAATTCTGAAATAAAAATAAAAAATATAAATAAATTTAAAAAGTTATTAAACCATCAAACCATATCGGTAGTTTTGCGCCACCCTGTACTTACATTCCCTAGTTTTATAGTTTTTTTTTATTATAAACCTGTCCATTTTTTACTTGCAAATATCTGGTTTGGTGAACACGCTTTGATGAGCCCTAACAATAATTTCATATAATACGGGACCTTCCAATTCCCAACAAACACAGTTACAGATTCCAATATCTAATATATTTTATGACACAATTTATGTTTACATATCATGTCGCTCGTCGTTTGTAGTGTATACCACTACCGGCCATATTAAATCCGTGTAATAATTAAAATATCGAAAACTATCGTTAGTAAAAATAAAATATTGATTATTTTTGATAGTCAAAACTATCCACAACAATCGATAGTGTGGGGCCTCGGTGGCCGAGTGGGTAGAGACCCTGCCCACAGACCCAGAGGTCGCGGGTTCGAGTCCCGTCCGGTGGAATCATTTATGAATAATAAATGATTCCATCCGGGTCCATGGTTGTAGTGTGAATGTGTTGTGGCGTCCTAGATGTAATTTCGACATAGAATTAGTTAAAGCAATAAAATACAGATGGCGTTAGCTATCGAAATCATTAATACTTTTCACATATTGGCTTGAAATAGTCAGAAATGTTCAGTATTCCTCAGCACTGGGTCGGGACCACACTGAAGAGGACCTTGAAGTCCGAAACGCGTCTGTGGGTACCTGGTGCCGGAATACTGAACACAAATTCAATTTTAATAAAATATACCTAGATTGATGGCTAATGGTCATGGTTACCAAAGCCAATAAAACAAACAAAAAAAATCGATAATGTTATCGATTTTTCTCCACCTCTAGAAAAATCAATAACACTATCGATTGTTGTCTATAGTTTTGACTATCGAAAATAATCAATATTTTATTTTTACTAACGATAGTTTTCAATATATTCATTTAAAGTCTACGCGTTTTCGAAAATTGTTAATTAATTTAAGTAAACGCGTTTCCTTCGCAGACGGGAAATTGCGCAATTAAACGGAATTAATATCGTGTTTACGATATTCGCTGGTAAATTGAATAATACACTTCTGGAATTTTGTAATTTTCTGCGTTAATCTGATGTTAATAATGTGTGATTATGCAAATTTGTTTAATTTTATTTTTTATTTATGCAAAATTGAAATGTGGCTGAGTTTAATTAATGTGAGTTTTTATGTGTAGCAGTTATTTTTTATTATCTTGTAAAATGCTTTATCATTAAATTTATATATATATTTTAATTCAAATTATTAACTGCCTTATTAGTGGAGATTTAAAGACAATTTAAATTTAAAATATTTACTACTAAGCACTGTTTAACATTCGATTAACCATCCTTGGATACTGTGTTTTAAAATCAAAAGATCTCACAAATAAATATGAATATATTTCTTTATACCGGATGTTGACTTGGCGGACGCAACATAGGAAATCGCATGTTAATTTTAAAGTGTTCAAATATTGGCTTCCCTATTTATTTTAGAGACAAAATGTATTTCACTTTTTTGTAGAGGGAAAAATTCTAATTTCATTACCGTTCACACTTAACACTTTACGTTTCCCTAAGTTAAAATAATTAAGAAAAAGTAATGTGATTTTATAAACATAATGACATACCATGGAATTGATACAACAATTGCGGATATTCCCTGTTTTTTATTTAAGTTCAATTTAAAGCTTTTAACAAGTGTTTTCCACTCCCAGACTAAGCATGAAGTAAAATTTCGAGTTTAGAAAAGCCCTGTGAAAATTTGTCGAGGGTCGCGCAGCGACCCTCGACAAATTTTCTGGGCTTTTCTAAACTCGAAATTTTACTTTATGCGCCACGCGCATAAAACACTACAATATTGTCAAATTTATGTATATTCGAACTTCACTTAAAATCTGTGTTTTATACGCCTGGCGCATGAAGTAAAATTTCGAGTTTAGAAAAGCCCGGAAAATTTGTCTCGGGTCGCTGCGCGACCCTCGACAAATTTTCACGGGGCTTTTCTAAACTCGAAATTTTACTTCATGCTTAGTCTGGGAGTGGAAAACACTCGTTAAAAGCTTCAAATTAAACTCCTCTAATAATCAACGAATGTCAGAAAATGACCAGCTAAAATAATCAAGAAAAAGTAATGTGATTTTATAAAAATATTGACATATCATGGAATTGATACAACAATTGCGGATATTCTCTGTTTTTTTTTAAGTTCAATTTAAAGCTTTAAACAAGTGTTTTCCACTCCCAGACTAAGCATGAAGTAAAATTTCGAGTTTAGAAAAGCCCTGTGAAAATTTGTCGAGGGTCGCGCAGCGACCCGAGACAAATTTTCTGGGCTTTTCTAAACTCGAAATTTTACTTTATGCGTCACGCGTATGAAACACTACAATATTGTCAAATTTATGTATATTCGAACTTCACTTAAAATCTGGGTTTTATACGCGTGGCGCATGAAGTAAAATTTCGAGTTTAGAAAAGCCCGGAAAATTTGTCTCGGGTCGCTGCGCGACCCGAGACAAATTTTCACGTGGCTTTTCTAAACTCGAAATTTTACTTCATGCTTAGTCTGGGAGTGGAAAACACTCGTTTAAAGCTTCAAATTAAACTCCTCTAATAATCAACGTATGTCAGAAAATGAACAGCTAAAATAATCAAGAAAAAGTAATGTGATTTTATAAAAATAATGACATATCATGGAATTGATACAAAAATTGCGGATATTCCCTATTTTGTTTAAGTTCAATTTAAAGCTTTAAACAAGTGTTTTCCACTCCCAGATTAAGCATGAAGTAAAATTTTGAGTTTAAAAAAGCCCCGTGAAAATTTGTCGAGGGTCGCGCAGCGATCCGAGACAAATTTTCTGGGCTTTTCTAAACTCAAAATTGTACTTCATGCGCCACGCGTATAAAACACTATAATATTGTCAAATTTATGTATATTCGAACTTCACTTAAAATCTGGGTTTTATACGCGTGGCGCATTAAGTAAAATTTCGAGTTTAGAAAAGCCCAGAAAATTTGTCTCGTGTCGCTGCGCGACCCTCGACAAATTTTCACGGGGCTTTTCTAAACTCGAAATTTTACTTCATGCTTAGTCTGGGAGTAGAAAACACTCGTTAAAAGCTTCAAATTAAACTTCTTTTAAAGTCAACGAATGCCAGAAAATTATCTGCTAAAATAATTAAGTAAAAGTAATGTGATTTTATAAAAATAGTGACATTTTTCATGTATAGTGTAAATCATTTCGAAAACATTTACTTTAATCAAGTGACTTCGATATCTTTTGCCATTTTGACATCCACAGTCGTTGTTTCATTTCCATGGCATGTCATAATTTTTATAAAATCACATTAGTTTTTCTTAATTATTTTAACTTAGAGGAACGTAAAGTGATAAACGTTTACACGAATGACTTTAGAATTTTTTCCTCTACAAAAAGTCAAGTCAACACCCGGTATGTTCTTTATAACTTTTAAAAATATGGAATTCAAATCAAATCAAGAAAATTAAAAGCAATCATCGGCGCCCGCACATATGGGAATTCTGATTTCTCAATTATTTATTATAGTACGCTGAAAATGGACCAAATATATTTATTTAGGCTATGATTTGTAAACATTTTTATTTGAAGAGATATTAAAAAAACTTTTTCGCGAACCAGGGTCACTTTTTTTGTCTTAATCAATAGCGAAAAGATAATTGATAGTTGAGGGTTCCTGGTAAACAAGCTGCTTAACATGAACCTACTAGAAGAAGTCAGGCTTTGTTAAGTCTGGTGATCGAGCGGGCCATGGTACTGGACCTCCTCTTCCAATTCACTTGTTTGGAAATTCGCCATCGATGTACTCCCTTACGTCCCTCCCGTAATGAGCGGGTGCTCCATCATGTTGGTACCACATCTGTCGAATTATAGCAAGTGGCAAATTGTCAATCATTGTTGGCAAATCATTTTGTAGAAAATGCATATAATTATCTCCATTCAAAGTTTCATGGAGGAAGTGTGGTCCGATAACGTATCTTTCAATGATACCACCCCATACATTCAAAGACCACCTGTGCTGATGGTCTAAAGGTCTTATCCAATGAGGATTTTCAGTATGGTAGTAATGGCAGTTGTGTCTTTCCACGAAGCCGTTCTTTAGTTTATGAATTTTTTTTCTATGTATATATATTTGTTGTATATTGTTTACTGATACTCTTTCTTTTGTGTATATTTTTGTAATAGGAGATTATCCGTCAATAAACTAAACTAAACTAAAATTATGAAATGTACATTCGTCGGTAAATAGTACATTGTCAAAAAAGTCATTTTGTACCTGCAGTTTACGCAAGGCCCATTCACAAAACTGCATCCGATTGTTGGAGTCAGCTTTATTTAGTTCCTGGACTAGCTGAACATGATACGGATGAAACTTGTTTTACGCAACATCCTCGAAACCGAAGTTTGGCTTATTTGCAATTCGAGACTTATTCTTCTGGTACTTAAACGGGGATCTTAGACAACAGCAGCAGCTACTAACACTTGGTTTTCTTCATGCGTTGCTGATTTTTGACGTTCCTTTCTCTCGTATTTCACACTACCAGTTCGCTCAAATCTTTCTCTCAAATTAGCGAATGCCGCTGAATTTGGATGTCTCCGATCGGCAAAACGTTGGACATACATTCTTGAAGCAAGTAATGTATTTCCATCAGCACTGCCAAAGATGTAGATTATACCAATCAGTTCTTCTTGAGAAAACATGTTCGGTTTTTTTATTGCAAGATCTCGCCAAAATAATGTAAAATAAACTGATATTTGTTGGACAAACGAGTCAAAACAAAATCGCCAAACGTCATCAGTATCCAAGACTAACGCAATAATACAAAATGTATTTAAATTTTTACAAAATCACAAATGTCTCAAAAACTGTTGGAAGAATATGGCAACAACCCGGTATCAATAAAAAGAAAATTTAATTTCGCATCAGATAAAGTGCCCTAAGATAGATGGTTCCCTTTAAAAAATGAAGTTATGCATGTTTGAAGTACTGGACAATACCGTCTACGGACTCGGTTCAATTTAGAAAATCTGACTAATGGCAAAAACTTAAACAAATACTAAATTTCTTCCTGAATCCAAAACTGTAAGCCGCACAACTCTGACTTATTTCGTTTTGAAGATATTGTAAATGGCGTCGAGCTCTGAAATCGTCAAATTTATCAAAAAGAATGAAATAACTCGAAAACGGTTCAAGTGAGACCCAATGTTGTCTGTATAAACTCATGTTTATTTTTAACGAGCAATCCAAAACTGTGAAAATATATAGGGTGTTCTATTTAAAATAAAGAAGTTGGTGTTTACTTCCGGCTTAACCACAAGGCCGCCATATTTAGCAATAATTTTGGGTTATGAAAAACTTGATTCTAAACAACTTTTATTTGAAACTTTTTTTACTATTTTCAACGATACGCCCACTATACACCGATTTCCGCTTACTGACTCACCCTGTATATGTATGTAGGCATGAGCTGTAACTTTTCCGATAATCGTTTGTTTTTAGAAATAGATTAATTTGAAGTCTTAAACGAGTGTTTTCCACTCCCAGATTAAGCATTAAAACGGTTTTTCAATATCTCTTCAAATAAAAACATTTTGCATATGTGGCACGCCAGCTACGCCACTGTTTTTGCGTATGTGTTAATTAAATTACAAAATGAATATTGATGAAGAAGCATTTAAGAATTTCGCACATTAAATCAAGATGAGTGTCCGCGCTTGAAGTTAAGTCTAAAAATTAAAAAAATAAAATGAAAAGAAGACAATTCATTAATTTTATACGATTATGTGTGTGTGCATAGATAGAAAGTGCTCAAGCGAGAATAATTATTATTTATACGCCGCATATCAATTTTCTTTACGAGCCTTCGCTAATTGAATAACTTCGCTGTATTCGCGGATTATTCAAGGATTGAACAAGTAGGATTTGAACCCGCGACCTCCGGCATATTTGCCACTGCAAAATAAATGTATTATGGACTTATCGGTTTTTAATTTTTATTTCATCAAATTCCACGCTAAATTTATTATATTTATGATATCTTTATAATCCACGAATGCGCCGGCTTATCGGTTTTTAATTTTTATTTCAACAAATTCCTCGCTAAATTTATTATATGATATGTTTATAATTCACGAATCTACCGATAAAATGTTCTTGTAAATTTGAAAAGAATCTAAGGAAATATATATTATTTTCAGATTGTGGAAAAATGGTAAAGACATTTATCATTTCTTTTTTTTCCAAAATTAAGCATAATCAACTCACGTCAGTGTCGTAGATAGGTTTTTGCGATGGGGGTGATTTGACTGAGTATTTTTTTATATTTTGTAAATATTGTGCAAAATATTGGCAAATTAAATTTTTCTTGATATAATAATGACTATGACTTCATAAAGAAAACACTTGGTTAAATTTCACTAATTTTACAAAGAATATGTACAAAATAATGTTAGTAAAATTTAATCAAGTGTATTCTTTATTAAATCATAGTTAAATATGTTTCACCACGTGAAAGATGAGAAACTTGTTCAAGATAATAATGAATATTTTTCAAGACTCGTGGTGGGATTGATTCCCTAAATCCCCCTCTTATCTACGCAACTGACAGCTTGATTTTGTGTTTGATCTCACGAAAATTGTCGAAAAAAGTCTCAGTTATATAAACAAAATTATAAAATGGTTCATTTGTAGAAGGCATTTATTAATACTATTATTATTAAAACATTTTTTTTTCTCTATATATCTAATGACATGGATTTTGTTTAGTGGCGGTAAAACTTCATAGTTTTAAATTAATAAGTCGGTATATGTCTGGAAATTGTTTGTTTATTTAATTACTAACGGTATACGCATAAATCGATTGTGTATTGTTAAACAAGCGAAAAAGAGACGAAACCGAACAATGCTTGAAACTAATGGCTCCATTTATTAGATGTGTTACGACCAGGAAAACCGTTATTCATTTTATCTCATGACTTTTATTGTCACATACACTAGTGGGTAATACTGTTAGTAAAGCTTATATATTTATTTATTTATTAATTGTTATTATAATTTTCTGGAAACGTACCTAGATTCATCAAAATCAGTGAAACAATACCAAGTGTTATAATTAATAAAGACTACTAACTACCGGGAGGGTTTAGAAATTTCAAAAGCCATAAAGGCAAGTAAAAATGTGGTCAACGACAACGAAGACCTTTGGAATTCCCCGATATTAAATTGGGTAGTAAATAAAACCTAAAACTCGAAACTGTATATATTCCCAAACAAATCCATTTGTACATCATTCTTGATAATGGCATTAAGCCGAAACTAGTAGAAAATAAAATACATATAAGTGAAACAAAACCAAGTGAATTTTATTTACAAACCATTATATAATAAAGAGTTTTTACAAACTGTCGGCATCTCGGATGCTTTGAAATACAAATTACATATCTTAGATTAAGTCATACGATTCAGCGAATCTCGGAAACGTCCAATAAATGTAATAATATGTCTAATTACGACGTATGTTTTTTAAGTCAGAACCTACTGGGATGCCGACAGTTTATAGGCGCAAAAATAATGACCTTATCAGAAGACTCTCTCATTTTTTCGAATAGCGATTTATGTCATAGGGATTTTGATATTTGTGAAGTAGACAGATGCTAAATACACACTTACAAGCAATGCAGCCCTATACTTCTCCAGAAAGCGCTACATTCCTCAAGAAAGCGTTTCCAGGCCAGACTGTGCAGTCTGGAAACGCTCGTTTTGGCGATGTGCATTTGCCGCAAGATCAACCGATTTGACTATTTCCGACTTCTTTTTTTGCTCACGCATCTATGCGAACAAGCCATAGACTATATAGGCCCTAAAAATGAACATTTAAAAAGAAGCGGCAAATCTATAGCCAAATGTGATTGAAAATACTCAAAAAACGAGCCCTAATGTAAACCAACTCTGGCGGCGGCCACTTGGCCAATATTATTTTCTCGACTTGACAGAAACAATTGTAAAGGACCAAATAAACACAATCCACAAATAAAAGCATTTTTTTTTTCATTAAAAAAAATAGCCTAAGGACATCGTGTCATTACTATTGCGCCACCCTGTAGTTTAAAATGTTTCACCAGGGGTTAAGTGAGATATTAATTAAAGATAGATCTATCAGTTATGTGAACAAAACAAACATAATTCACAATCGACAAAAAAACAAATATTACAAATATTATTTACAATTGACAAAGTCTAACAAATAGAAATTGTGCTGTGTTTACTGGGTCGCTAAAAAGTATCAATACAGGTTAATATTTTCAAAACGGTTTAGCGGAGCTCCTTGAAATTTGGGATACAGTTAAGAGTGTTTAAACTCTATCATCTCAGATTTTTTTCAATTTTTTACCATAATTCATTTTGAAAATACAAAGTTAACTTGAATTTTTTTAAATGGCACGGGTGGTCAAATTCGTTATTTTTAAAAGGAGCATTTTTTCTGAATTCAGTCCAATAAATTTAATAATATGTCTAATTACGACGTATGTTTTTGAAGTCAGAACCTACTGGGATGCCGACAGATTATAGACACTCGTTAGTTTATAGTTTAAATTGTTTACCAGGGGTTAAGCGAGATATTAATTAAAGATAGATTTATCAATTATGTAAACAAAACAAACATAATTCACAATCGACAAAAAACAAATATTACAAATATTACAATTGACAAAGTCTAACAAATAGAAATTGTGCTGTCTATACAGGGTCGCTAAAAAGAATGGATACAGCTTAATATTTTCAGAACGGTTTAGCGGAGCTCCTTGAAATTTGGGATACAGTTAAAAGTGTTTAAACTCTATCATCTCAGTTTTTTTAAATTTTTTTACCATTATTTATTTTGAAAATACAAGGCTAACTTGATTTTTTTAATGGTCCAATTCGTTATTTTTAAAAGGAGCATTTTTTTCTGAATTCAGTAATGTAACAGATGCCCACCTTTATTTTTATTAAAAGGTTGAAAAAAATTAGATAAAATTCAAACATGTCTTTCGTGTTTAAGCTTTTTTTTATTAAAATGTGTTCTATTTCAGTTTTATTTTTACATTTATTATCAACTTTTATTTATTTTTTTGTCAAAGTTTAGGCGGAAAAAAACTAACGATAAAGACAACATTTTCAAAGCTTTTGGAAATTTTTGTTCAAGAATAAAGAAGCAGCATGTTTTTAAACAAGCAATTTTTTTCTTGGAAATTAAAAAATAGTCTTGAAGCAATTTTTGCCTTGAAAATTAAAAATTGGTCTTCAATCAATTTATATATTTATTTAAATATAACATTTGTTTTAATATCGTAATAGAATTTTATTTATCTAGCAAGACATTAGATTATTTTTTTAACAAAAAGCTATATTGATTTTTGTATAAAAATAATCTAGATCTCCCTTTTACACTCTGGCAAAAATTCCTCTCCAGGCTTTGATAAAATTCCCAGATTAATTTAAAAAAAACTACCCTATGATATCCACGTACTAATCCTAAAAATGTATAACTACTGTTACTCCCATCAATACTTCCCATCCGAGTGGAAGCAAGGGTTAATTACCTGTATTCCTAAACCAAAAAACGATCCGTTTCTTATTTCCAGTTATTGGCCCATAACACTCCTCCCAGTATTAGGTAAACAATTTGAATCCCTTATTAAACAAAAACTCCTACAGCTAACCATAAATTCCATCCCCCAATACCAATTCGGATTCCTCCCCAAAAAATCAACTACACTACCTCTTTCCATTTTAACCTCCAATATACAAACCATGCATCTAGAAGGTCAAAAAACAAGTATCGCCTTTCTTGATATAACTAAAGCTTTTGACACGGTTTGGCATATTGGCCTCCTATATAAATGCTACATCCATAAGATCCCAAAGCATCTAATAATCCTTATTTACCATTTCCTAACCAACAGATCCTGTAAAGTAAAAATCCGCCAAACTGTATCTCGCTCATTCCCCCTCCTGCAAGGTGTTCCGCAAGGCTCTCCGCTATCCCCACTTCTTTACAATATCTTTTGCTACGACATATTCAATCCCAACCCTTCCTACTTTAACCCAACAAGATATGCCCTCCTCTTTGCTGATGATACGGCCCTTATCTCCCACGCTTCAACGCTTCAACAATCCCAAAACCTCCTTCAAAATTCTCTTAATTCCATACAAAAATGGTGCAATAAATGGCGAATACAATTAAATCCTTCCAAAACCAAATTATTCATTCCTTTCCATAAAATCACTCCACGATCTCCTACAATAGTAAAAAATAACACCACAATTCTTCTATCCTACTCCTGCAAATACCTAGGCATAGAATTTGATTCAAAACTTTCCTTCCTCAGACATACCAAATCCATTAAAACCAAAATGAAAACAAGGGCTAGGCATTTCAGATATTTAACTTATAAACAACAAGGAATTTCCACAAAAACACCAGTTAGGATTTACGAATCGATATGACGGCCCTTGTTAGACTATGGTGCAATTTTATTCCTTCATATCCGTCCTTAAATTTCACACCATATCCAAGTCGCCGATAGATCAGCCCTACGAATCCTCACCAAACTCAGGCACCTAATAAATCCTCTTCATAATCCCTCAAACATCGTCCTCTACGAAACTACCCAAGTAACACGAATTTCCCAACGCATATTAACCCTCAGCGAAAAATTTGCTGTAAACACCCATAACCTAAAACTCCTAAACAAATTCTGTATTCCTAGAAACCTAAGTATCCATCCCAAATATAAACATCCTCCTCTCACAATACATCAATTTGTTTGTACCGTTCATCAAGCCTAGCAGCATACGATAAAATTTTTCAAATAAAATAAATACAAGACAGGGCCGAAAGACCTCTGGTCGATAGCCCAGACAGACTAACCCCATAGTGTAATAATATATATATATATGTATTATACTATACTACTGTAATTGTCTGAATAAAGATGTACTACTACTACTACTGTCTTGCTAGATAAATAAAATTATATTACGATTGTTGTCAGCTATATTAATTTTTGTAAAAAAATTAATCTAATGTCTTGCTAGATAAATAAAATTATATTAAGATATTAAGATTTCCAAAATCTGCTCTTCTTATTTATACCGGGAGTTTTTCTTTGAGGTATACAGTCGTTGTTTTTTTTAAGAACTCAAATTGAAGCTATTAACGCGTGTTTTCCACTCCCAGACTAAGCATGAAGTAAAATTTCGAGTTTAGAAAAGCCTGAAAATTTGGTTTGGTCGCGTAGCGCGAAGCGCGGAGCGACCAAACCAAATTTTCAGGCTTTTCTAAACTCGAAATTTTACTTCATGCGCCACGCATATAAAACACTGATTTTAAATGAAGTTAAAAATATACAGCTTTACATTATTTCAGTGTTTAGTACACGTGGAGCAAGAAGTATTTTTTTTTAAATGTGTTCTATTTGAGTTTGATTTTTAAATTTATTATTAACTTTTATTTATTTTTTGGTCAAAGTTTAGGCGGCAAAAAACTAACGATTGATAAAGGCAGCATTTTAAAAGCTTTTGGAAATTTTTGTTCAAGAATAAAGAAGCAGAATATTTTTAAAGAAGCAATTTTTTTCTTGGAAATTAGAAACTAGTCTTCAAGCAATTATTGCCTTGAAAATTAAAAATTGGTCTTCAATCAATTTATATATTTATTTAAATACAACATTTGTTGTCAGCTATATTAATTTTTGTAAAAGAGTTAATCTAATGTCTTGCTAGATAAATAAAATTATATTACGATATTAAAATTCCCAAAATCTGCACTTCTTTCTTATACCGGGAGTTTTTCTTTTAAGTATACAGTCGTTGTTTTTTTTAAGAACTCAAATTGATTTAGTTTGAGAATGACTACTAGATAGTCGAAACTAGTCACACAATTAAATGTAAGATTCAGTGGTTAAACAAAGTAAAAAGTGTTTTATTTACAAGTGTATTTAAGATATACCACAAAGTGAACGCCTACAACACCAAACAGTCAACTCAAATTGAAGCTATAAACGAGTGTTTTCCACTCCCAGACTAAGCATGAAGTAAAATTTCGAGTTTAGAAAAGCCTGAAAATTTGGTTTGGTCGCGTAGCGCGAAGCGCGGAGCGGCCAAACCAAATTTTCAGGCTTTTCTAAACTCGAAATTTTACTTCATGCGCCACGGATATAAAACAATGATTTTAAATGAAGTTAAAAATATACAGCTTCAGAATATGTCAGGATTTAGTACACGTGGCGCATAAAGTAAAATTTCGATTTTAGAAACGCCTGAAAATTTGGTTTATAAACTCGAAATTTTACTTTATGCTTAATCTGGGAGTGGACAAGACTCGTTTGAAGCTTCAATTTGACCATTTTTAGAAAACTACGAGTATATGAAGATTTATAACATACGAATAATTAATATATTTTTTTCTAATAAAGAAATTGTTGCTGTGGTTATTAAAAATAAATATAGAAGAATGTAAACTAGGATTCAGAATAAGAAAAGTAAAGATACTATAATTTACATTTAGAAATTATAGATAATAAAATCAAATATTTTAGTTTAATTAAAAAAAGAATACTACTTAGTTCCAATGATTTAATTTATTATGAATATTACAAAAATGTTTCCAAAAATATACAGTATATTGGGATAAGTATACTTAAAAGAAAAACTCCCAGTAGAAAAAATAAATCTAATGGCTTGGCAAATAAATAAAATTAATATTACGATATTAAAACTCACAAGTTCTGCTCTTCTAATTTATATAATAACTAAATCTGATGCCTTGGTAAATACATAAAATAAATATCGTATGTTCAATAAAAATTGGCAAATAAATAAAATTAATATTACGATATTAAAACTCGCAAGTTCTGCTCTTCTAATTTATATAATAACTAAATCTGATGCCTTGGTAAATAAATAAAATAAATATCGTATGTTCAATAAAAAAAAACCTCCAGCGTGCCATAATTTTATCTTTTTAAAAATTTAAGTTGGCTACACGCTTTAGAAATTGACATATAAAACGTCAGACAAGATAATTATAATACATAATTTTAGAGTTGCCAACCTACAATATTTTCCATGGCACTCTAGAGGTTATTTTTATTAAACATACGATATTAAAACTTTCAAATTCTGCTTTTCCAATTTATATAAAAATAAATCTCATGTTTTATTACATAAACAAAATACCTGTATTACGATAATTAAATGTCCAACATTTCAATTTTATATTTACATAGATAATGTATTTATTCAAATTTTATGTACCTAAAATTAGTTATTTAATCAATTCTCAAGTGATAACGTGCAATATAGTTTGTAAGATTTTAGTTGTGTAAATAGGATTAATTGTAACTTAAGTCACTTAAAAAGAGACTCTAAACTTTGATACAAGTATACGTGCAATATTTTATGTAATACATACGAATAATTAATTTTTTTTTCTAATAAAGAAATTGTTGCTGTGGTTATTAAAATTAAAAATAAATATAGAAGAGATAGAAGAAATGTAAACTAAGATTCAGAGAAAGAAACGTAAAGATACTATAATTTACGTTTAGAAATTATAGACAATAAAATCAAATATTTTAATCTCATTCAAAAAAAGAAAAATACTACTTAGTTCAAATGATTTAATTTATTATGAATATTGCAAAAATGCTTTAAAAAATATATTTAAATAATAATTTAAGTATGTTCATTTATTATGTACATTACATCAAAAATAATATTGTGAATTTTCTTTTGTAAAATAATATCATATGTTCGATAAAAAAAGCCTCTAGAGTGCCATGATTTAATCTTTTTTCAAATTAGGTTGGCTACACACTTCAGGAATTGACATATAAAACGTCAGACATAATAATTATAACGTATATTTTCAGAATAGCCAACCTAGAATATTTTCTATGGCACTCTAGAGATTTTTTTTTAATTGAACATACGATACAATGCGTGCAATATTTTTTAAATTAATTATGTAATTATAAATAGATGTTGTAACTTTTGGGACAAGGTTCCACATCAAAGCATGTTCATATTTTCAAACAATTGTTATTATGATAGTAGCACAGTACCGATGCAATTTTTCATCGGTGAAAAGTTGCACTGAAAGGACGTCATTTTACTCCAAACGGTTGGGTAAATTCTTCCAAAAATGTCATTTAAGTGCAACTTCTCACCGATGACAAATTGCATCGGTACTGTAAATAGGGGCCCAGACGTCGAATTTAAAATAAATGTTTACAGCGTATATAAAGTCTGCTTCTGAATTTATTTACAACACGTTGAGGTCCATTTGCACCCCGACTGATTAACTTTAATCAACCCGAATTTAAAATAAATGTTTACAGCGTATCTAAAATCTGTTTCTAAATTTATTTACAACACATTGGGGTCCATTTGCACCCCGACTGATTAACTTTAATCAACACATTGGGGTCCATTTGCACCCCGACTGATTAACTTTAATCAACCACTTATCACATTGGGGTCCATTTGCACCCCGACTGATTAACTTTAATCAACACATTGGGGTCCATTTGCACCCCAACTGATTAACTTTAATCAACCCGAATTTAAAATAAATGTTTACAGCGTATCTAAAATCTGTTTCTAAATTTATTTACAACACATTGGGGTCCATTTGCACCCCGACTGATTAACTTTAATCAACACATTGGGGTCCATTTGCACCCCGACTGATTAACTTTAATCAACTTATCACATTGGGGTCCATTTGCACCCCGACTGATTAACATTAATCAATACATTGGGGTCCATTTGCACCCCGACTGATTAACTTTAACCAACTGAACCTCTGATTACGTCATAATTCTAAAATAGCAACATAGCAATTTTATGTATAAATTATTTAAAAAATCGCATAATGATAAAAGAAACATTTTTAGAATAGCTTACAAATTTAAAACATTCTTGTTTTAAATTTGTAAGATATCCTAAAAATGTATCTTTTATCATTATGCGATTTTTTAAATAATTTATACATAAAATTGCTATGATTTTAAGGAGTACTAATCACTGATTAACTTAATCGACTTGGTTGCAAACGGGCATGAAAGTGTAAACAGGCTTTTGTAATATTATTTTACGTTGTTAACTATTTTTTTGTTTGTTTAGTTTAACACACATTTTATGTGTCTCTTCTCATGTATGTAAGGTATGTTCAAATATTCCAAGTTTAGACTAGGCTAATCATTATTAATTCCTAAACTATTTTAGTCTACTAAGAAGTATCTTACTCAGCACTGATTAATAATGTTGTTCAGGTTTATTTGTATTTATTTACAAATTAAAGAATTTTGTTACAGATTCTATTTAAACATTCCTTATTTACGATCGTTATAAATGTTCCTTTTTTTGTCATCTCTGCTTATTTTTATTATCATTATTTTAAACTTGTGTTTAACTGTACCAAAATGTATCTCACGTGTGTGCAATATTTTTGTATTAATATTTTTTTATTATGGATGTAATAAATAAATTTGTTATTATATTTATGTTTTTGATTTATCCTGTTTTCTTACTTTTATACAAAACAATTCGACGTCTTCTTTTGTAAAAACCGTCCAAGATTATTCCCTTGCTTTAGGTTAACCCATTAAGTGTCAATGATGCATACACGCAACATTATAATTTTTTCGTAAATTGAATTACTATATCTATAAGATAATTTGATATATTATATAATTTGACCTGACTTGAAGATGTATAAGGAAAACTGTAAATATTTTGCTGTTTAAATATTTTAATTATTACTCACAAAAAAATGGTGTATTTCTAACTTCACAATATTTCAGCGTTTTATACGCGTGGCGCATGAAGTAAAATTTCGAGTTTAGAAAAGCCCCGTGAAAATTTGTCTCGGGTCGCTGCGCGACCCTCGACAAATTTTCTACGCGGGGCTTTTCTAAACTCGAAATTTTACTTCATGCTTAGTCTGGGTGTGGAAGACACTTATTCTAAACTTTATATTGCACGTTGTTATATATAATCGATGGATGCATAAAAATGTACATCGCATACATTATACGAGGGTTGCCTTTTATATTTTGGGATTGGGCAACCCTAGTGTTGCAATCTGGCAACTGAGAGCTCTATCGTAAAGTTTGACATTTTTGAGGTTATACATACTCAGAACGTTTTGACATATGAGCGTTATTTGTGTCGTTTACACTAACTTAAAAAAATTATCTTGGCCAAAGAATGGAATTAAATCGTGAACATTTTCGTGCGATTATTTTTTACAACTTTCGACGTGGATTAACTCAACAACAGTGCATGGATGAACTTAATTCAATTTTTGGCGATGAAGCTCCATCAAGGACCAGTGTTTATCGATGGTATGGTGAATTCAACCGAGGTCGTAGTTCACTCCAAGACGAATTTCGTAGAGGTCGTCCAAAATCAGTTGTTGTTCCGGAAACCATTGATGCTGTGCGCAAACAAATATTGCAAGTTCGTCATGTGACCTATCGTGAGATTGAGACAACCTTAGACATTAGTGGGACCAGCATACATTCAATATTGCATGAACATTTGACTGTCAAAAAAATTTGTTCGCGTTGGATCCCACACAATTTGTCAATCGCTCAAAAAAAGGCTCGTGTCGATTGGTGCAAAGAAATGCTCAAAAAATACGAATGCGGTGCTTCGAAACACGTCTATGACATCGTGACAGGTGATGAATCATGGATTTACCCGTATGAGCCCGAAAGTAAACAGCAGTCGACCGTATGGGTGTTTCAAGATGAGCCAAATCCAACAAAAGTTGTTCGCGCACGAAGCACTTCCAAGCAAATGGTCGCCTGTTTTTTCGGAAAAACTGGACATGTCGCAACCGTACCACTAGAACAACGCAGAACAGTCAATTCTGAGTGGTACACAACCATTTGTTTGCCAGTTGTCATCCAAGAAATCAGGAAAACCAACCGCCGAAAACGGATCACTCTTCACCACGACAATGCGAGCTCTCACACATCGGCTCAAACAACTGCATTTTTGAGCACGCAAAACATCGATTTGATGAGTCATCCGCCATATAGTCCTGACTTGGCACTGAATGACTTCTTTTTATTCCCATCCGTAAAAAATAAAATGAGAGGTCAACGTTTTTCGACACCTGAAGAAGCGGTTGATGCGTTCAGAATGCATGTTTTGGAGATACCTCAATCAGAGTGGCAAAAGTGCTTCGACAATTGGTTAAACGCATGCAAAAGTGTATAGATCTTAATGGGGAATAATTTGAAAAACAATAAAGCGATTTTCAATGATTAATATTTATTTTTGTTCTCTAATCCCGAAATATAAAAGGCAACCCTCGTATATATTTAAAAGAAAACGTCTCAGTATGTCATACAATAAGTCATTTAGAGAAATCATAAAAATAAGTGCACAATTTTTACCTAAAACCAACTATTAGAGTTAACTGTATAATTGCTCGGCCGTTAATGTGTTAAGCACAGCAATTAATGTATTGTCAAGTAGGAGTTACCATTATTTCATGGTTTTTTGAATTTCGGGTGGATATTCGGGTTTCATACTAAACAAAAGACGTTTTAATTTGGTAATTAAGTTCTTCACTTGAAAAAGCAACAACGTTGCGAAACACTTTTAGTAAAATGCACAAATTGTTAAAACTATTAAGTGTTTTATTTCAGTAATTAGAAAATGCATTTATTAATAAATTTAAAAAGTTGTTTTATCCAAAACAATTCGGCGTCTTCTTTTGTAAAAGTCGTCCAAGATTATTCCCTTGTTTTAGGTTAAGCACAGCAACTTCTTTAAACAAATTTAGCATTATAATGACCCGAAAAACCGTTTTCACCATAACAATAACCATTTTGGCACATGCAGAAAACAAAAAGGAGAAGTTTAAATGGGAAAATTTCACCATACAGTTATGCATTTTGTGCACTTATGCATTTTGCATATACAGGTATGTACACCTACTTACTAAATTTCATATTTAAAACAAAATTTAAGTATAATTCTTTGAAATATAAGATAAATTAATTTATTAAATTACCATTAACCCATTAAACCCATACACGCAACATTATAAATGTTTGGTTAATTATATTACTGAATAAATTAATTTAATGTATATTATTTGACCTGGCTTGAAAATGTAAGCAGAAAAATGTAAATATTTTGTTATTTAAATATTTCGATTATTACTAAATTAAAAAAAAAATAATGTGAGTGTATTTCTAACTTCACAATATTTCAGTGTTTTATACGCGTGGCGCATGAAGTAAAATTTCGAGTTTAGAAAAGCCTGAAAATTTGGTTTGGCCGCTCCGCTTCGCGGAGCGACCAAACCAAATTTTCAGGCTTTTCTAAACTCGAAATTTTACTTCATGCTTAGTCAGGGAGTGGAATCACTGGGTCTAAACTTCATACTGCACGTTTTTATATAAAATCGACCATTGCCTGAAATTTTACAGCATATACATTATGTATATTTAAAAGAAAAATTCACAGTATGTAATACAATAAGTCATTTATGGATATTATAAAATGAACTGCAGAATTTTACCTAAAATCAACTTTTAGAGTTATCTCTATAATTGCTCGGCCATTAATGGGTTAATGATATACAGAATTAAGTTTAGAGTATTAAAAGTGTACTCTAAACTTAATTTTGTATAACATTAATGGTAATTTAATAAATTCATTCATTCTTTAGCTATTTACTAGCCTGTATTTGAAATAATGTCAATAATAATGATTCCAAATCCAGTCATACTAATATTAACATATTATTAATTGTTAGTCTTAGTTATTTTGTGACTATAATGCACTATCTTCTTATTACTGAGGTGGTCATAGCTGACAAGTTATACCTTCATGTGGAGGCATATTTAAGAACTAGACAACATGGATTCATGAAGATACGATCAACTCAAACAAATGTTTTAAATATTACTGAATTTATTGCTTGTCAGCTAGATCAACGTCTTCAAGTCGATGTAATCCATACCGATTTCAGCAAGGCTTTTGATATTATCGATCACAATATTCTGCTTTGTAAATTAAAACAATGGGGTTTTAGTATTAATATGATATCTTTAATGCGCTCATATTTGTCTAATAGACTACAATACGTAGAATACAAACAGTACAAATCTCACTCGTACTGCCCCTTAAGTGGTGTTCCTCAAGGATCAAACCTTGGGCCCGTATTATTCATTTTATTTATTAATGATATAGTTAAAGATATCAACTCTAAAATCCTAATATACGCAGATGATGTCAAAATTTTTAGCTGTATTAAATCTGTAGATGATTGCCAATCATTACAAAACGACTTGGATAACATCATAGAATGGAGCCTCAATAATAAACTGCATCTTAACATATCCAAGTGCAAGACTATATCATTTCTTAGAACCTTTACTCATATAGCATTTGATTACAACATGAACAATGTTTCACTAGAAAGAGTAGCTATTTTAAAAGATCTCGGTGTCTTATTTGATAAAGATTTATCGTTTATACCCCATTATAATGCAATACAGAAAGATGCCTTAAAAATGTTAGGTTTTATTTGGCGTATCAGTGAGCCTTTTCGGGACATTTATGCAATAAATAAATTGTATCAAACATATGTGCGTCAAAAATTGGAATATTGTGCTTGTGTTTGGGCATCGAATTACAATGTGCATATGCAAAAATTAGAGCGAGTACAAAAAATGTTTGTTAAATATTTGTATTTTAAACAACATTCGGTTTACCCCGACACTGCTGTATCTTATAGTGATCTGTTGTCAATGTTTGACTTACAAGAATTGGGCTCAAGGCGCAAAATCTTACTTCTAAAATGTCTACATCAGATCATTCATAACGATATAGATGATCCCAATTTATTGGCACTAATAAATATATATGTTCCTCGAGCGTCTAGTAGAAATTGTACAACATTTATACGTAACCATAGCTACACTAATTTATATTATTATTCTCCAATTAATTTCATGAAACTGTTACATCTTGATGTTCAACAATATGCAGATATATTTATGCTTAGTCCAAAAGAATTTATAAAATGTATTAAAAATATATTATAATACGTCTCCTTCATTTTATGTATGTGTATGTATGTAAGCATTGTTTTTTTTTTGTTTGTCTAAATTTACACTTAGTCTAAGTAGTCTTATATATTTTCCCTGTAAATGGATGTTAATTTCTGTTGGGAAATAAAATTATTATTATTATTATTACTTTAAACCTAAAGTTGGCTAATTGAAGTCACAAAGAAAATCGAGTGTTTTACACTCCTTGTTTAAGCATGAAGTAAAATTTCGAGTTTAGAAAAGCCTGAAAATTTGGTTTGGTCGCTCCGCGAAGCGGAGCGGCCAAACCAAATTTTCAGGCTTTTCTAAACTCGAAATTTTACTTCATGCGCCACGCGTGCTAGACACTGATTCAAAGTGACGTGTTAAATAAACTGTTCACCTTAACTGATTTTACAATATTTGTTTTATATAAAAAATAATTAAGTTTGCCAATAGTTTGCAGAATATTTACAAAATATAAAAACGAATTAAAATTAATATCGACTTTCTGGAAAAATGTTAGTCTCACTGAGACAAGTCTCCAAATATTCATTGAAACAACTGCTTCTCGAGCTAATACCCCGACAGATATTGAATTAATCAATGAATATTGGAGTTACACGACAGATTTACCCTTTCGTGTAACTCAAATATTTATTGTATAATTCTAACAATGAATATTTGAGTTATACGAAACGGTAAATCTGTCGTGTAACTTAAATATTCATTGTATAATTCAATATCTGTCGGGGTATTAGCTTGAGAAGTAGTTGTTTCAATCAATATTTGGAGACTTGTCTCAATAAGACTAACATTTTTGCAGAAACTCGATATTAATTTTAATTCGTTTTTAATTTTGGTAATATTTGTTTGCCTTCAAATAAAATTTATTGGAATTCCGCACGGTTGCCATAAAACCAAACAGTTCTGTTCGTCGTCCGAAAATCCGTTAGAGTTTGACCAAATAGCGATGAATATCGATCAAACATTGCAACCCACATACTCCTATATTAGAAAGATGTCGAGAGGCAAAAAAATAGCAACCACAAAAAAGAAAAACTCGATCGGAGAGCCAACCAACACCTATCGCTAAATTAGAATGCTAATGATCTAGATCTACATATTTAATAGATCATCTTTCGTCTGCGTGGTTTTTAAAGTTTATACATATTCCAAAATTGACCCGATTTCTAAGTTTAAATGAGGAATGCACGCACAAACGTGCAATTAATACAGATGATGTGAAGTTTTAATAGTGATCAGTTGAAGAAGATCAAGATAAGGAAAGTAAAGTTTATAATTTATTGAAATTAAATGTATCGTTTTCAAAATTAGGAACTGGTTTTGTGTGTTCCTTTTAGTTAATGTTATTGCGAGCGAATGATTTATTTTCATTATATTTTAAGTGTGAGAAAACGCATTAACTTTTCATCACCGAAATAAATACCAGTGCTAAATAATTGTTATCACAATGTCTTATTAATATTGTTTTTAATGACTTGGGTTTTACCCATTCAGTAACTATCGTATGTTCAATTAAAAAAAATCTCTAGAGTGCCATGGAAAATATTCTAGGTTGGCAACTCTGAAAGTATACATTATAATTATTGTGTATAACAATTATTTATTTTGAAATTTTGCAACCCAAAAAAAGTGCCGCCCCCACCGCTCCCACTACGCTACGCCTCTGTTTACAATAATTCATACAAATTTTCCGTATTTATAACAATTGAAACAAGCACAAACACACTTTCCTTATATAAACGTATATATATATATATATATATATATATATATATATGTATATATATATATATATATATATATATGTGTATATATATATATATATATATATATATATATATATATATATATATATATATATTCAACTTAAAAAACACACACTTACCGGTTCGGCATTTTCTCTCCTGCTCCCGAGATTCGCAAAACAGATATCACGAACAAACACATTACACAATTTGTTACAACGACACTCTGACAATTGCAAATTAATGCATTACAGTTTAAAGACGAATACAGTTAAAATGTGAAACGTTTTAAACTCAATGCACCGAAGGTGACTGGCCGATTCGATTTGAATATGAGGTGATTAAAGTAGATTAAATTGAGTAAAAAAAGACGATCGCACTCGAATGTATTTTCGACAGTATCTTTTCAACAAATTGTTTGTTGAGTGTGTTTGTGTATTAATGTGTACATGTGTGTCGTGTTGAAAATGCTGATCAACAATCTGTACATTTATTTGGAGTGAATTTAAATGGAAACCATCAACAGGGAATTAAGCACGTATGCAAATAATACACTTTTATACATTATTATTTGACACTAGAATATAGTCAGAACATTGAATAGAATTTATATCATATGAAAGAAATTCTTCTATCGCATAAGGTTAATACTTATAGTAACATTATTCATTTTATTGCCAGTGTTTTTGTTGATATCTCGGAAACGAAAAAAAAAATTAAATTTGTTTTTGTATTATTATTGGGCCCTAAATTACGCAACTTTGTCCCAATTTAACCGACTCTCTATTTCTTCAAATAACCGAGATCCCCATACATTTTGTTGAAATACGGACACCCTGTATACGGTAAATATTTGCAATTATGTCATGTGCAAAATAGAAATTGATTTCTATTTGATTTAAAAGTCAACATGACTAAAAATTATTTCACAGTTACATCGAGTAAGCATTGATATAGCCAAGTTTTCTTTTTGTGTAAATAAATAATTCGCTTCATACAATCGACCCATAAATTGTAAATATGACAGCAGTAGCGTGCTATTAATATTAATTTTCGATAATTATTGATTATAAATATTTGATTCGTTGCAATTTTAGATATAAATATTTATAAAATCATAACTCTTAGGCCTACACAATTTATTAAATTCCATAAGAGCAAGAAGAAATTGCCGTTCTAATATCCGTTTTAAAAGTTTGGGCCTAGTGTTTGAAGTAGACTAGAAAAGTGTATGATTTAGATGTTAATTTAGATATTATACAATAAATTTCATATTTTTAGAAGACAATAATAAAAGAATATATTAAATATATATTATTTTATTAATGTCTTTAAAAAATATGAAATTTATTCTATAACATCTAAATTTACATCTAAATCATTACTTACAATATACAAAATATAAAAAAGAATTAAAACTAATATCGACTTTCTGCAAAAATTTTAGTCTCATTGAGACGTCTCCAAATATTCATTGAAACAACTACTTCTCGAGCTAATACCCTGACAGATATTCAAGTATACAATGAATATTTGAGTTAAACGACAGATTTAGTGTTTTGTGTAACTCTAATATTCATTGTATAATTCAGTATCTGTCGGGGTATCAGCTGGAGAAGTTGTTTCAATGAATATTTGGAGACTTGTCTCAATGAGACTAAAATTTTTGCAGAAACTCAATATTAATTTCAATTCGTTTTTATATGTTGTAAATATTCTACAAATTATTGGCAAGCTCAATTTTTCTTTACAAGTCTGCAAATATTTAGTGAAACAATATAGTGCCTATATCTTTAATTAATTTCTCACTTAACCCGTGGTGAAACATTTTTGAATATAATTCTGGATATTTAATTAATACACTTGGTTTTAATGGTAATTAGTTAAGTTATTCCTTTATTCCTTTTACTTCACTTTTTATTTTAATTCTATATGTACATTTCGGGTACAATGTACCCTTTATCAATAGAAAAAACTAATTGACATTTTGTAAATATTTATTTATTTTTATTTTTATTTATTTACAAAATGTCAATTAGTTTTTTCTATTGATAAAGGGTACATTGTACCCGAAATGTACATATAGAATTAAAATAAAAAGTGAAGTAAAAGGAATAAAGGAATAACTTAACTAATTACCATTAAACTAACCTTCACGTAACTCAAATAAGAATATCTTACACTTGGTTTTGTTTCACTAATTTATATTTTCTCCGACTAGTTTCGACCATTGGTTCATTCCTCCCCGAAGATGACCAATGGTCGAAACTAGTCGGAGAAAATATAAATTAGTGAAACAAAACCAAGTGTATTAATTAAATATCCAGAATTATAGTGCCTATATTTAAGAATGGATGTAGAGCCAATATAGAAAACTATAGAGGGGTATCGATTCAATCCGTGATACCAAAACAGTTAGATCTCTTAGTTTCTGAACAAATAATCTGGGCATGTGCACATACTATTGTGGATCAACAACATGGATTTATGAAAGGTAGATCTATTGTAACAAATTTGATGTTGTATCAAACGTTTCTGTCGGACGCATTGGAAAGAGGTTCACATGTTGATTCCATATACACTGATTTCTCCAAAGCATTTGACAGAGTACAGCATTGTATTTTGATACAAAAACTACAATCAATGGGTTTTGGTGACAAATTTTTGAATTGGCTCAGTAATTATCTTTCAAATAGGACTCAATTTGTACGTATAGGCAAATACCTCTCAAATGTAATACATGCTACATCTGTGGTACCTCAGGGTTCGCATTGCGGACCAGTTTTATTTATACTTTTTATAAATGACTTAGGATTAAAGCTTAAAGCAGTAATTTTCTCCTCTATGCTGATGACCTAAAAATATTTAGAGAAGTTAGTAATGACACTAATAAATTCGAACTTCAGGACGATCTAAACACCGTTTCTGAGTGGTGCAACGAAAATGAATTAGAATTGAATCTAAAGAAGTGTCTTTACGTCTCCTTTTGTCGAGGGTCCGGTAGTGGCTTTGAATATTTAATTGACGATCATCGGCTGATGCATGCATCTGAAATTAAAGACTTGGGAGTGATATTCACATCCAAGTTAAGCTTTTCTAAACACATGACAAATGTTTGTAATCAATCGATGAAAATGAAGAGGTTCATCGGCCGGTTTTCAATCGATTTCAAGGCCACTACCGTAAAAACTTTATACCTACCATTAGTTCGACCTAATCTTGAATTTGCTTCACAAATATGGTGTCCATATAACATAACCACAACCCAGCAAATCGAAGCAGTACAGGGCAAGTTCTTAAAACTAATGTCGTTTAGGCTGGGTAAACGCGACTTCAGTCATAGTGGGATGTTATGTAAACTGAACATTAGGTCGTTAGCAGAAAGGAGAATTTTTCTTGATATGTCGTTTTTATTTAACCCGGTAAACGGACTTATTATTTGCAGTCAACTGGTTGGAATGCTGGCATTTCATATACCACGAGGTCTTCACGCTAGGTGTAGGCCTATATTTCAACTTAGATTTCATCCAACCAGATATGGCATGTATAATCCTATGGATCGTTTCATGCGAAATGCAAATGTTCTTAGTACTAATTTAAATTTTGTACTATTTGCACCAACATTTGCTAATTTTAAAAGCCTGTTGCGACGTGTTAACCTGCTGGCTTTCACAGGTTGATTTTAATCTTTCTGTTTTGTTTGTTATTAATATGGTGTAGCTTGTTTTGTTTGTGATATATAGGTACTGCTTTTTAATTTATTTTTCATTTATTTTAATTATTTTAATTAATTTTAATTAATGTATTTTATTTATACTTTTACTATTTATTGCATTTTATGGTGAATTTTACAGTGTTTGTTGCTTTTGCACATCATTAATTTGTGGTACTAATGAAATATCTGTGATACAAACTAGTCCAACATCTTTGTTTATAATTATTTATATTTTTTTGTGTTAGTCTTGTAAATTACTATTGTCAGGTTGCTTCTTGTTTATTTTTTTATCCCGTTTTTTCATTTTTCTTTTAAACATGATTCATTTGCTATCTGGGATTAGCGTTGAGATTGGCCGTTCATTAGTATCATTAGTATTGTTCCTATTGTTTAGTACACCAGTTGGATTTTGACGATTATATATATATATATATATATATATATACAGGGTGTCTACGCTAAACCGTTCGTTAAAAGTGTATGGGGTTGTCGTTGCACTAAAAATTTGAAAAAAATCCTCGTCATACGGTTGAATCAGTTCTCCTTATGTGAAATATTTTCAACTTTATATCACTTCCGGTTCCACCGGAAGTAGTACCAAGTTTGTTATTTTAAATGGAACACCCTATATATTAGTCATTTTTTGGATTCCTCGTTTAAATTGCAACATATTTTAGCGTAGATACCCTGTATATATATATATATATATATATATATATATATATATATATATATATATATATGTACAATATGTACATTTATTTCTGTTGTCTTTTATTCTTTGCCACTTACACCACTTATATATTATATTATGTATTATAATATGTGCTTAATATTATGTTCTCAATTTAATAATATTGTACACACATTATCTGCTTTGTTTAAAGGAGTTTTCCGTAAATAAATAAACTACTTATATTTGGAGACTTGTCTCAATGAGACTAAATTATTGCAGAAAGTCGATATTAATTCTTTTTTATATATTGTAAATATTCTGCAAACTATTAACAAACTAAATTTTTCTGTATGTTAATTTTTTTTTTACGTAACGAACAAATCAAAAGTGAGTATTCACATACAGACGCACTCACCTTGTAATTGTATCAATTTTCCTAATAATGGAGCACAATCTCGAAAATACAATAATAACAATAAGGAAATCAATACAAAGATATATGCTGAATCGACAAAATCAATTTTTCGACGCACAATAGACATCCCAGCTAGCATAAGGTTCTAATCGTACAAATTAGTACCAATCAAAATATACCTTTAGATTGTAGCCCCCTACTAATCACCCAATTAACATCTTTGGAATTCTATTATTACACGTTTGCATTGTGACTTTAGTTTATTTAAGCACCTCGGGTGAATATTATCTTGAGAGCGTTTTGTGTCGGCAATTGATTGACTTAGTATGTGTTGTTATTATTTTTTTTTTCTTGATTGTTGAATTTTCACGCACGAGGGAATTATTTGTATAAGTTTTAGAATTTTGATAACAAACGTAAACCTGTGCACGTGTTCGTTTTTAGAAAATACGGTGACTGGTGTTTAATAATAAATAATGACATTTAAGTTCATTTATTTCGACTGCATGACCTTTATTGTGTAAGATGTTATTTTTTCAAGCGGTTGATATTTATTCAATTTTTGCTATGGTTCAAAATTAATGCAGTATATGCCACTTACTTAAAGAAACCATCGAAAATACTACACCCTGGACATACAAAGATTCTCTCACTACAAAAATTCTTTAATTTAAAGGATTTCCCATCACCTAGCTAATTACTTATTGGTTTTCCCAAATCCTTTTAGATATACAGAGAATTTTATGTAACACCGAACATTTTCATAACGAGAATTTTTTCCGTATCCGTATCCGCATAAGTTGCACATTTTTCGATGCTCGGTTTATTAGAAGAATTTAATTTGAAGCTTTAAGCAAGTGTTTTCCACTCCCAGGCTAAGCATGAAGTAAAATTTCGAGTTTAGAAAAGCCTGAAAATTTGGTTTGGTCGCGTAGCGCGAAGCGCGGAGCGGCCAAACCAAATTTTCAGGCTTTTCTAAACTCGAAATTTTACTTCATGCGCCACCGGTACAAAACACTGACACATTACGAAGTTTAAAACACACCGCTAAACTTTACATTAAATCAGTGTTTTGTACCGGTGGCGCATGAAGTAAAATTTCGAGTTTAGAAAAGCCTGAAAATTTGGTTTGGCCGCTCCGCGCTTCGCGCTACGCGACCAAACCAAATATTCAGGCTTTTCTAAACTCGAAATTTTACTTCATGCTTAGCCTGGGAGTGGAAAACACTCGCTTAAAGCTTTTGAATTCTTTTAATAAATCGAGCATCAGAAAATATGCAACGTATGGATATGGATACTTCAAAGAAAAATTCTTGTTATAAAAATGTTCGGTGTTACATAAAACTCTCTGTATATACCGCGCAAATAGTTGTAAGAATTCAGTTTGTTATTGATAATGAACACTTTGTGTCTCTAAATCTACATCTAACGATAAAAATAAAAAGTGAAGTAAGGAATAACAGTGCAATGATTAGTGAATGATTAACAGGGTGCAAATGGGCCTTAAAATACTAATTTAATTTATCACTTAAAACATTTCGAATAACTATGTACCAGAGCTGGGACGAATCCTCGTAAAAAGGATTCGAATCACGAATCCGAATCACCTAATATAATTCGAATCACGGTTACTCAAATAAAGGATTCGTAAGAGATAAATATGATTCCAATCCTGTTTTTTCGAATCACGAATACAGATCCTTTAAGAATACATTTTATTTTATTATTCTTTTTTAACCATTTATATATAAATATTGTTACCAGCTGTTTTAGCAAAAATATTTAAAACCTAATTATTTACTATTAACACTGAACATCGTTGAAAACAGACTAAACATCTGATTCCCTGTTACTCTGATTAAAGATGTATTTGTGTGTTTCTGAACTTCACTTCAAATCAGTGTTTTGTACGCGTGTCGCATGAAGTAAAATTTCGAGTTTAGAAAAGCCCGAAAATTTGTCTCGGGTCGCTGCGCGACCCTCGACAAATTTTCACGGGGCTTTTCTAAACTCGAAATTTTACTTCATGCTTAGTCTGGGAGTGGAAAACACTCGTTTGAAGCTTCAAATTGAACTTTATTATAAAATCGTCGAATGCCTGAAAATTACGTAGATAAAAAATTTACTGAATATCATTAAAACCGGGAAAGTCAGAGAAAAGTCATAAAAATATTTTCAAATTGACCAAAACACTAACAAGAAAGCAATATGACATTATTAAATTTGTCAAAATCAGCAGGCAAATTGCAAAGCACGTAAAAATTTATAAAATTACCCTAAATATTGACAAAATCAATGAAAACAATTTAACAAAATGGAGGTTTCCCACAGAAAAAAGTTATATTAAAAGGCCAGGGAAAAAATCTTGAACCAGGGAAATGTCGGAAAAATTTTACATTTCAGATTGTGGCTACCATGTCAGTTTTACTTCAAATAATATTAAACATAATTTTAAAAACTAGTTTATTTAAAAACATTTTTAGTCATTTAATAAGAACATCAAAGCATTCAGTTTGAAGTTTCGAACGAACGTTTCCACTCCCTGTGGGTCTTTTTGAAATTTCGCATTTACCACAACAAACCACAAACCTTGCAAGAATTGAAAGCCAACATTGAAAAAAAAAAAAAATTTTAATTTGGAGCCAGATGTTTTACGAACAACAATTCAAAATGCTGTAAAACGAGCACAATCAACATCAACTCAGGAGATGGTATCATTTTTTTAACTTTAAATTACAATTTTACACCTTTAAATTAACTTTCAGTCAAAACATTGCCCATTTTTTTCATTTCTAATAAAATGCCAGCCAATGCATATTATGCATTGGCTGGCATACATTACTTTTGCCTTATATTACACGAGACAAAAAGTTTATATCTTAAGAAATGTTAATTTTTGTTTTTTAACATAGATTTACTATCCTTGTTGATTTTAAAATATAGAGTATAGAAAATTCTGAAAATTTGGTTTAGTTGCGTAACGAAACGGATAAAACACTGAAATATTGTGAAATTGAAAATATACTGGTTTTTACTTATTATGTTTGAATTTCATTGCAAATTCAGTTTGATTTTATTAGAAATATCTATATCCCGAGAAATACAGGGAGTTTTTCTGACGTCACACATGAAATTCCTCGCGTGACGTGAAAAGTCAATGTAATTAAACTAACAAGGTCGAATCGGTTTTAAATTAAGACAACCTTATACACTAACCACCTTGATTGCCGACGCTACGCGTCGAAATCCCCTACCCTGTAATATATTAGGCATTAGTTGTCTTTAAAGAAGTTCCATTTGAAGTATCTAACGAGTTTTTTCACTCCTTGATTAGGCATGAAGTAAAATTTCGAGTTTAGAAAAGCCTAAATATTTGGTTTACCCTGTAATATTTTGGGCATTCGTTGCAATCGTAATTGGGAACCCCTAGGCACGTGCCTCAAGTATTAGTATTCCTTTGACGTGTATAATGTTGAACTACTACGGATCAATATTATCTTTTTATTTAAGGACATATTGAGATCAAAATGTTTAGTTTCCTTTAAATCTACTTCTTCTTCTTCTTGAATAATGGGGGTTCAAATTTTTCAGAAAAACCAGTGGTGTCTAAACACTGTATCACATCTTATCGCCACTTTTCTGCAAACGATTTAAAAATTCTGCACACAGGTAATAAGGGATTAACGCTTAACTACCGGGAGGTTTTAGAAATTTCAAAAGCATTAAGGGCGAGTAAAAATGTGGTCAACGACACTCAGACCTTTACTTAAAATTGTATATATTCCCAAATAAATCCATTTGTACATCATTCTTGGTAATAGCATTAAGCCAAAACTAGTAAAAAATAAAGTACATATAAGTGAAACAAAACCAAGTGAATTTAATTTACAAACCAATATATTTTTGAAAATGTTTTACCAAGTGATTAATGAGAAAAAAGTGTCCGATATATTTAAATTAACATTTTATTTCTATGTAATGTTTAGCAATTATGAAAAAAGAATGAGTTTACTTTTATGTAAATTTGTAACTTCTTCAATAGCAAAATAAATTTCAGAAGCATAAATTATATATAAAAAAACCAGAAAAACTATTAACCTAGGTTGTAATTCAAAAACCATTAAACATAACTCAAATATCAACATTGCATAACATGTTTTAGAAAATCTGAATAGAAAGAATATTTTTGTGTAAGTAATATACTTACTAAGTACAAATAAAATTCTTTAGGAAAAAAATCCAAGAGCTCAAAGTTGATTAAGATTTTATAAACATAGAAAAAACTGATAATATATACGTTGCGTTTAGAAAAATTATAAAAAAATACTGAAACTTCAGGTTTTCGTGAAATTTTCAGAAAATATGAACAAAAGAACGGGCTTCATTGTTATGTCAGCATAAGTAAAATTCCTTAGCTCAGAAATAATTTACAGGAGGTTAAAGTTGACTAATATTACACACAAATTAGAAAAAAAAAAATATGTTGCGTTTTAAAACATCGTAAAAAAAATAATAAAAATTCTGGTTTTTATGAAATATTTACGAAATATGAAGTAAAATAACGGGCTCAGTATTATCACAGCATTAAAAAAAATCTTTACTCGGATACAGTTTATAGTAGATTAAAGTTGGCTAAAATTATATAAAAATTGGAATATATAAAAATTAATGTTGCGTGTTTAAAAAAAAAATAACTAAAACTTCCTCAACTAGTAAATAATTTACAAAAATTAAAAAAAAAAAATTAAAATTGACTAAAATTATATACAAATTGGAAAAACTAAAAATTCATGTTGCGTTTAAAAATATCGTAAAAAATGCTAAAAATTCAGGTCGCCTGCGTTTTTAAGGAAATATAAAGCGAAAGAGCAGGCTTTACTGTCACGTCAGCATGAATAAAATTCCTTAACTCAAAAATTATTTACAGGAGAGAATAAAGTTGGCTTCAATTATATAAAAATTGGAAAATTTTAAAATTCTCCTGCTATTTTTAGGTAATGTGAAGCTAAAGAACGGGCTTTATTGTCATATCAGCATAAATAAAATTCATTAACTCGAAAATAATTTAGAGGAGACTAAAGTTGACTGAAATTATATGAAAATTGAAGAAACTGAAAATTTGTGTTGTGTTTAAATAATCGTGAAAAACTACTGAAACTTCAGGTTTTCGTGCAATTTTCAGGAAATATGAAGTGAAACAACGGGCTTTACTGTTATGTCAATATTCCTCAATTCTAAAGAAATGTACAGAAGACTAAAGTCGACTAAAATTATATAAAAGTTGGCAAAATTGAAAACACATGTTGCGTATAAAAAATTTGTAAAAAATACTGAAACTTCAGGTTTTTTTGCAATTTTTAGGAAATATGAAGTAAGAAAACGGGCTTTACTGTCATTTAAGCATAAACAATATTCCTCAACTCGAACATAATTTACAGGAGATTAAATGTGACTAAAACTATATAAAAATTGGAAAAACTGGAAATTATTGTTGTGTTTAAGATCGTAAAAAAATACTGAAACTTTAGGTTTTTCTGAAATTTTTAGAAAACATCAAGCAAAAACAGGCTTTAATGTCATGTCAGCATAAATAAAATTGCTCAAATCAAAAATAATTTACAGGAGATTAAATTTGACTAAAATTATATAAAAATTGTAAAAACCGAATACTCATTTTGCGTTTAAAAAATCGTGAAAAATTACTGAAACCTCAGGTTTTTGTGAATTTATCAAAAATATGGAAAGAATGCGTAAGTTTTTATTTTATACAAGCATAAAATCCATCCATCAGCATGGAACTAAATTACAAGAGCTCAAATTCGACTAAATTTTGTAAAAAAATAAAATTAGATTTATTTAATTGAATTTACATTAAATATATATATATATATATATATATATATATATATATATATATATATATATATATATATATATATATATATATATTATGTAACACCGAACATTTTCATAGCGAGAATTTTTCTTTGAAGTATCCATATGCGTACGTTGCATACTTTCCGATGCTCCATGTATTAAAAGAATTCAATTTGAGGCTCTAAGCGAGTGTTTTCCACTCCCAGGATGAGCATGACGTTAAATTTCAAGCTTTACCAAACTCGAAATTTTACTTCATGCGCCACCGGTACAAAACACTGATTCAGTGTAAAGTTTAGCTGTGTATTTTAAACTTTGTAATATGTCAGTGTTTTGTACCGGTGGCGCATGAAGTAAAATTTCGAGTTTAGAAAAGCCTGAAAATTTGGTTTGGCCGCTCCGCGCTTCGCGCTACGCGACCAAACCAAATTTTCAGGCTTTTCTAAACTCGAAATTTTACTTCATGCTTGGCTTGGGAGTGGAAAACCCTCGCTTAAAGCTTCAAATTAAATTATTTTAATAAATCGAGCATCGAAAAATGACGTCAACAATCAAGGAAATTAAACAATACATGGTCGGCTCGATTTAAATCAAGACAAATTTACTTACACACCTTAGTTGATGTCGTCACGCGTGAAAATCCGTACATAACGTCAAAACCAAGATCATTATTGTGCAAGGTTGTCTCGATTTAAAAAGAGCCGACCTTTTCACGCGCGGAAATCCTCACATGACGTTCAAATCAAAGTCATTGCTGTATAAGGTCGACTCGGTTTGAACTGAGACAGTCTTGTATAAGGTTGTCTTCATTTAAATGAGTGTTTTCCACTCCCAGACTAAGCATGAAGTAAAATTTCGAGTTTAGAAAAGCCCCGTGAAAATTTGTCGAGGGTCGCGCAGCGACCCGAGACAAATTTTCTGGACTTTTCTAAACTCGAAATTTTACTTCATGCGCCACGCGTATAAATCACTGATTTAACGAGAAATTTAAAAACACACAAAAGACTTTTTCATGTTAATCCTTACAAATAATTCGAATTATTTCTGACGATTGAAATCCTTTTGTAAGTATTCGAATCCTTTTTTAAATATTCGAATCCTTTTATAAATATTCGAATCCTCTTATAAATACTTGAATCATTTCCTAAGGACTCGAATCCTTTTATATGGATTCGAATCACCCACGTTTGGATTCGAATACGAATCCTCTTAAAAAAATGTAACGAATCCGGATCACGAATCCAGTTAAACTAAAGTATTTAAATGATTTTTTTGAATCCTCTAAAAGGATTCGAATCCTGAATGATTCGAATCCTGCCCTGCTGTGCTATGTGCTATTATTATCTATTAAAAATGTTTAAAATGTGAAACTAATTAAAGATATTTATGCAGGTTTTATCAACGCCAGTTAAATCTAACAATAGTTATTCATCAAATAAATTTAAGAATAGTTACATACATGCCAAACAAATGAGAACTTTCTTTAAATACTTGCGGAATAAAAAGTATGTTTTGTTAATTACAATAAGTAGACTCAAGTATGTGCACACAAATACAAAAGAAAAATGCAAGTACTTAGAGAGTACCGTAAATCAAACACAAGAGGAAGAGTAACAAACAAGAACATAAACACGCTAGTCGGTCCCGACATCAGCGCACCCTAATCAATATAAAATAACAACATTCCAACGCATACACCCATCGATTTTCATCGTTCTGTAGAAAACCTGAGATAATGTTTACAACTTAATAGAACGAAATTAATTGGCCCGATAATTAGACTCGAACTTCTAACTGTAAAAACTAGTTCGATTCGATTAATCCGCGCGCGACATTGCGACTATTTTATTATGATTTATTTTATCCTAATAAATTTGTAATTAACTTACATTTTTTATTAAAATAGATTCATTTTTAATTAATTTATTTCTTCTCTAATAAATTTGCAAGTATTGATTTAGAATAGATTAAATTTTAATCATTTAACTCACTTCATTTTTTTTTAATAAATTTGCAAATGTTGATTTTGCTAAAAGCATTTTATCTAACTAACACCTATTAATGATTTATGCTGTCGCTTGTTATTTCTGTGTGCGTTGAATATTAAATAGAGTAAATGGTCGGTTGTTTTATGGTAATGCTGTCAGCGGGACTGGTTTTGTTTTAAAATTGACAATTTTATTCTGTCGGCGATTGTCGGTTTACGGTTTTTGCTGGAAATTATTGCGAAAGTTATTTAATTGATCCCATTGCATGTGTTATTGCTCTTTCCTGGTCTCTTGTACATCTTGAGTGTTATTTCGAATTCAACAAAAATAATGGACATGTATAGAATGGTGTATACCGAGTGGTCAGAGAATAATTGACATCATAGAAAAATTATTAGAAGAGTAAAGATTCTGGTATTTCGTTTTCTTTCAATAAAATCTGGTACGAAAGATTCGAGTATAAATATAAGTATGTCTATAAACTTTTTGGAGCAAAGCGGCAGTATTCAAAAATTATATTTGTCTATTTAACCAGAAACCTTTATTTATTTATTTTAGCTGTAAATTTTCCGACATCCGTTGTTTATCAAAAGAGCTTAATTTGAAACTTTTAACGAGTGTTTTCCATAATATATAAAATTACGAAAAAACTATTCGTGAAAATGCAAACAATGTCTTCATTAATAAGACAACTGAAGACGATAAATATCCATTGAAACAACTACTTCCCGTGCAAGTACACCTCCGGATATTGAATTATACAATGAAATATTTAAAATCTTATTTAATTTGATTTGTTACAACCCTCTATTAAAGTATATGTAACGTTTAGGTCAAATTCCCTTCAAACCAACTAACAATACAAATTTAAAATGAAAGGAGAGATAGCAACAAATTAGATGTGAAAGGACTTGGATTAAAACTAATGTCTTAGGCCATCTATAGACGCGTTTCGTGATTTATCTCTGTTCAGTATAGCTTTGCTTATGATGTTTCAAAAATTAGGAATAAAATTAAAACACACTTACTTGGAAAAAGGGTTGTGTGTGGAATGAACAGGTACACAGAAATGGAATGAGTGAAAATTATGGTCGCTATTTATAGGTAAAAAAGGGGATTATGTCATTAGCAGGTATGAAGAATGTGAGACCTTATTATTTACCTTACAGTACAGTTCAAACAGGATAAGAGTGTTTTCCACTCCCAGACTAAGCATGAAGTAAAATAGAAATTTTACTTCATGCGCCATGCTTATAGAACACTGATTTTAAGTGAGGGTCAAATATACATAAATTCACAACAATTTTGTTTTGGGTGCATGGCGCATGAAGTAAAATTTCTAGTTTATTGATTTAATTTTCAGGTTTATCTAAACTCGAAATATTACTTCATGCTTAACCAAGGAGTGGAAAACACATGTTATACAAGTTTTACACTAAGTACCTAATTGATTTGAAGTAGTGAAAATTGGTTCTTCTAAATCAAGTTTCGGATTTTGAAGATACAATTTCCATTACTTAAAAATAGATAGAAAAATCGGTATTCTACGAGGTAGCATTTTTAATCTACTTCTTTTTAATAATAATGTCAATGATTTAAGATTAGTTGCAAGTTTCTTCTAAAACTAACAGATGTCTACTAAAAGTATGTAGTTTCACAAATGTGTTAATGTTTAAAGACCTAAAACTTCAATAAACTTTAACACTCTTTGTAGACAACCATAAAATTTAGTAGATTTAGCGCTTCAAAGTGTTATAAGATTTTTCGAAGGTCTCACTGTCTTAAAGGAGTTTTATGATTCTTACGTATATATAACTGTATACTGACCTTTTTATAATCATATTAGGTCATCAATTTCTCCACATCAACATGGCTTTATTCAGGGTCGGTCTGTTGGTACTAATCTACCAATTGTCACCCAATATATTAGTGAATCATTAGAAAATCGTTGTCAGACAGACGTGATATACACTGATTTCGCCCGGGCGTTTGACTGTGTCGATCACAAAATACTCCTAAATAAACTTGCAACCTTTGGATTTGGGCAACGTACCATTAATCTTATGAAATCTTATCTGTCCTGTCGGTGTAATTATGTACATTACAATGGGTATAAGTCTTTTGAATTTACTTCTACTTTCGGGGTACCCCAAGGTTCGAACCTGGGGCCTCTTTTATTCGTTATTTTCATTAATGTTCTTCTTAATTCTTTATTCTGTAACGTCCTGGCATACGCGGATGATTTAAAGATATTCTCTACTATTAGTGATTCAAGGGATTCAATTATATTGCAAGATAATCTTGAAATGATATACAAGTGGTGCAAGGATAACAACCTGAATCTTAATGTAAGCAAGTGCTCCACCGTTACGTTTGCTCGCTCACGCATGGATCGAATGAACTTCCATTACAACATTAACGGGCAAGTTTTACAGAAATCAACAGAAATAAAGGATCTGGGTGTGCTTTTTGATAGTGAAATCACTTTTAAACAGCACATTCTATCTGTATGTGCATCTGGCTCAAGAATGCTGGGCTTCGTTATGCGTACGAGCAAACATTTCAACAGTTGTGACGTCATTAAAATGTTATATTTCGCATTTGTTCGTAGTCGTCTGGAATATGCTTCTTTAGTCTGGTACCCTCACTATAATTACTTGTCACTTGCAGTGGAAAAATTACAGAGAAGGTGCTTAAAATTCCTAAGTTTTAAATGTGACGGGTCTTATTCAGAGAGGGGGATAGACTATGAATCTCTCCTACAGCGGCATGATTTTCAGTCTCTATTTAAACGTAGGGACGCTTCTAGTGCTACATTTATGCATTGCTTAATCCACAACAAAATTGATTGTCCTGTGCTGTTATCAAGGGTTAACTTTTTGGTACCGAGGTTAGCGTCACGGCATGTTGTTACTTTTTACACTCCTACTGCCAGATCGATTACATTACAAAAGTCACCGTTACACGTAATCAGTAAAAATGCGAATAAATTATTTGATTACATTTTTGTATAGGCGCCCCTGCAGTGTCCCGGTTTTATGTTATTATGATTGTACTTTGGTTGTATAATCTTGAAATGTAACTTGTAAGTTATAGGTTGATTCTGTTGCGTCATTGATATTATTATTTTTGTTTTTTTTTTGTTCCTAATGTAGTTCAAATTTATCATTACTAATTAGCTTTAGTTTTATTTTATTATGATTTTTATTGATTTTTGATTATTTTTTGTTGTCCTGTTATTGGTGTATACTGTTGGGCAATAAAGTTGGTATTATTATTATTATTATTATTATTACTGACGGTTTAAAGACTAAGTGCTAGGATTCAGAACTCTCTACTAAGACTATATAACGTGTCAAAACGCTTTGCGCTACGCGACAAACAAAATTTTCAGGTTTTTACAAACTCGAAATTTTACTTCATGCTAAGTTTCAAACTAAACATTGTACATACAGCGAAATATATGAACTTTCAAATCAATTGTAATAGTAATAAAAAGTGGTTAAATTCCTTTCTTCGCTGTTTTTATTTAAGTATAAATGAAATTGCCAATTCTTGGTTGCAGAATACTTCAAACATTAAAAGTGCGATTCCTTTCGCAATCTACAACAAGTTAGTCTTACAATCTAAGGTGTCAAATTGTTTAGATGAAATGGCAAAGCTATACTGATGAGAGATAAATCTCGAAACGCGTCTATAGATGGCCTGAATAATTTGACCCAAATTGTTACATTTGCAGTACGTTACTGTAAGTAACAGCAAACACTTGTTGTATAATTCAATGTCCGTCAGGGTATTAGCTCGGAAAGTAGTTGTTTCAATGAGTTTTTGAAATAGTTTTTGTAAGACTAACTTGTTGTAGATTGCGAAAAGTATCGCACTTTTAATGTTTTTATTTAAGTACTATATGTACATTTCGGACACTAAGTGTCCCTTATCTATAGTTAACTAGCAAAAATTACAAATGTGTTCAAATCAATTGTTCTACATGCACTTAATGTTAAACAAAGTATTGAAAACCGTTTTCTATAACAACGGTTTTATTATAACCAAATTCTTTGTTTTTTTTTTTATTTGTATCTTCCAAATTTAATTTAAATACAATTATGTAAATATTAACCTCTCAATTTACACCTTGAAAATTATCTAATGATAATTCTTCTTCCTTTTATTATTCTTTAGACCACACATGGTTATCAGTTTTGTGTTTTTAATTTGAAGTCCAATTAAAGAAAGAAAACGTGTGTAATTTCGCGTGTAATGGATTACTTCTAAATAATCCTAATCATAATCGAGTATTCTAATTAATTTCAAGAACTGTCGCCACTTGATGATGAATCGAGATTTTTTTTCAGCTTCATTCGGGATGCACGTTTTATAATTGACTTCGATTCTAATGACTGTCTAGTGTTTGTCTTATTATATTTTGGTTTTGGAATTTTAATTGGTCGAAGGGAAATGTTGATCATTAGGTTGAAATTGAAAGATGTTAAGGATTTATATTATTTACGAATAGACAATGAGAAACATTGACCTTAATTTATTAAGTTTAGGGCTTTAATTTATATAATTTATATAAAACTGTACTTTTTTTCTGCATAATAATAATAATAATAAAAACAGTTCTTTATTCCAATGTTAATATCACATACAAATTTTGCACATATACATCTACACGGAATAGGGTCAAATCAAGATTAATACATATTATGTTTCTCTAGAGAAATATTCATGCATATTATATGGTTCTAAATCAAGTAAGAACTCTTTAATAGATTGTTTCCAGCTCGAAGACGTATTCGATTTTTGTGTGTTTGTGGGCAGACTATTGTATATTTTTATACAAACATATAGAGGATTCTTTTCGAAGAAAGTTAATCTAAGATACGGATATTTAAAGTTAATCCCATGTCTCGTGTTATGAGTACTTTCCAGTTTAAATTCAATAAATAAATGTTTATGCTTCCACATATGATCTATATTTCTAGCATATATAAAAGATGATGATTTTATATATGCTAGAAATATAGATTATATGCAGAAAAATGTACAATTTTATATCAAAGCTAGGCTAGGTATGTTATAATATGTTATGGGGTCGGTGGGTCGTGTGGCCTCTGGGCCTTTCGAAGTTACCTCGACCTAAAAGATCTTTTGTAACTATCCCTGACCTACTTGAGTCCCTCAATGTCTAGACTTCTTATGAAGTCTACTATAACTTGAGGGTTAATGTGTACCAGTTCCTCGGTGTTTAAAGTGACCGATGACAGGTAGTTCCCTCTTTGAAGGGACAAGGCAGGGCATTCACAAAGTAGGTGCTCTGCTGTTTCTTGTGCCTCGTTGCAGAACCTGCAGTTGGCATCAGTTGTCTGACCCATCTTGGTGAGGTGGTACTTCAGAGGACAGTGTCCAGTTAGAAGGCCGGTTATAAGCCTTAGGTTGCCCTTACTTAACCTGAGAAACTGTCCGGCTCTTACGGCAGAGAAGGCGATGAACCTTTTCGCCTGCCGCAGACCAGGTTAGGCTAGGTAAGTAATCCTATATGAGAAATAAAACTGCAGAAAGTAATAAGTGTAAAATTGGCAATAGATTTCAGTAACATATTTTAAAATTGCATAATTAATAAAATATTCCAGATGAACATTTAAATCTCTTACAGCGTAATAAAGAAATAATAACTAATGAATGAAGCAGAAGCTTTAGGTTCACTTGGTGGTGAAGCGATTGCTAAAGCAGTAAACCAAGCAAAGACTGCCAAAGTGCAACAACAAGAAGCTGAAAGACACAATAGAGCTATGGAAGCTAGATCAAGTTAATGTTTATGTTAAACTGTTCCATCAGTACCAGAGCTGGGCAGTATTCGAATCATTCAGGATTCGATTCCCGGATTCGAATCCTTTTATAGGATTCGAAAGAGGTATTCGAATACTTTAGTGAAAACGCATTCGTGATCCGGATTCGTTACATTTTTTTAAAAGGATTCGTATTCGTATCCAGAAGTAGATGATTCGAATCCTTATAAAAGGATTCGAATCCTTATAAAAGGATTCGAATTCTTATAGTAGGATTTGAATCCTTATAAAAGGAATCGAATCCTTATAAAAAGATTCGAATCCTCATACACGGATTCAAATCCTCCCAAATAATTTGAATCATTGCTATTAAGGCTGGGATTCGAATTCGATTAATTCAAATAGTTAAATATTCTAATAAGAATATTTAAATCACTAAATTATTCATATTTGAATATAAATATTTAAATTTTCGAATAATTCAAATATTTGTGAATGCATATTTGGTTACTTAACCATGAAAAATTTCCAACCTTAATAGTATATTTTTAACTTCACTTGAAATCAATGTTTTATACGCGTGGCGCATGAAATAAAATTTCGAGTTTAGAAAAGCCCCGTGAAAATTTGTCTCGGGTCGCTGCGCGACCCTCGACAAATTTTCTACGCGGGGCTTTTCTAAACTCGAAATTTTACTTCATGCTTAGTCTGGGAGTGGACAACACTCGTTTGAACTTTAAATTTAACTCTTTTAAAAAAATCGACGTATTTAATATAATAAATCATTTGTTGAAATCATAGAAAAATTAATTTTTAGTGGTTACTTTATAATTTGCTCGGCTCTTAATGGGTGAATATTCTATTCCTAAAAAAAAACCGTCTTTATTTAATATTAAAGTTGCATTTAGTACAATAAGAAACTGTGAATAAATTGACAAAAATCTAGAAATATCGAAAATCTCGACATGTAGAAAATCTTGACGGTCCACTCCCAGACTAAGCATGAAGTAAAATTTCGAGTTTAGAAAAGCCCCGCGTAGAAAATTTGTCGAGGGTCGCGCAGCGACTCGAGACAAATTTTCACGGGGCTTTTCTAAACTCGAAATTTTACTTCATGCGCCACGCGTATAAAACACTGATTTAAAATGAAGTTAAAAACGCACTTAAAACCAACCCAACTTCGATATTTTTTCAAAATTGGGTGTTTTCTTTCCTATCCATGCTGTAAACCTTCAGATATTCGTTGTTTTCTTGTAAAGAAACTTCGATTCCCTGTAGTCCTTCGGTCTCCGAAGACCATGATTGGTCCTTCGAGCTGTAGCCTTTGTAAAATGGTAATAAACTTAGTAATCTAGGGTAATCCTTCAATTTGAAACTTCTAAGAACAAGTGTTGTCCACTCCCAGACTAAGCATGAAGTAAAATTTCGAGTTTAGAAAAGCCCCGCGTAGAAAATTTGTCGAGGGTCGCGCAGCGACCCGAGACAAATTTTCACGGGGCTTTTCTAAACTCGAAATTTTACTTCATGCGCCACGCGTATAAAACACAGATTTAAAATGAAGTTCAATAACACATATATCATCATTAATTAAAATCATTATTTAATCAGATATTTAGTCGGTAAATGAGCATTTTTGTTAATAGAAACTGATGGAATAAAATATTACTGTTTGCAAACAATAGATTCAAATTTATTTTTAAAGGATTTGTATCCGTGATTCAAAAATGAAGATTCGAATCTTTGATTCGAATCATATTTTTCACTTACGAATCCTTTATTCGAGTATTCATGATTCGAATCATATTAGGTGATTCGGATTCGTGATTCGGATCCTGTTTTTGAGGATTCATCCCAGCTCTGATCAGTACATTGAAAATAATTGCAAATTATTTTTCTTACGACCGCTCCCAAAAACAGACGTTTTGTCGCTATACCTGTACATTGAAAGGTGTCAATTGTATATTTGTATTTTGACAAGTAATGATAGTTTCGAAAATTGAATTTTCAAAACTAGTTTTAAAAGTAAAGACGTTTGAGGACGTCAGTGTCAAAATTATTAAAATAAAATTAGTAGTGACGAAGAACAATTAACGCCGTACAGTGTAACCGTAATCCCGAAAATGGTCAAAAATACAATACAGGTATTAAAATTAAACGACAAAATTATATTTCATAAGCACTTCTGCATACTTCAGATTAGATGCATATGCTATTTTACTAAGATTTATCGTAAACTTACTAAGTTATTATACTTTGAAGAAGACAATTCTGTGAGAGAATTTAAAACGTATAAATAACGCATACTTTCGTGGTCTATATGTGAACTATCAAGTTAAACCAGTAATAGAATTATATATTATAATAAATGTGTATATTGATTTAACATTGTGAGTTTATTATGTAATTAAACTTATTTATAAAAGCATAATCACTACAAGACTTTTAATGTTTTTTTTGTGTTAAAAAAACTGTTATTCCTATTAATTGAAGTCCTTAGAGCACATAATGTGAGCACAGAGAGTTTTATGTAAGTGTGTTCTTAGTTATCTAGAAATTGTCCAATACTTGCATAGATTTGAGTTTTTTTGCCGCCCAACGTGGGGCTATGCCTACGCTGAGCCCTTGTTGGGCGCCATAAATTGCGAAAGTAAAAGTTAAAAACTTCACATTGAATTAGTGTTTCGTACACGTGGCGCATGAAGTAAAATTTCAAGTTTGGAAAAGGTTGAGTTTGGACGCTGCAAGTGTAAATCCAAACGCTCAGGCTTTTCAAAACTCAAAATATTACTTCATGCTTAAGCTGGGAGTGGAGAACAATCGTTTAAAAATACTTATAACGTTTGAATTTAAGGTTTTTTGGCGCCCAACGTGGGGCCAGGCTAACGCTGTGGCCCCTAGTTGGGTGCCATAAATCGCAAGCATTTAAATTTAAATCTTCCCACTGAATTAGCGTTTTCTACGCGTGGCGCATCAAGTAAAATTTGGAGTTTAGAAAAGCCTGAGTTTTGATTGGGACGCTACGCGTCCAAATCCAAACGCTCAGGCTTTTCTAAACTCGAAATTTTACTTCATGCTTTGTCTGGGAGTGGAAAGCACTCGTTTAAGCTTCAAAATGAGCTTATTCATTTAATTTCTTTAAAACTTATTGAATAATGACCAAATACGCTTAAATTTGATTCTTACATTTTTTTATATACTTATTAAGAATTGTAAATACCCGTGATTCAATAAATTAGTGAATCTAAACCGGTTTACCGATAATTCACCGGGAAATCGTGATATCTTTGTTTCGGGGGTAACATTCATTAAATACGTTACGTGGATAATTAATACAACCTAAAGATTTACCTTTACCAAGTGTTTTCCACTCCCAGACTAAGCATGAAGTAAAATTTCAAGTTTGGATTTAGACGCTACGCGTCCAAATCCAAACTCAGGCTTTTCTAAACTCGAAATTTTACTTCATGCGCCACACGTATAAAGCACTGACCATATTGTGAAGTTGGAGATATACTGCTTATATTCAATACATTTTAACCAAGTCTCGCGCTGTCAAAATTCGAGCAATTTACAATAAATTTTAAGGAATACTCCTAAGAAAGAAAAAATGGATATTTGTCCCTACGCGCCGTTTTTCCTTACTGTCGTATTGAAATTTTGGACTGAGAAACTTAAAGGATTAATCAATGTTTGTAGCTTTTGAGTTTAAAAAAAACCTATATTGTTTATATAAAATGCATTTAATATGCTCAATATTTACACTAATTTGATCGTCAATTTAACCAATTTAAACATATTTATATTGAATTTTTAAAAAGTAGGTACCTAGAATCAACTATTGTGAATAATAAAAATATATTTATTAGTTTGCCTACAACTATCCGATAATTTTCGGACTATTTTACATTTTCTTGCAAGAAATAAGCGAAGACTAATGTTTCTATCTCTCTTTCGCCACGGATTCACTTCTCGCCTCGACTGCATCTCCGAATACGCATCACTTTTAGCTGTTACTTATGACAAGAAACATTATTTATGGGGTTTTAAGATGAGTGTGTTACAATATTATAAGAATAATAATTTTAATATAAAACATATTATTTTCAAAATCGAGTGTATAAAACGAGTGTTGTTATTGTTCGATAATTTAGTTCCGAATATTTAAATATAATTACTTGTAATAAAAAAAAACTAGTATTCGCGACGATTTCTTAATATGTATGTATAATAAATAGACATACATTTTGAGATCTTAATTAGCACTGCCATTTGTAAATATTCATACCGGAACGTCGGAAAAAAATATAAAAAAAAAACATATGTTCAGAAATTTATAAATTTGAAATTTTATTTAATGTGCCATGCATTTAAAACACAGACTACGTGAAGTTCAAAATATACTACTTTAGCATACTGCTTTTGAAGTATATTTTAAACTTCACAATATATCAGTGTTGTATACGCTTAGCGCATGAAGTAGAATGAATATTAATTTAACATTTGCTCTACCTATTTATTCTATTGTAAGTTTTCAAATAAACAAGATTCAACTAATCTAACCTGCACATTTGGTGTTAGGAAACAGAATTTAACAATCCAACCCCTAAATTTGATGCAAACAAACAAGATTTACCTAACCTACAAATTTGATGTAAACAAACAAGATTTAACCGACCTAACCTACAATTTCGATGTAAACAAACAAGATTTAACCAACCTAACCTACAATTTCGATGTAAACAAACAAGATTTAACCAACCTAACCTACAATTTCGATGTAAACAAACAAGGTTTAACCAACCTAACCTACAATTTCGATGTAAACAAACAAGATTTAATCAACGTAACCTACAACATTGATGTACACAAACAAGATTTAGCCAACCTAACCTACAAATTTGATGTAAACAAACACGATTTAACAATCCTAAATTTTAAATTTAATGTAAACAAACAGGATTCAACAAATATAACCTCAAAGATTGATGTAAACAAACAGGATTTTACAAACGTAATCTCTAAATTTTATTTAAACACCGGAGATTTTAACGATGTAAGCTCTAAAATTGATTTAAACGATGTGGAGTCTTTGATGTATTATGTCAAACCTAAATAGTTAGACATGACCTTACAATAAATGACATTTATCACTTTTTTTCCAAAGCACACTAATTATAATTTTTAAAAAATATAATTTCAAATAGAAGGTTTATTTTAATTTTGTTTCGATTATGTTTTTGATAAACAACATATTACGCATTATTGGGTTCAGGATAATAATATTTATGGATGAAACGAGTGTTTTCTACTCCCAGACTAAGCATGAAGTAAAATTTCGAGTTTAGAAAAGCCCCGCGTAGAAAATTTGTCGAGGGTCGCGCAGCGACCCGAGACAAATTTTCACGGGGCTTTTCTAAACTCGAAATTTTACTTCATGCGCCACGGGCATAAAACATTGGTTCAAAGTGAAGTCTAAATTTTTAAAATAGATGTATTCGGATATTTTTTTTCAGGGCAGACTAATTTAATTTTTTTTAATATTATTTGAAATAAAAAATTTATTTTAATTTATATTCGACGACAATATTAAAAAAAGACAACATATTGGGCATTATCGGAGTCAGAAAAATAATTTCTAATGTAATAATGTGTGAGACTTTTATGTAACACCGAACATAATCAATGTTTATTTTCGTATATTCTATTTATCAAACCAAAGCACGATTTGACACCTTCAATTATTTAGGTTATGTGCAAATTGGGTTGCCTATATGACCATTACAAATTGTAGCCAATCAATCGCAATTAATGCCTCGACTTGTAAATACAAGAGGTTTTTCTTTCAAGTATACATGTCCCAATTATACATTTTTAGATAATCGTTGTTTTTTTTTTAAGAGTTCAATTCGAAACCTAAAATGAGTGTGTTCCACTCCCAGACTAAGCATGAAGTAAAATTTCGAGTTTAGAAAAGCCTGAAAATTTGGTTTGGTCGCGTAGCGCGAAGCGCGGAGCGGCCAAACCAAATTTTCAGGCTTTTCTAAACTCGAAATTTTACTTCATGCGCCACCGGTACAAAACACTGACATATTACAAAGTTTAAAGCACACCGCTTAACTTTACATTGAATCAGTGTTTTGTATCGGTGGCGCATGAAGTAAAATTTCGAGTTTAGAAAAGCCTGAAAATTTGGTTTGGCCGCTCCGCGCTTCGCGCTACGCGACCAAACCAAATTTTCAGGCTTTTCTAAACTCGAAATTTTACTTCATGCTTAGCCTGGGAGTGGAAAACACTTGCTTAAAGCTTGAAATTGAATTCTTTTAATAAACCGAGCGCCGGAAAATGTAGAACGTATGCATATGGATACTAAAATAAAAATTCTCGTTATGAAAATGTTCGGTGTTACATAATACTCTCTGTATGTCATAAACATTGCAAATTAATCAACTTTATTTATTAGTATTTGTGTCAACGGTTATACCGTGCGCCGCCGCCGTTTGTTCGTAGGAACAGCAGAGTATTAAACACGTTTTGAAAGCTGCACTGCATGCTCATACCTTGCATTTACTCGCCCTGCGGGCTCGTAAATGCAATTTGGTATTCGCATGCAATACAAAGCTTACAAAACTTATCAAATATTCTACTATTTCGATTGGAATAGACATTTTCCATGTCATAAACATCAGTGTCATGTGAATTGATTGATTTTTGTCGTGGCAACTCCAACTGTGCAGTGAAAACAATTAGAAATTAATTTATTTTGGTAATAGCGGTGTAGCGAAAAGGGAACTTACCCTGTTCTGCTCTTTCCCGGGTTCCTTAACATCGTACACGTCTGCTTACAATGAGATGATACGATGCGACAACAAATAGCAATAAAAATAACACAATGCACACTCTAACTAATATCGCCATTCATCTTCTTCAGTTGCAGTGTTTAACAAGCTTTTAGATTTAGCAACATATTAACTTAATTGTGTTATTTTCGTCTAAATACGCCTGAATATCTAGATCATCAATGGTTATTCACAAGAAAATACCACTTTTAATTTAATATGTTATTACTTTATTGTTAAAAAAGTGATACCCTCCAAACTCTCCAAACTCTGTAGTTTTTGTTTGATATTTGAGTGTTTGTACAATTTTAATAAAATCTGCTTGTTTTATATTTACAGGAAAATTGCAAAGAAGACCGACTTGTAAGAAAAAAAACGTCACGTTGATAGTGAGTTATGGCAATGGAGTAATTACCGCCGAGTCGTTGATGCCATAAATAACTTGTGAATAAAAAAAAAGTTGTTCTTGAAAAGCCTTCCTGGACTTTCATCATGTTCGGTATTTAACTATGCATGTACTCCCTTTTTAATAAAGAGAAGAAAATCTTACATTTAAACAATTGGCATTTTATTCAAATAACATTAAAAAACTTTCAAAAAATACATTTTATATGAAATGTACTAACACATAATTTCTTTAAAACAGTTTGTTCTTAAACTTTGTTCAAATTATTATTAGAATAATGAGACATTAATCATAATTCTAATATTTAGTTTATAAGTAAACTAATTTGTAAAAATTAATAGAAAGGAAAATCGCTTGGTTTGTTTCACTAATATTATATTTTACTCCAACTAGTTTCGACTAATAGTCATTTTCAAGGAATGTACAGATTTTACAAATTACAAAGTTTATATACAATATTTTTGTGTGTTTGTGTGAAGGGTGCTCATAACCGGAGAATGCCAATATTAATAAAAAAACTTAGTAGTTTTTTATTTTATTGATTTAACACGTATAGAGGAAGTAGAAGCTTTCACCATTCATAATTGAAGGGCTTAGGGCGCTCTTATATGGACGTTTTGAACGCGAGGCGGAACGGGAGCGGGCGCAAGCGTTTGCGTTTTAACGCATGGGTTTATATGAGAGTTCCTAGACGAACGGGTGCGAGGCGGAGAAAACGAGAAAACCCGTCCGTATAGGAACTCTCATATAAACTCATGTGTTAAAACGCAAACGCTTGCGCACGCTTCCGTTCCGCCTCGCGTTCAAAACGTCCATATAAGAGCACCCTTATTGTAATAACATGATAAGCCACACAACTAAAAAATGCTGTATTATTTTTCGATTTGAGTAAGCAGTTTTATAAAAAGCTACAGTATGCTTATATTGGCATGCAAACGGAAGCTATTAAAACTTGTCAAACAATCTACTATTAATTATTAATATCATAGTAACACATTTTACATCTTTTCTAAATTTCAATGTCCAATACCTCAGTTCTGTTTACTTGTGGCATATCATGTTATTACAATAAGCCCCTCAATTCTATTCTAATATTAATTTAAACTCAGTTTATTTATACACTGTTTTGTAAAAGTAGCATTATAAATTACAATTCGGAAAAAACGTAATGTTTCTTCAATGGTAAAATCATTGTGAAATGTACTGTTTCCAACGCAAATCAATTTCCCAATAAAAATCACACCTTTTTTTTCTCCTCGGCATTATTTACTTTCGGATGCGCTTATTAAGTCATAAATCAGACTTTCATTGACGTAATTCTGGCGCCGAAACGAAAAATTGTAAACGGGCGTACGTTTTTTTTACAGTCCATCATAAATTACCAGCTTGTAAACTTAATGTTTATTAGATCCTGTGAACATTTAAACACCGCAATAAAATTACAAGAAGTTATCTCGATGGTTGACTTTTTTCGAAAAGTTTGTTTTAAAACTAAGGTATAATTATTATAAAAAATATAAAATTTGAAAATATATTTAATTTTAAATACATTATTTTTTTATAAATGAAAATGATTAAAATATATTATTAATATTATTTGCCTCGAATTATCAAATGAGAAACTAACAATTCGAGTAAAATTATCACAATTTTTAGTAAGTCTTGAACTAATTTCTGACGCAACACTTAATAATAATAATAATATGTCTTTATTTTCAAAGTGTGAAAATTTGTACACAGTGAAAATTGCGTCAGGTTAAATAAATATAATGAAACATGTTTAAACAATTAGGTAAAAATTAACACGTGGTTTGTGTCACATACATTTATGTAAAAACAGACCACGTTTTTAATTGTTGTAACTTTAATTCATGTAGAACAAGATAAAACAAAAATCTTTCGGCTTGGCTTTATTTTTTAATATAAAAACTATACTGGGAACTTTTTCTTTTAGGTAGCAGTATATTTTGGACTTCACTTGATATCAGTGCTTTATACGCGTGGCGCATGAAGTAAAATTTCGAGTTTAGAAAAGCCTGAAAATTTGGATTTGCAGGGGCGCGACTCGCTTCGCTCGCGCGCCCCTGTAAATCCAAATTTTCAGGCTTTTCTAAACTCGCAATTTTACTTCAAGCTTAATCTGGGAGTGGAAACACTCGTTGACAGTTTCAAACTTAATGCTTTTACAAAAACAACGATACCTGAAAATTTACACTGTATACATCGGGATATAATATATTGAGTTTTTACAATTACAATCTTAATGAACTGAGTTAATATTTTTGAGATGTTGAATGTAACAATTTAAAACAAGTGAAGCCAAGACGAAAGAAACTGATTTTAAATACGTTTTAATATTAGGTAATTCTAAAATTATTGAAATAATAATGCTATTTTCGTATTAGTTACGTATTTGCCATCCATTACCGCACAACACATCGTCATTTTAAAGATAAAAGTAATTTAGTGCTAATAATTTCCCACGCACTTGGTGATTTTTGCTCGATATTAATTCTCATTGAAAAATATGCTTCTGAAAAGCAAGTCATTCGCTCAAACTATCTCTCCTTACCCGGTATAAAATTTTCTGCGCACTACAAATAACAAATTGGATGTTGTTACACATGCATTTTATTTGTATTTTTTTTGAAAGGAGGAATAGTTAACGTTCTAACGAGGCAAATTCAGAGCAGACTGTGCAGAAATATTTACGTTTTTTCTTCACCGGCATGTGTGTGAAATTAAGGCCTAGACTGGCTTTGGCGAAGCGTGTAATTTGGGCATTGTGGAAGCCGTGAGAAAGTGATCGCAAATATTCGAGAGTTGCAAACAAATTCTTTATCAATTTCATGACGAGGTTTTCATAGCTAATTTTACAACCGGCTAATCGATTTATTGTTTTATACGAAACACGGGCTGAATAATCGTGATTTTGTTGACCTATTCGTGTTAAATTCAAAATTACTGACATTATAATATTATAATTTTGTTTTTATCAAGAATGCAATCAACGAAGAAGTATTTACCGTATTCGTATTAATTCAAATATGCTACCATCAGGTGTTATTGATATTTTATTGTGCAGGGTGGATTATTTTATAGATTATGTAACTTCCTTAACGCCTACAGAAGTATACATACTTATATTTTGTAGATATTTGCGTCTACCATCATCACTGGGTATCCCACAGGGATCGATATTGGTTCGATAACATTTACCTTTATGTATTTGATCGACGTGCGGAATATGTTGATGATTATTACTTAATTATGCAAGTGAACGGGAATTCAAATAAAAGTTATTGCTGTAATAAAAATATATCGAAGATGAATAATTTTTGCAATAATATTAAAATGAGTGAAAGTCAAAATATTAGCTCGATTATTCCTAATAACTGTCATCTTATAAGTTACGCAGATGACGTTAACAGACTATTTATTACACCGATATTACAATGTTGTTTACTGTAGAACATTGGTTATATAGCAATAAACTACTAATACTTCAAAGAATAATTCTAATATTGGATTTGATTTGAAGAACAAGTATTTTTCTTCACCAAATTTGTACAATTAGAATCATCCTAATTGTACAAATTTGGTGAAGAAAAATACTTGTTCTGTTCCATGATTTTATTTTAAGTTTCCTGACACGTGTTTCGGTCTTTACAGATCATTCTCAAAGGTTAACCCTTTGAGGATGATCTGTAAAGAGGTTAACCCTTTGAGGATGATCTTTAAAGACCGAAACACGTGTCAGGAAACTGAAAATAAAATCATGGAACAAAACAAGTATTTTTCTTCACCAAATTTGTACATCCGGTTCCATCAAGAGTGTAGCGCAAGCATTAACTATATTGAATCTAATTATATTTATTTTAATGTAAATAGTAACGAGAAATACTTATATTTAACCTTTAGTAGATTTTTGCCGTCAAGTTATCAAAAACTTCTATAAACTTTTTTTGGGGAAAATCCAGCGAAATATTGGCTTTGTGTATTATGTAAACTGTATTTTTAATATAAAACAAACATTTGTGTAATTTTTAAAATGTACATTAGTGTTAATTAACCATTTGTTACTAATTGTAGGAGACTATAATGTGATATGAAAATATACAAATAGTTAGGCTACACAAATTGAGAAAATTGAATGAGGTAAAAATCGTATTTTTATATGATGGGATCTAAGAGATCAAACTTTAGCGATATGTTTTGAACTTCACTTTAAGTCAGTGTTTTATAAGCGTGGCGTATGAAGAAAAATATCGAGTTTAGAAAAGCCTGAAAGTTTGGTTTGGTAGGAAGTAAAATTTCGAGTTTAGAAAAGCTAGAAAATTTGGTTTGGTCACAATATTTCATTGTTTTATACGCGTGGCGCATAAAGTGAAATTTCGAGTTTGGAAAAGGCCAGAAAATTTGTCTCGGGTCGCTGCGCGACCCTCGACAAATTTTCACGGGGCTTTTCTAAACTCGAAATGTTACTTTATGCTTAGTCTGGGAGTGTAAAACACTCGTTAAAAGTTTCAAATCAAGCTCTTTTGAAAAACAACGGATGTCGGAAAATTTACAGCTAATGCATATGGTTACCTAAAAGAAAAATATTCACGTTGTTTTTTTTTTTTAGAAGAGTTCAATTTGAAGCAAACGAGTGTTTTCCACTCCCAGACTAAGCGTAGCGCTACGCGACCAAACCAAATTTTCAGGTTTTTCTAAACTCTAAATTTTATTTCATACGCCACGCGTATAAAACTCTGGTTTAGTTTAAAGTATAAATAAAGATAAATCGAAAATCCTGCATCCAACACATGACAAACATTTTAAAACATATGTAAGCAATTTACCTCCAATTAATAAAAATACCTTACAAAATTCCCCGAGCGGCAACACAAAAACAAATCCAAAGACCATTCACAAAATAACAAACATTCAACCGCCTGGTAACAATCGAAGAATCCCAAAAACCCACATCAAATTTGTCATCTTTAATGTCAACAGCTCAATCAACTCGGTTCGGAGAAGCAACGCGAACGACTTAATCCCGAGTTAGTTAGACGAAGAACAAAAAATAAATAAATAATGACGGTTAGAAGTTGAAGGATTGCGGACGCGACAGTGGCGTCGTAAATTAATTAAAGAGTACTCGTTCTAATAACGTTTTTCTCTTCCTTCTTTCGAGATCGAGCGCCCGATAAAAAGGAATGTCGGATTTTAATCGGGAAAAACGGTGGCGGAGAAAAAGCTCGAGAAAACACCTGTCTTCGTGTGTAGAGTGTGTTTTTCGAGTATTTCTTCGTTGGCAGGTGATTTTAACAGCTTGAGTCGATGTATGTGTGCTTGTGTAACAATTGTAATAATAACAGCATTTTTTTGTTAATTTAGAATACGTCTAATACTTAATTAAACAAAAGACTATATAATTAGAAGTCTAATTATGTAGTGTTACTGGGTAAAATATATAATGATCAGTCACTTCCTAACTTCAAACAAAACTCAAAAATGTATCATTCAACTAATGTCAAGAATTCCAAAGTTGGGAGCCTCGGTGGCTGAGTTGGTAGAGACGCGACGACACGAAAATGTCTAAAATCTTCCGATTTCTATCTCTTTCCTAAAATGGTAAGGGGTAAGAGGAAAGAGACCGAGCACTCGGACACCAACCGCATTATTTGGGTGTCAATGTCAACCCGATATTAGCAGGTAGTAAAAAGTCCATCTGTTTTCAGCCGGCGCGTGGCTTTATCTTTTGTCCGGTTTGGGGTAGTTTTGATAGAAAGATTTATTTGATATTTATGAAATTATTTAAAATGTAATTATAATTAATACGACATTTGTAAAATAAAGTCGAGAATTATGTCTACGTGTACAATTTTAGGTCAATTGAATTTTTTAAAACGTATCTGACATTTACAACTTGGTAAATATTGATTATCATCACATCTAAGCGTTATATATTTTTAACTTTACTGTAAATCAGTGGTTTATACGCGTGGCGCATGAAGTAACATTTCTAGTTTAGAAAAGCCCTGTGAAAATTTGACAAATTTTCTACGCGGGGCTTTTCTAAACTCGAAATTTTACTTCATGCTTAGTCAGGGAGTGGGCAACACCAAGTTTCAAATTGAAGGATCACTCTAGATTACTTAGTTTATTACCATTTTACAAAGGCTACAGCTGGAAGGACCAATCATGGTCTTCGGAGACCGAAGGACTACATGGAATCGAATATCTGAAGGTTTACAGCATGGATAGGAAAGAACACATCCAATTTTGAAAAATATCGAAGTTGGGTTGGTTTTCAGTGCGTTTTTAACTTCACTTTAAATCAGTGTTTTATACGCGTGGCGCATGAAGTAAAATTTCGAGTTCAGAAAAGCCCCGTGAAAATTTGTCTCGGGTCGCTGCGCGACCCTCGACAAATTTTCTACGCGGGGTTTTTCTAAACTCGAAATTTTACTTCATTCTTAGTCTAGGAGTGTAAGAAGAAGACTTAGTCTGGGAGTGGAAACTCTGAAATTATACATTATAATTAGTATGTCTGACGTTTTATATCACAATTCCTAAAGCGTGTAGCCAACATAAATTTAAAAAATATAAAGTCATAACACTCTAAAGGTTTTTTTTTATTGAACATATGATACCATGAATGTGTTGAACAACGTTGATGATATTTCCATAGAAAATATAGAAAGCATCTCGATATTTCTCTCCTAAATTAGAGAAATGCTTTTACATGATTTATTTTTTATTGTTTTCTATAATTTCACTAGAATGTTGTCTTACTGTTATTATTGATGCGAAGCGACGGTGAATATGAAATATGTTTGAATTAAATCTATTAAAGAGGCAGCAGTTGAAATGAAAGGATAAGCAAAAGGAGCAACAAGAGCGAAATCCAACCGATCCCTCGTTAGGTATTCACCGTAATTGATTTCCTCGTTTAATTACGGCCGTGTATGGCCACTCGTTGACAAGTAAAATGACCGTCCATCGGTCGGTCGGTTGGTCGCGCGTCGCACATGATAATGATCCGCAAGATGTTATCTATTTAAGCCATAATCGATATTATATGGACGTGTAGCGGTCGGTATTGGACGGCCTCTTTGCCACTCATCCGCTCATGACAACCGTGAAAGATGAATCTGCCTGCTACTGCCTGCCTGTCTCTTTTAAATCATCAATAGGACGGGTGATTGCGGGCTCTTTGTCCGCCACTCGTTACCATCAATTTTGTCGCAAACATTTACCTTTACACCTGATAAAGGGAATGAAATTCCAAGAATGTCTTTCATTATTTATTCACAAAAATTCCACAAGAAAATTAATAATTAATAGCGATTTTTGTTTTGTGTTGTAGGCGTTCACTTTGTGGTACATCTTAAATACACTTGTAAATATATTTTGCACTTAATTTTTGACTATAGTTTAGTTTGATAATGACTACTAAATAGTCGAAACTATAGTCGCAAAGTAAGTGCAAAATATAGTGGTTGAACAAAGTAACAAGTGTTTTATCTACAAGCAATTTTTGTTTTTAAATCACATGTTTTATTACAAAATCCTGCAAAAATGGTACAATAAAAATACAACTAAATTAAAAACAGTGATCTGTCCATCCTAGAAATGTTTCCGTCATTTGAACAATTGATATTATAACTAATTTAAAAATGGTGATGTGTCCATCATAGCACTTTGCCTGTCATTTAAACAATTGATAATTGACATACTAAATTTATTTCACTTTAATCATTTGGTTGAAGATTTCACTTGAAATTAGTGATGTATACGCGTGGCGCATGAAGTAAAATTTCGAAATTTACTTCATGTACCACTCGTATGAAACACTATAATATTGACAAATTTATGTATATTTGAATTTCACTTAAAATCTGTGTTTTATACGCGTGGCGCATGAAGTAAAATTTCGAGTTTAGAAAAGCCCAGAAAATTTGTCTCGGGTCGCTGCGCGACCCTCGACAAATTTTCACGGGGCTTTTCTAAACTCGAAATTTTACTTCATGCTTAGTCTGGGAGTGGAAAACACTCGTTTAAAGCTTCAAATTGAACTATTTTAAAAATCAACGAATGTCAGAAAATTAACAGCTCAAATAATTAGGAAAAAGTAATGTGATTTTATAAAAATAATGACATACCATGGAATTGATACAATTGCGGATATTCCCTGTTTTTCTTTTAAGTTCAATTTGAAGCTGTAAACGAGTGTTTTCCACTCCCAGACTAAGCATGAAGTAAAATTTCGAGTTTAGAAAAGCCCCGTGAAAATTTGTCGAGGGTCGCGCAGCGACCCGAGACAAATTTTCTGGGCTTTTCTAAACTCGAAATTTTACTTCATGCGCCACGCGAATAAAACACAGATTTTAAGTGAAGTTTAAATATACTTAAATTTGACAATATTATAGTGTTTTATACGCGTGGCGCATGAAGTAAAATTTCGAGTTTAGAAAAGCCCAGAAAATTTGTCTCGGGTCGCTGCGCGACCCTCGACAAATTTTCACGGGGCTTTTCTAAACTCGAAATTTTACTTCATGCTTTGTCTGGGAGTGGAAAACCCTCGTTTATAGCTTCAAATTGATTTTTTTTAAAATCAACAAATGTCAGAAAATTAACAGCTAAAATAATTAAGAAAAAGTAATGTGATTTTATAAAAATAATGGCATGCCATAAAATTGAGACAATTGCGGATATTCCCTGTTTTTTTTAAGTTCAATTTGAAGCTTTAAACGAGCGTTTTCCACTCCCAGACTAAGCATGAAGTAAAATTTCGAGTTTAGAAAAGCCCCGTGAAAATTTGTCGAGGGTCGCGCAGCGACCCAAGACAAGTTTTCTGGGCTTTTCTAAACTCGAAATTTTACTTCATGCGCCACACGTATAAAACACTATAATATTGTGAAATTTATGAATATTCGAACTTCACTTAAAATCTGTGTTTTATACGCGTGGCGCATGAAGTAAAATTTCATTTATATCCAAGCTTTTAGACAAACTTATATGATCAAAACTGGAATGGATGACTAGACATGTATTAATTGATGAACAACGGTTTTCAAGATTATATTACTAACTCTATGGAAAATAGGTGTTCTGTCGACACGGTGTATTTGGACTTTTCTAAAGCTTTGGATAAGATATCACATAATATTTTATTATCAAAGTTAAGTGCATTAAGATTCAACCAAACAGTCATCTTATGGTTTCGGAGCTTTTTACAAGGCTGTTCACAATGTGTCAAAATAGAAAACCATCTCTCCTTTATTATTCCTTATTTTTATTAATGACATCTCTTTATTAATTAAATACTCAATATTTTTATTATTTGCTGATGATCTAAAGTTGTTTAGAGAAATACGCGATATTAGTGATTGTCTTTTACTTCAAAATGATTATTCCTTCTTAGCTAGCTGGTGCATTTTAAACGGTCTCAGTTTGAATATTGACAAGTGTAAAGCTACGCGTTTCGAGATTTATCTCTCATCAGTAGAGCTTTGCCATTCCCTCTAAACAATTTGACACCTTAGACTGGCGGTCACGTTACCGTTCAAACATAAGTATTTAGAGGGAATGGCAAAGCTATACTGATGAGAGATGAGAGATAAATCACGAAACGCGTCTATAGATGGCCTCAATAATTTGACCCAAATTGTTACATTTGTAGTAGGTTACTGTATGTAACAGCAAACACTTGTTGTATAATTCAATGTCCGTCGGGGTATTAGCCCAGGAAGTTGTTTCAATGAGTGTTTGATATAGTCTTTGTAAGACTAACTTGTTGTAGATTTCGAAAAGAATCGCACTTTTAATGTATACAACATAGATTTGAATATTTTTCATATAACTTTAGTCAGCATATAGATATACTAATTTAAATTAAGTAAATAATCCTACAGTAAAATTTTGCAACGTTAAACTTGAAAAAGGTTAAAGTATACATGCTTGGCCGTTCTTGGTAATGAATCTTTGTTTTTATATATAATAACTAATTACTTTATTATATAAATAACATTTAGCTGCCCGTTTTTGCCCGTTTACAAGCAGTGACTTTTTTTAGGTAGCGTAACCATGTCTCGGCGGACATTATTCGATATTTTCCGCGCTCAAAAAACGCTAGAACAAAAAAATAAAGCAGTCTATCTCTTTGTGATTGACATTATGAATATTGATATTGTATCGCACATTGAAAATTTAGATTCATTGATACATAAAATAAATAATCTTACGGGACAATTGACAATGAAATGGCAAACCTCTCATAGAACAATTTCAAATTTTGAAAATAAATATTCTACGTGGCTAAACGTAATGGAAGTGTTCTCAACTGAAGGTTTACCAAATGAACCTCAACCTGGATGCTCTAGTGGTAAAACATATATTTCACGACCGCTAATCATTCAAAAACTTGACACAGATGTGTTAAAGTTATTAGTAGAACCAGAACAAGCATCTTTACCAGAGGATTCTGACTCTGAATAATTTCAGGCTTTAGTGTAAATTGTTTGTATGATCTACCTAGATTCTTTATACTGCTTGTATATGTTGTATATTATTTATTATCTTCAAATTTTAATTTAACATTAAAAGTGCGATTCTTTTCGCAATCTACAACAAGTTAGTCTTACAAAGACTATATCAAACACTCATTGAAACAACTACTTCAATGAGTGTTTGATATAGTCTTTGTAAGACTAACTTGTTGTAGATTGCGAAAAGAATCGCACTTTTAATGTTTGAAGTATTCTGCAACCAAGAATTGGCAATTTCATTTTTACTTTAATTTAACAATTTTACACTGAAAATAAAAGGGGAGAATTATGGGTGAGGGGTAAAAGGGGAGAATTATTTAATACTGAGTAATTTATAATTTTAATTAAATATTTTCTTCGACTCTGAACAATTTAAAGTAGACTAAAACGCTTTATAACGAAATGTTCAGCTAGAATGAGCTTTTCGACCAGTGTGCGTCGTATGCGTACAGCAAATTCTTTGTTAATTTATCCTGATTTTGATATATTTTGTAATACACAGTTTATAAGAATTGTTAAAAGATTACTATGTTGTCATTAATATTTTTGTTTCTATCTTTAGTATTAAATTGTTATTTTATAAAATATTCTTGTATATTCTGTAAAAGATCCGTGATTAAAGGTTTATTTATTTTATTTATTTAAATTAACATAAAACCGCGAGGAACATTTTTGGAACTCCGTTCATAACAAAAAGCGCCAAACACGTTTTCCAGAGTGTATGAAATTCCAAGATGCGACCTTAGAAAAGTCATCAGACATCGTTGAAAGTTTTGCTACTCATTTTAAATCCTCTTATTTATCTAACTACAATGTCATTGATTAAACACCCTGCAAATGTTTTTTGGAAACTATCGAATAGCAGAAGATGAAATTTTACGTAGCTTACGACACCTGAAACCAAAACTCACTATGGGTCCCGATGGGATTCCGTCGTTTTTATTAAAGGTCTGTGCCATTTTGTTTATTAAACCCCTTTTGTACATATTTAACCAAATTCTAGAAGTTGGTGTCTTCCTCGATTGCTGGAAATCAACAAGAGTTTGTCCGGTCTACAAGAAAGGCAATAGGAACACGATCGAAAATTATAGGCCCATTTCTTTAATATCAAATTTTAGCAAGGTGTTCGAGTCGATTCTAGCTGATCACATCTACTCTAAAATTAGTAATGTCCTGAGTCCCCAGCAACATGGTTTCATGCGAAAGCGCTCGACTCAGAGCAACTTAATGAACACTACGCAATTTATCGCCAATAACCTAGATAGCGGATATCAAGTGGATGTTCTGTACACTGCGACATCAGTGACAACATTGTGTCTGTTATTACATTATATCTGGCCAATAGACTTCAGTTCGTCTCTTACATGGGAGTAAAGTCTAATAATATTAAAGGATAAATTAAAAACACTTGGTTTGTTTCACTATTTGTTTCTATTTACTCGACTAGTTTCGCTTTTTACGGTATTATCAAGTCTAATGCTTTTATCGCGAGTAGTGGTGTGCCTCAGGGCTCAAACCTGGGTCTCTTACATGGGAGTAAAGTCTAATGCTTTTATCGCGAGTAGTGGTGTGCCTCAGGGCTCAAACCTGGGCTCATTAATGTTGTTAATTTATATCAACAGTATGTGCGATGTATTAGACTGTGAATATCTCTTATACGCAGACGATATAAAGCTATATTCGGTAATAAAAAATTTACAAGATACTTTTAAACTACAAAATAACTTAATTAAATTGAGCCAATGGTGTTCCTCAAACAGTATTGCTCTAAATGTGTCCCTTTTAAAGTACCACCTGGAATATCTCCAGAACCATGCACCGAATGAAAAAATGTTTCGACTAAAACCCCAGGGTAGGCTGGAGAGGCGGTAGCTTTAAAACCCTAAATATTTTTTTTTTTACAGATAATATTAAAATGTTGATTGCCGCGCTATCTATCAAAGTAGCAGAATATGTTTTTAGATAAAACTTACTTACTTTTCCACTCTTTATTCAAATCTGTAATAAAACATTGGGGTTCAAAATTTAAGATTTTAAAGATACCCCCTCCCCAGCCTCCCCTGTAGGTAGGGGGTTGGATTTTCTAACAGAATTGGATGTCCCCCTCTAAATGATTACATTTTTATTTGAAACATTTTTTCATTTGGTGCATGGTTCTGAAGATATTCCAGGTGGTACTGTAAAATGTGAAATACAAGTATATGAGTATTTAATTAATTTTTCACTTAACCCGTGGTGAAACATTTTTTAGTCTAATTCTGGATATTTAATTAAAACACTTGGTTTGTTTCATTAATTTATATTTTCTCAGACTAGTTTCGACCATTGGTCATCTTAATTCCTCATTCCTCCTTGGAGATGATAAATGGTCGAAACTAGTTGAAAAAATATAAATTAGTGAAACAAACCAAGTATTTTTATTAAATATCAACAACCCGACAAATTATACTTATCATTTCTTCGCCTGAAGAAGCAGTGTGGCAAAACAATTGCAGCGAATGCACAATATATATTTGGAAGTGTTTAAATTGTTTTATTTATATAAAAGACAAGTATATGAGTATGAAAAAAGTTTTATCCTTATTACATTAATACTAGTACATAGTTTTTTGATGTAATTAGGAAGGTGTTAAGCATGCAGCGTTTAACATCACTGTTCGCAGTTAGTCCACGCGTGTAACGAGCAATAATTTCCAGAGCGTCATGAACGTGCCGCATTAGTTACGCTACTATACCCAATGCGTGCCCATACCCAGCTTCTTATTCAAGGCACACCTTCGTAATTTAGTGGTGGATACGTGGATACGCGCTCGCGCATGCCGCACATACTCTACATACTTACCTATTCGAAAAGTGCGCGCTCTGGCCAAAGAACAAATGAGCAAATAGCGTTTGTTTTAACCGGAGTGGGGCGCGCAGCACGCGCCTACACGCTTCGCTAATTGACCGTGAGTGGAAAGTCCGGAGCCCCAAGGGATACCAGATGACTGCCTACCTGCACGCATCGGTAAACACCTAATGTCCCCCAGAATATCCATGACTTGCCACCCCATTCGAATGTGGTTCGATAATAAAATAGGCCGTATCGAATTTCTAACGAGAATTGATTAAATAAATGTCTACCTTTATTGGCATGATGAGGGGAGTTTGAATATACAGTGAATTGCAATTTTGGGAACGATATTACAATATTAATCGTATATCATTTAATTGAGACGCAGTTATATTCCTTTCTTCACTTATATTTTTCAATGCTAGATGTACATTTCGGGTACTATGTACCCATTATTAATAGCTAACTGATTGATAATGGGTACATAGTATTACAATCAGTTAGCTATTGATAATAAGTACATAGTACCCAAAATATACATCTAGCAACAAAAAATAGGAGTAAAGAAAGGAATATAACTGCCTTTTAATTAAGTGACTCATAGTATATTACGTAATGAGAGTGGTATGCAGCATATTACTTATGAGCGGACATGTTGCGCACGAGCCGCGCAGCGGAGAGTGCAGTATTCCGCGAGTATGTAATTGCCATACCACTCGAGAAACGTATGATACTTTACCTACGCCTTAACAAAATAAACAATGAGCATGAAAGAACAACTTATTTATTGTAATAATTTTTAATACTACCATCACAATAATGAAAACTAAATTACTAATTGATCAATGTAGAGGGAATTTTTCTTTTAGGTATTATTCGTTGTTTGTTAAAAGAGTTCAGTTTAAAGCTTTAAACGAGTGTTTTCCACTCCCAGACTAAGCATGAAGTAAAATTTCGAGTTTAGAAAAGCCCTGTGAAAATTTGTCGAGGGTCGCGCAGCGACCCGAGACAAATTTTCTGGGCTTTTCTAAACTCGAAATTTTACTTCATGCGCCACACGTATAAAATGCTGATTTCAAGTGAGGTTCAAATATACAAAAACTTGACATTATATTAGTGTTTTATACGCGTGGCGCATGAAGTAAAATTTCGAGTTTAGAAAAGCCCAGAAAATTTGTCTCGGGTCGCTGCGCGACCCGAGACAAATTTTCACGGGGCTTTTCTAAACTCGAAATTTTACTTCATGCTTAGTCTGGGAGTGGAAAACACTCGTTTAAAGCTTGAAACTGAACTATTTTAAAAAGCAACGAATGTTGTATTGATCAAGTTGTAATTTAGTTTTCATTGTTGTCATGGTACTAATAAAAATTATTACAATAAATAAGTTGTTCTTTCGTGCTCATTGTTTATTTTGTTAGGGCGTAGGTAAAGTATCGTACGTTTCTCGAGTGGTATGGCAATTACATACTCGCGGAATACTGCACTCAGCTTATTTTCTTTAAATCTTTAGTTATTCATTGATTTTTTTTAAGAGTTCAATTTAAAGCTTTAAACGAGTGTCTTCCACTCCCAGACTAAGCATGAAGTAAAATTTCGAGTTTAGAAAAGCCCCGTGAAAATTTGTCGAGGGTCGCGCAGCGACCCGAGACAAATTTTCTGGGCTTTTCTAAACTCGAAATTTTACTTCATGCGCCACACGTATAAAACGTTGATTTTAAGTGAGGTTCAAATATACAAAAACTTCACAATATATTAGTGTTTTATACGCGTGGCGCATGAAGTAAAATTTCGAGTTTAGAAAAGCCCAGAAAATTTGTCTCGGGTCGCTACGCGACCCGAGACAAATTTTCACGGGGCTTTTCTAAACTCGAAATTTTACTTCATGCTTAGTCTGGGAGTGGAAAACACTCGTTTAAAGCTTTAAATTGAACTCTTAAAAAAACAACGAATAACTAAAGATTTAAAGAAAATAAGCTGAGTGCAGTATTCCGCGAGTATGTAATTGCCATACCACTCGAGAAACGTACGATACTTTACCTATGCCCTAACAAAATAAACAATGAGCATGAAAGGACAACTTATTTATTGTAATAATTCTTAATAGTACCATGACAATTATGAAAACTAAATTACTACTTGATCAATATAGAGGGAATTTTTCTATTAGGTAACATTCATTGTTTTTTAAAAGAGTTTGAAGCTTTAAACGAGTGTTTTCCACTCCCAGACTAAGCATGAAGTAAATTTTCTGGGCTTTTCTAAACTTGAAATTTTACTTCATGTGCCACACGTATAAAACGTTGATTTTATGTGAGGTTCAAATATACAAAAACTTCACAATATTTTAGTGTTTTATACGCGTGGCGCATGAAGTAAAATTTCGAGTTTAGAAAAGCCCAGAAAATTTGTCTCGGGTCGCTGCGCGACCCTCGACAAATTTTCACGGGGCTTTTCTAAACTCGAAATTTTACTTCATGCTTAGTCTGGGAGTGGAAAACACTCGTTTAAAGCTTTACATTGAACTCTTAAAAAAAACAACAAATAACTAAAGATTTAAAGAAAATAAGCTGAGTGCAGTATTCCGCGAGTATGTAATTGCCATACCACTCGAGAAACGTACGATACTTTACCTACGCCCTAACAAAATAAACAATGAGCATAAAAGAACAACTTATTTATTGTAATAATTCTTAATAGTACCATGACAATAATGAAAACTAAATTACTACTTGATCAATATAGAGGGAATTTTTCTTTTAGGTAACATTCGTTGTTTTTTAAAAGAGTTTGAAGCTTTAAACGAGTGTTTTCCACTCCCAGACTATGCATGAAGTAAAATTTCGAGTTTAGAAAAGCCCTGTGAACATTTTCTGGGCTTTTCTAAACTCGAAAGATTACCTCATGCACCACGCGTATAAAACACTAAAATATTACATTACATTTTATCAAGTTGTGAATATATTATTAATAGATTAGTGTTATTTAAATATTTAACTCCCAGTATCACTTAAACATTCATACCGCTGTTTTTTTTTTTATTTGTTTGAAGAACTTTTTGGGTAAAAGCGTAGGCGGTGAGAACACAATCGCACGCCATTTCTATGTTCCAGGTGAGCGCAAACAGTCGTTTGAGATTTTATTGCAGACAAAACCGACAAGGAACGTGCAGTCCTTTCAAGTGGCGAGCAACCGCGTGTAGGAAATATTGGCACGTTTTATTTGTAGAAGGCGCACGAATAAATTACACACGATTTCCAAACGTCGCGCCGCCGCGCCGGACAGTTTGTAAAAGCTCAACTTACAAATTACACCGTGTAAACATCACAGATTAGAGGAGAGATGAATATCGGAGAACCGTTTTACATGTCTTTTAATGCTTCCGAGAAAAACTCCACGCTCTCTCACACAATGGCGGTCGCGATCAATGCCACAACGGTTCTTATTCAAAATACAACACTAACAAATCACGTATCCACATACCTTGATAATATACGAGTCTTCATACCGTTTCAGAAATGATTATGATAAAACCTACCATCATTTACTATCAGTGGCGTAGCCAGGAAGGGGTTACGGGGGCTTAGAATGATTTTAGAATGATGTGTTGTTGAGATAGTAAGGATGCGGTGGATGGAGAAAGCAGTTTGTATATTAAAAGGACTCTGTAGCTCGATAACGCTCACCCCAGCTCGCTTCGCTCGGTAGCCTGCTCGCTGCGCTCGCAAAAGGCTCGCTTTGCTAGCAAAAGGCACGCTTTGCTAGCAAAAGGCTGGCTTCGCTCGCAAGTTGAACCGCGCTTAGCTTCGATTAGCTTCTGTAGCTTGGTAACGGTCACCCTAGCTCGCATCGCTCGCTTGCCTGATCGCTGCGCTCGCGAGAGGCTCGCTTCGCTCGCAAGTTAAACCGCGCTTAACCTCGATTTTTACACTTTTAAAATCTATTAATTATCGTTAAATATGCTATTCGTATTTATTTCCTCTAAAATATAATTATTTTTAAATTTAATTTAATAAAAAAAAATACTTCCACGGGAAAGCAGGAAAAAACACTTCCTACGAAAACGTCATAGAAAAAGAAGAGGAATTTTTTAATATTGCTAAGATTTTTTTTTCAAAAAATCCAAGGGGTACCCATTGATTCGAAATTTAACATTGAAACCCGCATAAGTCTGTCCTTCTCCCACTCATGGCTTTTGATAGCCAGCGCTTCAAAATATTCCTCAATTGCTAAAAACTAAAAAATATTTATTGCTCCGGTCCTACTTGAGCTAGATAAATGGAATTTTCAGAATTTATACATATTTGTATTTACTATTTATTGGTCTAACTCCTGTTGTTTCACTGTATTAAATACTATAGCAAAAAAAATAAAAAATATTTATTTAAATAATTTAAAAAGTAAAAAATTCTATTCCCGATTTAAATTGAGCTAGGTCAATGTAATTCCTAGAATTGACAGAGATTTGTATTACCTATTTATTAATCAAATTCCTATTGTTGTACTATAAATAATACCGAAACTAAAAAATAAAAATTGGAATTTTAATTTCTCCATTTTAAAACACTGCATTTAAACTTTGTTTAAAAAAATTTATAAAAACACTTGGTTATTGTTTCACTAATTGTTTTTATTTTTGAAAAACTGACTAGTTTCGGTCAGACGACCATTATCAAAGTTATTACAAGAATTTGAAAATGGTCGTCTGACCGAAACTAGTCAGTTTTTCAAAAATAAAAACAAATAGTGAAACAATAACCAAGTGTTTTTATAAATTTTTTTAAACAAAGTTTAAATCCAGTGTTTTAAAAAATGTTTCACCAAGTGATGGATGAGTCTACAATTAAAAGTTTTTTTTTTCTCCATTTTAGCCTGAAAAGCGGTTTTAAAACACTGGATTTAAACTTTGTTTAAAAAAATTTATAAAAACACTTGGTTATTGTTTCACTATTTGTTTTTATTTTTGAAAAACTGACTAGTTTCGGTCAGACGACCATTTTCAAATTCTTGTAATAACTTTGAAAATGGTCGTCTGACCGAAACTAGTCAGTTTTTCAAAAATAAAAACAAATAGTGAAATAATAACCAAGTGTTTTTATAAATTTTTTTAAACAAAGTTTAAATCCAGTGTTTTAAAAAATGTTTCACCAAGTAATGGATGAGTCTACAATTAAAAGTTTTTTTTTTCTCCATTTTAGCCTGAAAAGCGGTTTTAAAGCGTAGAAAAAAATACCCATTTCCATCCTAATAGAGCTGGATCAATAAAATTTACAGCATTTATGCAGATTTATATTGCCCATTTATGGTCACACTTCTATTGTTTTACTATAATTATGACTGAAGTAAAAAAATAAAAATGGTCGTTTTTCGTGATTTCGACGACTCCGCCAACATAAAGAGAACAATTTCAGCAAATATTTAAAAGATAAGAAGCGATCCGGGACATATAAAAGGTACTACGTCAAAGTACATTTGAATAAAATGTCAGCCCTCTACGATAAACTCACAGGGAATGGTGAATTTTTTTCTTCGATTTTTCGTTTATAAGCGTATCTTTAAAATCTATATTTGGTAATTAGTAAATATTTATGAATACTCGTAGAAATAATTGCTTTATTTTTATGTTATTTACTTTACTTTCTTTGCTATGATTTTTGTAAAAAAAGGCATTAGCGTAAATAAATATTATTATTATGATATTAAAATTAAAGAAAGACAAAACAATAAATACAACTAGCCTGATGGTCACTTTATGCTTTTTAACAGTTTCACCATATGCCGTGGGCTTATCTAACGAACCTGGCACACGCCAGTTCTTTAAATTATCATTACCTGGCTCACTTACAAAAACGGGGGAGTTTCGCTTGAAAGCACCCGACTTTTTTTTAGTTTAGTTTTGTTTTGTTCATACACCCTAGGTGCATAAGGAGAGACACGTTCCATTGATTTCACGCTTCGTTGGATCGTTTCATGGTAATCCCATACCTTCTTAAATTATATCTCAATAAAAACGCAATAATAAAAAAGCAAATACTCTTGATTCTCTCAAATATTAAGCAATAAAGTATTTGGAAAATTAGATATGATTATGTTGAATTTATGGCTGATAAATAATAATACTAGCCGACATACATTTTCTAACATGAAAGCCATCATGATATAAATATACATATGGATCAATTATTTATAAATTTGAACTTAGAAACTCCACTAAAAATCAGAATTTTAAAATATAAGCAATAATAATAATAATAATAAAAAAATAATAATAAAATAATAATAATAATAATAATAATAATAATAATAACAATAATAATAATAATAACAATAATAATAATAATAATAATAATGGCCAATACAGACCAATAACCTGTCTATGCACCCTATACAAAATACTAACATCGTGTATATCTGGAGCGATCTACCAACACCTTGACGCGTCCAATATACTGGCAGAGGAACAAAAAGGTTGCATTAGGAAGTCACAAGGGTGCAAGGAACAGATTGTAATTGACTCGGTTGGTATGGAACAGGCTGCAAATAAACGAAGAAACATATACACTGCCTTCATTGATTATAAAAAGGCGTTTGATTCCGTCCCGCACCCGTGGCTTCTGCATGTCCTAAAGCTATATAAAGTGTAAAATAAGATCACCACATTTCTCTCGCATATAATGTCAACGTGGAACGTCGTACTGCAAATCAACCAAAATGGACAAAACGCAACTTCGCAACCTATAAAAATCAATAGAGGTATTTTCCAGGGGGACAGCCTAAGCCCACTATGGTTTTGTCTAGCACTGAACCCATTGTCCGCACTACTCAACAGTTCAGGCTATGGATTCCAAATAAGGCAGGGATTGAGGACCAAGCATGTTATCAGTCACCTGCTTTATATGGACGACATTAAACTGTATGCCTCAAATGAACCACAACTGAACCAGCTTATCAAGATCACGGAGGACTTCTCCCGCGATATTCAGATGTGTTTTGGCCTGGATAAATGTAAAACCCTTAATGTCAACCAGGGGCGAATAACACGAAATGACTTTGAAACGAAGGATGGAGGAAGCATTGAATCAATGGAAAGCACCGATGTTTACAAGTACCTTGGAATTTTACAGGCGGCACGTATCCAACATAAAACAGTTAAAGAAAATGCAACAGAAGAATACATCAAGCGGCTAACTGAGATCTTGAAATCGAAACTTAACGGGAAAAACACGTGTATAGCCATCAACACATACGCGGTACCTGTCTTAACCTATACCTTCGGAACTGTTAAGTGGACAAATACTGAGCTACAAAATATACAGACCAAAACACGAACAACGTTGACTAAATTCCGCGCCCACCACCCAAAGGCGGCAATAGAAAGGATAAATTTGCCGCGCGAAATAGGAGGCCGAGGGCTCATTGATGTCGAGAGATTAAACGAAAAGCAGATTGAGAAACTACAACGCTATTTTCTCAGCAAGCAAACACCACTGCATGAAGCGATCCGTCTTTCAGATAACAACTATAAGCCACTGGACCTACTGCACTCTAACGAACAACCAACGCAATCAAATGCGGATTATGAACAAGGGAAAAAGCAATCTTGGATTGGAAAAGCACTAAATGGGCGACACCCAAATGATCTTAGCCATAACTTTGTCGATCAGAAAGCGTCGAACAATTGGCTGACTCAGGCGGACCTGTTCATTGAGACAGAGGGCTTTATGATCGCGATCCAAGACCAGGTCATAGCTACGAAGAACTACCGCAAATTTATATTAAAAGAAGCTAATATTGTAGACAGCTGCAGGCGATGCCAGAATGCATCAGAAACTATCCAACACATCACTGCTGCATGTGCAATGTTGGCACCCACAAGCTACCTGCAGAGACACGATCAGGTCGCTAGCATTGCACATCAAAAAATAGCTGCATTACACACCTTAACTGATGATAAAACTCCATATTATGAGTACCAACCAGCCAATGTCCTTGAAAACGACAAACATATATTGTACTGGAACCGGAGCATTATCACGGACAAGAGCATACCTTGCAATAGACCAGACATCACACTAACAGACAAAGAGAAAGATATAACATACCTGCAGGCTACCTGGCAGGAAAAAATTAACAAGTACAAACCCCTGGCAGACGAAATTAGGAATATGTGAAAGCAGAAAGAGGTATATGTCTTACCTATTGCAATATCATCAACAGGAGTAATACCAAAGAAACTGCACGATAGCCTCCTAAAAATTAAGCTACCTCCACTCACCTACATTCAGCTCCAAAAGTCTGTAATTCTAAACACCACAGCAATAGTTCGTTCTCACCTCAATCTCCCTCCATAGCGATATGGACACTTGTTTTGGAAACCGTGTCCATTTACAATTAAGGACGTGCTAAATTAAATAATAATAATAATAATAATAATAATAATAATAACGGATTTTCAGCATTTCTCACAATATTATGGCTATAAATGTCTATAAGAACTCATTCACTGGCTGGAATATTACAATGTCCAATTTTATGCATTTTAGTATGCTAAAGAGTCAGAGTGTGCTGTAAAACTTTTGTTTCATTTTGTTTTTTTAACGGATTGTTCAGCATTTGTCACAATATTATGGCTATAAATGTCTATAAGAACGGATTCACTGGCTGGAATATTGCAATGTCCAATTTTTATGCATTTTAGTTTTCTAAAGAGTCACAGTGTGCTGTGAAACTTTTGTTTTATTTTGTTTATTAGCAGTTTTTAACGTTTCTTCTTGTGCTTCACATACAGAGAGTTTTATGTAACACCGACCATTTTCATCCAATACAATTTGACACCTTTAAATTTTAAGTTATGTGTAAATTGGGTTGCGTCCATGATCATTAAAAATTGTAGCCAATCAATCGCAATTAATGCCACAACTTGTACGTACAACTTGTACGTACATACAGGGAGTTTTTCTTTCAAGTATACATGTCACAATTACAGCGTGTATGCCGTAAATCTTGAGATACTTGTTGTTTTTAAACAGAGTTCAATTTGAAACTTAAAATGAGTGTTTAGAAATTAGATGCTTAGTCTGGGAGTGGCCCAGACTAAGCATCTAATTTCTAAACTCTTTATTAAAAGATTTTAAGCTTTAAACGAGTGTGTTCCACTCCCAGGCTAAGCATGAAGTAAAATTTCGAGTTTAGAAAAGCCTGAAAATTTGGTTTGGTCGCGTAGCGCGCAGCGCGAAGCGGCCAAACCAAATTTTCAGGCTTTTCTAAACTCGAAATTTTACTTCATGCGCCACCGGTACAAAACACTGACACACTACGAAGTTTGAAACACACTGCTAAACTTTACATTGCATCAGTGTTTTGCACTGGTGGCGCATGAAGTAAAATTTCGAGTTTAGAAAAGCCTGAAAACTTGGTTTGACCGCTCCGCGCTTCGCGCTACGCGACCAAACCAAATTTTCAGGCTTTTCTAAACTCGAAATTTTACTTCATGCTTAGCCTGAGAGTGGAAAACACTCGTTTAAAGCTTTAAATTTTTTAATAAACCGAGTGTCGGCAAATGCACAACGTATGCTTATGTATACTTAAAAAATTCTCGTTATGAAAATGTTCGGTGTTAAATAAAACTCTCGGTATAATTCGAGGTTAGAAGAGTTTTTCGTAGTTGTATTAACGCGCCTAACAGTTTTTGTTACATATGCGGGTAATTTTGTTTAGTATCTCAGCAAAGCACTATCACAAATAATATGAAGGTTTTTAACGAGAAGTAGTTTATTCTTGTTAAAAACTTTAAAAAAAAAAAACATAAATATTTTGGTTAAAAAGTGGTTTCTCTAAAGCAGTGGTCTCCAAACTACGGCCCGCGACTTGCATGAATCCGGCCCGCGATTGTTTGTAATTTTTTTTGTAAATGTCATATTTTGAAATATTGTAACAATTGTTCCTTAAGTTTTTCATAATTTTATAAAATTAATCGGATCTTGACCGACTTTATTATGTAGAAGAAGATAGTTTGGAGACCCAGGCTCTAAAGGGAAGAAGAGATTCCACACAATAGCAAAAAATAGTAATGTATCCTATTAATTATATCCAGAATTTAGATAATATTGTTTCTTTGATCTTAAATTATTAATATTTGTAATTAAACGTTTTTGTGTTTTGTTAATTATTTTTAAAAATACATCAGAATTATCGTCTATTTGTATATTTTCATTGAATTTCTTTTACATTGTCGTGCAACATAACACAAAACTGTGTGTGATAGAAGAAATTTGTGGCCCCCGAAGAAGATAGTTTGGAGACCCAGGCTCTAAAGGGAAGAAGAGATTCCACACAAAAGAAAGAAATAGTAATGTATGCTATTAATTATATCCAGAATTTAGATAATATTGTTTCTTTGATCTTAAATTATTTATATTTGTAATTAAACGACTTTGTGTTTTGTTAATTATTTTTAAAAATACATCAGAATTATCGTCTATTTGTATATTTTCATTTCATTTCTTTTATATTGTCGTGCAACATAACACAAAACTGTGTGTGATAGAAGAAATTTAAAACTATATTAGGGCATTTCTAGCTGGACTTGTTTATACATAGCCATTTTGATCCATGTTAGAGAAAAAAGGTTAAAATTTGTCGGTTAGTGTAATTTTTAAATAAGGCAATTTAAATCTTTGAGCGAATTAGTTGATTTCATGATTTCGTAAATTCTAAAATCACATTTTAGAATTTACGAAATCATGAAATTCGCTCAAAGATTTGAATTGCTTTATTTAAAAATTACACTAACCGACAAATTTTAACTTTTTTGAACAAAGAAATGAAAGGGTTAGTATTTAATATTTGGCCGATCACAATAATTTTTATGTACTTGAAAAACGATACGACAAACATCTATCTTTTTCTAACAAAACTAAGTAGTGACTCAAAAAAATTATCTTTTACACATTAACTCATATACGACCAAAAATTAACTATAATTTTTTGGTCGTTAATGAGTTAATGTGTAAAAGATGATTTTTATCTCTCTCTAAAAGTTGACTTTAGGTAAAATTCTGCATTTCTTTGTATTAGATACTTGGAAGTTTTCTTTTAACATACATAATCTATATGTTGTAAATGTTGCATCTTCGATTTTGTCAAAGCGTTCAATTCAAAGTTTCGAACGAGTGTTTCCACTCCCAGACTAAGCATGAAGTAAAATTTCGAGTTTAGAAAAGCCCCGTGAAAATTTGTCGAGGGTCGCGTAGCGACCCGAGACAAATTTTCTGGGCTTTTCTAAACTCGAAATTTTACTTCATGCGCCACCCGTATAAAACACTAAAATATTGTAAAGTTATAAATACACTTTATATTAATTTTAGAAAATGAGTAATAATCAAAATATTTTAATAACAAAATATTAGGTTGTTTGGAAAAAAAAATCGTTAAAAATGTTTTTTTTTTTAATTTTATAACTTTGTTTGCAAGGTATCAAAATATAATTTCTTCATTTACAAATTAACAAAATGACTCTTCTAAACAATATGTCTCTGTATTTATTATGTATATTGTGTAATACCCTGCGATCATTTAAAACATGATTTAAAGTAGGCTTTGAGTTTTAATTTAGATTGGCACTACTGACTGTTATCACATAGTTTACCATAACCTCAAATTTATTCCATCATGCAATTAGAATTCTGGATAACTGAAATTTTACTTCATGCGCCACGCGTATAAAACACTAAAATATTGTAAAGTTATAAATACACTTTATACTAATTTTAGAAAATGAGTAATAATCAAAATATTTTAATAACAAAATATTAGGTTGTTTAGAAAAAAAAAATCGTTAAAAATGTTTTTTTTTAATTTTATAACTTTTTTTGCAAGGTATCAAAATATAATTTCTTCATTTACAAATTAACAAAATGACTCTTCTAAACAATATGTCTCTGTATTTATTATGTATATTGTGTAATACCGTGCGATCATTTAAAACATGATTTAAGGTAGGCTTTGAGTTTTAATTTAGATTGGCACTACTGACTGTTATCACATAGTTTACCATAACCTCAAATTTATTCCATCATGCAATTAGCATTCTGGGTAACTACACAAAAAATGCCGCCTACTCTAAATCATAGTTTAAGCGATCGCACGGTATAATCCACTGAACAAACACATTTAAGTAATGTTTTATCAACATTAAAATAACATTTAATGTTGCTACAATTTTGATATAATGGGTTTTTCAAAAATAAGTCCTATTTTTAAAAATTGATATCTTCATCAATAATTGACCAATTTGAAAATGAAAAATGTCTCTATGTGCCAAAAGAAATGGGATTTAATAAAAATATTACAATTATCGTAAATGTTGAATGTGGCCGCCATCTTATTCTACAACAAGCAGTAGCCTTTCTTCAATGCTGTAAACCGCAGCTCTGAGTAGGTCTGGTGGAATAGCTGCTATGTTTTAAGTAATGGACTCTTTCAATTCATCAATTGAATTAGGTTTCATTAAAAAAACCCTTTCTTTTAGATATCCCCATAACCAAAAATCAGCAGGGTTAAGATCTGGCGATCTTGCGGGCCAAATTACAGGAAATTGTCTACTGATAATGCGGTTTCCAAAAGTGTTCCTCCATCCACAATCTGTTCAAAAAAATATGGACCTATGATAAATCGTGATGTATAGCCGCACCAAACGGTAACTTTTGAATCGTGAAGTCCTTGTTGAATGACCGAATGTGGATTATTTAATGACTAAATTCGACAATTATGTGTGTTCACACCACCATTAAGTTGAAAGTGTGCCTCGTCGGTCCATAAAACATTATCAAGCCACTGTGGATTCACTTGAATTTCCGCTATTGTTTGCAGGGCAAAATCAGTTCTTATACCTTCATCAGCTTCCTTCAGTTCGAACAGAACTTGCATTTTGTATGGATACATTTTAAGTTGCCTTCGAAGAATGCGCCAGACTGTAGTGCCACTCATCTCCAGACATCCAGACGTCTGCCACTCATCTCCAGACGTCTTCCAGACGTTTCATTTGCTAAATTTTGCGTTTCTTGTAAAACTTCAGCAACTTCAACATCTGTTGCCACAGTGGGTCTTCCTGATTTCCTTTTATTCATAACAGAACCAGTTTCCTCAAATTTTGCTACCAGCTTTCGAAAAGCTTTTAAAGTGCATGCCAAAAAACTCCGTCCACTTTCGTAATAACATTGGACTAGTCCAATGCGAGTTTGCAGAGGCAAAACCATGTCTTCACAAAAAAAAGGTATTTGAAAAACCCGTGAAGACACTTTATTCTTCACGCAACTGTTGTAAACAAGTTTGTTGCTATGACGACCGAAAGGTGTAAAATAAAAATCCCGCTTTCCCTGAGACCTGACACTGTTATTATTTTCAAAAATGCATAAAAATCAGCCACGATACGAGTCGTTTAAAATAGGACTTTCTTTTTAAAAACCCTATACATTATGTGGTTGTCTTTTGCTCAGTGGGATGATTTTAATTTAGAAAACGAAATTTTTTTAGAGCAACCCAAAATTAACATTTTTCTTCACTCATTTTCAACTCAGATTAAATAATACAATGTATAAAAATAACTTATTTACGGCCGGTTTCATAATCAAGTTGAAGATACTTTAAATATTTAAAGTCGACTTTAACGTAAGATACCGTTTCATAATGCAAATTTAAAGTAAAAGATGTTTTACCTTTTTTATATTGACAATTTATTCGTTTTTGATTGCAATGAATTATGCTCTAAGTTTTCTAATAGGTTGAATTAAAAGTGATTCCTCTTTGTCTGTAAAATAAATTCCTCAATTATTTTCACTTATTGTTTGATGTGACATTTTCAATGACATAATTGAAATATAATTAATCAAAATTACGGTTATGCAACATTATACAGAATGATTCACTAAGCGGAAATCAGTCTATAGTGGGCGTATCGTTGAAAATAGCAAAAAAAGTTTCAAATAAAAGTTGTTCAGAATCAAGTTTTTCATTACCCAAAATTATTGCTAAATATGGCGGCCTTGCGGTTATACCGGAAGTAAACACCAACTTCCTTATTTTAAACAAAACACCCTATATATTTTTACATTTTTGGATTGATCGTTAAAAATATATATGAGTTTATTCACACAACATTGGGTCTCAGTTGAACCGTTTTCGAGTTATTTCATTTTTTTGATAAATTGAACAATTTCAGAGCTCGACGCCATTAACAATATCTTCAAAACGAGTTGTGCGGCTTACGGTTTTGGATTCGGGAAGAAATGTAGTATTTTTTTAAGTTTTTGCCATTAGTCAGATTTTCTAAATTGAACCTAGTCCGTCGACGGTATTCTTCAGTATTTCAAACATGCATAACTTCATTTTTTTAAATGGAAAAAACTTTTGGAAGGATATGGCAACAACCCGGTATCAATAAAAAGAAAATTTAATTTAGCATCAGATAAAGTGTCACAAGATAGATGGTTCCATTTAAAAAAATGAAGTTATGCATGTTTGAAGTACTGAAGAATACCGTCGACGGACTAGGTTCAATTTAGAAAATCTGACTAATGGCAAAAACTTAAACAAATACTGCATTTCTTTCCGAATCCAAAACCGTAAGCCGCACAACTCTGTCTTATTTCGTTTTGAAGATATTGTTAATGGCGTCGAGCTCTGAAATCGTCAAATTTATCAAAAAAATGAAATAACTCGAAAACGGTTGAACTGAGACCCAATGTTGTATGAGTAAACTCATGTTTATTTTTAACGAGCAATCCAAAAATGTAAAAATATACAGGGTGTTCTATTTAAAATAAGGAAGTTGATGTTTACTTCCGGTATAACCGCAAGGCCGCCATATTTAGCAATAATTTTGGGTTATGAAAAACTTGATTCTGAACAACTTTTATTTGAAACATTTTTTGCTATTTTCAACGATACGCCCACTATAGACCGATTTCCGCTTAGTGAATCATTCTGTATAATGTTGCATAACCGTAACTTTGATTAATTATATTTCAATTATGTCATTGAAAATGTCACATCAAACAATAAGTGAAAATAATTGAGAAATATGTTCAATAAAAAAACCTCTAGAGAGCCATGATTTAATCTTTTTTCAAATTTAAGTTGGCTACACACTTCAGGAATTGACATATCAAACGTCAGACGTAATAAACATAATGTATATTTTCAGAGTTGCCAACCTAGAATATATTCCATGGCACTCTACAGATTTTTTTTAACTGAACATACGATATAATAAAAATACCTATAAAAAGGCGTTACCAACCTATATTCGTTACCTAAAAGTCGACTTTTACTAAAGTCAGATCAGGAATTGATTATGAAACGCATCAATATTTAATATCGACTTTTGGTAAAGCCACTTTAACCCAATTGTTATGAAACCGGCCGTTAGTAATTTAATAAGCAAAAAATGAATATTGTTGCGTTATTAATGGCACTTAATGGGTTCAAATAATTGACCTCTCTTATAAGACATTGGATGTCAATAGGTTAAGAAACAAACTGCTTTATTTAAGTTATAATATACATTTCTTATTTAAATTTAAATTTGCATGAAAGCATTTTTTAATTTATTTTAAGATAAAAGCAAACATTAAATTCTTATAAATTAATCAAGATAAAAATAAAAAGCATTTTACTATATAGTATGTATATTCTTTTGTCTGTGAGTGATTATGTATACAGTGTGTCTAAAACATTACAAGAAATAAGTCTTTGTATTTATATTTTATTGGCTTCAATAAATCCTGATCAAAAAAAAACAATATTTATGATGATTTCAATAAATCCCGATATAAAAATAATGGGAATTAAAGGGAAAATGTTGTCAACTCTTAAAAGAAAAGCGATACTTTCACATATATTAATATAATCAATTTCGATATGAAACGCGTAAATGTCTACGCATCGAATTTATTCCCATAATTTAAATAAAACCGACTGCGCCATTAGGAAATGCGTATAAACGCTAAGTGATTTTTATTCTCATCGTAAATTTTTTTTATATCTTTATTCGTACGATTTTTACGCGTCTTATTTTTCCTGTATTAAACCTACTTCACGTTTTTACGCAACTTCACATAAATATTTATATCAGGAGGGATTTTATTTTTGTATTTATTGCTTTACATAAAATTATGTTCTGTATATGGAACAAAAAATCGAATCAAGAGATAAGAAGAATTAGAGTAAACTTCATTTTTTTACGAATTTTGTAAAACAACTATTTAAATTTAATTTAGTTCTCATTAATCACTTGTTGTAACATTTTAACTAATTTTAAATTTGAATTAAAGGCACTTGGTTTTTTCACTCATATATTTTTTTTTTTTTTGGTTATTATTATTCACCAATTTGATATAGAAATTGATCTCCAAACAGAAATTGATTATATAAATCAATTCTGGTACTGGAGAATTTCAATAGTTATTGGAGGTTACTAACTTTTAAATTAATCAATTATTTACGTTGCATAAAATGTTGTTTTAAACTCCAGGTAATTTCAACTTATCGTCATTCTCAAGGAATGTTGTACATAAAATATATACTTTTATATAAATAAAACAATTTAAACACTTTCAAATATATATTGTGTGTGCATTCGCTACAATTGTTTCGGCACACAGTGGCTTCTTCAGGCGAAAAATGCTTCGCCTGAAGAAGGCACAGTGTGGCGAAACAATTGTAGCGAATGCACAATATATATTTGCAAGTGTTTAAGTTGTTTTATTTATATAAAAGTGAAGATGAACTTTTAACATTTATCAGCCTTGTCAATCAATTTTTTATAAAATATATATTTATTTTCTTAAGTTGTCTTATTAATTAAGATGTATTGTTCATAATTTATATATTATGTTTAAAGTTTGCCAACTATAAGAAGCGTAAGCTTATTCCTCGAATTTAAAAAGTTTTTAATTTGAATTATTCTTGCTACAGAGTTATTTCTTTACTTACGCCCTATCTTGTAACCGCATCATACCACAATGTCATCTTGACAAGTATGATTGACATTACATACACATGCACGTAATAGCTTTGACAAGTACATTACGTGATTGCTTACCGTACAACCAAATGAAATTTTTTTGATGTACAGGGAGTTTTTCTTTAAAGTATACGTATTCCAAATTCAGCTTATTTTCTTTAAATCTTTAGTTATTGGTTGTTTTTTCTAAGAATTCAATTTGAAGCTTTAAACGAGTGTTTTCCACTCCCAGACTAAGCATGAAGTAAAATTTCGAGTTTAGAAAAGCCCCGTGAAAATTTGTCGAGGGTCGCGCAGCGACCCGAGACAAATTTTCTGGGCTTTTCTAAACTCGAAATTTTACTTCATGCGCTACGCGTATAAAACACTAAAATATTGTGAACTCTATGTATATTTGAACCTCACTTGAAATCAGTGTTTTATACGCGTGGCGCATGAAGTAAAATTTCGAGTTTAGAAAAGCCCAGAAAATTTGTCTCGGGTCGCTGCGCGACCCTCGACAAATTTTCACAGGGCTTTTCTAAACTCGAAATTTTACTTCATGCTTAGTCTGGGAGTGGAAAACACTCATTTAAAGCTTCAAATTGAACTCATAAAAAACAACGAATGTCGGAAAATGTACAGCTTTATTCCTTGTATATTGATCATGTAGTAATTTAGTTTTCATCATTTTCATGGCACTATTAAAAACTATCACAACAAATAAGTATTTCTTTCATGCCCATTGTTTATTTTGTTAGGGCGTAGGTAAAAGTATCGTACGTTTCTCGAGTGGTATGGCAATTACATACTCGCGGAATACTGCACTCACCGCTGCGCGGCTCGTGCGCAACATGTCCGCTCATATGTAATATGCTGCATACCCCTCTGGTTACGTAATATACTATTATTACAATATAATAAAGATACAATTAAACACAAAATATATACATTATCAGGTAGTAATCGCAGTAAGGTATAATATTTATTATTAATGAATTAATATTATTCTTATTTTTTGTTTAATATACACTCAAGTGCATAGAATTCGGGCTTCGCATTATTTTTTATTTTATTTTTTATAATAAAATTGCTACACTACGAACAAAACGTTTGGTATTTTACGATAAAATAGATTTTCAAATAGACATTGGATGGTAGAACGGCCGACATTAAGCACTCTAGCCACATACCACTGGCTGTGCGAATTTTCTAAAAAGGGCTACAGCTTTTGCACAATCTACAGCACTTAAAACCATGATGAACACAGCAACCTTCAGTGGGTTGATTCCTAAGTCCACTGAATATCAAAACAAAAAAGCAAAAAACAGTGTAAGAACATACACATCTTGATACTTTATGCATAATGTCGAATGGACAGCATTTCTTCAAATTTCATTTGTAATGATTATTGTTCATTAAATAAACTGATAAGTATCATATGTTGTATTTTTCTATACCCTAATAGTCAATTTTATTGTAAAATACCAAACGTGTTATTGCCAGTATTGCACAAGTAATGCTATAATAATAAAATAAAAAATAAATAATTGAGGGGCCGATTTCTTTGCACGTAAGTGTATTATCTTATTGTAAATTAATGTATAAGTAGAAAAAGTCATATCTGTTGAAAACCACCTGAAAATGTAGTTATCTTGAATCATCAAGTTTCTAGAGAGAACCGATTACATTTGTATGCGTTAATGTTTTCTACTTTGAAGTAGTTTATTAAAGATTAGAATATTTTTTTCTAAAAGAAAAATGGGAGCTGTTGTTGTTCATCTGCTTACCGATTAATTAACAGTTAACATGTTTTAACAGACGCGCTTTGGTAATTACAAGAGCATGCGGATTTTTTAATGGGCGCCCGCCTTAATCGCACACCATATGGCACGAGACGGTTGGTTTTTTTTTCTTTTCATCTTCTAATCTCGATCTTACCGCATCTCGTAACTCAGAAATAACGCGTGAAATTTATCACACGTGTTTTTCTGGACACTGGAAAATTTAAAATATGTATTTTCCTATGGAATTTGTTTTTTTTTTTAATTCAATGAAGAATTCGTTGGGTTTTTACAGTTTGCTAAAGATTATCCTTTAGATTTTTTTCTTTTGAAATTGCACTTTTGGATTTACATTTTTCAAAATCTTTTTTCTTTAAAATATATATATTTCAATGCATACATTGTAAATGTTCAGATATTCGGTGTTTTTGAAAAGCGCTTAATTCGAAACTTATAATAAGTGTTTCCGCTTCTTGAATAAGCATGAAGTAAAATTTTTAGTTTAGAAAAGCCTCAAAACAAAATTACAGTAGTTCAAATTTGAATGAAATAAATAAAATTAACGCTTTCCTTTGAGCATCACAACAAATTAACTGATTTTCATAAAAAAAAATGAGAATACTGGGTGTTGACTTGGCCGACCCAACATAGGAAATCGCATGTTAATTTTAGAGTGTTCATATATACGATTCCCTATTTATTTTAGAGACAAAATGTATTTTACTTTTTTGTAGAGGGATAAATTCTAAATTTATTAATGTTTGCACCTAGAACTTTACGTTTCTCTAAGTTAAAATAATTAAGAAAAACTAATGTGATTTTATAAAAATAATGACAGCGTGGAATTGATACAACAATTGCGGTTATTTCCTGTTTTTTTTTTAAAGTTCAATTTAAAGCTTTAAACAAGTGTTTTCCACTCCCAGACTAAGCATGAAGTAAAAATTCGAGTTTAGTAAAGCCTGAAAATTTAGTTTAGTCGCGTAGCAAAACGGATCGACCAAACCAAATTTTAAACGCTGATTTATGCTGAAGTTCAATAACAGTTATTTCATTTTTAATTAGCTGATGTCACCAAACAGTAAAATTGAAGTTGTGAATCAAAGATGCTCGACAATCACAAGAGAACGACCTAATTCGTTTTTAGAAAATGTATTTAAAGTCACAAACCAAATGAACTTGTGATGTTTTCTTGACGATACCATGGCAGTTGATAATTATTTAATTAATACAATGCATTAACAAAATATAAAAACGAATTTGAATTAATATCGACTTTCTGCAAAAATTTAGTCTCGTTGAGACTTCTCTAAATATTCATTGAAATAACTACTTCTCGAGCTAATACCCCGACAGATATTTAATTATACAATAAATATTTGAGTTACACGACAGATATACTGTTCTATACATAATGCAGCATCAGGTCAAATTATTCTCTCACCAAACTAAATGAACCAACAGGAAATTGAAATAAATTGAAAAAAATACAGGGAATGAATATTAACTGAAAGAATCTTAGGCGATCTTGGGGAAAAAGTCTGAAGCCATCTATAAGCGAGTTTCGAGATTTATCCCTCATCAGTGTAGCTATGCTTTAGAGTTTCAATACAAAAATGACTATTAAAATAAACAGTAAACTTATAGGAATGTTGATTCATTAACAATAAGTAAAACATTTGTAGCGATTATTTATCGATGTTAAAATAATTAACAAGCTATTATAGAAAGAAATTGCGCAACGCAGTCCTTCCGCATCTAACCAAAAACAAAATCAAGATTGATTCACCTGTATTCATTAATAACACCTCCGGGGAACAGTAATGATCTCGACAATTAGCTGGACCAATTCCATTAATAGCTAACATAAATAATCCGAAAAACTTTTCGATCGAAACATTCCCACGAAAAGAGAAAAAGAAAAATTCCCGCCAAATCAAACATTCTAATATTAAGATTAAGAAAGGAACATTCTACTCGTTATTTCGTTATTTTTTGGTGGAGTTAGGTGTCGGTGCAGCTATAATTAATCGAGCCATGAATTATTTATGTCTGTTTGTACGGTTTTTAATTGGTTTACACGACAAATTACCGGGTTTAATTGATCGGTTTCAATTAACAAATGATGCCCTTATCTGATTCGGTTTCCCACTTTGTGTAAACGGAATTTGTTGATTGGTGTGATTAATTGTACAAATTGGTTGCATTTATTAGTTTCGTTTATTTCTAGTTTGAGATTTGTAACATAAAAGTTAGTTAAAATTGAATATCATTTCTTCGCTTAAAGTAGCCACAGTGTGGCGAAACTATTGTAGCGTTATACAATATATATTTGAAAGTGCAGTCACAAAAATAAAAAATATTATGTTATACAATCAAAGTTAAAGAGTTTTATTTTATTGAATTGACATGTATAACGAAGTAGAAGCCTCCACCGTTCATAATTTATATTTGAATGTGTTTAAATTGTTTTCCTTATATAAAAATGAAGATGAACTTTTAACATTTATTAGCCTTATCAATCAATTTTTAAAATAGAAAATATTTCACCACCCGTTAAGTAGCAAATCAATGGTTGAATTGATAAGAGTTAATTAAAATTTAATTAAAACACTTTACTTTGTTTTACCACTTTTTAAAACAAAGTTAAGTGTTTTAATTAAATTGTTATAAAGATGTACCACAAAGTGAACGCCAACCAAATTAAAAATTTCATTAAAATTAATATTATTAGGTTTCATGGCCTTAGCGACAAGAACGTTATTTAAAGTTTACTGAGGAAAACTGTTTGTATTTTAATAGCAATCGTTTTTTATTTTACATATTTTTTACAAGAAAATATTTCGCAACATTTTTGTTAGCTTCTTCAAAGCTGCTTGTGTCTTCAGCTATTTTACAAATACAAAACAAACACGCATTCCACGCAGACCGAATTGAACAAGAAAAGCATTGGTTCTTAAAATGTATAGAAAAAAACTTGAAAAATGTTGAAAATAAAAAAAAATTGACAAAATTTTGGTGGAGATGGGTTCACACATATTTTGTGTATGTGCCCTTAAATGCCTGTTCGTTATTTCAAATACACCCTGTATTGTCATTAATTAGAGTTAGTGAAGATAAGTAAAAACTAAACTTTTATGAAACATCATTTTTTACAATTATTATAATAGTACATTATTGTAAAAGAATCATATTGATTTTACATAATGTTTAATTTTTTCTATGATATTTAATGTTATATACAAATTTACGACTATTCGTGTAAAATGCAAACAATATGTCTCAATTAATAAGACAACTTCCGACTGAGCAAAAAACAAACAAATAACGTTATTTCAAAATTGTAGCAACATTAAACGTTGTTTCAATGTTGATGAAACATTACTTAAATGTGTTTGCTCAGTGGGTTAAGACAATAAATATTTAATAGTATTGTGCAGATCATTTTTATTTAACATAACTTTTTCTTAGCACGACTCTGATGTTTAATATTACTGTGAATGTAATTTTTGTGTTCATTGATGAAGATTGAATAAGTACATTTCCGCAATTGCGAGACGCGCACAAACAAAAGAGTACTTATTTTAGCTTTTCAAAATCCTTTGACACCTTTGCAAAAGTGTTTAATAGCTTCGACATAATCGGCTAATTGCTGTTTGCCCACGGCCACTTTCTGATTTGTTTGCTTGTGTGTTTGGCCTTATTTTCTAAATTGAGCATCATTCGGTTTCCAGTTCCGTAATTATAAAAATTCGTACTGATACGTATATGGTTTTAAAGGAATTCTTCTACATATTTATTACTTTTAAGTAAAGTTTCTGAAAACTTATGATTCAAATACCTTATTGTATTTAGCTGTTTTTACTTTCCCCCATATGCAAAACATAGGGAAAATAAATATTGTTTTAGAGAAAATGTTCAAATCAAAAATTTTAGTGGATATATCCATTTTGAGGTACCCTGAGTTGATTAAGGCCATTTTTGAAAAATATCTGTAATTCTGTCGCCACGATAAAGTTTAAACCGATTGAGCTGCTACGGCGATACTATAAACTTACGATTTTTATTACAATAGTAGTATTCGATCAACTTTTTGTAAAAGTTCAATTCAAAGCTTTAAACAAGTGTATTCCACTCCCAGACTAAGCATGAAGTAAAATTTCGAGTTTAGAAAAGCCCCGTGAAAATTTGTCGAGGGTCGCGCAGCGACCCGAGACAAATTTTCTGGGCTTTTCTAAGCTCGAAATTTTACTTCATGCGCCACGCGTATAAAACACCATAATATTAGCAAATTTATGTATATTCGAACTTCACTTAAAATCTGTGTTTTATACGCATGGCGCATGAAGTAAAATTTCGAGTTTAGAAAAGCCCAGAAAATTTGTCTCGGGTCGCTGCGCGACCCTCGACAAATTTTCACGGGGCTTTTCTAAACTCGAAATTTTACTTCATGCTTAGTCTCGGAGTGGAATACACTTGTTTAAAGCTTTAAATTGAACTTTTACAAAAAGTTGATCAAACACTACTATTGTAATAAAAAGCTTAAGTTTATAGTATCGTCTTAGCAGCTCAATCGGTTTAGACTTTATCGTGGCGACAGAATTACAGAACTACAGATATTTTTCAAAAATGCTCCTAATCAACTCGGGGTACCTCAAAATGGATATATCCACTAAAATTTTTGATATTTAAAAAATATCTGTAATTCTGTAATTCTGTCGCCACGATAAAGTCTAAACCGATTGAGCTGTTAAGACGATACTATAAACTTAAGCTTTTTATTACAATAGTAGTATTCAATCAACTTTTTGTAAAAGTTCAATTTAAAGCTTTAAACAAGTGTTTTCCACTCCCAGACTAAGCATGAAGTAAAATTTCGAGTTTAGAAAAGCCCCGTGAAAATTTGTCGAGGGTCGCGCAGCGACCCGAGACAAATTTTCTGGACTTTTCTAAACTCGAAATTTTAATTCATGCGCCACGCGTAAAAACACTATAATATTGTCAAATTTATGTATATTCGAACTTCACTTAAAATCTGTGTTTTCTACGCATGGCGCATGAAGTAAAATTTTGAGTTTAGAAAAGCCCAGAAAATTACTAAAATGATCAAAAATCATGAGATTAATTGAAAATTTTAAAACTTGAAGAAAATCAAGAAAGTGTACGAAAACTTGTAAAAATCATCAATGTTAGTTAAAATACAAATATTGAAATCTTAAAATATAAACTTAAGCTTTTTATTACAATAGTAGTATTCGATCAACTTTTTGTAAAAGTTCAATTTAAAGCTTTAAACAAGTGTTTTCCACTCCCAGACTAAGCATGAAGTAAAATTTCGAGTTTAGAAAAGCCCCGTGAAAATTTGTCGAGGGTCGCGCAGCGACCCGAGACAAATTTTCTGGGCTTTTCTAAACTCGAAATTTTACTTCATGCGCCACGCGTATAAAACACCATAATATTGTCAAATTTATGTATATTCGAACTTCACTTAAAATCTGTGTTTTCTACGTATGGCGCATGAAGTAAAATTTTGAGTTTAGAAAAGCCCAGAAAATTACTAAAATGATCAAAAATCATGAGATTAATTGAAAATTTTAAAACTTGAAGAAAATCAAGAAAGAGTACGAAAACTTGTAAAAATCATTGATGTTACTTAAACTACAAATATTCAAATCATAAAATATAAATGAAAACCCTAGAAATAAGTCAAAATTTGAAGAAGCTTGCTAAAATATCGATTCACTACTTACTTATAGAAAAATTCGTTCTACTGTCGTCATTTTCTAAACTCGTATGATTTGTGTATCTCTTTTCAAGATTTTCTACCACTGTTTAATAATGTTATTAATGATCTCATTTACTTCTACATTTTGATGCTTTTTGTAGTGCCTGGTTGCATCAATGGTTTTTAGACATGTCTAATAAAATCATTAAAATATTCAATGTTTATCAACTTTTTTGAAATTACGTTATATGTACGAGGGGTGATCAAAAAGTAGGGTTACGAAATGTGCAAGTTTCATTGCGGGCTTTGTACCTTTAATTTTTAATCGTACTATTTTAATTAGTTTCCTAAATAATGCTTACTTTTTATTAAATTCCATGACTTAATAGTTGTCATATGATTTTCAACCATATTGACGAATTTCATTCTTTTATTAAATTAAGTCTCTTATTACACCGACGAGAAGTTGGCCACACATTTCCAGCCACGGATTTTAGCGCCTCCACCATCTCACTAATTATGAACAATCTCATTAAAAAAATTATATCTCCTAAGGCACATACTTTATTTTCAAAATGTCTTCACTAATTGTTTAATCAATATATCTAGAACGATTATAAATGATCAGAAAGTAAAAACTCTTATTTGTTATATTTTTAAACAATATGTCGCGCATATGGCCACCACACATACCAAATTTAATAAAATCATATCTTCCAAGACACATACTATATTTTCAAAATATCTTCACTGATTGTTTAAACAATATATCTAGAACAGTTATAAATAGATCAGAAAGTTATAACTCTCATTTGTTATATTTTTTAAACAATATATTTCTGTTAGCGTATGGCCACCACACATACCAAATTTAAAAAATTCATATCTCCCAAGGCACATACTTTATTTCCAAATTGTCATCACTGCTTGTTTAAACAATATATCTAGAACAGTTATAAATGATCAGAAAGTTATAACTCTCATTTGTTATATTTTTTAAACAATATATTTCTGTTAGCGTATGGCCACCACACATACCAAATTTAAAAAATTCATATCTCCCAAGGCACATACTTTATTTCCAAATTGTCATCACTGCTTGTTTAAACAATATATCTAGAACAGTTATAAATGATCAGAAAGTTATAACTCTCATTTGTTATATTTTTTAAACAATATATTTCTGTTAGCGTATGGCCACCACACGTACCAAATTTAAAAAATTCATATCTCTCAAGGCACATACTTTATTTACAAAATATCTTCACTGATTGTTCAAACAATATATCTAGAACAGTTATAAATGACCAGAAAGTTATAACTCTCATTTGTTATATTTTTTAAACAATATATTTCTGTTAGCGTATGGCCACCACACATACCAAATTGAATTTTTAATAAATTTTTATTTATGTCGTCATTTTCGATAATTTTCAGAATCATAAATTTTATAAAATTTGGCAATAAAATGGAATAAATCAAAATCCACAAAAACTTGTAAAATTCATCTATATTATATATCTTATTTCATTTAACTAGGCGAGAAATGCGGACAACTTTTTATCTCCAAAGTTCTCTGTAGAGTTTATTTGTGACTAACTAGATAATAGTCAAAATAACGAGTTGACACTCGTTATTTTGACTGTCGGCATCTCAGTTGCTTTGAAAAACAAATTACATACCTTAGATCCTGGGTCTCCAAACTATCTTCTTCGCGGGCCACAAATACATAATAAAGTCGGCCAAGATCCGATTAATTTTATAAAATTATGAAAAATTTAAGGAACAATTGTTACAATATTTCAAAATATGACATTTACAAAAAAAATTACAATCAATCGCGGGCCGGATTCATGCAAGTCGCGGGCCGTAGTTTGGAGACCACTGCCTTAGATTATGCCATACGAAACGAAACGGTGAATCTTGGAAACCTCAAATACATTTAACTACTATACAGAGAGTTTTATGTAACACCGAACATTTTCATAACGAGAATTTTTCTTTTAAGTATACATAAGCATACGTTGTGCATTTGCCGACGCTCGGTTTATTAAAAGAATTTAATTTGAAGCTTAAAACGAGTGTTTTCCACTCCCAGACTAAACATGAAATAAAATTTCGAGTTTAGAAAAGCCTGAACTCGAAATTTTACTTCATGCGCTACCGGTACAACACGCTGACATATTACAAAGTTTAAAACACACCGCTAAACTTCACATTGAATCAGTGTTTTGTACCGGTGGCGCATGAAGTAAAATTTCGAGTTTAGAAAAGCCTGAAAATTTGGTTTGGCCGCTCCGCGCTTCGCGCTACGCGACCAAACCAAATTTTCAGGCTTTTCTAAACTCGAAATTTTACTTCATGCTTAGCCTGGGAGTGGAAAACACTCGTTTAAAGCTTCAAATTATTTTTTTTTAATAAACCAATCGTCGGCAAATGCACAACATATGCTTATGTATACTTAAAAGAAAAATTCTCGATATAAAAATGTTCGGTGATACATAAAACTTTCTGTATGTCATTGGATAGCGTCGCAATGCTGAATTTGATTACGACGTATGTTTCTAAAGTCAGAACCTACTGGGATGCCGACAGTTTATAGACACTCGTTAGTAAAGACAGTCAATTTAATCAACATGTAATCTATAACATTAAATGACCATTAATGTTATTATGGGGTTGTGTTATTTTTTATTAATCTATCTTTAATTATTGTGAAAACTTCGGTCAGAGGCACGTTCGTGAATAAATTATTAACACCAAATGACACTAATTTTGTGGTGTTGGCTAAATGTATGGCGTTTATGTTATTTATTAATTCTAAGCAATTTTTTATTGAACATTTTGGTTTGAATTTAATATATCCTATAATAATATTGTTTAACTTTTTAGATAGTTGGATACATGGGGCATTACCATACGATACAACTGGTCTGATTGGGCTGGCTGTTCTCTTTATAGAGTTTGATTAATCCATAAGTTTTTTTCATTTTAAGTGAACAGCGCGTTAAAGTTGTTTAATGCTGTTTTAAAATTTTGTTAAAACTATTTTGTCGGGTTTTTACTAATTACTGTGATTTCATTATCTGAGAAAAAGGTTTCTATTTTATTATTCTATTTATTTTTTAATTTGTTATCAATAATTTTTCCTAGATATTTAATTTCATTCACGAAATTGAGATCATGGGGCATTACCATATGATACAACTGGTCTGATTGGGCTGTTCTCTTTATAGAGTATGATTAATCCATATATTATTTTTCTTTTTAAGAGAACAGTGTGTTAGAGTTGTTTAATGCTGTTTTGAAATATTGTTAAAACTATTTTGTCGGGTCTTTACTAATTACTGTGATTTCATTATCTGAGAAAAAGGTTTCTATTTTATTATTATATTTATTTTTTAATTTGTTATCAATAATTATTCCAAGATATTTAATTTCATTCACGAAATTGAGATCATGGGGCATTACCATATGATACAACTGGTCTGATTGGGCTGTTCTCTTTATAGAGTATGATTAATCCATATATTTTTTTTCTTTTTAAGAGAACAGCGTGTTAGAGTTGTTTAATGCTGTTTTCAAATATTGTTAAAACTATTTTGTCGGGTCTTTACTAATTACTGTGATTTCATTATCTGAGAAAAAAGGTTTCTATTTTATTATTCTATTTATTCTTTAATTTGTTATCAATAATTATTCCAAGATATTTAATTTCATTCACGAAATTGGGATCATGGGACATTACAATATGATACAACTGGTCTGATTGGGCTGTTCTCTTTATAGAGTTTGATTAATCCATATATTTTTTTTCTTTTTAAGAGAACAACGCATTAGAGTTGTTTAATGTTGTTTTAAAATTTTGTTAAAACTATTCTGTCGGGTCTTTACTAATTACCGTGATTTTATTATCTGAGAAAAAGGTTTCTATTTTATTATTGTATTATTTGTTTAATTTGTTATCGATAATTATTCCAAGATATTTAATTTCATTCACGAAATTCAGATCATACACCAATAACCTAACTTTATTATCCACAAAATCACCTCCTTAGTTTTTGCTGTATTTACGATTAAATCATTATTATTTAACCAGTTTTCAAAACGTAATAATAATAGATTCATTCTTTTTATTGCCATATTAATATTATCATGTCCTGTGACAAGCAAGGCATCATCAGCAAACAGATTGATAAATTCGTAATCACTTTCACATATTTCATTTATGTTATTTATATAAATTGAAAATAACAAAGGACCAAGTACCGTGCCTTGAGGTACCCCATAGTTATTATTCAATTCTTGAGAAAATGTGTTATCTAGTTTTACAGTTTGTTTTCTATCTGACAAGTAAGTATGAAACCATTTGAGACTGTCTTGTCCGATTCCAATGTTTCTTAATTTAAAATTAACTTTGACATTTTCAACTCATTCTCACCCTCACAATTCATAGCAAATCTTAAGCGAATAAATATTTGTAATTTTTCTTAGTTTAATAAGTCAAATTTATATTATATTATATTATATTATATTTATATTTTATTATTGTATTATTTGTATTAAATTTTTGTTGTTGTTGTAGTAATTATATTTAGTTAAATATTAATTTGTAAAATGGATTTTCCGTTAAATAAATAAATCATTAATAGTTCCCTATTTATTATTTTGACCATGTTTTGATTATTGTGGCTGTAAGTCACTTAATAATACTAGAATAGTCGAAATACAGTTCATAGAGACATAATCAGACAAAATCTTACTATAGTCAAAAGATAGTCAACCAAGTGACTTAAAGTCATAATGTCACAATAGTAAAAATGGTGATGTGTCTATCATAGTACTTTCCCCCGTAAATTGCGTATTAAATCACTTTTAAAATATTTGTAGCATTATTATTTTCAAAATGTCTTCAACTTTTTGATAACTACAACTTTTATTTGAAACATTTTTCAATTGGATCAACACATACTGACACAAACCAATGACTAGATTAAAAACACTATTTATTGAATATCTCAAAAACTAAGAGTACTATGACAAAAAGTGAATCTACAAAAAATCGTTAATATTTTATTACCTACAACTTTTATTTGAAACATTTTCCAATTGTATCAACACACACACTGACACAAATCAATGACTAGATAAAAAACACTATTTATTAAATATCTCAAAAACTAAGAGTGCTATCACAAAAAGTGAGTCCACAAAAAATCTTTAGTTTTTTATTTCCTACAACTTTTATTTGAAACATTTTTCAATTGTATCGACACATACACTGTGACACATCAATAACTAGATAAAACAAACAACTTTTAAAATATCTCAAAAACTAAGAGTGCTATGACAGAAAGTAAATGAGCAATACATCTTCATTTTGTTATTATCTACAACTTTTATTTGAAATAATTTTTTGTTTGATGAACATTTATTGAAAAAATCTGAAAAAACTGAAAAACGCTAAGAGTAAAGTACCACTTCCGGTTTCAAGTTTCATCTCGATATCTTTAGCGGTTTCTGCGGTACAGCGCACACAGACACACACACAGACAGACAGACATTTTTCAAAAATGGTCTTATTCGACTCAGGTCCCCTGAGTCGGATATTTCCGCTAAAATTTTTGATTCGAAAATTTTCACGAAAACAATACATACGGGGGAAAGTAAAAATGTGAATTTATGACTGTAAATTACTAGGTTGACTGAAATACAGTTCATAGAGACATAATCAGACAAAATCTTACTATAGTCAAAAGATAGTCAACCAAGTGACTTACAGTCATAATGTCACAATAGTCAAAATGTGAATTTATGACTGTAAATCACTAGGTTGACTGACAGCTTAACATAATTCGGCGCTAGCCGACATTTAGTCAATTGTGTCAACTTTACATAAGTCGGCATCAGTCGACATTTATACTATAATGATAGTTGACATAAGTCGGCGCTAGCCGACATTTGGACTATAATAACAGTCGACATAAGTCGGCGGTAAGCCGACATTTAACCAATCGTGCCGACTTGACACGAGTTTGAATTGAACTATAATGATATCGGCATGTTATTTTTTTTATCTGTGACAGTTACGATTCACATTTTAACACTTGTGACATATTCTGAAGTAACCAATGTCTTCCACTCCCAGACTAAGCATGAAGTAAAATTTCGAGTTTAGAAAAGCCCCGCGTAGAAAATTTGTCTCGGGTCGCTGCGCGACCCGAGACAAATTTTCACGGGGCTTTTCTAAACTCGAAATTTTACTTCATGCGCCACGCGTATAAAACACTGATTTACACTAAAGTTAAAAATATATAATGCGTAGATATGATTGTGATCAATATTTACACAGATATAGCGAAAAAATGCAAGAATTACTTGTTTGTGAAAAGTTTTCGAATAATAATAATAAGAGTAGAATAAATTTAGTTTGAGCAACTTTTCCATATTGTTATTAAATATCAACAATATGGAAAGGTTGCTCAAACTAAATTTATTCTACTCTTATTATTATTATTCGAAAACTATTCACAAAAAAGTAATTCTTGCATTTTATCGCTACATTCTGGTAAATATTGATCACAATCATATTTAGGCGTTATATATTTTTAACTTCACTGTAAATCAGTGGTTAATACGCGTGGCGCATGAAGTAAAATTTCGAGTTTAGAAAAGCCCCGTGAAAATTTGTCTCGGGTCGCTGCGCGACCCTCGACAAATTTTCTACGCGGGGCTTTTCTAAACTCGAAATTTTACTTCATGCTTAGTCTGGGAGTGGAAAACACTCGTTACTTTAAAATATGTCACAAGTGTTAAAATGTGTATCGTCACTGTCACAAAAAAAAAAATAACATGTTGATCTCTTTAACGGGGAAAGTGTTATAAAGGACACATTACAATTTTTTTAAATAATAATACTAAACATTCAATAATTTGAGATTGAATTTGATTGTTTAATTTCTTGAAATGTTTAATTAATACTTTAATTTTAGTTCAATACTTGAAATATAATTACATAATTGAGTAGTCTAACTGCAAAACTCACATTCTCTGCTTTTTGTGAAAATTGAGTTGGCGGTATTTTTAAGTCCGTCATGTTAAAGTACACGTGTTTTTTGCAGTTTTCCAAAAGTTTTAAAAAGTGAAGAATGTGAGATTTGCAGCTAGACCACTCAATTATAAAGGGAGTGTTTTTTTCTCGTAGCTCTTATTAAACTTTGTCTATTTCTGTTTAAAAACCATTTAATGATTATTTATTTAATATTTAGTGTAATTAGAATTGCCAATTCTTGGTTGCAGAATACTTCAAACATTAAAAGTGCCGAGATTCTTTTCGCAATCTACAACAAGTTAGTCTTACAAAGACTATATCAAACACTCATTAAAACAACTACTTCCCGGGCTAATACCCCGACGGACCCTGAATTATACAACAAGTGTTTGCTGTTACAACAGAAGTACACGTGTTTTTTGCAGTTTTCCAAAAGTTTTAAAAAGTGAAGAATGTGAGATTTGCAGCTAGACCACTCAATTATAAAGGGAGTGTTTTTTTCTCGTAGCTCTTATTAAACTTTGTCTATTTCTGTTCTAAAACCATTTAATGATTATTTATTTAATATTTAGTATAATTGAAATTGCCAATTCTTGGTTGCAGAATACTTCAAACATTAAAAATGCGATTCTTTTCGCAATCTACAAGTTAGTCTTACAAAGACTATATCAATCACTCATTGAAACAACTACTTCCCGGGCTAATACCCCGACGGACCCTGAATTATACAACAAGTGTTTGCTGTTACAACAGTAACCTACTGTAAATGTAACAATTTGGGTCAAATTATTCAGGCCATCTATAGACGCGTTTCGAGATTTATCTCTCATCAGTATAGCTTTGCCATTTCCTCTAAACAATGAGTGTTTGATAGAGTCTTTGTAAGACTAACTTGTTGTAGATTGCGAAAAAAGTCGCACTTTTAATATTTAATATTTATTTGACGAGGCGGATACATGATGAAACTCCATAATACTATTTGAAATAAAAACAACACAGTTAGGAGGCTTTTCTTGTTATTGTTAAACACTGTTATTTATTATTATTAATGTATTAACTACCATGTAAAACCAATTAATATCAATTATCGAGTTTAATTTATCCTGAATCACAATACAAACTCAGAAGGAAAATTACCCAATATCTATATAAAAAAAAACTTTTATTGGCATCATACCTCAAAACTAATTTACCCAACATCTGTATAAATTCGCCCCATAAGCGAAGAGAAAATAATGAAATAATATTCCCACTCTTGTCTGATACTGTCAGGTCTGTCAGTAATATTTAGAAAGGCATTGTCATTAAGGAGGTACTTTCCGAGATAGGCGTTTATTAAAACCGTATCGGAATTATAATTGATGTTTAGGAAATTAACTCATCACCTTCATCTCTTCTCTTCTCGCCTAATTAAACTCTGACGTGTGGATAAGCTCCCAAAAAATTACGCCTAATTACCTAATCGGTTTTCATAACAGTCTGACGTGACTCGGAATTAATTGCCTCGAAAATTTGTTTTGGAATTTTCGATGGCTTAATTGACTTGTGTCTCTACTCTTGAGTATGATGTTGGTTATTAATTATTGACGTACGGAAATAAAATGATTGGGTAAACTTGAATTGGTTTTAGTTGTAGGTTTGCGAAAAGTATAGTAGTTTTAATACAGTGCGATCGTTTAGATTATGATTTAGATTAGGCGGCATTTTTTTTTGTGCGGTTGCCCAAAATGCTACTTCTTCTTCTTTCGCGTATTTAATGGCCTTGGCATCTAAGCCCTGTTGACCAGTCACAGTATTAATTAAACAAATGTTTGTTTAATTACTTAAATAAATAAATAAATATAGGGGTAGTTATTAAAGGAAGAGTTTATAGGAATAATTGTAGTTATTTTGATAATTGATTATTGGAGTATTGATAATGAAGGTTTAAATTAACTTACACTTGGTTTGTTTCACAATTTTTTACTTTACTATTTACTCGACTAGTTTCGCGTTTTACCGCATTATCGGGAGTGAATGCTGTAAAACGCGAAACTAGTCGAGTAAATAGTAAAGTAAAAAATTGTGAAACAAACCAAGTGTAAGTTAATTTAAACCTTCATTATCAATATTTAAAAATGTTTCACCAAGTGATAAGTGAGAAAATTATTCAAGAAATGATTATTGGAGTATCAACTGAATTTAAAATTTGGACTAACGCCTTTCCCAAAGGATAGGAAAAGAAAAATACACGTGCAGTTAGCAGGATGACGTACACTATAAGAGAATGCAAGGAATAGAAATATGAAAATGGATGTGCCTGAAAGGATGCAAAAGGATAGGATGCTGGCTTTGTGTTTTAATTTTTGCGCAGCGGTCCGACCTGCTCGGGATCTCCCCCCAAAATGCTAATTGACTCCCCCGAAATGCTAATTGAATGATAGAGTCAATTTGAGGTTATGGTAAACTATGTGTTAACATTCAGTAGTCAGTATAGGGGAGTATAGGGGACCTATAAAAAAGGCAGCGGTCCGACCTGCTCGGGGTCTGGACACGGACTCCCCAAAATGCTAATTGAATGATAGAATCAATTTGAGGTTATGGTAAACTATGTGTTAACAGTCAGTAGTCAGTAAAGGGGAGTATAGGGGACCCATCAAATAATCCACACTATTTTTGCCACCCGTAATGCTGGTCTTCTATCTACTTTTTGACATAATTTCTTTTAAATAACAAATGAATGTAGCTACTTGTATGTAACTTTTAGAAATGTATATAACTGTAATATTTTGCAGTTTCTCTATCAAAATATGCAATTTACATTAAAAATAGTGTGATTAATTTTACGCGAATTGTAAATATTTTCTTTAGAACCAATTGTGTTGGTTTCGTTTTCGAAGCCCACTTTGCTAAAGCAAAAAAATCAATTTCGTACAGAAAATCTCCGCTTTTTAAAATTGCATCCCTAGTGATTCTTCAGAGAGACTGTGGATGTTTTGATCGGGTCCTCAGTAGTGCCAATCTAATTTAAAATTCAAAATCTACTCTAAATCATGTTTTTAACGATCGCACAGTATACCATGATTTTCATTCAAAGTTATTTAAGCGTCCTTGTGAAATGCATATTATTTTACTCCATCCTTAACCAAAGAGTGGAAACGCTTGTTAAAAGCTTTAAATTAACCGCATTAATAAACACAACGAATTCCTGTAAATTATCCTATGGCTGTATTTATCAAGATATGTAAATTCCCTGTATATTAAAATACCGAATTGATTTTTAACTATAACATTGTTTCAGTTGTTGTAAACTATTTTTTTTAACAGATGTATTGTTGGTTTATTTTTGTTGCAGAATTGTTTGTTTCTGGCGAAATTTTCTAAGAAGACTATCCGGAAACGTCCTAAAAGGCATCTAGTTCTCTTCACGAGAGACGAAAAGTGCTCCTTCATTACGCTCACTTTCCATGGAGAGCCTTCCATTATCACATTAAACAAATCCGAGAGAACACTCACTTCGAATCCATCAGCAACAGATGGCACATTCCTGCATTCTTTTTTTCCAAAGACTTTAACACATTCCTATAGCAAAAAGTTTATCCTTTTTTGGAATTATATTGATCTCGGCATTGACTACATAGTCAGTCATCTACATTTAAACTAAAAATAAATATCCTAATATATCGTATGTTCAATAAAAAAAAAAACCTCTAGAGTGCCATGAAAAATATTGTAAATTGGCAACTCTGACATTATATATTATAATTGTTATGTCTTATGTTACTACAGCCAACCTAAATTTAAAAATAGATTAAATCATGGCACTCTAAAGCAGGGTTTTTAAACCGGGGGAGGGGGGGGGGGGGCGGCACGCCATATATAGGGGGGGGGGGGCGACAGATTTCCTAAAGAGTAGGTGAAGTGAAATATAATGGTATTATTTTAATTTAACTAAAAAACCCACATAAAATCAGGGAGTTATGCGGGTGAGCGCGGTCTAAAAAAGGTTGAGAACCCCTACTCTACAGATTTTTTTATTGAACATACTATAGTATAATATATAAAATTACGAAAATGTTATTCGTGAAAATGCAAACAATGTCTTAACTAATAAGATTTTAAATATTTCATTGTATAATTAAATATCCGGAGGTGTATTTGCACGGGAAGTAGTTTCAATGGATATTTATCGTTAAGACATTGTTTGCATTTTCACGAATAACATTTTCGTAGTTTTATATATTTTGTTTAAAGTGTGCAAACTATAAGAAGCGTAAGCTTATTTTCTCAAATTCAAATAGTTTTGAATTCAAATTTATCTTGTTATACTATAGTATATCGCTGAATTTGTCAAATTAATCGCAATTCATATTCAAACATAAAATCTAATAAACCAAATACACGAGATGTTTTTGATATATGATATGTATTTCTTTAATTTGAAAGATTCGGAATAAGAAAAGCGATAAACGTAAGAAATGTGGGATTTAATACACGCAATGCTAAATAAAAGCAGATGGCTGTTAAAATAAATTTTATTGAATATGCATCTGTTCGATATTTTAGCGGAACAACTTAATCGGTGCTGTGTCATTTTTATTACGGCCGTTTGTGCTTTATTGTTATTGAAAATCCAGAAATTCTATTCAGAACTATGAATAGTGGGCGCCATTAACGTCAGCGTATATCAAATTTCGTGGTAGGAGTTCCGAGCGCACCCTATATAATTATCCGCGGATGGTAAGTCATCATCAACATCAACATCAACATCTACATCACCGAAATATCTATATTAGTTTTCGGCCTGTGGTGTTTAATTAAAACGTCGCTATTACGTGCAGGATGTAATTTGTTGATCATATTTTGACAAGGCTAGTTTAAAAATGTTCTGTCGTTGAATTGAGAAGTTTTCATTCAATGATTCAGTTTACTATATTAGTAAATCTTTATTATCTGAGAAATTATACATTACATGTAATATAATGATAATAAAACATAATATTCTCTGATGTATTCCCAAATAAGGGCTATCGACCTTTCTGCCCTTGTTTTCTTTTTTCTTCTGCCTTCGTTTATAGTAGTTGGAATTTATGAATGAGTAGGGATTTATGAATGTAGTGAGGATATATATTCGTATAAGGTGATGGCTGGGTTTGTGAATTTAGGAGGAATGTCAGGAATTCTGGGGATGCACATTTGCTTGAGTAAGACATAATTATTGTCATTGCATGCGAATCGTTTAGCTAGGATTCTTAGTCTATCTCTAATGGTTATTATTTTTGTTGTTTGATAGAGAAGGATATTTGACGGATTATGGAGAGGATTTTGGGGGTGCCGGAGTTTTGTAAGAGTACGAAGGGATGATCTCTCCGCAACTTCGAGGTTGTTAAGTGTGGATTTGGAGGGATTTAGGTACAGGATGGAGGAATATTCTAATACGGGTCGACAAATCATTTTATATATTCGTGCACTGGTATTCATACTTATTCCCTGACTTTTATATGTCAGGCAACGGAAATATTTTGCCATTTAATAGTCGCTGTTTTTATTGAGATGTGTGCTTTCTGAAGGATAATTTGTTATCGAAATGGATACCGAGGTATTTACATGTGGGAGAAGGATGGATTATGGATATCAATGGGGAGTTGGTTGTTAACCTCTAGAAGGGTAGGAACAGTTGGGATTTATTGGGATTTATTTTGAGTTTCCACTTAGAGAACCATAAGGAGCTTTCTATAATTAAATTTTGAAGCGAATCTATTGTTGAGGTTAGGGTGGTTGAGTGAGAAATGAGGGCGGAATCATCGGCAAATTGTAGAGGGTATCTAGTAAGGTTGATAAAATTAGGATTAGGATTGTAAAGGTCGTGACAAAATATTTTGTATAAAAGTGGGGATAGAGGAGAACCTTGGGGGACAGCTTGTTCAGGGTGAAAAATTGATGATAGGGTTTTTCGGATACGGATTTGTAGAGAGCGGTTTAACAAGAAGTTTTGGATGAGTTTAATGAGGTGGAGGGGAATATTATGGATACTGCACTTATATAGTAGACTAGTTATAGTTTGCTAATTACACGTGTTTTGCCTAATCTACTCTCTAATTTAATCTACTAGTAGATGGAAAGCGTTACATGTTTGTTTTTTGGGTTCTTTCTAAACTCGAAATTTTACTTTATGCGCCACGCGTATAAAACACAAATTTTAAGTGAAGTTAGAATAAACATAAATTTGACAATATTATAGTGTTTTATACACGTGGCGCATGAAGTAAAATTTCGAGTTTAGAAAAGCCCAGAAAATTTGTCTCGGGTCGCTGCGCGACCCTCGACAAATTTTCACGGGGCTTTTCTAAACTCGACATTTTACTTCATGCTTAGTCTGGGAATGAAAAACACTCGTGAAAAGATTCAAATTGAACTCTTTTAAAAATCAACGAATGTCAGAAAATGTACAGCTAAAATAATTAAAAAAAAGTAATGTGATTTTATAAAAATAATAACATGCCATGGAATTGATACAACAATTGCGGATATTCCCTGTTTGTTTTTAACTTCACTTTTAAGCTCTAAACAAGTGTTTTCCACTCCCAGACTAAGCATGAAGTAAAATTTCGAGTTTAGAAAAGCCCCGTGAAAATTTGTCGAGGGTCGCGCAGCGACCCGAGACAAATTTTCTGGGCTTTTCTAAACTCAAAATTTTACTTCATGCGCCACGCGTATAAAACACTATAATAATGTCAAATTTATGTATATTTGAACTGTACTTAAAATCTATTTTATACGCGTGGCGCATGAAGTAAAATTTCGAGTTTAGAAAAGCCCAGAAAATTTGTCTCGGGTCGCTGCGCGACCCTCGACAAATTTTCACGGGGCTTTTCTAAACTCGAAATTTTACTTCATGCTTAGTCTGGGAGTGGAAAACACTCGTTTAAAGCTTCAAATTAAAATCATTTAAAACTCAACGAATGTCAGAAAATTTACAGCTAAAATAATTAAAAAGAAGTAATGTGATTTTATAAAAATAATGACATACCATGGAATTGATACAACAATTGCGGATATTCCCTGTTTTTTTTAAGTTCAATTTAAAGCTTTAAACAAGTGTTTTCCACTCCCAGACTAAGCATGAAGTAAAATTTCAAGTTTAGAAAAGCCCCGTAAAAATTTGTCGAGGGTCGCGCAGCGACCCGAGACAAATTTTCTGGGCTTTTCTAAACTCGAAATTTTACTTCATGCGACACGCGCATAAAACACTATAATATTGTCAAATTTATGTGTATTCGAACTTCACTTAAAATCTGTGTATTATACGCGTGGCGCATGAAGTAAAATTTCGAGTTTAGAAAAGCCCAGAAAATTTGTCTCGGGTCGCTGCGCGACCCTCGACAAATTTTCACAGGACTTTTCTAAACTCGAAATTTTACTTCATGCTTAGTCTGGGAGTGGAAAACACTCGTTTACAGCTTCAAATTAAACTCATTTAAAAATCAACGAATGTCAGAAAATCTACAGCTAAAATAATTAAGAAAAAGTAATGTGATTTTATAATCTGCGCGACCCCCGACAAATTTTCACGGGGCTTTTCTAAACTCGAAATTTTACTTCCTGCTTAGTCTGGGAATGGAAAACACTCGTTTAAAGCTTCAAATTAAAATCATTTAAAAATCAACGAATGTCAGAAAATTTACAGCTAACATAATTAAGAAAAAGTATTGTGAGTTTATAAAAATAATGACATACCACGGAATTGATACAACACTTGCGGATATTTCCTGTTTTTTTTTTTAAGTTCAATTTAAAGCTTTAAACAAGTGTTTTCCACTCCCAGACTAAGCATGATGTAAAATTTCGAGTTTAGAAAAGCCCCGTGAAAATTTGTCGAGGGTCGCGCAGCGACCCGAGACAAATTTTCTGGGCTTTTCTAAACTCGAAATTTTACTTCATGCGCCACGCGTATCAAACACAGATTTTAAGTTATAATATACATAAATTTGACAATATTATAGTGTTTTATACGCGTGGCGCATAAAGTAAAATTTCGAGTTTATAAAAGCCCAGAAAATTTGTCTCGGGTCGCTGCGCGACCCGAGACAAATTTTCACAGGGCGTTTCTAAACTCGAAATTTTACTTCATGCTTAGTCTGGGAGAGGAAAACACTTGCTTAAAGCTTTAAATTGAACATTAAAAACAACAGGGAATATCCGCAGTTGTTGTATCAATTTCATGGTATGTTATTATTTTTATAAAATCACATTACTTTTTCTTAATTATTTTAACTTAGAGAAACGTAAAGTGTTAAGTGCGAACATTCATAAATTTAGAATTTTTCCCTCTACAAAAAAGTGAAATATATTTTGTCTCTAAAATAAATAGAGAAGCCAATATTTGAACACTTTAAAATTACCATACGATTTCCTTTGTTGCGTCCGTTAAGCCAACACCCGGTATATCATAATTAAGTATTTATTGTCAACTCAAAACGCATTACATTAAAAAATGTGTCACATCGGATTGAGTGAGAAATTAATTAAATATATAAACAAATACCAAGTTTAAATTGTTGATAAACAAGGACAGCAGTAAGTATACCACCAATGCTTGATTAACATAATGAATATATATATACCTTTATGGAATGAGTAAACGGTTTTTGAATTACAACTTCCTACATCGACATTTCATTTGACGACGGCAGATTGTCTAGATCAATGTACCTGATTTTATACGAAGAACCATATTGCAGCAGTTAGATAATAAAATATGAATGGCTCGGAATAACAGTACATACCGGCGATGACTGGAATTATTATCATTATTCGTGCGATACCGTTTTGAAAATTTTCTCGGAAACGGAAATTGTAACTGGTATTATATTCTCCGACGAAATTTCATCCGTTTTGAAAATTTGTATTTTAACAAGAAATACTAAATCTGAATAAAATAAAAGTAACTAACAGTACATTGAAATAAAACTTAAAACTCCCTGTATAATGATTTTATATACAATATAAATCACTTCACGTAACTACAAAAAGGTGTGTAGCTCATTATATTTAACTAGGCGAAAAATTCTAACAAATACAAACATGTAAATAAAAGACTTTTAACTTTGTTTAACCACTGTATTTAAATACAGTGGTTAATCAAAGTTAAAAGTGTTTTATTTACAAGTTTATTTAAGATGTACCACAAAGTGAACGCCTACAACACAAAACAGTTAAATACAAACATACTTGTATCTTGTTAACTTGTTCCACATTGATTACTTGGTAAAACATTTCTACCACTATATAGGTTTTTAATTTAAATTCACTTGGGTTGTTTTACTAATAAAACTGTTTTACTAATAGACCAAGTGACTTTATTAGTAAAACAAACAAAACAAGTGAATTTAAATTGAAAATCTATATATACAGGGTCTCAATTTGAAAAACAAGCCAGCCACAATATCTTTGGAACCGTAACAGTTAGAAAATGTTTTCCAAAACTGTTCCTAGGATATGGAAGGAAAACCATTTTGATCCACATAACAATCTTCTGCAACCAACCCCTTAGGCTGTAGCCACCCTTTCCCATTTTTTTTTTAAATGTCATGACCCCACTTGTGATACATCATTACAAAGGTCTTTCAAAATGGTAATCAGTGGTACCAACAAAAATTTTTATTGTTACATAAAAAAAGTAAGAAAAATTAATTATTAAATTATAGCATGCCCAAAATGATTTCCATTATTTTCGAGACAATAATAAAGTCTATTCTCAACTTCCTGTCGTACATTTTGGAAGATCTGTCGTGGAATAGCTCGACACTCTTGTATTATTCGTTGTTGCAGATCTGCGATAGACCCGGGCTGAGTTTTATAGACCACAGATTTTAAGTGGCCCCATAAGATGAAGTCTAATGGGGTCAAATCTGGAGATCTAGGTGGCCATTCAATTGGTCCTCTTCTACCAATCCATTGATTCCCAAAAGTGTGGCTTAGCCAGTCTCTAACAGGTACTACATAATGCGGAGGTGCTTCGTCTTGTTGAAAATGTAATAAATTTTCATTCAAGATTAGTTCATCATTTTCATCTCTTTGATTTAACATTTCATAGTACAGTTGACCATTTAAATTTTGATCAATAAATAACGAGCCAATAATAGAATCTCCAAGAATACCTGCCCAGACATTATTTTTTTCGAGATACTGCGTGTGGACTTCTCTAATAAGATGAGGATTGTCACCACTCCAATATCAACAATGTTGTTTGTTTGCATTGCCATTAAGATAAAAAGTACATCCGTCGCTAAAACAAATGTTATTCACTAAGTCAAGCTCAGCTATAATTTTATGAGTCATTTTGCAAAACTCAATTCGTCTGTCTGAATCATCATCTCCAAGTTCTTGCGTAATATGCATTTTATTGGGATAAAATTTGTGCTTTTTCAAGACTTTGCGAATGGATTCATGACTCAATCCTGTTACTCTAGACATACAACGAAATGATGAAGTAGGGTCCATAGCAATTTGGACCAGGACTTCAATTTGAGCCGTTTCATTAAGGAGCCGAGGTTGATCTCTTTTCTTGTTGATGACCGATCCTGTTTGTTCAAATTTTATAACTAGATCTAGGCATACTGATGACGTATTTTTTTTTTCATGATGTAATTCATTGAATGAAATTGTAGTTTGTCTAGCACAACGAAAGATTTATTTTTATTTCATTGGTGTTTTTTGTCAACGATTTTTTTTTTTATATTGCGGACAGGTGCAATTTATTCAGTTAATAAATGTATTCCATTGAACCAAGTTTTGTTATTATTTTAATATTTTTTTTAAATTGTTATAATACCCAATTTGAAGGCAATTTTAAATCAAATAAATTGATTTAATTTTTTTTGCATTTTTTATGCAACAATGAAAATTTTAGTTGGTACCACTGATTAGCATTTTGAAAGACCTTTCTAATGATATATCACAAGTATGTTAGGGTCGTGCCATTTAAAAAAAAATGGTGATGTGTCCATCATAGTACTTTCCCCCGTAAATTTCGTATTAAATCACTTTTTAAAGTTTGTAAAGAGGCTGATGAATCACCCTGTAGAAAATTGTGTTTAAAAGTTCCCGAAAAACGTTCTTCTTTTTATAACATATTACGAAGTGGTCCTCAATAACTAGATAAAACACACAACTTTTGAAATATCTCAAAAACTAAGAGTGCTATGACAAAAAGTAAGTGAATAATACATCTTCATTTTGTTATTATCTACAACTTTTATTTGAAAGAATTTTTTGTTTGATGAACATTTATTGAAAAAATCTGAAAAAACTGAAAAACGCTAAGAGTAAAGTAGCACTTCCGGTTTTCCGATTTTCACCAAAAGCTTTTCAGTTTTTCCGATTGTAACAAAAAGCTTAAGTTTCAAGTTTCATCTCGATATCTTTAGCGATTTTTGCGGTATAGCGCACACAGACACACACACAGACAGACAGACAGACAGACAGACATTTTTCAAAAATGGTCTTATTCGACTCAGGGGACCTCAAAACGGATATTTCCGCTAAAATTTTTGATTCGAAAATTTTCACGAAAACAATACTTTCCCTTTGTATTACATACGGGGGAAAGTAAAAATTGGGCAAGGGTAGCTACAGCCTAAGGGGTTGGTTGCAGAAGATTGTTATGTGGGTCAAAATGGTTCCCCCTCCATATCCTAGAAACAGTTTTGAAAAATTTTTTCTAACTGTTACGGTTCCAAAGATATTCTGGCTGTCTTGTTTTTTTTTTTATATAAGTTACCTGACACCAACACAACAGACTCCTTTCATTATAAACAATAGGACTTATTATTCATTTATCCATTTTATTTTATGCTTATTTTGCTATTTTATCTTATTATATTATATTTTATTATTGTATAGTCAATTATGAATTAGAGACCAAACCGTGAACACGGGTGCTAGAAAATAAACTCTTTTTTAAAAAATCGGTTTGTGTACGAGTGAAATTAATTTATATATATATTTGTATCTCTGTGGAGTTATCTGTGTAATTAATTAAGTAATTTCCCTAAAAATAATGCCATTTCTTTACTATGATTCACTTTTCATAGTTTAAACAGGTCACATCTTATAACTTTTGATGTTATGAACACAAATGTGCTCTGATTTCTCGCCTAGTTAAACGAAATTTTTATTGGGGTATTTGTTTTTAAAATTGGAATTGCTTAAAATATCACGAAGAAATTGATTTTATGCGACTGTACGGGCACATTAAGCGCATGAGCCACTTTCCCGCAATTAACCGATAATAAATAAAACGATGAGTTGAGAAGCGCGCAAAACGAAACTTTCTTAAACTACTTACTTACCACTCTCTTTACAGAGTTGGATTGATATAATTGGCAAATCGTATTATTTTTATAAATTTGTATGGTGTTTTTTTCCTTCTGTAGCATATGTTCTACACAACTTGCAATTAAGAGGACTAATAAATTAGTATTAGGAAAAAAAATAATAGAGTCCTGACTTAATTATCTTTTTTTATTCGTAACTGAATTTATGGATTGATTTAGCACAACTAAATATGAAAATGGATATACAGTAAAGCTCCGCTAATCCGAACTAAAATATTCCGAACTTCATGGAGTCCATGGACTGATTTAGCACAACTAAATATGAAAATGGAAATACAGTGAAGCTCCGCTAATCCGAACTAAAATAATCCGGACTTTCCAGTAATTGAAATATTTGTTATTTAAATTATGTATTGCAAAATCCGGATTACCTGTGATTCAACGATGTCGGGATTTCCCTGATAGTTAAAAACATTATGGCTCCAAAGAGGCCACACGAAACATTAACTCAAGCGTACTTTTGTAACTTTTGAAAAAGTTTCAATAATCCGAATGTTGCCTCAATTTTCATAATTTAAGAGAGTAGCACAAACTGGCATCCATCTTGACATCTTTAGGCGCCAAATCCAAACTAAATCATACTGGATTAAATTAAAACATAATATTTTACTATCCGTGATAATGGATAAATTAATTATGTCTGAAAAGAACCTCTAAATCCCCAAACATAACTATACCAGGTGTTGACTTGGCGGGCGCAACAGGAAATCCCATGTAAATTTTGAAATATTCAAATTTTGGCTCCCCTATTTATTTTAGTAACAAAATGTATCTACCATTTTTGTTGAGAGAAACATTCTGAATTCATTCGTGTTAACGTTTATCACTTTACGTTTCTCGAAGTTAAAATAATTAAGAAAAAATAATGTGATGCCATGGAATTGAAACAACTGCGGATGTCAAAATGGCAAAAATCACTTGATTTAAGTAATTTTCTTCGAAATGATTTACACTATACAAAAAAAGTCATTATTTTTATAAAATCACATTACTTTTTCTTAATTATTTTAGCTGTTAATTTTCTGACATTCGTCGATTTTTAAAAGAGTTCAATCTGAAACTTTAAACGAGTGTATTCCACTCCCAGACTAAGCATGAAGTAAAATTTCGAGTTTAGAAAAGTCCCGTGAAAATTTGTCGAAGGTCGCGCAGCGACCCGAGACAAATTTTCTGGGCTTTTCTAAACTCGAAATTTTACTTCATGCGCCACGCGTATAAAACACATGTTTTAAGTGAAGTTCGAATATATATAAATTTGACAGTATTATAGTGTTTTATACGCGTGGCGCATGAAGTAAAATTTCGAGTTTAGAAAAGCCCAGAAAATTTGTCTCGGGTCGCTGCGCGACCCTCGATAAATTTTCACGGGGCTTTTCTAAACTCGAAATTTTACTTAATGCTTAGTCTGGGAGTGGAAAACACTTGTTTGAAGCTTTCAATTGAACTTTAAAAAGAACAAGGAATATCCGCAATTGTATCAATTCTATCATTATTTTTATAAAATCACATAACTTTTTCTTAATTAATTTAGCTGTTAATATTCTGACATCCGTTGATTTCAAAAGAGTTCAATTTAAAGCTTTAAACAAGTGTTTTCCACTCCCAGACTAAGCATGAAGTAAAATTTCGAGTTTAGAAAAGGCCCGTGAAAATTTGTCGAGGGTCGCGCAGCGACCCGAGACAAATTTTCTGGGCTTTTCTAAACTCGAAATTTTATTTCATGCGCCACGCGTATAAAACACAGATTTTAAGTGAAGTTCGAATATACATAAATTTGACAATATTATAGTGTTTTATACGCGTGGCGCATGAAGTAAAATTTCGAGTTTAGAAAAGCCCAGAAAATTTGTCTCGTGTCGCTGCGCGACCCTCGACAAATTTTCACGGGGCTTTTCTAAACTCGAAATTTTACTTCATGCTTAGTCTGGGAGTGGAAAACACTTGTTTAATGCTTTAAATTGAACTTAAAAAAAAACAGGGAATATCCACAATTGTTGTATCAATGTCATTATTTTTATAAAATCACATTACTTTTTCTTAATTATTTTAACTTAGAGAAACGTAAAGTGTTAAGTGTGAACATTAATAAATTTAGAATTTTGCCCTCTACAAAAAAGTTTAATACATTTTATCTTTAAAATAAATAGGGAAGCCAATATTTGAACACTTGAAAATTAACAGCGATTTCCTATGTTGCGTCCGCCAAATCAATGTTTGCGCTTGGTTAAACCTTGAACTGAATCTTTCTGTATGGCTTAGCATTTCTCGACGCGCCGGTACTTGTTTATTATTTTAAGGCGATGCTGCATTTGTTATTTCTTTCAGATAAAATATTTTGATCGACTAATGTTATTCTCGTATTTACTGAATGTTGATTTTTCTTCAATATTTTCTTGGGTGATTTTTGTATTAATATTTTAATTTGATTTCGTCAAAAATAATATTTGCACATGACCCCTACTGACCTATTACAATCGTAATAATTGATTCGGATTCGTGATTCGAATCCTTTTTTCTAGGATTCGTCCCAGCTCTGCTTTACATAGTGTAATATGTTTCACCAAGTGCCAAATGAGAAATTATTTTAAGAAATTATTTAAAACTTTAGGGATGGCAGCGAACAACATCCTTTATTTACTTTCCCTTCATGTATGCTGTCCAGGAAAATACAAATTAAGAGTAGAAACTTAGCAATGATTTTAATTAAAACGAAATTGATTGATTTCACTGCGTACAATCACCTCCACCTCAGCCAATCAAAACTTTCCTATCCCCACCTTTCTTCTCAAACAATCCCAACAAAATCCGATTGATGTGCACGTGTCTACAAAAGAGAATTAACACTTGGTAAATAAGCAATTCAGGCTAACAACCCAAGGAACGCTCGCGCTAATGAACGAATCGCAATCATTGATCGCAATTAATTTTCACACGTAATAACAGACAACACAGACACAGACATGAGCCGCAGACGCAGACTCGACTTCACCTTAATTAACATTGACGGACCGAATCAAATATTTGAACAATTCCTCCACTTGTCGCCGGTTTAATTGCCCGTGCCGGAGTGGATTTCGCGGGAAACGCGTGAAATATAGTTATAATTAATAAGCAATTAATTTCTAACAGGATGTGTTACGTGTGTTCTTCTGGATTCTGGCCGTGGATTGAATTAACGGCGTCGAGTGATTGGCTGGACGTTTGTAATCATTGATGTACGGCTCATTAAGCCGCCATTAGTCACGATAACGGGTCGGCTTTTCTTCGCAGATATTACGACCCGGTGCCTGATGACGAAGGCCTTATTCTTCTTTCAACGCTTCTGCGCGTTCTTCTTTTTATTTTTGTTCTTCATTTCGTTTCAGAAGCGGTAACAGGAGAAAAGTCTAAAGTTGCACTGAAGAAAACTGTACAGTTGTTTATCTATTAAGGTTGTAAAATAACTTTATTTATTAGACATAATTTGTTTCTGACAGTCCTATGCATTTAAAACAAGTATTTACTGATTACAATTTAAGATATCCTAAGCAAAATAATCCCCTTATTAATGAAAATTACAAAAAAATAAAAATCATCATATTTGCCCGGCGCATCCACCATTTATTTATTAAACTTTAATAACGAGGCCCAGTGGCGCATCACGATTTCATCTTAGAGAGGTACCCAATACCAGAGCTGGGCAGAATTCGAATCATTCAGGATTCGAATTCTTTTAGAATATCCAAAAGAGGTATTCAAATACTTCAGTGAAAACAGGATTCGTGATCCAGATTCATTACATTTTTTTAGGGTGATTCATATTCGAATCCAAATGTTTCGTCCGATGCCACTATGGAGCGTTAGATGGCGTTAGCTATCCGATTCACTTAATAGTGTTCACATATCGGTTTGATATAGTAAGAAATGTTCAGTATTCTTCAGCACTGGGTCTGGACCACACTGAAAAGGACATTGAAGTCCGAAACGCGTCTGTGGGTATCCGGTGCAGGAATACTGAACTCAAATACAATTTTGATATTTGTTTTCTGTGGTTACACAGAGTATAGCTTCGTGGACGAAACAGTGACCTATATATGCATTCGTGTCGTTGACGATGCCACTATGGAGCGTTAGATGGCGTTAGCTATCCAATTCACTTAATAGTGTTCACATATCGGTTTCATATAGTAAGAAATGTTCAGTATTCCTCACCACTGGGTCGGGACCACACTGAAGAGGACATTGAAGTCCGAAACGCGTCTGTGGGTATCCAGTGCCGGAATACTGAACTCAAATACAATTTTGATATTTGTTTTCTGTGGTTACACAGAGTATAGCTCAGTGGACGAAACAGTGACCTATATATGCATTCGTGTCATTGACGATGCCACTATGGAGCGTTAAATGGCGTTAGCTATCCAATTCACTTAATAGTGTTCACATATCGGTTTCATATAGTAAGAAATGTTCAGTATTCCTCACCACTGGGTCGAGACCACACTGAAGAGGACCTTGAAGTCCGAAACGCGTCTGTGGGTATCCAGTGACGGAATACTGAACTCAAATACAATTTTGATATTTGTTTTCTGTGGTTACACAGAGTATAGCTCCGTGGACGAAACAGTGACCTATATATGCATTCGTGTCATTGATGATGCCACTATGAAGCGTTAGATGGCGTTAGCTATCCAATTCACTGAATAGTGTTCACATATCGGTTTGATATAGTAAAAAATGTTTAGTATTCCTCAGCACTGGGTCGGGACCACACTGAAGAGGACCTTGAAGTTCGAAACGCGTCTGTGGGTATCCGGTACCGGAATACTGAACTCAAATACAATTTTGATCATTTATATCATTTAAAACTTTTTGTTTTGCAGTATTTTGGATAATTTTATAACCTGTAATTTCCACTTCCACTGATTAAGCATAATTAATTATTGTTTAATGCCTGAAAATTTGAATTGGTCGCTTCGCTTCGCAACCTTTCGTTTGCTTCTCAGATGAAAGTATTATTTTAAACTAAGATGATAAAGAAGTACATACTATGCAAAGGTAAGTGGAACAATAGTGCGCGAATTTCACTTTACGCGTATGCTGAATCAAGTGTAATTTTCATAAAATCCAATTGATTTTTTTTATATTTCTTCGATTAAATAGAAAACATCATAATATTTCAATAATAAAAAATCGAATGATGTATTTCATATTAATTCAGTAAATTATTACCAAAGATTATAAAAGTCAAAACAGAAGTTACACGCTTTTCTAATATAAATCCTTAGTGCACGCTACTTACATGCAACCAATTAACGAACCGATTTATTCGAAAGCCCATAAATAACGCCCATTGAATATTTATAAGGATATTTAGGCACAAAACGCAAATTATGGCTTTTGTCGAACGTTCCGCGCACTAGAATTATAACTGTTTATTGCTCCTTGGGATATTTACGTGCTTGCCGCCTTTTGTACGGTCTTCCTTGATTAATGGTGTTGTTAATTTACCCATTTTTTCTTGTATTCGTTGGTTCGTCTATTGGCGAACATCTGTCATCAATTGCAACGGTATCGGGTCTTAGAAATGGACCTTAAATTAATCCCATTCATGTGAAGTCTAATCATTAATAATTAAATGTAAAGATGCGCTTTTATGTCAAGTAAGATTGAAAAAATCTTCCTACCAAAGGCAAAGTGTAGATATATGCAATTATCAATTCATTTGTAACGGTTAAAGAATAAAAAAACAGATCTCGCAATAAATTACAAAAATCATACATTTTAAATAATACGAATAATTTATTCTCGAACCTTGGAGGCGTTAACTTCGTGGGAAATTTTCAATTTAATATAAAGAAAACACTACACTTTTTTATACCACTTGTATTTTACTTTTGTGACTAGTTTCAATTGCACGGTAACCAAAGTCACAAAAGTAAAATACAAGTGGTATAAAAAAGTTAAGTGTTTTCAAATCTTTAATTTGGTTGGCGTTCACTTTGTGGTACATCTTTATAACAATTTAATTAACACACTTAACTTTGTTTTACCACTTTTATTTATTTATTATAAAATAAAAGTAGTAAAACAAAGTTAAGTGTTTTTATTGAATTGTTACGTGTTTTCTTTATAGCGAATATATAAATTATATAAATATTTATTTTAATTTTCATGTAATGTAATGTATGTTCACCCGACGCCCTAAGGGGCAACAAGGAATAGCAGAAGAAGAAGTAATGTATGTTCAATAAAACAAAACCTCTAAAGTGCAACTTTATGATTTATGATTTTATCTTTTTTTTAAATTTAAGTTGGCTACAAGCTGTAAAAATTGCCATACAAAACGTCAGATATAATAATTTTAGAGTTGTCAACCTACAATTTTTACCATAGCACTCTAGAGGTTTTTTTTTTTAATTAAACATACAGTATTATTATTATTATAAGAAACACTTCGAATTCAACGCATTAAGTATATTCTGAATTTAATATTAAATCAATGTTTACTATGAGTGTCGTATGAAGTAAAATTTCGAGTTTAGAAAAGCCTGAAAATTTGGTTTGGCGCTACGCGACCAAACCAAATTTTCAGGCTTTTCTAAACTCGAAATTTTACTTCATGCTTAATCTGGGAGTGGAAACACTATTTATAAACTCATTGAATCCTTTATTAAAAATACTGAATTTTTAAAAATTATTTTCAATTGTCAATGTTTTTTTAAATAATTTAAAATTTGATAATTATTTTTTTTTAATTTGTTAGTGCTACATATGTGTATCACTTCGCAGATTGAAGTAAAATTCAAGTGACATAAAAAAGTTAAGCGTTTTCTTTATATCGAATATATAAATTATATAAATCTTTATTTTTGTTTTCTTATATTGTAATGTATGTTCAATACAACAAAACCTCTAAAGTGCAACTTCATGATTTATGATTTCATCTTTTTTAAAAATTTAAATTGGCTTCAAGCTTCAAAATTGACATATAAAACGTCAGACATAATAATTTTAGAGTTGCCAACCTGCAATTTTTACCATAGCACTCTAGAGGTTTTTTTTTTAATTGTACATACAATATTATTATTATTATAAGAAACACTTCTAGTTCAACGCATGATGTATGTTCTGAATTTAATATTAAATCAATGTTTAGTATGCGTGGCGCATGAAGTAAAATTTCGAGTTTAGAAAAGCCTGAAAATTTGGTTTGGCCGCGTAGCGCTACGCGCTACGCGACCAAACCAAATTTTCAGGCTTTTCTAAACTCGAAATTTTACTTCATGCTTAATCTGGGAGTGGAAACACTATTTATAAACTCATTGAATTCTTTATTAAAAATACTGAATTGTTAAAAATTATTTTCAATTGTCAATGTTTTTTTCAAATAATTTAAAATTTGCAGATTGTGGAAAAAGAAAGTGGTATAAAAAAGTTAAGTGTTGACTTTATATCGAATAATTTATATTTTATATAAGATCTTTAAAATCAACAAACATATCTTTAAACTAGTCAACATTAACACAAATTTACCAATATTTATGACATCAAAAAGCAACATTTATAATTTAATAAAATTTGCTAAAATCTACAGGTATCATAAACATTTACAAAATCAACTCGGCCATTCCATAAATAAGTGCACACTTTTTGGGAGTACATCAGGGATTTTAGCGAATTTCACATATATTATAAAGGCTATCAAGACATGGTTTTTAGTTGTTACTAGAGATTAAACAAATGATTGTTTCAAAAATTATAACAATGTAAACTTTTAGTACACTTTTATTTTGAACTCAAAAATATCGTAAACCGTTACTGATACAAAAAAGTTATACTTGACTTTGTTATGCTTAAATGTTCAAAGTTCAAGATAATTTTTTTTCCAAAACGAAAAAACTTTATTTAGATAGATTTTTTTTAATAAATACAACAAATCTCACAAAATAATCAAATACTCATGTTTTAATTTTTTGAAAAAAATATATATTATACCCCAATCCTTCCTAAGAACATTTCCGTTTTCAAAAAGATGGGCACTTGAAAACTTTTTGAGATATGATTGTTTTACCCGAGCGCTGCATTGACGCGAGGCACTCACCGCGATCCGGGCCATTACACCATTGGCGGGAGCGCCTCATGTCAATGTAGCGCTTGGGTAAAAAAATCATTTCTCAAAAAGTTTTAAAGTGCCCATACTTTTGAAAACGGAAAAATTCTTAGGAAGGATCAGGGTATAACATATATTTTTTCAAGAAAATTAAAACATGAGTATTTGATTATTGTTTGAGATATGTTTTATTCATTAAAAAAAATCTATATAAATGAAGTTTTTTCGTTTTGAAAAAAAATGTATTTTAAGCTTTGAACAGTTAAGCACAAAAAAGTACAGAATAACTTTTTTGTATAGGTAACGGTTTACGATATTTTTGAGTTCAAAATAAATGTGTACTAAAAGTTTATATTGTTATAACTTTTGACACAATAATATGTTTAACATCTAGTAACAACCAAACACGATGTCTTGATTTCCTTTATAATATATGTGAAATTCGCTAAAATCCCTGATGTACCCCCAAAAAGTGTGCACTTATTTATGGAATGGCCGAACTGTAATTCAAAAAATTAATGTCAAAGTATTGATTATATTTATTTGAACTCTAATAACATCAAACTTATATCAAATATTTTTAGTTTAAGAAATTAAAAAACAATATTTCTCTCTTTCACATCGACTCAAAGTAATACATCAATTATAAACAACAGAAAAAGTATCATAAATAACAAACTTAGGAAGCAGTAGTTTGTGCGAACAAAACCAATATTTCCTAATAAATTCATGCGAGTTTCTCAACCAACCAGAATTTTAAAATTCCATAAACCAATACAGTTATCGGTGCTTAGAGGCAATTAATTAAGCCGAAAAAATAAACAATCCCAACCTGTGATTTACCGCTGTCCAAAAAAACGCCGTGAATAATAAATTCGATTAGGTGTCATTAATTCGGACCCCCCTCTGCCTACTAATGTTCTTACACAACGAATAAAATGGACAAAACTGACAAATTGAAAATTTAATTAGCTTCACGAATTATCGCCCAGCTTGAGTTGAGTTATTAAAGTACGCGCTTTTTTTTTTTCTTCTGCGCGCTGAAGGAATTTAATACAGTAGTTGACGCTTATCTTGATCCAATCCGTATTTACATGCGTTAATGCTTTATTCGGATTTCATCATAATTGATTTATATTTTTTTGTGTTTTTGATGATATCAAATTACTTGTCTAGATGTTAGGAGCTGTAAATTTTGTGTCACTATTTATGGTGTTTGTTTAAAAATATTACAACTGTAATACGAAACATCAATATTTTTTATATCCATATTATTTTTGTGTATTTCAATTGCTTCTAACATGTTTAATTGAAAATGTTTGGATATATATATATATATATATATATATATATACAGAGAGTTTTTTTATGTAACACCGAACATTTGCATCCAATATAGTGTGACACCCTTAATTTTTAAGTTGTGTGTAAATTGAGTTGCCTATGTGACCATTAAAAATTGTAGCCAATCAATCGCAATAAATGGCTCAACTTGTACATACAGGGTTTTTTTTTGAAGTATACATGTCCCAATTAGCGTATATGCCGTAAATCTTAAGATACTCGTTGTTTTTTAACAGAGTTCAATTTGAAACTAGAAATGAGTGTGTTCCACTCCCAGACTAAGCATGAAGTAAAATTTCGATTTTAGAAAAGCCTGAAAATTTGGTTTGGACGCGTCGCGCGAAGCGCGGAGCGGCCAAACCAAATTTTCAGGCTTTCCTAAACTCGAAATTTTACTTCATGCGCCACCGGTACAAAACACTGATTCAAAGTTTAGCGGTGTGTTTTAAACTTTGTAATATGTCAGTGTTTTGTACCGGTGGCGCATGAAGTAAAATTTCGAGTTTAGAAAAGCCTGAAAATTTGGTTTGGCCGCTCCGCGCTTCGCGCTACGCGACCAAACCAAATTTTCAGGCTTTTCTAAACTCGAAATTTTACTTCATGCTTAGCCTGGGAGTGGAAAACACTCGTTTAAAGCTTCAAATCTTTTAATAAACCGAGCGTCGGAGCATGCACAACGTATGCTTATGTACACTTCTGTGCAATAAAATTAAGTACAAGTCTTATAACTATTTTTTACAATATTCTAGTTGTATAATTCGGGTCTGTTTTAATTGCCTGACAGCAGTTTCAATAAATAATAAAACACAATAACACTTCTTTACTGTTTCCAACGTTTTTAACACTGAAAACAGTGTCTTTACTGATGTTCACCAATCGAAAATTTTTTCTAATAGAAAAACCATCTTCTATTTAAGTTAGAATTCGAAGTTTTGAATTGTTGTCTAAATGACGCGGCATTTTGACATTAAGGAATTGACATAATTACGTAACTAGGAAACTCATCATGTCCGCTTTAAACTGTAACATATTTTGTGTACTTAATTTTATTGCACAGAAGTGTATACTTAAAAAATTCTCGTTATGAAAATGTTCGGTGTTACATAAAACTCTCTCTATATACAAACATCTTTATTCAGACAATACAATATATGTTAAAAAAAATTGTATACCTATCATACATGTTAGTGTTAGTTTATTCGGGCTATCGACCAAAGGTCTTTCTGCCCTGTCTGAATTTATGGTGATATGCAATAAAATGTCTGTGCTATCAAGCTTAACTGTTTTGGAGCGAACTAATGAATTCATGAAGTGTGAGAGTAGGATATTTGTATTTAGGAGGGATATTAAAATTTCAGGGGATACAGAACTTCCTAAGAAGGGGTTGATTATAGGGATTATTTGCGAACTTTTTAGTAAGGTTGGTAATACGTTGGAATATGGGTGTGATTTAAGTGGAATTTTGAAGGTATTGCTTGGAAGGATTGTGTTTGGATATTTTATATAATATCTGATTATTTATAATAAATTTGTATTGTGTGGTTAAAGTATGATCAGCTATCGCAGATTTATCAGAATTTACCGGTTAACCGGTTAACGAGTTTTTTAATCCCTAAAGTGAAGAGCAGAAAAATGCTTCTGAATTTTTTCAATAAAAAATCAACAATATAGTGATGATGGACAAAATATTCGGCTCGGCCTGAAAACCAAGCGTGTCGTTTTCGCCCGTTCAGTTGCCATTCTTCCCCCTCTATATTCAAAGATTACACCCAGTCTAAGGTGTCAAATTGTTTAGAGGGAATGGCAAAGCTACACTGATGAGAGATAAATCTCGAAACGCGTCTATAGATGGCCTGAATAATTTGACCCAAATTGTTACATTTGGAGTAGGTTACTGTATGTAACAACAAACACTTGTTGTATAATTCAATGTCCATCGGGGTATTAGCTCGGGAAATAGTTGTTTCAATAAGTGTTTGATATAGTCTTTGTAAGACTAACTTGTTGTAGATTGCGAAAAGAATCTCGGCACTTTTAATGTTTGAAGTATTCTGCAACCAAGAATTGGCAATTTCATTTACACCTTTGTTTTATAAGACGAGGGTACTTATTTTTCATCTTTACGATCATATTATTCCATTTATGTTTTTTTCAACACTTAGCAACACTGCATTAATAATTATTGCTATAATTACTTATTCAATATTCAAAATTTCCCTAGTGTCATTAAAATTCATATAGCAACTGAAGACACGCGGAACAAGCTAAACGACTAATTAATACAATAATTAATTTTCAACGTAAGTTTTTTTCTATTCGATTTGGCGAAAACTGTTGGAAAATTCGGTGCTATAAATTTTATTTAATGTCGCCACATTCAACATATGGAACTTATTCTTGTTAATTATTACAGCACGGGACATTCATAATATCTCATTTCCATAAATTTAACGTTTAGGTAAATAAATAAAAACACACAAAATATAATAATTTAAACAAATTATTTGTTGAATTGTGTATTGTGGAGGCTTCTACTTCGTTACACATGTTAAAATCACAATAAAACACGTTTTACTTTGTTTGTATAACACTTTTTTATTGAATGTGACTGCAGTTTCAATAAATGTAGCTTGTCAATATCAAACTTCATGTATGATAATGACAAGCTGAATTTGTCTAAGCTGCAGTCACATTCAATAAAAAGTTGTTATACAAACAAAGTAAAAAGTCAACACTTGGTTAAGATTTAACTGTTTATTGATTGAAACTGCAACAATTGTTTCGCCACACAGTGGCTTCATCAGGCAAATGAATCACTATTCACTATTCACTAAATATGAATGAAATGAATCACTATTCACTATTCACTAAATAGCCAGTGGATGAATAAATACCTTAGCACATTATCAAGTGACCATTTACAAAGTTAAAGTTCCTAAAAATTATTAATTACTAAATTCGAGTAAATTAAATTCGCGGATTTAACAGCAGGCCACTGTTAAATCCGCGAATGTAATTTACTCGAATTTAGTAATTAATAATTTTTAGGAACTTTAACTTTGTAAATGATCACTTGATAATGTGCTAAGGTGATTATTCATCCACTGGCTATTTAGTGAATAGTGAATAGTGATTCATTTCATTCATATTTAGTGAATAGTGAATAGTGATTCATTTGCCTGATGAAGCCACTGTGTGGCGAAACAATTGTTGCAGTGTCAATCAATAAACAGTTAAATCTTAACCAAGTGTTGGTGAAACAATTGTTGCAGTGTTAATTAATAAACAGTGAAATCTTAAGGTCGGAAATTTACATGTTATTTGGCCATAAGAACAACGATTAATCTTTTAAGATAATAAAAATATAGCCTTGAAACTTGTACATATTGTACATTGAGGCTTTGCGGATAAATTGATACTATTTTTCTTCTCAAAAAAAGGTTTCTTAAATTAAATATAAATTAAATAATAGAACACTGGCAAATGAACTCATAAATTCGTGAAATATTACGTAGAAACCATTATTTCTTCTTCATATTGCTTTAAATTATTGAAGTAATTAATATAAACATATTGAATTTAATTGATTGAACTAAAATAATTGATAAATAAAATTAATCGTTGTTTTGACGTTATAAAAGTTTCTCCTTCAATAAAACAAGAATCAATGTATTGTATCAATTGTTTTAATGCTAAGACGAGTGTCATCCACTCCCAGATTAAGCATGAAGTAAAATTTCGAGTTTAGAAAAGCCTGAAAATTTGGTTTGGTCGCGTAGCGCGAAGCGCGGAGCGGCCAAATTTATATTATAGATTCGAATGTTATTAATAATAATAAAGTTATTCATACATTCTTATACAAAATTATAAATACATTGCGTATTATTTCCAAAATCCCGATAATCTCATAAGATAAAGTTTGAATATAACTATTGGATTTTTATATTTGTAAGATTGTATTTAGATAATATATTAAAATAAAATTTTGAGCAAAAACGAGTTAATGTATCAACATGTTCTTATTAGCTACATAAATAATTTTGACTGAATATCAATATTTGCATTTTTAAAATAATGTAATTATATCACTATACTTTAGATTGTTTATCTACATAGACAATACTAAAATCATTTTAGACATTGTAAAACAAAATAAAATTTGTATTTGCGAATTTATAGTAATTTGATAGCTAGACCTCACCTTTTCTACAATATATCAATTACATTTTCCTAATTTGTGTAGTCATAAAGAAATGTTTATATGCAATCTAATAATGGATGATTTAAATTAAAACACTTCGTTTGTTTTACTTATTAGTGAAACAAACCAAGTGTTTTAATTTAAATTTAATTTAAACAATCCAGTATTAGAATCAAAAATGTTTCACCACGGGTTAAGTGAGAAATTAATTAAAGTTTATATGCAATATTTGAAAAATATTATAATGATTCTAATTCATAATCATGTAATAATTAAATATAAAAATAAGTATTCGAATGTAACAAGTAAGAACAGCTATTATTAATCTATTAATAAACTGTTAACGGTGGAGGCTTCTACTTCGTTATACATTATAATTGAAACACGATTTTAACTTTATTTGTATAACTGACACTTCATTAAGTGACTATAGTTTCGACAACTTTAACTCAAACTTAAAGTTTGAGTTTGAAAATGACAAGTTAAAGTTGTCGAAACTATAGTCACTTAATAAAGTCTCAGTTATACAAACGAAGTTAAAATCGTGTTTCATTTGTGATTCTATTAACAATTTGCCACTTAGCTGAAAAAAAAAACTTGTGTACAATATCAATATATTTACCTGAATCGGCACTTACGCTAATATCAATATCCAATTATTCTATTAAATTTCGTAAAAAATACCCCCCGATTCGTTACGATTCACCTCGATAAATCATCCCCGACCAACAAACAAAAGAGCGCAACATTTGTTCGGATTATCGCGTGTTGACGTGTGTGCGGCATATGGTTGTTCTGCGGGGGTTGTTTTGGGATGGATGGGTAGTTTATACAGGAGTCAGTTGCAAATCAGCCTGACCAACAGTTGTATAATAAACAGATCGTTAGACGGCAATCGCCCCTTTTTGTTTTGAGGACGTGTTGCTCTGCTCCATTGTTTTGTATAAAGTAATGTTAGGGTAGTTAAAATCGATCAAAACAATGATAGAAATACTGTAATTAGATCGGTATTCTTCCCTCTTTAATAATAGTAATAATAGTAGTCAACATTCTTGTAAGTTTTCTGTTTATTTTAATAATTTATTTGTATTGAAAGTCCAAAGCATAGCTATACTGATGAGGAATAAATCTCGAAACTTATCTACAGAGAGTTTTATGTAACACCGAACATGTTCACAAGGAGAATTTTTCTTTTAAGTATACATAAACATACGTTGTACATTTGCCGACGCTCGGTTTATTGAAAGAATTTAATTTTAAGCTTTAAACGAGTGGTTTCCACTCCCAGGCTAAGCATGAAGTAAAATTTCGAGTTTAGAAAAGCCTGAAAATTTGGTTTGGTCGCGTAGCGCGAAGCGCGGAGCGGCCAAACCAAATCTTCAGGCTTTTCTAAACTCGAAATTTTCCTTCATGCGCCACCGCTACAAAACACTGACATATTACGAAGTTTTAAATACACCGCTAAACTTTACATTGCATCAGTGTTTTGTACCGGTGGCGCATGAAGTAAAATTTCGAGTTTAGAAAAGCCTGAAAATTTGGTTTGGCCGCTCCGCGCTTCGCGCTATGCGTCAAACCAAATTTTCAGGCTTTTCTAAACTCGAAATTTTACTTCATGCTCAGCCTGGGAGTGGAAAACACTCGTTTAAAGCTTAAAATTAAATTCTTTCAATAAACCGAGCGTCGGCAAATGTACAACGTATGTTTATGTATACTTAAAAGAAAAATTCTTGCTGTGAACATGTTCGGTGTTACATAAAACTCTCTGTATAGATGGCTTAAGACTCTGTCTCTAATATTTCTTGAATAACTTTCTCATTTATCACTTGGTGAAACATTTTGAAATAATATTAAAGGATAAATTAAAAACACTTGGTTTGTTTCACTATTTATTTCTATTTACTCTAAGATCGCTTAAGATTCTTTCAATTAATATTTTTCAATTTCCTGTTGGTTGATTTAGTTTGGTAAAAGAATAATTTAACCTAATGTTGCATTTTGCATATAAATTATGCATAAAACACTAAATCTGTCGTGTAACTCAAATATTCATTGTATATTTCAATATCTGTCGGGGTTATAGCTCGAGAAGTAATTGTTTCAATGAATATTTGTAAAAGGGAGTGTATATAGGTCAATCTGGTCGTAATTTTAAGACCAGACTCAGTAAGCATCTTTACTCTTTTCGGCATAGATTAATTGATAAGTCATCTTTCGCCAAACATTTGATTGAAAATAACCATTCTTTTGGCGAGGATGTACTTTCAGTTATTCACTTTGCCGAGAAGGGTAGAAAGATGGACCTCCTGGAGTCTTTGGAGATTCACAGAGTCCGCGCTAATCGGGAAATTCCCGTAATTAACGACCAGCTTGACCTTAAATACACCCCCCTCTTTAACGCTGTTATTAGAATATTTGCAAATATAAATAATGTTCCTTTGTAGTTTTTTGTTACTAACGGTTTGATAATGATACGTGTAGTATCGAAACTATAGTCACCAAATAAACCAATTGTTATACAAACAAAGTGATAAACAGTGTTTTATTTGTAAAAGTATTAACGAGACTAAATTTTTGCAGAAAGTCGATATTATATTTCATTCGTTTTTATATTTTATATTAGTAATTGTTCATAGAAAAACTGTGATAAGATATTCTTCCCTTTATAATAATAGCAAGTGTATCCAGGATTTAAGGAAAGCAACTTAAAATTATGAAATCTTTAATAAAATAAACAAGACTCTAGCCATAATATATAAAATTACGAAAAAACTATTCGTAAAAATGCAAACAATGTCTTAATTAATAAGACAACTTAAGACGATAAATATCCATTGAAACAACTACTTCCCGTGCAAATACACCTATAGATATTGAATTATACAATGAAATATTTAAAATCTTATTTAATTTGATTTATTACAACGCTCTATTAAAGTATATGTAACGTTTAGGTCAAATTCTCTTCAAACCAACTAACAATACAAATTTAAAATGAAAGGAGAGATAGCAACAAATTAGAAGTGAAAGGACTTGGATTAAAACGAATGTCTTAGGCCATCTATAGACGCGTTTCGAGATTTATCTCTCTTCAGTATAGCTTTGCTTATGACGTTTAAAAAAAATGAGATATTTATCGTCTTAAGTTTTCTTATTAATTAAGACATTGTTTGCATTTTCACGAATAGTTTTTTCGTAATTTTATATATTATGTTTAAAGTGTGCAAACTATAAGAAGCGTAAGCTTATTTTCTCGAATTCAAATAGTTTTGAATTTGAATTTATCTTGGTTAAGACTCTAGCCCTTGTGAAGAAGAACAAGAAAACAACAAATTTTATTTAATTTTTTTAAAGAATGTAAAATTTATTAAATATATTTTTTTCAATAAAGATATAGTAGTAGTCAACAAGACTGTTTCAAAATCAGATTGTTGACAATTCTCGAAACGCAATTCAAAGGGGCATTATAAATAAAATGTCTTGAGAAATCTACTAACCATACCAAATAAATACTGTGTAAACTTTCTTACAGGAAAAAAAAACATAGCTAGGGAATTCATTACGTTTTCAAAACATCGTTCTCTTTGCAACAATTACACCTGAAGTATTAGGCACGCACTTGGTGACAATGTTTCAGGAATGCGCGATAACTCATTTTCAGGACAAAACGCAACTTTGCATAATTACCGCACTCTACTGAATGCTGAACATGAGGAGTTGAAAATTATACAATACGGGTCAGCACGTTCCTCTTAGACTCGTCAATATGTCTTTTAAATTTCAGAAATCCTTTTCAAAAAGCGAGTCATGTCACTTTAAATAAATAATAAATGTAATAAATAATCACATGGGTTTTTACATATTTTACAAACGTTTGTGGATTTTCTCTTTATAAATGAAGCATGTTAATTTTTCTTTTAAGCTGGTAAAATTAGTTTGATTTCCTTCCTTCATATCTTCATAATTATTGAAGTATATAATAATATTTCTTGAATATTTAGGTAATAAGGGCCGTAATTTAAACTTCAGGGAAGGCCTAGAAATAAATAGGGCAATAAAAGACGGAAAACACCTCGTCAACGACAATGAGGATATTTGGAATTCCCCAATCTTAAAATCCCTTATTACCTGACCATATATAAGCTTGTTGGTATCTTTTGTAATTCACTCCTGATAATGCTGTAAAACGCGAAACTAGTCGAGTAAATAGTAAAGTAAAAAATTGTGAAACAAACCAAGTGTAATTTAATTTAAACCTTCATTATCAATATTTAATAATATTCGAACGAGTGTTTACAATCCTTGTTTGAGCATAAAGTAAAATTTCGTGTTTGGGGAAGCCTGAAAATTTGGATTTGGGGCCGCAAAGCGCCCGGCAAATCCAAATTTTCAGACTTTTCTAAACACGAAATTTTACTTCATGCGCCAGGCGTGTAAAACTAAAACTACTACAATAATAATTATTATTGTAGTATTCTCTTTCTTCACTGATTAGTTTTATTTACTAAATATACATTTCGAACACTATTGAGAATGAACACAGTGTTCGGAATGTAAATTTAATAAATAAAACTAATCAGTGAAGAAAGAGAATACTACAATAATTATTAGAAAACACTTCACGTAACTAAAAGAAGAATATTTCAGAATAATACATTATCAAATCAAAAACTATTAATAAACGAATGTTTTCAAGTTGATAAATTGGCTATTTCTATTTAAATTATTACGCTAAATTTAATAAAACTGTCAATACGATTTAATTCGCTTTTACGTAAGATGCAGATGAAAATGGAAAAGTCTAATCATTAAAATGGTTGTAACTTTAGTTAGGTTAAACCAAATTTAATGGATGTTGACTACATTGATAAATTATTCAATGCACTTTTAAACACTATGTATTCTGATAAATTTTAAAATTGTGCAGAATGGAGTATTTTATACTAATCGCGCCCTCTGATCCTTACTATATACACTATAGTAAGGATCAGAGGGCGCGATTAGTATAAAATACTCCATTCTGCACAATTTTCAATATATCTCCGATTAGGATGAAGATATCGGGATGCGATTTTCGCCAGTTTTTACACTATTACTCATTTTAATTACCTATCGTAAATTATTTATATATATATATATATATATATATATATATACAGGGTCGCTACAAAGTATGGAAACACGGCTCTCACGTGAAAACGGCTAAAAACAGAACCACCAAAATTGGGATTTCTAAATGGGATATTTTCTTGAACAATTTGGCGTGAAAAAATCAAAAATGATTCTCAGGATTTTCACATACCGACGCCATCTTGAATTTTTTTAAATGGAATTCGATTTGTTTTATTTTACAACTTTTATAGACCTTATAATTCTGATTACAACCATATACCTTTTTTTAAAAATACTTGTCTTTTCATTGATAAACCGGACTTTGAAAAGTATGGAAACAGCCAAACGAGTACTTTTTCTAAATGCTGCAATACCACAAATTCATGTTCTATTTTTAATCAAAACATAAAAAAATATTAAACAGTCAAATGAAAAAATAAAATATTAAACAATAAATAAAATAATATTCGTCCTAATATTTTAACTAGTTCATTACAACACTTTGTCCAGCGTATTCATTACTGCCAAGAAGTTAATGGAGAGCACTTTGAACATATATTGTAAAATAAAAAATCATTTATTGTTTAATATTTTATTTTTTCATTTGACTGTTTAATATCGAAACTAAAATAAATCAAAGCGAATTATGTTTTGAAGTGCATTCAATCATCTATTAAATAAGCCAAGGTTATTAAATTCAGTGGAATCTAACGAAAGTTACAGGCATTTAAGTAATTAGACATTTTTGATTTCTCGTTCATCTTATTTGAGACATTAAAACACGAGAAGATAGTTAAAATTAGGTAAAATTTACCGTAGATTAAGATTTTCATATTTTTCACGTCGCTTAATTTGGCATTTATTTGCGAAAAATTGTTTTAATCTTTTACTATAAAGATGGCGTCCTCTTGCGGCGAAGCTATAAACTTAAAAACAATTTCCAGCAATTTCTCTTGGCCATTTTTAAAATGAAATTTCTTACCGCAACATGCTACGATGTATACATTTGAGATACATCCGATGGCCACGCATAATCAAACACCCGGTATAAAAGAAGATGAACTTTTAACATTGATTAGCCTTGTGGATTTTATCAAATTTCATAAACTATGTAACTTTTAGAGAATTACCAATAAAGCTTGTCAATTATTAATTGGCTTTTAATAATAAATGAAATAAACAAACGTAATATTTTTAAATTTTATACTCTGTATTTTTTTAACTCTTCTGCCATTATGATTAATCAGCGTTTTGCCATACGATCCTACAGGGAACCCTTTTTCTGAGTAATTGATTTATGTTTAGCTAATAACATGATAGTGGGCAATGCACATTTTAAACATAAAGATATCCATAAATTCACACGTGTTATGGAAAGTCGAGGTGAGAAGTCCCTTATAGACTTATTCTTAATAGAGAATGAAAATAGGAAAGAAGTACATGATGTAAAGGTATATAGAGGACATGAGATCGGGAGCGACCACTATTTAGTGAAGGCCACGCTGAACATCCATAAAAATAAAACCAAATTAGCAGCAGTAAATGAGGTCTACAATATCCCAAGTATTAAAGTGCACAAGTTACTCCAACCAGATATAAAAAAAGATATAGGATAACCTTACAGCATTATCTGACCAAAATTGAATGGTCAAATATTACAGAGACTGGGAAACTATGGGAAGCATTCAAAACAACGTTATGTAAGGCAGCAGAAGAAACATGTGGAAAAATTAAAGGTAGAACGAAAAAATGTACTGCGTGGTGGAACGATCAAATAAAAACCGAAGTGAAGAAGAAAAAGAATCTCTGGAAAAAATACCTGACCAACAAAAACGAACAAAATTGGCACCTGTACAAAGAACAAAATAAGATAGTCAAAACAAGGATCAAGGATGCAAAATAATTTATAACCAAACTCCTCCCATGTTTTTTAGTTTGGTTATAAATTGGAACAACACAGCCAGGGTAATGCAAAACTGTTGTATCGTACGTTGAAGAACCTCAGAAAAAATAAAAATAACAAAATTACCTTTATAGAGGATAAGGGAGGTAAGCTACTCACCGATGAAAAGCTAATCGTGAACAGGTGGAAAGAACATTTCACAGAATTATTAGATTGTGACACAGAGACAGTTAATATAATCAGGGAATAACCCTAAAGCAGCGATGAAGAAAATTACATTACAAGAAAAGAAGTGGAGGACGCAGTAAAAAGATTAAAAATGGGAAAGCAGCAGGAATTGACAATATTAAGGCAGAAATGGTCAAATATATGAATGAGGAAGGTTTTGCATGTCTACACAAATTAATAGGAATGGTTTGGAATACAGGGGTAGTCCCCAGAGACTGGACAATAGCAATAATATTACCAGTATTTAAGAAAGGAAATGTTAAAAGCTGCTTTAACTATAGAGGAATATCAATACTGAGTGTTATCGGAAAAATTTATGAAATCATACTTGAAAACAGGCTAAGACAAACAATAGAACCAACCCTTAATGACAACCAGTGCGGCTTTAGACCAGAAAAAGGAACAACTGATTTAATATTTTGCGTAAGACAACTAGTAGAAATAACGTTGGCTCGTGATAACAAACTATATATGTGCTTTGTAGACCTCACTAAAGCCTTTGACTGTGCCCCACGTGAAAAAATATGGACCATTCTAGAAGAGCGGAATGTAGATAAAAAACTAATTAGAGCAATAAGGAGTATTTATCTTACCACAAGAAATATAGTAAGAACAAATAATGTGTGCTCTGGCGAATTTATTACGACCACAGGAGTGAGACAAGGCGGAGTACTGAGCCATTTATTATTTATCACACTAATGGTTAAAATATAAAAGACGTGCATGAAAAATACAAAAGCTGCCAGAATAGGTGTCCATAAGTTACAGCAGGTGTATATATCAGAAATGATGTATGCGGATGACCTACTCATACTAGCTAACTCGGAAAAAGACCTACAGAAGACCGTTGATGTATGGACTGAGGAAATGGTAAAAAATAACATGAGCATAAATATAGAGAAAACGGAAGTACTAATTATAGCAAAAGAAAAAGAACAAACAGAAATAACAATAAATAACTGTAGGCTCAGACAGGTTGATAACTTCAAATATCTAGGCTCTATAATTAGTGCAAATGGAAGTATGGAAACTGACATTGACAATAGAATAACAAATACCACAAAACTGTTTTATGCCCTAAAAAAATCATTTATAAGAAAAAAAGAAGTAGGCATCTCAACAAAAATAAGAATATTCAAAAGTGTATTCGTTCCAGTATTAACGTATGGGTGTGAGACGTAGTCACTGAACGATAAAGACATAAGCCGGATACAGGCGTGTGAAATGAGGTATCTGAGAACAGCGTCAGGAGTCACCTTAAAAGATCGCTTGAATAATCATACAATACGCGAATGGTGTAACACCAAACCAGTAAAGTCAGCTATCAAAACTCGGCAATTGATGTGGTTCGGACACTTAGTAAGAATGAATGAAGCTAGAAAAGTAAAAATTATATGGAAGGCAGGAATTGAGAAAAAGAGAAAGAGAGGAAGACCCAAAATAAGCTGGAATGAGGAAGTTATAAAAATCTTAATGGAAAGAAAAACGAATTTAAGAGAAGCGGGGAGGCTAGCCAAGGATCGAAGTGGATGGAAGAAATTCTGCTACGACACCTCGACACCATAAGGTACAAGAGGACCGATTATGTATGTATGTATGTATTTTTTTTAAATTAATAGCCAACTTCCGCTTGACTTTTACAAATGAATTAGGAATGGATTTCAGAAATAAATAATCAGTTTTAAAATTTATTAAATTTATTAAAATACGTCTTTGGTATTTTTATTAAAAATATATACAGAGAGTTTTATGTAACACCGAACATGCTAAAATGTACTCAATGTAAATGTTCCTATGTTCGATGTGTACTGGGACCATATACAGAGAGTTTTATGTCACACCGAACATTTTCATAAAGATAATTTTTCTTTTAAGTATGCATATGCATACATCGTACATTTTCCGACGCTCGGTTTATTAAAAGAATTTAATTTAAAGCTTTAAACGAGTGTATTCCACTCCCAGGCTAAGCATGAAGTAAAATTTCGAGTTTAGAAAAGCCTGAAAATTTTGTTTGGTCGCGTAGCGCGAAGCGCGGAGCGGCCAAACCAAATTTTCAGGCTTTTCTAAACTCGAAATTGTACTTCATGCGCCACCGGTACACAACACTGATTCAATGTAAAGTTTAGCGGTGTGTTTTAAACTTCGTAATATGTCAGTGTTTTGTACGGGTGGCGCATGAAGTAAAATTTCGAGTTTAGAAAAGCCTGAAAATTTGGTTTGGCCGCTCCGCGCTTCGCGCTACGCGACCAAACCAAATTTTCAGGCTTTTCTAAACTCAAAATTTTACTTCATGCTCAGTCTAGGAGTGGAACACTCATTTTAAGTTTCAAATTTAACTTCTTTTAAAAAAACAACGATTATCTTAAGATTTACGGCATATACGCTGTAATTGCGACATGTATACTTGAAAGAAGAACTCCCTGTATGTACAAGTTGAGGCATTAATTGCAATCGATTAGCTACAATTTGTAATGGTCATATAGGCAACCCAATATACACATAACCTAAAAATTAAAGGTGTCAAATCGTATTTTATGAAAATGTTCGGTGTTATATAAAACTCTCTGTATATAAAATATACATTGTATAATGGCAATTTTATACACACTTATGTAATCTAAAAATATACGCACACATTTTATATACACATCAAATATTTACATTAATAACACTCACAATCGTGTTTTACTTTACAATGGACATTCATACATACACATTTTATGTAAAATTATTCATACATTATTCTTTGAAATAAAAGAAAATAATATATTCCTTTTCGTCTTCATCTTTCATGTTCTGAAGTAGTTTAAATGTATAAAATATCTACTTCAGAACATGAAAATTAGATCTACATACAAAAAATTTGAATATTTATTACCAAGTATGGTTATTTTCAATTATTTAAAAAATACGTACATACAGGGAGTGCCGATTAAGTAGTCGATTTCTTATTAATCACATTGTCTATTGATACTAAAAAACAGCTAGAAGCCGTCGAAATAAATAATTCAATAATGCCCGGTATTATAAACGATTAATAAATCATTAGATAAATATTTGTGGAGTAAATTTATTTACCTAGTGGGCAAATAAAATTGCGTATTATAAAGCAAACCTACCAAATAAATAGCAATTCTAGAAATAAATAATTTAATTAGTAGATTACAGACCGAAATTATACATTCTCAGTGTGGCCATAGCTGTAACCACCAATTTGTTATGATTTAATAAAGAAAACACTTGGTTAAATTTCACTAATATTTTGGTTTTTTATTCCAACTAGTTTCGACTTTGAGTCATTCTCATTTAACCAAGTGTTTTCTTTATTAAATCATAGTTAAATATGTTTCACCGCGTGAAAGATGAGAAACTTGTTCAAGACCAATTTGTTAAATTGAATTGTCAATATTTCAAATTAAATTGTCAATCAAATTGGAAATTTAGTATAATTCCTTACAATTATGGAGACTAACCGTGGAATAGAACAGAATTACACAGAACAAAAAAAATAAAGCTTATTAGAAATTATAAAAAACTTAAACGAATGTTTTCCACTCCCAGGCTAAGCATGAAGTAAAATTTCGAGTTTAGAAAAGCCTGAAAATTTGGTTTGGTCGCGTAGCGCGAAGCGCGGAGCGGCCAAACCAAATTTTCAGGCTTTTCTAAACTCGAAATTTTACTTCATGCGCCACGCGTACAAGACACTGATTTCAAGTGAAGTTCATTTGTTCACAATATTTCAGTGCTTTCAGTGTTAAATACGCGTGGCGCATGAAGTAAAATTTCGAGTTTAGAAAAGCCTGAAAATTTGGTTTGGTCGCTCCGCGCTTCGCGCTACGCGACCAAACCAAATTTTCAGGCTTTTCTAAACTCGAAATTTTACTTCATGCTTAGTCTGGGAGTGGAAAACACTCGTTTAAAACTTTAAATGGAACTAATTTTAAAAAGCGTATACATAAGTATAAAAATCCCTGGTTATGTGTGATTTGAATGACCTACAGTTTTTCGACTCCTTAGAATGTCTTGTGGTTCGAATTAATCACTGTCAGGGAAGATACTATGAGCGAACTTAAATCTGACACGGATGATATGGTAGACATGATAACCGTAATGAAATTAATAAATACAAGTAGTAAAATCTAAAGTTATTATAATAATATAATACACTTTTGACTTTTAACTGTCAAATTATTTAGAGAATAAAATTTAATTGGTAGAAAAACAAACAAATAATTTACTGGGGAAATTTATTAGATAAATAAAGTTATTTTGTGTTTATAATATCGGAATAATTTATTCCTAAAGTAAATTTTATTTAGGGAATAAAACGTTTTATAATGCCGGGCATAAGTGAAACAAATTAAATGATTTTATTACAATTAATTTGCGGTTTTATCCTATAAAAAATTGTTTTTTATACTATAAAAATATTACTTTATACAAATTCAAATTGGTTTAATAATATGAGTTTTGTGTTTCATTTAAAATGTCTACTAATTAAGAGATCATTGTTGCTGATTTGATAATTTATCTTTTTATGATTTTTATTAAACAAAAGAAATTGCCGTAAATACATATATTACATTATTATTATTGAATGAAAGTAAGACAAAATTATTAAATAAAGATATAGTAGTAGTCAACAAGTTTAATACAACGTAGAATATTGCAAAATTATTAATCTTTACTAATTAATTATTTTGTATTGCTATTGGAAGCGTTCAGTCCATGAACAAAATTTACATTCAGTTATCAAATAAATTTGTAAAGAAAGTTAATTCCAGTGTTTTATTTTTAACGTATTAAAACTTATCATACAATTTTAATCATTACAGAGTTTAATATTTATAATATTTAAATGCATTTTATGTTTTTTATCATGGATTTTATCCATCCAATAATTAAAGAAGCTTAGGCCCAGTTGCACCATAAAAGTTGAACTTGAGTTCAAGCTGAACTCGAGTTCAAGATGACAGTTCTTTTGTTCTAATATCATTTTGAACGAGAGTTCAGAGTTGAACCAGTTCAGCGTGTTTGGTGCAACTTGCCCTTAATTTAAAGTAACTTGTATTGATGTATAAACACAAGATACTGATTTAATAAAGAAAACACTTGGTTAAATTTCACTAATATTTTGGTTTTTTATTCCAACCAGTTACGACTTTGAGTCATTCTCAAGGAGTACAAGATACTGGATTTATTTGGCATTTTTATATTAGGAGTGTGATCTAAAAAAACAGAGGTTTATAAAACAACCACATATTATACATTTTTTTAGAAATACACTTCAAGTGGTAAACAATTTTGTGGGCTATACTAATTATAAAATATATGTTGTAATATATGCTGTATCCTACTCTTTTGTAAAGCTAATGCGCAATGCTTATAATTAAATTTGGTTTGAGACTAGAAAGTGAATAACTCTAAAAAATGGCAATAAAATTTCGGTTTGTGAGTGTATACATACACATATATAATTTGTAAATTCCACAGTGTATATAAATAATTAGAAAACCTTGAAGGCCGCATTTTATTGGCTTTTGCGCTTGGTGCTAAGAGTGGGACTTGGCCAATAAATTTACACCAATGAGAGGCGACTCAAAATATTTGTAATAATTACATAAATAAACAAAAATAACACACACATTCAACATGCTTAATTAATAGATATAATAAAATACAATACGCTTTTAAAACTTCATTAGAAATTTTGCTAAAACTCTTTATAAAATCTATTAGTTACGCACATTAAGTGGCATTTTTATTGAAAAAAAAACAGTTAACTAATGAAAATAAGAAACTAAAATTGTTGAAAAATCATAACTTTAATTGTGTCAAAATTGAAATAAAAAGAAATGAACATATTCAAAGACTATCCTTTAAGATTTTATTTATTTATTTGGAATGTTTATATAGACATGAAATTCTTGAATTTTGAAGGCGTCCACTTCGTAATACATTTAGAATTTTGATATAAAACATGATTTGATACTCTCATTATACAAACCATAAAGTGCTAATTGAAAAAATTCAAAAAAGATATTTGAAGTACCTACACTTTAGAAGTTATGGTTTATATCCTGCTATAAATACAGATTATAGAAAGGATAAGATCTAGTGCTCAATTTCTTATTAACATATTATAAGATAGAATTGACTCTCCGTACATATTATCACAGATAAACTTCCTAATACCAACCCATTGTTCAAGATATCGTACTCTATTCTATTTAAAATGTTCACGATGAAATATATTGTTTAACGCTCCCATTAATCACATGACCGCAAATGTAAATGAAATTAAAAAAAATGAAGATGTAGATATATTTCATAATTAAAAAATTGTAGTTAACATATCTTAGAATTGTGTGGTTATAATAATAATAATAATAATAATAATAATGTTTATTTCCAGTGCAAGTGATTACATATACAAATAATTTATATATACAACAAAGGCATGGAAATACGTCAAAATAAGAGAAAACTTAAATTAAATGTTACATGTGTTGTTTAGATACACGTCCACATTATATGGCTCCAGCGTGCATAGTAACTCATACGACATTCATTTGACATTGTTATAATTATTTTCTTTTTTTATATATTCTGGTAGATGGTTATAAAATTTGATACAGTTGTATAGGGGACCTCTTTCTAACATTGTTAGTCGGTGTGATGGGTACACATATGCATCACCGTGCCTTGTATTGTGACGACTGTTTAACGTATATTTTGAAAATAAATGTTTATTTTCGGTTATAAATTTTATGCATTCATATATGTAAATAGCAGATGTATTATCAAGAGGGAATAGAATTTCACTGAGTTATGAAGCCAGTCTAAGTTTAATTATTTCTTAATATTTGTTATAGGTATCTCAGTTCAACATACATTGTTTTTATTTGTTTAAACTTTGAAATTGTACTTTATATTTAATATATCGTATACATGGTTTTCTGTTAGGCACAATAAAGTTATTATTATTATTATTACCTTGTAATTGAATTATTATCAAACCAAGTTTCTTAATGATTTAATTACAATTAAACCAAGTTTGATAATGATTACCGTTTAATTGAAGTATTATCAAACTAAGTTTGTTAATGATTTAATTATAATTAAACTAAGTTTTATATTGATTACCGTATAATCACAAAAGTAAAATAAAATAGAAGTGACATAAAAAAATATAAGTGTATTCTTTGTATCAAAATAGGAATGAAATGTTTGAGAATGTATTTATTTATTTAGAATGTTAATTTAAGCATGAGATCACACCTCATTTGTGTGGACAATATTATTTAAATAATTAACAATGTATTTAGTAAAATGTATTTTTGTGTGAAGAATGTATGCGCCATAAAATCGTCGTCACCCAAACGGCCCATAAAATACGCGAGATTTAATTATCGGAATTTTAATCCTCGTGTATTTTTCTTTCTTTTTTAGTGGAAAGCAGTCAAACGCGGAAATAGGATTTGTAATAAATTACATAATTGAGGAATAAATTCTTAGAATTACACTTTTCTATCTGTGTAATTATAGACGAGAATCGTAATATCACATTACTTCAGAGTGATTTTGAATTTATTAAAGAGGTTTAATTAAGATAACGCTGTTTATTCAGATTTATTTACGTATAAATAAATGTTATTATATCATGATATTTGAATATTTGAAATAATAATATTTTATTCAACAAACATGGTGAGAATTTCTTAATTTTACTTTGATCTAGTAAAATTAAGAATTTCGTTACCTATTTTGTTATCAATTTTTGTATCTTATGTTATAAAATATTTTTGTTTTCAAATTATTTATGTATTTTTTAAGTTTGTTAACCCTTTCAGCCCTGGTGCCTACAAAAATGTTTTATACACTGCGTATTATTATTTACTATTTTAGCTATACAGAGAGTTTTTCTTTTAAGTATACACATCTCAATATACTGTATACGCTGTAAATCTTTAGATAATCGTTTGTTTTTTAAAATAGTTTAATTTGAAGTCTTAAACGAATGTTTTTCACTCCCGGATTAGGCATGAAGTAAAATTTCGTTCGAGTTTACAAAATCCTGAAAATTTGGTTTGATTCGAAGATTCAGTCAAAGTTTATTTATATCTGTTTAATCTAGGTCAATTATAGTTTTTCTTTTTATGAAAGATTATATTATGCTGAATTGACAACAATTAAACAATTTGACAACAATTATTTTGCTGTTGTAATTTGCCAAATCCAAATTTGCAGGCTTTTCTGAACTCGAAATTTTACTTCATGCGCCACGCGTATAAAGCACGGATCTAAGATAAAGTTAAAAAATACTGTTTATATTTATGTTAATAAATTTTACGAACTTTTATAGAGATATCCATATCAAAACTGTTAGCACACGTACCGCGTTCCATCACCTAACGCTAATTGTGAAATCATTATTTGATATATTATTTATCATAAACTTAACTCGCAACATGGTGAATGCGCCGGGAAGCTTCTCGAAGTACACATAATTTTATTTCATTTTTGTGTTATTTTAATTGGCAAATAAATGAAGTATCATTTTCTGATTTAACTAAAGAGTGGAAAATAATTAATTTCTTTAATTTTGTGTTCAATTAATCAATTTTGGTGGATATCGACCAAGATACAAAAAATTATTAGTTAGAATGTTTCCTTTTTTCTATAATAATGTAGTCCTAATTAAGTATTTTTATTTTTCTAATACAAACATTTTTAACAACAAAAAGTATATGTTATATACTAGCCGTTTTCTCAAAAAAAGGCTGTTACGGGTGGTCGGGGACACCACCCGTAACAGCCTTTTTTTGAGAAAACGGCTAGTCCTATAGAGTTGGGATACAAAAATTTACTACAAAAGCCGTATTGAAGAATCGAATTGTTTTTTCGCAAAAAGGTTGGCATCCCTGAGAGGTTGCTTAAAAATGTCAATAACTCAAGATTTTTAAACGGCACGATAGGTCAAAAGTGGTATGATTGAAAAGGTCTTTACAAAATAAGGAACTTTTGTAGGAAACATAATTTTGTTACTGGCATCGATTTTGAGTAATATCTGATCAAAGTTATTAAATTTCAATTTTCCATGGCTACTAATTTTAAAAGATTGAGTTTCAAATGTCAATTAAACCTCTCAGATGCATTCTGACCAAGTCCGCGGAGTCGCTAAAGAAATATTCGACTCCAACTCCGTCTCCGGCTCCTCTATTTTTCAATATTCGCCATATACAGGCACTTTTTAATAAGAAATCTAGTAGCATATTTTTTTAAAGATAACTATAACATTTACCCTGGGACCATAGCCAACTTTTGTTTTTCTTATGAGCGACATTTTAGATTTTCATGTTTTGAAAATATAAAAATTAGCAGCGAATTAAGTAATTATCTTATTCAACGAAAGCTCGCTTTAAATATTTTTTTGGTAATACTAGCCGTAACAACAATAAATAATAAAAATTTCGTATACATTAATTTCATATAAATAATTTACAATCTCCTTTTTTACATAAAAAAATAAAACAATCACACAATCATCAACTAGCGGAATCGCTCTGAAGCAAATCCCTAAGTGCCATAATATAAGTCTGCGCCATCTGCAAAGTCTCAAACTTACTCAACTTCTGCTCAGCATCCAAACTGGGAATCACTTGCCTTAACCGATCGAACGCCTCATTCAACCCGTTCATCCGCCTCCTCTCCCTGGCATTCGCCGCCAACCTCCTCCTCTTCATCACCGTCGGAGACGGCGGCCTCTCCCGCACCACGCTCCTCTTCCTCCCGCGCTTCTTCACCTTTACATCCTCCTCTTCGTTGTTGTTTGTCGTGGAAATAGTTTCAAAATCATTGTTGGAATTGAAACTGTCGTAAGTGTTGGTATCGAAGTGGTCGGTTTGGTCGTACATTCTGATGTTGAAGTCTCGTTCGATTCGTGCGGTTTGGTGCTCGTCATAGCGTAGGGTTGAGAGGTTGATGAAGTTGTAGGAGGTTTGGTGGTAAGGGTCGATGTAGGTTGGGTTGTTCGGCAGGAAGCGGTTTTCCAGCATCTCTGGGTTTATTCGGTTTGCGTATGGTTTAATAAGACTCATCTTTACAATTCTTTAGAAATCAGCATTTAGTTACGAAAATTATCAAAGTGTTTATTTTTATTTCCTATCAGTTGTAATCTCAATTGGTGTGAAGGTATGGGGTTTTAAACATTAAAAGAGACTTCGTTTGTTTAATAATAATTATTATCAATATTACATTCTGTAATCAAAATCGTGGATGTTATTTTTTGTGTTTGCTTAGATGTTTATTCAAAGAAAATAATTAAAACTTCTTTAGAGATTTTTCTTTGATAAATTTAAACTTCTTTAGAGATTTTTGTCTGATTTCATACAAACTCTAATAAATATTGCGATTTTCAACTCTTTCATCGAAATCTGCTCTACCAGTTGCAACTGCTTTCACTTCTTACTTTTAAAATTACGTCAGTTTAGAACTACAGAAGAAACAACGTCAAACAGTCTTAATTAAAATATGGAAATCTTAAGGAGTAATTGTTGGTTTGCCTCTTAAAAACGCGTTTCGCCCTAACGAATTGCAATAAGATAAATTCAAATTCAAAACTATTTTTTGAATTCGAGAAAATAAGCTTACGCTTCTTATAGTTTGCACACTTTGCAATTGCAATATCTTTCAATCAACCTTTACTACTCACTTTTAAGATCTGCAATTTCTTTCACTTCCGACTTTTAAAATTTAGTGAATCTAGATCTACAGAAGATAATTCTTCGAAAATTGTTACGCAAAAAATTCCTTTATATTTTTTTTTATCTAGAAGTGCAGTTTCTTTTAATCAACTTTCCGTACTTACTTTTAAGATCTGCGGAGAGACCAGTTATAATTTCGTTCACTTTATACTTTAAAAATTAATTAATTAGAGTGATTTTTATAGTTTTATATAAATTAACGTCTCCAATTAAAATGTATTTATATTTTGTAATTTAGAATGATATGCCGTTTTCTTCCTGAGATCTGAGAGTTTTGGTCGTAACTTAGACCTTCAAAAATGTCCTATTTATCTCACTTGAAAGTAAATTTAAGATTTTCCTCCTTGGTTAGGATAATTAAAAAAATAATGTCAATTATTTTCTATAAAATGTCCACCTGTTATTTTTTTCAAATTTTGTTAGTATCTCATATTATCGTTTGAAATCATAAGTCACTCTAAAATCTTTATTAAAGTTGGATGTGAATTTAAAATACCGAGTTCTTCAAAGTGAGATTTACACTTACATAAACGTAAAACTAATATTTACATTATGTACGTAAATCTGAGTGTTTTCTCTTTAGATTTTTCTGGGGTGATTAAAAATGACCAATTTCAATGTTTATTTTCTATAAAATTATTCGTTTAAAGTTGGACGTGATTTAAAATCTTAGATCTCCAAAATCACTTGACTTGAAATTTTATATGTTACAATGATATCTTCAAATTCATTTGACTTCTAGACTTGCTATAGAATCATCAATTCTATATAAGTCGAACATAAATTATCTGACTGCAAAAATTACAAATCACACAAAAATCTTCACTTGTTCTAATAGCTGGGGGAAAAAATAGCGTCTCAAGATCTCCAAAGCTACATCCAACTTCTTAACTTTATAGTCTATATCTTTTTAGAATAACTTATGATTTTTTTTTTTAAATTACACCTCAGAATCTCTAAAATAATTTAGTTTTAAAGTTTATAAATTCACTGAAAACCCCACAATATTTTAAAAGTTGAACGCAAATTAGCATCTCTAAATCTTAAAAATAATTTGTTTTTAAAGTTTATAAAGTCATTGAAAAATCCACAATATTTTAATTTAAAGTTGAAAAAGACTCTGTGAAATCCGCAATCTATCAAGAGCGAAGCGTAAGAATATTTAAAATGATTTAATTTTAAATTGTATAAAGTCATTGAAAAATCCACAATCTGTTAAGAGTTGAACACATATAGCATCTCAAGGTTTCTAAAATTATTTAATTCTAAAGCTTATAAAGTCACTGTAAAATCCGCAAACTTTCATGAGTTCAACATAAATTTACTTATTTCTCAGGATCTTCAAAATGATTTGATTTTATAGTTCATAAACTCACTGCAAAATCCACAATTATTTAAGAGTTGAACGTAAATTAGCTACTCGAGTTCTCCAGAATTATTAAAAGTGTATTCTCACTTTGATTTTAAAAGTTGATCGCTTCGTAAAACCACAATTTTTTTTTAATTTAATAATTTCGTTAAGTGTGACACATTTTTTTTAGGATAGACACTTGACTGGTTTATATTTGTTTAGATTTTATTTAAACACCATTAAAAAATTGTTTCCTACTGCTATATTTCAATATTTCCAATATGAATATTTGTTGTTTAGATTTTTTTTAGAGTACTTTTTTTTAAACACACGTAACTTCATTTATTCGTGATTTTCAAATTGAAAATGTACCACGAAGTGAACGCCTTCAAGATTCAAGAATCATTTATTCGTATGTTTCGACAGCGTATATGCCATCTAATGCCCATTAGGTGAATGAATGAATACTGAACACAAATTTATATTGTTCGTTTATTCGTGTTTTTTTTTCTGCTTGTCAATGAAGAAAATACTTTTAATAACAGCTCGATTGTTTTATTTACTTCTTTAAGAATGAAGAGTTTTTTTTGTAACAACAGAATTCTTTAAAAATTATCTCTTTGTGTGCAGTTGCTTTGCACTTTTTGCGTCTCAACTGAAAGAAGTCACAACACACTTTTTTAGAATTGTTTATTTGTCAGCGCAATATTTAACAGTTATTTTATTTGTCGTGCGATTTATTTTTTTTATTATTATTATTATTTAACATACAGTTATTTTATTTGTTATTGTGCGATTTTTATAGTTATTATTTCACATTAACGTAATAAAAGTTTGTAAATTTCTCAGAAATTTGTACTAGCTTTATAAAAATCTGGGGCTCACTTGATTTTTAAGGGTTTCCAATTAAAACAGGAACTTTGTCAGCGATTTTGCAACACAATTGTTTTACTGCTTTTACTTGATAAAGAAGATACGAGTATTTATAATAACACACTTTTTAAGAATTCTTCTGTTTTGCAACGAAGAAAACTGATTATTTTGAGTATTTTTGTGTATCAACGAAGATAATAGTTTTTGTAACAACACTCATTTTTAGAATTCTTCTTTACGTCAGCACAATTCTTTTCATCTCTTTTTCTCGTCACTGATGAGAATAGTTTTTAAACAGCACAATTGTTAGTATTTTTGTTTATCAACGAGAATAATAGTATTTGTATCAACATAGTTTTTGCAACGAAGAAAAAAGAAGTATTTTTGTGTATTAACAAAAATCATAGTTTTTGTAACAACACTAATTTTTAGAATTCTTCTTTAGGTCGACACAATTCTTTTCTTCTCATTTTCTTGTCACTGATGAGAAAAGTTTTTGAAACAGCACAATCGTTAGTATTTTTGTTTATTAACGAAGATAATAGTTTTTGTATTAACACAGTTTTTTAAAGTTCTTCTTTTTTGCAACGAAAATAACAGTTATGATTATTTTGAGTATTTTTGTGTATCAACGAAGATAAATTCTTCCACTTTTTTTTTTACTTTTCGATGATGAGAAGAGTTTTTTGACGAAACAGATGAGATTTTGTAACAACGCGATAATTTACATTTTGTTCTTTCACTTCTCACAGAAGAGACGAGGTTTTTGTAGCACAATTTTTTAGAAACTTCTTTTTATCAACAAATAGAAGATATTGTATAAAAACACATTTTTTAGAATCCTTTGTTATTATCGACGAAAATGAGCGATGTTTATAACACTTTTTTTTAATTTAAATGTAAGTAAAATCACTTGATTTGTTCCATTTATTACTTTGTCGAACTTTCTTCTTTAAGCACACTTTTATTTTTGTTTTGTCGTTGTTGCTGAGAAGACACGCGGAAGTAAGCGGTGTCTTTTCTGTGTACGGAAGTACGGAAGTGAAGTAACCAAAGTGGGGTTGATGGTACTTCTGATACTGACCTGCGCCAGTCGCGTGCCTCTAGATTCGACACCCGATAGGGATGGATCAAAGGTGGGACGACCCTCTGGCAACAGTTGGTCTTGTCGACCTCATCAGCTTACGCATGTGTGCGTGAGTGAAACGGTTAGAGGAAGAACGAGACGGGTGAGTTTCAATAAAAATTAATTTTATTAACAGTTAAACCAGATGCGGTTGAATTAAATCTTTCTTATAAATATTCTTTGGAAATATATAGTTTTTGTTTAAGAAGAAGAATAGTTAGAAAAATAGTCAAAATCCAACCATATGACTATTTTTATAACTATTCTTCTTTTTCAGTTATACGTGCTAATTAAAAACAAGCTGGTAATTAGAATATAATCACTACAAAAACCGGAAACATAAGAAGATACCTTCGTGCAGTGATTGCCAGGTGTCTTAATAATTAGAAATTGTCGCAAATTTAAATATCAAGTTTAGATGTCCCTTTGAATTACAAGGAATTTTTGTTTTAAGTATACATATCCCGTTGTAAACGCTGTACATTTTCAAGTATTCTTTGATTTTATAAAAGCGATCAATTTAAAGCTTCTAAAGAGTGTTTCCACTCCCAGATTAAGCATGAAGTAAAATTTCGAGTTTAGAAAAGCCTGAAAATTTGGTTTGGTCGCGTAGCGCGTAGCGCTACGCGACCAAACCAAATTTTCAGGCTTTTCTAAACTCGAAATTTTACTTCATGCGCCACGCGTATAAAACACTAATTCCAAGTGAAGTTCAAAATATACTCCTTATGTTTGATCTTAAGTTAATACAATTTACTAATGTTTATTTCGTACATAAATTGTTAAAAATGTTACACCAAATAAACTTTATTTGAAATAAAACAACACAGTTGGGAGGGTTTCACTTTTATTGTTGAACACTGCAACATGTTTCACCACATAGTGGCTTCATCGGGCAGATGAAATAATTTATTCAGGGTTTCACTTTTATTGTTGAACACTGCAACATGTTTCACCACACAGTGGCTTCATCAGGCAGATGAAATAATTTATTTCATCTGCCTGATAAAGCCACTGTGTGGTGAAACATGTTGCAGTGTTCAACAATAAAAATGAAACCCTCCCAACTGTGTTGTTTTATTTCAAATAGTATTATGGAGTTTCATCATGTATCCGCCTCATCAATTAAATAAATAAACTTTAGTCGTATTTATTAACGTAATATTAAACGTAAGCAGTATATTTTGAACTTCACTTGGAATCAGTATTTTAAACGCGTGGCGCATGAAGTAAAATTTCGAGTTTAGAAAAGCCTGAAAATTTGGTTTGGTCGCGTAGCGCTACGCGCTACGCGACCAAACCAAATTTTCAGGCTTTTCTAAACTCGAAATTTTACTTCATGCTTAATCTGGGAGTGGAAACACTCGTTAGAAGCTTCAAATTGATCGCGGTGTACTAATAAATAACCTTTGTAATTACTTTATAATTACGTAACGAACAGATTGTTATTTGTTGAATACAAAGGGTTTGTCTGATCAATTTATTGCTTCTTGGGGTGTCCCACAAGGATCCAACCTTAGACCAGTGTTGTTTAATTGTTTTATAAACGATATTGCTGATGTGGTTAGTCATAAAATGTTAATGTTTGTAGCCGATCTGAAAATGTATCATCATATAATTACTGTGGACGATTGTGTGTATCTTCAGCAAAATCTAGAGCTGATTGCGGCGTGGTGTAAGAACTACAGAATCACTAAAAAAACTGTTATTCCTTACTTCACTTTTTGTTTGTATCGTTAGGTGTACATTTCGAGACACAAGGTGCTGATTATCAATATCAAACTGTTTGATAATGAGCACCTTGTGTCTCGAAATGTACATCTAACGATATAAACAGTCTTTATTAGTGTAACAATCACTTCACGTAAACTCAAAAACATACAGTTACTACAGGATCACATTAAATGTTATAAAATGTGAGACATTGTCTTATACTAGGAATAGGTCGCAAATAACGTACGATTCTACGATCAATGGCTTTGTACTTTTCCGTGTTAAAACTTTTACAAACTTGGGGGTGTTATTTGACAAGAAATTATCTTTTAATAGGCACTTCGAGAAAGTAGTGTCGGCCGCATATCGCTCATTAGGCTTCATAATACGAAATACTAAACCTTTTAAGAATATTGATGCCATTAGCATATTGTACTATTCTTTTGTAAGATCTAAACTTGAATATGCCTGTTGCGTTTGGGATCCATACTACGTACATAATGGACAACGAGTTTAAAAACAAATATAAACAAAACCGCAGAAGAAAATGGTTCAAGTATAACATATAAAATGTAAAATATTAACAGCAAAAATACTACAGTGTGATCAACAATGATTGTAGACAGGTTAAATTTCCCGCCAAAAAATGTTGGTACAACTGATTATATGAAAAGAAAATCCCCTAGATTGCTTTTCCATTGGCGTAGCAAACATTTTTTCCCAAAATAAATTAAATATTTAATCATAACTATACAGGGTGTCCCCGAATGGTCTGTAAAACGCTCTACCACATATTCTCTGAGACAAAATAAGACGATTTAACTAAACTTATCTCTATCCAAAAGTGGTTCTTAAGCCATCTACGAGGCCTCAAAGATATTTTTTTTTTCATTATTTTTCAAATATTTTTATTTTGGACTTAGGTAAGAAAACCTAATTTGGCACATTTAATTACATTGATACCATGTACTTTTTGCGATATGTTTCTTTATCCTACGTTTAAAGTAAGTGGTCATACTAGGACCATCGACTTCTTAAGATATCTAAATATTTTTATTCAACAGGTCAAATCATAAGGAATACTTTTTTTCTGCAAGATCATTCAATTTTACGTATTTTTTGTCTCTTATAAAATTTTGCTATTTTTCCCACAAAAAAATATTTTTATTTGTCAAAAAAAAAGTAATAATATTATGAACAATATTTTGCTTCTCAAAACAATTAACAAAGTAGAAATAAAGATAGGTACCTAACAATAAACACAAATTTATTAGTTTCACAACAAATGTTCAAACTGATTGCCATTTTCAGCAATACAACAATTTACACGTCGCAAAAAATTAAAATGGACACGTTGTAAAACACCAACATTGTTTTTAACTGTTTGAAACGCATTCTGTATTCGCGCCCATAATTTGTCGTGCGTATTTATGGGCTTACCATAAACAATAGATTTAAAGGCCTCGTAGATGGCTTAGGAACCACTTTTGGATAGAGATATCTTTAGGTAAATCGTCTTATTTTGTTTCAAAGAATATGTGGTAGAGCGTTGTACAGACCATTCGGGGACACCCTGTATATAAAATTTTTACAATTTTAATTAAATATACAAAGTAAATTGAAGTAAGTTAAGGTTTTGTGTATTTTTAATAAACGTAGAGTTAGCATCCCTAATTTTATAATAAATGTTGAAAATGATGGCCTTCATTTTCTAGGCAAATGTTAACTCTACGTTTTTTATTTTGAAATACTCGTTGAAGCTCCTCCGGATTTATGTTCCTTATCTCTTCTTCAATTGCTGCTTTAAGCTCGTTTAGGGTATACATTCGATTTTTAAAAACCTTATTTTTTAAATGCCCGAATAAATAAAAATCGCACGGAGTGAGGTCTGGCGAACGTGGTGGCCATAATCCGTCGCTTACCAAGCGATCATCGTAAAATTCCCTCAAGTAATTTAATGTCGCCAACGCAGTATGAGGTGTGGCTCCATCTTGCTAAAAATAACCCATTATCTGTTCGTCATCATGCAATTGATTCAAAAATTCATCTAGAATGAGTGTTCGGTAGCGCTCCGCATTGATTATTTCGTTGAAAAATATTGGGCCAATTATCCGACTGCTCGAAATTGCTACCCAAACACCAATTTTTTGTGGATGTAAATCCGTTTTAATAAAAGTATGAGGATTTTCTGTAGCCCACGTGCGATAGTTTTGGCTGTTCACATATCCTGACAAGTGAAACCACGCCTCGTCAGTAAAAAAGGTCTTGTCCAACATACCATTATCATTTAAATTCTGATTAAACCAATTGCAATAATCAATTCTTTTTTGAAAATCAAGTGGCTGAAGTTGTTGAACTACCGATACCTTATACGGGTGCAAATGCAGATTTTTTTTGCAGCTTTTATGCAACATCCATACGATACTCCTGTAAAAGGATTAAACATTAAAATTTGTGCGCACCTTAAAATTAAGAACATACCCGTTTGAGCTGAAAGTGTTCTTAAAGATTTTGTTGGGCTTTGTTCAAGTCGTTGTTGAATGTCGCCAACAACCTCTTCTGTTAAGATAGGCAGTCTTCCAGCTGACTTGCCCTTACAGATACAATTCTTTCCCTCAAAACGGTCAACAATGCAGGTTTTATGCGAGGAAAATGTTTTGTAAGGAATGTGGACATCGGGGAAGGCTTGAATAAATTGATTCAGACACGATTGTAATGAGTAAGTCCATGTGCCATCTTCATTCATAGTTCCACTTCGATAATGAGCCTTCAGGATGAATGCATCATGCTGTGGTGCAAACATCACGGTAAACACAAGCGAATTCTCTTAAAATCTGTAAATTTAGGATTAAACTTAAATTTTCTAATGTTCTAACCTCAAAAACAGCAAATCACTTATCACAAAACAAAGACTTATACAAAGTAGTCCTGATAAGAACTGATGTCTATGAAACAGAATGAAAAATAACTTAATTCGAAGAATGAATTAACACAATCGCAAAATACGACGCACGATGCTGCTAATGTCAAATCGAGTTGCTGTTTATTAATTTTTCCTTGTCATGAACTTGGAGCGATCAAATTCCCCAGATTTTTCGGCGGGAAATATAACTTGTCTACAATCATTGTTGATCACCCTTTACTAAGTTTTATACATTATATATTTTTATTAAATTAACACTACATAGTAGTATTTTTCTATTCATTATTCGAAATGGACAATGTTCAAAACTCAGATATTCTTCTGTAATATTTAAAAATCGAAGTACTGCAAAATTAAAAAAGCTCAAAGTTGATGATTTTGATAAGATGTTCGACAGTTTATGAGAATAGGGGGAAAATAGTTTTAAAAATGTTTAATACATTATAATCTATCAGAGTATATTAAACTCAACGCGATTATTTAAGAAATGAGCAAACTTGGTTCTAAAACTTAAAAATCAAAATAGAAGTACTGTAAGTAGAATTTCAGTCATTTAAATTTGACTAAAATTTTGAAAATACATGATATTTGCATATATTGTTTAACGTTTTAGATAAAACTGATAAAGTTTATAAATTATGTATGATAAGGCTCGTGCGTATCAATGAAACATTAATAGATCGTCTATTTTGGAATGGTCCCAATTACAATGCTTCGATCCCTGATTTTGATTATACTCGTATTTTTTTCTATGATGTCATGATCTTAAATGCCTCTAATTGATTTTGAGATGAAGAACTGTTTCTTAAATCAGTCTCTAAAAACAAGGTAAAGATTTAAGTATTGTGCCTCTTCAGTTTTCTTATCCTTCGAAATCACTTGTACTTTTCGGATCATGTTGACCCAGGCGTCCTAAATAATTCGAACAATAAATAAAATACTATTTTTTTAATACAAATTTCTTTTAGCTAGGATAATACATATTGTTTCATAATTATACACATACGGTGAGGATTTTTTTTAGCTGAACATAGGTTTCCTATGTTCAGTTTCTAAAAGTCCATGTCAAAACATTGGTGAGGATTTTTTTTCGCTGAACATAGGTTTCCTATGTTCAGTTTCTAAAAGTCCATGTCAATACATTGTTTCATTTAACAACTGCTGTTAAATTTTTGGAACTTCTTCAAAGAGACATTATACCACATGTAACGTTGACGCACTTACCAGTTCTGCCCGATGTCATTTAATAATCGCCGGCCGACCTGCTCAATGAAGATGGGGTGGTTCGGATTTTATTTTATTTTATTTTTGGGCGCCACGTGATTTTATTACGACGATTATCAACAGAACAAATGAAAATCACGAAAATTATTAATTAACCAACAATGGAAAGACCACTCAAGAAAATACTTATTTTTCCCAAAAAATAATAATATAATTTATTTTCCCCAAATCATATTAACATAATAACAAGCAAATTAAAATTGCTAGTAAATTTAAAAAAAAATCAAATGTTAATTAATTTCAACATCAAAAAGAAGATTAAGACTTGTACTATAGAGTTCACTAGAATATTTTGTCTAATTCTTAAATGTACGTAACTGTAAAAAATACAAATAACCGTCCGTTAGCGTTAAGGGATGTTAGTTTGAGTTTGGTTTAATCGCCTAGAAAATTAATTCAGTTACTGTTTTTTTTCTTTCCTAATTACCACTCTATAAGCACGCAGTCGTACAATTACTTGTTACGCCACTGCATAAAATTTATCATATTTAATATTAAATCGAAAAAAAAAATAAAAAAACAACTACGCATTTCAATTATACGTTCAACACACACACACAAAAAAACAATTTGTATTTGGGCTTATCTGTGTTTGATGCACTCCCTGACTACTCCAAGAACTCCTCCACTCTCTAAAACGACTTTCAGCACACGAATCCAAGAAGAACATCAACCCACAATAAACACGTCTTCGTCCAATTGGAATCCAGAAAATCCAGAAGATCAACCTCTCATCGATCTCTTCCTTCTAATCTTAATTTTCCAATTAAGCAATCCAACATGGATGGGAAGGAAACATAGCTACTCCGAAATCAATATATTATTGAAAATTCGGAACTAAAATAGAGAACCTAAAAATACCGGTTTCAATAATTTTGAAATTACTTAAGTTGTAGTTTCCCCCCGTTTTTTTCCCTTTTTTCCTATTCACAGCAATAAATAATCGAACATAGTAAATCAATCAATTATAATAAAATTGATGAAGATGAGCATTACGAAACATACCTGCGATAGTGGGTGGTTCTATAAGAATACTTGGATTGGGTGTTGATAAAAGATATCCACCAAGATTTAACAAAATGTCGGATCCCTCGATGGTGTTGGAATCGATTAACATCTAAGGTGCCACAAGTAATCCACCGAAGTGATATGCGTATTTGCATCACACCACAAATAACGCAGAAGTTATGAATCTAATTTTTTACTTTAAATCCGATATAAAAATTGATATTTAAATAGCAAAACTCGCTCTATTTAAATTTGTAAATAAATATATGATTCACGTTCACCATTAGAATTGAAAATCTAATCAGTCCGTCGAGGACGATCTGCGCGAACCCCGAAATCACAGATGCGCGGTCAGGTGTGCAAGAAATAGACGCGCGCTCATCCAATGCACGATTAATTCAAAAATAGAATTAAATTAGCGTATGCTAATAAAATTGCATATAGCAAAACCCTATAAAATAAATTTACAAAACCTTAAATCAATTTTATACCGTTACACACAACTACAAGTCTTCAATATTGAGAACGCATGGTTTCAAATGGACGGCGCTCCATCACATTCCACATGCCCTGTTACATGTTTCCTGCATGAAACCTTCCAGGATCGCTGGATACGAAGATTTGGACCCATAGCTTGGCCACCTCGGTCCCGCGATTCATCGCTAAACGATTTCATTCTTAGGGGTTATCACCACTCCAAAATTTACAATAATATAGCAATAGAGAGTACAGAAGAACTAAAAAACAGAATAAGTACCGCCTGCAATGAAATATTTTTTTTTAAGAAATATTCTACAAGGATTTTACAATCGCTTGGCATATTGCTTGGAGCAGGAAGGGGCATTTAGGCGACTCATTTAGTAAATAATTATTTTTGAGAATGGTTTCTTCAACAAAAACAAAGATTATAGAAGCAGACATGTAAGTACTTAAATTAGAATAAAAATGATTGTAAAAGCAATCGAGGTCGTTGATCAAATCCGAGTCAATAGCTGGGATGATGATGATAATCATCATCATCCACGGCAGGATTTTTCTGAAGAAGCAATAAACAGGAATCTCGGATCCCAATCTTTCGCTATTGATTAGAGGAGTGCGCTTCGTTCCGTTTACGTAATGACCGCTAATTCCTTTCTCGCGGCTCTCTTCCTGCTCTCTGCTCTCGCCATCAAAAGACTTTTGATCCGTTCGTGTTTGCCTCGCGGAAAATTATCTCCGGCGATTGTCGGAGGTAATTCGATTTAGATTACGGATTACGGAGGGACTGTTTGAATAGAGTAGAGAGCCAAGTGCGGTAGCGTTCGTCGTCTTCTTTTTTTCGTTTCAAAAGCGCGCTACCGTGCAACACTTTTCACCGATAATTGGATCTAATGAAATTCAACATCGAGGATTAATACTTGTTCTTCTATTAATGCACATTGCGCTTAATAAAGTGTATATTCTGCTGAATAGAGAAACATACAGGGATTTCTTCTTATTACAACGAATTCCTGAACTTTATCAGGAATTAGTTGTTAAAATTTGAAGCTTCTAACAAGTGTTGGCATACCTTGGTTAAGCATGAAGTAAAATTGATTACATTTATGTAATTAATTGAATTAGTTTATTTTATTTCAGTGTTTTATGCGCGTGGCGCATGAAGTAAAATTTCGAGTTTAGAAAAGCCTGAAAATTTGCATTTGCAGGGGCGCGACTCGCTTCGCTCGCGCGCCCCTGCAAATGCAAATTTTCAGGCTTTTCTAAACTCGAAATTTTACTTCATGCTTAATCAGGGAGTGGAGGCACTCTTTAGAAGCTTCAAATTGAAAACAACGATGCAAAAGAGGAAATTTCATGTTAATTTTCAAGTGTTCAGGTATTGGCTTCCCTATTTATTTTAGAGACAAAATGTATTTCACTTTTCTGTAGAGGGAAAAATTCTAAATTTATGAATGTTCACACTTAACACTTTACGTTTCTCTAAGTTAAAATAATTAAGAAAAAATAATTTTATAAAAATAATGACATACCATGGAATTGATACAACAATTGCGGATATTCCCTGTTTTTTTTTTAAGTTCAATTTAAAGCTTTAAACAAGTGTTTTCCACTCCCAGACTAAGCATGAAGTAAAATTTCGAGTTTAGAAAAACCCCGTGAAAATTTGTCTCGGGTCGCGCAGCGACCCGAGACAAATTTTCTGGGCTTTTCTAAACTCGAAATTTTACTTCATGCGCCACGCGTATAAAACACTATAATATTGTCAAATTTATGTATATTCGAACTTCACTTAAAATGTGTGTTTTATACGCGTGGCGCATGAAGTAAAATTTCGAGTTTAGAAAAGCCCAGAAAATTTGTCGGGGGTCGCTGCGCGACCCTCGGCAAATTTTCACGGGGCTTTTCTAAACTCGAAATTTTACTTCATGCTTAGTCTGGGTGTGGAAAACACTCGTTTAAAGATTCAAATTGTACTCTTTTAAAAATCTTTTTTGTAGAGGGAACAATTCTGAATTCATTCGCGTTAACGTTTATCATTTGACGTTTCTCTAAGTTAAAATAATTACGAAAAAGTAATGTGATTTTATAAAAACAATGACATACCATGGAATTGATACAACAATTGCGGATGTCAAAATAGCATAAGATATTGCTGTTACTTAATTAACGACAAAAAACATAACGCAAACATTGTGATAATTGTGGTCTGCATAATACCACTCTATTAGGAGGATTTTATCTTGTAGCAGCAATTCAAAAACATTTACTTTAATCAAGTGACTACGATATCTTTTGCCATTTTGACATCCGCAATTGTTGTTTTAATTCCATGGCATGTCATTATTTTTATAAAATTACATTACTTTTTCTTAATTATTTTAACTTAGAGAAACGTAAGGTGATAAACGTTAAAGCGAATGAATTCCGAATTGTTCCCTCTACAAAAAAGGTAAATACATTTTGTTTCTAAAATAGATAGGGGAGCCAATATTTGACAATATCAAAATATACATGGGATTTCCTATGTTGCGTCCGCCAAGTCAACACCCGGTATACAATTAGGAAAAAAAAGATGCAAACCCTTAACATAATCAAACGGGCTGTTTTTCATAAAAAATGTTGTAATTGTGCCCCTTTAACTTCAATTCGTTCACTGACATTGACGTTTTATAAACGTTCAATGACAACAAAAAAACACATTTACAAAATGTGAATTCTAGGGTTTCCATTTTTTTTTGCACCAAATTGTATACTTGAACGAAAGGATGTTCTCCAGAACGGAATACTAAGATTTTTGAGAGTTTGCCAGCGGAACTGGAAGTAAGTGTGTGGGGGACGCAGAAATGTTAAGATAAAGTTCTTGCGACGACTTACCGTTTAGCCGCAAATTGTATTTTAGGTTCCAATTTTGAGGTTAAATAGGTTGGTATTTTCGGGTAAATAAGTATATTACAGGTATAAATTGTACACATGATGAAATTATTTCCAAAATTATGACGTAAATAATCAAAATTATAGTATTACCTTAATTTATTCAGCCAAAATCACGATATTTATTTTACACTAAGTATGACGTGTACTGACGTTTATTTGAAATAATGGATACATAAATTTGATAAATTAAAAAATTACATGTATTTTAATTTATGATATAAAAAATAGATGGCGCTACCTTTACGCGGAAACGAGAATATTATGATTAATTATTATTAGCTAATGTGTAGAACACGGCACATCCACATTAAGATCCGCGAACCTGCATGCTCAGTAGCGCCTACTGCAGTGATTCTCAACAGGTTATTTGTATGGGTATGTGTATGCGGGCGGATGTGTGTGCATATGCTTAGGTTAGATAAGTAAGAAAGAGGTTGAATAAAATCGATGACGTTTATAGAATCAATAATAATGTTTTTAATCAAAAAAATTAATAGAATTGTTAAAATTTTAATAGAAAACACACACATGTACACAAATAACCTATTGAGGACTACTGGAGTGGGCGCTACTGCACATGCAGTAACCTGTCAAAATGGAGAATGTGCCGTGTTCTACACATTTACCAAAAATGTTTGTTATATTCTTACCAGTACTCAATACTTAAGATTGGTGGTCCGACCGAACCGTCCAGCTTTTTAAAGAATTTTAAGAGTAGACTCGGCCCGGTTCTGACCCGCCGGACTAGGCTGGGCGAAGCCCGGCCTGGTTATTACTCAGGCCCAATACTAAAAATGTTTGGCTATAGCCAAGATTTTAAACTGCACGCGAACTTTCAAATCCTAGCTGTAGCTAAACATATTCCGTTTAAAAAAAATTATTAAATTTAATTGGTTTAAAAAAATTTTATAATCTCAGTCATTGGAAAAACATTTTAGTAAACGAATCTTTTTTTAAATTTTAATACACTTTGCGCCATCTATTTTTTATACCAAAAGCTAAAATACTCATAACCTAAACATTAATAATAATCAATCTAGAATTATAAAAAAAATGTATAATCGCAGTCATTGGAAAAACATTTTAGTAAGCGGATCTTTTTTTAAATTTTAATACACTTTGCGCCATCTATTTTTTATACCAAAAGCTAAAATACTCATAATCTAAACATTAATAATAATCAATCTAGAATTATATATCCATTAGTTTAAATAAACGTCAGTAGACGTCAGATTTTGTGTGAAATTAATATTGTGATTTTGGCTGTATAAATGAAGATAATATTACAATTTGGATTAATTATGTCATAATTTTGGAAATAATTTCATTATGTGTACAATTTATACCTATAATATGCTTATTCGCCCAAAAATACCAAAGTATATAACCTCAAAATCGGAACTTAAAATACAATTTACGGCTAAATGGTAAGTCTGCGCAAGAAATATATACTAACATTTGTGTATCCCACACATGTTTACACCCGGCTCAATCTAAAACAATTCAAAAATCGGAGTATTTCGATCTGGAGAGCAACCGAAAGAAAAATTGACGGTATCGTTGGGTTTGAATTGCTCTTCAAAGAAAATAGAGTAAATCAACAGTAAGACAGGTAGTTTACAATTGACATTAAAACCAGGTTCGGGGCCATCTAACAAGGATCAGATGGTCACCTCGTTGTAACGCAGAGGCGAAGATTTCTCGGAATAATAAAAGTTATTTACTCTGGTGCGCGCAACATGTCCGAATCGCTTAACGATCGGTGTTAATCTGCATAAAGCGAGCGGTTATTATTTCGAACATTGCGGCGGCCCTGTTTATGAATAAAATATGGACCAACGGCCGCGCGACTGGACCCATTAATTTCTACTCGGAGGTTCTGGTAATGAGTACGGAAAAACAGAAGACGCTGCCCATAAATATTCATGTATCTTCGTCGGGGATCTAATCGGAGGGCGCATCGCGGCTTTCCTTAATTACCGGCATCTGTCACGAGGTGTGCATCTAATTTCAACCTTATTGAGGGTAGGCAAAGAGTTGAGCTGAGTTGGTTCGTCATGCGTGCGGTTGGAGTGTGCCGAAATGTGGTCAGTCGCGTGCCGCGTGGATTTTATTACGTTTGTCCATAAACACTACAATATAAGATCACAATTCTTACTTAAACCTGCAATTTTTAAGTTTTTGCAATACCCAAGGCCTTTACTTTAGATAATTGAAGATTTAAATGTTATAATGTAAAAGCATACAGAGACCGAACATTTTCATAACAAGAAATTTTCTTTGAAGTATTTAATTTAATTTGAAGCTTTAAGCGAGTGTTTTCCACTCCCAGGCTAAGCATGAAGTAAAATTTCGAGTTTAGAAAAGCCTGAAAATTTGGTTTGGTCGCGTAGCGCGAAGCGCGGAGCGGCCAAACCAAATTTTCAGGCTTTTCTAAACTCGAAATTTTACTTCATGCGCCACCGGTACAAAACACTGACATATTACCAAGTTTAAAACACACCGCTTAACTTTACGTTGAATCAGTGTTTTGTACCGGTGGCGCATGAAGTAAAATTTCGAGTTTAGAAAAGCCTGAAAATTTGGTTTGGCCGCTCCGCGCTTCGCGCTACGCGACCAAACCAAATTTTCAGGCTTTTCTAAACTCGAAATTTTACTTCATGCTTAGCCTGGGAGTGGAAAACACTCGCTTAGAGCTTCAAATTGAATTCTTTTAATAAACCGAGCATCGGAAAATGTGCAACGTATGCATATGGATACTTCAAAGAAAAATTGTCGTTATGAAAATGTTCGGTGTTACATAAAACTCTCTGTATAAACGCACTTAGAAGCAAAGGGTTGTAAGTGCCACTTTAAAAAAAATGGAATACATGTAAGGGGGGAAGGCAGTTTTTTTGTTAATTAGCAAAGAGATATCGAGCTTACATTAATATGTACCGCTATCCAATTGATTTTCTGTACATCTGGTTATGTAGATTTACAGAAAATATATTGGATAGTAGTATATATTAATAAAAGCTCGATATCTCTTTGCTAGTTAACAAAAAAACCACCCTCCCTCCTTACATGTATTCCATTTGTTTTAAACGCTGCTACTTTATTTGTTGGTTTTAATATAACTTATTTTGTATTCTCTGGTGTTTATTGTACACGGAATTGTTGTTTAGGTCGTATAGAGGATATAGATCAGAGTTATTGTTTTTTTTTTTTGGGGGGGGGGTGGCTTTTGCCTGGCCTTGGGAACTTGCCCATTAGCCAACATCTTTTATTAATATTTGTATTAATTGTTAGGATTACAATTTGTAGTATGCTATTATTTCATACGGACAAACACTCACATTCATACCACACCCAGGGTCACGACGAGAAATTATTTTAAAATAAAGTCTCGCCATGCACGGGAATCGAACCCGAATTTGTGGCTCGCCGAGCGATACAGCCCGGCGACGTTACCGCTCGGCCACCACCTGCCCTAAAGTTATTGTTTATCACTTTATTTTAACACATAATCTTATCAACATTACAATTTTAGCACACGTGCTAACGCTTAATCATAATGGCGGGTGGTGACTGACACTGTTCCCGTTGCGGGTGTCTTTTACACTACTGAATACATAGGCGTACCAAAGGTGTACGCCAGTGGCGGTACATATATAACACCTCCCTCTTTAAGTTTTTACATACATATATAGTCTTCTAATAATTTCGGTTTGCTTAGCGTTCGCCTAGCTCTACCACTATCGTCACTGCACTTAGACGACTCACTTTTTCGATTCTCACTATCTTCCTCCTTCTCCAGTTGGTTTCCTATGATTTCCTCTTGCCTGTTGTTGAATTGTGGTTGATTCTCAGACTTCCTAAGATGTTGCTGGCTTCTTCGCAGGATTGCTCCTCTTTCATTCTTGACCATGTACGACCTTGGTGACTTAGGTTTTTCCACTATTATTCTTCTATCCCATTTTTTGTTAGTCTTCGTATCGTGATTTATCATGACAGAATCTCCCTTGTCCAACTCCATCTGTTTATGAGCTGTTTGATTATATTAGGCTTGATATCTTTCCTGCTTGTCCTTATTTTTTTTCGAATTTCGTTGTTATTTTCTTCTTTAAATTCCAATAGTTTGTTCGTCGTTGGAAGCTTTGTTTTTAAACGTCTGCCAAACAGCAGTTGAGATGGAGACAGATTAATCCCCTGTATTGGTGTTGTTCTGTACTAAGTAGTGTTACATACAGAGAGTTTTATGTAACGCCGAACATTTTCATAACGAGAATTTTTCTTTTAAGTATCCATATGCATACGTTGCGCATTTTCCAATGCTCGGTTTATTAAAATAATTCAATTTGAAGCTTCAAGTGAGTGTTTTCCACTCCCAGGCTAAGCATGAAGTAAAATTTCGAGTTTAGAAAAGCCTGAAAATTTGGTTTGGTCGCGTAGCGCGAAGCGCGGAGCGGCCAAACCAAATTTTCAGGCTTTTCTAAACTCGAAATTTTACTTCATGCGCCACCCGTTCAAAACACTGATTCAATGTAAAGTTTAGCGGTGTGTTTTAAACTTCGTAATATGTCAGTGTTTTGTATCGATGGCGCATAAAGTAAAATTTCGAGTTTAGAAAAGCCTGAAAATTTGGTTTGGCCGCTCCGCGTTTCGCGCTACGCGACCAAACCAAATTTTCAGGCTTTTCTAAACTCGAAATTTTACTTCATGCTTAGCCTGGGAGTGGAAAACACTCGCTTAGAGCTTTAAATTAAATTCTTTTAATAAACTGAGCATCGAAAAATGTACAACGGGTGCATATGGATACTTAAAAGAAAAATGCTCGTTATGAAAATGTTCAGTGTTACATAAAACTCTCTGTATGTATAAAGAAAAGTAAAATATTTCCAGAAGAAAGTTATTATTAGTGCAAAAATGTTCAACAAAAATAATTAAGGGAAAAATGTGTGGTATATAGTGAAACTCATTTGGTAAATCAAGAAATCTTTTGGCATATATTTGACAAGGTGAAATATATTTGGGATATAGTGAATCTTATTTGGCGAGAAGGAGGTGATGGGGCAAAAAACAACAATAGTGAAATGCCATAGATAAACCACGTATTTTTATAATAAAAAATACGTTGCTAGAAGTCGAATTTTCTGGCTGAATTTATTAAAGCTGACAATAATAGGAATAATATTCACATATTCGCAGCCTGAAATTTTGGATTTGCCTATACATACCTTTTTATTATTTTCTTAATTAATGCTAATGCGTCCTTCTAATTACATTTCCCGTCGAAAACAAAACCACACAATTAACGACTTACTCTAAGTGCACAAACGATTTACTATTCAACTACTAAAATTCAAAACCAAAACCTCACAGTTTATGAATTAATTCGATCGCGTAAACAGTTTAATGATTCACTCACTACTAGAATTCAAATTAAATCATCCAAAAATTTCCTTCTCCTATTTACCTGCGTTGGGAGAACAAAAAATGCACCGATTTCGCTCGAGGCGAAATGGAATTTTGATAAGATTAACAATAAGCGCTTTTGCGCAGATTTTGTGTTTGTCGTCCACATTTCCATCATCATTTGCTATGAATTAAACCCATAGTTCGTTCTGCCTGATCGGTTTTTCGAAAATATTGATTAATTTGTGAATTTTGGAGTGTGTGAATGTCGTGCAATGGACATTATTTTAGAGAAGTTAGGAACGATTTTATTTTAGGAATAAATAAGAGATAATTTTGATTTTTGTTAGAAATATTTTTGAATAATAGTTGATTTATGTTGTGTTCAATAAAATAATTCATCACTCTGTGTCCCACTTTAAACGAAAATGAAGAATTTAATGAACGTTTTTATTGAAACAAAAGACAGAGAAATAAAGGAATTTAATTCATATTTTTGTATTTTATATTTGAGTAAAGCCCCTTGATATTAATATACAAATAAATTTGTTTACATAAAAAAATGTTATACAAACAAAGTAAAAATTGTTTTATTGTGAAATTACCATGTACAGTGTGATCAACAATGATTGTAGACAGGTTAAATTTCCCGCCAAAAAATGTTGGTACAACTGATTACACTACAACACCCCCAACAGAGCACTTTCAATTTCATTGCACTTCCTTAAAATATTTTTTACAATTTGTACGGCTGCTTCTGCCATTCCGTTTGATTGATGGTGATGAGGACTAGTCAAAATAAATGTAAAGTCCCATTCTTTAGCGAATGTAGCACATTCATACGAGCCAAATGGCATGTTGTCGGCTACTATTTCTGTAGGTACCCATGACATCAGAAAATACGTTTAAATGACCTGATTACATCTCCTGCAGTTTTTTATCTTGTAGTCCCAGCACGATTCTATCCCTTACCATTTCATCTTCTTCCGTGAATGCACATGTTTTCACTAGTTTCTTCAGTTCATGCACGCAGTTGTCAATCGGCTCATTTTCCTTCTGCACTCTGTTGTAGAATACAAAACGTTCATATATGACATTCTTCTTCGGATTCATATATGTTTCGAACTCTTCAATCACCTTTTCATATATTTGTTTATTCTCTGCGTTTAATTTGAAGTTGTTGTAGATCTCGACGGCTTCCTCGCCCATCACGTTTAAAAGAATTGCCACCTTTACTTGACTTGTCTACTCTTGTAGCCCGCTGGCAATCAAGTAAATTTCGAATGCGTGTTTGAACTTGCGAACATTTTCTGCTACATTACCCTCAAAGGACATAGGTCGCGGAATTCTGGTCGATTCCATTTTATGTATTTTCCAATCTGCCCGTGGTTTTTCCTTCTTTTTTTTTTAACCTCATTTTTTTTTCTCCCTCTAATGCGACCTCGGCTGCGCCATGTTGTATTCTCTGGTGTGTATTGTACAATTGTTGTTTAGCTCGTATAGAGGATATAGATCAGAGTTATTGTTTATCACTTTATTTTAACACATAATCTTATCAACATTACAATTTTAGCACACGTGCTAACGCTTAATCATAATGGCGGGTGGTGACTGGCGCTGTTCCCGTTGCGGGTGTCTTACACCACGGTATATATATCTAACGGTTGTAGCATTCGTCGGGCGAAGTCGGAAATGTTCGTGCGTCTGACGACATTGTGGTCGCTCCTAACCTGTCAAACATTGCCCGCTTACGGTGTTTATGTGCGTTTAGATAATTACGAGTGGTTTTTTCTTAAATTTTATATTACAATTAATATAATTGCTGTATATTTTTGGTAAGTAATTGAATTATTACAAATTTCAATAAATGAAGCGTATAATATGCTGGAACAACGTTATAACCACCAATTGTGAAAACGCGGTATTTCCGTGGAAAAACGATGTATGCAGCTAGGATTTTGTCTTGGGGGAGGCAAGTTTAGTTTGCAGCAAGGCTCACTTGTGTTGTGGGCTGTATTACATTTTTAAATATTTATTTTCCCAGTGATTTTATAAGGTTATTAGCATGTAAACTACCGGTATATAATATTATTATATTTCAAAAATTACAACTACAAGGTTTAAATTAATGAAAGATATAATCGATTATTTTAGTAATTTGCAAAATAATCGATTATTTTTTGTTAATCGAATAATAATATCAATGGAAATCCGATTTATTTTTAACTTCGAAACTTAAATTTAAACAATAAATCAAAAATGTTAAAGAAAAGATATTTTAATTATTACAAGAAAAACGATAATAATTTAAGAACTCTACATTTAGGAAATAAAACATTTTACTACATTTAAGGAAATGTTTAAAAATTGTTAAAGCAATTAAAAGAGACAAAATTCTAGTTAACTTTTATATTTAACTTTATATTTGGGTTTCAATTGTTTTAGATTCAGTGATAAATTAATACTTCAACATATACATATTTAAATATATATTTTTTTTGCTTAATTTTAATTTTATAGTTGGGATTTTATTTTACACACATCAATTTTTACATCTTCGTACTTGAAAATCAGTGAACCTATCAAGTGAACGTTTTAAAGAAATATAAGAATTAATAATATGTTTCAGCAAGAATTAGAAGATAAAATCAAGAAAGTATCGAATGATGTTTTAAATGAATTGCTTTCGCACTAAATTCTACTGAATTTACTGGAATTTACATAAATTGCACGTTGTATGCAATACGTATTATAAGCAGCCGACTACACTGACGTCACGCGCTCGCGAATGGGCGGGGCCAGCGGCCGCATGCTACAACCGTTAGATATATGAACCGTGGTCTTACACTACTGAATACATAGGCGTACCAACGGTGTACTCCAGTGGCGGTACGTATATAACAACTTAAACCTTAAAACTGGATTTCTTATATTTATTTTTTATTAGTCACTTAAATCCCTTTGCTTCCAGGTGATTCATATTAGTTTTTATTTTTGAAATATAAGAGTCTTGGCGTTTGAATTTTGAAATATCACGAAAGAAGTGTTGATTATGTTTTAAAATATTTGTGATTGGCTGAGGTAGGTCGGTGTAAACGGGCTTTAAAATTGACCGAATTATGGGTTAATGGTCAATAAAATTCCGTTTACGGCGTTTCTTACTCTTATGCAATCCGCAAGGATCGTGCACTTCCTCAATAAACCTGACCGCTTGTCCTGAAATGCCTGCTTACAACGTTGAATCAAAAATACCATCGAACATTTTACGGCTGCGCTTAGCTTTCATCAAACGAAACTATCAGTTGCATTTATTACTTGAAAAATACTCGTTATACAGTGCGATCGTTTAAATTATGATTTAGAGTAGGCGGCATTTTTTTGTTCGATTGCCCAGACTGCTAATTGAATGATGGAATAAATTTGAGGTTATGGTAAACTATGTGTTAATAGTCAGTAGTGCCAATCTAATTTAAAACTTAAAGCCTACTCTAAATTATCTTTTAAACGGTTGCACGGTACAACCAAAGTACCTGCCCCGTCTAACCTGGGATCGAGCTTTGCAGAACGAGGCTTTTCTAAACTCGAAATTTTACTTCATGCGCCACCGGCACAAAACACTGACATATTACGAAGATTAAACCACACCGCTAAACTTAACATTGCATCAGTGTTTTGTGCCGGTGGCGCATGAAGTAAAATTTCGAGTTTAGAAAAGCCTGAAAATTTGGTTTGGCCGCTCCGTGCTTCGCGCTACGCGACCAAACCAAATTTTCAGGCTTTTCTAAACTCGAAATTTTACTTCATGCTTAGCCTGGGAATGGAAAACGCTCGTTTAAAGCTTCAAATTAATTTCTTTTAATAAACCGAGCATCGGCCACTGTACAACGTATGCTTATGTATACTTAAAAGAAAATGCTTGTTATGAAAATGTTCAGTGTTCAATTAGTCACACTCTTAATAGATTCATACTCTTAAATAATTTTAAAATTCGTCATGGAAGGTTTTAATTTTTGTACCTTTCCAGAGCCATTAGTGTAAAATTGTTGTCCTCTACGCTTCCAAATATTTTAACATGTAACTCGTGACTTTCTATTTAAACTTTTAAATGGTAGATGGCGCTGATGTTGTGTTTGCAGTCTCCAACACTAGATGGTGCGGATATTGAGTGTTTGCACTCTTCGACATTAGATGGCGCTTATGTGGGGTGTTTGCACCCTTCGACACTAGATTGCGCTACTGTTAAGTGTTTTCATTCTTTGACACTAAATGGCGCTGCTGTTGAGTGTTTAGACTCTTCGTCACTAGATGGCACTGATGAGTGTTTACAGTCTTCGACACTAGATGGCGCGGATGTTAAGTGTTTGCACTCTTAGACATTAGATGGCGCTGATGCGGAGTGTTTACACTCTTCGATACTAGATAACGCTGCTGTCACATAACTTTTTTTAATTATTTTAACTTAGAGAAACGTAAAGTGATAAACGTTAACGCGAATGAATCCAGAATTGTTCCTTCTACAAAAAAGGTAAATACATTTTGTTTCTAAAATAGATAGGGGAGCCAAAATTTGAACATTTCAAAATTTACATGGGATTTCCTTTGTTGCGTCCGCCAAGTCAACACCCGGTATACAATTAGGAAAAAAAAAGATGGAAGCCCTGAACATAATCAAACGGCTGTTTTTCATTAAAAAAAGTGTTGTAATTGTGCCCCTTTAACTTCAATTCGTTCACTGACATTGACGTTTTATAAACTTCGACATTAGATGGCGCTTATGTGGAGTGTTTGCACCCTTCGACACTAGATGGCGCTGCTATTAAATGTTTTCACTCTTTGATACTTCGTCACTAGATGGCGCTGATGTTGAGTGTTTACAGTCTTCGACACTAGATGACGCGGATGTTAAGTGTTTGCACTCTTCGACATTAGATGGCGCCGATGTGGAGTGTTTACACTCTTCGATACTAGATAACGTTGCTGTTAAGTGTTTTCACTCTTTGACGCTAGATGGCGCTGATTTTGGGGGGATTAATCTAAAGGAGGATGCTAATTTTAGGGGATGAATCTGCAGAGAATGCTAATCTCGGGAGATGAATACTGAGAGAGGGATGCTGGATGCACTGGCTAGACCACTGTGCAGGTGTGGAGGGCCCCGAATCGGCTAAAGCACTCTTCTCAATTCCTACACTACGTCTATTAAAATTAAATCCTCGCAAAATGAAACCCTAACACAATATTAATAATATATACTGCCTTTCAAAAAAATCAGAACACAAAGTATTTATTGGACGATTCTAATGAAATTTACAGAATTTGATCATGTAAATGAACTGCATCGATGATCAAAAAATCAATTGTTTTGGTTACTATTTAATGGTATTTTTCCTTGATTTCACCATTATGAAGAGCTGCTGATTTTTTAATGTAATTGCTTCTAATATCCAAGTAGCCTCTGAGTAGTTTGACGTTTCAGTTTGTAAAACATAAAAAGATGGGGCGTGTTCGTCGGCGTGCACAATATCATCATCTAAGTGAATTTGAAAGGGGTCGCATTATTGGAATGCGAGAAGCGGGTTTTTCGGTTCGTGCTATTGCTGAAAGGGTAGGCCGTAGTGTATCGGTGATCGTACGCTGCTGGTCTAAATGGTCCGAAGCTGGGGAGAATCGACGTAGACTTGGATCAGGACGTCCAAGAAGCACCACTGAGCGTGAAGATCGAGCTCTTCGTCTTACAACTTTAAGGGACAGATTTACAACGTCGCGGGCATTGGGAAATTACTGGTTGGCTCTAAATGGCCAAAGAGTATCCATGGCTACTGTTTACAGAAGAATCCGCAGTTTTGGTATAAGATCCTACCGTCCACAATTGTGTCTACCTCTTACTCCGCAGCATCGCAGAGCAAGACTTGATTGGTGCAGGGAAAGACAACATTGGACCCATGAATGGAATAACATTATCTTCAGCGATGAGTCTCGGTTCTGTTTATGGGCTCATGATGGTCGCAGAAGAGTGAGACGTCGACGCGGTGAACGCAGAATTTTACAATTTGCTGTTGAAAGACATACGGCTCTTACACAGGGAAATGGTTTGGGGGGCGATAGCATATGGTAGTCGGTCTCCTCTAGTTTTTTTAGAAGCAAGTCTTAACGCGATTCGGTATATTGACAACATTTTACGGCCAGTGTTAGTGCCTTATGTAAATGGCTTGCAGAACCCCATTTTTCAGCAAGATAATGCTCGACCTCACACAGCGGCCATTACAAGACAGTTTTTTGATAGTGCAGAAATCAATTTGTTACCTTGGCCATCTCGTTCTCCAGATCTATCGCCAATAGAACATGTTTGGGATATGATAGGTGTTAGAATAAGTAACTTACAGCGCCCCGCTAACACTGTAATGGAACTTAGAGGTCAAATTATCGAAGTTTGGAATGAAATACCCCAAGTCGATATTGACAGCCTGATTTCTAGCATGCCTCGACGTGTTAATGAGTGTTTGGGAAATCGTGGAGGCCCAACACATTATTCATTTTTATTCATTTGTTTTTTTGTTTTTCAAGTTGATTTTTTGATCATCGATACAGTTCGTTTACATGATCAAATTGTGTAAATTTTATTAAAATCGTGCTATAAATACTTGGTGTTCTGATTTTTTTGAAAGGCAGTATATTAAAACGGTAGCATTTGATAAAACGTAGACAAAGTAATGCATTTTTAAATCATGTGCATTTTTTGCGCTGCGCTCGCGGTTAAATTTAATATTACTCGCAGAACAAAATAAACTATAAAACTTTTTTATGAACTAATACGGCCATCTTTTTTACAAGGTGGATAGATGATACCTTGAGTAATTGTTTAGTGGTGTTTGTTTCTTGTTTTGTTTTAATATACTAAATTCGACCATAGTTAAAGTTAAAAATTGTAAATAAAAATTTGTTATTAATGTTGTGTTATAATATAACAAGGGTTTGATAGAAAAATATAAATAAACCAAATTCGAAAGGTTCAGACTTTTTAGAAAGTGAAAGGTTTACTTACTTCCGCTAATTTATATTTATCATTTTCGTTACCCCTTCCATCTCTAGGTCGCATCGCGCGTCTAAACACACTGTGCCACGTATATTTTGAACTTCACAGTGATTAACGCTACTGGTACATGAAGTAAATATTTCAAGTTTAGATAAGCCTGAAATTATTTCTTCGTGCTTAATCAATAGTCTCAACGTTTCGCAAAATTTTCCTTTTTTCTCACATTAAAATATAATTTATTCATTTCTTAATTCTTAACTTTAGTTTGAGAATGACTACTAGATAGTCGAAACTAGTCACACAATTAAATGTAAGATCCAGTGGTTAAACAAAATAAAAAGTGTTTTATTTACAAGTCATTTCTTAATAGTTTTTTTTAACTTTTTCTCAGTTCATCAATTAATTTTGTTACAAAATGATAATCTGTTGGTACAAAAAATTAAGTTAAGCATTGAAAATTGTCGAAAATCATGATAAGAGGTGGTTTTCCACTTTTATTTGGATTTTTGACAATTTATAAAGATTCTGGTCGCGTCCAAAATATCGTAAATATGCAATTCGTATTTATTTCGTTTAAAATTAAATTAATTAATAACATTAAATAGCCATTTACCAAAATATGTTTATATGTCATTAATTATTAAATCATGTAATTTTAATAAAAGACATTTGGCATCTTACAAAAAAAAACTGTTCAAATTAATTCACTAATAAAATTATTTACTAGAAAACGGGTTTCCTTTAAGATCCTGACAAATTTCGATGGTCGCATAAAGCACGCTCGGCGACACCGCGACAACGGCAACAAATCAATTAGCCGAAAAGGATTAGCGCCTTATTAATTTTATTTATTAACTGTAAACAAAGTTTTGATGGATGCGACAGGCGAACGTCCGCGAATAATTTAGTTTTATTGCCTTTTTATAGATCCAATGACTCGGTATAAATCAAACGAGCAGCAACATTTTAATATTAATGAGCGACCCGAGCGTTGGCGTTCCTCTCTTCTCTTCTCTTCTCTTCACTTCTCTTGTCTCCGTTTTCCAACCGTAGAAAGGTTAATGAAGAACAACGTTTTCTAAGCTTAATGACCCGACGGCGAGAATTATTGTCATTTCTTTTTAAACCTACATCTTATATTGAGATTTAATACAAAACCGTGTGATTTTGCGAACATTGTAAATTCCTTTACTGTTCAAGAAGCCTTAATGTATCAAATTCAAGAAAACTACTATTGGAAATTAACTATTTTATGTATGTTAACATGAACATTATATCCACTGAGTAGGTTATAATTTTCATGTTAACATACATAAAATAGTTGATTTCCAATAGTAGTGGCTTTTTATTAAAAATATACAGAAAGTTTTATGTAACACAGAACATTTTCATAACGACCATTTTTCTTTGAAGTATCCATATGCATACGTTGCACATTTTTGGATGCTCTATTTATTAAAATAATTCAATTTGAAGCTTTAAGCGAGTGTTTTCCACTCCCAGGCTAAGCATGAAGTAAAATTTCGAGTTTAGAAAAGCCTGAAAATTTGGTTTGGTCGAGTAGCGCGAAGCGCGGAGCGGCCAAACCAAATTTTCAGGCTTTTCTAAACTCGAAATTTTACTTCATGCGCCACCGGTACAAATCACTGATTCAATGTAAAGTTTAGCGGTGTTTTAAACTTCGTAATATGTCAGTGTTTTGTACCGGTGGCGCATGAAGTAAAATTTCGAGTTTAGAAAAGCCTGAAAATTTGGTTTGGTCGCGTAGCGCGGAGCGCGGAGCGGCCAAACCAAATTTTCAGGCTTTTCTAAACTGGAAATTTTACTTCATGCGCCACCGCACACTGGGCCAGATTACAAATTTACGACGACAAAAATAAAATTTTCAAATGTTTCAAAATTAACTAAAACCACTTAGTATGTATTCTATGATTATCGAGTCACAATACTACAAATAAACAATTGTGAAAAAACAATGCTATTCGTTGCGGGTACCTGTCAAACATCTCTCTTTCCACTCGGTTGACAGAAGTCGATGCAACGCTCAATATTTGACCTCCTAACTACGGCTGTTTCGCGTATGTGCTCAAAAGTTAAGACATTTTTAGGATGCAGAATTTTGCACCAAGTATGTATATACATGTACAATATCTTATTTGTAAAAAGTTTTAAACAATTAGGTTGTAAAATAAGTTTTGTTCAGGACTAACGTAAATGAAAAGAATCGCATAATAAACTGCTATACATTGATGTTTAAAAAAAGTTCCGCATAGTTCCGTCAAATTGTATATTTTGTAAGACACAACAAACATTGATGATTCCAGGGAAGCAATAAACCCATCCCCATATTTCCCCCCTTGTTAAAATTTAACCTTTTTTCAGGTACTCATGATGACTATAATTTTCAAGAAAGAAAATTAAATGGGAATGAACTATTTTTAGTATTAAGAGATAAACATTTCCATCAGTTTTCGTCATTCAAGTGTAATGAACGATTAGTGCAATACGTGTTGGACAAGTTTGGTGTAAATGACCCAACTGACATTTTATTAAAACAAATAAAAGATGTCATAAAAGTGTTTGTGACCAAACTTTTGTCCAAATGGCGTAAATGTAAGTCTATGTACGAACGTTTCAACAATATCAACGTAAATTGGCTCAGTGTTGAGTTGAAAATCCCAGGCATACATTCACCTACAATGGCACAACCCATTGTTTCGAAGATGAGCCGAGGCAGGCCAAGAAAAATGTTTGAACTCAGTTCTGATCGCAGAAAACTTAAGCCTCTTGTTTCAAATCTAAGTTTAGAAAATCTATGTTCGGCTACAAAATCAAGTTTAGTGAAATCGGGCAAAAGAAGTGCGGCGAAGGTAATAGGACTTGCATTAAGTGCAACTCCTAAACGTTTGAAAATGATGAAAAAGGCTCACGATTCATCGTCTTCTAAGGATGTAAGGCCATACAGTGCTGAAGAAGTATTAGGTCTCATAGTTGATCTTCATCTGACAAAAGAAGAATATAAAACGATGCGGCTAGGAGCAAAATCTAGAGGGGCTGATATATATCCATCATATCACGTGGTATCAGAAGCAAAACAAAAATGTTACCCATTGAATGTCAGAGTATCTGAGAACGAAGCTGTGGTGCCGTTACAGGATCTTTTAGACCATACTGTGCAAAGACTTGCACAAGTTCAGTCGCAAGTTATTATCGAAAACATGGGCGGCACTAACAACACTCTTGAAATTATTTATAAGTGGGGTCTAGATCAGTGGTCTCCAAACTACGGCCCGCGGGCCAAATCCGGCCCGCGACTTGCATGAATCCGGCCCGCCATTGTTTGTAATTTTTTTTGTAAATGTCATATTTTGAAATATTGTAACAATTGTTCCTTAAATTTTTAATAATTTTATGAAATTAATCGGATCTTGGCCGACTTTATTATGTAGAATTGTATTTGTGGCCCGCGAAGAAGATAGTTTGGAGACCCAGGGTCTAGATGGCAGTGGAGGACACAGTATATATAAGCAAAACTTCACTAACAATACATTTTATGCGGATTCTAATATAATTTTATGTACAATTGTGCCCCTGGAATTATCCAAAAAGAATGAAAGTTATATAAAAAAAATATATTGGAAAAATCACACCGCTTCTTCCACCAGATACTGCCGTCCAATTTCATTTAAATTAAAAAAAGAAAATGGCGAAAATACGAAAGACGAATATGACGAAATTAAATATCAAATGAGCAATTTGCAGCCAGCGAATATCACCCTAGGAGACAAAACAATTCAGTTTAGGCATGTGCTCATTTGCACCATGTTAGACGGAACAACAGTCAACGTCTTAACTGAAACAAAAAGTACACAGGCGTGTAATGTATACAAAGCCACGCCCATCATGAACGATTTAAAAAAGATTAAAGAAAGGGCCTGTGACGAAAGCTCATATAAATTCGGTCTTTCTGTTTTGCATGCATACCTGCGAAGCTTCGAATACTTTTTACACATAGCATATAAATTGGAGATAAAGCAATGGCAAGCCAGAGGAAAGGAAGCACAAGAACAAGTTAAAGAGAGAAAGAATAAAATATGTCAGGATTTTTATAAAGAAATGGGTCTTGTTGTCGATTTACCAAAACAAGGTGGTGGTAACAGTAATGATGGAAACACGGCAAGAACATTTTTCAAAAACCCTGAAGTGAGTTCCCGGATCACATGCTTAGATAAAAATTTGATTGAAAGAATGTCTAATATTCTTACTGTTATATCGTGTGGTCATTATATCAACGAAGGACTATTTTTATACATGGCGCCAAGTGATGTTGGCTGTGTTAAAAACAATTGCAAAGTGTGTGCTACACCAATTAATAATACTGATGTGAGGATCCAGTGCATAGGAATATGTAACAGTGAGGTGCATGGTGCATGTTCAGGCCTTAAAGACACTGAAGTTCGTCTAATAAACAACAAAGAAAATATTGTGTGGTTATGTTCATCATGCTTGATATCACGCCAAGAAGGTCAGTCTATATTCACTCTACTAGTTCAAATAAATGCTAAATTAAATGAACATAGTGAGATGATAAAGCAAAATCATACAGATTTAATTAAAATCAATGATAAAAAAGAAATAGCTAATGTTAGCTCAACGGCAAACCAAAACAAAAGCAACGACACCTATAAATCAGTGTTAACAAATGCTCAACAATCATCGAAAAAGAACACTGCCCAATCCGCTAATAAAAACCTACAACTCGAAAATACCAAAAATTCGGCGTTAATCAGCACGGAAGGGAAAGCGCAAGCGCCCCTGCCTAAGCGCACGAAGAGTTCAAACTATCAGGATCGGCCTCAACTCGAAACTCCGAGTACGCCAACCACATCCGCGGAGGAATTCACCTTAGTCAAACGCAGAAGAACAAAAAAAGTAATTGTCGGAACAAAAGAAACCAATATTACAGCGGTTGAAAGAAACCCATGTATCACGCTATCCCCTAGATATGACAGCAAAAAAATTAAAGGACGTACTAACTAAGAGACACCACCTTAAAGAAATCGTATGTGAAAAAATAACACCAAAATATGAAAACCCGACATTCAGCAGTTTCAAAATTGGGGTTGCATTTTCCAACAAAGAAATTCTTGAAAATCCCATCTCATGGGAAACGGGAATAAATGTCACAAGATATAATTTTTTCATCCACCCCAAAAAGAGCCATCCACAAAGCTGATAAAGTTAACAACAACTAATAATAAAACAATTTTGTCAAAACTCTGTAACTTTAAATTGCTACACTACAACATACAATCACTAAGCACAAGTATTAATGAAATAAAAACTGTTATTCAAAATGATATCCAAGAACTTGATATATTATGTCTGTCGGAGCATTGGCAAACCAATGATCAATTAGAATCATATAGCATGGTTAAGGGGTTTAAACTTGTTTCATATTATTGCAGAGACAAACATGAACATGGCGGTGTAGCAATTTATTGCAAATCCAACATTGAGGCACTTTCTGTAAATGTCATTAATAATATGACTGTTTGTAAACAAGTTGAATGTGTAGGTACAGAATTAAAAATAGATAAAATCATAATATATGTTGTTTGTATATATAGAACATCAGCAAGTGATTTAGGTTTATTTTTTAATATTTTTGATAAGATTCTTACTTTGCTAACACAAAGAAATTCATATTACTTTATAGCAGGTGACTTTAATATCAATACTTTAACAAATTCACCTGAATCAATGATGCTTATAAGCTTAATTGAATCTTATGATGCAATATTAACTGTTAACGAATATACTAGAATGCACCATACAGGCTCAACTTCATGTCTTGATAATATTGTAACTAATATTAGCCGTAATAATGTTTATTACAGCAAGATTAATATGTACACTTCTGATCATTCTGCACAGCTTATCTCCACAAAGTTAGAATTACGTAAGCAGCCTAGCTATAAAAAAGGTAGGCAATTTTCACATTACCTACTCAATGATTTCTGTAACGACTTGGACGGAGAATATTTTGAGGATGCATTCTTAGGAGATAATGTTAATGAAAAATATAAAGTTTTTATGAATACATTTATGCTCTACTTAAATAAATACTTTCCGGTACGAAATATTAAAACAAATTGCAAACAGCATAAATCTCGCATTACAAATACGGAAATCGAACAATGTAAAAAATCTATTGATTTATACGAAACTCTTATCGTCTTCTTTCCGGAATATAAAATTCACTTAAAAAATGCAAAAATACATTACAATAATTTACTAAAAGCAGAACAAAATAAACAATATGAGAATAAATTAAATAATTCAACCAACAAATCTAAAGCATCCTGGAATATAATATCAGACCTTGTAAATACAAAGAAAAAAGAATTTATATTACCTTTCACAGAAAATCCACAACAACAAGCCAATGAATTTAATACATTTTTTAAAGAAATTGCACAAAAAATAATTATAAATCAAATTCCTCAGTCTAATAATTATATATGTAATATACCTGTAAATAATTATCCTTTTAAATTTAAGCCCATTTCTAATACCGATATTTTAAACATTGTCAATAAAATGGACAATAAAATGAGCAGTGGTTCTGATGAAATCCCAGCCATTGTAATAAAAAAATGTATTCATAAAATAATAGAACCCCTAAAACACATTTTCAATTACTCCCTACAGACAGGAATGTTCCCGGATGATATGAAATATGCGATTGTCACACCCGTTTATAAAAAAGGTGATCGGCAGTATTTTGAGAATTACAGACCAATAAGTGTCCTAAGTACTTTCTCAAAGCTACTGGAATCTTTAATAGCAACCCAAATAATACACTTTTTTAATGACAATCGTATATTTAGTAACTCCCAGCATGGATTTCTGAAGGGTAAAAGTGTTGAAACAGCACTGTTTGACTATCTACAAGCTATTTATTCATGCTTAGACAAAGGGGATCTGGTATGTGGTGTGTTCCTGGATTTATCCAGGGCATTTGATACAATCGAACACACGATACTCTTAACTAAACTATTCCACTATGGAATCAAAGAAACTGAAAATAAGTTAATAAAATCATACCTACTGAACAGAAAACAGACTGTGAAGATAAGAGATTCATCGAGTGGGTCGAATGTATTATCAGATGTCCTGGATATCAATAAGGGCATTCCGCAGGGCAGTATTCTGGGCCCTCTTCTATTCATAATTTTTATGAATGACATAAGTGTTGGCATGGAGGATACTTGTCGATTTCTTAACTACGCAGACGACACTAATATATTACTGTCTAGTGCGGAGTATACGGGTATAAAAAGCCAAGGCAATGTTGCTATGGAATCGACAGAAACATGGCTCATAAATAATGGACTAATTCTAAACACATTAAAACCAATTGCACATTTTTCAAAATAAGTCAGAGAATAAGTACTCCAGAATCAATTTCGCTAAATAATAAAATCTATTCGTTCACATCCCATTCTAAATTTTTAGGTATAACGATGGACGAAACACTAAATTATAAAGAACATGTAGATATATTAGGGAAAAAGCTCAACAAAGCATGTTATGGGTTGAGAATTATATCAAAAAAATGCAAATATTGAAATAGCGAGAATATTCTATAACTCTTATTTTTATTCAAACCTAAAATATGGCATAATATTCTGGGGTCATAGTGGTACCATACATTCTTTATTTGTGACGCAAAAGAGGGCACTGCGTATTATGTACAAACTTAAATATGACAGCAGTTGCAGGGGCTACTTCAAACGTGCGAACATACTGACTTGCTACGGAGTGTACATATTTGAATGCATCAAGTTCTTGTGGAAACATAGACACTTATTTGAGCAGCATCGTTTGAGAGATGTATATAGTACGAGACATGGAGTTGAGTATAGTTATCCTGCTCATAAATCAAGTTTTTTTGAGAAAGGACCTCATTACACTTGTCTCAAGCTTTTTAATCATCTCCCCAAAGAGATAAAGAAAGCAAAGTCATACACGGCAATGAAAAAATCACTCTACAATCAACTTGTAGCATTAGAACCATATAATATGGATGAATTCTATTGTACAAATTAAATATGTAAATATACATTGTATTTTTTTTTTTTTGTTGACTTGTTTTCGTGTAATTGTTGTATAATTGTATTGTACTGTAATTCCATTGGAAATAAATTTGTTATTATTATTATTATTTAAAATATATTGTTTTAAGACCGCGGAGTTGGCGACCACACTTTATGGATGGTATAAAATGAGTGCAAGTGTCCATAAGTTATTGATGCATGGGGCTGACATAATAAAATCGCTTCCACTGCCTGTAGGTCTCCTCTCAGAAGACGTTATAGAAGCAAGCCATAAAAGTTATAAACAGCTCAGACAGTACCACTCGAGGAAAACGTCAAGATTAGATACAAATACGGACATTTTTAACTGGTTGCTTGTATCATCAGACCCTCTAATCAGTAGTTATAGAAAAAAAAAACAAAGAGACGAAAATACAATTGAATGAGGTAGTATTAGGAATGCTTCGAATGCCCAACTATCTCAATGAACAAACTTCACGAGAAACTACATATGCTGTGATCAGAGATAATGACGAAGAAGATAGTGATGATATTGATTCTGACTCCTCCTAAATTTGTTATTTTGCTAAAAAAAAAAACGTAATTTCATCATTTCTATAATAAATATACTTTTTCTAATATAAATTATTAAGATCATCAGGATGGCATCCTAAGGTAATATGTGAGGTAAAAAGATGTTTTTGAACAGCATTTTATTTTTGTCGTCGTAAATTTGTAATTCGGCCCAGTGTGCACCGGTACAAAACAATGATTCAATGTAAAGTTTAGCGGTGTTTTTAACTTCGTAATATGTCAGTGTTTTGTACCGGTGGCGCATGAAGTAAAATTTCGAGTTTAGAAAAGCCTGAAAATTTGGTTTGGCCGCTCCGCGCTTCGCGCTACGCGACCAAACCAAATTTTCAGGCTTTTCTAAACTCGAAATTTTACTTCATGCTTAGCCTGGAAGTGGAAAACACTCGCTCAAAGCATCAAATTAAATTCTTTTAATTAACCGAGCATCGAAAAATGTGCAACGTATGCATATGGATACTTAACAAAAAAATCTCGTTATGAAAATGTTCGGTTTTACATAAAACTCTCTGTATATTGGAAATACATTATTTCACACATGAATGTATCAAGCGCTTCTTTTAGTTTGCGAACATTATTGTAATTTTATAATTATTTCATGTATTCTAACATCAGATAAATGTGTTTTTTAATAGAGCTTTAGTAAACTTATGGGCAATACAATAAATAACCTGATTTTAGAAGCTTAAAAACGTGTGTATTATAATGCAATATTGATCAAAAGTGCAATAAAAACAACTGTTAATAATTTTAATAAATATATTGTCCATAAATATTTATGTATTTATTCTTGAATTTAACATTCTGTTAATATTACCAATTTATTATTCCTGTTTATGGTTTATGGCAATTTATTATTCTCTATGTGATAGAGAATAAAATTATTGTTAAAATCACAAGCAAAAGTATAGTAAATTTTATATTTTCACATCGCAGAAAAAATCCCAATTGTTTTCTCGTCCATAAAATATCAGATGTAACGGAAGCATTGGGATTGAAAATTTGGTTTTCCTTCCAATTGCCATTTGTCCATGACAAAATGTTGTAAGTCTTTGCTACGATTTGACAAGGAATTGCGAGATTACGCAATTTATACCATTTTATGGAACACCATTTTCTTTGACATGCTCTACAATATTCTGGTTTTGTACGATGAGTAAATCTTCTGCAATCACAATTGTTTTTATAATTTAGGCAACGACTGAATGTGTATACCCTGGTAGGCGGTTTTTCTTTGAATGGATACTGAATTAACATTTTGTTGATTTAATTGCGGCATTGATGAATTTTTTAAAACATTTAACTGACAGTCAATTTGATAAATGGCAATTGAATGTAACGTCATTTGTCAAATTGGTGAGCGGGATTGCCTTTTACCATATGTTTTAAAATGATTTAGATAAAGGGTGGCTTTAAAATTCTGCACGCATGTTGTATGCTAAATTCATTGCAAATAATTTAAATTAAATAGGTTATGTAAAGAAATTTGTCAAATAAAACAGAAAGTTTATTGAATTTGCCAAACGTCTTTTATGATCAGGCGGCAAAAGCTCATCTTGTACGGGAATAACCCAATGTCTTTCCTTAAAATTGCTCTGCAAATACTAAACGATATAGGTACTTGCTGCGCGTAATAATGTTGTCGGTGCATTAGTCATTATCTCACGAACATTTTCCACTGTTTTATCCGTACGAACCGTTGGCCTGCCACCACCATCCTTGTGCGTTCAATTTCCGATTTCCCTAAACAATCGAACACAATTCCGAACCACATTAAAATCAGGAAACTGTTGTCTAAATTTATTGAACACCGAACATTGTCATAACGAAAATTGTTCATTTAAGTATACATAAGCATACGTTGTACATTTTTCGAGGCTCGGTTTTTCAAACGAATTTAATTTGAAGCTTTAAACGAGTGTTTTCCACTCCCAGGCTAAGCATGAAGTAAAATTTCGAGTTTAGAAAAGCCTGAAAATTTGGTTTGGTCGCGTAGCGCGAAGCGCGGAGCGGCCAAACCAAATTTTCAGGCTTTTCTAAACTCGAAATTTTACTTCATGCGCCACCGGCACAAAACACTGATGCAATATAAAGTTTAGCGGTGTGTTTTAAACTTCGTAATAAGTCAGTGTTTTGTAGCGGTGGCGCATGAAGTAAAATTTCGAGTTTAGAAAAGCCTGAAAATTTGGTTTGGCCGCTCCGCGCTTCGCGCTACGCGACCAAACCAAATTTTCAGGCTTTTCTAAACTCGAAATTTTACTTCATGCTTAGTCTGGGAGTGGAACACACTCTTTTCAAATTTTAAATTGAACTCTTAAAAAAACAACGATTATCTAAAGATTTACGGCATATACGCTGTAATTGGGACATATATACTTGAGACTATGTACAAGTTAAGGTATTAATTACGATTGATTGGCTACAATTTATAATGGTCATATAGGCAACCTTATTTACATATAACTTAAAAACTAAAAATGTCAAATTGTATTGGATGAAAATGTTTGGTGTTACATAAAACTCTCTGTATACCCATTCCCCATGAACACGATTTCCATTACCGAAATAAGATTCAGCGATGAATCGTTTATGCAATGGAGAAAATAAGAATATGAGAAAAAAGCTTTAAACCAAAATTGATACGGAATGTCATCAAGTTTCAACTACTGACATTGCGATGATTTAAGATACAACATGCGTTCTGAATTTCAAAGCCCCCCATTATCTAAATACTTTTAAAACATATGGTATAAGTGTGTAAGATTTTTCTACATTGTGCTGAATAATTTCAAATAGATACAAAAATTAGTGAAACATTTAAAGTTCATTGGTAATATTAAACCTTATTACGTTTCGGAATTTAAACAGCATATAATATAAACGAGCCAAAATTTCGGGATTTGTCAAGTAATTGTCAAGTAATTGTCATTTGATGTGTCAAAAATGCAAATCCCTTTCTTTTAATAGTGTTTCGATAACCATATCATAACCTTTCCTTTAAAAACCTGACCCAACCGGTATAAGTTTGGTGATGTTTGACATAATACAATTTTTGATTTGTCCCAATAAATTTATATCCACCGATGGGTACATAATACAAAACATCTACATTTCTCTAAATTATTTTTCTACATAGTATCATCTACTTAAAATACATTTTCCCTAAGTTTTGGAAGTTTTTTAACGTCTTTATCGTAGATTAAAGCTAGGCGGGTATCTAACTAATTGCGCACAATCATGTCCACTTCTTCGTTGCTGTCAAATCGCTTGCCTTCAAGTGCTTCATTTACGGGTCCAAACAACTAGAAATCGCATGAAGACAGGTCTAGACTGTAAGGATGATATTCAAGTGTTTTCCAGGTAATTTCAATCATTCTCTGCTGCCTTACAGTTCTATAGGATCTAGCATTACTATGGAGGTGCAATACTTCGCGGATGAGGCAATCGATTCTGAACTGTCGACTCTTAAAGCCTAACTTGATCCAGTACCAAATTTCGTTGTTGGTTTGACGTCTGTGTAAGACATCCACCAGGAGGACCCATCTCCAGTCCCAAAAAACCCTGGTCAACTAAGAAATTCGAATTTTGACTTACAAAGGTTTTCATTGGGCTTTTCTTCTGGCTTGATTTCAATAAACCAAACCTTCTTCTCAAACTTTTTGCATGAAAGAGTATTTTTCCCAGACTAAACCTGCAGCCTAAGGTAAATTTCGACTCATTTCACGTTTTCACAGGCGAGGAACTTTAGATTTACGTAAAAGAGACAGGCCCGCTGTTCACATTTATTGTTAACTACTAAATAAAGGATTTGCGTAAAAGAGACAGGCCCGCTGTTCACATTTATTGTTAACTACTAAATAAAGGACAGGACAAGCCTGCTGGTGTGGTTCCTAAACTCCAGGCATCCCAATCTAAAGACTTCAACAGTTCATTTACAAATAAATACCATCTCTAATACTCAGAAGACAAAGACTTGTCTATATTTGATCGACCAAGTTAAATATTGATTGTCGGAAGGGCAGCAGCAGCCGCGCCCACTTAGGCCAAGTTTCAGGCCTATTGTAGTGCCTCCCTCCTGATGATCAGATCCACTCCGCACTATTGACAATTGACAATATTTGTGCGACAGACCAGTTCCATCCGGGTCCTTCATATTTCATATTTGTATTATTGACTTGTGAAACTTAATGTAACTGCACGAAATAAAGTATTAATATATTTCGGGGTGGGAGGTGTCCCTTGACATAATATCCCTTAGTTTAGACAGTACAACAAGCGTAAACAGTAGAGATAATTTTACAAATAAAATAATAAGGCCTACTACGGAAACCGGTAAATTCGATTTTTTCAGACTGTTATCTGAAGTCAATTGGCAAGTAATCGCGACTGAGGTAGATCGTAACAAGAAATACGATATATTTCATAATATTGTGTTAAACAATTTCCAGTTAGCTTTTCCTTTGAAAACTATAACTAACATAAAATGTCATATAAATAAATTACATTGGTTCACCAATGATTTGCGGCACATGCGAGATACAGTGGAAATATTGCATGAATTCTATAACAAATACAAAACACTGCTAATTTAGCATTGCTTCGCATGCATAAAAAGCAATATCGGAAAAAAGCAAAAATTAATGCAAATTGTAATTTCATTAATAATTCAAGTAATAAAAATAAAGCCATGTGACAAATAATAAAATCGAATAGTAACCAATACAACCAAAACTGTGATAACAAATGTGATATTTTACCGGATACTTTTAATTACACCTTTTTAGACTCAATAACCAATCTTGTAAATTCAATGCCTCCTGCACATGATCCTATACTATTAATAGAAAACAAATCTGATAGTGTATTTACTTTCGAACCAGTGTCTAGCATTCAAGTAAGGGAGGTGGTGCGTTCTTTGAAAAGTAGTAGAAGTAAAGATATATATGGCATATCAGTGGAACTCTTAAAGGGTTGCATTGATGTATTAATATCACCATTAACACAAATTATTAATTCTGCTATGTTGACATCTACTTTTCCTGATGCCTTAAAACAGGCTATGGTAGTGCCATTGCATAAGAAGGGCGATGCACAGGACCCAGCAAACTATAGGCCAATCTCCTTACTTCCCGTTTTTTCTAAAGTTCTGGAAAAAGTTATGTTCACACAAGTCCATCGTTACTTACAAGTAAATGGAATTCTATGCGATAATCAATTTGGTTTTATATCTGGTAAGTGTACTGAAGACGCAGTCTTACAGCTTATCGACAGTATTTTACACGCCTATGAACATCGTGAGCATTGTATAACAACATTCTTAGTCCTTACAAAGGCGTTTGACTGCGCCAATCATGTCATACTATTAAACAAATTATTGCATTACGGTTTTGATGACGCCAGCAGGAAGTTATTTCAATCCTATTTGTCCGGTAGAAGTCAGGCTGTTAGAATTAATAATGCAACGTCATTTTTGCGTACAGTACAACACGGTGTGCCACAGGGTTCCATCATAGGCCCTCTGTTATTCTTAATATATATTAATGACTACATAACATATCAGAAAAGTTGTAGAACAGTATTGTACGCGGATGACACATCGCTGATTAATACTGGAAACGATCTGCCTGAGCTGGTCGAACAGAACCGCAATGCAAAACGTACTTCGTTCGACTGGTTTAATAGTAACAGACTTGCCATAAACGAAAATAAATCCATTGATTTAATCTTCACATTAAAACCGTGTGAAGATAACTTTGAAACTTCCGCAAAATTTCTGGGTGTTGAACTAGATTCTTCTTTGACTTGGAGTGTACATGGCAATAAGTTAGCAAACAGACTCTGCTCAAATATATTTCTTTTGCGCAATTTGTCTAATTTACTTTCACCTGCAGCTTTAAAAACTGCCTACTTCGGTACATGCCACTCAGTTATATCATACTGCATCCTTGCCTGGGGTCACTCTGCCATCAAAGAGAGAATATTCGGATTGCAAAGACGTGCCATCAGAATTGTAGCCGGTGCCCAATATCGCGAAGAATGCAGGCCATACTTTGTAAAACTAAAAATGATGACGTTACCCTGCTTATATATATATATATATATATATATATATATATATATATATATATATATATATATATATAATGTATGTATAGAGGCGGCACACTGATATGACTCGATGTTTTTCTTAATGTAAACAAGGCATTTATATATATATATATATATATATATATATAAATGCCTTGTTTACATTAAGAAAAACATCGAGTCATATCAGTGTGCCGCCTCTATACATACATATGATACTGGTCAAAGAAATGATATATATATTCAATATACACGGCTAAGTAAATCAAGGGATGGACCTAGATACTGGGGACTTAAGTTTTACAATAAATTACCTGCTATTGTCAAATGCCTGCCACTGAAAAAATTTAAAAGTTATCTAAAAGACAATTTGAGCTCAACACCATATTTTACATGGGAAGAATTTCTTCGAGCGTAAGTGATGTAACTGTGATATAGTATAGTCTGTGATATTATTTTCTCTTTTTAATTTATTTTTTTTGTACTATTTATTTATTTATATATTTATATTTATAGTCTCTATTTAATTTATTTTTTTATATACCTGACCTTTTATCATATTTTATCTACTTTTATCTTAATTTTAGACTCTAATATCATATTTATATATTTTTAAACTGATTTTAATATGTTTAACACATCTCCTGCTACCACTACTTTTAGTATGTCACATTACATTATATTTTTTTCTTTATTTGACTTATGTAAACATTACTCGTATGTACTTGCATCAATAAACTATTATTATTATTATTATTATTATTATTATTATACAGTATCGTTAAGTAAAATTATGGAAATTCACTAAAAATCGTCAAAACTTTGATAATTAACTAAAATCTTGAAAATTCATCAACAATTTAAAAATATTAAACGAGTATCTTCCACTCCCAGACTAAGCATAAAGTAAAATTTCGAGTTGAGAAAAGCCCGAAGAATTTGGATTTGGACGCGCAGCGAAACCACTGATTAAAGTGAAGTAATTGGCATTTCACCTAGAAAAATATCACGAATGACAACTGTTACAAAAAATATGAAAATTCTAAATAAAACCATGAAACCAAAATGTCACTATTACTGTGAGTTTAAAACGAACAATTGCCTATTATCGTCAGTTTAAAAAGAACATTTCACTATTATCGCTACATTATAACATAAATTTGATTGTCGTAGTCTCTTAATAGGCAAATTGTGACTATTATAGTGATCTACAGTCCCGATACTGCCAATTAGTAATATGTACTCTCTTAGCCCTTGGAAAGTAGAGAGAGCTTTAGTAAGGGTGGGTTGGTGTGTTATAAGGGCAGTGTCATCGGCGAAGAGCAGACAATATGCTGAGGGATTAAGGTACTCTGGGTTAGTGTTGTATATGTCATGAACATAGATATTGTATAGGAGGGGAATTTCTTGAATTAATTTCTCATCTGGCACTTGGTGAAACATATTAGAATATGTAAAGTTATTTAAATTAAAAACACTTAGTATTGTTTCACAAATTAAAACTTTATTCCGACTAGTTTCGGTTTGTTAGACCATTTTCAAAGGAATGTACAGAAAAAAATATTGTCTAGGTATATATACATATTTTTGTTTTAGGTAATAAGGGAAGTCGAAATTGGGGAATTCCAAATCTCCTCGTTGTCGTTTACTATGTTTTTTCCCCATTTTTATGGCCCTGTTAATCTCCAGGCCTTCTTTTAGATTTAGTGTGTAAGGAGGGGAAATCATGGAAAGCCTTGAGGAACACCTTGTTGGGGGATAAAGGGCCGGGAGATGATATTTTGGACGCGTACATTAAGAAGTCGATTGTTTAGGAAATTATCAAGGAGATAAATTAAGTGTAATGGTATATTGAGGGAGTTGCACCTAAACAGCAAACTTCGATGCCAGACTGAATCAAAGGCCTTTTTTATATCTAAGAATAATATAGCTGTTTTTTTGTTTCCGAGGTGTGCTGTTCGGTAGTTGGAGGTTAGGATAGTCAGTAGGAGAGCGGTTGATCTAATTTGGAGGAATCCAAATTGATAAGGAGGAATGTGTTGGGAAATTGAGCTAGGAATTTATTTTTGAGGATGGATTCGAATACTTTTCCAGAACTGGAAGCAGGGTAATTGGTCTATAGCTAGAGACTTCTAGCGCATCGCTATCGTGTTTTAATATGCACGTAATTATACCATGCTTCCATTCCTGGGGGATGGTTTGCGTTTGGTAAATGAAATTGAGGATTTTGATAATATATTTATGGATGTTTTCGGTTGATTAAATATTTGTATTCATTAAAATATGAAAATCAATTTTTTTATAAATCTAGAAAAAAAGTTATTATTGGCAGTTTAGCTAGAGCCTGTAAATCAAGTATTAACATTGCCCGTGAATTATTATTGGAAGAAAACAACATAAAATATTTATTAACATATAAATTGTCACAAGATCATTTAGAATTTTTTTTTTCAAGAATTAGCCAGAGATTTGGCTGTAACAATAATCCAAATGTTATCCAGTTTATAAATGCAATAAAACAAATGCTATTAAAACATTCTATTCAACAATCACCAGCTGCTAATTGCATATTTGCATATTTGACGAGGCGTTTAGTGATATATTTGATTTCATATCAAAAAACAAAATATTTTGCATTCAGTATCATTTGAAAACGAGAATGGGAAAAAATTTGCAGACGGTAACCTAGTAATTACAGATTACAATGAATTAAAAGACAGTGCCCTTTATTATACTGCAGGATATCTTATAAAACAAATTCCTTGTAACATTAATTGCGCCAATGCGATTCTTTGTTTCTGACGGTGTTTTTTGGCGTCGCACTTTTCACTTCTTTATTAATGTCACTGCACGAAACTTTATCCCAGCGATTTTCGTCCATTTAAACGTTTCGAGTGACAGAACAACTTATCACCGCTGCTTTTGTTTTTTTTATCATCGCGGTGATAGACATGTACCTACCGCTTTCCTTGCATCTCATTGGTTGGAAATTCGTTCTAGTAGGCTGTGAGTTGTATTCTCAGCCGTAATATAACGAGTGGTATGATTATTATCGATGATATTTTGGAGTTGAAACCTAGCTGCAGATTCAACGAGTGCGCAGCACGAGTTGAATGTGCTGCTTCGGTTTCAACGACAAAATATTATCGATAATTAATCATATTACGAGTTATATTTAGTGAGAGAATATAACGAATAAAAAAATGCGAGTCCATCAACATTATCGACAGCTGTAATATTGTTATTTCCCTATTGATTGTGAATTGTTTAACCTCACAAAAGTTTGTAAACTGCCACCACTGCAATTCTTTGTTTATAACGGTGTTTTTTCGGCGTCGCACTTTCTACTTCTCTATTAACATCACTGCACGAAACTTTACCCCAGCGATTTTCGTCCATTTTGACGTTTCGAATGACAGGACAACTTATCGCCGCTTCTTTTGTTTTTTATCATCGCGGCGATAGACATGTACCTACGGCTTTCCTTGCATCTCATTGGTAGAAAATTCGTTCTAGTAGGCTGTGAGTTGTATTCTCGGCTGTAATATAACGAGTGGTATGATTATTATCGATGATATTTTGGAGTTGAAACCGAGCTGCAGATTCAACGAGCCCGAAGGGCGAGTTGAATGTGCTGCTTCGGTTTCAACGACAAAATATCATCGGTAATTAATCATATCACGAGTTATATTTAGTGAGAGAATATAACGAATAAAATAATGTGAGTCCCTTAACATTATCGACAGCTGAGATATTGTTGTTTCCCTATTGATTGAGAATTTTTTAACCGCATGAAAGTTCGTAAACTGCCGCCACTGTGATTCTTTATTCATGACGGTGTTTTTTGGCGTCGCACTTTTCACTTTTCTATTAATATCACTGCACGAAACATTACCTATTTTGACGTTTCGAATGACAGGACAACTGATCACCCACCGATTCTTTTGTTTTTTATCATCGCGGTGATAGACATGTACCTACGGCTTTCCTTGCCTCTCATTGGTAGAAAATTCGTTCTAGTAGGCTGTGAGTTGTATTCTCACTATTGTAACATTTTAATAGTGTTTCGTCATTAAATTACTATTGTAAAATTTTGACGGTAATTTCGCTATTATAATATTTTGATAGTATTTCATCATTGTCGATTGTATTTTCACTATTATGGCATTTTAATAGTATTTCATCATTAAATTGACTGTAATTTACCTATCATCCTTTATAACCTGTATAAAAATTAACGTTCTCCGTCAATAAAACGACAATAAATGTATTATGTCAATTTTCAATTGTTTCAATGATGAAACAAACGAGTGTTTTCCACTCCCAGACTAAGCATGAAGTAAAATTTCGAGTTTAGAAAAGCCTGAAAATTTGGCTCGGGCGCGTAGCGAAGCGGAGCGACCGAGCCAAATTAGGCTTTTCTAAACTCGAAATTTTACTTCATGCGCCACGCGTATAAAACAATTATTTAATTGTTATATACGCTTGGACCATTTCAGGTCTTTAACCAATTTATAAGTGAAATCAGTTTATTTTGTCAAGTATCAATTGATTAGGTGATGGGGAAAGTACTATGATGGACATATCACTATTTTTTTGTGTGGCTTTTAGGCATTGGACCCGTCATTCAAATGTTTGGATTTATTTGTGATGTATGTTGGTATCTAATGAACGGTACTTCGGATATTTTAAAAAGTGATCCAATTACCGAACCATGCGCGACTTTATTTTAAAAACCTTTCATGCTTGAAGCAAGCTCATTGACATACGTCATCATTTTGTGAGAGATGTGATTAAGAATAAACTGTTTCATGCTAACACCAATCACCAACACCAATTGGTCTATTTTGTATTTTTTTTTTTTTATTATTTGCAAAACACTTAGTTGTATTTTACTATAATTACAATCTAATCACAAATGGATCAATGAGTAATATTTAGCTAACTTAATTTACTAAAGGTCTATTTTGTATGATTGCAAAAATCCTAAACATGTTCACAATTAACAGCCCGTGATCAGAGAATTCTCCAACATTTGGCAATAAACTTCCAACTTGTATCTCTGATGAACAGGCCCATTTCCTAACACCAATCGTACCAACAACTTCAATTCTATAGACATACATTTCCGCGACATGACCAAGAAACGAAAAACTCTTACACAATCCCATATTTCAATCAGCATTCTCCTTATTTTTATAACTAAATCCCCCAGTCGGAAAAATCGCAGAAGTACCGCTTGTCCCATTAGAAGCCTAATAATGCGATGATTCGACGAATCTCGCAATGAACGAGCTCTTTGAGTTTTTCGCGTGTGGTTTTAACGACCTCCAATGAAGTCCACGACCTTTCACATGCAGATGATCTCGAACGGGGCATCATAATTAAGACATTGGCGAACCGGTAGGAATACTAATTGAAGCACGAAGTGGTAATTGTTGTGCTCAATCAAGTAAGTACATGTATCATTTTGAAAAATGAGTTCGCAGAATTTTCCATTGATGTACCTGCATACATTTTTGAACTTATTGTTACAGTGTATTGATTATTGTGGATTGCTAATACAGGGTTATTGAAATACGAAGGCTAGTAGGATCGACTAACTGTTAATTCCGAAAAAACACAAATTGTCGTGTTCACAAAAAGAAGAGTGTTAAAACGCCTAAGGCCACCGACGCTCGAGGGCACAAAAATTCCCTTCGTCAAAGAGGCAAAATACCTGTGAGTAATCTTCGACGACAAAATGCACATCACGAAAACCGCTAAAAAAGCTTCAATTGCATTGGGAAGGTGTCGAAGAATGTGCGGGAAAAACTGGGGGCTCAACCCCAAAATGACCCTTTGGTTATATACAGAGAGTTTTATGTAACACCGAACATTTTTATAACGAGAATATTTCTTTGAAGTATCCATATGCATACGTTGTACATTTTCCGATGCTCAGTTTATTAAAAGAATTCAATTTGAAGCTTTAAGCGAGTGTTTTCCACTCCTAGGCTAAGCATGAAGTAAAATTTCGAGTTTAGAAAAGCCTGAAAATTTGGTTTGGTCGCGTAGCGCGAAGCGCGGAGCGGCCAAACCAAATTTTCAGCCTTTTCTAAACTCGAAATTTTACTTCATGCGCTACCGGTACAAAACACTGATTCAATGTAAAGTTTAGAGGTGTGTTTCAAACTTCATAATATGTCAGTATTTTGTACTGGTGGCGCATGAAGTAAAATTTCGAGTTTAGAAAAGCCTGAAAATTTGGTTTGGCCGCTCCGCGCTTCGCGCTACGCGACCAAACCAAATTTTCAGGCTTTTCTAAACTCGAAATTTTACTTCATGCTTAGCCTGGGAGTGGAAAACACTCGCTTAAAGCTTCAAATTAAATTATTTTAATAAACCGAGCATCGAAAAATGTGCAACGTATGCATATGGATACTTAAAAGAAAAAGTCTCGCTAAGAAAATGTTCGGTGTTACATAAAACTCTCTATATAATGGTGATCAGGCTCATAATAACCTAAAGGGCAGTACTGTGGTGACGAAAACGATGGGGTTGTTGTACATCGATTTACCTTATTTTTGAGATTCTGAGAACCGAATCGAGGTAAACGTGTATGGGACGCACGAATCTAAAGTTCGTTGGTTAAGGCGACTTACCGTTTGGCCACAAATTAAATTTTAGGTTCCACTTTTGAGGTTAAATATGGTCGTATTTTCGGCTAAATAAGCAGATTAGGGATACCTATTACACACATGATGAAATTATCTCCAAAATGATGACGTAAATTATCCAATTTGTAGTGTTATCTTCATTAATTCAGTCAATATCACGATATTAATTTTACACTAAAATTGACGTCTACTGACGTTTATTTAAAATAATGGATATATAAATCAAGATTGATTAGTGAATCATAGGTATTTTAATTTGAGATATAAAAAAATAGATGGCGCTAGGTGTATTAAAATGTAATAAATATTAACTGTTTACGAAAATTGTCATCGACATCTTTGGGAATGATGTAAAGTATTAATATTAATATTTAAGTATTCAGGGGCTATTCCGTACACGCAAAAAGACTTAATTTCAATTGAAATCTGTGTTTTATACGCGTGACGCATGAAGTAAAATTTCGAGTTTAGAAAAGCCCAGAAAATTTGTCTCGGGTCGCTGCGCGACCCTCGACAAATTTTCACGGGGCTTTTCTAAACTCGAAATTTTACTTCATGCTTAGTCTGGGAATGGAAAACACTCATTAAAACCTAACCTAAAAGTATGTGGAATAGTCACTGTGCGCAAAGAGACTTACGCAGTTTATTCTATTGAACACCTTTCTCCTAACCAAATCTAGAAGTATGTGGAATAGTCATCATCAGCAAAGAGACATACGCAATTTATTCTATTGCAAACCTTTCTCCTAACCTAACCTAACCTAACCTAGAAGTATGTGAAATATGTTACTTGCGCAAAAATACTTCCGCAATTTATTCTATTGCAAACCTTTCTACTAACCTAACGTAAAAACATGTAAAATCGCCTAAGCACAATAAAATGTTTATCTGCATCTTATTATTTTATAGAAAAATGTGTGGCTATACTAAGCCTTAAATCAGATAATTTTGCTTGGTTATGTGGTTCTATTAAATTATTTTAATTGTATTTAAATTTAGCTGTGTGTCTACTAACCAAACTGGATATGCCGTACAAATTTAATTTTAGTAAAAACAGTGAATTAAATATAAAATGAATATTTGTAGGTGTTATTATATATTGTTATATCGTATGTTCAATAAAATAAATCCTCTAGAGTGCCATGATTTTATCTTTTTTAAAATTTAAGTTGGCTACACGCTTTATGAATTGACATATAAAACGTCAGACATAATAATTTGAATGTATAATTATACAGTTGCCAACCTATAATATTTTCCATGGCACTCTAGAGGTTTTATTTTATTGAACATACCATATTATTTGTTAATATATTATTATTGCAGTATATATCCTAGTTATCGTACGAAGGTGCCATCTATTTTTTATATCGTAAATTAGAATACCTATGATTTAATAATCAATCTCGACTTATATATCCATTATTTTAAATAAACGTCAGTAGACGTCAATTCTAGCGTAAAACTAATATCGTGATATTGGTTGAATTAATGAAGATAACACTACAAATTGGATGAATTACGTCCTTATTTTGGAGATAATTTCATCATGTGTGTAATTTATATCTGTAATGTGCTTATTTAGCCGAAAATACGACCATATATAACCTCAAAAGTGAAACTTAAAATTCGATTTGAGGCCAAGCGGTAAGTCGTCTTAACCAACGAACTTTACATTCGTGCCTCCCATACACCTTTACCCTGATTCCGTTTTCAGAATCTCAAAAATCATGGTAAATCGATATGCATTGAATCCAGAACGATCTCTGAATTAGGCCTGGATTTTCTCGGGAAGTTGATCTTCTGCGATAACCAAAGCGCCATTCTGTTGGCAGAGAATCCAACCTTTCATACTTGAAGCAAGCACATTGACATACGTCATCATTTTGTGAGAGACGTGATTAAGAATAAACTATTTCCAATAAAGCACGTATCTACACAGGACCAGATAGCCGATTTCCTTACGAAAGGTCCTCAACGAATAAAACACGATCGATGCATGGAACTAGCTGGACTGAAGTGCATTTCCTGAACAAATGATTTTAAAGAAAAGAAAATGAATCTTGACTCGAGAGGGCGTGTTGGAACAAATCATAACTGGTGTCTCTGTATCTAAGAGAGTAGCGCAAACTGGCATCTATCTTGACGCCTTTATGCGACAAATTCAAAATAAACTAATCATGTTCTATAATGATTGACGCGCGTCCTGTTAATTTGATTTAGTTTGAATTTAGCGCCTAAAGGCGTCAAGATGGATGCCAGTTTTCGCTACTCTCTTAAGCCTAGTCCACACTAGTAGACATGTTGCGCGATTTTGGTCTCTAAGACGTGTCTCAGTTTGTCTACGTAGACATGTCTATAGACCTATCCCCGTCTACGGGCGTGTTGCGAGACTAAACATCGCAGGTCTAAGGTCTCCCGATCGGAATGGGAGACCGCATGCAACATTTGACATGTTGCGCAACATTTTGACAGTGTGAACGTCACTCGGCGTCTAGAAGCGAGACACCACCGTGTTTTTGAAAACATGTGGACTAACGAGAACGTTTTAAAATTAATTGAGAATTACAATTCTTTGTTATTGTTTGTGGGATGTAACAAGTCCCGATTATAAAAACCGAGTAAAAAGAAAAGTAGCCCTAGAATCTTTGGCTGCTAAGCACAGTGTCTCAGTGGTCGACATAGAAAAAAAATTCACAATTTGAAAACATCTTTCAACCGGGAGCGAAAAAAAAAATACTCCGACGAGTGGGACCTCTCCCAAAAAGTCCACATGGTTTGCTTATGAGTATTTGCAACTCCTGCTACCAGCAAACGAGTCAAAGGGCAGCCGGAACACAGACTTGGAGGATACACAAAGTGGGAACAATGTAGACGAAGTAAGTAAAAATTACTCTATTAAATTCTTTATTAAATTACATTAATTCTTTAGTGAAAGGCAAGCAATAGTTAAACAATTAAATTACTTTATTGCATCATATTGCCAAGCTACCTCTCCCTCTGGAGAAACAAAGAAATTACTAAATTCATCACGAATTTTATGGAAGTTAGGTGAACATTTTCGGGGAGTGTTCTGGAGATCCAAGAAACGACTCTCTTCAATAATTTCTCTTCTCCACGATCCTTCAATAACATTTCCATCACCATCGTACGAGTCTAAACTTCCGGGTGGGGTGTAAGCTTGTTTTGAAGCTGAATTCCTGCGTAAAAAATTATGTAGGTAGACACAAGCCAACACGACGGACTCCACTTTATCTGGCTGTAAAGCCATCGGCCTAAGAAACACTCTGAATTTGGAAGACATGATACCAAAAACATTTTCAATTATTCTTCGAGCTCTACTTAGCCTATAGTTGTACACTCTCTCCGGAATGTTTAATGTACGACCAGGGTACGGTTTCATCAAATAGTTTGACAAAGCAAAAGCGTTATCTCCCACAATAACGTATGGTATCGGTTCCGTTCTCCCTGGTAACACCTCGCTTCTAGGTACGTGTGCAGTATTATTTTCCATATCTTTGTAGAGAGAGGTGAACTTGAAAACACCCCCATCAGAAATACGTCCTTGGCATCCAACATCAGCATATATTAAGTTGTAGTTAGCGTCTGCAACGCCAAGGAACATGATGCTGAAAGTGCCTTTGTAATTGAAGTACAAGCTCCCGCTGTGTTGTGGAGCCACTATCTGAACGTGTTTACCATCAATACTGCCTATGCAGTGTGGAAAATTCCATTTATTATGAAATTCCTGCGAAATGGCTTTCCATGTAGCTTCAGAAGTCGGTCTCTGAAACGAAAAAAAAAAAATACTAATCACAAACTCTGAATATATATGTTATTTTTAATAAAGAAATAATTCTGATAAGCTATTGACAACTTTTAATTTAAAAAAAATCATTTTGTTTCAGGACAGCTTGTTGATAAATATAGATGCGGAAAGTGAGGACGACGGATTCAAAACCCCAAGAAACCCTCCTAAACGCGTCCGAAAGAATGAGGATTCTCCTGCACAACAAGCTGTAAAGTGCATGAAGTCTTTATCGGAAATAGTTACAACCAGAGATAAAAATTCGGTATTTGGGGAATACGTTGCTAATAAAATTAGAAATTGTAACAGGCCTACGATCGAGGTCTCTTTAGCTCAGCGCTATATTAATGATGTGTTGTTTCGATTGGACATGGGTTTGCTAGCTGCTGAAATTCCGTCCGTTCAGACGCAATATACACCTCCCACCTCGCAAGACAATAATTGCTCAAAACCGCAACACCAACTGCAGGTGATGTAGAGTTGGATATGTTCGACTTCGGCAGCAATTAGTTTCATGGGATGGGCCAATTTGTTAATGATTTTGTTTGAAAATTAATAATTTTGTAATTAAAAACATGTAATTAAAATGAATATTAAATAATATTAATTGTTTTATACATACCTTTACATATTGTTTTAATGACGAGATAATTGCTTCGCAAACCCCTGGTACCATTTTCGATATTGCCTGCTTGGAGATTCTGAAGGTGTACATGAGGCTTGTGAACGAGTTTCCACTTGCTAGGAAACGCAGTGTGACTGCCAGTCGAAGAAAAGCTGGAATGGTTTCTCTAAATTTTGTATTTTGCTTCATTACTATCTGTCCAACCATCAGAAGCAAATATTCAAAATCAATAGGCGTCAGCCGGGTGAAATGTCTAAAACCCATGGCGTCTTCCAGTCTTAATTTATTTAATAATTCATTGCCAAACCTAGGTCCTTCTGCGAGAACTTCGCGCGTCCACCATAGTTTACGTTTTCGCGTTTTTCCACTTGTAATGAGCACTAAGCAGGAACTCATTCCACACAAAACAATGTCCTCCATAATGAACTGCGATGATGAGACTAAGAAATTCACATCGTAGTGTGGACGCTAGACGAGACAAAGAACGATGTCTCTAGACGGTCTGTAGACCGTGTCTCGCGACCGTCCCTAGACGGTCTATAGACAAATCGCGCAACATGGTCTACTAGTGTGGACTAGGCATTAAATACAGGGACACTAAATCATAACACATGATGTCAGCAAGGCAAGGGATCACATCACTTGGTGTTGTTAGTTACGTCAAGACATACAAAGAGTTTTATGTAACACCGAACATGCTAAAATGTACTCAATGTTAATTTTCCTATGTTCGATGTGTACTGGGACGCATCAAAGCATTGAGTGCGATGTGATTGGCTACGATTTCTAATTGTAATTGTCATCCCAATATACACTCTTCCCTTCAAAAATAAATGAAATCTGTCAGTTATCGCAAGCAAGTGATATTTGCTGTTCTAGCACTTGAAGCAGACGTAGACGAAGAACGGAGAGTTAAACATATCAATAATGTATACTAGGGAGGAAAAGATTATTCTGGTAAACTTATACCATGGAGAAAACAGTTTAAGAAATTCCTATGATTTATTTTCTGAAAAATGTTCTGGTCAATTAGACTACCATTTATCTCAACTATTTCGAACCTTCTAGAACGGTTTGTTTGGATAAATATCACAAGCGAGGAGTTAGAAGTCCGTCGATATTATCGGAAGAGATGAAATTAAGCAATTTCTGTTATGTCGAATAGTGTCTAATAATATCCTTACTATTGCAAAATCATTAAATATTTGAAAATCCTTTGTATGTAGGAGTTCTACAAGAATTTAAGTTGCTGTATAACAAAATTAAGCGATAACATTTTTGTAAAATTGTATTTAATATGTTAAATTAAACAACAAAATGTTGCGAAAAATTGTGTTTACTGATGAAGCGTTTATATCTTCTTACCTTCTTTAACCAGTATTTTACTGATTAAAAATATAACAAAAGTTAATAACCATTCCGTTGTACTAAAATATTCATAATACAACATATTGTGATTGACATAATAATTGACAAATTTAATTAATTTTTGACTTGAAGAGTGTACATTGGGTTGACTATATTACCATTAGAAATCGTAGCCAATCACATCGTACTCAATGCTTTGATGCGTCCCAGTACACATCGAACATAGGAAAATTAACATTAAGTACATTTTAGTATGTTCGGTGTTACATAAAACTCTCTGTATAAAACATATATTGTAATATCAGTTAATTTAAATAAAAGTATTAAATTCGATCCACATAACTCTAACATATTTAAATATTAGCATTATTAGCTTTATTACAATCCGTGTTGTATGAACAACTATTTTGTCACTTTAATGCTTAAATGCTTAATGTAATATGGTAACGCTTACACATTGGAAATTTATATCATAATACAACCAAAATAAATAATCATTAAGTACACAATGGATAGCAATATTACGAAAAATTAAATGTAGAAATACATTATGCTGCAAACGCTATTTCCAAATATAATTTTGTCTTTTATCTGATATAATGTTTATATTATTGAAATAATTTAATAGTCAGAATTAATATTTAGTTACTGTAATTATCTAAATTATGAAGTCACTACATTTAAATTCAGCGCGCATTTGTGACGTAAGCGATATCTACCCCCACTCCAAAATCTTCGATTCTGTCCATTCTTCTTACCGTATACTTGACCGTCCTTGCTACGTACAATCCGTGGACATAAAATGTTGGGACAAATCGAAAATTGGGTAATTTAAATATTTTTATTGTCACTTCATATTATAACCTTTCTTCAAAAAACCGCTATAAATTTGGTTATATTTGACAACCAAATTTATAGCGGTTTTTTGAAGAAAGGTTATAATATGAAGTGACAATAAAAATATGTATTTAAATAAGAGGAAACGAAAGGTCAAAAGTTTGACACACACTGAACAAAGTCCCAACATTTTGTTTCCACCGATGGTATCTAATTTAATAATAAAATAGACAAATATGAATATTGTTCTTTGTCTCTCCTAATTAATTAGTCATTAGTGTTTGGATGTTTGTTCAAATCAATATTATTAAAGAAACACACGCACACTTTCTAATTTCTAGTACAGCCAATTTCTGAAAACCCATATAAAATCATGTATAATGAATGTTATTCATACAGAATAATAATTAAGGTAATTTCATGCAAATTTGCCACCGTTTTGCAATTTATATTATTAATGCGATCGGCGCGGCGCGCGTGCTGAAAGAAGACGCAATTACTTCCGACCGTTAACCGAGGAGAAGTAGACAAAAGGAATAATTTGAAAGGTGCGGAATATATTTGATGTTTTCTCCATTCAACCCGTTTAAATTGTAGACTCCAGGGACGGAAATAACCGAGCTATTCTAACTACACTACCTGTTGTTCGATGTGTCTCAAACTGAGCGGTGCAAAGTGCGAGAAGAGGGGGGAAATTAATGAGCCACCTGCTGCACCATTACTTTATTGGCCGCACGTGGAATTCTTGTGATAAATAGAAATGCTGTAATTAAATTACATTTTAATTATTTAGACTCTTGAAATTGAACAATTAATATTAAAAACTTGTTGAAGTAAAATGAAGTAGCAGGTGCGCAAAACCGGCAATTAAAGTATTTTGGGCGTTCAACTAAGGTGACCAGATTTTGAAGTTCGAAAGTTCAAGTTTTGCTTCATGTTGAGTGTTTGATTTAATTTTTTTTAGGATTTGGTTAGATATGTGAATTTCGTTTTCAAGAGAAAGTTTTTTAATAGATTATTAAATAAAATAGATTTTTATCGTTGTTAAAAAGTAAAGTTCCTTTTATTCGAATTGTATTCCAATCATAAAATACGAGGTGTGGAAATTAAGTGATGAGATTGGCAGCATAGCGTTCGATACGGCAACACTGGAAGCACGTGGCTTGGAGGGGTGACAGATGGACATGCGATAGGTGTTCAGTACAAGTTTGAACTTGATCGAGTCATTACGCTGTGCGTAGTCATTGTTCTCATGAAACCGTATTTTGAAGTACGTTCTAAAAATGAGTGATATTAATTTCGAGCAACGGTGTGCTATCAGGTTTTGCTTGAGACTTTGGTACAGTGCAACAGAAACTTTTGCAAAACTTCAGCAGGCCTACGGAGACAGTGTTTTGTCAAGAGCCCAGGTTTTTCGATGGTTTAAGGCATTTTCAGAAGGAAGAGAGTCGATGGAAGATGAATCACGCAGCGGAAGGCCTGCAACAGCAAGAACCGATGAAAATGTCGACAGAATCCGGGAACTTGTGCGTTCAGATCGTCGGTTAACGATCAGAATGATCGGGGAACGGTTGAATTTGAGTCACACCACCGTTCATCACGTTTTGACCAATGAATTGGGGATGAGAAAGATCTGCGCGAAAATGGTTCCAAAAAACCTTTCGCAGGAACAAAAGGACATTAGAAGGGAAATGTGCCTTGACTTTTTGGAATCGATTTAAAATGATCCACATTTTTTGGAACATGTCATCACTGGTGACGAGAGTTGGGTGTTTGAATACGACCCGGAAACAAAACGCCAGAGCATGCAATGGTGCACGCCAGGCTCTCCAAGGTCCAAAAAAGCAAGAATTAGCAAATCAAAAATTAAATGCATGCTGATTTGTTTCTTTGATAGCCAGGGAATCGTCCACAAAGAGTTTGTGCCTCAAGGCCAAACAGTAAATCAACACTTTTACCGCGAGGTTCTTGAAAGACTCCGAAAAAGGATCATTCGTGTGAGATCACACATCAAGAACAATTGGATCCTGCAACATGACAATGCGCCGTGTCACACAGCAATATCAATAAACCAGTTTTTGACCAATAAAAATATTCCTGTGGCTCCTCAGCCTCCTTACTCACGGGACTTGAGTCCTGCTGACTTTTTCCTCTTCCCTAAATTGAAAATTCATCTGAAGGGACGTCATTTTGGGACACTCGAAAACATTAAAACGGCTGTAACCGACCAGCTGAAGGCTATCTCAGTATCCGAGTTCCAGCACTGCTATGAGGAGTGGAAGAAACGTCTCCAACGCTGTGTAGCTTCCCAAGGGAATTACTTTGAAGGAGACAACATTCAATTGTAATTTTATTCGAATATAAAACTAATTTAAAAAATCAGTCTCATCACACCACACCTCGTATATACAATCCACTACTACAAGGAGAGCTGAGCTGCATCATTTTCTGCAACATTTTCTAAACTCGAAATTTTACTTCAGGTGCCACGCGTATGACACTGATTTCAAGTGAAGTTCACTTGTTAACAATATTTCAGAGTTAACAGTGTTTTATACGCGTGGCGCATGAAGTAAAATTTCGAGTTTAGAAAAGCCTGAAAATTTGGTTTGGTCGCTCCGCGCTTCGCGCTACGCGACCAAACCAAATTTTCAGGCTTTTCTAAACTCGAAATTTTACTTCATGCTTAATCTGAGAGTGGAAAACACTTGTTTAAAGCTTCAATTTGAACTATTTTAAAAAACAACGAACGAATATTTGATTATTTTGTAAATGTTAATGAAATTGATCACTTTGCAATATAAATTAATTTTGCCAATGTTTTTGATCAATTATCAATTATCAAAACTTTTCGATTATGTTTAACTGTGTCAAAATGTGTCAGGTTGCTTTCGCGAATAAATTTACAAACATCATTAATTTTACTACATTTTTCGACTCTTGTGGAGTTTTCATTAGTTTTATTAGTTTTTAAAAAAATCATTTTACTTTAATAACTTTAAGAATTGCAATAATTAAATAAATTAATTTCTATTTATTTTGTTATTCGCGATATTTTTTTAATTTTTCAAGTCTCTGTTAAAGTTTATATATTTGGCAACCTTATTTAAGTTGCTGTTGTTTAGTCCAAGTTAAATCTATGGTCTAGTCACCTATGTAACGCTACCAAGTATAAACAGCATGATAGTGCTGAATAAAACGTTCTTCTCTAAAACCTCGTCCGAGTTAATTCTGTGAAACTTAACCACCACAGTCTCTACACTCCATTTGGTTGCGCCTCTGAATAATATTAATATTATGATAAATAATCATAGTAAACTGATTCGATTGCATCCATTCTTGAATAAAAATTGAGTGAATAGAGTTAGTGGTAGAGAGACTTACCCTTACTTACCGTATAATTCTAAATTTGCAATAGTATTACCGAAAAAACATAAGTTTACTCAATTGTTGATTAAAGTGAAATAAATTAATTAAATTAATCTTTGAATTAGTAAAGTAAGGGATTTCAACAGAAACGATTAAACGCATAAGAAAATGTTAAATCAATTCGTACGTTTAACGTATGCAATCTAATAATCAACATGCATGTTAAGTTGCATATATTACAGAAACAGTAGTTTTAAAAATAGTAAATCATAAAATTTAACGTGCAAAACAAATTAGTTATTCAAAATTTTAATATTCTAAATTAAATTAAACAGACATGTTTGAATAGAAATAATAAAATACACAATTTAAAATTTACCTTATCGACATATGCAACTTAAGATACATTCACCTGAAGTTGGTTGTGTTTATTTCCTCTAACCAAAGGTTGCGCTTTGAAAATTTGGGCTATTTGCTTCGGGATAGTTAAAGGCAAAAATCCCAATTTTTGTTTTCGAGCTACTGGATCAACCTGTTGTCAAAATTCAAAAATATCCGTAAGTAGCAAAACATTTTCGAATAATTGTAAAAAATCTATTTTAAGTTGAATAAAATCGTATTTGAATTTAAATTTTAATTACCCGTTATCATTTTTAACGGATTATGAAACGAAATTTAAATTGTAACTGTTGTGTACACAAGATAGACAAGATAAATACGCAATAGATAAAAATGTTATCAATTTTTTATTGCAATCCATTGCTCAAAATAAACTTGTACTATTTTAATCGTGCTGACTTTCAATTAAATGAACGACATTAAAACAACATTCAATGAATGTTTATCATTGAAGAGACAACGTAATTTTTCTGTTGATTTCTTCAAACCTGGATTTTGGTAATATATATCGGTAAGAACAAATATTTAACTTTCAAATTTCCTTTATTTCGTGTTATTACAAAAGTGTACACTCGTCATGGGTAAGATACATAAAAGTATAATGAATAAATAAAATTTGCGTAAAAGATAAATAAATAAATAAACAATAATAATAATTGATATATATGGATTAAAAGGACAACATTGCATTGTACAATATAAATATAAAATTTCTTGAATAATTTTCTCACTTATCACTTGGTGAAACATTTTTTTTTTTTTTTAGTAAAGTAAAAAATTGTGAAACAAACCAAGTGTAATTTAATTTAAACCTTCATTATCAATATAAATATAAAGCAGTGAAATGTATGGAAGTAATACAATATCATTACAAACACATTAAAATTCTATTTAAATTCAAATAGTGAATACCACAAGCAACCAGAGCGTGAACATTCATATGCTAAGGTCTTCAAAATCGTCCTCTAAGCATTCAGATAAACTGTAAAATACTTTTTTACAGAGATAGTGTTTTATTACCCTTCTAAAGGGTGTACGTGGAAGGAGTTTAATATTTTCTGGTAAAGCATTAAATAGCTTTGGGCCAAAGTAATTAATACTATTTCTGCATTTATAAATTCGTAGAAAAGGCAAGCAAATTTACCTTTATTTCTAGTCCCATATTCATGGCAATATGTATGGTAAGATGAAACATTTAGATATAAAAATAATCAATTATCAATGAGGTGATGTAGAAAATTTATAAATTACATAACATTTCTGAAATCTGCTAATTAATAATAGAAATATTATAATATTAATAAATAAATCTTTATTGGTTGTATACAACAGAGCTGGGGCGAATCCTCGTAAAAAGGATTCCAATCACGAATCTGAATCACCTAATATGATTCGAATCACGAATACTCGAATAAAGGATTCGTAAGAGATAAATATGATTCGAATCAAAGATTCGAATCCTGTTTTTTCGAATCACGAATACAAATCCTTTAAAAATAAATTTGATTTTATTGTTTTTTTTTCAACCATTTATATATAAATATCGTTATCAGTTGTTTTAACGAAAATATTTAAAACCTAATTATTTATTATTAACACTGAACATCGTTGATAACAGACTAAACATCTGATTCCCTGTTACTCCGATTAAAGATATATTTGTGTGTTTCTGAACTTCACTTTAAAACAGTATTTTGTACGCGTGGCGCATGAAGTAAAATTTCGAGTTTAGAAAAGCCCGAAAATTTGTCGAGGGTCGCTGCGCGACCCTCGACAAATTTTCACGGGGCTTTTCTAAACTCGAAATTTTACTTCATGCTTAGTCTGGGAGTGGAAAACACTCGTTTAAAGCTTCAAATTGAACTCTATTATAAAATCGACGAATGCCTGAAAACAATTTAACAAAATGGAGGTTTCCCACAGAAGAAAGTTATGCTAAAAGGCCAGGGAAAAATCTTGAATCAGGGAAATGTCGGAAAAATTTAACATTTCAAATTGTGGTTACCATGTCAGTTTTACTTCAAATAATATTAAACATAATTTTGAAAACTGGATTATTATCTTTTAAACCATTTTTAGTCATTTAATGTTCTTATCAAAGCATTTAGTTTGAAGTTTCGAACGAGCGTTTCCAGTCCCTGTGGGTCTTTTTGAATTTCGCATTTACCACAACAAACCACAAACCTTGCAAGTCTTGAAAGCCAACATTGAAGAAGAAATCACCAATTTGGAGCCAAATGTTTTACGAACAACAATTTATAATGTTTTAATCAACAGCACAATCAATATCAACTCAGGAGATGGTCATTTGACCGATATCATTTTTGTAACTTTATATTACCAATTTTACACCTTTACTTCTTGGATTTTGGAGGCGTTCACTTCGTGGTACATCTTCAATTTTGATATAAAGAAAACTCTTAACTTTTTTATATCACTTAGTTTGAGAATGATTACCGTGTAATTGAAACTAGTCACTGAAGTAAAATAAAAGTGGTATAAAAAAGCTAAGAGTTTTCTTTATATCAAAATTTACACCTTTAAATTAACTTTCAGTCAAAACATTGCCCATTTTTTTAATTTCTAATAAAATGGCAGCCAATTCATAATATGACATTACTTTTGCCTTATATTACACGAGATAAAAAGTTTATATCTTAAGAAATGTTAATTTTTGTTTTTTTAACATAGATTTACTACTTTACGAAGTAAAATATAGAGTTTAGAAAATTCGGAAAATTTGGTTTAGTTGCGTAGCGAAACGGATAAAACACTGAAATATTGTGAAATTAAAAATATACTGGTTTTTACTTATTATGTTTGAATTTCATAGCAAACTCAGTTTGATTTTATTAGAAATATCTATATCCCTAGAAATACAGGGAGTTTTTTTGACGTCACACATGAAATTCCCCGCGTGACGTTAAAAGTCAATGTAATTAAACTAACAAGGTCGACTCGGTTTTAAATTAAGACAACCTTTTACACTAACCACCTTGATTGCTGACGTCACGCGTGGAAGTCCTCACGTGACGTCAACAATCAAGTTAATTAAACAATACAAGGTCGCCTCGGTTTAAATCAAGACAAACTTACTTACACACCTTGGTTGATGTCGTTACGCTCGGAAATCCATACGTGACGTCAAAACCAAGATCATTACTGTGCAAGGTTGTCTCGATTTAAACCGAGCCGACCTTATCACGCGCAGAGATCTTCACATGACGTGAAAATCAAAGTCATTACTGTATAAGGTCGACTTGGTTTAAACCAGGACAGTCTTGTTTAAAGTTATCTTCATTTAAACGAGTGTTTTCCACTCCCAGACTAAGCATGAAGTAAAATTTCGAGTTTAGAAAAGCCCCGTGAAAATATGTCGAGGGTCGCGCAGCGACCCGAGACAAATTTTCTGGGCTTTTCTAAACTCGAAATTTTACTTCATGCGCCACGCGTATAAAACAGTGATTTAACGAGAAATTTAAAAACACCCAAAAGACAGTTTTCATGTTAATCCTCACAATTAATTCGAATTATTTTTGCCAATTTAAATCCTTTTGTAAGTATTCGAATCCTTTTATAAATATTCGAATCCCTTTATAAATATTCGAATCCTTTTATAAATATTCGAATCCTTTTATAAATATTCGAATCCTTTTATAAATATTCGAATCCTTTTATAAATATTCGAATCCTTTCATAAGGATTCAAATCCTTTTATATAGATTCGAATCACCCGCATTTGGATTCGAATACGAATCCTCTTAAAAAAATGTAACGAATCCGGATCACGAATCCAGTTGTACTAAAGTATTCGAATGCCTCTTTTGAATCCTCTAAAAGGATTCGAATCCAGGATTCGAATCCTAAATGATTCCAATCCTCCCCAGCTCGGGTATACAATACAAATATAACATAACAGTTCTTAAAGTTAAAATTTAACCAGAGGTTAGGTCTTTCTACCCTGGTTTGTCATATCTTTAGTCCGTCATAATTGCTAACGAGGTGAAATGTTTGATGAATTCATCAAACGGGATTTCGGGATTTCTGGGAATACATAGTTTATTTAGGAGCTCTAGATTTTTAGGGTTAGTGGAGAATTTTTGGGAAAGTGTTAAACGGCGGACTTGGATAGGTGTAATTCCGGTGCTATTGTAGAGTAGGATGTTTGATGGATTATACAGCGTGTAATCGAACTAATGTACATCCTCTTAAGGGCGTATACACAAAATATTTTGACACCATGATTACACAATGAAACACTTTTAACTTTGTTTGTATAACACGTTTTATTTAATGTGACTGCAGTTTCGACAAATTTAGCTTGTCATTATCAAACATGGAGTAACTTAAACTAGAGGTTTTACAGGTATATATACACAATTACAAGACAGCGGTAAAAATGGGGGTGTACATTAGGTCAACCTGGTCGTTAATTAAGGGAATTCCCGGATTAGCGCGGGCTTTGTGTATCTCTAATGCTTCTAGCAAATTCATTTTACGACCCTTTTCGGCATGATGGATTATGGTAAGTACATCTTTTTTAAAAGTGTGATTTTCGTCTAAAAGGTGTTTTGCAAAAGACGACTTATCACTCTGTTTAAGCCGAAAAGAGCGCAAATGTTCCCTCAATCTTATGTTGAAATTACGACCAGATTGGCCAATGTATATCCCTTGACAATCTGCGCAAGTTAATTTATATATTCCGGATTTATTAAATTTATCTAATTTTGTTTTACTATTAAAGATATGGTTATTGATTTTACAGTACGGTTTAAATGCAACTTGAATATTATGCTTTTTTAGGATATTTTTAACTTGAAAACTGACATTACCAAAATAAGTTAACGATTTATATTTAATTGTTTCTTTTTCAAATGATATTCCAGCGTATAATAGATGTTTGATGTTATTAAATTTCTGTTTTTTAAGAAGTCTATCAACCAAATCACAACCATAACCATTGTTAATAGCCATAGCTCTAATCAAGTTAATTTCCTTCTCGAAAAAATTAGCTGACAAAGGGATTTTTAAGGCTCTATGAATCATTGAATTGAATGCAGCAATTTTATGTTTATAGGGATGTCTGGAATGGTTAGGGATAATTGAGTCGGTAAAGGAAGGTTTTCTAAAAATGTCAAAAGAGAGTTTGTTATTTATTCTGGTAATAGACAGATCTAAATATTTAATGTTGTTATTGATTTCGGTTTCAGCTGTGAATTTAATTTTAGGGTGAAGTTTATTTATGAAATCTAAAAATTGAGTGAGTTGTCTATCAGTTCCCTGGAAACAAGCCAATATATCATCGACGTAACGGTGCCACATTTTAATATGTTTTTTAGCTAGTGGCGAATTTAATATTATTTTTGTAAAATTATGCATAAATATATCTGCTAGCAATGGACTTAAAGGGGACCCCATTGCTAGGCCTTCTGTTTGTTTAAAAAATTTATTGTTAAATGAGAAAAAGTTATTATTTAAGATGATTTCTAAGCTATCCAAAAATTCTGTTTTTACTGTGACATTAATATTACATTTATCGAATGATTCTTCTATTAGTTTAATACACTCTGATGGAGGAATATTAGCAAACATATTAGTTACGTCGAATGATACAAGCTTATATCCTGGTTCCATTTTAATGTTAGTTAAATTTGTTGTTAATTCTACTGAATTTTTAACTGAATGAGGATCTCTGAACTCACTAAACAGAGTGATAAGTCGTCTTTTGCAAAACACCTTTTAGACGAAAATCACACTTTTAAAAAAGATGTACTTACCATAATCCATCATGCCGAAAAGGGTCGTAAAATGAATTTGCTAGAAGCATTAGAGATACACAAAGCCCGCGCTAATCCGGGAATTCCCTTAATTAACGACCAGGTTGACCTAATGTACACCCCCATTTTTACCGCTGTCTTGTAATTGTGTATATATACCTGTAAAACCTCTAGTTTAAGTTACTCCATGTTTGATAATGACAAGCTAAATTTGTCGAAACTGCAGTCACATTAAATAAAACGTGTTATACAAACAAAGTTAAAAGTGTTTCATTGTGTAATTAACATGTATAACGAAGTAGAAGCCTCCACAATACAGAATTTTGACACCAATTGCAGCAAAAATAAAATCGAAAAAAAAATATTGGATTTTTCATAATTTTTCATGCATTTTTTACTTTTTGAGAACTTCTGGTTACCTGTGTTCATGATATTTTTCGTGGATGCGTAAGTTGTTGTATTTTTTATTTACTTTTACTACTGCGAGGCGCATAAATCACTTCGCACACACTATCGAGACGTATAAATCACTTGGCACGCACTACACACACACACACACACTGTCTAGAATTACTAGATGAAACTGGGTCACGTATAAAAAAAATCACAATAACAACATAGACATAATTCTTCACAATCTGACCCACTTTTCTCTGGATAGTGTAATTCGATATCCAAATCGTTTAAAAACTACCAGTCTATGTGGAATCTCTCTTAAAATACGCAATGTGCGCGTATACCAGATACCACAAACATGTGGCCTATTATTATTAATTATTTGTGAGCTATCTACTAAAGGTATGGTAATTTCAAATGCAGGTATTGTTTATTTAAACGCTGCCCCTTATGTGGTAGAGAGCCTGTACAGTAGTTCGTTTACACGCTGTATAAGGGGTTATGTGGATGTCATATTTTAGTTAAAATGCAGAGAGATTATCGTGCATATGTTTTAATACGGAGGGGCGGAATTTGGATAAAAGAACGGCTTCATAGTCCAGCAGAGGTCTACATATTTTATAAATATGTGTGGCAGTGTTTCTATTTATACCTTTACCTCTATAAGTAAGGCATCTAAAGTGTTTCGCTCTAACGCGGATTTCGTTTTTAATGGCCAGTGTATGCTTTATAAAATTAAATGTTTGGTCAAATAATACTCCAAGATATTTGCAGGTTGGGGATGAGGTAATGCGGGTATTGTTGATGATAATTGAATGAGTAGGTGGAATGCGATGGAAAGGTATTAGGAGTTTGGATTTTAATGGATTTATTTTAATTCTCCATTTGTTAAACCATAATTAAATTTTGTTGGAAAATTGCTGGAGGGAGGATATAGAATTTTGTATATTATTAGAGTGGACAATGAGAACAGTATCATCTGCAAATTGTAGAAGGTATGCTAAAGGATTGAAGTAGTCAGGGTTTGGGTTGTAGATGTCTTAGCAGTATAAGTTATATAGGATAGGGAAAAGTAGGGATCCTTGAGGGACACATTGCTCTGGAGTAAAGGTAGTGGAAAGATTGCTATTGATACTTATTTGTAGGGATCTACTTTGTAGGAAGTTGACTATTAGGATAATGAGGTATTTGGGCAGTCTAAGAATGTAGCATTTATATAAAAGTCCTCGGTGCCATACGGAGTCAAAGGCTTTTTTAATATCTAAAAAAAGCATAGATGATTTTCTACCCTACAGGTGGGCGGTCTAGCAGTTTGATGTAACAATTGTAGGGGAAAGGTTGTGGAACGATTGGGTAAGAAACCAAATTGGTATGTTGGGAAACATTGGCTAATGGTTGACATAAGTTTACGTTTAATAAGGGATTCGAAGAGCTTACCAAGAACGGGGAGTAGTGTAATTGGGCAATAGCTGGAAGTTAAAGCAGGATCTAGATTTGGTGTTGAAATTTGTTATTATACCATGTTTCCATTCTGTAGGGAAATATTGGTGACGGTAGTTGTAATTAAATAATTTAAGGATATATGGTGGATATTGTCATTAAGGGATTTTATTATACGTCGATGGATATTGTCATGTCCTGGAACTGTGTTTTTCTTTTGTTTAGGATATCATAATAGTTCCACTCGTCTAGAATATCGTTATCGAGTGGAGGTGAGGGGTAGAGGGAACATGTGTTATACCAAGAATTGACTGTCTCAAGTAGTGTGTTGTCAAATGAATCGTCGTGCAAAATAAGAATGTGTCTTTAAAATAGTTTTTAAATATGTCGATAAAAAAAAGCATTACATTTTAACCAAACGTCAAATATCTCGAGAACGGTTAAATTTGGAGGTTATGATTTTTTTTCATAGAATTTTATGTAGAATCCAAATTCGCAATAAAAATAAAGCATTCCATTTAAAATAACGGAGTTGGTGTTTACTTCCGGTATAACCGGAAGTCGTATAGTCTTGAAAATATTTTCATTGAAACGAGCACACACGATTACATTTTGTAGCCAAAATTTCATTACAATACATTAATTAGAAGTCCATATACTTTTAGTGTGCGGTTTCGCTGGAACACTCTGTATATTTATATGTACTTATGTTGATTTCAGAGATGGGCACATTATTTCTGCTATTCTTCACGGCGCAAATCATCACCATCACCACACAAAACTGTGATTACTTCGATGGTCTCTATATTTATGAAAACCAACACTTCGAACTTCGTTCCAGTTGTGTAATATTCTCTTCATGTTTCATATCGGAGTTTACAGCAAACACACTCAGTGTACATGATTTTACTCACCTAAATAATATCACAATAAATAATAGCCACGTAGAATCATTAAGAGACATCAATTTCGCCTCTGGATATTTTCGAAGCTTATCAATGTTCGCATTAACGCACAACAAAATTGATAAAGTGGTTAATTGTTCAAGTAAAGAAATGGCGGGTAGTCGATGCTACATAGTTGAATTTAGTTTAGCACACAATGATATTGCTGAAATTGACTACGGGATGTTTTATGATATGGATGATTTGAGTAATTTAGATTTATCTTATAATAAATTATCGACTGTCGAACTTATGTCTAGTAGGTCTGGGCAATCTGATTTGTCAGTGAATTTGTCTCATAATCTTATAAGTGAAAAAGGTTTCAATTTTTTAATGGATACTCGTGTAAAATCACTTGATTTGTCATATAATACTATAAGTAAATTGATGTATAATACATTTGCTACTCTAACAAAGTTGCAGCTTTTAAATCTAATGCATAACAACATCAAAACAATTGAAGCGAATGCTTTTAAGGGCCTTGATAAATTAAAACAATTGGATTTATCATACAATCAATTAAATTATATTCAAAACAAAATGTTTGAACACTTAGATCAATTAAAAACATTAAATCTTAGTAATAATGCTTTTAATTCTATTGAACCAAATTCATTCCAGTATTTGCGAACTTTGAGTACATTAGACTTATCACATCAAAATCTCAGCGCTATTCAAAGTAACATATTTTTGGGACTTGAAATGTTACAACATTTAAATTTGAGCTTTAACAACATCGCTTCCATAGAACACGAATGCTTCAAGCACATGAAGATGTTACACAACGTCGATTTCTCGTATAATAAAATAATCAGTTTAGAATCAGAACAATTCGGAATTGCAAATTTACACGTAATAAATTTATCGAACAACCTATTCAGTGCACTAGAAAAAGAAACACTTAACGGCGTTCCCAATCTTGCATTGTTGGATGTTTCGAAGCAAAATATAAAAGCGATTAGAAAAGACGCGTTCATCAACATGCGAAATTTAATGAGACTAGAATTACAAGCGAATAAAATCGAATCGCTCGAGGCTAACTTTATCCATCACCTGAATTTTTTGCAGTTCGCGAATTTTTCAAATCACTTCCTAGCGGTTTTAAAAAACGGGACTTTCAGAGCTCCCGAAAGATTAAAAACGCTGGATCTCTCCAGGGGCGAAATCACCCAGATCGAATTCGACGCGATCAACTCGACACGCGGTATTGAAACTTTGGATTTATCTCACAACCTTCTGAAACTATTCGATTATCGTTATTTCGCGAGCATAAAAGGCGTCCGCAGTTTATACGTGAACAACAATCAAATTTCGCAGCTAATCAAACTTAATTCGAGCGAAAATTGCGATTTTGTAAACTTAGATTTGAGTTACAATCAAATCAAAAACATCCCTCGAGCTTTCTTCGCTAACCAGCACACTCTAGAATTTTTAAATCTCGGTTTTAATCAAATTAAAACACTCGATGACGAATCTTTCCTTGGATTATCAGCACTGACACAGCTAATTTTATCAAATAACAATATTAACCATTTAATTACACCAATTTTTTATAGCACACCTTCACTAGAGATATTACACATCAATAATAATCACCTACCGGATTTATTATCCATTCGTGAAATCGCTGAAGTTACGAATATGAAGTCAATAAATGTACGTTATAATAATTTCTGGTGCCCAAATTTACATGGTTTATTAAACGCAGCAACTAAATTAAATATTACGATGTTGGAAGCAAATGAAAAAAATGTGCATAGTATTAAAGGTATTGATTGTAGAAATTCTGTATATTAAAATGTAAAATGTTAATAAAGCGAATCAAAATGTTATCAATTATAATAGAAATATAGTAAAGGAGAACTTTAATAAAGTAAGCAATATAAATTACGGTAAAATATTAACATATTCCAAAATATGAGTTTTAGTCAAAATTAAATCGATTCAGAGAATCGAATTGGTGTTTAACCATTGTTGATAACCGAACTTAAAAGTCTTGATGCGCATTTTATTCAGTTGTTTAGGTTAAGTAACTCTCAGGCGGAATTGTTAATAATAATAGTAACAAAAGGAACCAGTTTAAAAAATCTGCATTACATTTAATGGAGGTTAATAAATGTTTATAAAGTTTCCAATTAAATGAGGCACAATAAATTCTTTGTATTTATTAAGGCAGTTCGTAAGATATTTCTTAGATTAAAATAATAATAATACACATTGGATATCACAAACAAATTATTTTTTTATAATAGACTAGAATTTAATACTCTTAGAAATGTCTTTGATTTTTGTCTAATTTATAATAAACGGTTTCTAAAATGTTACTATCTGAACCTTTTATTATTATAAAATAAAAATTATCTTGCGAAAATTGTTTATTTTCTGTTATCACTTTTGGCAGATAATGGAGAGCGTTTTGAATGTTAACAGCTTTGAAGGGAAACTAGTTTCCAGTTATGATAACTTTATTTCAGTGTTTATGTAAGATAAAAAGAGAACTTGACTGTCATATGAATTTTATCAATTATTTATAAAAACTCACCCACAATGCGTTGCTTAACATAAACTAGCATTTTGCCGAATGTTTATTAATCGAGCTGACCTTGAATAAAACGGTGTTGATGCAACATTCAGTTACAATTTAATTACTGTTCGTCAGTGCAGAGACTAAGCGATTTCCTTGTGCTTTCTTCAAACCTGGTTTATTTTTAATAAACATCGGTAAGTACAAATATTTAGTTATTTTTATACTAAGTACACACACCTATCCCAATGTATACGCTGTAAATTTTTTGAATTAATTTCTCATCTGGCACTTGGTGTAACATATACAATATGTAAAGTTATTTACATTAAAAACACTTGGTAAAATGAAATCCCTAAAGGACGCGAAAAATGAGAGAAAAAAAACAATTTTAATATATATAAAAAAATGAAATAATATTTATGGTGAAGGTATACCTTTGAAATCGGGCGAGGACGGGATCGCGAGAGTTGTGAAAATTCGAACTACCGCAGGTGAGGTAACTCGACCGATTTCAAAGGTTATACCTATACCTTCACCATAAATATTATTTAATTTTTTTTTTATATATATTAAAATTGTTTCTTTTTCTCATTTTTCGCGTCCTTTAGGGATTTCATTTTGTTTGTTATTTTGGGAGTAATGAATCAAGTTTTGTCATAATTATAATACCTCACACAGATCGCGATTCTTAATCATTTCGTTTTCTTTTCGCAAATTTTTTTCATTTTGGGTGGGGGGTATGTTTGGTACTCTTTTATATTCCGCTGGGAGCGCAAGTGTCCCGCTCATGACCCGCTCAACCTACCCCTACTCCCATGGCCTGTAGGCAAAAAAAGGTGTGTGCTGAGAGAAGAGTTCGCGAACACACACGTTATCGGTCAACCGCAAATAAAGCATAAAACATTACAAATTAGTAGTTAGTGTTACAGTTAGTAGCTACTAGTGTCCAGGACAGCCCTGTTGTGCCGCACGAGAAGCCTACAGGTAAGTGATTCCATTTTCACCGCTTTTCCCCAAGTTATCACTTGTGCTCTCCACGGAAACCGCAACGTCTCACCCTACGCAGGAGGCTTCTTAATTATTTTTACAGTCCACGGTCCTGAAATTTACTCTCAAACATAAATGGGGTAAGTGATTCCATTTTCAAATTAAAACTTTATTCCGACTAGTTGCGGTTTATTAGACCATCTTCAAAGGAAATGTTCAGGCATTAGTTGTGTTTTCGAAATTCCGGAGGGGCACACAAGATAGTATATATTGATTAAATCGCGCAAAATTTTTACAGGGTACGGAGAAAAGAATCCACGTGAAATTTTTTGAACCCTCACCCGACCCGTACAAAATATACCCGACCCGCTCCCGCTTTCTGGAATTAAATGATACCCCTACCCGATCCGCACCCGCAACACCTATCCGACCCGTGACTTATAAATACTTGACATACAATATACTCGAGTACTAACGATAAGTACTTACGTACAAATCTACTGTCACAAATTTAGCTGTCATCACGCAACAAAACTGCGATTCTCTTGATAGACGCGGACAAGTGGATGTGCTATACACTGGAGATGGGCAAACCGTTTCACTTAAGTGAGTGGTTCTGAGCCGGTTCATTCCTTTTAGTGAACCGGTTCTTTGAAAAGGTTCAACGGGTCGTTTAGTAAGTACATATTTATGCTTTCATTTTCTTTATGTCACATGTTTTGTTTTCGTATATATTATACAGTGTGAGGTTTTTTATGTTCTCTATGGGAATCTCGTAAACTATAAGAGATAGAGACATCTATCTGTCGCTTTTTTATTGTCTTATATAGTATCAAAGTATATACACTCACAGACAAAAATATTGCATATTTTATTTTTAATCTATATTATTTTTTTTAAACTTTTGTTGTTTTCTTTTGCTCAATCTTGTGTACCGAAGTGTTTTACGTTAATATTAATCAAATAAATTTATATTGAAGATTTACAACAATCTCGTGGAGGAATTAGTACAACTAGTATATAGTAATATAAAACATTTAATTGAAGAAAAAAAACATTAATCACCCCTAAAAACAATTTGATTTGATTTTTGATTTTTTTGATTTTATCGAGTGCTTGCTTGAAATCAATATAAAGGGCAACTATCTTTTTTGTTTTTCTTCATTGGTGCATATTCCCTTTTTGCTGCATCTGTTTCCCCTCTTGTCATTTTTATTCGCAATTTTCTTCTAATCTCTATTTCTTTTCTATATTCTTCATTATACCATTTCTTTCTTAAGACCTTTGTATCGCTATTAATACTGTCTGATGCTTGCTTTATCATTGTATTTAGTTCTACCCATTGTTTCTGTATGTTATCCATTTCTGCACTCTATTTTAACATATTACTCAGTTCCTTTTCGTATTTTTGCTGATTTTCTATATTTTTTAGTCGCATCAATGGTTTACCTAGTCTTTTGCTTCTTCTATTTTTTCTAACGTATGGTAATTCTTGTACCATTTTTGCTCCCACTATGAAATGGTCACTATCCTTATGTGGTCCTCTACATGTTCTTAAATTTTTTTATAGCCTTTTGCCCTGGTTTTTCTATCAAAATATGGTATCTGATTAGTATATGTTCCATTTGGCGCTCTCCAAGTGCCCTTGAAGATTTCCTTTCTTTTAAAGTGAGTACTTGTTAAAACCAGATTGTTTTCTTTGGCAAAGTCTATTAAAAAATGGTCTCGTTCAATTTGTCGTGTTTGCTATATTGTCCTATTGTAGGATTTTTATGTCATCACGGTCAATTTTTAATTATACATCGGTAAGTACAAATATTTAGCTATACAGGAAATATTTATTTTAACCCCTAAATGCATAATTTTTTCTTTAACATTATTTTTTAATATCTGTGATGATAAGGTGATTGTAACGAGTATGTCCATGTGCCATCTTCATTCATAGTTCAATTCGATAATGAGCCTTCAAAATGAAAACATTATGCTGTGGTGTTAACATCACGGTAAACAAAGGCGATTGCACTTAAACTCTGTAAATTAAGTGTGAAACTTAAATTTTATAATTTTATAACCTTAAAAACAGCAAATTACTTACCACAAAACAAAGATTTACGCAAAGTGATCCCGATAAAAGGTAAAATAACTAAATTCGAAGAATTAATGAACACAATGGGCCTGTTCAGCAAAATGTTCAACATTCAACATGTTTGGATTTGTTTGTGATGTATGTTGGTTTGTGATGTATGATGGTCGGTCTATTCCGTACGATTACAAAAATCCCAAACACGTTCACGATTAAGAATCCGGTCATCAGAGAATTCCTCAACAGTTGGCAGTAAACTCCCAACTGTTGTCTCTGCTGAACGGGCCAAATGGCAAAATACGACGCACGACACTGCTAGTGTCAAATCTAGTTACTTTTATTAATATTAATTTTTTTGGAGCGATCAAATTCCCCAGATTTTTCGGCGGGAAATTTAACTTGTCTGCAAACATTGTTGCTCACCCTGTAGTATATCGATGTACGAGGTCTATTCAGATAATAACCGAACTTTATTTTTTTTAACTTTATTTTTCATTTAACAGATTGTTGGTCTTTGTCCCCTTGAAAGTACTTCCCTCTCCTATTCACACACTGTTCCCATAGGTGCTTCCATTTCGCGAAGCAGTCCTGGATAGCTTCATTTGAGATGGCTTCGCTCGCGCGCCGTCAAATCCAAATTTTCAGGCTTTCCTAAACTCGAAGTTTTTCTTCATGCTTAATCTGGGAGTGAAAACACTCATTAGAGCTTCAATCATCAAAAGTAGTATGAAAAATATTATCCCAGAGTAGGTTCCTTGGGAAATCACAGAGGTTACCTAAACAGAAACCCGATCAAATTTGATTCCATTATTGTTACATCCAATCCAAATTTTGAGGCTTTTCTAAACTCAAAATATTTACTCCATGCGCAAAACGTATTAAACATTGATTTAGCGTACAGTTTATAAACACTTTATTCCTCTTATTAATAACACCAAATAAACAACAAATTTATTAAGAGACTGCTATTTTCCGAGTTTATACTCGTAGGTTCCAGCAGTCACAGGAAATTTGTTTAATTCGAATATAGAAAAGTAAATCGAATACAAATAGATTTTAATTAATTTACAGGATTTTTATCAATTCTTGATGATTTTCTTCGACTCTGTCGATTTTCAAGTAATTAGGTGCATGATTTTTATTAATTTAGACACTTTTTTTTCTAAAAACGTCATCGTATTTGATTTCTATTGAAAATATAATTTGTTTAATTTTGTTGATCACGTTGCGTATATTGAATTTCAATTGAAACTTTTGTTTGTATTTTTAATATTTAGCAAATATAACGTAAATTACATTGGTACATTTTTAATTTGCTGGATCATAAATAATCAGCCACCATGTATAACCTAAAAAGAAACTTAAAAAAAACCTTTATTGGCATAAAAAGTGTACATACAAAATCAAACTTCTATACAGGGTGTTCCAGCAAAACCGCACATCAAAAGTATATGGAGCTCCAAAAAGAAACTACATTGGTACATTTTTGATTTCAGAGATGGGTACTTTTCTTCTACTAATCTTCACGACGCAAATCATCACATCTTCTTATGGATTTAGTGAGGATTGTCATTACTTCGATGGACTTTACATTTATAAAAACGAAAACTTTTCTCTTCCTGAAAAAAGTTGTGTAGTCTTTTCTTCGTGTTTTATACCAGAGATCACAACGAACACATTTAATAATCCTGTTCAAATTGTTAATCCTTTTTATAGTACTTATTTTGTAAAAAATATTACTGTAAATAATAGCGATGTCGAATCTTTAGCAATTAATTTCTCTGTCGGGGGATTAACTAGGATAGAATATTTATCTTTAACGCACAATAAAATTAAAGTGGTTAATTGTTCATTTTATAATAGCCGAATATCTGAATTAAGTTTAGCACACAATGAAATTGCTCATATTAACTATTGGATGTTTTATAATATGCGGTATTTGGAAATTTTAGATTTATCTCATAATAAGTTATCAACAATTCAAATTTTGGAAGACGGTTGGGGGCGTGATTTGTCAATAAATATGTCTCATAATATTATAAATGAAAAAGGTTTCAATTTTAGGATAAATAACGGTGTAAAATCACTTGATTTCTCATATAATACTATAAATAAATTAAATAATAATATATTTTTTAATCTAACACAAATACAGTTTTTAAATCTAATGCGTAATAACATAAAAACAGTTGAAGCGAATGCTTTTAAAGGCCTTAAGAACTTAAAACAATTGGATTTATCATACAACGGATTAAACTATATTCAAAACGAAATGTTTGGACATTTAGATCAACTGAAAACATTAAATCTTAGTAATAATGCTGTAAATTCTATTGAACCGAACTCATTTCAGTTTTTGCGAAATTTATTTACATTAGACTTATCACATCAAAATCTCAGTGCTATTCAAAGTACAATATTTTCAGGACTTGAAATGTTGCAATATTTAAATTTAAGTTTTAACAACATTGCTTCCTTGGAACATCAATGCTTCAAGAATATGAAGATGTTGCGCAAAGTCGATTTATCGTATAATAAATTAATCGGTTTAGAACCGCAACAATTTAGAATTGAAAGTATACACGTAATAAATTTATCGAATAACTTATTTGATACACTACAAAAAGAAACGTTTAATGATGTTCGCAATCTTGTAATGTTGGATATTTCGGAGCAAAATATAAAAGCGATAAAAGAAGACGCGTTCATCAACACGCCATATTTAATGAGATTAGAATTACAAGCGAATAAAATCGAATCACTCGAGGCTAACTTTATCCATCACCTGAACGTATTGCGGTTTGCGAATTTTTCAAATCACTTCCTCGCGGTTTTAAAAAACGGGACTTTCAGAGCTCCCGAGAGATTAAAAACGCTGGATCTCTCGAGGGGTAAAATCGCCTGGATCGAATCCAACGCGATTAACTCGACACGCGAAATTGAAACTTTAGATTTATCTCACAACCTTCTGAAACTATTCGATTATCGTTATTTCGCGAACATAAAAGGCGTCCGCAGTTTATATGTGAACAACAACCGAATTTCGCAGCTAATCAAAATTAATTCAAACGATAATTGCAGTTTTGTAAACTTAGATTTGAGTTATAATGAAATCAAAAGCATCCCTCCAGCTTTCTTCGCTAATCAACACACTCTAACATCTTTAAATCTCGCTTTTAATAAAATTGAAACACTCGATGCCGATTCTTTCCTTGGGTTATCAACACTGACACAGCTAATTTTATCAAACAACAAACTTCACAAAATGTATCCAACTGTTTTGCATAACACACCTTCACTAAAGAAATTATACATCAATAATAATTACCTAAAGAGTTTAGACATTTATGAAATCGCTGGTGTTACGAATATGAAGTCAATAAATGTAGGTTATAATAGTTTCTGGTGCCCAGATTTATATGATTTATTAAAAGCTGTAATTAAATTAAATATTACGATGTTAGAAGCAAATGAAAGAAATTCGCATAGCATTAAAGGTATTATTTGTGATAATTCTGCCTTTGGATCGATCAAATTCAAATGAAAGAAATTCGCATAGCATTAAAGGTATTATTTGTGATAATTCTGCCTTTTTAATAATATAAAATGTTAGTAAAGCGAATCAAAATGTTGTCAATTATAATAGAAAAGTAAAGGAGAACTTTAATGAAGTAGCAATATAAATTATGCTAAAATATTAGCATATTTCAAACTAATTAAGTCTAAGTCGGAATTAAATCGATTCAGAGAATTGAATTTGTGCTTAAACCATGTTTGATGGCCGAACTTAAAAGTCTCAATGCGTATTTTGTTCAGTTAAGGATAAATAATTCTCAGGCGAAGTTATTAATAATTATAGTAACAAAAGCAATAATACCAGTTTAAAAAATCTGCATTCAATTCAATGGAGGTTGATAAATGTTTATGAAGTTTACAATAAAATAAGGCACAATATATTCTTTGTATTTATTAAGGCAGTTCGAAAGATATTTCTTAGATTAAAATAATAATAATACACATTGGATATCCCAACAAATTATTTTTTTATAATAGACTAGAACCCGACACCATATGGTAAAAGGGAATACTGATTATATATATAATAGACTAGAATTTAATATTCTTAAAATTGTCTTTTATCTTTGTCTAATTTCTAATAAACGATTTCTAAAATGGTACTATCTGAAATTAATTACCTTTCATTATTATAAAGTAAAAATTATCTTACGAAAATTGATTTTGAGCAGAACAAAAGTCAAACATGTTCATTGTTTATTTTCTGTTATCACTTTTGGCAGATAATGCAGAGCGTTTTAAATTTTAACAGCTTTGAGGGGAAACTAGTTTCCAGTTATGATAACTTTATTTCAGTGTTTATGTAAGATAAAAAGAGAACGTGACTATCATATGAATTTTATCAATTATTTATAACAACTCACCCACAATGCGTTGCTTAATATAAACTAGCATTTTGCCGAATGTTCATTAATCGAACTAACTTTGAATAAAAGGGTGTTGAAGCAACATTCAGTTATAATTTAACTACTACATGTATAACGAAGTAGAAGCCTCCACAATACAGAATTTAATTCCTGTTCGTCAGTACAGAGACAAAGCGATTTCATTGTGCTTTCTTCAAACCTGGTTTACTTTTAATAAACATCGGTAAGTACAAATATTTAGTTATTTTTATTCTAAGTACACATACTTATCCCATACCTAATTTATAACCTGTAAATTTCTTGAATTAATTTCTCATCTGGCACTTGGTGAAACATATACAATATATAAACATCGTTGATAAAAGACTAAATATCTGATTCCCTGTTACTCTGATTAAAGATATATTTGTGTGTTTCTGAACTTCACTTCAAATGAGTGTTTTGTACGCGTGGCGCATGAAGTAAAATTTCGAGTTTAGAAAAGCCCGAAAATTTGTCTCGGGTCGCTCCGCGACCCTCGACAAATTTTCACGGGGCTTTTCTAAACTCGAAATTTTACTTCATGCTTAGCCTGGGAGTGGAAAACACTCACTTAAAGCTTCAAATTGAACTTAAAAAAAAACGAGGAATATCTAAAGATTTACAGAAAATAGGCTAAATTTGGAATACGTATACTTAAAAGAAAAACTCCCTGTATCTGTTTGCACCGAAGAAATATGAATAATTATAAACCATAATGAAAATAACAATTCATTCTAAAAAACACTCGTTTATTAATATTATACACAATTGACGTTTGTTGAACAATGGCGGCGACAAAGAAAAAAACATGTATTTTTAATCTTCTAGTAGAAATGCGTTTTATGTTAAAAGGAGTAAACTATCCATCTTTCAGCTAGTAGTACAAGTTCTTTCTGCTAGCAGCAATCGTCCTTTTAGTAGTAGATGAAACAACTAATATTTTGTTCCTTCTACTATTACTAGAACTTTCTGCAACTAGTTGTAGTACAGGCTCCGTCTGCTGGTGGCAAGACACGATAAGCCAGAACTATCTGAACTAGACGCTCTGTTAATAGCATTAGTTCTTTCTGCTAGTAGAAATAGAAATAGTGTTTCTTGCTATAAAAAACGACTTCTAGATATTTTTGCTACTAGTAGTAGTACAGGCTCCATCTGCCGTTGGCAAGATTTGAAGCTAGAACCATCTGAACCAGAAGCCCTGTCTGCCAATAGCGATAGTTGTTTCTGCTAGTAGAAATAGTGTGTTCTGCTAAAAAGTAAACGTTTCTATCAGTAGTAGTAGTTATTTCAGCTAGTAGTACAATTTCTTTGTGCTAGTAGCGTTCGTCCTTTCAGTAGTAGAAAGAACAACTACTATTTTGTTCCTTCTACTACGGGTAGGTCTTTCTACTACTAGTACGGACGGAACCTGTACTACAGGTTGCGTCTGCTGATGGCAAGACATCTGAAGCTAGAACCATCTGTACTAGAAGCTCCGTTAATAGCAGTAGTTCTTTCTGCTGTAGTAATTCTTTTAGCTAGTAGCAGTTGTTCTCAAGACCGTGGCCGGGGAAGGGGGGGATGTGGGGTTCAAACCCCCTCCTGAAGTTTTCAAAATGATAAATTTTTGTATGTAAAAGCGGAACTGTAAGAGCAAAAACAATATTTTTTCCTAATCCCCCCCCCCCGAAATTTTTATAACCCCCTCCGATTTTTTTTTCCTGGATGCTGCCTTGGTCGTTTTTTCAGCTTAATAGTAGTTTTTTATTCTACTACCACTAGTTTTTTCTGCTACTAGTAGTAGTAGCAGTGGCGGCGCGTGGTTTAATTCTTTGGGGGTGCACAATATTGGAAAGAGAGTAAGCGCCACAGGCAACATTTTTGGGGTGCCACGCCTAAAAACTATTTTTGAGCTATCAAATTGTAGAAATTAAAGGAAAATTTGATTGTCTTTAAATATTGCACGGTAATAATGGAGTTCGAACACTCCGCCATTCTGGAAATTCGTGAAATCAACCTAAAACCGATACGCGGATATCAATCCGACCACGATGTGCACTAGTTATATGTGCACACGAGCCAGCTTAAAGCATTGAACGTCGCTGGGCTGTCGCGGGGAAGAAAGAGTGCGGGGGGGCAGAGGTTCCACCAATTAGATTTAAAATTCACATGTGCAGTGCACGAGCGGATCAGGCGAGGTGACGCAGCCGCGGTGTTCGGTTGCCGTCGGGTCGGTGGTACTCGACGTTCTCTGCTTTGCGCTTGGTTATTAGGACGACGCATCGGATAGCGTCTAGCAGAAAAAATAATGTTTGGGATTTATTTTACAAGTAGAATGGATTGACAAAATTATTTAAAGAATGAAGAAATTTAAATATGTTTGCAGGCATTAATTTGGAAGTGCACGTGCACATGTGCACTTACTGAGGAACCGCCACTGAGTAGTAGCCTGTACTACGGCTCAGTCTACGGAACTAGAAGCTGTGTCTGCTAATAGCAGCAGTTCTTTCTGCTAGTGGACCAATCGTTTTTAACTGAAAAAAGTAAACGTTACAGTTTGTAGTAGTGGTTCTTTCAGCTAATAGTACTAGTAGAGACCTCGTCTGCTGGTAGCAAAATATCTTAAGCTACAACCATCTGAGCTAGAAGTTCTGGCTGGTAATAGTGCTAGTTATTTTTGCTGGTAGAAATAGTTTTTTCCGCAAAACAGCCTACTTTCTGTAAATCTTTAGATATTCCTTGTTTTATTTTTAGTTCAATTCGGAGCTTTAAACGATTGTTTTCCACTCCCAGACTAAGCATGAAGTAAAATTTCGAGTTTAGAAAAGCCCCGTGAAAATTTGTCGAGGGTCGCGCAGCGACCCGAGACAAATTTTCTGGGCTTTTCTAAACTAACATACATTATGGTTAGATGTGTGTAACCCAACTCCACAAAGTGACATCTAACCTAATCTAACCCAACTCCACAACATGACATTTAAACCAAGCCCAACTCTACAAAACGAATTCTAACCTTACCTAACTTTGCTAAATGACATCTAACCCAACTCCATAAAGAGATATCTGACCTAACCTACCTTAACTCCACAAAACTAAACCCAACTCCACAAAATCAGTTCTAACCTATCCCCATTAAATGACAACTAACCTAGCTATCGAATCCACTAATAGTTTTCACATATCGGCTTGATATAGTCAGAAATGTTCAATATTCCTCAGCACTGGGTCGGGACCACACTGACGAGGACCTTGAAGTCCTAAACGCGTTAATGGGTATCTGGTGCCGGAATACTGAACACAAATTCAATTTTAACCTAACCTAATCGAACGCCGCTCAACTCTACAAAATACATCTAACCTAAGCAAAGCCTACTTTAAAAAATGCATTCTAGCCTACCTCCACAAAATAAGATCTAACATAACCTTACTCAAACTCCAGTAACAGTAATAACCGGCATCAAAAAAATTCCTACGCTCTAAATGTAATTTTATGGACTCCACAAAATTAAATCTGAACCAAATCCAACTCCACAAATTTATTTTTAACCTGAATTAATTTGTGGAGTTGGATTTGGTGCAGGGATGAATGAGCTTTGTGTTAGAGTTGAAAAAAATAAAATCGAGCTGTTTTTAACTGAATTATAGACGCTCAAAGTTCGATTAAAGTTGTGTTGGTCTAATAGAAATAATTTTAAGTTATTGTTTTCTTTATTATTTATTGAAATTAAATAACTAATTAATTTCAATCTTTTGTTACGACTTTTGTGATTCGACAAGAAATAAATATAAAACTGTAAAATTTCGTGTTGGATTTCTAGATTGTAAATTATTCTTTCATTCTATGGAATTACGGAAATACAAAAACGCATTGAAAATGAAAAAATAAATTGCTGGAATTTTTATTGCATTTAAAAATATCTCTCAAATAAATAAAATTACAAAACTATAAAATGTAATCAATCGTTTTTGTTTTTTTTTCTGCTGATGCGACTGATAAAATCAATAATACTTGAACGAAAATATTTTACAAAACAATAATTAATAATTATAAATTGTCGAAAATCTAGAAATACCGAAAATTGACAAACATTTTATAAACCGAGAAAAATCCCGAAATATCGAAAATCGGATGAAAATCTTAATATCTTGAGAATTTTATGATTTGACCAAAATCTCGAAATATCGAAAATCTCGACATGTTGAAAATCTTGACGGTCCACTCCCAGGCTAAGTATGAAGTAAAATTTCGAGTTTAGAAAAGCCACGCGTAGAAAATTAGTCGAGGGTCGCGCCAGCGACCCGAGACTAATTTTCACAAGGCTTTTCTAAAATCAAAATTTTACTTCATGCGCCATGCATACAAAACACTAAAATATTGTAACTTTTAATTTAGTTTTCATTAATATTAGTCAGTATATTTTGACACAACTCTACTTTCAATAAGTTATTAAAATCAAAAATGTGCGTTTTGAGTTTAATAACTTTTGTTGAATGTAGACTTGTGCCAAATCAGACTGACCAGATGATTTAGTTTATCGTTTTAGTACATGTGGTAACGCTAAAGTCTACACTAAACTTGCTTGTTACCCAGTAACGCAGACAGTTAAGCGTAGACGTTAACGTTACCCTATCTACTTAAACTGTCAACGACAATGAAGACATCTGGACATCTCCGACCATTACACCCTTATTACCTGACCCTGTTTTAAATCTGTATATATTTACTGTAAAACGTTAATTTTCTACATTCCTTGAAAATGGCTAGCAGCCAAAACTAGTCGGAATAAATAATAATAAGTGAAACACATCAAGTGATTTTATTTTAGTTAAATTGTTTAAAAAAACTAAAACTCTCTAATATTGATGAAAACTAACTTCAAAGTTGAATTTAGTAAACTGAAAAATTTGAAGGCTTCTCTAAATTACTTTGGAATCCAGCATAAAAGGTATTCGAAACATGACCGGCAATATTTTTATGATTTATTTATTATATAATTAACTATAAAACAATTAATATGTCTACTCGGCTTGAATTTCTTCAGGCTTTTTTGTATCTGCGGGCATAGCCCCAATGTCTTTCAGCAAATCGACCTTGTCGAGGAAGTAATTTTTATACCACTCGATGTGCTCGCGTTTCGTCTTGACGCTCATATACGGGTTTTTTGACAGGCCCACGCAGACCAGTTCCATGAAATGCCTTACGGGCCCCCTCTGCGGACACCACGGCTCCAGGTGCTCCTCCAAAAAGACGTGGTCGGCGAAGTAAACGTTTTGCTCGTCCACCAGACCTAAATAAAAATTTTAAAAATTATGATCATTACAATATTAGTAGTTCTCTTTAAGATCACTCGCACACGGAGCAGGTTACAATTAATTATCATTTATTGTACAAACAATGGAGTTATCGAGCGTTTCCTCACTTGTTTTTCCGCCTCTTCTACGAGCGTTTGTTTAACTCAATGTGTTGAAACTTTCCGCCAGCGCTCTATCCCTCCACGCATCCATTGGAACTTGCTTGTGTGCGGGTGATCTCAAAGTGAACTACTAATATTAGGTAACACTGCATGTGGATTTACCACGATTTCTAGTATTTTGTAAACTGAATATGTGTGGGACGCACAAATCTGAAGTTAATTTCTTGCGCCGACTTACCATTTAGCCACAAATCGCTTCTTAAAATGCAACTTTGAGGTTATACATGATCGTATTTTCAGCTGTAATATAACAAGTAGTATGATTATCATCGATATTATTTATAAGTGAAACAGATTGAACGAGCCCGAAGGGTGAGTTGAATGTGCTGCTCCGGTTTCACGAATAAATATTATGGATTATTAATCATACCACAAGTTATGTTCGATGAGAGAATATAACGAATTTTACTACATTTCCATCTCAGACACCTCACCCCATCGCCCAGTTGACATTTTTAATTATCGACTGCTAGATTTGACAAATCATTTTCGTAGCAACGACCAAAACAAGGTGATAGGATTCTATCACCGCTGTGATAACATGTATCTATGAAAATAAGCAATTCTGATTTGAGGGAATGTAGTCATGTGACGCTTGAGTTATATTCTCAGCTAAATATGTACAGTACAATCGTTTAAATTATGATTTAGAGAAGGCGGCATTTTTTTGTGTGGTTGCCCAGAACGTTAAATGAATAGTGGAATAAATTCGAGGTTATGGTAAACTATGAGTTAGCAGTTAGTAGTGCCAATCTAATTTAAAATTCAAAGCCTACTCTAAATCATGTTTTTAACGATCGCTCGGTACTTGCAGGTATAAATTGGACACATGATGAAATTATCTTTTCAATTATGACGGAATGAATCCATGTTACAGTGCTGTCGTTTATTTAAAATAATCGGTATAAAATTTTGATTGATTATTATCCATCTGTAGATATAAGTATTTTAACTTATGATATAAAAAATAGATGGCACTAGGCATACTAAAATTTAATAATAGCCGTTTACAAAAATTGACTTCGAGAATCACGTAACTGAATAGGAAGTTTTAGTTTATCGTTTTACGAAATAAGGTAACGCCTATGTTAAACTTGCTTGTTGCTTGGTAACACAGTCAGTTACCTGGCAACAAGCTAGTTTAGCGTAGACGTTAGCATTACCGTCTTTCGTAAAGCTGTCTATTGTTTAAAATACACGTCAGTAGACGTCACTTCTAGTGTAAATATATTAATTTTAGTGGCTGTTTAAATAAAGACAATACTACAATTTGGCTAAATTCCGTCATAATTATGGAGGTAATTTCATCTTGTGCAATTTATACCCAGAATGTGCTCATTTAGCCGAAAATACAAACACATATAACCTCAAAATTGAAACTTAAAATAAGATTTGCGCCGTAACGGTAAGTCGCTGCAAGAAATTAACTTGAGATTCTTGAGTCGGACCTGTACACATTTATCCTCGGTTTCGTTTACAAAATCTCAAAAATCACAGTAAACCCATGTACTGAAAACCCTAACTAATCAATTCGTATTACCTTGCTCGTTATCGATGGGGAATTTCCACAGCTTCCCCTGTTCCGTCCAAAGGATCATCTCTTGGAAGTAATTGCTAGGGGGATGAGTAACGGCCAACTTTAATTCCCTTTCATACAATTTATCCCACGTCTTTGTTACAGTCTGTTCGACACCCTCGAAATCAGCGGTAAATATGCCCAGGGCTTTGCCTCCGAAAATATCTATCGGTTTTGAATGACTAAAAATAATAACAAATAAGAAAGTATCTACACTTATATCCAGGTAATTTACATTTAAATAATAACAAATAATAAAGTATCTACACTTATATACGAGGAATTTACATTTGATGCCGGTTCACAATAATAAACGGAAACAAGAACTGGAACTGAAACAGGAAGCAAGTTAAATCATAAGGTTTTACATGAAAACAACACGGGTGCCTTCCCGTTCTCGGGCCCAAGTCCGGTTGTGCATGTTAACGTGTAAAACCCTATAATTCAACTCGCTTCCTGTTCTAGTTCCTGTTCCAATTCTCGTTTTACGATTTACACTTTTAAGTTTCAGGAATTCGTTGTAATAAAAGCGTTCAATTTGAAGCTACTAACGAGTGTTTTCCACTCCTAGGTTAAGCATGATGTAAAATTTCGAGTTCAGAAAAGCCTGAAAATTTGGATTTGCCGGGCGGAGCGAAGCGAGCCCGGCAAATCCAAATTTTCAGGCTTTTCTGAACTCGAAATTTTACTTTATGCGCCACGCGTATGAAACACGGATTTAAGGTAAAGTTAAAAAATATTGCTTATATTTATGTTTATAAATTTTACGAACTTTTATAAAGATATCCATATCTATACTGTTAGCACACACATCGCTTTCCATTACCTAACGCTATTTGTCTTGTGTTTTTAATAGAAAAGTTAAATAAACATAAACAATAATAATATAAAACGAAAAAACGAGGAAAATATGCGTTACTCTAAAAGTAGTTGTTAGGTTATGTTGTTTAAACCAACACTCATAGATATACGAGTTTGTAAAGCATTTTTAGGTTATAAAAAAATGTTGTGGCAACACTTTTGAGGTAAATAAAAGCGGGTAGTTTAAAATTAGTGGGTTCCGAATGTCACTGAATCATAGATAAAGAATTCAGTTAGCAATATTGTAAAATGCATTCATCTATGCAAGTAACCATCAATGGATTCTACTTTCTAACCTCAAAAATCAAGTGACATAACTTTGCGAATAACTTGCTAATACATTTTTTAAGTTGAATAAGGAACTTTTTTGAAGATCTGTGGCCACTGTAAATATATCATTTCAGTTGTGTCCGAGCTATCAATGGTCGCATCTAGCAAAGCAAACCACCCCTGACCGGAGGCCAAACGAAAATATATCGATTTGAATGTCTCACCCGTGGTGACCGGTTTTTCTGCTGAATGCGGCCAATGTTCTCAGCGGTACTTCTTGAGCATCCAATCCAAATGTTCAGGCTTTTCTTAACTCGGAATTTTATTTGATGCGCAAAGTGTATAAATCACTGATTTAAAGTAAAATTCAAACAATATTGCTTATATCTAGTTTATTAAATGCTACGAATATTTATAGAGATATCTAGAAGAGCTGATTTTCAGCGATCTCACCTGTAGGCACACACACAATGATCCGTTACCTGACGCTATTTGTCTTGATTTTAGTCAAAGAAATTAAAAAACGTAACAATTAAAATAATAAACAAAGAATAATATAAAAACAAAAAAACGACGAAAATATGCATTATTTGATTTATGTGCCAACAGTCAAGAGCGTCAAGTGACAGCATCCTGAATATCTCTATTTTGTCTAACTAAATCTAGGATATAGGTGTATAAATTGCATGCATAAACAGCAATGAGTATGGGGCAAATGCTAAACCACAGTCCATTAAAACAAAAATAAATTAAACTACTTACACAATATTTTCATAATCATCTTGCCTCGATCGTCCCATCGATCGCTGACGCCAACCTTCACTAGTTTCGGACCCACTCTTCGATCTTTTCCCTCCCAATATCTGCTGTACTTGTTGCGCCCTCGATCTCACTTCTGGGGTTTTGGTGTCCCGATCGATCTTCATACCTTTCACAATATCGCTAGAGAGAAACAATTAAAAAGATCATTTTGGAATTACAGAATTTTCATTTCTCCGAACCTTAAATTAGCACCATTTTCAGCTGTACTTTTCGTCGAGTTCAAAAGCTTCGACAACAACTCCGACTCCGTTTGTTTCGTGTCACCCCCGATCGACTCCGCTACTTCTTTAACAGCTTTCACGATTTTCTTTTCTGTAAATAATTGTGTTCAAAATGCCGGCTTTTACGTTACAAAAAATTGTGTTTTAGGGGTCATCGTTTAATCTTCTTCTTTGGGTAATGAATGGCCTTAGCTATTAAAGCTCTGTTGACCAGTCACAGTAATTATGAGATAATCATTTACATTGGTTTACATTTTTTCGAGTATCGACTGTATTGTGGCGAAGCGGATCAACCCGTACAGAAAGTGTAGGGTTGCATCCGATCTGCAACTGCTCCTGCAAAGTCAGCGGCGTTCATCGTGGATCTCCTCGATTATGTAAAACATATTTTGCTGATTAAGGAGGATCGAGGAAGTCCAAGAGACGCGTTGAAACGGGGAGTCGGTGTCCAGACACGGTAGGGTGAAGAATAAATGTTAAGTAATAATTCAAGTCTGAGTTTTGTGTGGCCCATCTTTGGTTTTCAGGACATAATTAAGGTAAGTAAATATTAGTTTCATATCTCTATTATTACAACGAAAATGACCCCCACACGACAGTACGAATAAATCTTTGTGTTTTTATGGATGCTGTGTTAAAATTCGGAGGTTATGTTTATAAACCACTGTTAAAGTCTACTTTTAAAAACATTGGGTATCCCGCCGTCATAGTAGGCCGTCGTTAAAATTCGGAGGTTATGTTTACAAACCACTGTTAAAGTCTATTTTTAAAAACATTGGGTATCCCGTCGTTATAGTAGGCCGTCGTTAATTTCCAACCGAGTTTAAACTTTCACTCAGCCGAGTTGGATTTTACAAACGCTGTCATTAGTATCTATGCAGTCTTCACTCTATTGCTAGTGCGCCCGCAATCAAACATATGGGATAAAGCAGTGGAGAGAGAAAAGAGATCAGTGAGAGCGTACATTGACGGAGAGTTATCTCGTGCTTCAGCTACCACTTAACGCAGACTCGCAGGAACTCCGCGATTTACCAAAAGAGGTTCTACTCTCAGATTGTAAAATCACAACTTATCGTTTAACCCGTAGCCAGCATCAATGGCGAGATACCTTATGTTTGTAAAACTGGACCTAAATTAAAGTGCAAAGTCAGGATGATGGCTGATTGATCAAATTTAGTCTGAATTGAACTTTATTCATACGACAGCCAACGTGTTAAAAGTATGTGCAACGTTCAATCTGCTTAATTTCTCATTCAAATGTAAAATAAAATCGATTTCTATGTTATTGTATAGCAAAAAATTGGTAAATAAAGATTATTATTATTATAAACCTTACCAACGGGTTCAGTTTTGGTAGACACTTGACCAGCTTCTGCTCTCAGTTTCCTTTGATTTCTTGGTTTTGCCAGTTCTAATTTTGGTTTGCCTGTATCCATCTAGGAGAAAATACATAATTAACTCTTTAGTCATGGTGCACACATCAGTTTTTTTGACGCTGCAGTGCCGCTGTTACAGTATAAGATACATTAAATCAAATCGAGCAGTGTATAGTATGGCAAACATTATTTGCCGATTCGCTGTGGTAAAATTGTGGCGGGAAAAGGAATGGGCGCACTCGATAGATTCGTGACGAGTTCAGTCTCGCTCATGTTTATTTCTCGCTCCAGTGACGTTGCAGCAGTTTTAATGTAAATCGCGCCGCAACTACGGTAACGCAGCAAAATAACTGTATGTGTCCACGGGGACCTAAGCGTAGAGCTAGTTCATTCATTTTTAATTTAGAAATCTTTTAACAAAACTAATTTTTTGGAGAATAAAGCACTAATAACCTTTCTTCACACGTTTATTGAAATTACCAAATGTACATACATTTTGGACACAATGTGGCCTTTATCAATGGATTAACACTAAAAAAAAATAATTTTGCTTAGATCCAACTTACCTCAACCATTTGTTGTAACAACATATTCAGCTTCCTACTAGCATCGCTGATCTTTTTATCTTTCACATTCTTTTCGACCTCTTTATCTGAATCTGAATCATTTTTGTTCGAAGAGAAATACCGTTGAGAACATTGATAGCTCGGAGAGAACTGCAATGATTTATTGAGTGTAGCCACAGATCTGTAAAAAAAAGTCCGTCATTGAATTTAAGAAACGCACTATCAATAATTTTCAATTAAGCACCTTAAAATTAACTGCAATCTAACCATGTTTATCAAAATTATTAGCAAACTTATGAAACTTAATTTTTACGGTTAGAAACCAAAATCTATTGAGTGATTCTATAGATGAGTTTTACAATTGTGCCAACTGAATTCTTTAGAGTTATTTGATCTATGATTGATTGACATTCGGAACGCACCAATTTTAAATTAACCGCTTTTATTTCCCGCAAAAGTGCAGCCACGACAACTTTTTTTGAGCTAAAATGCGCTACAAAAAGCGCTTATCTATGAAAGTTGTAAAAAACGACATAACCTAACAATTACTTGCAGAATTTTAAATTATGTTTATACATTTAAAAAACACTGTGAAATAAATTAAAATTAATTGAAACCAAATAAGAATAATTTTGTTGTTACTAGAATCCCCAGTAAATTAAATAACACAACAAAAGTAAGTAATATTTGAATCAATTAATACCTATTTTTATTGAAATAAAATAAAACATGAATATTTCAAATTTAGAACTATTTCAATTTGAAGGAACAAGCTTAGTATTCTTTTAATTTGCAAAACTTTGAACATAAAATATAAAATTACGATAATGTTCGTATAACTATATTCTTATTAATTAGGACATATTGTTTCCAGTTTATACAAACATTATAGTAATTCTTATACTATGTGAAACACTTTATTGGTATCACTTCCATAATAAATCGTTTAATAGGACCCTTTACACATACACTCTTTCGGTGACGATTGAACGTAGCTCTTGCCTCGTTTCTACGTCGAAGAAAGCGCACCGGCTAAAAGATGTACTTTTTCAACCCCACTTTTGCGTCGAGGATTGAACGCTGTTCAGAAGTGTCGGTCAATCCTCGACGAAAGAGTGGAACGAAATTAAGCGCTCGTTTTGTGTCGACTCTTGCATAGCGTGTGGCGTTTCCATCATATTGCCGTTCATTCGTCCACGCAAAACTGTGATGCGAAATAAAATGCACTCCACTCTTTCCTCCACTTTTACGTCGACTCTTTCCTTGACGTAGTGGCATTTACACATGCAGTTTTTACTCCACTCTTTCCTCGACGCAAAATTGGTATTTACACATACACTTTTGCGTCCTGGTGTATGGTGTGCCGTTCAATCGTTGACGAAATAGTGTACGTGTAAAGAGCCCTAATATCTTTTTATTATATTCAATCTAAAGTTCAGCTACAGAATATATTAAGTAAGTGGGTCTACTTACACTACGATTGATTAACTATGATTATCCAATAAGCAATGATTAAACATCTGATTAAAAATTCGAGAATAGAAAAAGGTTAAACATTAATAAAATGTCCCAAACATGTCTCTTTAACCGCGTATGATGAAAAAATTGACCCCTTCACCAAATATATATATTTGTTTTCCAGTAATTGTATAATGATAAGTTAAGTTGTATGCTTATAAAACTTATTATGAACTATGCTGTAGAACTGTAAATAGCCTAGTGGTCCATAGATACGTTGCTGTAAAAATACAATTGATATAATTATTTTAATAACCGTAGATTAAACATGATTCATATAATATGTAAACAATTACACTCTTATTAATAGAACTGCCATTTATATCATTATAGTTTAATGCTCGTTAATCGCACACAAATATGATACTAACATTTCATATTAATAGAACAAAATTTATATGTTATTAGGTGTTTTAACTACTGATAAAATGAATGCGGCAACCTTGCATTTTCATATGTTGCTAACTTCATTGTAATGCAGTAATTTAGTGGTTATGTTACTCTGTTTTTGTTTATGTTCAGTGAAAATGTATTTTTCTGCAAAATTTTTTTGATTGAAATATACTTCAAAGAGTGTCTCCATTCCCAGATTAAGCATGAAGAAAAATTTCTAGTTTAGAAAAACCTGAAAATTTGGTTTGGTCACGTAGCGAAGCGGAGTGACCAAACCAAATTTTCAGGCTTTTCTAAACTCGAAATTTTACTTCATGCGCCACACATCTAAAACACTGATTTTAAGTAAAGTTCAAAATATACTGATCAGGTATGTAGATTTAGAATTTATTTATTAATAAATAAATTTTAAATAACCCTATTTTGTTGTAACAATAGTAGTCTACTAAACAGTTATATTGATCTGAAAGTGTTAATATTATCCTTAGAACTGTGTTAAAGCTGTCACGAAGTGGTGTCGCTTGGCGTCCCTGCACTGCGGTCTCCGTGGTGCTTTTGTACGTTTATTAATAAAGCCGGTATTGATTAAAGCTGTGAGGGGCATCGTATATTTATAATAGTTTATTATTAATTTCAGATATAAAATAACAACAATGGATTTATTCAATTTCAAAACACCAACAGATTTAACAGATTACACATTAATCATACCGAGCGTCTCAGTCGGTAACGTCCCCCAACTAACCATCGACTTGATCATCTCCACGTACAACCTCCAAAAAACCGCCACCATTTGGCACCCAGGAATAACCCCGTCTGTCGGAGGCGACCCTTTCAACAACACCTCCGCTGAAATCTACACAGCCTGCGAATTGTATACAAACGAATCCCACAAACTAGCCGTAATCCAACTAAGATCTAGCATAGAAAAAAAATACACGGACAAACTCTTCGCGGCTCTAAAAGAATCCCTCGCGAGCTTCAAATTGAAAAACGTGTTAATTTTAGCGAGCTCCTTCGCGCACGAAATGCACGATGTTAACTCGAGCAAATTCCGGTATTTATCGACGCACATCGATGACGGTGTTTTCTTAAAGGCGGGTTTTTTGAAATTGCAAGTGGAAAACGATGATGGGGTTGTCATGCACGGGGCTGGGTTTGCTGCGAAGTTGTACGAGGTTTTGAAAAGTGATCTTCCTGTTAGTTTGTTGATGAAGTACACGTCGGAGGGGGATAATCGGCCCGATGCCATGCAGATGATGGATGTGCTGCACAGGATTGTCGATAATTTTAAAAAGGAGTGTATCGAGAATGTGAGGTTTCCTGTTTCTTGGGAGTTTGTGTATGGTAATCCACCACCGATTGGGATTTATTAAAATTTGTTTTTTGAGGTAATAAATTGTTAAATTATTTGTACACGGTGTTTCAATAATATTCTTCATTATATTAAAACTACTTACATTTATATTTTGTAATAATAAGTTGTTAAATTATTATCATTTTAATAAGGGTCCTAATAACAGTGTTGTACAAGAGGACTGATTTTTTATTAGTGTGATAAAATTTTAACAGAGATTGTGGACTTTGAAATATAAATATGTTCTAATAACATTTTATCTGGTGTTAATTCGTTATACAGGGTGTCCGTATTTCGTGGAATTACATGGGGATCTCAGTTATTTGAGTTAATAGAGAGTTGGTTAAATTGAAGCAAAGTTGTGTATTTTAGGGCCCAATAATAATCTAAATACAAATTTGAAATATCTTCTATTGTTTATAAGATATTCTTAAAAAACTTTTTTTTAAATTTTGTTTTTATTTTTAGTTCAAAAACTATTAAGGAAATAGACAGTTATAACTTTAAAATTATACAGGCACTTTAAAATGAGGAATCTAGTAGCATACTTGACTTTACGCTCACTCTAAAATTCACTTAAGAATCATAGCCAACTTTTGTTATTGTTGTAGATGGCATTTTGAATTTTCGTATATTTTCAATCTCTTCAAATAATTGAGATCCCGATACATTTCGACGAAATACAAACACCCTGCATATGATGTGTGATGATTGTGATTTTTTCAATATATACCCACTGAGCAAATGGATTTAAGTAATGTTTCATTAACATTAAAACATCGTTTAATGTTGCTACAATGTTGATACAACAATATTTGTTTGTTTTTTGCTCAGTGGGTAAAAACAATAGTAGATTATTTAACGAGCATATCATGAAGGGTATGATCCAGGAGGAGGGTTTTAAAGCTCTAGCCGAAAGGCAAGAGCTATAAACCTCCGAGTAGATCAGAACCATGATATGCGAGTAAAATATACTATTTTATCTATGACGACTCATTAAGAGAAATTAAATTACAATTACTGTTTTCTAACTCATAAATGAGTAAGTTTATATCCTATTACATTTTATTTGTTTGTTATAAAGTGCAAGACATTTCAGTAATTACAATTAGGGAATTCTATGCGTGCTTGAATTTCTATTGAATTGCATACCAATTTTCCTTTAACATTTTTTTAACACTTTTGACAAACCTCAAGTAAACGAATGGGTTAAAGAATGATCCCTGTTGTTTACAAAAATATTTGAATAAATTCACTGAGTTTCTAAAGCCTTGATGAATAGGAAATTATAAGATTCTTTTAACGACTGTCTTTAATTTTTAACGAAGGGGAAATCGTCTTTTTAAAAATACATAATCTTTTATAAAATATGTTTATTAAAAGTAGTTACGTTGACAAAGAAAAACGTAATTTATATAAAATATATTAAAGTGTCCTATCACAAATCCAAATAAACACAAAACGTACATACCATAGAAAATGGGAAAAACGCGCGCTATGCACGCCAAGCGATTATTCTCCGTGACGTAGAAGATGGACCCCCACTCCTGAATTTCGAGTTAGGACCTTAGTAACATACTCTACACGCCTTGGGGCGGGCAGGCCCAAAAATTCATTATAAAGAAATTTGTTGCATCGAAATGGCGTTGCTTCAAAAATAACGCCATCTTGTAATGTTCCATAGAACTACTGTAAAAAATCGGAATCTTCATTACCGTGACGCCCCCCCGCTCAAGATTATATGTGATTTTTTCGTAACTCTAGCTTTTCTGGGGAGGCTGGAATAAAAAATGACGATTTTCGTACATCAAAAATGATTGATGGATTACCACAATACTATACAAATATTAAAACATGTTGAATGTTGAACATTTTTATGAACGGGCCCATTGGGCCCGTACATCAGAGACCCTAGACAACGGGCTCGTTCGTCAGAGAAAACAGTTGGGAGCTTACTGCCAACTGTTAGTGAATTCTTTAATGACCGGACTGGTAATCGTGAACGTGTTTAGGATTTTGGTATCATTAGATACTAACACAGACCCAGTCGACTTCATATGATTCTGTAAGTTGTTCACATATATAGTTGACCGACCCACTCGATGGGAGGGCGCATATGTCGGAATTTCAATTTTCCCGCAAATTCTAAAGTGAGCTCTAGTTTTCAATCAACAGCTGTCAGATCCGAAGAGACAAAAACGCCGATGAGACGAAATCGTCTCGAGATGAACGTTAATAAATATAAATAATTACAACCGTAAGTATATATAATATTTTTTAATTTTAATCTATTGTGTATTATTTTAAATAAGTCTACACTTAAAACAAATTTTGTGGGCTTTTCTAAACTAGAAATTTTACTTCATGCGCCACACTTATAAAACACAGATTTCAAGTGAAATTCGAATATACATAAATTTCACGATATTTTAGTGTTTGGTGCGCGTGGCGCATGAAGTAAAATTTCGAGTTTAGAAAAGCCCAGAAAATTTGTCTCGGGTCGCTGCGCGACCCTCGACAAATTTTCACGGGGCTTTTCTAAACTCGAAATTTTACTTCATGCTTAGTCTGGGAGTGGAAAACACTCGTTTCAAGCTGCAAATTGAACTCTTTTGAAAAACAACGAATGTCGGAAAATTTACAGGTTATGCATATGTCATTTCTAAGATGCATTTTATTACGAACTGCAGCAATTTTGCCGAGAAGTGAAATATAATTCACAAACTGTGATGAGGTTTTGACATATAGGGAAATGTAGTGGTATATAGAGAAATGTATTTGATAAATGCAGGGACGTAGCCATGGGGGGGGGGGACGCTCCCCCCCCCAAAGCTAAGGCAGTTGGCAAATTTTACTTTATAAAGAAAAATTGCTAAACCAGTTGGCAAATCTAAAAGAATTATATGATATAAATGGATATGTTCCCAGAAAATGGGTTAGGGCTTAATGCAGTTGGCAAATCTTGGACGAAACAAATTGATGAACATTGATAAGTTTTACTAAAAGAAAATTTCAATTGGAATTAAAACAAATGAATCTAAATAATCTACGTCTTATTTGATATCTGCATTAAAAACGAAGTGAAATCGATGTAGGAAGTGATGAACACAGTGAAGGAAAATAAAAATGTGTTTGCGTTAAACTTTAAACTATGTCAGCTAATATATACAGCCGGGCTTTCAGTGGCAACAAATGAAAGAAGCTTTAGTTCATTGAAATTTGTCAAAAATTCATTGCGTTCTAGAATGAAGGAAGATCGCTTGGACGCATTAATAATTTTGAAAACAGAATCTGATATTACTGATAATATTGAATTATCAAATATTGTGAACTCCTGGGCTAAACTAAAGCATAGGCGAGTTATAATAAACTAATTCAAATTGTAAAACTCCATGTTTTATTAGGTATTGGTTAAATGTAATTATGTACATATGTTATAAAATATATTAGGAAGTACAAAGCACTATATTATTGGATAATAAATTAAGCTTAATTTATATAAATCAATGTACTACGTTATATTAATTTGTTAAAATAAAATAATATAAAAATAGACATTTTTATTTTAATTTTGAAGTTGGAAAATTATAGGTGTTTCCCCCCCCCAAAAGTTAAGGCTTCGCTACGCCCCTGGATAAATGGGAAATATATTTGTGATAAAGGGATGAATATTCGACATAAAGTGAAATGCAATAGAAAAACTCTGTAATACCTTTTAAAATATACATTTAACATGTTGAAGCATTAGACGGCGTTAGCTATCGAAATCATTAATAGTTTTCACATATTGGCTTGAAATAGTCAGAAATGTTCAGTATTCCTCAGCACTGGGTCGGGACCACACTGAAGAGGACCTTGAAGTCCGAAACGCGTCTGTGGGTACCTGGTGCCGGAATACTGACAAACAGAGTTCTGCTCGCTCGTGGACGAAACAGTGACCTGTATATGCACCTTGTGCATTCGTGTCACTGACGATGCCACTATGAAGCATTAGATGGCGTTAGCTATCGACATCATTAATAGTGTTTATTATGTCTTTGTTATTTCTCGCATCGCAAGGTAATTTAATACCGTGTGGTGTTCCCCGCATTCAATGTTTTGACCCCTGCACCGCGCACCCCATTTAGCAAGTCGCCCGCCCACTCTCCGCGAAAATGACGTAATTTGCGATTGCAGCGCCGCCCCATCGAGTGGGTCGGTTAACTAAAATCATGATACCTGGAGCCCTCTAGGAGTAATCAATCTAATTTATTCTATGTACTAACAGATATTACAAAAAATCCAAACATGTTGACTGTTAAACATTTGATAACCGGGCGAAAAGTTTCAAAATGACTGGAGTACCGTTCATTAGACACCAACATACATCACAAGCAAATCCATACATGTTGAATATTGAACATTTTTATGAAATTACTCGGTTTTCCATGAAAGCGAAATTCGAATCCGCTCCTAACCTGAGATAACTCGGCTGAGTGCATTAAGGGGTTAAGAATTAATAATAATTAATATGCAAGATGTTTTCTACATACTATTCACACCAAAATAATTGTTTTAAATCAGGCAACTCTCTAACTGAGAAAGAACGTATGGAAGCATATCCAAACGCCTTCCCTGAAGAATCTGCCTACTGCAATGCAAGGACGGTCCGAGTATACGGTAGGAAGGATCGACAGACTCAAAGATTTTAGAGCGGGGGTAGAGATCGGTTACGTCACAAATGCGCGCTGAATTTAAATGTGGTTGCTTCATAATTAAGATAATTACAGTAACTGAATATTAATTCTTAAAATTTTAAATTGAAGCTGTAAACGAGTGTTGTCGCATCGCAAGGTAATTTAATACCGTGTGGTGTTCCCCGCATTCAATGTTTTGACCCCTGCACCGCGCGCCCCACTTAGCAAGTCGCCCGCCCACTCCCCGCGAAAATGACGTAATTTGCGATTGCAGCGCTGCCCCATCGAGTGGGTCGGTTAACTAAAATCATGATACCTGGAGCCCTCTAGGAGTAATCAATCTAATTTATTATATGTACTAACAGACATTACAAAAAATCCAAACATGTTGACTGTTGAACATTTGATAACCGGGCGAAAAGTTTCAAAATGACTGGAGTACCGTTCATTAGACACCAACATACATCACAAGCAAATCCAAACATGTTGAATATTGAACATTTTTATGAAATTACTCGGTTTTCCATGAAAGCGAAATTCGAATCCGCTCCTAACCTGAGATAACTCGGCTGAGTGCATTAAGGGGTTAAGAATTAATAATAATTAATATGCAAGATGTTTTCTACATACTATTCATACCAAAATAATTGTTTTAAATCAGGCAACTCTCTAACAGAAAGAACGTATGGAAGCATATCCAAACGCCTTCCCTGAAGAATCTGCCTACTGCAATGCAAGGACGGTCCGAGTATACGGTAGGAAGGATCGACAGACTCAAAGATTTTAGAGTGGGGGTAGAGATCGCTTACGTCACAAATGCGCGCTGAATTTAAATGTGGTTACTTCATGATTAAGATAATTACAAGTAATTACAGTAACTGAATATTAATTCTTAAAATTTTAAATTGAAGCTGTAAACGAGTGTTGTCCACTCCCAGACTAAGCATGAAGTAAAATTTCGAGTTTAGAAAAGCCCCGTGAAAATTTGTCGAGGGTCGCGCAGCGACCCGAGACAAATTTTCTGGGCTTTTCTAAACTCGAAATTTTACTTCATGCGCCACGCGTATAATACAGATTTTAAGCGAAGTTCGAATATACATAAATTTCACAATATTTTAGTGTTTTATACGGGTGGCGCATGAAGTAAAATTTCGAGTTTAGAAAAGCCCAGAAAATTTGTCTCGGGTCGCTGCGCGACCCTCGACAAATTTTCACGGGGCTTTTCTAAACTCGAAATTTTACTTCATGCTTAGTCTGGGAGTGGAAAACACTTGTTTAAAGCTTCAAAATGAACGTTTAAGGAAGGTACGAAAAGGGGAAATTATTATTTTTAAACATGATAATAATTTTATTTATTTACAGTTTATTAAATTTTCTCCTCTTTGCATTTTATTTTATTTGAGAGATTTTGCTCTTAAAGCCTTTGTTATTTTTTAAAACTTAATACTCTAATATTAAAAAAATGTATCTATGAAAGTACAGCGAAACCGGAAATAGAGGTTATGATAGACTCAAAAACGTAACCAAATACAACGTCATTGTTCTCTTTAGCAGGACCTACGGTCTGCGGGGAAAGGGGTAGGGGAAAGCATGTAAAGATACAATTCTGTCATACCTTGTAACACATATGTGTTACGCACATCGACGTACCTTGACTGCAATGCATGATTAAAAATACAAAAAACGAGTCCAAAACATAATTTTTTACAACCGTATACTCAATTTGACTTTTTTATTACAGTTACAATTAGTCATAATGTTTAATTAATCAAGCATTTTATCGTGCTTATCTTTTAATTATCATGTTTTGTATCTTATCTATATAAATAGTAAATTAATGCTTAAAATTCGTCTAATTATAACAAATAGAAAAATACAACATTGTTCCTTTTATGCAGGAAATGTTTGTTTTAGGTATGCTTATCAAAATTTTTGGATGTAAATTTTTACACAGTCGCTGTTTCATTTCGAAGCCTCGAACGAGTGTTTTCCACTCCCAGGCTAAGCATGAAGTAAAATTTCGAGTTTAGAAAAGCCTGAAAATTTGGTTTGGTCGCGTAGCGCGAAGCGCGGAGCGGCCAAACCAAATTTGCAGGCTTTTCTAAACTCGAAATTTTACTTCATGCGCCACGCGTGTAAGACACTGGTTTCAAGTGAAATTCACTTGTTCACAATTTTTCGGTGTTTTCAGTGTTTTGATACGCGTGGCGCATGAAGGTTTTCAGGTTTTTCTAAACTCGAAATTTTACTCCATGCTTAACCTAAGAGTGGAAAACACTCTGATTTGAAAAAGAAAACACTTGGTTAAATTTCACTAATATTTTGGTTTTTATTCCAACTATAATAGTTTCGACTTTGAGTACAGAAAATAACATTTTTACAAATATTATATACAAGAAGTTAATTTAAATTTTATGGTTAGGCAATAATGATGGGTGAGCTTTACAGAGAGGAAAACACTCGTTTGAAGATTTATATTTAACTCTTTTAAAAAAGCGTAAGCATATCGTTTTCGACGTAGTTGATCGATAGATATCTGTACTTAAAAGAAAAAATCCTTGTATATCTAAGTTATCAAACAACTACGAATTTAAATTCAAACTTGTACACCCCCTCCATTACAATCGCAGCAATTGAAAACGCAACAGTTTTTGCGCAAAATATTTCGCTAAATGTTAACGTCGAGTGTTTGTGCAAAAAAAAGCAAAGCGGAAAGAGTTGCGCCCTTTGGCAAACCCGAATAGATATCGATTAGTTAGGGCGTGGCGCCAACATTCAAGCGCGACTCCGCCGCGACGTCGGCCATCTTGCCGTCGTTCCGTTTGACCATTTATGGGCATTTCAGGAAAGCTGCTTTTAGATTGGCTGCCGGCGCTGAGTCACGGCCCGAGCGCGGGAAACCCGGCGAATTGAAAAATGATTGCAGCGAATAATAAAAAAGCGCATTTTGTTGGTGAAAAACGCGTTAGGTTTTGACTTTGTCAAAGTTTTGAAGGAAAAGGCGCACGGGCCGCGCGGAAAAATCGCCGCGCAGCGGAAAGTAACGCCCCGTGGTTTTCGCATAAATCCCTCGATTTCACGGTGTTTGGCCATTGCCGCACGTTCGCCGAGCGGGAAGTAAAAGTAGCCCCGCTATTTGGCTTGTTAATTAGTTATTTGGGTGGATTTTTTCGTGGATATCGTGTTATGGTGTAGTAATTTTCGCCGAGGAGCGCATGCGCGACGGTCGAGCCGGCAGTCAACGTCCGCTAGACCTCCAAAGAGAGCAGTTGAACGAGTCTAGTGCATCTGGTTCATTTATTACCCCTTACACTTACTTCCAAGGAAATAATTAGAAATGGTGAGTCCGTTTACACTTTAAGGGTGGTTTATGCGAAAACAGTGCGTACGCCCCGTTCGTAATTACGGCCGCAACGCGAAAATCGCAGCGAAGCCGGTCGCCATGTCGTTTCTGCTTTCACAAAAAACCAGCCTCTTTCGCCCAAATCGAAACCAGCACATTCCCAACGTATTATTTACGCGAAACTTCAACCCCCGCTCGGTATTTTCATTTAATTCAATGTGGAAATTCGCGTTTGTACTTTAAAGGAAGTAGACAGTATGACTCATTTGACGCCTCGCCCATACACAGATATAACACTCATCATTGAGGTGGACAGATTTTCGTTTTGGTGAAGCGGGATGAATCAGCGGGGGGTGGATTTATCAATACGCCAAAAAAACGGAGCGTGATATGAATTGGGACACAAAAAACGGAGCGTGATATGAATTGGGACAATAGTTAGAAAATGCCGAGACTAAAAAAAAGTGTGATTGATGATAATAGTGGAGAATCGCTCAAATTAGAATTTTATGCCCGTTTGCATCTTACTCTTATGATCATTTAATCCCAAAATTCATGTTGTGCACACACCTAAAAGTTTCAAGTTCTAATGTGCTAATGCACTGCAATCGAAAATGTGAGTTAACACGTTCGCTAACAGCCCCACGTACATTTTTGATATTATAAATAGCTCCTCAAAATCATATCGCAAACAGATTAATTGAATTTAAGGCGATTGATTGGAATTAAATTTTGAGATGTTGATAAATGATTGGTCGCGGTCAGGAAATTTTTAGACATGTAGCACTGCAGCGGTAAGCGGTTGATGTTCCCTGAACGGACAAAATTCCAGTTGGTAGAATTGCTATATTCACTTCTTTTTATATGCAAATTTAAATCGAATACCTGATTGAATTAACATAAAAGTTTAAACATTAATTTTGAATATATCAAGTATTTGAAGACTAAATATTATGTTTTTTTATGAAACGAATAAATTGTTGACATATAAAGGGTGTCTCAAAATGACCTGACATTTTAATTTATTAATAAAACATATTATTTTTTGGAAAAGTACGAATGTTTTTATTTTAATACAAACATGGAGGTTATGTGTGGAACACAATATCCGATAAATGGGCACCCTCGACCTTGTTTGCGAACGGTCATTCTTTTGACAAAATTTTCAAAGACATTTTGGCATAATTGCGGACTAATTTCATTAATGGTGCGTCTAATTTCTTCCTTGAGCTCCGGAATGATCTGTGGATCATTGGCATACACTTTTCCTTTCAGAAAACCCCAAAAAAGAAGTCTAATGGCGTCAAATCGCACGATCTTGGTGGCCAATTCACATCGCCGTGGCGCGAAATAACACGACCACGGAACGTCTGCAATAACTGCATTGTTTCGTTCGCAGTGTGGCAGGTTGCACCATCTTGTTGAAAGAATATGTCTTCCGAGTTCATGCCATTCAATTCATTCCATAAAAAGTTGGTTATCGTGTCACGATAACGACCACCATTGACGGTAACCACATTTCCCGCAGCATTCTCGAAAAAGTACGGCACAATCACTCCTCTGACCCAAAATCCGCACCAAACACTGACGTGGTGGATGCATGGGAAGCTATTGGATCACTTGTGGATTTTTGGTCTCCCAAATTCTACAGTTTTGTTTATTCACGCATCCATTAAGTTGAAAATGCGCCTCATCGCTGAAGATGATTTTCTTCGAAGAAGAACCTTAATTTTTTTTATTAAATACACCACAGTGTTGCGAGATGGTGCATTATGCTGACCAAAAGACTTTTCGGACTTTTCGAACAGTCTCTGCAAAATTTTCACCATTTCTGTAATGAATTTTCACATTTTCTAGGCGTTGCTCGATCGTGTAATTATTTATGACTAAACCTCAATACTTCCTGATGCCAGTTGTCAGAGATTAGTACTCCATGTTCGCCACAAAAAAAAATAGCGCGCAATTAAAAATATCAGATCATTTTGAGACACCCTTTAGTTTTGACACGAGTCGGCTTCAACCGACATTTAGTCCAAACTTGATTGAAGTTTGAATTAAACAATGTTTTTTTTTTTTAAGTCATGACACGCGTTTTGACAGTTGTGATATATTTTAACCTAACCAGTGCTTCCACTCCCAGGTTAAGCATGAAGTAAAATTTCGAGTTTAGAAAAGCCCGGACCAAATTTTCAGACTTTTCTAAACTCGAAATTTTTCTTCATGCACCACACGTACAAAGCACTGATTTAAAGTAAAGTTCAAAACACTGCTAAAGTTCGAATGTTTTTAAATACGCTTCCATTTATCTATTTCAGTAAAAATAAGCAGAATAGTTTATGAATATTAAACAAATTAAAAAATGCTCTCTTTATCCCTTATATGGTAAAAAAAATCGCTCCAAAAAAGGAATTTCCCTCCCAGTTCCCAACACAGGTCTACACTATTGCAGTGGCGCTGGAATAAAAAATGAAAAAGAAGACCAGTCACTGGACTGGAACAATTGTAGAATTACCACCTAAGGTTTGGTCCTTTGGTTAAGATACCGAAGGTGTAACTATAGATTGCAGAAGTGTCCCTTATTCGTGTCAATAAGTGTCGGGATTTGATACATGAATCATCCGACTCCGCTAGTTTTCAAAAATCTGACTCGGAGCAAATTGTAAAACCATAGTCCAGTTCTTTTGGCTACATTTGCATTGCAATTTAAAAAAAAACTTGATTTACTTTGAACTTTTAGAAGGAAAATACTTTTTTTTATCACAATTACATTTAAATAATTATATTAAACGTTGATTGCCGCGGGACCTAAACGCAAATTGAATGCGGCACAAGTAAATGTCGTGCGGCGGTCAACGTGTTAAAAAATGTATTACAGTCGGAGTTATACAAAATTTTCAACAACAATTACTTCTTAATAATTATATTATAAATGTATTGAAGTCAGAGTTATATAAAATTTTCTATTCCAACTCCACGACATTGATCTCCAACTCCACACCCCTTCCGATTTACAACAAGTTTGCTTCGTTTGTGTAAAACCCACCTGAAAAAAATGTAATATTACACTTGTTTTTGTTTGGTGTTATTTAGGCGTCAGGAGTGACAGTGGCCGATGCGTGCAAGACCACGTACGAGGAGATCAAGAAGGACAAGAAGCACCGCTACGTGATCTTCTACATCAAGGACGAGAGGCAGATCGACGTGGAGGTGATCGGGTCGCGCGACGAGGAGTACGACCAGTTCCTGGCCAACCTGCAGGTGGGCGGCTCGGGCGAGTGCCGCTACGGCCTCTACGACTTTGAGTACATGCACCAGTGCCAGGGCACGTCCGAGTCCTCCAAGAAGCAGAAGCTCTTCCTCATGTCCTGGTGCCCGGACACCGCCAAAGTCAAAAAGAAGATGTTGTACTCTAGGTACGTACACTTTAATATAATAAATATTCATAAATACCATGTGATTACAATGGGCCTCATCCTTAAAACCAATGTTAAAATTGTATGGTAACGTATATTAATAATATTAATATACATTTATTAATAATATACAGCTGATATTATCTCTCTCTTTCTATACTTGAGTATAATCTCAACTCAAGTTATTTAAACTTAAAAATCATTGTTTAAAATGGTATAACGATTAAAATCTCAACAAGTTACATGCCATTGTTAAATTGGTTGTATGATTAATAATATCACAAAATCAGGTTTTTTTTTAATTATTTCAATATTTCTATTATCATAAAACTTTACAATTTGCACACAATAAAGTATCATATCACTGATAATGCTCTTTACAATAATGAAATACTCTATTAATGTTGATCATATCATAACTATTGATAATCTTTATTATTGAAATTTGATAATTACATTGAATTAGTCACTGAATGATTTTGCGAAAATAAAAAAAATAATAAAGAGGCGAGTCATAGGTGATTAATAATTACCCACAAGTGAAATTGCCAAATATAATACAACCCAACATTCTTTTGCATCATTCGATTTTTTAATATAAATTCAGAGTTGTTTTACCACAATTTTGTGAAATTCGATGAAACAAAGCTCATTAATTTAATATCGAAATTTGCGTTTCTTTGATTTTTTTTTTAGTCTTTGAAGTCCTGTTATTTATTAATTAACCTATTAAAGGTCTGGCCACACATTAATTTTTGTTAACTATTTGAGTCATAAAAACTCTTTTTAAAAACAACGACTTAATGTAATGTACACTTAAAGTATATTGATTGTTATAATTATTGTTTCAGCTCATTCGATGCTCTTAAGAAGTCGTTGGTAGGCGTACAGAAGTACATACAGGCGACGGACTTGTCGGAGGCCAGCCAGGAGGCCGTGGAGGAGAAACTACGCGCCACCGACCGTCAGTAGTCTCTTTTATATTTTTCCTCTTGACTGAATCGTCACGACTCACCCCGCATCCCAAATCCCAGGATGTAACTATTTATAAGTATTTGAATATTTAATAAAGCTTCATTTTTAAACTGTATATGATTTTTATTGGGTGAGATATGTACCTTTTTCGATATTATAACAACGGGGATTAATTATGTGTTTCTATTTAATTTTTGTTTGTTTATTTACTACAATAAATGAGTGATGTTTTGCTAAATTTGTAAAATGCCGTTTTATTTTGTGTACAAACTTTGTCGCGTATGGTTACAAGTATAACTATTGAATAAATAAAGAAACTGTATTGATGAAAACGTGCACAGGAAGACTATACAACCATACTTACACTTAGTGATCTATCAACACTAGTGGTACGCATAATTGATTATTGGGATTCGAATTAAGTTAATAATCGCTTGAATTATTGATCCAATAAAACGGAAACAGATGTCAAGAATATGCATTTGTGTTCAGTACTCGTTCATTCACAGGATAAATACACGCGTTTCAGGCTTCAACGGCATCATAATTCAAGCACTGGTTCGGGATTATACTGATGATGGCGTTGAAGCCTGAAACGCGTATATAGTTATCCGGTGAATGAATGAGTACTGAACAAAAATTCGTGTTCTTGATATTTGTATTCCATAAAATAAAGTCCTGTTGTGAACGAACAATTGCTGTATACAAACGTTTAGTTTGCCAGCTATTGACGATGCTACCTAAGCTAATGGGCCTTAGATGGTGTTTACACTTTCGAACCTATGTAAGAAACGTGCTGGATAAATGTCTGTTAGTGTTAATTTCTCGAGAGATCGTTTGAATGATCACTCGAGAGATCACTCAAATAATTGCTGAAATGATCGTTCGGGTTTTAAAATATTGCTCGAATGGTTGCTTATATGATCACTCGAATAATAGTTTATCGCAATAAAATCATTTTATCGCCAATCGGCACTAAATACATCTATTATTATCGCCATTTGCGGCACTAAACCGTCCCATTATTTTACTACTTTCAACAAGTAACATTATGGGACAATACTAACAAAATCTAAGGAGGTCGAATCCTGTCAGTTTAGTTGTCAAAAAAAAACATGAGTAGTGAAGAGTTTGAAATACCATGTACTCCACCAGAAATACGCGAAAGAGCGATAGAAACAACGCTCGAAATTCTTTCAAGTAAGTCTAGACATATTTATAATCGTCAACACGATTTATTCACAAGTTGGTGTGACAGAAATAACATTAAAAAAATTAGCGAAAACGTTCTCTTGATATATTTTTCTGAAAAATCCAAGGAATATAAAGCAGCAACATTATGGTCATATTATTCTATGTTAAAAGCATCTCTTTCGGTAAAAAACGACGTTGATATAAGCCAATATAAGAAACTTACGGCGTTTTTAAAACAGAAATCAAAAAATTATACGGCAAAAAAATCGAAAGTTCTCACACAAGAAGAAATAATACAGTTTCTATTGAATGCACCAAATGATATATATTTAATGATGAAGGTAAGATAGTAATCAATTATCGAAGCATATTTGTTATTAATGTAGATATTATTTTAGATTTGTGTTATTTTTGGCGTTGCTGGAGCCTGCCGTAATAATGAATTAGTAAATCTTAAAGTTGATGATATAGAAGACAAGGATACTGTATTGATTGTGCATATAAGACACACGAAAACTAATAAACCAAGAGTATTTGTCGTAACATCAGAGTTCGAAGGACACGTTAAACCGATTGAGTTATATAAAAAATATGCCAAACTTCGTCCCGCACAGACCAAACATGATAGATTTTTTATTACATATAGAAAAAGTAAATGCACAGTGCAGCCTGTGGGTATCCACACTTTTGGAAACATACCATGTAAAATTGCGAACTATTTAAATTTGCCAAATCCGTCAGAATATACTGGTCATTGTTTTCGGAGGTCGTCTGCTACTTTGTTTGCTAATGCAGGGGGCAGCAAAGAAAATTTGAAACGTCATGGAGGGTGGAAGAGTGATACCGTTGCTGAGTCCTATGTTGAGGAATCAATATTGAACAAAACGAAGATTGCAAAAACGATTTTGGGTAGTGATCAAATTGCGCACCGTTTTGATATCAATGACAACACTGCCACAACTTTACATCAAAATGAAAATATTCATTTTCCACAAAATTTTTCCGTTGATGGGTCAACATCAGGAATAAATTTAAATAATGCCACAGGATGCACCATCAATTTCCACATATACAACAAATAGAGTGGTTTAATATCTTGATTAATTCGTAGTGTTTGTTTAAATAATAATACATATTTTCTATTTTTTTTTTAATTTAAATAAAAAATCCTATACTTTTTCATTTATTTTTAAGATTGGCGATAAAATTTTGTATGCACCACGTCAGTAAAATATCTTTATCGAACTCGTCTTTATTCACCTCGCTCGCTCGTCTCATAACCTCAGACTCGTTCGATAAAGTCTTATTTTACTGACTTGGTACATAAATAATTATTAATACAAACATTGAAATTACTCCTTGACAATGAAGATAACTCGAAACTAGTCGGAGAAAATAAACACAGTAGTAAAACAAACCAAGTGACTTTAATTCAATTATCAATATTGTAAACATGTTTCATCAAGTGATTAATGAAAACCAAATTAAAGAAATATGAATTATAATAATAATAATAATCTTTATTTAGCATCTTTGCTATATAATAACATAGAAAAATATATGTATATCTATATTATTATTGATGGAATCAATTCAATGAAAATAATCGATTTGCTCTATTATGAAAATGATCGATTAGTTCGATTATAAAAATAATCGATTCGTTCGATTATGAAAATGATCGATTCGTTCTATTATAAATGCAGGAGAGATTATCGAAAGATATCTCGAATGATCCACAACACTCGTATGATCACCATATTATTTTTTAAATCAAACAAATCGATTATTTTCATTCAATTGATCCCATCACTAACTGACACCACTTATATGACAGCGTATTATTGAACTTACTGTATTTTATGTTCTTCCGATAGATATATATATATATATATATATATATATATATATATATATATATAACTTGCTTGAGTTTTTTGGGCTGCTTTCTCGCGTTGATTGGTTTATTTGCGCTCTACGTTTCGGCAGCATCACTTCTGCCATCCTCAGGAGCTTTTTTGTATACTGAGTGATGGATGTCACGTTCACTGTCAGTACATTTGTTTTGTAAACTAGGAACTTGTAGTCTAGATCTGCTGCGTGTTATTGGTCCACTCGATGTAGAAGGTGCTAAAATTTCTTGATTTGTGTCTGATGTATCTGCATTATTGAAATTACTTGAATTTGTCTGAATATTCCGAAAATTGTTGGATATTGGAGGCAAGTCATTTTTTTGTTGTTTTATAATATTCATCAAAGGTTTCCATGTGGTTTGTAATCTTGTGCCATCATCTCGTTTATTGAGGCACAAAGGATGTTTTTCTATTTCTATGGCTTCATGTACGATTTTTTCTTCAAATTTTGGGATAGAACTAATTACCGAAGTATTTTCAAAATCTATGTTATGGTCTGTATCAAATTTATGTTGGAATAATGAGGAATTTTGGTCGTGATTTTTTATTGCTAATTTATGTTCTTCTAGTCTGACGCTAATTCTTCTGTTGGTTTGGCCGATATATGATTTATGGCAGTCTTTACAGGGAATTTTGTATATTCCTTGTTTTTCAAGGAAAATTTTGTCTTTAGGGCTACGTAAAAGTTGTTTTATCGTAAGATATGGTTTGAACGATGTGTGTATGTTATATATATATATATAATTAAAATAGACAGGTTTTTATATATATATATATATAAATCTACGTTTTAACATATATATATATATATAAAAACCTGTCTATTTTAATTTTTATAGAAAATATAACGAATGACATTTGCACTTATGTGCAATAAAATTAGGCACACAAAATATGTTATAGTTTAAAATGGACGTGATGAGTTTCCTAGTTACAAAAAGGGGTGATTGGTAAGGTGTGGATGTTAGAGAGTGAGAATGGGAAGGGATGAAGGATATGTTGAAAAGGGCGGAGAGGTGTATAGATAAGAGGGGGTGAATGTAGGAAAAACGAAATGGATGAGATTCGGAAATAACGGGAGGGAGGGAGGGATAAAGGAATTAGAGTGGAAGGGAGAGGTGATTGAGAGGGTTAAAAATTCAAGTATTTAGGGTTTATGTTTAAAGGGACAGGAGGTTATGTGGAGCATGTGAGGTGGGTGCAGGGGAAGACTAGAAAGGCGCCGGGGAAGTAGATGGGGAACAATGTAAGAACGGTGTGTAAAGTATTCGATGCGTGTATGAGGTCGGTGTTAATGTATGGGGTGGAAGTGTGGGGGGACGAGAGGGTATGAGTGTATGGGGTGGAAGTATGGGGGACGAGAGGGTATGAGTGTATGGAAAGTAAGCAGTTGGGGTTCCTGAAGCGTATGTTGGGTGTAGAAAGGTCAACACCCAGATACATAGTGCTTCAGGAGACGAATAGAGAGAAACTAGAATGTGAGGAAATGGTGAGAATGGCGAGGTATGAGATGAAGTTATGGGATCTGGAGCAAGAGAGATTGGTGAAGGTGTGAGTGGAAAAGAGGGTAGATGAAGGAGCGAGAGAAGGAGAATGTATGAGAGGGTGGGTTTGTTGTAGGTGAGAGAGGGAGAGTTTAAAATAACATCAGAACTAATATATGAATGCGTAGAGACACTGAACATAGCAGTGACACTCAACCGCATAACATTAACATGGACGAAAGGCCATAACAATAAAGAGGGAAACAACAACGCGGACGAACTTGCACGTGAAGCAGCATCAACATCAATAAACTATGCAAAAGTAGGACTATCCCCGCGGTCCTTGAGCAGACACATGCGCGAGTTCACCGCTGAAAAACACAAATGCAGATGATTAGTTAGAAATGTGTAGTGATGGGACTAAAATGCAGATGGAAAAACTTAACAACGTGCGGTCAAACCAAGGCATACTTAACAATAAGTGACCGCAAAAAACAAAGTTCCTAGAACTCTTCAAGCAAAACCTACGAACACTAACCGGCTACATCAACGGACACTACAGCTTCCAAAAGCACCTCGAAAAAATGGGGATCACCAACGTTTGCAAACATATGGGAACTTTACGTTTCTTCAGTGTGATCGCACCTTTATATTAACAATATCTTGAATAAGTTTCTCATCTTTCACGTGGTGAAAAAGAAAACACTTGGTTAAACTAACAACAAACATTTGCAACAGGAAATATTGTCAAAGAAAAAATGTTGAATTGTAACGACGAACGAATAATATGTTCAAAATTAATTTGAGTGCTTTTGTTCCGTACATAAAAGACCTATCATATTTAAACAAAGTACAAAATCAAACTTGCAACATTGAAGATCTGATCAGTTAGAAATATGTAGTGATGGGACTAAAATGAATTAAAATAATAATTAATTGTAGAAATATTTCAATATCGTAAGATCAGGTGAATGCCCCAGAGCTCGAATGATTCACATCGTATGAAGATGGGCAATGATAATTACATAATTTTGTTGATTCAGACTTGAGCTGTTGCTTTAAGTAATTTCCAAACAACAGACTTTCAGGTTAAACAAAATGAATGCGTAATTAAATTACCATTGCCCTAGGGACATTATAGCTGATAATGACTAGCAGGGTTGTTAAAAAGAAAAATTTTTTCATTTTAATTAAAACAGCTTTTTTTACAAAACGTGTTTTTTTTCATTGAAACTGTTTAAAATATTAACAATTAAAACCATCTTTAAAACACGTTTAAAACAGAACATACAGGGCATTTTTTTTTAGTATAATCCCGATAATTATAGTTTTTTAAATTTGCGGGAATTATTTCAAAGCAGTTAGTTTGAGACTTTTAACGAGTGTTTTCCACTCCCAGACTAAGCATGAAGTAAAATTTCGAGTTTAGAAAAGCCTAAGAATTTGGATTGGCCGCGTAGCGAAGCGGAGCGGCCAATCCAAATTAGGCTTTTCTAAACTCGAAATTTTACTTCATGCGCCACGCTTAAAAACACTGATTTACAGTGAAGTTAAAAAACACACATGCAACCTAATATACGTTATAGTTATTAGGTTGCCTATAATCACTGTTTTAAACAATTTGTTCAGCGCAGAATTTGACTCACGTTTTATTCATATCTACATATTAGATTGCTAAAGCCGTATATTTTAAACTTTACGATATTTCAGTGTTTTATACGCGTGGCGCATGAAGTAAAATTTCGAGTTTAGAAAAGCCTAATTTGGATTGGCCGCTTCGCTTCGCTACGCGGCCAATCCAAATTTTCAGGCTTTTCTAAACTCGAAATTTTACTTCATGCTTAGTCTGGGAGTGGAAAACCCTCGTTTAAAGATTCAAATTGAAATCTTTAAAAGAAAACAACTAATGTCGTAATATTTACAGTGTATGCATATCTATACCTAAAAGAAAAATTCCCTGTATTTAAAAATCCCATTTATACACACACAGTCGTGATATTTTATTGTAATAAAATGTTATGTTTAATTAAATTTGAAATATCTTTTCCACAATTTAGCTAACATTTAAAAACGTAAACAAAAAATCTTAATGAAGTAGTGTAAAATATAATTTAGCAATTTTAAAATAATAAAAAAAACGTTTTAAACAAATTTAAGATTTAAAACATGTTTAAAACAAAACCGTTTAATCCACGACGGCTGTTTTTAAACATGTTTAAAACAATGTGTTTTAAACATGTTTAAAACACTGTTTTAAACATAACAACCCTGCTAGCTTGTAGTCGAAACTTAAGTCACTGTAAAAAGTTAGAATATAGTGGTAAACCAAAGTTGAGTGTTTTAATATTATCTCCATATCTTTCTTACCCGACAGATAATTTTTTAATAGCGATGGATTATTATCTGAACTATCATTTGAGTGATCATAAGAGCCATAATTTCAGCTGCCATTCAACCGATTGATCGAAAGAACACTCCAGCGATTACTCTAGCAATCATTTGAGTAATGAAACAAACGAAAAAAGTTAGGTAAAAGAAATGTGCTGCATATATAAATTTATTACAAAAAATATTTTCGGACAAAAATATAAAACCATATGAGGTAGCTATATAATAATAATTAATTAAAAGAGAAAACTAACAACTATATTACTCATTAAAGTATCGTATGTGTATGTATAATTAATTTCAATCAAATTAGGCCTCAACGTTTAAGTACAACTTAACATATTTAAGTACTTAAGCCTAGGAATAATCCTCCCCTGCAGCAGAGAACTACACGACCGTGCTCAGGGACCGATTACCATCTCTCCTCCGTGCACGCGTTTCTTTCCTATCATTTGTGAAACTCGTGGATGCACAGTTTGCACGACCAGGAGCCCTCCGGCGGGGCCGTCAGCGGCGGACTCAGACAGTACATGTGATACCCGCGATCACAATCATCACAAAACAGTAGTTGATCCTGGAATCGTGATAATAAATTGAAAACCTGGATGATTTTTAATTACGATCGTTGTTCTTACGTCGTTATCTGATGTTCCGCACACCGAGCAACATTTACACTCGATGCACTGCCACCTGTATTTTCTCACCGATACTTTCATGTTGTCCGTAAATTGGAGGCAAGTCGGGTGGCCTGGAAATTGCAAAATAATCACTAACTTGCATACATTTATGCCCCAGTATTTACTTACCTACTGAGATTATTTTGATTTAACTTTAGATAGGAATTTTTTATAGCCTGGTCGTTTTAAAAAAAGATTATGTGAGTTAAGTATAGGTAGAAAAAAAATTGCCGTATCAATATAAATGATGTACAAGCAATAAAATTGTATTTTACGAATAATTTCAAATCCATAATTAGAAAAGATAAAAAAAAAACAATGTTTTGTAAAAACAGTAGATAGAACCAAATTTTGTAGACAATGTCAAGATGTATAATTTTCTAAATAACCTCATTTTACTTAAAAAAAAAATAATTGTTTACATAACTTCAATTTCAAACGACTGGGCTACAAATTTAAGGAACATCGGGAATTTTACAAGTGCCGAAGAACAGTGACTTTCCAAGTTACGTAATTTTTCTTTCTGTGATTAATTTCAATGCACGGACCGAGCGCGCGCATCAAAAAGAAAGAGTCGCTAGAAAAATTTACATAAATTGAAGTGCACCAATCTTCAGCACTCAGAAAAGAACGAACAAAACAAAAAAAAAAAAACAACATTGTCTTATGTTGGTATATTTTTTTATTGCACTAATTTGATAATAATATACATACACTTGGAAAATAACTGTTCTCACATATTGTAAAATTTTATAATTTAACTTACAAATCGTTATTACTTTTAAACCAACACGCTTATTTAAAAAGAAACAAAAAAAAACACGAAACTTTTCTCTTAATCCTTAATCATCTAGGAACTATAATATTTGTGAAAGCAATAATTTTTCTCTCCGGTTACCAACATAACGGGTGTCGGTTTAAAAATAATTGATAATTTCACCACGATCCCCATTTTAACGCGCCAATAAATATAAATAAACGTAATAATATTAATCAGATCTTATATAAATATATATTATGTGTGTATATAGAAATATTTTTATATTTACAAATAGATCTAGGTTAATCATTAAAGATATGTCGAAAGAAACAAACTTAATTTAGGAAGACCTCCCAAAACAAACAAAAAAAAAATAATATGAATATATTACTATAATTATCCTACTATGTACTACAATCCATTCATTTATTTTTGGTTTTCCCAGTCTCACCGGCAAGATTCAACCCAAGTGTAACAAAGATTTATATCAAAAAAAATTCGATTTTTTGATTTACGCATTTTCTTTCTTTTTTTTATAATTTGGCAGCCGATTTGATATTTTAAAATAGAATTTTCCCTCATCTGGTCCACGTTAACTATTAATTTCAAACTCCGCGCATGTGTATAGCTTTCAATCGCCCTGTGTGATTTAAATTCAATTGTTTTATTTGATTCTGTGTATTTTTTTTAATGTTTGTGTTTGTTGATGTAAACTAAGACAATTAAATTTTTAATCCTATCACTAGTTTCAGCTCAAACATGGTGCTTCATTGCGATTAAAAGGAACAATAAAATATTTGATTCATCGCTTATGAAATTTCCATCTAAAGTATTGTGCGAATTAATATAAACACGACCAAAAAAATGAGTATGTTCGTTATGGTAACACTGGGCAGCCCGTTCATCAAAATATTCAACATGTTTAGATTTGTTTGTGATGTATGTTGGTATCTAATGAACGGTCTATTTTGTATGATTACAAAAATCCCAAACACGTTCACAATTATCAATCTGGTCATCAGAGATTTCCCCAACAGTTGGCAGTAAATCCCAACTATTGTCTCTGATGAACGGGCCTATTCTATTCTATTGAAAGTGAGTGGGTAGTTATGTTACCCTCCACTGCGACCGCAAGGATCTATTGTGGAACGGGCCTACTGTTATACCCATTCTGCAGTTGTCAGTTGATGATAAATCATTTAACCTTGATCGCCATTATTTTTAGGTTATAATTGAGAGTTTTTGATCTTTTGCAATAATATTCGATAATGTCCAAGTTTTTTACGATTGTTTGGCATTATGGATGTTACTCCAAGGAAAAGATCATCACGCTTAGTGAGCATACCTCAATGACACAGAGAAGCATTGCAATGGGTGAGTTTAGGTGATGTAAATAAACTATTAAAGCAGAAGAGAGAGGCGGGAGCTCTTAAAGTGCAGCGAAAAGGAAAATGTAGAAGAAAAAGGAAGACCGCTCCTCGAGATGAAGCCAGCCTTCTGCAAATTGCATCCAAGAAAAACAAGTCACGACCTTCAGCAAGATTTAGAACGAGTTGGGGTGAAAATCCAAGACTCGTGGAAGGTGTAAGAAAAGCCATGAGGCCACAGAAAAAAACAACTTTTGACTGCCTCTATGATGAAAAGGAGACTGAATTGGGCGAAAAAATATGCCAATTGGACCGAAAATGACTGGAGGAAGGTGATGTTCTCAGATGAGACACACTTTCTAGCGCAGGGCCAGCGATTAAAATTCGTTCGTAAGAGGGTGGATGAAAAACTTACTGCAGCCCATATTGTTCAATCAATCAAACATCCAGTCGAGAAGATGTTCTGGGCCTGTTTTTCGTACTCGGGACCTGGCAAACTTATTCCAGTAGAAGGAATGATGAATAGTGAAAAATATAAAGCAATGCTAGATCAATGTTTGGCTGAGGAACTGGAACAAGTTCAGGCCAACGGCAATGCAATTTTTCAACAAGACTCAGCTCCATGCCATACTTCGAAGACTATGGTGAAGTAAGCTGGGAGTGGAGAACACTCCTTTAAAAATACTTAAGCGTTTTTTGGCGCCCAACGTGGGGCCAGGCTAACGCTGTGGTCCCTAGTTGGGCGCCATAAACCGCAAGCATCTAAATTTAAAACTTCCCACTGAATCAGCGTTTTATACGCGTGGCGCATGAAGTAAAATTTCGAGTTTAGAAAAGCCTGAGTTTGGATTTGGACGCTACGCGTCCAAATCCAAACGCTCAGGCTTTTCTAAACTCGAAATTTTACTTCATGCTTTTTCTGGGAACGGAAAGCACTCGTTTACGCTTAAAAATGACTATGGTGAAATATTTCACGGACAAGAATATTAGCATTTTCTACTAGCCTGGACATTCGCCAGATCTCAATCCTATTGAGAATTTATGGGCGATCTGCAAGGCCCAATTAGAAACGATGGACTGTACGACGAAAACCAAGATGGCGGACGCAGTAATCCAGGTGTGATATCAAGAATAATTGTAAAAATCTAGTTGACTCCATGCCGAGGCGAGTTTAAGCTGTGATTACAGCAAAGGGAGGACATATTTCATATTTAAACCTTGTTGATATGTCTAACAATAGTTTTATTTCGAATAAACAATATTTACGAAAAAAATCCTGGTGTTCACAATAATTCGCACAATACTGTATTTTTAATAATTATAAAAATTGCTTTTAATTAAAAAATAATAATAATAATCATTATTAAAATACAATTCTAATTATTTTAATAAATTGTATAAAACATTTGAACCAGCATATTATTGTAGAATTTAATCGTCTTAGTTCAAGTAACATAACCTAACTTTCACTTAACGGCAGATAATTTCAAGTTAATTATTAACTGATATTAAAAACAGCATTATGGAAAGAAAAATTATCACTTTAAGAAATTCGAATAAAATTAAATCATTTTAAATATTATTGTAGCATTTTTCTATTTATTTAAATAGTTTTTTCTAAAATATACGTAATTGATTATTGACTAGAGAGAACCGATTTACAGAAAACGGACAAACAGTGTTCATAAACTTTCACGTTTGGTACAGGCTATGTGTAACTTAAGCCTGAAGAAAATATTCTACACTCGAAATTTTTCTTCATTTTCCAGGCACCTAAAACTGTTTTACTGTGAAATTCTTAAAACCCACTCGCAGACTTTTGAATTATTTTTCTAATTAAAAAGTAATGTGTATTGCTTTTTAATTAGTAAAATAATTTCTAACATTATAACGATATCATTAGGGTCCAATATTTGTCTTGTGCGTTGGACACAACGTCATTAAAGCGCTGGACAATGAGACTCTCGTTTATGACAGATTATTTACCCTAACCACGCAATTAAATTAGTTCACGGTTTTGTTTCGCAAATGTACCAAACTATCGGCTTAATAAATTTAAAATCCACAGCCTGTTCCAAACATGCTGATGTTCGAACACCGCTTATTTAAAAATTAGTTAGGTTATGTTGTGAAAAAAAAATCCGATTAATATTTTCATTAAAACCCGATTAGTTCTATGGCATTAAAAATCGAAAGCAAAAAACATGGGGATAGTTTCACAGCGTGTAAACTCTACACTACAATTTCTTTTTCCTCCCCTTCTTCGGCTTCTCCTCCGCCTTATTCAAACCCTTACCTGAACGCCCGCAGTCCGAACAGGAAACCAGCTCCTCCGACCCGCCCGTCTTCTTGTTCTCGTTCGAATCCCCCAGGCAGAAATCACAGTAGGGACTCGGCGCGGCCTTCGGTTTCTGTTCCGGGATTGGAACCGGGGGTACCAGGGGCTGCTGGGGCATGGGGGGCAGCGCGGGGGGCACTTCGATAGACTTCTCGGGTACGAGCACCGGCATGGGGGGGTCGTCGGTGGGGAGGGGGACGTTGGCTGGGAGGTTAGGGGGAAGCGTCGGCGGGGCCTGGACGGGAGGTATCTGGGGCGGGTTCGCTGGCTGGCGGCCCCTCCTCCCTGGCACACCTGTATTCGGAAGAGAAGAAACGGAAATTAAGCATTTTCTTCGCACTGAAGGTCTTTCACGCACACGGTAGAATTTAAAAAAATCCAAGTCCAACATAAACAATGAAAAAAAAAACATAATAAAAACATAACATTTGTAATGGGAATCAAAAATAATTATTTAAAAAAAAGTATATCAAACAAATAAGGAAAAGTCTGAATGGTTAACGAACACAATAAATACATGCACACCGTGCTTATAACAGTCTTCTTTTGCAAAAGTCTGAATGGAATGTGTAAATCTTGGTTAAAAAACCACATCAAGCTTACTATGTAAAGGCCAGTCGTTTTTACTACCGAGCGATCAAACGAATTTATCATCAAGTAAGCAAACGAAGTTTGAATTTAGTGGTAGCACTGAATAACGACGCTAATTTGACAAATCAAATATATTTTAGTTAATTATGTGTCTTTGAACACTGCTTACTGTAAAAAAAATTAGAGCCTACTCCAATTATAAACTAATTTGATCGTTCAGTATAATTCTGTTCATTAGATGAACTAATACTGAATCTGATCGTTATATGAACCCGACATCTGTCAATGTCAAGTTCAGTTCATTTACACTAACATGAACTGGTGACATCACAAACTTGACCTCGGGCAGACGTATTTCATTTACATTTTAATGTTCCTGATCTACTGGGCCAGTATTCGCAGTACCGATGCAATTTGTCATCGGGAAGAAGTTGCACAGAAATGACGTCATTTTACTCCGAACGGTTGGGTAAATTCTTCCCAAAAATGTTCTCATTTCAGTAGAACTTCTCACCGATGATAAATTGCATCGGTACCCGTATTCACAGTACCGATGCAATTTGTCATCGGTGAGAAGTTCCACTGAAATAACGCCATTTTTGGGAAGAATTTACCCAATCGTTCGTAGTAAAATGTTGTAATTTCTGTGCAACTTCTTACCGATGACCACTTTAGACGTCTCATAGCTCGACTCTATGTTGCGCATACAATATCGAATCGACCTCTTACTAGTGATGGGATCATTCGAATGACAATAATCGATTCGCTCGAATATAAACATAATCAAACATCTCGAGATATTCCACGGCACACTCAAAAGATTTCCTCGAGAGATCTCTCAAATAATTGCTCGAGAAATCACTTAAATAATTACTCGCATTCATTCGAATGCGACTCGTTCGATTATAAACGTAACCAAAAACTCGAGAGGTTGCTAGAATGATTGTTTGAGAGATCTCTAGAATGAATTCCAATAAATAATTCTAAGTTATTCTATGTTTTTGCAAAAATATAAGTTTTTACGAATCTTTTAACCGTCATTTTTCCCCAAAAAAAGATAGCTACGAAAAAACTTGAAGGTAGAAAAATTGTCCAAAATTTGATTATCTAAAACTGTTGTTTGAACCATTTTTCTGTGCTTCCATTAGTTATTGAGTTAATAGGGCCCTTTACACGTACACTCTTTCGTCGACGATTAAACGGCGCTCTTGCCTGCGTCGAGGAAAGCGTGGCGCGACGGCTAAAAGATGTACTTTTTCAACCCCACTTTTGCGTCCAGGATTGAATGCCGTTCAATCCTCGACGCAAAAGTGGATCGAAATTAAGCGCCCCAGTTTTGCGTATTAGTATTTCACAAAAGTTGCATTTACACGTACACTTTTGCGTCGACTCCCCGCGTGTAGCCCTATTCGCAACGTTTGCAAAATACAAAAGAAGCGAGCGTACTCACATAAATTCTCGAGATTTTTCAATTTTCACAAAAACGCCATAACTCAAAAACTATTTGAGCTACAGAAAAGTGTAATACATAAATTCTGGCTACTTCGATGAGATCTACAAGATGGGCATATTCATTTTTATACAGGGTGATCCACAGAGTATTTAAGAGAAAAGGTCAATTGTTTTTTTCTAAATCAAGAGGGCGAGTGTTTATCAAAGTGATCAGTATTATACAAAATACTGTTATCCATTGATTGGTTAAGCATGAAGTAAAATTTCAAGTTTAGGAAAGCCTGAAAAATTGGATTTGGTCGCGGTAGACCAAATCCAAATTTTCAGGCTTTTCTAAACTTGAAATTTTACTTCATGCGCCAGGCGCGTAAAACGGCGATTTATCCCGAAGTTTAAAAACACATACAAATTCCAATAAATAATTCTAAGTTATTCCATGATTTTATGAAAACATAAATGTTTACGAATCTTTCAACAAACTCATTTTTCTCCGAGAAAAAAGATAGCTACGAAAAAACATGAAGATACAAAAATTGTCCAACATTTTATTATCTAAAACTTTTATTCGAATCATTTTTCTGAATTCCCATTGGTTATTGAGTTATTCGCAACTTTTGCAAAACACAAAAAAGCGAGCGTACTCACATAAATTCTCGACATTTTTAAATTTTCACAAAAAACGCTCTAACTCAAAAACTATTTGAGTTACAGAAAAATGTAATACATGACTTTTGGCTACTTCGATGAGATCTACAAGATAGCAATATTTATTTTTATACAGGGTGATCCATAAAGTATCCAAAAGAAAATGTCAATTGTTTTTTTCTTAAACAAGAGGGCGAGTGTTTGTCAAAGTTATCACTATTATGCAAAATAGTGTTTTCCATTCCTTGGTTTTCCCTTTTAAGTTATTCCATGATTTTATAAAAAATATAAGTTTTTACGAATCTCTCAACAAACTGTCATTTTTTTTCAAGAAAAAAGATAGCTACGAAAAAACATGAGGATACAAAAATTGTCCAACATTTTATTATCTAAAACTTTTATTTGAATTATTTTTCTGTATTCCCATTAGTTATTGAGTTATTCGCAACTTTTGTAAAATACAAAAAAACTCGCGTACTCATGTAAATTTTCACCACTTTTCAAATTTCACAAAAAACGTTATAACTCAAAAACTATTTGAGCTACAGAAACGTGTAATACATGTATTCTAGCTACTTCGATGAGATCTATAATATGGGCATATTAATTTTTATAGAGGGTTATCTATAAAGTATCTAAAAGAAAATGTCAGTTATTTTTTTTCTAAATCAAGAGGGCAAGTGTTTATCAAAGTTATCAGTATTATGCAAAATAGTGTTTTCCATTCCTTGGTTAAGCATGAAGTAAAATTTCAAGTTTAGAGAAGCCTGAAAATTTATATTTGGTCGCGACAGCTGCCGGTATATATTTGTTATGTTAGAGGAGCAGGGGACTGGTAGAGGGGGGGATGGAGTAGGGAGGAAAGGGTGATGCTGGCAAGGGCGAGGTGTGGGTCAGGGGAGTGAGGAAGGAAGGTGTGGATGGGGGAAGAGTATGAGAAGTGTGTAATGTGTAAGCGGGGGAAGGATACGTGGAGTCATTTGGCGGAGAAATGCGAGGGGGTGAAGGAATGGGTGGGAGTAAGAGAGAATAGAAGAGTGATGAAATAGATGAAAGAAGATAAGGCCGGGGTAAGGACGCTGGAAAAGTTGGGGGAAAAGAAGGAAAACAGGAGGAAGAGAGGGGATAGCAATTAGTTGTAACTAGTAAATATGTAACACATTATGCCAATAAAAGTATTTTTTTTTGTAATCTGAACCGTATTGCTTCCTCATCTTATATGCCCATAATTTTAAAATACTTGCCAGATCTGCTTGTGGTGTTTTTGCTGTCAATTCGTAGTTGTGGACGTTACAAAAGAATATGAATTGTTTCCAAATTTTTATGGTTTTTAAGTGTTTGTTTTTTCTTTAATAATTTATCGATTTCTGGATCTGTCTTACTTCCGAAGCGATTTATTATAAAATGAATGATTAAATATGACAGGTGACAGATTTACATACGCCCTAAAAAAAATCGATAAGATGAATTTGGAAAGACAACTGTGATAGTACATGTTTTCACGGAAAAACTGCAATGGCAACAAATCAAAATGCGTTATTTAGATTTGAATTAAATAATCAATTTAATTCTAATCACAATAATCGATTATGCCCATTACTAATTATTACTCAATATTTGAATAACAAACAAAAATTAATATTCTATTGGTCCTTCTCAATTTAAAATATATACGCAACTGGCTCTAAAAAAAAAAAAAACAACAAACGTAAGTGGTACCTACATTATAATTCTAACAAGAAATGTATAGTTCTTGATGTGCTTTCTTTACACTTGTGAATATATTTTTAATAAAATAATCGAACTCTTTATTACTTTTTGTTTCTTTGCATTTTGCGTTACCTCATTTGAATAAACGAGAAGAGACAGTCCACAGGGTGTACGTAACATCTTGTAATAAGGGGGGTAATAAAAGCTTGCACAACGGGAAATAAGAAGTTCTAAAATTGAATAGACTAGATAGATAGATAATAGAGACATGCAAGAGACTACACAAACAAACAAACACACTGGTGGTAAAAGAAAAAAGAGAGAAAGTAAATAAAAAGAATAAGGCAGTACCGGCTGGGTGGTTCAAGAAAGACACATAACTATCTTGGTAGATGTTTCCTGGAGCTGAACCTGGTGGCACGGGCGGCAGCGCCTCTCCCGCAACTATGCCGCTGCCGCCGGGGGCGGGCGGATGCGCTGGGGGCGGTAAGAGGCCCCCGCCGCTCGGCATCGGCCCACCACCGCCGCCCCCTATGTGGGGCGGCACCGCCGTCGCCGGTGGCGGCGGCCCGGACTGACCGACGGGCGACGGCGCGCCCCCCGGGGGTTGCAGGGCCTCGCGAGAATTCTCGTCACTAGCGCCCTCTTTGTGCGAATGTGCGTAGTGGTACGTCAGTCCCGGTCGCGTCTTGTACCGCGCCCCACACACTGAAATTTGCCAAAAAAATGTTCCAATTGGTGCTTTTTTATACTCTTCAATAATAAAAATCCCTCTCATAAATCTCACAACATCGATTGTGAATAAAATATTGTATAAATGACTAATACGTATCTTCCCTATTTATCGAAAAAATTAATAATAAACGTATCTTCTCCATTTAACAAAAAAAAAAAAAGAATTAATAAAGGTATCTTCTCCATTTATCAACAAGAAATAATTAATAAAGGAATCTTCTCTATTTTTCAAAAAGAATAATGATCCCAAAACTGGCACCATTACTTTTATAGGTGAATATTTTTTCAATCACGTCCAGGCTGCACGTTAAGTAACTGGCATACAAGCATCATTGAAGTACCGATTATTTGCTTATTGAAATCACTCGATCAACTTCAACACTAGTGATGACATCATTCGAACATCTCGAGATATTCCGAAGATAGCCCGAGATCACTCAAAACATTTCTCGAGAGATCGCTCTAATGATTGCTCTTGAGTGATTGTTCGAAAGATCACTCAAATACTCGTTCGAATGATCTAATGATTGTTCAATTGTTCACTCTATCGCTCGTATGATCATTCGAATTATGTATGGTCATTATTATTTAACACATTGCGTGCCAAGGTGTCAAGGCCGTAGCCAGGGGGGAATATGAGGGTTCAACCCCCCTCCCCACCCGAAATTTTCAAAATGTTAAATTTTACTATGTAAAAGCTGCCCTGTTAGGTCAAAAACAAAATGATTACCATTAAACTGCCCCCCCCGAATTTTTTTTTCTGGCTACGGCCTTGCAAGTAGTCTCCGGGAAAATAAACTGTTATTTTACATTATTTGTATGTATTTTGTACTAAAATAAATACTGTAGGTAGAGTCACTCCTATTTAAATGACATCGCTGTGAATAGAAATGTATGTCTTACAGAAATGAAAGATGTGGTCTCTGCATGTATATCACTGTCTTTCATATATGAAAGACGTGGCATGCAATGTGTTAATTGAATATTATTAAGATAGAACATTTTGAGATATATCAGAGATCAGTTGAATGATTGCTCGAGAGATCACTCGAATGGATGCTCTTGAGAGAGATCTCTTGAATGATTGTCCGAGAGTACTCAAATAATTGCTCCGAGAGATTGCACGAATGATTAATCAAATAATTGCTTAAATGTTCACTCTATTGCTCGTATGATCATTCGAATTATCACTCGTATTAAATGTGAATACTCAGAAATCAGATAGTAGGAGGTTGGGTTTTTCGGAGGCGAAGGTGATGGAATGGCTGGGGAATGGGGTGAAGGTGGATGAGTGGGTGAAGGAGAAGGAGGTGGAAGGAAAGGCAACGGTGTATAGAGAGGAGTGAATACAACGACAGGTACGGGAGGTGGCAGGTGCAATAGAGGGGGGATGGATTAGGGAGGAAAGGGTGATGCTGGCGAGGGCAAGGTGTACGTCAGGGGAGAGAGGGAGTATGGGAAGTGTGTAATGTGTGAGCAGCGGAACGATATGTGGAGTTATTTGGCAAAGGAATGCGAGGGGGTGTAGGAGGAATAGGTGGGAGGAGTAAGAGGGAATAGAAGAGTGCCGGAATGGATGAGAGAGGATAGGGCCGCTGGAAAAGTTGAGGGAAGAGGAGGAAACATGAGGAAGAATTAGTTGTAGCTTGTAAAGATGTAAACATTATGCCAATAATTTTTTTTTTTTACTCAAAAATCAGATAGTAATCAATAAATTAATCTTTTATCATCCATCCAATGATAATCGACTGAATATTCAAAGGATAATCAACCGAACATTTAAATGATAATTGAATATCGAATGATAACCAACTCAAGATTTAATGATAATTAACAAAGCATTCAAACGATAATCGACTGAACATTCGAACGATCAACTGAACATTCAAATGATAATCGAATGAACATTCGAATGATAGTAAAATTAAAGTTTGAAATGATAATCAACTGAATATTCTAATGATAATCAAAAGAAAATTCAAATAATAATTGACTGAACATTCAAATCAAAATCAACTAGAGATTCAAATGGTAATCGACTGAACATTCTAATGATAAATCAACTGAAGATGTAAATGATAATCAACTGAACATTAGAATGATAATCAACTGAACATTCAAATGATAATCGTTGAACATTCGAATGATAATCAACTGAACATTCTAATGATAATCAAATAAAGATTCGAATAATAATCGACTGAACATTTTATTGACAATCAACTGAAAATTCAAATGATAACTGAACATTCGAATGATAATCAATTGAACATTCAAATGATAATCGACTGAACATGAACATCCGAATGATAATAAAGTGAACATCCAAATGATAATCGACTGTACATTCTAATGATAATCAAATAAAGATTCAAATAATAATCGACTGAACATTTTAATGACAATCAACTGAAAAATCAAATGATAACTGAAAATTCGAATGATAATGGACTGAACATTCGAATGATAATTAACTGAAAATTCAAATCATAATTGAGTGAATATTTTAATAAATATCAACTGAAAATTCGAATGATAATTGACTAAAGATTCAAATGATAATCGACTGAATACTGTAATGAAAATCGACTGAACATTTGAATTATAATTAACTAAACATTCAAATGATAGTCATTTGATTCATCAACCATCGAACCATGCCAACAAATGAAATATGAATTCCAGTCAATAAAACCCAGCCAAAATTAATTATTAATTGAAGCAATGCTAATTGATTCGAATTCCTATTTGAATAGTATAAGAATGATGTTGATTATCATTGGAATGATGAGTCGATTATCATTGGAATGATCAGTTGATTAACATTGGAATGATCAGTTGATTAACATTGGAATGATCAGTTGATTATCTTTGGAACATTCAAATGATCTGTCAATTATTAACATTAGTGATTCCAATGATAATCAACTGATCATTCTAATGATAATCAACTGATCATGATTATCATTAGAATCGAAATCATTCATTTACGCCCATCACTAGTTTAGTCCCAAAATAAACTTAAAATAGTTTGTGGTGGAACATACTGAAGAAAAACTGACGGGTGTGACATCTGCAGCTCGGGCTAGATGTAATATTCTCTCATCTCAGCACGCTTTAGCCAGGAGCCTCAATTTCCCACTATAAAGTTAGTCATCTATACAATATTTCAACCAACGCTCACAACAAAACAACCATCCACTGGGAGAAACAAACAAAACTACAACTTTGAAGAGTATAAATCAGAAAAAAATGTGTCAAATTTATCATTTTCAATCCAACTATAAAACAAAGTGTACACGCTCAAACGCTTAGCAGTTTCAGGGACTGGAACCGATCTCACAAGCGCGGTCGCGTCCGGGACGATCCTCCGTCTGTGTAAAATCAAGAAAAAATCGAGTGGGCTGGGAGCGGGACGGGAAAAAAGCGTGTCATTAGTCACTTACAAATTGTACACATTCACCTGCCAGGTTAGTAAAAAAATAATAAATATATGAGAGAAGAGAACCAAAGCGCCAGTACGTGAACCCGAACCGAAATTGAAAACTCAAATTCAAATTACAGCAAACAACTAACAAAATAAGTAAGAAATGTATATCAAACGCACACACACCTGAAAAAACGTCACAAAAATGACTGGAGTGAAATAAAAATAAACAAAACAAAAAACAAACAAGAAAACCGCTTTCGGTTCGAGTCCCTGCCTAAATTAAAAGAAGAAAAAGCTCTCACTAAGCATCAAGCGTAAACACTATATCACTATAGAGATCTACTGAGGATGCGTGGGGTGTTACACCTCGCTTCCTTTTCTCTATGTATTCGTGTGGTAAAAATATGTAGTGTTCGCTGGCAACTGTAGGGCATGCTCAAGCAATTTCTCATTATTGCGAAAAGGCAACGGATTCCTCGATGATTAAAGTTTCATCGAATCAGGTTTTGATAACTTACGTTCGCAGGCAAACGGCTTGTCGGGATCACCTGGTGTCGGATCGAAATTGTGCAGCGAGGCCTTTTTGCGGCCTCTGCCGCTTCCCTTCTTCCTGCCGGGCGTTCCTGGTGAGTCCACCCCTCGTCCCTGTAAGACCAATTGATTTGGCACATTAGAAGTGCAAATCTTTACACCAGTGACGGCTCGCAGCCAAACTTCAGGGTAGGCCACAGTGCCAAGGCACACAAAATTTGAGGTTGGGATCGCGCTTTATAAATACAAGGAATTGCACAACAAAGTCACCTTTCAACAACTGATACATATTAACTTTGGGTCTCTGGCCTACCCTGAAGTTAGGCTGCAAGCCGCCGCTGCTTTAGACAATCTACAACAACAATTGTTTTACAAAGACTAATTGCCTTATTAATAGTCGTTTAACTCTGTACTAAGGATGATATTAACATTTTCGTAATGAAACATTTTAGTAGATTACTATTGTTAGTTTTCAACTAATAATTTAATAACATCGTACTCCTAGTTTAAGGCACGAGATCCGTGTTATACATAACCTCAAATGAGATAGCAAAACGAATTTATTTAATTACAATACCATGATGTATTTAAGATTTATAAATGTACATATCTAAGCAATATATTTTGAACTTTCGAACTTGAAATCCGTGTTTTATACGCGTGGCGCATGAAGTAAACTTTCGAGTTTAGAAAAGCCTGAAATTTCCTTCATGCTTAACCTAAGACACCTGGTATTCGCTTCGCTCCACCCGGGAGATACAAATTTTTAGGCTTATCTAAACTCGAAATTTTACTTCATGCTCACACGACGAGTGGGAAACACCAGTTCAGAAAATATTCAACCTTCGCACAAACCCAGCTTTTTCAATTTTCACGATACTTTAAATATGAATCAACTATTCAATTTCAGCTTATTTATTTTATTAAAAAAAATAGTTAAAGTAGTAGGTTTTTTTGGTAAGTTACTACTAATACTAAGTTACTACTACTATTAGTAAGTTACTACTTATTGTATAATCTTAAATAAAGGTCAGCTGTTTAAGACTGGCTTAATTTAAACATAGTTTAAATTGCATTAGGGTGAATTTAATTTCAACCTCGGTTAAGCTAAACTAGGTTTAAATGAGGTTGGTACACAGTTACTGTATCAATCGCTCATAACTAATAACATGTAGATTTTGTTCTAGTAACACGAAATGAGTGTATTATGTTTGTACAGGTTTCATAGAAATGAACTAGCATTAAACTATAATGATATAACTCTATTAATAATCTACTGTTTATCTACTAAATTGACTAAAATTAAAAAGATAAGATATTAGGTTTGACAACAGTTTTCTTTTTATTTTCTCGACTTTGGCGAGCACCATCTATTGGAGTAATTGGGCGGAATAGAAATTTAGTTGGCAACAGAATGAAGTTGGCAATAAATCATTAAAATTTTCCACTTCAAACAAGCGCCATCTGTTATAAAATTATGATAAATGACGCGCATTTTTAGGTTAACACCTATGGAAGTTTTTAAAAACGGAAGTAACTGATTTAAACGGCGTTAAAAAGTGTGTTTGTTTGAAAATTGTGTTAAATGACGCGCATTTTTTAGGTTATCACTTATGGAAGTTTTTAAAAAAGGAAGTAACTGATTTAAACGGCGGTAAAAAATGTGTTTGTTTAAAAATAAGTGGTCGAAAGGATGAAGCACACAATTTTTAACAAAGTTTGAATCAGTTACTTCTGTTTTTAAAAACTTCCGTAAGTGTTAACCTAAAAATGCGCGTCATTTAACACAGTCGATACTCCAAAAAATGTAAAGTAATTTTAATTATTATTTTATAATTACTCTGTCAGGGCCTGTATTCCAGAGATTGGTCGTACGATTCAGTCATATGAAATCTGTCATTTAGATAGTAATTTAACATGTGAATTTGACAGTTGGCAGGCGACCGATCCTGCGATCAATTTCAGGAATACCAGGCCTAGTCAACAGCTAAGGCCATCAATTACGCAATGAAGTACTGATAAAAAGACTTACCCTGCCAGTGCCCCTCCTTTTTTTACTCCTCTTACTGTACGACTCTTCATAATCCAAATCAGAATCGGGATCCGGTTCGTCGTAAGCGTCCATCTCGAGCATATCCTGCTCGTCGTAAAACCACTCCTTCGACACCTCGTCTTTTAACAACTGACTATCTTTACTGTCGGTATCCTGCAGCGCCGGATTCTCCACCTGCGATATACTGTGTATATCCCCGTCGTCCATGAAGTGCTCGACTGCCCGCCCGAACGCCCTCGAGTTCATCGTCAGGTACTGCCGCCGCTTCTTCCGCCACCGCTGTCTGGGATAAGTGTAGATCTGGCCAGGGATCAGGCCCGGCATCCGTTGTCTTTTGTTCATGAACAGGGAGGAGTGGTTCTGGGCGACGCCCGTCTGGCTGTCCAAGAAGGGCAGCCGCATCCGCCTCTCGATGCACAGTCTCGTGTTGTAGTTGGCCGACGATTCGATCGCTTCCTTGTATGTGACATCGTTTAAAAAACTGGAATTGAGAAAATTGTTGATGTTTCATTCCTAATGTGCGGTTATGTAGATACAAACTTAAAAAAATACTATTGAGCCAATCAATTCCATTTTTTCTAATTAAATAAGAAGTTTTTCTTAGAATGTTTGCAAACTTGGAAAAACAAGTAAAAGAAGAGTTGTCAAATCAGTGACTTTATCACCAAATCTGGTATTTTTAATCTGAAAATTGTTTGTGATTAATGCAGGGTTTATAAGACATTTTGCTTTATCAATAAATGTTAGCATACAGCTTTAGCACTGTACTAAAAATGATATTATTGTTTTCATATTAATGAAACATTTCAGTAGATTACTATTGTTAATTTACAACTAATAATTTAATATCATCGTACTTCTAGTTTAATACACGAGATCCGTGTGATACATTACCTCAAACGGCATAGCAAAGCAAATTTCTTTTTAATTTCAATGCCATGATTTATTTAAGATTTATAAATATGCTTACTTAAGAAGTTTTGAACTTCACTTGAAATCCGTGTTTTATACACATGGCGCATGAAGTAAAATTTCGAGTTTAGAAAAGCCTGTAAGCCAAATTTTCAGGCTTTTCTAAACGTCTTTTTCTTATGAAAAACCAGTTAATAGGGCCCTTTACACATACACTTTTGCGTGGACGATTGAACATCGCAAAAGTGCATGTGTAAATGCAACTTTTGCATAGATACAAGAATGACAAAATTCATTGACGAGGCTCAGCATGCAGTTAAAATTGCAATTGTGTCAAGAGAAGAGTGGAGTGTTGTTAGAAATTTCCTAGATGTTTGAAACTCCACATACCAAGCAAAAGTGCGATAAAAAGCGTAGAATTTGTCTTTACTTGTCCGCTTTTGCGTCGAGGATTGAATGCCGTTCAAAAGTGGCATTCAATCGTCGACACAAAAGTGTACTTGTAAAGGGCCCTATTAACTGGTTTTAACTAAACTGAAGTGGTCGAAAAAGTACATCTTTTAGGCGGGCCACACTCTTTCCTCGACACAGAACTGAAGGAAAGAGTGTGCTGTTCAATCGTTGACACTCTTTTACATGTATAAAGAGCCCTAGTGATTACTTCAAGGAGGTGTCTACTGAATAACATTCTACCTGTAATTCACAATTTGGGATGGCAGTTAGGGTCCTTGTTACCAATTCTTTTGAACCAGATTACGTTATACTCGTGTATAAATCAGTGAAAAATATAGGAATTTACTCACAATTAAATAATTTGTCGATAAATATTTAATTTTAGGTGCAAAAATGGATAAATACCTTTCAATTTTCTCTAAATTTGAAGCACTGACACTGGGCACAACAACGGCCGCCATTTTACTAACGCGTACTTGCGGTAAAATCAATAACCACTCTTACTGGTGTGAAATTAGTCAACAAACGATAATAACTCGTTCCAGGGTCGTAATTTGTATTGTACTACTACACATGAGTACTTATTTTTATGAAGTTTACGTACACTTTATTTATCATTTAATAAAATAAGATTCAGCTCAACGAATTTTGACTTATGAGTTAAACATTTGGTTTTTATAAGTAAAATATTTAGAGTCTGAAGTTAGGCAACAAACAAGATCAACTCGTTCCAAGGTAGTCGTTTGTACTGTACTGAATCGAACAGTGTACATATTTTTATGTATACTATACATTTTGATAAAAGAGACATGTTAGAGATATCTTACAATTTTTTTTTGACTTAGGGCCACTAGCACCAGACATGTTGAACTGGTTCAACTCTGAACTCAAGTTCAAAGTGACATTAGAACAATAGGAATTGTTAGGATAGGAACTGCCATATTAAACTCAAGTTCAGCTTGAACTTTGGTTCAACATTTTTGGTGCAACTGGGTTTTAATTATAGGGTTAATCGTGATTAACTTCTTAACAAAGATAAGTACCTGCGGTGCAAGTGGACATGAGAGATTACAGAAATAAAGCAACGTTTTTTGTACTAAAATAGAGTGGCGGATTTAGCACTGGGGATAAATTCATTATTGCCGTTATTCACAACACATCATCGAGGAGAAGTTGCAGTAATCATTTATTAAGGTCGGTCAAATTCAATATACAGGATTAAAGATCTTGATCAATGACGCTACGTATTAAATTCCTCACATAACCAAAGTCAAGGTAATTAATCGTCCAATGTCGGCTCAATCTAATATAGTCAACCTTATCCAATTAAATGACCTTGGTTTTTGACGTCACGTGTGGAATTTCCCACGAGACGTCAAAAGTCAAGGTTATTAAACTTATAAGGTCGGCCCGATTCAATTTAGTCGACCTTAGGCGATTAAAGTCCTTGATCGATGACGTCACGCGTAGAAACTCATGTGACGTCATAAGTCAAGGTTATTAAACTTATAAGGTCGACCCGATTCAATTTAGTCGACCTTACGCGATTAATGTCCTTGACCGATGACGTCATGTGTGGAATCTTCATGTGACGTCATAAGTCAAGGTTATTAAATTTATAAGGTCGGCTCGATTAAATTTAGTCGACCTTACGTGACTAAAGTCCTTGACCAATGACGTCATGAGGGGAATCTTCATGTGACGTCATAAGTCAAGGTTATTAAATTTATAAGGTCCGCTCAGTTCGATATAGTCAATCTTATACGATTGATATCCTTGATTTGTGACATCACATGTGAGCATTATATCAAAACAATAAATATTTCTAAAAAATAAATTTAAAACTGATTGAATTATGGTATTCATTATATTTCTTGTAACTTAAAATTTAGATTAGTACCGAAGCCGCGAGCCTGGTGAAATTTACAGAGAGAGATTAACTTTATTTACAATTCAATATTTTTTTTTTAAAGATTAAACGAACTTACCTAAGTTATGTTTATGCTAAAAACCGTTACACACTTACATTAATATAGAATTTAATCACGATTAAAACTTCACTTTTATTTGTTAAATGTACATTTCGAGTGCTAAGCACTCATTATTTAATCTATGCGTATTATCAATAACTAACGATCCTACAAGTAGGTGTGCTAGTATGTATAACTAACAAGAATTTGACGAATTAAAGCACTATTAATTTTCCTCACACGTTTGAAACGTGTGAAGAAAAGTTATTAGTGCTTTTATTCGTCAAATTAATTTGATCTTCACGTAACTCAATCAATCAACCTAACAAAAAGTTTTTTATTGTGATATAGAACAGGTTATGGAAAATATTGATTTATTTTATACAGCATGAAGTTCTCATAGGATTCTTTATATTGACTGGTATGCATGTAAAACCTGCTGTATATAATATTCTTGTTAAATATTTTCAATTGTAGATGATGGAAAATGGATAGGAGACTATAAACTGTAAATTGTTCGACACAAAATGGGCGATTTGAATGAAATAAATTTAGACCTTGTATGTCGGACGTGTTTAAACGGAGGCGATGATTTAATTTCAATTTTCAATACAAACATCGGCGATATGCTGAATGGATTAAAGTTCATTGATGTAAGAATAGAATAGAAATCTTTGCATTAAAAATAGAATTTGTCTTTTGAGTAAATATGCACATCCAGATGCATACGGTAAGTTTTTAGGCATTCATTGTTTTTGAAAATCGTTAAATTTGAAGCTTCTGACGTGTGTTTCCACTCCCATGTTAAGCATGAAGTAAAATTTCGAGTTTCGGAAAGCCTGAAAATTTGGATTGGTCGTGACTCGAAGTGGAACGACTAATTCAAATTTTCAGGCAAAAACACTGAATTAAAGTGAAGTTCGAAATATATGGCACGGTAAATTTAAGTTAGACAGAGGCGCAGTGAAGAAGCGGTAAGCAAACATGAGTGAGAGCGAGACAAAACTTGCCACGAACCCATTCCTTTTTCTGCCACAATTTCACCACTGCGCATCGACAAGTAATGTTTGCTGTACTATACTGCTAAATTTTAAATTTTATTTCACGCTTAACCAAAGTTGCATTCTTTAGTAGCTTCAAAGTAAACCCTAAAAACAACGAATTCTTGAGAATTTACCAAACACTGTAAATATCGGGATATGCATACTTAAAGGAAAAATTCTCTCTATAACTATTAATTCAACGATATACATATTATTAGTAGCAACTTCTATTAAATTTTAGTTCGTCTCATCAGATGATCTTCCCAATAATTTATGCACCAAATGCAAGGAACTCGTCGAGCAGGCTTATAATTTTAAATTACAATGCGAAAAAAGCGATAATTTACTACAAGAGTTGTTATCAGTAAAATTAGCGGTAATTTGAATATTTACTAATGTTTTTATCTGACACCTGAAAAGGTATAAGGGTTCGAGAAGAAGAAACCATTGAGCAAAAAATACAGATAATGTCCTCCTGGTTTAAAAGTTTTTAAATATTGGTAATTAAACAACAGAGTTTAGTTTAACTCGTCAAAGTAACGGTCTTTTAATCCAACTTTTTCATTGACAGATAAAAATAATCTCGTATAATAGAAGCTAAATACAAACCCAATCCAAAAAAGATTATATAACAAAAAATCACGGCGTTTGTACTAAACATCCAAACAACGTTGTAACAAGATTATAACAACATAAAACGTTGCTTGAATGTTGACCAAATAATATTACAATGTGTTTGCTTAATGGGAAGAGATAATGTTTAAAAAAAGTAGATATAATGTAATCATTATTTATTATTAATTTGTCATTATTTCAGAAATCCGAAATTCTTATTACGACAGAAGTCTGGTTGTCGTCAACAGAAAAATCAAATTTCTCGCACGTCTCGACCGAAGAGAATTTTGAAAATGACTGTGAGCTAATGTCGAGTGAAGATTGCAATTTTGAAACGGACGAGCTTACATGTAAACATTGCAATACGACTTTTACAGGTAGTTTTTTTAAATTTCTCATCATTTGTAGTCTTCATTATCCGATATATTTATTCTACGTATGTATCTCAATGTTATACAAATATTTCTATCAGGATTGTTGTCTTTAGTGCTGAGAATTTATAAAATTTAAGTATTTGAATGTTTATTGATGGTTTTGCATCGTTTTCTTTCAATTTCAAATCACACGCACATTACTTATAAACACAATTTAAAAATTTTTGACTTATTAGTTAGGTTATGTTACATTAAAACAACATTCATAGATACATGTTACATAGAGTATTTTTAGAATATAAAAAAAGTTGTGGTAACACTTTTGAATGAAATAAAGTAGTAATGGTGCGTTCCGAATGTTAACATGTTGGGAATATATCCGAAGATTTTGTTGAAATCAAGGCCGTAGCCGGGAGGGGGATATGGGGGTTCAACCCTTCCCAAATTTTCAAAATGTTACATTTGTGTACGTAAGAGCAAAAACCCCTCCCGACTTTTTTTCTGGCTACGGCCTTGGTGAATGCGATACTTTGCAGCGGCGGCTCACAGCCTAACTTCAGGGTAGGTCCGAGACCCAACCTAACATGTATCCGTTATTGAAAGGTGACTTTGTTGTGCAATTCCTTGTATTTATAAAGCGCGATACCAACCTCAAATTTTAAGTAACTTGGCGCTGTGGCCGATCCTGAAGTTGGGTTTGCGAGCCGTCGCTGATACTTGGTCAGAATATATCACAAAAAGACAAATCAAGTAGTGGGAACAATGTGCTGCTCTATCTGTTTTCAGGCTTATCTAAACTCAATCACAAGATTAAAGAAAATAAGGATTTGAATATTACTGGGGATTTTTAAAATTGAAGTATTCGTATAATTATTCTAAAACGTATTTAAATTCCAATATTTAAATATGTTTTAGAATGAATGAAGTATTCAAGTATTTGAATAATTAGGATATTCGAATATGTTTCAGAATAAATATTCCAATTTTAAAAATTCAGAGCGTTAGTTTAAAAAAGAAATTATTAGATATTTCCATGTTTTTATAGTTTATAATATTAACTTTCTTTTAGATGATGTCTTGTTAAGTACTCATATTGATAAAAACCATTCGAATAAATCTTTAGAATATTTGAACGATAAAAATGGTGATGTCGAAGAAATCGCACAAGAAGCTCCGGATTTGCCCAAGAAAGATGATGATACGATTTCTGAATTGATAGATAATTCAGTTTTCGAATGTGCTGCATGTAAGCAGACTTTTAATAGCAATCACGACTTAAATCTACATGTTAGCACGCATCTAATAGTAGATGTATTCGAATGCTTAGAATGCAAGAAAACATTTGATTGTAAGTAGTGATGGGATTATTCGAATGAAAATAAATGATTCGTTCGATTATTAATATAATTAAACATCTCGAGATCTGGAGATTGCTCGAAAGATCGCTCTAAAAATTTCTTAAAAAATATCTCTAATTATTGCTCAAGAGATATCTCAAATTATTGCTCGAAAGATCGTTCGCATGATTGCTTGAGAGATCACTCACATGATTGCTCGAGAGACCTCTCGAATGATTGCTGCAATGATCACTCATATGCTCATTTCATATTTAAATTGAATTTATTTTATGCATTACATTTTATGCCATACATCCAATTATGCAAGGCAACATAAAAGGAAAAAGGATGATGGGGCGATGCAGATCATCCTGGCTAAAGAACCTATGAGAATGGTATGGCAGAACATCGGCCAAACTTTTCAGGGATGTAGGACCAAAGGTCCGAATTACGATGTTGATTGCCAACCTTGGATTACAAGACGGCACATGAAGAGAATGTCATATATTTCTTTCATGATACATTATTTTTTATTGCTATTATTTTATTGCGATAGATTATCCGAGTGATCTTTTGAGCAACCATTCGAGTGATTATATGAGTAATCATTTCGAGCGATCATTTGAGCAACCATTTGAGTGATCTATCGAGTGATAACTTGAGCAATCATTTAAATGTTTCGAGGAATTATTCAAGCATTTGCTTGATTATCAAATTAATTTGAATCAAAATAATCGATTATTGATTCATCGCTAATTGTATTTGATAAATTGTCTTTCTGTTAAAAAAAATAACAAATTTCAACTTTAAATTATAGCCCGAGTGGTTTTTAAACGGCACGTGAAAATTCACATGCAGCACAAACCGCACGTCTGCAATATTTGCTCGAAAGGCTTTTCTGAATCGGCAGCGTTGAATAATCATATCAAAAGACATGACGGTGTTCCGAAGCAAAAGACGCACATTTGTGAAACTTGTGGACAGGGGTGAGTTTTTGGGCCTCGAAGGTCACGGATTAAAATGTACATTAAAAAAATAATAATTCATAATAGAGAGCCTTCACAAATGATTGAACGTTTTCAAATAATGCACCAAAACATCGCAAGTTATTTTCAATGGTGATTAAAATATAAATCGGAGAAAATGAAAAATTTGACGCGCTATTTAAAAACCTTTGATCATCTATGAAGTCTTTGTATTTAACCCATTAACAGCCGAGCAATTATAGTTAACTTTAAAGGTTGATGACACACTATGAATGACTTATTGTATTAGATGCTATGAATTTTTCTTTAAAATATACAAAAAATTATTAATGTTGCGGGTTACGGGTATATATTTGCTTTTATGTTTGATTAGTTTTTCAGGGCCATTTTATTTAACTATACACAGACGGAAGCACACAGGAGAACGACCACTAATCTGTCCATCCTGCGGAAAAGCATTTGCCGATCCGCGTTCTTTAAAATCTCACTGTTTAATGCACACCGGAGACAAGCCTTTCAAATGCGATACTTGCGGGTAAGTGCATTTATACTTATAACAAAATGCTAGCAATTCAAAAAGATAATTGGAAAAACAATTTTCACAGATATTATTGTCACTTATTAAAGTCTCAGTTATACAAACAAAGTTAAAATCGTGTTTTATTTGTGAAAAACAATTTTGTTTATCTTATTTATTGTTAGAACGGCGTTTCAGAGGAAGAAGTACTTAACCAAACATCTTCGGGTTCATACTGGCGAGAAGCCGTACGTTTGCGACAAATGCGGAATGAGTTTTACTCAGTCTTCCAGTTTGGATAAACATTTTAGAAGGCATTTGGGCGTTCGTCCTCATTCTTGTCAACAATGTTCTAAAAGGTAAGTTTTTATTAAAATTCTGTACAGTTTACAAAAAATAATACAGGAACACCACGATTCATAATGATAACAAACTACAAACATTTCTAGCTTTACAGACAAAAGTTCTTTAACAAACCACCTGCGGAGGCATGCGGGCGAAAAACCCTACATTTGTGAACACTGCGGCCACGCTTTTTCCACATCCTCCGAGCTGAACATCCACAGCCGGAAGCACACCGAAATAAAAAAGAACGTCTGCGAAATTTGCAGCAAAGATTTCGCTACTTCCAGCAACCTTGTCATGCACGTCCGCACGCACACTGGGGAGAAACCCTTCCAGTGTGATACGTGCGATCGGAAATTCACCAGCAAGGGATTATTAAAGAAACACATGAAAGTACACTCAAAACTGTTAATAATAAATACAAAACGATAATTTACTTTGAAAATTTACCAGTAAGGGCTAGTTTATAATAAATACAAAGATAATTTACTTATTCTATTATAATAACATCATCATCTTTCTTTTTATCCTCTTCCGGCTTCTTAATGACACTCAGTGAGATGGATTTGTGTTTGGACACGATTTCCGCCGGTTTTTGTTGCACCTAGAAAAAAAAAATACTGTAAATATACTGGGGCGACAGCCCCAGGTGATCAAGCAGAGGGTCTCTGTCGAAGACAGAGATAATAAATTGAAAAAAAAATTAAATCAAAAATTCTAAATAAATAGGGCTAGGTTAAATAAATCAAGTAAAGAAATAGGGTTATTTAGAATTTATTCTCCGAAAGGCAAACAGCTCGACTTTTGATCCTTGATTTCAGTATTTTTTTTTTTTTGAGGAATTGCTACCAATAGAATTTGTTTGTTGATAACTACACTTGAAAATTAATTATTGGGTAAATATTTGTGTCGTGCAAAAACAGTTGAAAAATGAACATGTGTTATCATTACATAGCATGGTATCAAAAAATGTAATTTCTTATGGTTTCAAATTATGTTTTAAATTATTTAATGAGAAAATAAGATAATCATGTTATTAACAATATTTACCTAAATACAAGTAAAACATGAGCTCTCGTATTTTAGGCGCAAAACATGGGGCTAATTGTCAATTATTATTATTGCTATGGCCATTGAGGTTATGTATAACACGGATGTCATGTCTTAAACTAGAGGTACCATTGATAAATAAAACACTAATAACCTTTCTTCGCACTATTATTTGAATTACCAAATGTACATTTCGGACACAAAGTGACCATTATCAATGGATTAATACAGTATTAATTCATTGATAACAAATGTACATTTCGGACACAAAGTGACCATTATCAATGGATTAATACAGTATTAATCCATTGATAATGGTCACTTTGTGTCGGAAATGTACATTTGGTAATTCAAATAAAAGTGTGAAGAAAGGTTATTAGTGCTTTATCAATTAAATTTAATCTTCACGTAACTCACCCAATAAATTTAAAGATACCATGCTATTAAATTATTAGTTGTAAACTAACAATAATAATCTACCAAAATAGTAATCTACTAAAATAGTTATCTACTATAAATAGTAATCTACTAAAAACAGTAATCTACTATAATATGAAAATGTTAATAGCATCCTAAGAACTATATTCGTTTGTATCCTAACCTTTTTTAAAAAAGCCGCAGGACTTTAATTAACACAACCCGATGTGTTGTATGAGTATATCCATTAGTTCTAATTTACCTGGCTAATGGAAACACCCGATTCCATTAAGTAATTAGGAATGACGTCCAGAGATTTTGGTATAGGCGGAAAACCTTGGGGTAAGCTTTGGAAGCCAGTGAAAGAAGTTTTTGGGTCACCGGTGAATTCCAGGCTCTTTGCGGCGGTTTTCTGCTGTTTCTGCTTGTCGGCCAATTTCTCCTGGAGAGTTTTACTCGGGCTGGAACTGACAGATGGTTTCACCACGACCGTATTAGTTGTTTGCGTGACCGGTGTGATCGATATGTTTGGTCGATCCTTCATTAAACTGCACGCTGGGTCTAACGACAGTTGCGGTTTCATCGAGTGTGCTTTCAGAATGTCCTAAAAATTGAATCAGTAAAATGATTAACGATTATTAAATAAATGTACAGTTCAATAATGATAAGAAATAACTATTTTTTATTAATAGGTAATTTCAAATTAAAACACTTGTTTAGTTTCATTTTGTTGTATTCAGTTTCCTGATATGTATTTCGGTCAATGACGACCATTCTCAAAGGAATTACAAAAAGAAATTTTATTTTTGTAATTCCTTTGAGAATGGTCGTCATTGACCGAAACATGTGTCAGAAAACTCAATACAACAATATGAAACTAAACAAGTGTTTCAATTTGAAATTACCTAATATTATAATTTCGTTTCATCAAGAGTGCAGTGAACAAAGTATTTACCGTATTTTTTACTGTGTGATCGTTTAAAACATGATTTAGAGTAGGCTTTGAGTTTTAAATTAGATTGGCACTACCGACTGTTAACACACATAGTTTAGCATAAAATAGGATTCTACATGAATGACAGTCGATAGTGACTGGTTCTTCTGGTTCTTTGGGGAGTGCGCATTTCTCCACTGCACTTAGTCCTCATTAGGCCCACTGTGCTCTCTACAGTGACTAATCGTGTATCTGTTTTTGTATGAGTTTATTTATACTCGAATAAATACACTCTTGTCCAACATAAATACCTTTTGTCCAACGTTACTAGCGGAAGTCTTCGTGACGTCTTTATTTTTCTTCATCCCCTCTGCTTGAGGATACTTAAACCCACTGGTGGAGGCAATAGTAGTGCTCGATTTAACCCCGCTAACTTTAGGCTTACCCGGCGAAACACTCTTATTACTAGCCTTACTGACCTGCCCCAGAGCGGCCAACTGTTTCATCTGATCAGCCATCATCGAAATTTGCGCTTGCGCCGTCAACTGATTCGTCAGCTTTTTCAACATGTTAGAATTCATCTGGCTCAAACTCTGACTCAATTGATTCGCTGCTAACGTATTCATTTGCAGCAGATTAGACGGGTTCATTAGAGATGCTGTGCTGGTCGGGTTGAGCATGCCGCTCGCGGCTCCGAAAAGGGTTTGGTTTATTTGGTTCATCGTGAGTGTTTGGGAGTATTGTCTTAAAAGCTCTTCTTGGTATTGTTTGTGGTAATCGAAACGCGACGGGTTGTATAAAGAGTTTTGCCACGAGTAGGGGTTGTTGGCGGGGTTTGCAGGCCGGCCTCTCGGTCGAGGCGGGGTGTTTAGTTTCGGACCCGGTGGTCGCCCTCTCGGTCTTCCTAGTGGTTTTTTGATTGGTTGCATTTGCGGTGAAGTTATTGTTGATGGCGAGGGCATTACGGGTGGCTAAAATTATAATAATTTAAGTAGTATAATAGCACTATTACTTGTACACATGTAAACATAACACAAAACAAGATGTAAAAATTGAATATGTTCAGTTTTCCGGCACCAGGTACGTGCGTTTCGGACTTTAAGATCCTCATCAGTCTGGTTCCGATGATGCCACTATAGAGCAATAGATGGCGTAGCTATCGATTTCCAGTTACAGTGACTTAATTAAACACAGTGGCGACAACTGTAGTATTCTTTTTGATTGGGTTTTTAGTAAAAATACAATATATTTTAAATCTACCATCGCTGCAGGCACCGGTGCTTTTAGAGCTGCTTGTTGCATCATTTGTTGTTTCTTCAATTTGTCCGCCAGTCTACTCTGTTGACAGTACTTGATGGCCAGATCCAGACAGTTTACACTCTCTGTGGTCTAAAAGTAAATATAAAAATAATTCTCCTGCAGATATTTATTCTAGCATGAAAAACAGCTTCTTATATACCTTTTCACCCATTAACTTCCTATACACTTCAATCAACATCCCAGAGAAAATCTTCTCTTGCTGCACCAAATTCTTCAGACTCCTTTGATACGCTCTGAAAATATCTACCATCAATTTTTCAGCCGCTGCTGGAGACACCGACTCGATGTTCTTTATTTGCGAGCGCAGCGACTGGATGCACATGCTCAACGCCTGCTCAGATAGTTGATCTCTCTCACAATGCCTCAAGTAAATTCTAATAACACATAATAAACCTGAGATAAAATTAAAAAAAAAAGAAAAAATTAAATCCGTAATAAAACATAATAAACTCGAGATAAAACTTAAAATTAAATTTCAAATTTATTTGATATGAGTTAGTGGTGGGATATTTAAGTAAGATATCAAATATTATCTTGGGTTAAATTAGTTAACAGTTACTTAGAGCACAATTCATATATATCCAGTTAGCCAGTTTTTATATAAAATTTGGTAACCGTGTTTGGATGCTGCATCCAGAAGTCTGTCTTACTCCACATTCTGATCATAGTCTCTCTTTTTGTACTCGATTTCCAGTTCTCCCATAAGCATTGGGCCCGTTCATCAAAATGTTCAACATTCAACATGGTTGGTCTATTTTGTACGATTGCAAAAATCCCTAACACGTTCACGATTAACAATCCGGTCATCAGAGAATTCCCCAACAGTTGGCAGTAAACTCCCAACTGTTGTCTCTGATGAACATTGACTCCCCTTGCTTATGGTAACTAGCCTAGCCTAAGACCACTCTAACCCTTATTGAAGTTAAATTTTATGGTATTTTTTATTATGTGATTTAAAATATGTGGAAGTGATGCTTTTTAACAGTTCATAGTCGATTTAAAAAGAGCGATTAATTTGTTTCTTAACTTACTCAGCGTGATTTGAAGTAAGATCTGATTATCTATAATATCTAAATTTGATTTGTACAACTTTTATAGTCTTGTAAAAGTTGATACATTAATAAATAAATAAAAATATTACTTATCAGGATCAGGAATCCGTTTCAACTGCAAGCACAAATCCAGGAGGGTCTTGTGATCGTTTGTGTCCCGCAAGACTTGCATTAGCAACGTGACGCAGCGTCCCATATGGGCTGAAAACGATCCGGGCCTGTCGATTTCATTCGACGGTATCCTCCAAATACCCTGAAATTTGAATCAAAATTTAAACAATATCAATTGAATTCAGTCTGTGAGACATACAAAATTATTGTACAGCACCGACCAAGATTCAGACATTTTGAAACAAATCAATTTTATTTATTATACAAACTGTTCTGTATAATACAGGGTGAGCCGTGGGAAACGGACGTTTTTGGAATGGGTAGTAGTCAGGTGGTAAAGGTAGTGGGAGTGTGGGGAGGGGATGAGTGGCATCTCCCGACCCTGCAGTTTCGCAGGCTACCTTGTTTAGTTGCCATCGTGCCAGAGTGGATTGTGCAGCACCGTGTTTTTTGCGAATGACAGTTACGTGAGCGAGTCAGTCCTGCAAACTCAGCGTCAAAACTTTCGATACTGGGCCACTGACAGTCTACAAACTTTACATCAAAGACCACTGCATAGCTCCAAACTTACAGTACGGTGTGGCACCGGAATGTTTGACCCTAATTTTTTTGAGGAAAACGGGATCACTGTGACTGTGATATCTGGTCGCTATCTCACTGTGATTAACAACTTCTTTCAAAATGAGTTGGGAAAACAACGAATCAACTGCCAGCGTGTTGGTTTTAACAGGATGGAGCTTTTGCCCATACAGCCCGAGGGTCGGTGGCTGTCGTTAGACGGCAGTTTCCTCATTACGTTATCTTCAGTTTCGGTAATGCATATTACCGAAACTTGCTCATCGGACCTTTTAATGTGTGACTTTTGTAAAATCTCGTGTGTATGAACCAAACCTCGTTTACTAGTCGAATTGCGAGCAGCAATAAAAAAAAAAACATCCCTGAAATCGATCAAGATCTGTTGGAGAGAGTAGAGGTGAACTTCAGAGAGTGTCTCCGAATTTGTCAACGTAATAATAGACTGACTCTATTTGAATGACAATATTTTCCACACAAAGTGTGAAACTGCACACTTATTTCTGTATATGTATATGTACATGAATGTCGATTCTTACTTTTCTGCAATAAGTTATGACTTTACAAAACGTCAGATTCAATAATTATGAAGTAAGAATCGACATTCATGCTGGATTCCACAGTCACCCACGACTTCAATAATTGTTGGACAGTCGATAGTTGTAGACTTACATTAAAAAAGTTGCTCGTTTTCCTGTCCGAGAACAAGCCGCTTACCAGGACGCTGTTTTTACATTTGTACTCACTTAAAAGCAACTGTTTGCATTTACTTGGATCTTTCTTCTTTCCATACATGAAATATAAGTGAGCTAAACGATATAGGGCTTTGTAGTTCTGTGGAAGTCTTCGAATGCAGTGTTCCAAACCTTAAAGATAAAAAAAACTTCATATTTAATACTTTTTCTGTGGCTCAAATAATTTTGAGATTTTCAAAAAACGGACCATTCCGAGGTAATCAATCTAAAACCAGAACGTTGGACTGCCTTGAATTGAAATAAAATGAAACAACTCGAGAACTATTCGAGATACAGAAAAGTATCATTTTTAGGTTAGATAACCTAAAAATAATAGTTTTCTGTAGTTCTTAAGTTGTTTAGTTTTATTCACTTTAGAATATTATAAATCAACGTACCCACAATACATCTATCAATCAGATTAATGATTTCAGTTTCACTCATATTCTCACTGGAACTATCCGAGCTGGTGGAACTTGTCGAACTCGAGTCATCGCTCTCCGAATCCGAGCTCGAACTGCTCGACGAGCTACTTGAAGAGCTGCTAGAGTCTTCCGTAGCTGTCGTTGTGGATTTCTTCAATCAGAAACAAATTAAAATATATATTTTTTGCTCTTTATACGTACAAAAAATTTCAAAATTTTAAACCCCATACAGCCTTGAAATGACTTATGATAATAATAATAATCTTTACTTTTTTGCTATACAATAACAGAAATATATATATATATATATATATATACATATATATATATATATATATATATATATATCAGTGCCGGCTCACCCAGGTAGGCCAGGTAGGCGAGTTTCCAAGGCAAAGCAATAATTTTATCGCAACGTTAGGTTAGGATTGGTTAGGTTAGGTTTGTCCAAAGTTAGTCTTTAAATTTAACGATTGATTTTCGTCAGTTATTGTTAATTATGTACTTTTGACTTTGAACAAATAATATTGTTATTTCTTTAATCTAGTGATTAGTACCCTTATATTAGATTCATCTTCACTCTTTGTGGAAGATTTCTCTTCGGATTTAGCATCATCACAGTCCATTTTCTCAACATCCTCGACAACAACATTCTCGGCATCAGTTTTGACAGGCGAAGCCAAAACCTCGGCTGCTTGATTTGATTCCGCCTCATTTCCAGGATACTCTGACTGTTTAGCCATTGTTTCCTTCATCATTGCATCCATTATTTGCTCCACATTTTTCACATGCATTTTCTCTACAACAAACAAAAAAATAAATAAAGTTTTGAATGCCGAAAATGCGGAGAGACGTTTTATAAACTTTATTCGTATGTAGAAATATCGTTTACAGACAGTATTTACACAATGATAATAACAGGCACTGCTTGAAATAGTAGGCTAAATAGTCCAAATCTAGGTCCAATTCAGGAGCGCTACAATTTGGGGGTTTGGAGCGGGTACTTATAACCCCAAATTAGTCAGGTGGTGGTGTAGATTGAAGAGAGTACTTCTTCACGTAGCAGGGTGGCTGGTGCGCGCCCCTAAAAGGGTATTAGTGGAGCACCCTGGTACTATGCGGTGGCCGCTACACAATGTTGTAATGTTTTAACTCAAATAAACCGATATATTAATCAGGAGTGTCCAATCTGCGTCACAAATCGAGTATGAATGAAGGCCAAGCACAAAAGGCCAAATGTCAAATATGTGTATGGTTTTTTTTTTGCTCAAGCTTATGAATAAAAAGAAAATGTGGCCCAATACAACAATCAGTCTTAGTTGAACTTCAGGCAAGGCAAAAGTTCGATCTAAATTTAAATGTAAGTTCAACAATTTTTTACCTTCAGATATTTTATCCTCATCAGAATCGATGACCAAAACTTCGCTTTCACCACCTTCCACCCGCTTAAGCATATCCTCGAGGCAGGATTTCACATCTTCGACAACTCTATCGTCAGATTCCCTTGCAACAGGTTGTACTTCAGGAGGTTTTTCATCAGTGGGTTTGACCTCGTATTTGCTCTTTTGGATCAAAGAGCTGTCTAGGCATTTCTTGAAAAGTTTCCCTAAAGAGCTGGGAATCACTTTTCCCTCATGTAGTTGGAGATATTTCAAAATCGATGCATTGATTCTGTAGTGAATCTCCAGGGCTTCTATAGATAAGTGCTGGGGATTGCTGTAGTTGATTTTTTCTGGGTAAGTGCAGTTGTTTTCGTGGAGTAAAGATGCTGCCTTAAAATATATTTTTTTTGTAAATTGTTGTTCGGAGTTACAAGTATTTATAGAGTTGACAAAAAATGTCTAATCTTTGATTTAGTTGGCGTTCACTTTGTGGTACATCTTCATAACAATTTAATTAAAACACTTAACTTTGTTTTATCACTTTTATTTTACTCTTCAGTGCCTATAGTTTCGACTACAAGCTAGTCATTATCAAACTAAGTCTTAGTTTGATAATGACTAGCTTGTAGTCAAAACTATAGTCAATGAAAAGTAAAATAAAAGTGGTAAACGGGCAGGTGGTGGCCGAGCGGTAACGTCGCCAGACGGTATATCGCTCGGCGAGCCACAGACCGGGTTTGATTCCCGTGCACGGGGAGTGGTTATTTAAAAATAATTTCTCCTCGTGTCCCTGGGTGTGGTGTAAATGTGTCGTGACGTCCAAATATATGTTAAATTAATAGAATCATCGTTAGTGGCTGAATGGCTAGAACCTATGCCAAACAAACAAACAAAAAAAAAAGTGGTAAAACAAAGTTAAGTGTTTTAATTAAAAAAATGTCTAATCACTGATCTATACAAAAGCATCACTGTATTATTAAAATTGTGTAGTGTTCAAAAAATATATATTATTTTTAAAATATCAATTCAAATACCATTAAATAGTGTTGCAAATAAATATTTGGATCCTCCTGTTTCTTTTCTGCTATCTTAGCCAACATGTAGTGCTGTAACCAGCGCTCATCCATTTCACTCGGATCCAATCTGTGCAGCAGCAATGCCTGCTCAAAAGTCTTCCTCGAACCATCCAGATAAGTCTCCTTTTCAGCCTCGAGAATCTCGAATCTAAAATAATAATAATAATAAGCAATTCTGGCAGAACGAAGAGACAAAGCAGCCGGCTGGCCTTTAAATAAAATTTAAAAAATATTTGCTGTGAGTGTGAACCAATTTACTTTCCCAACATATGAAAAATTACTAATTAAAACTGTAAAATGAATAAAAAAAAACATACTTCTCCATACTCAAAGTGTCCGATTCGTACTTCAGCACCCTCGAACAGAACGAGTGCACCATGTATTCGAACGAACCGAACTCGATCCACAACGTTAAATGGCTGTCGTTCAGCTTCAGGGCCTCCTGAAAGCAAATTCTGGCGCTCTTCGCCTTCTCGATGAACTCCATCTCGGTCTTGAACCTCTCGCAGTGGTTCAGCTTGGACTCGAGCTGGCTGTGAATGCCCAGCGCCAGCTCCGCCCACGTGTCGATTCTCAGCGGGTTGATGCATAAATCCTGCAGGAAATACTTGTAGCTCCGCTTGAAGTCGCTCTGCTTGAAAAAGAAATCGCCCAGCAGGTAATACAGCGCGCGGACTTTGAAGGGGAAATCGAGGGGTTTTGGTAGTTCTGGGGAGTTCCCGTGCAGGAACTCCGAGACTCTAGGGATTAAAGGTGCCGGATCGCACTCTTTCGGGACTATTGAAACAATCCTCTGGAGCAATTGCTCTAACTCAGCCGGGATCGAAATTGATTTATACGAGTCGAACTCCGGAAGAGCATCGGGACAGAAAAACTGGTAGAGCTGTTGCGCCCTCGACCAGGTCAACGGCAGCGGGTTCACATTGTGATCAGCTAAATGCCTCGAGACTTTATTTTTTTTGCAGGGGTGTTGATACAGGCAGAAGAACGCCTGCTCTAAATGGATGTCGATCTTCTCGCGCATGTTTTCGAAGATCGGCGTGTCCAAGCGGTAGATGATCGTGTCAAGCATGAAGTGGAGGAGTTCGCCTTGGTTGGTGAGGCACCAGCCTTTCGGGCCGAGGAACTCGTGAGCGGAGAAGAGAATCGATATGGAGGGCGGGATTTCCTCGTCTTCAGGGTTTATCGACATCACCGGTTTGTCGTCCCTTTTCTTGTGCTTGATTTTCTTCTTCGCCTGCTGCCGGTGTTCATCTCTTTAAGTTTAAGATTTATAAAAATATTAATAACACACAGAGTTCGATTAATGTTAGGGTAACATAGAGTTTATTAGACCTTGACCGCAGATTGGCCGAAAAGATTTCAGGTCAACATGCGATTTCCCCAAATTTTAAATTCGGCGCCCAAAAATGTCACCAGATTTCGCCATTTTAGCGGGATAACATTAATCTTAAAATGAATGGAGTATAGTATTGCTATTTTGGCAGTATTATGAATTAAGTACTTTTGTCGTAGATTCTTAGTTTTTTAGGATATTTAAAAAAATTGAATTTATTGCTCTATCTCGATAAGTATTGAGTAATTTCTTGAATTAATTTCTCATCTGGCACTTGGTGAAACATATTGCACTATGTAAAGTTAATTAAAGGAAAATGGTCTAACAAACCGAAACTAGTCGGAATAAAGATTTAATTGTGAAACAATACCAAGTGCCTTTCCTTTAATTAACTTTACATAGTATTGAGTATATCAAAAAATGTTTCAAACAAAAGTTGTAGATCTCAGCGAAATACTTGAATTTTGTGTATTATACTTTTCTGTACCTCGAACAGTACTCAAGTTAATCCCGTTATTGTTTTGACGTTGTTTTTTGAACAAAAAAAAAAATCCTACGAGGAGCCTCATTTTACGAAAAATGCTATAACTTGAAAATTAAGTACAGACAAGTATGGATTTCAAGTATTGTAGCAAGATCTACAACCTTTATTTAAAATATTTTTTGATTTTCTTAATACAGGGTGACCGACGGGAATCGGACACATTTTAAATGATCAGTACTCGCTTGTTTTCTAATGAAAAATTAATTTTATTATACGAAAATCTTTGTAATTACATGCCATTTTATGTGCATATTATGAATAAAATATAATATTAGACAGGTGGTGTCCGCAGGGACGGCCCTAGTCTACTGGGTGCACGAATGTGTGCTGATTTACTAGCACCCTCATTCATAAAAATAATCGTAAATTTAGCATTTTTTCGCCTAAGTTTATAGACCACATTGCTACTAGTGCTCAAATTTGTTGCTTCATGCCAGGTTATACACTTTCTTGAAAGCAGTTTTCAAGCCTTGATGTATACGCTTTTCAGTATCTCACGATCAACTTGTGATTGAAATTTCTTTACAAAAATAAGTCACACGTGGTCAAATAAGAGTCCTCGAAGTAACGAGATGTTGCCAAAAAGTGAAATGGCTCTATTTGAAAGTATTCGGCAAATCACGACTATTGAAAATTGCGCAGTGTTCACGGCGTCCATAAGTATACCAGATTTGACCACTTGTGATTTTTTTTGTGGGGATACCTCAAATAACGTGTCTGTACACACATACCCCACACCTACACCTATCTGAAAGAAGAAATCAAGTGGTAAGTGGTAATAATTGATCCTGAGATGTTGGAATACGTATACAACGATTTTCACTAACATTTTGAAAATCGTATTAAAAAAAGTGGACATCACATGCACGACATTATATTTTATTCATAATATGCAGGGAAGTCCGATGTGGTCCAGGAAAACCAATGAATGCAACAAATCTGTAAATGATTGTGCAAATGATGTAAAACTGTAACAAGTTAATATGTATATAAAATGGCATGGAATTACGAAGATTTTAGTATAATAAAATTATTTATTTTATTGATAGACAACGGAGTACTGATCATTTAAAATGTGTCCAGTTCCCGTTGGTCACCCTGTATTTAAATCATTATAACTATGACTATTTTTTTTACCTTAGTAAGACGAAATGTAGAAGAATCCAGGGCAAGACATTTCCCAAAGGTATTTTATTTATATTTTCAGAATTAATCTGCCGCGAGCAGAGTATCGACAAGCTCTCGACTAACCGGAATTTTTTAGGATCAGATAATGAATCAACTAAAAAAAGAAAAGTTCAATAAACATTTGTATAATTTTCTTAAAATAAGGCGCAGGGCAAAATCAAAGATGTTGAACATACATAATGTAGTATTTATTCACTATAATTTATTGCTTCTTCAGGTGTTACAAGTGTAATTTTGTGAATTAAGTTTATATTTTTTACAAATAAATCCTAAAGTTGTAATTTTGTGTATTTTATCCATTTTGATTTAATAATTTATCTGAATCAACCTACCTACACTAACCGTCTCATTTTTTATAATTTCGAATAATATCAGTAAGCACTTTTCCAGAAGCATCTCCCATTTGCTCTCTCTTATCGGCTTCAGATAGTGCATGAGAGTTTCGACGAGGCACTCCTCCGTCCAAACAAAACACTCAACCATATCAGTGAACCAGAGACAATGCATCAGCATGCCAAGCTGCGCCGGCCTTCCATATTTCCCACACGTTGTCTGACTCGAAGTATTGTTAAAAGTCGTTTTCAAAACATTTGCAGCTTCCGTATACCTTTGGTTATCATAAAGGCTCTCCAGTCGACTTAAAGAATCAATGCTAAAATTTATCGAATTTACATATTAATAACTATTATATATGAGCCGGTCGGTTTCTTCTGTAATCCACTCTTGATAATGCCGTAAAAAGCGAAACTAGTCAAGTAAATAGAAACAAATAGTGAAACAAACCAAGTGTTTTTAATTTATCCTTTAATATTATTTCAAAATGTTTGACCAAGTGATAAATGAGAAAGTTATTTAAGAAATATTAATAACTATTAACATTCAAAATACTTCCAGTTACTGTATATTTTTTAGTAATACTATTCAATATACATTACATTTTTCTTGTGAATAAAGTAAAAGTACGTACAGTTCCATATTAGTTAACATGTCATCAATCACAGACATAGCTATTACACCATGCCTTACTGTATTCGGTAGGAAAATTTTAAATTCCTTGCTTGGATCATCTGCATTAGCTGATAAGATTAAATCTTGAACCTGAAATAACATTTTTTATTTAAAAATCAATTACTACCAATTAAACAGTTTACTAGCCAGAAAATGTAATTGAGATGCTACTGATTTTTACATCTTTTTATATTTATGTATTTTATTTACAATGATTTTTTTCTTTTTTTGCCGTCAAGTTGACAATATTAATAGTTTTTTTTTTGGTTTTAGCAGCGAAAATTAAATCAAAAAATAAAATGGAGACGGAGACTTGCTCGTAGAATGTTTAAGTAATTTATATTTTATTAAAAAATATATATGTTTGTGCCTATATTTCGCCTTAATTTTTGCCCTGACGAAGCCAAAAAAATTTTGGGCGAAATATAGGCACAAACATTTAAATTTTCTAATAAAAAATTAATTACATAAACATTCTATGAGAATGACTCCGTCTCCATTTTATTTTTTGAATTAATTTCCGCCGCTAAAACCAAATTAATATTTTTTTTACAATTCATATTTTAATTACATATATATTTTGAAATATTGAACTCACCACTTGAAGAGCAGTAATCGCTAGAGTATTCTCATCATTCCGTTTAAACAAGTGCACTCTGAGCCAATGCACTCGTGATGAGAAACAAATGTACTCATCCCCCCAGTGCTCATCCCATGCACTTAACAACATTAAATGACTTACGGAAGTGCAATGAATTTCTTCCTCTTTCAATGGTCTAAAAAAAAAAAACAATATTAACTAAAACATATATTTTTTTTTATTATTTAAGACTATTCTACAAATACCTTCAGTTTAAAAACAGTTATTAGTGATGGACATAATCAAGTATATTTGTTGAAATAATTTAATTTATGTAGATAAGGAGATAATTGAATTGTACTTCCTTTTATATAGATGAAATCATGATATAGAATGCTAATTTAATGATGGAATACATTTGAGGTTATGGTAAACTATGTGTTAACACAATGAAACACTTTTAACTTTGTTTGTATAAAACGTGTTATACATTTAATGTGACTGCAGTTTCGAATTGTAATTGTAATTGTGTATATATACCTGTAAAACCTCTAGTTTAAGTTACTCCATGTTTGATAATGACAAGTTAAATTTGTCGAAACTGCAGTCACATTAAATAAAACTTGTTATACAAACAAAGTTAAAAGTGTTTCATTGTGTAATTAACATGTATAACGAAGTAGAAGCCTCCACAATACAGAATTTATGTGTTAACAGTTAGTAGTGCCAATCTAATTTAAAATTTAACACATAGTTTACCATAACCTCAAATGCATTCCATTATTCAATTGGTATTCTGGGCAACCGCACAAAAAAAATGCCGCCTAGTACCTTTCAATTAAACGATTTTAGAGATTATAATAATCGATTATGCCCATCTCTAGTCTATATAACATTATGTTTGTTTCAGCTAAAAAAATATATTGTTTCTGAAATGACACTCACTTTTTTGTGTAAGTCACCAATTCCCCGTAAAGAATCGTGGCTAAACCGTCTCGTCTCAATGATTCGAATTTGGTTCCAGGGTTGTACATGGGTGGATGGTCGCAGTGCCCCCGGTACATGTTGTAGGCAGTGATGTATAACTTTGTTAACTCGGTTGGCCATTTGTAATGCCACAGTTCGGAAACGGAGTACACGTACTCCTCGATTAAGTCGACGGCGTCGCAGTGTTCCCAATTGCGGTTCCAAAAGTTTTTAACCGAGTCGGTTTCTTTGTCAGAACCGAAATATTTTTCACTAAGGTTTTAAGAAATCATATAAAATAATTTTATTTCGTGCAGATTATAAATTGAAGTAATTAAATACAATATACATACAGAGAGTTTTAAGTAACACCGAACATGTTCATCGAATACAATTTGACACCTTTATTTTTTAAGTGATATGTAAATTGGGTTGCCTATATGACCATTAAAAATTGTAGCCAATCAATCGCAATTAATGCCTCAACTTGTACACACAGGGGGTTTTTCTCTCATGTATACATGTCCCAATTACACCGTATTTGTTGTAAATATTTAGATACTCGTTAAAAAAAATTAATTTGAAACTTGAAATGAGTATGTTCCACTCCCAGACTAAGCATGAAGTAAAATTTCGAGTTTAGAAAAGCCTGAAAATTTGGATTTGCCGGGCGGAGCGAAGCGAGCCCGGCAAATCTAAATTTTCAGGCTTTTCTAAACTCGAAATTTTACTTCATGCGCCACCGGTACAAAACACTGACATATAACGAAGTTTGAAACAGACCGCTAAACTTTACATTGCATCAGTATTTTGTACCGGTGGCGCATGAAGTAAAATTTCGAGTTTAGAAAAGCCTGAAAACTTGGATTTGCCGGGCTCGCTTCGCTCCGCCCGGCAAATCCAAATTTTCAGGCTTGTCTAAACTCGAAATTTTACTTCATGCTTAGCCTGGGAGTGGAAAACACTCGTTTAAAGCTTAAAATTAAATTCTTTTAATAAATCGAGGGTCGGGAAATGTACAACGTATGCTTATATATATGTAAAACAAAAATTCTCGTTATGAAAATGTTCGGTGTTATGTAAAATTCTCTGTAGATGATTTTTATTAACTTTTGGTTAGGGCAACATAGCAAACATTTAAAAAAAGTGCAAGTAGGGCATTTTTGTTTAATAATGATAATGTACATAGCGCAAATGTAATTAAAAAAAAGTAATAATTACCTCACATCCGGTACCTCACATGTGGATATTTTTGGTTCAGTCTTATTTTGTTGTAAATTATATAAATCCATTGTACTCATAGAATCATCGAAGGAATTGAACTTTTCCGCATTTATACCATTTGGCCTAACCCAAAAGAAATCATTCTTAAGAAAACAATTATGAAAATATTTAACTAATATGACAACAGTTTTTAATCATATTTCGAATATAATTTAATTTTTATTTATACAGTAAAACAGTTGTTTGTCCATTGGGAAGTTTTAAAAAATTGATTATTTTTCCATTTATTGATACTTTATAGTATCTAGTTTCATGCCCCAAAGCTGTTTTACAATACGCGAATTCATTAGTTTTTCGCTTGTTGAACTAAACAATGCTGAGTAGGTGCCTAGGTGGAAATACGCAGAACTCTAACGTAAGTTTGAATGCTTGTAGCTGGAAGCTGACTCCGAAGCACCTTAAAACTGTCGCTATTGCATCCTTCCTAGCCACCAGCATCTTCAACAACGGATGACAGATCATTATCAACGGTTAAATTGAGTTTAACCTTTGATAATGATCTGTAAAGACTGAAACACTTGTCAGGAAACTGAAAATAAAATCATGGAACAAAACAAGTGTTTTTCTTCACAAAATTTGTACATCCAGTTCCATCATGAGTGTAGTGAAAAAGCATTAAACACATAATTATAACAATTGTATTTTTATAGTAAAGTACTAAATAAAGTAATTATTATTTCAAATGCAGAACTTTTGTAATATCTCAATTTCAAATTAGGTTAGGTTTCCTATAACAGGGCACATTTTATTATAATTATAAATATTCAAACATTTGACTTACAATAAGTGTGATGGAATAATCCTTGTAAGAGCATCCTCAATAGAGAAATCCCTTTCATTCTTATTCCGTTTATTGGTCTTTCTCTTACTGTGCCAACCCCAAATCTGCAAATCCGATACTAAATCTCGCTTCCTCTTTTGACCCTTGCCCAGCTGCCTTGGCGCATCCTTTTTCGCAGGAGCCGTGCCTTCCTCAGAATCATCGACATCTTGATCCATCTAACAATAACAATAATGAATGAATACCAAATACAATAAAAATCATTAATTTCAAGTGTTATAATGGAGCTCCATCATGTATCCGCCTTCTAACCAAATTTCCAAATTTTTAGGCTTTTGTAAACTCGAAATACCGTAATTAAAGGTACAGGCCAAAATTTACTAACAAATATTTTTAAAGATCATTTTTAATACATTCTACATACATAGTTATTGTAAATCCACTCAATATTGAAATGAAATGAGGATCCGTGTTTTGATTAACACTGCGAACTTTTAAAATTGAAGTATATGCATATTTATTCATGTTTTTACAAGTGTTTTCTTTCAATTTCCCATTATTCATTATCATAATTAAAAAATGTTCAAATTATTGTTAGGTTATGTTAATCAAAACAACATTCATAGATACACGACGCATTGAGTATTAGATTATAAAAAAAGTTGTCGTGGCAACACTTTTGGCAGAATAAAATCGGAAAATTTAATATCGGTGCGTTCCGAATGTTTACATTTGCACCCCGACTGATTAACTTTAATTATCCACTAATCATTGATTAAACCTCTGATTAAGTCGAAATTCTAGAATATTAGAATGTTAAACATTGTAAGGTATCCTAAACATTTCTCTTTTATCAATATGCAATTGTGTAAACAATTTGTAAATATAATTGTTGTGTTATTAAGAAGTATTACCCACTGATTAAGTTAATCGATTTGGGTGCAAACGGGCATTAGTGTTAAAGCTCGTTGCGTTTGACTTGGCAAGAAATTTGAAGAAATGCGAATCTCTATGGAGTTTATCTGTGCAATTAATTAAGTGATTTGCTAAAAAACTATGCCATTTCAATACAATAATTCCGTAGGGCGTCAATTTTTCTACTCCTTTTTTTCTACTAATAATTATTTCTACCTTATTCTTTTTCCTACTGCATAAAAAATTCTACTAATTTCTTTTTCTACCAATATTAATTTATTGAATTTTCGAACATTCGAAAAATATTAGAACACTGACATTTTCATGACAACTTCACGTTCATTCATAATTTGACACATTTGTAACTTTGATAATATTCTTTCAACTTCTTTTAAAATTATGGACGTGGAACTGATTAAAACATCTCGAAGTACGTTGTTGATATTTGTATTCCAAAAACAATGAAAAAAACGGGCGAGTAAATTGGAAGTGCCGCCAATATCCGGAGTGCAGCGCTCGAGCGGTGACCCGTTCTTATTTAACCCATGGTCAAGCCGTTGAACTCTTGAGGGGTCCGGATGAATCGCCTCACCAGGGACATGCACCCAACATGGAAGAAGTCGAAGCCGAGAAAATAAAGGTTGAATTAATGAATCAGGTTGGTGGTATGGTGTTCACGGGGATTTTACCTTCAGAATCGCCTGAAATGCAAAGCGGAAGATTACCCGGAAGACACTGAGTGTATGATCCGTGAACTGGATTTAGGCAAACGAATTAAAAAAGACAGGAATCAATCCAGACAGCAGCAAGAAGACCGAATCAGCAACGTGGTGCTTCAGTACGAAGAACGAAAAAATGAAATTTTATTGTACCTTAAAGACGTCGGACATTACATTACATTTTAATAAAAATTCAGTTTTTCATTGACGTTTGAGTATTATTATTTTGGGTAGATAATAACAATAGTAGAAAAAAATTAGTAGAAAAATCGGAGTAGAAAAAATGGAGTAGAAAAAATGGAGTAGAAAAAACGTCGTACAATCCAATAATTCACTTTTGATAAGTTAAAGAAGTCCTATCTTATGATTTTTGGTATTATGAAAATAAGTATGTTCTAATTTCTAGGCTAATTAAATGAAATGAGCTATTTGGTATTAATCACATGTTAAAATATGTTATTTTCAACAAATAATTTTTTCGTAAGGGGATTATTATTGTTAAAATTAAAAATTGTGGTTATGTTTGACTAAACAGTTAACCGGACCATTGCGACACGTTAACTGTTTAGTCAAACATACCCGCACATTTTTATTATGAGCGACTTGAACCAATTCAACTGAATGTATGCTGAACTAGTTTAAGAGATGAACTTGAGATTAAGTGATTTGGTGCAACTGACCCTTAATTGACGCTGGTGAAACCGGACATGAGTGTATGAATAATCAACCCACCTCTTCGTTATCTGTCGTTTGTGACGGTGTGGCGTTTTCCCCAGCGTCGTTTTCACTGTTCTGTGATAACCTCCTTTCGATGACGTCTTCGACGTCCATTTTTTCTGTTTCGGCTTCACACATCGGCAGTGATTCTAGCGGGCTTTTCTCCACTTTTTCCTCGGCGTCTTTCAAATCGGCAGGTTCCGCATTTTCAACCGGATCTAATTCAGTTTTTTCTTCTGATTTCTCGTTTTTATCGACAGCCTCGCTTATCTCTTCATTTTTGCTCATGCATTTCTTTAAATTAATCTTACAGAGATGACTCTAAATAAAACAAAATGATTTATTTAAATCGTAACATGTTAACCGCCATAGCAATATTGCAAACATTCACATTTTTTTGTCTTTTTAGGCAATGTATCATATGATCAATAAAAAAAAACCTCTAGAGTGCTATGATTTCATCTTTTTTAAAATTTATGTTGGCTACACGCTTTAGGAAATGTCATATAAAACGTCAGACATAATAATTATAATGTATAATAATAGATGATTGAGTTACGTGAAGATTATAATAATAAAAAAAAGAAGTATCAATAACCTTTCTTCACACACTTTATTTTAATACCAGATGTACATTTCTGTCACCAAGTGACCATTATCAATGGATTTTTAATACTATTTAAAAATCCATTGATAATGGTCACTTGGTGACAGAAATGTACATCTGGTATTAAAATAAAGTGTGTGAAGAAAGGTTATTGATACTTCTTTTTATAATGTATAATTTCAGAGTTGCCAACCTACAATATATTCCATAGCACTCTAGAGGTTTTATTTTACTGAACATACGATATAATGATAATTTAAATTTTAGGCTGATAAAATTTTTTAGCAACTATATTTCTGGTATTGATATTGGTAAATAACCTGTACAAGCCAACGTAATCCATTAAACGTATAAATATTCTAATTTAGCAGTCATTTAACGCCTAGAGATTGTAACTATTGTGACTACCTAGGGACTGCTCTGGCACAGGTGGTAAGTTAAATAATGCTCTCTGTGTTCCCCAGAGACAGCTATTTAACTTACCGCCTGTGCCAGAGAGGTCCCTAGGGACCGCTAGGTAGTCACGATAGTTATGATCTCTAGGCGTTAAATGACTGATGGTGGTTTACGTGTTAAACTAAAAGTAAAATATTTCAGTACTTACCATATTATTATCACTAATATATTTATGCAATTCAGTTAACGTCCTGCCCAAAGCCACCCACGTGAAATCCTCCAACGGTTTTGGCAGCGGAATCGTGGGCAACGGCTTCGGCCCCAACTCCCTCTCGACCTCGTTAATCCTATCGCACAACTTCTGCGCATCCTCCAAAATCTCCTTCTCCTCCTCTTCGCTAACATCCACATCCACCGACGGCACGAATTTCGACTTCGGATTAAACAACTTGTAATACTCCTCAGTGGCTGGATTACTCGCGTAAATACTCTTTTTCAAAACAATCCCCTTCACGTAGTACGGATCCAAAACGAGCGCCTTATCGATGTATTCCAAACAAGCGATCGTGTCTCGCACCGCGAATAAAACGGTGATCAACTGGTCTAAACAAGGCCAGTGCGATTGGCTGCACTCCAAGCCCTGGGCGAAGGCGTCGGCCGCTCGGTGGAACTTGTCCAACTTCAGAGCGAGACGCCCAATATTGTACCACAATGTAACGTCGTTTTTATCGAGTTCCGAGGCGATTAAGAGGTTTTCCAGGGCTTCGCTTAAATTGTCGGTTTTCAGGTGTATCATTCCGATGTTGAAATAGCACGAGTATCGGATGGTGGACATGGTTTTCGGTAAGCCGCCCTGGCTCTCGATTTGCGGGACATTTTCGTTGAGGAGTTTTTGTAGGATTTCGACTGATTCGTTGTATTCTTTTTTGCATTGCAGTCGTAGGGCTTTGTTGTACAAGTCGAGAGCGATTTCTTCCTAAAAATGTTATCAACATTTTTCACCACAATAATAATAATCACATTGACAAATTTATACAAAATAAATATCGTATGTTCAATAAAAAAAAACCTCTACAGTACTTTGAAGTAAAACTCCCTGTATGTCTAGGCCTTTGATAAAGAAAAATCTACTGCTGGGTTTAATTCAGTGCAAGTGATACATAAAGCACTAATGACCGTTCTTTACACTTTTATTTTTGCTGCCATCTCTCCATTTCGGACATAAAGTGTGAGGACAGGTTATTAATGCTCTATTTATCAATGATATTTGAGTCACCTATTTTTATAAACCCCTAAATCCATTTGAAAAAAATTGATTTAAGGGTTTTTAGAAATAGGCGACTCAATTGATCTTGACGTGAGTCACTCAATCAATTCAATTTAGACATTCAAAATCAATCGCTATGAAAGTTTCTCTGCAATTAATTAACAACACACTAAATAAGCAATAAACCCCTAAATCCATTTGAAAAAAATGATTTATGGGTTTTTAGAAATAGGCGACTCAATTGTTCTTGACGTAAGTCACTCAATCAATTCAATTTTGTGCGCTCAAAATCAATCGTTATGACCGTTTCTCCGCAATTAATTAACAACACACTAAATAAGCAATAGCTAATTAAGTGCAGAAGAAAACTGTGCTTTATTAGTGTTTTAAATCTTCACGTAACTCGAAACAATTTTGAAGAAACATTAGTGTTTACTCACTTGAGCTTCTTTTCTAATTGTTGGCGTAGCATCGTCGTCCGACAAGGATTCTTGGTTTAAAGCACGTATTTTCAACATTTTCCCTTTATAATTAATATCACATCGATGAATATATTGGCAGTTTATTGTGTGTTTGGATATTTGGGGAAAAAATGTATCGGCTTCATGATTCCCCAATAAACATATTTTTAACCTGTCAGAGAAATGTCAATACATCAGTGTTGCCACTCTTGTAAAATTTGTGAAATATCTACTCGGGATTCTGACAACAGCCGAACTAAAAAAAACATATACAGAGAGTTTTATGTAACACCGAACATACTAAAATGTACTCAATGTTAATTTTCCTATGATCGATGTGTACTGGGACGCATCAAAGCATTGAGTGCGATGTGATTGGCTACGATTTCTAATTGTTATATAGTCAACCCAATTTACACTCTTCCCTTCAAAAATAAATGAAATCTGTCAGTTATCGTAAGCAAGTGATATTTGCTGTTCTAGAACTTGAGGCAGGCGTAGACGAAGAACCGAGAGTTAAACATATCAATAATGTATACAAAGGAGGAAAAGATAATTCTGGTAAGCTTATACCATGGAGAAAACAGTTCAAGAAATTCCTATGATTTTCTGAAAAATTTTATCTTCAATCAGACTACCTTTTATTTCAACCATTTCGAACCTTCTAGAACAGTTTGTTTGGATATATTTCACAAGCGAGCAGTTAGAAGTCCGTCGATATTATCGGAAGAGATGAAATTAAACAATTTCTGTTATGTCGAAGAGTGTCAAATAATATAATATATAAAATTACGAAAAAACTATTCGTGAAAATGCAAACAGTGTCTTAATTAATAAGACAATTTAAGACGATAAATATCCATTGAAACAACTACTTCCCGTGCAAATACACCTCCGGATAAATTGTCTTATTAATTAAGACACTGTTTGCATTTTCACGAATAGTTTTTTCGTAATTTTATATATTATGTTTAAAGTGTGCAAACTATAAGAAGCGTAAGCTTATTTTCTCGAATTCTAATAGTTTTGAATTTGAATTTATCTTGTGTCAAATAATATCCTTGCTATTGCAAAATCATTTAATATTTAAAAATCCTTTGTAGGTAGGAGTTCTACAAGAATTTAAGTTTAGGTCCTATAAATTCCAACATTACTAGTTGCCGTATAACAACATTAAGCGATAATATTTTTATTAAATTATATATAATATGTTAAATTAAACAACGAAATGTTGCGAAAAAATGTGTTTACTGATGGACAGTGGCGCAGGGCCTTTAGAAGCGCGGGGTTCTGTGCGATCGCCCTCCAGCCGGCCCTGTTTGTCGTCATATGAAAAATTTTATAACTTAACCCACTGAGCAAAAAACAAACAAATAACGTTATATCAACATTATAGCAACAATAAACGTTGTTTTAATGTTGATAAAACATTACTTTAATGTGTTTGCTGAGTGGGTAAGTATTTAAATTGTTTTTATTATGACCCTGCTAAATTTCTAATATTTTGAATAATACAAAAAGAAAACTATAGCCCACCAAGTTTCTAATTGATATTTCAAATAATAAAAAAGAAACTGGTACACAGTGAACTGTATATCTGTAAATAAGATTTATTGAATTACTATTCTTCTTTTAAACTTGTAAAGTTCATAAATGTCATTAAGACGGCCCTGTATAAGAATCTGTTAAACCAGTTGATAAGAATTTATGTAACAAAACAATCCAAAATTAAACATTTATCTTTACTTTCTAAGTACCTACTTGAAATAACAATACTTACATACAATACAAAAATAGATTGTTTGTTTACAATGGAAATTTTTCTGTGTAAATATCTAATGGAGATGATATTATTAATCACAAAAGTAAATCCTGTTATAACGCAAATAAAAGAAAAACGTAAAGGTTAATGTTGAGTAATTGCATTTAGCAATTTCAATTGGTAATAATTATAAGTAATTTAAAAAATGAACCGGATACAGCCAACCTTTACAAAAAACAACTAAATGAGAAATGGAAGGAAATAGAAACGAATTGGGGAATATCAGAATTGTGGAATTATTACAAACAGAATATACTGAACACAGCAGCAGAAGTTTGTGGCACAAGTAAGAAAAATAGCAACAAAAAACAGACAGCAGGGTGGACCGAAGAAATTAAAGGGGAGGTAAAAAAGAAAAAACAACTTTGGAATAAATACATCTCAAATAAAAACGATGAAAATTATAATATGTATAAAAGAAGTAGACAAACAGTAAAATCGCTTATAAAAAGCGAAAAAATAGAAATGTGGAATAAGTTTGGAACAAAAATGGAAACGGACAACAAAACGAATGCAAAACTATTTTATGGAGCATTAAAAACAATGAGAAACCCCAATAACAGAAGTGAAGGAATACATATAAAAGACAAGGGGGGTAGAAAATTGATAAATGTGGAGGAAGTAATGACGAGGTGGAGGAAATACTTCATGGAACTACTAACAACTGAACAGGACAATGGAAGTAAAATAAGGATGAATTACGACAAAGAAAGTATGGAACCAATAATAAGCAAAGAAGAATTGAGGCAAGCAATTAGAAAATTGAAGAATGGAAAGGCCCCAGGACGCGACAGGTTAAATGCAGAAATGATTAAGCAAATAGACGAAAAAGGTTTTGAAATATTAATAAAAATAATTAATAAAGTGTGGACAGAAGAAACTATACCAACAGAGTGGACAGATACGTTATTGCTGCCAATATACAAAAGTGGAGACAAACAGAACTGTAATAACTATAGAGGCATCAACCTAATTAACACCATCATGAAAATACTAGAACTGATTATTGAAACGCGGATAAGAATTAAATTATTTTATTTATTTATTTATTTATTGACGGGAATTCCCTTTTTTAACAAAAACAATATAATTACATAATATAGCGATGATATATACATATATAATAAAAACTATAACAAAAAGATTATGTTCTATAACAGTATTTGTTGACACATACATATAATAAAATTGAAATAGAATTGATATAGACAAAATGATTACAAATGTTTCCTTAACGTATACTTAAAGTGATATAAACTTGAATTAAATAAATTGAACCAGCGTTTTTCCGAGAGTTGATGAGAGAATATGTGAGTTAAATGAGAGCGTTGGATCGAAAATTACGCCTAAGTCCTTCACCTCGGATAGACCAGCTATTGGATTGTTGTCAATTTCGTATGTGTAAGACAGAGTTGATTTTTTCCGAGTGAAAGACATCTTGTTGCATTTACTCACATTAAGAAATAGATTATTATTCTGACACCAGTTGTTGATTCTGTCCAAATCTTGTTGTAGGCCAACGCACTCGTCTAAGGTTTCCACTACACGAAATATTTTAATATCATCCGCGTACATGAGGATCTTGCTGTTAGAAATTAAATTTTCTATGTCGTTGACAAACATTATAAATAGCAAAGGCCCACAGTGTGAGCCCTGCGGCACCCCTGATGTTACAGGAATTGGTTTCGATATATAGTCGTTAATTTTTACCATTTGGAATCGATTTGTCAGGAACTCCGATATTCAGTTAGTAGTCGTATTACTAAATCCGTATAGGTTTAATTTATTGAATAAAATCTTGTGGTTAACTCTGTCAAATGCTTTGGAAAAATCCAAATAAATGCAATCGACTTGGCTTTTTTTCTCCAAAGCATTCACCAGATGTTGATCGAAGGATAACAAATTAGTCTGTGTTGACCGTCCTGGGACAAATCCATGTTGATTACTAGATAAAACATTTTTGCACATCCAGTACAGCTGGTTAGCAACCATTTTATCTAATAACTTAGGTATGCATGATTGTAAGCATACTCCTCTATAATTTGTAATGCTTTCACGCCTACCAGATTTAAAGATGGGATGTATATAACTTAATTTCCACGCAGAAGGGAAAGTACCCCTCGACAAAGAAATAGAAAATAAGTCATAAATTGGATTACATAATGAGTACACGCAATTTATGATGACATAAGGTGAAATTCCATCCGGACCTGAACTTTTATTAGGTTTAAGTGAAGTGATTTCATTAAAAATGTCCTCTTTTGAAACAGATAGTTTAGAATCATTAATAGTTTTATGCTCATCTGAAAGATTATTAAAAGATAAACCGTTATCTGTAGCGTAAACTGAGGCAAAAAAATCCGAAAACAGATTAACAATTTGATCACCATTAATTCCAATTTGCGATTCGAATTCTAATGCATCTGGAATAGTTTCATTGTGTTTCAAATTTTTTACATACTCCCAAAAATAATTAGGATTACTATTTATTCTTGATTCAACATCACTTAAGAAATTTGAATATAAAGTTTCAGATAATGTTTTACATTGGGATCGTAAAGACTTAAACAATAAATAGTCATCATACCCACCCGATTGTCTATATTTGTTATGTGCTATTTTTTTCTTTTTTATAAGTTGTTTAAGTTCAACAGACATCCATCTGGGATAACAGTTTGTGTTATTATTAACATATTTACATGGAATAAAATTATTTATACCCTCGTTGAGAATATTATAAAATATATCAACTAATGTATTTATATCACTCTCATTAACAGCAGATATCCATTTCGATGAAGAGAAACTGTCATTGTAAAATCTATTTAATTCCTCAAAACGAGCTAGATGATATAGATACAATTTTTTCGTCGATTGCAAAGGTTTACTTTCACACATAGATATGTTAATATCATAAGCATATTAAAATCTAATTAAATTAAAACACAAACTACAAGATGCGCAATGTGGATTTAGGAAAGGTAGAAGCATTCAAGACCATATTTTCACGATTAGACAAATTACAGAGAAAATGCACCAACAACAAACAAGTATATATCTGGCCTTCATCGATATACAAAAAGCATTTGATACAGTAAACAGAGAGAAAATATGGAGTATATTAGACAAACACCAAGTAGACCATAAACTGATTAGACTAATAAGAACAATTTATAACAACAACACAACATATATAATTAACAACAACAGAACATCAGACCCATTTAAAACAAACGAAGGATTAAGACAAGGTGGCGGACTCAGCCCTTTGTTATTCATCATTTTTATGGATGAAATCATAAAAAAAAGTAATGCGCACTCTAAACAAATGTACATGGGACACTACAAGTTGAATCCAGTGAATATATCGGAGGGAGTGTTTGTAGATGACGTAGTATTATTCTGTAAAAGTAGAGAAGACCTGCAACATAACCTCCTGATATGGAAAAACACACTTGACAATTACGGAATGAAAATTAACCAGGAGAAGACCAAGGTAATGATAATAGGTGAAAATGAGAACTTAAATATAAGAATAGAAGGAAAACAAGTAGAAAAAGTAGAATGCTACAAATATCTAGGAGTGAATATAGATGCGAACGGGAAAAATGACACCGAAATTAACAAAAGGGCTGAGAACACGTTAAAGATATACCATGCAATGAAAAGTAAATTCCTAAATAAGAAAGAAATAACTGCAGAAACAAAAATGAAAGTGTTTAAATCAATATATAGGCCAATACTCACCTTCGGATGCGAGACTTGGACAATGAACAATGAACAGAAAAGCAAGATACAGGCGGTCGAAATGAAATACTTGAGATGCATCAAAGGAGTAACAAGACTGGATAGAATACGAAATACACAGATAAGAAAAGAACTAGAAGTAGAAGATATACAAACATGTATAAACAGAAGACAGCTAAATTGGTGGGGACATCTGCAACGAATGAAAGACAATAGAATGGCAAAGAGAGTATGGCAGGCACGGACAACGAAGAAAAGGAAACCGGGACGACCAAGAAAAACGTGGAACGAAGGGATACTAAAGGAAAAACCATTAACAATTGAGGAAGCCAGGAAGACAGCAATTGACAAGAAAAATTGGAGAATAATAGTTTACCACACACAGACATAGACATTAATTAGACTAATGCACCCAACACCTGAAAGGGTATAAGGGTTTTGATAATATATATATATATATATATATAATTTAAAAAATATTCGTCATTAAAACCTAGGAAGCAAAATATTAAGCAAGCTCTCGGAAATTCACTTTATTGACATAAACTTTAGAAATATATCAAAATACCCACTGGGATTATTATAGTATATTACGTAACGAGAGTGGTATGCAGCATATTACATATGAGCGGACACTCAAGAAACGTACAATACTTTACCTACGCCCGAACAAAATAAATAATAAGCATGAAAGAACCACTTATTTATTGTAATAATTTTTAATAGTACCACGACAATGATGAAAACTAAATTACTACTTGATCAATATACAGGGAATAAAGCTATACATTTTCTGACATTCGTTGTTTTTTGAAAGAGTTTAATTTGAAGCTTTAAACGAGTGTTTTCCACTCCCAGACTAAGCATGAAGTAAAATTTCGAGTTTAGAAAAGCCCCGTGAAAATTTGTCGAGGGTCGCGCAGCGACCCGAGACAAATTTTCTGGGCTTTTCTAAACTCGAAATTTTACTTCATGCGCCACGCGTATAAAACACTGATTTCAAGTGAGGTTCAAATATACATAGAGTTCACAATATTTTAGTGTTTTATACGCGTGGCGCATGAAGTAAAATTTCGAGTTTAGAAAAGCCCAGAAAATTTGTCTCGGGTCGCTGCGCGACCTACGACAAATTTTCACGGGGCTTTTCTAAACTCGAAATTTTACTTCATGCTTAGTCTGGGAATGGAAAACACTCGTTACTTTAAAAGGGGGTGCCCAGGCCCCCCTCTAGATACCAAAAAATCATACATTTAAAATTGTTGCAGGCAATTTTTCACAAAAATTAAAATAAATAATTAATTATCTAACGATTAGAAAATAAAATGTTACGAACTAAGGAAATTATCTAGTTAAAAATTAACAAAAAGCTGTCAAAATTTATAAAAAGAATTAGTATGTATAATGAGCTCAGAATATTCAACACATTTTGTCAACCAACCGAACAAAAGTAAAGGCTAGTATTTTGTAAACTTTACAATATTTCAATGTTTTATACGCGTGGCGCATGAAGTAAAATTTCGAGTTTAGAAAAGCCCCGTGAAAATTTGTCTCGGGTCGCTGCGCGACCCTCGACAAATTTTCTACGCGGGGCTTTTCTAAACTCGAAATTTTACTTCATGCTCAGTCTGGGATTGGACGACACTCGTTTGAATTTCGTTAGATTTTCAACATATCGAGATTTTTATTTATTTTCATGAATTTTCCAGCATCGGTTAATTAATTTAGACGGTATATTAATCGATAACGATTAATAAACGTTTTGACATTTGCGAGGCCGAAAATTAACGAAATTCTAGAAAAGTCATGAATAGCGGCATTTTTTTGTAGTTAATCGAAAATCTAGGAAGTACATGAAAGGTGTCAAAGTTTTAAAAAATAACGAAAGAAGTCAAGAATTTGAAAATCAGCAATAATCTTCGAAAATGTATGGTTTTTGTCAAAATTTTAAAAATGTTTGTAAATCTTGGAAATTAAAAAAAAGTTTGACAATTAACAAACGTATTGAAAAATTCACAAGTCGTAAAAGTTTTGAAAATAATTAAAATCTTGGAAATTCACAAAAATCGACAAGATTTTAAAAATTGGACAAAAACCTAAAAACCCCTGAAGATTTTGTAAACTAATTACAATCTTGTAAAAAGCCATTAATTCTTTTTTAACGAATGTTTTCCACTCCCAGACTAAGCATGAAGTGAAATTCTAGAAAAGTCATGAACAGCGGCATTTTTTTGTAGTTAATCGAAAATCTAGGAAGTACATGAAAGGTGTCAAAGTTTTAAAAAGTAACGAAAGAAGTCAAGAATTTGAAAATCAGCAATAATCTTCGAAAATGTATGGTTTTTGTCAAAATTTTAAAAATGTTTGTAAATCTTGGAAATTAAAAAAAAGTTTGATAATTAACAAACGTATTGGAAAATTCACAAGCCGTTAAAGTTTTGAAAATAATTAAAATCTTGGAAATTCACAAAAATCGACAAGATTTTAAAAATTGGACAAAAACCTAAAAACCACTGAAGATTTTGTAAACTAATTACAATCTTGTAAAAAGCCATTAATTCTTTTTTAACGAATGTTTTCCACTCCCAGACTAAGCATGAAGTAAAATTTCGAGTTGAGAAAAGCCGTAAGAATTTGGATTTGGACGCGTAGCGTCCAAATCCAAATTCTGGCTTTTCTCAACTCGAAATTTTACTTCATGCGCCACGCGCATAAAAACACTGATTAATTAAGTTTAAAATATTTCAAACATATTTTTATTATTATCACTTTTCACATACTTTAAATTGTTGTCAAATTTCAATATTTCTTGACATTTCATCACTTTTTGACATTGTTTCAACATTTTCTTAAATTTAAACATTTCATCGATTTTCGACAGCTTTCAATTTTTTCAAAATGATGGCAAATTAAAACATTCTTACCATGACATTTCATCACTGTTCCATGTTTTTTTTTAATGAACCAATACATAGTCAAAACTACTTTTAGCAATTTTGCGATCTCTGCGCCATCTCGTACCCCAGAAACACACTACCAGCAAAAATTGGCCCTCTTAATACAAATTGGTCATTAAGGCCAACAATTGACCGGTATTAAAACATATTCGTTTAAAATTTTATTTCAGAAATCAGAACATATGTAATTTAAAAATGCAAACAATAATTAAATAGTTACCTAATTGAAATTTACAAAATATTACCTAGGCATTTTAGGTAGATGTGCAATATATCAGTGTATATTTATAATTAACCATATTATGTATATAACATGTTTAAAAATGTAATTGTAACTTCGAGAGCATTCTTTCTCTATTTTTGAAAGTCGGGCGATTTTTTTTTAAATATCAGTCTAACGTAGGTGTAGGTGTCCAAATCCAAATTCTGGCTTTTCTCAACTCGAATTTTTACTTCATGCGCCACGCGCATAAAATACTGATTATTTGTTAAGTTTAAAATATTGAAAACATTATTTTATTATAGATTATCACTTTACACATACTTCAAATTGTTGTCAAATTTTGATGTTTATTGACATATCATCACTTTTTGACATTGTTCTCAAATTTAAACATTTCATCGATTTTTGACAGTTTCCGATTTTTTCAAAATTCTGGCAAATTTAAACATTTTTGCCATGACATTTCATCACTTTCCCACGATTTTCACACCACGGACAGAACATAAAATTCTTGATAAAGACATTAAACTCTATTAAAATTATTATTATGTATACACATATACACACATAAATGTTTATATATATATATATAAAACAAGTAAGATTACAATAAATATACACAAAATAACGCAAAAAACATATTAAAATATTACAGAATATTTATATGTAATATATTTTTATAATGATTGTAATTCATAATTATTATATAATAAAAATAAGTATTGGAAATGAGACAAGCAAAAACAGTTAAATAATTGTCGATTGAAATTAAAATTGTGAATATTTTTTTTATCCAGTTTACTTGTCTACTGAAATTTAATACCCATTAATTCGCCCGGCGCTATCTAAACAAACGAACAACGCGATTCTCACTTATAATTTTTATTATTCGTTGTGATAAAATTCGGCAGGCACTATGAGCCAATACATAGTCAAAACTACTTTCAGCAATTTTGCTATCTCTGCGCCATCTCGTACCCCAGAAACACACTACCAGCAAAAATTGGCCCTCTTAATAGTTAATTTACACAAATTTGATCTTTTCGTCTCCTTTATACATCATTTCGGTTGTTATTATAAAATTAACACCGCGATAAGAAGTTGAGTGTACACTTTGAACATTGCACAGTTGACCGAAATTGAAAAGTTTATTTACTGCTCACGGACGGACGGACTGCAATCCTTCCTAATATAAAAACATCGGAGCGCGATAAGTGTTCCGACTCGAAACGGAGTTATCAAATATTTTTCACAAATGGTATCTTTAATCTCTATTGGTTTACGAAAGGCGAACGTGAATTTTATTAACGCACTGTTTGAGATTAAAGCAGATAACCATCGAAAATTACGTTTAAATTACTGTTATCAATCATATTTCGCTTAACAGACAACAGTTAGTAGCGTGCGCGGATTTCAGTTGTTCGGACAGTGTTTTTCAATTAGGTAGAAACAAGGGAGAAAGAAAGAAATGGCGAGTAAATTGTTGAAAATTGGATTTATTGGCGGTGGAAAAATGGCGCAGGCCATGGCTAAAGGATTTATTTCTGCAGGTTTGAATTTTTTAAGTTATTTAACTAATTACTTAATTTTATCAACTATTAATTAAAAAAAAAACACTTAGTATTCTTTCACTGATTTTATATAACTTTAACTTATTGACTAGTTTCGACAATAAGCCATTCCTTGATAATGACTTAATTAATTTTCAGGCTTTAAGAAACTCGAAGCATTAAAATTAAATGAAGGCCTGCGTTTATAAAATGAATACATCCACGGATAAATACATTTTTAGTATAGCTAATTCTCTTCTTCTGCAATATTTTTCATCTACATTTCAAAATATTAAAGTTCTATGGGTCTGTATTTTGTGGCAAATAAATTTTAGTTTTCCAGAACGACGATTATAATAATAGCAGTGACGGCTCGTCAGGGACGGCAGGGTCGGTCGGGCCGTACCGTAAAATTTGATTGAACAGAAATTATACATTTTTTTTTAAAAGACTTTTTTCTAAATTGTAATACATTTCATCCATTTTCCAGTTTTTTTAATTTCTCCAATATTTTTATTAATTTTTATTAATGTTGACGCGTTATGAAATTCCAAGATTTTCGTTGATTTCTAAAATTCTAGCGGTTTTTGACGTTTTTCGTGAATTTTCTAAACTTTTTTTTTTCATGAATTTCCACAATTTTAATTAATTTTCAAAATCTTATTTTTCGTGAATTTTCAACGTTTTAGAAAATTCGTAAATTACCAGGATTTCCGTTAATTTTTAAAATTTCGACAGTTCTCGTGAAATCCAAAGATTTTCGATAAATTTCAAAATTCCAAGATTTCCGCTAATCTTCAAAATTTTCATACAAGTGTAAATTTGCAAGAAGTTATCAATATTGATTATGAATTTTCAACATTTATCATGAATTTTTCAGCATCGATTAATTAATTCAGGTTCTGCTTGGAGCTGAACCGAAATCCGCATAAACCGTTATTTTTTTCGGAACGAAAACCCCAACGAAAAAAATACTGGTTAGAATCCCTGCCTAAATTTCAGGTTCGCAACTTTGAAAAAAAAAAAAATTGATAAAAAATAAGCGATTGTTTTAGTTTTTCAAATGTTTTTATTTCATAATAAAAAAAATGTACGGTAACCATAAAAAATATTTATTTTGTAAAGGCGATAATAATAATAAAAGTAGAACAAATTTAGTTTGAGACATTTTTCCATATTCTTAATATTTAAATCATCATATCTATAGCGAGGACAGTCCTATGATGAACACATCAACATTTTTTTTATTATGAAATAAAAACATTTGAAAAACTAAAACAATCGCTTATTTTTGGTTACCGTACACTTTCCCGAATATATTTTCCCGAATGGCCTTTTTCCCGAACGCCATATTTCCTGAAAATAGAAATCCCGAATCCCATTTCCCGAATCCAATTTCCCAAAAGGTATTGTTCCCGAATAAAATATATATTTTATATACAAAAGTTACAAAAGATTCTAATCTAATCCTTAATTTCACATTTAACCTAACTCTCAAATCCAGATCTGACCTTGCCCTTGAATCAATTTAATTTAAGCGAACTCTCAAATCCAGGTCTAACCAACACTAAATCCTGAACTAACCTAACCCTTAAATCCAGGTCTAACTTAACACTAAATCCAGAACTAACCTAGCACTTAAATCCACATATAACCTAGCTCTTAAATGTAGGTCTTGTCTAGCCCTTAAATCAAGATCGGTGGACGGGAAATATATTTAAAGGAATTCGAAGAAAAAAGCACACAAACCTGTCACTACTTTTAAATTTCTAGTTAATCTAATCATAATAAAATGTGTAACGGCGAAAGACCTCTAGTCGATAGATCTTTATCAAGAAGAATTTATTTACAAAGGGTGCGTAAAAAGTATCGCACCAAATGGGATTATATGGCAAAGGGTTTGACATTGGAGCTTGTTCAAATTTATTCTATTCGGGAAAAACATCATTCGGGAAAGTTGATTCAGGAAAGTAGTATTCGGGAAAGTGTTTTCGGGAAATGTATTATTCAGGAAAAACGTAATTCGGGAAAATGTATTCGGGAAATTGGGCGGATACGATTTTTTATATTTTTCGTTATATCTTTGTTTTTGTTTATTTCAACGGCATGGCATTTACATGAAAAATACTATAAGATTAGTAAATATCTATCACATCTTAGCAGTGTATATTTTCAACTTTACTTTAAATCAGTGGTTTATACGCGTGGCGCATGAAGTAAAATTTCGAGTTTAGAAAAGCCCCGCGAAAATTTGTCTCGGGTCGCTGCGCGACCCTCGACAAATTTTCTAAGCGGGGCTTTTCTAAACTCGAAATTTTACTTCATGCTTAGTCTGGGAGTGGAAGACACTAGTATAATCTTCGTTAGATTTTCAACATATCGAGATTTTTATTAATTTTCATGAATTTTTCAGCATAGATTAATTAATTTAGACGTTATATTAATCGTTAACGATTATACAACGTTTTTAAATTTGCGAGCCTGAAAATTAACGAAATTCTAGAAAATTCATGAATACCGCCATTTTTTTAAAATTAACAAAAATCTAGGAAATAAATAAGAGGTTCCAAAGTTTTAAAAAGTAACGAAAGGAAATCTTGGAAGTTCACGAAAATTGAGAAGATTTTAAAAATTGGACAAAAACTTAAAAAATCCTCAAAATTTTGTAAACTAATGAAAATATTGTAAAAAGCTATTCATTCTTTTTTAACAAATGTTTTCCACTCCCAGACTAAGCATGAAGTAAAATTTCGAGTTGAGAAAAGCCCTAAGAATTTGGATTTGGACGCGTAGCGTCCAAATCCAAATTCAGGCTTTTCTCAACTCGAAATTTTACTTCATGCGCCACGCGCATAAAAACACTGATTAATTGTTAAGTTTAAAATATTTCAAACATATTTTTATTATTATCACTCTTCACATACTTCAAATTGTTGTCAAATTTCAATATTTCTTGACATTTCATCACTTTTTGACATTGTTTCAACATTTTCTTAAATTTAAACATTTCATCGATTTTAGACAGTTTTCAATTTTTTCAAAATGATGGCAAATTAAAACATTCTTACCATGACATTTCATCACTATTCCATGTTTTTTTTTAATGAACCAATACATAGTCAAAACTACTTTTAGCAATTTTGCGATCTCTGCGCCATCTCGTACCCCAGAAACACACTACCAGCAAAAATTGGCCCTCTTAATACAAATTGGTCATTAAGGCCAACAATTGACCGGTATTAAAACATATTCGTTTAAAATTTTATTTCAGAAATCAGAACATATGTAATTTAAAAATGCAAACAATAATTAAATCGTTACCTAATTGTAATTTACAAAATATTACCTAGGCATTTTAGGTAGATTATGTGCAATATATCAGTGTATATTTATAATTAACCATTTTATGTATATAACATGTTTAAAAATGTTATGGTAACTTCGAGAGCATTCTTTCTCTATTTTTTTAAAGTCAGGCGATTTTATTTAAATATCAGTCTAACGTAGGTGTATGGTTCGGTACGGTAGGCCGTTTAGTCTCAGTGCGCGTGCGCTAAGATACATTCGGCCGACCCACTTCTTTAGATCACGAGCCGTCACTGAATAATAGTAAATTCTTACGAACCATAGATTATTAATAATATCGTTATTAATTTAATTTTACATTCAAAATCAAATCAATAAAACCGCTACATTTCGTTAAATTTAGCAACCTGACAATTCCGAAATGAAAAAGTGTTTACGGCTAGTTTGTCTTCTGAATAATTAAAATTAAACTAACTTTAAGCAAGTTTACTATATTTTGCCTATAATCTTTTAATTGGGGACATTTAAAATAAACCATAGGACTACTTTCAACATGTAAATTTAGTGAAAACTAAATGTATTCACAATCCAATACGAACTTCTTTATCACCGTGACCTGTACGACATAAACATTTACGATTATTTGAATACAATACATTGAGAAATTGTAATTTTATAATTATAAATCAATTTTATTCCGTTTTAAATATTTAAAATAAAAATAATCCCACATAACTGCAAAATTTATCTTATCTGTCTAAGTATGTAACTTCTAACGAGTGTTCTCCACTTCTTGATTAAGCAACAAGTAAAAGTTTTTTTGAGTTTAGAAAATCCTAAAAATGTGGATTTGCCCGGGGCGCGAAAACAAAGGAAAATAATTTAAATAACTTGATTTTTTTATAAAACTTGCTACAAGGGTGGATCCAGGATTTTAGTGAGATGGGGGCGCACTTGAATATACAGGGTGTCCGTATTTCGACAGAATGTATGGGTATCTCAGTTATTTGAAGAGATAGAGAGGCGGTTAATTAGGGGAAAAGTTGCTTATTTTAGGGCCTAACAATAACCTGAAAAGAATTTTGAAATATCTTGTTTTGTTTTTGAGATATCAACAAAAAACTGATTTTTTGAATAATTGTTTTTATTTTTTTATTCAAAAACTACCGAATCTGGTCATTTAAAACTTTGACAATATACAGGCACTTTTTAATGAGTAGCATATTTCTTTCTAAGATAACTATAAGATTTACCCGGGCGCCATAGCTAACTTTTGTTATTCTTATAGGCGCCATTTTGGATTTTCATATTTTTTGAAAGAATATTTTTTTCTGGACTCTATTCTACATTTATTATTATTATTCCAAAACTATTCACAAAAAAAATAATTCTTCCATTTTCACTACATCTCAATAAATATTGATCACCATCACATTTAAGCGTTATATATTTTTAACTTTACTGTAAATCAATGGTTTATACGCATGGCGCATGAAGTAAAATTTCGAGTTTAGAAAAGCCCCGTGAAAATTTGTCTCGGGTCGCTGCGCGACCCTCGACAAATTTTCTACGCGGGGCTTTTCTAAACTCGAAATTTTACTTCATGCTTAGTCTGGGAGTGGAAGACACTCGCTGATATATTTTAACAATATTTATGGGTCCTAGGAGTGTTTGTAACAGTTAGTTTCATTGTTTCATGTTAGTCAATTTATTTAGTGTTAAAAACAACTGTTTTTGTAAGGCCATTATTTCATACTCATTTCAATTTCTTCCAACATAAAGCTTCCAAATACACCTATTTGACAAAAAATAAACAAATTGTTTTATAATTATCATGTTTTTTCATGGCCAACTATTTTTTTGTTGTAAATTAAATAGAAAATTCTTTATAACTCAGTTATTTTGATAAATAAGTTTATCAAGTGATATATCAGATTAAAGAAAATAAAATCCCTTTCAAATGATACCATAGCCAAATATGATTTCCATTTAAAAAAATGCAAGTTTGTGTTATATCTCGAAAACTAATGTCGATATAAAATATCTGATAACATTTTATTATTTAGTGTCAAATCATCTAAAACTTTGCCGTTTACAGTTTTTTCTATCACTTTTAATAACCGAGAAAAATTTATTTAAAAAAATCGACACTTTTCATATTTTTCAATGTATCTAGTTACCCTTGACTTTTTCGAAAATTTTAAGAGTGTATTATTTAGCTCATAAAACTGCACTACCTTTCCCATTTAACTATTTCTTTATCTCTTATAGTTCCCAAGATCCCCATGGAGAACATGAACAAAAAAACTGGTGAGTTTAAAGTCTGGAATAAAATTCATATTTCTGTTATCTTGGGTTTTGATAGAAAAACCCCGAGACAGGTCGATTTTTGTTCATTAATGCGTCTTTTTTGGTGCATTCATATTGTGACGTCATTGGTGACATAAGTTGCCAGATAAAAAAAAATTGAATTATATTAAAAAAATGCTACTGACGTCACACGTGAAACACTAGTGACATCACAATATTTTTGAATGCATCAAAAGGGCGCATTAATGAACAAAAATCAACCTATCTCAGGGTTTTTCCATCAAACCCAAGATAATAAAAATATTAATTTTATTCTAGTCTTTAGGCTCGCCCTGTATAAATAAACATAAACCGGACAGACAAGAAATAAACTGTAATATATTAATTGTGTCTGAATATAGATTTATGTATACAGTGTGTACGAAAAGTCTGGAATAAATTCGGTGCGCCCCTCCTCTAGATCCGCCCTTGACTTGCTAAGATGTATGAATTCTGTATAAAGCAAGATAAAATATTCACTTTCGTCTTATTTGTTTAAAAATCAACTTAAAATTAATACTGAGTTTGAAACTGGTTTAAAATTATCAAAACACTTAGTTATTGTTTTACAGTTTGTTTTTATTTTTAACAATAAACAGTGAAACAATAACCGAGTGTTTTATTCATTTTAAACCAGTTTTGAATTCAGTGTTAAAACATGTTTGACCAAGTGTTAGATAAGTCTACAATTAAAATTTTAAAATAAATAGTGCAGGGTGGTTTTTTTTCGTTGATATTATAGGGTATAGGCTAAACGGTAAGAGATACAAAAAAACTAAGATATGTATCCCCTTCTCTTTTTTAGTGTTTAGTATAATGGCGCAATCAGATCTACCCTAACTAGATTAGTTTAAAAGATACAGGATGATTCTCAAAATCTGACAGGTTTTTATTATCTCTTATGACTCGGTTAATTATGGAGATACAAACAAAATTTAAATACAAAAGTTTTATGACTTTTTACGTAGAATCCAGTAGTGCACTTAAAATAAATATAGATGTTTTAATTTTTGAGATATTATCAAAACTAGTATTTTCTTAAATGGGACACCCTGTATCTGAGTACCTCAGAAAAATGCATTTTTTCTTAGGTTTGCAACAATATGTAACACTTGATATTTTGTTTTGTCCTAAATAGCTAAAATACCATAAACCCAAAAAAAGATTTTCTAGATGGCCATGAATTGAATTCTGTAAGCTTTTGTTTTAGTTTGTTTACATGTCAAAAAATTCAATGAGAGAATCACCCTATATCTTCTAAACCAGTCTAGTTAGTGTAGATCTGATTGCGTCATTAAACTAAACACTAAAAAATAAAACGAGACACATATCTTAGTTTTTTTGTATCTCGTACCATTTAGTCTATACCCTATAATATCAACGAAAGAAAAAAACACCCTGTACAAGTGAATATTTCGAGCTTTTCTAAACTTAAAATATTCACTCCATACGCCAGGCGTATAAAACACTTACTTATTGTCAAGTTCAAAACATATTTCATCTATAATAACAATAATCCATCATGAAATTTCAATAATATAAAGATTTGCTTTTGACAGGCAAAATTTACTAAAACTGATCAAAAGAATAAGATAGTTACGTTTTGATGTTATCAGTTATGTTTGCAAATATTAATAAATTTCACGTTATAGCCTTTGTACTCTCATTCATGCGGTTTGGAAGCATTCTTTTGTTACGAAAGAGAAACATGTAGTAAATCATTAATATTTACGATCATTTAAAAAATTGATAAAATAAACGAATGGATTTTTAACGTTATTAATTAGATCAATTTGATGATATTCATCATTTTACGACAAATATGATGATTTACTGAATATGGCACGTTTTTGTATGTCTAGTGAAAATTCTTGCTCATGTATACATCGGTGTTCCGATGCTCATGTTTGAGCAAAAATTTTCACTAGGGAGGAGCCACGACATACAAAATTGTGCTATATTCAGTAAATCGTCATATTTGTGCGAGTTACAATATTTCATAGGGCACAACCCCCCTCCCCCCCCCCAGTTTGTGCCCTATGAAATATTGTAACTCAACTCGCAGCGGGAGCTGCTGTGAATTTCATACCGGTTTTATGCGGCGGCCGACAACAAAGTCGGAGAAATTGCTAGGGAACGATTGCGAAAGAAAACTGACCTTTGGTGTGTCGGTATCAGGGTCCTTACAGCTTCTCCTGAGGGTGTAGTTCCGAGGTAATAGTCACTACTTAACTAATCGCCGGGGTGGCGCGAGATCGACCGTCGCGTGTCGCTGTACATTTACGACCCTCCTCTCTCGGTCAGCGGACCGAACAAGGATGGGGGAAGAGTTGTGCATAGTAAAAAAAGGGTGCATGTTGCCAACCGATTAGAAAAACCGCTTGTTTGTACCGAACAGTTATAAAATAATGAATACCAGAAAATTGATGTAATTAATAACGTTAAAAATCCATTCGTTTATTTTATCAGTTATCAAAATTTCATGCAAGTCGTTGGTTTTATGAAAGCGTTCAATTTAAAGCTTCTAACGCGTGTTTTTATTCCCAGACAAAGCATGAAGTAAAATTTCGAGTTTAGAAAAGCCCCGTGAAAATTTGTCGAGGGTCGCGCACCGACCCGAGACAAATTTTCTGGGCTTTTCTAAACTCGAAATTTTAGTTCATGCGCCACGCGTATAAAACACTAAAATATTGTCAACTCTATGTATATTTGAACCTCACTATAAATCAGTGTTTTATACGCGTGGCGCATGAAGTAAAATTTCGAGTTTAGAAAAGCCCAGAAAATTTGTCTCGGGTCGCTGCGCGACCCTCGACAAATTTTCACGGGGCTTTTGTAAACTCGAAATTTTACTTCATGCTTAGTCTGGGAGTGGAAAACACTCGTTTAAAGCTTCAAACTGAACTCTTTTAAAAAACAACGAATGTTACCTAAAAGACAAATTCCCTCTATATTGATCAAGTAGTCATTTAGTTTTCATTATTGTCATCGTACTATTAAAAATTATTACAATAAATTAGTTGTTCTTTCATGCTCATTGTTTATTTTGTTAGGGGTAGGTAAAGTATAGTACGTTTCTCGAGTGGTATGGCAATTACATACTCGCGGAATACTGCACTCGCCGCTGCGCGGCGCGCGCATGTCCGCTCATATGTAATATGCTGCATACCACTCTCGTTACGTAATATACTATTACGCATCCTTCATCCAATTTACATGATAAATAGGCTTCTTTTTATTTCTAGGGTTACTTTACAAAAAATGTTACTGTACAAGTATGTTAATTTAGGATTTATTTGTATATAGTTTAAGTTATATTTTTATTTCACTATTAATTGATACCTGTGACTGTTGAGAAATAAATAAAAAAATAATTTTCCTAAAAGCATTTTATAATTATTATACACCACGTTTATTTTTTATTATTATATATTTATTTATTTATTTGTTAACGGAAGTCCATTTAATTATTTGCAGGATTATCCAAAGGTGAAAATATGATAGCCAGTTGCCATCCAAGTGATTTAGCTTCTCATAATGCGTTTAAGGTATTTACACATACAGGTTTTCTTATAAAAATAATAACAAAAAACAAAAAATTAACTAAACAATAGAGTAATCATTTTTTTGCACGATCGACCCTTATTTAAACTTACCATATCTGTTACTAGGTCGGTAGGTTGTGTTTACCAAGTTGCTATGAATAACAAATTCGTAAATGGAACTTAAGTTTCACTTACCCTCTAGAGCAGTGGTCTCCAAACTACGGCCCGCGGGCCAAATCCGGCCCGCGACTTGCATGAATCCGGCTCGCCATTGTTTGTAATTTTTTTTGTAAATGTCATATTTTGAAATATTGTAACAATTGTTTCTTAAATTTTTCATAATTTTATAAAATTAATCGGATCTTGGCCGACTTTATTATGTAGAATTGTATTTGTGGCCCGCGAAGAAGATAGTTTGGAGACCCAGGCTCTAGAGAACGATAAATGAAACTTATCATTCATAGCAACTGATAAAAACAACTCAATTAGAAATATTAAAAGTGCGATTCTTTTTGCAATCTACAACAAGTTAGTCTTACAAAGACTATATCAAACACTCATTGAAACAACTACTCCCCGAGCTAATTTTAATGTTTGAAGTATTCTGCAACTAAGAATTGGCAATTTCATTTATACTTATATTTGAACGGTAACGTGACCGCCAGTCTAAGGTGTCAAATTGTTTAGAGGGAATGGCAAAGCTATACTGATGAGAGATAAATCTCGAAACGCGTCTTTAGATGGCCTGAATAATTTGACCCAAATTGTTAGATTTGCAGTGGGTTACTGTATGTAACAGCAAACACTTGTTGTATAATTCAATGTCCGTCGGGGTATTAGCTCGGGAAGTAGTTGTTTCAATGAGTGTTTGATATAGTCTTTATAAGACTAACTTGTTGTAGAATCGCACTTTTAATTTTTGAAGTATTCTGCAATCAAGAATTGGCAATTTCATTTATACTCAATTAGAAATGAAAGAAGTCAAATTTCAGTAATCAACTTTGATAAAACGTCAGTGATATATTCATAATATTTGCGAAGAATTGTTGTCCGTTTTCTCTGATCGTGCAAAAAACGCTATAAGCATCTCGAATAGTAAGGAATAACCGGTATCAGACAATAATTGGAGTCGTCGCTCACTCCGCTCGCTTCTCCTCCAAATAATTGTCTTCGACCGGTAACAAACCCTTACTGTTCTCAATACTTAGCATATTATTGTGAAGCCGTTAATAAATTGTTAAGTAAAGTTTTGACCACGCATTTTTTTGTGAAGGTAATTCAAATTTTAATTAAAACACTTTTAACCTTTCCTCACAATTTTTATTATATACCAGATGTACATTTCGGTCACAAGGTGACCATTACCAATGATAAATTCAAATTCAAAACTATTTGAATTCGAGAAAATAAGCTTACGCTTCTTATAGTTTGCACACTTTAAACATAATATATATATATATATTTTTTTTTCGTAATTTTATATATTACATTACCAATTGATTGATACTGAATACATTCAGTATCAATCCATTGATAATGGTCACCTTGTGACCGAAATGTACATCTGGTATATAATAAAAATTGTGGAGAAAGGTTAAAAGTGTTTTAATTAACGTTATTATAATCTTCACGTACCTCACACAAATCCAATTAATTAAAATTTGTTTAATAAAGTGTTGACGCTTTTCAGGATTTAGGAGCTGAATCAATTTTTGAAAACACGCCCGTCGTGAAAAAATCCGAAGTAGTTATTATTTCTGTGAAGCCACAGATCGTACCAATAGCATTAGGCGATTTAAGGAAAGAAAAGGACCTTAACACGAACGATAAATTATTTCTTTCTATCGCTATGGGCATCACAATTAAGCAACTAGAACAAGTAAGTAAAAGCTAAAAAAATGTGGGTATAATATTTTAAACCTCAATGAGAAAATAATTGTATTATTTGCAATATTTTCTTCTGAAACCACAGACAATTATACAGACAGTCCGTCCAATGTAATTATTTGTACAACAAAAATTATTAAAATTATTGTGTACAAAAATTAGCTAACGGGTGGCAAAAATTGTGTGGATGCTTTGAATGAGTCCCATTTCAAAACATCCACACAATTTTTGCCACCCGTTAGCTAATTTTTATAATCAACACTGTTGGTTTTAAATCAAATATTTACAGTTTGCATACCATTAAGCACACTAATTTTAAATTTAAATTGCATTTTTTAAATGGAGAAACTGCAAAATATAAACAGATATTTACATTTCTCAAAGTTAGTTCTACCCTAATTTTTTTTATTTATAAGGAATTATTAAAATACACAATAATTTTAATAATTCCTTATAAATAAAAAAATGTAGGGTAGAACTAACTTTGAGAAATGTAAATATCTGTTTATATTTTGCAGTTTCTCCATTTTAAAAATGCAATTTAAATTTAAAATTAGTGTGCTTAATGTTATGCAAACTGTAAATATTTGATTTAAAACCAACAGTTTTGATTATATTTTAAAAAAATTGCCGAAACAAAAAATCTATTAAGTGTAAGAAATCTCCGCTCTTTAAAATTTCATCCTTGGATATTCTTCTCTGTAAATGTTTACCCTTTAGAGAACGATAAATGAAACTTATCATTCATAGCAAGTGATAAAAACAACTCAATTAGAAATGAAAGAAGTCAAATTTCAGTAATCAACTTTGATAAAACGTCAGTGACATATTTATAATATTTGCGAAGAATTGTTGTCCGTTTTCTCCGATCGTGCAAAAAAAATCGGGTCATCAAAAATGGATTCAGGAATTCTTTGCGAGACAGTTTTTGGAACCTAGGAGGCTTTTATGTTTAAATAAAATAGTATCATCTAGCAATTGATAGCGTACTTTAAAGTTAGAATTGCTATATCTGATTAATAATGAAAGAATTGTTGTCCGTTTTCTCCGATCGTGCAAAAAAAATCGGGTCCTCAAAAATGGAATCAGGAATTCTTTGCGAGACACTTTTTGGACCCTAGGAGGCTTTTATGTTTAAATAAAATAGTATCATCTAGCAATTGATAGCGTACTTTAAAGTTAGAATTGCTATATCTGATTAATACTGAAACTGTGAATGTAGATGCCATCTGTAAAATTTTGTTTTAATCAAAATTTTGTTTGCTGGATTCCCTATTTCATAGACTGTCTGTATAGTTGTCTATGCTGAAACAACAAAGGTGTATTGACACTTTCATCACAACATTGTTTTTATTATTATTATACGATTATTAAATAGCATCCAATAGTCATTATAAATAGCTGCTATTGGATTGTCAAAGGATATTGAAATATTATTTCAAATTAGGATATTACTGCCTAAACTATCATATAATTAGACTTTCAAAAGAATTAGGTATACACCGGGTGTTGACTTAGCGGACGCAACATAGGAACTCGCATGTTAATCACTTTTTTGTAGAGGGAAAAATTCTAAATTTATTAATATTCACACTTAACACTTTACGTTTCTCTAAGTTAAAATAATTAAGAAAAGGTAATGTGATTTTATAAAAATAATGACATACCAAGGAATTGATACGACAATTGCGGTTATTCCCTGTTATTTTTTAAAGTTCAATTTAAAGCTTAAACAAGTGTTTTCCACTCCCAGACTAAGCATGAAGTAAAATTTCGAGTTTAGAAAAGCCCCGAGAAAATTTGTCTCGGGTCGCGCAGCGACCCGAGACAAATTTTCTAGGCTTTTCTAAACTCGAAATTTTACTTCATGCGCCACGCGTATAAAACACGAATATTGTCAAATTTATGTGTATTCAAACTTCACTTAAAATCTGTGTTTTATAGGCGTGGCGCATGAAGTAAAATTTCGAGTTTAGAAAAGCCCAGAAAATTTGTCTCGGGTCGCTGCGCGACCCTCGACAAATTTTCACGGGGCTTTTCTAAACTCGAAATTTTACTTCATGCTTAGTCTAGGAGTGGAAAACACTCGTTTGAAGCTTCAAATTGAACTCTTTTAAAAATAAACTAATGTCAGAAAATTAACAGCTAAAATAATTAAGAAAAACTAATGTGATTTTGTAAAAATATTGACATACCATGGAATTGATACAATTGCGGATATTCCGTTTTTTTTAAAGTTCAATTTAAAGCTTTAAACAAGTGTTTTACACTCCCAGACTAAGCATGAAGTAAAATTTCGAGTTTAGAAAAGCCCCGTGAAAATTTGTCGAGGGTCGCGCAGCGACCCGAGACAAATTTTCTGGGCTTTTCTAAACTCGAAATTTTACTTCATGCGCCACGCGTATAAAACACGAATATTGTCAAATTTATGTGTATTCAAACTTCACTTAAAATCTGTGTTTTATACGCGTGGCGCATGAAGTAAAATTTCGAGTTTAGAAAAGCCGGGAAATTTGTCTCGGGTCGCTGCGCGACCTTCGACAAATTTTCACGGGGCTTCTCTAAACTCGAAATTTTACTCCATGCTTAGTCTAGGAGTGGAAAACACTCGTTTGAAGCTTCAAATTAAACTCTTTTAAAAATCAACGAATGTCAGAAAATTAACAGCTAAAATAATTAAGAAAAACTAATGTGATTTTATAAAAATATTGACATACCATGGAATTGATACAATTGCGGATATTCCGTTTTTTTTTTAAGTTCAATTTAAAGCTTTAAACAAGTGTTATCCACTCCCAGACTAAGCATGAAGTAAAATTTCGAGTTTAGAAAAGCCCCGTGAAAATTTGTCGATGGTCGCGCAGCGACCCGAGACAAATTTTCTGGGCTTTTCTAAACTCGAAATTTTACTTCATGCGCCACGCGTATAAAACACTATAATATTGTTAAATTTATGTGTATTCAAACTTCACTTAAAATCTGTATTTTATACACGTGGCGCATGAAGTAAAATTTCGAGTTTAGAAAAGCCCAGAAAATTTGTCTCGTGTCGCTGTGCGACCCTCGACAAATTTTCACGGGGCTTTTCTAAACTCTAAGCTTCAAATTGAACTTTTTTAAAAATCAACGAATGTCAGAAAATTAACAGCTAAAATAATCCCAGAATGCTAATTGAATGATAGAATAAATTTGAGGTTATGGTAAACTATGTGTAAACAGTCAGTAGTGTCAATCTTATTTAAAATTCAAAGCCTACTCTAAATCATATTTTTAACGATCGTACGGAATTTTACGAATAGGATGTTATAACGTGCCTGGCGCATTCACCATTGTTAATTATCTATTTTCTCAAAAATGGCACGTATTCGTAATGTGACTTAAGTAAAATAATCTGCTAATATTAATTTCTCTTGCCTTTTAGTTTTTGCCAGAATCAAGGATAATAAGAGTGATGCCAAACACACCAGCAGTCGTACGGAGTGGAGCCTCGGTGTTCGTTTGCGGTGAAAAGGCGACGGAAAACGATGCCAAAATCACGAAATCACTTCTAGAATCGATTGGAACCTGCGAACAAGTCACAGAAAATTTACTAGATCCGATTACAGCGCTTAGTGGATCTGGACCTGCTTATGTAAGAATTATAGATTTTTTGTTATGAGGACCTAAAAAGTTACAAACAATTTTACTATATCTTATTGTAGTGAATTCAGATCAAAATTTAAAATTAAGACTAAGACGAGCTTCCTCCCTCTCGAGGATACGTTGAAACCCGATTACAAATGGGTTTTATATGTCGTTAAATTACGAATAAAGTTTTGGTTAATCAAAAGTAAGATGACTATTAATTTATGGATGTTCCCTCAAAAACACTACAGTTATAAAATTGAGAATTTGGTTTCAATCTTCTTAACATATCTTTTAATCAACACATAATATATATATAATAATTACACACATATAATAATATAAGTATTCATGTATATATATAGTTAATTTTTCTCCTGTAATTGGATTTTGTATCTGTTGGGAAAATAAATAAATAAATAAACACATCCAAGGACGTTTATTTTTAATTTCTTTTTTTCAGATCTACATATTAATTGAATCGTTGGCCGATGGCGGTGTCAAAATGGGCTTACCCAGAGACCTAGCTTACAGATTAGCTGCGCAAACAGTGTTAGGTGCTGGACAAATGGTGAGAGACACAAAAATACATCCAGGAATACTCAAGGATGATGTCACATCACCAGCTGGCAGTACCGCAGCTGGTTTACACTTCTTGGAACAACAAGGTAATCCAATATTCATAAAACCATAATATAGTTGATAAAAAAATTCTAATATGGCCCAAAATGAGCCAACTCCCCTCCCCTTTTAGCCACGCCTATGGATTTCATGTGGATAAAATGGAACATAGGGTTTCAATGTCAATTTCTTTATATTGGAATATTAACTTCCCTTATTATTCGATAAAGAAATTATAAAATGGCCCAAAATGGGCCAACCCCGCTCCCCTTTTAGCTATGCCCATGGATTTCATGTGGATAAAATGGAACATAGGATTTTCAATGTCAATTTCTTTATATTGGAATATTAAGTTCCCTTATTATTTTAGAGCAAACAGTGTTTTTTTGTAGAATAAAATATTCCGCATGGATTCGTGCTATAATTTATTAAATATTTAATTGATGAGGCGGATACATGATGAAACTCCATAATACTATTTGAAATAAAACAACGCAGTTGGGAGGGTTTCACTTTTCATTGTTGAACACTGCAACATGTTTCACCACACAGTGGCTTCATCAGGCAGATGAAATAATGATTTTACAAAGTACAGGTAAAAGCTTATATACTAATGCAATTAAGTTAATAGAAGGGGGGGGGGTAATGAGGTAATTAGGCTGAAACTAATACAAAGAGTTTGTATTAGTTTCAGCCTAATTACCTCCTTACCCCCCCCCCCCCTCTATTAACTTAATTGCATTAGTATATAAGCTTTTACCTGTACTTTGTAAAATCATTATTTCATCTGCCTGATGAAGCCACCGTGTGGTGAAACATGTTGCAGTGTTCAACAATAAAAAGTGAAACCCTCCCAACTGCGATGTTTTATTTCAAATACTATAATTTATTTTTTTGGATTTATAAAAACTCGGAAAAATATTAAGATTTCACGAGGGTAAAGGTTGCAATGAAATTAAATAAACAACGTGGTGGAATGATTTGTTGGCTTCTGATTAAATATTTAATTTCTGTATATTGTGCATCCCAACTGATTAACTTTAATCATCCACTAATCATTAATTAAACCTATTAATTATATCAAAATTTGAGAACATAACAATGCTATAAATTTTTAATTTATCCCGAACAAACCAATTGAAAACTGTAATATGTGAATTCATTATTTATGTTTGTAAATAAACTAGATGATTTTTTTTCAGGTTTTCGTGCTGCTGTGATCGGTGCAATTGAAACTGCAACGAATAGGTGTAGAGAATTCTCACAGAAATGAGCAATTGTGTGATGAAATAAATAATCTCAACTAATGAAACGATCGAGCTGTTCTTAATAAAATAAACTATATCAAGAAATTAGGGGTATTTACATAATAAGCGAATATAAATATTTCCTAATTAAAACATACAAATAAAATATTGCTAGAATTTTATATCACGTTGTGTTTTATTTAAATCCTTTTATAGAGCCTGTGATTACTGAATATAGGTAGAATACTTAGGAGTACGACCGTTACTTCCACCTGAGTTTAGGTAGAATAGGCAATTTATTGCCTTTCAACTTATTACAAGTCCGACACTTGGAAAAATCAAATAATATGTTACTATGCCCATGTAATTCTGTTTTAAGAAAATATATAATTACATAACTAACCTATTTATAAATCAATAAAAATCCTTCCTTCCAATGGTAGAATTTGCAAAAAAATGTCCACAGTCTGTTAGCCAACACTTCACTTCACTCTACTCAACTATTCAAAAAACTTGTGCTTCAAAATTCATATTTTGGTAAAACCGAAGAGGTAAAAGGCACCGCGCGAACAATTGATCTCGACTGAACTGATAGAATAATGTGTATACACAGAATACGCTCAAGAATGCGCTCTTCCTCGCGTTTAAAACGTCCATATAAGAGCGCCCTTATCGGCGGCGCAAAAAATGGCTCAAATTCTAAAAAACATCGCATTCTTGAGCTCAAGAATGCGATGTTTTTTACAATTTGAGCCATTTTTTGCGCCGCCGATAAGGGCGCTCTTATATGGACGTTTTAAACGCGAGGAGGAGCGGGAGCGGGGGCAAGCGTTTGCGTTTTAACGCATGGGTTTATATAAGAGTTCCTAGACGGATGGGTGCGAGGCAGAGAAAACGCCAGCACCCGTCCGTCTAGGAATTATCATACAAACCCATATGTTTAAACGCAAACGCTTGCGCCCGCCCCCGTTCCGCCTCGCGTTCAAAACGTCCATATAAGAGCACCCTTAAACCGAATAGGAGACGAAATTTATTGATTGAAACAGGTTTTATTTCGATTTAAGTAGTGGGTGAATCGTCGAAGCGTGAAATGCTGGTGCATTTGGATTTTTTTGAGTAATTAAAAATTGTGAGTTTTGCTGTTTATAAATTTATTAATAAAGTAATAATAATAATAAAGTAATACACACAATCGATCATAATGAAATTTATCATAGCAAAGTCAATGCTTGATTTATCAGCATTTACTTCTCCTTCTTCGTTACGTAATGAATGGCCTTAGCAATTACCAGTCACCGTAATTATAAAATAATAATTAAAATTGGTTAAATGTTTTGGAGTATCGGCTGTATGAATGAATAAATAAGTGGATGAATGGATAAATAATGAAATCTTAAATCTAGCGGAAAAAAATGTTTATCATTTACATTTCAGAAAATGTGCATTTAAATTTAATAATAATAATGATAATAATATTAATAAGTATTTATTGCCCAACAGGAAATTTCCCAATTACAAGACAATGTATTATAATCAGGGCTGTTAAAAAAAACCGTTTTTTTTCTACAACCGTAAAAAAAGATAACATTGACGCACCGTTTTTAATTTACAAAGTGTGCTATTTATTCACCGTGTAAAAAATGTAATAACTTAGCGTCAAAAAAAGGTCATCCGCTCGATCATCCGCTCTTCCGATCCGATCTTCTTCGCGAAATTCCTCCAAGTACTTGCCGACTTCCTGTTCAGTTCATACGATGGAGGCCTACAGGTGAACGTTGCTCGTCGTAGCCGTTGATCCGCGAACTCCTCTCGGCTGCTTCTGACTTGGGGCCTCTTTCAGCTTTCAAATAGCTGCTGCATGGGGATAGGGAGCCTGGCTTAACCTTCAATTCTACAATGGAATCCGCTTTTGCCATCACGAGTATCTTCTCCTTGCTGATGTGCATCATACTACGATGCCACAGGTCGATTGACTCATGTTTGTCTCCTCCGTGTGATAGCATCTTAAGCTTGGCATCGGTGCTCGGCTTCGCGTTGATGACGTAGAGCTCGCCCTGCTTCTTTACACGCATGAGCAACCGTCCACCTACATCTTCGATGTAGCCTCCTTCGTGGTCGAAGATCACCCTTATTCCATTTTTCATGAGTGCCCGTACTGAGATGATACTATGGCCGATGTTTGGAGCCAACAACGTGTCTTTCGTTGTAAACTCTTGAAAATCAGAATGACTATTAACGAGTTTTGTCCTCACGAAACCCTTTCCGGTGGAGGGCGTCGTGCTGCCATCTGCCATGGTGATGATTAGTTGTCCTTTTGTCGATACCCGAGAAATAATCTTCAAATGGCATCATGTGATGAGTGGCCCCGGAATCGATAATCCAACTGTCGCTGCTGATCCCCACATTCCCGCAGTAGGTGCTCATCGTCACCACCCGAGACTTGTCGCCGGATTCGTGCGTTTTCTTCTTTACGGGATAAAATCGGGCGATGTGACCGCTTCTCTGACAGTTGGAACAGACGAGACTCCCCTTTTGCGTAGGTTTCTTCTTTTCCTGGTCATCCTTCTTGTCTTGTGGCGCGCCATCTGATGACTTTCCGGACTTGCGGAGTTTTTGGTTTTCTTGCTGCTTTATCTTTGTCACAAGTGCTTTCTGCCGGACGTGGCTCTTGGAAGGCCGAGCGTCTTCTGTAAGCAAGCGCCGGAGGTCCAGCATTGCACCTTAACAGAAGGCGTCTGGGGTAGACCTGACTCTTCAGGCGATGGATGTTTGAAGAGGAAGATTGTCCAAGTCGGAGCTGTAGACCTTCCTGAGGTAACCTCTGTGTCCTTATCTTGGATAGGGCTAACTTATACACGGCGGGGTTGACTCAGCCCTGGTGCTGGGTCGGAGGTGGCCCTTGAAAAGCCCAGAATTATATATTCATTAGTTTAAACAAACGTCAGTAGACGTCACATCTAGTGTGATATTAATATTGTGATTTTGGCTGTATAAATGAAGATAATACTACAATTTGGATTAATTACGTCATAATTTTGGAGATAATTTCATCATGTGTACAATTTATACCTGTAATTAGATTATTTACGCAAAAATACGAACGTATATAACCTCAAAATTGGAACTTAAAATACGATTTGCGGCTATACGGTAAGTCTGCGAAAGAACTTTATCTCAACATTTGTGCGTCCCACACATGTCTACACCCGGCTCAATTTAAGAAATTTCAAAAATAGGAGTATTTTGATCTGGAGAAACCCCCTGTTCGGAACTTGCTGTCTGTCAGAGGTAAAGCTCTCGCGAAAATTGCTCTTGCAATCTGCGACGAACAGCAGATGCACATCCGTCAGCTGACGACTGCGAAGCTGGTGTGGGAGGAACTTCAGAGGTTGTATCTCTGAAGTTCCTCCCACACCAGCTTCGCAATCGTCAGCTGACGGATGTGCATCTGCTGTTCGTCGCAGATCGCAAGAGCAATTTTCTTCTTCTTCGTCTTGCGTTTTTAATGGCCTCAGCTATATAGCTCTGTTGACCAGCCACAGCGGAAAAGAAAATAGGGGATAGGATAAAGTGAAAAAAAGGATTAGGACAGATGGAAAGGAATTACCCTTGAAAAAAATGAATTAATAATTAAATAAATGTATCAGTTTCGTGTAATAAAGAATATAGAATGATGTAAGTTTTAATACAATATTTAGATAAAACAGATAAAATAGAAAGAGGGGCTGGGTGACCAGTTGCTATAAGACGAGAGTACACATTTTTACATTTCTCAGAATAATTGTAACAAGAGAAGAATATATGATTCAAATCCCCAATGTCACCACAAGAACAGTTTGGAGAACTTATGCTTCCTATTTTGTATAAATGACTGGGAGAAGAGTTGTGACCCATCTTCATACGAATAATGGAAGTCACGAATCTTCTTCCTCTAACTTTTGGATCAAAGAACCAAACACTGGTAGGGATTACAGGGTGTAAAGAAAAGTACTTAATATGAGAGGAAGAAGAGGACCAAAAAGATTGCCATTTCAATTTAAGGCTGGATATGAGTGTTTTAAAGAAATCCTTATAATGAGATGAATATTCAGACAAAGGGCTACCCTTTGAAGATTTAGCTAATAAATCGGCAGTTTCATTCTCCATAATGCCTACATGACTAGGTATCCAACAAAAATATATTTTATAACCTTTATTGAACAATTCAAAGATTATAGTCCTAATATTCGAAACTAATAAATATGTATTAGGGTTTATTCCTAATTTTTGTATTGAATATAGAGCTGACTTAGAGTCTGTAAATATTGCTACCTTATTTATACTGAGTTCTTTAATTAATTTTAGGCATTCAAGTAATGCTGAAAGCTCTGCTGGATGTATAGAAGAGGAATGAGGGATTCTAAAAGAGTAAGATAAAGAGTTATCTATATATATTCCACAACCAGTATGAGAAGATGTAAATGAACCATCCGTAAAGCAAAAAACAGAGTCTGGCCATTTTTCTCGAGCTATATTATAAAAAAATACGTTTTTATTATTTAGATTAGGATTAGGGCTGTTAATATCCAAATTGATTTTTTTTTCGCGAGAGCTTTACCTTGACGTGTGATGCAGTCCTTTTTGTCCTTTGCGAAGGCATTTTCCGCCGGTTCGACTTCTCCGAGACTGATGATCTCTGGTCGATCGCGTTCCGTCACCACCATACTCATTTGGCACGATGCATAATTTGCGCCGTACAGTTTCGTAATTGAGTGCTTCGCCTCCGTCCATTGTTTGTTGTTGGGAAAAATGGCAATCTAACCTTCAAACGTCACGCGGCCGGTGACTGCCTCAACTTTTGACTTTTACGGAGCGCGCGATATACTTTATCTCGTTCCTGGGCCCATAACCATTGGTAAAGTGTGAAGAAACATTGAACTTATTATCAGTATTTATTAAACTCTTTCTTTGATGTATACACTTTCTAACGATTGCAAAAACAGTTTGTAAATATAGTGATGAAAACAATTAAGAGAGCGCTTATCCTCGCCAACTCTAATATTGTTACCCTACAATTTATTTATGTTTTTATCAAATCTCTGGTCAAAATCTTGGTTACGCCCATGCTTAAAATTATTAAGTAATTGTATTGTACTTTTTCATGTACTTAATGAGTTTTACCCGAAAACAAATATATTGTGATTTGCCGATAAATTAAAGGTAAACCGGTTGGGTAATATTAATACATATATTCAAATTTACTTGAAAAAACATAATCTTGAAAAGGATCTTACAACTACATAAGTTTGTTGTTGACATATATACCGGGTGTTGACTTGGCGGACGCAACATAGGAAATCCCATGTAAATTTTGAAATGTTAAAATTTTGGCTCCCCTATTTATTTTAGAAACAAAATGTATGTACCTTTTTTGTAGAGGGAAAAATTCTGAATTAATTCGTGTTAACGTTTATCACTTTACGTTTCTCCAAGTTAAAAAAATTAAGAAAAAGTAATGTGATTTTATAAAAAGCCATGACATGCCATGGAATTGAAACAACAGTTGCGGATGTCAGAATGGAAAAAGATATCGCAGTCACTTGATTAAAGTAAATGTTTTCACATTATCTTTCCTTAATTATTTTAGCTGTAAATTTTCTGACATTCGTTGAGTTCAATTTGAAGCTTTAAGCGAGTGTTTTCCACTCCCAGACTAAGCATGAAGTAAAATTTCGAGTTTAGAAAAGCCCCGTGAAAATTTGTCGAGGGTCGCGCAGTGACCCGAGACAAATTTTCTGGGCTTTTCTAAACTCGAAATTTTACTTCATGCGCCACGCGTATAAAACACAGATTTTAAGTGGAGTTCAAATATACATAAATTTGACAATATTAGTGTTTATACGCGTGGCGCATGAAGTAAAATTTCGAGTTTAGAAAAGCCCAGAAAATTTGTCTCGGGTCGCTGCGCGACCCTCGACAAATTTTCACGGGGCTTTTCTAAACTCGAAATTTTACTTCATGCTTAGTCTTGGAGTGGAAAACACTTGTTTAAAGCTGTAAATTTAACTTAAAAAAAAAACAGGGAATATCCGCAATTGTTGTATCAATTCCATGGTATATCATTATTTTTATAAAATCACATTATCTTTTCTTTATTATTTTAGTTGTAAATTTTCTGACATTCGTTGATTTTTAAAAGAGTTCAATTTGAAGCTTTAAGCGAGTGTTTTCCACTCCCAGACTAAGCATGAAGTAAAATTTCGAGTTTAGAAAAGCCCCGTGAAAATTTGTCTCGGGTCGCGCAGCGACCCGAGACAAATTTTCTGGGCTTTTCTAAACCCGAAATTTTACTTCATGCGCCACGCGTATAAAACACAGATTTTAAGTGAAGTTCAAATATACATAGATTCGACAATATTAGTGTTTATACGCGTGGCGCATGAAGTAAAATTTCGAGTTTAGAAAAGCCCAGAAAATTTGTCTCGGGTCGCTGCGCGACCCTCGACAAATTTTCACGGGGCTTTTCTAAACTCGAAATTTTACTTCATGCTTAGTCTGAGAGTGGAAAACACTTGTTTAAAGCTTTAAATTTAACTTAAAAAAAAACAGGGAATATCCGCAATTGTTGTATCAATTCCATGGTATATCATTATTTTTATAAAATCACGTTATCTTTTCTTCATTATTTTAGTTGTAAATTTTCTGACATTCGTTGATTTTTAAAAGAGTTCAATTTGAAGCTTTAAGCGAGTGTTTTCCACTCCCAGACTAAGCATGAAATAAAATTTCGAGTTTAGAAAAGCCCCGTGAAAATTTGTCGAGGGTCGCGCAGCGACCCGAGACAAATTTTCTGGGCTTTTCTAAACTCGAAATTTTACTTCATGCGCCACGCGTATAAAACACAGATTTTAAGTGGAGTTCAAATATACATAAATTTGACAATATTATTGTTTTATACGCGTGGCGCATGAAGTAAAATTTCGAGTTTAGAAAAGCCCAGAAAATTTGTCTCGGGTCGCTGCGCGACCCTCGACAAATTTTCACGGGGCTTTTCTAAACTCAAAATTTTACTTCATGCTTAGTCTGGGAGTGGAAAACACTTGTTTAAAGCTGTAAATTTAACTTAAAAAAAACAGGGAATATCCGCAATTGTTCTATCAATTCCATGGTATATCATTATTTTTATAAAATCACGTTATCTTTTCTTCATTATTTTAGTCGTAAATTTTCTGACATTCGTTGATTTTTAAAAGAGTTCAATTTGAAGCTTTAAGCGAGTGTTTTCCACTCCCAGACTAAGCATGAAGTAAAATTTCAAGTTTAGAAAAGCCTCCGTGAAAATTTTCTGGGCCTTTCTAAACTCGAAATTTTACTTCATGCGCCACGCGTATCAAACACAGATTTTAAGTGAAGTTCAAATATACATAAATTTGACAATATTAGTGTTTTATACGCGTGGCGCATGAAGTAAAATTTCGAGTTTAGAAAAGTCCAGAAAATTTGTCTCGGGTCGCTGCGCGACCCTCGACAATTTTTTTTTTAAGAAGAAAATAATTTATTTATTTCAGTGTTTCAATTACAGGTATATGTATGTATATTATTTGTATGATATTTATTTGTTTGATGTATCGTCTGTAGTTGTCGCTGTTGGAGTTCCTTCCTTCTGTCCTCGCCTCGTGATTCTCGGTTGTAGGACCAGATCTCGGGCTAGCGGTATTGAAGGATGTTTGCATGTTTTCATTCTGTTTTGATGTAATTCGTTGTTTAGTAGTTTATTCTTTAATTTCAATTTGTAGGGTATATATTTTAATGATTTTATGTATTGTGGTATGTTATTGTATATTTTGATTATGTCTGTTTTAAGGTGTTGGGTGTATTTTTTTGTTCTATATTTTTCTGTTCGGAGGTCTGACTTTCTTCTTGTTTTATATTTGTGTGTATTCTTGTTCGGGTGTATTCTGATTCGCGTTTTAATTAAATTGTTTTGTATTTTGTATAAGAATAGTAAGTTGTTATATGTTATCATTTTCTTTATGTTTAGTTCTTGTGTAATTTCATATATCTTTTTAGTGCTTGTTCTTTTTTCCAGTATGTACAATATTTTCAGGATTTTGTTTTGTTGTCTTTGTAGCTTAATGATTTTTTTGCTAGTAGTATCTCCCCAAATTACTATAAGATAATTGATGGTCGAAGTGAACCATGCGTGGTAGATACATTTCTTTTTTTTGTTTGGGATGAATCTTCTGATTTTCCACATGGCACCGATTAGTTTGGAGTTCTTCTGTGTTAATTTATTTATGTGGTCGTCCCATTTCAAAGTGTTGGTTATTTTTAATCCTAGGTATTCTGTTTGTTTTACTTCTTTTATGAGTTTTCCATTGATTTTTATTTGGAGGTTGATGTGATGTTTGTGTCTATTGAATATTATATAGGTCGTTTTTTCTTCATTGATGGTCAATAAATTGTTGTAATACCACTTTTCTAAAAGTTTTGTATCTGCGCAGGTTTGTTGTTCTATTTCTTGTTGGTTTATCCCAGAATATACTAAACAAGTATCGTCTGCATATATAAAGGGGGTTCCATTTAGTTTTAGTTCCATGATGTCGTTGGTGTACAGGATGTATAGGATTGGTGGTAGGTTTCCTCCCTGGGGTATTCCATATTCTGCGTAGTTGGTTTTGCTCGTATTCTCTCCTATTTTCGTTTTTTGTGGTCTGTTCGTTAGGTACTTGTGTATTAAATTTAACTCGTTCTCTTTTATTCCTATGGCGTTTAGTTTTCCGACTAGCATTGATTTAGATATTGTATCGAATGCCTTCTTCATGTCAACAAAGATGGTTACTACTATTTTCTTATTGTCCAGGTTTTATTTTATGGTGTCGATTAATTCGTATGCTGTTGATAGTGTTCCTGAATTTTGGATTTGTATTACCTTTTCTAGTATTTTATTTAATGTTGATAGGAGAGATATTGGTCTATAACTTTCAGGTTTTGTTCTGTCTCCTTTTTTATATACTGGTATTATAACAGTGTTCTTCATATAGTCCGGGTATGTTCCTTGGTTTAGTACAATATTTGTTATTTTTGTTATAATTGGTGTTAGAGTATCTTTGTTTTGTTTGATAATGTCGTTTGTGATGTTGTCGAATCCGGGTGCTTTTCTGTCTTTTAAATTATTTATTATTTGGTTTATTTCGTTGCATGTTATTGGTGTGAACTTCATTTGTTGGACTTTTGGTAATGTTGTTGTGGTTGTTTCTGGTTTTGTGTTTGCTTGGTTTATTTGTTTTTCAGCCAGAGTTTTACCTATTTCTGCAAAGTATGTATTTATAATATCAGCCATTTCTATCTCGTTATTTTTTTGTTTTTTTTTTTATTTGTTTGTTCGTATATATTTTTCCAGAGTTTGTATGGATTGTTGCTGTGTTTTTGGAATATGTTCTTGAAATACTGTAGTTTGGTGGTTTTTATTAATTTATTTGTGTTTTGTTTTTGATTTAAATAAGATTCTTTGGTTATTATGTTTGTTGGATTTAGTCTATGCTTTTTCTATAATTTGTTTCTTTTATTTATTTCATGTATTATTTCGTTTGTTATCCAACGGCTTTCTTGTTTCCTTTTCATTTTTGTTATTTTTTTGTTCGATTCTATTATTTTTTGGAGAGTTTGTGACAGCTGTTCGAAAGTGTCTATTTCTTGGGTTCTTATCTTACTGATTTCATGTGATATTTCCTGGTAATTTGTTTTTATTTGGTAATAATATTCGTATTTTCTTTTTGTTATGTTTGGTATGTCTACTTTTGTAATGATAGCGCTATGGTCGGATATGTTTGTATGTTCGATGGTTATATCTTCTATTAATCTTTCATTGTTTGTGATAATATGGTTTAATATTGAATTGTTTCCGTTAATATTTGTTCGTGTGTAGTGGAGCCTAGAGATTTTGTTCATGATTCTATAGTTGTTTTCTAATAAGGTATTTTTATATAGTCTTGTCGTGTTACTTTTTTCTAGTAGGTTGATATTGATATCCCCTATGATTATATGAGGTGATTTTTTGTTAATTAGGTAGTGTTTCAATGTTGTTTTTAGGTGGTTAAATATTGTGTAGTTGTTTTTTGTTATTTGTATTGTGAGTATTTGTATGTTGTGTATTGTTTCATTTGTTATAATTTCGTATTCTGTATCGTTTCTAATATATATGGTAATTCCGCCTCCTCTAGTATTTCTGGAGTTATGTATTGCTTTGTAGTTATCTAGATTGTAGAGGTGTTCGTTACATGGTGAGAGCCAAGTTCTGTAATTGCGATTATTTGTGTATTGTATATTGTTGGAATTAATTCTATTTCTTCAAATTTGTTTTGTATGCTTCTTACATTGTGTAGGTAGATGCTGTTCATTTTAACGGATTTTATTTATTGTGTTTCATATGTATGATTTTTTGATTTAGACTATATTTTGTAAATCGCAATGTGTTTCAATTTTGAGTTTTTGACTTGTATCTGTTTTCCTTATATATATAGCGCCATCTCTTGTCCAAAGGTACTTATAATTTTTTTCTTGCTTGGTAGAATAGAGCGTTTTTCAGTGTTGTGAGTCGTTCATTTATATATATTTCTGTGTTTTCGCCTTTAAATCCACATTCCTTTGTGGTTATAGACCCTACGGCTTTTCTGGCTGTTAATATTTTTAGTTTTGTTTCATTTGATTTTATTTCAACTATTATAGGGCACTTTTCAGAGTGGTTGTCTTTTCTGTGAGCGCTAATGATTTCGTCTTCTTCTATTTTAATATTTATGTTTTTAAATACTTTCTGTATGACTTCTGCTGCTGTTTCGTTTTTTTCTTGTCTTTATACTCCAGTGATTATTAGATTATTTTGTATTTTTTCTCTCTCTATTATTTCCAATTGATTTTCTATGGTTTGTACTCTTCGTTCTAATCTATCATTTTTTAGTATAAATGAAATTGCCAATTCTTGGTTGCAGAATACTTCAAACATTAAAAGTGCGATTCTTTTCGCAATCTACAACAAGTTAGTCTTACAAAGACTATATCAAACACTCATTGAAACAACTACTTAGTAGTTGAAGTAGTTGTTTCAATGAGTGTTTGATATAGTCTTTGTAAGACTAACTTGTTGTAGATTGCGAAAAGAATCGCACTTTTAATGTTTGAAGTATTCTGCAACCAAGAATTGGCAATTTCATTTATACTAATGTTTGAACGGTAACGTGACCGCCAGTCTAAGGTGTCAAATTGTTTAGAGGGAATGGCAAAGCTATACTGAGGAGAGATAAATCTCGAAACGCGTCTATAGATGGCCTGAATAATTTGACCCAAATTGTTACATTTGCAGTAGGTTACTGTATGTAACAGCAAACACTTGTTGTATAATTCAATGTCCGTCGGGGTATTAGCCCGGGAAGTAGTTGTTTCAATGAGTGTTTGATATAGTCTTTGTAAGACTAACTTGTTGTAGATTGCGAAAAGAATCGCACTTTTAATGTCTATCATTTTTTATTTTATTTTCTATTAAGAGGTTATTTAGGTTCTCGTTTTCTTTTTGTAAGTCATCAACTTTAGAGTTCAAATCATCAAATTTATAGCTCATGAATTCCACCGATTGTTTTAATTCTTTCATTATTTTGTAAAGTTCTTTAATTGTGATGTCATCCTCGGTTTCGCCAGTTTGTGGTTGTGTGTTTGCTCTTGTATTTTTTTTGTTTGACATTTTTCGCGCGCACTTATTATTGGCGGAAGATTTATATTTTAGGTAATAATTACAACGGTATTAAAATTATTTTAGTAAAATATATTAGTCTCTGTTGGGGTTTGAACCGTGGTTTTCTGGTTGGAAGTTTATCGTGTTTACCACTGCGCCAATGTGTACGTGCAGATTGGCTTGTATTTGTGGTCTGATTCTCTATACATTCGTTTGCCACGCATGAAAATAATTACCACGGGGCTTTTCTAAACTCGAAATTTTACTTCATGCTTAGTCTGGGAGTGGAAAACACTTGTTTAAAGCTTTATATTGAACTTTAAAAAAAACAGGGAATATCCACAATTGTTGTATCAATTCCATGGTATGTCATTATTTTTATAAAATACTTTACTGTTTCTTAATTATTTAAACTTAGAGAACCGTAAAGAGTTAAGTCTGAACATTTATAAATTTAGCATTTTTCCTTCTACAAAAAAGTGAAATACATTTTGTCTCTAAAATAAATAGGGAAGCCAATAATTGAACACTTTAAAATTAACATATATAAAAAAATTAAATATTTAAACGGGAGGCATTTTACAAAAGTCATCTTTCTTCTTATGTAATGTAGGCAGTTTTCAGAAAAACCTTCAGGAAAAACAGAACAGGAAAATAAATAAAACAAAGCGACATAAAAGACTATCAATTCTTCTATTTCATCCTTATTATTTTTTTATTAAAGAATCGCAATTTTTAATACTAACATAAGGCAATCATGACAATATGAAAGTGTGTGTGTGTGCTGCCTTCAAGCACGACAGTTAAGTCCGCGAAAAGAAAGGCACTGTCCACTTGGTCACAGGGAGAGGAGACGACGAACAAGCAAATATACCCAATAATCATACACATATCTAACAAATAATCGTAAAAGTACAGTGTAGAAAAAAAAAATAGGCGCAATAAACAAAATACTTTGGATAACGAGAAAAAAAAACAATAATAATAATAATAGTTACAGAGAAATCATCACCATTTTTAATCATAATGGAAATAAAATTCTTCTTCTAGCTCTGTTGACCAGGAAAATATATATTGATTAATAAACGTGAGCAAATTTCGAAAAAGAAAAATCATGTAAATGTAATAATAATAATAATAATAATAATAACATAATTCTTTACAAAAAAAGTACCTGAGTGCGGATTTGAAAAATTACAAATTACAAATTACAATAGTATCTAAAAAATAACAAAACTATACAACTAATTAATAATTAATATTTGACTATACAAAGAGGACCAGTGATGAATGGACTAATTTAATTGAATTCAATTTAATTAATACATACAGGGAGTTTTTCTTTTAAGTATACATATCCCAATTACACTGTAAATATTCAGTTAGAGCTCAATTTGAAGCTTTAAACGAATGTTTTCCAATCCCAACGTGGAGCTAGGCTAACGCTGTGGGCCCTAGTTGGGCGCCATAAATCGCATGCATTTACACGTAATGCTTAATATGGGAAAACCACAACCACTTCATACTTAGTCTGGGAGTCTAAAATACTCGTTTAAAATACTAGTTTAAAACACTCGTTTAAAACACTCGTTTAAACACTCGTTTAAAACACTTGTTTAAACACTCGTTTAAAACACTTGTTTAAAACACTCGGTTAAAATACCTATTTAAAACACTCGTTTAAAACTTCAAATTGAACTCTTTTGAAAAACAAAGAATGCCGGAAAAATCACATCGTATGCATGCTTTAATAAAAAAACTCCCTGTAGCTATAAATTTAAGTTTTTTTTTTAATTTAAATTATAAATACAAAGTACATTAAGCTTTCGTTTTTTTTTAAATTTTTCCTTTCACGATTTCGATTTTAATTAATTGAAACACATACAAAAAAAGATGATAATAATAAATTAACAATAATCATGATTATAATAATAATAATTAATAACAATTTATACTCGTTACAGATGATAAAATCTAATTAACTAATTTTACAAGTTTATACAATATATATTTTTTTCTCATTCATTTTATTTGTATTTTTATCAATTATTCGTATAAAACTATAATGGGTAAACATGTAATATACAATATACAAAATGAAAAAAAGACGATCTAAGCCATTTTTTCGTAACCTTCAATATACTATGTACATTTTTGGTATTTTCATGATTTATTTTGTAATTTTTTTTTTAATTTCATTAATTAAATCTTCTTTTTTTATCAGACTATATGAAGTGCACTTATAAACCCTTCTGCTATTTCATTCACTTGTTTTTCTTCGAACAAACAGCAGAAGAGCGCCGTTTTGTTTCATTTAATTGGAACTCGGTAACCACGGTCGTTTACAATTTTTGTCCTTTATTTATTTTTAAATTAATTAATTAACATTACGATAATAATAGTAGTAATAATAAAAAATCACTTGTTTTCTTAATACTTATCACATTCTGAGACTTCTCCTTCATTTTTATTCAAAATTGTATTTTGTTTACACACCAATTTGCGAGTGTGTAAATTGAATCAATGAAACAAGATTCCGAGACTTCTCCTTTGTTTTACAATTCGCAAATTTTCTATACAATCACGTTCGTGTGTGTAAAAACGTTGTTTATACGCTCATACGCGTGTGTAAAGTAAATCAAGATTCTGAGACAAATCCTTTGTTTTTTTATAATTTTCAAATTTTGTATATACTCGCTTTTGCGTGTATACAAATTAAATCATATTCTGAGACTAAGACGTATTTTTTGTTTGCACACTCACTAGCGTGCGTTAAGTGAATCAATGGAATCCAGATTCTGAGAATACTCCTTTTTGAAGTTTAAATTTTTTTTTAGGTGAGTTAAATTTAAATAAGTGAAATGTGAATGAGACTTTTCCTAAAATTGTATTTTGTTTACACACTAATATGCGTGTGTAAAGCCAACCAATGAATCCATTTTATACACGCAAAAATTAGTGTAAAAAAATACAAACTTAAAAAAACAGAATGTTTAGAATCATTCTGCTTTTTAAGTTTGTATTTTTTTACGAGTATAAAATTAAATCAATTAATTCACATTCAAAGACTTAACCGATCATTGTATTTTTTTCACACACACACTCACTTCCGTGTGTTTTTTTAAATGGTCCGCCGTATACAGGGTCCTGCAACAGTGTGTCGGGCTTTCCTAGCGCCATTCCCGTGAAAAAAAAAACAAAAAAATGTTTCGTACAAAAAATTATTGATTTAAAAATATTTATGGCGTAAAATTATTTTCAAACATACAGGGTGTCCCAATTTTGCAGTATAACAAAAATATTTGTTTTTTTTAATGGAACATCCTGTATTTATTCAACTTTTCTAATGACATTTTAAAAAACTGAACATTAGCTTATTAGGAATTGAATAGGCTTTAATTTAAGTGTATTTTTCTTGCGTTTTTTGTAACTTAAAAATGACGTCAGATATAAGCACTTAAAGTTGGAATTTTGTAAGAAATCGCGATTTTCAAGAAGTTTTAATTCAAGCTGGGTGCTTTAAGAATTTTTTTCTGGGCAAAATGAATTCTCCAAATTATTTCTAATATTGTTGGAAAGGGTTGTCATTTTTTTGAGAATTAAACTGATTTAAAAATATTAAAAAAAAATTATTTTCGTATGAACATTTTCTATGGAATTTTGTTATGCAAAACGATTATCGATTATCAAGAATATTTAATTCAAGTTAGGTGTTATTAGATTTCTTTCTGATGAAAATAAACAACCTTTATTGTTTATAATATTGATGGGAAAGTCTGTGCACTTTTTAAGAATTTCTAAAAATCTAAAAAAAAAATGGTAATTTTCGTATGAACATTTTTATGGAATTTTGTTTTGCATCTCAATTTTCAAAATATTTATTATTCAAGCTGGGTATTTTAAGAAGTTTTTCAGGGAAAATAAATACCACAGATTGTTTCTAATATCGAAGACAACGTCTGTAATTTTATTAAAAATTAAAAAAAAAATTAAAATCTTCGTCTTTGTTGGAAAACAATCGCATGCGCATTTTTATTTTTTCTAAAATGCTCACGAGTGTTTTCCACTCCCAGGCTAAGCATGAAGTAAAATTTCGAGTTTAGAAAAGCCTGAAAATTTGGTTTGGTCGCGTAGCGCGAAGCGCGGAGCGACCAAACCAAATTTTCAGGCTTTTCTAAACTCGAAATTTTACTTCAGGCGCCACGCGTATCAAACACTGATCTAAAGTGAAGTCTAAAATATACATTCCTTTTTGAATTTTGATGTTATGAATTAATTAAATAAAATTGTATTTTTTGTTTACACATGAAATTGAGTGTGTAAGAAAAATATTTCATTTTCAAAATATTTTTATTCAAGCTGGGTACTTTAAGAAGTTTTTCAGGAAAAATGAATACCTCAGATTGTTTCTAATATCGAAGACAACGTCTGTAATTTTTTTAAGAATAAAAAAAATTTAAATCTTCGTCTTTGTTGGAAAACAATCGCATGTGCATTTTTATTTTTTCTAAAATGCTCACGAGTGTTTTCCTCTCCAAGGCTAAGCATGAAGTAAAATTTCGAGTTTAGAAAAGCCTGAAAATTTGGTTTGGTCGGAAAGCGCGAAGCGCGGAGCGCGGAGCGACCAAACCAAATTTTCAGGCTTTTCTAAACTCGAAATTTTACTTCATGCGCCACGCGTATAAAACACTGATCTAAAGTGAAGTTTAAAATATACATGAGCTTTTGTATTTTGTTGTTATGAATTAATTAAATAAAATTGTATTTTTTGTTTACACACGAAATTGAGTGTGTAAGAAAAATATTTCATTTTCAAAATAGTTCTTATTCAAGCTGGGTACTTTAAGAAATTTTTCAGGGAAAATGAATACCACAGATTGCTTCTAATATCGAATAGAACGTCTGTATTTTTTTTAAGAATAAAAAAAAAATTAAATCTTCGTCTTTGTTAGAAAACAATCGCATGTGCATTTTTGTTTTTTCTAAAATGCTCACGAGTGTTTTCCACTCCCAGGCTAAGCATGAAGTAAAATTTCGAGTTTAGAAAAGCCTGAAAATTTGGTTTGGTCGCGTAGCGCGAAGCGCGGAGCGACCAAACCAAATTTTCAGGCTTTTCTAATCTCGAAATTTTACTTCATGCGCCACGCGTATAAAACACTGATCTAAAGTGAAGTTTAAAATGTACATGAGCTTTTGTATTATGATGTTATGAATTAATTAAATAAAATTGTATTTTTTGTTTACACACCAAATTGAGTGTGTAAAGAGAATCGACGAATTCAGATTCAGAGATTTCTTAGAAAAAAATCAAATTTTTGTACACACTTACTTTCACACTCATGTGTAAAATGAAACCAATTCACATTCTGAGGCTTCTCCTAAAAAAAATACAATTTATAAGTATAATTGAAATTGCCAATTCTTGGTTGCAGAGTACTTCAAACATTAAAAGTGCCGAGATTCTTTTCGCAATCTACAAGAAGTTAGTCTTACAAAGACTATATCAAACACTAATTAAAACAACTACTTCCTGGGCTAATACCCCGATGGACATTGAATTATACAACAAGTAAATTGATTGTGAGTTATGTGAAGATCAAATTAATTTGACGAATAAAGCACTAATAACCTTTCTTCACACTTTTATTTGAATTACCATTGATAATGGTCACTTTGTGTCCGAAATGTACATTTGATAATTCAAATAAAAGTGTGAAGAAAGGTTATTAGTGCTTTATTTGTCAAATTATACAACAAGTGTTTGCTGTTACATACAGTAACCTACTGTAAATGTAACAATTTAGATCAAACTATTCAGGCCATCTATAGACGCGTTTCGAGATTTATCTCTCATCAGTATAGCTTTGCCATTTCCGCTAAACAATTTGACACCTTAAACTGGCGGTCACGTTACCGTTCAAACATTGAAATTGCCAATTTATAATTAACTAAGACAGACTTCTAAAAAAATTAATTTTATAAAATCAAGTTGTAATTTAATTTTCTACACACTCAAATTTCTGTTTTATTATTTTGATTACAACAATTTATAATAAAGAAGACTCGGAGACTTCTAAAAAAAAGTAATTTTATAAAAATAAATTGGAATTTCATTTTTTACACACTCACATTTCTGTTTTCTTTGTTTTGTTACAACAATTTATAATAAATTAAGACTCTGAGACTTTAAAAAAAATAATAATTTTATGATAATAAGTTGTAATATAATTTTTTACACACTCACATTTCTGTTTTCTTTTTTGTGTTTCAACAATTTATAATAAATTAAGACTCTGAGATTTCTAAAGAAATTAATTTTATAAAAATAAATTGGAATTTAATTTTTTACACACTCACATTTCTGTTTTCTTTGTTGTGTTACAACAATTTAATAAATTAAGACTCAGAGATTTCTAAAAAAATATTAATTTTATAAAAATTAATTGTAATTTAATTTTTTACACACTCACATTTCTGTTTTCTTTGTTTTTTTACAACAATTTTTAATAAATTAAGACTCTGAGACTTAAAAGAAAATAATTTGATGAATATAAGTTGTAATTTAATTTTTTACACACTCACATTTCTGTTTTCTTTGTTTTTTTACAACAATTTATAATAAATTAAGACTCAGAGATTTCTAAAGAAATATTAATTTTATAAAAATAAATTGTAATTTAATTTTTTACACACTCACATTTGTTTTCTTTGTTTTTTTACAACAATTTATAATAAATTAAGACTCTGAGACTTTAAAAAAAAATAATTTGATGAAAATAAGTTGTAATTTAATTTTTTACACACTCACATTTCTGTTTTCTTTGTTTTTTTACAACAATTTATAATAAATTAAGATTCTGAGACTTCTAAAGAAATTAATTTTATAAAAATAAATTGTAATTTAATTTTTTACACACTCACATTTCTGTTTTCTTCGTTTTTTACTTTCTCTCATATGTAAAACAAAAAGAAAGTATTTCTTTTAAATTGTAATCACTTTAGCACACTAGTAAATGTGTGTATTTGTATTGAAGTTAGGGTGCTCTTATATGGACGATTTGAACGCGAGGCGGAACGGGAGCGGGCGCCAGCGTTTGCGTATTAACACATGGGTTTATTTAATTAAACACAGTTATATTCCTTTCTTCACTTTTATTTTTCATGCTAATGTACATTTCGGGTACTAAGTACCCATTATCAATAGCTAACTGACATGGGTTTATATGAGAATTCCTAGATGGATGGATGGATGGATGGATGGATGGTGGATGGATGGTGTTGTCGTTTTCTCCGCCTCGCACCCGTCCGTCTAGGAACTCTCATATAAACCCATGTGTTAAAACGCAAACGCTTGCGCCCGCTCCCGTTCTGCCTCGCGTTCAAAACGTCCATATAAGAGCGCCCTTAATCAAAGAATTAATAATTCTATTCTTTAGCCTCAAATTTCGTCGAATGTGTTTTTTTAATTTTATTAATTTAATTTAATTTTTTTGTCCGTTTTGTAATAAATTAACAAAATTAATAACCTATGTATCTTGTGTGTGTGTGTGTGTGTTTACGTGTAAAATTTCTAAACGACATCCAACTTGTGTGTACTTATCTTTATAGGAACTCATATATTCAGAAAAAAAAATGTTTTACTATTTTTTCTATTTGTTTTGTTATAAAAATTTTAATAGGTGTATACATAATTTATCGATTTTTTCATTATTATCGTCGGGGATAAGGTGTGTTTAATTTAATGCACTGACTACAAAATTCAATATGTTCAAAAATTCACTCTTTTTGATAAAAAGACTAACGGTCGATAGCCTTTTTTACATTTTAAAATTTAAAAATTAATTTCTCGCTTATGCAGTAATAATGTATTATTGTATTTACTGTCACTGTCAAATAAAGATATTATTATTGTTGTTGTATAGTGTCTCAAAAAATTAAAGCGTTTTTTGAGACGCTATATTTTTATAATCATAAGTAATATATTTTTTCCAGATCAATTTAAAAATTTACAAGAGTTTAATAAATTTATATTTATTTCTGGCTTCCTTTTAAATTACTAAACGTACGGATGTACTTTAAAATAGTTTGTTTTTTTAAAATGATAAAAATAAATGGGTATTTAAATATAAACATAAATACTTGAGTAAACACTATGAAGTTGATAGTATTTAAATTCAGACAGCCGTGACTTAAAAAATAAACGGTAAAACTTTGCCTCTTTCACATTCACTAATTTTTAAATAATACATATTATCTTGGGTCTCTGGCCTACCCTGAAGTTGGGCTGCGAACCGCCGCTGGTCTCAACTGAACTTAGTCCTTATTAAATTGTGTGTCCACACTGGAGATGGGTAACTCCTTAGCGAGTCGTCAGCTCAGCAAAGTAGAGTTGCTGACTCAGTCAAGTGACTCAGTTACGAAATACAAATTACTTTTCTAAAATATAAAAACGAATTAAAATTAATATCGACTTTCTGCAAAAAGTTTGTCTCCAAATATTCATTGAAACAACTACTTCTCTTTCAATGGATATTTGAAGACAAACTTTTTGCAGAAAGTCGATATTAATTTTAATTCGTTTTTATATTTTATAAATATTCTGCAACCTATTGACAAACTCAATTTTTCTTTATGTGAATTACTTTTCTATTTCAAGTCACGACTTATCTTTGAATTACATAAATAAATATTTTTGAATGCTGCATCGCAATGTATTAATAGATCTTAATTAAGTCTTTCTGAGTCCATTTTTTTTAAGTGAGCCATGAAATGAGTCATTTCGCTCATCTCTTGTCCAGGTCCAGATCCCTGCCATATATTGCGTATTGCATAAAAAATATCACGTCCTTCATTGAAAACAACAAAACAAACACGTTTAGTTATGTTTGTCTGTGCCGTTTCAGCGAATAAAATAAAAATAGGAAGTGCATTAAATAAAACACCCTCTAGATATTATAAATACACTTGGTCGTTAGGGTATAATACTTTGATTTCTTCTTGAGCATCCAAAGCACGGGTTGATTTATTTTTAAATTTGATTGCAGATCAATTTTAAGGAAATGCTCAGTATTTTTCTTATTCGCTGTGCAAACGTCAACTAAAGGTGCGTCCACACCATGCAAACGTGGCGTTCGCGAACGTTTGCAAACAAGACTGTTTATTAGGGCCAGTTACACCAAACACATTGATCTGGTTCAACTCTGAACTCGAGTTAAAAGTGACATAAGAACAATAGAAACTGTCATCCTGAACTGAAGGTTAGCTTGAACTCGAGTTCAACGTTTTTGGTGCAACTGGGCCTTATTGCTGCAATCGGTATCGACTAGTTCGCGAAGGAACAGGAATATTGTTTTGCGTGGACAGTAACTGTAAACAAGGGCTAAAGTTTCTTCCTATTTCCCAATGTTCCACGTAAATATACAGATGTTCGTGTTTGCAGTTAGTGTTACATTAATTATTTCTCTGTAATTAGGCTATTGTACCTGTTGAGAATTAAAAATTATTATTATTAAACATTCGTCTTTACAAGCGTTCGCTAATGTTCGCGAAACACATGTTCGTTTGGTATGGACCAGAGCTGGGCAGGATTCGAATCTTGGATTGGATTCAAAAAGAGCATTCGAATACTTTAGTTCAACTGGATTCGTTACATTTTTTTAAGAGGATTCGTATTCGAATCCTAATGTGGGTGATTCGAATCCTTTTGAGAGGATTCGAATATTTATAAAAGGATTCGAATACTTACAAAAGGTTTTGAATCGTCAAAAATAAATCGAATTAATTGTGATAATTAACTTGAAAAATTTCTTTTGTGTGTTTTTAAAATTCTCGTTAAATCACTGTTTTATACGCGTGGCGCATGAAGTAAAATTTCGAGTTTAGAAAAGCCCAGAAAATTTGTCTCGGGTCGCTGCGCGACCCTCGACAAATTTTCACGGGGCTTTTCTAAACTCGAAATTTTACTTCATGCTTAGTCTGGGAGTGGAAACGCTCGTTCGAAACTTCAAACTGAATCCTTTGATTAGAACATTAAATGACTGAAAATGTTTTTAAAAATAATAACCTAGTTTTCAAAATTTTGTTAAATATTAATTGAAGTAAAACTGACATGGTAGCCACAATCTGAAATGTTGCATTGTTCCGGCATATCCTTGATTCAAGATTTTTTACCCTGACCTTTTAATATAATTTTTTTCCGGGGGAAACCCTCATTTTGTTAAATTGTTTTCATTGTTTTTGTCAATATTCAAGTTAATTTTATAAATTTTTACATGTTTTGTAATTTGCCTGCTGGTTTTAACAAATTTAATAATATCATATGGCCTTTTTGTTAGTGTTTTGGTCAATTTGAATATAATTAACACGACGTTTCTTGGACTTTCCTGGTTTTAATGATATTCAGTGAATTTTTTTTGTAAGTAATTTTCAGGCATTCGTCGATTTTATAATAAAGTTCAATTTGAAGTTTTTAACGGGTGTTTCCACTCCCAGGCTAAGCATGAAGTAAAATTTCGAGTTTAGAAAAGCCCCGTGAAAATTTGTCGAGGGTCGCGCAGCGACCCGAGACAAATTTTCGGGCTTTTCTAAACTCGAAATTTTACTTCATGCGCCACGCGTACAAACACTGATTTGAAGTGAAGTTCAAAAACACACAAATACATCTTTAATCAGAGTAACAGGGAATCAGATATTTAATCTTATCAACGATGCTCAGTGTTAATAACAAATAATTAGGTTTTGAACATTTTTGTTAAAACAACTGGTAACGATATTTATATATTAATGGTTGCAAAAAAATAATAAAACCAAATTTATTCTTAAAGGATTTGTATTCGTGATTCGAAAAAACAGGATTCGAATCTTTGATTCGAATCATATTTATCTCTTACGAATCCTTTATTCGTGTATTCGTGATTCGAATCATATTAGGTGATTCGGATTCGTGATTCTAATCCTTTTTACGAGGATTCGTCCCAGCTCCGGTATGGACACACCTTAAAGATGCGGCACATGGCGTTCGCGAACGTTTGCAAAGACTTTTTTTTGGTTTATTTGTAAAACAACTGCAAATACGGGGCAATTTTTAATTGCGTTCAATATCGGGAAACGCAAACATTCGTTTGAGTTTGTTTGCGGTTACCGTCCACACCAAAAAATAATTGTGTTTCCAAACGTTTGCGAGCGCGAAGTTCGTTTATTTATTTACTTATTTATTCAGTCAATGGAGTCTATTTAAGTAATAGTATTGAGGGTGTGAATATTAGAACAATAAATTAATATAAAATATGTTTCGCAACCAATAAAATAAATCAACGAGCGCTCGAGACACGTAGTTGGAACACACATCAAAATTGTTTTAATTTAATTTCCATTTTTTTCACTTTCACTCTTTCCTTCCTCGTGAGGTGAACGTGTCAGTCGAGAAATTTCGTTTCACGGAGTAGGCCGTGTGAACGAGAATAATATATACAGGATGTTTCATAATACGCGAAACAAAATTTAATAAACAATTAAAATCCTCTAAATATAAAAAATCAATATAGCTATGAGGGACAATATTAAAGAAACCTCAAAAATTTACACAATGAAACACTTTTAACTTTGTTTGTATAACACGTTTTATTTAATGTGACTGGAGTTTCGACAAATTTAGCTTGTCATTATCAAACACTCCATGTTTGATAATGACAAGCTAAATTTGTCGAAACTGCAGTCACATTAAATAAAACGTGTTATACAAACAAAGTTAAAAGTGTTTCATTGTGTAATTAACATGTATAACGAAGTAGAAGCCTCCACAATACAGAACTCAAAAATTTAAACAATTTTTATGAAATCAGTTTTCTTTAATTTCTTTGATAATCCGAAATACAGGGGTTTTTACAAAATATCCCAACGAAATTTGTTTCGGGCACTCTAATTTTGAAAGCGAACGATTTGTAAAATTTATTATCCTGAGATCAAACATAAGTAGTACATTTTCAACTTTACAGTATTTCAACTAAACGCCTGAAAAGACTTGGATATTATTTTCCACTAAAGTTAGGTCTTCTTTCTTTGCCTTGGCCGTTTAGCGATCGTTGGCGAGCTTGTTGGTGACCATATTGGCAATTATCATCACTGGAACTTAAGTTCCAAGGTTAGGTTCTAGCCTGACCTAACGTTAGTGGAAGCTTAGATCGAACGTTAGATTCTTACCTAAGTTATTATTTTTAGTCGAGGTTAAGATCCAAAGCTACGTTCCAACTTAACTGGTAACTGGATGCCTAACTTTAGCGAAGGCTGGTATGGTAGAGGTTAGTTACCATACCAGCCTCCGCTAAAGTTAGGCATCCAGTTACCATTGATACCCAGGATAATAAACTATCCAGTTTTTATTTAGTTAATCATTAAGTCTAATATGTTAAAAATACTATATTTGTGGTAGTGTGTATTCGGAAAGTTAAATAAAATCAGTGAAACAATACTAAGTGTTATAATTAATAGTTTATAGTTCAAAATGTTTCAATACGGGTTAAGTGAGAAATTAATCAAAAATATCCACTATATTTCTTTCATTTAAAAAACGTGTGTTGAAATAAAATCACTTCATAATATTTAATGATGTATCGCTAAGATATACTAATATACCTAACCTAACGTTGGATGATCATGGCTTCCACTGAATTTAGGTTAAGTTGGAACCTGGCCTTAGACGTTGGCCTTCACTAAAGTGAGGTAAAAACCCAAATTTCGCTCATAGCATCCACCAAAAGTTGAAATTTTAATATCCTGTACATCAACTGGTAACCTAACCAATTGATCTACAGAATATTAAAATTTCAACTTTTAGGTCATTAGGAAGTTAAGTTTACCTAACCTTGGATCTTAGACTCCACTAAAGTAAGGTAACCTAACGTTGGATGATCTTGGCTTTCACTGAATTTAGGTTAAGTTGAAACCTGGCCTTAGACGTTGGCCTTCACTAAAGTGAGGTAAGAACCCAAATTTCGCCCATAGCATCCACCAAAAGTTGAAATTTTAATATCCTGTACATCAACTGGTAACCTAACCAATTGATGTACAGGATATTAAAATTTCAACTTTTAGGTCATTAGGAAGTTAAGTTTACCTAACCTTGGATCTTAGACTCCACTAAAGTAAGGTAACCTAACGTTGGATGATCTTGGCTTTCACTGAATTTAGGTTAAGTTAGAACCTGGCCTTAGACGTTGGCCTTCACTAAAGTGAGGTAAGAACCCAATTTTCGCCCATAGCATCCACCAAAAGTTGACATTTTAATATCCTGTACATCAACTGGTAACCTAACCAATTGATGTACAGGATATTAAAATTTCAACTTTTAGGTCATTAGAAAGTTAAGTTTACCTAACCTTGGATCATAGCCTCCACTAAAGTAAGGTTAGGCTACCACTAAAGTTAGAACCTGGCCTTAGATGTTGGCCTTCACTAAAGTTAGGTTAGAACCCAACTTTCGCCCATAGCATTTACCAAAGTTGTCACCAGTTGATGTGCAGGATATTAAAATTATAGCTTTTAGGTCATTAAAAAGTCAAGTTTATCTAACCTAACCTTGGATATTAGCCTCCACTAAAGTAAGGTTAGGCTAGAACCTAACCTTGAACCGTAGCCACCACTAAAGTTGGTTTACCAGTCGTCATTGACATGCAGGATATTAAACTTTCAACTTTTACTTAATCAGCAAGTAAAATTTACCTAAACTAACCTTGGATCTTAGCCTTTGCTACAGTTAGGTCAGGTTAGAATCCAACCTTTGGCTGGAGCCGCACCTTAGAGTTTAATAGTCGCCATTGATATTACAGGATATTAAACTTTCGTTTTTTAGTCTATCAGGAAGTCAAATTTACTTAAACTAACCTTAGATTTTAGCCTGCATAAGCATTAGGTTATTAATAACCTAACATATAAGTATTTAATTTAAAATCACTTGATTTGTTTCACTTCTAATAATAGTAAAACAAACCAAGTGAGTTTAAATTAAAAACTTATATATTAGTAGAAATGACTTACCAAGTGATCAATGAGGAACAAGTTAACGATTATTAACCTAACCTAACATAACTTTGGTTCTTGGCCTCTAATAAAGGTCAGGTTAGAACCTAACCTTGGACCGGAGCCACTGTTAAAATTAGTTTACTAGACGCTATTGATATACAGGATATTAAACTTTCAACTCTTAGTTTATAAGGAAATCAAATGCACCTAACCTAACCTTATATCTTGGCCTCTACTAAAGTTAGGTCAGGTTAGGACCTAACCTTGGAATAGAGCCTCTACTAAAGTTAGGTTAGAACCTAACTGTTGCGCGGAAGAGAATGAGCGGCTGCTTACTCCCGACTATTAGGTCCAGTTGCACCAAACACTTTGAACTCGAGTTCAGAATTGAACCAGTTCAATTCTAAACTTGAGTTCAGAATTGAACCTGTTCAATTCTAAACTTGAGTTCAAAGTGACATTAGAACAATAGAAAGTGTCATCTTGAACTAAAGTTCAGCTTGAACTCAAGTTTAACGTTTTTGGTCAACTGGGCCTTAGGGTTTTGGGGTTGATTAATTGTGGAGCAGTGCCGCAGCTAAAGTTAGTTTACCAGTCGCCATTGCTATACAGCAGGGGTTCTCAACCTTTTTCAGGTTGCGCCTTACTCTCATAACTCCACGATCCCTTCCTGATTTTTTTTGGGCTTTTTTAGTTAGATTGAATCACTATATAGCCTTATTTCACTTCACCTACTCTTTAGGAAAGTTAGGTTAGGTTATAACCTAACTTCGGATCTTCTTATATTGGAAATTGAATGACCCTGGCCTCAATGACAGGAATGGGCCTCGACGTGTCGATGTGACCGCGACAATTTTGAAAACGTCATTAAAGTCGACAATGTCAACGTTAGTTTAAACGGTGTAGTACTAAAGTTAGGTTAGGTCAGAACCCAAACTTGGACATCTTCGTTTGCGAAATTAATCAGCCTGATTTTAATGCCCTGTCGACCGACCAATAGTGGATCTTAGTCCAGACGCGGATCTAGGGGGGGTCACAGGGGTCATGACCCCCCCCCCCAATGATGAACAGCAAAACATTTTTTTACTAGAAAAAACTGATATGGTAAACGACAAAAAAATTGTAAAGTCAGCACTACATCTGTAACTACATCTGTGAGCCAATTTATTTTGATTATAACAAGCGTGTCTGAGAGTGACCCCCCCAAAACAAAAGTCTGGATCCGCGCCTGTCTTAGTCTTCATTAAAGTTAGGTTAGGTTACCTAACATTTGACCGTCTTCTTTGTTTGCGAAATTAATGGGGCTGGTTTCAATACCCTATCGACCACCATTGGATAATAGTCTCCGATAAAGTTAGGTTAGGTAAAAATGTAACTTTGGATTTTAGCCTCCACTAAAGTTAGGTTATCAGTTATCATTTACAGGATGTTAAACGTTGGATGTTGTTAATTATTGTTAGATTTGAGTGTGCACGAAAGTTAGGTTAGGTTAGGTTAAAACCTAACTTCGGATCTTTTTATATCGGAAATTTAATGACCCTAGCCTCAATGCCAGGAGTGGGCCTCGACGTATCGATGTGACAGCGACAATGTCGAAAACGTTATTAAAGTTGACAATGTCAAGGTTAGTTTAAACGCTGTAGCACTGAAATTAGGTTAGGTTAGAACCCAACTTGAACTTTCTTCTTTGTTTGCGAAATTAACCAGCTTGGTTTCAATGCCCTGTCGACCGACCAATATTGGATCTTAGTCTTCATTTAAGTTAGGTTAGGTTAGAACCTAAGCTTGGACCGTCATCTCTGTTTGCAAAATTAATGGGCCAGGTTTCAATACCATATCGACCACCATTGAATAGTAGCAAGGCCGTATCCAGGGGGAGGATATAGGGATATTATTTGAAAATGTAACATTTTTGTATGTAAGACCAGAAACAATATATTTACCATTAAAACCCCCTCTGCATTTTTTATTCCGGGTACGGCCTTGGATAGTAGTCTTCGATAAAGTTAGGTTAGGTAAAAATGTAACTTTGGATCTTAGCCTCCACTAAAGTTAGGTTAGGAATTTAGCCTCCACTAAAGTTAGGTTACCAGTTATCATTTACAGGATATTAAACTTTGGATGTTGTCAATTAATCAGTATTTCAATATCAGTGGCGGCACGTCCATAAGGGCTGCAAACTTGGACATTCTACAGGCACGGAGCGAAGCGACCAAACCAAATTTTAAGGCTTTTCTAAACTCAAAATTTTACTTCATGCTTAATCTGGGAGTGAAAACACTCGTTAGTACTTTCAAATTGAACTCTCAAAAAAATACAAGGAACGCCCCAAAATCCACACACATATATCTTGATATTTGAAAAAACATCTCTGCATGTTTACGTCTGCAGCCCCACCAATATGAATTCTCACAAGCCGCCACTGTCTAATATTTTCGTATCGTTATCAAATCAGTGAAACAATGCCAAGTGTTTTAATTAATATTAGTAGAGGAGATTAGCCGATAAGGGGCCAGCAAGGATTCCCGGAAGTAATGCCGGAAGTAATACCGGAAGTAATGAGCTTCGTTAACTTGTTTCTCATTGATCACTTGGTAAAACATTTCTATTAATATATAGGTATTTGATTGAAATTCACTTGGTTTGTTTTACTAATAAATTGTTTTATTTTCAACTAGTTTCGGCTTAATGCCATTTTCAATTCTTGAAAATGGCATTAAGCCGAAACTAGTTGAAAATAAAACAATTTATTAGTAAAACAAACCAAGTGAATTTAAATCAAATACCTATATAGTAATGAGCTTTCATCCGAATGCGAGCTGTTCGTCCGGGGGTGCTTAGGGGATTGCTTTCGGTGTTACTTCCAGGATTACTTCTCGGTCCCATATCGGCTAATCCTTCCTACTACTGTTGTTTTTATATTAATTGTATCTCACATGTTAAGAAACATGATGTATTTAAAAAAACAAAATACACGGGATTGCTTCCTGTGTTACTTCCGGGATTACTTGGTCCCATATCGGCTAATCCTTCCTACTACTGTTGTTTTTATATCAATTGTATCCCACATATTAAGAAACATGATGTATTTAAAAAACGCATCGTTATGTGTACTTTAAAAAATACAAACTGTTTCACAATACTTCAGGGTTTTGTACGCGTGGCGCATGAAGTAAAATTTCGAGTTTAGAAAAGCCCCGTGAAAATTTGTCTCGGGTCGCTGCGCGACCCTCGTCAAATTTTCTACGCGGGGCTTTTCTAAACTCGAAATTTTACTTCATGCTTATTCTGGGAGTGGAAACACTCGTTAGTAGTTTCGAATTTAACTCTAAAAAAATATAAGGAACGCCCCAAAATGTGATAGCGACAGGTATTTTAAAAAATGCGAGCTTTACGTCCGGGAGTAATTCCGGGATTGCTTCCGGTGTTACTTCCGGGATTACTTCTTAGTCCCATATCAGATAATCCTTTTTAATACTGTTTTTTTTTATACGAATTGTATCCAATATTTTAAACATGATGTATTTAAAGAAAACATCGTTAGGTGTACTTTTAAAAATACAAACTGTTTTTTTTTATAAAATTGTATCCCATATGTAAAGAAACATCCTGTATTTAAAGAAATAAAATCGATTATGAAACACGGTCTGTATTTAAAAATTAAATAGAAATAAAATAATTCACATTGATAAGAATATGTCAAATTTAATAAGTCACTCTGGCTCCGACTCTGAAACAAAATTTCCGTCCCATCTCTTTCTCTTCTTACGCATATATAATAATTACATACCTAATAATTTATAATTTTTTTTTTAACAATCATTGTAAAAAAAATCAAAGACCAGGGTGGTTACGTCTATAATCGCACGGGTTTTACAATTAAATAAAGAAATTACCCTAAAAAAAATATTAGTTACACTCTCGGATTCACCTATCGGTTTTTCCTGCGCGCTTTACTAGCCGCGGGCAGTTTTCTCACTTTGCTCTCGGGGGAGCCGGTGCGCTCGGTGGTGCTGCTGCTGGTGCTGGTGCTGCCCTCGCCGAGCCTCCGCTTCCTGGTGTTCGCGGGGAGCGAGAGGAAGACGATGGGGTCCATGTCGATCTCCCGCCGCTGCTGCCTTCGGATCCGCTCGCTCTGTCGCGTTTTTTCGTACTTCAAGCGCTTGCGCTTGATGTTCTCGTTGGTGTCCACTGAGTTTTTGTCACTTACAACTATTCCGCTGGAGGTGGAGCCGCGCGTGTCCTCGGGGTTGAGCGGGCTGGAGCTCATGGTGCGGAGGTACTCGTTGACGCGGGAGTCGCCGAAGCAGAAGACGTTGTCTTTTTCTTTTGTTTCCGCGGAGATTTTCAGGGGTTCCGCTTCTCCCGCTTTTTTGATTTCCGCTAAATTCGGCCGGCTTGTCACGGGAGTGCTAGGCGCGGATTTCGATGAACCCTCGCTGGTGAAGCTGCTGCTCGAGGAGTTATTATCAGAGGAGCTCTTCTTGTTCCTCCTGCGCTGCGCCAGCTTAGCGCTTAAGACGTCTTGTAACCTGAAGCCTTCGCGTTGGGCTTTGTGGAAGGCTTTGAAGGTGGTTTGCAGACCCTTTTCAGCCGAATCGCTCGAGGATAAAACTCCGGGCGTCATTAGGGGAGTTTGCGGGATCGCCTGGGTGCCTTGCACCCAAGAGTTGTTGCGCAAGTCAAGCATCTGCAATCGCTTGCTCGGATTAACCGTTAGCAGCCCGCAGACCACTGCTTTAGCTTCCTCGGAAACGTTCTCCCAAGCCGCTGAGTCGAAATTAAAATCCCCACCCTTGATCCTCGCCATGACTGCAGCAGCGCTATCATCCCTAGACCTAGCGTGGAAAGGCGCCCGTCCGCAGAGCATCGTGTAAAGAATCACCCCCAAACTCCACATATCACAGTTTTCATCATAACCAGTCGGATCCCCGTTTAAAACCTCCGGCGCTGCGTAATGCAGCGTGTAGCAAGGCGTGTGCAGCGGCTCCTTCTCCTGCTTCAACCTCGCGAAACCAAAATCCACCACCTTAATCTCAGCCTCATCCTCCTCCGATTGGAAGAGCAAATTTTCCGGCTTCAAATCCCTATGCACTACTCCTCTGCTATGCATGAACCCAACTGCCGAAACCAACTTGCGCAAAATCCCCGCTGCTTCCAACTCGGTGAACTGCGTTTTCTTCCTTATCCGATCCAGTAATTCCCCACCTTTTAAAAACTCGCACACCAAATACGTATGCCCTTCATCCAAAACCACCTCGTGCAACTCAACAATATTCCTATGCCCCTGACAAGCCCGCAACAAATTAATCTCCTGGGTACAATCCGTGCGCCTGCTAACAATCTTCACCGCATACTCCTTCCCCGTACTCTTTTGCACGCAGCGTCTGCACACCGAGAACGACCCATCTCCTAAGATCTGCTCGTTCAGGTCGATGTCGTACGCTTGGAAGAACGGGGAGTTGTTTATCTGGCACTGGACTAGTTTCGATTTGTCCTCGCTGCTGACGGTTTTGAGGAGTTCGTCAGAGATTGCGTTTTTTGAGAAGAGCACCGAGGGGGCGACGTACGAGTAGCCCTTGAAGATTTTGTCGTAGTTCGGGGGGATGACGGCCGGGGAGTCGGTGGCGGGCAGTTGGGTGAATTCTTCGGAGAAGTTTGATACGTCTAATTCAGTTCTGGAAATAGAAAACGTTTTATTAATATTGAGCAGATATTATCACTTTCTAGTACGAGTATATCGAGTGTTAATCATCAAACCTTCATGAATTCATAAACTTATTTTTGTGAAGTTCTACAAAAATAAGTACAGAGCATTGTAGATGCAGAAAGAAAGTTCCGTTTGTATTTCTCGTTACCGCAGCGCTGCGTTTGCAGCTTCGCGCATGCATGATACTTACCACGACCTATTGAGAAGGAATTAATGTAATTATGAGTTAGCTTAGTGGTGCTTGTTTTAACGTGGTGAATAAAATCGAAAATCCCGCCGCTTCACAATGTTACGACTCACTCGAAACGCGGTTAAATTCATCCTCTCAATCGCGTTGTTGTAGCAATAGCAACCATTTTTTTCCATTTTTTTAAAGGGTCAGTCGGTAGCGTTATAAAGCCCTTGGGCCCTGTTATGTAGATGTACTGAGAGACCAAAGTTCGTAAAATTCACTTAGTTGCCGTACGGTCGTGCTTGGACGCACACTTTTTGATTATTGTTCTTCCTACAACCGCTCCCGAAAACAGACATATTGTCGCAATACCTTTGTATTGAAAGTTGTCAATTGTATATTTGTATTTTGACAAGTAATGTCATATTATTTAAATAAAAAACACTTGATATTGTTTCACAAATTAAAACTTTATTCCGACTAGTTTCGGTTTGTTGAACCATTTTCAAAGGAATTCCTTTGAAAATGGTCTAACAAACTAGTCGGAATAAAGTTTTGATTTGTGAAACAATACCAAGTGTTTTTTATTTAAATAACTTTACATATTCTAATATGTTTCACCAAGTGCCAGATGAGAAATTAATTCAGGAAATTAATGTCAATGTTTAAAAATTGAATTTTTAAAACTAGTTTTGAAAGTGAAATCCTCGAATGATTAAAGTAAAATGAGTAGTGACGAAAAACAATTAACGCCGTCGCTATTTGGTTGTAGGAAAAGCACAGTGTTAAACACGTTCTGAAAGCTACATTGCATGAGAGGGGTTGGCGGGGGGCAAAGCCCGTGAGCCACCCCCCTGGTTACGCCTTGGTCGTGTAGCGCTACGCGACCAAACCAAATTTTCAGGCTTTATTAAACTCGAAATTTTACGCTGATTTAAAGTGAAGTTCAAAATATACTGCTTAAGTTTGATCCTACAAATGTTTATACATCTAACCAAATCTTGCGTTTTCAAAATTCCGAGAAATTTGCTTTGGGTTCTGAAAGTATAAATAAAAGAAAAAATCCGAAAACGAGGCGCTGAATTTTGGAAGATTTGTTTACACGAAATAAACATCTGTAATATCTAATTACTGGATATCAAACTTGGGCAGTATATTTTGAACTTCACATTAAATCAGTGTTTTATACGCGTGGCGCATGAAGTAAAATTTCGAGTTTAGAAAAGCCTAATTTGGCTTGGTCGCTCCGCTTCGCTACGCGACCAAACCAAATTTTCAGGCTTTTCTAAACTCGAAATTTTACTTCATGCTTAACCAGGGAGTGGAAACACTCGCGAGAAGCTTCAAATTGAACGCTTTTATGAACACAGCGGATTCTTGAAAATTAACCAAACGTTGTAATCATTGAGATATATATACTTAAAACAAAAGTTCCGTGTAGGTATGCAACTAAAATAACTGTCTGTAAAAAAAAACTAGATAAATTTGAATATACAAAGTGATACATAATTAATATTTTTGTTATATTTTAATTAATTAAAGATTTATTTATATTGTGCGATCGTTTAAATTATGATTTAGAATAGACGGCATTTTTTGTGCGGTTGCCCAGAATGCTAATTGAATGAGGGAATAAATTTAAGGTTATGGTAAAATATGTGTTAACAGTCAGTAGTGCCAACCTAATTTAATACTCAAAGCCTACTAAAAATCAGGTTTTAAATGAACGCATGGTACAATGTAAAGAGTGATCCAAATTCAATGTTTTTTTAATGGGATATTTCAGTAACATCAAGAGCAATAAAAAGCTGTCTGTACTCCTTTTTTAGTCGTGTACTCCCTAAACAATTGCGGTTGAAGAATACTCCTTTTTATTCATGTTATTGCACATCAGTTTTCGACAGGTAAAAAAAATAACTTCGCGTACTGCTTTAACGAAATAAAAAGTTAAATATACTCGATTATGAGCTCTTTTTTGAGATTAAAGTTAGTATATGAAAACGGATTACGGCTTACTTAATTAGTTTGGAACGTATTTATCAATAGGTCGGTTTCATCAGCTAGTAATTTTAATTAAATGACCGGAAGAAGCAAGCACGTACAGAAAATCACACACACACGAAACTTGAAACCCCCGAGAAGTCAATAGTTCAACGGTTCCCAGTTAGAAAATGCGACAGAATAAATAATCATTTTTATTAAGTTTTTACATAAGCACCTCTCGGTTGTATGATCGTAAACGAAATTGTAATTCAGAGTAGACAGTACTTATTCTTTCAATATTGGATCATATACAGGGTGCGGCAAAAGTTCCCGCACTCATTATTTCAATAATAACCTTTTTATCGGTAAGTAAAACACAACAACAAATTACATCAAAACGAAAAAAACATATTTATTATTTATTTATTTATTTATTCCCAACAGAAATAATCCAATTACAAGGAATATGTTAAAAATATCCACGTTTAGCCGCCTCACAGACCTCGCGATGTTTCCAAAAATATTTGACGAATCTGGAGGGAAAAAAACCTGCTCTACCAACGAGAAATCAATCGAATACCTGAAGATGTCTCGGCAGCGGGAATAGGTTAAGATTTCAAACCATCAAGTTTGAAATCTTGACCTATTCCCGCTGCCGAGACATCTTCAGGTATTCGATTGATTTCTCGTTGGTAGAGCAGGTTTTTTTCTCTCCAGATGAGTCAAATGGAAAAATACATCGGGTTCAGGTCGGCGAATTTGAAGGACACAAACTCTTGTCCCACACGTCGATTATCCGTCTATCCGAGATAGAGAGTTGGATAAATTAGGGCAAAGTTGCGTAATTTAGGGCCCAATAATAATCTAAAAACAAATTTGAAATACCTTGTTTTTAAGCAATGAGAGGCTTGACAAAGATTTAAGAGGCGTCTTAGAGAGGTATGGGAGAAATTTGAGAAACAAGATACTCGATAAAGTTTTAAGCAAGATTTAAGAGGCACTTGACAGAATTTTAGGAAACAATTGAGAGACAAGAGATTCGAGATGGTGTTAAGGCACTCGAGACGGAAGCTAAAGACTTTAAGTGACCAGAGAATGATTTAACAAACACGATAGTTTTTTAACAATGAGAAGCTTGAGAAAGACTTAAGAGGCACCCAAGAGAGTTACAGGAGGAATTTGAGAAACGCGTGGCTCGAGAAAATTTGAGAAAGAGTTGAGAGATACTTGACAGAGTTTTTTTAGAGAATTGAGAAACAAGAGATTCAAAACGGTCTTATCAGACTTGAGACGGACGGATTTCTGTAATGGGAGTCTTTAGGAAGGCGTTAGAGAAGGTTTTAAGAAGCTTAAGACTCAAGAGTGACCAGAGAATAATTAAACAGACGCTTAAAAGAATTTTGAAGCAATAAGAGGCTTGACAAAGACTTAAGAGGTGCCCAAAAGAGTTAAGGGAGAAATTTGAGAAACGAAAGACTCAAGAAAGACTTAACAGAGTTTTAAAAGATAATTGAGAAACAAGAGATTCGAGATAGTCTCAAGGCATTCAAGACGGACGGTTTCTGTAGTGGGAGTTTTGGGAAGGTGGGAGAATTGAGAAACAAGAGATTCAACATGGTCTTAACAGACTTGAAACGGACGGATTTCTGTAATGGAAGTCTTTAGGAAGGCTTTAGAGAAAGTTTTGAGAAGCTTAAGACTTAAAAGTGATCAGAGAATAATTTAACAGACGCTTAAAAGAGTTTTGAAGCAATAAGAGGCTTGACAAAGACTTAAGAGGTGCCCAAAAGAGTTAAGGGAGAAATTTGAGAAACGAAAGACTCAAGAAAGACTTAACAGAGTTTTGAAAGATAATTGAGAAACAAGAGATTCGAGATAGTCTCAAGTCATTTAAGACGGACGGTTTCTGTAGTGGGAGTTTTGGGAAGGTGGGAGAATTGAGAAACCAGAGATTCAAGATGGTCTTAACAGACTTGAGACGGACGGATTTCTGTGAGGGGAGTCTTTAGGAAGGCTTTAGAAAAGTTTTGAGAAGCTTAAGACATAAAAGTGACCAGAGAATAATTTATCAGACGCTTAAAAGAGTTTTGAAGCAATAAGAGACTTGACAAAGACTTAAGAGGTGCCCAAAAGAGTTAAGGGAGAAATTTGAGAAACGAAAGACTCAAGAAAGACTTAACAGAGTTTTGAAAGATAATTGAGAAACAAGAGATTCGAGATAGTCTCAAGGCATTTAAGACGGACGGTTTCTGTAGTGGGAGTTTTGGGAAGGTGGGAGAATTGAGAAACAAGAGATTCAACATGGTCTTAACAGACTTGAGACGGACGGATTTCTTAAATGGGAGTCTTTAGGAAGGCTTTAGAGAAAGTTTTGAGAAGCTTAAGACATAAAAGTGACCAGAGAATAATTTAACAGACGCTTAAAAGAGTTTTGGAGCAATAAGAGACTTGACAAAGACCTAAGAGGTGCCCAAAAGAGTTAAAGGAAAAATTTGAGAAACGAAAGACTCAAGAAAGACAGCAGAGTTTTGGAAGATAATTGAGAAACAAGAGATTCGAAATAGTCTCAAGGCATTTAAGACGGACGGTTCCTGTAATGGGAGGTTTTGGGAAGGTTTAGAGAAAAATTTGAAAAGCTGAAAACCTAAGAGCTACTAGAGAATGCTCTAACAGACGCTTAAAAGAGTCTTCGAGCAAGAGGCTTAAGAAAGACTTCAGATGCGCCCGAGAGAATTACGGGAGAAATTTAAGAAACGAAAGACTTAAGAGACACTTGCCAGAGTTTTGGAAGATAACTGAGAATCAAGAGATTCAAGATGGTCTTAAGGCAATTGAAGCGGACAGATTTCTGTTATGGGAGTCTTAACGAAGGCCTTGGAGAAGGATTTGAGAAGCTGAAAACTTAAGAGTGACTAGAGAATGATTTAACATTCGGTTTTACTCTGATTCAAAATCAGCATATTTTTGTCACACCAACTAATTTTACTTCGTCTATAGTTTGTTGGATGGAAGTTTTTAGTGTAGTAGAATCGGTAGATGAAACAATGACTGATGTATCATCGGAAAAATTAATTAGCTTTCCGTTACTAATATAACTTGATATGTCATTTAACAGCTACCCAGTCTTGTTGGAGCGTTTAGCGTACGCCTTTGAAAAGTGTTTTGCTCCAGAGGATCACAAGTCCTTCTAAGTGCTTCGTTGATAGACCTCGGCGTTGATCCTGAGGCGTCGCTAGACAAGAACCAGCGGTGTTTCCTCATTTTTGCAAATTCCCGCTCAACCATCAAACATTTCGGAAAGTGGCATCGTTAAGCGAAGCTCTTTTCTGGAAATTCATGGTTAGTTCAAAAGAGCAGAAAATTCTGAACAAACCTTTTAAATGTCGAAGAAATCGACGCAAATGACTTTTTTTTAGGAGGCGTTGCAAATTCTTGAGTCGTACGCGCTATATTCGATCGTCGAAGTAGTAAGCTATGCCTAGCTTCTAACTACAACATTTCAATTTGATCCGAAATATCCTTCTGATTAATTCTCCTTGGCCAGCTTCCTCGTAGATTTTTCTGGGTTTCGATGCATGCGACACTTGAGATTGTTTAGATTCTTTGGAGTGGTCACAGTACTGGGTCATCCATTCCGAGGTCTGTTCTCAGTAGTGAACTGTACCGCTTAATGGCGCCATAAGGACCAGAGCTGGGACGAATCCTGGTAGAAAGGATTCAAATTACGAATCCGAATCACCTAATATGATTCGAATCACGAATACTCGAATAAAGGATTCGTAATAAATAAATATGATTCGAATCAAAGATTCGAATCCTGTTTTTCGAATCAAGAATACAAATCCTTTAAGAATAAATTTGATTTTATTATATTTTTGCAAGCATTAATATATAAATATCGTTACCAGTTGTTTTAACAAAAATATTCAAAACCTAATTATTTATTATTAACACTAAATATCTGATTTCCTGTTTCTCTGATTAAAGGTGTATCACTTCAAATCAGTGTTTTGTACGCGTGGCGCATGAAGTAAAATTTCGAGTTTAGAAAAGCCCGAAAATTTGTCTCGGGTCGCTGCGCGACCCTCGACAAATTTTCACAGGGCTTTTCTAAACTCGAAATTTTACTTCATGCTTAGCCTGGGAGTGGAAACACCCGTTCAAAACTTCAAATTGAACTCTATTATAAAATCGACGAATGCCTGAAAATTACGTTAATAAAAAATTCACTGAATATCATTAAAACCAGAGAAAAGTCATGAAATTATATTCAAATTGACCAAATCAAATAATATAAAAGAAAATTTTAAAAACTAGATTATTATCTTTAAAAACATTTTCAGTCATTTAATGTTCATATCAAAGCATTCAGTTTGAAGTTTCGAACGAGCGTTTCCACTCCCAGACTAAGCATGAAGTAAAATTTCGAGTTTAGAAAAGCCTCGTGAAAATTTGTCGAGGGTCGCGCAGCGACCCGAGACAAATTTTCTGGGCTTTTCTAAACTCGAAATTTTACTTCATGCGCCACGCGTATAAAACAGTGATTTAACTAGAAATTTAAAAACACACAAAAGACATTTTTCAAGTTAATCCTTACAATTAATTCGAATTATTTTTGACGATTCAAAACCTTTTGTAAGTATTAGAATCCTTTTATAAATATTCGAATCCTTTTATGACTCGAATCACTCACATTTGGATTCGAATACGAATCCTTTTAAAAATGTAACGAATCCGGATCACGAATCGAGTTGAACTAAAGTATTTGAATGCCTCTTTTGAATCCTCTAAAAGGATTCGAATCCTGAATGATTCGAATCCTGCCCAGCTCTGATAAAGAGTTCTTCTTGGCACGTGGAGGTTCTTTACGATGCCCGCGGCCGATTTCCCCGATTCGTAAAGTCTGATGATCATGATTCGATCGTCCTTAGAACTCCAAAAAGTAATAACAATTTGACAGATCATAAAAACAAGTATAGGTTGTTTCTAGAGAATTTCCAGGGCTACAAGATATGCTATACGATAACGATATAAATAGCATTGCATGTAAAAAATGTGCGCGGGAACTTTTTCCGCACCCTGTAGTATAGAATTTTTATATATTCTCACCTGAAATACTTATTCTTTTAATCCATCAACTATATTTCGTATGAATCGCAATATTATGAAAGACTTTCGATAGCTATGCTATATAGTGGCATCGTCAATGACAAGAGTACACACAGTGTACATACAAGTCACTGTTTCGTCCACGAACGAGCTAAACTCTGTTTGTGAAACTATAAAACAAATATCAACATTGAATTTGTGTTCAGTATTCCGGAACAGGATACTTTATTAGTTTTCACATATTGACTTAAGGGGTGATACCTACCTGCAATGGTTCAAAAAATCGATTTTTTGTTTATTGCGGAATTCGAAAGTGTACACATTGAAGAATATTTTCCCAAAGTTTCATGTCGATTGGAAACAAATTGTCGAAGTTATGCGAGATTATGTAAAGGTAGTCGATACCCCTGCCGGAGCAGGTAGCGCGCGCCAGCTGTGCGCGGAACAAAGCGTGCGTGCTGCTGCCCAAATAGAAAAGAGGCATCGGCATTCTTCCCATGCGCACTGGGATGCGCATGACCGTGTTTACATTTAGTGACATAACCTCAAAAACTGAGTCCGTGAAAGTGCCAACAATTAATCACTTATAACACCGCAAACACGTCTCAAACGCGATTATCTCGAAACCACTTTTTCAAAGTTGGTGACCGCGATAACTCAACGTGTATTCATTTAATTTGAACGAGCCTTTGCGTCTCCTATCAGAAACCTTTTTTTATAGTCGTTGATTGTTCGGATTTTGCCTATTATTTATTTTCGATTTTTTACAGCCGATCAAAGACACTTTTTTTGCCTCGAAAAAAATGACTTTTTCATTCAGGAGGCCGCCATTTTCTAAAAAAAATGTTGTTTTCAAAACCCAACGATCAATGACCGCTTTTACTCATACTCAATGCAGCGCCATTGAAAATTTTGATTTCAGATGATTTTTACACATGCAAGCGCGGTCACCGCCAAACGCCTTTTGAAAAAAGTCTTCTGCAGGGAGCTGCGTCACGGGCCCCCAGGTGGTCCAAAGAGGTGGAAAAAATTCGTAATTAAAGACCAATGTACAACCAATAAACTGGTATAATTGCAGTTTCCTATCTTGTTTCGTTTTCGAGAAAAAAAATCCCGAAATTCCGCATTTTTTCAGCCTCGCAAGTAGGTATCACCCCTTAATCAAATCAGTCAAAAATGTTCAGTATTCCTTAGCACTAGGTCGGGACTATACAGACGAGGACCTCGAAGTCCAAAACACGTCTGTGGGTATCCGGTGCCGGAATACTTAACCCAAATTCAATTTTCACAATATTTTGTTTCAAAATTGTCCATAGAGGGCACAGATCAGATCAAAAGTATAATAATTATGTGTTGGTTATAAATTACTGTCACTTTTACTAAACTGTAGATAGTTAGGGGTCGCTTTTACAATTGAAGGGTTAAGGGGAAAACCAAATGAGTCAAAATTATGAAATTTTACAAGAGAACAAAATGAAAATTCAGAACTCTGTATGTTTTACAGGTAATAGGTTTTCCTCCGTCGTAAATAGATAGTGCCCCATTTGTTTCCCGTTAATTTTGCCTACGTGAAAATACTTGGTCCACAAAGAACCGTTTTTGACGCCACTGTGTGGTGTCAAAAACGAAGTTCCGTTCTTTGTGGACTCATATGGGTTTTCCCCTTAATCTGTTATCAATTGTTAGTTATACCTCTGGTAACATAACCCAAGGATCAAACTTTCGACCTTACAAGTCTGCTATTATTCTACATTGAGAAAAGTGACATTTTTGACGGTTCAAAACCAATCCAATTTGATTTCACGTTTACAAACAAGATTTGTCTTGCCTTGCTTATTTTTGTGGTGTACAATACTCTAAGAAAACTATTTTGATCACCGCTTAAATCTACATCAAACATACCTAATTACAGGTACAAAAGGTGCGGCTATTTCTTTCCTAGCTAACTTATTCCAATCGATGTCTCTGAAGAACGCGTGCCTCTTCAGTTCTTTAGCATCCTCCTCCCCTCCTCCCAACCGTTGTCTGGGATCCTTTACCAACAGTTTGCTGATGAAGTCGGCCGCTTCGTTACCGAGGGCTGTTCAAAACCAGATGATAAGAAAACACGTAACATTTTTTTTTCAATGAAAAATCCAAAAACAATGATACACTTACAATCTGGAATTGGCGGCGTCGTTTTGAGTATCCTTCGGGAAATTTCCTGCTGTGTGTTCTTCTCGCCTTCCACGGTGAACGGAGACGCACCAGTCAGGAGTTCATAGGTGAGAACACCAACTGACCACCAATCAACAGCCTGAAACAAACAAAAATAAATAGAGTTAGTCGTTAGGATATTATTACTCACTTCAATAAATCTGAACAAAAGAAATCAAATTAAATACTTAATATTATTTAAATTTGGATACTTCAAACGAGTGTCTATAAACTGTTGGCATCTTGGATGCTTTGAAAAACAAATTACATATCTTAGATTAAGTCATACGATTCGGTGAATCTCGGAAACGTCAAATAAATACAATTATATGTCTAATTACCAGAGCTGGGCCGGATTCGAATCATTCAGGATTCGAATCCTGGAATCGAATCTTTTTAGAGGATTCAAAAGAGGCATTCGAATACTTTAGTTAAACTGGATGCGTGATCCGGATTCGTTACATTTTTTTAAGAGGATTCGTATTCGAATCCATATGCGGGTGATTCGAATCCTCATAGAGGATTCGAATATTTATAAAAGGATTCGAATACTTACAAAAGGATTCCAATACTTACAAAAGGATTTAAATCGTCAAAAATAATTCAAATTCATTGTGAGGATTAACATGAAAAAATTGTTTTGTGTTTTTTTTTAATTTCTCGTTAAATCACTGGTTAATACGCATGGCGCACGAAGTAAAATTTCGAGTTTAGAAAAGCCCCGTGAAAACCCTCGCGACCCTCGACAAATTTTCTACGCGGGGCTTTTCTAAACTCGAAATTTTACTTTATGCTTAGTCTGGGAGTGGACAACACTCGTTCTTAGAAGTTTCAAATTGAAGGATTACTATAGATTACTAAGTTTATTACCATTTTGCAAAGGCTACAGCTCGAAGGACCAATCATGGTCTTCGGAGACCGAAGGACTACAGGGAATCGAAGTTTTTTCACAAGAAAACAACGAATATCTAAAGGTTTACAGCATGGATAGGAAAGAAAACATCCAATTTTAAAAAAATATCGAAATAGGGTTGGTTTTCAGTGCCTTTTTAACTTCATTTTAAATCAGTGTTTTATACGCGTGGCGCATGAATGATTTGCACAAAAATACGCAGTTCTAGCTTAGAAATATGATGTAAATTTATGGAAATGGAAGTTAAGAAAGCCGCATGTATCCAAAGAGAGAAGACGCAGTGAAGCAGATAAAAACACAAAGGATATGGAAGAGTAAATTAGTATGCCATCAGAACGTCACAGAGATATAGAGACAAACCCAAAGAAGACGCAGAAAGACGAAGGGGCTCACAAAGAAGCATGCTAAAAATAATATGCCATCAGAAAGTCACAGAGAGATGGAGACAAATCCAGAGATGACGCAAAAAGACGAAGGGACTCACAAAGAAGCATGTTAAAAAAAAAACAAATAACGCTGCGAGAAAAAAACAAGACACAATGAGTTGCTGAAAGATGTAGAGGAAAGCAAACGTATAACGAAGTTACGGGTATTAAAAGAAGAGACGCAGCATGCGTTAGAAAAGTAGAGTCAGCCACGTGTTTTAAAGAAGAGATGCAGCGAAGCACAAAGAGACGCTGCGGAGCACAAAGAGACGCAGCGCAGCACAAAGAGACACAGAACGATACCGAGAACACCAAGATTTGCACAAAAAGACGCAGTTCTAGCTTAGAAATATGATGTAAATTTATGAAAATGAAAGTTAAGAAAGCCGCATATATCCAAAGAAAGAAGACGCAGTGAAGTAGATAAAAACACAAAGGATATGGAAGAGTAAATTAATATGCCATCAGAACATCACAGATATATAGAGACAAACCCAGAAGGAGAGGCAGAAAGACGAAGGGACCCGCGCGACCCTCGACAAATTTTCTACGCGGGGCTTTTCTAAACTCGAAATTTTACTTCATGCTTAGTCTGGGAGTGGACAACAATCGTTCTTAGAAGTTTCAAATTAAAGGATTACTCTAGATTACTAAGTTTATTACCATTTTGCAAAGGCTACAGCTCGAAGGACCAATCATGGTCTTCGGAGACCGGACTACAGGGAATCGAAGTTTTTGCACAAGAAAACAACGAATATCTAAAGGTTTACAGCATGGATAGGAAGGAAAACATCCAATTTTAAAAAAATATCAAAGTAGGATTGGTTTTCAGTGCATTTTTAACTTCATTTTAAATCAGTGTTTTATACGCGTGGCGCATGAAGTAAAATTTCGAGTTTAGAAAAGCCCCGTGAAAATTTGTCTCGGGTCGCTGCGCGACCCTCGACAAATTTTCTACGCGGGGCTTTTCTAAACTCGAAATTTTACTTCATGCTTAGTCTGGGAGTGGACAACACTCGTTCTTAAAAGTTTCAAATTGAAGGATTACTCTAGATTACTAAGTTTATTACCATTTTGCAAAAGCTACAGCTCGAAGGACCAATCATGGTCTTCGGAGACCGAAGAACTACAGGGAATCGAAGTTTTTTCACAAGAAAACAACGAATATCTAAAGGTTTACAGCATGGATAGGAAAGAAAACATCCAATTTTTAAAAAATATCGAAATAGGGTTGGTTTTCAGTGCATTTTTAACTTCATTTTAAATCAGTGTTTTATACGCGTGGCGCATGAAGTAAAATTTCGAGTTTAGAAAAGCCCCGTGAAAATTTGTCTCGGGTCGCTGCGCGACCCTCGACAAATTTTCTACGCGGGGCTTTTCTAAACTCGAAATTTTACTTCATGCTTAGTCTGGGAGTGGACAACACTCGTTCTTAGAAGTTTCAAATTGAAGGATTACTCTAGATTATGTTGGAAAACTTTAACATTTCAGATTGTGGATACCATGTCAGTTTTACTTCAAATAATGTTTAACAAAATTTTGAAAACTGAATTATTATCTTTAAAAACATTTTCAGTCATTTAATGTTTTCATCATCGCAATCACTTTGAAGTTTCGAACGAGCGTTTCCACTCCCAGACTAAGCATGAAGTAAAATTTCGAGTTTAGAAAAGCACCGCGTAGAAAATTTGTCGAGGGTCGCGCAGCGACCCGAGACAAATTTTCTACGCGGGGCTTTTCTAAACTCGAAATTTTACTTCATGCGCCACGCGTATAATAATAATAATAATAATAATAATAACAAATTTATTTCCAATGGAATTACAGTACAATACAATTATACAACAATTACACGAAAACAAGTCAACAAAAAAAAAATACAATGCAAATTTACATATTTAATTTGTACAATAGAATTCATCCATATTATATGGTTCTAATGCTACAAGTTGATTGTAGAGTGATTTTTTCATTGCCGTGTATGACTTTGCTTTCTTTATCTCTTTGGGGAGATGATTAAAAAGCTTGAGACAAGTGTAATGAGGTCCTTTCTCAAAAAAACTTGATTTATGAGCAGGATAACTATACTCAACTCCATGTCTCGTACTATATACATCTCTCAAACGATGCTGCTCAAATAAGTGTCTATGTTTCCACAAGAACTTGATGCATTCAAATATGTACACTCCGTAGCAAGTCAGTATGTTCGCACGCTTGAAGTAGCCCCTGCAACTGCTGTCATATTTAAGTTTGTACATAATACGCAGTGCCCTCTTTTGCGTCACAAATAAAGAATGTATGGCACTACTATGACCCCAGAATATTATGCCATATTTTAGGTTAGAATAGAAATAAGAGTAATAGAATATTCTCGCTATTTCAATATTTGCATTTTTTGATAGAATTCTCAACCCATAACATGCTTTGTTGAGCTTTTTCCCTAATATATCTACATGTTCTTTATAATTTAGTGTTTCGTCCATCGTTATACCTAAAAATTTAGAATGGGATGTGGACGAATAGGTTTTATTATTTAGCGAAATTGATTCTGGAGTACTTATTCTCTGACTTATTTTGAAAAATGTGCAATTGGTTTTTAATGTGTTTAGAATCAGTCCATTATTTATGAGCCATGTTTCTGTCGATTCCATAGCAACATTGCCTTGGCTTTTTATACCCGTACACTCCGCACTAGACAGTAATATATTAGTGTCGTCTGCGTAGTTAAGAAATCGACAAGTATCCTCCATGCCAACACTTATGTCATTCATAAAAATTATGAATAGAAGAGGGCCCAGAATACTGCCCTGCGGAATGCCCTTATTGATATCCAGGACATCTGATAATACATTCGACCCACTCGATGAATCTCTTATCTTCACAGTCTGTTTTCTGTTCAGTAGGTATGATTTTATTAACTTATTTTCAGTTTCTTTGATTCCATAGTGGAATAGTTTAGTTAAGAGTATCGTGTGTTCGATTGTATCAAATGCCCTGGATAAATCCAGGAACACACCACAAACCAGATCCCCTTTGTCTAAGCATGAATAAATAGCTTGTAGATAGTCAAACAGTGCTGTTTCAACACTTTTACCCTTCAGAAATCCATGCTGGGAGTTACTAAATATACGATTGTCATTAAAAAAGTGTATTATTTGGGTTGCTATTAAAGATTACAGTAGCTTTGAAAAAGTACTTAGGACACTTATTGGTCTGTAATTCTCAAAATACTGCCGATCACCTTTTTTATAAACGGGTGTGACAATCGCATATTTCATATCATCCGGGAACATTCCTGTCTGTAGAGAGTAATTGAAAATGTGTTTTAGGGGTTCTATTATTTTATGAATACATTTTTTTATTACAATGGCTGGGATTTCATCGGAACCACTGCTCATTTTATTGTCCATTTTATTGACAATGTTTAAAATATCGGTATTAGAAATGGGCTTAAATTTAAAACGATAATTATTTACAGGTATATTACATATATAATTATTAGACTGAGGAATTTGATTTGTAATTATTTTTTGTGCAATTTCTTTAAAAAATGTATTAAATTCATTGGCTTGTTGTTGTAGATTTTCTGTGAAAGGCAATATAAATTCTTTTTTCTTTGTATTTACAAGGTCTGATATTATATATATTATATATATAAGACACTGATTTGAAGTAAAGTTCAAAAACACACAACTACATCTTTAATCAGAGTAACACAGATATTTAGTCTGTTATCAACGATGTTCAGTGTTAATAATAAATAATTAGGTTTTGAATATTTTTGTTAGAACAACTGATAACGATATTTATATGTTAATGGTTGTAAAAAAGTAATCAAATCAAATTTATTCTTAAAGGATTTGTATTCGTGATTCTAAAAAACAGGATTCGAATCTTTGATTCGAATCATATTTATCTCTTACGAATCCTTTATTCGAGTATTCGTGATTCGAATCATATAAGGTGATTCGGATTCGTGATTGGAATCCTTTTCACGAGGATACGTCCCACCTCTGCTCATTACGACGTATGTTTCTGAAGTCAAAACCTACGGATGCCGACAGTTTATACATACTCGTTAGTTTTTTTTCGTAAAATATACACAAAACTGTATCTCACTTTATACAGAATTAAAATATTTTTACTATACCTTCTCAAGTTCAAGTTGGCTCTAAACAAATTCAAGTTGGCACTAAATAAATTCAAGTTGGTAATGATCAAAATCAAGTTGTCACTAATCACATCACACAAGTTGCATTTGATTAGTGACAAATCTGATTATTGCTAGTTTGAATTTGTTTAGTGCTAACTTGAACTTGAAAACGTATAGTTTTTATTATTTCTGATTAATTTCAATCTTAATTAGAATAAAACATGTTGTGTTTATTCAAGCCATTGTTGACGCATGTTGTTTTTGATATTTTATAAATATCACAATAAAAATATTCCACACTTGAATCACACAATTATCTGATTGTGAATTTACGTGAATAACTCTATTTCCGTTTGATAATAAAAAAAATAACATTAAAAATACTTAACTACAAGTAGCAAACAAATAATTAAAATAAAATGTATACATTTTATGATATTATCTTTAATTAGTCTATAAATAATCGTTTTACGATTCGTCTACATTTCTTCGATTTTATATAAGCAGGTAATGAGTAATTAATTAAGTAACCTTGTTGGTTATTACAACAACTGTAATATTTTTATTTATTTATTGCGAACGATCGAAACAGCCTTCATTTTGTTTTGATTATTAAATTGGGCCATTACCGTTGATTACGTTTTGTTATTTATTAAAATTATTTAACCCTTTCGTTAACATATTAGTGGTATATGGGTTGATTTAACTCATTAACAGCCGAGCAATTATAGAGTTAACTCTAAAAGTGGATTTTAGGTAAAATTCTACGCTTCTTTATATGATTTCTACGAATGACTTATTGTATTACATTCTATGAAGTTTTCTTTTAAATATTAATAATGTATACGTTGTAAATGTAAGGCAATATAAACTTTAGAACGTGTATTTCCACTCCCAGACTAAGCATGAAGTAAAATTTCGAGTTTAGAAAAGCCCCGCGTAGAAAATTTGTCGAGGGTCGCGCAGCGACCCGAGACAAATTTTCACGGGGCTTTTCTAAACTCGAAATTTTACTTCATGCGCCACGCGTATAAAACACTGAAATATTGTGAATTTAGAAATACACTGAAAACATTTTATTTAAATGAGTAATTATCAAGATATTTAAATAACAAAATATTTACGATTTTCTTCATACATTTTTAAGTCAAGTTAAATAATATAATATATCAAATTAAGTTATTTAGTAATTTAATCAACATAAAATTAATAATGTTGCGTATATGCACCAATGGCATATAATGGGTTAATGTAAAATGAACACTGTTATTTCTTGTTAGTACTAATTTGTTATTAATTTTGGATTTTTCTTAATCTCTCAAATTGACGATGCCACTATGCAGCATTAGATAACGCTATCGAATCCATTAATAGTTTTCACATATTGGCTTGATATAGTCAGAAATGTTCAGTATTCCTCAGCACTGGGTCGGGACCACACTGAAGAGGACCTTGAAGTCCGAAACGCGTCTGTGGGTATCTGCTGAACTCAAATTCAATGTTGACTCTAAAAGGATATTTATTTTAACAATGTGAATAAAATCCTTAGGTTCAAAACATAGTGAGAAAGCTAGCGACGAGGCTAGAGGCTTCGTGTGGTCTAGCGGGGAGCTGAGAGGGTTCTCTCCGCTCCCCGCTAGTTCACACGAAGAATCTAGCCTCACCGCTTGCCTCCTCGCTATGTTTTTCCCTCAGGATGTCATTAACATATATTGAAAAATATATCCTTCTAGAGATTCCGAAAAATACAAAATTAAATAACAAAATAGTGAAATTGAAAATCACATCAATGCCGGAGTGAGTGACTTTTCAAGTCGAACACGTGTGCTTAATCGGCCGTTGAGGAACAAATAAAAGTACGGGAGTGCATTTTAATCGTTGCGTAAAAATGCACATTTCACGGTCCTTCGGTTGTTTCGTGTCGTAACAATGGAAAACGTTGCGTACGAGATATGGCAAAAATGGTGTTTGTTGTAGTCGAGCGCTCGCGGACAGACAAATGGTTTGATCAATTGCGCTGGCACACTTTTCTGACCCACTTTACGGCGCGCCGCGTCAAGTCGACACACTTCTCGCTCTAATCGCGACTCCGAATCAAACGACTGCTAATTCACATGTGTAATATGTTGTACTGAAGAGAAAAACAGAAACATCAACAAAAATCAACGTGGTGGTTTTCTTTTTCATAAGAATTATTTAATTCGAAAGTAAGTTTTATTTACGAAATTTACACATTTATTGCGACCAAAATTTTAACATAAATATTAAGAAACTAAAAGCTAAATGTATCAAATAGTTGATAATTGTCAAAAAAAGTGAGGAATACCATTTATATATTTAAAATTGACAGCATTAACGAAACGCTTGATTTAAAAACTATATTTTGTTTTTTTCAGTTCCATAGTATCTCCATACTATGGACAAAAAAAAAGATAGTAGTAGAACAAAATAATGTATAGTACCCTCCAACAACCTCCTTTATCAAAAAACACAAGTGACTCCTATAGAAACTCGAATTATCCACCTAGCCCATAAATTTGCATTCAGGCCCACTAATCATGATCCTATAAACCACCTTTACCTACACAGAAACCCCAACACAATCCCCAAATTTAAATTTCCCCATTCCACCATCGCTGACTTCATCTTAGAAACACCTACTAACTAGAACGACATTTATTCATACTATTCATTCATTACCATCATCTATTCATAACATACTTTAAAAGCACAAGCACTCACTAAAACAATGGCAGAAAGACCTCGGGTCGATAGCCTATGATATAAGAATACAAGATCGTATTATATTAAAGAATAATGTACATAAATTCCTTGAATAAAGATATTTGTATAATGTATAGTATTAAATGTCTTGGTATGGGTATGGACTTCATATATTTAATACTCTTCCCTGATATTTCTATTTATGAAATTCGATTTAGGTTAATTCTCCCGGCGCCACATGCATGCGAAGCCCCACGACCAGCAGGGGCGTAATCCGCTTGTAATTTTTAAATACCTCCGAGGATTATCGCGATGAGAAGGAAAGTAGGTGGAACGGAATAATGTTCGCGTATTTACGAAGGAACAACATCCGCCATGTTTCCTTTTCCAAAGGTCACGTCACGAGGAATGGCCAGCTGGCCGTACTTTCCGCTGAATAAGTTCACATGATTACCTTACGTCGCTTCAAAAGGTTCACTAATTCCGTTACGTTTTTACCGTTTTTTTTTTTTCTATTTAATGGAGTTGGATTTAATTAGAAAAATCGATACTGAAATTTTCCAAATGCTGCGTATTTAACTTCAAAACCACAATCATAAATTTAATATTTTGCTTAAAATCAATAAGGATTCGGGAAACTTCAAAGCTGAGAGCCGACACTTCTAACGGCAAGGATGAGTGCAGTTTTAAAGCAAAATAAACCAAAGACAAAAAAATTAAAAAACAGTTTATTAATTTTTAATTACAGATAGTTCGAAAATTATTTACTAAAAATAATGTTGTCTAAATGTCTACCGTTTAGCTCCTGACACTCCTCTAATCTTGAGCGATTTTTTTTTATTATGCGATCACACATTGCTCGAGGTATCGATGCCATTTATGTTTATCATTTAAATAAGTCAATGCCCTTGATTTATAGATGTACACATTTTCTTTAAGGTACCCCCATAAGAAATAGTCCAATTGACTCATGTCTGGACTGCTGGGTGGCCAGTTAACGTCACCTTTTCACGAAATAAATTTATTATTTATAGCTCGTTTAGGGCTTCAATTGAAGGGTTTGGTCTGTGACTCGTGGCTCCATCTTGTTAAAACCAAGTTTCCACATTAAAGCCACCAAACTGTTGCAAAGATGGACCTAGGAAATTCCTAACCATCTCGCAGTATCGCTCTGCACTCACCCTTTTTAGACAGCCAATATTATACGAAGGTAATTTTATTAATAATGCACATTTTGACAACACTGCCGAGTGAAGGACTCCCTTGCCCTTGGTTTATCAATGTACACCTTTTCTTTAAGGTACCTCCATAAGAAATAGTCCAAATGACTCAGGTCTGGACTCCGTGGTGACCAGTTAACATCACCTCTTCGCGGAATGAGGTTATTGGGGAATAGCTCGTTTAGGGCCTCCGTTGAGGAGTTTGGTGTGTGACTCGTGGCTCGATCTTGTTAAAACCAAGTTTCTACATTAAAGCCACCAAACTGTTGCAAAGATGGGCCTAGGAAATTCCCAACCATTTCGCAGTATCGCTCTGCACTCACCCTTTTTGGACACTCCTATATTAAACGAAGTAATTTTATTAATAATGCACATTTTGACAACACTGCCGAGTGAAGGACTCCCTTGCCCTTGGTTTATCAAAGTACACCTTTTCTTTAAGGTACCTCCATAAGAAATAGTCCAAATGACTCAGGTCTGGACTCCGTGGTGACCAGTTAACATCACCTCTTCGCGGAATGAGATTATTGGGGAATAGCTCGTTTAGGGCCTCAGTTGAGGAGTTTGGTGTGTGACTCGTGGCTCCATCTTGTTAAAACCAAGTTTCTGCATTAAAGCCACCAAACTGTTGCAAATATGGGCCTAGGAAATTCCCAACCATCTCGCAGTATCGCTCTGCACTCACCCTTTTTGGACACTCCTATATTATACGAAGTAATTTCATTAATAATGCACATTTTGACAACACTGCCGAGTGAAGGACCCGCCGATAGTGATTGTTACGTAAGTTGTAGTTCAAGGCTCGAGGCACAAGAGGCAAGTGTTTGTGTTTTATCGACAGGGTGTTTTGTTTTTTAGAGTTAGAAATAGAGCCAGCACCGGTCTCGGGTACCGTGACTATTGAGGTTCAAAGTTAAAGTGTTGAAACGAACATTTGATGTTGAAGGTCAAGCTTTGTTGCATCGAATTATCACTATTGATGAAATGTGGGTTCGAGAGTTTCAGCCAGAGTTAAAATCACAGTCGAACAAATGAAGAGGTCACGTCCGAAATTCGCCGAGCTCTATCGAAGGTCAGTCAAATGATGGTCTTGCTTATGATTGTCATGGAATCTTCAGTTGCTCGAAGCACTCAATTTCTACGACAACGCACGCCCGCACATTTCCAATGTCGTAAATGAATAGATGTGCGATTACTTTTGTGAAGTGTTACTTCATACACCCTACAGTCCACGTCCGAAATTCACCGAGCTCTATCGAAGGTCAGTCAAATGATGGTCTTGCTTATGATTGTCATGGAATCATCAGTTGCTCGAAGCACTCAATTTCCACGACAACGCACGCCCGCACATTTCCAATGTCGTAAATGAATAGATGTGCGATTACTTTTGTGAAGTGTTACTTCATTCACCCTACAGTCCTGATATGAGTCAACTAGACTTTCGCTTATTCTCAAAGTTGAAACAACCTATGCGAGGACGTCATTATTTATCTCTAGAAGAGCTTTCTGGCGCCGGTACCTAAGCCCTTAGTCAGATGAATAAAGATGGCGTATTTGATGTAATTGTAAAGCTTCTCAGACGTTGGGACGTGGAGAAAGTATAGTGTATAACTCGCATATAATGGCTATTAACCACTCGCCTTCGGCTCGTTCCGCAAACCTCGTTCTCGTGATTAATAGTTTAATAGTAATTATATGCTCGTTGTACAATATACTATTTATGGCAACGTAATTCGAATAGTTCAGTGGCCAAACGACCCACCGGCCAGCAATCCATACCATGGTCCTTACAACTCAAATTTTCGGATTTTTTTAAACTCGATTTTAGGTAAAATTCTGCAATAATTTTTATGATTTTTATGAATGGCTTATTATATCACAACCTGGGATGTTTTATTTTAAATATCCATTATTTATATGCTGTACATTTTCAGACATTCGTTGATTTTATAAAATCGTTCGATTTGAATTTTGGAACAAGTGTTTTCACTCCCAGATTAAGCATGAAGTAAAATTTCGAGTTTGTAAAAGCCGGAACGTTTTGATTTGGACGCGGAGCGTCTAAATCCAAATGCAGGCTTTTCTAAACTCGAAATTTTACTTCACGCGCCACACGTATATACTGGTTTAAAGTAAAGTTCAAAATAAGACTGGTAATTTTAAAACTTGATGTATTCGAATATTTATTTAAAGCATATTCGAAATATTCCAATATTGTAGTTATTCTAATATATTTCAGGCTTTTCTAAATTTGAAATTTTACTTCATGCGCTACGCGTATTAAACACTGAAAATACTGAACATTTTGAAATATAGTGAACAAGTAAAGTGTACTTGAAATCAGTCTTAACGCGTGGCGCGTGAAGTAATTTTTTTTTAGATTTGTATGAATGGCTTATTATATTACATAGGGGGATTTTTTCCTTTAAATATACATAATGTAATACTGTACATGTTCAGGCATTCGTCGATTTTTATAAAAATCGTTTAATTTGAAGTTTCGAACGAGTGTTTTCACTCCCAGATTAAGCATGAAGTAAAATTTCGAGTTTAGAAAAGCCTACGCGACCTACGTGTTTGAAAAAGTTCAATTCGAATCTTTTAACGAGTGTTTTCCACTCCCAGGTTAAGCATGAAGTAAAATTTCGAGTTTAGAAAAGCCTGAAAATTTGGTTTGGTCGCGTAGCGCGAAGCGCGGAGCGACCAAACCAAATTTTCAGGCTTTTCTAAACTCGAAATTTTACTTCATGCGCCACGCGTAAAAAACACTGAAGTATTGTGAAGTTGTAAATACACTAGAAGCAACTTATTTTAAATTAGTAATAATCGAAATATTTAAATAACAATTATTTACATGTTCTCCACATTTCGTTTAAATAATACATTGTATCAATTTAACTTATTCAGTAATTTAAAAATAAATAATACTTTTTCTTTGTTTCACTTATGGGGGAAAGTAAAAATTAATAATGTTACGTTATTGCATCAATAGCGCATAATGAGTTAAACAAGGAGTGCAGACACTTGTTACAATAATATTTATTCGTAATATTTTTTCAATGGATTCCATTTAATTTAAATTCATATGTTTTGTATTAAATATTAATTTTTGTACCTTACTTATGATAACTAGCAGATATCGAGCAAGAAAAAAATATAATATTTTGAGGTCGACACGCTGCCAGCCGTTTATCTTATCTGGCCGCCGCCAAGCGCGATGATAATAAATAAATAAATAAACAGACCATCGGCGCTCGTACATAAATATGTATATATGTATGCATTATATATGGTAGGTAGTTTAGAAATTGCCCTAACGGGACATTGTGAAAAATAACAGCAGAACGACAGACGCCTTCCTATCGGACCGTGTCCGTTTCCTACTAGGAATCATCATCAACCATCGCGAATCGACACAAAATAAAATAAACGATCGCGCAAACAAACAAGAACTTGTTTCTGATCTGCATTTTCAAATGGCGATTGGGTTCTCGTGTGCACTTCACTTCAAATCGACTTGTTTTTCTATCTGTATTACTAAGGTGTGTTGAAGATTACTTTACTTTGACTACTATTTCTCGCGTATTCTATAACAGAATATTTCAGCTTGGCACAATGATGATAGGCTGCCTAGTGATTAGGCATTGCCTGTCTTCATGTTTTTATTGTAGATTCCTGATCCAGTACCTGGGTCTGCACAATGGGCCTAAGTGCAGTGCAGAAATGCACACTCCCTAAAGAACCAGAACCAGAATCTGGGTCTGATTTATAACCATCCGTATACTAGATCATGTTTTGTTTGTGCATATCATCCCAAAAGCTATTCCATTCGTTGCGGTCTGGAATAGTGACTTAAAAGGGTGCATTTTTAAGATATCTGACTATCATATGGACCGACCTTATTTGCAGGAGAGATCCCCTATGTCTGTCAAGAATCTTCTATGTGGGGTATGAAGTCTTATGTTGACCGGTGATAACTGCAGGCTGTGGAGTACCAATCTTACCTCCCTCACTATCAGAATTACAATAGATCTTTCAGGTCGACGTAATTCGAATGGCTCAGAGGCCAAACAACCCTCTGCCCAACACACCATTAGAATATAAAGTAGTGTGAGGTCTAGTAGCATATCCATGGCTGCAGTGGTTCTTATAGTCCTCCTTTAAATTGTACGAGAAGGGCCCGACATTAAAGGTACAGGCCAAAATTCACTAACGTATATTTTTAAAGAAAATATTTAATACATTCTACAAAAAACTATATACTTTTGTTTATTTCTCGACATATTCTCCATAAAAGATTGTACAATTTATCCCAGCGTGACAGTAGTTTGAACATCCCTTCATGGCAGTGTTGCCTGTCAAGTCGATTAAAGTAGTCTACAACTTTGTCTTGCAATTCCTGTCGAGGGAACCACTACTTCTTGGTTTGATTTGACGTGTGTGGTCTTGGGCCATCGTGCAAAAGTTTAACTCCTTCAATATTTCGTTTGCGGTGTTTGTTTCACAGGCACCTGCACCTTTAATATTGGACCCCCTCGTATATAATTTGTCTCCCAAGGCGGTTTTACCCTGTCATATCTTCTAATCAAACATTCCCATATTTATAAGTCACGCACTTTTATAAACAATCGAAAATAATAAACACACATAAATATCTACCCAATGACAAATACAAATCTTATCATGAATCACACAAGAAGTGAATCACTGATTTTCTTTCTTTATTAATAACACACAAAGGCATAAAATTCTTCTGCAATAATCGGAATATTTTATCAAAAACCGCGAGCGTGATTCATGAAAATCGAATTATTTTGATTTCCCAATGAAACTAAAGCATTGATTATGCATCGAAAACAACATTTATTCCAGCTCTAGTCCGAATCGTGCGTCGTTTCGTTTTTATTGGAAAACCTTGACACAGTGTTCCAGTTGATTCTCTCTCTCCTTCTGCAAAGGCCGCACACGGTTTTCGTGCCGTATTTTCCCCCCATCATATTTCCAATCGATCAATTATTAATTTTAAGTAATTACGACCGTTGCTTTCAAATTAATTAAATTGATTAAACACGTTTCGATGAACATACAAGTGTTTACTGAATTTGGATGGTGTTTACTCACTTTGGATAGTGATTTATGAGAATCAGGCAGACAGTATAACTGTGGTATTCTAGGGTCTTTTCATTTTTAGTCTTAAACTGAGTCTTTCATCTATTCAATATATTTAGCAGAGCTGGGCAGGATTCGAATCATTCAGGATTCGAATCCTTTTAGAGGATTCAAAAGAGGCATTCGAATACTTTAGTTCAACTGGATTCGTGATTCGGATTCGTTACATTTTTTTTTAAGAGGATTCGTATTCGAATCCACATGTGGGTGAATCGAATCCTAACAAAAGGATTCGAATATTTATAAAACGATTCGAATATTTATAAAAGTATTCGAATATTTATAAAAGGATTCCAATACTTACAAAAGGATTTGAATCATCAAAAATAACTCGAATTAATTGTGAAGATTAACATGAAAACGTCTTTTGTGTGTTTTTAAAATTCTCGTTAAATCACTGTTTTATACGCGTGGCGCATGAAGTAAAATTTCGAGTTTAGAAAAGCCCAGAAAATTTGTCTCGGGTCGCTGCGCGACCCTCGACAAATTTTCACGAGGCTTTTCTAAACTCGAAATTTTACATCATGCTTAGTCTGGGAGTGGAAACGCTCGTTCGAAACTTTAAACTGAATGCTTTGATAAGAATATTAAATGACTAAAAATGTTTTTTAAGATAATAATTTAGTTTTCAAAATTTTATTTAATTTTATTTGAAGTAAAACTGACATGGTAGCCACAATCTGAAATGTTAAATTTTTCCGACATTTCCCCGATTCAACATTTTTTTCCCTGGCCTTTTAATATAACTTTCTTCTATGGAAAACACCCATTTTGTTAAATTGTTTTCATTGTTTTTGTCAATATTAAAGTTAATTTAACAAATGTTTACGTGTTATGTAATTTGCTTGCTGATTTTGACAAATTTAATAATATCATATGGCTTTTTTCTTAGTGTTTTGGTCAATTTGAATATAATTCCATGACTATTCTCTGACCTTCCTGGTTTTGATGATATTCAGTGAATTTTTTATTTACGTAATTTTCAGGCATTCGTCGATTTTACAATAGAGTTCAATTTGAAGTTTTAAACGGGTGCTTTCACTCCCAGGCTAAGCATGAAGTAAAATTTCGAGTTTAGAAAAGCCCCGTGAAAATTTGTCGAGGGTCGCGCAGCGACCCGAGGCAAATTTTCGGGCTTTTCTAAACTCGAAATTTTACTTCATGCGCCACGCGTACGAAACACTGATTTGAAGTGAAGTTTATAAACACACAAATACATCTTTAATTAGAGTAACAGGGAGTCAGATATTTAGTCTGTTATGTTCAGTGTTATTAATAAATATATTATATATTAATGGTTGCAAAAAAATAATAAAATCAAATTCATTCTTAAAGAATTTGTATTCGTGATTCGAAAAAACCGAAATGTTTATCTCTTACGAATCCTTTATTCGATTATTCGTGATTCGAATCATATTAGGTGATTCGGATTCGTAATTCGAATCTTTTTTACCAGGATTCGTCCCAGCTCTGATATTTAGACATTTCGTTGATTTTTCTGATATAAATTATGGGTTCTTTTTCTGATAATAAGAGCCTGACTTTTATAACTTGTTAAAAAATATTTGAATTCTATCTTGAACAAATTTCTCATCTTTTCACGTGGTGAAACATATTTAACTGTGATTTGAAAAAGAAAACACTTGGTTAAATTTCACTAATATTTTGGTTTTTTATTTAAACTAGTTTCGAGTTTGGGTCATTCTCAAGGAGTGAACAAATATTTGAATTATTCCCTTTTTTGTGTGTGTGTCAAACTTTAATTAAGTACAGCCGACAAAAATCAGACAAGACGACAGAATTATCAACTTTTTGGGCGTTCATAACGTCCTTCTAACTAATCATTAGATTAGTTGACTAAAGTATTCAAATATTATTTATGAAATCAATTTCTCAGGCCAACCATTCAAACTATTATCCTAAAACGACAACCATGGCGCATTTTTAACAAAACCACGAACAGTTACTCCAAAAACACAATGCGCTTAGACCTAGTTCCCACAAGAGCGCGCGCGCGCGCGCATAATTAGTTTATGCTCCGGCACAAATATTTCGATTATACAATAATACTATACAGTGTACAGAGAGAATCGCGCATAATATAAATAGCCACCACTCGCATAGACCACGGTATTTTTACGAAGCTAGGAATTATTTTTAGAACGGCCTTGATGGACAATCAAACAATCCACCAGCCGCGGTTGATAATTGCCGGTTGTACACTCTTACTTTGTTCGAAAGACGCGCGTGTATTGATTCGGCGGGTCTAGGTTGTCGGATTGCCCCCTTTGGGATTATTGCATTATGTAATTAGGTAAATCCCGTGCGGGAATTGTCATTGGGTTGAAAATGTATCGGTTTTGCGGGCGAGCACTCACGCGACTTTTGACCTACCTTATCATACAATTAATTTTATACTGCATTAATTAATAATAGTAATAAACTCATGTATAATCGGTGGACATAAAATGTTGGGACAAATCGAAAACTGGATAATGTCAAACATAACCAAATTTATATCGGTTAATGCAGGTTTTTAAAAATTCAGGTTATGAAAGTGACAACAAAAATATGTCAATGAAAGGAACTATCGAAACGTTTTTTTTTCATTTTCGACACATCAAATGACAATTAACTGACAACTAAAAAGTTTGATATACACTAAAAATGTTTACGTGTCCCAACATTTTGTTTCCACCGATGGTACATAGCAAATGTGTTTTATCCTCCAAAAAAAAAAAAAAAAAAATAGGGAAATAACACACACATTCTTTGAAGAATAAACGCTGAGAATATTTCTTTTTAGCATACACATACATACACGTTTGCTAAAAGAGTTCAATTTGAAGCTATAAAGGAGTGTTTCCACTCCCAGATTAAGCATAAAGTAAAATTTCGAGTTCAGAAAAGCCTGAACGTTTAGATTTGGACGCGAAGAATCCAAATTCAGGCTTTACTTTACTATTTACTTCATGCGCAATGCGTATAAAAAACTGAAAATACTGCAGTATTGTGAACGAGTAAACTTTACTTGAAATCAGTGTCTTATACGAGTGGCGCATGAAGTAAAATTTCGAGTATAGAAAAGCCTGAAAATTTGGTTTGGCCGCTCCGCTTCGCGGAGCGACCAAACCAAATTTTCAGGCATTTCTAAACTCGAAATTTTACTTCATGCTTAACCTGGGAGTGGAAAACACTCGTTTAAAGCTTCAAATTGAAAATTAAAAAAAAGCGTTTATATACGTATACTTAAAAGTAAAAAATTCTGTATAATCATCTGAATGTTGATTTGAATGACCATTCACATTGCCATTTGAAAACTCACAGCCTACTAGAATGAATTTTCAACCAATGAGATGCATGGAAAGCGGTAGGTACATGTCTTACACCGCGATGATAAAAAACAAAAGAAGCGGTGATAAGTTGTCCTGTCATTCGAAACGTCAAAATTTACAAAAATCTCTGGGGTAAAGTTTCCTGCAGTGACATTAATACGAAACGATGAGTTATTAGTTGTATCGAAGCTGAAGGATCATAGTTTGTTCCCTAAATATAAATACTGTTTTATTTAAATGTATTTAACATTTCTTGTATTTACTCAATTAGATACCCTCTAATCTACTGCCTGCTCTGAATCTTTGTTTTTCGATCACAGTATTTTCGCTACCCATATAGTTTTGCCTCCGGCTTATTACTACTTAAATAATGTTGGTCTATTGTAAGTTCTAAAAAATCAACTAAATCAAGACTTTCTTCTTCATTACATCACGAAAATGGTTTGCTTGATGAACCTATCCTCATTGCTAAGACTCTTCGCGATTCCTTTGTTTTAGTCCACAACACTTCATCAAATTGTTTAACCCATTAAGCGCCATTGATGCATACACGCAACATTACTACTTTTTGGTTATTAAATTACTAAATGAATTAATTTGATATGTTATATTATTTGACCTGACTTGAGATTGTATGAAGAAAAATGTAAATATTTTGTTATTTAAATATTTCGATTGTTAATTATTTAAACAAAAAATAATGTGAATATATTTCTAACTTCACAATATTTCAGCGTTTTATGCGCGTGGCGCATGAAGTAAAATTTCGAGTTTAGAAAAGCCTGAAAATTTGGTTTGGCCGCTCCGCTTCGCGGAGCGACCAAACCAAATTTTCAGGCTTTTCTAAACTCGAAATTTTACTTCATGCTTAGTCTGGGAGTGAAATCACTCGTTCTAACCTTCATACTGCACGTTTTTATATGAAATCGACGAATGCCTGAAATTTTACAACATATACACTATGTGTATTTAAAAGAAAAATTCACAGTATTTAATACAATAAGTCATTCATAGATATCATAAAATGAAGTGCAGAATTTTACCTAAAATCAACTTTTAGAGTTATCTCTATAATTGCTCGGCCGTTAATGGGTTAATAGATCATCACATAAGCTTCATTCCTATTTTTCTACCATATCAGCCCAAGATATCTTGATACATCTTAAGCGACTGCCTACAATTTACTCAACTAGTACTGATAACTTACTCACCAGCGTTCCTTTTTAAGAGACTGTAGTCTTTCCTCATTGGTTAAAAAATACATTACTTTCAAAATTCCAAAATCATAAGTCAAACTACAAACCGTTAAGAATTTTCGCCCCATAGCACTTCGACCACACATTGCCAACATTTTCGAAAGAACATTATTCAATCAAATATATCAACATACCAATAGTAAGCTCCAAGTACTAAAGTGTGCAAACTATAAGAAGCGTAAGCTTATTTTCATTTATTTCCTTTTTAAGAGACTGTAGTCTTTCTTTATCGGTTAAAAAATACATTACTTTGCAAAATTCCAAAATCATAAGTCAAACTACAAACCGTTAAGAATTTTCGCCCCATAGCACTTCGACCACACATTGCCAAGAAAGAAGAACATTATTCAATCAAATATATCAACATACCAATAGTAAGTTCTAAGTTCTAAAGTGTGCAAACTATAAGAAGCGTAAGCTTATTTTCTCGAATTCAAATAGTTTTGAATTTAAATTATTCTTGTCTAAACGGCAACTAATGTTATTTACTCCGATCTGTCAAACGCTTTTGACAAAGTTCCCCATAACATCCTTCTGGTCAAATTTAGCAAATTCGGTCAAACGCTTTTGACAAAGTTCCCCATAACATCCTTCTGGTCAAATTTAGCAAATTCGGTTTCTGCAAATTTTCAATATCTCTAATGAATTTATATCAAGTTAAGCGGTAATGTAATATAACACATTTGAATCCACTGCATATTCACCTTCCTCAGTAGTACCTCAAGTTTCGATCTTAGGACCGTTATTATTTAAGATGTTTATAAATGAACCTGTCATTATTCGCATTCAAACGATCAGTCGATTATTTATCAAGATCAATGATCGGTATTGGATTATTGAAATCATTCGTTAACGCCCATCACTACTTCTAACTGTTAGTAGTTTGAGTGTGTGGGGTAGTAAAAATAGACAAGCGTAGTAAAAGAACAAGGCAAACAGAAACGCGCTCATTTGGCTCCCAATTTATAATTTAAATTTAATACTTGTTTCAAGTACTATGACAATTCTAAAATAACACTCGAGTAATAGGGGATGTTGATATTGGAAAAAAATCGGAGAAAAATAATGTTAAATATTGTGAAACACATCAAGACTTAATTTCCATACACTACAATATTACAAAATATTTCACCATAAAGTAAATGAGAAAAGAGTTCAAGAAATATTTATTGTTGATTTAATTTTCTAATTACTAAAGTAAAAGCACAGACAATTATACAGGCCATTGGATAGGAAATCCGGGAAATCAACTTATGATTAAAACAAAATCTATGTTTAAAGTGTGCAAGCTGTAAGAAGCGTAAGCTTATTTTCTCGAATATAGTTTTGAATTTGAATTATTCTGGTTTCGCATCTCTATTTGCAATTTCATTATTAACCCATTAAGCGCCATTGATGCATACACACAACATTTTTAATTTTATGCTAATTAAATTACTAAATAAGTTAATTTAATACATTATATTAGTAAACCTGATTTAAAAATGTATAAAGAAAAATGTAACTATTTTGTTTTATAAATATTTCGATTATTACTCATTTAGAAAAATAATAATGAAAGTGTATTTATAACTTCACAATATTTTAGTGTTTTCTGCGCGTGGCGCATGAAGTAAAATTTCGAGTTTAGAAAAGCCTGAAAATTTGGTTTGGCCGCTCCGCTTCGCGGAGCGACCAAACCAAATTTTCAGGCTTTTCTAAACTCGAAATTTTACTTCATGCTTAGTCTGGGAGTGGAATCACTCGTTCTAAACTTCATACTGCACGTTTTTATAAAAAATCGACGAATGCGTGAAATGTTACAGCATATACGTTATGTATATTTAAAAGAAAAATGCATGGTATGTAATACAATAAGTTATTCATAGATATCATAAAAAACGTGCAGAATTTTACCTTAAATCAACTTTTAGAGTTATCTCTATAATTGCTCGACTGTTAGTGAGTTAATCAGATTTAATAATTCTAAATTTAAAGTACGGTATTAATTGATAGATGTTATTATTTTATTTAAACGTAAAAGCCTCCTAAATTCCAAAAACTGTCTCGCTATAAATCATTTATTCCATTTTGTGGCGTGCAAATCATTTCTTTACTGTCTGTATAATGATCAGTGGTAAAAGTAATAAAAGAGGTTAGGTAATAATTTTTCAACAGATTGAAATTAAATCCCCTAATATTGTGAGAATTTTCTAATATTGTATCATACAATATCATAGACTATTAAAAAATAATTGGATTAAATAGTTAATTAACAGAACAGGATGATCCATATTGATTACACCACACATCCATACATTACAAAATTACAAAATACCGTTGGAGTCGTGTGTAAGTAAGTATAAGTAAGTGCTCGTAAAATGTTGTGCATGCATATCCTACTTTCACTGTTTGGCCGTCGTCGTCGTCGACGTCGAAGTTTTTCTCTTTCTGCCTACAGGCGGCCCCCGATCGATCGGTCTCACTCACTCTCTTTGGCCCACTTAGGGCAGGCATTTGCAATATTGCATAGAGCCATCTGACCCAGTTACCGCCACAGACTATCCGCAGCATTAAAACCGTACCGGAATCATAACATTTTTACATTCCGGCTTCCATAACTGTAACTAAAGTAAAACAGCAGTAGTGTTTTAACCAACCGTTAGTCGTTGGTAATAACAATTTAATTTAAATACCCCCTGTTTTGCAATAAACTGTAATTTCATGGTGTCTTGGGTTTTCTTGATAGCCCAATTCGAGCGATTTTTGCAATATGCAATATACTAGGAGATGCAATATGCGATATACTAGAGAGTATCAAACCAGTGATAATTTCAACTCGCATATGACTAATATATCGTCTAAAGCTCATCGTATGCTGGGTTTCATAAAACGAAATACCAAGGAGTTCACAAACATCAATACTCTACTGACATTTCTTGAAAAAAAAAAAAAAAAAAAATTGTGAAACAAACCAAGTGTAATTTAATTTAAACCTTCATTATCAATACTCTACTGACATTATATTCGACCCTTGTGAGACCACATTTGGAGTACTGTTGCATGGTATGGAATCCCCATAGCAAGTCTGAGATAAATTTACTTGAAAGGGTCCAGACGAAATGTATACGCTTTATAGCGTATAAGTTCCATATTTGTGGTTCCTACCAAGAGATTTTAAGTAGCCTAGAAATGAGTACGTTGGAGCAGCGACGGAGGAACGCGGATGTAATGCTAGGCTTCAATTTGATAAACGGTTGGATCGACTGCCCTTACCTTCTGGGCCAGTTTAAAATCAATGTGCCTAGCAGGGGTTTGCGTTCCTTCGACCTCTTCAACGTACCATTTCATCGTACCAATTATAGTAGAAACCAGAGCTGGGACGAATCCTAGCAAAAAGGATTCGAATCACGAATCCGAATCACCTAATATGATTCGAATCACGAATACTCAAATAAAGGATTCGTAAGAGATAAATATGATTCGAATCAAAGATTCGAATCCTGTTTTTTCGAATCACGAATATAAATCCTTTAAGAATAAATTTGATTTTATCATTTTTTTTTCAACCATTTATGTATAAATATCATTACCAGTTGTTTTAACAAACATATTTAAAACATAATTATTTATTATTAACACTGAACATCGTTGATAACAGACTAAACATCTGATTCCCTGTTACTCTAATTAAAGATATTCTTGTTTGAGTTACGTGAAGGTTAGTTTAATGGTATTTAGTTAAGTTATTCCTTTATTCCTTTTACTTCACTTTTTTATTTTAAATTCTATATGTACATTTCGGGTACAATGTACCCTTTATCAATAGAAAAAAAAAACTAATTGACATTTTTTGTAAATAAATAAAAATAGAAATACAACTATTTTCACAACCAAGTGCGATTTATTTGAAATCAGATAAAGGCAGGCTAGTTTAAGGAATTAAATTTAAAAGTGGGTTGTTTAAAGGACTTAAATCAAAATTTAGAAGGTTATTCCTATTTTTGTGCATTTCAATTGCTTCTAACATGTTTAGTTGAAAATGGTTAGATTCTTTTAGTAATTTCAAATTATTTATAATAAATTTGTGTCTGGGATTTATTCATCAAAATGCAGCAATTGCAACAAAATGTATATTGGACAAACTATACGAAATTTAAAAACTAGGTTTAAAGAACATATTTACCATACTAAAAACCATAACCCAGATAAATCTGCGATAGCTCATCATACATTAACCACGGGACACAAATTTATTATAAATAATTTGAAATTACTAAAAGAATCTAACTATTTTCAACTAAACATGTTAGAAGCAATTGAAATACACAAAAATAGAAATAACCTTCTAAATTTTGATTTAAGTCCTTTAAACAACCCACTTTTAAATTTAATTCCTTAAACTAGCCTGCCTTTATCTGATTTCAAATAAATCGCACTTGGTTGTGAAAATAGTTGTATTTCTATTTTTATTTATTTACAAAAAATGTCAATTAGTTTTTTTTTTCTATTGATAAAGGGTACATTGTACCCGGAATGTACATATAGAATTTAAAATAAAAAAGTGAACTAAAAGGAATAAAGGAATAACTTAACTAATTACCACTCTAATTAAAGATGTATTTGTGTGTTTCTGAACTTCCATTCAAATCAGTGTTTTGCACGCGTGGCGCATGAAGTAAAATTTCGAGTTTAGAAAAGCCCGAAAATTTGTCTCGGGTCGCTGCGCGACCCTCGACAAATTTTCACGGGGCTTTTCTAAACTCGAAATTTTACTTCATGCTTAGTCTGGGAGTGGAAAACACTTGTTTAAAGCTTCAAATTGAGCTCTATTATAAAATCGACGAATGCCTAGAAATTACGTAGATAAAAAATTCACTGATTATTAAAACTGGGAAAGTCAGAGAAAAGTCATGAAATTATATTCAAATTAACCAAAACAGTAACAAAAAAGCCATATGACATTATTAAATTTATTAAAATTAGCAGGCAAATTACAAAACAAAATATACTGGTTTTTACTTATTATGTTTGAATTTTATAGCAAATTCAGTTTGATTTTATTAGAAATATCAATGTCCCGAGAAATCCAGGGAGTTTTTCTGACATCACACATGAAATTCCTCGCGTGACGTAAAAAGTCAATGTAATTAAACTAACAAGGTCGACTCGGTTTTAAATTAAGACAACCTTATACACTAACCACCTTGGTTGCTGACATCACGCCTAAAAGTCCTCACGTGACGTCAACAATCAGGGTAATTAAACTTACACACCTTGGTTGATATCATCACGCGTCGAAATCCGTACGTGACGTCAAAACCAAGATCATTGCTGTGCAAGTTTGTCTCGATTTAAACTGAGCCGACCTTATCACGCGCGGAAATCCTCACATGACGTCAAAATCAAAGTCATTCTGTATAAGGTCGAGTCGGTTTGAACTGAGACAGTCTTATATAAGGTTGTCTTCATTTAAACTAGTGTTTTCCACTCCCAGACTAAGCATGAAGTAAAATTTCGAGTTTAGAAAAGCCCGAAAATTTGTCTCGGGTCGCTGCGCGACCCTCGACAAATTTTCACGGGGCTTTTCTAAACTCGAAATTTTACTTCATGCGCCACGCGTATAAAACGGTAATTTAATGAGCAATTTAAAAACACACAAAAGACATTTTCCATGTTAATCCTCACAATTAATTCAAATTATTTTTGACGATTCAAATGCTTTTGAAAGTATTCAAATCCTTTGATAAATATTCGAATCCTTTTATTAATATTCGAATCCTTTCATAAGGATTCGAATTCTTTTATATGGATTCGAATCACCCACATTTGGATTCGAATACGAATCCTCTTAAGAAAATGTAACGAATCCGGATCACGAATCCAGTTGAACTAAAGTATTCGAATGCCTCTTTTGAATCCTCTAAAAGGATTCGAATCCTGAATGATTCGAATCCTGCCCAGCTCTGGTAGAAACTATGGTATGGCTAGAGTTGCTGCGCACTGCAACTCGGCGAATATAGACTTTGCTACCACAAGCAAAGAGAATCTTAAGTCCATGCTCCGTGAGACAAATTAGATTTTTATTTTTGTTCACATTTTAATCTGTTTTGTTTGTTTTATTTGTATATTGTTTGTGATTTATATTTTAACCTTATTTATTACTTTTAGCATAGTGATGAGCATTTTGATTTTAATCTGTTGTGTATATTGTTGTGATTTTATATATTTTAACTTAATTATTACTTTTAACTTATTTTAGACTAAATATTATGTATTTATTTTAAATGGATATCCATAAATAAACAATAAACAATAATGGTCACCTTGTGACCGAAATGTACATCTGGTATAAAATAAATTCATGAAGAAAGGTTAAAAAGTGTTTTTATTTAAAGATACTAGAGACTTCTTCCGGTGTACAGATTTGTCTGGAGGACCAATATTTTCATAATACACCGTACCAACAATGCAAACAAGCCAATTATGACTTTTTGTGGGAAACACTTTTATTAACCCACTCTACGTGTATGTACTAATACTCTCTCAACAACAGCAATTAGAGCTTTTGCATAAATCGCAACCTAGAAACCCGATTATTAGATGAGGCCGACGTGCAGTGTGTACGTGTTTGCTCAGTCGTTTCATGTTCCTGGGTTTGTGGTTGTGCAAACATTGCCACACGAACATGTTTTTCTTTTTGTTTGTTTGTAAAATCACACCGTTCTTTTAAAATAAAAATCATGACCCGATTAAAAATTGATTTTCAATTAAATTAAAAAAATCAAATTGTAATAGTGAGTCATTTTCTAGTAGGTACATCTTTTGAGGACGATTGCAACACGTTACTAAAGACGAACGTGACGTTTAACACAGAGGATCCGACTGGAAATGGTAAGGATTTTAATTTTAAGAAAGCGTTGAGAAATCGGACCTCCCAAAATACAGAAGAAGGTGTCGGTGTTTAATCCTGGATATTTAGCAAGAATAGTCGTTTATGGATTAATAATATTAGTAATAGCCGCCTTTGTGCTGAATAATTTGCATTTTGAAAATAAACAATAAAGACATTGTGGGTGAAATCACGTAGTGAAATTTGTATAGGAAATTGGTAAAATTATTGTGTACGGTTTGAATTTACACCCATTTACTAATGGAAGTTATATTATGTTATTATTACGAATTTTGCACTTTATTGTGTGTAACACTATCAAAGTTTTTCTTATTTAAACTTACTCTGGTAATTAAATATATCACAAAGTAATTACTTCCACAATCTGTTATTCTTGTTATCTTTCTCTTCGATTTTCATTTAAGATTAGTGAATTTATCCAACACCCTTTCGAGCTATGGATTTATATTCAGTATTCAAAAACGAATTGGGTCTCTTCTACTGCTCTTGTTTTACATTTTTAATTCTCTCTTTGGTTTTTAAGAGTTTTGAATATATTTAATATTTAATAGAAAATGTGTACCTAAATAATTGTTAAATATTTACAGCATTTCGGATTATTTTATTGATCAACACTTTCATGTGAAATTAAATCAAATTTTGGATGGCTTCTAAAAATATTTATTGCCTCAAATCAGAGGGCCTATTTGAGGCAATAAATATTTTTAGAAGCCATCTAAAATTTGATTTAATTTCACATGAAAGTGTTGATCAATAAAATAATCCGAAATGCTGTAAATATTTAACAATTATTTAGGTACACATTTTCTGATTTTTCTGATAGGCTCTGCCAATAACAAATTATTTCTAATTGTTTGATTTGAGTTATGTGGAGTATTTAATCACAATGAAAAAACTGTTTTTATTCCTTACTTCACTTTTATTTTTATGTGTTAGATGTACATTTCGAGTGCTAAGCACTCATTATCAATAACTAATGTTAATGTTAATATTAGTTATTGATAATGAGTGCTTAGCACTCGAAATGTACATCTAACACATAAAAATAAAAGTGAAGTAAGGAATAAAAACAGTTTTTTCATTGTGATTAAATTATTTATCTTGAACAAGTTTCTTATCTTTCACGTGATGGAACATATTTAACTATGATTTCAAAAAGAAAACGGTTAAATTTCACTAATATTAGTGAAATTTAAGCAAGTGTTTTCTTTTTTAAATCTAATTATTTATTCTAATATTAACAGGATAACTAGCCAATTGAAAAAATACTGTGTTTATAATTACAATAATTGTTAAAGTAGTAAATCCTTATTGAGCAAATAAACAAGGTTATATCCATCAAAAAGACATAATCATTGATTTCATTGACATTTTATTGTTTGTTTCTGGATACTTATTTTAAATGTAGGTACCTGTGATTCGTGGGAAACAAAAATAGCCCGCCTGTGAATATTTTCGTGCCGAAAAATATTTTGTTTAGCATTAAACCATTATTTTTAGTACACGCTCAGACCTTGAGTACGCTCCTGTCTATACAAAACAGACGGCGGCGTTCAATGAATAATGGCCATGGTTTAAACACATCAAACTTTTGCATAAATACATATCCACCAAAAAGAAAAAAAAAAACCGACCGACGTGTATAACTTACATTCCGAAATGGTTATTTAGGTAACCAGTGTGTGAAGTAGACCTTTTGCGTCCGATTTGCGAGTTTAAGGCACGGTGCGTGTCTCATTCAGTAGTTGATAACATTTTCAAGGCGAATTATGCGTGAAAGGACTTAAAAAAATACTTTTATCTACGAACTCACCAAAAAGTTTGACTATGCATCGATTAATTAACACATACAGAGAGTTTTATGTAACACCGAACATTTTCATAACGAGAATTTTTCTTTGAAGTATCCATATGCATACGTTGCACATTTTTCGATGCTCGGTTTATTAAAAGAATTTAATTTGAAGCTTTAAGCGTGTGTTTTTCACTCCCAGGCTAAGCATGAAGTAAAATTTCGAGTTTAGAAAAGCCTGAAAATTTGGTTTGGTCGCGTAGCGCGAAGCGCGGAGCGGCCAAACCAAATTTTCAGGCTTTTCTAAACTCGAAATTTTACTTCATACGCCACCGGTACAAAACATTGATTCAATGTAAGGTTTAGCGGTATGTTTTAAACTTCGTAATATGTCAGTGTTTTGTACCGGTGGCGCATGAAGTAAAATTTCGAGTTTAGAAAAGCCTGAAAATTTGGTTTGGCCGCTCCGCGCTTCGCGCTACGCGACCAAACCAAATTTTCAGGCTTTTCTAAACTCGAAATTTTACTTCATGCTTAGCCTGGGAGTGGAAAACACTCGCTTAAAGCTTCAAATTGAATTCTTTTAATAAACCGAGCATCGGAAAATGTGCAACGTATGCATATGGATACTTCAAAGAAATATTTTCGATATGAAAATGTTCGGTATTACATAAAACTCTCTGTATATAATTCTGGATATTTAATTTAAACACTTGGTTTGTTTCACTAATTTAAATAAGTGAAACAAACCAAGTGTTTTAATTAAATATCCAGAATTAGATTCAAAAATGTTTCACCACGGGTTAAGTTTTTTTTTTTTGTATTTGGCTTTTGCCTAGCCTTGGGAACTTGCCCATCAGCCAACATCATTTATTTATATATATTTCGCATTAATTAATTTTTTAACATTACAATTTGTAGAATGCTATTATACGGACAAACACTCACATTCATACCACACCCAGGGTCACGACGAGAAATTATTTTTTTAAATAAAGTCTCCCCGTGCACGGGAATCGAACCCGAGTTTGTGGCTCGCCGAGCGATACAGCCCGACGACGTTACCGCTCGGCCACCACCTGCCCCACGGGTTAAGTGAAAAATTAATTAAACAAACACATACATAAATCAAACTTTTTGGTAAGGTCGTAGATAAAAGTAATTTTTAAATCAATGTATTAATTTTAAAATGAACTGATGATTGCTAAACGCAACCACTAGATTCTAAAATAGCACTTTCTTTGTCCTGTAATTCGAATTAAAGAACTCGCAATAATTACACCGCATTTACGGCGCAAAGGTTCACTTACTTATTAGGTAAGAAGTCGAGTGTGCGGTCTTGGGATTATTATCGCTGGTTTGTTGGAACCTTTTTTCAAAAAGCGCTCAAGACTGCAAGGACGATGCAAAAAGTTGTTTACTGGGTTTCCACAAGAACGCGGTTTGCAATCGCAATCGTTCGATTAGCATTAAAGAATTGAAATCTTGTGTAATAGACACAAATCTATTGAGCTTTAGCGAAGAACAAACAGTTGTAAGTAATCTTAAATATTGAATACACATTGTTATGTTATGTATGATTATTAAATATAATAAGAGAGGCACAATTAATACGTGTATATGTGTCGACGTTATTATTCCAACTGAGTTTCAATTGTTGTTATTATCTTGAATAAGTCTCATCTCTCACGTGGTAGCACATTTTAAGTTATATTTAATTGATGAAGCGGATACATGATGAAACTCCATAATACTATTTGAAATAAAACAACGCAGTTGGGAGGGTTTCACTTTTATTGTTGAACACTGCAGTGTTCAACAATAAAAGTGAAACCCTCCCAACTGCGTTGTTTTATTTCAAATAATTTTAAGTTATGCTTTTAAAAGAAAACACTTAATTAAATTTCATTAACATAATAATTAAATTTAACCAAGTGTTTTCTTTTAAAATCAATTATTATTGTTAACATTAAGTGCAATTTGCATCATACACTTTAAACTGGGTTAGTCTCTCAACTGTCTTCAAAGATTGACAATTGTTATTGTTAACAATTGGGGCAGCTTGCATCATACACTTTAAACTGGGATGTCTCCGAACTGTCTTCAAAGATTAACAATTGTAGAATTGACAATTGTCGAACGAATATCTTCCACTCCCAGACTAAGCATGAAGTAAAATTTCGAGTTGAGAAAAGCCCCAAGAATTTGGATTTGGACGCGCCAGCGTCCAAATCCAAATTCGGGCTTTTCTCAACTCGAAATTTTACTTCATGCGCCACGCGCATAAAACACCGAGTTACTGTAATGATTAAAATATACTGTTCACATAAAATGTATATTTTTAATCATTTTTCAATTTAATTTACTTTATTGACGGCTTATCACCATTTTACAATAATACAATATAAATTTAATTCATGATACTTAATGATATAAAAAAACAAATAGAAAATAGATACATATGTAGGCAGTGAACAAAAAAGAAATACATAACAATACATTCATATGAATCTAAGTCTAAAAAAAAATAATAAGAATACATAACATTATAAACAGACGTATACATCAGTATTTAATAATAATTTTTTGAATTTATTAAATGTGTCACCAAAGATACAAATGTTTCTACTATCACATATTTTGTTCCAATATCGACACATTCTAGAAAGTGGTTCATTGTTCCCATAATTTGATTTAAACATTTTAATTCTAAAAGTTAGTTTGGATCTAGTATTGGTAGGGATACTAAAATTAATCATGTTAAGAAGCTCAACACAATCGCATATACCATTTACTATTTTGTATAAGAGACATAAATCCAAATAAATCCTTCTTTCATGGAGTGATTTTAAATTTAAAAGTGCTAACATTTGTGATTTGCTGTAATTAACGCGAGATATGCCCAGAGTGAATGAAATATTTAATAAAAATTTGTTTTGTACTCTTTCAATGCTGTTCACAGAATTTTTATAATATGGCGACCAAATATTCGACGCATATTCTAGTTTAGATCTTACTAATGACAAATACAATGTTCGTTTAGTGTTAATAGAAAATTTGTAGCCAAAACGTTTTATAAATCCAAGTGATTGTAGAGCTAAATTTGTAATATGGTTTATGTGATTCATAAATGTGAGCTTCGTATCAAAAATCACTCCAAGATCTCTAACGGAACCAACACGAGATAGAATACAGTTATTTAGGATATAATTATGTAGTATAGGGTTCTTACTTCTGCAAAATGACATGACTGAACATTTGCTATAGTTTAATGAAAGATCGTTGTCTGCACACCATTCACTTAAGTGATTAATATCTTGTTGCAGAAAATGTATATCGTCAATTGAAGAAACAGTTCGAAAAAGTTTAAAATCATCAGCAAAAAGCAAGAACTTACTATTTTTGATATAACTACCTATATCATTAATGAACAACAAAAATAGGATTGGTCCGCAGTGCGAACCCTGAGGGACACCAGATGATACTTTTATTGTTCGTGATATAAAGTTTTTTATTTTAACAAATTGTATTCGTTCCGTCAATTCCGTCAATTATAACATTTTCATGAGATTTTTAATATTTCGTCTCTGAACTGTCTTCAAAGAGATGACGTTTTTTGATGCAACTGGACCAAAATCATCATTGAAATTAACAAAACGATAGATGCAAATTTTAGCTACTTCGTTGAACATAACTAAAATTAAATGTATTTTTAAAAATACCATTCAATATGTAAATTTACCGAAAAGATACGTAATATGGGGCTTTCATTTTTTGATGCAACTGGACCAAAATCATCATTAAAATTAACAAAACGATAGATGCAAATGTTAGCTACTTCGTTGAACATAACTAAAATTAAATATATTTCTAAAAATACCATTCAATATGTAAATTTATCAAAAAGATACGTAATATGGGGCTTTCATTTTCGTAAGTAGTTAAACAAATCCAGCAATTCTCATTTCCCTAATCGGAGTCTACTTACGTAAGAGTCTCGTTTTTTTTTTTTTTCGGACGATTTTGGGAAACCTGTTCGTGTCACGAGTCGGGCTAATTACGCTATCGGTGTGTGTCTATGGGATCGTTATTGCCGAAACGAGGCAAACGTTCCAAAGGATGATAGCCCATTTGGGGATTTACCGTAACGGCAAAGCCGTGGAAATTCCCGACCATTTAAAAGTCCGTGGCCCGAATGAAAATAACGACAAACACGCCGTCAAAAGAAATCGAATACATTCAGTTGAAAATCTGATTATAATTTAAAATTTACAACATAATTTTTTTCTTTCGTAATAATCATGCTAAAAACTAGGAATCGCGTTATTGATTAGAGCGGGTATGGGCAACCTTTGCTTAGCTGAGGGCGTAATTTCAGGACTTCGCAGTCCGTAGGTAAGAAATAAGTAGGTAGTAGTGAATAAAAAGGCGATAAAATGCACACATTTTTTTATTTAATAGAAATTATAATTATTAGAATTATAATAGCATAATCAAACATATAAAAGGCAAATTAACAAAAAAGACAGAAAAATCAAATGAAAATTAATGAGAGACGAGTTTGAAACTGAGAAACAAGATGATCAATATTGGGGTCAATATCACTAGTACATAGGCTCAAAGTGTTTTCTGAATTAGCATCTGTAAGCCGAGTACGATGCGAATTTTTATAAATTTTCATGATTGAAAAAAAAGCGGCTCACATTTATACGTACATCTTCCACATTACACTTACACGGATTTGCAAAAATATTGAAAGTGCTATTTATATCTTGAACAAGTTTCTCATTTTTCACGTGGTCAAACATATTTAACTATGATTTAATAAAGAAAACACTTGGTTAAATTTCACTAATATTTTGGTTTTTTATTCCAACTAGTTTCGACTTTGAGTCATTCTCCAGGAGTCCTTGAGAATGACTCAAAGTCGAAACTAGTTGGAATAAAAAACCAAAATATTAGTGAAATTTAACCAAGTGTCTTCTTTATTAAATCGTGCTATCTATATTTTTAAAATCGGAAAACCGATCAGTGAATTGCTCTGACAGTAATTTCAGTTCTTCAGCATAGCAACCGTAATCAATATTTTCGTGACTGGATAATGCTACAAAATGAAAACAGTGTTTACTTCTTATTTGTGTTTCCCACAAGCGAATTTTGTTTTGAAACGCTTTAAGATAACTGTACAGCTGATTTACCAATTGCCCATATTTTTGAAGCTTCAAGTTCAAGTCGTTTAAGTGTCCTGTGATGTCTACCAGGAATGCCAAGTCACAAAGCCATGTTGGATCACAAATTTGCGGCAATGGTTTTTCTTCCATTCCCATAAAATCAGCTATTTCTTTTCTAAGGTTACAAAATCTTTTTAGCACTTTGCCATTGCTTAGCCACCTTACTTCGAAATAGTATGTCACATTATCGTGTTCTGAAGAGAGTTAATCCAAAAACAAAGTACAAAGCAACTCCACCTCCACGTTTGCCAATACAATCCGCTCGAATTAGTCGATAGCCGTTGATGGTAACCTCATGAGAGTTATGTGATGGTGTCAGTGTTGCCAGCCCTACCGATTTTTCGGTAGATCTACTGATTTTTAGGTGATTATACCGATCTACCGATTTGCTTCTAAATTCTACCGAATTCTTTATTTTTTTCGATTTTGTAGTATTCTGTATTTATTTTTGAAATATAGTTCATAAGAGGCCAGTGAATCCCCTTATGTATTGATATAGAGTGCGGGGAATTACTTAAAATGGTCTTTTCGCAGACGGGGAATTATTTCCCTCGAAAAATCGTAGTCTGGTCAGTCCGATGTTGAACTTGTGCTAAGTTTCGCTTAGAAAGTGTACTTTGTAATTTAACATGAGTGATTCAAGTAATAATGGTGAAGGTTCAAGTGCTGGAGTCATTAAGAAAAAGAAGTATTTACAATTTTATAAAAACGAATGGGAAAAGATACCTGAGTATAAAGAATGGCTAACAAATAGCAGAAAAGGCGTACAGTATGCAACATGTAAATCATGTGACAAAGATATTAATATAACAAGTGGTAAAAATGCATTGTTTAAACATAATATTTCAACAACGCATCAGGCAAAAGTGAAAAGTATGTTAAAGCAATCTACATTGACGGCTTTTACCACTACAGGTTCATCGAAAGCAAAATGTGACGAGGATATTAAAAAAGGTATATTATAATGTCGGTTCATTTTTATAAACAATTGTCAGTTTGTAACGTAGTCTCATTATCATTCATTATTATTAAGATTTGTTATTACTTACCTATTATTATTAACACTCTGTAAAAAATCGATTTTCGTAATTTGAAAATGTATTTGCCAACCTTAAATAATATCAATAAGCGAATGCGTAAAAGACGCGATCAATTGCAGTTTAAGGGAGATTTATACCGAAATGTCAAAATAATGATGAAATAAATATTACGCAGTGATAAATATTAATTGATGAAATATTATTTAAAAATAAATAAATAGATAAAAAAAACGTGCCACTATTGGCCATCAGGTTACAAACGCAATTGATCGCGTATTTTACGCATATTGAGTATTATAAAAAATATTGTATTCTTTTCCACAGCCGCCATGCGACACAGGCATGTTGCGTATAAATCAGTCAAAAATCTCTTTTTAAATAAAAGAAAAGATTCGTTCCTTACTTCACATTTTATAGACTGTTTGATATTGGCAATTGTTTATTAAAAATAATAGACTAGACTAAATTAATTGTTAATGTGGTTACTATTTCTAGGAGAAATACGTTTAGCAGCATTTGGTGCAGAACACAAATTGTCATTTGTTGTTATGGATCATCTAGTCAAAGTAATTGCTGCTGTTTGCCACGATTCTAATATTGCTAAAGGTTTAGCTTGCGGAAGAACAAAAACTACTGCAATAGTCAAACATGTTCTAGGAAAAGAAGCCCTGGATTCACTTTGTGAACATCTTCGCCACAATAATTTTATCTTAATAGTAGATGAATCTACGGACAGAAGTACAACAAAGCACTTGTGTTTAACAGTAAGAACTGTTTTAAATGATAGTGTCTCTGACATGTTTTTGGGTTTAATTAAACTTTCTGGGGCTGATGCCACTACACTGTACAGTAAGATTGTAACATTTTTTGAAAAGCATGAAATACCATATAAAAAGAATTTAATCGGTTTCGCTTCTGACGGTGCAAATGTAATGATGGGGGAACATCATTCGTTAATGTCGTTATTGAAAAACGATATTCCCTCATTATATGTAATGAAATGCATTTGTCACACATTTCATTTGTGTGCCTCGTATGCCTGTAGAAAAGTTCCAAGGTTTGTAGATCTCACGAGAGATATTTATAATTATTTTGGTTCGAGTCCTAAACGAATTTCAGAGTTTACGGAGTTCCAAAATTTTTGTAATGTCAAAGTGCACAAAATTTTACACTCATCCCAGACAAGGTGGTTATCTGTTCTATCAGTAGTATCAAGAATTTTGGAACAATATGATGCTCTGCAATTGTTTTTTACAAAGTCAGTAGGAAAGATGTGTTAGCTGCAGAGAATATATTAACAAAATTAAATGATCCAGTTGCAAAATTATTCCTACAGTTTTTAGAATTCGTATTGCCTTTTTTTAATAATTTGAATAGAGAAATGCAGTCAGAAAGTCCAAAGTTACATCTTATTTATAGTAATATTTGCAAAATTTTAAAAACTATTTTTGACTGTTTTATTAAGAGAGATTATTTGCAAAATACTTCAATTGAAAATATTGACTTTAAAAATTCTAAAAATTATTTAAATATTGATGACATGTACTTTGGTGCTAACGTAATCCAAACAATTGCTAAAGAAGAGATTACTGATGAGAAAATAAGTTCTTTTAAATTAAGATGTTTGGAATTTTATGTAGAGAGTTGTAATCAAATAGTTCAACGTTTTCCACTAAAAAACGACCCACTAAAATTATTTAAGTTTCTTGATCCTGTGCTAGTTAAATCTGGTTCTGTCCATTCGATTTCAGACGTGGCCATATTATTTCCAAATTTAATAGATCACACAAATTTACAAACATTGGACAGTGAGTGGCGATTGTTGAGAAATACTGATGAGATACATTCATTATCCAATGATATACAAACATTTTGGAATAACGTTCACAAATTTAAATTTGGTGATGAAACTTTAATGTTTAATTCATTAACAACATGTGTACAACTTATTATGTCTTCCACATTCATCAGCCAACGTAGAAGGAATTTTTTCATCTATAAATTTACTAAAAACGAAACAACGAAATAAACTGGAAACAGACACTATTGTAGGATTATTACATACTAAGCAATATATAGGTGACCAAGAATGCCATAATTTTAAAATTGAAAAAAAGTTAACATCACTAATGAATCCCAAGACTGATAAATTGCCCCATTGATTCCCTATGGATAGAAATTATTAGTAAATATTCATATTATTTATTATAAACTATTATTTTTTGTATAATTCTTTTTGTTCATTATTTATATAAGTATAAAGATTAGTTATATAAGAAATGTTTAAAAATTTTTGTTTAAAATTGTTCGCAAATGCATTTTATTTTTGTTGTATTATTTATAAAAATGTAATTTTAATAAATTTGTAAGTAACATTTAATAATTTTACTTTTAATCCCTAAATAAAGACAAAATAAATTAAATAATATACAAAATTTAAATCTACCGATTTTTGTGCGTAATCTACCGAAAAATTACGGCGATATCTACCGATGAAGCCTTGCCGAGGTTGGCAACACTGGATGGTGTAAGCCAAGTTTTACTTACAGCCACTATACCAATGGCTGAATTATTCAAAAAGTCACGGATAGTACTTAAGTGTTCAGTAATTGATCTTATATTTGCGTGAGCACAAGTTAGTTTAGTAGATTTCATAGTCGCACATTAAACATTAAATTCAAGTAGAGGTTAACGTGATGAAAATCACTAGGTAGTGGTATTTTCTTCTATCTCTAAAACGGTGAAAAGATTCTCTTGAGAAATTTTATTCTCGGTAATATAAGGAATTCCATTGATATATTTTATTTTTCGGCTGATATTATTCCAACTAGGTACTATTAAACAATCAACTTTAAAGAGATAAAAACCATCTAAGTATATTAACGAATCAGAACGTTTTTTGTTGGAAAGGACCATATTTATTTGCCAAAAATTATTCTACCGTATCAATCCACCCAAGATTTGTGTTATTTTTTTCTCCCGTGCCAGGTTATTTTGAGAACAAGGGATTTTCACCTGCCCACACAGTCTGATATATATTTTTTCTCAGTAAATAATAAAAGTGCACTCGTCTACTGCTGCTGTTGCTACTTGTTTTTTTCTTTTCATCTTTATTTCGTTCGATTATTATACACTCTTTTCAGTGCCAAAAACATGACCTTAGACTCTGTATTTTTTCTAGTCGTTGACGTTTGTATTTTAAAATGAAAAATCATCCTGGACCTTCAAACATATAACAAGCTTCACCATTTGCGTTTATAATACTGAAATAATGTTTAACTTAAACTAAACATCTTTAACTCCGAGTATAAATGAAGAATATACTAATTTCTTAAATCTAATTGAGTAAAATATACATTGATCAGAACACCAATACAATGCCGATTGTTTGCACTTATTGTTAATGGTTTAACTTAAAATTCAAACTTAAATTAACTTAAAATTCCATTTATAATTACTGTACTAATCTTTGACTTCCTGAGTTCACTCTATAATTAAACAAATTACACTTTGAATTTACAAAATATAAAAACGAATTAATATTGATTTTCTGCATAAATGTAGTCTATTCAAAACTTTTCCAAATATTCATTCAAAAAACTACTTCTCGAGGTAATACCCCGACGGATATTGAATTATACAATAAATATTTGATTTACACAAAAAAATTTACTGTTTTTATGCATAATTTATATGCAAAATGTAACATCATGTCAAATTATACTCTCAAAAAACTAACTGAACAAACAGGAAATTGAAAATGTTGCAAACATGACAGGGAATAAATATTCATTGAAAGAAACGTAGGCTTTCAGAAAAATAAAATTCAATTTATAATTACTGTACTAATCTTTCGACTTCCTGAGTTCACTCTATAAATAAACAAATTACACTTTGAATTTACAAAATATAAAAACGAATTAATATTGATTTTCTGCATAAATGTAGTCTATTCAAAACTTTTCCAAATATTCATTCAAAAAACTACTTCTCGAGGTAATACCCCGACGGATATTGAATTGTACAATAAATATTTGATTTACACAAAAAAATTTACTGTTTTTATGCATAATTTATATGCAAAATGTAACATCAAGTCAAATTATACTCTCAACAAACTAACTGAACAAACAGGAAATTAAAAATGTTGCAAACATGACAGGGAATAAATATTCATTGAAAGAAATGTAGGCTTTCAGAAAAATAAAATTCAATTTATAATTACTGTACTAATCTTTGACTTCCTGAGTTCACTCTATAATTAAACAAATTACACTTTGAATTTACAAAATATAGAAACGAATTAATATTGATTTTCTGCATAAATGTAGTCTATTCAAAACTTTTCCAAATATTCATTAAAAAAACTACTTCTCGAGGTAATACCCCGACGGATATTGAATTATACAATAAATATTTGATTTACACAAAAAAATGTACTGTTTTTATGCATAATTTATATGCAAAATGTAACATCAAGTCAAATTATACTCTCAAAAAACTAACCGAACAAACAGGAAATTGAAAATGTTGCAAACATGACAGGGAATAAATATTCATTGAAAGAAACGTAGGCTTTCAGAAAAAGTCATAAGCCATCTATAGACTCGTTCATATGTTTTTTTATATTCACAGAACACGCCTTCAACATTTAATAAGTTATTTTATTGTTACAGCATTATTCTAATTTAATTATTATTGAGAAATGTTTCCTGTTGGACAATACATGGATTATTATTATTATTATTATTAGCAAAGCTCGGATTATATGCAAAATGCATATTTGTTATTAAAAGGTATATCATAAAAATTGTAAGTTTTCTATGCATATTTTAATGTTTCGCTTATTTTAATCAAAAAACATTAGGTATATGCATAGAAAACTTACAATTTTGTTGATATACCTCTTAGTAACAAACAGAGCTGGGCAGGATTCGAATCATTCAGGATACGATTCCTGGATTCGAATCCTTTTAGAGGATTCAAAAGAGGTATTTGAATACTTTAGTGAAAACGGATTCGTGATCCGGATTCGTTACATTTTTTTAAAAGGATTCGTATTCGAATCCAGACGTAGATGATTCGAATCCTTATAATAGGATTCGAATCCTTATAAAAGGATTCGAATCCTTATAAAAGGATTCGAATCCTCATACACGGATTCAAATCCTCCCAAATAATTCGAATCATCGCTATTAAGGCTGGGATTCGAATTCGATTAATTTAAATAGTTAAATATTCTAATATGAATATTTAAATCACTAAATTATTCATATTTGAATATAAATATTTACATTTTCGAATAATTAAAATATTTTAAGGAAAAAAGTATTAACAATTATACTCCTAAAGCAAGTGGTTTTCGAATTATTTCGAAGATTCGTTTTTCGTCGCATTTATGTAAGGAATAATGCGCGTTTTAGTCGCAACTGAATTTTAGTAGGCAAGTAATAATGCTTTTATTTTGTCGCTTATGTAATGCGAAATGTCAAATAATAAAAACAATTAGTACAAAGTTATACAGAAATCAACAAAATAAATAAATACACCCATCAACAAATTATCAATTAATTCTTTATACATGGCAACTGCGATAGAATTGTTACTCGAACATAACTCGAGCAGCCATACTCTAAGTGTATGCCGCGGAACCCTAGGGTTCCGCGATACCCCTGTAGGGGTTCCGCAAGAATTTAGAAAAAAATTCAAAACACCTCTCTCTGGTCGACCGTTCTGACGCCCATCAACAAATTATCAATTAATTCTTTATACATGGCAACTGCGATAGAATTGTTACTCGAACATAACTCGAGCAGCCATACTCTAAGTGTATACCGCGGAACCCTAGGGTTCCGCGATACCCCTGTAGGGGTTCCGCAAGAATTTAGAAAAAAATTTAAAACACCTCTCTCTGGTCGACCGTTGCATATTTGGTTATTTAATCATATAAAATTTCCAACCTTAATAGAGTATTTTTAACTTCACTTGAAATCAGTGTTTTATACGCGTGGCGCATGAAGTAAAATTTCGAGTTTAGAAAAGCCCCGTGAAAATTTGTCTCGGGTCGCTGCGCGACCCTCGACAAATTTTCTACGCGGGGCTTTTCTAAACTCGAAATTTTACTTCATGCTTAGTCTGGGAGTGGACAACACTCGTTCTTAGAAGTTTCAAATTGAGTGATCACTCTAGATTACTAAATTTATTACCATTTTACAAAGGCTACAGCTCGAAGGACCAATCATGGTCTTCGGAGACCGAAGGACTACAGGGAATCGAAGTTTTTTACAAGAAAACAACGAATATCTGAAGGTTTACAGCATGGATAGGAAAGAAAACATCCAATTTTGAAAAATATCGAAATTAGGTTGGTTTTCAGTGCATTTTTAACTTCACTTTAAATCAGTGTTTTATACGCGTGGCGCATGAAGTAAAATTTCGAGTTTAGAAAAGCCCCGCGAAAATTTGTCTCGGGTCGCTGCGCGACCCTCGACAAATTTTCTACGCGGGGCTTTTCTAAACTCGAAATTTTACTTCATGTTTAGTCTGGGAGTGGACAACACTCGTTTGAACTTTAAATTTAACTGTTTTATAAAATCTACGTATGTAATATAATAAATCATTCATTGAAATCATAGAAAAAGATGCAAAATTTTACCTAAAAAGAACTTTTAGAGTTAACTTTATAATTTGCTCGGCTCTTAATGGGTGAATATTCTATTCCTAAGAAAAACCGTATTTATTTAATATTAAAGTTGCATTTAATATAATAACAAACTGTGAATAAATCGACAATAATCTAGAAATATCGAAAATCTCGACATGTAGAAAATCTTGACGGTCCACTCCCAGACTAAGCATGAAGTAAAATTTCGAGTTTAGAAAAGCCCCGCGTAGAAAATTTGTCGAGGGTCGCGCAGCGACCCGAGACAAATTTTCGCGGGGCTTTTCTAAACTCGAAATTTTACTTCATGCGCCACGCGTATAAAACACTGATTTAAAGTGAAGTTAAAAATGCACTGAAAACCAACCAAACTTCGATATTTTTTCAAAATTGGATGTTTTCTTTCCTATCCATGCTATAAACCTTCAGATATTCATTGTTTTCTTGTAAAAAAAACTTCAATTATTTTATTACGCCACGCGTATAAAACACTGATTTAAAGTGAAGTTAAGAACGCACTGAAAACCAACCCAATTTCGATATTTTTTTAAAATTGGATGTTTTCTTTCCTATCCATGCTATAAACCTTCGGATATTCGTTGTTTTCTTGTAAAGAAACTTCGATTCCCTGTAGTCCTTCGGTCTCCGAAGACCATGATTGGTCCTTCGAGCTGTATCCTTTGTAAAATGGTAATAAACTTAGTAATCTAGAGTGATCACTCAATTTGAAACTTCTAAGAACGAGTGTTGTCCACTCCTAGACTAAGCATGAAGTAAAATTTCTAGTTTAGAAAAGCCCCGCGTAGAAAATTTGTCGAGGGTCGCGCAGCGACCCGAGACAAATTTTCGCGGGGCTTTTCTAAACTCGAAATTTTACTTCATGCGCCACGCGTATAAAACACTGATTTAAAGTGAAGTTAAAAATGCACTGAAAACCAACCTAACTTCGATATTTTTTCAAAATTTGATGTTTTCTTTCCTATCCATGCTATAAACCTTCATTTATTCGTTGTTTTCTTGTAAAGAAACTTCGATTCCCTGTAGTCCTTCGGTCCCCGAAGACCATGATTGGTCCTTCGAACTGCATCCTTTATAAAATGGTAATAAACTTAGTAATCTAGAGTGATGACTCAATTTGAAACTTCTAAGAACGAGTGTTGTCCACTCCCAGACTAAGCATGAAGTAAAATTTCGAGTTTAGAAAAGCCCCGCGTAGAAAATTTGTCTCGGGTCGCGCCGCGACCCGAGACAAATTTTCACGGGGCTTTTCTAAACTCGAAATTTTACTTCATGCGCCACGCGTATAAAACACTGATTTAAAGTGAAGTTAAAAATGCACTAAAAACCAACCTAACTTCGATATTTTTTCAAAATTTGATGTTTTCTTTCCTATCCATGCTATAAACCTTCATTTATTCGTTGTTTTCTTGTAAAGAAACTTCGATTCCCTGTAATCCTTCGGTCCCCGATGATTGGTCCTTCGAGCTGCATCCTTTGTAAAATGGTAATAAACTTAGTAATCTAGAGTGATCACTCAATTTGAAACTTCTAAGAACGAGTGTTGTCCACTCCCAGACTAAGCATGAAGTAAAATTTCGAGTTTAGAAAAGCCCCGCGTAGAATATTTGTCGAGGGTCGCGCAGCGACCCGAGACAAATTTTCACGGGGCTTTTCTAAACTCGAAATTTTACTTCATGCGCCACGCGTATAAAACACTGATTTAGAATAAAGTTCAATAACACATATATCATAATTAATTAAAATCATTATTTAATCAGATATTTAGTCGTTAAATGAACATTTTTCTTAATAGAAACTGATGGAATAAAATGTTACTGGTTGCAAATGATACATTCAAATTTATTTTTAAAGGATTTGTATCCGTGATTCAAAAATGAGGATTCGAATCATATTTTTCACTTACGATTCCAGTTTTTTTATTCCAGTATTCGTGGTTCGAATCATATTAGGTGATTCGGATTCGTGATTCGAATCCTGTTTTTGAGGATTCATCCCAGCTCTGGTAACAAATATGCATTTTGCATATAATTCGAGCCTTACTCATTAGTATAGCTATGCTTTAGACTTTCAATACCAAACAATTACAAATGAAATTTGAATGTAATACGTGTACATAATGAAATGACCTATCGAGCAAATGCTATATAACTCGATAAAATTGCATATTTATATCTCCAAACAAAAGCAATTACACGTGCGCTCGCAATAATCCCGAGTGCGGCCTTCAGAAGGTTGCCCAACGGCCGTAAGTCGTGATTTATTCATTCGGAAACGATTTTTTTTCTATTTTCTTTTCATTCTGTTTCATAAGTTTGGAAGTGGGTGAGCAATTCAGGCCTCTCAATCGTGTATCGATTGAGCGCGCGCGGCGCCCCAGAGCATGTTTAATTGTTCAGACCTTAATACCCACTTAGATAAGGCCGATTCATTGAAGACAATGGGAATTATTCAGGTAATGAAACTGAAAAAATCGTGTTTCTAAAGTTATATATTTAAAAAAAAAATGTTATTAGTATTAGTTTGATTATTCTTGCGATATTCAGTGGTTTTCAGAAGAAATGTGAAGCCGTTTTAATGTTAGTATATATAACATTTAGAACGGCTTCACATTTCTTTCTAAACCTGTACATATATGGTCGGCGCGCTGTGCCGACATAAGTGGTTTACGTCGGCGCGTCTGGCGTGCTGCACATCATTTGCGAACAATCTAGAAACATGTAAGAGACGCACAAACGAGTCGGAAATAAGTTTAAACTGCGAATTTAATAGAGAGTTTCAGTTTATCGTTTTAGGAAATACGGTAACACTAACGTCTACGCTAAACTTGCTTGTTGCCCGGTAACGCAGTCGGTTACCGGGCAACAAGCAAGTTTAGCGTAGACGTTAACGAAGACCATAGGTTCTCAACGTGGGCGATAACGCCCCCTCGTGGGCCTTTGGGACTTTCAGGGGGGGCAGTAGAAGAACATCGTCGGGCGTATAATATTACACGTGTAAATATAATCGTGGCAATAGCTGTTTCATATTCGCGCCAAATGGTACGTAAAAAAAATTGGGGGGCTCTAGAAAAAATATACACTCTCAAAGTAGACGGTGGGCAAAATAAAGTTGAGAACCTATAGTGTAGACGTTAGCGTTACCGTTTTTTCGTAAAACGATAAACTAAAACTCTTTTCATGCGTAAAACGTAACATTATAATATGAACATTACGAATGACGATGTGTGAATGAATGTGCCAGTTATGATAGTTTTTGACAATTATAATTTAACAAATTATTGTTTTCTACTAAGTTGAATATGCTGGTGAATTAAAGTAAGACCCTGAGTTTTGGGGTTGGTTTTGTGTTATTGTTAAGATGAATAAAGTGAATAAATTTGTGTAATGATCATCACGAGTAGATACGTCACCGTGTTTCCTCATTACATAATCCGAATGTATTATTAAAGCCATTAAGCCTACATTTCATGCACGTGGAAATTAATTTGAGAAAAAGCGCAATAAACACGACTGCCAGCCACGCTCCCCGAGCAATTAAGCCAACCCTCACTCGCTCCTGAATTATGCAATCCACCGTGAACTTTATTTACTCTCTTATTAATTCGATTTTCTTCCTTCCCCTCTCAATTCTCTCGCTTTATCCTTCCGGTCGCCTAACAGTAAATAAAATTGTAAACAATAAGGAGGCGCCCCCCTCTGGCTCCTAATGAGTTTTGAAATGCTGGATGAATATAAATTGACGAAAAGCAAAAGCAGCCGAGACTTAAACCGTTGTTTCATTAACACGCGTCGCGTGTTAAATAAGAGAAGATTATAATTACGTTTTCCATTTTCCATTTCCCATTTCCGGCTGCCGTATTTCCTGCGAAGAAGTTGGAAAAGTGGGAAATCGGGAGGATTGTTATCGAATAAAACTGATATTTTTACGAATCCAGATTAATTCGCAACACAATAGTGTTATGGGTTTTGGGAACTTCATTGAAACACAAAATAACGTCGGACTCTATATTCTAATTACAAAGGCCAACAAAAAAAAATGTTTGTCAATTTAACACGTTGATCACCACCTTTATAACAGGAAAAATATTTACTCAGGCCGCTGCTTAAGTTTTTGTTCCAATTATATAGAATAATCAAGCAAGAATTTGAAGGGACATAAACGTTTAAAAACGTTCAGGCCACCTAGTTTATATGTCTACAGAGAGTTTTATGTAACACCGAACATGCATACGTTGCACATTTTCAGATTCTTGGTTTATTAAAAGAATTTAATTTGAAGCTTCAAGCGAGTGTTTTCCACTCCCAGGCTAAGCATGAAGTAAAATTTCGAGTTTAGAAAGGCCTGAAAATTTGGTTTGGTCGCGTAGCGCGAAGCGCGGAGCGGCCAAACCAAATTTTCAGGCTTTTCTAAACTCGAAATTTTACTTCATGCGCCACCGGTACAAAACACTGACATATTACGAAGTTTAAAACACACCGCTAAACTTTACATTGAATCAGCGTTTTGTACCGGTGGCGCATGAAGTAAAATTTCGAGTTTAGAAAAGCCTGAAAATTTGGTTTGGCCGCTCCGCGCTTCGCGCTACGCGACCAAACCAAATTTTCAGGCTTTTCTAAACTCGAAATTTTACTTCATGCTTAGTCTGGGAGTGGAAAACACTCGCTTAAAGCTTCAAATTGGATTCTTTTAATAAACCAAACATCGGAAATGTGTAGCGTATGCATATGGAGACTTCAAAGTCAAATTTACGCTATAAAAATGTTCGGTGTTATATAAAACTCTCTGTATATAGTTATACAAGTTCCGCGGCACGGGCAGCACGATGCTTTAAGAGTTGTTTCTGGATGCGGCACAAGGTACATGCCGAGGGACCTAATCGCAAATTTAACTGCGAAACAAGTGAATGCCGCGAGGCGTTCAACGTATTAATGGTTCTAAATAGGCAAATCTAACTAATTTTGGGCCGAGAAAAACGATTATGGCAATGAGATTTTTGTATTAGCTCTTGTTTACAAGATACACAACAGCCTACCGAAGACATCAATTTATAGGTAAATTGAAGAAGAAAACAAGGCCTGTGTAATAAATATTATACAATAACTCATGTTTCATTAAACAATGTTCATTTTATAGCTGCACAAGAAAGTAGAATAAGAGTAATTTCATGATAAAGTGAAAATATTTTTGTTATGTATAAGCAATAGTTATGAATAATTAATATTAAAAATGCATATTTTACAAAAATTACTACTACATATTGTTTAAAGGCTGTTTGAAATTGTACTAATTTGCGAATTTCTGAGATGAACATTTGATATTATATATATATATTGTCTCAAAAAATGTTATGAAATAAAGTGTGTCTGTATTACACGATTCCAATTTAGCTAAAACAATTATATGAAGGTATGCACAATACCTAAACAGCTAAGAACGACCTGAAAATCCTTATATTAGGATTCGAATCCTTATAAAAGGATTCGAATCCTCATACACGGATTCAAATCCTCCCAAATAATTCGAATCATCGCTATTAAGGCTGGGATTCGAATTCGATTAATTCAAATAGTTAAATATTCTAATATGAATATTTAAATCACTAAATTATTCATATTTGAATATAAATATTCATCCCTTCAAATTCTTGCTTGATTATTTAGTTTGAGAATGACTACTAGATAGTCGAAACTAGTCACACAATTAAATGTAAGATCCAGTGGTTAAACAAAGTAAAAAGTGTTTTATTTACAAGTGTATTTAAGATGTACCACAAAGTGAACGCCTACAACACCAAACAATGAAAATGCTTTATTCAAATTTTTTTGTGTTTATACCATCAGTAATTTAATATCAAAAATGCATCACAATTTAAAGTTATAACCATTTTACGTTATATAATGTAATCTCGAATTAAACTGATTAACTTGATAAAAGACGAATCAAATTACAAATCAGAGCCGTGACATTTTCTTTCACAATGCATTTTTCATGCAATAATAATGATACGATTGATTGCGCAACATCCTCCGCCTTCGCAATCCCGCAATTCTTATTATTTATATATTTCGCTGTGTGGAAATGCGCACGAATGACATTCTTAAGCGATGTTTTTTGTTTTGTTATACCCATACAGTTGATTATTATACATCCGCAAAGAAGGTCGTGATTACATAAAACACATTCCCATGCACTTCTTCGCCTGGAGCGAAGGTCGGATCGGAATCGATCACATTCGGCCGTGTCATGCACGTGCTTGTTCCGCGTTTACTTCCTGAACGGAAGCTGAAGGTTGCGCCTGGCCAGAAAACAATTGAATTGAGAACGGAATATAAGTTCCATTTTTTTCACAAATGCACAAATGTACAATTTAGCATTCTTCTGAGGACTATGAGGAGTATCAGAACGCTTAAGGAGAACCAATGTAAATTGCAAATTGAATTGAACGGTTTTTGATACCTTGCTGTAGAGGAGCGAATAAAGTATGTAAAAAACTATAAGAAGCGTAAGCTTATTTTCTCGAATTCAAATATTTTTTAATTGGAATTATTCTTATGTAAACAAATTTTGGAAAAAATTAAAACTATATTAAGTAACGTTTACAACAACACTATTAGTATCCAAATATCACATCTGTCAGTCACAGTGAAATACGCTTATTAGTAGCAGTTGTTACTTGAAATTTAGCCCATCCCTAACCTAATCTCAGTGACTGTCAGCTAACCTAGTATGGTTGCTATGTGGTAGGACTTAGGTTGGGTTTGATGGTAGTGATTAAAGTCAGCTTAGAAAGATTAAAACAAAACTCCTTCATTTATCTGGTGAATCCACCGTGTGGTGAAACAATTGTTATGGTGCAATGATACATATCTGTAACCCTACACAAATCAGTGTAGTAAATTTACTAATCAGCAAAGGATCCATCATTATAGGAGTAGAAAAAACTCATTAGGTTAGATATCTGTCATTAGATATTATAGATGGTCGTGATTAATGTTAGGTTTTGCAAATACTTCATATCTACCGTGCGATCATTTAAATTATGATTTAGAGTAGGCGGCATTTTTTGTGCGGTTACCCAGAATGCTAATTGAATGATGGAATATATTTGAGGTTATGATAAACTATGTGTTAATAGTCAGTAGTGCCAATCTAATTTAAAATTCAAAGCCTACTCTAAATCATGTTTTGAATGATCGCACGGTATTTCAGCGCCTATTATAATTCTAGGCTTAAGGGTCAAATTATTTCATTCTTGAAACGTATGTAAACACTGATACTTCTAACATATTTTTCTTTTGAAAAGTAACCAAAATAATCCCACAAAGAGTTATTTACCGTTAGTGAGGACCATCAATCTAAATGATTAATTTGCGCGAAACATCGTTATTAAGGGCGAGCGAAACTCCCTCGTATTCAGGCCGAACGCTGTAATAACGCTTATTATCCATCAAAAACGGTTTCTAAAGGGACGATTTAATATCTTTCGAGGTCGCCGCCAACGCCGACTCCGACTCCGCCGCCGCCGCCAGGGGAAAGTGGAACGGCCGAGCCGAGCCCGAGGGGTGGGTTGAAGGGGGTGGAAAAGGAGGCCAGACACGAAAACCTACTTTCACGCGTCGGACAAAACGCACACCAACGGCGCAGAACGGGCGGAATTATAAAACATTGGTTTTCACGGAATTTCGCAATAAGCTTCTGAGTATAAAATAATAAAAAGCAAAGGGTTCGGAGTATTGTAAATGGAACGTTGAGAGTTAAATGGATTTGTGTTAATCTTGATTTTTGTTTGCTTTTATATGGGAAATGTTTTTCTTGGGAAATGGGAATATTGAACATGATGTTAAAATAATGAAATACAGGATTAAACACACCTATCCATACATAAAAAAGGAAACTACGCAGGAATTCAAAGCAATTACCCTACTAAACGTTGCATACAAAGTTATCGCATTTAACAAGTGTTTAACAGCATAAGCAGACAATGTACTGGGTGAGTACCAGAACGGGTTCAGAGCAGGGCGATCTACGATTAGTGCCATGCATACAATTGACCAGAAAAAGGGAACGTAGGGAATATGCCTAAGAAATACATGTTATCTTTGTTGACTTCGTATCGAATGAGCATTCAATACGATAAAGATAAGAAAGATAGAGAATAGTTTGACCTGATGTTGCATTTTGCATATAAATTATGCATAGAACAGCAGTGCTGTCGTGTAACGCAAATATTCATTGTATAATTCAATATCTGTCGGGGTATTAGCTCGAGAAGTAGTTGTTTCAATGAATATTTGGAGACAAACTTTTTGCAGAAAGTCGATATTAATTTTAATTCGTTTTTATATTTTATAAATATTCTGCAACCTATTGACAAACTCAATTTATCTTTATGATAAATTATCTTTATGTGAAACTGTACCGTTAAAGGCGGTATGTCACTCTCTCTCAGGTATCAAATTGTTTGCACCTACTAATGACTTAATCCTGTACCTATAAATAACATTCCTTCATTTTCACTCGCCCCAGTTTTGTGTACCTGTTTCGACGACACACTTCGACATTCCTGTAAGTTTCCTGTTTATTTTATTTTAATATTTTTGTATTGAAAGTCTAAAGCAAAGCTATACTGATGAGGGATAAATCTCGAAACGCGTCTGTAGATGGCTTAAGACAATTAAAATTCATTCCCTAAAATGTTTTCAATTTCTTTTTTCTTTTCAATTTTTTTCAATTTATTTCAATTTCCTTTTGTTTCATTTAGTTTGGTTAGAGAATAGTTTGACCTGATGTTGCATTTTGCATATAAATTATGCATAGAACAGCAGTGCTGTCGTGTAACGCAAATATTCATTGTATAATTCAATATCTGTCGGGGTATTAGCTCGAGAAGTAGTTGTTTCAATGAATATTTGGAGACAAACTTTTTGCAGAAAGTCGATATTAATTTTAATTCGTTTTTATATTTGATAACAAAACTGTTAGGAGTACCAACAAAACTCAAGATATTGACACGATTAACTTTAAAAAACACCGAGGCCAAAGTTAGAATCCAAGGAATCACAACCGTACCATTCCAAATGGATTACGGAGTAAAGCAAGACGACACAAGCCTTGGGATCGATATTCCAGGCAGAAATCGAGGCCTTGAACACATGCGCCCAAGTAAGTTTAGAAAGGGCTACAACAAAAAGAGGATATGCATATGCCCAGACAGCTGCATTAAAAGCAATAAAATGATCTACATGTAAGTCTAAATCTGTCTGGGAGTGCAAACTATCCCTAAATCAGCTGGCCAGGAACAACAAAGTTGTTTAACTCCGGGTTCCAGGTCATGCAAGGATCGAAGGTAATGAAATCGCCCACAGACTTACTAAAGAAGGTTCCAAAAGCTCATTTGTTGGACCAGAACCCTGTAATGGAATAACTCCGCATCAAGGGAATGATCCAGGAGTGGTAAGATGCTGCCAAAAGTGCTCACCTGGCTTGAGGCAGGCGAAAAGGTTTATCGCCTTCTCTGCCGTAAGAGCCAGTTTCTCAGGCTAAGCAAGGGCAACCTAAGGCTCATAACCAACCTTCTAACCGGACACTGTCCTCTGAAATACCATCTCACTAAGATAGGTCAGATAACTGATGCCAATTGCAGTTTCTGCAACGAGGCACAAGAAACAGCAGAGCACCTACTTTGTGAATGCTCGGCCCTGTTCCTTCAAAGAGGGAACTACCTGTCATCAGTCACTTTAAAGCCTGATGACATGGTACACATTAACCCTTAAGTTATTGTAGACTACGCAAGTGGTCTAGACATTGAGGAACTCAAGTAGGTCCGGGATAATTACAAAAGATCTATCAGGTCGAGGTAATTTCCGAAGGCCCAGACGCCACACCACCCACCAACATAAGGCGACAGAATCTTCTCAACGATATTTAATTTAGCATTCGAAGGCATCATAAGAAAAACGATCATGCACAACAAGAACATCATAAGAAGTAACATACACTGATGACATAGCAATTGTAGCAAACTTTGGGATAGTCTAATCAAAGCCATAAACAAATTAACAAGCGGAAGCAACTAAATGCGGTCTAGAAATTAACGAAGAAAAAACAAAATACATGTGTGTAGAAGGGCAAAAAAATAACAAAAATGTCACAGAACTAAAAACAGCAACACACACACACACACACAAAAAGTCACCATTATTCACTATTTAGTTGGTTTTGCAACTATAAGTATTCGAATAAACATTTAAAAACGTACTTAAATATTCGAATTTTTCAAATTATTGAATATTGAATTGAGTATAGTTAACACATTCGGACAGTCGGCAAAAAACAGAATAAAAGAACGAATTCTAAAAGACTATCAATTATATGGCAGGAATAAAAATTATAATTTGTGATTTGGAACAGAAATTCAAGATATTGTTTCTTTTTTTCCAAAGAGGCAAAACGGGAAAGGTTGGATGAATATTTGCAGAAATAGCAATACAATGCCCCATCGGAACGTTTGACTTGTTATTGACCTTTCGAAAAACAAGGAGTATCACATTTAAATATAATGCGGGAGTGTTGAACTTTTGATTCGAGGCATATTTTCTAAACTGGGACGTTGTTACATTTTATTGATTGAAATTTTCTGGAATATTTAAAAGAAAGCACAACTGAAAAATAGTTTAGGTATTTCAACAAAATAACATAAGAACATTATTAAAAGGACAGAGACTCATACTAACAAAAGCCATCGCAAGGTTACCGTTCTTACTCTCTATCTTGAACAATTTCGTAAAAATGTCTTCATTGCAAACGCATGAGAATTTTCGTTCTGAAAATACAGACAATCGCCGAGCCCCGAAAATAAAAGTTGATTTGAACTCATAAATTAAATACAGGGAATTTTTTATTTTGGTGTACAAATCCCTGTGTACACACACCCAGATAAAAAAACGCATTGGAGGGTTCGTGTGTACTATGCTTTATATTGTGATTGTAAGCAACCAAACTTACGCATTAAAACGTCAATTGAAGCGATCAGAGCTAAAGTGGATTAAGTTCAAAAGTATACAAACTTGTGTTTGTTGCGGATTAATACTTGTTAATGTATGCTTTCAGAGCTATAGTGAACAAAGTAAATAGCTATTGCTATTTTCTAATAGCAAATGGCGAACTACGGGATATAAAAGCTAGTGCAACGCTGTCAAAGATAACCTTTATGTCAAAATATTACTAAAAACACCTCCAACATTTTCAATTCACTTGACTACCTTTACCTTTCATTCATTAAACTGAAGTAAGAGTGCGAAATAGGGAATCTGAATCAGCTATAAAAAATGGCGGTTCCCATTTACGATTTCAAAGTTGCCCCCACCCTATCTCAGGGGGTGGGGGTGAGGGGTCGACTTTGGCATCATTGGATGACCCTTTTTCAGGCGAACAAATTTTATTCAGAACTTTTTTTAACCGATGTGTAGTTTTCGAAATATTTCAATGTCTTCAGATAAATCGGCCACCCTGTCACGACGGTTTCCCGCGGCTTCATATTCATATGGGCCGATTCTCAAAAATAAGCGAGTTAGAAGAAACTTTAGATTTAACTTTTTTTTAATTTTCCTTTTGCAAAACCAAAAATAAGCACCGTATCGGCGTACTCCTCCGTAGTAAATGTAAAAGGCGTTAAATAAAAATCAAACAACTCACTAAGTCTGTTTGTGTGTAGGATCACAAACAGACTTAAGCAATCGATACAGCTCCACATAGCCGGCGCCCCCACTGCCTAGGAATCAAAAAATACATATCCTATAATTTTGTGCTAATTATGTGCTAATTTCGTCCCACAAACAAAATTTTTGTGCTGCATCGGAAACATGAGAAAACTTGAACGGAAATGTGGCGGCGCTGGCGCGATGTTCAGCTGGCTCGCCAACCAATGAAGCATCAATACAAATGGAACAAAGAGGGGTCTATAATTTTGTGCTAATTATGTGCTCCAAAGGTATGATACCAAATTTTCAAAAATCAAAATGGCGCCTTCAAAATGGCGATCATAAATGACAAAATTAATACATATGCACCGAAATTGATATCACAAGGATCTCAACGTCAATAATAACAAGATTCATATTATATTTTCACAAATCAAAATGGCAAATCCAATATGGCGCACAAAATATGAATTATACCTAATTTATTTCACTTTAATGCTAATACGAAACTGTTGACTCGAATAACTAATTAGTATAAAAATAAAACAAAATTCCAAGGTGTTTGGGTTTGAAAAATTTGTTTAAACAAACGTAATATAAGTTTTGTGTAAGTATATTTAGCCCTCCACGGAATCAAAAACTGTTTCTTTCACTTAAATGCAGGTACGCAAATTTTAACTCGCATATAATTTTAGCAAAAAATTAATACAAAATTCCAGAGTGTTTCATTTTGCAAATTTAAAAACACCGCATCATTAGTTTTCTACACGCATACCCAGCACCCTACGAAATCAAAACGTATTTAGTTCACTTGAATGCGAGTACGAAAATTTTAATTCGTATATTGCACGAACACAAAATAAGCGCGAAATTCCGGGAAATTTGACGTATCGATTGTCAAAAGTGATGTAATAACAGGCACCACCTTGATTAAACGCTGCTACCATTATCAAAGATAGCCGTGCGAGGTGCGAAAATACTAAAACGTTTCCCACAACTCGCTTATTTTTGAGAATCGGACCTATGTTCATACGAACTTTTTTGCTTAAAATAACCTCTAGAATACACCTCTTAGAGCCGCTTTCACGATCCATAGCTACACCACTGTTAACTTAACCCAAGGATCAAGCCTTTGGTGTCTATTTTACAATTGCGAAGTAAAGCATTGTTGCGTGTAAAGCTGAGTTACCTCACCGTCAGTCTGCCCCGTGCTTCGAGCTTGGGTTAAACCTGTGTTAGGCCGTTTCTATGGATATTATTAGATTTGTTGTGATAAATTAATTTTCAATTACGAAAGTAAATCGCAGGTTATCCTTACTTACTCGTATTCACTTCACTTTGTTTTGACACCAACGATAACAGTTTTTGATCGACGCACGCGCACAAATAAACAGTCAATTGAGTGAAAAATCTGTTTGTAACTGAAACAATTGTAAAATGGCAAGGTCGTTCACCAATGGTTTAAACTAGGCAGTACAGTACCAGAAGGTCTACATTACCAAAGGTGTAACTATTGATTGTAAAAGCTGCCCTTAATGGCGGCAAAACGTCGTAAATCACTGTATATATTTACCTATATGTTATACATTTTGTACCGAGATTTCTATTTACCATACCCTAATTAAATAAATAATACTCCAATTTATATTTTAAACGATCGCATGGTATTTTTCGTTAGTGTAATGTGTAATAATAATACTATGTGTGTAAAACGGCTCTTAGAGAGAGAGGAATGAATTTATACCTGCCCGGCGCATTCACCATTTCCACGTCTTCCATTTTATTGCTAAGAATTATTATTAAAGTAACGAATTGTATAAGGATTGATAATTTAATACTTATGATGAAATAACTTTTTAAAGGTTCAAATACACCACAGTGGAAATTTGCCAACCGACAATTTAATGTTCTCATATCCGGAGACTATTCAAACACGATTATAAAACAGCCGGCGTTTTGCGGGGCAATATTTGGAGTTCGTCGTTATACTTGGGGATCATTGCCTTGGGATAATTGGGGGGGTTCCTCGTGTCTGCGCAGGTTGGGCCGGAGGAGGTGGGGCGGTGACCCCGCTAGGGCGAGAAAAAAATGCAGACGGCTGGCCCTCCAACCCCTCGCAGCAGACGGCCTCGAAAGTTCACTAGATGCGTCGCGACGCACGTGATCAATCATTCGTGAAAATACACGCAGACAAGGGTTTTTGGATTTACAAAATATAAGTAGACACCAATTGATTGACTCAAACAGTGCGTGACTACAGTAAATTATAATATGATGCTAAATTGATGAAAAGATTAAAATATAGAACTTGTAGTATTATTTACTTATTTAGTAAATTTATGAGCTGGATACATGATGAAACTCCACAATAATATTTAAATAAATCAACTGAGTTGGGAGGGTTTCACTTTATTGAAGTGGTATAAAAAAGTATTTTCTTTATATCAAAATTTAAAATTTTGATTCCAAAATTAAAGAATGAAACCCTTCCCATTTGTTTTATTTCAAAGATTATTTATTTCTGTTTTTCAAATTGAATTTATCTATAAATTAGTTCAGTGCAATTTATACGGTGTCCAACAACTATTAAAGTTCTGGGTGGCTGTGGAATCAAACATAAATTTCTTTAAAATAGGTTATGATTCCACAAACGTCAGATTCAATAATTGTGAAGTAAGAATTGACATTCATGTTTGATTCCACAGCCATCCAGGACTTCAATAGTTGTTGGACACCCGATATATTGCACTGAACTAATTAATAAATAAATATAATTTGAAAAATATAAATCAATAATATTTAAAATAAAACAAATGTAATAGGAAGGGTTTCATTCTTAAATCTCATGTCAAAAGGTTTAGGCATTTATGTAGATTCTTATTTGCAGATAGGTGTTGGTTTACTAATTGTGCGATTGTGATTGTCTAATTATCGCTTAGTAGAGACTCTATAATCGAGGAGTCTCTATTAAAAAAACATGTGTCAATTTCTGCTCAACAAAAATAACAAACTTTTTTTTTGAAACACAAACATTTAAATTATCACTATCTTGACTGGCTTATATAATATGTATGTATATGTACATCAAATTTGTTTGTTATAAATTACGAAGTAATTGGTGTGATTCAACAATTTTCTTTTTTTTTCATTTCCATTGAATTAACGTTTGTTGACAACATTTACTTTCGTGAAAGTGCGTTCGCAGAAATCGGCACGCGGGTCCTATTATTTCAATTCAGGACACGGATAATGATGGCCAAAATAATGACGCGCTATTACAAAGTCGAAATATGTATTATACAACTCTTTATTGTTATAAAATCGTATTTGAAATCATATTTTTTTTATATTAATTGAATTGAAATAGCAACGTTTCATTTTAAACTACACTTTGATAAATGTTACAGATTACTGATGAAATCCCCTCTAGTATTCCAAATTTAGAATGAATTTTTTTTTTTTTTTTGGTTTGGTTTTTGCCTGGCCTTAGTTATATAACTATTAGCCAACATCAATGTTTATTTTTTAACTATCTTTTAGTTTGTAACTAATACTAGTATATGAATTTAACAGATATTTGGACGTCACAACACATTCGCACCACACCCAGGGTCACGACGAGAAATTATTTTTAAATAAAATCTCGCCGTGCACGGGAATCGAACCCGAATTGTGACTCGCCGAGCGATACAGCCCGGCGACGTTACCGCTCGGCCACCACCTGCCCAGAATGAATTTATACTACTTTCTTGTTAAACTAGAGAAAATTAATGGCTTTGGAGTAAAATTACGGGTATGATTACTATCGAATAATGTTAGAAAAATTACTTACCTTATTAATTAGTATTGATACAGTTTTAAGAGTTTATTAAGTGAATTATTTACATGTTTAATATAATCTAATACTGATCTTTTAGCGTTTATTAATCCACTAGGCGCCATTGGTGCGTACACGCAACATTATTAATTTGTTATTATAATTACTAAATAAGTTAATTTTGTATATTATATTATTTGACTTGACAATTTATGAAGAAAAATGAAAATATTTTATTATTTAAATATTACGATTACTACTAATTTTGAAAATAACAAATGTCAGTGTATTTCTAACTTCACGATAATTTAGTGTTTTATACGCGTGGCGCATGAAGTAAAATTTCGAGTTTAGAAAAGCCTGAAAATTTGGTTTGGCCGCTCCGCTTCGCGGAGCGACCAAACCAAATTTTCAGGCTTTTCTAAACTCGAAATTTTACTTCATGCTTAGTCTGGGAGTGGAAACACTCGTTCTAAACTTCATATCGCACGTTTTAATATCAAATCGACGAATGCCTAAAAATTTACAGCGTATACATTATGTATATTTAAAAAAAGCATAGTATGTAATACAATAAGTCATTCATAGAAATCATAAAATGTAGTGCAGAATTTTATCCAAAATTAACTTTTAAAGTTAACTCTATAATTGCTCGGCCGTTAATGGGTTAATAAGAAAGTACAAGTTTTCTAGGTTTTTAAAGAAATACTAAATCTAAGGATTAGAAAACTCGCTAACTCTGAAGAAGACGAAGATGTTTTTGTCTGATGCTTTTGATTGACAATCAATTTAATAGTTAATAAAATAAGAAGTGTATTTGTACTTACAATATCGTGTCCTTGTGTTCCACCTTTGACGACTTCTGGGGCCATGTATTCTATCGTGCCGCAAAAAGAATAGGCCCTTTGGTCCGCGTCTCCGCTCCTGGGCAGCTCTTTGCTAAGGCCGAAATCCGTGAGGACGATGTGTCCACTCTCATCAACGAGGATGTTTTCCAATTTGATATCCCTGTAGATGATCCCTAACTGTAACAAAAAAAAGATCATTTAAAAAAATAATAAAGATTTAAATTTGACAATTTTAATAGAGAGTATATTAAAAATTATAAAACATTGTTAAACATCACAAGGAAAAGATAACGTATCATCGATTTTTTTTTTCTCGCACATTTCAACAATTTCTGGAACACAAGAAAAAATTGCTATTCTCCCCCTATTTGCTTTTATAAATCTCGCAAAACTCTGCAATAAATTGTGTATTGTGACCGATGATCAAGTGGGTCGTTTGAAAAGTTTGGCAAATTTCTAAAGATCCACTCTTCAAACCACCCCAGGTAAAGTAGACTTGAGAATGTGTGGAGAAAAATGTAAATATTTTGATTATTACTCATTTTCAAAAAACTACTTTTAAGTGTATTTCTAACTTCACAATATTCCAGTGTTTTACACGCGTGGCGCATAAAGTAAAATTTCGAGTTTAGAAAAGCCCCGTGAAAATTTGTCTCGGGTCGCTGCGCGACCCTCGACAAATTTTCTACGCGGGGCTTTTCTAAACTCGAAATTTTACTTCATGCTTAGTCTGGGAGTGGAAGACACTCGTTCGAAACTTCAGTTTGAACGCTTTTATAAAATCGACGAATGTCTGAAAATTTACTCGCTTAATGGCCTTGTGTTCATATCAAAATAATTTATAATTCTTGCAGGATAAGCTGTTAAAGATCAAGGAGGACGTGAAGCGGGAAATTGGCGCGTTGAAGAGGAAAAAAGTAGAAGAAATCGCGAGAGTCTGGAAGAAAGCGAGAAGAAATAAATTGGAGGCAAGCTGGAGAATACAGAAGCTAGTGAAGACGAGATGAAGAACAGAGAAAAAGGTCATGGTGAGGAAGAAATGAAGAGTAGAGGAAATCGTCAGGAGAACACAGAAGATAGTGAAGAAGAGATGAATAGCAGGGACAAACGGGAGACTGAGAAGAAGCGAGAAATCAAGCAGAAAGTGAAGACGAGATGAAGAGCAGAGAAAAACGTCAGGGTGAAAAGAAGACTGAGAAAGAAATGAAGAGTAAAGGAAACCGTCAGGAGAATACAGAAGTTAGTGACCAAATAACAGAGAAAAGCGGAAGATTGAGAAGAAGACTGAGAAAGAAATGAAGAGTAGAAGAAGCCGTCAAGAGAAAACAGAAGTTAGTCACGAACGAACAGATGAATAATAGAGAAAAGCGGGAGACTAAGAAGAAGAAGAAGGCTACGGAAGAAAGCGATGTTGAGAGAAACCGTAAAGCAAAGCGTGAGGATGATAGAGAAGTCAGCGAGAAAGAGATGAGGAGTGAGACTAGGAAGAAGAAGAACGAGGAAGAAAGCGAAGTTGAGGATAAGACTAAAGAAAAGTGTGAGATTGAGAAGAAGAATACGGAAGTTAGCGAGAATGAGATAAGGAGTAGAGATAAGCGCAAGGCTGAGAAGAAGAAAACGAATTCCATGCAGTGATTATACAATTTTATTTAAACTTTTCTCCTACACTACAGAGTGTTTATTTTTGAATAAACGAATTTAAACATGGCCGAACCTGCACTCCAGAGGAACTGCGGTCCAGACGCTCAGTTGAGGTCACCTTGTTGGATATTATGAATAATATCTATTATAGAAGATCGCCAAATGAAGGTGGTTCAGATTGCTGAGGCATGTTCACAGTACGAATACACAACATCCTGCATAAAAAAACTGCATATGAAAAAGTTATGTGTATGAGGGGTATCGCGATTTCAGTTTCAGCGCAATGGTTGTCGCAATTCGCAAAAGATTTGGCGTCGATTTGTGACTGTGGATCCACTACTATACTTCTGAGACAAAGTGGTAGAAAAAGCAGTGGATAATGCGTTGTTAAAATGCGCTGAAGAAGACTAAGAATATTTTGTCAGCTTGAAAGTTGATCGCCACGTTATTTAAGATTCTTAATGAATTATCCTAGTTTACTGTTTGTAGAAGGGTAAGACAATAACAGATGAATATTATTCATTAAAGTGTTTTATTTTATTGAATTAACATGTATAACGAAGTAGAAGCCTCCACCGTTCTAAGTTTTATTCAACGTTTTTAGGCTATTTATAAAATGAGCTGAAAAAAAAATTGGCCAATATTGGCACGCAAAAATGTGCTCTATCATGAAGACCCACAAGTCAATCGTAGCAATGACAAAATTATGCGAATTGAACTATAAATTTTCCTGATTTGGTCCCGTGCGAATTTTATCCGTTTATAAACTTACAAAATTGGCTTGATGGGAGTAAATTCTCGTAGAATAAGGGCGTCATCGTCACCGTGAATGAGTATTTTGCAGACTTTCAGACAGTCTATTTTGTTTTTGTAGTATTATAAAATTTGAAACTCGCTGGAGTAAGTGTATACCTCTAAGACAAGACTATGTATAAAAATAAACAAGAATTAAAAAAAAATTGTTTTACTGCCTTTTTTTAGCAAACTTATCAACGACCTACGTAGGAAGGGAATGATTCTTTGAATATAATATTAAAACACTTAACTATGTTTTACAATTCTTAAATAATAAAAATTGTTAAACAAACTTAAGCGTTTTAGTAAGACTTTCATTTTCACCAAATCAAAGCTATGAATTATTATATATTTTCTTCATTTATTTAAAAAAGGTGTGTTGTACTGCTTATTAATTATCATAGTTAAAGTAAAGGTATAAGGTAAACGCTCTGCATATTTTGAAATAAAAAAAAGAAAAGAAAAAACACAATAATGCCAGTTTTAAAAAAAAACTTGCCCGGATGACATTTACTGGTTAAAATTAAGGTCAAATTTTGCAAAACTGGTCAACGTAAAAATGCTGACATTCATTAAATTGCTATTATATAAATATGTTACATAGGTAGATTATAATGCAAACAAAAAATTCAAGGAAATATCAATATCAAATGAATGCTAAACTATAAAACTCTAATTTCCTCTTACATAAAATTTACTCTTGCGGAAAAAATGAAAGATTCAAATGTGAGAGCGTACTATGTACCTCGCTTATTTTAAAAGATAGAAGGTTGGTCATATGGGGGCATAGGAATTCACCATATTTATTCCATTTTATCCCAAAGAGTGGAAAACGAATAGAAGAAATTAATCTTTATTGGCAGATATATATATATATATATATATATATATATATATATATATATATATATATATATATTAGCTCGGGAAGTAGTTGTTTCAATGAATGTTTGATATAGTCTTTGTGAGACTAGCTTGTTGTAGATTGCTGTTAGAAGTATATACTACATACACAATTCTCAAAAAGTAAAAATTAATCACAACAAAAAACACGTTAAATAAACAAGAACTAAAATGTAAATAAACATCTCTTTTTAATAAACTAACATACGTTTTGTAGAAAAGCGTTTGATTTGATAAACAAAGCTTATTTTTGGAGCAGTTTTATCAAAAGAATATTATACAGGTTGTCCGTATTTCAACAGAATGTATGGGGATCTCAGTTATTTGAAGAAATAGAAAGTCGGTTAAACCAACTCCCTATCTCTTCAAATAACTGAGATCCCTATACATTCTGTCGAAATACGAGCACCCTGTATTGATTTAATTATTTTTAAAAAAACTGGCGAATGCGCCGGAAAAATCTATAGAAATTCATTGCTATTTTCTCACTAGTAGTAACTACAGCGAAGAATCAAATATGTAAACCAATATCTTAGAATTTGTATTAAATGTCTTGACGACATTTATGCTAAGCCGACAGTTTATAATTCACAATTATTTATAAAGTGTTGCTACATATTTGAGATTTAATGCTTGTGGCTATTGTCTGCTCCATAATTATTTAATTAAATTCAACTTTTAAGTTGGCTCTGAAAATGTTTGTTACAAACTAACAAACATGTATTTTAATCATTATTTCATTTGTTAATCATTTGTGTAAATTATAAACCGCCCGCTGAACATACAGAGAGTTTTATGTAACATTTGCATCTAATACAATTTGACACCTTTCATTTTTAAGTTGTGTGTAAATTGAGTTGCCCATATGGCCATTAAAAATTGTAGCCAATCAATCGCAATTAATGCCCCAACTTGTACATGCAGGGAGTTTTTCTTTCAAGTGTACATGTTCCAACTACAGCGTATATGCCATAAATCTTTAGATACTCGTTGTTTTTTAACAGAGTTCAATCTGAAACTTGAAATGAGTGTGTTCCACTCCCAGACTAAGCATGAAGTAAAATTTCGAGTTTAGAAAAGCCTGAAAATTTGGTTTGGCCGCGTAGCGCGAAGCGCGGAGCGGCCAAACCAAATTTTCAGGCTTTTATAAACTCGAAATTTTACTTCATGCGCCACCGGTACAAAACACTGACATACTACAAAGTTTAAAACACACCGCTAAACTTTACATTGCATCAGTGTTTCGTACCGGTGGCGCATGAAGTAAAATTTCGAGTTTAGAAAAGCCTGAAAATTTGGTTTGGCCGCTCCGCGCTTCGCGCTACGCGACCAAACCAAATTTTCAGGCTTTCCTAAACTCGAAATTTTACTTCATGCTTAGCCAGGGAGTGGAAAACACTCGTTTATAGCTTTAAATATTTTAATAAACCGAGCGTCGGAGCATGCACAACGTATGCTTATGTATACTTAAAAAATTCTCGTTATGAAAATGTTCGTTGTTACATAAAACTCTCTGTATATTTCATCAAGACATTAACTAAAAATTCTGAGATTTTATATAAGTTAACATATTTGATTCTTTGCTGTAATTTTATAAGCAACAAGTATGCATACAATGCACCAATAAATATGTACCTGTTCTCTTTATATAAATGTGTTATTCCCCAAATTCGATATAATTTCCATATCATTAGAACACGCGTTCTAGACATTATCGTGAGTGTATTTGTAGATGTGCTTTCGGCCTCGAATGAAATATTCAAAACCGTGATAAGATAATACCGACAAACAGTTGTTGTATAGTTAAAAAAAAATACTTATTTCATAGTCCTCCCTTCCTGTCCACAATATTTTTGTCAAGACATTCAATATCTGCTCCTCCTCCTCTTTTTATTTTCCACTGGGCTAAATAAGTAATGGATCCGTTGACCCGCTCCCTGACCCCATCCAAAACATGTGTTTCAATAATAAATTGTATCGATTACAGTGGAGAGAGCAAGAGGAAGACGCCAGAGTTTGGCTTCGTGCACTTATTTATTTCGAATTCCCCTTTGTTTGAGTATGTGGTGTGTGCGCGCGGTTTTAAATGGTTCTGATAAGATAAAAAGCTGTGTTTGTTTTATTTTAAAGCAAGGAATCGGATTCATTTATGAGTTTAGCAGAAATTTATAATCCTGATTTTTTGTTAAGAAAATGCGTGAGTGTACTTAACAAAAACAGTGATGAATTGCAAATCTTTTATAGAAATATTAAATAATTCATTTAGTTGGGAAAATATTTTTTCTTTATAACTATGTCTTTTTAAGACTATGTCCTGTTATTAGTGTCTTCTAGTCCTCTCTTGAATTTCGTCGGGAAAATACTATTAATATAAAGTACAGAGAGTTTTATGTAACACCGAACATTATCAATGTTCATTTTCGTATATTCTATTTATCAAACCAAAGCACGATTTGACACCTTTGATTTTTAGGTTATGTTCAAACTAAATACAGGAGGTTTTTCTTTCCAGTATACATGTCCCAATTATATGCCGTACATTTTTAGATAGTCGTTGTTTTTTTTTAAAGAGTTCAATTCGAAACCTAAGATACGTGTGTTCCACTCCCAGACTAAGCATGAAGTAAAATTTCGAGTTTAGAAAAGCCTGAAAATTTGGTTTGGTTGCGTAGCGCGAAGCGCGGAGCAACCAAACCAAATTTTCAGGCTTTTCTAAACTCGAAATTTTACTTCATGCGCCACGGGTACAAAACACTGACATATTACGAAGTTTAAAACACACCGCTAAACTTTACATTGTATCAGTGTTTTGTACCGGTGGCGCATGAAGTAAAATTTCGAGTTTAGAAAAGCCTGAAAATTTGGTTTGGCCGCTCCGCGCTTCGCGCTACGCGACCAAACCAAATTTTCAGGCTTTTCTAAACTCGAAATTTTACTTCATGCTTAGTCTGGGAGTGGAAAACACTCGCTTAAAGCTTCAATCAAATTGAATTCTTTTAATAATATGGATACTAAAAAGAAAAATTCTCGTTATGAAAATGTTCGGTGTTACATAAAACTCTTTGTATAATAATAAAGATAAAGAATATATTAGGGGGGCCGAAAAGTAATGTCGTTTTTTGCATTAAATTCAAACAACAAATTTTTTTTCGATATTTTAATTTAATCAATAACATATTCACCCTCATTTTCTACGACCTTTTGCCATCTAGTGTGCAAGTTTTCAATCCCGGATCGATAAAAATCACCAGGTTTCTCATAAAAATATCTGGAGATAGCATTTTCAACTTCTTTAGAATTAAAAAAAAAATTCCACCTAAAAAATGCTGTAGCGATCGAAATAAGTGGAAATCAGATCAGGTGAGTATGGTGGGTGCGGCAATACTTCCCATCCTATTTCATTAATTTTTTCTAGAGTTCGTCTTGCGCAGTGCGGTCTAGCATTGTCGTATTGCAAAATTACACCTTTTCTGTTAACCAGAGCTGGGTACTTTTCAATTAAATATTGATGTACTCTATCCGATTGTTCACAATAAAGGTCTGCATTAACAGTTTGACCAGGTTTTAGCACTTCAAAATGAACAACCCCACGAGTATTCCAGCAAACACACAAAAACGCCTTTTTGGGGTGTAAACCTGGTTTTGCTGTAGCTTGTGGCGCGTCATTTGGAGAGAGCCACTGCCTTTTGCGTTTTGGGTTTTCGTAAAGGACGCATATTCCATCCCCGGTAATCAGTCTATTAAAAAACGCTTCTGTGTTATTGCTGAAGCAATAAGTTGCAAGTATTGGAACGATTAGATTTGTTTTCCTCGGATAGATTGTGCGGGAATCAAACACCTGCTCTGATTACTTTCCCAATCTGCTTCAAATGTTCCTGAATAGTTGACCAAGGCGCGTTAGGTTAGGTTAGTGCGTTAAGATTGTTCGAAAGTTCTTCAATGGTCTGACATTGTTGCTCGACTTCCGCCCTTAAAATATCATTATCCAGAGTTGTTGGTCTTCCTGAACGATGAGAGTCAGAAAGACTGATATCACTGGATTTTAACTTGGAAAACCACCTTTGGCATTTACGAACATCTAAAGCATTCGGATAAATATCGCAAATGCTTTTGGTAGCAACCGTTGCATTAATACCCTTATGAAATTCAAAAGCATACAATGCCGGATATGTATCTCTTCTGGTTTTTGACTGACCATTTCACCAAACATTGTAAAAAAGCTTTAACATTTTATAACTTAGAAGAAAACAAGTCACTCTAACCTTAAAATGTCTTTGATAGTACTTTGAATTACCCAATGAGCTGCTAGGCGACCACAAAGACCAACATGCGCAAAAACGACATTACTTTCCGGTCCCCCCAATATTTTAAAGTTTTACAAATGTTGGTAGTTTCCACAATGTTTATTTATCGCTCGTCTATTTTTGGTTGTTACCAAAGGATATTGGTAGCATTTGATTAATTTTTATAACTTCCAGGCAATTGTCATCAATTTCTTCTAACTATGAACTTGACTTTACACTGTAATGCATCTCTTAAGAGATGTTTATTATGTAAATTTGAGTTAAAGCCTTCATTAAATTCACATTAATTCCTTATAAGATTTGTTATACATTAAATCCTCTTTGAATAGTCAAAGTTGATTATGAAAGTGACCGTTAGTTTTACGGCCACTCAACGAGTAATCATTGTCGATAAATAGTGTTTCATACACTACTCAAACAAACGGAATTTCGCACACAAACACGCGCACGCATGGCTGGGCGAGGCGAGTCTCTAAAAAATACTGTGGTAACTGTTCAGTGGGCGTTTTGATAAATCGGAGTGTTAAATTTAAGCGGACGATAAAGAATTGTTATGTATTATATGCATATCATACACATACACACACATACTTGTCGTATTAATAGACGTTTAAAAAATTCTACTAAGTATAAATTGTACTTAGCAGAGACTCTATAAGAGGGCTGGCAAACCAACAAAATGATCACCTAAAATGTGTCAATGGCCGCATTTCAGAAATTTAAATATTTGTTTGCATAATCAAGTTAATTTTTATCCAGAAGCTTAAAATAGTTGTTCAGGAAAACAATATATTTCCTTTGTATCGCATACGGGGAAAGTAAAAAGAACACATTCAATGTAATTTATATTTCTCTGAAACACTTCAACAACCAATTTACACAATTCATATAAAGTAAAGTACCACTTCCGGTTTCGCATTTTCACCAAAAGTTGAACGGATACTACTATTGTATTAAAAAGCTTAAGTTTATAGTGTCTTAACAGCTCAATCGGTTTAGACTTTATCGTGGCGACAGAATTACAGGACAGACAGGCATTTTTCAAAAATGGTCTTAATCAACTCGGGGGGCCTCAAAATGGAGATATCCACAAAAAATTTAAAACATTTTAAGAAAACAATACTTTCCTCTTTGTTTTGCGTATGGGGGAAAGTAACTAGTCGAAATACTGAACATTTCTTAATGATAATAATAATAAACATTCTTTATTTTATAGTTCCCTATGATATATAGATATACAAGCATTTATTCAAAATAAAAAAACACAAATGCAATCTACATAATACTTAAAAGAATCTTAAAATGTATTTAAGTCAGTAAATGTTATGTTGAATAATTAAATTCTTAAATATGCACAATATTATCAGCATATTTTATTGATTTATTTTACGGATTCTGCATTTACAAAAAGTATTTTGTGTTATTTTTTTTTTCATTTCAAGTTTTTGTAATTAATTGTATTAGAAAAATTTGTCAAGATTTTTAAATTATTATTTACAAAAAGTTTTAGGTCCATAATTTTATGTACATTTAGTGATTTTCATGTCGATTAAATAATCTGTTGATTTTTTACATGTTTACAAACTTTTTCAAACTTAAGTGGATTGTCTTTTTATGAAAAATGTACAGTTGCGAGAGAAAAAAAACTAGTACAGCAGGGAGCTTTAGCCACTTCTAAAATATCGTATTTTTTTTCTTGTAAAACAAACTTGTCATGTACAGGTTAACAAAATGGTTTTGGCCAACAAAACGGTGCTTTTGTTGACATGCACTGTCTCTAATATTAATACCGTCTCTAAACGGATCGTTATTATCGCTTTTTGCGTTTTAGTCAGTTGGGGCATGTCGATGTTAATTACATTTCGTTTAACATTTCCATTTACATTTAAAATTGTCAAATTGATTGACAATTTAAAAAATTCAAAGTCCAGTTCACATAGCCAAATATTTTGCTGTACTAGTTTTTTTTTCTCTGGCAACTGTGTTTTAAAATTAAATTTTTGAAAAAAAAAACTAGTAATGTTTACTTTGATTTCTTTCTTTCAGATCTTTGTATCGATTAAAATATTCAATAATATTTTATCCACTCCTTGAGTAAGCATGAAGTAAAATTTGGAGTTTAGAAAAGCCTGAAAATTTGGATTGAAGCGAGTCGCGCCCCGGCAAATCCAAATTTTCAGGCTTTTCTAAACTCCAAATTTTACTTCATGTGCCAGGCGTGCAAAACTCGGATTTAATGTGATGTTTGAAAAACACTTAATTTTTACAATGAAACAAAAATAACGCGAAAAGTATTAAAATATATTTTTCTAGCTATTTCTATTACAACTTAATTTTCATAAATTTAATAAAATGTAAAATGCAAGTAATATTCGCGTATTCGCAATAAATTTAGCGAATATAAAAAAGTTAGCGAGTATTCGCTAAATCGAATACGAATACCTTTATTCAGAACCTCCCCAGTAGAAACTTAAAATTACTTAAGTATTTCAAAAAATACATTAATGTTAATTAATGTATTTTCTGAAATACTCAAGTAATTTGAAAAAAACTTAGTTTGCGGCCCCAGGCCTCACAAAAACGCTCCGAGGGCCGCGGTTTGGCAGGCATAGCCTTTATACGCTCCGAGGGCCGCGGTTTAGCAGACATGGCCTTTATAACAATCAACTATTATTTTCGTAATTTTATATATTATGTTTAAAGTGTACAAACTATAAGAAGCGTAAGCTTATTTTTTCCACGACATTAGTGAATGTAATAATTCCAAAATCATTTTTAAAAATGGTGATGTGTCCATCATAGTACTTTCCCCCGTAAATTGCGTATTAAATCACTTTTAAAATATTTATAGCATTATTATTTTCAAAATGTCTTCAACTTTTTGATAACTACAACTTTTATTTGAAACATTTTTCAATTGTATCAACACATACACTGAGACAAACCAATAACTAGATAAAAGAACATTATTTATTAATTATCTCAAAAACTAAGAGTGCTATGACAAAAAGTGAAGATACAAAAAATCTTTAGTTTTTCATTTCCTACAACTTTTATTTGAAACATTTTTCAATTGTATCGACACATACACTGTCACACACCAATAACTAGATAATACACACAACTTTTGAAATATCTCAAAAACTAAGAGTGCTATGACAAAAAGTAAATGAACAATACATCTTCATTTTGTTATTATCTACAACTTTTATTTGAAAGAATTTTTTGTTTGATGAACATTTATTGAAAAAATCTGAAAAAACTGAAAAACGCTACGAGTAAAGTACCACTTCCGGTTTTCCGATTTTCACCAAAAGCTTTTCAGTTCTTCCGATTGTATCAAAAAGCTTAAGTTTCATCTCGATATCTTTAGCGGTTTTTGCGGTACAGCGCACACAGCCTCACACACAGACACACAGCCAGACAGACATTTTTCAAAAATGGTCTTATTCGACTCAGGGGACCACAAAACGGATATTTCCGCTAAAATTTTTGATTCGAAAATTTTCACGAAAACAATACTTTCCCTTTGTATTACATACGGGGGAAAGTAATAATAGAATGTACAAATTCTCACTCTTGAGTTAGAATATTTATTCTCGAATTCAAATAGTATTGAATTATTCTTGTTTCAACTATTACTTCTTAAATTGTTTAACTATTATTTATTTTACTATTTTACTAGTCGGAATAAAGTTTTAATTTTTGAAACAATACCAAGTGTTTTTTTAATTTAAATAACTTTACATATTCTAATATATTTCACCAAGTGCCAGATGAGAAATGAATTCAAGAAATTACTATTTTAGTCACAAAAAACAGAATCTTCAAATTTATATACAGATTTTCTATTGAATTGTTGCTGTTTCTATTGAATTTCTAAATAAATGTGTCGCTCTCTGTACACACTTTCAAACTTTACTAGTAGACTTTCACAGAATGATTATTATTACAAATACCGAACATTAATAGAAACAATTACGATTGCGAATCGAATAATTACAAAATTAATTGTATTGGTTACCACCCGGCAACAGGTTTAAATCGAGGTAATAAGCAAGCGGCACTCTCGGGTGTCAAATAAAACCGATTGATTTATTGGAATACTTATATGTGTACTTTAGTAAAAAGAAAATATAGGAAATTATTCGAAGCGTCATATTATGTTTAACGTTATTGCCGGTCATGATGGGTAATGGACTGGTATTACGCTAACGACAAACGAGCCAACTAAAAATTAATACATCTACATATAAAAAAATATAGGTGCTGGTACACGTGTCGGATATTTAATTAATTATTAATTCATACTGTTAAGTATGATTAAGTAGAATTAATTTGATTGTTGTTTTTATATGCCGAACGTTATGCGCATTTTCTAATTAATCTTGCTATTCTAGACTGTTTATAAATTGAATGTCTTTATTTATAAACAGTCTAGAATAGCAAGATTTTAATACTTGGCGTCAACTAATTATTATAATGTAAAGAAAAAATATATCTACATGTTTTCACTATTTTATGATTTTACTTAAGAAAAATAATGAATCAATCAATTCCTTCATTGTGATGATTATCTTTCTAAATTTCTGAATTAAAAATACCTAATCATAATAATATATAAAATTACGAAAAACTATTCGAGAAATAGCAAACAATGTCTTAATTAATAAGACAACTTAATTGATATGTAAATACACCTCCGGATATTGAATTATACAATGAAATATTTAAAATCTTATTTAATTTGATTTGTTACAAAGCTCTATTAAAGTATATGTAACGTTAAGTTCTTTCAATGGATATTTATCGTCTTAAGTTGTCTTATTTATTAAGACATTGTTTGCATTTTCACAAATAGTTTTTCGTAATTTTATATATTATGTTTAAAGTGTGCAAACTATAAGAAGCGTAAGCTTGTTTTCTCAAATTCAAATAGTTTTGAATTTGAATTTATCTTACCTAATAATAATTTTACAATAAATTAGCTTACAATCATTTTGCAATTCAGAAATTGGCTATTCACCAGTGGCATTCCGCTTCTTATTTAAAATTTGTGTCGTCATTTTTGATTTGTTCCAGAATCCAAAAGAGTGAAACACTATAAATTAGCAATTTCTTCCAAGTAAGACCTTTCATTACAATATTTTCCTTTTGAAATCTAAACTTATTTCGTTGACTTGCTTTATGGATATAAAATAAAACCCCTATAGAAGATGAAAAATCTGTAGACATCGTCGTCGTCGGTATTTTTTTCATTTCAATATACGCGCTGCGGGCGCCAGGTGCTACACAAAAGTTCAGGTCAAAAAGGGACGAGGGGTATCGCCCTTGAGTCTCGTCCACGCGATGAAGAAAGATGGAGACAGAAGAAAAGGTAACGACAGCTGTTGCTGCTTCTGCATCTTCGACGGCTCGACTTCCCCTCCGGAATATCTGCTTGATGCTGCACAATGTGGTCTCATCACGTGCATCACGTTTTTTTCATTTCTCAAAAATTACCAAAGCAAGTGTGTGAAAGACAGATGGTAGCAACTTTACTTTATTTGTGAACAATATATTAAAACTGAATTATAATCCTGGTCAGCAGAGCTTAATTGCTGAGGTCATCAACAATTGCAAGAAGAACAAGTTAAGTGGGATAATTTTTGCTGGTTGTGTGTTTCTGGGATACGAGATGGCGCAGAAATAGCAAAATTGCAGAAAGTAGTTTTGACTATGTATTGATTTATAGTGCCTGCCGAGTTTTATCACAACGAATAATAAAAATGACGAGTGCAGAGCCCGTTGTTTCTTTGTTTATATAGCGCCGTGCGAATTAATGAATGGGTATTGAATTACAGAAGACACAAGTAAAAACAAGATAAATTCAAATTCAAAACCATTTGAATTCGAGAAAATAAGCTTACGCTTCTTATAGTTTGCACACTTTAAACATAATATATAAAATTACGATAAAACTATTCGTGAAAATGCAAACAGTGTCTTAATTAATAAGACAATTTAAGACGATAAATATCCATTGAAACATTGTTTCAATGGATATTTATCGTCTTAAATTGTCTTATTAATTAAGACACTGTTTGCATTTTCACGAATAGTTTTATCGTAATTTTATATATTAAGACACAAGTAAACTGGATAAATATTCACGATTTTAATTTCTATCGACATACATACAACTGTACAACGAAACAGATGCCATATGAGTATATACAGGGAGTTTTTCTTTAAAGTATACGTATTCTAACTTCAGATTATTTTCTTTAAATATTTAGATATTCGTTGTTTTTATAAAACAGTTCAATTTGAAATTCTAAACAAGTGTTTTCCACTCCCAGACTAAGCATGAAGTAAAATTTCGAGTTTAGAAAAGCCCCGTGAAAATTTGTCGAGGGTCGCGCAGCGACCCGAGACAAATTTTCTGGGCTTTTCTAAACTCGAAATTTTACTTCATGCGCCACGCGTATAAAATACTAAAATACTGTGAAATGTATGTATACTTGAACCTCACTTGAAATCAGTGTTTTATACGCGTGGCGCATGAAGTAAAATTTCGAGTTTAGAAAAGCCCAGAAAATTTGTCTCGGGTCGCTGCGCGACCCGAGACAAATTTTCACAGGGCTTTTCTAAACTCGAAATTTTACTTCATGCTTAGTCTGGGAGTGGAAAACACTCGTTTAAAGCTTCAAATCGAACTCTTTTAAAAAACAACGCATGTCCGAAAATTTACAGCGTATGCACATGTTTACCTACTGAGAGTTTTTCTTTAAAGTTTACGTATACTAAAAAATTCAGATGATTTTCTTTAAATATTTAGATATTCGTTGTTTTTTTTTAAAAGAGTTTAATTTGATATTTTAAACGAGTGTTTTTCACTCCCAGACTAAGCATGAAGTAAAATTTCGAGTTTAGAAAAGACCCGTGAAAATTCGTCGTGGGTCGCGCAGCGACCCGAGACAAATTTTCTGGGCTTTTCTAAACTCGAAATTTTACTTCATGCGCCACGCGTATAAAACACTAAAATACTGGCAATTTATGTATATTTGAACCTCACTTGAAATCAGTGTTTTGTGCGCGTGGCGCATGAAGTAAAATTTCGAGTTTAGAAAAGCCCAGAAAATTTGTCTCGGGTCGCTGCGCGACCCTCGACAAATTTTCACGGGGCTTTTCTAAACTCGAAATTTTACTTCATGCTTAGTCTGGGAGTGGAAAAACTCGTTTAAAGCTTCAAATTGAACTCTTTTAAAAAACAACGCATGTCGGAAAATTTACAGCTTATGCACATGTTTACCTAAAAGAAAAATTCCCTGTGTTTATATTGTAGACAAACAGTTAAATTCTGGCAACATAAAATATATATATATTCATGTTATTTGCAACTACATAAGTGATTTAAATTATTACTATAAAAAATCAAATACATGACTGTCGCGTGCTGCACTCCTTAATTTGGTAAATCAAACTTTACACTCCTCTAATGGAGATTTCAAAGCAACGATTAATTTTATTCATCATTCATTTTAGATTAATCTATTTAATACAACATGTTTATAATAATTACTTCAATAAATTAAAGCAATATGAAGAAGAAATAATGTTTTCTATGAAAGTATTGCACGGATTTATGTGATCATTTAAGAATGTTCCATTAGTTGATTAATATATATAATTTAAGAAACATTTTTTTTTAAAAAAGAATAGTGTCAATTTATTTGCAAAGCTTTAATGTGCAATATGTATAAGTTTCAAAGATCTATTTTCATTATTGTATAAGATTAATCGTTGTTCGTTCTTATGGCCAAATAGCACGTGAATTTCCGACCTTAATTACAATCCTATTGAGCAAACTATTTAAGCAATGTTTTAATCAACATTACCACAACTTTTCATGGTATTGTAATGTTAAACAAATATTATATGAATCTTCTTTGCTTAGTTAGAGCAGAGAGAATATCTATCCTCTTTGGTTAAACCATATTGTGGTTAAGTTTATGATACATAAAATTGTACATATCTAGTTTTTGAAAATACATTTTTTATTGCATATAAATCCATAGATCAAAAATATAAATAACTTTCACAATGTTCTCATTAATCACTTGGTGAAACATGATTAAAATAAAATTTGAAATAAAAACACTTGGTTTGTTTTACTAACGTTAGTGAAACAAACCAAGTGTTTTTATTTCAAATTTTACAAAAATATAAAATTTGGTGTGTTTAAAGACGTTACAAGATATTAGGCCGGAAAGAAGTGGTTTTACTAAATGTTGGAATTCGTCTTTGTAAGACGAATTTCTTGTAGATAACAAAAATAATCTAGGCACTTTTGATGTTTTGAAATATGTTGTATTATCTGGTGTGTTTCAAATATCTACAATAATACGCTGTATACCAGCACATATGAGCAACAAACAAAACAAGCGTTGGCGATTGTTGAAACTTTGTGCACACGGTGCATTCCGTGATTGTTACAAGAGGAAGTCGAAGCCAATAAAATTTTCGCCGGGCAGACAGAAAATAGAGGAAAACGGCGCGGCGTGAGTGGACATCGACATTGTAGGCAACGGCACATGACCGCGATTTAATAACATTTCCGAGGCGATATCGCGGGATTAAGGAGTTCCTCTGTAACTGTAAACCGCGTTTCAACGCGCCGTGTAATTGAGAACGGTTTTGCAAAATATGTATATATGTATAAATAGAAACGAGGGATAAGTGCATGTGTGGATGCACTTAGAGATTGCCGCGAAATTAAGTGAAATTTAATACTTTAATGGGATAATCTTGCTTGTATCGCAACGGCACGAGTTCGATAAAAGTCGTTAGTCGCAAGGAAAAGTTTGGTGTATTGCAACAGCTAGAGTTTTTAATCACTAATAAATTTGAACCTTTATCAATAATAGTTCAAAATGATTTAAAAAAGAAAACACTTGGTTAAATTTCACTTATATACTATAAATCACTATTATAGTGAACTTTAACGAAGTGTTTTCCTTTTTAAAATCATAGTTAAGCATGTATAGTATGTTCAATAAAAAAACCTCTAGAGTGCCATGGAAAATATTGTAGGTTGGCAACTGTGAAGAAATTTTACATTATAATTATTATACCTGACGTTTTATATGTCAATTCCTAAAGCGTGTAGCCAACTTAAATTAAAAAAAAATAAATCATGGCACTCTAGAGGTTTTTTTTTTAATTGAACATACGATATTACCACGTGAAAAATGAGAAACTTGTTTAAGATAATAGTTTAAAATGATTCACCAAGTGATAAGTGAGAAAGTCATTCAAGAAATACTAATAAAAAATTGTGAATTTGTTCTTGAGCTAATTACAACCAATAGTTTCTTTTATGGAAGCCATTTTGCCGCCGCGCGCAGACCTAGTCGCGCTGGCAAATCCAATTTTTCATGTTTTTTTTTCTGAACTGGAAATTGTACTCATTTTTAAAAATATTTATTTTGTTTAACCACATTTTTCGCTTTTAAAATTCGACCAATTTGGTTTGAGATATGTAGCCAAAAAAAACCCTATACAAATTTCTAATGCGTTTGCTCCAAAGCTTTAAAAATGTGGGGTTTTGTCTGGAGGGTGTGTAAAGATTTGGGTCCATCGTGTTTAAAACGATTATATTGTGCATTGGTTCGCTCCAACGTTGAATATGCTTCGGTAATATGGTCTCCATATCAATCAACACATATTAATAGATTGGAACAAATACAACATAAGTTTTTACGTAGCATGGAGTTCAAATTGGGTAGATGTCATAGGTAAGGTTGTTACGAGGAAATAATGACCGATTTGAACATTAGACTTCTAGCTGATCGTCGCTTAACAGCAGATTTATGCATGATCTACAAAATAGTAAACAATTTAATTGAGTGTCCTAATATTTTGGAGCAACTTTATTTTTATACTCCATCCAACTGCCGAAATCTGAGGAATACGCCCATTTTCCGCTTGCAGACATTCACTACAAACTACTCCCACTACAATCCACTGGCCAAAATGATGAGGACAGCAAATAGCTTGGCCGATAGGGAGTGGTTCGATTTATTTAATTCAAATTTTGATAGTTTTAAGTGTAAACTAAAGAGGATGCTTTAGATTTGTGATTTTTATTGTTATTATTTTGTGAATAGTTTTAATTTTTTGAATGGCTCGAATTAATAATATTAATAGTATTATTTAATGTAATGTAATTTTGATTGTTGTTTGAATTATTAGTGCTCTATTTTTGTTAAAAGGGGTTTTCCCGTATAAATAAATAAATAAAATAAAATAAAATATTGAATGTCTGCATCATAGTATGAAAAGAATTACCTACTTATTGAGAAAGAATGTGTTTAGAAATGATTATTTTCTGTATATCTCCGAATAAAATAAACATTAAATGTGAGCGATTTAACCTTGCCTTTTATATTATTTCCTGTAATAGCGCGCGCTATGTAGGGTTATTTTTATGGGCATGTGAGTCGTCGCACTCGGCAATTCGGGGGGTGAGAGAGAGTAGCGTGTTTCCATGGAATTTCTAGGGTTATGGAACTTTGCCCTTACTGGGAGAGTATTACCCTACGCCGTTGGGGGTTGGAGTCGAGTCTGATCCACCACACTACAAACGAACAACAAAGAAAACAGAGAGAAGAATAATATAAGTTATGTTTGATGTGTTGTAAATCTATGTGATATTATTGTAATTTCTCGATATTATCTATTATTTACCCAACACCCGTAAGGATACAGGTTTTTTTTAAATAATATATATACCGGGAGATCAATGTCAACTATCATGAGTTGGCAATACTAAATTTAAGGTGGTATAATTGAATAATTGGCTATCATGATTTATTCTATATCCGGTTTTAATCTGCCAAACGAAAGTCACGTTTCCCTATGCCGGTTTCATACCTTGTATCCCAGCCCAAGTTCAGGTGCCATCTTCGTTCTGGGTTCCACTTTGAAAGTGCGCCATAACAATAAATATATCGTGGGGTATTGTAAACGGCATTGTCTTAATAAATTCGGAGAAAACAGTAAACACGAGTGACAGCTCAGCGTCTGACAGTTCGGCGGAAATAATAAATGACTGAATCATGTTTGTAATAAATAAAAAATAAAAATGTATCTACTAATGTAGGGAGTTTTTGTTGCCAACCCCGGACGCTTGAGATTAATCACGGTATACAGAGAGTTTTATGTAACACCGAACAGCTTTAAGCTTTAAGCATGAAGTAAAATTTCGAGTTTAGAAAAGCCTGAAAATTTGGTTTGGTCGCGTAGCGCGGAGCGGCCAAACCAAATTGTCAGGCTTTTCTAAACTCGAAATTTTACTTAATGCGCCACTAGTACAAAACACATTACGAAGTTTAAAACACACCGCTAAACTTTACATTGAATCAGTGTTTTGTACCGGTGGCGCATGAAGTAAAATTTCGAGTTTAGAAAAGCCTGAAAATTTGGTTTGGTCGCGTAGCGCGGAGCGGCCAAACCAAATTGTCAGGCTTTTCTAAACTCGAAATATTACTTCATGCGCCACTGGTACAAAACACTGATATATTACGAAGTTTAAAACACACCGCTAAACTTTACATTGAATCAGTGTTTCGTACCGGTGGCGCATGAAGTAAAATTTCGAGTTTAGAAAAGCCTGAAAATTTGGTTTGGCCGCTCCGCGCTTCGCGCTACGCGACCAAACCAAATTTTCAGGCTTTTCTAAACTCGAAATTTTACTTCATGCTTAGCCTGGGAGTGGAAAACACTCGCTTAAAGCTTCAAATTGGATTCTATTAATAAACTGAGCATCGGAAAATGTGCAACGCATGCATATGGATACTTTAAAGAAAAATTCTCGTTATGAATATGTTCGGTGTTACATAAAACAACTCTCTGTATGTTACAGGCAAAAAACAAAATTGGACAAAACGCGTTTGGTCTAGCCCGAATTAAACCATAATTTCAGGTGTTGTTCTGACAAATTGTGTTTTGTTCGCATGAGTTCAGACAAGTCTTAACCTAATCTCTGTGTTACTATGTAGGCCATGGTGGCGCGAACCTTAATCCTATCTACTGGTGTAAAATAATTGGTAATTTAAAATTGAGTAATTTTCTTAGTAATATTACCGAAAACATGGTAATAATGGCTAATATAAAGTTCAAAATACAAGAAATAAGTAGACTATTTTACACAAATTGGTAAAGTTGTAATAACAGAAACACAAAGTTAACCAAAATATTGTAAATATAAGAATATTGTGCTTTATTTTGACACTTGCAAAAAAAGTTAAAGGAATAAACAAATTGCAAGGAAATACTAATTTCTTTGTTTTTTTTAATTTTCCTAATTATAATTTCACCATTTTGCTTTATTTACACTTCAAACTGAGATATACTTTACAGTAATATCTGAATACATAAGTACATATTAAATTAAATTAATTGAGCTGCAATATTGCACCAAATTTAGGTTAATGTACTTTTTGTCATGCATAGATAACAGTTAATTTTAATGAACCATTTATGTAACATACCTTTATTTTCAACGTAAAATGGTGAACATTTCTTTACGCGTTGGAAAGGAGTATTAATTAATTTAATTGGAACGTTTGAATTGAAATAATAAGTATTGATTCACAATCTACAACATTACTTTCAGGAATGATTCGTCAATATTTATCTGTATACAAATGTACGATGATAACATATTTGTGTGAAATTTTAAAACGATTTATAATAATATAATCGTGTTAAAATAGAGGTGTTGAAGTCTTTATAAGCGGTACCTTAATATTTAAACAATGCAAATATATTCTAGGTTTAAAAAACCACTAGAAACTTTCGAAAGATGTAGAATTACTCCAAAATGGTATGCCTTAGACCAAATATGGGCCAACCCCCGGCCCCCAGGCGGGATCTGGCCATCCACCAGCTTCAATCCGGCCCGCAAAAAAAAATTTCAAATAACGCGCAGAAAAATTAAAAATTTAGCACACATAGTTTATTTAATAATAATAATAATAATAATAATAATACTAATTCATTTATTTCCAAGAAGAATTTTTACATTCATGGGTGAGTATTTATGTCATTATTCATAGTATCGCATATTCGCGTACGATCGAGGGTATTCTAGTTGCTTATTGCGGGTAATATATAAATCGCTCAGCGCGCGTGTCAACTCATTACTTCTTAACAACTGATAAGAAAGGACGCGGAACTTCCTGGAAGATTACCACATGTGATAAAATCGCGAGGAATGGTATATTAATACCCACAGCATGTATGTTCAAGAATATTAATTGAATGTAATTATATTTTTAAATATAAAAAAGTTCTGGCGTCATTCTTATTACTTACCGGACAAACCATGTATAATTTAAATTTGTATATTGATAGTCCAATAAAAGTCACTTAGTTTGTTTTACTACTATTTTTTATTCTCTCCGACTAGTTTCGACTTATCGTCATTCTCAAGGTGAATGATGATAAGTCGAAACTAGTCGGAGAGAATAAAAAATAGTAGTGAAACAAACCAAGTGACTTCAATTTAACTATCACTATTGTAAACATGTTTCATCAAGTGATTAATGAGAACCAAATTGAAAATGAATTTGTATACTTAAAAGAAAAACCACCTGTGTAAGGTTACATGTAATAGTTAGGAAAACAAAACCTTCAAGTTGCAATTCTCGTAATGTATACAAAAAATGTGAGTTTGATTGATTATTGCAGTCATTCCTTTAAACATTTGAAATTTCTTATAGTTTGTTATCAGATAATTGTCCTTACGCGCTGCATATTTATCAACCAAGGGTGATTAAGATGTCCATATCGCTTAGGGAACACAAAGCTTGGCCGATTTGGCAGCAAAGCAATCGATGGTGTCATCAACGTGATCGAGTGAACGTATAACCTCATTTCACTGGAATATAGATTTTATGTTCGCTAGTAAAATACGTTCTCTTTCTCTAATCATTGTCACATTCCGATCCGAGTTGAAAATTAAACAAACAAAAAATTACGCCTGAATTGAATTAGAACTTACGCTGCATTTATAATATGTGTCGCCCGGTTGTAAAACCAGCCATACACCTATTTTTTGATTTTGAGGTTTTGGTATCACTGGATTCTACTCGTCGCAGGCTACAATTGTAAAAATTGACCTTTAAAATTCATTCTACGCCTTTTAAGAAAAGGTTTGAAAAATCCTGTTGAATGCAAAACCTGCTACATTCCTTAGTTGCAAGAGCTTACATATTTTTTCAGTTGTAAAACGTGCCAAATTTGTATTTAGTTTTACATAATTGTTTTTGTCCCTATTCGATATTATGCTCATTCAACATTATTTTAATTTATTTAAAAGACGCTGCAAAATTAGTTTTTTGTCACTTTGCTACAAGTTTGTCAAAACATATGGCTGGTTTTGCATCTAGGCGACTTTTATTATAACGAGTGTCTCGGTTGCTTTGAAAAACAAATTACATATCTTAGATTAAGTCATACGATTCGGTGAATCTCGGAAACGTCAAATGAATGTTATTATATCTTTAATTACGACGTATGTTTCTGAATCTAGTGGGATGCCGATAGTTTATAAACACTCGTTATTATACTTTTGGATAAATATTGCATAATCTGGATGTAAAAATAAAGTCTGCTACAAAAAAATCCATCCATTGTATTGCCCTAAATCGGAAAGAAATCCACCATTCACAGCTGGCGAAATCCAAATGAAGCGGATTTCGCAAAAATTGAATCGATTAGTTACCATTTCTGCGGTGTACCGCTCGACTATTGAGATAAAACAATGGACGGCCAGAGGATCCAATTACATAAGCCTCCTTCTCTCCTCCATCGCTGCTTCTCTCGTTCCCATTTCTGTGTCTGTCTAATTACGTTAGGCAGTGCATGACCGCCGAATCGCAATCGACCGAACGATATTACTGGGACAAGGCCGATTTCTAGACACTATTAGAAGGAGAAAGGACGAAGGAGAAATTTTGCACGTAGCCGCAGACACAATGTTGCGCACAGGTAATTTGTTACGTGCACACGAGAGAGAGATATTTTGCGGAAAGTAAGACGTGCGTGAATAGCTGACTCTCAGGGCGAACCGGACTAGATTTGGATAGTTTTTTTTTTTATATGCTTGATCATTTATGGGAAAAAATGGGCTAGGACACAGAGTTTAGATACTGCCCGTGTTGCAAAATCTACTGTTTGCTGCATGTTCTACTGTTTAGAACAGTAGTTCGAAAAATAAATTCAGAGTATTCATTTAACCCACAGTCGACAGTCAAGCACCTGCTTAGATACCAACATGAAGATCAGTTAGTGTTTCGGATCTTCGCAGTAGTTCAAATAAAAATCAGAAATCTTTAGACCATTTTAGATGGTTTTTATTGACACTTTTTAACTGACCCATTCTATTTATATAACAACTTAGGGTGTCATTGGCCTCTATGTTAGGTGACAACCCATAAGGTATGAAGACTTTCACCTTCAGGTCCAATAGGGCCGCATGGTAATAACTATATGTTGCTAGTCGGGCCTCGTCCTGTATCAGAAGAGGGGTGAGGTTCAGTAGCATTTCCAAGGCAGCTGATGGCGTAGTACGTATGGCTCCAAGAGTCTAGTATAGTTTATAATAATAATAATAATAATCTTTATTACAAAATCACCATTCTAAAAAAATAATAATAATAATAATCTTTATTACAAAGTCACCATTCTAAAAAAATAATACAATAAAAATTTACCAGTGTTACAATAAATCAATACATATACAAAAAATATATTAATTATAAACTAAAATTTGGCCTAGAGATTATAGTCCAGACTAAAGACAAGAGTCTAGACTACAGTTTAGAACCTAAAATTCAGATTCTAGAGATGCGAGTCCAGAGTTTAGAGTCTAGAACCAATGGCTAGAATCCAAAATCTAGAAATAAGAGAACAAGATACTAGAATCTTATCCAGTGGCTAAAGATAAGTGACTACTCCAACCAAAATTCTAGAAAATAGAGTCCTAAAACTAATCTACAGACTAACGTAAAGAATTCAAAGTCCCGAAATCAGAGTCTTGAGTTACGCATCCAGAATACAAGTCTAGAATCTCGAGTCTAAAGATAAGAGTCCAAGAATTTAGAACCTTGTCTACAGACTAAAAAAGAGGAACACTAGAGTCTATAGACTAATATATAAAATTACGACAATGTTCGTATAAAATGCAAACAATATGTCTTAGTTAATAATACTACTTAAGACAATAAATACCCTTTGAAACAACTACTTCCCGTGCAAATACAGTAGTTGTTTCAATGGGTATTTATTGTCTTAAGTAGTCTTATTATTAATATCTGAAAATGTACAGTATATAAAAGAACCATTCCCCGTGTGTACTTAGATCTCGTCTGCTTACCTGTAATACCTTTTAAGTCTAAGTTTTCGCTATGTTGCTTTTTTTACGGAAATAATTGTTTTAAATTCGTTCTCAAACAACAGTAAATATATTGTAAGTATAAACCGATTAAAACGGATAGATATTGCATAAAAAAATCTAAAAACAGGCTTCGAAAATAGTGGCGACAACAGGTTATATGTCTCTCCTGGAAAGTTTTGTTTCTTATACTTAGAAGGATTTACAGGTAAGCCGACGATATGCATGGCTTAATTAATTAATCTTGTTATTTATTAATTCAGCTGTACACATTCTTCCAAATGTTTGTTTCGAATATATCAAATATCGCACAAAAAAATTAACAAGGACAATGTAAATGAATATTGAAACGAAATTAATACATTTGGACTTTGTTGGGCTACACAATTATCACCAAGAGTTGTGCTCGTCGTGTTGAAACGCTGATAGCCTTTTGATTATCCACATTACCTTGAATCGAAAATTCCCCAATCTTTCTCTAAAAAAGTCAATTGAGTTTTTAGTATAATAATTTGCAGAATATTTACAAAATATAAATACGAATTAAAATAATATCGACTTTCTGCAAAAAATTAGTCTCATTGAGACAAGTCTCCAAATATTCATTGAAACAACCACTTCTCGAGCTAATACCCCGACCCCGACCTAAGTTTGGTTTTTACTTGGTAAAAAGTCTCGAATCAAGGGACAAAGAAAAAATCACTCAGAGCTCCGCGCTGTCGTGATTTTTTCATGCCCTTGATTCTCGTGTTTTTACCGTGACAACCAAATATTCGTGTATTAATTGCATCTATATCCGAGTAAAAAATAACCTCTTGTTTATTTACCCACGAAATATATATGATAATAGATGATTAAGACTCCAAAATGCGCGTCTAATCCGTAAGGATTTTATACGAAATATTCCTCCCAACAGAATTTCGTTTTAGGGCCATCGTCCTCGCAGACGACCTTAATATAACGTTTTTGTCCGTTTGTGTGCGAGTGTACTAAACCCTCAAACCGAGTTCTCGAGTGCGTCGTCCCTTTTCGGGGGCCCTCCACCCCCGCAGTCTAGCCAACTTTATGCGACGCGTACGAAATCGTATTACCGTTTGCGACAAGGACGAAGTTGATGATCCTCTCCCCACTCCTCGCCTCCACCACCCCCAGCCGGAGTTCACGCAGACGAGACGACCTCCACCCCCGTGACCCAGTCGAAACTCCAACCAACATCACACAATTTCCAGACAGACTGATTTTCGTGGAATAATTTATAATGTTCTTCGCGAGGGTAGACGGTTATAAGATAAGAGAGTTTAAAACAGAAAGATAAGTTTATATATTCTAACTATGTTTTATGATTTAAATGAATCCCCTGGACACCAAGAAATCTTATATTTTCGACGTTTAATAATAATAATAACAATACATCTTCATTGTCCAACAGAAAACATATCTTAATTATAAGACAATATAGTTAAAAAAATAACGTAAATAATTATAAAATATATGAAAATAATACATAATTAATACAATATGAAGACGATGTAAGTGTGCAAGCACATTTTACTAGAACCCTATAAAAATAATTACTTACATTTTATTAAGTACAACTCATAGTAATGGTATTTGGTCCAAGGCTGTCAGTAGAGTTTTCAGTTTATCGCAGGAAGATACAATACTTGACAGGTGATTTTAGACCAATATCAGTTCTATGTACTAATAGATTAAATGTAGAAGACGGCCTGCTATGAAAAGATGGAATATGCAGCATAATTTAATTTAAGAAGTCAGGTGAGTCAACAGAATTGTGTAGAAGTGTATACAGGGTGTCCGTATTTCAACAGAATGTATGGGGATGTCGGTTATTTCAAGAGATAGAGAGTCGGTTAAATTAGGGCAAAGTTGCGTAATTTAGGGTCTAATAAAAATCTAAAAACAAATTTGAAATATCTTTCTTCGTTTTTGTGATATTGTCAAAAAACGTATTTTTTGAAATTTCGTTTTTATTTTTTTATTCAGAAACTATTGAAACCAGACATTTACAACTTTGACAACGATTAATCTAGTAACATATTTAATTTTAAGATAACTATAATATTTACCTAGGGATCATAGCCAACTTTTGTTTTTCTTATGGGCACCATTTTGGATTTTCATATTTTCTGGAAGAATATTTTTTACTGAATTAAATGATGTATCACACTTATAGTTTATTGAACATTTTATATGTAAAATTTAATTCTTTTGGTTTTTAGTAAAGAGTGCCTTGGAAACAGTTGAGTAACTCGCTTATTTGGCAACTCCTAGGACCCATAATTGGCTTACATATCACCCCTGAAGACAGGCATCCGACGATACAGATTTTAACAGTTGTGATGTATTTTAAAGTAACGAGTGTCTTCCACTCCCAGACTAAGCATGAAGTAAAATTTCGAGTTTAGAAAAGCCCCGCGTAGAAAATTTGTCGAGGGTCGCGCAGCGACCCGAGACAAATTTTCACGGGGCTTTTCTAAACTCGAAATTTTACTTCATGCGCCACGCGTATAAACCACTGATTTACAATTAAGTTAAAAATATATAACGCTTAGATGCGATGGTGATCAATAATTACCGAGATTAGATTGTTGTCGAAATAAACGCCCAGATCTTTAAAAACTATAGCACGCTCCAAGATAATACCATGAATTGTATCGTATGTTCAATTAAAAAAAATCTCTAGAGTGCCATGGATATTATTCCAGGTTGGCAACTCTGAAAATTTACATTATAATTATTATGTCTGACGTTTTATATGTCAATTCCTTAAGTGCGTAGCCAACATAAATTTGAAAAAAGATTAAATCATGGCACTCTAGAGGATTTTTTTATTGAACATATGATATAATCAAATGCAAACGGTTTGGATATCTTAATGAACAACATATATTTACATTTAGGTATGTTGAAGCTGAGTCCATTTTTTAAACACCATGCTAAAATAGCGTTAAGGTTATATTGTAAAACTTGACAATCGTTGATATTTTTAATAGTACTATAGATTACATAAAGCAGGTCTTTACAAGATAGAGATTCCGAAAGATCATTAATAAATAAATTAAATAGTAGTGGGCCTAAAATAGAACCTTAGGGTACCTCAGAAGTTAGACAGTATCCTAAAGATTTTAATCCATTAACGACCACATATGCTTCACGTTCACTGAGATATGTTTGTATTAACGATATGGATGACACTGAAAAACCTAAGTACCTTGGGTTTTGACAACAGAATATTGCGTTAAAAATTTGGTGGTGGAGGCGGTTACTTTGTGAAACATTTTAACTATCACTCTTCAATTTGGTTCTCATTAATCACTTGATGAAACATGTTTACAATATTGATAATTAAATAAAAGTCACTTGGTTTGTCTCACTACTATCCTTGAGAATGACGATAAGTCGAAACTAGTCGGAGAGAATAAAAAAATAGTAGTGAAACAAACCAAGTGACTTTTATTTAATTATCAATATTAACTATTAATTTAAATAACACTTTTAACTCTTTTTATTTTTACGGTGACTAGTTTCGACTCCTCAGTGAGCAATTCTCAAACCAAGTCTTGGTTGGTTTGAGTATTGCGTTAAACTTTATCGAAAGCTTTCGATAGGTCCGTATAAATCACATCGATTTGTCCTTTTGCATCAATAGTTTCAGCAATATCATGAGTTATGAGGGTAAGATTAATGACATTTGAGCGATTTAACGTAAAATAAATATAAATGAAATTGCCATTTATACTTATGTTTGAACGGTAACGTGACCGCCAGTCTAAGGTGTCAAATTGTTTAGAGGGAATGGCAAAGCTATACTGATGAGAGAAATCTCGAAACGCGTCTATAGATGGCCGGAATAATTTGACCCAAATTGTAACATTTGCAGTAGGTTACTGTATGTAACAGCAAACACTTGTTGTATAATTCAATGTCCGTCGGGGTATTAGCCCGGGAAGTAGTTGTTTCAATGAGTGTTTGATATAGTCTTTGTAAGACTAACTTGTTGTAGATTGCGAAAAGAATCGCAATTTTAATATGTGTAAAAATAAATGACATATCATTAGTTTTTAAGTAAAATTGGCGTATATTTTGACTCTTGGCCTCCCCCCCTGGACAAAATATTTTGTCTGGTAATTGATATTAGCTGGGGAAGTAGTTGTTTCAATGAGTGTTTCATTTAGTCTCTGTAAGACAAATTTGTTTGAGGTTGCGCAAAGAATCGCACGTTTAATTTTTTTATTTCGCTGTTAGTTTTAATTGAAATTGATTACGGCTGGAGAGAAAGTCCAATAAAATAATAAACTAAATGACAATCATTTTTTGTCGGTTGCTTGTTGTTGTATAAATGCATATAAGCTTATCTCTCTCTGTGTTTACGTTTACCTGAATGCGAGAAATTTACCGCGGCGCGAACGCAAGTAAATAAATAATTAATCAGCTAATTATCGCGACTGCACGACCGTGTAAATAATAGCCTTCTTCAAAAGTGAAAATGTCTCCGAGAAACGAGGAAATTTTATAGATTTTTTCTTTGAATACAGCGGTTTCTGACAATGTTATACAGGGAATTTTATTTTAAGAATGCATATTCTGCTGTAAATATCCAGACATTTATTGTTTTTCGAAGAGTTTAATTTAAAGGTTCTAACGAAATTATTTAAGTATAAAATTTATTAAAAGGTTAATTTGAAGCTTCTAACGAAATTATTTAAGTGTAAAATTTATAAGAGGTTAATTTGAAACTTCTTAAGAGTGTTTCCACTTCTTGGCTAAGCATGAAGTAAAATTTTGAGTTTGGAAAAGTCTGAAAATTTGGGTTTGCCGGGGCGCGCGAGAAAAGCGCTCTCCGGCAAATCCAAATTTTCAGGTGGAAACACTCGTTAGAAGCTTTAAATTAACCTCTTTTAAAAATATTACACTTAAATAATTTATTAACCTGTACATTAGTTGGCGACATTCGCACAGAGGGCGCAGCAGGCCACGTTACATAGATAAATATCATTAATCTGTCTAAATTGTTCTTGGTCTATGATTCCATTTGACATGGAAATGACAGAAAAAGCAATGTTGCCGATAGGAGCAACTAAAGTTAGGCGCTACTAAGAAGTGTGTATTAAAACATGACTATGCATACGAAGTACTTAGTAACACCTTAATCGTGATTAGTTAAATCACACGTAAGTAACAGTTTAATCACAGGACTATGCATAAGGCCGTATACCATACAGAGAGTTTTTTATAACACCGAACATTTTCATCCAATACTATTTGACACCTTTAATTGTAAAGTTATGTGTAAACTGGGTTGCCTATATGACCATTATAAATTGTAGCCAATCAATCGCAATTAATGCCTCAATTGTACATACAAGGAGTTTTTCTTTCAAGTATACATGTCCCAATTACAGCGTTTATGTCGTAAATCTTTAGATAATCGTTGTTTTTTAAAAGAGTTCAATTTGAAGCTTGAAATAAGTGTTTTCCACTCCCAGACTAAGCATGAAGTAAAATTTCGAGTTTAAAAAAGCCTGAAAATTTGGTTTGGTCGCGTAGCGCGAAGCGCGGAGCGACCAAACCAAATTTTCAGGCTTTTTTAAACTCGAAATTTTACTTCATGCGCCACCGGCACAAATCACTGACATATTACGACTTTTAAAACACACCGCTAAACTTTACATTGCATCAGTGTTTTATACCGATGGCGCATAAAGTAAAACTTCGATTTTAGAAAAGCCGGAAAATTTGCTTCGCTCCGCCCGGCAAATCCAAATTTTGAGACTTTTCTAAACTCGAAATTTTACTTCATGTTTAGCCTAGGAGTGGAGGAAAACACTCGTTTAAAGCTTCGAATTAAATTCTTTTAATAAACCGAGTGTCGGTAAATGTACAACGTAAGCTTATGTATACTTAAAAGAAAAATTCTCGTTGTGAAAATGTTCGGTGTGTAACAAAAAACTCTCTGTATGTTTTAGAAATAAAAAAAATATATTTTGATTCTCTCTTATATGTAGATTACATAAATGTCTATTGTAATTAAACCTATTTAGGTACAAATTTTGGAAAGAAAAAGAAATATGTTTAGCACAGTTATATTTAAATAATTATATTAAAATTCGGAGTCGGCGTTATACGAAATTTCCAACTACGCGGCTCCGATCTCTTTGACTCTTACTCCAACTTCGAGTCCACTGGTTCAATTGTTTTCCATTTACTTCTAAAGAAGTTCTGGTCCCTCTACCAGTGGCCTTAAGTGTCTACTTTTAAAATAAGGTAGCCATAAGACATTAACATTTCGTAACTTTAATCCAATATTACTTAAAACGGACACCAGTAACAACAATATTTTTCCTACAAAAGTTGCGTATTTTTTAAAAGACCTTTTTAATAATAATAACACTTTTGACTTATCGTGCCATTTAAAAATCTCGAGTTATTGACATTTTTGAGCAAATTCTCGGGGCTGCCAACCTTTTTCGGAAAAAACAATATCACCATTAGATTCGTCAATACGGCTTTTGTGGCTAGGTCTAGCCGTTTTCTCAAAAATAGGCTGGGTGGTCTGGGAAACTCTGTGGTCTGGGAAACTCTGTGTGCGATAATAGACTGTATAAAACAATAAGGGGATATGGCAATAAGTAAAACTTGACTTACCAAGAAAATCCAAAGTCACTGTTGGCGAATTTGCGAAGAGCGATGCACGCACACATGCGTCTCTCGAATGTGTCCGCTTTTCGAAACAGAACAAAAAAACGGCACCGCGTTTTTGTCAACCAACAAATTGCCACACAAAACGCGATTCAATTAATTTAAACAAACTAAAACAAATAATTCTTAACACCCAGTATAATGAAAATAATGAATGTTGAGATAATTGAATGCTGAATTTAAAGACACCCTTGAATTTTCCATTACATTCATTTTTGTTGCAAAATAATGAGTAAATAAATGACGCAAAAATGTTATTTTTCGGATTTTTTTATTTACAAAAAAACGTATTATCTTAATCGATCTAATATAGTTTTATCAAAATCTTTTAAGTTTCAGGATAATTTTGATGTATTATGCGATGTTGTCCCATAATCAGAACATCGGAAACTTAAGTGTAGAGCGCTAAAATAAAGCGTTTTTTGTGATTTTTTGTTCGGTGGAAAAAAAGGTAGGAAGATAATAATATTCAAGGATGTTGTCATGTCATGAAGTGTTCAGATTCTTTTTATTACGTAAAGTTATAAAATGGCGGCGCGAAAGCCGTTCCCGTGAGCCAGGTTTAATTTGAGGCGCTCCGCGGCACGCAGCATAATTGCTGTAAAACTAAATTTGGATCAAAATAAAAAAAATTCTTAATCTACATTACTATAGCTAGAGAAATACGTACGGGATCTTAAAAATAATAACTTTTGTGTAATTGGGGTAAAGTTACAAAATGGCGGCGCGGGAGCCGTTTCCGTGGGCCAGGTTTAATAAGAGACGATCCGCGGCACGCAGCATAATTGCTGTATAATTGAATTTGGATTAAAATATTAAAAAAACCTTAATCTACATGACTATAGCTAGAGAAATACGTACGGGATCTTAAAAATAATAAGTTTTGTATAATTGGCGAGCATTTGACGTCAAAAGAAATTTTTTTTACCTAAAAAAGGAAATTCATTTGTAGATATAAAATTTAAAATTCAACTTATCTAAAAGCCCGTACGTATTTCCTTGCGGAATTTTGTTTTAGATATGGTAAAAATTTATGCTGTGTGCTGTTTTGAAAAAAAAACTTGTTTCGAGAAAAACGCGTTTAAAGTTTTCATTAGTCGTTTAGGAGCAGTCCGAAGCGCTTGGGAAGAAGCTCGAACTTTAATAAAAACGATTTCGAGCAGGTATAAAACTGTTTTCACTTTATTCTAGGTGACTTAAATCAAACACTTGATGATTTTCAACAAATTGTGTATTTCACAACAATTGTTTCGCAATGTTGTTGCTTCTTCAGTTGAAGAACTTATAATTATAAGTTCTTCACCTGAAGAAGCAACAACGTTGCGAAACAATTGTCGTGAAATACACAATTAGTTGATAATCATTAAGTGTTTTATTTAAGTGATCGTGGATTTTCAAAAACTAAGTGTCTCAACTATCTACGTTATTCTAGATGGTTCAGAGTATCTTATCATGATTGATATGATTGATTTGAGTTATTTTCATCAATTCCCTCTTTACGTAGCCCCCTCCTTGTCTTGATCCCAGATCCGCTACTGGTGTAAATAGTTTTTTTTTTATAGATAGATATTGTTTTCCACTAACAATAGAATTTAACTAACGGAAATAATTGATCGTTAGTGGTTGGCGCAGACAGGCGCATATACTTTCACATTTTTCAGAGGAAAGCGAATGTCGAATCGCGAATCGAATCCGATTTTATCGATATTATCCGCTAACGTGCAGATGAAGCAGAAATATGCTACACATTAATTTAAACTAGTATGTTTTTGATGTTAATAAATTCGCAAAGAAAAGTAATTTGACCCAGATTTTGTTAACGTAAGTTTACGTTACAATGTTGGTTTTCATTCTAAAACTGGGACAGAAATAATATAAATTTCAATGGCATTTGATGTAAAGTAAAATTTTAAAAATAGAAAATATAAATTAAGGCTCACTTGCACCAAAAACGTTGAACTCGGGTTCAAGCTGAACTTGAGTTCAAGATGACAGTTCCCATTGTTCTAACGTCACCTCGAACTCGAGTTCAAGCTGAACTTGAGTTCAAGATGACAGTTCCCATTGTTCTAACGTCACCTCTAACTCGATTTCAGAGTTGACCCAGTTCAACGTGTTTGGTGCCAACACTTGGTTGTAGAATCTTTTAAGTTTAAGATAGAGCAGTTTAAGATTGAGCACGGCTCCATCCCAAGTTAATTTTGGACCACAACAAATGTTCATTCTTTACTTATTTAAACAAAAATGCTATTTTTAAAAAATTCGAGTGTTTATTTACTACAATTGTACATGAACATTTAACTCTCCTTATGAGTTAAATGTTCATTCTTTTAATCCAGCCCGCCACTGAACATATTGTGTCCGTTACTGGGATAGTGGATGATGATTTTTTAAGATTTAAAATTTCAGACACAACTCACACTGATAAAGAAAATGTATAATGTATGTATGAGTTGTATTTGTAATTATAACTAATAAATAATCATCATTCTCTGGAAGAAAGAGAAAACGAAGGAATTGTAGTATAAACATTTTCTGCTATACTAAAATCATGTTTAATCAGTTCAGAATTGAAACCTGTTCGACATTGTTATACAACAGCTCCCGAGTGTTATTAGTTTATTAAGTAGTTTTGAATTTTAACCCGTGATATTTAACATGTATCACGGTAGCTAATTGCAATGATCAATCATATAAAGTACGCTTGTCCGGCTGCGCTTTCTAATTACATTAGTTTGTAATGCGTGTAGGAGAGCATTCGGATTTTTCCAATAAATCGGCTCTAGGTTTTTAAATTCCCCGCAAGGACATGTTTACATGCGGGCATTTTTGCAACTTCTTCGCGAGAGGAAAAAAATTCGCACCTCTCACTTTCACCGGTGCGAAGAGAAAAGGCTGCGCTGGAAAAAGAAACGAGTGGCGGTTTCGTAACGCGATGCGACCAGAATGAGGTTGCGCTAACGCGCTCGCGATGGTGTACCCCAGGTATTCATTCTATCACCCAATTTACAAATAAAACACTTTTTATAGCTGAGACTTTATTAGGTGACTATAGTTTCGAGAACTTTAACTGTTATTTTCAAACTAAAAGTCCTTTTTTAACTAATCTTAATATTCAAATTATCATATCTTGAACGGGGAAAGTGCTAAGTTGGACACACCACTATTTTTTTAATTTATAAAACAGTGATTTTATTTTAATTTATATAACAAAATAATTATTAGTAGAAATAAAACAAAAATTCCGATGCAAAGCAGATAATTCCCAGCCCAGTATCAACGTGCATACGTGAATCACCGCGGGGAATTTTTCCGCTGTGAATCAATAAAACACCCAGCAAATAATTCACGATTTGATGTTTTATTCTTGTTATAACACGTCGTGGAAAGATCATGGAAAACGTTGCGCCAGGTTAGTATTTTCGTAGAGGCCTTGGACATCCAGACATATACATAAAATGATCGCGCGGTTTGTTTAATTTTTTCGTTTGACCTTATCGGCTAATGTCGAATAACAGCGCGACGCGGCGACGTTTTATTATATCAACTATTCAGCATATTGTATATATTCCGTTAGCAGGCTATCGCCCGAAAATATTTTGAAAGTCGCCATTCAAGGAGATTCGTGGACATTTATATGTTACAAAGGACGGAATTTCAATTAAACTAAAGATAAAAACTACAGAACGAAATAAATGGTTGGAATGGAAATAACCAAGTATACGAGTATATGTAATATTTTAATTAGCTTAATTTATTATCAATCATAGACATAGCCAGAATTGTTACCAGTGGGGGGAGTAACTAGGATTTTAACCAGGATCAAAACATACTTAGTTAAATACTTGCGAAATGTGTTTTTTTTAACATGAAACGTAAAAAATGTACGGTTTCTTAATGTCCAGGGGAAAGGGCAAGTGATCCCTTGCCCCCCTTAGTGTCCCTGTATTTAAGAGAGTAGCGCAAACTGGCATCCATCTTAACGCCTTTAAGTGCCAAATTCAAACCAAACCAATTATATTCTATAATGATTGACGTGCGTCCTGTTAATTTGATTTAGTTAGAATTTGGCGTCTAAAGGAGTCAAGATGAATGCCAGTTTGCGCTACTCTCTTAAATACAGGGACACTAAGCAGGGCAAGAGATCACTTGCCCTTCCCTCTGGACATTAAGAAATCGTGAATTTTTAACGTTTCATATACAAAAAACACATTTCGTAAGGGTTTAACCAAGTTTGGGATATGTTTTGATCCTGGTAAAAATATTAAATACAGGGACAGTAGCCCCCTGACTACGTTCATGTTATCAGTTCCAATCACATGAATTGAATTGGTTTATGTCTGTTAACGTCAGAAGTCAGTCAAGAGAGACACTTTGGCAAGGCCAAATGTTAAATATCAAACTTTAACCAAATTGCAAATTGACAAAAAGTAGAGTAAGAAATTGACCGAAATCATAAATATGATGATGTAAGTGTTTTTTTAGCTTTAAATCAATCATTTATACGCTTTTAGATCCCTCAAATCGATCTGTATCGCATTTAGACATGTTTATTAGACATATTAAAATGAATTCAAGACAGATATTTTAGAATCATGTGTCATCAGGGGATTTACAATTTCCTTCATATTTTTCATCTCAATCTCCCAGTAAACCCTAATCAACTCAATCGAAATCCAACATCAGCTCTCGCGTGGCATCCTTCGCGTTTCTTCATTACCAGCGTGGGCAGGCCCATTCAGAAAACCCATTGAATCCGCCTACCTTGTGGGCGATCTCCATCCCATCCTATCAAAGCATTTTTATTATTACAATATCAGCACACTTATCTGACACTGGCCTTATCGAACATCCGAACGTATTAAAACTTTCAGTATTCAACTATTTATAAACCCCGTTTCCCCGTATGCACGCGATAACACTATCAACATTAACAAATATATTCGATATTCAACAGGTATTCAGAGTTGCATCCTGTTTTGTTTCAAAAATAAAGTGACAGTTTTCGCATTGAAGGAAAATATGTCAGTTTCAAGTAAATAGCGTAATTGCGGTTTGTTATTATGTATGTTGGCGGATATAAAAGGAAAAACACAACAACGTCAGATTAACTGATATGTATGTTGTGTTAGGTTTAACCTGTTTACATAACATACTCGAAATATTCTATTAAAACGCGTGGTATTCATTAAGAAAATGATAACCATTACTTTATAGTTACTGTTTCAATAGAAAATTATAGAATATTATGTTTTCAATAATCTTAAGCCTCCAAAATACATGCTAATAAAAAAGAAATACACACGATATACATCATATTTTCAAATTAATGTTAGGTTCCATTACATTTATCATTTGTTAAGATTAAAATGTAATCGAATGAATTAATATAATTAATAAACTTACGCTGTGAAGTCGCTCCAGCGCTAAAATAATTTCCCCTATGTATATCCGAACCTCGTTTTCTTTGAAGTGTTCTCTTTGGTAAAGATGGGTGAATAATTCTCCACCAGCCACGTAATCTGCAAAGAACATATTTTGTTAATACACCAGGAACATAAAACTAATAAATGACATTGAAATAAAATGCACAAACTCAACGGTCCATTGGTAAAATATATAATATCTAGATACATAATATTGATCGCCTCCTAGGCAGACATGCACAAAAGATGGGTTTTGAGCACAACGACTTTTGCAGAGGATGCCTGGATGTGGAGGAGGAAGAAACAGTACTCCACTATCTGGGACAATGCCCTGCACTTGAAGGGAAAATAATCAAGTACCTTGGCATGCACTACGCGAATGGACCAGCGGACCTCACACCTCTAGATGTGAGAAATCTGATCGGGTATATTAGATGCTCGGATTGGTTTGTATAGGTGGGGAGGGAGGGGAAATCTGACTTCTTTTTACCCTTATGGTACCACAAGGGGCCCTTTGGGCCTAAGTGAGCGGTCTAACTGCTGCCATTAAAAGCTAACTTAAATTAACCTACCGTTTAGCCTATACCCTATAACATCAACAAACAAAAAAACACCCTGTACAGAGACACGCGACAGTCGATCTCACGCGCCACACTGACACATAAAAAACTGAAAAAAAACTGAAATTGAAAATTTGGTTTGGTCGCTTTGCTACGCTACGCGACAAAACCAAATTTTCAGGCTTTTCTAAACTCGAAATTTTACTTCATGCTTAATCTGGGAGTGGAAAACACTCGTTTAAAACTTCAAATTAAACTCTTTTAAAAAAACAGCGTATGCATATGTATACTTAAAAGAAAACTTCCCTGTATAAGACAGCAAATCATATTTCACAAAATGTACTCTTTGTTTTATATTTATTTACTAAGAAAAAATATGACGTGCATCCAATAATTAAACAATTCCACGCGCATCTACGATTATTTATGTAACTATGTATATTCCATTTTTATGACATTTGAGATTATTATATTGTTTTATTTACGTCAAATGTTGCAGTTAATTTCTTCATGTTTCTAGAAAAGCAGAAAAAAAAAACAGAATCTGTTATTTTATTAATTCTGTATTTGCTGTTTTTAATCGTTTATTAAAAACGCTACAGGTAATTTACAATGAACACATTTTAATAACTAGTTATATTCAAGGTAAGGAATCGAAGTTAATTTAAAACTAGTTTTTGATTTGCGGTTAATTCGGCGACGAGTTTTGGGTATTCCGACGAAACCATTAATAAACTGACTTATTAATGGACAGTTTTTTATGGTATTAATTTTGATATTAAAAGTGATTTCAATTGAATATGGAAATGAATTTAACAAATTAATTCATTATTCAGTAGTAATTTAGTAAACACTTTATGCTTGGACTTTAACCAAACGGCAATCATATTTATAGAAGCGTTTGTAAAAAACGCGACACACATTTCTTTAATTAACCACAAATACAAAAAGATGTATATCACGAACTATCAAAAAAAAAATCCTTCTAAACCGTACGCTACAAATCCGAATCCGAATAACGTTATCCTCTACATTCTACCCCCAACAAGGTGTGCCCCAAGAATCCCTACTATCCCCACTTCTATACAATATTTATTGCTACGATCTATATAATCCTAACCCCAACTTTATTAACTTAAATCGCTATCCCCTCCATTTTGCCGCCCTAGTTATCCACTCCTCTACCCTACCACGAGCCTTAGAATCGTTACAAAAAATATTAGATAAAAGCTCCAGGTGGTTCTCCAAATGGAGACTCAAAATAAATCCTAATAAATCCCAACTGTTCCTACCCTATTATCGAATACTACCAAATCCAAAAACAGTCATATTAACGGAACAATACTCACCCCTTACCCTATTTGTAAATACCTTTGAAATCAAAGGTTATAAAAAGAGCTAAATACTTCCGCTGCCTCACCTACAAAAATCAAGGAATCAGTACAAAGACCAGTACCAGAATATATAAAATGATATGCCGCCCCATCATTGACTACAGCTCAATCCTATACATTAACCCCTGTAAGTCCACCCTTAATAACCTTGAGGTAGCAGAGATATCTTCTCTCCGTACACTGACTAAGCTTTTCCACCCTCAAAATCCTCTTCATAACCCTTCCAATATCCTCCTCTATCAAACAACAAACATAACACCAATAAAAGATAGACTTGGATATCTCGCAGAACGTTTCGCATGTAACGAAAGTAACTTCGAACTAATTAAAAAATCCCGATATACCTCCGAAGTACAAAAACTGTCCATCACTTTATTTGAATATATTTCCTCTCTACATCCCAATATCAAACCTTGAATTGGAATTCCAAAAATATCAAGTTGATGGGCAGAAAGACTTTTGGTCGATAGCCCTTACTTGGATACTTCATACTTTGACAATATATAAATGTATATATCAATTAATTTAAATTTCATGTATTTTATAAAAAAAAATGCATGCAGATTCTTAAGTAATAAAGATTTGATAGTAGTAGTATATATAGCGAGGTATACATTTTTAAATGTGTCGTCGACAATGCAGAGTTTATCTTATTTTTAGACCTGTCACGTGAAATTCTCAACTATAGCTCGTTCCGTGCAACTAGGCGAGAAATTTGAACATATAGTTTTCAATTATCAATTTTAATACGGACGCGTATCGAAAATTGATAAATAAAAACTTTGCTGTACGGGTGTTCTTGATACCAGTTTTAAGGTTTTTTTTGTTGTTAAATTTACGTTTTTTTTTTTTTAAAGTAGATACAAAAATAGTTAATGTCGTCAGATAGATCGAGTTCTATCTGTTTTGAAAGGGAAGGCGACATTGGGCGCATTCATCAGATAAAACTGTTAGGAGTTTAATGCCAACAGTTGGGGAAATTTCTGATGAATGCACTGTCAACAGCAAACACGTTCGTAAATTTTGCAAGCGTACAAATCCAAATATGTTGAGAGTATATTTTTCTGATGAATGCGCCCAATTACCTTTAAAACAACAAGATTAATAAAATCGCACTTGTGTGTTTTATAATAGACAAAATTAAAAAAAACGCACTTGAGTGTTTTATCATAGACAAAATTAAAAAAAAATAATTTCAAAGTTAACAAAAGACGAAAATTGGAAAAAATCGATTAATATTTTTTCCAATTTTTGTCTTTTGTTAACTTTGCAATTTATTTTTTTTATGGAATTATATTCTAATCATTTTTTTTCATTTACTGCATACAACTAAAACAATCTTTGTTTAATTTGTGCAATTATGTTCGAATTTTTTTTGTATTATTACTTATGTAAAATTACTTATTTTAGAACGGATATAAAGGCAAGATTATGTCAGGTACCTGTGTCAGGTACACCAGGATCGAGTGAAAGTGAATAAGACATATACTTTCATATCGTACACTTTCTCTTTTCTAAACGAAAATATGAACTGTCTGGTTTCGTGATGATCGCAACTCCGGAGTGTTTACTCGACGTGACTTGAAAAAATTAAATATTACTTACGAGGTTCTATTAATTACTTTGATAATAAACTACGTGTTTTAAAAACAGAATCAGAAAGATTATTAAATTTATTTTTTATCATAAAAAACAGCACTAGATTTTAATAAAAATATTGAGAAATGAATGAACTTGTTATGTTACGTTGTGAGTGAACTTTTTTTTAATGTTAAAAATATTAAATACAGTACATAAAAGTACAATTGCAGACGTTTAAAGTGTTAAAGGTGTTTTAACTTCAACTCTTCCTCGCTGAAGTCATCCGCTCTACTAAACCTCCCCCTCCTATCTAAAATTCTTTTTTCACTGTTTTCCGTCCCAACCAGCTCCTGGAAATATTTTCTCCGTTCTTCAATTGGAATGCTACCTCCTATTTTTTGTGTCCTTCTATGTATGTATGTATGCCCAAAGCTGTTTTACATCTCTTATCTTTCCAACTTCCTCCAACTCCTCTTTTGTTCACTTTTCCTTACTTCTTTTGCATGTTTCTTCAAACTCGGTCTTTGCCGCTCAGATCTGTCTTCGCCTACATTCCCTTTCCTACACGCTCTTATTGCTCTCCGTAGCATCAATGCACCCCTGATCGAACCATTCAATTCTGCTTTGTTGCCTTATCCACACTTTTTATGTGGTCATCGCCTACTTAACCTCTCTCCTCAGCTGCTCTAAAGATTGTACCTCTTTAAAACACACTTAATTTATTTTTTCCCTGAAGTTATTTTTCACCTTATTTGACCAACACCATCTTTCTCTTTCCTGCACATCTGTTTTCTTCTCCTTCTCCCCTACCACTACTGGCACTGGAAAGTGATCTGATCCACTCTAATCTTCCACTTTAAACTCTGTTTATCTGGACACTGACCTCTTCCTCAACCAAAACATAGCCAATCACTGATTTTCCCCTTGGTCCCACATAAGTTATTTCCTCCTTCCCACCATCTGCACACCCATTCAAAACTTCTAACCCTTGTCCATCAGCGCACTCTATCCACTGTCCTCCTTTAGTTATTGTCTTATCCTTGGATTTCCTCATTTTCATCCCCTTTCCCTATTCGTTTAACCGTTGAGTCTCCAAACCTCTTATCCTTACATTCCAATCACCCCCTATAATTATATTCTCTGTATTAAATTCTATGAAAATATCTATTGTAGATCCAACACAGTTTTCTTCGAGTCGGAAATTGATTTTTATCTAATGATCTTGTTAAGACGGTCACCTAATTTTTTCGAGGTTGGCCAGGGCTTGGTAAATCTCATAGAATCCTATAAGTTTTCTGCTTTTTCATAAGTCTGGAACGCCCGGTTTATGTGATGCAGAATTGTTCTGCAACTTCTTTTTGTGATCGATTAAATTGTACAGCTTTAACAATCAAATTCCGTATTTCTATGTTTAGCTGTCTACAGTTTTAGACAAGAAACAAATGTGATTATAACTGTTTTTCAATATACATATCTACTTCCGAAAGTAATCCATCGATGTCCCAAATGTGTCCTACCGTGGGGCACATCTTGACAAATGCCACTTTATTCGTATCTTTTCTTTTTACAGAAAAACTGTAGTAGTTGCTAGACATGTCAAGTTATCTTCTAAATATCGTTCGATCGTTTAAATGATGATTTAGAGTAGGGGGCATTTTTTTATGCGGTTGCCCAGAATGCTAATTGAATGATAGCATAAATTTGAGGTTATGGTAAACTATGTGTTTACAGCCAGTAGTGCCAATCTAATTTAAAATTCAAAGCCCACTCTAAATCATGTTTTAAATGATCGCACGGTATGTATTTGTAGCTCCTGGCTAGAGAAATAAGGTTAGGAAGTTAAATTACTCAAACCGTTTCAACCTACCCCAGTCTACCCTGTTAACAGTTATTAGTACGTTCTGAGTACTAATAGTTATTGAACATTTCTCATATAAAATTAACCAAATCAAACATAAATAAAAATAATTTATGATCCTCCTTTTCACACGCTGAAACAATGTCTGCTTAGTTCTTTGCGGGGGATGCGGCATAGGGTGATAAGTGATGATTTAATTATAGCACACAGCCGAACAACCGTTTCTTGGCATGATATGGGGTGGCTGACTGCAAAAGACACATTCCACTTCACGTCCCCCTTGCATTCAGCGCAACATCATCTCCCCCCACGCGAGAAATTAAATCTGAAACAGCCCTCGTATCGCGCAATGAAGAGGATTTATTATACGAACTGCAATTTGTTAAATTGAAGAGTCGTCCCAACTCGTAATTGAGGGCGAATAAAAAAATAGAATGTACTTTAATGAGAGACTAAAAATACAAGTTATTTTATACCAGTGTGAAATGCGAGTTTTATAATAATTATTGTGAAATATACCCAGTTTACTCAAATCGATTAGTATACTTTACCAAGGGGAGCCACTGCTTATGGGAGAACTGGAAATCGAGTAGAAAAGGAGAGACTATGGTCAGGATGTGGGGTAAGAGTAAGAAAGACGACTATATACACCAATCACAGGTCTCGCTTTTGGATGCAGCATCCAAACGCGGTTACCAAATTTTATACGACTGGCTAACTGGATATAACGACCGATTGGACATAAAGGATTCGATGAAGAGGGACAGACGGCGGTAATGTTTTGGTGTAATTTTTGGAGAACTCCATATCTCCAGGTCATATCGTATGCCTTCGCGAGATCAAAGAACACGGCAACGAGATGTTTTCTCTTATGAACTGTTACTTTACCTACAACCGCAAGAATTGAGAATATTGTAAAACACACGAATTAAGAATATTATAAAACCAAAGAATCGGTTAAAGTAAAGTATTCGGCCTGCGCCGGCTAATAAACCAAAGTTTTCAGCCGGATAGTCATTTAGTAGTAATAAAAAGGCCAACCTGATATCGGTTAGTAACCGGATATCCGTAGCAACTCTAGTTATTAACCTTCTTGTCTTTAGCAAACGCTTGTTTAGTGTTAATTATGGGAGTACAAAGCAATTATGTTTCGAAAGCTTCCGTTTTGAAAAACATTGAAGTTTGGTGTTAATGAAATATTAATCAAAATCCACAATCGAAACAAGTGCAGGTTTTAAGATAGAACACAATGAAAAACACTTTAAAAGTTAGGCTACCAGTAAGAATGTTCTAAATTCCGTGAAAATATTGTTCCTTCATTCAAGGCAGCAAATATCAAACAGATATAAACTTATCATCTAGACATTTCCAGTTATCTATTACGTTGTACATTTGCCGATGCCTGGTTTATTAAAAGAATTTAATTTGAAGCCTTAAACGAGTGTTTTCCACTCCCAGGCTAAGCATGAAGTAAAATTTCGAGTTTAGAAAAGCCTGAAAATTTGGTTTGGTCGCGTAGCGCGAAGCGCGGAGCGGCCAAACCAAATTTTCAGGCTTTTCTAAACTCGAAATTTTACTTCATGCGCCACCGGTACAAAACACTGATACAATGTAAAGTTTAGCGGTGTGTTTTAAACTTCGTAATATGTCAGTGTTTTGAACCGGTGGCGCATGAAGTAAAATTTCGAGTTTAGAAAAGCCTGAAAATTTGGTTTGGCCGCTCCGCGCTTCGCGCTACGCGACCAAACCAAATGTTCAGGCTTTTCTAAAGAATGTTCTAAATTCCATGAAAATATTGTTTCTTCATTCAACTCAGCAAATATCAAGCAGATATAAACTTATCAACTAGACATTTCCAGTTATCTATTATCGCACACAGCTACAATATGCTCAACTGTTATGATCATTATCTACTTGTAGATTCCATTAAGCTAATGATTAAGATTAACCGCAGATGAAGCACACAGCGCGCATAACATTCTCTCGCAACTAAAAAAGAACGGATTTAAAGACCAACTTATTCATTTCCTCCTCCTCCTTCTCTTTTCTCTCTCTCTGCATCAACATTTCGCAGAAAATCAAAGACAAGGTAAACCCAAATGCAGACAGGTATACACCCGAAACTTTCTAACGTGAAATTCCGTGCCGTTTTACAGCTGCACACCACCATCGCGGCCGTGCGCTGTATTGTTGTCTTCCCAACAATGAACAGTTATACGCACGGGGCCCCGTTTCGGCCCCTCTCGCTCCTTTGGCAGTGAAACGCGGGGTTTTCTCTCCTTTTTTCGCACGGCGTGTTGTGTTCAGGTGAATCAAGTTGCGTTTTGTACGAGCAATAAACCCGGCGTTGAATCGGTAATGAGGCTCGTTGCGTCCGTCCTTTACGGTCGTAAAAAGAAATTGAATTTGACACTTGGTAACTAGTAAATTTACATGCGCAAAGAGAATAGCCGTTCATTGTGTACGGCTGTTTATTTACTGTACACTGCATTATCAAAACATGAAATTGTACTGTAATGTATAAAATAGAAATTCTTAACCATTTTAGAATCATAGAACACTAACAAGTGAGCCGCCCAGATACAAAACCAGCCATACACCTATTTTATTTATTTTGTGGTTTTGGTATCCTTGGATTCTACTTGAATATTTGCAAATTAAAAGAAGCGTAAGCTTATTCTTTCGAATTCAAATGAGTCGCCAGAGCTGGGCAGGATTCGAATCATTCAGGATTCGAATCCTTTTAGAGGATTTAAAAGAGGTATTCGAATACTTTAGTTCAACTGGATTCGTGATCCGGATTCGTTAGATTTTTTTAAAAGGAATCGTATACGGATCCAAATGTGGGTGATTCGAATCCATATAAAAGGATTCGAATCCTTATAAAATAATTCGAATATTTATAAAAGGAACCGAATATTTATTAAAGGATTCGAATACTTACAAAAGGATTTGAATCGTCAAAAATAATTCGAATTAATTGTGAGGATTAACATGACAAATATCTTTAGTGTGTTTTTAAATTTCTCGTTAAAACACTGTTTTATACGCGTGGCGCATGAAGTAAAATTTCGAGTTTAGAAAAGCCCAGAAAATTTGTCTCGGGTCGCTGCGCGACCCTCGACAAATTTTCACGGGGCTTTTCTAAACTCGAAATTTTACTTCATGCTTAGTCTGGGAGTGGAAAACACTCGTTTAAATGAAGACAACCTTAATAATAATAACTGTATTTATGCCCACAGGTATATAAGTCTATACAAAAGAAACAATAATACATCTAATATTTAAATTTAACAAAGAAATCTTCTATGGAATAAAACGCATTTTCTATTAACATTGACTTAATTTCATACTTCAAATTAATTTGGCGTTAGCTGTTTATATTTTTCTGGAATTGAGTTATATAAACGTATTCCAAAAAATCGAGTGCTGTTTTGAGTACGTTTCAATCGGTTAAATAAAGGACGTATTGCACCTGCATTTCTTGTTTTTATTGTACTGTTACTTAGATCTTGGTTAGTGCAGTAATGGTCTATGTTTTCATGAATATGCATTAGACATTGCATTATATATATAGATGGGAGTGTAAGTACTTTCAGTTGCCTGAAGTGGTCTTTACAATCTTCAGTATAACCCAGATTACAAAGAATTCGAATTGCTTTACGCTGAGCCGAAAATACATTGAGTGAGCCTGGGAAGTGTCCCCAAACAATTATGCCATATCGTATATATGACTCTATTAATGAGTGATAGCACATTTTGAGAGTTTCAAAATCAACAACTGGCGAGAGCCGACGAAGTAAGAATATATTCTTATTTATTGTCAAAACAATCTTAGAAGTATGAGATTTCCAAGTTAATTTACTATCCAGATAAAACCCTAAAAATTTTACCTCGAGAGTCAAGTTTTGATCAGGTACCCTTTTCAAGTTAAACTGTATATTTGTTGTTTTGTCATTATTAAGTAATAGTTTATTTGCAGAGAACCAATTAGTAGCCTGATTGACTATGACAGAGCATTCGTTTCTAAGTTCGTCTTGCGACCTTCCTTGATTTATCATATATTATTTATGATTTCATCTGCAAATAGTATAATATTGTCTTCGCCAATGTATTTACATAGATCATTAATGTACAGTAAAAATATTACAGGGCCCAGTTTGGAACCCTGTGGTACACCTTTGTTACTAATATACTCTAATGATAGTTTATTTTGAGTTTTAACTGCTTGTATTCGGTTGGCCAAGTAACTCATAATGAGCTTGCAACTAGAATGGTGAAAGTTGTACATATATAGCTTTTTGAGAAGAGTCTCATGGTCCATGCTATCAAATGCTTTTTGTAAATCAAGAAAGGTCGCCTGTATTACCTCATGATCATTAAATGCTTCAAAGCATTTCTCAACAAGCTGTAAGGTAGCACTAGTAGTAGAACGTCCGTATCTAAATCCATACTGACTCTTTGATAATAATTCAGATTTATTAATGAAACAAATTAATTGACATTTCAGTATATCTTCAAATACTTTTGCGATTGTCGGCAAGATTGATATAGGTCTGTAATTCTTAACATCTGTTTTGGATCCTCTTTTATGGACTGGGATGATTATTGCCTTTTTGAGGCAAGAAGGGAAAATCCCGTCTAGTATTGCTACATTGAATAGACGTGTTAGTGGTGGAATTAGTAACTCTTTCACTGACTTGACTATGCTAGCGGTACATTCATAAATATCCCCACATTGGCTATTTTTAAGAGACATGATAGAGGATCTTACAGCAATGTTGGATATTAATTCAAATTTAAAATATGATGAATCATTATGATTTATACTAAGTAATTGAAAATCAGTAACTTTAAATGAACTATTTTCTATATCTGGCGAATTGGATGCTATAATTGAGAAATAATTAGCAAAATCGTTTGCTTCGGGCATAAGTGGGACATTTGGCTGTTTATTCCTATGGGAGTTTATAATATTCCATATAACCTTTTGATTATTGCAGGATGAATGCAGTTTACATTTATTAATTTCTCGGTGTTCGTTTATGATTAGTTCTTTGTATTCCAATCTTGTTTTGTCACGCAATTCTTTGTTTTTGGCACTTTTATTTTGCTGATAAGCCTCATCAACTAATTGAAGGGTATCTTTCATTTTTAGAATATTTACGCTAATTGTATGCGAAGTAGTCTGTTTTTGTTTGTACGACTTTCGTGGGAAGGCAGTCGTAATAGCATTATTTAAGATATTTATGAATGTATCGAACTTACAGTCAGTTGAAGTTGTATACCTTATACAAGACTGTCTCAATTTAAGCCGAGTCGAACTTATACAGTAATGACTTTGATTTTGACGTCATGATAAGGTCGGCTTGGTTTAAATCGAGACAACCTTGCACAGTAATGATCTTGGTTTTGACGTCACGTACGGATTTCCACGCGTGACGACATCAACCAAGGTGTGTAAGTAAGTTTGTCTTGATTTAAACCGAGCCGACCTTGTATTGTTCAATTACCTTGATTGTTGACGTCACATGAGGACTTCCACGCGTGACGTCAGCAATCAAGGTGGTTAGTGTATAAGGTTGTCTTAATTTAAAACAGAGTCGACCTTGTTAGTTTAATTACATTGACTTTTCACGCCACGCGAGGAATTTCATGTGTGACGTCAGAAAAACTCCCTGTATTTGTCGGGACATAGATATTTCTAATAGAATCAAACTGAATTTGCTATGAAATTCAAACACATTAAGAAAAACCAGTATATTTTCAACTTCACAATATTTCAGTGTTTTATCCGTTTCGCTACGCAACTAAACCAATCTTTCAGAATTTTCTTAACTCTATATTTTACTTCGTGCGTAAACAAGGACAGTAAATCTATGTTGAAAAACAAAAATTAACATTTCTTAAGATATAAACTTTTTGTCTCGTGTAATATAAGGCAAAAGTAATGTCATATTATGAATTGGCTGCCATTTTATTAGAAATGAAAAAAATGGGCAATGTTTTGACTGAAAGTTAATTTAAAGGTGTAAAATTGACAATATAAAATTCAAAAATGATATCGGTCAAATAACCATCTCCTGAGCTGATGTTAATTGTGCTCGTTTTACAACATTTTGAATTGTTGTTCGTAAAACATCTGACCCCAAATTGGTGATTTCTTCTTTAATGTTGGCTTTCAAGACTTGCAAGGTTTGTGGTTTGTTGTGGTAAATGCGAAATTTCAAAAAGACACACAGGGAATGGAAACGCTCGTTCGAAACTTCAAACTGAATGCTTTGTAAAGAACATTAAATGACTAAAAATGTTTTTAAAGATGATAATCTAGTTTTCAAAATTATGTTTAATATTATGTTAGCGCTTGCGCCCCCCCCCCCCCCTGTCTCCGCTTATCGGAGATTTCTTCAAGGGTGGTAACACCCTAAACAGAGAGATCGATTGGTGCCACGGTACCAGTAAGTTGTTTTGTATATAACGTGTAAATAAATGTGAGTTTGTTGAACATCGCTGGACTTTTCCTTTGACCCCACACTGAGTTACGATTAAGCCCGATAACATATTATTTGAAGTAAAACTGACATGGTAGCCTTAATCTGAAATGTAAAATTTTTCCGACTTTTCACTGATTCAAGATTTTTTCCCTGGCCTTTCAATATAACCTTCTTCTGTAGGAAACCTCCATTTTGTTAAATTGTTTTCATTGTTTTTTTCAATATTTAAGTTAATTTTATAAATTTTCATGTGTTTTGTAATTTGCCTGCTGATTTTGACAAATTTAATAATGTCATATGGCTTGTTTGTTAGTTTTCGTCAATTTGAATATAATTTCATGACTTTTCTCCGACTTTCCCGGTTTTAATGATATTCAGTGAATTTTTTATCTACGTAATTTTCAGACATTCGTCGATTTTATAATAGAATTAAATTTGAAGCTTTAAACGAGTGTTTTCCACTCCCAGACTAAGCATGAAGTAAAATTTCGAGTTTAGAAAAGCCCCGTGAAAATTTGTCGAGGGTCGCGCAGCGACCCGAGACAAATTTTCGGGCTTTTCTAAACTCGAAATTTTACTTCATGCGCCACGCGTACAAAACACTGATTAGAAGTGAAGTTCAGAAACACACAAATACTACTTTAATCAGAGTAACAGGGAATCAGATGTTTAGTCTGTTATCAACGATGTTCAGTGTTAATAATAAATAATTAGATTTTAAATATTTTTGTTAAAACAACTGGTAACGATATTTATATATAAATGGTTAAAAAAAATTACAAAATCAAATTTATTCTTAAAAGATTTGTATTCGTCATTCGAAAAAGCAGGATTCGAATCTTTGATTCGAATCATATTTATCTCGTACGAATCCTTTATTCGATTAACCGTGATTCGAATCATATTAGGTGTATGATGAATTAATTTCTCACTTAACCCGTGGTGAAACATATTTATTTAATACGCTTTGATTAAAACACTTGGTTTGTTTCACTGATTTTTTATTTTTACTCCAACTAGTTTCGACCTTAGGTCATTCTCAAGGAGATACGTGATATGTGACATATCTCCTTGAGAATGACCTAAGGTCGAAACTAGTTGGAGTAAAAATAAAAAATCAGTGAAACAAACCAAGTGTTTTAATCAAAGCGTATCATATTAGGTGATTCGGATTCGTGATTCGAATCCTTTTTACGAGGATTCGTCCCAGCTCTGTGAGTCGCCTATTTTCAAAAACCCCTAAATCCATTGATTTCAAATCTATTTAGGGATTTTTGGAAATAGGCGACTCAAATAATCATTCATTTATCAGTAAGTATATTCATTTTTTTATCAGTAATAATCTGAACCACTGCTTGCCTGATTAATACAGAAAAAAATATACTATCATGAACTTAAACAAAACAAATAGGGCAATAATAATTAATGCCACAGCTTGCTTAATTTGAAAAAAATTACAAGCATAAACAAATCTGTTGTTGCCTAGTGGTAATAATTTATGCTAACTAGTAGATAAATTACACTCAAAAGGATTTTTCAAAAGCAAAATTATCGGTAATTGCTACAGTTGAACTTAAATACCTTCAAAACGAATAATAATAATGCTGCCCAATAACAACAACTTTGTGATTCATCGTAATAAGATTTCCTAATAGGGAATGACTCACGAGTGCTCAACACAACAACAAAACTCTTTCCATCTCTTCTTCTCCGAAACGCACACTCCGAGGAGGATTATTTACGGGGAAAAATCTCGGAATTTATTTCGACTTTACAAAACTGCAGGCAATTTATTTCAAGGACCTGAACTTGAAGCGGTAATTTAAGATAATCTGCGATTTTATTATCTATCATTGGTACGTAATGTTTCCACCCTGCGCCATTAAATAGTGAAAGGGTTTACGGACTAAGTACAGTTTAAATGATGTACCTACTAAATTTACATAATTGGATAGCGGTGAGTAAAAGGATTTGCAATAATTGTCCGACCTTTAACGAGAACAATAATTGAGGGGAAAATACTTTCAAATCAAGTTTTGTCCAATTTATTTTACAATCTTCAGAACGATATAGAAAGTTTATTATAAAGGGTGTCCCAACAAGAGCGCCGGATTTAATTATAAAGAAAAACATATTTATTTTTTGAATTAAGCAAACATTTTTGTTTCAACATAAAGAAAAATAGTTCCGATTAAACATGAAATACAACATCAGGCAAATGGCCACCACGAAACCTCTGGCACAGGGTTTTTCTTTTGTTGAAATTTTGAATAACGTTTTCGCATAAATGTGGCTTTATTTCACCAATAACGCGCCGGATTTCCTCTTTTAAGATGTTGAACTGTTTCAGGCTTATTTGCATACACCTTTTGCTTCACATAGCCCCAAAGAAAAAAGTCCATCGGCGTTAGATCGCACGATCTTGGTGGCCAATGTTGATCGCCAAATCAAGAAATGACACGGCCTGGAAATTTGGTCTGCAGTAACACCATTGTTTCACGTGCTGTGTGGCAGGTCGCACCGTCTTGTTGGAAAAACATGTGCTCCACATCAATTACATCCAATTCGGGCCACAAAAACTCCGTTAACATTTCCCGATACCGCACACCAGTAACAGTTAGCGCATTTCCAGCCGCATTTTCAAAGAAATACGGCCCAATCACTCCGCCAGCCCAAAATGCGCACCAAACCGTTACTCGCGGTGGATGCATTGGCTGTTCGAGTACCACACAAGGATTTTCAGCACCCCAAATCGGACAGTTTTGTTTATTTACGTATCCGTCGTGTTGAAAATGTGCCTCATCTGAAAAAATGGTTTTCTTCGAAAAATCCGGATTAATTTGATGATGTTCCAACACCCAATCAGCAAATCCACGGCGCTGCTCATGGTCCCTTGGCTTGATTTCTTGCACCAATTGAATCTTGTACGCGTGCAAATGCAGATCTTCTACCAAAATTCGTTGCATAGTGGTTTTGGAAATGTTTAATTCTTGACCACGATGCCGAATGGAAGTTCCTGGATTCTCGGCCACAGATTCCCTTACTGTGTCTATATTTTCGAGTGACCGACAAGGACGACGACGAACAATGGTCTTCTGATCCATCAGCGTAAATTTGGTCTCAAATTTTGTAATTAAACGCCTCACTGTCAATTCATTTGGCGCATAATGGCGACCGAAAACTTGACGTAATATGCGAATTGTTTTCGCAAAACTTTCACCATTTTTGTAATGTGTTTTTACAATAATTAAACATTGTTCGTTTGAATACTTCTCCATATTCTTAAATCGCGTGGTCTGTACTTGACAACTGTCAAAAAAAAAATCACCGTACAACTCGTATTAACAAAATGGCGGCAAATTTAAATCCGGCGCTCTTGTTGGGACACCCTTTACTATAATATATAAAATTACGAAAATGTTACTCGTGAAAATGCAAATAATGTCTTAATTAATAAGACAATTTAAGACGATAAATATCCATTGAAACAACTACTTATATTTATATTTATTATTTATCGTCTTAAATTGTCTTATTAATTAAGACATTGGTGGCATTTTCACGAATAACATTTTCGTAATTTTATATATTATGTTTAAAGTGTGCAAACTATAAGAAGCGTAAGCTTATTTTCTCGAATTCAAATAGTTTTGAATTTGAATTTATCAAGTTTATTATACTATTAACGGTGGAGGGTTCTACTTCGTTATACATCATAATTCACAAATGAAACACGATTTTAACTTTGTTTGTATAACTGAGACTTAAGTGACTATAGTTTAACAACTTTAACTTGTAATTTTCAAACTCAAAAACTTTGAGTTTGAAAATGACAAGTTAAAGTTGTTGAAACTATAGTCACTTAATAAAGTCTCAGTTATACAAACAAAGTTAAAATCGTGTTTCATTTGTCAAGTTTATTATAGTTACCAAAATCATTAATCAAGCGGAAGAAGAAGAACTTCCTTCTTCCGCTTGATTAATGATTTTGGTAACAATTCTACAAATTACGAAAGGTATGTGAATATACGCACAAGTAAATTATAATTTCTCAAGCAAACAAAGGTAGAGATTTGCTCTAAATTAAATATAAGATGAATTTCTGTGACTTACCTAAAATAAGGTGAAGTTTGGCATCAGTCTGGAAGGCATAGTGCAAGGTAACTAGGAAAGGGTTGTCGCGAACGGCTTCTAAGACCTGTCGCTCAGTCTTCGTGTGCTCTGTGGTTTTCTTCTTTTGGACTATGGTCGCTTTTTTCAGGACTTTCATCGCGTAGAGGCGGCCGTCATCGGAACCTCCCCTTTTACGGACTAGGAACACTTTACCATAAGCTAAAATAAAAATGAAAATCTGCATAAACAACTAAAATTGAAAAATCAATTTAAAATAAGTGAAATAATCACAATGTTCTTAAAAGTGGCGACACTTTAAAAAGAATCACCGAGGTAATGATATGATTGATTAAATAGAGTGTTTGCTGGTCAACCTGGTCAACATAATCATAACTAAAAATAAAGCGACCAAAAATTTACTGTTTTAATAAATATGAACATTTTATTGAGTGGACATTTTTCATGTGGAGTATTGACACATTCAACATAAAACCCTACATGAAACATGTCCACTTGATAAAAAGTAATGTTGGCAAAACTGCACTGCTCGTGCAGTACTTTTAGTCAACACATTACCTTTCTACCCTGACCAGACCCAGTCGACTCCATATGATTCTGTAAGTTTACATACAGAGAGTTTTATGTAACACCGAACATTTTCATAACGAGAATTTTTCTTTCAAGTATACATAGCTTTAGTAAATTAAGTTAGCTAAATATTACTCATTGAGCCATTTGTGATCAGATTGTAATTATAGTAAAATACAACTAAGTGTTTTGCAAATAATAAAAAAAAAAGTATACATAAGCATACGTTGTACATTTGCCGATGCCCGGTTTATTAAAAGAATTTAATTTGAAGCTTTAAACGAGGGTTTTCCACTCCCAGGCTAAGCATGAAGTAAAATTTCGAGTTTAGAAAAGCCTGAAAATTTGGTTTGGTCGCGTAGCGCGAAGCGCGGAGCGGCCAGACCAAATTTTCAGGCTTTTCTAAACTCGAAATTTTACTTCATGCGCCACCGGTACAAAACCCTGATGCAATGTAAAGTCTAGCGGTGTGTTTTAATCTTCGTGATATGTCAGTGTTTTGTACCGGTGGCGCATGAAGTAAAATTTCGAGTTTAGAAAAGCCTGAAAATTTGGTTTGGCCGCTCCGCGCTTCGCGCTACGCGACCAAACCAAATTTTCAGGCTTTTCTAAACTCGAAATTTTACTTCATGCTTAGTCTGGGAGTGGAACACACTCTTTTCAAGTTTCAAATTAAACTAATGAGTATCTAAAGATTTACGGCATATTCGCTGTAATTGGGACATACTTGAAAGAAAAACTCCCTGTATGTACACTTCTGTGCAATAAAATTAAGTACACAAAATATGTTATAGTTTAAACCGGACATTATGAGTTTCCTAGTTACGTAAATATGTCAATTTTCTTAATGTCAAAATGTCGCGTCATTTAGACAACAATTCAAAAATTTGAATTCTAACCAAAATAGAAGATGGTTTTTCTATTAGACAAATTGCTCAATTGGTGAACATCAGTAAAGACACTTTCAGAGTTAAGAAACGTTGGGAGTAGGAAAGAAGTGTTATGGTGTTTTATTATTTGTTGAAACTGCTGCTAAGCAATTAAAACAGACCCGAATTATACAACTAGAATATTATGAAAGACATGCATAAGACTTGTGCTTAATTTTATTGCACAGAAGTGTACAGGTTAAGGCATTAATTGCGATTGATTGGCAATAATTTTTAATGGTCATATAGGCTTCCCAATTTACACACAACTTAAAAATTAAAGGTGTCAAATTGTATAGGATGAAAATGTTATATAAAACTCTCTGTATATAGTTGACCGACCCAATCGATGGGAGGATGTCGGAATTTCAAATTTCCCGCAATTTCTAGCATGTGGGCTCTAGTTTTCAATCGTCAGCTGTCAGATCCTTCAGATCTGAAGGCACAAAAATGCCGAAAAGACGAAATCGTCTCGAGATGAGCGTTAATAAATATAAATAATTACAACCGTAAGTACATGTAATATTTTTAAATTTTAACCTATTGTGTATTATTTTAAATAAGTCTACAGTCAAACAAATTTAAAACCAGGGTGTTACTACATTATTTCTCAATATTTCTTCGTAGCACATGTGAATGATCTTCAAGTCTACGAAATACCTATGGTCATGGATATTTTCATCACACTGAACTAGGAGCATTTTTTCGTAGAGTATATTGCCGTTGTTGTTGGATTAAGCAATTCTGGATCTTTGGGGATGGGCGTTAACATAAATAATTAAAACTGTAAGTTTATATAATATTTCAAGTTTTTAAGCTATTGTGTATTCTTTTAATTAAGTCTGCAGTCAAACACATTTGAAACCAGGGTGTCTACATTATTTCTCTTTATTTCTCTTTATTTCTTCCTAGCATTCGTAAATGATTTTCAAGTACTATGCACGAAACAGCCACGGACATGGAGATTTGCTTCACACCAGGCTAGGAGCATACTTCCATGGAGAATTCTATCTGTTTTCAATCAATGAATTCCCGTTGCTGTTGGATCAATTCTGAAATTCCATCTAGTCACAAAGTACGATCCCAAAATATAAAACAATGTCTTGAATTCAATTACAGGGTTTTTCTGTTGCATTTCACTATTGATCAATTTGGATTCACTATATCCCAAATATTTTTAACCTTGTCAAATATATGCCAAAAGATTTCCCGATTTACCAAATGAGTTTCACTATATACCAAACACTTTTCCCTTTAATATTTTTGCTGAACATTTTTGCAGTAACAATAACTTTCTTCCGGAAATATTTTATTTGTTTACGTATTCCAAATTCAGACTATTTTTTGTAAATCTTTAAATATTCCATGGTTATTTTTTAAAGTTCAATTTGAAGCGTTAAAAGAGTGTTATCCACTCCCAGACTAAGCATGAAGTAAAATTTCGAGTTTAGAAAAGCCCCGTGAAAATTTGTCGAGGGTCGCGCAGCGACCCGAGACAAATTTTCACGGGGCTTTTCTAAACTCGAAATTTTACTTCATGCGCCACGCGTATAAAACACAAATTTCAACTGAAATTTGAATATACATGAATTTCGCAATATTTTCGTGTTTTACACGCGTAAGATTTTCGTCATTTGCGATTGCAGCGCCACCCCATCGAGTGGGTCGGTTAACTAAAATCATGATACGTTTTCGTTATTTGCGATTGCAGCGCCACCCCATCGAGTGGGTCGGTTAACTAAAATTATAATACGAGGAGCCCCCTAGGAGTTATCAATCTAATGTAATCTATGACCCTGACGTCAATAACTTCAATCTGTTTTCAATTAATGAATTTTGATTGAAACAGAATATATTCTAATGTTTGGCACGTGGAATGTTAAGTTTACGTTTCTATCATCATGACTTTCATGACGCTTGTCAAAATAACGTCAATAACTTCTATCTGTTTTCAATCAATAAATTTTGGTTGAAACAGAATATATTCTAATATCTTTAATTAATTTCTCACTTAACCCGTGGTGAAACATTTTTGAATATAATTCTGGATATTTAATTAAAACACTTGGTTTTGTTTAAATAGTTGTTTAGATATTTTTTGTACATTCCTCCCCGAAGATGACCAATGGTCGAAACTAGTCGGAGAAAATATAAATTAGTGAAACAAAACCAAGTGTTTTAATTAAATATCCAGAATTATATTCTAATGTTTGGCACGTGGAATGTTAAGTTTACGTTTCTATCATCATGACTTTCATGACGCTTGTCAAAATATTTCAAACGCTCTAATTTTTCGAAAATGCTCAAAATCTCATTCGAACTATGGCGAAACTATTTAAAGAAGAAACAAATCAGATTTCCAATAGTGGGTGAAAGGTTTGTATTCCAAGTAAGGGAAGGAATAATTGAAATGATAAAAATAAAGAGGATTCATCACTTACAATTTGTTGCAGAACCAAGAGTGATTGTTAACGTATATTTCGTTGAATATTGTGACTAATTCCACACTGAGCACATTAGTAATATCCAATTTAACTAAGGTTTATTGTTCTGTGGGATTCAGTTCGTTCTTGTTTGTCGTTCCTTCTTTTGAAATAATTTGATTGCTCACTGACAGGTTTGTCAAATAAAATCAAAACAAAACCGTACAGTCTATTTCACGAATGTTTACACTCACGTCATCAATTATAAAATTCCGAATCAATCTGTTCAAGGTCATATGTAATTGCGCGCATTGGCGTAACGTTAAAAAGGGATTTGGTGTTTCTATTGTTTAATGAATCCTGCATTGAAACCCTAGAAATTGCATTCCAACATGTAATCTTAGGAAGAACTCATGCCAATACGCTATTGGAATGCACTTACAAAAAAAAAATCCCAAAAGAATGATTACTGGTATGAGATTGACATTATTCCATGTAGAATAATAATAAAATGCAATACAATTAATTTTAATATAAAAATGTTTATTTTCACCTCTATCGCGTCCATTTAAAAAAATATGAATCTTCATTCGTGATTTTTAAAAGGGACGCGACAGAAATCTTGTTTGTGTGGGTGTTTATGAGGCTATTTATTTTAAATTATCTAATTTTCAAACCACGATTAAAAATAGTTAACGACGTTGGATATTAACCAAATAGCGACCTTTCCTCTAAAATCATTATCACTGTCTGTTACATCATCGTCTGAACTACTTCCATCCCCAATACGAATAATAAATTCTGGCACATTATCCAGAACGTTTTGGCTGATGTACCATCTGTCGATAATTGATTCTGTGTGTCTAACAACAGAGTCCCACCTTTCCGGAGTAAATTTTTCTAAGGATTTGTGCCACATGACCAACACTTCATTGTCTCCATATCCTTTTTCGCCTATATGAGCATCATAATATTGTTTTGCCAGTGCCCATATTAGTTCTATTACGTTAAATTCGCAGTGATATGGTGGGAGTCGCAATATTTCATGACCATGTTCGAGCAGATATTCGTCTACCACATATCTGTTAGGTCTAGCATATCGTTTGGCTAGGGCTAACAGTTCCGCCTTGAACTTGTTACTTCCTCAGGTTTATTGCTATCTTGTAGCCAATGTGTGATTTGTGCCTTCGCCCAAGAAATTTTGGGCTGCTTTTCTACGAATACGCTGTGGTAAGATGCATAACCAGTCTGCAAGTTTTGAAGTTGTTGCATAAATAAGGGAAGCATTCTCCACGAAACCTGTACTCTGACCAGCATGCAAAATAATGAAGCACTTTCCCTCACCGACAGCTCTCCTTATTTTAACAATTCACCTCATGGACTGCATCTAAAGGTAAAAGGGGACCTCCATTGCATTTTTCCTGGTTGAAGTAGTCCATTACTTTAATAATCATATCTCGGGCTACTTCAGTAAGTCTTTTTTCAGGCATTTTGAGTTTATGGTTATAAAAAACTATATCTAATTTTAAAACAATTAATTCTACACTTACTTACACTATGAAAAAACACGAAAAACTCGCGAAAAAACTAAAACAAACAGAAATACTTGGAAACTTGAAAACTAACGGATAGTGACGCTACTGACGTTTCTGGGAAGCGTTGTGCTGGAGTAGACATGCACTATAATGGCGTCTTTGTCTTATGCATCGCCTCACGTTTCCGAGCGGTGAGCACTGTTGTCGGTACTTGTATCAGGAGTCACGAGACATATGTTTCTATTATTTACTACGATGATGCGCGTATAATAGTATGAAATGTTAGAATAACTGCTTGTCTTTGATACGTACATAAATTGATGACGTGACTGCCAACATTTGTGAAAAATACTGTAGACATGCGTTTACAATACGGTGTTTTGTCTTTTGTGACGTCAAGGGTAAATGGGTAATGTGTTGACTTCACCTATATTGCTGAACTATTTGTTCGCAATCACTGTAAAGTACGAGACAACAACATGTTTTTGCGAAAAGAATAAAATTATAAATTGTGTTTTTGCTGAAAAATATTCATTTCGAATTGAAGGAGAGGAGCATAAACAAATTGCGCCAGAGCAGAAACACGTGGAAAATATTTGTTTACTTACACACGACGATAAAAACCTTGAGACATTGAATCGCGAATTGGCTCCAATAACAGTGTTTTTGACCAATTCAGAAAATCGTGAGTAGTCTTTTTCCCGTGTATATTTTTTGAACTCGCTGCCTCGAAAGTGAGGTTTCGAACACCGTTTTGACAGCTCGAAAATCGCATTTCCGGTATTTTACTTACGGCACGAGTTCAGGAAGTTAAAATCCCGTACGCAAAATTTGACAGCTGAACTGTCATTTCAGTTGAATTATCGTTTGATTATGGAATGTAGAAATTGTGGATTTTAAAGAATGACAAAAATAATGTATTTAAAGAAGTTTGCGAAAAGGGTGCTGAATGAGTTTATCGTGAGTGAGCTACAGGTGTAAGCTATGATACAGAGAGACAACTCAAACAGATTTGAAGAATATTTGCCCACGGATTGAAAGAATATTTGCCCTAAGGTGTCTACGTAGGAAAGTATGCCTGATGGGTAATTCTAAAAATTGAATTCCGCATCAATTAGGCGTATTTTAAAGCAAATCTATTTTTCAAGTTTAAAAGTGAGCATCGGGAAAGGTCTCGTTGTGTCGGCCGTGTCTCGGAACGTCGGAATTGACCCATCAAAAGGCCCCATTCGGCCTCTGGTAAGCAACCCCAGTAAATAAAGTTTCGTTATTGAGGGTTAGAATTTCAGTGTTGGATTTTCCAAACGCTCACCAAAAATCGAATTCTGCACCGATTTTGTTGGGATTTTCTGCAATGCGCAATTCTGCTGCTACAACAACGACCCGATGCCTGGTTAGGACACAATAAACTAAACAACGGTAAGCGCCGGCGCCCGAATCAAAAAGGGGCACGTAAAAATAACTCTTGTTGCCAACTTTTTTATTCGGCCGATTTGGGGGTCCAAAGTGGTCGTATTGTATCGGCGGGGGTGATTTACCTCGAAATTTACCTATTTGCGAGGGGCACGAGCCGCGGGAAACTCAAGGCGAGCATTCAAAAATTTAAAATTTCTTCACGTTTGTCAGATTCGGTCAGCCATAATGAAAATTGTATTTCGTCGTTATTTTGATGAAACCTTCTATGTGAGTTAAACAAACAATTTCAGAAAACAAAAACTGTTTAAAAAAAATTAGTTAAGTAGTTCATTTCAAACAATTTTTTTAATGAATCATTATATAAGATTTAGAAGATAACTTTACTATTCTTTCGTTTTTCGAAATCATTAAAAAAAAATCACCAAAAATTCAATTTCATACCGATTTTGATGCGTTTTCGTGTGCATTTACATCTTGCAGTCGCAATTTCGACGCACCTTGCACCCTTGATACCCGTTTGCACTGAGGATAATTTTAGATTGAGCTACATAAGACAACTGTTATCAAAATTAAGATTATTTATATAAGTGATCTTGCAAATTTTCCATGACAGCATTATTGTGATGATTTTGGTCGTTTAAAAAAATATTGTACAATCCTCGAACAATTTTCCCGAGTTCACGCATTTGAAGGCACTCGCTCCTGCGTCGCACGTGCTTTTAAAATGCGTTCACTTGGAAAAATTGTTTTCCCGCACTAGTTTTATAAATAACTATTGGTCAACTAAAATTTCACCATTTCAGATAGTTTTTTTTTTTCTTTATTTTACTTCAAACAAATGCCCACTGTTTTCCCCAAGCTTCTCGAAAACCGTGTTAATTGACGGCAGGTGTATCTCGCTTCGCTCGCAGATCCCAATCTTCAAAAGTGGCAAACGTGATATTTACGAGCGCCTTATGGTTCTTTCAAAATGACAAAATCTGGGTCGCATCTGTCCGAAAGCGAAGCGGGAATTATGCTCGATAAAAATCCGATCGACACGTTTTGCATCAGTAAACTAATAACGAATTACAATCAATAATAATCTGATCGATTAACAGCAGTGCTCATTTTGCACCAGTAACATTTTTGGAGCAATGCACTCGGATCTACTGTACAGTTTTACAACGGCCGAAAAAACTGAAAGACACGAGAGTCAGGCCCCGAGTCATTGTACTTACAAATCGCCGCACTTGAGGTAATTGGACTTTGTGTTTTTTTGTACCTAATTAACGGGGAAATGTTTAATTAGTTTAATGTGGTATTTATGGGGGAAGGAATAAATAATAATCGTAAATTTTGTTGAAGGATATGTCAGGTTGCATCACTTGGCTGAGTACTTAATTATAAGTACCTTTCAACGTAAACCTGAAATAAACTTAATTTGCGTTTGCGCATTCAATTTAATACCTAAAATATATCATGTATAATAAATATTATACATCAAGTGAATTAAACACGATTTTATTCACGAGAAGATTTTTGATTTCACGAGCGCCTCGGCGCGAGTGAAATCATTTCTTTGAGTGAATAAAGGTGTTTAATTCACGTGGTGTAATAAAGAAGGTTTTTATTCATTAGTGAACTAAAATTTTGTTAGGTCACTAGTGAGTTAAAAAAATTGTTATATTATTTATTATTCAATTTTGTTAATTTAAATCGACATTATTAACTACATAACAACCGTAATAAACAAGGTTTTATTCACTAGTGAACTAAAATTTTTTTAGGTCACTAGTGAGTTAAAAAATTTATTTAAAAATAAATGTAAAGTACATTTTCTTTCCAATTTCGTCAAAATTGAATAAAAACATATATTTTTTATTCAATTTTGACGAAATTGGAAAGAAAATGTACTTTACATTTATTTTTAAATACATTTTTTAACTCACTAGTGACCTAAAAAAAATTAGTTCACTAGTGAATAAAACCTTGTTTATTACGGTTGTTATGGAGTTAATAATGTCGATTTAAATTAACAAAATTGAATAATAAATAATATAACAATTTTTTTAACTCACTAGTGACCTAACAAAATTTTAGTTCACTAGTGAATAAAAACCTTGTTTATTACGGTTGTTATGGAGTTAATAATGTCGATTTAAATTAACAAAATTGAATAAATATATTTTCTGTAAATGTATATTTGTACTCAATAAAATCTCTTATGTCCATTGGGAAATAACGAAACACTTAACTTTTTTATATCACTTTTGTTTTACTTTTGTGACTAGTTTTAATTATATGGTAATCATTATCAAACTCAAGTACGTAAGTTTGATACGTTTGATATTGATTACCGTGTAATTGAAACTAGCCACAAAAGTAAAATAAAAGTGGTATAAAAAAGTTAAGTGTTTCCTTTATATCAACATTGAAAATGTAGCACGAAATGAACGCCTCCAAGATTCAAGAATCCATTGGGAAAATTCGTTAAAAATGTATCGTATGTTCAATAAAATAAAATCTCCAGAGTGCCATGAAATAATATTAAAGGATAAATTCAAAACACTTGGTTTGTTTCACTATTAGTGAAACAAACCAAGTGTTTTTAATTTATCCTTTAATATTATTTCAAAATGTTTCACCAAGTGATAAATGAGAAAGTTATTCAAGAAATGCCATGAAATATATTGTAGGTTGGCAACTCTGAAATCATACATTATAATTGTTATGTCTGACGTTTTATATGACAATTCCTAAAGCGTGTAGCAAACTTAAAATAGAAAAAAGATATAATCATGGCACTCTACAGGTTTTTTTAAATTGAACATTCGATCTATTTTATTATCAGACTGGAGAATATTAATAATATACACCACCCGGTGTACCACAAGGATCGAATTACGGCCCGGATCTCTCATATTTATTATTATCATCAATTTCCATGATTTCTGTAAATTTTAACCATTTCATTGCTTTTTTTATCAACAGCATACAAATTAACTATAATAACAGTTTTAAAACTGTGGAAAAGTTATTAATCATGACTTTTGATTGCACTGAGAAGCTTAATATTAATAAGAGTACATGCACACGATTGTAACGGAATAGAAAAAGCCATGCGCTTCCAACTATAAATAACGGAAGGCGAACTATTTTCGCCACTTTCTTGCGCTCTCTTCTTCTCTAATTGTACGCCGTTTCAATTAGCCAAACACAATTACTCTTGCGATGCTTACAAAGCCATCTGTAATATCTCCTCCTCTTCGGCGTACCACATCTGTGTGTGCATGCGTTATGTCTACTATTTAACAGCATTCCCTGGCTTAATATTCTTTTGAGGTCGTGACCTGATTTACTTTTTTAAAGCAAAACTGTGCCGCTACGTTGTTTTCTTGTATATACATAAGTAACTTTGATTAAAACTTTGATTTTATTTTTTAACCAAATGTACAATTCGGATACAAAGTGTTCATTATTAATGGTTTGATATCATATGTTCAATGAAAGAAAACCTGTAGAGTGCCATGATTTAATCTATTTTTAAATTTAAGTTGGCTACACACGTCAAGAATAGACATATAAAACGTCAGACATAATAATTATAATGTTTATTTCCAGAGTTGCCAACCTAGAATATTTTCCATGGCACTCTAGAGATTTTTTTTAATTGAACATACGATACCAATGCAAAATAAAGTGTTAAAGAAAGGTTCTAAGCGTTTTAATCAGTTATAATTATAATCATCTTCAAGTAACTCAATCAATCCGAATATGTAAGGTACAGAATGAACATGGGCAGGCGTACTTTAGGTTCACGAAATTAGAACAAGTAATGGTGTATCAAGTAAGGTGAATTATTCAAGCCGGAAACTACCTGCTAACTAACTGGGACTCGGCGGGGGGCCGATATTAAATTCATAAATTATCGCCCTTTAACAACGGTTATTTCCCCCGGACAGATGGGCCTGGCTGGAGTTTTGGGGGGATTTATGTGTAAATTGTGTTTAATCACGAGCTAGAGTGGAGAAAGTTGGGGATTTAATCAAATGTCGCATGTTTACCTTTATTGAATTGTCCGTTGAATAGTCTTTAATATGCCTTTCAAAGTTCGTGAATGAGAATACAAAATGTTGGTGGGTTCATCATAATATTTTCCCCGTTATTTTAACGAATATATTTTATTTATTGAATTAAACCTATTTGTGCTCATAACACCAAATTTCATAAGATGTGACTTGTTTGACTTATCAACATGAGATTATGATATAAAAATGGCATTATTTTTAAGAAAATCGCTTAACTAATTGCACAGATAAACTCCCACAGAGATCCCAATATGTTCGCGTTCCTAAAATTTCCTTGTTAACTGGACGGAGCTTTTATCTATACAGGAAAGTTTTCCTCTCTATAACTTAGGAACTAAATGTAGTACAAACGTTATTTTTTTTCCACAAAACACTCAGGCTTTGAAAATTTAGAAGCAGTTTACAGTTTTCTGCAATACCCATTAATACGAGCTTATGGTACCTAAACTATTAAAGAATTAGGTAATATTTTAAATTAGCTTCAAAGTTAGTTTCGGTCCATTTAAGGGTATTAAGTGCAATGAAACCATAGACCAAGAGATGCAAATTAAATACCTCGGTGCAAACATTACAAGCAACAGAGACCTGGGAGAGCAAGTCAGAGCCCAGACAACAAAAGCAGCACTGGTATCGGGATATCTTCGGGACCATCATATGGAGAGATAATCACCTAAAAACAAGTAAGAATCTACAAAACAATAGGTACATACGCAATAGAGACAATAGCGGAAAACAGTACAACCAAAAGGCCGCTCAGAACAACAGGGTTGAGAACTCTTCGAGCAATAACCGATTGCTCCCTACGAGACCGGATGAGAAGCGAAGAAATCAGGGACAGGGAAGATAGTGGAGGAATCAAACTCTGGATATTTAATTAAAACACTTGGTTTGATTAAATATCCAGAATTAGATTCAATAATGTTTTACCACGGGTTAAGTGAGAACTTAATTAAGCATACGTGGAGGAATCATGTTGACAGAATGCCCGAAGACCGACTACCCAGAATTGCCAAGCATGGAAAACCACAAAACAGCAGACCTCCTGGACGCCCACCAAGGCGTTTAATAACAAATAGAATTTGCAAGTGATAAGTAAGTTTGTAATAAGTAATATTAAGGTTGATGGTTTATATGAAATGTACATATAATAATAAATCTTTATTGTCCAACAGGAAACATATCCTAATTACAAGACAATATAGTTAAAAAGAAAGTAAATTAATTATAAAACATACAAAAATATATAAGTAATCAATATGATTTCGGTGTTTAATACAATAAAAAATAACTGCTTTTTAGTGAGCATAGTATAATTATTTAGTTTTAGTTTTAGATTTATTTCAAATACATTGCATTACTATCTAGATTGTCTACATTGTGTATTTTAAATTTAGTATAATTTATACATGATATATTTAAGCATTAACTTGTTTTTGTAAAAGGGGTTTCCCGTTGAATATGAATAAATAAATAAATAAATAAATAAATATACGAATGTGTAACAACTTGCTTAAATCTATACAAGTTTCATTTTACTAAATATAGTGTATATAATAATTATAAGTAAGAATTATAATTGATTTAAGGCTGTCAGTAGAGTTTTCAGAGTATCATGAAATATATCACAGGAAGAAGAAATGCTATTAAAACATCTGGACACAATACTGACAGGTGATTTCAGACCTATATCAGTTCTATGTGCTACTAAATTAAATGTAGAAGACTGTCTACTATGAAAAGATGGAATATGCAGCCCAATTCTATTTAAGAAGTCAGGAGAGTCAACAGAATTGTGCAGAAGTTTATATAGGAAAGAAATACATGCTTTTTGTCGGCGAGATGCAAGACTTTCAAAATCATATTTACGTAAAAGTATATCGTGATCTATACCTCTGTTTGGATAATATCCCTCCGACTTATAAGAAAATTTTTAAAAATTTGCGTTGTACACTTTCTAATGCACTAATCTGACCCTGGTTCCGCGGAAACCAAACTATGGCCGCATATTCCAACTTTGATCGTACGTATGCATAAAACAATGATTTTAATGCATTGGGGTTATGGAACTGGGAAGAGTTACGACAAATGAAACCTAGAGACCTTGAGGAGTCTTTAACAATATGGTCAATATGGACATTAAAAGTTAAGGTGTTGTCAAAGTAAACTCCCAGATCTTTAAAAACTGTGGCACGCTCTAAGATATTACCATGAATTGTGTAATTAAATGTAAGCGGATTGGATATCTTAGTGAACGACATGCATGTACATTTTGAGATGTTTAGGTTGAGTCCATTTTTTAGACACCATGATGATAAAGCATTAAGGTTATATTGTAAGACTTGACAATCGTTGACATTTTTAATGGTACTGTAGATTTTTAAATCGTCGGCGTAGAGTAGGTGCTTACAAGATAGGGAGTCAGAAAGATCATTAATAAATAAGTTAAATAGTAGTGGGCCTAAAATAGAACCTAGGGGTACCCCAGAAGTTGGACAGTATTCAACAGATTTAAAGCCATTGACTACCACGTATGCTTTGCGTTCACTAAGATAAGTCAATATTTTCAGCAATAACTGTATTTTACCTATCACCATCCGTACATTTGTTTACAATTATATGTTTATATTTTTTTGTTTGATAGAAACATGATATTGAACACAATATTTTTTCGTCAGGTGAAAAATTTAATCCTCGCGCTCTTTTCTGTGACATCTAAAAATTATTATTACCAATGTCCAAATTATATTTGTATAAACTCGTTTAAAGTAAAAACTTACATCAGCAACTAATATTTCGTCTCAATTTTTAAATAACATCTGTTTAGATAATTATCACCAAAAAGACATTACTAAAAATCGAGATTGTTACAATTTGCCAACATTAAATATTTAAAAACCCTAACATTTTCATTTATAATCTATATAATGCTTTCTATGACCTCCGATTTACTAACCAGATGACGGTACAAACAAAGCAGCTTGATTAATCTAATCATTGATTTACTAATCACTGATTTTAATCGAGCCGGGTGCAAACGGACATTAAACTGTTTAAATACAATAGCATTTTAAAACTAAACTTGTATTATTACTTTTTCATCGATAAATAAAACAGAAATCACTTCATTCCATTAATTTTAAGACTCCGTTAATTTTAAGATGAATGTAACTAGAAGCCTGGTTTATACTGCTAAAATGGCGGAATCTGTTGACATTTTTGGGAGCGGAATTTAAAATTTGGGGGAACGCATCTTGATCTGAAATCAGTTAGACTAAAATGCATTTTTAAAGGATAAGTATTCAAATAAAGTTGTTAAGCAACAGTATTTATAGTTAATGGTTTCTTTGAATATCATATGACTCCTTTTGACAATATATTTTAGTATTAATAAAAAACTTTATAATTTTAAAATTACATAACTTACAATATCTTTTACCTTGTCAAATATATGCCAAAAGATTTCCCGATTTTCGAAATAAGTTTCACTACACCGGGTGTTGACTTGGCGGAGGCAACATAGAAAATCGCATGTTAATTTTAAATATTTGCTTCCCTATTTATTTTAGAGACAAAATGTATTTCACTTTTTTGTAAAGGGAAAAATTCTAAATTTATTAATGTTCACACTAAACACTTTACGTTTCTCTAAGTTAAAATAATTAACAAACAGTAATGTGATTTTATAATAATAATGACATACCATGGAACTGATACAACAATTGCGGGTATTCCCAGTTTTTTTTAAGTTTAATATAAAGCTTTAAGCAAGTGTTTTCCACTCCCAGACTAAGCATGAAGTAAAATTTCGAGTTTAGAAAAGCCCCGTGAAAATTTGTCGAGGGTCGCGCAGCGACCCGAGACAAATTTTCTGGGCTTTTCTAAACTCGAAATTTTACTTCATGCGCCACGCGTATAAAACACTATAATATTGTCAAATTTATGTATATTCGAACTTCACTTAAAATCTGTGTTTTATACGCGTGGCGCATGAAGTAAAATTTCGAGTTTAGAAAAGCCCAGAAAATTTGTCTCGGGTCGCTGCGCGACCCTCGACAAATTTTCACGGGGCTTTTCTAAACTCGAAATTTTACTTCATGCTTAGTCTGGGAGTGGAAAACACGCGTTTAAAGTTTCGAATAGAACTCTTTAAAAAAAACAACGAATATCTAAAGATTTAAAGAAAATAAGCTGAATTTGCTGTAAATTTTCGGAATTTTTTATTTTGGTATACAAATCCCTGTTTACCCAGATAAAAAAACGCATTGGAACAGTTTTCTTTGAGGTAAACATATGCATAAGCTGTAAATTATCCGACATCCGTTGCTTTTTTAACAATTTCAATTTGAAGCTATAAACGAGTGTTTTCCACTCCCAGACTAAGCATGAAGTAAAATTTCGAGTTTAGAAAAGCCCCGTGAAAATTTGTCGAGGGTCGCGCAGCGACCCGAGACAAATTTTCTGGGCTTTTCTAAACTCGAAATTTTACTTCATGCGCCACACGTATAAAACACAGATTTCAAGTGAAGTTTGAATATATGTAAATTTCACAATGGGTTGTGTTTTATAAGCGTGGCGCATGAAGTAAAATTTCAAGTTTAGAAAAGCCCAGAAAATGTTCTGGGCTTTTCTAAACTCGAAATTTTACTTCATGCGCCACGCGTATAAAACACTATAATATTGTCAAATTTATGTATATTCGAACTTCACTTAAAATCTGTGTTTTATACGCGTGGCGCATGAAGTAAAATTTCGAGTTTAGAAAAGCCCAGAAAATTTGTCTCGGGTCGCTGCGCGACCCTCGACAAATTTTCACGGGGCTTTTCTAAACTCGAAATTTTACTTCATGCTTAGTCTGGGAGTGAAAAACCCTCGTTTAAAACTTCAAATTGAAAAAAAAACAAGAAATATCTAAAGCAGGAGTTCTCAAGCTTTTTCAGATCGCGCACCCCCTCTTATAACTCTACGCGGAAAGTGTTTACAATATATACCTAGTCGGATTAGGCGGAAAAACCAAAGAGGAATTTACATTTTGAAAATATGCGGTATCTTGGAAATGGGGGTGTTAAGGGATATTCGGCATCGGTCTAGGTAATTGGACTTGAATCGAAATTAAGTAATTCTGTCTTTATCATTTCTATTAAGTGACTTAAAATCTTCACGTAACTTAAATAACTAAATTACCCTAAAGCAATTGCTGGTTTTTATCTGAACAAACTAAAGTTGACTTGGTTCACTTTTGTTCTAACCCACTTATATGTTGCAAATCTCTAGTACAACGAACGAATACATTCATATTTGTGTTTATTAATTTGAATTCTTTGATAATTTGTGCGAAAATATGAAAATCAGGTCAGAGACGACCGGCCACCCACCCGGTCGTGAGAGTAATTCCCGTTTAAACGGCCTTAACGACGCGAACACGTTTTTACGACCTCTACCCAGTAATTAATCAATGGCCGAAATTACATCCAACCGAGAGGGGCCAGACCGGCGAATTGAGGTCTTCCCAAAAAATTCATTCCACGTCCCACGAGTACACCATATACACATTTAACACATACTGCTCACTATAATTTACTTAAATTTACACATTGCGAATATTTAAATGTAATCGTTAATTAGTAATCATACTTGCACCTATGATTACTAACTAATGATTTAATTTAAATATTCGAAACGTGTAAATTTAAGTGAATTAAAGTAAGTAGTACTTTTGAAAAGTAATTGTCAATTAAAATGAAACAGCATGTTTAGTTTTGTATAAAGAAAACATTCTTGGCAAAACAATAAAAATATTTAAATAACAAAATCTTTACATTTTTCTACATACATTCTCTAATCAGGTCAAATAAGACAATGTATCAAATTAATTATTGCATCAATGGCGCTTAATAGGTTAATAATGCACATAAATTCAGGGTGCGGCAAAACAGTGAGTGCAGTTTTGAAGGGCTATTAAAAAAAGCGCAATTTAAAGAAATGAGGTTTATTTTATCTTAATCGGTACATCATGCCGTTTTATGCATTAAGTCCTAAAGATGACATCAGAAAGATGATGACCCCCAGCAGCGATACATTGAAGAAGGCGATTTCTGAAATTTTCGGCCACATTTTGGCACATCTCGATAGGTATAGCCGCGATTTCCTCCCGAATTCGATCCCTGAGTTCTTGCAAGGTGCGAGGTCGATGCCTAAAAACATTTTCCTTCAAGTAGCCCCACAGGAAGAAGTCGCAAATGCTCAGATCAGGGGAGTGTGCGGGCCACTCCACATCACCTCTCAGAGAAACAAGGCGCCCAGGGAACACCTGTCGCAGTTTCGTCACTGACACTCGAGCCGTATGGGCCGTAGCCCCGTCCTGCTGAAACCAGATGTCTCCCAGATCTGCTTCCTCCATCAGTTTTTCCAATCGAGGTTGAACAAAATTTTCCAACATGAAAGTGAGCAGTGACAGTTACGGTTCGTCCATCCTCTTCAAAAAAAATAAGGCCCAATCACCCCAAATATCGAAATCGCACACCACACGGTGACTTTTGGGAAGTGAAGTGGTCTCTCGTGAAGTTGCCTTGGGTTATTTACAGCCCAGTATCGAAAATGTTGTTTATTCACCCCTCCACAGAGATGGAAGTGGGCCTCGTCACTACTGAAAAAAGTTGACCTCGCATGAATCCGGTTAAACATTTCTTGGGAGCGATTCATGCGGTTTTCATAATCAGGGGGCATTAACTTTTGAACAAGCATCATCTTGTAGGGGTGGAATGAGTCTTCGTGCAATATTCGTCTTAGAGAGCGATCAGCAATGGCCAATGCAGTTGCATGCTTCCGGGCAGAGCGCGTAGGTGACCGTTCGTTAGCTTCTCTTACTCTTGCTACATTTTCGGGTGTTCTTACCGTGGGTCTTCCTAAACCCCTACGTCTTTGTGTGGAACCAGTTTCTTCTAATGTAATCTTTATTTAATCTTTAATCTTTATTTAATCTTTATTAAAACGGAAGGCCAATACATAATTACATAAATACAAAAAAAATAGAACAAAAAACAAATTAAAAAAAAAGACGCACCTAACTCGCATTTAGAAAAAGGCGAGGGACGATATCACGATGCGCAAGATTGAAATGTAGCCGAAAGGCCCGCTGGGTGGCGACGCCAGAACGGCCATTTTCAAAAAACGTGCGGACTGCGAAGCCCCGATGTTCTCCAGACCAAACCATGGCAACGACTAAAAACGGCACGACCCCCCCGACACAATGATGTTTAAAGTGACAAAAATGGGATATCCCTCCCAGGTAGGTACCCCCACCACACGAGATGTACTGGGCGTTCCAAACTGCATTGTCTGTTTTGCCGCACCCTGTATTATTACTTTTAATAAAAGTTGAAATTTTCAGTTTTTGTCACTTTAAACATTAATTACTTGTAAATGAAACAAATTTGAATTTTTACTCAAATATAGATATTTCTCTAAAATATCATCATATTGCCGCACCGTGCGTCTCGATTGTGTTCATAGGGAACAGAGGATCTTCAACATCCAGAAGAGATGACTTTCCTGATTCATTCTGAGAAAACAGCGATGTTGATGTTGCCATGGCGAAGTTGCACGACCTTTCTGCGCGAAACCGTATTATTTTTGAGCGATTTAAAAGTCCCGGTATGTATTTATAAGTGTCCCAAATAGCCTCTTGCATTCTGATGCCTCCACTGGCGACATGGCGAGAAAAACATCCGAATAAATAAAAACCACCAGATGTATATGTCTGCTCGCTCACTGCTGAAACTCGTCATGTATATAAACACACACACGACAAGACAGAGAGAGCAGATGTGTGTAATCGAAAATCCGTGTTCGTGATCAATGCACGTAACGGTCGAATCAAATCCATCTATCCATGGAATTTGGCACAAAAAAAATGCTAAGATAAAAGAAGATTCAGAAAAAGATGAAATGATCACTGAAGTTGTTCTGGTTTTCAGGAGGAGTTGGGAATTTTTTTTGGCCCAATGTAATGACTTTTAACAAAAACATATCAAAACCATATAGCAATGAAACTTCGCAAACAATGTTGAGATAAAAGCAAATGACTTTTAACATAAACATTTCAAAACCATCTAGCAATGAAACTTCGCAAACAATGTTGAGATAAAAGAAAATTCAGAAAAAGATGAAATCATCAACACTGAAGATGTTATGGTTTCCAGAAAATGTTGGTAATTTTTGACTTAAATGACTTTTACTATTAGCAGATATGCTTTTATAAAATAAACATGTATATGTAAGAATCTTTAAATAACAAATCCAGAACATGTTATAGTATATTACGTAACGAGAGTGGTATGCAGCATATTACATATGAACGGACATGTTGCGCACGAGCCGCGCAGCGGCGAGTGCAGTATTCCGCGAGTATGTAATTGCCATACCACTCGAGAAACGTACGATACTTTACCTACGCCCTAACAAAATAAACAATGAGCATGAAAGAACAACTTATTTATTGTAATCATTTTTAATAGTACCATGACAAAGATGAAAACTAAATTACTACTTGATCAATATACAAGGAATAAAGCTGTACATTTTCCGACATTCGTTGTTTTTTAAAAGAGTTCAATTTAAAGCTTTAAACGAGTGTTTTCCACTCCCAGACTAAGCATGAAGTAAAATTTCGAGTTTAGAAAAGCCCCGTGAAAATTTGTCGAGGGTCGCGCAGCGACCCGAGACAAATTTTCACGTGGCTTTTCTAAACTCGAAATTTTACTTCATGCGCCACGCGTATAAAACACTGATTTCAAGTGAGATTTGAATATACATAGAGTTCACAATATTTTAGTATTTTATAAAATTTTCTGGGCTTTTCTAAACTCGAAATTTTACTTCATGCGCCACGCGTACAAAACACTGATTTCAGGTGAGGTTCAAATATACACAGTGTTCACAATATTTTAGTGTTTAATACGCGTGGCGCACGAAGTAAAATTTCGAGTTTAGAAAAGCCCAGAAAATGTTCACGGGGCTTTTCTAAACTCGAAATTTTACTTCATGATTAGTCTGGGAGTTTAAAACACTTGTTTAAAGCTTTAAATTGAACTTGAAAGAAAACAGGGAGTATACGCAATTGTTGTATCAATTCCATGGTATGTCATTATTTTTATAAAATCACATTACTTATAACACAAATAAGACAATTAACTTTGTTTGTATAACTGAGGATTTTATTGTGACTATAGTTTCGACAACTTTAACTTGTCATTATCAAACATAAACTTTATGTTTGATAATGACAAGTTAAAGTTGTCGAAACTATAGTCACAATAAAATCCTCAGTTATACAAACAAAGTTAATTGTCTTATTTGTGTAAATAATGATGTATAACGAAGTAGAAGCCTCCACAGTGAACAGTTTACATTACTTGTTCTTAATTATTTTAGCTGTAATTTTTTTTACATTCGTTGATTTTTAAAAGAGTTCAATTTGAAGCTTTAAACGAGTGTTTTTCACTCCCAGACTAAGCATGAAGTAAAATTTCGAGTTTAGAAAAGCCCCGTCAAAATTTGTCGAGGGTCGCGCAGCGACCCGAGACAAATTTTCACGTGGCTTTTCTAAACTCGAAATTTTACTTCATGCGCCACGCGTATAAAACACTGATTTCAAGTGAGATTTGAATATACATAGAGTTCACAATATTTTAGTATTTTATATGCGTGGCGCATGAAGTAAAATTTCGAGTTTAGAAAAGCCCCGTGAAAATTTGTCTCGGGTCGCTGCGCGACCCTCGACAAATTTTCACGGGGCTTTTCTAAACTCGAAATTTTACTTCATGCTTAGTCTGGGAGTGGAAAACACTGGTTTAAAGCTTCAAATTTAACTCTTAAAAATATACTATGGATCACTAAGGATTTAAAGAAAATAAGCTGAATTTGGAATACGTATACTTTAAAGAAAAACTCCCTGTACATCAAAGAAATGTCATTTGGTTGTACGGCAAGCAATCAGCTGTTCAGCTCTCAGCACGTAATGTACTTGTCAAAGCTATTACGTGCATGTGTACGTACTGTCAATCATACTTGTCAAGATGACAGTGTGGTATGATAGATAGGGCTAGATAGGGCGTAGGTAAAACATTTTATGCAGCATTACAGTTTTAGTAATATAGCTATTGGGTGTCCAACAATTAAACTGGCCGACAAAAGAAAAAAAAAAGTTGCTGTCCTCAAAATCAAACCTATCCTTTATGAATTTTTGCTTAATCCAAATTTGTATCTTGGAAAATTTTCTACCGCGTAGTTTTTGAGTAAATCACGAGATCAAGGATTCATTTTCTAAAAATTTTTAAACTTGACACATAAAATCGTGTTTTACTAAACTACGCGAAATTCGGACTTGGCGGGCAAACATACATAAGAAAGGATAGGTTTGATGTCCAGAACAGCAACTTTTTTTAGTCGGCCAGTGTTATGAACTCCTAGGTGGCTGTGGAATCAAACATGAATGTCGATTCTTACTTCTCTGAAATAGGTTATGATAATACAAACGTCATATTGAATAATTGTAAAGAAAGAATCAACATTGATGTTTGATTCCACAGCCACCCAGGAGTTCAATAATTGTTGGACACCCGATACATAACTTTCTTTAGAAAATTACAATTATGATACAGGCATGATCTTTAACCAGTAACGCTTCCTTTTTTTTTTTCAAAACTGCATTGTTTGTAATTGGTGTATAAGCATGAGGATGTGCAAGCAAAGGAAGAAAGAGAATGATTATTAGCAACACACTATAGGAATGAGAATGAAGAGAAGAACAGGTGATCCGATACGAAAAAGGGGATCCCTACAGTACATCCTATATCGTATCGCGGCCAACGATCCGCGACCTTCTTCGGGTCGTTCACTCCGTATTTTTGGCTAACCATATCATACACTTCGCGGAGGTCGATCACTCTCGCGCCTCTTTTCAACAATATAAACTTCAATTATCCTCACCTTTTAATATAAAATCCGTACGGGACTTTTTTTACACCGCACAAGACACAGACACGGGCGTTTCAGCAATTTTACGCCGGGTGCTCTTTACTTAGTAATCTTCCGGATTAAATAAAAACGCTCAGGTGCATTAGCAAATATCTTCACCATAATACATTATATCTTACTAATTTTAGGTTACTAAGTAGTTATTTTCAAAAACGCGTGGAGATCCCCGTTAAGTGTAAATCATAGGTACTTGATTCTTAGGCGGCCAACATGGTGATGATGGAAATGAACAAAAATAACCATGAAATGTACACAAATAATTTACTTTAAAAACTATTAATATGCTAATTTATTGGGCTATTAACGGATGTACATCATATAAAAGTGTCAATAATTGAGCACTTTATCCTATATACTAATTCAAAAATTGTAATAATTTCCAATAAATATCTAAAATTAACCAAATCGTACACAAACGCCGGGTTTCACCAACGTTAATTAAATCGACCAATAGTTATTCATCGATTAAAATCTTGTAATAGTTACATACATGTCAAAAAATCAATCAATTTACATGGCATTGATGTTTATGACATGGAAAATGTCTATTCCAATCGAAAAATAATTTTAATCAACGAATAAGATTTAATTGAAGTTGATGAAACCGGACAAAATATGTAAATACTAGTATCACACTGTATTTTATTGCAAAAACAAAAAAGTATACATTAGGTAAACTTCGTACTTTTCGGCATTTACAACACTAATTTGTCAGGCCAGCAGATTTTTATGGGTGTACAGGTAAAATTTTGAGCACAAAAGGTTAGAACACTTACCTCCGGTTCCGAGGACTTTCAGGAGGTCGAAGTGGGACATATTCACCCTCTCCGCACCGGAAAGGTTCACTGAAACAAACAAAATATTTAAATAAAACAACACAACACACAAAAACAAGTTTAAAAATCAATATCTAGAAATTTAATAATACAAATACTAACAGAAAATAACAACATTTTATTTTGAATAAATCAATAAGTCTCATTACTTTGAGCCCATCTTTAAAGTAATGAGAATTATTAATTTATTGAAAATAAAATATAATAACAATGCAATAAAAAAATTAAATATTTTGAGAAGACAAATACATTATTAGAAAATTGAAAAAGGTCTATCTTCCTCAATTTTTCTCAACTTCAAACTAACCTCGGTTAACATGATTTGGACGACGCACAGCAAAAGTCTATTTCGGAAAATTCAAGATAGAAAAAGTCAGCAGATTACTTAAGTTAAGTCATTAGGGAATTATGTAGTGGCTGTTTTCCCTAATTATATTAAACATCGCTTCGCTAGCGCGCCCCTGCAAATCCAAATTTTCAGGCTTGTGGTACTTCAATTTCGCCTAGATATTAATATGTATATGAGCCGGTTATTTTGAAAGTGGCCTAACTCCGTTTCTCAATGTTTTTGTTGTTGACTGTAATAACCTTCACTTTACACCCCGCAAAACGAGACGACAGCCGAGTTTTGCACATCATGGACTCCACAACAGCACGAGGCGACAGCCAAGTGCCGCGCTACTTCACACCCCGCAAAACAAGGCGAGAGCTACATCGACTTTAAAACAGGAGCACGAGGCGATAGCCACTCCACACCCTGTAAGACGAAGCGACAGCCGAGTTTTGCACATCATGGACTCCAAACAGCAGCACGAGGCGACACTCGACACCCCGCATATTTTTTGCACAACATTGACCTCACAACAGCAACACGAGGCGGTAGCCACTCCACGCCCTGCAAAACGAGGCGACAGCCGAGTTTTGCACACCATGGAACCCACAACAGCAGCACGAGGCAATAGCCCAGTGCTGCGCCACTTTACACATCATGGATCCCACAACAGCAGCACGAGGCGACAGCCGAGTGCTGCGCCACTCTACCCCCCGCAGAACGAGACGACAGCCGAGTTTTACACGCCACAAAAGCAGCCCGAGGCGATAACCGAATGTTGCGCCACTCCACATCTCGTAAAACGAGGTGACAGCCGAGTTTTGCACATCATCGACCCCACAACAGCAGCAGGAGGTCACAGCCGAGTGCTGCGCCACTTAACAATCCACAAAACGAGGCGTTAGCCGAGTTTTGCACATAATCGATCGCACAACAGCAGCACGAGGCGACAGTCGAGTGCTGCGCCATTTAAGACCCCACAAAACGAGGCGTTAGCCGAGTTTTGCACATTATCGATCCCACAACAGCAGCACGTGGCGACAGCCGAGTGTTGTGCCACTCTACCCCCCGCAAAACGAAACTACACCCGAGTTTTGCACATCATTGGCTCCACAACAGCAGCACGAGGCGACAGCCAAGTGCTGCGCCACTTTACACCCCGCAAAACGAGGCAAGAGCCGAGTTTTGCACTACATCGGCTGCCCAACAGCAGCACGAGGTGATATCCGAGTGCTGCGGCACTCCACACCCCGCAAAACGAGGCGACAGCCGAGTTTTGCACAACATCGACCCTACAACAGCAGCAGAACGAGGCCACAGCCGAGAGCTGCGCCACTTAACACCCCGCAAAACGAGCCGTTAGCCGAGTTTTGCACATCATCGACCCCACAACAGCAACACGAGGCGACAGACGACTGCTGCGCCACTCTACCCCCCACAAAACGAGACGACAGCCGAGTTTTGCACATCACAACTGCAGCACGAGGGTGCGCCACTCCACATCTCGTAAAACGAGGTGACAGCCTAGTTTTGGACATCATCGACCCCACAACAGCAGCACGAGGCCACAGCCGAGAGCTGCGCCACTTAACACCCCGCAAAACGAAGCGTTAGCCGAGTTTTGCACACCGAGGCGATAGCCGAGTATTGCGCCACTCTACCCCCGCAAAACGAAGCGACAGCCGAGTTTTGCACACCACAACTGCAGCACGAGACGATACCACAAAAACGTGCGCAGTCTCTGTGTCCACAAAAATGCGCATACTGTATTTAAATCGAAAGAAGAAACACAATACTCTATACGTACGATACAGATTAATTGTTACGCTGTATTTGCTAGGCTTAGTTGTAAACGGACGAACGAATGTGGCCCTTATCCAACCGTCGTTCTAGAGAAATTCGTTCCTCCTACAGTGTGCAGACTTGGACGCTCACAATTACGCGAATGACTGACGTTTCAGGTTATCTATAGCCACATGTAAAACTAGGGGTATGGTGTGATTAAGAATGTAGACAGTGACTAGCGCTAATCGCGTCTAAAATTGGACTATGCATACGACATATTTTGGTTTCTTACTAAACCTTAGTTAGTCACACGTTAGTCGCGATTAGCGGACTGTGCATAAGGCTGTATTTGTTTAATTGAGTTGTGTAAAGTATTTAAATACAGTGAAAAACTTTCTGTTCTTTACTTCACTTTTATATACCGTGGGATCATTTAAAACATAATTTAGAGTAGGCTCTGAGTTTTAAATTAGATTGGTACTACTGACCGCTAACACATAGTTTACCATAACCTCAAATTTATTCCATCATTCAATTAGCATCCTGGGCAACCGCACAGAAAAATGCCACCTACTCTAAATCATAATTTAAATGATCGCACGGTACTACATAATATCTCAAATGAAGTACAAAATATTCCGACGGTCTGGCTTAGATAATCCCCCGATTCCATACGGGGGATTATCCCCCGATTAACGTATACGTTATTATTTACCCTCACAATCTAAGAATACAAATCAAGTACTAAACGCGCTTAGACTGTGATGCTGAGAAATAACATGTACGTTAAATTTAACATTTCGTGTACGGATTAGCCCTGGTTATCTAAACCAGACTGTAGGAAAAATTGTTTTTTTTATTTTTTGCTAAGTTTTCGAGGTTGTTCGGGAACATTTTAGCTAAAAAGGATGATAGAGGGTTGCCCATTGCTGTTCCGAAAGTCTGTTTATAGATATTATTGTTGAATTCAAATACATTACACTCCATCACTAGTTTTTTTACCCCTTTCGCTACGAGGAGCGTATACATACGTTTTATTTTTATGTGCGAAGAGCTTATAGTTTCAAAAGCCTGTAAATCGTGAGCGGAGATTATACGAAGTTTGTGTACCTCTTCAATGCGCAGTCTATACGGCGCATAAATGAAAAAAAATCCATTGCCAACTTTTGTTTGTTTGGTTTTTTGCATTCCGCCGCTCTTAGTAAAAAATCTGTTACAGCCAGATTGTAGCAAACCACACACAGTTTCATAATATAATTTATTTTTCATTTTTATTCAAAAATAGAGCCGCTACAGCTTGTGGGCCCTTTTTCGTGATATACACGGTATATGCCGGTATAAGCCTGTGGTACGAAATACGTATGGATACGCATTGTGTTTTCGAGCTCCGTACACGGGGCACGCATTTGAAATTGAAACTGCGTAGTGAAAGGGTTAAAACGGAAGTAAGGTATATAACGTTTTTCATTGTGAGTACAATTTGAACTTCATATTTTTTTAATGGCATATTAATAAAGTCAAGAATCAGATCACGATGACTCTCATAATTCACCATTCATCATATATTCCAATAAAAAAAATAACACAAATATTAATCGATGCGGAACGTGCGCATATAGATGTTCACTAGTGAACATTAACAAAGAGCGCACCCGCATTTCAGTATTCATTTCATCCCCCGCGCACATTTAACAAAATTTATTTATGCAAGTACAGGGTGAGTAGACTAATGGTATGGAGGGCGACACACACAACCGCTCACACATACCAACCACGGGGTGAATGACTGCCGGAAGTCTAAAGTATGAAGTGTATCGGGGGTCCTCCGAACAACCGGATTTCGTTACCTACTCGAACTAAAGCTGTTGCTGAATTATACACTATTCTAAAATATATACCTACAATATGGATTGTATGCGGTATGTTTCTCGGGCGGGCGGGCAGACAAAGCGACGTGGATAGATGATGGGTGTTCGCCTCACAATATCACAAAGGCGCATTAACTCTATCTGCATACTAGCCGTGTTAATCATCATCCGTTACAATGTGTTGGAACATGTGTTGCTGGTTTTCTTATAAGTACTTACATTTAATTGGCTTTATATAATTTTATAATTATTAGTTAATTAGAAAATCAATGGAAATTCAAATGTTGAAAATATAATTAAGTTCAATTTCCTCGTAACTGAATTAGTAGATTAATATACACTACTAATTCAGTTACGAGGAAATTGAACTTAATTATATTTTCAACATTTGAATCCTGCCATTCTGTCTCGATAGTAATAGTTGCGCGACCCTCGACAAATTTTCACGGGGCTTTTCTAAACTCGAAATTTTACTTCATGCTTAGTCTGGGAGTGGAAAACACTCGTTTAAAGCTTCAAGTTGAATTTTTTTTTAAATCAACGAATGTCAGAAAATTAACAGCTAAAATAATTAAGAAAAGGTAATGTGATTTTATAAAAAATAATGACATACCATGGAATTGATACAACAATTGCGGATATTTCCTGTTTTTTTAAAGTTCAATTTAAAGCTTTAAACAAGTGTTTTCCACTCCCAGACTAAGCATGAAGTAAAATTTCGAGTTTAGAAAAGCACCGTGAAAATTTGTCGAGGGTCGCGCAGCGACCCGAGACAAATTTTCTGGGCTTTTCTAAACTCGAAATTTTACTTCATGCGCCACGCATATAAAACACAGATTTAAAGTGAATTTTGAATATACATAAATTTCACAATATTTTAGTGTTTTATACGCGTTGCGCATGAAGTAAAATTTCGAGTTTAGAAAAGCCCAGAAAATTTGTCTCGGGTCGCTGCGCGACCCTCGACAAATTTTCACGGGGCTTTTCTAAACTCGAAATTTTCCTTCATGCTTAGTCTGGGAGTGGAAAACACTTGTTAAAAGCTTTAAATTGAACTTAAAACTAAACAGGAAATTTTGTGGGCTTTTCTAAACTCGAAATTTTACTTCATGCGCCACGCGTATAAAACACTATAATATTGTTAAATTTATGTATATTCGAACTTCACTTAAAATCTGTGTTTTATACGCGTGGCGCATGAAGTAAAATTTCGAGTTTAGAAAAGCCCAGAAAATCTGTCTCGGGTCGCTGCGCGACCCTCGACAAATTTTCACGGGGCTTTTCTAAACTCGAAATTTTACTTCATGCTTAGTCTGGGAGTGGAAAACCCTCGTTTAAAGCTTCAAATTGAACTCTTTAAAAAATCAACGAATTTCAGAAAATTAACAGCTAATAATCAGAAAAAGTAATGTGATTTTATAAAAATAATGACATTTTTCTTGTATAGTGTAAATCATTTCGAAAACATTTACTTTAATCAAGTGACTACGATATCTTTTGCCATGTTGACATCCGTTGTTGTTGTTTCAATTCCATGGCATGCCATTATTTTTATAAAATCACATTATTTTTTCTTAATCATTTTAACTTAGAGAAACTTAAAGTGATAAACGTTAACACGAATGAATTCAGAATTTTTCCCTCTACAAAAAAGGTAAATACAATTTCTAAAATAAATAGGGGAGCCAAAATTTGAACATATCAAAATGTACATGGGATTTCCTATGTTGCGTCCGCCAAGTCAACACCCGGTATATACCTAGAAAAGAATTCATTGGAGTATGAATGATTTTCAAATTAAGTCAAATATTTGTAACCACACGAAATGTTTCTGTTTGCCTTCATAAAAAGAAAAAAAAATAGTCTTGAAGGTAAATATGTTATTGCGCATGCAAGGTTTCTACAATTAAATGCTAATTAAGGATTTCTCGTGCGCACAAGTGGCAAAAACGTTGATGAGGACAGAGATGTGCGGCTAGCAAAGGTCGCTTTTCGAGACGGAATCATATGGATGGGCAATGTCAAAAGATGGGAACGACATCTGACATCTATATTTGTAGCGAGCCAGAAGGCGAGCTAGCCAAACCTTGTGATTCGATTCGATACGGCGCGACCGCAATCCTAACAAATTACACATTGACCTACACCACAATATTAATTACACATTTATTTCTTTGACAACATTTACCTGAACTGTAGGTACAAATAAGTACCTAAATAATAATAGGTTTAAATATTTGTGTATGTTTTTATATTTTATGAAGATTGTTAAGTTATAAATAAAGTAAATTACTTAAGAACTAATTCGAAAGAATATAATTTTCAATTTTCAATAAAGGCTAACAGTTTTTAAAATTGATGTATTGAAATATTCATTCAAAAACACTTAAATATTCGGATATTAAAATATTTCAAATATTTGAATGTTCCAATAAGAATTAGAATTTCTTTTTGAATTTGAGTTTTCGAATATTCTTACATCCATTTTTATTAAAGGGCCACCAAGCTAGGGGTCTTTCTGAAAGGTAAGGCCAGGTAAAGCCCCTAACAAATTTTTGCTATATCTCAGCTCTATCTATGTCTCTTAGTATGGGTAACATTCTTATTATTAGTGATAGTAAATCAGTGGCGTAGCGTGGGTTTCAGCCGCCTGGGGGCGGAGGCCAAATTTGCCGCCCTCTCATTTAGGTATTATATGTATAAATATAATTACTAATAAACTTCAAGAATTTGTTTCCCTGTCTTTTTAATATAAATTCATTTTGTGATGGCCCATTTTGATAAATTTTGAAGATTTGTCAACTGCTGTTAATTTCAATTGAATTTTCCAAGTTTTATGTAAAATAAAAGTTATCATAATTTGTCATTTTTGAAATATTTGTTTTTAAGTTGTATTTAATTTTGATGTTTTGTTTGGATACTATTAAATTTTATCAGAAATCGGAAAAATATAATTTGTTTTTTTTTTTAGTTGCAAGGGTTGACATGATATATTTAAAATAGTAGGCTCATGACAGTTGATATTTAGTCTGCAATGTCACATTTAATTTATATGTATATATATATATATATATATATATATATATATATAATCAGTATTCCCTTTTACCATATGGTGTCGGGTTTAATTTATATGTTTAATGCTTATTTACGATTTTTGATCAATTTTGAAGATTTGTCAACTGCTGTTAATATCAATTGAATTTGAAGTTTTATATAAAATAAAAGTTAACAAAATTTGTCATTTTTGAAATGTTTGTTTATAAGGTGTATTTAGTTTTGATGTTTTATTTTTATACTATTAAATTTTATCAGAAATCGGAAAACATATAATTTGTTTTTTTAGTTGCAAGTGTTGACATGATATATTTAAAATAGTAGGCTCATGACAGTTGACATTTAGTCTGTAATGTCACATTTAATTTATATGTTTAATGCTTATTTACGGAAATTCCATTTAAAGTACATAATGCTTAATACTAACAATAAATTAACAGTAATAAATAAGTTAAAATATAAAATCAGAACCACTATACAAATGAAAGAAACAAATGTAATTTATAATGTCAGATTTATCTTATAATGTCACATGACATTTAGATTATTATGACTATTGGCATTCTTGATATTTCTCAGTTTGAAATGCCCATACCTTCACTTTAAATCAGTATTTTGTACGCGTGGCGCATGAAGTAAAATTTCGAGTTGAGAAAAGCCCGAATTTGGATTTGGACGCTGCGCGTCCAAATCCAAATTCTTAGGGCTTTTCTCAACTCGAAATTTTACTTCATGCTTAGTCTGGGAGTGGAAGACACTCGTTTAGTTTTTTAAATATATTGATGAATTTTCAAGGTTTTTAGTCAGTTTTCACAATTTTTCGTGAATTTCCAATATTTAAGTTGATTTTTAACGCTATTTTTTTTTAATTTTCAACATTCTGACGGGTTCCCTGAATTTCCGATAATTTTAATACTTTTTATAAGTTTTTAAAATGTTCAATTTTCTAAATTCTTGGCAATTTTTATGAATTTACTAAATATTCTTTAACTTAAAAACTGTTGAAGCGTTTCATAATATTTGAAGATTTCTGTTAATTTTCAACAATCTAATGATTTTCCTGAAATTTTTAACTTTTTGATAATTTTGAAATATACACTTTTTATTAATTTCTAATTTTTATAAATCTTGGCAGTTTTAGTAAATTCCCTTAATTTTCCTTAAATTTAAATGTTTTTATACTTTTCAGAAACTTTTAAATATTTAATTGATGAGGCGGATACATGATGAAACTCCATAATACTATTTGAAATAAAACAACACAGTTGGGAGGGTTTCACTTTTATTGTTGAACACTTCAACAATAAAAGTGAAACCCTCCCAACTGCGTTGTTTTATTTCAAATAGAAACTTTTAAGATTTTCGTCAATTTTTATATTTTTCATGGCTTTTCGTCATCTTTTTTAAAATCCTAATAGTATTCGTAAATTTCCTAAATGTTCGTTACATTTAAAAATGTTGGCGGTTTTCATGAATTTTTCAAAATTAGTTAATTTCAAAAATCGTAATGTTATTTTATAAATGTCCAAAATGTTTATCAATTTTCCAACTTTTTTGAATTCCCTCGATTTTCTTTTATTTTACAATTCTTGACAGTTTTCGTGAAATTGAATTTTTAAAGATTAGCTTCTAATCTTTAAAAATTCAATTTCACGGAAACTATCAAGAATTGTAAAATAAAAGAAAATCAAGGAAATTAAAAAAAAGTTTGAAAATTGATAAATATTTCTTTTTTTAAGATTTTCATTAGTTCTAAAAGATTTGTTTTTAAAAATTTTGGAAATTCATGGATTTCAAAATGTTTATAAATTTCCAAAACTTTTTCTGAATTTCCTTAATTTTCTTTTATTTTACAAATCTTAACAGTTTTCGTGAAATTAAATTTATAAAGTTTAGACGCCAATCGCGATGGTTTTTTCAATATTTTTATTAATTTTAAAAAGATTGACAGTTTTCAGGAATTTCCAAGATTGTCGTTAATTTTCAATATTTTGCCGACTGTTATAAATTTTTAAAGATTTTCGCAAATTTTAAAAACTATGACGTTTATTCGTGAATTTCCAAAACGTCCGTTAATTATCAAAATATTGATATTTTTCGTAAATTTAATACATTTCCGTTATTTTCCAAATTCTAGACGGTTTTCGCGTTTGTTAATTTTTTTTGTGAATATTCAAGATTTCCGTTGATTTTCAAAATCGTGATATTGAAACAAGATCAAGAATATTTCAAGATTATTATTATATTATTATTAGATTATTATTACTATATTTCAGCGAGGACGGAAAGTTTTATAACTCACTCAATATTAAAAATACGAAAAAATGTTTCAAATGAAAGTTGCAAGGAATAATTTTTGTTATAACATAAAATTATTTTCACATATACAGGGTGTCCCATATTTACTGGTCGCCATTTAACTTTGTTATTCTAAATAGAACACCCTATATGTCATTCACTTATTGGATTCCTTGTAAAAAATGAATGACAGTTTCTTAATATAATATTCGGTCTAAGTAGTACCATTTCAGAGTTATTCGACATATTTGAAAAATATTGACGTTTGTAGTTGTTTCATAAACCTAAAATATCTCTGAAATTAAATGAGATAGAGAGTTGCAGTTTTCGTCATCCTCTTGAGCAGGGCGCTGTCGCCGGGACGCCCCACTTCCCGCCACTACGCTACGCTTCTGTAGTAAATAAAATTGAAAATTGTGTCTGCTTTTGGTCGAGATAGCAGATTCCCGCCACTACGCTACGCTTCTGTAGTAAATAAAATTGAAAATTGTGTCTGCTTTTGGTCGAGATAGCAGATCCTCCATTAATAATACTTATTATCAACATTTCATTAAATTAATGACACATTTAATTAAAACAGAATTCTGTACAATATCAATAGTTTAATATACGTAGTGTAAACGAGCTTAGCAAAGCTGAAAAGGGAAGAGAGACCGAGGAGTAGTAGTGTAAGAGCAGGCGGAATCAATAAAACGAAGAGTGGCCCTTATCGCGGACCGGAATAAGGCCTCCCTTCTCGTCCCCCGTTCTATCTATCCCGCCCCTGCTGTTCTCCTTTTATTACACTTTGTTTTATCAATTTGAAACTTGATATGTAGCGCGCGCCGAAATCCCCGCACACAGACAATAAACACTAAAACTTCACGACCAACAGAAAAGATACATAAAGAGTTTAAATATGATAATAAAAACCTGTGGATTTAATTACATTATAAACAAACACGAATGTTCTGCAAAAATTTAGTCTCGCTGAGACTTTTCAAAATATTCGTTGAATCAACTAGGCACTTCAACGGTATAACATAACCTCTAAATTACTAGAATAAGGTTAAAGCACGTAAAAATGCAATGTTGCCACCTTAATTTTATCAATAGTTGTCTAAATTACTAGAATAAGGCTAGAGCACGTAAAAATGCAATGTTGCCACCTTGATTTTATAAATAGTTCTCTAAATTACTAGAATAAGGTTAGAGCACGTAAAAATGCAATGTTGCCACCTTCATTTTTTTAATAGATTTTAAAGAGGTACATTTCAAAAATCGGAAAATCTATTCAAAACCAAAATTAAGTTTATCAATTTCGAGCTTTTTACTTAATCCATATTAATTCGGTTGCATATATTAATCATTCTTTCTTTAGTTTTACACTATAAGCTCATGTACAGTTTAGTTTAGTAGTGATGTAATTAGTTTTGTATACTTAGAGTGTATATTTTTTTTTTATGTTAATGTTAAAATGGTTTTTACCGTAAATAAATAAATAAAAAAATAGTTCTCTAAATTACTAGAATAAGGTTAGAGAACGTAAAAATGCAATGTTGCCACCTCAATTTTATCAATAGTTCGAAACTAACAAATAGCGAAAATTATGATGGACGTTTTAGCGAAAACAAGTAGATATTTGCAATAAAAAGTACCCAATCATTTAAATTATAAATTAGAGTAGGCGGCATTTATTTGTGCATTTGCCTAGAATGCAAAATGAATAATAGAATTAATTTGAGATTATGGTAAACGTGCTAACCGTAGTGCCTGCCAATCCAAGTTAAAATTGAAAGCTCTGATTTATATTTTAAATCCTGGGTCTCCAAACTATCTTCTTCGCGGGCCACAAATACAATTCTACATAATAAAGTCGGCCAAGATCCGATTAATTTTATAAAATTATGAAAAATTTAAGGAACAATTGTTACAATATTTCAAAATATGACATTTACAAAAAAATTACAAACAATCGCGGGCCGGATTCATGCAAGTCGCGGGCCAGATTTGGCCCGCGGGCCGTAGTTTGGAGACCACTGTTTTAAATGATCGCACGGTAGGTATATCAATAGTTGCATAAATATTTTAACTGCAGTTCACCTCAGAAATTATTTTATTGTTTTTTCATTGTATACTTCACATTGATATAAATGTGAAATATACAACGAAAAAACAAAAACAAAATAAGAGTTATACTTTTTACTTTCCCCCGTATGTAATACAAAGAGAAAGTATTGTTTTCGTGAAAATTTTCGAATCAAAAATTTTAGCGGAAATATCCGTTTTGAGGTCCCCTGAGTCGAATAAGACCATTTTTGAAAAATGTCTGTCTGTCTGTCTGTCTGTCTGTGTGTGTGTCTGTCTGTGTGCGCTGTACCGCAAAAAACGCTAAAGATATCGAGATGAAACTTGAAACTTAAGCTTTTTGTTACAATCGGAAGAACTGAAAAGCTTTTGGTGAAATTCGGGAAACCGGAAGTGGTACTTTACTCTTAGCGTTTTTCAGTTTTTTTCAGATTTTTTCAATAAATGTTCATCAAACAAAAAATTCTTTCAAATAAAAGTTGTAGATAATAACAAAATGAAGATGTATTGTTCATTTACTTTTTGTCATAGCACTCTTAGTTTTTGAGATATTTAATAAATAGTGTTTTTTATCTAGTCATTGATTTGTGTCAGTGTGTGTGTTGATACAATTGGAAAATGTTTCAAATAAAAGTTGTAGGTAATAAAATTTTAAAGATTTTTTGTATCTTCACTTTTTGTCATAGCACTCTTAGTTTTTGAGATATTCAATAAATAGTGTTTTTTATCTAGTCATTGGTTTGTGTCAGTATGTGTTGATCCAATTGAAAAATGTTTCAAATAAAAGTTGTAGTTATCAAAAAGTTGATGACATTTTGAAAATAATAATGCTACAAATATTTTAAAAGGGATTTAATACGCAATTTACGGGGGAAAGTACTATGATGGACACATCACCATTTTTTTATTATTAATTATTTTAATCGTTAGATAATGAGGATAGAATCTGTAGTGTTAAATTATTTTTATTTATATTTTGCGCACTTTATTTCTTTATTGACTTTGTGGTGATATCCGGAGTGCGCGGATTCATTGTGAGCGATCGGGATGAGCACGCCAGTCGATCTTAAGTTGTATTAGCGAATGTACAGAGTATGAGTTTATCAGTGAATAAAAGTTGTTATTGTTTAATTGTTGGTATTTTACTTAGCCACCCGGTAGAACACTACAAAATCATTAATCATTTTCGGGTTTCACTATAAATAAAACATTTCTGTCACACTTTTCAATATAGTTTTATTTTTATAAAGCTGTCGTGAAATCATGATCATTTCCCGTACCCTCATCCTCTTCCTGTTTCCGAACCTCGGCGCAAAAAAAAATGTTACACAACTTTTAAAGCACCTTTTCCTCCTCCAGTGTAACGTCGAGCAGAGGTGGATGTTTGAAAGGGGATTCTCATTATTACACCCTCCGGTTTACCTGGGCCGTGCCCTTCAGCCTCCCTTTACGGTTTAAATGTCCGCGATATCCTCTGTTAATGTATCATGATAAAAATAAAATCGAGCGAAATGCCGAAAGCATTAATGTGAAAAAATCTATTGAGTGCCTAACAATTATTAAAGTCCTGGGTGGCTGTGGAATCAAACATGAATGTCGATTCTTATTCAAAATTACTAAATCTGGCGTTTGTAAAGTCATAACCTATATTAAAGAAGTAAGAATCTACATTCATATTTGATTCCACAGCCACCCAGGACAATAATTGTTTGCTGAAATTATCCCACGAGTTAAAAAAAAACACGAGGAAAAAACCTCACGCAGAAATGATCTAACAAGGAAATAACGTCACGCAGAAATAACCCCACAAGGAAATAACCTCACGCAGAAATAACCCCACGGGGAAAACCCCACAAGAAAAAAAAAGGTGGCCCATTCTTTAACCCATTAAGCGCCATTGATGCATACTCGCAACATGAATATTTTTTTGTTAATTAAATTACTAAATAAGTTAATTTGATATATTATATTATTTGACCTGACTTGAAAATGTATGAAGAAAAATTTAAATATTTTGTTATTTAAATATTTCGATTATTATTCATTTAAAAAAATATATGTTAGTGTATTTCAAACTTCACAATATTTCAGTGTTTTATGCGCGTGGCGCATGAAGTAAAATTTCGAGTTTAGAAAAGCCCAGAAAATTTGTCTCGGGTCGCTGCGCGACCCTCGACAAATTTTCACGGGGCTTTTCTAAACTCGAAATTTTACTTCATGCTTAGTCTGGGAGTGGAATCACTCGTTCTAAACTTCATACTACACATTTTTATACAGAATCGACGAATGCCTGATATTTTACAGCATATACATTATGTTTATTTAAAAGAAAAATGCACAGTATATAATATAATAAGTCATTTATAGATATCATAAGAAGAAGTGCGGAATTTTACCTATAATCAACTTTTAGAGTTATCTCTATAATTGCTCGGCCGTTAATGGGTTAAGTCAGGAGTGTCCAATCTTTTGCCTTCACTGGACCGCATTAGCCAAATACGATTAGTCTTGGGCCACAATAAATTAAAACCAATAAAACAGTCCATATATTTTTACTCACATAATAATAGTAATTTATTTTCAAGAAATAAGTAATTACAAGGTAATACATATACAGTAGTGAAAAAATATAGAGCAACTTTAATATATTGCTAAAATAAAATTTCTGATGTTACCTTTGGCCATAATTTGTCTGTAGATAAAAACATACGATATTTATAAATAGTTTGCTGATAAAAAAATCCCCATTCTTCTTTCGTTGTTCCATTGGATATAAAAAAGAATATTTTAGAATGGAAATAAATAAAGCAACTTTTTCAATAACCTGATAAATTTGCAATGTATTTAGTTTAGTATAAGTTTAAATTCATCAGTTTAACGTATTTCACTTGTCAACATGCCCAGAGGCAAACATTTATCCGCTGATATTAAAAATCGGATTGTTGATTTATACAATAGTGGTCAAAAACAGATTACCATTGCAAACATGTTTATGTTAAATAAATCTATTGTGTCGCGAATAATTAAGCAATATCGTGTAAAGGGAGATACATCCGTCAAAAAAAAAAATCAGGGAGACCTATAAAAACCACTCACTTTACGGATAAACAAATTATAAAAATTGCCAAAACCGAGCCTTTTCTCGGATCTAACATGATAAAGCACCGTATATTTGAAGAACTTGGAGTAAATGTGACCTCTAGGACAGTGAGAAACAGACTACTAGAAGCTAAATTATTTGCTAGAAGACCAGCAAAAAAACCCATGTTGTCTAAGAAAAACAGACGATCCCGTTTAAGTTTTGCCAAAACGCATCAACACTGGACTGAGAATGACTGGAAAAAGGTTATCTGGAGCGATGAATCTAAGTTTTCTTTATTTAAAAGTGATGGTATTGTGTATGTAAGACGTCCTACCAATGAACGACTCAACCCTAAGTATACGTGTCCAACTTTAAAACATGGTGGTGGATCGGTAATGGTTTGGGGCTGTTTTTCGGGATATGGTATGGGGCCCCTTTATAAAATAGAAGGTATTATGGACCGATTTAAATATAAGGACATATTAGAGAGCCAAATGGTCCCATACGCCGACGAGATTATGCCTTTAAGACATTTATTTCAACAGGACAATGATCCTAAGCATACTTCTCGGTTCGTAAAAGAATGGTTCAGAAAGGAAAACATCACTGTTATGGAATGGCCTTCACAGTCCCCAGATCTCAATCCAATTGAGAATCTGTGGGACATTTTGGATTCCAAAATCAGAGGAAAATTCTATCGCAATCACCAAGAATTGTTTGAAGCCTTGAACGAAGCATGGGTCAATATGGATACTGCGATTATTTCTAAACTGATAAAATCGATGCCAAAACGTTGTCAACATGTTATTAAGAATAACGGGTTCTTTACAAAATATTAATTAATATATTTTTTTAACTATTTGTATTTAAAAAAAAACAATTTTGAAGCAAAGTTGCTCTATTTTTTTCCACCCAAAAATTATCTTTAAATATAAAAATACTTCATACAAAAAATATTTATTTTTACCCCCAAAATAAATTGCTTTTGTAGTTGTGGATTATTATAAAAAAAAATATGGCTATGTCATACATTACTGATTAAAGAAATAAACGATTTTCAAAAGTTGCTCTACTTTTTGCCATTACTGTAAATGAAAATGTGTCAGCAAAATACAATTTAGAAAATATAAAATTAAATAAATAGAAACAAAGTAAGTTTAGTAACTATTCACATATTTCCCTCAGAAAAAAAAGGCATTTTGCATTTGGCCCACATTCACACTCGCTTCGGGCCGTGTGTTGGACAGCCCTGTTGTAAGTCATTAGTTAAACAAAAAGCTTACTACTGTAGCCAATTACAGTCAACATTTTTCTAGATGAGAAAAATACAAGAAAATCCATTTAAATATTTAAATCATAGGTAGAGGTAACGTAATAATAGTTTAAAAGACTTAATTACGCTCTGGAAGTAAGTTTTCACACTTTCTTTTCCCATTGAAGCTGGAGACGGAGACGCGTTAGACCGACAAACGGGTTTCTCCTTAGCTCACCTCTCTTTCGCACCTCTTTTATCTCCGCGACTTCCATTCTTCTCCTCCGCACTGAATGGCGAGCACAAACAAAGAAAGAATTTGCGTATTCTATTTCGGAAGTGTCTTGCGTAAGATAAAAAAAAACGGACGCATTTATTGTTATTGGTATAATAACCAAGCTAACAAATTGAGCATACAGCCAATTTTTATTTTAAGTATACGCTGTAGATTATCAGACATTCGTTGGTTTTGTTAAAAAAGTTCAATTTGAAGCTTTAAACGAGTGTTGTCCACTCCCAGGTTAAGCATGAAGTAAAATTTCGAGTTTAGAAAAGCCTGAAAATTTGGTTTGGTCGCGTAGCGCGAAGCGCGGAGCGACCAAACCAAATTTTCAGGCTTTTCTAAACTCGAAATTTTACTTCATGCGCCACGCGTATAAAACACTGGTCTTAAGTTAGGTTCAAAATATACGTCTGTAGAATACTGCTTTAATAGCATATTTCGAACTTCACAATATTTGAATGTTTTATACGCGTATTTATATGTTTTAAACGCGTAGACGCGTGGCGCATGAAGTAAAATTTCGAGTTAGAAAAGCCTGAACTTTTGGTTCATGCGCACCAAAATTTCAGGCTTCTCTAACTCGAAATTTTACTTCATGCGCTGCGCGTCTAAAACACTGACATATTGTGAAGTTCATGACATGCTACTAAAGTGGAATATTTTTAACTTCACTTCAAACCAGTGTTTTATACGCGTGGCGCATGAAGTAAAATTTCGAGTTTAGAAAAGCCTGAAAATTTGGTTTGGTCGCTCCGCGCTTCGCGCTACGCGACCAAACCAAATTTTCAGGCTTTTCTAAACTCGAAATTTTACTTCATGCTTAACCTGGGAGTGGAAAACACTCGTTTAAAGCTTCAAATTGAACTTTTTTAACAAAACCAACGAATGTCGGATAATCTATTCAAATTGAACTCTAATTTACAGAATAATTAGGATATGTATATTTAAAAGAAAAACTCCCTATATATAATTGTTGACTCATCAAGCACACGGTGGGACATTTTTTATGTTCTAACACTGTATACTAGTCTGTCAGAGGAAATGTGAGGCAAGGTGCAACTGACACTTTTAAAGCCGTTCAAAATTTTAAATAAATTTGGTTTAAATTTCCTTTTTAAAAGAGAAACGAAAAAGGTACCTACTAAAAGTACAGCTTAAGCAAAAAAATAGTAGATTACTCTCCTTTTAACTCGCGTCTTTAACTTCATTAAATGAAAATGTGGATAGCGTACATTTTTGCCGCATGAAGAAAAATTTCATTGTTTCATTGTTTAGTTGGTTTGAAATTAGTTGAACACTCACGCCAGATGTCTGTCCGCATTCAGTTAAAGTAAAATAGCGGTAGTTGGCATTAGTAGTAGTAAATCGATCCGGTGATTCGGTTTCGTAACACGATAACATATACACACACACACACAACGTGCTTTATAAAGGGGGAGGAGAGGCTTGAAACTCTATGCGTGGTGCACTCGAACATGTGCTTTTAAAAAGTAATTACTTTATTAAAGAACTCAAATATAGCAGTTACACATACAAAATGTAAGTATAGATGTAAGGGCCATTTTTATAGAAAACACATTTTTCAGCTAAAATGCTTGTGCTTGAAATGTTACCTCCCTTTAAAATTCATAAAATTTTCTACCTTTGTTTCTTGTTTTTTATTTATAGAAATATTTAAGAGAAGCTTGTACTGCTTAACCAGATTAAGTTGGCCAGACGCGCAGAGAGGAAGCAAAAATGAAACAAGAGAGAGAGGCGATTTGGCGGCCGAGTACAGTCGCTGGAATAAGCAAGCACGTGTTCTTCGCGTGCGCTATTCATTTATAACTCAACAGCGTAGATAGTCGGTCGCTCCCCTCAGCATCAAGATCACTTTTTGTAAATTTGCATACATTGCTAATAATTTCACGAGATTGGCCGGCAAGTGCACGGCCACGAGTTAATTTACTTTGAAAATCCATCGCACTGTCACTTCTTCAAATGAATGTACCACGCGCTCGAACTCTTCACGAAACCTATCGAGACCGCCTATCTTTCGCTCCGCCCACAATTTTGCCACTGCGCAACGGCAAGTTATGATGGTTCTACAGTACATTTGTAATAGCCGGGGCGCGCATGTTTAAAATTTAGATTTTTTTGTTGGTAAAACATGATATGCCACAAAAAAGAAATAAAACACATAGCTTAGTTGTATCCGATGGCCCACCATCGTTTGGTAGAATAATGTCTTAATCAATAACACTCTCGTCAATTATACCATGGCATTTCATCACTTGAACTCAAACTCTCATGAATTTCTCATGAAATCGATATTTTTCAGAAGGTGTAATAATACCTACCTATTGCCATTTTGATGTGGCTTATCATGTTTTAAAGTGATATTTATACAAAATCCCTAAAATGTAATAACTTGATTTTAGGTATGGTGACGATATCTGTTGGACCATGACCACAATTCATCTACTGTGTTAGTGAGATAAAAACTTTCTATTTATTATTTAAGTACACAAATAGGGATTTTATTTTTTTTAAATTACATCATCCATATGTGATCCTTCACTATTTTGACACTGCTGCAACCTGGAGTGGAAATTTTCAATGACGGCCTCACAAGTGTTTCGTGAAATGGGGATAAATCCGGGTTACGAGGTGTCCAGTTAATGGCACCTCTTTTAAATATCACTTTTTGTCCAAAAATTTCGCAAACAGCACTTAATGATTCGTTGGAGGTGTGGCATGTTGCCCCATCTTGCTGAAACCACGATCGTTGATTAAAACCATCGAAATCCTGTAGCGCTGGTTAAAAAAGGTCTGTTAGCATGGCAATATACCGCTCTGTATTCACTGTAACAGCATTTCTTCGGCGATCTTCAAAAAAGTATGGACCAATAATGCCTCTTGCTGACAAAGCTGCCCATACAGTAACCTAGGGTGAATGCAGAGGTTTTTGATGCTTCTATTTAGGATTAGTGTCACTCAAATACCTGCAATTTTGCCTATTCACATGCCCATTTAGATGGAAGTGTGCCTCGTCTGAGAAAAAAATGTTGGTAAAGCTGGTGAACCTCTCTAACATTTCGTTTGCAAATTGGAGCCTGTGAGCGTGATCTTGAGGCTTTAATTCCTGTACCATTTGGATTTTGTACGGATGTAAATGTAAATCTTTGTGAAGAATACGAATCAAAGATGTTCTGGGCACACCTAACGCGTTAGACCGCTTCCGAGTAGAGAGTCCATGATTTTCACGAATAGACGCTCTTACAAGCTCGACGTTTTCGGGATCTCTTGATGTTCTAGGTCGGCCGGATCGTGGTTGATTTATTGTTGAACCTGTCTCCTCGAACTTCTGTACCCATTTTCGAATCAATTGAATCGATGGAGCTTCATTTTTACGCCGTATGTTGTAATGAGCGCAAAATTTTCGTTGCGCTAGAGCAGTGGTCTCCAAACTACGGCCCGCGGGCCAAATCCGGCCCGCGATTTGCATGAATCCGGCCCGCGATTGTTTGTAATTTTTTTTGTAAATGTCATATTTTGAAATATTGTAACAATTGTTCCTTAAATTTTTCATAATTTTATAAAATAATCGGATCTTGGCCGACTTTATTATGTAGAATTGTATTTGTGGCCCGCGAAGAAGATAGTTTGGAGACCCAGGCGCTAGAGTAAAAGAATCGTTGCGGTAGTACTCTCGTACACAGAACGCAATGTTGTTTATCGCTCAACGACGCCATGGTACTGAATTGCCATTGGCCGCTCATGCGCTTCGTAACCCCTCCGCCCCACCCCGCCGTCGCTGCTCGTCGCAGCTACCGATTCAAATTTAAACGGACTTTTGATCCACCCTGTACAACTGCTTAATCGAATCCAAGAATAAAACAGATTTTTCTGTTTGTGTGGCTTATTATGTTATTACAATAAGCCCTTCAAATGATCTTTCAATTAAAATTCGTTTTACAACGAAAAACATTAGTGGAATGAAAGAAGAAAACATCATTATTCAAATAGAATATTGAAATTTAGTCAACTATATACATAAAAATTCCACTCCTTGTTATTCATAGCCTTACAAAAAAACAATAACGAAACAATCAACCAACGAAGGCCACGTAAATCCAACTTTTAATACATCATGATCATCACCATCACTAAAAAAACACCGTGCACTTAGTCATTACATTTCGACATGTTCGTATTGCGGAATTTTGTTGATGGCCTCCTCTATTCGGTTTTATTTGTTTTTATTTTTACGGTCAGGGCTGTAAATCGCGAGATTTCGCGAAAATGGAAAACGTCATCATGAAGGGCTTTTATAAAGCCCATATGTCTGTCCCCCCACCGTGTCTTTATGTCTGTTTTTGTCTTTTGCACCACGTGTCTGTCTCTCTGCGCGCGCCTTCCGTTCGATATTTTCCAACTCTTGACGCCTCCTCCTCTACGCAAACTGTGTCAATGTTTAGGTGCTAAGGTCGTTATTTTTTTTTTAATTGTATTACACTTTGTACTCAATTTAAAGAATGCCAATGTTAATTTTAGCGTTGTTTCGCTAAGCGACCAAACCAATTTTTCAGGCTTTTCTAAACTAAAAAAATTAATTCATGCTTTATCAAGGAGTGAAAACACTGGTTAGTTAGTAGCTTCATATTAAATTCATTAAAATGCCTCAAAATGCATACACATTGCCATATGTATACTTGAAAGAAAAACTCTCCGGATAGAGATGTTATCTGAAATGTTCATCACTTTCCTCCACAACACAACCATTTGTGTTTTTATGGTAATTTCTTGACGTCTGCAATAATATAACAATAACATAAATTCTTTAGAATTTCACTTATCTCCTGCTACCCATACGAGTATAACTTGTTGCCGTTCATTTTTGGAAACTCCACTAAATCAAACATCTGTGCGTACATTAAAAAAAGTGGCCCATTGTGTTATTTTATTACATTTTAATTGACCACAAATTTCGGTACCACCAAGGAATTGGCGTAAGGTGAACATTCGCATTCTAAAATTGTGAAAGCAAGACACTTTCACCCATATACAATACACAACAAAACAGAATGTGCGCGATACTTTAATTTTAATTCTCACCTCATAAATCATACCTTATTAATTGTAATAAACTACCTAATTATAATAATTGTAATATAGTAGAAAACTTATAGTTCACAATTTACCGAGTGTTAAATCGGAGAGGTATTCCTGGGTGTTTAAAGCTTGTATTAGACGACACTATTTTCTTGCACAAGAAAATAGTATACTTATTTGTACCATATGCCCGGTATTATAAAACGTTTTATTCCCTAAATAAAATTGACTTTAGGAATAAATTAATTTATTCCAAAAATTTCGGTATTATAAACACAAAATAACTTTATTTGGCTAATAAATCTCCCCAGTAAATTATTTGTTTGTTTTTCTACCAAGTAAATTTTATTCTGTAAATAATTTGACAGTTAAAAGTCAAAAGTGTATTATATTATTATAATGACTTTAGATTCTACTACTTGTATTTATTAATTTCATTACGGTTATCATGTCTACCATATCACCCATGTCAGATTTAAGTTCGCTCATAGTATCTTCCCTAAAGAACCACAAGACATTCTAAGGAGTCGAAGACCTAGAGTTTTTAAAATCGGACATAACCAGGGATTTTTATACTTAAAGCGTATACATGCATTTTTAAAATGAGTTCCATTTAAAGTTTTAAACAAGCGTTTTCCACTCCCAGACTAAGCATGAAGTAAAATTTCGAGTTTAGAAAAGCCGGAAAATTTGGTTTGGTCGCGTAGCGCGAAGCGCGGAGCGACCAAACCAAATTTTCAGGCTTTTCTAAACTCGAAATTTTACTTCATGCGCCACGCGTATTTAACACTGAAAGCACTGAAATATTGTGAACAAGTGAACTTCACTTGAAATCAGTGTCTTGTACGCGTGGCGCATGAAGTAAAATTTCGAGTTTAGAAAAGCCTGAAAATTTGGTTTGGCCGCTCCGCGCTTCGCGCTACGCGACCAAACCAAATTTTCAGGCTTTTCTAAACTCGAAATTTTACTTCATGCTCAGCCTGGGAGTGGAAAACACTCGTTCAAGTCTTTTATAATTTCTAATAAGCTTTCGTTTTCTTGTTATGTGTAATTCTGTCCTATTCCACGGTTATTCTCCATAATTATAATGAATTACACTAAATTTCCAATTTGATTGACAATTTAATTTGAAATATTGACAATTCAATTTAACAAATTGGTGGTTCCAGCTATGGCCACAATGTAAATGTATAATTTTGGTCTGTAATCTATTAATTACATTATTTATTTCTAGAATTGCTATTTATTTGGTAGGTGTGCTTTATAATACGCAATTTTATTTGCCCATAGCCGTGGAATAGGACAGAATTACACAAAACAAGAAAACGAAAGCTTATTAGAAATTATAAAAGACTTAAACGAGTGTTTTCCACTCCCAGGCTAAGCATGAAGTAAAATTTCGAGTTTAGAAAAGCCGGAAAATTTGGTTTGGTCGCGTAGCGCGAAGCGCGGAGCGACCAAACCAAATTTTCAGGCTTTTCTAAACTCGAAATTTTACTTCTTGCGCCACGCGTATTTAACACTGAAAACACTGAAATGTTGTGAACAAGTGAACTTCACTTGAAATCAGTGTCTTGTACGCGTGGCGCATGAAGTAAAATTTCGAGTTTAGAAAAGCGTGAAAATTTGGTTTGGCCGCTCCGCGCTTCGCGCTACGCGACCAAACCAAATTTTCACGCTTTTCTAAACTCGAAATTTTACTTCATGCTCAGCCTGGGAGTGGAAAACACTCGTTCAAGTCTTTTATAATTTCTAATAAGCTTTCGTTTTCTTATTCTGTGTAATTCTGTCCTATTCCACGGTTATTCTCCATAATTATAAGGAATTATACTAAATTTCCAATTTTATTGACAATTTAATTCGAAATATTGACAATTCAATTTAACAAATTGGTGGTTCCAGCTATGGCCACAATGAAAATGTATAATTTTGGTCTGTAATCTACTAATTAAATTATTTATTTCTAGAATTGCTATTGATTTGGTAGGTTTGCTTTATAATACGCAATTTTATTTGCCCATTAGTTTACTAGGTAAATAAATTTACTCCACAAATAGTTATCTAATGGTTTATTAATCGGTTATAATAGCGGGCATTAATGTAATACACAAAATATGACGCAAATCTTCTACAGTTTTATATAATGGAAATAGGACATGTTCTATTTGGTACACCATGATAGAAAACAGTATACTATTTTCTTGTACAAGAAAATAGTGTCGTCTAATACAAGCTTAACATGTGTAAATCCAAATTTATGTATTTTGCTGCATCTCCGGTAATTTTTTCTAAGTGTCAACATCGCTATTTGGTTAAAATCAGCCGTCGTTTAATATTTTTTATTCAATTTTGTTAATTTAAATCGACATTATTAACTCCATAACAACCGTAATAAACAAGGTTTTATTCACTAGTGAACTACAATTTTTTTAGGTCACTAGTGAGTTAAAAAATTTGTTATATAAACAATTACAACAACTAAACTTTACAACAATTAAAATATCTTAGAAACCTGCGCGTTTATCACAACGAATTTAGTTCAAAAGATAAAATCAAAGCAATCTTTTGTCTAACCCCATAGTAAACGTTTACTTTCTTAGAAAGTTAAAAAAAAATCATATAATAACATTACAGAACGCAATGTTTAATAACTTAAAAAAAATATATATTACAAAAATGAAAACAGAAACAAACATATCATCACACACATTAAGCAATAATATTTATACTTGATGCCAAACATATGTAATATTCATATAAGTAAATTAATCTTTACTTATATGAATGCTAGAGTTATTTAGGTTATTAAAGTTTATGTGTAAAGGTCCAACGTCAGACAAATGTATATCTTCTTGTTTTTTTATTTCCATTTTCGATGAACTCTGGATCGATTCATTCCTACCAAGAACGGCCGATGATTGTTCAATAATTCTCTTGGAAATGTCAATTTTGTTATTCAGAGAATCTTCTATATATCCTTCCACAATACTACTTGAACGCCATCCACCATGTCTTTTTACTACTGATAAATCTGCCCCAGAATCTGCCAGCAGAGTAGCACTCGAACGCCTGAAACTATGACCCGTATATTCTTGTGGATTATTAAGACCTAGGAACTCTGCGATTTTTTTAGGAAATTTTGATAGTGTATTAATTCCAACTGGCTGTACAGTGCGTTTTTTGTTCTTAAAGTTAATGAAAAATCGTTTATGGGAAACTTGTTTAGGACGTAACATTGTGCATTTTCTAAAAACGTCAATAGCTGGAACAGAGTTACATCCATTGATAATGGTGAATGTTCCAGGCTTATGAGTTTTGGTATCCGGTATTTTTACTACAATTACGTTACCCCTGTCTTCTATGTCATCTACTGACATAGCAACCAATTTGCCAATTCTGCATCCTCCAAAAAGTCCAACAATTAATACAACCTTTATTAATAAATGTTCATCATCAGAGGCAGCATCCAAAAATCGTTCCATTTCCTCTAATGTGAACACCTTAGATTTCTTTGGTCTGTGCCCTACTGATTGTTGCTTGAGAAAAGCAGAGACTTGATGAAATCTGCTTATGTCTACATTTTCTTTTACAGATAACATTTTTTTCAATTGGGAGTAGTAAGACCACACTGATGAAGATTTAGATTTTTTGGATTTTTCCGAAATATATGCCAAAATTATACTTTCATCTACTCCTTTTGCTTGCTTTTGATCCCTCCATTTACAAAATTTTGCGTATTCATTTTCATACGAAATCTTTGATTTTGCAGGTATCACTTATTTTACTGCTTACAAAGCCTCCTCCAGAACTTCAGACGGTACAAATACTTCATTATCTGGTTTTTCTTGAAATACTCCAGTGAGTTCAGACATTTTTGTGACACGAGATAGAAGTTTTACAAATTTTGAAAATTATAAATAATACGTCGTCATGAAAATGGATTTCACAGTCTACATAGTTTTTCAACATTTATTTAAAAATAAATGTAAAGTACATTTTCTTTACAATTTCGTCAAAACTGAATAATAAATATTATACATCAAGTGAATTAAACACGATTTTATTCACGAAAAGATTTTTCATTTCACGAGCGCCTCGGCGCGAGTGAAATCATTTCTTTGAGTGAATAAAGGTGTTTAATTCACGTGGCGTATATATGTTTTTATTCAATTTTGACGAAATTGTAAAGAAAATGTACTTTACATTTATTTTTAAATAAATTTTTTAACTCGCTAGTGACCTAAAAAAATTTTAGTTCACTAGTGAATAAAACCTTGTATATTACGGTTGTTATGGAGTTAATAATGTCGATTTAAATTAACAAAATTGAATAAAAACATATATACGCCACGTGAATTAAACACCTTTATTCACTCAAAGAAATGATTTCACTCGCGCCGAGGCGCTCGTGAAATCAAAAACCTTTTCGTGAATAAAATCGTGTTTAATTCACTTGATGTATAATATTTATTATCGATTTGTGAAAATTACGAAAATTAAAAAATAATAGCCTCAAACCGGGTATCAGGAATATCCGTTTAGAAAAATGTGGTTTTACATGTTAAATTTCAAATCGATTAAGCAACCGGTATGATTTTGATAATAAAAATAATGCATCCTTCCTAAAAATATCACAAATTCGATAATCTATTTACAAAAGCTTACTTAATTAGACGATTAAGTGCTGGAGCCATTATATTTTCGTGAAAACTCATTATCATCTCTTATCCTTAGGTGAAGATTAGATTTGTGTTTCGTACTAAAAATAGTACGAGCCATTAACAAAAATTGTATAATAATGGAAAATTCACGACGTGTACAGTTCCCCGTTATCGGATGTACGTGACCAATGTGAAAGCGATTTAACGAATATTCAACCCGCGACAAGATGATAATAAAAATGCTTAATCTAAAGAGCCGATGAACAAAAGCCAGGTTTAATGACATTCAGTTTATTCATGGTTAAAATTGAAAACAACTGAAAATAACCATGAGTATCAGCCAGAAATTCAATAAATTATACATTTATGAAAAATATTGCAGATTTAAGCAAAAAATATGTAAGTTTATTTCTGTATGTGGGAGGTAAACTACACCAAGTCACATTTTTGAAATTTTACAGTGGTAACGTCATTAACTTCTATCTATTTTCAATCAATGGATTTTGGTTGAAACAGAACATCTCCAATTGAAACAAGATAAATTCAAATTTAAAACTATTTGAATTCGAGAAAATAAGCTTACGCTTCTTTTAGTTTGCACACTTTAAACATAATATATAAAATTAGGAAAATGTTATTCGTAAAAATGCAAATAATGTCTTAATTAATAAGACAACTTAAGACGATAAATATCCAAGTAGTTATTTCAATGGATATTTATCGTCTTAAGTTGTCTTAATTAATAAGACAACTTAAGACGATAAATATCCAAGTAGTTATTTCAATGGATATTTATCGTCTTAAGTTGTCTTAATTAATAAGACAACTTAAGACGATAAATATCCAAGTAGTTATTTCAATGGATATTTATCGTCTTAAGTTGTCTTATTAATTAAGACATTGTATGCATTTTCACGAATAACATCTTCAATTGTTTGGCACGTTGAATGTGAAGTTTGCGTTTCTATCATCATGATATTCACGACACCTGTCAAAACACTTCAATGCGCCAATTTGACGAAAATGCTCAAAATTCATTGAAACTTAGGCAAAACTATTTAAATAAGACACATATTGGATTTCCAATAATAGGCGAAAGTATTGTATTAAAAGTAAGTGAAAAAATAATTGAAATGTTAGAAATAAAGAGGATCTATAGAGATTGAAGAATTTTTCGCAGAACCAAGAGGAACTGATTGTGATTGTAATAGTATATTACGTAACGAGAGTGGTATGCAGCATATTACACATGAGCGGACAAGTTACGCACGAGCCGCGCAGCGGCGAGTGCAGTATTTCGCGAGTATGTAATTGCCACACCACTCGAGAAACGTACGATACTTTACCTACGCCCTAACAAAATAAACACTGGGCATGAAAGATCAACTCATTTATTGTAATAATTTTTAATAGTACCATGACAATGATGGAAACTAAATTACTACTTGATCAATATACATGGAATTTTTCTTATAAACATATGCATAAAGCTGTACATTTTCCGACATTCGTTGTTTTTTCAAAAAGTTCAATTCGAAGCTTTAAGCGAGTGTTTTCCACTGAAGTAAAATTTCGAGTTTAGAAAAGCCCCGTGAAAATTTGTCAAGGGTCGCGCAGCGACCCGAGACAAATTTTCTGGGCTTTTCTAAACTCGAAATTTTACTTCATGCGCCACGCGTATACAACAGTGATTTCAAGTGAGGTTCAAATATGCATAGAGTTCACAATATTTTAGTGTTTTATACGCGTGGCGCATGAAGTAAAATTTCGAGTTTAGAAAAGCCCAGAAAATTTGTCTCGGGTCGCTGCGCGACCCGAGACAAATTTTCACGGGGCTTTTCTAAACTCGAAATTTTACTTCATGCTTAGTCTGGGAGTGGAAAACACTCGTTTAAGGCCTCCAATTGAACTCCCAAAATAAAAACAACGAATAACTAAAGATTTATAGAAAATAAGCTAAATTTGGAATACGTATACTTTAAAGAAAAACTCTCTGTACATCAAAGAAATGGCATTTGGTTGTACGGTAAGCAATCAGCTGTTCAGCTGTCAGCACGTAATGTACTTGTCAAAGCTATTACGTGCATGTGTACGTAATCTCAATCATACTTGTCAAGATGACAGTGTGGTATGATGCGGTTACTAGATAGGGCGTAGGTAAATGTATATTTTCTTGAATATTGCGACAAATACAATACTAAGCACATTGTTAATATCCAGTTTAACTGAGGTTTACTGTTCTGTGTTTGTCAGTTCGTTCTCGTTCCTTCTTATGAAATAGATTGCGCACTGACAAGTTTGTCATGAAGTAATAAAATCATGCAAATACATGGACATGCGTTTATGATACTGTGTTTTGTTTTTTGTGACGTCAGGGTAAAAGGGTATATATATAAGGTAAAAGGGTCAGTATAAAAGGGTAGGGAATTTATTTACCTTTTGATAGAGTAAACAATCCTGATTCCAACAGTATAAACAAACGTATTTTGAAAAAAAAATGTGGCTTAGTGTAATTTACTTCCCAAATACAGATTTATTTATTCATTACCCAACAGATTGTATACAATACCTCTTCCGAATTGGTCAATTTTTAAGTTTTTTGTTTGACTGTTATGACATTCGCGGTGTTCACAAAATCCATTAAATTAGAAACTTCTAACGAGTGTTTCCACTCCCAGATTAAGCATGAAGTAAAATTTCAGGCTTTTCTAAACTCGAAATTTTACTTCATGCGCCACGCGTATAAGACAATGATTTCAAGTGAAGTTCACTTGTTTACAAACAATATTTCAGTGTTTAATACGCGTGGCGCATAAAGTAAAGTGAAATTTCGAGTTTAGAAAAGCCTGAAGCGGTCAAACCAAATTTTCAGGCTTTTCTAAACTCGAAATGTTACTTCATGCTTAATCTGCAAGTGGAAAACACTCGTTTATAACTTGAAATTGAACTTTTAAAAAACAGCGTATGTTTATGTATGCTTAAAAGAACATTTCCTTGTATATCGGTTACATATACTAATATATAAAATTCTTCTTCCTCCGTCGCAGTCGTACTTTTACCGGTGTAGCGGAAACGGCAGTTAAATTTCAAAGTGAAACAGGACAGGAAATTGCCTCGACTCACACAACACTCACATATAAATATATACATACACACACGGGTGACACAAATTTATTCCATGGGACCTTTTCGGAGTCTCCCCGAAAAAAAAAAAAAGGAGATTGTGTGTGGTTCTTCTAGGGTCGCCTATTAACAATTCAAAGTACCCAGTTAGTTACAAACGGACATTCGTTAATTGATTTCGATTATCAGATACATAAATGCATACTTGATTAAAATTTCATTTTTAAAGTTTCGCTCTACACGGAAAGCTAGAAGAGCAAATGATAAAAAAAAGTTAAGCAAACCAAAATTGCTTATGCGAACTTAAAAATAGTCTTTAATTCGAAATAATAGTAATAATCAACAGCAATATAACAAGAGCTTTTTAAATAGCCGACTATTATTTTTTACTAATTTGTCGAGAAGGCTTGCGTTTTGACAATTCAAATGAGACCAAATATCAAACATTAATAATCTGATTTAAACCCGAGAGCTTTAGCTCGAGGGCTTTAATCTTTGACTAATAATTCTTGATATTGTATAAAATTGCATAACTTTAATAAATATTATACATCAAGTGAATTAAACACGATTTTATTCACGAAAAGATTTTTGATTTCATGAGCGCCTCGGCGCGAGTGAAATCATTTCTTTGAGTGAATAAAGGTGTTTAATTCACGTGGCGTATATATGTTTTTATTCAATTTTGACGAAATTGTAAAGAAAATGTACTTTACATTTATTTTTAAATAAATTTTTTAACTCACTAGTGACCTAAAAAAAATGTAGTTCACTAGTGAATAAAACCTTGTTTATTACGGTTGTTATGGAATTAATAATGTCGATTTAAATTAACAAAATTGAATAATAATTATTTATGTACCAAGTCAGTAAAATAAGACTTTATCGAACGAGTCTGAGGTTATGAGACGAGCGAGCGGAGCGAGCGAGGTGAATAAAGACGAGTTCGATAAAGATATTTTACTGACGTGGTGCATACAAAATTTTATCGCCAATCTTAAAAATAAATGAAAAAGTATAGGATTTTTTATTTAAATTAAAAAAAAAAATAGAAAATATGTATTATTATTTAAACAAACACTACGAATTAATCAAGATATTAAACCACTCTATTTGTTGTATATGTGGAAATTGATGGTGCATCCTGTGGCATTATTTAAATTTATTCCTGATGTTGACCCATCAACGGAAAAATTTTGTGGAAAATGAATATTTTCATTTTGATGTAAAGTTGTGGCAGTGTTGTCATTGATATCAAAACGGTGCGCAATTTGATCACTACCCAAAATCGTTTTTGCAATCTTCGTTTTGTTCAATATTGATTCCTCAACATAGGACTCAGCAACGGTATCACTCTTCCACCCTCCATGACGTTTCAAATTTTCTTTGCTGCCCCCTGCATTAGCAAACAAAGTAGCAGACGACCTCCGAAAACAATGACCAGTATATTCTGACGGATTTGGCAAATTTAAATAGTTCGCAATTTTACATGGTATGTTTCCAAAAGTGTGGATACCCACAGGCTGCACTGTGCATTTACTTTTTCTATATGTAATAAAAAATCTATCATGTTTGGTCTGTGCGGGACGAAGTTTGGCATATTTTTTATATAACTCAATCGGTTTAACGTGTCCTTCGAACTCTGATGTTACGACAAATACTCTTGGTTTATTAGTTTTCGTGTGTCTTATATGCACAATCAATACAGTATCCTTGTCTTCTATATCATCAACTTTAAGATTTACTAATTCATTATTACGGCAGGCTCCAGCAACGCCAAAAATAACACAAATCTAAAATAATATCTACATTAATAACAAATATGCTTCGATAATTGATTACTATCTTACCTTCATCATTAAATATATTTCATTTGGTGCATTCAATAGAAACTGTATTATTTCTTCTTGTGTGAGAACTTTCGATTTTTTTGCCGTATAATTTTTTGATTTCTGTTTTAAAAACGCCGTAAGTTTCTTATATTGGCTTATATCAACGTCGTTTTTTACCGAAAGAGATGCTTTTAACATAGAATAATATGACCATAATGTTGCTGCTTTATATTCCTTGGATTTTTCAGAAAAATATGTCAAGAGAACGTTTTCGCTAATTTTTTTAATGTTATTTCTGTCACACCAACTTGTGAATAAATCGTGTTGACGATTATAAATATGTCTAGACTTACTTGGAAGAATTTCGAGCGTTGTTTCTATCGCTCTTTCGCGTATTTCTGGTGGAGTACATGGTATTTCAAACTCTTCACTACTCATGTTTTTTTTGACAACTAAACTGACAGGATTCGACCTCCTTAGATTTTGTTAGTATTGTCCCATAAATTTACTTGTTGAAAGTAGTAAAATAATGGGACGGTTTAGTGCCGCAAATGGCGATAATAATAGATGTATTTAGTGCCGATTGGCGATAAAATAAATTATTTAAAAAAATAATAGTCGCCATTTAAAAAGATCGTGTTATATTTATAAAGACAATTTATTGAATCACTCACATAACCTTAATTATATATTCCTTATAGTCATCCCCGTTCTTTTTCCACATATTCCAAGCCCAGTCCTTTAAAATTTCAGCTATCACTCCATTTTGGGGTTGGTTCCTCCAATTTGTAATTTTTAGCCTCACAAAATTTTTCAAATTGACGCCACACACTGGTCTTGCTTCTATTTGTATTTATTAGTACGAAGTTGTTAACAATTTCGTCAATTTCTGCCGTTGATATTTCTCCAAACCGTGCCATTTTTATGACTTTACAACAAATGTCAAAGTGAAAGCACAGACTACTAGAAGAAGAGCCAAGAATCGTATCAAATTATGACATGTCAATAATTTTTGATATATCGAGTTGAATTGTCTAAAAATGCAAGACTTCGAGATAAATTATTTAAAAAAAATAATAGTCGCCATTCGAAAAGGTCGTGTGATATTTATAAAGACGATTTATTGAATCACTCACATAACCTTGATTATATATTCCTTATAGTCATCCCCGTTCTTCTTCCACATATTCCAAGCCAAGTCCTTTAAAATTTCAGCTATCACTCCATTTGAGGTTGCTTCCTCCAATTTGTAATTTTTAGCCTCACAAATTGACGCAATACACTTGTCTTGCTTCTATTTGTATTTATTGGTACAGAGTTTTTAACAATTTCGTCAATTTCGGCCGTTGATGTTTCTCCAAACCTTGCCATTTTCAAAGTGAAAGCACAGACTACTATTCGTAAGAAAGGGAGAAGAAGAAGAAGAGCCAGAAGAAAGGGAGGGAAAGGGGAAGAAGAGGCAAGAATAGTCGACTATTTTTCTGGCTATTTTAGATGTTGATTTCAATAGACGCCGTAATCGTATCAAATTATCACATACCCATAATGCATTTTAACAGACAAAATAAATAATCATAGCATTAAAAGTGCGATTCTTTTCGCAATCTACAACAAGTTTCGATACAAAGACTATATCAAACACTCATTGAAACAACTACTTTCCGGACTTATACCCCGACGGACATTGAATTATACAACAAGTGTTTGCTGTTACATACAGTAACCTACTGAAAATGTAACAATTTGGGTCAAATTATTCAGGCCATCTAAAGACGCGTTTCGAGATTTATCTCTCATCAATAATCATAGATACAGTCATTGCATACTTAATGTTGACTTTATGTCATTGTCACATTTCATTAAATAACGTCCTTACTCCTTGAGAATGACGATAAGTCGAAACAAGTCGGAGAGAATAAAAAATAGTAGTGAAACAAACCAAGTGACTTTTATTTAACTATCAATGTTGTAAACATGTTTCATCAAGTGATTAATGAGAGCCAAATTGAAGATGTCCTATAAAGTTTCTAAAACAATTTACTAGAGAAAAGTGGCGTAAGTTTATGTGAAGAGTGCAGTTACAATTTTTACGTTGAAATAATTATTTATGTAATCATCGCGAATCCACTCACATATACTGACATTCCGGAGTAGGTTTTGCATGTTTAGTAATCGCTAACTGTTTAACCGTCAACCAGGTTAGTTAGCCAATTAAACTGCCGCTTGAAATGTTATGTGTATATATGTATGTATTAATGTCTATGTATGTGTGTACCACTATTTCGCAATCATAAAAACATCAACAAGAAAATTCAACACTAATGCCCGTTTGCACCCAAGTTGATTAACTTAATCAGTGATTAGTATCGTATGTTCAATTAAAAAAAAAAACCTCTAGAGTGCCATGGGAAATATTTCAGGTTAGTAACTCTGAAATTATGCATTAAAATTATTATGTGTCACGTGTTGTATGTCAATTCCTAAAGCGTGTAGCCAACTTAAATTTAAAAAAAGATAAAATCACGGCACTCTAGAGGTATTTTTTATTAAACATATGATACTTCTTAAAACAATTGTATTTACAAATTGTTTAGACAAAAAGAGACATGTTTAGAAACTCTTACAAATTTATAACATTCGTATATTCTAAACTTTTCACTTAATCAGAGGTTTAATCAATGATTAGTGGGTGATTAAAGCTAATCAGTCGGGGTGCAAATGAGCCTTATACATTTATATCCGCTTGCTTTGTATTTTATATTCTACTCAAGTAGAACAAAATTGTTGATTTCTTTTTAAATTAATTTATATATTTTCCAATTGTTTCTTGCAATAAACATTACATTAATTCCCGGTATTATAAACGATTAATAAATCATTAGATAACTCTTATATAAATAACAGAATTTAAACACTTTTAAATATACAGGGTGGAAACTTTAACTGGAATAAAATTCATATAGGCGATTTTTGCAAAAAAATCCCGAAACACGCTAAGTATTGTTTTTTCTTGCCCTCATTTCTATGTATATGCTGCTTGTTTATCTGTTCCCGGAAGAGCGCAGCCACCTCTGACTTTTTTTTTCAAATGGAAAGGTATGTCAAGTGACACCTCGTTTGAAAGGTCTCTGCGCAAGTAATATAACACACTATTTATTTCTTGAATATTTACAAATCCCACGTGATAAAAAAAAACACTTTTATAACTTGAATACTATTTAATGCAACAAATGTTCAAAATGGGCACCGTTTCTTTCTTGGCAAAGCGCAAATCGATGATAACATGCATCTCTAATGTTTTGTAACATTTCTGGTGTGACTTGCCGTATTTCATGCCTAATACGTTGCTTAAGGTCCTCAATGTCGTTTGGTTTGGTTACATAGATCTTACTCTTGAGATATCCCCACAAAAAAAAGTCAAGGGGACTAAGATCCGGAGATCTCGCCGGCCATTCAATGTGACCTCTTCTTCCAATCCATCTATTGGGAAAAACTTCGTCTAAATATCTACGAACGATCACAGCATAATGGGGTGGAGCTCCGTCCTGTTGATACCATATTCGTTCATCAGGTAAATCTGGATCTAATGGATTTAGAAATAAAGTGGCTAACGCTGGCATGAGGTCGTCTTGAAGAAACGTAAGATATGTTGCTCCATTAAGATTACCATCGAAGAATACTGGTCCTACAATCTGATCACCTATTATTCCAGCCCATACATTGACTTTTTGCGGGAACTGAGTATGAGTTTCTCGCATCCAATGAGGGTTATGATCAGCCCAATAACGACAATTTTGATGATTAACGTCACCATGTAAGGTAAAAGTACTTTCGTCGGAAAAAAGAATTGATGCTAATGAAATCTGGTTATTGTCGATCATGTTCATCATTTGCTCGCAAAATTCGATTCGGCGGTCCTGGTCATCCTCCGTTAATTCTTGGAGTGCCTGCATCTTGTAAGGATACAGCTTGGCTGATCTAAGAATTTTCAGGACAGTAGTATGACTAATCTCGTTGTCACGGGCCAGTTGCCTGGCTGGAGTCACTGGATTTTCTTGAAGAGTTAATAATACGTTTAGCCTGGTATCTGCTTGAACAGTGGGATTTCGCTGTCTGGGCACAACCCTGATATGACCCAAATTGTTGTATTGTGTCTCAATTTTGCTTATGGTACCTTGGCTAATGGGTGATAAATCCGGATGCTCTTCTCGAAATAACTGAGCAACCTCAAGCTGACTTCGTCTTCTGTTACCATAACCGATCATCATCAGAATCTCGATTCGGAGATTTTCGGTTAAATACTGCATTTTAGAAATCACTTCGACAACTTGACGAGCGTATGTGACTGCTTTGGTGACTATTATTATCACTAGTAACTAAGCAACGCAGTTCCATAGCATCAAAACACATGTCAAAAACATACAACTTTACGCCGAAACATGTTCAATGTAAAAGTGGTTTTCTTTTTTTTATCACGTGGGCTTTGTAAATATTCAAGAAATAAATAGTGTGTTGTATTACTTGCGAAGAGACCTTTCAAACGAGGTGTCACTTGACATACCTTTCCATTTGAAAAAAAAAGTCAGAGGTGGCTGCGCTCTTCCGGGAACAGATAAACAAGCAGCATATACATAGAAATGAGGGCAAGAAAAAACAATACTAAGCGTGTTTCGGGATTTTTTTGCAAAAATCGCCTATATCGAAGTTATGAATTTTATTCCAGTTAAAGTTTCCACACTGTATATTGTGCATTCGCTACAATTGTTTCGCTACGCTGTGGCTTCTTCAAGCGAAGAAATGATAAGTAAAATTTTTCGGGTCAGGTAGATAACTATTTGTGGAATAAATTTATTTACCTAGTAAACTAATGGGCAAATAAAATTGCGTATTATAAAGCAAACCTACCAAATAAATAGCAATTCTAGAAATAAATAATTTAATTAGTAGATTACAGACCGAAATTATACATTTTCATTGTGGTCATAGCTGGAACCACCAATTTGTTAAATTGACTTGTCAATATTTCAAATTAAATTGTCAATCAAATTGGAAATTTAGTATAAGTCCTTATAATTATGGAGAATAACCGTGGAATAGGACAGAATTACACAGAACAAGAAAAAGAAAGCTTACTAGAAATTATAAAAGACTTAAACGAGTGTTTTCCACTCCCAGGCTAAGCATGGAGTAAAATTTCGAGTTTAGGAAAGCCTGAATATTTGGTTTGGTCGCGTGCTTTCAGTGTTAAATACGCGTGGCGCATGAAGTAAAATTTCGAGTTTAGAAAAGCCCGAAAATTTGGTTTGGCCGCTCCGCGCTTCGCGCTACGCGACCAAACCAAATTTTCCGGCTTTTCTAAACTCGAAATTTTACTTCATGCTTAGTCTGGGAGTGGAAAACACTCGTTTAAAACTTTAAATGGAACTAGTTTTAAAAAAAGCGTATGCATAAGTATAAAAATCCCTGGTTATGTCTGACTCGAAAAACTCTAGATCTTCGACTCCTTAGAATGTCTTTTGGTTCGAATTAATCACTGTCAGGGAAGGTACTATTAGCGAACTTAAATCTGACACGGATGATATGGTAGACATGATAACCGTAATGAAATTAATAAATACAAGTAGCAGAATCTAAAGTAATTATAATAATATAATACACTTTTGACTTTTAACTGTCAAATTATTTAGAGAATAAAATTTACTTGGTAGAAAAACAAACAAATAATTTACTGGGGAGATTTATTAGCCAAATAAAGTTATTTTGTGTTTATAATACCGAAATCTTTGGAATAAATTAATTTATTCCGAAAGTAAATTTTATTTAAGGAATGAAACGTTTTATAATACCGGGCCTAAATATTTAAAATTACTTAAATTGCTGTAGAAATCAGCATTAAATGTGTAAAATCACATGACCTCTGATAAAAAAAAGAAGCACGCTCGGTATGTTTATATGGATAAATATTTATCTTACTTTTATCAGTGCAGTGCAATTCGTCGCTACTGGCATTTTATAAACTCTATTACAATCTTCCAAACGTAGGTAAATAAAAAATGACTCACAATTAGTGGATAATTTAAATTTATTTGATCAAAAATTTAAATTATTCACTGATTGTGAGTCATTTTTTATGAAAAATTTGTTAAAAATTTGAAATTCTACAAGCATGTATAATATTTATAAATAGTGGGCAACGGTTTCTCTACCTGGTCGGTGTTTGCTGCTTTCCAATAAATAAAAATCGAGTTGTCGAGTCGAACGCCAGCGGAAATACCAAAGGTGCTCTCCTACTCTTCTTCGATCGAGAAATTCCTTCTATATTTTACCGCGAAAATACACACGTGAACACATTATGCAAAATGCAGTTTTATTGTAAAAAAATGAGAACCATTTTTCTTTGCCAGTGAAACAACCGGATTCCTCATTTTATTATTGATGTTTAATTAATTTCTCACTTCACCCGTGGTGAAAAATTTTTGAATCTAATTCTGGATATATAATTTATTTTTTTGTTTGTTTGGCATAGGTTCTAGCCATTCAGCCACTAACGATGATTGTATTAATTAATTTAACATATATTTGGACGTCACGACACATTCACACCACACCCAGGGACACGACGAGAAATTATTTTTAAATAAAGTCTCCCCGTGCACGGGAATCGAACCCGAGGATATATAATTAAAACACTTGGTTTGTTTCACTCATTTATATTTTCTCCGAGCAGTTTCGAGCATTAGTCATCTTCAATTATTGATATTCTGAAATATTGATAATTAGTAATGGGAATAATCGAGAAATTTTATTAATCGGTCATTTTTGACTGAGATATTTTAGTAATCGATTTTTACATCGATTATTATTACTACTACTTTTAGTGGTAGCGAATACTTTTTCGATATAAAAATAAATTATTTCTGCATCTTCTACCTACACTAGTGATAGTATAATGGAAATCGTCGTTTGTTTCGATTATGAAAATAATCGAATATTTTGAGATTGCTCGAATAATTTGATTATTCGCTCTATAAATAATAAACGAACTTAGGTTAAGCTTTAAACGAGTGTTTTCCACTCCCAGACTAAGCATGAAGTAAAATTTCGAGTTTAGAAAAGCCCCGTGGAAATTTGTGGAGGGTCGCGCAGCGACCCGAGACAAATTTTCTGGGTTTTTCTAAACTTTTACTGCATGCGCCACGCGTAAAAACACAGATTTTAAGTGAAGTTCGAATATACATAAATTTGACAATATTATAGTTTTTTATACGCGTGGCGCATGAAGTAAAATTTCGAGTTTAGAAAAGCCCAGAAAATTTGTCTCGGGTCGCTGCGCGACCCTCGACAAATTTTCACGGGGCTTTTCTAAACTCGAAATTTTACTTCATGCTTAGTCTGGGAGTGGAAAACACTTGTTTAAAGCTTTAAATTGAACTTTAAAAAAATACAGGGAATATCTGCAATTGTTGTATCAATTCCATGGTATGTCATTATTTTTATAAAATCACATTACTTTTTCTTAATTATTTTAGCTGTTAATTCTCTGACATTCATTGATTTTTAGAAAAATTCAATTTGAAGCTTTAAACGAGTGTTTAAATACTACTCCCATACTAAGCATGAAGTAACATTTCGAGTTTAGAAAAGCCCCGTGAAAATTTGTCGAGGGTCGCGCAGCGACCCGAGACAAATTTTCTGGGCTTTTCTAAACTCGAAATTTTACTTCATGCGCCACGCGTATAAAACACAGATTTTAAGTGAAGTTAGAAAATGCGTGGCGCATGAAGTAAAATTTCGAGTTTAGAAAAGCCCAGAAAATTTGTCGAGGGTCGCTGCGCGACCCTCGACAAATTTTCACGGGGCTTTTCTAAACTCGAAATTTTACTTCATGCTTAGTCTGGGAGTGGAAAACACTTGTTTAAAGCTTCAAATTGAATTTTTCTAAAAATCAATGAATGTCAGAGAATTAACAGCTAAAATAATTAAGAAAAAGTAATGTGATTTTATAAAAATAATGACATACCATGGAATTGATACAACAATTGCAGATATTCCCTGTATTTTTTTAAAGTTCAATTTAGCTGTTAATTTTCTGACATTCATTGATTTTTAGCAAAATTCAATTTGAAGCTGTAAACGAGTGTTTTCCACTCCCAGACTAAGCGTGAAGTAAAATTTCGAGTTTAGAAAAGCCCCGTGAAAATTTGTCGAGGGTCGCGCAGCGACCCGAGACAAATTTTCTGGGCTTTTCTAAACTCGAAATTTTACTTCATGCGCCACGCGTATAAAACACAGATTTTAAGTGAAGTTAGAAAATACATAAATTTGACAATATTATAGTGTTTTAGACGCGTGGCGCATGAAGTAAAATTTCGAGTTTAGAAAAGCCCAGAAAATTTGTCTCGGGTCGCTGCGCGACCCTCGACAAATTTTCACGGGGCTTTTCTAAACTCGAAATTTTACTTCATGCTTAGTCTGGGAGTGGAAAACACTTGTTTAACGCTTTAAATTAAACTTAAAAAAAAACAGGGAATATCCGCAATTGTTGTATCAATTCCATGGTATGTCATTATTTTTATAAAATCACATTACTTTTTCTTAATTATTTTAACTTAGAGAAACGTAAAGTGTTAAGTGTGAACATTCATAAATTTAGAATTTTTCCCTCTACAAAAAAGTGAAATACATTTTGTCTTTAAAATAAATAGGGAAGCCAATATTTGAACACTTTAAAATTAACATGCGATTTCCTATGTTGCGTCAGCCAAGTCAACACCCGGTATATATATATATATATATATATATATATATATATATATATATATGCGTATTTCGAACACAATAAAATATAGTAAAGTAATGAATAAAACAATTGAAACAACTTCACGTAACTAAAACAAAAACAAAATCATCGAGCAGTTATGTTTTACTGAAATTTAAAGTCGAAATCTACTAGATATCCTTATCCTTATCTTTTAATTAAATTAATTAGTTCTTACGTAGAAATTAGTTCCAACTATAATTGCATTTATAGAACTATTTATTTTTCAAAAGCTAAACATATCTTGTTAAGTTTTCATTGATGCAAGTAGTTGAAATCGAAACCTACTAGATATCCTTCTTTCAATTCTGTAAAGTCGTTTTAAGTCTTTGTAATTGTTTTATTTCTTCCTTCACTATATTAAAAAATAAAACTAAGCGTCTAAGCAAGTTTAAAAATAAATAAACTAATACAACATTTTACGGAAAACACTGTGGTTCTTCTCTGTTTGAACTGGTGTGCTGTTTAGAAATTATAAACCAAATTTATTCACAATACTTAAATCATCATTGAGAATTTAATCGAAAATTACCAACGGTTATTTTTTTTTGTAGAATATTAATTTCTTCGTAATATCACACTCCGTCCTAAAAGACAGTCAAATCAGAACTGTTATTTTGTTCAGAATGCATCGATTTTGTTCGTTCTGCCTTTGAAACAAGTATTACTTATTTTTAACCTAACCAAACTTAACCTAACATTAGCTAAATATTGATAATTGAATAAAATTTTGAAAATTGGTTGGATCATGTGTAACTGTTATTAGGTTGGGTTAGTTTTTAATTTGTTAGGTTAAATTACTCCGTCACTAATTAGATAATGAGGTTAATTTACAAAGGCGGTAAATTTCTAACGAGTGTCTTCCACTCCTTGATTAAGCATGAAGTAAAATTTCGAGTTTAAAAGAGTCTGAACATTTGGATTTGCCGGGGCGCGCGAGCGAAGCGAGTCGCGCCTCGGCAAATCCAAATTTTCAGGCTTTTCTAAACTCGAAATTTTACTTCATGCGCCAGTCGTGTAAAACGATAATTTGTTGTGAAGTTCAAAATATGCTTGGTAGATACCCATAGATTCCCGTAGAAAAAATATAACAAATGAGAGTTATAACTTTCTTATCATCTATAACTGTTCTAGGTATATTGTTTGAACAAGCAGTGATGATATTTTGAAAATAAAGTATGTGCCTTGGGAGATGTGAATTTTTTTAATTTTGCATGTGTGGTGGCCATACGCAAACAGAAATATATTGTTTAAAAAATATAACAAACGAGAGTTATAACTTTCTGATCATTTATAACTGTTCTAGATATATTGTTTAAAGAAGCAGTGATGACAATTTGGAAATAAAGTATGTGCCTTGTGAGGTATGAATTTTTTTAAATTTGGTATGTGTGGTGGCCATACGCCAACAGAAATATATTGTTTAAAAAATATAACAAATGAGAGTTATAACTTTCTGATCATTTATAACTGTTCTAGGTATTTTGTTTAAAGAAGCAGTAATGACAACTTGGAAATAAAGTAAGTGCCTTGAGAGATATGAATTTTTAAATTTGGTATGTGTGGTGGCCATACGCCAACAGAAATATATTGTTTAAACAATATAACAAATGAGAGTTATAACTTTCTGATCATTTAAAACTGTTCTAGATATATTGTTTAAACAAGCAGTGATGACAATTTGGAAATAAAGTATGTGCCTTGGGAGATATCAATTTTTTAAATTTGGTACGTGTGGTGGCCATACGCTAACAGAAATATATTGTTTAAAAAATATAACAAATGAGAGCTATAACTTTCTGGTCATTTATAACTGTTCTAGATATATTGTTTAAACAAGCAGTGATAACAATTTGGAAATAAAGTATGTGGCTTGGGAGATATGAATGTTTTAAATTTGGTATGTGGGGTGGCCATACGCAAACAGAAATATATTGTTTAAAAAATATAACAAATGAGAGTTATAACTTTCTGATCATTTATAACTGTTCTAGGTATATTGTTTAAACAAGCAGTGATGATATTTTGAAAATAAAGTATGTGCTTTGGGAGATGTGAATTTTTTAAATTTGGCATGTGTGGTGGCCATACGCAAACAGAAATATATTGTTTAAAAAATATAACAAATGAGAGTTAAAACTTTCTGATCATTTATAACTGTTCTCGATATATTGTTTAAAGAAGCAGTGATGACAATTTGGAAATAAAGTATGTGCCTTGGGAAATATGATTTTTTTAAATTTGGTATGTGGGGTGGCCATACGCCAACAGAAATATATTGTTTAAAAAATATAACAAATGAGAGTTATAACTTTCTAATCATTTATAACTGTTGTAGGTATATTGTTTAAACAGGCAGTGATGACATTTTGAAAATAAAGTATGTGCCTTGGGAGATGTGAATTTTTTAAATTTGGTATGTGTGGTGGCCATACGCAAACAGAAATATATTGTTTAAAAAATATAACAAATGAGAGTTATAACTTTCTGATCATTTATAACTGTTCTAGATATATTGTTAAAAGATGTAGTGATGACAATTTGGAAATAAAGTATGTGCCTAGGGAGATATCAATTTTTTAAATTTGGTACGTGTGGTGGCCATACGCTAACAGGAATATATTGTTTAAAAAGTATAACAAATGAGAGCTATAACTTTCTGGTAATTTATAACTGTTCTAGATATATTGTTTAAACAAGCAGTGATAACAATTTGGAAATAAAGTATGTGGCTTGGGAGATATGAATTTTTTAAATTTGGTATGTGTGGTGGCCATACGGTAACTGAAATATATTGTTTAAAAAATATAACAAATGAGAGTTATAACTTTTTGATCATTTATAACTGTTCTAGATATATTGTTTAAGCAAGCAGTGATGATAGTTTGGAAATAAAGTATGTGCCTTCGGAGATATGAATTTTTTAAATTTGGTATGTGTGGTGGCCATACGCTAACAGAAATATATTGTTTAAAAAATATAACAAATTAGAGTTATAACTATCTGATCATTTATAACTGTTCTTGGTATATTGTTTAAAGAAGCAGTGATAACAATTTGGAAATAAAGTATGTGCCTTGGGAGATATGATTTTTTAAATTTGATATGTGTGGTAAACATACGCTAACAGAAATATATTGTTTAAAAAATATAACAAATGAGAGTAATAACTTTGTCATAATTTATAACTGTTCTAGATATATTTTTTAAACAATCAGTAAAGATATTTTGAAAGTAAAGTATGTGCCTTGGGAGATATGAATTTTTTAAATTTGGTATGTGTGGTGGCCATATGCGCGACATATTGTTTAAAAATATTACAAACAAGAGTTTTTACTTTCTGATCATTTATAACCGTTCTAGATATATTGATTAAACAATTAGTGAAGACATTTTGAGAATAAAGTATGTGCCTTGGGAGATATAATTTTTTTAATGAGATTGTTCATAATTAGTGAGATGGTGGAGGCGCCAAAATCCGTGCCTGAAAAAGTGTGGCCAACTTCTCGTCGGTGTAGCTAGCCGGACAGAATAAAAACAGTAGTGAAACAAACCAAGTGAATTTTATTTAAATATCAACATTGTAAACATGTTTCATCAAGTCATTAATGAAAACCAAATTGAAGATATTCTAAAGGTATCCGAATTTAACTTTATTTTTAACATTAATAATATTCAATTATTTAAATCATCATTTATATGAATTTTGTATAACCTAGCTTTCCAATTACAATGTACATTGTTTGTATGAAAATCAATAAACTAATCACTACTCCCATTAGTAGGTCAATATTAGATGAATTAAGTAAACTCCCGTAGATACAGCGCAATTAAGTTCTCTTAGTCCTTTTCGAGTCGAAGAGTTAATAATCTAAGGATGCCATTATCTTTTACGAGGCTGTTTAATAAACCCGTACACTAAACAATCGGTCGTAAACAAAACGTGAACAATTTTCCGAAGCGCTCTAACAAAACAACTTGAACAATTGATAGCACAGGCCAAACAGTGGTTTTGGTGCCGGGGTATTTGGAGCTGATTTCATATGAATTTGATGCCCTGAATTCAAATATAAGCTTACGCTTCTTATACCTGTATTCAAATATGGCATTCGTTTTTCCTAGGAGCTCATTTCTAAAGTTTGTATTAGACGACACTATTTTCACGTCTCCACCATGATTTTTGAATATTTGGTATGAACGATGCTATACGCGGGACAGCAATATATTATTTAAATAATTAAAAAATGAAAGTGACAACATTTTGACTATCTATGCTCGGTCTAAATATATTGTTTAAACAATTAGTAAAGAAATTTGTAAAATAAAATAGGATTTTTAGAGATATGATTTTTTTAATATTTGGTATGAACGGGGCTATACGCGGGACAGCAATATATTATTTAGATAATTAACAAATGAGAGTGACAACATTTTGACCATCTATGCTCGTTCTAGATATATTGTTTAAACAATTAGTAAAGAAATTTATAAAACAAAAAAAAGGAGTTTTTAGAGATATGATTTTTTAATATTTGGTATGAACGGTGCTATACGCGGGACAGCAATATATTATTTTAATAATTAACAAATTAGAGTGACAACATTTTGACCATCTATGCTCGGTCTAGATATATTGTTTAAACAATTAGTAAAGACATTTGGAAAATAAAATAGGAGTTTTTAATATTTGGTATGAAAGGTGACATACGCGGGACAGCAATATATTGTTTAAATAAAGAACAATTAAGAATTACAACATTCTGGTTATTTATACTCGCTCTATATATATTATATAATCAATTAGAGAAGAAATTTTTAAAATAAAATATGTGGTTTGGGAGTTAGGAAGTTTTGAAATTCTGGGGAATCTGTTTCATAATTCGTGTGATGGTGGAGGCGCCAAAATTCGTGGCTATCTTCACATCGGTAAAATTTTTTGGTTATATTAATAATTTAGGAGATACGATGAATACGCTAAAGATAAACATCTACTTCCAGTTTTCACCCATTTTTAACTCATCGTGAGATACTGGGAATAGAGCCCAAATATAAAATTCGATGAAAATCTCATGACCCACAGTGCTGCCAAAACACGACCATGAGCAAAGTTTGACAGTTGACAAAGTTCCAGACTGTCATTTTCAAAGAAGCGTCAAAGTTGCCAACTCTTTTAACCATCTTAAATCCCACGGTGTTTCCAAACATCTGTACAAATAAACAGTGCTACCAAAACACGATCAAAAACGAATTTTGACACCAATTTGACAGTTTCATCTACAAAAAAAAAAAACTTATGGCGAAAAAACGCAAGAGAACCATTATCGGACAAAATAATGAAACGGGGCCAAGTTGTGTATCAAAACTCTAAAGCCCGTAGTGCTGGGAGGGAGCAGAAGGCAGTGTCCCCCACCTTAATAACCAACCAACCTAGCGCACACGCAGACCTTGGCGCAACGGCCGAAAACTCTCGAGGTCGCTTACTCCAAATCAGCTGTTCAATTCAATTCAACACAAAACACGCACGCTTTGTTTGCGAAATATCAAAATGAAATTAACCGAATTTGTCAATAATAAATACTAAGATAAAGTGTCAATAATGTAAACAAAATAACAATGACGCGCTTGAATATTATCTCAAAAGTGACGCGATGTGTCAAAACTTGTTTAGAAAAAAATAAAACTTGCGAAAATTGTAGAAAAACGTGGAAACAACAACACAAATCGAGTTTTTTTTCAAAGTATGCCGTGTACAGTTAGATCATATTTAAGAGAATAATGACCATATTATCAAGGCCGTGGCCAGGGGGTTCAAACCCCCCAGAAATTTTGAAAAAGTTAATGTTTTGTATGTAAAAGCGGCCCTGTAAAAGCAAAAACAATATTTTTACCATTAAAACCCCTCACTCCGAAAATTATTTCTGGCTACGGCCTTATTATCACTGGTTTGTTTTCCTATTTTGGCAGTTTTTACAGTGACACACAACACGATGATGACAAAAATTGGCATATTTGCTCGGTCTGATCGTTTATTAGCGAGATTCTCGGATACAGTTTTGCTTTGTGAATCTCTAATGACTCCAAAAGGTTCATTTTACGGTTTTATTTTTTCACACAATGTAAGACTGAAAGAACATCTCAATGGGCCTAATGAGGCCTAAGTGCAGTGCAGAACTGCACACTCCCCTTTGCACCAGAACCAGAACCAGAACATCTTTACCACCATTATTTAAATAAATTTATGAAACAAAATACTAACTCAATTCCCCGCTCACCATAAAAAGCTATCTACGCCACTGGTTCAATCGTCAAAAATAAAATAATCCATTCTGTCACGATTGATCCCAATCAGCTGATCAATTCAGTTCCAAAACAACACACATGCATACGCTGTGTTTGGGAAATACCAAAATATGATTGATCAATTTTGTAATTATTGCAGAGTATTTACAATTACAGTACAATCTATTTTAGTTCAAATTTTAAGCATTAACTAACCAATTTTGTTATGATTGTGCAGGATTTTCAATATTTACAAGACAGTACAGTATTTTCAGTTCCATCTTTAAAAATGTATAGCAGTATTTAGAAGCAAGTATTTACCTCTTTCAGAAAGCGGTCTGATGTGAGTCTCGAGCTCATCCTGCGTGTACTCAATCTTATCACAAACTTTGGTCCTTTTCAGCGCTTTCCCCATATCACTGTCAGAATCCCCTTCGAAGAAGCCGCTTTCCTTCGTCTTCTTGTGGCAGCGCATTTTTTACCGGAATCGCTCAAAACCCGCACATCGGTCACACACAGTATTCCACAAATCGAGCGACCAAAACTCTAAACCCCAACACTACACTCAATGGTGAGAATCATAAAGAATAAGGAAAGCACAGAGGGGGGGGGGGGACAAATAATCACCACAAACGGCACCACATTCGAGTTTTGGTTAGTTTTGCTTCAAAAAAATGAAATAAAAATAAATAAATAAACCGCGCGTGCCACTTTTATTTATTTTTAGGTTATGTCAGACACTGCACTGGCTTCAATTCCGCAGAGTAGCGAGTGGTTAATTGAGGTTAAATCACGTCCGCAAAACTGTTTTCGTTTTGAACACAGTTCAGAAATCGCTACTTCTGTAGCGAAATTCGCGAATTTGATGGTCCTGGCTTCGAAGCCCCTGTCGGGATAAAAACACAGCAGCAATTACTTGGTGAATAACTTTATTTTAAGGTTATGTCAAACACTACACTGGCTTCTTCTCCTTTTGCGCATTTAATGTCCTTGGCCCTGCTGACCACACACTGGCTTCAATCCCGCAGCGAGTAGTTTATTGAGGTTAAATCACGTCCGCAAACTGTTTTCACACGCGCGCAGCACTTTTCTTTCGGAAACTCCGTGTGTAGGTATGTAAAATCTCAAAAAATAAGTGTTTCTTATTATTGTAGATTATTGAGAGTGGTGTATCTGTCTGTGTTTCTGTTTTATTGTAACGGTTTCAGACAGATAACATGGAGAGGTGGTTTTTTGGGAAGCGCGCGGGCGCTGAACGCGTTCGTCGAGTGACTGAATTCGACTGTTTTTCGCTTAGTGGAGAGAGAGGCCAGAGGCGTGCTGCGCTACCCCCCACCACCGCCAGAGCTGACAGCCTACTTCGTTCTGACCCTCTTTTGTTCGCGGCGTGTGCGCGCCGTCTGGATCCATAATGTAAATTTTGTTGAAGTTCATTGGAAACTGTTGTTTGTCTTATGCTGTTTTTATTTTATTGTTGTAAATGATACGCAATTTTATCTCTTGAATTACCTTTTGCAACAAGGCCGTAGCCAGGGGGGGATATGGGGATCAAACCCCCTTTAATTTTTTTAATATGTTAAATTTTTTGTAAGAGCAAAAACAAAGTTTTCACCATTAAACCCCCCTTTGAAAATTTGTAGAACCCCCTCCGATTTTTTCTCTGACTACGGCCTTGCTTGCCAACAATATTGTAAAGATTTGCTAGCATTCCATGCTATTGTATTTAATTACTACTTTTTGTCTCCGTAAAAACCAAATATCCAAAATTGTCAATTTAAGTTATCACAGATTAGTCATTAGCGTTCATTGCAAATATTGTGATGCACAAAAGGACATTCATCTATTTCCTTCTAATTACTTTTTAGAAATCCGAGCTCTACTTATAAGTATGCGGGCGACTTATAAGTAGAGCTCGCACATAAGCTCGCACATAAGCACAAAAAAAATGCAAAAAACCGCTTTAAAAAGCACCAATTTTAGCAAAAAAGCATTATATTATGCAAAAAATGCATCATTTTATGCAAAAAGCATTATGTAAAGCAAAAAAAGGATGATTTTAGATATACAAAAAGCCCTAATAATGTTCAAAATTGTATAGCAATGCACACAACGATTAAAATCACTTTAAATTTGTCATTACAACAGACTTTGTTTTGGTTATTTGTTAGAATTCTTTTTTATTTTTAAGGCTTCTTGATTGTATTAAACAAAACAGAAATATCTGAATAACTTTCTTATTTGTTATTTTTTGTAATGATGTATAATAACTTTTTGGTTAAGAATGAGCTTCTTTATCGAACGGTAGTAAAACGCACAGGGTGTTCCAATTAAAAAAGTGTTTATTTTTGTAATATCTTAAAAATGCGACGTTAAATTGTTTCTCTGATTTGACCATTGTGATTCTTATGAAATTTCCTACTACTTCGCTTATTTAACCGACTCTGTAACTCAAATAATAACAAAGTTAGCAGTGGTGCGCACTTAACTCTAAACATCCAACATACAGGGTGTAATAGGTCAGTAGGGGTCATGTGCAAATATTATTTTTGACGAAATTAAATTAAAATATTAATACAAAAATCACCCAAGAAAATAATAAAGAAAAATCAACATTCAGTAAATACGAGAATAACATTAGTCGATCAAAATTTTTTATCTGAAAGAAATAACAAATGCAGCATCGCCTTAAAATAACAAACAAATACCGGCGCGTGGAGAAATGCTAAGACATACAGAAAGATTCAGTTCAAGGTTTAACCAAGCGCAAACACAACGAATTTGCGAAGTCGGGGGATTTACGTGACGTCAGGGATGGGTGGTATTTTATAACCATATATGGTCTGCGCGAAATCTTCCATCTCCACGATCGGGTGGTAAACAGAGTTATAAAAGCTGTGCGGAGAGGAAAACAAAGTGGAGTCAAGAGGCAGTTCAGAGAGTCAAGAGGCAGTTCAGAGAGTCAAGAGGCAGTTCGGAGAGAGTCAAGAAACAGTTCGGAAGAAGAACATCACGAAAAGCACCACAAGTTCCAAATCACAGAGGGAAATAAGAATAACACAACAAAAATCAAAATCATACAACAAATATAAAAACTATACAACAAAAAAGAATACAAAACAATTGACGGGTGTGGTCGAGCTGTGCGTGGAAAACGGAGGAGTGTTCCCGCTAGTTAATTGCCTGAAAACAATTAACGGGTGTGGTCGTCCCGAGTTAGTACTGCAGAGTTATGTTCCCGCTAGTTAATAGCACAAAAACAATTGACGGGTGTGGTCGAGCTGTGCGTGGAAAACGGAGGAGTGTTCCCGCTAGTTAATTGCTGATCACAATTAACGGGTGTGGTCGTCCCGAGTTAGTACTGCAGAGTTATGTTCCCGCTAGTTAATAGCACAAAAGCAGTTGACGGGTGTGGTCGAGCTGTGCGTGGAAAACGGAGGAGTGTTCCCGCTAGTTAATTGCCTGAAAACAATTAACGGGTGTGGTCGTCCCGAGTTAGTACTGCAAAGTTATGTTCCCGCTAGTTAATGGCACAAAAACAGTTAACGGGTGTGGTCGAGCTGTGCGTGGAAAACGGAGGAGTGTTCCCGCTAGTTAATTGCCTGAAAACAATTAACGGGTGTGGTCGTCCCGAGTTAGTACTGCAGAGTTATGTTCCCGGTAGTTAATGGCACAAAAGCAGTTCACGGGTGTGGTCGAGCTGTGTTTGGAAAACGGAGGAGTGTTCCCGCTAGTTAATTGTCTGAAAACAATTAACGGGTGTGGTCGTCCCGAGTTAGTACTGCAGAGTTATGTTCCCGCTAGTTAATAGCACAAAAGCAGTTGACGGGTGTGGTCGAGCTGTGCGTGGAAAACGCAGGAGTGTTCCCGCTAGTTAATTGCCTGAAAACAATTAACGGGTGTGGTCGTCCCGAGTTAGTACTGCAGAGTTATGTTCCCGCTAGTTAATAGCACAAAAGCAGTTGACGGGTGTGGTCGAGCTGTGCGTGGAAAACGGAGGAGTGTTCCCGCTAGTTAATTGCCTGAAAACAATTAACGGGTGTGGTCGTCCCGAGTTAGTACTGCAGAGTTATGTTCTCGCTGGTTAATAACACAAAAGCAATTGACGGGTGTGGTCGAGCTGTGCGTGGAAAACGGAGGAGTGTTCCCGCTAGTTAATTGCCTGAAAACAATTAACGGGTGTGGTCGTCCCGAGTTAGTACTGCAAAGTTATGTTCTCGCTAGTTAATGGCACAAAAACAGTTAACGGGTGTGGTCGAGCCGTGCTTGGAAAACGGAGGAGTGTTCCCGCTAGTTAATTGCCTGAAAACAATTAACGGGTGTGGTCGTCCCGAGTTAGTACTGCAGGGTTTGTTCCCGCTAGTTAATAGCACAAAAACAATTGACGGGTGTGGTCGAGCTGTCCGTGGAAAACGGAGGAGTGTTCCCGCTAGTTAATTGCCTGAAAACAATTAACGGGTGTGGTCGTCCCGAGTTAGTACTGCAGAGTTATGTTCCCGCTAGTTAATAGCACAAAAACAATTGACGGGTGTGGTCGAGCTGTGCGTGGAAAACGGAGGAGTGTTCCCGCTAGTTAATTGCCTGAAAACAATTAACGGGTGTGGTCGTCCCGAGTTAGTACTGCAGAGTTATGTTCCCGCTAGTTAATAGCACAAAAACAATCGACGGGTGTGGTCGAGCTGTGCGTGGAAAACGGAGGAGTGGTCCCGCTAGTTAATTGCTGATCACAATTAACGGGTGTGTTCGTCCCGAGTTAGTACTGCAGAGTTATGTTACCGCTAGTTAATGACACAAAACAATCAACGGATGACGTCTGGATCTGCTTGCTAATCAGAGGAGTGTTCCCGCTAGTTGGTTGTCTGGTAAGCTCCGAGATGGTTTCTGTGGGTTTCCCATCTCGTAATGCAAATCCAGGGGTTATTTAATTTTGCTCCCACAAGTAGAGTCATATACTTTTTGAGTTTAACTAAAATGCACATGGATTCTAAGTACAAACGAAAATAAAGTATTTCGAGAATAGAAATAATTTAAGAAACACAAATTAATTAGAAATGTCATATTTGAGGTCAATAAACTTTGCATCCGTTAAACTCACATCCTGTTTTATTTATTGTCCACACATACTCCTGGTCATTAAAAGGGAAGAAAGACACAGTATTTCCGATAATGCATATTGACACAAACAACGAATCTGTTAAATAAATTAAAAGGGTACTACATACAAACACAACGTAAATAAAATACAAATTATAAATTTGTATAATACCTAGGGTCGAATCATTACGAGGGCATGGGGGCCCGCAGTATATTTTTCAGGAGGGGGCTAATCATCAGGGGAGCAACTAAATGGGGGTAGACTTAAAAAATCAAATAATATTTGTTAAATTCATACGACCTATTCACTGATAAGCAGCTATGTTTATCGCGTTCTGTATTAAAATTTATAACTTTTTTTTCTGTCTGATTTTAATGTGAGTCGGCCGGATTCCCCAAGTTGCAAGTGTATGTACAAAAGTGTACATAACTGTACAAGTGTATATACATGCACGCTCAGCAGCTGATTGTCCCCACCACACTTGTGCCGTTTTTAAGTATACTTCATTCCAAGTCTCTTTGCGTTTGGAAATTGGACGGAGGCACGCGCGGCACCATTTTTTGAATACTTGCGCCTCAACCTGCCTGCAATCACACTCACACATTCATAATAACTGTATCTACAAAAATATCACACTTTCGACAAAAATTTTTACTTGTTTATACCTTAGCATTCATTGAATAAATACATTTTTTTAAATTACATTGTTTTGTGTTTTTATGAGTAAAATTTAATTTTTAAACGATTTTTGTGTTTATAATCACTAATTGATGCAATGAAAACGTACTTACAAAAAAATGTCGTTTTCTAAATATAGTAATTGGTCATCAATTTATTTGGGTCTTTCTACAAAACTTGGAAATATTTAGCTCATATATCTGTAATCCTTGAGAATGTGGTAATGACCAGAGCTGGGCAGGATTCGAATCATTAAGGATTCGAATCCTTTTAGAGGATTCAAAAGAGGCATTCGAATACTTTACTTAAACTAGATTCGTGATCCTGATTCGTTACATTTTTTTAAGAGGATTCGTATTCGAATCCAAAGGCGGGTGATTCGAATCCTCATAAAAGGATTCGAATCCACATAAAAGGATTCGAATATTTATAAGAGGATTCGAATACTTACAAAAGGATTCGAATACTTACAAAAGGATTCGAACCGTCAAAAATAATTCGAATTAATCGTAGGGATTAACATACAAAATGTGTTTTGTATGTTTTTAAATTTCTCGTTAAATCACTGTTTTGTACGCGTGGCGCATTAAGTAAAATTTCGAGTTTAGAAAAGCCCCGTGAAAATTTGTCTCGGGTCGCTGCGCGACCCTCGACAAATTTTCTACGCGGGGCTTTTCTAAACTCGAAATTTTACTTCATGCTTAGTCTGGGAGTGGAAGACTCTCGTTCGTAAATTTTCGAATTATCATAAAGTTGTCATAAAGTTGTGTATTTATTTTCAATAAAATCTTTCTCGGTTTATTGAACAAACACAAAAGAGCTGAGGTGAAAAGTGTTTAGATAAAAGTGTTTTTTTTTTCATTGGCTACAACTTTTGTTTGAAACATTTTTTGATTTAGACGTCGAAAGCTAGATGAATTGTTGATCTCCACTAGGTTTTTTAGTTTCTAATTCAAAAACAAAAGAGCTGAGGTGTTTAGGTAAAAGAGGTTTATTTTTTCGTTGGCTACAACTTTTGTTTTAAAACATTTTTTGATTTAGACATCGAAAGCCATAGTCGGTGAGTTGTTTATCTCCACTAGATTTTTTAGTATCTAATTCAAGACATCAAAAGCCATAGTCGGTGAGTTGCTGATCTCCACTAGATTTTTACTTTCCCCCGTATGTAATACAAAGGGAAAGTATTGTTTTCGTGAAAATTTTCAAATCAAAAATTTTAGCGGAAATATCCGTTTTGAGGTCCCCTGAGTCGAATAAGACCATTTTTGAAAAATGTCTGTCTGTCTGTCTGTCTGTCTGTCTGTCTATCCGTCTGTCTGTCTGTCTGTCTGTCTGTCTGTCTGTCTGTCTGTCTGTCTGTCTGTCTGTCTGTGTGTCTGTGTGCGCTGTACCGCAAAAACCGCTAAAGATATCGAGATGAAACTTGAAACTTAAGCTTTTTGTTACAATCGGAAGAACTGAAAAGCTTTTGGTGAACATCGGAAAACCGGAAGTGGTACTTTACTCTTAGCGTTTTTCAGTTTTTTCAGATTTTTTCAATAAATGTTCATCAAACAAAAAATTCTTTCAAATAAAAGTTATAGATAATAACAAAATGAAGATGTATTGTTCACTTACTTTTTGTCATAGCACTCTTAGTTTTTGAGATATTTCAAAAGTTGTGTGCTTTATCTAGTTATTGGTGTGTGACAGTGTATGTGTCGATACAATTGAAAAATGTTTCAAATAAAAGTTGTAGGAAATGAAAAACTAAAGATTTTTTGTAAATTTACTCTTTGTCATAGCACTCTTAGTTTTGAGATATTTTAAAAGTTGTTTGTTTTATCTAGTTATTGATGTGTGACAGTGTATGTGTCGATACAATTGAAAAATGATTCAAATAAAAGTTGTAGGAAATAAAAAACTAAAGATTTTTTGTGGACTCACTTTTTGTCATAGCACTCTTAGTTTTTGAGATATTTCATAAATAGTGTTTTTTATCTAGTCATTGATTTGTGTCAGTGTGTGTGTTGATACAATTGGAAAATGTTTCAAATAAAAGTTGTAGGTAATAAAATATTCAAGATTTTTTGTATCTTCACTTTTTGTCATAGCACTCTTAGTTTTTGAGATATTCAATAAATAGTGTTTTTTATCTAGTCATTGGTTTGTGTCAGTATGTGTTGATCCAATTGAAAAATGTTTCAAATAAAAGTTGTAGTTATCAAAAAGTTGAAGACATTTTAAAAATAATAATGCTACAAATATTTTAAAAGTGATTTAATACGCAATTTACGGGGGAAAGTACTATGATGGACACATCACCATTTTTTAGTTTCTAATTCAAGACATCAAAAGCCATAGTCGGTGAGTTGCTGATCTCCACTAGATTTTTTAGTTTCTAATTTATAAACAAAAGAACTGAGGTGAAAAGTGATTAAACAAAAGTTTGTGTTGTGTGTTTTTATTATCTTTTGTTTGATTGTGTTTTGATTAAGTTATTAATAAAGCAGCAATTTTTGAGTGATTATCAAATAAAAAAAAAGCCTAGGGGAGGTAACTTTTTCGTATAGTGATCATAAACAAAATAGTTAAGGTGAAAAGTTGCGTATTTTTTATTATCTCTTTTTCTCTTCTTAACTATGTGTATCTCTTTATAAAATATCATTGTATTTATTTATTTTAGTTTAAACTTTTCCCTGAAGAAGCTAACAAATGTATAGCGAAATATTGGCTAATTAAAATAAAGTTCTGGCTAAAAATAGAACTATAATTTTTGAATTCTGCCGCTTTTCCACAATAGTTTATAGAAGTTTTTTATTATCTTGTTTGAAACATGTTTTTGAAAACTATAATGTGATACATTAAGGTAAAAGTAAGCATTAAATTTATTTGTTTGGTGTTGTAGGCGTTCACTTTGTGGTACATCTTAAATACACTTGTAAATAAAACACTTTTTACTTTGTTTAACCACTGGATCTTACATTTAATTGTGTGATTAGTTTCGACTATCTAGTAGTCATTCTCAAACTAAAGTTTGAGAATGACTACTAGATAGTCGAAACTAGTCACACAATTAAATGTAAGATCCAGTGGTTAAACAAAGTAAAAAGTGTTTTATTTACAAGTGCATTAAGTTTATAAAATTTTGAAAAGGTATTGCTTAAAAATGTTTATAAAAAAGTTTAAATGAGCAAATATATGCCAAAAAAGAAAAGTAGGAACCAAATCTTTTTAAAAATTCTTTAGTCTCAAAAAGATCTTAATTATATTAGAGTTTTTCGTTGTTAACATAATTGAAATTCGTTTAATAAAAAAACATCTAATGATTTCTGCTGATTTATAACACAAGACTTTTAGACATTTGATGGTATAAGTAAAATTAAATTACTGAAATAAGTATTTATTTTTTAATATATTCGTAAATATCCGGTAAACAATGTAAAATATTTATTTAATTATAATATTTAGGTAATAACAATAGAATAAATTTTATATTATGATTATTATTATTATACAGGGTGTCCGTATTTCAACAGAATGTATAGGAATCTCGGTTATTTGAAGAGATTAAGAGTCGGTTAAATTAAAGTCGCATAACTATACTCAATGACATTAGAAGCGTAACACCAAGAAGGAATGATTTTTTTGAATTCATATTTTAGCAACAGAGTGACTATATTTAAAGCATACATTGATAACAATTTCAACTTTGTGCCTTTTATATTTATTGTGAAAAAAAAAATATTTCACTTTTTCTTTTTTGATAAAACTATTTATATGAGCTGTTTAGTACAAATGTTTTTAGTTTTCGTGTTTCCGTTGAGTGTGTTAAGCTTAAATAAAATGCCTCGAGTCCGAAGACGTCCACAATATCACCATTTGAGCGATTTTGACCGTGGTCGGGTTGTTGCTTATCGAGATGTCGGTATGTCCTATCGCGAAATTGCCCGCCGTATTGATTCCACTGCAGCAACTGTAATACGTATGTATCAGGTATGGACAGAAGAAGGTAGAGGAGCAAGAAGAAGACCAATTGGTCAACCAAGGCGTACCACAGAACGTCAAGATCGGCGCTTAAGACAATTAGCCCTGCGAGACCGTTTCGCTACTACGCGTCAAATCGGTGATCAATGGATTGGAGAAGAAGGTAGGCCCGTTAGTATGCGAACCTTATATCGCCGCATTCAATCCTTTGGGCTTCTTTCGTACCGTCCAAGATTAGTGCTTCCTTTAACAGCGAGACACTGTCGCCAAAGGTTGGACTGGTGCAGAGAACGGCAGCATTGGGAGGCAGAATGGCACGATGTCGTATTCAGCGATGAATCACGATTTTGTCTAGGCACGCATGATGGCCGTAGAAGGGTACGACGCTACCGTGGAGAACGACCTGATCTTAGGTTTGCTATTGAGAGGCATGTACACAGGACTGCTGGAGTAATGGTTTGGGGGGCTATTGCTTATGGTAGTCGATCACCTCTTGTATTCATTCGAGGCAGTATGACAGCTGCGCGTTATGTTGAAGACGTCATACGACCGACTTTGTTGCCTTATTTAGATGGCCGCCCAGACGTACTTTTTCAACAAGATAACGCACGTCCCCATATTGCTCGTCGAACTATGAACTTTCTTAATGAAGCTGGTGTTAATGTTTTGGCGTGGCCGCCCCGTTCGCCGGATTTAAATCCCATTGAACATGTGTGGGATATCATGGGAAGAAGAATATTCTCTTTGCACCATCCTCCACAGACTCTAGCACAGTTGATCGATGAAATTCAAGTTGCTTGGATCGAGATGCCTCAAGAAGAAATCGACCATCTCATTTTGTCGATGCCCAGACGTCTACAGGAGTGTATACAGCAAAGGGGTCGCCAAACACATTATTAATTTTTTTTAGATTGTTTTTTAATAAAATTTCTTGAAAATGTAATCATTTTATTCTTGATATAAGACTACCATACTGGCAAAAAATCAAGTTAAAATAATAACTCCTTCTGGGTGTTACGCTTCTAATGTCATTGAGTATATTTTTCACAATATTCTAATTGTATAATTCGGGTCTGTGTTAATTGCCTAGTAGCAGTTTCAATAAATAATAAAACACCATAAATTGAAAATAACACCTTCATTAAAAAAACAAAACACTGACCTTTCAAAAAAAAACTCTTGTAATAAATACAAAAAAGACGAAATAGAAAAACCATTTTCTATTTTACTTAGAATCCAAATTTTTGAATTGTTGTTTAAATGACGCAGCATTTTGACATTACATATTTACGTAGTTTTGTAACTAGGAAACGTCCGTTTTAAACTATAACATATTTTGTGTGCTTAATATTATTGCACAGAAGTGTACGTTCTATATGTAAAATTTTAATCTTTTAGTTTTCCAAAGAGTGCCTTGGAAACAGTTGAGTAACTCACTTATTTGGCAACTCCTAGGAGCCATAATTCGCGTACATATCACCTCTGAAGACGGGCATCCGACGATACATACTTTACCAGTTGTGACATATTTTAAAGTAACGAGTGTCTTCCACTCCCAGACTAAGCATGAAGTAAAATTTCGAGTTTAGAAAAGCCCCGCGTAGAAAATTTGTCGAGGGTCGCGCAGCGACCCGAGACAAATTTTCACGGGGCTTTTCTAAACTCGAAATTTTACTTCATGCGCCACGCGTATAAGCCACTGATTTGAAGTGTAGTTCAAAAGCACACAAATACATCTTTAATCAGAGTAACACAGGTATTTAGTCTGTTATCAACGATGTTCAGTGTTAATAATCAATAATTAGGTTTTGAATATTTTTGTTAAAACAACTGATAACGATATTTATATGTTAATGGGTGTAAAAAAATAATAAAATTAAATTTATTCATAAACGATTTGTATTCGTGATTCGAAAAAACAGGATTCGAATCTTTGATTCGAATCATATTTATCTCTTACGATTTATCTTTATTCGAGTATTCGTGATTCGATTCATATTAGGTGATTCGGATTCGTGATTCGAATCCTTTTTACGAGGATTCGTCCCAGCTCTGGTAATAACTTACTTTAAAAGTGTTTGAAACTCGAAGACCCGTTATCATTGACTAAATATAATTTTAGCTAAGTTTATGTGGCAATGACTTACTTTTGGAAGAAGTGTTAAAAACTCCAAGACACGATAACTTCCGAAAGACTCTGTTTTTATGTTATAACATTTGGACATCCCGACAGACATGGAATAATACATTGAAATAATTATTGTTACAAACAATGTTATTTTTTTTTAATGTCTACTTTGAAAAATTCGTTTATTGTAATTGGGATCATTTAAAAATACTAAAATAACTAAAAAAATATACTAAATACCTAAAAATGGTGGATGCGCCGGACAGAACTGCTGTTGACAATATCTTGGCCATCATATAATGGAGTATGAAAACACTTTGTGTGTACAGACCTTTAATTTGGTCGCATGAATAACACAAAAAATTGTGTCGATATTTTTATTTTTGTTTTATTTATGCTTTTCGTGTTTTATGCCAAATTGTATTATATTTAAGCTCATTTTATCTACTTCTAGGTTTAAATATTTTTGTATACAGGGTTCCGTATTTCGACAGAATGTATAGGAATCTCGGTTATTTAAAAAGATGCAGAATCAGTTAAATTGGGGTAAAGTTGCGTATTTTAAAGCCTAATAATAATAACGATCTGCCAAACGCAGAAAAATAAAGAAGGAAGCGGAGGCTCGTGCGAACCTAGTCGTTGGGACTAAAGCAGCCGCCTCCGGAACGCCTCAAAAAGAGGGGAAAAGACTCCGAAGGGTTGAGCCTGGACCCAGTCGACCGACCCAGGACAAATCGAAAGCCCCAAATCAGAAGGGTGCGGCTACAGCTATGGGTAAGGGTACCAACAGGCTGCACTCCGCCACTTCCTCTGAACCAACCCCGAAACGCCATCTATGCCAACGGGTGGGGGCTGCAGCGGGAAGAGAGCGAAAGCACCTCCAGGCACCCAACAAAGATGCGGCAGAGAGTCACCTCAGACTGGTGATCACGGATGGGTCTAACCCGTTTGAAAGGCTTTCCCTGGAGAAAGCCACCTTAATAAGGCAGGCACTTTTCAGAAAAATGAAGAAGGAAGCGGAGGCTCATGCGAACCTAGTCGTTGGGACTAAAGCAGCCGCCTCCGGAACGCCTCAAAAAGAGGTGAAAAGTCTCCGAAGGGTTGAGCCTGGACCGAGTCGACCGACCCAGGACAAATCGAAAGCCCCAAATCAGAAGGGTGCGGCTACAGCTATGGGTAAGGGTACCAAGAGGCTGCACTCCGCCACTTCCTCTGAACCAACCCCGAAACGCCATCTATGCCAACGGGTGGGGGCTGCAGCGGGAAGAGCTCGAAAGCACCTTCAGGCACCCTACAAAGATGCGGCAGAGAGTCACCTCAGATTGGTCATCACGGATGGGTCTAACCCGTTTGAAAGGCTTTCCCTGGAGAAAGCCACCTTAATAAGGCAGGCACTTTTCAGGGAGGTTGATTCAGTGGTGTTGGGTCCACTAACCGCTACTACAAGTCCTCCACCGAGGTTCAGGGCCTGGTTTTATGCAGGCGAGTTTGTCAAAATTCACAGTGAGGACCAGAGCACTGTGAATTGGCTTGTGAAGACGGTGGCGATGATCAAACCGTGGCCTGATGCTCGACTTTTAGCCATAGTTGAATACTTGGGAATACGGGATTTTGTCCCGCCAATCTTCTTATGTCTTTTTCCTCCGCTTCAGGAATATCAAAACCTTCCCTAGGAATCCAGAGGGTGGACTTCGCGATTTTGGAGAGGCGGTCTCCAAAATCGCGAAGTCCACCCTCTGGATACCTAGGGAGGATTTTGAGATTCCTGAAGGGGAGGAAAAAGACATAAGAAGATTGGCGGGACAAAATCCCGAACTGAAAATCGGAGAATGGTCGATCCTTCACTGGGCTGTGTCTGAGGACCCGCCCAGGCAACTACTCGTCTTTGAAGTAGGAGAGGAGGATCGTATAACTCTAAATAGCAGGGGAAATCGCTTAAGTTATAGGTTCACCTCCCTAATCTTAAGGGTCAGCAAGGATCCCAGAACGTAAGAGGAGGAGGGTGTTGTAACTCAGAGGGCGACTGAAAGGGCACCTGAGGCATCCAACTTCTAAGAGAGAATGCCCCTCAGCAGGCTGAGCGCGTGGCTGCTGTATCCATACTAGAGCAGCTACAAATCTCGCCGGTTAGGGAGGAGCCGAGACTGGAGGATGTGCTGATAGAGTCACCTCTAAAGTCAGAAAGGACCGACGCCTCCCTTCCTGACTTGGACGAGTCCACACTCGTTGAGTCGAAAGGTGACTGGATTAGGACCGATCAGTCACCACCAGCGTAATGTCTAATAACAAGGTAATTCATTTTATCCAATGTAACCTGGGTTATTCGAGAGCGGCTACGGCAACACTGTGCCGCCGGCTCGATACGACTAAGGACACTGTGGCCCTCATACAGGAACCCTGGATTGTAAGATCTAGTATCTGTGGTATGGGCAAGTTAACCGGTAATTTATTTAACAGGCCAAACACGAAACCTAGGACTGCCATCTACGCACCTAGGCAAATAGAAGCCCATTTGCTGCCACAACATTCCGATGGCGACACCACCGTGATAAGAGTTAGTGGAGCAATGGGCAAAGGTAGAGACGTAGTCCTGGCGGCGGTCTACTTACCTGGAGACTCTACCCTTCCGCCCCCAACAAGCTCAATGGAAGGGCTTATTGAGTACTACAGGAGGGAGGGACTACCGCTTATTATGGGCCGCGACTCAAATCGGGGCATGGGGGAGCAGGACTTCAGAAAAAGAGGCAAGTCTTTGCATGACTTTTTAATAAGTATCGATAAAGAGATACTCAACCGCGGGACGGAACCTACTTTCGTGAACGCTCGCAGCCAGACGGTGATCGATATAACAATTTCCAGCCTAGGTATCTCCAATAAAATAGACAAATGGGAGGTCAGTCGGGAAGCGTCCATATCTCACCACAGATGGATCACTTTCCAGATAGGCCTGGATCTGGATCATAAAGGGGTGTGTACCTAGACACAGCAATTAGGCCCCAATGGGCCCTTTTTGCATCCCCCCCTAGGTCTGTGTCACTCCTCAGCTCAGCCATGCTACTCTGTCGAGAAAGGCCAGCAGAGCAGTGGTTGACTCTTCCCTAATGTCGGCCATCTGGACCCCAGAATTTCCTCCCTTTGCGAGGCGAGTGCTGGGCAGTCACAGAGGATGTGTTCGGCAGTCTCGTCCTCCCCATGACAGCCTCTACAATCTGGCGAGTCAACGACTCCCATTTTGTAGAGATGCCCATTTAGTCCACAACGGCCCGTGAGAACGGCCGTTATGCGTCTCAGATTATTTCTGCTCATTTGCAGGTATTGTAGTGCCGTCTTTTTGTTCGGATACCCTAAGGTTTTCTGAAAATTTGGTTTGGCCGCTCCGCGCTTCGCGCTACGCGACCAAACCAAATTTTCAGGCTTTTCTAAACTCGAAATTTTACTTCATGCTTAGCCTGGGAGTGGAAAACACTCGTTTAAAGCTTCAAATTAAATTCTTTTAACAAACCGAGCGTCGGCAATTTTCAGGCTTTTCTAAACTCGAAATTTTACTTCATGCGCCACCGATACAAATCACTGACATATTACGAAGTTTAAAACACACCGCTAAACTTTACATTGCATCAGTGTTTTGTACCGGTGGCGCATGAAGTAAAATTTTGAGTTTAGAAAAGCCTGAAAATTTGGTTGGTCTTTAGATACTCGTTGTTAAACGAAATCAATTTTAAACTTAAAATGAGTGTGTTCCACTCCCAGACTAAGCATGAAGTAAAATTTCGAGTTTAGAAAAGCCTGAAAATTTGGTTTGGTCGCGTAGCGCGAAGCGCGGAGCGGCCAAACCAAATTTTCAGGCTTTTCTAAACTCGAAATTTTACTTCATGCGCCACCGATACAAAACACTGACATATTACGAAGTTTAAAACAAACCGCTAAACTTTACATTGAATCAGTGTTGTGTACCGGTGGCGCATGAAGTAAAATTTCGAGTTTAGAAAAGCCTGAAAATTTGGTTTGGCCGCTCCGCGCTTCGCGCTACGCGACCAAACCAAATTTTCAGGCTTTTCTAAACTCGAAATTTTACTTCATGCTTAGCCTGGGAGTGGAAAACACTCGTTTAAAGCTTCAAATTAATTTCTTTTAACAAATCGAGCGTCTGCAAATGTACAACGTATGCTTATGTATACTTAAAAGACAAATTCTCGTTATGAAAATGTTCGGTGTTACATAGAACTCTCTGTATAATAGAGCTCAACGCTCTAAACAGAGCTCTGACTAGGCTTTTTACAAGATCCGCCTTAAAGAATACAATAATACATATAATTACATAATATTACATGTTAAATTTGTGACTTTGTTTATTAAGTTATTGATACGCAGTCTTGTAATACAGGCGACCAGATTATTCTAAGTGTTAATTAAGTTGCCTGTATCAAAAAGTTAAAACGAATTAAAAACAAATAAGGAAACCGCAGAATCAAGTGGTCTCGCCACGGAGCAGATTAAACCCGAAAACGTTATCGATTTGTTAATTTTTATGTGTACTCAAATAAACCAACAAATTCACTAATCCCAAGGTTATCCCGCCCACCCGGAGAGTCCGGTTTCTCAACTTTTACTCTCCGCACATTGCGTCCAAAAAGTATTTCACGACCTACGCGCCTTTTTTCCCAACACTTACCGTACGTGATGTTGTGTGTCACAGTCTCGTTGAGTGAGACTATAACCGTTTGGGTCATGTTGCGTATAGACGGTGAGTGCACGGGGGATTTCGAAATCGGCATTGGGGTCTTCGCGAAATTCCCATCGTCGCCTAAATCGGTCGACGATCCAGAAATTCCCGAATCCATGATTTTGATTTTTGCGCTGTGGAGGAGGTAAACACTGTGCTCACTACGCCGATGTCTAGTTTTTTTTCCAATTTAGGTTTAATTTATAATAATCACTGCTCACTGTGACAGCGATGTCTAGTTTTTATTAGTGTTTGTGATAAACACTGCTCACTACACCGATGTCCGGATTGTGCGAGGTCGCGGAAGCTACGGCGCGGTTTTAACACATGCGTGAATCCGGATCGATAGATGTTGTTTTTCTTTTTCCGGAAGTGGAAAACGTGTTTTTCTCACGTGTACCGAGGTGTTGTCACCTCCTGTTTATCCGGAAAAGCGGGCATGTTTTTGACAACAGACTCGGAGAAAAAGGCTCGGCCGGCCGCACGCCAAAGTCCCCCTCTCGGGCAGCGCACTCTTTGCGCAATGCCTTAATTACGCGTTTTTCTTATCTCGGCCGAATTCCCCCCTAATAATTGCCACCTGGTTGGTTTATCTCAGGCGAGCGATGCTTATTCGCGATTCGGTTTGACATTGAAACAATTGTCAGGGAGCGCGCAGTGTCGGGATGTGTGTTTATTTCAGGATGCAACTAAACACGCGCGCGGTTTTCGTTTGTATTCGTGATTGGTTGGGCGAGTGTGCGTGTGTATGTTCGCGCGAAAATAAACGTAAGATTTTATCGACTCGAGTGCGGCGCACGCATGTGCGGAGGCAACTTGTTGCTGCTGCTGCTTGTTGGGATTGGAATTTGGGATTTATTGGTGGCGACCATTCAATTGCTTGTTCTTGTGCAATAAAATTAAACTATATATACAGTGAGCCCCACTAGTGCGTTCTCAAAGGATATCTCAACTCTCGTTCAAGACACAATAAAAGTGTCTATACCGAAATTGCTCTTAGCTGCATAAAATACATATACTGGGTGATCCATTTCGAGGTTCCTACTTTTTTAAAGAAAATAAACACAGAAAATTCAAATTTATTGGAGAATGTTTATTATCATTTGAAAGAACATTCTTTGGCATTTATTTTTTGAAGATTATGTCTATCAAATGTTGGCCGTTGCTACTGCTTAACCAGATTAAGTTGGCCAGACGCGCAGAGAGGAAGCGAAAATGAAACAAGAGAGAGAGGCGATCTGGCGGCCGAGTACAGTCGCTGGAATAAGCAAGCACGTGTTCTTCGCGCGCGCTATTCATTTATAACTCAACAGCGTAGATGGTCGGTCGCTCCCCTCAGCATCAAGATCACTTTTTGTAAATTTGCATACATTGCTAATAATTTCACGAGATTGGCCGGCAAGTGCACGGCCACGAGTTAATTTACTTTGAAAATCCATCGCGCTGTCACTTCTTCAAATGAATGTACCACGCGCTCGAACTCTTCACGAAACCTATCGAGACCGCCTATCTTTCGCTCCGCCCACAATTTTGCCACTGCGCAACGGCAAGTTATGATGGTTCTACAGTACGTCGCAGATGGTCCATCCGTTGAGTCCAATTTTCGATGACTCGTTCGAGCATTCCGACTGGTAACTGGCGAATGACACGCGTGATGTTTTCCTCCAAGGCCTGAATCGAAGCGGGTTTGTCTGCATAAACTTTAGACTTTACATATCCCCACAGGAAAAAGTCTAACGGTGTGATATCACACGATCTTGGTGGCCAATCGACCGGCCCAAAACGTGAAATTATGTGCTCACCGAAATGTTCTGTGCTCACCGAAATGTTCTCTCAATAAATGCGATGTGTGGGAAGTGGCGCCGTTTTGCTGAAACCAAATGTCGCCGAGATTACGTGCTTCAATTTCAGGCAACAAATAGTCGGTTTTCATAGCAAGATAACGGTCGCCATTGACGGTTACGTTCGCACCGGCATCATTTTTAAAGAAATATGGACCGATGATTCCACCGGCCCACAAACCACACCAATCCGTTGTTTTTTCTGGATGAAGTGGCAGTTCTTGAATCTCTTCAGGTTGCTCTTCGTCTCAAATGCGACAATTATGTTTGTTTACATACCCATTGAGCCAGAAATGGGCTACATCGCTAAACAAAATTTGCCTCGAAAACGTCGGATCTTCTTGGAACTTTTCAAGAGCCCATAGAGCGAAGCGATGTCGCTTGGGAAGGTCGAGCGGCTTCAGATGTTGCACAAGCTGTATTTTGTACGCTTTCAATTTAAGATCTCGACGTAAAATGCGCCAAGTCGTTCCATACGTCAGTCCGAGTTGCTGCGAACGGCCCCGAATCGACTCTCCACGGTCTTCGTGTACACTCTCAGCTACGGCCGCTCTATTTTCTTCACAGCGTGCTGGACGTGGTCTATTCGGTCGAATATTATCCAATAATGAATGCTGGGTCTCAAAATGGGTGATGGTGTTGCGAATAGTACGCTCAGTAGGCCGATTATGTTGACCATAAGTTATGCGAAGCGCACGAAACACATTCCTCACAGAACGTGACTTTTCGTAATAAAGTTGAACGATTTTTAAACGTTGTTCAGGCGTAAGTCTTTCCATTATGAAATGCCAAACAATACTAAACAAAAATAACATGACAGCATGACACGACGTGATCTGTCAAAAAAAGGCTATTGAAAAAAGTATCTCTACTTGGATCACCTTTTATTTTGAGATGTACAGGGTGCACCATAAGACCAGTAGGACATATAACTTGCTTGATTTAAATGTGATCCTTTATATTATTTTGTTTAAAACCCCTCATAGTGTCATTTTATACCTTTTTAACTAAATGTGGTATATGTTTTGACTGGTGCCACCCAGTGACGGCTCGTGATTTAAGAAAGTGGATCGGCCGAATGTATTTTGGTGCACGCGCACTAAAACCAAACGGCCTGCCGTACCGAATCTTCGTTCGCTAGAACGATACTTTAAATTAAATAATTTCGCCCGACTTTCAAAAATAGAGAGAGAATGTTTTTGGATTTACAATAACATTTTTAAAATATTATGTACATAATATGGTTAATTAAATTTATACACTGATACAGGCGCGCACCCAGAAATGTGTCTTAGGGAAATCACATGTTAATTTTAAAGTGTTCAAATATTGGCTTCTCTATTTATTTTAGAGACAAAATGTATTTCACTTTTTTTGTAGAGGGAAAAATTCTAAATTTATGAATGTTCACACTTACACTTTACGTTTCTCTAAGTTAAAATAATTAAGTAAAAGTAATGTGATTTTATAAAAATAATGGCATACCATGGAATTGATACAATTGCGGATATTCCCTGTTTTTTTTTAAGTTCAATTTAAAGCTTTAAACAAGTGTTTTCCACTCCCAGACTAAGCATGAAGTAAAATTTCGAGTTTAGAAAAGCCCCGTGAAAATTTGTCTCGGGTCGCGCAGCGACCCGAGACAAATTTTCTGGGCTTTTCTAAACTCGAAATTATAGTTCATGCGCCACGCGTATAAAACACTATAATATTGTCAAATTTATGTATATTTGAACTTCACTTAAAATCTGTGTTTTATACGCGTGGCGCATGAAGTAAAATTTCGAGTTTAGAAAAGCCCAGAAAATTTGTCTCGGGTCGCTGCGCGACCCTCGACAAATTTTCACGGGGCTTTTCTAAACTCGAAATTTTACTTCATGCTTAGTCTGGGAGTGGAAAACACTCGTTTAAAGCTTCAAATTGAACACTTTTAAAAATCAACGAATGTCAGAAAATTAACAGCTAAAATAATTAAGAAAAAGTAATGTGATTTTATAAAAATAATGACATTTTTCTTGTATAGTGTAAATCATTTCGAAAACATTTACATTAATCAAATGACTACGATATCCAAGCCTGGCAAAGCTGATTACACGGAACCAAAAGCTTACAGGCCGATATCGCTCTCGTCTTTCCTCCTAAAAACAATGGAGAGACTGTGTGAGAGATATATAAGAGGCAAAACGCTTCAGGAATTACCACTGGAGAAGGCGCAACATGCATTCACAAGGGGTAGATCAACTAACTCCGCACTAAACAGTGTTGTAGGCGAGATAGAGAAATCGTTGGATTCACGCGAATCCACCCTGGGTGTATTTGTTGACATTGAAGGCGCTTTTGACAAAACAACCTTACCAAAGATACGGAACGCCCTGGATAGACGCGGAGTCCCAGTATCAATAGCTGACTGGATTAGCAATGCGCTTGCTAACAGGACAGTCAGCGCGGAGGCAGGGGGACAACGTATCTCCTGCAACATAAGCCATGGATGCACGCAGGGAGGTGTATTATCCCCCCTGCTGTGGAACATGGTGCTTGATAGCCTACTGAAGGAACTGCGCACGCAAGGTTTTACGGTCACAGCCTATGCTGATGACCTAGCCATCCTAGTAAGTGGAAAATTTGAAGATGCCATATGCAGCAGGATGCAGACGGCACTTGACACGCTCACCAAATGGTGTCGAGATCACTCCCTCTCTGTTAACCCAGCAAAGATGGAGATGGTCATGTTCACCAGGAAAAGGAACCTCAAAGGGCACCCTCGCAAATGGATACGATATTGCAGTACAGCAAGGAAGTCAAATACCTGGGTATAACCATCGACAATAAACTGAGCTGGAAATCGCATATCGATATCAAAACAAACAAAGCCATAAGGGCATTCTGGCAGTGTAGACGTGTAGTAGGGAGGACATGGGATCTGAAACCAAAAGCGACATTATAGGTCTACACAGCGATAATAAGGCCAATGCTTGCTTATGGCGCCTCTGTGTGGTGGTCAAGAACGAAACTACAGACCACAATGAGGCGCCTATCCCAGATACAAAGAAAAGCTTGTCTCGACGCGACGGGTGCAATTCGCACTACCCCGACTCTGGCAATGGAAGTCATGCTATGTCTTCCACCACTGGATCTGTATGTGGAGAAGGAGGCCATAAATATCATACTCCGTCTCCAAGCTGAAGGGTTATGGACACGTAACACATGTGGGATGGCTAGAGGCAGCCTCTGGAGGAATGTCTGCAAAGATATACCTCTGTTAGAGGCTAGAAACGACCTGTGCTCGCCCAGAAATACCGTACCGGAAGGATACGAGGTACGCGTCCATCCCTCGATGGACATGAGAGAATCGGCTAATCGCATTTACACCGACGCATCGTGTAAAGAAGAACGCTCGGGACTGGGGAACCTGGGCATCAACCTAAAGACTCCAATGGGAGAGAACACGACCATCGCACAACTAGAAGTGATGGGAATAGCACTTGCGGCTGAAACCATACAGAACCGCAACGTGAGGAACAAAAAGCTACTCATCCTAACAGATAGCAGGCAGGCTCTGATGGCTCTGAAAAACAGAGTAATGACATCGGAGACAGTTCTGGACTGCCACAGCAAACTCAGGCTTGCTGCCGCAGAAAACAGAATCGAGATATCATGGGTGAAGGCCCATGACATTAATGTAGGCAATTGAAAGGCGGATAAACTGGCTAGAGCAGCGGCTGGGGAAACTATTTCCTCGCCACAGCCGCTAGTAAAACCCACCATCTCGACCCTAAACGAATTGATCCACAACGAAATCCTGAAGAAATTCAGGGAACGCTGGGATGACATTAAGGACTGTAGGATGTCTAGGGAAACCTTAGGGTATCCGAACAAAAAGACGGCACTACAATACCTGCAAATGAGCAGAAATAATCTGAGACGCATAACGGCCGTTCTCACGGGCCGTTGTGGACTAAATGGGCATCTCTACAAAATGGGAGTCGTTGACTCGCCAGATTGTAGAGGCTGTCATGAGGAGGACGAGACTGCCGAGCACATCCTCTGTGATTGCCCAGCACTCGCCTCGCAAAGGGAGGAAATTCTGGGGTCCAGATGACCGACATTGGCCGACATTAGGGAAGAGTCAACCGCTGCTCTGCTGGCCTTTCTCGACAGAGTGGCATGGCTGAGCTGAGGAGTGACACAACCCTAGGAGGGGATGCAAAAAGGGCCCATTGGGGCCTAATTGCTGTGTCTGGGGGTGTGTACCCTGACACAGCAATTAGGCCCCAATGGGCCCTTTTTGCATCCCCTCCTTTATGATCCAGATCCAGACGATATCTTTTGCCATTTTGACATCCGCAGTTGTAGTTTCAATTCCATGGCATGTCATTATTTTTATAAAATCACATTATTTTTTCTTAATTATTTTAACTTAGAGTAACGTAAAGTGATAAACGTTAACACCAATGAATTCAGAATTTTTCCCTCTACAAAAAAGGTAAATACATTTTGTTTCTAAAATAAATAAGGGAGCCAAAATTTCAACATTTCAAAATTTACATGGGATTTCCTATGTTGCGTCCGCCAAGTCAACACCCGGTATAATTGTGTAATATTTGAAAACTGTAATATTTTTCGACAGTCGTGAACATATTTTGTTTGTCACTCTATCACTTATCACATGACATAGTTTTTCACTAATTTGTATATTTGTTTACAATTTCTGGAAAATAAATGACTGTTAGTTGTCATAACATTCGTTGTTGAAAGTTGTATAAAACCGCGAATGTGTCAAAAGTTAGGTTAGGTTAGGTGCTATATACATTTTGGTAGACGATGTAACTCCTAACCTAACCCAACCTAACTTTTTAACACATTTGACGTGGTCACCGTCTCAAGCTTGCTTGTATCTCACATCGTCAAAGTTTTTAAGGTTAGGTGTCACTCTGATCAGTTAGCTTAGGTATAATATCATTCTGTCGACCAAATGTCGGCTAGCGCCGACTTACATCAACTGCAATCATAGTTTAGCTTTCGACTGACTATTTTTATGCATTGCCGTAAAACAATCATAGTATTCAAGATACAAATTAATAAACAAAATATAATACGTGCCATAAAAATGTCATAAGTAGAGCTTGGATTTTTAAGTATAAATTTTTTTTTAAAAAGCACCAATTTAAGCAATTATTTTAATGGAAAAAGGCAGTATTTTAAGCAAAATATACAGGGTATTCAGAATTAAGTGCGCACCATTGGTCACTATATTATTATTTGAGCTACAGAGTCGGTTTGAACAAAGTAGTACGAAATTTAATGGTCAAATCGGAAAAACAATTCGATGTATTTTTAAAATATTTAGAAAATATAGTTTTTTTTTAAACGTAACACCCTATATATATATTATATTACCGATCGATAAATAAGATCATTCTTAACGTCATTACAAAAAAATCATAAATAAGAAAGTTATTTACATATTACTGTTTCTTTTAATAATATCAAGGATCCCCGAAAGTATTCAATTTTGTATAACAAAAATCACTTTAAATGAGAATTTTACTGACAGATAAAATAAACAAACCTTTTTTTAGTCATTTGTTAGAATCCTCTTTTGTTTTCAGGGCTTCTTGATTGTATTGAACAAAACCGATATATGTCAATCTGTTTTTATTTATTATTTTTTTGTAATGATGTATTGTAACTTTTTTGTTAATAATAATCTTCTCTATCGATCGGCAATAAAATTGTAAGCGCTAGCAAAGTTAAAGACGCAACTTTTGCGCTCAGTTAGAATCGCAAAATTAAATATTTAATCGATATTTGTATAAAGCACGTCCAATTTAATTCAAAATAAATGTTTTAACTTGTTTTATTAAAAAAAAATCTAAAGGAATACAAATTTATAATATGTAAACAGAACATAAAAGTATTAGTTGATATATACATGTTAAAGAAATACAGGGTGTTTTTCTTTTAAGTATACATATCCCAATTACAGTGAATATTCGGTCAATCTGCGCAATCCCAATTATAAAACGGAGATTTTTTATGTAACTTTTATTATAAAAGCGTTTCATTTTGAACTTTTAACGAGTGTTTCCACTCCCAGATTAAGCATGAAGTTTAGAAAAGCGTTAAAATTTCGATTTGCCGGGGCGCGCGAGAGAAGCGAGTCGCGCCTCGGTAAATCCAATTTTCACGCTTTTCTGAACTCGAAATTTTACTTCATGCGCCACGCGTATAAGACACTGATTTCAAGTAAAGTTCAAAATATATTCCTCATAAATAATTTGTCACTGTTTTTAAAACAAAATTAGCTTTTCAGTACTTTTTTTCCAATGTAAAATCTTGCAACGCATTTTGTCCAGACAATATGTGAAATGACAGACGAATGCAATTTTATTCGGCTATTGTCTGAAATAATTGGGACAATTCGCATTTTCAAGCCTGAATAAATCATTAAAAACCTATGTGTAAATGGTACACCCGGTATATTTATTATAAAAAATACGCAATATTTATTTCTGAGAAAATTATAATTTATAATTTTTCTTCAATCGATATTGGCGGTACGGCCCGGTCGACCCTGCCGTACCTGATGCGCGTCACTGGTGCCACCCTTCTCCCCCTGGATTTTTTTATTTTATCTACAACTATACTATCAACAGTGCTTTTTAACGAATAAGGGAGAGGAGGGCTTATTATGTTATTAAAAACTGAAAAAAATACCATACATGCCTCTGCGTTTACAGAAACACATGATGTAGTTTCAATAATCTTATGTCTCTGAAGCCAAGGACGCACAGAGGGTGCTATCATTAGCGCTATAAAGTTGCTGCGCTGGAAATGAGTGGCTATGAAATAAAATTAACTGAGTTTATAAATTTTCAATTATGTGTATTTTGAGTTTTCTATATGAAACCATGAGATTATTTTGACACCATTCGACTTAAAATTTAATTCTCTTTCGATTAATTTAATATTTTTTAACCGTACTTTTTAAAGAAAAAAAAAAATGATCTCTCATCTTCGGATAAATATTATTAGCTTAATCCAAAAAGCATTCCATTTTGAGTTGAATGGATTCAAATTTTATAAATTCAACTTTATTTATTTTATAGGCATCTACCTCCAGTGTAGCAACTTTATAATGTCACCAATAGCGCCCTTATGCTCAAGAGAATGAAGAAAACTGAATTTTTCTACCTCATTTAGCTTCAGAGATATTTTTGGTTTATAAAACCACTAGAAACGTAATTTCTTTCGAAAGATGTAGAATTACTCTCAAATGGTATGCCTTAGAGCAACCCCAGGCCCCCGGGCCCGATCTGGCCCTCCGCCAGCTTAAATCCGGCCCGTGGGAGAAATTTCAAATAACGCGCAAAAAATTAAAGATTTAGCACACATAGTTTATTTGTAATTACCGTCAACGAACCTAAGGCTGGTCGTCCACTGGAAGCGACAACACGCGGCTACGCGCTCACGCGATACAAGCGACAATGGGCGTATATGCGCGACAGATCCCGATGTGTGTAAATCCAATGAATCTCGTCCAGTGCAAGCGTGCGCGGACATGCGGATTCTCGCGATGAGCGTGAAGCTGCGTCAGATCCCAAGAGAATGGGATCCGTCGCTCGTAGCCGCGTCTAGTCCTGTGTCTTTTCTTTCTATTTTGTCTTCTCTAAGTCTAACCTTACTTTTTTCTGATAACAACAGTTCTAAATACTTGTATCATTCTTAATTTCTTACTAGATAGGTGCATTTAATAAAATAAATTAGAATATTATAATTTGACTATTTTTTATAAAAAATATATTTTGGAATTCCAATCATACCCCTAATTAAATTGGGATATTCTAAAAAAATCCATTAATAATGTACAACTCTTTTGACGCTGCCAACAAACTGAGAAGCGCGAAGTCAAGCGCAGTGTACGACCCCTGTCGCGTGTAGCCGCTAGTCTTGCAGCAGCTTGTCACCGCTCGTATCGCGTGAGCGCGTAGCCACGTGTGGTCGCTGCTAGTGGACGACCGGCCTAAAACTGTATTCAAATCATAAAGACTAAAGTCAATAAATAATATTATTAAGCGTACGCATCGGAAGGCCACAGATTGAGTCAAAAATAGTCGTTAGAAAGAGACAAACAAATAAAAATTCGGGAAGCAGCTCGATGACCTTGAAGCGCTCCAGAGCCGACTTATCATAACGCGGTTAACATCGCATATTCGCATAAGATCAAGGATATTCTAGTTGCTTATTGCGGGTAATATATAAACCACTCAGCGCGCGTGTCAACTCACTACTTCTTAACAACTGATAACCCACTGAGCAAAAAACAAACAAATAACGTTATATCAAGATTGTAGCAACATTAAACGTTGTGTTAATGTTGATGAAACATTACTTAAATGGGTTTGCTCAGTGGAAAGAAAAGACGCGAGAAACATTCAAGCAAATTCAGCTCAGAAGAAAAGAAATCTATCAAGATGTCTGGTTTAAAAAAGCGGAAAGCGGAAAGTGGATACAGAATGTCGTCAATTCCAAAACAAATGAACTGATGAACGGTAATATGTATCCGTTGAAAGGTGACTTTGTTGTGAAATTCCTTTTATTTATAAAGCGCGAGCCCAACCTCAAATTTGTGTGTGCCTTGGCGCTGTGGCCGACCCTGAAGTTAGGCTGCCAGCCCTCGCTGCTCATTATTCGTTTTATTCTTTGCGGTTTTCTCAATTCTTCCCAAAATGACGTCACTTAAGTGTGAAATACCATATATCTCTTATATTAACCCATTAAGCGCCGTTGGTGCATAGACGCACCATTATTAATTTTTTGTTAGTTAAACTACTAAATAACTTAATTAGATAAATTTTATTATTTGACCTGACTTGAAAATGTATAAAGAAAAATGTAAATATTTTGTTATTTAAATATTCCTGTTATTCCTCATTTAAAAAAAAAATACTGTCAGTGTTTTTTCAACTTCACAATATTTCAGTGTTTTATACGCGTGGCGCATGAAGTAAAATTTCGAGTTTAGAAAAGCCTGAAAATTTGGTTTGGTCGCTCCGCTTCGCGGAGCGGCCAAACCAAATTTTCAGGCTTTTCTAAACTCGAAATTTTACTTCATGCTTAGTCTGGGAGTGGAATCACTCGTTCTAAACTTCATATTGCACGTTTTTATATAAAATCGATGAATGCCTGAACATTTACAGCGTATACATTATGTATATTTAATAGAAAAATTCACAGTATGTAATACAATCAATCACCCATAGAAATCATAAAAACAAGTGCAGAATTTTACCTAAAATCAACTTTTAAAGTTTACTTTATAATTGCTTGGGCGTTAATGGGTTAAAAGAAAAATCCCATGTGGCGGCTCGAATTTAAATAACCCTGTATATTTAATTTTCAAAACGTTCCATTTGTAGTAATTGACAACCACAACAACAAAAACTGACATTTCAACATCAGTGAAATATTTTGTGAAATATCCAAATTTGAAGTAATAAACAATGCAGACTAAACTAACATCGGAAGAAGAAAAAAATATCCACCTGGATAAACCAGGAAAAGGAAAGGTAAAACTAATCTATATAATGCATTTTCAAAGCATGTTTAATTATTGTAGCAAAATGCTAAATAAAGATTAATATTATTAATAGAGTCAAGATCAAATGAAAAAGCACACCGTGGATACTTCTTTTGAGACTAAACCAGTTGACAGGGCAATGCATATTCTAACGTAAGTCTTTGATCGGTAAGTTTGGAGATCATTTGCATTTATGATTAGTTGAGTTTCCTGTGTGTAAAAAAAATACAAATGTAAAACAAATTGTTGTATCTACGGATGTCATTCGAGAAATGAAAGAGTTAAAAATATTTATTTCAAAAAAAGCCGGTTTATTAACCTAACCAAAATTCTTTCTGCATTATTCGGCATTTGTAAACCCTGCTTTAATCCTAAATATAAGAAGTTGGTAGCGCTGCTGCTGCACCAATCATTTGCTGACAATTCAATGATATAATTTCGTAATTACGGTGTTTAGTTTCCTTTATTTATACAATTTATTGTAGTGTCAACAATGTTTAAACAATTTATTAAAATTGTCACATAAACTAAAAAAACATACAGTGAATAATTATTAGTTTCGTGATAAAACAATTTCTACTCAACGAACCTATTCAACTTTTTTATCTTTCGCTGATAAATCAATGGGACCGTTCATCGGAGACAACAGTTGGGAGTTTACTGCCAGCTGTTGGGGAATTTTCTGCTGACCGTACTGTTAATCATGAACGTGTTTGGAATTTTTGTAATCGTACAAAATAGACTGGCAGGGCCTATTACATTAGATGTGTGACCTTGGAATCCATAGATTAAATTAGATTGATAACTCATAGGGGGCTCCACGTATCATGATTTTAGTTAACCGACCCACTCGATGGGACGGCGCTGCAATCGCAAATGACGTCATTGGGCCCGGGGAGCGGGCGGGCTTTTTGCCAAGCGTGGAGTGCGGTGCAGGGGATCATAACATTGAATGGTGAGTGCGGTGCGGGGAACATCGCACAGTATTAAATTACCGTGCGATACGAAAAATAACAAAGACCTAATGAACATGTTAAATGTATATTTTAAAAGTTATTACAAATATATTTCTCTATATGTCAGAACCTTATCACAGTGTGTCAATTACATTTCACTTCTCAACAAAATGTCGGCAGTTCGTCAAAAAATGCATCTGAGAAATGAAATAAGAGGTCTCCTTAACCGAGAATGGATGTTGGCGTAAGTAGTGTTCCATACAGTGAATTTTTCTTTAAGGTAAACATATGCATAAGCTGTAAATTTTCCGACATTCGTTGTTTTTTAAAAGAGTTCAATATGAAGCTTCAAACGAGTGTTTTCCACTCCCAGACTAAGCATGAAGTAAAATTTCGAGTTTAGAAAAGCCCCATGAAAATTTGTCGAGGGTCGCGCAGCGACCCGAGACAAATTTTCTGGGCTTTTCTAAACTCGAAATTTTACTTCATGCGCCACGCGTATAAAACACTAAAATATTGTGAAATTTATATATATTCGTATTTCACTTGAAATCTGTGTTTTATACGCGTGGCGCATGAAGTAAAATTTCGAGTTTAGAAAAGCCCAGAAAATTTGTCTCGGGTCGCTGCGCGACCCTCGACAAATTTTCACGGGGCTTTTCTAAACTCGAAATTTAACTTCATGCTTAGTCTGGGAGTGGAAAACACTCATTTAAAGCTTCAAATTGAACTTAAAATAACAAGCAATATCTAAAGATTTGCAGAAAATAGGTTGAATTTGGAATACTTATACTTAAAAGAAAACTCCCTGTATATACAAATAAAATATTTCCAGAAGAAAGTTATTGTTACTGCAAAAATGTTCTGCAAAAATATTAAAGGGAAAAGTATTTGGTATTTAGTGAAACTCATTTCGTAAATCGGGAAATCTTTTGACTTATATTTGACAAGGTGAAGCATATTTGGGATAGTGAATCTCATTTGATCAATAGTGAAATGCAACAGAAAAACCGTGTAATTGAATTCAAGACATTAATTTATGTTCTGGGATTGTACTTTGTGACTAGATGGAATTTCAGAATTGCTTGATCCAACAGCAACATTCTCCATGGAAGTATGCTCCTAGCTCGGTGTGAAGAAAATCTCCACGTCCGTGCTTGTTTCATGCATAGTACTTGAAGATCATTCACTAATACTAGGAAGAAATAAAGAGAAATAATGTAGACACACTGGTTTTAAATGTATTTGACTACAGATTTAATTGAAAGAATACACAATGGCTTAAAAACTTAAAATATTACATAAACTTACGGTTTTAATTATTTATGTTAACGCCCATCCCCAAAGATTCAGAATTGCTTAATCCAACAATAACGGGGATCTACTCCATGAAAAAATGCTCCTAGTTCAGTATGATGAAAATATCCACGACCATGGATATTTAGTATACTTGAAGATTATCCACATGTACTAGGAAGAAAAAAGAGAAATAATATAACACTCTGGTTTTAAATTTGTTTGACTGTAGACTTATTTAAAATAATACACAATAGGTTAAAATTTAAAAATATACATACTTACGGTTGTAATTATTTATATTTAATAACGCTTCTCTCGAAACGATTTCGTCTTATCGGTATTTTTGTGCCTTCGGATCCGACGGATCTGACAGCTGTTGATTGAAAACAAGCCCACGTTAGAAATTGCGGGAAATGTAAAGTTCCGACATATGCGCCCTCCCATCGAGTGGGTCGGTCAACTATATATGTGAACTTACAGAATCATATAGAGTCGACTGGGTCTGTTGGAATCGTTCCCTCTTTTCCGTGAAGTCAGCTATGGAAAATTAGAATGAAGTTGGCTCGTTTTTCGTCGAACAAAGCGCAAGCAAAGTTGCCAGATTGGGCGCAATTCCGCCGTTTGGGCTGAAACAATTGTTCATTTAATTTTGCAGAATTTTTCTAAATTTATAACGAGCACGTTCACTCAAGGAAAGCTTATTCAGTAATTATGGAAAGTGATACTTTACTTGTGCGTATTTTAATTAAACTAAACATTATTTAGATTTCATTTATAAATGCACAAAATATAAGAACAGTGTAGAAAATAATCTATTTTTTTAAACAAAAGTTCAAGTTTATCGCTTTCATGTTTTAACTTTCCTTCATTGGGCGGATTTGTAGCTTTTCGACGGCGGGTAGAAGCATTAGACATCTGGCAACCGTGGGCGCAAGTCGGCCATGTTTATTTGTTTCCGTTTCTAATACCGCGCTGTGATGTGCTTCGTCGTTAGCAGATAAGTATATTTTTATTTAATTTACCAATCGTCTATTATAACTGCGTAGTTAGTATATATGAATGTAAATTATACAAACATTTTGGTGCATATTAGGTCTAATTATATACAATAGTATTTTATTTGGCTAACCTAAAACTCATAGTAGACAATTGAAATATAATTATTTAAAAGCATTATTTAATTAAATGGCATCAAATAAAAAATTGACCAATTAAATGTGCCAATGTATCTTGCTGATAGATACATTTCCATTTTCGGACCTACAGCTAATGAAATATTTTAGTACATGCATTCATATTTATATATTATTATGTTAATTTATTTCCTAATCATCTTAAACATAGCTGCAATATCTACAACATGAGGTGGTTCTACTCTTCCCTTCGAATGGTCACATATTCAGCATTCTTGCTTAAGAAGGTATCTTAGATTTCATATGAAGCAGCTTGCAGTCATGTCTTGCATAAACTTTTAAAGATTAACCCTTGTATTTTTTGTGGCAATAAAGTTTTATAGATTTTAATGATACATACGACTTTTATTGGTTAATTTAACCAGTTTCACAATTGAACTTAATATTATTAATAATTATTTTTGGTAAGTATGCAAGTTTTCCTTAATTATTTTAAAAAAATAATCACTCAAAATAATATTTAAAGTGTCAAAATTCAATTTGTGTAATGCAGATTTAATTTTAATATTTAAAAGTTACTTTAATGTGCAGTGAAAGATGCACATTACAGATATATTTTAATAATTCAAAAATGGCGCGCGTGCCCGTAGTTCGCAAAAAAACGGCCCCTGTAGTCACCCGTCTCTCTTTCTACAGAATCGACCTCTCTCTTATATTATTTCTCTATGCTGGCTGGTGAACTGGCCTATTTTGATGAACGGGGCTCATTGATATCGTAATTTGTTGAATCGATAATTTTGTAATTACATTTTATTTACACAATTTATGTATGATGTTTATGTTTAATTAGTTGATTATGTAAACTCAAAAAATATACAGTGAGAACATAATTTCGTAGTAAAACAATTTCTATGCAACGATTTTATATCCAACAAACCGATCTTTTGTTGACACATCCATGATATTAATTTCGTAGCAAAACAATTTCTACGCAGCGAACACTTAACAGAAAAAAAAAAACATAACCGTAAACACAAATTCAGAAATGTCGAATTTCTAATGCTGTCAGCTGTGTTATTCATTTCAAAATTCTCATTCGGTTTCGAAAGACGTCTTCCAGTGCTCATTCGGTTCCTGCAATAAAAAAAATGGTGCTCAATTTACTCGTGTAAACAAATCCGGTTGTTAGTGAAAATATGTCGGTCGAATGATGGTGGATTTTCCATCCGATAAGTTACTCGAACAACAAAATCCGTCCGTTCAACAATGTGTTGAGTTAAAGGGGTGAGGATGGATGCTGAATCCGTCTTGGAGCAACAATGTCGTTTCATCGAAGATGTATTCATGTAAGTGGGTTCTTTTTTAATTAAATTTAATGAAAATACAGTTATATTCCTTTCTTCAAGGCGGGTTTTCCTAAGCAGCGTGCTTTGTGCACCGCTTACAATGTAATGTGCTTAGCGCAACACGCTGGCACTCCTCAGTAGAAATTTAATGCTCTTACAGAGTCCAATACGTAGAACTGGCATAGTATGTATTGCGCTCTGTAGAAGAACAATAGCATATAGGAGTCCCAGCCTGTTGCACTAAGCGTATTACGTTGTACGTGGCGCACAAAACATGCTGCTTAGGAAAACCTGCCTTTACTTTTTAAAGTAAAGAAAGTTATATTCCATTCTTTACTTAAGAAAGTTATATTTCTTTCCTTACTTTAAAAAGTGACACTAATCCCAAAGAATAAACTCTAGAACATAACACAAATGAAACACTTTTTATTTTATTAAGTTATACAAAGTTAAGAAGTATTTCATTTGTGAATTATGATGTATAACGAAGTAGAAGCTTCTAGCATTATCATTTAGATTATTAAATTTGATAATCTGACGTATTCTGTAAGGAAAGTGTTTTTAATAAGAATGTGTGTTATATTGGGTTAGAATAACAGTTGGAGCAAACTGCTCCAACCGTGTTCGGATTTTGAAGGTGAAAATTAAGGTTAGATGAAATAAACGTTTCTAAAATTTATGAAACATAGAATCAAGCTGTCAGTTACGAATCTTAAACTTACATATCTGGAATAATTTGTACATTAAATGACTTCAGTGTTTTACACGTCTGGCGCATGAAGTAAAATTTCGAGTTTAGAAAAGCCTGACGATTTGGATTTGGGTGCTGCGCTTCTCTCCGCCCCCAAATCCAAATTTTCAGGCATTTCTAAACTCGAAATTTTACTTCATGCTTAATCAGGGAGTGGAAACACCCGTTGAAAGTTTCAAATTGGATTTTAGAGGCTTTTTTCTTATTTAACCTGCCTCTTTTATGAAGGTAATATACTGCAGTTATTTTATAAAATTGCAAGAGACAATCTTTTAATGCACCGTAAATCATGTCTAAAAGAATGCATGAGGAAACGCTTCTGTTCTAGTTGATTAATTTCTTATTATGAGTATTTTTTAACTCTCTCTTTTGCACTATCTGTGAGAAATTATTAACAATGGAGCTGCCATTCAAGCAGAAACATAACAATAACGATGTTGTCAGATATTATTCCAGCAGAGTAATTAGAGCTAATCGAATGCAAGGTTGCACAAAAATTATAATGATATTTTACGGAGGCATCTCTCGGAAAAATATTCCAGTTTTTAGATTCGTGGGGAGGGCTACAGTCTACAATCAAAAATAATATTTAAATACAGGGTGATTTATTATACCAGGAGGTGAAAAATTAATATTCGTATTGGAGATTGGATTCTGAGCAAAAAATTAGAAATAATTTTATTTTAGATCGGCCTTTGTTTTGGAGATATCGAGGTTTAAACTTTTGAAACATATATTAGTTTCAAGTTTCACAAAAAAAGTAATAGTAGGCAATATGAAAACTTTATTTAGTCACAGACAGAAAAACCACTAGTTTAAATTACAAGAGATGTTCGAAATGTGCACCACCAGCGATGCAAACCTGGCAACGTAAAACTACAGAATAATAAAGTGCAGCAAAATCTTGTTCATTTTCAGTTTCAAGTGCAGCATTCATAATTCTGTCTCGTAATTGCTCTTTTTTCTGAATTTCCTCTGTATACGAATCTTCTTTGATATTCCTGACAACTTTCTAAAGCATTGCCGTTGCAAAAGCCGTAAACAAAAATAATATTGGCATATTCTTTATTGCCAAACTGCATTGTTAACAAAATTTGTATCTTTTTTGCACTAAAAATGAATAGAAATACTCAAAGTATGTGACAACTGTCAACAACCAATACATTCTTTTGTGTCAAAGCAATTTCTATAACTACTATTTATTTTATGGATACAAATTAAATAGGTTTCGAAAACTTCATGCCTCGTTATTTCTAAAATAAAAACCGATGAAAAAAAGTTATTTCACATTTTTTGCTAAGAATCCAATCTCGAACACGAATATTCATTTTGGCCTCCTGGCATAAATCACCCTGTATGTGAATATACTAGTATATACAGCGTGATTCTCAAGTACACAGTAGACTATTCATACAGGGTGTTTTGCGAAGTTCTCCCGGCACTCAAGAGCCATGTTCTTAAGATCATTTCAACAAAAAAGTTCATATGAATATAAGTCCTATTCTTAGTATTTTCTGAGCTATACACATTTCAAACTAAATTAATCTTAAATAATTTTAATTTCTATGACATCAAAATAAACAAAATAAATGACTGCAGACTGATAATTTAAAAAAACAGTCTAAGATGTTCAAAAATTCCACCTCCTGCTTCAATGCATTTAGCCGCATGCCTGTGAATACCACACGTTCTGTTCATTTCCTTAGCATGGCTGTCTTCTAGGTCTTGTTATTTTAGCTTGAAATGATCTCAAGAACATAGCTTTTTATTGTTGGGAGAACTTCGCGAGACACCCTGTACATACAAGCGCAGTAGACCATTCATATACACAAGGTGATTCTCAAGTAGAAGATCATAGAGAGTTTTAGTTTATCGTTTTACGAAATACGATAACGCTAACGTTTACGCTAAACTTGCTCGGTAATGCAGTCGGTTACTGGGTAACAAGCAAGTTTAGCTTAGACTTTAGCGTTACCGTCTTGTGTAAAACAATAAACTAAAACTCCATTATTACAGCACTGAAAAGAGCAGGAAAAATTATTCATTCATAATTTTAAAAAGTTGAGAAAGAACTGTTTTAATTTGATTTCAGTACAATTTAAACAGCATTAAATGTAATATATATCAAAGTTACGTTGCATATTTTAAATAGCTTATTAATTTTAGGATGGGAGACGACGTGCAGAAGATAAGCATACTCTGCTCTTTGCCACAATTGGCGGCCGCCGATTCCAACTCGACCTACAACCGGATCATACCGAAGATCCAGCAGGACCTGCCTCACAGCTCGTGCGAGATTCAGATCACCGCCAGCCGCGTCTTCAAACTGCTGCTCGAGGCGCAGATGAACGCCAGCATTCTGAACTCCATCATACAGGGCGTCGATTGCAAAGACCCCAACGTCGCCAACTCCTGGTGCGAGTCGCTCATCGGGCTGGTCAACACGATGAATGAAGAGACGTTGAGAACACGGGTAGGGTGCTATTATTGGTGACGTAAGACCAAATATCTCATCTGAAACTAATTAAATCTACTCCAAGTGTAATATTAAGTGGAGTTTATTAACCTCACAAGGATTTTTTATATGGTTTGTATTCCCGTTGCAGATGTTGCCGTTAGCGAAGCTAAAGTGCGCTCCGAATAACTCTGTGGGGAGTAAGATTTTCTGTAGTAGGCTTATTGGACAGATTTGCGTTTATCCCAGATTAAAAACAATTGAGTAAGTAGTATCTATTAGAAATAATCTCATCTACAGCAATAATTATTATATCACAGACTGTTTGACAGTTGACAAAATTTTAAGTGTGTTAATTTTGTAGCTGACTATGCATTGAACCCAGCAATAATGACTTGTCAAATGTATTACCAATTTTTGAGGTTATGTTGTAAGAAAACCGCACCATTAAAATCAAGTTGAAATTGTGGCAACATGAATTTAACAACTTAGTATACATTTTTGTTGTTGAATATTTTAAGTATAATTTAAGTGGCTTTGCATCAGTGCTGCCATCTGTATTTTTTTTAATCATTAAAAACAGAATCTCTGTAATTTAAAAACATTAAGTGAACAAAAATGAAGAAACTCTTGAGTGGTTGGTAAAATTCACTATGTATGGAAGTTATGTCAAAATATGACAGAGTTTCTGTATTGTGGAGGCTTCTACTTCGTTATACATGTTAATTACACAATGAAACACTTTTAACTTTGTTTGTATAACACGTTTTATTTAATGTGACTGCAGTTTCGACAAATTTAGCTTGTCATTATCAAACATGGAGTAACTTAAACTAGAGGTTTTACAGGTATATATACACAATTACAAGACAGCGGTAAAAATGGGGGTGTACATTAGGTCAACCTGGTCGTTAATTAAGGGAATTCCCGGATTAGCGCGGGCTTTGTGTATCTCTAGTGCTTCTAGCAAATTCATTTTACGACCCTTTTCGGCATGATGGATTATGGTAAGTACATCTTTTTCAAAAGTGTGATTTTCGTCTAAAAGGTGTTTTGCAAAAGACGACTTATCACTCTGTTTAAGCCGAAAAGAGCGCAAATGTTCCCTCAATCTTATGTTGAAATTACGACCAGATTGGCCAATGTATATCCCTTGACAATCTGCGCAAGTTAATTTATATATTCCGGATTTATTAAATTTATCTAATTTTGTTTTACTATTAAAGATATGGTTATTGATTTTACAGTACGGTTTAAATGCAACTTGAATATTATGCTTTTTTAGGATATTTTTAACTTGAAAACTGACATTACCAAAATAAGTTAACGATTTATATTTAATTGTTTCTTTTTCAAATGATATTCCAGCGTATAATAGATGTTTGATGTTATTAAATTTCTGTTTTTTAAGAAGTCTATCAACCAAATCACAACCATAACCATTGTTAATAGCCATAGCTCTAATCAAGTTAATTTCCTTCTCGAAAAAATTAGCTGACAAAGGGATTTTTAAGGCTCTATGAATCATTGAATTGAATGCAGCAATTTTATGTTTATAGGGATGTCTGGAATGGTTAGGGATAATTGAGTCGGTAAAGGAAGGTTTTCTAAAAATGTCAAAAGAGAGTTTGTTATTTATTCTGGTAATAGACAGATCTAAATATTTAATGTTGTTATTGATTTCGGTTTCAGCTGTGAATTTAATTTTAGGGTGAAGTTTATTTATGAAATCTAAAAATTGAGTGAGTTGTCTATCAGTTCCCTGGAAACAAGCCAATATATCATCGACGTAACGGTGCCACATTTTAATATGTTTTTTAGCTAGTGGCGAATTTAATATTATTTTTGTAAAATTATGCATAAATATATCTGCTAGCAATGGACTTAAAGGGCACCCCATTGCTAGGCCTTCTGTTTGTTTAAAAAATTTATTGTTAAATGAGAAAAAGTTATTATTTAAGATGATTTCTAAGCAATCCAAAAATTCTGTTTTTACTGTGACATTAATATTACATTTATCGAATGATTCTTCTATTAGTTTAATACACTCTGATGGAGGAATATTAGCAAACATATTAGTTACGTCGAATGATACAAGCCTATATCCTGGTTCCATTTTAATGTTAGTTAAATTTGTTGTTAATTCTACTGAATTTTTAACTGAATGAGGATCTCTGAACTCGGTTAGTTCCTTATAAATTGAATTAAGATGGATGGACATATTACGCGCTGGGGAATTCAGCGTGTTAGTGTAACAGAAAAGGCAAAAATGTATCTTAAACTACGTTTAAAAGTTAAACAAGCAGCACTCAACATCAAGTTCAATCAACAGTGTTTAAAGCTAAAAGTGACCCCACAATATGTTCAACTAAAAACAAAGTGCAAAACAGTAGCAGCTAAAAAAACCATACAATCCGGTTTAACCACATGGGTTAAAGAAGAAGTGAAATATTGGTTTAAAAAACGTGACCAATATTACACATACCTTAAAGTGCTTCACTGTGAACTCACCAAACATTTACATCCGGTGGAATTTGATCTCTTCGATGACTACGTACGTGAAAAAGTTAGCCGCATTGCACACAAGAAATTCCAAACACAACGGAAGAAACTCAACAAGTTAATAAAAGTAAAAGAAGCCAAGGTAGCAGTAGAAAATACCACAACATCTGGACAATATACGTTTCATCCCAGAGTGATTAATAACAGTAACATTTTATTTTCCAATACAGAACTTAAATTATTAGAATCTGGCCCCAAATATTCCCCACATGTCATTTCCAATAGTTATAAAGAAACACTGATCGTTGAATCAGAATTGGCCCTCAAAGAGGTAAACAACTCTGATTCAACGAAATACAAAATTGCCAAAATAATTAAAAACAGCACCACCAGCAAACCCATAGATCAAAAAACAGTAAATTCAATTAAAAATAAAGTAAAAGTGAGCGATTTAATAATAACAAAAGCAGACAAAGGGAACTCGGTTGTTATTTTGCATAAAACAGAATATTTACAAAAAGTCCAAGAATTCCTGGATAGCTCAGATATTGTTGAATTGAAAAAAGACCCGACTACTGAATTACAAACTTCTCTAAAAGAATGTTTTAAGAAATCACACGCAATTTTTCCGAATTGTAATCAATTTTCTTTATTTCCGATGAATCCGATTCCTCCCCGATTATATGGCCTAATCAAAATCCACAAACAAAATACACCGATCCGTCCCGTAGTATCCTATATGAATTCCCCAGCGCGTAATATGTCCATCCATCTTAATTCAATTTATAAGGAACTAACCGAGTTCAGAGATCCTCATTCAGTTAAAAATTCAGTAGAATTAACAACAAATTTAACTAACATTAAAATGGAACCAGGATATAGGCTTGTATCATTCGACGTAACTAATATGTTTGCTAATATTCCTCCATCAGAGTGTATTAAACTAATAGAAGAATCATTCGATAAATGTAATATTAATGTCACAGTAAAAACAGAATTTTTGGATTGCTTAGAAATCATCTTAAATAATAACTTTTTCTCATTTAACAATAAATTTTTTAAACAAACAGAAGGCCTAGCAATGGGGTGCCCTTTAAGTCCATTGCTAGCAGATATATTTATGCATAATTTTACAAAAATAATATTAAATTCGCCACTAGCTAAAAAACATATTAAAATGTGGCACCGTTACGTCGATGATATATTGGCTTGTTTCCAGGGAACTGATAGACAACTCACTCAATTTTTAGATTTCATAAATAAACTTCACCCTAAAATTAAATTCACAGCTGAAACCGAAATCAATAACAACATTAAATATTTAGATCTGTCTATTACCAGAATAAATAACAAACTCTCTTTTGACATTTTTAGAAAACCTTCCTTTACCGACTCAATTATCCCTAACCATTCCAGACATCCCTATAAACATAAAATTGCTGCATTCAATTCAATGATTCATAGAGCCTTAAAAATCCCTTTGTCAGCTAATTTTTTCGAGAAGGAAATTAACTTGATTAGAGCTATGGCTATTAACAATGGTTATGGTTGTGATTTGGTTGATAGACTTCTTAAAAAACAGAAATTTAATAACATCAAACATCTATTATACGCTGGAATATCATTTGAAAAAGAAACAATTAAATATAAATCGTTAACTTATTTTGGTAATGTCAGTTTTCAAGTTAAAAATATCCTAAAAAAGCATAATATTCAAGTTGCATTTAAACCGTACTGTAAAATCAATAACCATATCTTTAATAGTAAAACAAAATTAGATAAATTTAATAAATCCGGAATATATAAATTAACTTGCGCAGATTGTCAAGGGATATACATTGGCCAATCTGGTCGTAATTTCAACATAAGATTGAGGGAACATTTGCGCTCTTTTCGGCTTAAACAGAGTGATAAGTCGTCTTTTGCAAAACACCTTTTAGACGAAAATCACACTTTTGAGAAAGATGTACTTACCATAATCCATCATGCCGAAAAGGGTCGTAAAATGAATTTGCTAGAAGCACTAGAGATACACAAAGCCCGCGCTAATCCGGGAATTCCCTTAATTAACGACCAGGTTGACCTAATGTACACCCCCATTTTTACCGCTGTCTTGTAATTGTGTATATATACCTGTAAAACCTCTAGTTTAAGTTACTCCATGTTTGATAATGACAAGCTAAATTTGTCGAAACTGCAGTCACATTAAATAAAACGTGTTATACAAACAAAGTTAAAAGTGTTTCATTGTGTAATGACAGAGTTTTCTAATGTAACACTTTACTCAAGTTCTTTTGTTTTTCTCACTTGCTCATTTATTTCTTATTAATTTTGAACATTAAGAGAGATGTAGATATTTCTGTCTTAGTTGTGTCACCCCTTTCTATATATTATTGTTAACACTTTGTATTTCAGTGTGAAAAAGGATATATTACCGTTAGTATTAAGTCTGTGCCAAGATTGTTCGCCTGATGTTCGGGCTGCTGTGTGCAATGATTTACCGTCGGTAGCACAGGGTGAGTAAAACCGTAAATAATATTTTACAGCCGCTTATGTTCGATTGTTTTTCAGGTCTTGGAAATAATTTTGTTAAGACGATGTTACTGCCTAGTCTTGTGGAGCTGGCTTGCGATGAAAACTGCAACGTTAGGGGCGCCTCCATTTCCGCTATTGCCTTGGTCATGAAACATTTGGATGCAGGTATGTAAACATAAAAATTTATAAACATTGACAGCCTTATTAATAGATTTATAATAGTAATAATAACAACTTTATTGCCCAACACTCATACAGGGCAATTACAGGACAAGAAAATAATAATACAAAGTTATTATAGTTATATAAATGACATTTTTGTCTGAAACTAATACGTACTTAAGAACTAATAAATTTGATTTAAAAACCTCTAATATATAAAAAAATGGATTTAATCGCTGGTGCTGTTACTTGGTGAAATTCGATATCATCAGTTCAGTAAATACACGTTCATTCTTAAATAAACCTGTTTTAATTTATACTATAACCATATTAAGGGCAATTCTATTAATAAGAAACAAAATTGGCGCCCAACATGGGACCCACTATTTATTGTGTGATTAAAGTTGACTTCGAGCAAGTGTTTCTACTCCCAGATTAAGCATGAAGTAAATTTTCAGGCTTTTCTAAACTTGAAATTTTACTTCATGCGCCACGCGTATAAAACACTGATTTCAAGTTATGTTTAAAGTATACTAACATCTATTAATAAACACTTTAGTGAATAACACACTTGGTTACGATTTCACTATTTATTAGTTTACACTGCAGTAATTGTTTCACCACACACTGACTTCATCAGGCAGATAAATGATGTCACCATTCATGATGAAGCCACAGTGTGGTGAAACAATTGTCGCAGTGTCAACTAATAAATAGTCAAATCTTAACCAAGTGTGTTATTCACTAAAGTGTTTATTAATAGATGTTAGCATACTTTAAACATAACTTGAAATCAGGCTTTTCTAAACTCGAAATTTTACTTCATGCTTAATCTGGAAGTAGAAACACTTGCTCGAAGTCAATTTCAACTAAACAATAAATAGTGGTTTCCATGTTGGGTGCCAATTTTGTTTCTTATTAAAGGAACTGGTCTTAATATGTCTATAGTGTAAATTAAAACAGGTTTATTTGAGCATCTTAGTAAGAGTTAACTAGTTCCTACTAGGATGTGCAAATAAACCTGTTTTAATTCAAGGCTGTCCAATTTTTATCGCGCTCACTAGAAAGACTTACTTTTATCATAGAGTAAGGAGTATTGGAGGTGCTACGGGTGGAACGCTTTGAACCCAACCAGAGGTTGACTTGACTAGAGAGACATCTGTGTGCACTTGTTTAAACAAGAAAAATACAGAAAGTAAACTTATTGACTTATCTATTTAAAATTGGAATAGTAACAAATATAAAAACGAACAATATTTGAGAAAACAGAAACCCCTCAAGCCCAACCAGAGCTTGACTTGACTAGAGACCAACGATATTCTGAAAACCGAAATCTCGTCTTGGCTTTAAGTGCGCTCGTCGAGCCAACTTGGCTTATTTATAATATAATAATAAACTTTATTCATATTAGGAAACAGGAACATGATACAATTATATCTGTTGATGCCTGACCTATCTATGTTTGGGCGTTTGGCTTCCCCTTGACCTTGCGTATTAAACTTTTCCAAAAATTGTCGCTGTGGGCACTTCAGTATACCATTAACCCCACTTTATGACGAGCGATGAATGCGGCATATCTACTAATATTCTTAATCTATGGTTTTATTAAAAATTGAAATTGGACCGAAAACTGTGGATGATTCGGAAGGTATTTCCAAAATTATTACTTTAACGTTTGTGATTAAATTTGTTTCAGATACCAAATCGCAAACTATGGTACCGTTAATTAAACAGCTCTGTGATAAATCGTTAAGGAAAGAGGACACGACCGCTCTAGTCCTAGCGAGCGAATTCAGCGTTATACTATCGGGCTTACATAAATGCATTCAGGACGCTGATATTAGGTACTTGTTGAAGGCTTACCAAGGGTTTTCCCAGCGGGGCAAAGTCGGAGTTACCAAAGTCGATGCATCGAAGGTATAAATATTTATTTAATTGTAGAACAATAGTTCTAAATGTTATCTAAACACAAATTATATTAATTCCTGTTTTTGACCTAGCTTCTTTAATAATAAAAAAAAAAAATGTACAAAAAAAGGAATTTTATAATTTAAATTACATTTTTTATGAGCTGCTCTTTCCCGCAGTAATCCATGACTTTCTCAATAGGATCTAAATCGTTTTCACAAAAATGACATTTAACTGCTGAATCGAAACGATGCTGTTCACCTGGATTTAATTACTGTTCACCTGGATTTAATTACTATTCACCTGGATTTAATTTAGTCATAGGAATAATAGGTTTAGAATCCAGAGTAGCGTCTGTTTTCTCTGTATTTGGTCTAGTTATAAGTCCATAGTGAAAATCGAGTTAATTTTATACACAATTTTTTTGATCAAATAAGAGATTTTAACACATTCATTACCAGGATCTCAGAGAAAAATTCAATAGCAGTTGTCTTTATAATTTTTTATTAAATTGAACAATTGCTTTAAAAGCAATAAAAAGGTTATTTCCTTCAGCCCAAAATATTCTGCACCTGTTTAATTGTTTTAATTTAGCCAATCTATTTAAAATATGATTTTGTAGAGCCAATTATAGAGAAGTTATCAAAAATTTAGTGTCACATATATGTGACACTGGTAGCGAGCGTGTTAATCAAATAAATACATTCCATATTGTTCAATGACTTTCTACCATCTCTCCACGAGCTTCATTCTTCCACTACCATAAAAGCTCTGAGGTTTTTGGGCAATTAAGTCATCCAAGTGCTTTTTGAAAATGTCCAGGGAACTGAAAGTTTTGTTGTGTAAATTGTTCTGTAGCGCTAAAAACAAGTGATAGTTTGAGGTCGCAAAGTCCGGACTATATGGTGTGTGCGAAAAAAAAATCTGAACCAAGCGGCAATCACTTTTTCTGGGTTATTGAAGAAACATGTGGGCTAGCATTGTCCTGGCAGAACGTGACTCCCTTTCACATAATTTGTAGTTGTTGTCAATGCCGTAGCTAGGGGAAGGGAATTAAAAATATATAAAATAACTAACCATATGTAGCAAGTTTTTTTAATTTCAAGTCCTCAAATTAAATTAAATTTTTAAACTGACAAATTTGTTTCTCTAGGAAGTATTGTGTCGTGAGAGGTGCGCCACAAATTTGGCTAAAGTGCTGGAGTTCGTGAAGAAAACTGTACCTGACGAGATACCGTTCGTTTATACGATTTTTAAGGAGCTGGCTTCGGACCCTTGCTATTTGGTTAGGAGATCGGCTGCCGGGAATATGGCTGGAATTGCTAACATTTTAGGTAAAAATTGGATTACCAAAAAACACACATTTATTTAATTTATCGGGTATCCAACAATTATTGAAGTTCTAGTTAGCTGTAGAATCAAACATGAATGTCGATTCTTACTTAAAATTATTAAATCTGACGTTTGTTGTCTTATGCATGAGTTAATGAAACATGTTGCCATGATTACATTTCAATGTAAACGTCATTTTTAACACAACTGACATACACATAAATTAATCTACGGCATAGGTTAGCTTTCACGAATACATAAACCTATTCGTTAAACCTAACCTATGTGGTGGATTAATTTATGTGACATATAGCTATGTCTAACTATTATATAAGTGGCGTAACAAGTATTTTGTCAGTGAACTACAAACATAAATTAACGAGAACCGGTGCAAATGCATATTAAATGTTTTGAACTTTCCATATCTACTTTTATCAGGTGAACAAAATAAATTGATGAAAAACGAAATCGTCCGGTTGCTGAGGGACGATGCTGTGGAAGTGTTAGATCTGTTGGTGCCCACTTTGGCCAGCTTGCTATTGGCTTTATGTGATAACGGGACACTAGTTAGTGGCACTTCCAATCAAATGACAATGGACATTGGTAGAGCCCTCTTCAAATGCCAAACTGAACTGTCCAAGGGGTACAATTGGAGATTAACGGTGACGTTTTTAATCCAATTGGAATGCTTACCCTTTTGCATGCCATCCGAATTCATACACACCAACATCACGCCGGTTTTATTGGATAAAGTGTCAAATGGGGTAAGTTTTTCAGGTCCATTCTGTATGCAAAGTGTTTAATTTAACATACATGTTATTCTGAAACATCGCGGTCTAGGCAAGTTTGGTAATTGAGTTGGATACTTAGACTTTGAGGTTAATAACGTATACATTAAATTTAACATTTTGTGTATGTAATAGCCCGGATTGTCAAATTTATTAAATAGACCCTGTGAATATTAATGGTTTAACTCTCGTCATTTATATTTTAACATTAATATCACTGCATCTCTTTCTGCAAAGATAAAAAGAACAAGATATTATTAGTATTACTACAGTTTATATATATCCAGTTAGCCAGTCTCTATATAAAATTTGGTAACCGTGTTTGGATGTTGCATCCAGAAGCGAGCCCGGTGATTGATGTACATAGTCATCTATCTTACTCTTACCCTACATCCTGACCACAGTCTCTCCTTTTCTACTCGGTTTCCAGTTCTTCCATAAGCATTGGCTCCCCTTAGTATTACCTAAGTATGGACCTGATAGGAATGAACTAGTAATTTATTATAACCATATTAAGGGCAATTCCATTACTGAGTCACAAAATTGGCGCCCAACGTGGAACATACTAGGCTCAAGCCATCGGCATTATTGACCAAATTTTCACGCTTTTCTAAACGCGAAATTTTACTTCATGCTTAATCTGGGAGTGGTGACACTCGCTAGAGGTTTCAAATTGAACACTTTTCAAAAACATCTAAACATTTTGTATATTTAAAATAGAAATTCGCTGTATGTATACTACAGAAAGAAAAATTCACTGTATATAATAATGTGCATAAAAATTATGTTTATTCGATCGACATGGAATTTGTAGTTTTTTCATAACACTATTTACAGGATTTGATTAAGGACACTTAAATGAGATACAATGTTACTATAAAAATGCGTCGTTTATTATAGACGTAGACAAACTACCTGTTCGCGCACTCTGCACGATACAGCTTGGTGTAGCAAGTCCAAAAAATATTCTTTTTTCCTCTTTTAAATTCAACTAAAATAAAAGCAATTCTTTAATACTAAAAAACTGATGTAAAATTTTATTCCAGAGAGCAAAACCGATAAAAATTCAAGCCATACGCACACTAATAATTTTTCTGAGGTACAATTTCAAGGTTAACCAGCACAAGTGGCTGCGGGACTCGTTGCTCAAGCAGATATTCTATTCATCTAACAGTTACCACCGAATGCTGGCGATACACTTGTGCGAAACAATGCTCGACGTCTATAGCGAGAGTTACTTCAAAGAGTTTTTCTTAGGCCCTTTACTCTCATTATCTAGTAAGTCTTATTAGGTATTAACAAAACTGACACATGTGATATAAATCCTCAAACAATCTTTCTTGACTCTGTGCAAGGCCGTTGCCAGAACAAAATTTGGCTTGCGAGACCGCTTTTACATACAAAAATTTAACATTTTGAAAATTTGGGGCGGGGGGGGGGTGTCAAACACCCATATCCCCCCCCCCTGGCTACGGTCTTGACTCGGGGATAAAAACTAAATCATTGCATTTGTTTTAATATTAATATAATAAAATGTCTTGTGCTTATTTAAAATATAAATTTGAGTATACTTTTGATTTTAAATTAGGTTGGCACTACTGATTGTTTCCACATAGATTACCATAACTTCATAATTTATTTATCATTCATACTCTAATTTATTATTTAAATGATCGCACGGTACTTATGATTATCAGCACATTTTTAAAAAATGATTTTTATGTACATGTTTTGCTCTTCAATTTTGTTCACATTCAGTGTGTTTATAGATGATAAAGTGTCTGGTGTTCGTTACGGCATTGTAATGTTTTCGACAAATCTGAGACAAATGGCGACGTTACAGACTGACGTGAAAACCAAACAACTGATCAACGACACTTTCAACAAAATGGAGGCGACCGAAAAGAATCGTATGGTGCTGGATTTGATCAAGCAGAAGAGGAAAGACCCGCCCGGGAAGAAAATAGAAGAGCGACTGAAGGAGGAGGATCGGAGGGTGCGGGAGGAGAGTTCGGGTGTGATTCGACGTGCGACAACTGCACATCAAGGTCAGTCGAACATCATCAAAACTTGATTATTAATATTCAATTACTTCGATGTGGTCCAGGCATACGAATACTACCAATCGATAAATAACGAGTGTCTATAAACTGTCGGCATCCCAGTAGGTTCTGACTTCGGAAACATACGTCGTAATTAAATTCAGCACTCTGACATATAATTAAATGTATTTGACATTTCCAAGATTCACTGTTGTATGGCATAATCTAACATGTGTAATTAATGTCATCGTTTATTATTTTTGCAGCTCCTCCACCCGCAGCTGGTCAACAACAGCAACAACCGATAAAGAAACCCCTACAACCACAACAATCGATGCAGAAACCTCCTCTACAACAACAAAACTCGAACGTGTAAGTGCAACCGACAATTAATCCTCGCTTTTAAATGACTCGATGTAGACTGTTTTACGCTTGTGCATAATTGTAGTGAACCGACAATAGCTCAAGTCGACGACTGTAGTGTAGATGCAGTAGAAAATGATCCCGTGACGGTGCTAAGCGACCTCAAGTCGCTGGACGTGACCGATTTAGGCGAACTGAAGACAACGAACATAACGGACGACGTTAAGGTGAACCTGAGGAAAATTTCGAGGATAGCACAACCAAAGAATTATAGGGGGAAACGGTATTCGAGCGTGATTTCCGTAGATTGTTTCTCAGATAAGGATAGGAAGCAGCTGCACAGGAGGAGTTTGAATTTTGGGAGGGAGGTCAGCAGGATTCCGGTTTGCTCGAAGGGTCGAGGGGAGGAGGTTTTTAAGGGGGGTTTGGGGGATAAACAGCTGTCGGCTTCCGATAGTAGGATCGATTATAAAAAGGAGAGGGAGAATAATAAGATTGATTATAGGAAGCCGGAGAATGCGACGGATGCTGTTAAGATTAGGAGTGCTCCTTCTAGTTTGCCTGTTTATATTAGGTGAGTATGTTGCTTTAATTAGATGCCGGAGTTAGGCAAGTAATATTGAAATGCTGTTTAATGTATCTTAATTGGCCTCAGTAGTTTATTTATTACTTTTTAGTTGAATATTTCTAGATACTTCTTAGACCAGGAGCCAGCGACAATTCTGTCTAAACCAATGTCAACTACACTAAATTTTACATACATTTTGTCTGAAAAGTTTTGCTCCAACTGTCAAAATAAGGGAGCTTTTGGAACTAGAAACTACATTTCCAATATATAGGTTTTTAATTGAAATTCACTTGCCTTGTTCTACTAATAAAACAAGATAAAACCTTTTTGTATCCATTGCGGCTTTTTCTAAATTTTGATTTGAATATTTTACACCAAAAAGGTTGCCCACTTTATTAGAAGATAACTAAAATTTACCTTGTGTATATATATATATATATATATATATTGTTTTATTTTTAGGAAACCAGGACAACCGCAAGCAGTAAAGAAATGAGTTTTAATCTTTAAAATAAAACAAAGTGCAATTTATTTATCATTCGTTGCTTGTAAGATACTATTATAACATATTACTAAAATAAATATTTTATATTATTTATATACAGGAAATAAATATTTTACGAGTTTTTATTAATCTGTTGGTAAATTTTCTCCACAGCCTCGACAAAACTGGGAACAACCGCAGTGGGCGTTTTACTAATTTTATTCTCATCGTCGGGTAAATACTTGCCCGTCTTTACTAAATAAGCTTGTAATCCAGCATTTAAAGCACCCTCAATATCATCTGTCACATCCTAAAATAGAGAAATGATTACAATAAAAAACTTGTTTGTTATTCCTCACTTCACTTTTACAACTTTTATAACAATCAAACAATTAGAGAGAAATTATTGTGTTTATTGATTAATTCAAATCAGTGATTCTCAACGAATTTTCTGCAGTATCATAATTTTTTGACACTCATTTTTATAAAAGCTTTCAGTTTGAAGCTTCTACCGAGCATTTCCAATCCTAGGTTAAGCATGAAGTAAAATTACAAGTTTAGGAAAGCCCGAAAATTTGGATTTGCCGGGCGGAGCGAAGCGAGCCCGTTTGTAAGAAAAGTGTATATAACTCCGCTTAAACGTTAAACCTTAAACACACTTAAACGCCTTGTAAACCCAGCATTAATCGTATGTCAAGAGTTTCAACTTACAAATCTCATAATAAAACTACGACTTTTGTGGTAAATTTCTGTAAATACAAATTTCGAAGTTTCATTCTTTGTTAAATTCACAGAATTTCTTGATTATCAAACATGTTTCGTGACTGAAAATGCTAAGAATCATCGCTGAAAATGACTTACGTCTCCGATCATGATTGCCTCCTGTGGGGGAATGTCGCCCAGAGCCGTTTTAAAAAATTCAGGATTGGGTTTGCCGACGAGTTCAGCTTTGCACTGTGCGGCGTATTCAAGCCCTTTTACGAAACATCCTGGTCCTAAAGCCATGCCGTCCTTTCTTTTATAATATTTACCCGCGTGTATTCCAATTAATTTTGCACCACCTAACAAACATCTAATAGAAAAAAGAAATATACAAGGTGGTCAGGAAAACTCATTTTTCTGGCCACCTTATCAAAATATAAAAGGTAGTCTCGGAAAAATTAGTTTTCTAACAACCTTGTATATTTTATTTTATTCTTTGATTAATTTTAAACCGAAGATGCTGATAGAAAAGGCTACGGCCTTGTTTATGAGCCGAAGATGTTGATAGAAAAATAATGTGAGGCTCATAATCAAGGCCATAGCCAAGAGGGAGGGAGGGATGCGGAGATTCAATGCTCCAGGATGTTCAAAATTTAAAATGCTTGTACAATTTGGAGCAAAAAAATAGAAACCCTAGAATTTACAGTTTGTAAATGGGCCCATTTATCAAAATGTTCAACATTCAACATGTTTAAATTTGTTTGTGATGCATGTTGGTATCGAAGGAACGGTACTCTGGTCGGTCTATTTTGTACGATTGCAAAAATCCCAGACATGTTCACAATTAACAAACCGATCATCAGAGAATTCCCCAACAGTTGGCAGTAAACTCCCAACTGTTGTCTCTAAAGAACGAGCCCATTGTGTTTTTTTTGTTTCGATTGAAGATTTATAAAACTTCACTGAATTCAAGTTAAAGATAACACAATTTTTTATGAAGAACAGGCCGGTTGATTTTGTCGGGGATTTCCATTTTTTTGCTCCCAATTGTACGTATAAAGGGCAATTTTTAATGAAATTAGCATTACCTGAAGGCTTCGTTCAACCTATCATAATGAAACTCCGACGGTGCTAACCCAATGACCACTGCATTTGGCTCGTCACAACTGATTCCCTCAAAATCTTCTAAAGCTTCCGGAGATACCAACAGCATCGGTTTCAATCCCTCCTTATCGATCAAATTTCTTGCTGCACTTAAACTGCTGTGAATTTCCTGTTTCTCCAAATCAAATCCTAAATTAATGAGCCGGTTGTAAAGGACACTTTTACTCTCCTTTGTAGTGTTCGTCACAAACTTTATCAACAATCCTGTCGCTCTTAAACGTTTGAGGGCTTCGACAGCACCAGTGATCACGCTATTTTCTACATGAAGAGTTCCACTTAAATCGATTAAAACAGCGCGAATCATATTCATTAATTAAATGATAAAAGCTGTATTTAACTTAATTATTATAGGTTATGTTTTGATAATAGTTGTAGGTTATGTAAACGCTTAATAAATACATTGGGCGCGTTCATCAAAATGTTCAACATTCAACGTGTTTGGATTTGTTTGTGATGTATGTTGGTATCTAATAAACGGTACTCGGTTGGTCAATTTCGTACGATTGCAAAAATCCCAAACACGTTCACGATTAACAATCCGGTCATCAGAGAATTCCCCAATAGTTGGCAGTAAACTCCCAACTGTTGTCTCTGATGAACGGGCCATTGGGCCCGTTCATTACAAAATTACATCAGAGAATTCCTCAACAGTTGGCAGTAAACTCCCAACTGTTGTCTGTCATGAACGGGCACATTTTTATTAATTAACATTTATCCGAGTGGGAGAGGAAAAGAATTCATGATGGTCGCCGATTTATGAATGGAGTTGTGAAATGTTTACTACGGCGCCAGCAAAATAAAACGCATTCTATTACTTTACCAATGAAAAATTAAATTGCAGCTGGTAGCTCTGAAAACAATGGTGCCAATACTATAATAATTAAATTGCAGCTCAATACCGTGTGTATTTTGGGTTGTCTAAAAATCTGCTAGTGATAATAATTGTAGGCAACCCAATGGCGTAAATGTACATTGGTGATTATGGGCAACCAAATAGCATTAATGTATATTGGGTTGCCTATAATATTTTAAACAAGTTGTTTAGAAGAGTGATCATAGGCAATCCCCGGGGGGGTCGGATTAATTAGGAAAAGGACAAACGCGATAGTAGCGCTAGGTAAGCAGCTGCCAGAACTAAATTTTATAAAACTATATAATAAAAGGATTATTGTAATATTTAGAACCTCAATTCGTTAAAGTTTAACTTCGTAAATACCTAGCAATCAGCGACGGCTCGCAGCCTAACTTCAGGGTCAGCCACAGCTCCAAGGCAGAGACAAAATTTGAGGTTGGGATCGCGCTTTATAAATACAAGAAATTGCACAACAAAGTCTCCTTTCAATAATAGATACATATTACCTTGGGTCTCTGGCCTACCCTGAAGTTAGATTTTCCTAATAATGCGTTGTTGTCAAAATGTATGACATCAGTGTCATGATGAAAACTTCAAATCATTCCGCAAATAAATGCCAGTCAGTGGAAGTTGTAGAAATAGTTTGAGTTTTGATAATACAAATCAATTTCGAAGAGTGTATTAATTTTTGTAAGTTATTTTATAAATTCAAGTGTGATGTGCTAATGTGTAATTATTGTCATCCGGTTAAATCTAACTTCAAGTTAAGGTTAGATTGAAGTTTTTATCAAACATTTCTTTCGACTTTCCCAATGTCTCAGGCGAAGATTGCAATGGTTAACAGCAAGTTTCGTTAGAGTGTGTGCGAATATTTTCACAAGTACATCATTCAAAAATTATTTTCAAACGAAAATAAATTGTAATGAATGCAGTCCCAATAATCCCACTGAACACGAAAATAGTTTAAATATTGCACGAATATTGAACATGGTACTAAAATAAAACATTATATTCAAATTTTTACAATGAAGATTTAGCAACGGTACAAACATTGTATAAACGATTTCCCTGCAATATTGATTTATATACATTACCAAAATATTAAACATAATACTAAAATTCAACATTATTTTAAAACGTTTCAAAAATATTGCGGAAAAGTAACACAACGCTATATAATCATTACAATTTGACTTTTATGCAGCATTGTATTGTAAACATATATATATTGAAAATGGGAACATTGCATTTTTAACATTGTATAATTGTTGAAACTGTTGCATCGTGGTTTACACATTTCATGGACATTGAACACACAGAGAGTTTTTTTTATTGAAGTAAACATGTCCCAATAATATGCTGTAAATCTTCAGATATTCGTTGTTTTTTTTAAAAAGAGTTCAACTGAAAGCATTAAACGAGTGTTTTCCACTCCCAGACTAAGCATGAAGTAAAATTTCGAGTTTAGAAAAGTCCCGTGAAAATTTGTCGAGGGTCGCGCAGCGACCCGAGACAAATTTTCTGGGCTTTTCTAAACTCGAAATTTTACTTCATGCTTAGTCTTTACATCATGCTTAGTCTTAGCAACTAAGTACCTAGTACCCTTAAACTCTGAAAACATTAAAATATTGTAAACAAGTGCATGAACTTCAATTGAAATCAGCGGCTTATACGCGTAGCGCATGAAGTAAAATTTCGAGTTTAGAAAAGCCCAGAAAATTTGTCTCGGGTCGCTGCGCGACCCTCGACAAATTTTCACGGGGCTTTTCTAAACTCGAAATTTTACTTCATGCTTAGTCTGGGAGTGGAATACACTCGTTTAAAGCTTCAAATTGAACTCTTAAAAAAAACAACGAATAACTAAAGATTTAAAGAAAATAAGCTAGGATATACGTATTCCAAATTCAGCTTATTTTCTTTAAATGTTTAGTTATTCGTTGTTTTTTTTTTTTCAGAGTACAATTTGAAGCTTTAAACGAGTGTTTTCCACTCCCAGACTAAGCATGAAGTAAAATTTCGAGTTTAGAAAAGCCCGCTGAAAATTTGTCTCGGGTCGCGCAGCGACCCGAGACAAATTTTCTGGGCTTTTCTAAACTCGAAATTTTACTTCATGCGCTACGCGTATAAGCCGCTGATTTCAATTGAAGTTCATGCACTTGTTTACAATATTTTAATGTTTTCAGAGTTTAAGGGTACTAGGTACTTAAGTTCCGGGGTACTATCTCCCCTAGACTATACATTACTTTTTGTAGGACAGTTTTTTTTATTGTTTTCTTGTTACTGGAGGCGATATTTTTGAATTACCCGCTTGCGCGCGCTATCTAACGCCGCGGAAAGGAAATGTATTTCATGTTGGCTAGACTTGTGAGAGTTTAGGAGAGCTATGTTCAGGTTGTTGAATCATAGAGAATTATTAGATGACGAGAAGGTTACGTTATGTGAAATTGTTGTTAGCGATTATTAAAGTTTTAAACAAATGCAGTCCGTCTAATTTCCAACCCTACGAAGAGGCCATCCCCGACTACATTACTAATGTATATTTGTATTTTTTTACCCATTTAAACCCAGAAATTAATTTTGCATTGAGGTTACGAGAAAAACCTTCCTATAACGTTCACTTAATTGCTGCACATCGGGTTGTATACACTACGGATTCTATGCATTCATCGTATGCAACTTAACATACATTCATGCATTCGTATGTTAGGTTGTATGCAAACTATCAATAAGAGTAATCGCTCGTGTTGTATAGGCGTTTCTTTGTCAACGGCGCAGCAACATTTTTCTTTGAACGTTAGCGTGCAACGTTCCTGCAGGCGGACATTCAGCGTTTATTCAACGTGTTTTCAACATTCATGCAACTTAAAACGCAACGTTTCGTGTTACGCTGTAACATTGAATCAACGTGTCGTACAACGTTTCTCTGCTCAGTGGGATATCCTCCAATGGATTTAATCTTATTTACAATGTAATAAACAATGTGTATAATTTTGATATGATTTTATTTATAAATTCTTTATATTTATATTGTATATGACTAATTGGTAATTACAATAAGAAATTCAGACTCCCGCCATTAGTGTGGATTTATACCTTACTTTGAAGTTCTATCCGGTTGTGTTCCGTGCTATTAGTTCATCGGGAGCGCTACTGGGTGTTTCCATAGATTACTATGGGATCTGACCCTCTCATAAATGAATTTCTCTATGAGCAACCCAATGCACACGGGGTTGCCTATACACGTTTTTAGACAACTCAATATACGTTACCAGTATTGAGTTGCCTATAATCACTATTAAACAAAGGCAACAGCTTTGTTTAATAGTGATTATAGGCAACTCAATACTGGTAACGTATATTGAGTTGTCTAAAAATCTGCTTAACCAATTATTGGTATCATTGATTATATAAAGGCAACCCAAATGGCGTTAATGCACATTGGGTTGCCTATAATAGTTGTCACCAATTGTACAAAACTGTAACTACCATATAGGAAACTCAACACCGTTAATGTATATAGGGTTGTCTATTATCTTTTAAACCAGTTGTTTACAAGAGTAATTATAGGCAACCCAATACCGTTGACGTATATTTGGTTGCCTATAATCGTTGTATGGATTTTTGAACTTCAAACGGTGTTTTATACGCGTGGCGCATGAAGCAAAATTTCGAGTTTAAAAGCCTAAAAATTTGATTTGGTTGCGTTTTGAGATGAAGTAAAATTTCGAATTTAGAAAAGCCTAATTGGATTAGTCGCTCCGCTTCGCTACGCGACCCAACCAAATTTTCAGGTTTTCGCGAGTGTTCTTCACGTGTCAGGTTCACTGACTTACGTTGGAATTCACACATCCGTGGTCTCTGTAACGCAAGCCGAACGTATAAAATTTGGAATTCTTGACCTTTTGTCAGATTCAGTTAATATTTGTTTTGTTGTGCGGTAGTTGCTATTGAAACCATTACAGTTTTAGAGTTAAAATACACCTATTGTAACTGTAGAATTACAATGGTTTCCATGGCAACGATCACATAGTAAGAAGTCGCATCTAATGTATTACATTTACTAATCAGTGATGGACCCATAAGAAACACATTTCAAAATAGGGGTATAAAAAAATAGTTGTGTATAGTTTCTCGATATCAAATACCATCAATGCTGTTAATTTATTAAAACAAGACGAGCATATTTTTGAATTTATTATTCAATAACGGTCCACGCAATATTTATTACATGATATCACACAGCAAAGCAACTCCACGCAGAATATAATGGTCTGGGTCCTTAAAACACGGCAGCCAAAGTGGCGTGATGTAATTCAAATCCGTCCGGCCGCTCTTCTTGTAAACAGGACACTAAAATCATATTTATTTACACTTCCCACTGAGCAAATCTATTTAAGTAATGTTTCAACAACATTAAAACAACGTTTGATGTTGCTACAATGTTGATACAATGTTATTTGTTTGTTTGCTGGCAGGGTTACATCTTTCAACAACTAATAACGCAGTTATGGGAGGCTTGGGCTAAGCCCCCCGAAATATGAAATTAGCCCTTCAAAAATTTAGAAAACTATAATGGTACCTACTACAATAATAATATATTCCCAACAGCGGCGGCTCGCAGCCTAACTTCAGAGTAGGCCAGAGACCCAAGGTAATATGTATCCGTTATTGAAAGGTGACTTTGTTGTGCAATTCCTTGTATTTATAAAGCGCGATTCCAACCTCAAATTTTGTGTGCCTTGGCGGAGTGGCCAACCTTGAAGTTAGGCTGCGAGTCGTTGCTGATTCCCAAGGTTCTGGGGCTTGAGCCTCCCCCAAGTTGAAAGACTAACTTAGCCACTGTCAATTACATATATACCCACTGAACACGGAAAAAATTTAAACATTGCGCGAATTTTACCCACTGAGCAAAAAACAAAAAAATAACGTTATATCAACATTGTAGCAACATTAAACGTTGTTTTAATGTTGATGAAACATTACTTAATTGTGTTTGCTCAGTGGGTAAACATGATACTATAATAAAACATTGCATGAAAATATTACAACAAGGTTTTAGCAACGTTACAAACATTGTATAAACGTTTTTCCTCCAATATTGATTTATTAACATTACCTAAATTTTGAAAATGATACTTAAATTCAACATTGTTTTATAACATTTCAAAATTGTTGCTACAAAGTAACACAACGTTGTATAATCTTTATGATTTGACTTTTATGCAACATTGTATTGTAAACATTGGATAAATATTAAAAATGGTAACATTGCATTTTTAACATTATTGAAACTGTTGCTGTAATGCAGCATTATGGCTTACACATTTTATGGACATTGAACAAACGAGTGTTTTCCAGTCCCAGATTAAGCATGAAGTAAAATTTCGAGTTTAGAAAAGCCAAACCAAATTTTGTGGCTTTTCTAAAGTCAAAATTTTACTTCATGCGCCACGCGTATAAGACGCTAATTTCAATTGGAGTTCACTTGTTAACAATATTTTAATGTTTTCAGAGTTTAAGGATACTGATTACTTAATTACTGGGGTATTGCTCCCCCTAGACTTTTTATAAGATGTTTTTTTCTTGTCACCAATATATATGTGTATTTTTTGACCCATTTAAACCCAGAAATAAAGATTGCATTAAGATTACGAGAGAAACATCCCCATAACGTTCACTTAATTGCTGTACATCGGGTTGTGTACAATACGGATTCTATGCATTCATCGTATGCAATCTAACATACATACAATGGTTTGTAAATTAAATTCACTTGGTTTTGTTTCACTTATATGTATTTTATTTTCTACTAGTTTCGGCTTAATGCCATTATCAAGAATGCAATAAGCCAAAACTAGTAGAAAATAAAATACATATAAGTGAAACAAAACCAAGTGAATTTAATTTACAAACCATTATATTTTAAAATGTTTTACCAAGTGATTAATGAGAAAAAAGTGTCCGATATAACATACATACATTTGTATGTTGGGTTGCATACAAATAAGAGTAATCGCTCGTGCTGCATTACAGCCAGGGTTGCCAAATCAGTGATTTTGTCACCAAATCTAGTGGTTTCAACTTTTAGATTCAGACAAATTGTTTGTGATTCAGACGTAGCTTAATTCTGATGTTTTTAGTAACAATCTAGTGATTTACTGTCATGAGAAAGCGATTAAAGATAAAACAGTCGAACATGCTAAAATACTGTCAAAACTATTAACATTCGGAAATATCTATCGTTACATTTCTTCTAAGGAGTATATTCACTTTACTTGAAATCATTGTTTTGTACGCGTGGCGCATGAAGTAAAATTTCGAGTTTAGAAAAGCCCAGAAAATTTGTCTCGGGTCGCTGCGCGACCCTCGACAAATTTTCACGGGGCTTTTCTAAACTCGAAATTTTACTTCATGCTTAGTCTGGGAGTGGAAAACACTCGTTTAAAGCTTTAAATTGAACTCTTTTAAAAAACAACGGATGTCGAAAAATTTTCAGGCTTTTCTAAACTCGAAATTTTAATTCATGCTTGATTTGGGAGTGGAAACACTCGTTAGAAGCTTTAATTGAACGCTTTTATAATCTAACCTAAGTAACTCTTCACTAACTTAACCTGACAAATTGAGAACAATCATAACCTAAAAACGGATACAGACGACATAACGTAACTTACCAATAAAGCTAGTATTAGGTTAGATGAAATTAATAATCAATAACCGACGTCCAACTTAACCTAAGAAATTGGTAATCTAACCTAAGCTGAAAATAGTTACGCATAACCTAAACTGATTTCACGATGTATCATCTAACCTATCTCTAACTCAAATGCCAATTACTTTATTCATTTAATTAGAACTGCTACAAAAGCCGTAAGTTAACCTAACTTGTATAAATAACCTAACCTAAGCTAATTTCACAATTGGCAACACTGATTACAGCACTCTGTTGGGCTTTGTTTGACAACGGCGGAGCAACATTTTTCTTTGAACGTTAGCATGCAACATTCCTACAGGCGGCCATTCAGCGTTTATACAACGTTTTTCAACATTTATACAGTTTAAAACGTAACGTTTCGAGTTACGCGGCAACATTGATGCAACGTGTCATACAACGTTTCTTTGCTCAGTGGGTAATATACATACCGTATATAATTTTGGGTCCTTAGGCGCTACTGAATAAATGGCAAATATGTGCACGACGGGGATCGCACAATACAGCACTTTGTTGGTGGATTCAGTCAATTTCGAATGTCTTCGATCCCAACCGCCACCATCCAAAAATAATCCATAGACGTACACACCTTCCTAAAAAACATAAAAAATTCTTATTCGTTGGCAATTACTCTGCTCTTTACACAGCGTTCAGTTTAGCTTTAAAAATTCACTTACCGCAGGCCCATTCTTTATTTCTTCTCTCATGTTTTTCGTGACTTCATTGTGAGAAGATACTTGATCCAGAGCCCAACCTTTGTGTGCTCTGGCTACTTCTTGTTTCATCGCAGTTAAGAACCCTGAAAACATCATTAAGGAGATTATACCATCCAACACTGAGCAAAGGCGCTTTAAGTAATATTTCATCAACATTATAACAACAAGAAACGTTAATGTATTATCAGGGCCGGCGCTAGAGTCACGCTCAAGGTCGTAACAAACCTTACAACCTTAACAGTTACAGAAGATCGTTAGCTAAGATAATTGTACCAAACTGTTGACCAAACTTTCCAATACAACTATTATTTGGATAGTAGCGTTTTTATTAGTGCCAGTTTGAATTTGTTTAGTGCCAATTTTACCCTGAAGTGGAATACAGTTGAATGCACTACTGGGGCTCCCTTTCGGACGGCACCTGCGGGCTTTGCTGGCAGATTACCGCCGGCTCTGTTCAATAGAGAGTTTTAGTTTATTGTTTTACGAAACACGGTAACGCTTGTTACCGGGGATTATTTCTAATCTCCGGCAACAAGAATTGTAAATCACCTTTCAATTCTTCCTTTGTGAAAAATGAGTTCATACCCGGCAATTAACTAATCTTCCGTCGTTTGGGCAGTGCTCGGGCCCACCCAGAGGGAGGGTCTGTGACCAGTTGTCGTCCGTTTTTCGGAAAGAAGATTTGCATAACCCTTTTAATTGTCCTTTTCGGAAAACGGATTTTAGTTGCTCGAGATTCGTCGAATGTCATTACGTTGGATTGTCATTAGGCGAATCTCAGCCGGCTGATCACGTCGCCACAACAAACAACCCCACTCCACCATCATTTTCGTGGTATAAGTACCTGCGGGCGGCAAATCGGAAGTCAGTGGAAGTCCAAGATCCAACTTGTCAACAAGTGCAGTGTTTGTCAATATTCGAGACGTTAGTTTGTTTTTTTGTGTTAGTACCAGTGCACTAACACGAGGTCCAGGAGCCGGTCCTCTCGCTGCTAGAGCAGCCGCTTCGCCGCCGTCGGTGCCAGTGCATCGACGCCGCCCCAAATACTGCCACCGCAGTATTCGTTGCTGCCGAGTCGTCGCCGCAGCGTAATCGCCGTCTGCACGCTGCCACCTTGCTGCCGCCACCACCTCGACTTCGCCGCCCACCGGACATCAGCCCAACCGCCCTGTCCAATTCAACAAACTGAACAGAGGCAACACAAGCAGCTCGGCGTACGATTAGGTAAGATAAGCGTTATCGACCGTCCAAAGGCGCACTCACCGGACGTGACTCACCAGTGGCAACGGAGCTCATCAGCAGCAGCGCATTGTCTTGTTCTTAGATACCATGTAGATTAGGCGTTTTATGTAAATACGAATTGTATATAAATAGTGTATAATTTAGGAAATAAATCAGAGTTAACCAACTTTCATTGCGAGTCACTTGTACCTCACGAAGAGCCTAAAACACTCCGAGTGCAATTTCTCCTTTTAAAGTAAGTTATATTCTCCACTGCATTAAAGCAGCATACATACTTGTCATTGCGAGTTACTTGTACTTCACGAAGAGCCTAAAAACCTCCGAGTGCAATTTCTCCCTTTACAAATATAAGTTACACTCTCCGCTGCCTTACAACCAGCGTAAAACTATCATCTCAAGCAACCAGTACCTAGGAGCCATCAGTCGCTCCACTCATACCGAGCGTTCTCGTCAGCAGAGCGCCGTCAGCGTATACACGCCCCTTCCCCCTGTGCTCTGTGTGTTTCACTGTGCTTTTAATTCCTTATTGTTTATTGGTAGAAATAAATCAGTTAAAACTGTCCCTGTGTTTTAGTTAGCTGCTCTTGCTCTCCATTAAATTCATTGAAAACCCGACCTAGTTGGCAATCTGCGTGGGGTACCTTTCTTCGCGTTGACACGCTAACGCCAACGCTAAACTTGCTTGTTGCCCAGTAACGCAGTCGGTTACCGGGCTACAAGCAAGTTTAGCGTAAACTTCAGCGTAACCGTGTAACCGATAAACTAAAACTCTCTAATGTTGATCAATCAAACGTTGCTTATAAGTGTTTACTTGTGGATGGGTTGATTGCCTAAGATAAATCAAACCTTGCGGATTGAAGAATCCCGTCATCCAAAAACAGGGTAACCGCCCACTGAAACACCAAGTCCTAAACTGCATGTCCCTCTCGATGACTTCTGTATACCAGAATCCTAGAGTGCTGGCAGCCCAGGAGCCGCGCTTCCAAATATTAGGCACGAGCGCGTCGTAAATGCAATCCAAAGCATCTCTTAAAGACTAAGAGACCATTCAATTATTGAATCACCGTTTAACCTTTTTTTTTAAAATTTGCATATTACCTCATTCATAATAATAGTCCCTTCAATGGCCAAAAGTAGATCCTTCAGAGTAACTCTGACCAGCTTAATTACACGTTGCATTCTATCAATCTCTTGTCTTAAAAATATGTTTAATGGATTTAAATGACCCATTATTCTCAACCTGAAATCACTCGGGTTATTACACTCAGTTTTGTTATAAATAATACTCACAAACGTTCACCTTTCTTTAACTTCGTACGGATCGTAGTCACCCGGCAATTTGGACAACATGTCCTTGGTCTGTCTCGTCACGCTCTGCTCCCTTGTCTCCCCGCCGCCACCGCCGGATTCTTTCGGTTGAATTGAGAGAATTGTCTGGAGGACGCTGATGGTTGTGTTGGTTTGATATGTTATATCAGCGTTCGGGTGGAGTCTATAAAGTTGTAATTTGGATTAGTAACAAACGACGAGAAGTTTCAAATTATATTTAAAAATATATTTGTTCTCTTCATATTTAATTGAGAACGCATTCGACAGTATGAAATATCAGAAAATAATAACCAATGTTTTGAACTGTTATTTTTTGCGTTTCTGTTTTCGTTCCGTTTCAGTTAATAAAATTGATTCGGTTCCGGTTTTCGTTCCAGACAAAAGAACGGTTTTGGGAACCCCAGTGGAGTAGTGGATAGAGGCCCTGCCTCCTAACCAGGGGTCGCGGGCTCGAGTCCCGCCGGAAGGGGTCATTTTAAAGTACAAAATGATTCCACCTGGGTCCATGGATGTGTGTGAATGTGTTTATGGCGTGTAAATATAGTTAACTTTCATATTAAAAAAAAAGTTGATGTGTCTATCATATCACTGTCCTCGTTGGAGATATGATGATTTAAATATTAACAATATGGAAAAGTGTCTCAAACTAAATTTGTTCTACTTTAATTATTATTATCACATTTACAAAATAAATATGTTTCCATTTTCCGCTATATTTTAGTAAATATCTATCACATCTCAGCAGTATATATTTTTAACTTTACCTTAAATGAGTGGTTTATACGAGTGGCGCATGAAGTAAAATTTCGAGTTTAGAAAAGCCCCGTGAAAATTTGTCTCGGGTCGCTGCGCGACCCACGACAAATTTTCTACGCGGGGCTTTTCTAAACTCGAAATTTTACTTCATGCTTAGTCTGGGAGTGGAAGACACTCGTTACTTTAAAATATGTCACAACTATTAAAATTTGTGTCGCAAGTGTTATAAAGAAAAACAATAACATAATAGATTGTCATAATACATTTCAAACAATAGTTGTCTTAAATTGGCAATAGTCTTGACATCGGCTGACGCTGATTTGTGTCAAGTTTGAAACATTTTTCATGGCACTCTACAGTTTTTTTTTTTATTGAGCATACGATACATTATAGTACAAAAAACAGTCAACACAGTGACTTATAATCATAATACAATCAATGAGCGACCACAAATGTATTTTCTTTGTCCTAGCTCGTGCCGGGAAGGGTACCAAACAACAAGTCTACAAGGGTAGGTGGGTAACGAAGAGGACGGACTGGGAGAAGTTTCGGCTAGCCTCAAAGCCTCGCCGGTGACAGATATCCAGAACGCGGACAACATGGCTGAAGCGCTGCGTGGAAGAATTAAAAGAGCGTGTCACACCTCCACTCCTAAAACCAGAAAGAGATCTCGACGTCCGGTCTGCTGGTGGTATAGCGAGGTTGCGACGGCTAGAGCGATTGCTACTAGTGCTCGAAGGAACCTGACTACAGCTCGCTTTAAAGGGTGGGATTGTGAGCAGCTCAAGGTGGAATTTATGAATGTATTTTCTTTGTTGTAGCTCGTACCGGGAAGGGTACCAAACAACAAGTCCCCAAGGGTAGGTGGGTAACGAAGAGGACAGACCGGGAGAAGTTTTCGGCTAGCCTCAAAGCCTCGCCGGTGACAGATATCAAACCGACGATATGCCCTATGAGAAATCTCTGTTGGGCTATAATCTGTTTAATAACTAGGAGGAGCGTTTTAAATTTCACGCGCCAAAACCTACAACTCTGATTGGCCGAGAGCGCGCCCATTTTACACTATGCTAATTACGTCATTATTAGACGCAACAGCTGACATAACCTTAATTCGAAGCGTTACCGAGTTGCAACTTTGTTTGTTTCGTAATAACCTTTTGCGCGATCTTTCTTTAGCATAGTGAAAAGTTAGTTTTGTTTATATTGTTGTAATGGACAATACAGTAACAATAACTAATTTTAAATATCAACTTTACTGCAGTTACGTTCCTTGTATACTAGGCATAAAGAGTTATGTGGACTATAATCTGTTTAATAACTAGGAGGAGCGTTTTAAATTTCACGTGCCAAAACCTACAACTCTGATTGGCCGAGAGCGCGCCCATTTTACACTATGCTAATTACGTCATTATTATTTATTTATTTATTTATTTATTTATTTGCAAATAAAACATAACACATACATCAATATAAAGACTTTTATAAATAATAAAATAATGTGTTAAATTAATGCTTATCTGCAAAAGGACTAAGAGCAACTTAAGTTGATCTAGTCTTATTAGACGCAACAGCTGACATAACCTTAATTCGAAGCATTATCGAGTTGCAACTTTGTTTGTTTCGTAATAACCTTATGTGCGGTGTTTATTTAGCATAGTGAAAAGTTAGTTTTATTTATATTGTTGTGATGGGTTATGGACCCAGTACAAGCTCGGTGATAATATCACCTCCAAAAAAGCGTAAGAAGTTGGATTTGGGTCATTTATATCTGTCTGAAAAACAGTGCATAATAAATATGTATAAGCAGATGATAACAGATAATCCACATATGAAAATGACTGCTGTTGTATCAGACATTGTTGATGCAGTAGGTGAGATATCAAATAGCATAAGAATATGCATCAAATAATAAAATATTTAAATTTTAGGAGTTGTAAATTCTACTATCTACCGTACCATTAGCGAATATAAGAAATCCAGAGAGATTTGTAGCCCTAAACAGCTTGGAGGACATAATTACAAGTTTTGATGACGTAGTGAAGAGATCCGTGCATTGTTTCTTCTATAAAAATGAACTGCCAACTTTGAATAAAGTTTTAAAAGAAGTAAACGATCATGAAGGCATGCCGAAGATGAGTCGTTCTAACTTGTATAGTTTTATGCAACAAATCAATTTTAAGTAAGATAGAGACCAGATCTGGGCAGGATTCGAACCATTCAGGATTCGAATCCTTTTAGAGGATTCAAAAGAGGCATTCGAATACTTTAGTTAAACTGGATTCGTGATCCAGATTCGTTAAATTTTTTTAAGAGGATTCGTATTCGAGTCTAAATGTGGGTGATTCGAACCCTTATAAAAGGATTCGAATCCTTGTAAAAGGATTTGAATCCTTGTAAAAGGATTCGAATACTTACAAAAGGATTTGAATCGTCAAAAATAATTGGAATTAATTGTGAGGAATAACATGAAAAATGTTTTTTTGTGTTTTTAAATTTCACGGTAAATCACTGTTTTATGCGCATGACGTAAAATTTCGAGTTTAGAAAAGCCCAGAAAATATTTACGGGGCTTTCCTAAACTCGAAATTTTACTTCATGCTTAGTCTGGGAGTGGAAACGCTCGTTCGAAACTTCAAACCGAATGCTTTCATAAGAACATTAAATGACTGAAACTGTTTTTAAAGATAATAATCTAGTTTTTAAAAAATTAAATTTTAAATAACTTGTATAGTTTTATGCAACATGGTATGTTTCACTAATAATAAAAGACGTATATTATTCCGACTAGTTTCGGCTATCAGCCATTTTCAAGGAATGTACAAGAATAATGTTTTACAGAAAATATATACAGATTTACAAAAAGGGGGAGGGTCAGGCAATAAGAGCGTTCGCGATCGGTGATGTCCAGATGTCTTCGTTGTCGTTGACGACGTTTTTCTTTAATTTTATGGCTCTGTTAATTTCCAAGCCTTCTCGGAAGTTGAGGATACGACCTTCATTTTCTGTATAATGGATTTTGAAATTATTCGGATTGAAAAAATGTTCGAATGTGTTACAATGTTTGGACAGACCTGTAGACTGTTTATTATTAATTATATCTTTATGGTGTTCATCGAATCTAGTTTTGAAATTTCTACCTGTCTGTCCAATATATATTGCATCACATTCTCCACATTGTAGTTCGTATATTCCACTGTCGCATAGTTTATCTTGTTTAAATTTATTGTTAACTAAAAGTTTGCTAAGATTAATGGGGTTGGTCATAATGATGTTAAATTTATTCCCTTTGAAACAATTTTTGATTAACGGTGTTAGGTTTTCAACATATTCTAACTTATTCCAATTTTTCTTTTCGTTCTCTGTTTCTATATAAAAATATTTCATGAGTTGTTTCTGTTTTTTTGACTTAATTATTTGATCGATAATATTTTCATTGTTAGTTAGAATATGTTGAAAACCTAACACCGTTAATCAAAAATTGTTTCAAAGGGAATAAATTTAACATCATTATCATTTTTTTAAAAATATTTAATCATGTTTCATCAAGTGATCAATGAGAAACAAGTTGAAAATATAATAATCTAGTTTTCAAAATGTTGTTTAATATTGTTTGAAGTAAAACTGACATGGTAGCCACAATCTGTAGTGTTACATTTTTCCGACATTTCCCTGACTAATAATATTAATATAACTTCCTTCTGTGGGAAACCCCTATTCTGTTTAATAGTTTTCATTGTTTTTGCCAATATTTAAGTTGATTTTATACATTTTTACGCGTTTTGTAATTTGCCTGCTGATTTTGACAAATTTAATAATATCATATGGCTTTTTTGTTACTTTTGGTCAATTTGAATACAATTTCATGACTTTTCTCTAACTTTCCCGGTTTTAATGATATTCAGTGAATTTTTTATTTACGTACATTTCAGGCATAAGTCGATTTTATAATAGAGTTCAATTTGAAGTTTTGAACGAGTGTTTCCACTCCCAGGCTAAGCATGAAGTAAAATTTCGAGGTTAGAAAAGCCCCGTGAAAATTTGTCGAGGGTCGCGCAGCGTCCCGAGACAAATTTTCGGGCTTTTCTTAACTCGAAATTTTACTTCATGCGCCACGCGTACAAAACACTGATTTGAAGTGGAGTTCAGAAACACACAAGTACATCTTTAACCAGAGTAACAGGGAGTCAGATATTTAGTTTGTTATCAACGATGTTCAGTGGTAATAATAAATAATTAGGTTTTAAATATTTTTGTTAAAACAACTGGTAACGATATTTATATATTAATGGTTGCAAAAAATAATAAAATCAAATTTATTCTTAAAGGATTTGTATTCGTGATTCGAAAATACAGGATTCGAATCTTTGATTCGAATCATATTTATCTCTTACGAATCCTTTATTCGAGTATTCGTGATTCGAATCATATTAGGTGATTCGGATTCGTGATTTTAATCCTTTTTATGAGGATTCGTCCCAGCTCTGATAGAGACACATTATTATATAAATTCCATATTATATTATGCACATAATGTAAATATGTTTTATTTCACAGATATATGGCAAGATGCCGTATAAGCATTTTAATTGAACTGAATCGTACGATGGAACAGAAAATACTTAACCACAATTAAGAAGTACAAAATGGATATTTGATTTTATTTAAAGAGTAATTATGAAATTATTTAAAATTGCCGCCAAATTTATCTAGTGATATTTCTGGTAACTTTATATAGTGTAAATTGGGCTTTGGCACTTACTCCTTCTAGTTTTTAAACAGATTATAGTATGTATCGATTCATTTTATAAAATGGTCGTTAAATTTAAATTATGAAACGTATACTAACCCGTATGATTGGGGCGGATCAGTAGCAGGTAAATTATCAATAGCCACCACGTACTCAGCCACTTGCTTGAACTTCAAGATCTTGTAACCCCTGTGGAACTCGAACTCGTCCTTAAACATATTATCGCTAAACCAAACTTTCGCGAACGTGTTCAATAGACGTTTGTCGTAATCATCGGTGACCCTTCCGCCGTACTGCACCTCGCCCAGCATGTATCTCACCGTGCTCCAGCTGACCCCGCGCTTTGGATCCAGATCCTCAAGATGGTTCTGGACGAACATGCAGCTGGCCAGCCAGTCGGCCGAATTGAATTCGTACGGGATGTTCCAGCCCAACGGACCGAATTTCCGGCGCTCCTGAACGACGGTGTGGAGAAACGATATGGCGTAAACCATCGGAATGTATTGATGTGCGTCTGAATAATCTAGCATATCTTGGTTCATTGATGTGTACGTTCTTAACATACCAGCACGAATTCCTAGTAAATAATATAATTTTAAAACCAAGATCATTTATTCCGTAAAATGAGTACGCCAAGACAAACAAGAAAAGAAGGACAATTCTCAGAAGGAGGTAATGACGAGAACCCAGATAACTACTAAAGGATAAAATTTCTGGATACACTTTACAAAGTACTAAGATTGGAAGAATTAGAAGGAAGTTACTATTGTCAGAAGTCCAAGCGAACTTTAGAAAGTGGCAATCCACAGTTGAATGAGAGGTAGCGAAGAGAGTGGTGATATTTGAAACAACAAAATTTGAAAGAATTTTTTGTGGGAGTAATAAGAGTTAATAACTTACCAGCAGGCGGTTCATTCGTAAACTTAATACATATCTGTAACAACCCAATCGGAAATTCGGGGTGACCCTCCGTGGTGATCCAAAGCCGGAAATCCGGATGAATTTCCGTGTTGTTTCGTTCCAATTCCAAAAACTGCAGTAGCACCTCTTGCATGTAGTCGAGCCCCAGATGGCAGTTCTGCAGCAGACCCCAGAATCCCTCGGCCATCGCTTCCGTCAGGAGTTTCCTCGCGTGCACCTCCTGGCCTTGGCCCATAGACATCGACTTCACCTTGTTCTCTACGCGCTTGGCTAATTGTTCTATGTACGGAGTCGGATCGGATCCGGTGCTCAGGAAACAGACCATCGGCGTCAGCGGTCTTGATTCGTTCAACATTGTTTCCATGTTGAGTATGACCGGTTCGGCGTATTTCTGGCCTAGGGAACTCGCTATGTACTTCTTGCTTTGCGTGAGCGTCCTATCGGGGCACCAAGATCTAGAGAAACAGTAAGAAGTCTGAATGCAAAGCTGAAAATCTTCACTTTAACTCGTTTTGCGGGAGAGGCCCTTTTGTTAAAATTTATTAACGTGAGATCAAACATAAAATCAAGCAGAGTTGTCTATGAATCATAAATATTCCTTTACCAACATAGAGTTGGGCATTATTCTTGCTATGTTAGTCATGATTATTTGAATATTTAGCTTCATCTTTTACCACGGCATGGAACTGGTAGTAAAAGAGCAAGCTAAATATTTGGGCATTCTAATTGACAGGAAGCTTGGTTGGAAGCCCAACATTCAGGAAAGAGCAGGAAAAGTGCTCGTCGCGCTGTACTCCTGTAAAAGAGCAGTGGGCAAGGACTGGGGACTGAAACCAACCGTTGTTCACTGGATGTACACGGCCGTGGTAAGGCCCATTATGTTTTACAGAGCCGCAGTCTGGTGGACTGCCCTGGACAAAAGGATTCACTAAACCGCACTGGACAAGGCTCAGAGAGCCGCCGAATTGCTCATAACGGGGGCGGTCAGATCCACCCCCTCCAAAGCGCTAGATATAATACTAAATCTATCTCCAGTCGATCGCTACTGCAGATATGCTGCAGTTACCACAGCGATCAGAATAAACTCATGGAAGGATCCTGAATGAGCTTGTCGATATCCCCCTAAAGACTGACAGCTGCAATCCAGAACTTAATTTTGAAAATAAGTTCTCCACTTCCATCCCGGACAAAACCAAAAGGTTAGAGTGCAAGATAGTTCAAGGCAAGGACGTCTGGCTCTTTACGGATGATTTCAAGTCTGAAAACAGAGTAGGGGAAGGAATCTTCTCACAAGATTTCAACCTCAAAACGTTTTTTAGACTCCCAAACCACTGTAACATTCTTTAGGCAGAGGTCATGGCCATCCGAGTGGCAGTGGACTGGATCCACAAAAAAGACCTTTAGGGGAATCGCATCGGGTTCATTACTGATAGCCAAGCCGCCATTAAGATACTGAATAGTCCGTACTGCACCTCGAAGGTGGTCAGAGACTGTAAACAATCGCTAAATAGGCTTGCAAATAACTGTGACGTGGACTCATGTGGGTACCTAGTCACAGTGGTATCAAAGGAAATTCAATTGCCGATGACCTTGCAAGGAAGGGGGCAAGAATGAAGGACCTGTCTACTGAACTCTCCACCCACATTCCTCTTGTGGAACGCAAGACACTACTTAGGGACCAAATGATAGCATCGGTCAACCATAGGTGGAGACAAGACGATACGTGTCTCATAACAAGGCAGCTATGGCCTATATGGGATACTATAAACAGCAACAGATTAATTGCACTTAGCAGAATCGACATAAGGAAGGCGGTAGGCAAACTCAAGGGCCACTGCCTCCTAGGCAGACATGCACAAAAGATGGGTCTTGAGCACAACGACTTTTGCAGAGGATGCCTGGATGTGGAGGAGGAAGAGACGGTACTCCACTATCTGGGACAATGCCTTGCTCTTGAAGGGAAAATAACCAAGTACCTTACGCAAATGGACTAGCGGAACACACCTCTAGATGTGAGAAATCTGATCGAGTTCATTAGGTGCTCAGATTGGTTTGTATAGGTGGGGAGGGAGGGGAGATCTGACTCCTTTTTTCCCTTATCACAAGGGGCTCTTTGGCCAAGAAATGTAAAGTAATTACATTTTTGTCCAACACTGTTTCTAATGCACAACGTAGGTATATACAAGTAAAACACGTACCTAATCAATAATAATTTCCTAAAAGTATCCAATGTGTGGTATCCGTCAGGTATGGGCGACTCCTCAGGCGCATCCTTATCATACCAGGACTTCCACCCTTTCTCATTACTGTTAACCTGATTAACGATATACTGATAGTGCCTCAAATTGGTCAACTCGCACAGATTCAACCAGATCATATCGTTGATCCACTTGTAGCTCTTCGGCGGGCACGCGTTTAAATCCAACGCGGCGCCGCCCTTAATGAAGTTCTGAAACTCCTCGTGGGTGATGTGCTCCCTCTGGATGTCGATCTTCAGGGTCATCAGCAGCGTGAACGTGTACTTATCCCTTTCGTACAGTCCGCGGCACTTGTACTTGAAGATCTCGTACGTGAGGTACTCGATTATGTTGATGATCCGGCGGGTTTGCAGGTTGCTCCTTTCGGAACGGGCCATGGACAGGTCGAAGCGCTCGAGGAACTGGACAAGGGACGTTTGGTACATGCAGTTCACCATGGTCATGCTGCATATTAGGAAATACAGCACGCTTCCTCTTGTAGCGATAGATCTAAGATTTAACAAGAAATGTACGTGTAAATTAAGATCTGGCGTCATTTCAGTCTATTACTGTGGTCAGAATGACGCCAAACTGATCGCGTCACGCGTCTATCCTGACCACGGACTGATCCTGTTACCTTTGTCTAAGAAAATGTGAGAAAAGAACACAACTATCAAAAATGATACGATACACACTCATACCTGAATTCCTCCCTTGCGGCATTAATCTTAATCTCGGTATCATGAGCAATCAACAATTTCTCTCTAACTTCAGCGGCCGTATTCTTCGTTACATTCAACACCCCGATCACCGTATCATCATCAACCAGAGAACCCTGGGTGGTGGTTAGTTTGTACAGTAAATTTTGCTCGAGTTCCTGCATCTTCCTCTTGTTCGCCGTGACGTCCTTCATGAGCGTCGTTCGTTCCGTTTCCAGCTCCCTCTTTTCGCTTAAAATCACCCTGCCTAACAACTGGTCCTCTAGACCCTTCATCGTTACGGTGAAATCGATTATGGAGGTCCTGGCGAATATTTCCGGGGTGTAGGAGGGGTTGGCCAGTTTGGTCGTAATGTACATCCGGAATTCTTTGGCGTAGTCGACTTCTTTGTCACCGACGCGGACTTTGTAGGTGGTTCCGACTCGGATGAAGTTCTTTTCTAGGATGTTGTCTAATACGGGATCTAGTTCTTCGCCAACGTCCTCTATGAGCATTGGTCTTCCTAAAGATACTGCATCTTCAATATGATTACTGAAATATTATTTTAATATTAACTTTCATGTGCATAGGCCTACGTTTAATAGAACCAAAGCCACAAGAGAATAAAAGACCCTTGAAAACAACAAAAAACATTCCTTGATAATGGCTAGATGCCGAAACTAATCCAATAAACACACAATACCATCTTTCTAAAGATATGAAATTTCTTACCGAAAGTATTTATGACCCAAAGTCGTAACAATCAAATCGAAATTTTTTTCCTTATTCTTAATCCAAAATTTGCCCTGACTCTGCGGATCAATGAGTAGCGGATACCGCGACGCCTTCGTCACGATGATTCCATTCTGTATGGACAGATCATCGGTTGGAAGACCTTGTAAATTCCACTCGCCGATCTGTAATACAATAAAAACCATAAATTGACCATCATTATACTCAAGTTATAAGACTCAAACGTGTATCAGCGCTTTGCGCATCATAATTTAAAAAAACATACAGTTGCAGTATCGCTAAGACTGTCCGTAACATTGATATTCGTCGTTACAGGAATCTTTCTGTCCACCAACTCCTGCAGCCAATCCTTTAATATATTATTCCTAAACTCCTGATTGAACGGACCGGTGTAACCCAAAAACCCGGTCAACAAGACGACATCGCCGATCAAACGTTCTGTTTCCGCTTTGAATTGCGCCGACTGTTCCGTCCAGCGCACGCGCTCACCGCTCAAACCGTCGATGAGCGCTGTTGCCGCGTTCATCTTCGCCTTGCACTTATCGGCGTCGTCCTGCACGGCCTGTTTCAAGGACATGGCGCCGTCGTACTCCTCCTGGCACTTGCGCACCTCCTCCGTTTTCTCAGCCAAAAGCGACATCGCCGCGTTCAGCTCAGCCTGGGCTTTATCGTACTTGGCCTGCTCCCGCGCCAAATTCGCCTTCAACGGGAGCACTTCTTTGTTCACTTCGTAAAACGAGGCCATCGCAATTGTCCACGATATCAAACCGGCGACGTTGCCGCAGGCCGATTTGGCCGCTTCGAAGGTGTACTGGGGAAATTCAAAGTACGGGACTAGCATGTCCAAAATTTCGGCATTGATCGTGTCTTTGGGGTATTCCTGTAGTTTCTGGAGGAACTTCGTGTCCGCCATGACTTTCAATGATTCGGTCCAGGAGCACCCTAAGAATTTCTTGTCGGGATCCGGCACGACGGGGTCTATTTTTCGTCTAAAGTATATCAACACGCAGTCCATAATGAGCATAATCAAATGCGGGGGTTTGCCCAGTTTTCTCACCGTTGCTATGTCGGCTGGCTTGATTGTCTGGAATTTTAATTATTAATTTAATAATAGGAAAAAAACACGAAGTGGAGACTCTGGTCAAATTAACCACTTTTCAAGAACAATAAATGCCATCAGGCGCGGCTCGTGGCCAACTTTAGGGGAGGTAATTGATTCTTGGTACGAAAAATAAGGTTAAGGTTAAATTCTTTTCTGTACATGTTGTTGTTATTCAACGCCCGTTAAGTCATAGAGCCTGGCTATTGCCAGATACGTCTTACGGGTAAATCATGCGACCTTTTAAGTCCAAAGTCCAATAGTCTAATATAAAGTTAACACAATAAAGAACTTGTCAAGTGCATAAAAGGTAAAATCAGAGCCGCAAATTAAAAACGGCACAACAAAGTATGCAATCTCTTTGAGATTTGAACCTTGCACAGAAAATATAACACCTTCAACACTCATTGAAAAACTAAACAGCCGGAGGCATTTATCGAGTTAAGTCGGTAAATACTGCTAGAGGCAATACAGTTGAAAAGGTCAAAACATGGCAGGAATATGAAAAAAAAACTTTGCAGTGATAAGAGACCAGAAGATGTGCCTGTAATCCCATCTGAAATGGGACTTTTAATGACAAGAGAAGAAGTGAGAAAGTGGCAAAGCGGTGGGACCAGATGGTACTTATGCTGATCTTCTGAAGCTATTGGAAAGGGATGGTCATGATCTATTAGCTCCGTTTAATTTAATCTATAATACAGGCATAGTACCCGCCGATTGGTTACGATCCACTTTTATAATTCTACTGAAAAAAACCTAGCGCCCAGAAGTTCGACAAGTTCAGATCGATTAGTCTTGATAAGGCGCCTCTTATACAGGGTGGGACGTGGGAACTTCCTTTTTAGAAAGGGCTAAGTGAAGTTCGTTTGTGTCCCCATCTTTTTCAATCGCAAAAATGCTTGGTCATGGGAGACTACTAGACTACTTAGACCAGGTAGGCTGGCTGATCTGGGGCTGGGTGGTCGACGAGAGGAAGCACAATGGGCCTAATAAGGCCTAAGTGTAGTGCAGAAATGCGCACTCCTCAAAGAACCAGAACCAGAATCAAATTTATACATAAAAAAAATCTCTGTATATGCTAATTATAGGAAACCGAATTCTAATGTCATTTGAAGTTTATCTGATATCCTTTGAAATAGGCTTATTGTGATGTATCCGGTTTTTAAGTTGAAAGAGATTTTTAGAAGTTACCTGCAAAGCAGCTTCAGCAGCGTCTAAAGCTGGTTGGGCAGCGGCCAACTTTCCACTGGCGACTTTCGCATTCGCACTGATGACCTCCACAAGACCCTCGGCACGTTCCTTAACAGCCGTCGCCTCCTTCTGGATTTTACTAGACACCTCAGACGCCGCTAACACAACCGTCAAAACTCTATTAGCCTGCTCAGTCGCCGCCATAATTTCCTTATCCTTCATAGCCAACTCCTTCCTCAGCTCATCAACGCTGGCGGCGGCCTCGATCAACTTCGACAGTCCGGTCTTCATCCTCTGCGCCAGTATGTTAATCTCCTCGTGTTTCATCTTGTACAGGCCCTTGTAACTGTCGAGGAACGAGAGAAACGTCTTCGGCGTGACGAAGGTCTGCCTTCGGAAGCGCGCGAAATAGTTGGTGCAAACGTCGCCGATTTGGTCTTGTACGTGGGCCGTGATGAGGATCAGCTCGTGTCGGACTTCGGGCGTGCAGACCATCGGGAACTCGCCGAGCATGTGCTGGCCTACTTCAGTCAGGGCGTCACGGGGCCACTTCGAGAACCAGTCCATAGTGCATCCGGAGATTAATCCCGGGAATTTCAAAGCGCGGTTTCTGAACTTTTCTCCAACCTACAATTGATCACAATTAAATAAATTTATCAACATTAATACACATCGTTGAAATGCAAGAAGCTCTAAATACAGTTTCGCGGTGGTGCAATGATCAATCCCTATCGGTAAACCTACCAAGACGGAGATGGTCTTGATTACCAAGAAAAGGAAGGTGACGAAAAGAGCACCAAAATTATTGAATACGATGCTGCAGTACAGCGACGATGTGAAATACCTGGGCATCACTCTCGACAGAAAACTGAGCTGGAAGAAGCACATCGAGATCAAAACAGACAAAGCCATAAGGGCCTTTTGGTAATGCCGTCGGGCAGTGGGGAAAACCTGGGGGTTAAAACCGCGCACGACGATGTGGTTATATACAGCCATCATAAGGCTCATGCTAACATACGGCGCTTTAGTTTGGTGGCCCAGGACCAAACAGCTAACTACGAGGTAGCGACTCTCGCAAGTGCAGCGGGCAGTCTGTCTAAGCATAACAGACGCCACGCACACTACTCCAACGATGGCGATGGAGGCGATGCTATGCCTTCCGCTACTTGATATTCACGTGGAGAGGGACGCCGTAGCGACCATACTTCGCCTTCAAGGCAGTGGGATCTAAAACAGTAACCGCTGTGGTGAAGTCAGAAGACACCTTTGGAGGAGTGTCTGCAAAGATATACCTCTTTTAGAGGCTGGCACTGACTACTGTAGACCGACACTCATTCGGAATGCACCCTACTCAGTTACCATTCAACCCACTAAATATATGAGAGAGTCGGCCATAAGTATCTACACAGATGGATTCAAAAGGATGAATAGATCAGGGATTGGAGTCTTTTCCAGGACCCTGAAAATCCAAACAAAGGTCCCGATGGGAAAGCATGCCACCGTCACACAATTACAGACGATGGGTATAACATTTGCGGCTGAGAACATTATAAACCGCAAAGTGTCAAATGAAGCCATACTGATCCTGACGGACAGCAGGCAAACGCTACTGTCTCTGAAGAAATTACATACAACTTCAGAGACAACATTACAGTGCCACAGAAAACTCAGGCAAGCAGCAATGTATAACAATATTGAAGTCTGCTGGGTGAAGGGGCACGACTCGAACACAGGTAACACGAGAGCTGACGCACTGGCAAGAGCAGCGGCTGGGACCGAAGCCGTTAGTGCGCCTTTCGCCTCTGTCCCTGTGTAATATGGTACAAACCAACGCACTAGAGAAATTGAGGAAGCGTTGGGATGACATCGAGGGCTGCAAGCTCTCTAAGGAAACACTATTGTATCCCAATGAGAGATCAGCGAAACAGTACCTGCAGCTGACCAGGGGGAACCTTAGGCGCATAACTGCCGCCCTGGTCACAGCGGGCTAAACGCACACCTATACAGGATGGGGATAGTTGACTTTCCATCCTGCAGATGGTGTAACATGGAACATGGCACTCTCGCTAACTAGAGGCCCCTTACTGGTGAAAGATGGCCTATAATGGCCTACATAAAGGATCTACCCACCTCGGCTTTGCTAGACTACCTAAACCAGGTGGGCTGGCTGAGCTGAGGCTGGGTAATCGACGGGAGGAAGCACAATGGGTCTAATGAGGCCTAAGTGCAGTGCAGAAATGCGCACTCCCTAAAGAACTAGAACCAGAAGCAAAACACATTGTTAACTTTGGTGCCAATCTGGTCAAAATAAATGTAATCACTAAGCAAAGACAATATGAATAATGTTTAATCAACAGTACAAGTAATGTTATTCAAAGGTGTTAAAGTGGAAATAATCCACGATGACTGCTCTGACCGCTGATCAATTAACGGTTCTGCGTAGAAGCATTCTAGCCGCAGTTTACCATATCTCGGATAAGAGTCCAGCTCTAAGGTTACTTAAATGTATTTATTTATCTGGTGTGTACTTGTGTAATTCAATGACTAAATCTTACCGGAGAAAAGCACAACGTGACATGCAGATTATTTCTAGCCCGTGTGATAAAGAAATCATACAAATTATCCTGCGTCGGAGGTCGTTTGGGCTGGAACTTCTTCATCACCGGTATTAACTCGGATTGGATTTCGTCCAGCTCGTCTTTCGCGAAGAGATTTGCAATTTCCCCAGAACTCAAGACGTTATTCAGCGATTCCAAGAAATTCTCTTCTTTAATTTCATTATCCGTGAAAATGAACGTAATGCCTGAGCCTTCAGCGCCGGCAACTCTGTACAAATACTTCATATCCTCCATAAGATTATTAACATTATACGATCTGAAATGAATCAAGTATATTAAAAAAAATATGTATATTATTACATGTAAAGATGCCCAGGGGGGCTATTCACAACACCGATGCATCGGTGGAAGTCGCACTGAAATCACGTCATTTTGGGAAAAATTGAACAAACTGTATTGAGTCAAATGACGTAATTTCTGTGAAAAGCCCCCAAGGACCAATTGTTATTAAATTGCAAACCTTGTTAATTGTATCTGGAAATTTTTAAATCCCGCCATGTAAGACGCCAATCTTGTAAGACTCTGCTTTCCAGAACCGCCGACTCCGACCAGCAGCGCGTTTCCTCTCGGAGTCCTGACAATCCTCGACACTATAATAAGATGGACCATCGCGTCGTGGAAGAAGACCATGTCCATTTTTCCGCCTCTTACGTTCTCGTTGTAACTCTCCATGTACGCGAAGAGCTTGTCCTTCACGATATCCCAGTTCGGGATCTCCTCGTACACTTTCGGCGGTTCAAAGCTGAAGTCATCCGGCTCGTCTCCGGTGGCCTCGGGCGGTTCCCGCAGGAAGTCCACGAAGAAGGTCTCGGGCTCGTAGAAATATTTGTCGTAATCGTCCTCCAGTTCTTCTCTCGACTGGCGTCGTAAGTTGTTTACGAACCAATCTCTATCATCTTGATTGATAAATCTATAATTAAATTACCATTTCAGTGCATATAAATTAGCAAGTATAACACTTTAGAAAAAAGTTGCAAATTTAATTTCTAACTCGTAGTTGCTTTTAATAGATAGGCGGTAAATTTGAATATAATATGTTGCCAATATAATTTCCAATTATAAGTTGCTACAATAGATGGCACTAGCACAAGGCGGTAAATTTAAATGGGTTGCCAATTTAATGTTTAACTTAGCGTTGTTGCAATAGATGGCATTACCACAAGGCGGTAAATTCAAATGCGTTGTTAACGTAATTTCTAAGTCGCAATTGTTACAATAGATGGCGTTTATTAAACGCGGTAAATTCGAATATGTTGTTAACGTAATTTTTAACTCCTCATTGCTGCAATAGATGGCACTAGCAGAAGGTGGTAAATTTAAATGCATGGTCAACCTAATATCTAACTCATAGGTAGTTGCTTGAATATATAGCGCTTAACAAACGCGGTAAATTTGATAACTTTCTTAAGGTCTTGATTTAGAAAATAAATACCAACAAATCTTCACCTGTCAGAAATAACTCTTGCACACTCGTGCTGCCACAATTTCAAAAGCGTCGCTATGCTGCGACATTCCAAGTCAGCTATCGTCAAGATCCCTTGCCAAATCCTGGACAAATCCCGCAAGTTGAAAACGTAATGGAACTTAGCCGGCGTCGGTAGCATTTTAATTTTCGTCTGGTTCCACACGTTACGCGTGAGCGGAATCAATCGCGGGATGAACCCCACGATCATCGGGACAAACCTTTCGCTGCAGAAATACCCCTGGCCGATGCTGCTGAAGATCTGGTCCATCGAGTTGATGCTGGGGAGGGTGCAGTTGAATACGCAGAACTGCCTTTTTAGACGGTGAGGAATGTCATTGCGACCTCCGCCTGGATGGATCATCGCCGCCAAAAACAACACGTCTAATATTGCAGAAAAGTCGCCGGGCTTATCCAAACTGAAGAAACCTAAATTGTTTCAACATTTATTTAATTTATGTGAAATTAGTTTAAGTTTTTTTAATAATACCTCCTCCTTCCATGAGTTGTCGGACAATTTCGTTAGTGATTTGATCACCCCACGCGTTAATCACTGGCATGTTGATGTCATCAATGAATATGGTTAGCGATTTACCAGCTGGAGGGCCGTATGTTGTTCCAACACGCTTATCCACATACGATTCAATTATTCTCTGTAGGATTATTAATCATCAAATAAAAAAATCAATAAGAACAATGAATTTAAAATTTTGAAATTAAGAATAAACTCCGACTTTTCTTCAAAAATTATTTTTAAAAAACAGTAGGCCAGGATAATTTTTTTCTTAAGCGAAATTTTAAGTTGACATTATGTGTTGCATGTCGCGTTGGCGGTAGTTTAAGCAAAATTTGAAATATGAATAATTTACCTGAACCATATTCGGCGTTGTTGCTGAAGAAAAGTTGAAACTTTTAAACAACTTATAATCAGGATCAAAATTTGCCGTATACCCCTTGATCATAACAGTCTTTGCAGTACCTTGTTCACCTAAACGGGGGAAAATGCTTTTAATAATCATTACTAATCGTTTGTTAAACGGACCCAATATACACAACAGACTCTATAGAACCAAGTATAAGTATCAGTCGAAAGGAAATAGACACAGCAATTTATAAGTTAAAAACAACAAGGCAACAGGCACAGACAATATTCATAATGCACTATATAAAACAGGCGGAAGGGCTTATAATAGCCAATATTGGTAACAATATTCGAACAAGTGAGTGATGTTATAGTGAATTGGCATGTGTCAGAAGAGCCATCATGCTCAGACCACAGGCAAATCCGCTTCGATTTGGACACATCTCTCACGGAAGGTAAGTATAGAAACCCCAGAGAGATAAACTGGTTAGGATATAAAGAATTTCTCAGGGAGGCTCTCAGGGAAGGAACAGCACCGGTAAGTGAGGTGGCAGTGGAACTGGCAGTGGAACAAGTAAATGATGGATAAGTGCCCGGAAAAAACAACCCGACACAGGGGCTGCCGAACAATCTGGTGGAACAAGAACCTTGAAAATCAAAAAGGCCAGGCTTGAAGGCTATTCAATAGGGCCAAAACCACACAAAATTGGGACGCCTATAAGGAAAAGTTTACGCAGTACAACAAAGAAATCCGAAAAGCCAAAAGAGACTCGTGGAGGAAGTTCTGCGAAGAGTTAATTGTGACTTCGGCATGTTCGAGAATCCATAAAGTCCTGGCAAAGGACTGCAAAATAGGTAGGTTTGCTCAGAAAATCTGACGGGACCTATACTGAAACAAAGGAGGAAAGTCTCAAGGAACTATTAAAAGTCCACTTTCCAGCTTCAACAATCCTGTCAGAGGAGGGCCTACTCGACAATCCCGGCCAAAGACGAAAAAAGCCAGACCGAAATAATTGGAGGTTAGCCACAGAGGTCACAAGACCAAGCAGAATCAGATGGGCCATAAGCAGGTTCCAACCTTATAAGTCCGCTGGGATGGATGGAATCTATCCAATCCTGCTGCAGAAGGGCGTAGAGGAGCTCTGTCAAAGATCTTCAAAGCCTGTCTGATATGGAGACACGTTCCAAGGGCGTGGCAAAGTGTAAGGATAATCTACTTGCCTAAGGTAGATAGAATAGCAGATCTAACACCGAAGTCTTACAGACCTATCAGCCTATCTTCATTCCTACTGAAAACAATGGAGAGACTGGTCGACAGATACCTACGAGACGAGATACTGGGGAAAGATCTACTCAGTAACCGTCAGTACGCTTACCATCCAGAAAACTCTACGGACTCGGCGCTGGACGACCTAAACAGGCTCATCATAAAGTCAGTGGAGGACAAAGAGATATCCATGGTCACATTCCTAGATATAAAAGGGGCGTTTAACAATGTCACAACCATGGATGCCATGAAAACATGAATAAGGGTTAGCCTAGAGCAGTGGTGGGGAAACTTTTTTTAAGACGGGCCATTTGTAATAACCAGACAATCGTAGCGGGCCAAAGAATAATGCTTAATCGTAGGTAGGTAATTTTTATGCGGGTCGTCACATAGCGAAGTAAGAACGCGTTCAAACATTCTCACGACGGCACTCTTAAACGGGCAGGATTAAACCTTTCCGCGGGCCGGACTTGGCCCGCGGGCCGTAGTCTCCCCATCACTGGCCTAGAGGAAAGGACAATCATATCCACTCTACGAGGGCACACCATCGAGGCTAAAGCCGGCGAAGGCTGCCCGCAGGGAGGGGTACTATCTCCACTGCTATGGGCAACTCTAGTCGACGACTTACAAAGGAAACTGTGGGAAGAAGGCATCCACTGCTTAGGGTATGCGGATGACTTGGCTATAGTCATTAGAGGCCGGTTCACAGGAGTTATCTCACAACGACCACAAAGGGCCCTTAACATAGTAGACAATTGGTGTCGACGGAAACGATTAGCGGTTAGTTCCGAAAAAACACAAATTGTCGTGTTCACAAAAATAAGAGTGTTAAAAGGCCTAAGGCCACCGGCGCTCGGGGGTACAAAAATTCCCTTCGCCAAGGACAGGCTCTTATACAGGCTCCCATACTTACCGATCAACAACACTGCTTTATTCTGTTTAGCTATCGTGTCGATCAAAAAGGCGGTCCTGACATTATCGACATTCGGCACCAATATACTGGCATACTCGAGGATTTGGTCGGGTGGATAATAGAAATCTTCGACGCGTTCGGACCAGTGCTCCCACTTCCCGGCATCGTTGACCACGTATTCGAAGACGGTTTCGCCCGGCCTGATTTTCGGCCAGCTCATTTTTGACGGGTGCTTCACCGCCATCTCCTCCATTTTTTCTCTGTCGTCCAATTCCAAAACGGCCCCCAAAGACCACATGCATGCGAAAAGGAACAGATGCTCCAAGTGACGATCACTGAAGGCCTCTATAAGTGTAATTGAATCAATTAAAGTAGTAGTTCCCAAAGATATTGACAATTAAAGTGTCATTTGGTTTGATAATGGCAGGTTAAAGTGTATTTTAGTTTAATAATGACTCCCCATGGTGTAAAGGGTGTGAAATGGAAAACGACACTGCCAGGCACATCCTCACGAATGCCCGACACTCTCGTTTACGAGAGAATCCATACTGGATGAGAAATGGCCGACGATGGACATCATCAGTAATACTGGACCACCTAGACAAGATGGGATGATTGAGCTAAGATGGGTAGTAGTGGGGGGTGGTGCCTCTCACTACTACTACTCCCGTAGCCTAATGGGCCTAATGAGGTCTAAGTGCAGTGCAGCAATGCGCACGCCCCCCTATACAAGATAAAAATGACAAGTTAAAGCTAAATAGTTAAAAACCTATTCCTAACAAACAAAATAGTTGTCAAAATAATAGACACTGAAGTTTGTTTTGTCAATTTAGCATGGACAAAGAAGGAAATAATATTGTAATATAAAAAGACATAATAATAATGGCAAGAGACAAAAAGACATGGAAGGAATGGATAAAAGAGGATTAAAAATCAGAAGACCCATTCGACATCGAGAAGAAGAAGAAGAATACTTCCTTACTTAAATTCTCTTTCTCTTCTCCTCTGTCCAATATTCCTTCCAAAACATCGTAACACTGCCTTATGTACAGCGCCTCTCTAATCATCATCTTCGGTTTTAACTTCGTCTGCACGAAAGTGTGCAGATCGTCGTAGATCTTTTGGAAAAATCCCCGCAAAACGTCTCCTTCTTGTGAACTCCTGGTTTTGAGCCACGCGTCCAGAATCGGCATCCAGGGCAGGACGGAGGCGCTCATGAACACCATGCCCATCCTGGACACCGTCGCCGGGCTTGCGTTGTCGACGTTGTCGGGCTCGAAGACCAGTTTGCAGTTGGGCGCCATGACGATCCTGTCGCCGTTTGCTAGTGTCAGGGTTTTGTTGTCGTCGAGCACGGAATTTAGGTTTTCGATCCAAACGGCGTCGACTGGTCCGTCCAGGATTAACCAGCAGTTCTCGGTCTTTTTCACTCTGTGCGTGCGCCTCCACAGAGTGGAGAAAATACCGTCGGTCCAATCATTGGTGGCCACGTCTAGTCTTCCAAACATTTGAGGTGCAGTTATTGCCTGAAACACATCACGTATTACATATGGAGCTAAAATGCATTATGTAGAAAACGGCGGTATTCATCATTAACAATAATTCCAAACGCGGCTGAAATCTAACAATTAAACAATTACACAGCCTATGGTTCACCGGAGCCGCTAGTGCGGTTGATACCCCTGTCACTATGTAACATGTTGCATTCCAACACACTTGATAAATTTAGGATGTGTTGGGATAATACGGAAAGCTGCAAACTCTCGAAGGAGACATTACTGTACCCCAACGAAAGTTCAGCTAAACGGTACCTGCAGATAACCAGAAGGAACCTCAGAAGGATAACCGCTGTTCTAACCGGTCACTGCGGGCTCAATGGACACTTATACAAGTTGGGAATAGTTGACTACCCATCTTGTAGAAGGTGTGAAATGGATCACGAGACTGCCAGGCACATCCTTAGCGAATACCCGGCACTCTCCTCTACGAGAGGATCCATACTGCTTGAGAGATGGCCGACGACGGACACCGTCAGGGATTTGCTTACTTTAGTAATAATGGACTACCTAGACAAGGTGGGATGGTTGAGCAGAGGATGGGTGACCCGTAGTGGGAGGCAGCACAATGAGCCTAATAAGGTCTAAGTGCAGTGCAGCAATGCGCAATCCCCCCTATACCAGATACCAGCCTATAGGTTTGATGACAGTTAGATTAGGTCACCGGCAATTAACCTAACCTAATGATATGATACGGCGCGTAATATAACCTAACTTATGCGGTCTATTTTATTTTAACGGGCAGTTTATCCCTAGCTGCGCCGACTGGCTCAAGCGAAATTGCGCCCTTACTTTAGGATTCATCCTCAACTCCTTGTGTGGCCTGCCACACTCAGTCATGGAGCGCATCAAACAGTGCGCGCACTTGGTCTTCCCCGCACCGGTCGGCCCCAGTATCATCAGCCCATGCCTCACCAATGACGTTTCGTACAACTGCACCAACTTCAAATTCCACGACGGATAATTAACCATTCCCATCTCCGCCGCCTGATTCGAGATGGCCTTCTGCATTTCCTTAAATGAGTGCACCGACAGCTTGATCCCCGGGAACATATCCTCGATCAGCGACAGGAACAACGGCTCATCCTCGTCGACCAGTTTACTCAAATTCATGTCGCGCAGGACGCGCATGAGGATAGTCTCCTCCGTATCAGTAGGATGCGCCCTTTTCTGCGCGCCCATTGTGCGCAGCACGGATAGGATGTTTCTCAGGCCGAAATCGTAGTGGACCTGTTTGGAGAGTTGTTCCTCGCAGAGTTTGTAGAGGGTGAAGAATTTTCTGGAGAGGAACACGTTTTCTTTGAAACCGCACGAGGCCAGCTTGACGCGAATTATGATTTGCCTATCGGGGACCATCATGGCTACGGTGCGGAACATGATCTTTAGGTTCTCCGGGAGTTCTTGCCGGCCGGCGTAGCCGGGGTTCATTGTTAAGAATATTCCGAATTCTATATTCATGGAAACGTTATCACCATCACTAAAGTTTAAAAATATATTATTACTTACTTACAACTACAATCAACATTTTTGCATTATGTTTACATTTACTAAACTTTATTTGAATCACTTGATTTACATTAAAGATGGGCAAGGTCGACAAGAAAAGATTGACTACTCGCTTGATCATAGCTTGCTCGATCCTTGACATACCCGATCGTGCCCATCACTAATTTGCGTACCTGAAAATAAACATGGGTTTCCGTTCTTTCCTCGCAGAGAGGACTATGTAAATTTGTTGAGCAGCCACCGACAAGACCGGAAGTTCGATCCTGTTGAACTCGTCGAAACATCCCCAACTTCCTGATTGTGCTAAACCCTATTCAAATATTGCGTTTTTTTACTGTGCAAGAAATCATGTGATTGGCTTGTTACCTTAAAAATTCGACCCAATCCTCTGAAATCCATTTGATCTGAACAATTGAAGACTACGACTAATTTGCCCAATGTTCTACCCATATCCTTAGTTGTTTCAGTTTTACCTGTTCCTGCGGGACCAGCGGGCGCACCTCCCATATTCATCCCTAAATTGAAAGAATATTCAATGTTTACATTATTTAATTGTAAAGACAGGGAATTTTTCTTTTAAGTGTACACGCATCATGTAAATGTTTGTAAATGTTCTGCAATTCGCTGAATTTACAAGAGTGTTCAATTTAAAACTTTAAACGAGTGTTTCCACTCCCAGGTTAAGCATGAAGTAAAATTTCGAGTTTAGAAAAGCCTGAAAATTTGGTTTGGTCGCGTAGCGCGAAGCGCGGAGCGGCCAAACCAAATTTTCAGGCTTTTCTAAACTCGAAATTTTACATCATGCGCCACGCATATAAAACACTGATTTCAAGTGATGTTCAAAATATACCGCGTATATCGTCAAATCAGCGTTTAATACGCGTGGCGCATGAAGTCAAATTTCGAGTTTAGAAAAGCCTGAAAATTTGGTTTGGACGCTCCGCGCTTCGCGCTACGCAACCAAACCAAATTTTCAGGCTTTTCTAAACTCGAAATGTTACTTCATGCTTAACCTGGGAGTGGAAACACTCGTTAGAACTTTCAAATTGAACACATAAAAATCAACGAATGTTAACATTTACAGTGTATGCATCTAGATATGTATACTTAAAAGAAAATATCCCCTTATGGTAATATAGAGTTCCATCATTAAGGGCCAGTTCCACAAAATACGTTGAACTGGTTTAACTGTAAACTTAAGTTCAAAGTGACATTGGGCCCGTTTATTAGACAAACAAGTTGGGAGTTTACAGCCAACTGTTGGAGAATTCACTGATGACCGGACTGTTAATCGTGAACGCGTTTGGGATTTTTGCAATGGCACAAAATAGACTGGTGTTGGTGATTGGTGTTGGCGGGTTAAAGTTTTTAAAATGACTGGAGTACCGTTCAATAAATACCAACATACATCACAAACAAATCCAAATATGTTGAATGCTGAACATTTTGAGCGGGCCCATTAGAACAATAGGAGCTGTCAGCTTGAACTCGAGTTCAACATTTTTTTTGGGCATTGAACTTACAAATTGCTTGAGCCAGGGTAATATAACACCTATCAGTCAACGGAGTGATGGCCAAACGTTCCGTCACACCCAAATACTCGTTCTGATACAGGAAAATGACATCCGTGATTTTCACATCGCATTCGTCGGTTTCGTCGTAGTAATAAAACCTCGCCTGTTTCTGCCACTCGAAATCGATGGGGGTCTTCACCTTCAACCTGACAATGTCATCGAAGATGTCGCGCTGGTGTACGTGAATCGTGACCATCGTCTCGTACCGGGTCCTCTGTAGCTTCGTCAGATCTTTCGAAGTCAAATCGATCAGCGCGTTGAGCAAGTCCAGAAAGCGTTTGTTTGCCAACTTCATGATCGCCCTGTCAATTTTGGCGCGCTTTATAGCGTATTCGGCTTCGGACGTCCAAAGCACTTGAACACCAACCAATCCTGCCTAAATTTAATTATTGTTGATGTTAAACAGTTGTAAAGCAATTTTGATGGATCTTACAATTTAATCGATTAACCTTACAATTTAGTCGATAAACCTTAGTTGATGAACCTTACAGTTTACTCATATATCAATTTTGATAAACCTTACAATTCAATAATAAAATAAAAAAACAATGAATTTTTAGGGGTTCGTCTTGGATTATCTTGGTAACCTTAGGGCCAGTTGCACCAAACACGTTGAACACGTTTAACTCTGAACTCTGTTCTAAGTCACATTAGAACAATAGGAACTGTCATCTTGAACTCAAGTTTAGCTTGAACTCGAGTTCAGCGTTTCTGGTGCAACTGGGCCTTAGTAGCTACAGGAAAATCGTAAATACAAAGATTTCAAAGAATTAAATTCTGAACAGCTTCCGTATTCACGTTTAAGGCCGTAGCTAGAAAAACATTTGGGGGGATATAAAAAAAGAATATTGCGGGTATTAAAAAGAAATTGGACGAGGCGGGAGGATATGAGAAATTAAAAAGTTGGATAGCAGGTAAGGATATGGTCGGATTGGTGCAAACATGGGTGGAAAAGGCAAAATGGAAACAGGTTATAGATAGATTACCAACTGGATTCAGGTGGAAGTGTGTTGGGGCTACAAGGGTGAGCACGATGGGCAGAGCAAAAGGTGGAATAATAACCGGAGTAAGGGAAAACCTTGAAGAAGTGGAAGAAGATATTAAGAGGGGAGAAGTATAAGAGGTTATGTGGAGAAGATTTTGTAAAGGGCGACAGCGGTGGAAAACTGTTACGATATACTCACAGAAAAGAGAGATGCTGGTAAAAATATTGTTATTGCTTTTTTAGGGCCATTTTTACATACAAAAATGTAACATTTTGAAAATTTCAGAGGGCGGGGAGTGAACCTCTATGCCCCCCCCCCCCCCCGTGGCTACGGCCTCCTTCACGCTTTTGACGTAGCACGTACGGCTTAGCACAAAATGAACTAGTGTATAAAGAAATTGCATTTTATAAACGCCTACCTGTCCACAATTCCCGACGAAACCTTTAATGAAATCGTATTCGGGATCTTTAAAACACTGGCACTGCTGGGCGATGACCGTTTTTACCGTGTCTTTGACAGTATTGAGGAGGACGTTAAGCCACAGTTCCACCCCCTGAGCGCACTGAACGGGCTTTTCAAACGGAACGTATTCTCCCAAATCCGAAAGCATGCCGAGGATCATATCAGGTTTCTTTTCATCGAACTGGACCTGATAACATAAAAAATGAAAACAAATTAAAAAGTACTACCAACGTAGTTTGTGACTCGTAGTTGCTTCAATAGATGGCGCTTATCAAACGCGGTAAATTTGAATTGGAATACAACGTGATTAAATGAGTCGGCTATTTCCAAAAACCCCTAAATCCATTTGAAAAAAAAGGATTAAGAGGTTTTTGGAAATAGGCAACTTAAATAACTTTGTAACTAAATGGACGTGGTTACATTAAATTTTCCTTATGAGTATTCATACCCCGATGCATGCGCTCTAGATTTTCAGGCAATCGTTGTTTTTGAAGATCGTTTAATTTGAAGCTTCAATCGCGTGTTTCCACTCCCACATTAAGCATGAAGTAAAATTTCGAGTTTAGAAAAGCCTGAAAATTTGGTTTGGTCGCGTAACGCGAAGCGCGGAGCGACAAAACCATATTTTCAGGATGCAATCCAAATTAGGCTTTTCTAAACTCGGAATTTTCCTTCATGCGCCACGCTTAAAAACATCGATTAACAGTGAAGTTTAAAAAACACACACATACAACAACGATTATAGGCAACCTAATATACGTTATAGTTATTGGGTTGCCGATATTCACTGTTTTAAACAATTTGTTCAGCGCAGAATTTGACTCACGTTTTATTCATACCTACAAAATAGATTACTTAAGCCGTATATTTTAAACGATATTTTAGTGTTTTACACGTGTGGCGCATGAAGTAAAATTCGAGTTTAGAAAAGTTTAATTTTGAATTAACCGCTCTGCTTCGCTACGCGGCCAATCCAAATTTTCAGGCTTTTCTAAACTCGAAATTTTACTTCATGCTTAGTCTGGGAGTGGAAAACCCTCGTTTAAAGATTCACATTGAAATCTTTTAAAAGAACAACGAATGTAGTAATATTTACAGTGTATTCATATGTATACATATGTAAACGTAAACAGAAAAATGAGGTAGTATAAAATATAATTTAGCAAATTTAAAATAATAAAAAAAAAACGTTTTAAGCAAATTTTATGTTTAAAATATGTTTTAAACAAATTTAAGATTCAAAACATGTTTAAAAAAAACCGTTTAAAATACGACGGCTGTTTTAAAACAAAGTGTTTTAAACATAACAACCCTGGTTTAGATGCTGCGTAATGTGGGGAGTTGATGTTTTTAGATTGTCTGTCACGCGTTGGGCTACAAAAGCAATATTCTCGTCTGTGTGCACTGGACGAGGACGGGGACCGCTTCTGTTGTCCACTAACATTCTCGAATTGCGAACTTTTTGCACAAATTTGCATACAGCAGCTGTATTGATGATTCGATCGAAATTATTCTTTAAAATTCGCATTGTTTAGGTAACACTGTAGTCACTTTGGAAATAAGTTTTCATTATTTCCTAACCTTGTTCAAGCTTAAATGAATTCATTTCGTATCGCAGTGATATGATACTGAGTTTCTGTCAATATTTTGAGCGTGGAAGATTTCTTTTTCTTCTTAGGACGCCGACTCCAAACAAAGGTTGGCGATCAAATTGGTTTGATAGCCAAAAAGTCAGTCGGTCGAAGACAAAACTCATGGCTGAAAGACTCACGTAAGTGTCTTAGACGGACGTCAACAGAAATTTTCAGAGCTGCAGTCTCTCGCACAATAATTTGTGCAAGAGACCGCAGCTCTGAAAATTTCCTTTGACGTCCGTCCAAGTCACTTATGTAAGTCTTTCAGCCATGAGTTTTGTCTTCGACTGACTGACTTTTTTACTTCGATTATCAGGCGGAGAATCTAATATCATTCGCCTCGCATGTATTGACCTAGGTACTGCAGTTTTCTCTTCTTTATTGTCAGCAGGAGCTCTCGACATTGGTTCTACGTTCTATCTAGGAGATACCGAGCATTTCTCCGTGACTGAACAGGGAAGACAGCAGCGCAGCAATAGAGTTTGAAGATCAACGAGTTTGAAGGTTGCGATTTGCCAATAGTACCGTCATGCTATTGAGGGTTTTCCGCGCTTGCTCAATTCTTGATATTCTCTCAACTTTTGAGTCGCTCTGCTGGTTACCGAGCGTACCCAAGTATTTCATGGACGGTACTTTTTTGATGATCTCGCCATGCACCATCAGGGTGGGGAGTGTTTTTTTAGAAGACTATTAGTTTTGGATGTATTTATATGAATCGCTTTTTTTCAAAAACCCCTAAATCCATTTGAAAACAATTGATTTAGGGAAATAAGCGACTCATATATAGTTCGGAAGATCTATCAGTGTCAAAATAACATATGATTTAAAAAGAAACCGCAGAATGGACCACTTAAATTACCCTGTAGACAGCGTCGAATAAACTTAGTAAATGCGGCTGGATTGACGAGGGATCGGAGCTCTGTCCTAAAATCTCCAAAAGTACAGGATCCGAAATGAAGAAGAATCTTGGGAAGCACAATCTTTTCGATTCTAAAAAAGATATTTTTAAAATTATAAACTGAAAAGCAGTAACTGTTACCAGTGATTATTTTCGAAATAAAATGCCGAACGAACGCACGTTAAAGTTGGCGGAATGCAACTTAAATTTCATAGACGGAGGTTACATGATCAATCTGGCATCAGTTTAGCATCAATCTCGATTGACGGACTGACGAAAGCTATCATAATATTTGATAATACCACAGACAATTATACAGTCCAGAGTAATTATTTGGACGGAAAAAAATTGAATCAAGGATTTATTGCGAGAAAGTATTTGGAATTTAGGAGGGTTTTACGTTAAAATATAATAATAACATCTATCAATTGTTAGCGTACTTTAAATTTAGAATTATTTTATCTAATTAATAATGAAATTGCGAATGGAGATGCCATTTGTAAGATTTCGTTTTAAACATAATTTGGTTTCATGGATTCCCTATCTCATTTACTATCTGTACAGTTCTCTGTGATAATACGCCAGTCTGGTCTGTCAGTTAACGATTTACACGATCAATTTGGCGTCATTCTGATCACGATTATTGGCGTCATTCTGATCAAGATTATTAGCGTCAGTTCACCAGATTGATCGTGTAACGTCCGTCATTGAAAAACAAATGCGTCGAGTCTGAGTTCCGCTGCGTCCATATAGAAAAAAGCTACGACCGTACCTAAATAACCCGTTAAACTCTTCTGGCAAGTTTCTAGTTGTTCCAAAAGGTACGGCAAAAGAGTCAACATGGTCTCGTCGACTGTGCAGGTCTCGACGGCGTTTAAAATGTCGTGCGCTCTGGCCATAAGTTTCACCCATGATTTATCGATGCCCTAAAGAACGCTTCAAGTAATTGCAAATAGTGTGGGGGATGAAAAGCCAAAGTATTATGGAAAAAAATTACCTGAAATGCTTAAATCGCACGCTGAAACTGTATGTCACAACGGCTAGGTACAGTATTCCAGGAGTTAAACAGAATGGCAGTAGAATGGAGAACAGTGACTATCCTCAGGTTTGAAAGAAAGATAGAAGAATTCCAGAAAGACAGATTGTTGAAAGAAAGGTGGAAGCTGAATAAGACTCGATTTGACTCGTGTCAAATTGGCACGATTGGTTAAATGTCGGCTTGCGCCGACATTTGCAATATAACAAAAGTTGACATAAGTCAGCGGTAGTCGACATTTGAACTATAATGACAATTGACATAAGTCGCCGGTAGCCGACATTTGAACTACAATGACAATTGACATAAGTCGACGCAGGCCGACATTTAACCAATCGTGCCAACTTGACACGAGTTTGAATTGAACTATAATGAGATCGCCATGTCATTGTTTTTCTTTGTGACAGTTACGATACACATTTTGATAGTAGTATTTTAAAGTAACGAGTGTCTTCCACTCCCAGACTAAGCATGAAGTAAAATATCGAGTTTAGAAAAGTCCCGCGTAGAAAATTTGTCAAGGGTCGCGCAACGACCCGAGATAAATTTTCACGGGCCTTTTCTAAACTCGAAATTTTTCTTTATGCGCCACGCGTATAAATCACTGATTTACAGTAAAGTTAAAAATATATAACGATTAGATGTGATGGTGATCAATATTTACCGAGATATAATTCAAACTCGTGTCAAATTGGCATGATTGGTTAAACATTTGGACTATAACAAGACAGTACAGCTAGAAGTGACTAACAGAGTTCTATTCAGCTCCAAATATTCAGCTCCAAATGAGATTAACAAGAATTGTAAATAGTTCATATTGTGGAAGATATAAGTAACTTTTAGTACAAGGCGGGCTACACAGCTATCTTAGGAGAGGATTGACAAAGGAGGAGGCATGCTTGTTAGCAAAATTAAGGTGTGGAAATAAGGAGAGGTATGGATGGCAGAGGAATATACGAGGTGTGTGTTTTGTGGAGTAAGGAAGTAAGTATGGTGGCATTGGTAGGTGGTTGTTCACTCAGCAATAGTAATAATAGGGAGGGGAGGATTTACGCTGAATCTCTTTGCTTCGCCTGGCAGTTGTCTGGCAATGTCGCCGCCCACGAATACAGCTTCTAGATAGATCCACAGATTTTGGACCAGCATCCATTTCTCCAATATTTCCGAAGTGTTCACTAGTTTGGTAACCCACAGTTGGATGTCCTTTTTAAATGGCGCATTGTACCTGAAAGAAGAATGAAGAAATAATTCAAGAGGTTGAGCGTAATGAGAAATTTATTAAATCTTCCAAGGGTTTATTTTTTCTTTTATCAAAAATTAAACTTCTCTTCAAACCCAGTACTGAATATATAATTTGTTAGCTTAATAATTATAATCAATTTAAAAAAATAATTAAATACCTATTGCTCAAAAGTGAATTCATGATCATCAAACTGTCTTCCAGAGCGGCGATAATCTCTCCCGCTTCGGCTCCCTTTAACAAGAGTTCCCCGCGAGTTTTGAAGTTTGCAAAAGCCAAGTCTACAATGGCCCAATCGGCAATCACTTGTTTCAATTTGGCTTCGATGTCCTTTTCCTTGACAGCTCCAATACATATATCCTACATTATACAGCAATATGTTAAAGATAGAACGATATTTTGAAAATTAATGACATTTGCACACCTCAACGTCATCTTTGAATTTCAACAAAGGCGCCTCCATGACGCTTCTGAGTGTAAAGGTCGGGGATTCGATGTCAAACTCGTAGCTGGTGAGCTTAGATATCCGCAACCAATGGCGATCCTTCATCGCTTTGTTCGCCATCATCTCCAGCAGTGGACAAGTCTCGCTGAAGTCATCGATTTTTTTCTTTAGATCCAGGTAAGCCAACCAATCCTTCATGCCTTTAGGCAATTTTCGACACCTGTTAACAAACAAATATTGACATCAACAAAAACATTCCGAAGACAATATAATCTAAGTAAACCTTTTACTTTAGTAAGGTTTAAGTGAGAAATTAATTAAAGAAATTAGTAAACCTATTTTGAAAGTCTGCCAATTCCGCCATGATGACTTCAGTGTCGACTTCCGACCAGAGTAAATCGAAATACCCGTCGATGCTGTTGTTAACCGTGATGTACAAACTGTACAATTTGCTGAGCAAATTGAATTCCTTCTTTCTCTTGTGCAGGGCCGGATAGTCGTTCACTTCGAGTCCGAAAAGCCGCTCGCCGCTGCTGTACATTTCAAACTTTCGCCAGAGTTCGTCAAAGCGGGCTTGGAACAGGATCACGCGATCGCTGGCATCCCTAGCCACAAGTCCGGGCACCATCGGACCGTTCTCTTCGTAATCGGCGTCGAATTCGTCGACGTCTTGCGCGAAAGTCGCGACACCCGCGGTGAGTTCGTCTTGTAGTGTGCTCTGCACTTTGCAGATTTGCTCTTGCATCAATTTCGCCTAAAAAGTTAATCACAAAACGATTATTCGAAAACTGCAGATTATGGACAAGGCATTTCCTTGTACAGTTAAGTCTACTTCTTGTGTGTTTTGATAAACATTGAAAGCTCTGATACTTACATTATTGACCATGCTTGTGAAATTGTAACGCAGAGCGTCGCATTTTTCAACATCCTCTCGGGGAACGTCGATTTTGAACTTCAAGAACGTAGCGTACGCGTCTTCCATCGTGCTCAAAAGCATATCCATATCGATAAAGTTTTCATTAATGATTTGAAGGCAGCTCATTGCTAACCTAAAATAATTAAATTCAATTTAAAATAACAATTACATTCTATCGCTATCTAATTTAGGTAAATCCGATATCGTAGATTATTGAAAATTCGTAAATTTTAAAACGTAGCCTCAAACCGAGTATCAGGAATACCCGTCCCACGAAGTGGTTTTGCAAATGTCTTTAGACAGAAATAGGTGCACACAACTGCAAGGACATACCTACAGTCATCCAGATCTTTAATTGTTTTTGATAGAATCTTCTCCTGCGCTTTAATGAAGTCTATCAATTCGATGAGTTTTTCCTTGTAGCGTGCGGCCAGGTTCTTTCCTAATGCGTGCTTCCACGCATCCGATTCCACTAGTAAAGCTAGTTTGTATTTTTCTAGAAACGAATACATAATTTATTAAACTATAAATGGTAGAAGGTTTTTCTTTATTTTATAGCGTAACTAGCACTTTTTAAATAAATTGAATTGATTGAAAAAATCAATCATAATTTACTGACCCATTATTACTTGAATGGCGCCTATATTGTGGAATTCCGGGAGATTTCTGATTGCTTCAGCACGTTGGTCGTATAGTTTGAAGCGTTCTGCGATCACAACGACTAAAGGTTGGGTCTTACAGAATGCGTCGATCTGTTCGTCTCTGTCAGTCGCCCAAAGATAGTCATAGGTTAGGTATTTCTGTAATGATTAATATAATTGGAAATCAATTGAGAAGTGGATACTACAGTAAACAAGTATAGAGCTGGCCAGTTAAAGCGAAGAACGTATATGATCGCTATTATACATAAGATTTTGAAAATGTAACTAACCTCTAATAGTTTTAAAACATCTGGTTTCAAAAGATACATCGCTCCTTGTAAGCCCATGAACAGTCTCACCACCTCCTTGTGTTCAGCCACAGTTTTATAATAAGTCAACAGTCCGCCGGATTCCTCCTCGTCGTCGTCCTCGTTTTGTACGGTGAACTGCAGCTTCTTGAATTTTTCACACGCGAACCTCTGGCCCCACTTCACCACCTCCTTGTGGGTGTCCATGAGGTTGGTCAGGACGAACGCGAAATTCTGCTGGATCTCGTCCAACGTCGGATTGATCAAATTAATCGGTATTTGGAGTTCCATGTAGGTGCCCATTATCGGATTACACGACATTATATCTTCAATACTAAAAAAAATATACTCTTGTGCATAAAAGTTCCAATCAAAATCTGAACGTTGGTAGCTCAACGTCCAATCGATAGACATGTCGATTGGATCAACTGCCGGTTGACGCCGACGTTAGCTGGCAACTGAAAACTGTGCAACCGAAATCCTCCAGTTGACCCTGGTCATCTCAGGGAAGTATCCCAATACATTGTCACAACTAACACAACAGGAAATATTACAGGTATGTATAATTACCTTGTAGTTGCTGTGCGTTTCTTAACTAGATCCAAAGATGCCTTCGTGCACTTGATCAGCGCATCCGTCATGTTCATGTTGAAAAACCCGAAGAGTTCGACGCAGTCCCCGTGGATCATGTTGATGTCAATGTGCTGGTGCCTATCGACCTCCTTGAACACATTGTCCCCATCGCTCATCATAAGTTTGGAAGACGAGCCCACCGCCTTGACCACCTTTTCCGGATCCAGCCAATCGTACTTGCCGTTTTGCAACTCGGGCTCCGTGATGATGTCCATGAACTTGTTGATCAAGTCGACGACGGCTTTCTCCGCCGTCGCTGACTTTTTGTCGATTTCGGCAACTTTTGGAACAACATTTAATTAATTAAAACGTTGGCTGTCGTATGAAGTACGAACCGTAGTAAGTATCTCCATGTGTAGAAAAAATGAAGACAAAGTTGGGCATTAATTGACTAAATTTTTAGTCATGATTAAAACTAATGACTAAATTAGTCATGTTATTATTAGTCTGTCAACCAGATGGGAATATTAATTAACTAAATTTTCAATCATAACTCGTGGGACTTAATTAAATAATAATAATAAAGCTATATATGAATATTTGACGGATATAGTCATCTGTCATGTGCAAAGGGGCGACGCGGACGGCCCCAGGCACATCAAACTTTATAAATTTGAATCAATATTTAAATTATATAAGTAATCTATATTTTTTATTTTCATTTAAATCTATGTTGTATACGCGTGGTGCATGAAGTAAAATTTCGAGTTTAGGAAAGCCTGAAAATTTGGTTTGGTCGCGTAGCGCGAAGCGCGGAGCGACCAAACCAAATTTTCAGGCTTTTGTAAACTAGAAATTTTACTTCATGCGCCACGCGTATAAAACACTGGCATATCGTGAAATTTACAATATATTATTACAGCAGTATGGTGAAGACGTATATTTTGAACTTCACTTACAACCAGTGTTTTATACGCGTGGCGCATGAAGTAAAATTTCGAGTTTAGAAAAGCCTGAAAATTTGGTTTGGCCGCTCCGCGCTTCGCGCTACGCGACCAAACCAAATTTTCAGGCTTTTCTAAACTCGAAATTTTACTTCATGCTTAATCTGGGAGTAGAAAACACTCGTAAAAGATTTAAATTTAACTATTTTAAAAAATCCGATTATTTACAGCGTATACATATAAAGCCTATACATTTCTGAAAATTGTGAAATTTTTAGTTTTAAAATATTTAAATTCTGTGACGAACATTTAAAGCTAATAGTATTTTTATTTAATTACATACCTTTAATTAATTTCTTACTTTTTCAGATTTAAAACATGGTTAACATATTTAGTCAAATAATTAGTCATGACTAACGATTATTTCAATCATAATTGATCGATGATTTTAGAGTTGGAAATTTTTTAGTCGATTGATGACTAAGACTAATGACTAATTTTGAATTTGTCAGTCATGACTGATTACTAATGTTTTAGTCATAAGTCATGAATTGATGCAGTTGATTAATGACTAATCTAAAACATTACTAAAACATCGACTAAAAAATGTCCAACTCTGGCTAGGGGCCTATCCACAACACCGATGCAATTTCGCCTCTTTAGGGTCAATGGCCGGAAGTAACCTTCTCCTCTTCATTTAAATAGGGAGGAGGGTACACCGGAGGATCTGCATAGGCACCTCCTCCCAACCAGAAGGTTTTACCTTATTTAATAACTTTGAGGAGTTTCCTCTCAGAGGAGGAGGAGGTTCTAGAATCGACTGTATGCCTCTACTGTCATTTTACACTATACGATTAAGTCAATTCTTCCCAAAATGATGTTATTTCAGTGTGACTTCTCAGCGATGACGAATTGCATTTATGTTGTTAATATCCCCCCTGATTACCCACTTACCAATTTTCTCTTTATGTTCTTTATTTAGCCTATAGAATTGTGCAGGTGTCACTGGTTCTGTTGGTAAATACACCAACAAACAATGCGACAGACTCTCGACAATTTCATCGATTCTTGCCTCTTTAATGTCGGTAACCTAAATATATTTTAAGAACTCTTTAACCGCCACCACCCGAAATCAAAAACAGTAGTAGTACCTCTTTTACAAACACTTCAATCGCGTCGAGGAACAAGCCTACTTCCTCGCAGAACTGCGGTATCTTCATTGAAGTCCAAGTGATCGAAGACAATCCAGGCATAAAGATGTTTTCCATTTTGATGAGTGACAGTTTCAGCAAAGGTATAAACAGCCTGGGTATGCTCTGTTTGATCATGTCGTGGCGAATTATCAAGCTCTTTATCAGTTCATACGATTGGTATATTTTCTCCCGGCAAAATACCAGTATTTGTCCAGAATCAGGAACCGCTAAAGGAACACTCTCGATTACCGGCGAGACGAATAAAAGCCCAGTTGCACCAAAAACCGTTGAACTGGTTTATCTCTGAACTTGAGTTCAAGATGATTGTTCAGACTTTCTCCACCTCCCTCCAAAACTACCCTATTGTAAGGTTAAAAGGGGGTGGTCGGGGCCTCAAGACGAGTACGGGAGGCACAAGAAAGCAGAACGATTGTAATTCTAAGAACGAAAAGAACTCTCAGAACGGTCATAACTGTGAAAGCTTGTGCTATTGTAAGAGCTTTCAGGCAAGTTAGCAGAGGAGCATACAAAGGCATGGCACAACCAAATGGGAATGAGGCACACGAGACTCTTCCTAGATGGCCCGGTACCTGATAGCGCATTAGCGCTGTCAGGACTGAGCAGAATGAAACTAAGGAAAATCACAGGACTAGTTACTGGGCACTGTGACCTGAATAAGCACAAACATAGGATGGGTCTTGAGAAAAGCCCCCTATGCCGTGGGTGCTTGGAAGAAGAGGAAACTCCCCAACACCTACTGTGCACATGCGAAGCCTATAAACGGCAACGCACGGAGCAACTCGGGAAGCCCGTGCTTCCTGAAGAACAGCTCAAGAACATCCCCTGGCCCAAACTCCTGGACTTCTTAGAAGACACAGGAATATACAGGGAGTAAAATAACCAGAGGAGCATAAAAGGACCACGGAGACCGTAGTGCAGGGACGCTAAGCGATACCACCTCATGTGGAAAAAAAAAATAGCTTTCACGCAAATGTAAAATTGTATATTTGAACATGAACAATAAAAGTGTTATTTTGAAACTACTAAAGTTTTATTAATTGGTCCACCTCGCTGTCTTTCCGATAACAATCCTTTGCAACAACGAGAGCAAAATAATGATAGTTCCTATTGTTTTAATGTCACTTTGAACTCAAGTTCAGAGATGACCTGTTCAACGTGTTTGGTGCAACTGGCCCTTAATTTTAGAACTTACCTAAACCTAATTTGTACATGTATTCGGATTCCCTTATGGCTTCGATAATGTAAGGGTCGAAATTTACTATGAAGCGTTTCGTTTTTGGGTGTTTCATCAAAATGGGGGCACCTAGACCACTTCGTACTTGGTGAACATTATCAAACCACGATTGATGGTAAATCTGCTCGTAATGAACAAAAACTGTCGCTAAAGCGTTGTACAGTTGGATACACTTTTGCGCCTTTCTATGCCTCATTACCTAAAAAAAAAACGATTGTTCAAAGTACGCGGTTAATATGTAATTGCTCTCAATCAACGAACCCTTCTCTTCTCTTTGAATATCAGCATGGGGTGTTCGATACGCTTATAGAGCTGTCGAATCCAAAAAATTCTGCCGCTAACGGGTGGATGGTTCTTCGCGACAGGTGGATACTGCCGATCCTCATTGTACAGATCCCTGAGGTCCTCAATTTCCGTTTGCAATATTTCAAAAGCCTCCAAATATCTTTCGTCTAGATGAAGACACTCGAGATTCAACTTTTCAAAGCTGGAAAAAATTTAAACGTTATGAGAAATAATTTGTAAGTACAATCTGTTTTTTTTTAATATGACCAATCAAATTTGACATTTCAAGAATTCAGTGGTGTGTGTTTAAGGTTAGGACAAGATTAATCATATGATATGTTGTAAATCAACTTTTAATTTGTAGGTTGTGTAAAGGGAAATCTGACATTAATATGACAACTCAATTACGATTATAAATGCAGGGTGCGGCAGGGAAACTTGCTGATTTGAAATGTCAATAAAAAAAAAAATATTTCACATATCAATTTAATTCTTTTTTGATCGTATTGAACACATCCTGAATTTTTGTTTCAAGTGGTTTTAAAAATGACATCATTAGCGATACACTGATACACCCGCTTTTTGAAGTTTTGCTCCACTCTTTCAAGCATATCGACGGGAATGTTGGCGATGGCTTGGCAAATGTTGTCCTTCAGGTGTTGCAGGTTCTGTGGTTTATCATTGTAAACAATGGATTCGAGATATCCCCATAAAAAGAAGTTATAGGGAGCCAAATCGGGGGAGCGCGGCGGCCACAATACGTCACTCCTCAAGGAGTTAGGCGCTCGTGGAAGTGTTCCCTCAAAAGTTTTATTGAAGTTCTCGCTGTGAGTGCCGTGGCTCCGTCCTGCTGGAACCATACATCCCTAAGTTCCATTTTTTCAAGTTTTCGGAGAAAAAAATGCCTCAATCATTTCTCTGTAGCGAACTGCATTCACAGTAACAGTGTGTTCTTCTTCCCCGAAAAAGTAAGGCCCAATTATTCTAACTCTCGACAATGTACACCACACAGTAACACATTTACAATGAAGTGGCTTCTCATAAAGTTCACGGGGATTGGCACTACTCCAATAACGCATGTTTTGTTTGCTTACGCAGCCGGAAAGGTGGAAATGGGCCTCATCACTGTAAAACACGAGGGCGTCGTGAGGCAAGTTAAGGAGCGCTTCACATGCAGTTTGGCGAAACCACTTAGCTCACTGAGCTCTTGCACCACAGCAAGTTTGTAGGAATGAAACTTGAGTTCGTTGTGAAGAATTCGTCTCACACTGTAATCAGAAACCCCCAGAGCACCTGCCTGATACGCGCCGGGGAGAGCGCAAAAACGGCAGCCTCACCCTCTCGACGTTTTCTGGTGTTCTGGAAGTCCGTTGACCTCCAGGCCCTTTTTTGCCACACTGCCACTTTCCCTGAACGCGTCCACCCACGAAACGATTGAATGTCGGCCAGGAACGGGACCCGTGGGATGAATATTGAACCGAGTTCGGAAGGCACGTTGAGTGGCAGCCACCGAACGGCCATTGAAAAAGTAGGCCTCGACGGCGAACGCACGCTCCTCCTTTTTCTAACGCATGACGACAACTGGGTTGAGCGGTAACAAAACTTTCAGACCCTCTCTATCGAATGAGACCCTCCCTATCCTTTCTGACCACGTCTTGCTCATTGGCGCCCAATTCAAATCAGCAAGTTTCCCTGCCGCACCTTGTACTATCAATTCAATAAAGTGTCTCTGATGATCAGGTAGGATAGAAGGATAAGGTAATGTTCCTTGCTCAGGAATATCTGTCTTCTTTATTATCTGCCCATTTATATGTTTAAATTTTAAAAAAGTTCTTAATACAACGTACACATGTTACGATTTTTCAATGTAAATTTTCAGACATTCGTGATCTTATTGAGAACTTTCAATTTAGAAACTCTAACGAGTGTTTTCCAATCCCAGACTAAGCATGAAGTAAAATTTCGAGTTTAGAAAAGCCCCGACTAGAAAATTTGTCGAGGCGAGGGTCACGCAGCGACCCTCGACAAATTTTTACGGGGTTTTTCTAAACTCGAAATTTTACTTCATGCGCCACGCGTTTAAAACACTGATTTAAAGTAAAGTTCAAAATATACTGCTTAGTTCTGATCACATGTTCATTAAGTTTTCAAAGGTTTATATGGAATATGTGAAATCATACTGAGAGAAAAAATCCCTGTATGTACTGTAAAGTTACAAGTTGTAGCGCTGTCTTTTTTGAAAATCTCTGCATCATAACAATGTATTTGACAAATTATGATTTATTTGTCACATTGATAATCATTTACTAACATCTCAATATTTGATTTGTAAAATACCCTATTATTAAAGCAGGACTGCAACTGTTCGCAGTAAATACACCCTAAGTTTGGTTATATTAAAAAAACAGAGTTTAGAGTGTTGCAGATAATTACCGTTTTAACAGTCTTAAAATATTATAAACATCCGTGATGTTCTCCAAACTGGTCCCGACAAACTCCTCCAGCTCGTATTCGGTATCGACGACGTTCTGCTTGAACTCGTCGTAATCCTTGCTGAAGATCTCCAAGCGGTGGTTTAAAACGTCGTAGGTCTTCGAGGAGATCGTCATGTAAAATTTCCTGAATTTCTGGGCGAATTCGTCGATGAGGTCAATGGTGCTCGAATTCAACACGGAGTATTTCGTGGTCACGTTGAAAACGTCAATTATCTGCATTTTTTATGTCAAATAAGTTAAATTAATCAATAATAATGGCAGACATACCTGTTCCATACGCTTTTTGAAATTTTCAAATTTACCAAAGACGTACATTTCGGAGCAGTTGAAAGGAGGCTCTTCCGCTTCTTCCATTTTTAGGAGCAAGTGTTTAAAACACTGGTAGTATTTCAAGTACAGGTCTAAGCATACCTATAATCATATAACGAATTAACTTAATATGTCTACCTATGAAAATATTGAGTTTGCAACACATTAGAATTTACCGCCTCATGTATCGAAGTCACAGTGATATCAGGGGGAATTCAAGTGCCGATGACCTTGCAATGAAGGGGGCAAGAATAAAGAACTTCCCAACGAGGCAGTAAAGGCGGCGATTCAAGCAAACCCTGTGCTCGCGATGGAAACCTTCAACAGCTGTATCGCGGAGGGCGTATTCATTAGGTTTTAGAAAAGGGCTAAGGTTGTCCTTATCCCTAAGCTGGGGAAAAATCCAGAAAATCCAAATCCCTACTACCCAGTGTTGTCTGTTGGACGGCCTAGCAAAGATGCTCGAAAGAGCTCTAACTAACAGGATAGAGCAACACTTGGAAGACGAGGGAGGGTTTCACCCAAACCCAGAAAAGGCATGTCCACAAAGGACGCAGTGCTAAAGGTAAAGAGCCTCTTAGAGAGCGCTAATGAAGGACCCTTAAGGAAAAGGGAGCACGCGGTCATGGTGTTGTTGGACATAAGGAACGCGTTCAACACACTACCATGGCAAGCAGTTTGGGAGGAGGCCAAGAAAAGGCTACCAGCAGGCACAGCCGAGATGATTTTCTCCTACCTCGAGGAGAGGGCAATCATTTACCAAACATGGGGGAAAGGTGTTGACAGAAGCGTCACACTAGTTCCCCAAGGATCGGTACTTGGCCGACCCTGTGGAACTTAGTGTACGATGGAGTGCTGAACCTAGAGCCTCCGGAAGGCGCTGAGACCGTGGCGTTCGCTGATGACCTGGCCCTTATCGTAAGGTGTAGGACAATGGAGGGTATAAGAATGTTCGCTGCCATTAAAACCTAACCTAACCTAACCTATGTATCGATGTAATATATCAGAACAACATTTAATACAATAACTTACTTTAAACTTATCCAAAACCACTTGTCGCGGTTGGTTCCAAACAGTTTTCTTTCCGTCACAATTTATGTACTTCCTACAATTAGTCACCATTTGATTGGAGACCTTGACTAAAATAGCGGTGACGCTGGCGGTGTTATTATAATATCTCGATGTCGTAAAAACCATCCTAATGGCGTACAATAAAGCCGGTATGTGATCGGGTATCTGCGAGGGGTCACACCTGTACAACGGCTGCCAATATTTTTCCAATGCGTATAAGTACTTCACATTGTCCTGGCATTCGTTTTTCGCGTCAGTCACAGCGTTATCAAACTTATACCATTTCTATATTAAGAAGCAAACAAAAACATACCGTATATTTTAAATAAATATCCATTAAAGATTCAGCTCTTTTGATACTTTATTAGCTGAGGCTGGTCGAAAGGGTCTAGTTGACAACGCCATTAAATTTAATGAAGAAGATATTCGACTGAAAACAAATATCACTGCAATCGACTGTCTTGATGTCAGATTTTGTTGTTGTTAATTATATTAACACTCAGGCATTAGTAACAGGGAGGTCGACCAGTGAGTAGGTTTCGTTTTTCAAGTAATCAACCCACTGAGCAAAGAACAAACAAATAACGTTATATCAACATTGTAGCAATATTAAACGTTGTTTTAATGTTCATGAAACATTACTTAATTGTGTTTGCTCAGCGGGAATTTATTGAAATAGATTCCAATAAATTGATTACTTGAAATAAAAAACCTACTCACTAGTCGACGTGCCTGTTACTAATCCTTGAGTGTTTCGACAGAGTACGACCGTTACTTCCACCTAAATTATATTAACAACAAAAAACGGACACAAAGACAGTCGATTGCAGTGATATTTGTTTTTACTTTACCTTTAATAGTTTCGATTTTGCCTGTGTCAATAGCATCAAGTTATACGCGCAAGGATCCGATTTGATGAATTCCACAATGCTGGTGAACTTGGCGAGCTGCCTCCTCCAATACTCTATCTCGACGACCGGACCGACGAATTCGTCCTCGCGCCTCAATTGTTGAAATTGCGTCAGCACCTTGATGGGATACAATTAAACGTTGTTTTAAAGTCGATTTTAAATTATTATGCATGTTATTACTCTTTCTATGACTTTGGCCCATGACCGAACCGTCGCCTCGACTTGACGCACAATCTCGATAATGCTCGCCGAGATTTCGATGTCTTCCGGTGTGCTGAGGTATGTTTGGATGAATTTCGGGTTGTAAGTAAACGTCACTAGTCCATCTAAGTCGATCCTAGTTGCTAACAATAAAACAAAAAATAATATTGAAAAGTATTGCGTCAACTGCGAACGTGTTATAAAGTGCAACTTAACGCGTCTGCGAGGAGCCGATGCTCCGCTCGAAACCAACTCAGAGGTAGCCACTTTACTGGAGTAGATATTGTTTTAGGCACTCATACTGAAAACCGGCATTTAAAAATATAATAGAGGCCTTGCTTACTACTTAGAAATAGTTTCTATTCACTAATGGAACTTGCATGGCCCACTGGTCACCTGAAACACTTCACTAGCACATATATTTCTATTGGGTGTCAAAGGGTTAAACTAGCACTAGGAGCACATGAAATCGCCTAGCTTTTGGCAAATCGTTCTAAAAGAACGGCGGATGAGGAAACTCTCGACTCGGACAAGAGTAACCCTAGACTCCAACAAATATTGCAGCTTCTGCGTCCCTGATACCACTAGAATCGCTGCGAAAACCAAACTCGCAGTGGCAAGACTTGTGCCCAATCTAGGACGAAAAAAAAGAGGAAGGTCTGGACGTGGCAAGAAACCGCAAGCTGCTACGACGCCCATCAAGACCGGGGGCGTGGTGCTAGATTTCTTTTCGAGATGTTCTTCATAATTCTACAGCCAGTGGAAACTGATGACTGGGTGGAGGGGGGCATTGGTAAAGGACTATATATTTCATAAAGGACTATATGATATTTCATTGATATTAACCACCTGTGCAGTGGAAAGGGTTGTTATAGTGGACTGTATGCGAATTTACCTTTTACGGTAGCGGTGCAGCGAATCTCGGAACTTACCTCAGTGTTCTCGGCTTCTGGTTTTTGGGCTTCCTGGAGCCGCTCGCACGCGTGTCTCTTTCTTCTTAACGATAACAAACGATAACGATAATACAACACAAACACGCACTATATTCTCTCGACCACCATCTTTGATCCTCTTCTACTCGCCGTTCGCGAGTTTATGCAAAGGTAAGTTTGCTGCGTTTTGTATATTTTTGTATTGCGCTGGTGCAGCTTATTTAGGGGCAATGCCCATGGCCCCTAAATGAGCCGCACCAGCGCAATACAAAAATATTCAAAACGCAGCAAATTCATTGTTCCTTCTCGATACAATTACCGAACATTAGCAATAAATATTACACAAACAAATGTTTTTTCTCGGTTGGATATTATCAAAAGGAATTATGGATTCTCTAAAAACAGGGGACAGATATTTATTGAAAGATTCTTCAAAAAGTAGAAATATTCTTCTTTTCTTCATTGGTCACTGTTCGGTGTTCAATTCAAATGGGCATAGTCGCGAATACTGAGTGGTACATGCGTACACAAAAATCGCATTGCGCCTGTTCGCTTTTTTTACCCTTTACCCGAAACTCACAAGCCGGAGAAAGAAGCGCCATAAGTGTTCGTCCAATTGTATTTGAAATCGCATCGTAAAATGAGTGGTCGTCCAATTGTCGTTGAAACCGCATCGTAAAAACCGCTTTTGTTACACCGCTTTAATTACACCTCCTCGAGATACGATATACGGTAGTGTTGGATTGGTGCCGTCTGCCTTGGTGTTTGTGCATCACTTCCGGGAGCCTGCGTGTTGGAGTGGATTAATAGCCGCATTTGGATAAATGGTGAGTATCCCATTTGAACAATTCCCCTCTATCTCGTCGTATCTACCAATCAGCGCCGTATATCATTCCCATTAGGGTTAATTATATAAAAAATATGCAGTCCACTCGAATTTGTTATCTACGGGCTTATCGCCCTCAAACAGTCATTATTTATGGCTAAAATTCTTCATATTGAAGACATTTTTTATTCGCGGTTACCGTACTATAGCGGATATCCTATCGGAAGAACGAACAAGGATCTCCTAAGCAAGGAAAACGGGGATCGACAAAATAGTAGCGAACCGGCCGGAAATGAGCCACATTACAAAAACTAGTACGTTTTCTTCTAAGAATGGAAGACGAAAAGAAGTAAGAAAATATATCGGAAGACTTGAAATATTGAATTACTAATTCAATAACTTACTTTCAAAGAATTGGAAAAACCGCTCGAAATCTCCAAGAAAGTCCTTCTTGATCTTCAAACCGGCCTTCGATTTCTGCAGCTCTCCCCACTCGCTGGCCAGCAGCAAATTCGGCTTCAGAAATTGCTGCATCAAATCGAAAATTACGGATATCGTGTTGCCCTTGTGATCGCGGAGATTTAACGTTGTGAAAAACAAATCCTGAAACGATCAACGTTTAGTTTCGCACGTTTTACAGGAAGTACAACTTAAATTACATACATCTGCCACATTTCTAGCATCAACATCCTTTTCATTGGCTAACCTGTAAGCGACCACGACTTTTTCTTTAAACTTTACAGTGGTGCCGTCGTTTATTATGATCCTTTTCATTGGTTCCTTTGGAACATTAGGTGTCACATATCTTCCAGAATCTAACAAAAAAAGTATTTACCTTCCAGTAGTGGCGCTCCATTTCGTTACATTAAAAATATACAGGGATTTTTTCTTTCAGATATACATTTTCCTATGTATAACCATGTAAAAAAACGCATTGGAACGTTTGTGTGTACTGTGCTTTATGTTTCGATTATATGTAACCAAACTTTCATACACATACAAAAATGTCAAGAAGTTATCAAATTAAATTTTCATTCAAGTATTATGAAAAAACGTCATGCTCAATTTTAAGCTATTAACGAGTGTGTCCACTCCTTGTTTAAGCATGAAATCCAATCCAAACTTTCAGGCTTTTCTAAACTCGAAATTTTACTTTATGCTTTGTCTGGGAGTGGACACACTCATTCGAAACTTCAGATTGAACACTTTTAAAATGATTGATTGAAAGTTGATGAAAAAACGGACTAGACTAATCCAAATTTTCAGGCTTTTCTAAACTCGAAATTTTACTTCATGCTTCGTCTGGGAGTGGACACACTCGTTTGGAACTTCAAATTGAATACTTTTAAAATGATTGATTGAAATTTGATGAAAAAACTGACAAGAAAAATCATTTCGAGAGTGAATTTTAGAATGAATTTTGAGTTTTATCAGGATAATAGTGACAAAACTGAAGCGTTTATTTACCCAAAGGTGGAGGTTCATCTTCGTGGTAAAAGAAAAACAGCGCCTTTCTTCCCTGAGCAACGAAAAGGTCGTCCATCAGGTTGATATGAGCCTGATCGTCGATCGCAAACTCTATGACCTCATTCAAGTCTACGCCCAGGTAAATAGAAACCATGTCCAAAACATGCCTGTGCGTCATCTGTATACTGGACGCACGATTGGAGCGATCTTCTCTGTATTTTATCTACAAGTTAAACATTTAAATTGGCCGATTTGGAGAAATGTTTGTAAGCCCCGTTACACACACGGCGCAAACGCCGCCGCAAAACGCGACGGGGTTTTACGCGGCGTTTTCGAAATTTACGCGAATAAATGGGATGTAACACACGAAACGCAATCGCAACCGCTGCGTTTCGTGTATCATGTCTCATTTATTTGAATACACCGTGGCAAAACGCACTACCGTGCGTTCATTTAAACTATGATTTAGAGTAGGCGGCTTGTGGCTGTGGAGGGCTAAGCGCAACCCAGCTGGCGGATAGGGAAATACCACTTCCTTAGATGAAGTGGTTAGTGATGGCCATAAGTGCTGCTGCAGAAGTAAAACCCTGCGAAGTGGCACAAAAACCATCACGCCGAACAACTCCCCCCAAACTCAGATTGTCGTGTCGTGACCATGGGATTGAACTTGGGGTTTACGGCGCCTAGGACTAATACTATTTTACAGCACGTCCTAGTCACACCATGGGCCTCCTCGGCAGAAGGGGGGTCTGAGCTTAACCACTTGGACCAAGAGGAGAGCGGTACAACCTCAATAAAACTCCTAAATCCCAAGGTGGGTACAGACCAAAGGGATGCGTGGCTAGATAGATGACTAGTTCCTACTGTACCAACATCCGGGAAATGACGACTCCCGGATGCAGTTAGCTTTACCAGCGCAAGCGGGGCTCTGCGCTGGCGGACCTTTTTAGTTCCCTAGCTTTTCGTGGGAACAAAAATGATACATACACATCCCAAACAAATAAACATATAAACAATACGAGGGTTGCTAGTGAGGTCCCCCCTCCAAAACAAGAACAGCAAAAGAAGATGGAACCGGAGAAGGGTACCCAAATGAGCAAACACAAACGAAAGACCACTTGATGTTCACAGATGGAAGCAAAACAAAAACAGGCTGCGGAGCGGGCGTATACTCGGAAACTCTAAACATCCGCAAATGTCTTTCCATAGAGAACCATGCTACCGCAACACAGACCGAAATCTACGCAATCATGGAGAGCGCCAAACTAATCTCAGGAAAGCAACTGAGAAAACAAAATATAACTATCGTCACTGATAGCAAAGCTGCATTAGCAACCCTAGATAAGTTCAAAATAACATCAGAACTAATATATGAATGCGTAGAGACACTGAACATAGCAGCGACACTCAACCGCATAACATTAACATGGACGAAAGGCCATAACAATAACGAGGGGAACAACAGCGTGGACGAAATTGCGCATGAAGCAGCATCATCAGCAACAACAACAAACTATGCAAAAGTAGGACTATCCCCGCGGTCTTTAAGTAGATACAAGCGCGAGTTCGCCGCTAAAAAACAAATCTAGATGGATACAATTTAACAACGTGCGGCCAAACCAAGGCATACTTACCAACACCTGACCGCAAAAAAACAAAGAAGTTCCTCTCCAAGCAAAACTTACGAACACTAACCGGCTACATCACCGGACACTACAGCTTCCAAAAGCGCCTCGCAAAACTGGGGATCACCAACGATACCATATGCCGAGGATGCAACGAAAAATATGAGATAGCAAGGCACATACTTCACGAGTGTCCGGTCCTATCAAAACTAAGGGATACTGTCAAGGGAAACCCAGCCCAAACGTGAAGGGCCCGGATGAAACTGGTCCGTCGCACAAATATTGGTAATTGCCAGTAGTGCGGAGTGGGTCTGACCATCAGGAGGGAGGCACTACATTGGGCCTAAAACTTGGCGTAAGTAGGCGCGGCTAATTGAATAATGGAATAAATTTGAGGTTATGGTAAACTATGTGTTAACGGTCAGTAGTGCCAATCCAATCTAAAATCCAAAACCTACTCTAAATCATGTTTAAAATGATCGCACGGTACTATTGTAATAAAAAGCTTAAATTTATAGTGCCTTTTTAACAGCTCAATCGGTTTAGACTTTATCGTGGCGACAGAAGGGCAGAATAACAGGACGGACATTTTTAAAAAATGGTCTGGGATTTCTCCAGAACGAAATACTATAATTTTTGAGAGTTTGTTAGCGGAACTGGGAGTAAGAGCAAATGTTAAGATGAAGTTCTTTCGGAGACTTACCGTTTAGCCGTAAATTGTATTTTAAGTTTCAATTTTCCGAAAAAACTTTATCTTAGCATCTGTGCGTCCGACGCACGTTTACACCAGCGACCGATCGCAGCCTAACTTCAGGGTTGGCCAGAGACCCAAGGTAATATGTATCCGTTATTGAAAGGTGACTTTGTTGTGCAATTCCTTGTATTTATAAAGCGCGATCCCAACCTCAAATTGTGTATGCCTTGGCGCTGTGGCCTACCCTGAAGTTAGGGTGCGAGCCGTCGCTGGTTTACACCCGGCTCAATTTAAAAAAAAATAAAAATTGAAGTATATTGATCTTTAGAATCCCTCTTAAGATTTTAAATGTGAAAACAGAATAAGGAATAAAGTCAGGAATATCACGTTTTTTTTTTAACGAGATGGGGATGAAGGTATTGGAAGAGAATTCACAAAGAATTTACCAATTTCTCGCGTATGTTTTCGAAATTGGTGGTCGTCGACGTGTTGGGTTTTCCCTTACGTCCGGCGACATTCGCTATCGTCTTCGTCACATCTTTCAGCATCTCCACATCGGGATCCCCCTCCGCTTCATCTCCGTCCGCTGCTTCGGCCATTTTCAGAAAAACCGCTTCGTATATTTAAAGACACTACAAACGTCTATTTGATGTGTATATTAAAACAAAATACAATTGTCTACTTGATTTGATTCCTAATGTATTTTCCCCTTTGATCTAGTATCGGATATCTTTGCGCTTTTAGAGATAAGGATTAACTCTATATGCTTAAAATGTACAAAAAGTGTAGGCAATTTAATTAATAATGGGTAAAATGAAACAATAACATTGAAGAAATTCATTTTATTATAAAAAATCGAAAACCAAAAACATTTAAAATAAAGGATGTCCCAATAAGCCTGGCGGGTTTAAATTTATTGCATGAAAAAGTGGACATGTTCCGATTAATTATGGAATAAAATATCCGTCAAATGGCCCCCACGGTTCTGAACACAGACCCTTGCTCCGTTCATTAAATTTTTAATGACGTTTTCGCATAGTTGCGGCTCTAACTTACCGATGAAGCGTTAGATCTCTTCTTGAGCTCGGGAATAGTCCATAGCGCATTGAAATAGACATGAGACTTCAGAAAACCCCAGAGGAAAAAATCGCGCGGCGTCAAATCACACGATCTTGGTGGCCAGTTGACATCGGAATTTCGTGAGATGATTCGGCCCGAAAATAGTTCCTCCACGAATGGATCATTTATGCGCGGTGTGGCAGTTCGCGCCGTTCTGCTGGATCCACATTTCTTCCAGATCCATACTGTCAAGGTGGGGCCACAAGAACTCCTTTATCATGTTGCGCTACCGCAAAGGTTCCCCCTGGTCAGCTGCAGGTACTGTTTCGCTCGTTGGGATACAATAGTGTTTCTTTAGAGAGCTTGCAGTCCTCGATGCCATCCCAACGCTTTCTGAATTTCTCCAGTGCGTTGGTTTGTACTATATTGCACAGCTCCGGTGAGAGAATGTACATCCCAGCCGCTGCTCTTGCCAGTGCGTCAGCTCTCGTGTTACCTGTGTTCAAGTCGTGGCCCTTCACCCAGCAGACTTTAATGTTGTTCATTGCTGCTTACCTGAGTTTTCTGTGGCACTCTAATGTTTGTTTGTTTTTTGCTCAGTGAGAATGACAAAAAAATTAATGAAGTGTACGTAAGCAGAGTTAAATTGAAAATGAGTAAAAAATGCAAACTCGCAATGCGACCAAACCAAATTTTCGGGCTTTTCTAAACTAAAAATTGTACTTCATGCTTAACCAAGTGGAAACACTCGTTACAAACTTCAAATTTAAAAACGAATTGATGCCTGAAATTTTAAAGCGCACTCATCAAAATATATACGCTTAAAAGAAAAATTCCCTGTATGCAGGAACTTATTACCTTTATCATTACTACATTCGTGATATTTTAATGAGCATTCGCTTAGAAAAGTGCGGAGTTCGCCTGTAGTACGATCTAGTGCACAAACTTCATCGCCTCTCTTGACCAAGGGGCACAGAAAATTACAACGTTGTTGTCCATAAGCGTACGTAAGCAGAGCTAAAATGATAAAGAAACAAATTATCACAAACAGCATTAATACTAAACACATTTCTGTATGTGGAGGGTAAACTACACTAAGTCAATTGTTTTCAACATACGTTGTTTTATACTGTTGGAATCAGGATTTTTACTCCATCGAGAGGTAAACACCACTGGAACATTTCAAAAATGTTAGTTAGTATAATTTAACTCCCACATACAGATATCCCCAATATCACCGTACATTTGTGAAAAAATGGGAATGAATTATTTAATAGAGAGTTTTAGTTTATCGTTTTACGAGGATTTAATGGGAATAGGTTAATACAATGGACAAGATGGAGAATATGATAGTGGGATGTGGAAGGAAAAAGAAGGGAGAGAGAAGAGGTGGGGGGACGTGGTTCGATGAGAGTTGAAGAAGGCAGTGGAAGAATGCGTAAGAAAGGGAGGAGAAGAGGGGAAAGTGGAGGCGGCAAGGAAGAGATATGATGGTATATGTGAGCTGCAGGCGGTGGAAAGAGTGAGCGAGGAACTGAGGAAATAAACTAACGAGGCGGAAATGTGCAAAGTGCTAAGGAGAGGGAAAAGGAATAGGCAGTTAGGGGTATTATTGAAAGAATGGGCAAGGAAGTGCAGAGAAGGTAGAGGAGTGCCAGTGGAGATGGGAGAAGGCAGGAGAGGGGATGGAGAAGAAGAGTTCACGGAGGAGGAGGTAGAAAGAGCGTTTAAGGAGGTGAAGGGAGGGAAGGCAGCAGGGAGCGATGGGCTATAGGCAGAGATGTAGAAGGAGATTGGAGAAGGGGGGAAGAATACAAAATTCAGGGAGCTACTGAACCAGATGTGGAGGGAAAGAATAATCAAAGTGACCATTATCAATGTATTAATCTATTAATAATGGTTACTTTGTGTCCGAAATGTACATTTGGTAATTCGAATAAAAGTGTGAAGAAAGGTTATTAGTGCTTTCTTTGTCAATTAAATTTGATCTTCACGGAACTCACCCAATCAATTTACGTTAGCCTTACCGTATTTCGAAAAACGATAAACTAAAACTCCCTAATAATTTTTACTTACTAGAAAGCAGAAACAAGACTAATATGGACTTCATTTTGCAGAACTAAGTGGATCGCTTTGCAGAATCTAAATGTTTAGTTAATCGACAAAATTGATCTATTTATATACCGCCACATTGGCAGTGTGAACAAATTTCAATTTTAAATTCCGGAGAATTGTAGCAAACTCAAATTCTACAAAGTTTTATCTTAAATAAATGCTAAATTATGTGTAAAATTGTATGTATTTCATATAAAGATTAAAAATTAATACATTATTTTTTTGACGTTAATAATGAATATTCAAGTTTTATTTGTACAGCAAGTTTATATTTATAATAATAATACTTAATGTACTGGGTGCAGCATTTTCGATGGTTTCTTCAAGTAAAGTACCATTAATATAAATGCTATACAAAAACTAATATAAGCTTTGATAGCTCATTTTTACAGCTTGTTCCTTGTATCTAATCAAAATTTGTCTATCTTCAATTGTTTTCGAGTTATACGCCAGAACTCAAAACTTGGTGATTTTGAAATATTGAAATAACTTCTTTATTTATAAAGATATTGTAAGAACACGATTTCACTCATTTAGGAATTCTGGATAGGCAATAAGAAAATAACAGGTTTTTCAAACTCACCTGGGAAAATACTCCTTGAAAACACTTCGGATAGACCCCGAACTTGCATATACCTACCTCCAAAAGTCACAGGTTACCTCGTCCCAAGCATGACATCATCTAACGGTAATGAGGCTAGAGGCAGCGATGTCTATCTGGCCTCGGCTTATTACCCTATGAATCACAGTACCATGCCCCAACACCAGAACCGGAGAGGATGGTAAACCAATATGAGGCAGAAGGCAAAAACATGATCATTGGTTGCGACGCCAATGCACACCATACTGTATGGGGAAGCACCAACATAAATCAAAGAGGTGAAGCACTGTTAGAATATCTAATAGGCACATCTCTAAACATACTAAACTAAGATAACGAACTAACGTTCATAAACGCAGTGAGACAAGAGGTGATCATCACAATTGCATCACAAAACATAACACACACCATAATGGACGGGAGGGTGCACAATAAGGCAACCATGACAGACCATCGATGGATTACATTCACTATACAAATCAAATAATGTGAAGGAATGGTTGCATATATGAACCCTCGCAGAACAGATAGGCTTAGGTATAGAAACCTTCTCGAGGAATCATGTAACCTTCTACACGCCAACAATACATACAAAAACACAAAAGAAATCGAAGAAGCAACAAACAAACTAACTGGTGCTCTCATCGAAGCCTACAACAAATCATGTCCGGTAAGTACCCCCAAAGAAGGGAGGAAAACACCTTGGCAGAGAACCCGCCTTGAAGACATGAGAAAAAAGCCAGCAAGCTTTACAACAGGGCCAAGAACAACAAGAGAAAACCAGACTAGGATGTTTACAGGTTCACCTTCGCATCTACAAAAGAGAAGTCCGTGCAGGACAAAGACAAGCCTGGAGGAAGTAATGCGAGGACATAGAGTCCACCAGCACTGCTGCTAGGCTTCAAAAAGTACATTCCGAGGACCCCCATTACCTTGGATGCATAAGAAAAAGAGATGGATAACTAACTTTAAATGAAAAGGAGACCCTCCAACAAATGCTACAAACGCACTTTCCCGGGTGCGAAACACTAGACGTCGATACACACGATGTCAAGCAAAACTCAACCTAGCTGAACGAAGAAGATTAGAAATTAGATATGAAGATAGTTACAGACCAAATCATAACTTGGGCAATTAAATCATTCAAACCATACAAGTCAATCGGCCCGGATGGGATATATCCGGCCCTACTCGACTGAGGACCGCCTGGACTCGTGACGCTGCTCGTGGCCTTCTACCTCGGCGTTACGTACCCAGGTCCTGGAGAATGGTAGTAGTGTTCATTCCCAAACCTTGCAGGAATGACTACACAAACGCAAAATCACTTAGACCGATCAGCTTATCCTTGTTTACGATAAAATCGCTAGAGAAACTATGTGATCGCCACATTAGGGATAACATTCTCAAAGCCAAACCTATACACCCAAACCAACCTGGCGGTCTCAAGGATTGAACAAAATGACCACACTCGGGACATTTATTGACATCCTTTCTTTGGGGGTACTTACCGGACATGATTTGTTGTAGGCTTCGATGAGAGCAACAGTTAGTTTGTTTATTGCTTCTTCGATTTCGTTTGTGTTTTTGTATTTATTGTTGGCGTGTAGAAGGTTACATGATTCCTCGAGAAGGTTTCTATACTCAAGCCTATCTGTTCTGCTAGGGTTCCTATATGCAACCGTTCCTTCACATTCTTTGATTTGTAGAATGAATGTCATCCACCGATGGTCTGACATGGTTGCCTTTGACAAAGCATCCTTCCAAAACATACACAAGGCACTCAATAAATCAGGTGTCGACAAAATGCGTTACAGATGGATAGGAATTATGCTACACAGCAGACAAGTCACAGCATCTCTTGCAGATGTGACGTTAAAGGCAACAGTCACCAGAGGCTATCCGCAGGGTGGAGTCCTATCACCACTTCTGTGAACACGAATGGTAAATAAATGATGAATGCAACATAAACTAGCAGCTTACCATTCCATGTTGCATAGGCTAACCACTATCCCCCTATCAATTAATAATTTTAATAATGAGCTCAACAGAATTCTCATAATAGCTAATAACAACGGCTTTCGTCAAAAGCTCATCTTAGACATCCTTTTTAAAAAACAAAGACAACAAGCCCTGAAATTAGTATATCCCACCACTTTTCAAAATCAGAGTAATAAATATTGCTCATTAACATTTAACGGTCCCCCTTCGATTGCCATCAGCAAAAAACTCAGATCCTTAAACCTAACTCCTTCTTTTAGAACGGTCAACTCACTTAATAAATTCATCAATAATTCTAAAGACAAATCTGATAAAACTACGAACTCTGGCGTGTATTTGCTAGAGTGTGGAGATTGCCCTAAGGTATACGTTGGACAAACTGGACGTAGCTTCCCAGATCGCATTTCAGAACATCAAAAATGCTTTCAATTTAAGAAAACCTCTTCAACCTACGCCAATCATTTAATCGAATACCAACATAACTTTAACCTTAAATTCAAAATTTTGCACGAATGTAACAAAAGTCGTAAATTAAACTTATTAGAAGAATTAGAAATTAATAAATATAATAAAAAAGGTATTCTATTAAATGACCAAATAGAAGTAAACAACTCACCTCTAATCAATATTTAGTCGCTCAAAATTGTTTGTATTAGTTTCAGCCTAATTACCTTATTAACCCCCCCCCCCCCCTTCTATTAACTTAATTGCATTAGTATATAAGCTCTTACCTGTACTTTGTAAAATCATTATTTCATCTGCCTGATGAAGCCACTGTGTGGTGAAACATGTTGCAGTGTTCAACAATTAAAGTGAAACCCTCCCAACTGTGTTGTTTTATTTCAAATCCAAGGATTCTATACGATGGGATACGCGGATGACATAGCAATACTCCTAAACGGGAAATACGAAAACAGCTCATGCAACAGCATTACTGTGAAAAACTGGTGGAACTCCAACTTACTATTAATGAATCCGATAAAAACAGAAGTAGTGATGTTCACCAACAAACACAAGATAGGCTTATACACTCTACCTACTTTGTTTAACAAACAACTAACGCTATCGAAAGAAGTCAAATACCTAGGAGTATACCTTGACTCAACATTAAATTGGTCCAAACACCTTGAATACAAAACTGATAAAGCAAACAATACCTTCTGGCAATGCAGGAGAGCTATGGTAATACCTGGGGACTATCACCGTGGATAGCACTCTAGATATACATAGGTATTATTGGACCGGCACTCGAGTATGGAGCTCTAGTTTGGTGGCCTAGGACGATCCAAACAGGAGCAAAAGCAAAACTAAACCACATCCAAAGGCTAGCGTGTACGTGCACAACTGGTGCATTTAGAACAACCCCCACCGCAGCCTTCGAAAATATACTCTGAATCCCACTGCTTGATATATATATCAAAGAAGTGACAAAAAATAGTGCAGAAAGCCATGGACACTTGGTCAAACCAAACCTCAACAGGACACGGAAGCAATTTCAGATGGGGCACGGTCTTGGCCTCCACTATTAAATATTGGGTAGAATGGTTTATTTGGATTTAATAAAAAGACAATATATTTCATTTATATCAATTTATTAAAAAATATTAATATTTTTGCACGATCTACCCTTTTTAAATAGTTACCAGGACGGTAGGTTGTAATTACCAAGTTGCTATGAAAACAAATCGGTAAATGGAACTTAAGTTTTACTTGCCGATCGGGGAACGGTAAATGAAACTTACCATTTATGGCAACTGATAAAAACAACTCAATGAAACTCAGTCAAATTTTAGTAATCAAATTTGACAAAACTTCAGTGACATATTCATAATAATTGCGAACAAATGTTGTCCGTCGTCTCCGATCGTGCAAAAAAACGCCATAAGCATCTCGAACAGTAAGTACAATACCGGTCGCAGACAATAATTAAAGTCGTCGCTTGCTCCGTTCGCTCCTCCTCCAAACAATTTTCTTCGACTGTTAACAAATCCTTACTGTTCTCGATACTCAGTATACTATTTCAGCACTCTCCTTTCCACATAATTGTCCAACCCCCTAAACAAATAATACGATATTAGCAATTCATACAAAACCTAGTTCTCAATGATCTCAAATAATTGAGTCGTTTATTTCTAAAAACCCCTAAATCCATGTTTTACAAATGGATTTAGGGTTTTTTGAAAATTCTTTGTGAGTGTAATATTTATACAGTTATAAATAAAAATGTCTACATTAAAAAAAAAACTGACGATTGAATAATACTTTACAACATTTAAAAAGATTTTTTACTTGCAGGATTTTGACATTGTTCATAGGCTAGAACGCACTTGTTTTTGAAAGTTTGGTAAAAAGCATTGGAATCTCGTGCGCAAACTGGATCGTTATTTTCGACACATGCTATTGGACAATTTGTTTCCCCATGAGCGTACATCAGAAATGCTAAATTCGAAAAATACAATACAATAAATTTTGTGAATCGCATTTAAATCTTCGATTTCTCAATTTTGTTTAAGAAAATTCAAATTTTCCGTACATATTTAAATAATTATAGTGTACCCACTGAGCAAATACATTTGAGTAATGTTTTATAAACATTAAAACAACATTTAATGTTGTTACAATGTTGATAAAACGTTATTTGTTTGTTTTTTGCTTAGTGGGTACATTTTTTCATTAAGTTCTTTTAATTTCACATTTGTTTGTTTATTTATTTATCGGTGGTCTACCGTAGAATTAGGAAAATTCAAATTTTCTGTATTTAAATACTTATAGTGTATATTTTTTTCATTAAGTTGTTACAATCTTATATTTCTTAGAGCCAGTTGCACCAAACACGTTGAACTGGTTCAACTCTAAATTTGAATTCAAAGTGACATTAGAACAATAGGAATTGTCAACTTAAACTCGAGTTCAGTTTAAACTCAAGTTCAACGTTTCTGGTGCAACTGGGCCTTAAACTTAATTAAGAACATATCAGTTTTCGTCGTTTTTAAATAATATTGTAATTTTGTTTTAGTAAACTTATATTCATAAATATATAAACATTCTCGACTCATTCTCTATTTTCTATTTAGTTCCTTAAAAACAATATATTATGTATTTAATATAATTAGTTTTGAACTATTGTTCGAAAGTGGCAAAATCGCATTGTCATGCGTTCGAGCTTAACTCTAATTAAATTTGAAGTAATTTAGAGGTTATATTACACTGTTGTTTTTGTGAAGATGCATTTCATCGGCTGAATTATTTAATTAAAATTTAATTCTAGCAAGTGTTTCCACTCCCAGACTAAGCATGAAGTAAAATTTCGAGTTTAGAAAAGCCCCGTGAAAATTTGTCGAGGGTCGCGCAGCGACCCTCGACAAATTTTCTGGGCTTTTCTAAACTCGAAATTTTACTTCATGCGCCACGCGTACAAAGCACAGATTTTAAGTGAAGTTATGAATACATTGATTATGTATGCACATTTATAAATCATAAATAAATCAGCATAAATTAATATGTTTGGTCGATTTTTGATGGTCGATGGCAATATAATAAATAATTAATGTATGGTACAATCTTTGGAAACAAAATGTTGGGACACGTACAATTTTTTTAATGTGTGTCAGACCGGTTCAAAGTAACCATACCACAGCGAAGTGGAACATACCCAAGAACTTCTGAAGGAACCATCAGGTATACAGATAGGGCCAAAAATACAAAAGGAACCGGGGCTGGAATCTATGGAGGCTGTAACCGGAGCAAACAATATGCAGTTGCTCTGGAGAAACATGCCTCCATCTTCCAGGCTTAAACAGTAGATGGTCCGGTACCTAGCAGCACATTGACGCTGTCAGGACAGTAGAAAGTACGAAGAATCACAGGACTAGTCACTGGAGACTGTGACTTGAATAAGCACAAACATAAGATGGGAATTGAGAGGAAACTCCCTACCTACTGTGTACATGCGAAGCCTATAAAAGGCAACGCACGAAGCAATTCGTAAAGCTCAAGAAAATCCCCTGGCTGAAACTCCTGAACTTTATAGAAGACACAGAAGTACATTGGGAGTAAACCATCCAGAGACACACAAAAGAACCACGGAGACCACAGTGTAGGGACGCTAAGTGACACCACCTCATGTGACAAAAAAAAATATAACCAATGAGCTGCCCTTACTGACAGGGCTAAATTTTGACTCGTTTCTAACGAAAGGTGTACGTTAACATGTCGACTGCGGCAGTAAAATAGAACTGCGCTGGTGTGCATTACCGGTCCCAAAAAAATGGTAATTACATTTTTTTATAACTGTATTTATTTGTTTTAGGCAAATACTGTACGGCCTACAACATATATTTTTGATATATTGATCCACTCAATGATTAAAAGATACGAGGGGTGATCAAAAAGTAAGGTTACAAAATGTACACATTTCATTGTAGGCTTTGTAACCTTACTTTTTGATCACCTCTCTTATATTAAGGCAGTTGAGAGTTCCGCAAGATAAGAAAGTTTTCATAACACAACGAAGATCAGCATTGGTCCTAGGGACCGGTAACGCAGTCAACGTGTTAAGAATAAAAATGCAAGTGTATATATTTTCAGAATAATTATACATTTTATTTCGAGAAAACAGACATTATTACACTTTAAATCTCCACTTGAATCTCATATTGATTGATATTTAGCCCACATCGTTGTTCCGTATATATTGCTTCTAAAAATATCCAAGTTAATATCAAAAAACATGACTAGAAAACCGCAAAATCCAATCCAATCCAATTCAATTCAATTCAGCATCATCACACCGATATGTGCGGGGGGGGAGTACGGTAAATACTCGGTGCTGCGGCACACGGCTCCGTTAACATAGAAAAAATACAATACAAAAAAAATAATAATATATATATATATTTTCTTAAATTGATATCATTAAGCTTTTTGTAAAAGGCTTGCGAGTAGGAAAGCGGGTGCTGCGCCGGGCGGTCTTCCGCTTTAGTTGGTGTCGGCGGCCAGGGCCATGACTGTGAAGTTGACGTCTTCCGAATCTCTTTCCATGAATTTCTGGCAGACTTTTGCGGCATCCTATATAAATATTAATTTCACTCGTTAATCCTTACAATGTAAATAAAATGTTAAATTAAAAAGGCAGATACTTGATGAAACTTCATTACAAATAGATTGAAAAATAAAATGAGTTTAAGAGGTGAAGTATAAATGAAATTGCCAATACTTTTTTTACAGAATATTCAATTTTAAAAGGGATTTACTTTACTTGCTGACAGTGTAATTTGTTTCGCCACATAGTGAAATTTTCCTAAACATTCAGCCCAATTCCGTACCTCAAACGTTAAGTTTAACACGTTGAACTTCATAAAAATAAAAATATTATCTCAGGCTGCTGCTTAAGTTTTTGTCCAATTATAAAAACTTTAATAATTATAACAGAATAATAAAGCTAAAATTTGAAGGGAAATAAACGTTTTTAAATGTTCGAGCCTAGTTCCACGGCATGGGCAACATGCCCGCAGAACTAGAATGATGATTTTTTAAAAGTTGTTTCTGGATGCGGCACAAGGTACATGCCGCGGGCCTGAACGCAAATTTAACTGCGGCACAAGTGTATGCCGCGCAGTGATCAACGTGTTAGCAGTTGATTGTTATGTTAAGATAACAGTTGAAAATAGCAGGCGTAATGACGTTTGTCTAAAATTTCGTATTCCGTATCGATACACATGTTGATCGGTCAACGTTAAAAAAGAAGATAGTTTTGATACCGGCTTAGAAAGGGAAGGTGATAGTATTTTCAACTAATAAAACAAAGACAACAAACTGTAATATTCCACCGGCTCTCGGACATAAAAGTTCAACCTGGTGCTGTGGGAAAAACGCGAACTTCTGTCCGAGGGCAGTGGAGAAGACAAAAATTAAAATCTAAATTTGTAAAAAGTAAATCCATCATATTGCAGATACTTAGAACACTATTAAATAAACACACAGAGATTTTATTTAGTATCATAATTCATTTAAACATATATAACCTAAAAATGGGGCTACAAAATAATTGTTTTACTAATTATTCTTAAACTTGGCTTACAAATGTTTACTAAACGCTACACGTCCAAGCAACACTATTTTATAACATCGACGATTTTGGTTAGTATAATTTTCAAACGTAAACTGTAAAATTTAACTGGTGTCATGGCACTTAACATTGAGTGTGATAAAGGTTTGCGGAAATATGGAATACCGAATCGTCATTTAACGTTAAATTTGCGTTTAGGCCCCGTAGCATGTACCTTGTACCGCATCCAGAAATAACTTTTAAAGCATCGTGCTGCCCGTGCCACGGAACTAGTATAACTATATAGACATATAAACTAGTTGGACTGAACGTTTAAAACCATTTGTCCCTTCAAATTTTTGCTTTATCATTCTGTATAATTGGAACAAAAACTTAAGCAGCAGCCTAAGATGTTAAACTTAACGTTTGAGGTACGGAATCGAATTGATTATATTATATTTTTCAAAACATGAAATTTATTTTTCATTACCTCCAAAAGTGTCTCTGGTGTAGTTGGTCCATGATTAACAGGAAATTCTTTGCGCCCGTCCAATTCGTACAAAGCGCCGTCTTTGTGAACAAAAGCAATAAAATGATGGTTGACTTGCTCGTTCGGATTAGCCTGTAAACTTTGTGATTAAAACTTGCCTCAATTTGAAAAAAAAAATGACAATTCACCTCAGTTTGGCCTTCCTGAGCCAATTCCTGGTGCAAGTTAATAATATCGGCGGTTGCAGCCTGCAACATTTGACCACGTTCGGCTGGTGATAAGGATCTGGATTGTTCCAATAAGTTCTTCACAGTCTCATTTTTGATTTCTAACCTGTTTGATAATACATAGATGGTGATTATAAATACAGGGCGATCGTTAAAATTATGGTTTAGATTAGACAGCATTTGTTTTGGGGGGTTGTCCAGGATGTTAATTAAATAATAGAATACATTTGAGGTTATGGTAAACTATGTGTTAAGAGTCAGTTATGCCAATCTAATTTAAAATTCAAGGCTACTCTTAATCATGTTTTAAACGATCGCACGGTATACACTGAAAAAAAATCGAATGCAATTTTCTGAAAACGTCAAATTTGCAGATTCGTGGTTTTGGCATGAGGGGACGATATAATATAACCGTTTTTTACGCCCCGTAGAGGCCGCTTAAGTTGAAAAAATGGTAGAAAACGGTAGATTTTTATCAATCTACCACTTTGTACCACTATTTTTGTATGTCATCTACCGGTAATAAATTTTACTACGATCTGGCAGCACTGGCTGTGAGACAAATTCACAAATCAAGTTAACTTAGAAAATAGTTAGGTTATTTTCTATTCAATATTTCATTCAATAAATTAATGAAATAACAAAATAAAACCTTCGCTCACTTGTCGGTGTTGTTAGCAACGCTGTGCAACAACGCAATAGTGCCACATGCGTTGGACACGAATTGTTTCAAGTAATAAAGGTTGTTGGAGACGTCCTGGCCCTTCTCCTCGATTTCTTTCTGCTCGGCGGCGGAGAATTCGTAATACTTTTCGCTGCACGGGAACAGCAGGATCACAGAAAGTACGGGTTTCGGCACCCAGGCCAGAGATTCCGAATCCAGACCATACACGTCCACGAGTTTCCAATTTTCTGCCACGCCCATCTTTTGCAAGAACTAAACAAATTCAATCAACATTATTGATGTTTATAAAAACGTACATTTCTTAATCTTTCTGGAAATTCAATTAGATTATAAAATCCAAGTGCAGTTTTGCATTATATTTATTTATATTTCTGCATGTGGGAAGTAAACTACACCAAGTCACATTTTTGAAAATGTTCAGTACTATTTACCTCTCGATAGTCAAAAAATTCTGATTTCAACAGTATAAAAAAAACGTATTTTGAAAAAATTGTGACTTAGTATAGTTTACCTCCTACATATAGATTTATTTATCTTTATGGTGCATAAAGTTAAAATAATATTGTTTGATAATGTCCAAATACGATGAAACTAGTTACAATAATGTGAAGTCATGATGGTGGTAACAAAAGATTTTAATATTTTAACTCCCTTTTGTGTTATTTTTACGTCTCTTCATATCATCCGGTTAATTATAATTAATCTGTTTGAACTGTTGTTAACTCCTCTAGAGTTTATTAATACAAGATTATCGACACCAACAATTAAAACAAAATACAAACAAAATGTGTTTACAACAAAAGTTGTTTGTATTGATCCATAATGAGTCATGTGATAATTAATTAAACCAGATATAATTGATTTTATAAATACCCAACAATTACAATAAAAAAACGCGGATTAAAAAGCCCTACATATCGAATCAATAACAGGTTTAGCATTAAAAATGTAACGCAAGAAAACTGCGGACTCACCTTGTTCATAACCTGCAACAAAAAATATTCGGTTTACTCAAAAATTCGGTCTCGTTTTCTTTGTTTCTTTGTATACTCACGTCCGGGTTGGATTCGAGAGGTAGTAAAGCCATTTTTGATTTGGTCTTTTGGTGTTTGTTGGGGTATAAATGCAAGATGAACACGAATGTCGGCTTTTTTACGTTGGACACCGCTGAAAAATAATTTTAAATGATTTGTCAATAGATACGCAACCGGCAGGTAACCGGCAAGACAGGATTGCAATGTAAGAAAAATTAAAGCTTAGTAATTTTCAAAGAGCTGGTATGTCTAGAGAAAGCATTCCGCCCATTTGTTATTATACTCGTATGAGGTAATTTTGAATACACAAACAAGAATGCATATTTCTGATTATGAAGTATATTCAATGCACGTACAGGAATACTTTCTTTTAAGTATACATATGCCAGTTACATTGTATATTTTGTAAAATTACAGATAGTCATTTCTTCTAAAGTTTAATTTGAAGCTTTAAACGAGAGTTCTCCACTCCCAGACTAAGCATGAAGTGAAATTTCGAATTTAGATAAGCCTGAAAATTTGGTTTAGCCGCGGAGCGCGTAGCGCTACGCGGCCAAACCAAATTTTAAGGCTTTTATAAACTCGAAATTTCACTTCATGCGCCACGCGTATAAAACACTGAAAGTTTCCAATATGCTACTACTTGGTTTTTGAGGTCACACGAAGAATTCCCCGCGTGGCGTCATTAACCAAGGTAATTAAGTAGCATAAGGTCGACTAAATCGAATTGAGCCGGCCTTATAAATTTAATAACCTTGACTTTTGACGTCACACGAAGAATTCCCCTCGTGACGTCAGTTGCCAAGATAATTAATGAATTCGCCTAAGGTCGACTAAATCGAATTGAGTCGACCTTGTAAATTTAGTAACCTTGATTTTTGACGTCAGACGGAGAATTCCCCTCGTGACGTCAGTTGCCAAGATAATTAATTAATTTGCCTAAGGTCGACTAAATCGAACTGAGTCGACCTTGTAAATTCAATAACCATGATTTTTGAAGTCACACGAAGAATTACACGCGTGACGTTATTAGCCAAGGTAACGTATTCGCGAAAGGTCGACTAAATCGAACTGAGTCGACCTTATAACCTTGATTTTTGACATTGAAGAATTCCATGCGCAACGTCATTAAACAAGGTAATTAGGTTGACTAAATCGATTTCAGTCGACCTTGAAAATAAAATAAAACAGTTTTACCAAATTTTACTGGCTTTTCGACTCGAAATTTTACTTCATGCGCCACGCGTACACAACACTAACTAATTGTAATGTTTATTCTTTTATTCAAAATATCAATTACATTTCATACATTTTTACAATGTTCTTAGTTTATGATTAGTTGTAATGTAGGACATTCCTTTTATGAGCACTTTTTTCTCGCGCGCTTTATTTAAAATAAAATCAACTTTTCTAGATTTTTGACATACATTTTTTTCTAAGGGAGGTAGTAATTAAATTTTATATACCGGGCTTTCATTAATTCCCGAACCCCACGTGACCAAAAAACACAAAAATTCCCTAGATTTAAAAATATTTATTCGCCGGCGTATTTTTATGACGACTGAAAATATTATATTTAAAATGATTAAAAAATAGGCTCATCTTCAAAAATGTAACTAATTTAAATACCATTTTCGCAGTATTTGCTTATCCTAGCAAATTGACTCTGCAAAATAAATAGAAATAAAACTCAATGTTTCAGAATAATTAAACAATTTTTGCTTACCTGAAAATTCCGGGCAAATCTTGTAAGATCTCAAAGGTTGGTTTAACGATGCACCGCGCATAAACGTTTATGTCAAATTTGACTTTAGTAACGTTTGGTTACTTTTTTCAAAGCCTCCAACGTACAAATACAATAATTTACGCGGCAATTTTAAATTTAGTCACGTGGGGTTCGGGAATTAATGAAAGCCCTGTATTTTTCCAATGTTTTTAATCTATGATTATTTATTTGTAATGTAGGTACATTCCTTTGATGGGCACCTACTTCTTGCGCGCTTTATTTTAAATAAAATCATATTTTCCAGAAATTCGACATATATTTTCTTTCAGGCAAATGTTCCTGGCAAAATCGGATAATAATTTTTCCTGAATAAATTGTTGTATTGTATATCTGACATTGACGTCTGTAATTCATAGAAAAAGTTCTCCAAAGAGAAATAATTGTTTATCCACCTAAAGTTTCTATGACTGATATAGGCAACTCAACTTACACGAAATTATAGTTGATACTTTTACGTCCTAATTTTGACAACACTGTATAAACAACGCAATTCCTGCATTTATTTAGATTGATTATTTAAATCACATACAAAATCGCAATGAATTCAGATCATGAATTAAGTGATGGCGAAGATGATCTCTTTGTAAGTTCTCACCGTTCTGACGCCCAGAATAACAAACAAGTCCTCGTCGCTATCGACTGCAGTGAATCAATGTTCCAACCGCTGGAATCACTAAACGGATTAACCGGCATGCAAGTGGCCCTACGAGCCCTCCACAACATTTACGATGAGATAATCCTGAGTAAAATCAAAAAGAACAAACTGGCAGTCGCCCTTTTCCACCAGGATCCCGAAAAGGTGATCCTCATCGATTTCGATTCACCCTTAATTAGCCTTTTTAAAACACTGAAGGAATTGGCCTTTTCCCCCGCTGAAAAGCTCGAGGAGTACAAAAGTGACGGGTTGAAGTTCTCACAGTTTCTAATCGAGTGCACAAAGAAGTTTCAATCAGTGAATAAGAATGATGCCAAGTCTTTGCTGTATGTGACGATTAATGGGGATCCTTGTAGAGGGGATGCTGATGAAAAGTTTCACGCATTGAAGGTGTTTCAAACTTTCGATGAGAATGGGATACGTTTTCGGCCTACACCACTCGTCGAGGATTTTGATTACGAGCCCTTTTTCAACGATGCTTATAGCTGTGTAAACGAAGTGAAACCCAAGCATTTCTACAATCTTGAATTTTTAACTGAATTAATAAGAAGTACAGTTAAGTTCAAGTTTCTTTATACAAATATCAAGTAAGTATTTAAATATTTTCAGCCCTATTAAAAGACATTAGTTTACAGCTTTAACACAGTGGTGTCAACATTTTTGTTTTAATAGAACATTTCAGTAGATTACTATTGTTAAGGCCAGTTCACAATAAAAATGGAAAGAACTAGAGTCCTGTTCAAGTTTCCGTTTTTATTGTGAACTAGCCTTAACAATAGTAATCTAAACAGCGCCGGCTCGCAGCCTAACTTCAGGGTAGGCCAGAGACCCAAGGTAATATGTATTCGTTATTAAAAAGCGTGTTAAAGCTTTACACTAACTTCCATTAATAAGCCTGATTGAGTTTAGTCAAACTGAAGAATTATCATCTAATTCATTGTAATTAGATTTTTTTTTATTAATTTTATTCATACTTAGGGATTTAGTTTCAATTTTTTAGATTACATTTGAATGTAGCTAAATATTGCACTGTTCGTTCCAATTTTTCAGATTACACTTGAACGCAGCCGAAGATTGCACCGCAAGGATCCCGTGTTTATCCCGTAAATACAATAAAAATGCTCAAATCTACCCCAACAAAACAATGACCCGTGATTTACAAACAGAAGCTCGCCGAACATCGGAGCGCCGAGAAGACGAAAAATTCATACTAAAAGTAAGCCAAAAAATTTTCGAGGGCGAACTGATAATAAGCAAAAACCAGAGAGAAGGCTTGAAAAAAACTCCCCAGATAAAACAGGGTCTGACCATAATCCACGCTTCGAAGAAACGGTACTCGGATTTGGGGGTTAATTTAAAACCTCCTGCTTTGCTCCTTCCTAAAAAGCCCGGCGATTCGAGTTTCTTGCATTTATGGGAGGCCTGCGTGAAGAACGAGCTGAATCTGTTGTGTTATTTGAAGTACACGAAACTCGGAAAGGTCCACTCGGCCGAGCTGGTGCCGCAGACAGTCGATTATCAAAAGCAGTTTTTGTTAACCGTCATCCCGAGTGCCTCTAATTCATCCATTCCCGATGTCGAGAAACCCAACGTTGAGTATAAAAGTGAAGTCCTCGATGTTTTCAACAAGTTGATCGATGAGATGACGATTAAAGATTACGATGTGACGAAAGTTAGGCCTTATGTTTATAACCGACAGGTTGAGTATTTTAAAAAGGAGTTGTTAGGGAGTGATTACGTCGATGAGGTTCAGTACACTGATTTTGTTGAAGGGAAAGCTTACGAAGGTGATGTCGAACGTGTGACCGAACAACTTAATCTATTGTTTCCTGTGGGGATGAGGAAGGGTAAACGGGGGAAAAAACAGAAAAGTTGGGGTTTGAAGAGGCAAAGGAAATTACATTAATGTTTCAATTACTCTCTACTCTAGATAGGGATAAAGGAAGTAGATGAAGAAGAATAATTACTTTCTGTTTATAAAAGATTAAAATCTATTTTTAAATATTAAACATTTTTGTTATTATATTTATTTGACATATTTTGTTCATAGTTAATATATTTTCATGATTAAAGGCCAGTTCACAATAAAAACGGAAACGAGAACTGAATCGGAATTCTAGTTTCCGTTTCAGTTCTCGTAGCAGGAAGCAAGTTAAATCATAAGGTTTTCCATGTTAATATGCACAACCAAGCGCCTTCTCGTTCTCGGCCCCGAAAACGGGACCTGTCTGTGTTGTGAATTTTAACGGGTAAAACCCTAAGATTGAACTTGTTCTAGTTCCCATTCTTTTTCAAGTTTCCGTTTTGATTACGGTTCAGTCTTAAATATGGTCAATTTAAAAATGAAAGAAATTGGACAGCTTCAATTTAAGAACTACACAATTAATCTTTTGTTAAAACCGTTCAACTTGCAGGGAGTTAAAAGAGACCCATTCAGCTCTCTACTGATCCACATGCAAGCCTCGTATGTTCATTTCTTACATCTTTTCTTGCCTTAGACTAAAAAAAATGTACATGTCTATATACGAGCTTGCTAATTAACGAGTTAATGTCAAACATTTTACAAGTTAGAATGTTTAATATAAACGTGTAACTTATTTCTATCAAACATTCTAACTAATTAGAATGTTTGACGTTAAACACGTTACTTGGCAGGCCCCCATATATAAACATATTACTTAATTAAGGTAATCGTTTATTGTTGCTTTCACCAGATACAAATTATTTGTGCAGCACTTTGAGTCTTGTAAGATCTCATTGTGTGGAGGCAAAGTGTAAAGATTTACAACGTGCGGATACAAATTCTTCAAATCGTCAGGAATTATTAATCAATGCCTCATTTTTCTACGTGAATCTAAATTCAGAATAATCTGGTAGATTATATAAAAAAAATGTAAAAGTTCAACGTGTGTGTTATTTATTAACTTGACCCTCGAGTAGATTTTGGTATTTGTTATGTACAGAAAAGCCACTTGCAATACGATACTTTACGGCTAACAATCATGTTGTTTTTAACGTTTTGGTTACAGAATCGGCACGAATAAACTACTGATCACTAATTTGCTGGTTTAAATCAATAGTTAGGTTAAGTTTGTGTGTCCGTAGATCATACATTTTATAGCAGACCCAGTCGACTCCATATGATTCTATAAGTTCACATATATAGTTGACCGACCCACTCGATGGGAGGGCGCATATGTCGGAATTTCAAATTTCCCGCAATTTTTAACTTGGGCTCGTTTTCATTCAACAGCTGTCAGATCCGTCGGATCTGAAGGCACAAAAATGCTGATAAGACGAAATCGTCTCGAGATGAGCGTTAATAAATATATATAATTACAACCGTAAGTATGTAAAATATTTTTAAATTTTAACCTATTGTGTATTATTTTAAATAAGTGTACAGTCAAACAAATTTAAAACCAGGGCATTACTACATTATTTCTTCCTAGTACATGTGGATGATCTTCAAGTATACTAAATATCCATGGTCGTGGATATTTTCATCATACTGAACTAGGAGCATTTTTTCATGGAGTATATCCCACGTTATTGTTGGATTAAGCAATTCTGAATCTTTGGGGATGGGCGTTAACATTAATAATTAAAACCGTAAGTTTATGTAATATTTTAAGTTTTTAAGGCATTGTCTATTCTTTTAATTAAATCTGCAGTCAATCACATTTAAAACCAGTGTGTCTACATTATTTCTCTTTATTTCTTCCTAGCATCCGTGAATGATTTTCAAGTACTATGCATGAAACATACACGGACGTGGAGATTTTCTTCACACCGGGCTAGGAGCATATTTCCATGGAGAATGTTCCCGTTGCTGTTGGATCAAGCAATTCTGAAATTTCATCTAGTCACAAAGTACGATCCCAGTACATAAAATAATGTCTTAAATTTAATTACACGGTTTTTCTATTGCATTTCACTATTGATCAAATGAGATTCACTATATCCCAAATATCTTTCAACTTGTCAAATATAAGTCAAAAGATTTCCCGATTTACGAAATAAGTTTCACTATATACCAAATACTTCCCTTTAATATTTTTGCTGAACATTTTTGCAGTAACAATAACTTTCTTCTGGAAATATTTTATTTGTATTTATACATACAAGGAGTTTTCTTTTAAGTATACGTATTTCAAATTCAACCTATTTTCTGTAAATCTTTAGATATTCCTTGTTTTTTTAAAGTTCAATTTGAAGCTTTAAATGAGTGTTTTCCACTCCCAGACTAAGCATGAAGTAAAATTTCGAGTTTAGAAAAGCCCCGTGAAAATTTGTCGAGGGTCGCGCAGCGACCCGACAAATTTTCTGGGCTTTTCTAAACTCGAAATTTTACTTCATGCGCCACGCGTATAAAACACAGATTTCAAGTGAAATTAGAATATACATAAATTTTACAATATTTTAGTGTTTTATACGCGTGGCGAATGAAGTAAAATTTCGAGTTTAGAAAAGCCCAGAACGGGGCTTTTCTAAACTCGAAATTTTACTTCATGCTTAGTCTGGGAGTGGAAAACACTCGTTTAAAGCTTTATATTGAACTCTTTTGAAAAACAACGAATGTCGGAAAATTTACAGCTTATGCATATGTTTACCTTAAAGAAAAATTCACTGTATGGAACACTACTTATGCCAACATCCTTATCCGGATAAGGAGACCTCTTATTTTATTTCTAAGATGCATTTTTTGACTGCAGACATTTTGTTGAAAAGTGAAATGTAATTAGGTTTTGACATGTAGCGAAATATATTTGTAATAACTTTTTAAATATACATTTAACATGTTCATTAGGTCTTTGGTATTTTTCGCATCGCACGGTAATTTAATACCGTGCGATGTTCCCCGCACCGCACCCACCATTCAATGTTACAACCCCCTGCACCGCACACCGCGCTTAGCAAGAATCCCGCCCGCTCCCCGCGCCCAATGATGTCATTTGCGATTGCAGCGCTGTCTCATCGAGTGGGTCGGTTAACTAAAATCATGATACGTGGAGCCCCCTATGAGTTATCAATCTAATTTAATCTATGCTTTATAGCGTTTATAACATATGCAACTCAAGTTACGAGTCAAGAATGCAACGTTTGAAAGTCAAAATCGCTTAACTTAGGGCATTTTTTTATTCTTACGTTACGGTTCCGACGGGATATTCTTTAAACACGATTGTTTATCTATTGTTAAATTTCATACCGCCGTTTTACTACAACTTAAAAATTACGCCTTTTACGCACGTTCAGAGTTGTTGAATTAATGTACCAAAAACGAGTATTTTTCACTCCCAGATTTAGCCTGAAGTAAAATTTCGAGTTTACAATGAAGTATAATTTCAACTTAAACAAAGCCTGAAAATTGAAATAAACGTACTTGGAAAAAGTGTTGTGTGTGGTATGAACAGGTACGCAGAAATGGATTGAGTGAAAAATATGGTCGGTATTTAAAGGGATTATGTCATTAGTAGGTAAAAATAATACGAGACCTGTTTATCTACCTTAGCGTACAGTAGCAGCGGCTGGCAGCTTACTTCGGAGTAGGCCAAAGACCCAAGGTAATATGTATCCGTTATTGAAAGGTGACTTTGTTGTGCAATTCCTTGTATTTATAAAGCGCGATCCGAACCTTAAATTTTGTGTGCCTTGGCGCTGTGGCCGACCCTGAAGTTAGGCTGCGAGCCGTCGCTGGCGTACAGTTCAAACAAGAATAATTCAAATTCAAAACTGTTTGAATTCGAATTCAAATAGTTTTGAATCTGAATTATTGTTGTTAGAATAGCTGTATCTAATTTATAACCTTCTTAAAGTGTTATTTCCTCTCAAAATGTTTGACTGCTAATCTTCCTCTGAATTTCCACGAATGGAACAGAAAAACATTTATTTTTAACGGTAACACAAAAATGATTTATGAAATTTTATATCTATGATATTTTATAACTGGTTTGCAACAATGATTGTTATTAATTGATCATATGCAACCAAACGTACTAACATGCTAAGAAGCTAGTCTAGTTTCATAGCCATATCCGGGCTTTTCCATAATTTATAAAATGATGAAATTAAATAAATTATATACATTTAAATAATAATTCCTTACTTTTAGATCACAATAAAACTTTTTAAAATTAAAATAATTTGATATTCATTAAATTTTATGCATACGTCATGTTTAGACATTGACGTTTCAATTTGTTTTTAATTATCAGCTGTGGCCGCGTGTTGAATTTCCCTATCTAACTGTATTAAAGCGAAAGGATAAATAGTAAAAAGTATGGAAAAAGAAAAGATAACTATACGCTACAGAGGCTCTAGGCTCACAAAAGTACGTGAATTGGATTTATTTCCTAAAATCGAAGACACGTACAGACAGTCTTCTTCATTAGGAGGCACACGTAAGTATTTATTATGCATATTATTTAGGAGAGTAAATTTAAATGTGAATGAGTTAATTAATACATAACTCACTTTATTTTTAAATATCAGTTCAGAATCTTGTCTAAAATTCATACGTTTATTCTCTTTATTGGAATATCAGTACAGAATCTTTTTTAAAATTCATATTAATTATTTTTATTTAAATGTCAGTCTGGAACTTTGTCTAAACTTTACATTTATTTTTTATATGCAAATATCAGTACGGAATTTCATCTAAAATTCCTATTTCAATCAACTACTTCCAAAACCTTGTAAGTCCAAAATATCAAATTTTACGGGAGACACAAAATATAGTTAATTATAAAGGGCCAGTTGCACCAAATCAATGTGTTTGGTGTCTGGTTCATCTCTGAACTTGAGTTCAAAGTGACATTAGCACAATAGGAACTGTCATCTTAAACTCAAGTTCAAAGATAAATCAGTTCAACGTGTTCTGGTGCAACTGTGCCTAACGTAACGTATAACTTCATTATAAGTGATTTTTAATAAGTATTTCGAACAGATGGGTTATAAAAAAAAAGACCTTTATTGGCATTCTTCATTACAAACAAAACTTTCCATACTATTCTAAAACTAAATCCCCTCCCTTCTATTTTCCCTCTCCCTCCCTAGCTTCTCCAACGTCCTTACCCCTACCCCATACTCTCTCATCCACTTCATTACCCTTTTATTCCCTTTCGCTCCCATCCATTCCTCTTTCACCCCCTCGATGGTCTATACCCTGGGTCTCCAAACTATCTTCTTCGCGGGCCACAAATACAATTCTACATAATAAAGTCGGCCAAGATCCGATTAATTTTATAAAATTATGAAAAATTTAAGGAACAATTGTTACAATATTTCAAAATATGACATTTACAAAATAAATTACAAACAATCGCGGGCCGGATTCAGGCAAGTCGCGGGCCGTAGTTTGGAAACCACTGGTCTATACTATAAATTAATAATATCTGACTTATGAGGAAACATTTTTGAAAAATTGGGACCTACAAGGTTTCCGAAGTAGTTGATCAATATTAATTCTTTTTATTTAACACGTTAACATCTGCGCGAGAAAAACTATGTTTCCGAGCCTACAGCACGTGCGAGTTGTATTTAACTTGCGCGGCAGTCAATGTGTTAAATATCAGTACGAAACCTTGTCTAAGATTTATATTTATTCTCTTTATTTAAATATCAGTATAGAATCTCGTCTAAAATTCATATCCATTCTCTTTACTTGAATATAGGTACGGAATTTTGTCTAATTTCAGAATACGTATGTTACAGTCTCCGTCTTAACATTTCTAGTCATATCTTGGTTAATTTATTCAGAAGTCAAATACTACATGGACAGCAAATTCGTGTTTCGCTTTTCTCCGGACACAGATTTCGACGCGAAGCTCAAGATTAATGTGGATGTAACAGTGGCGATGCCCTGTGCAAGTGAGTAAATAATTTTTTTTTTTTTGGCTTTTTGCATTAAAATTGTAGACTCAAGAAGTTGTGTTAGTTAGTTTTTTCCAAGTTTTCTTATCTTGTGTTAAGTAAATTATTAATAGATACTAGTGGAGGCACTTGGCGGAGGAGTGTGAGGGTGTGAGTGAGGAATGGGTGGGAGTGAAAGGGAATAGAAGGGTGACAGAATGGATGAGGGAGGACGGAGCTAGGGTAAAGACGCTGGAGAAAATGGGACGGGAGAAAGAGGGCAAGATGTGATATAGTGTCGACATTGTAAATAACTGTAGGGTATGCCAATAAAGGTCTTTTTTTTTTTTTTTTTTTTTTTTTTTACTAGTGATGGACAAGATTCAGCATCTCAAGGATCGATTAAGCAATAAAGTATCGAGCCGATCGATCAAAAGATTACTGATGGGAATAATCGATACATTTTGATAAATATTTCAATTAGCGATGGAATTAATCGAGATGTTTTATAATCGATATTTAGGAAAATGGTCGAGTGATCGAAGATGAACATCAAAAAATATATCTCACAAGACATTTTTTAATTATAGTTTCTTATCAATGCTTTAAAACACTTTGGTTTAAGCATGTTTTAAAACAGCCGTCGTGTTTTAAACAGTATTGTTTTAAACATGTTTTAAATCTGGAATTTGTTTTTTACAATAATATATCACAACTGTGTGTGCATAAATGTGATTTTTAAATACAGGGATTTTTTCTTTCAGATATACATATGCATACACTGTAAATTTTACTACATTTGTTGTTTTTTCAAAATATTTTAATTTGAATCTTTAAACGAGGGCTTTCCACTCCCAGACTAAGCATGAAGTAAAATTTCAAGTTTAGAAAAGCCTGAAAATTTGGATTGGCCGCGTAGCGAAGCGGAGCGGTCAATCCAAATTAGGCTTTTCTAAACTCGAAATTTTACTTCATGCGCCACGCGTATAAAACACTGAAATATCGTAAAGTTTTAAATATACGGCTTTAGAAATTCAATATGTAGATGTGAATAAAACGCAAGTCAAACTCTGCGCTGAACAAATTGTTTAAAACAGTGATTATAGGCAACCTAATAACTCTAATGTATATTAGGTTGCCTATAATCGTTGCTGTGTGTATTTTTTAAACTTCACTGTAAATCAGTATTTTTAAGCGTGGCGCATGAAGTAAAATTTCGAGTTTAGAAAAGCCTAATTTGGATTGGCCGCTCCGCTTCGCTACGCGGCCAATCCAAATTCTTAGGCTTTTCTAAACTCGAAATTTTTCTTCATGCTTAGTCTGGGCGTGGAAAACACTCATTAAAAGCCTCAAATTAACTACTTTGAAACAACGAATGTCCGCAATGTCGGGACATGTATACTAAAAAAAAAAAAATGCCCTGTATGTTCTGTTTTAAACGTGTTTTAAACATGTTTTTAATTGTTTATGGGCCCGTTCATCAAAATATACAACATTCAACATGTTTGGATTTGTTTGTGATGTATGCTGGTATCTAATGAACGGTACTCCGTTCGGTCTATTTCGTATGATTGCGAAAATCCCAAACACGTTCACGATTAACAATCCGGTCATCAGAGAATTCCCCAACAGTTGGCAGTAAACTCACAACTGTTGTCTCTGATGAACAGGTCCAATGTTTTAAACACTCTTTCAATGAAAAAACACATTTTGTAAAAAAAGAACTGTTTGTTTTAATTAAAATGAAAAAAAAACATTTATTTTTAACAACCCTGATGACAAGTGAACAGCAAAAAACAAACGTTACATGACATTTCTCAATTATCGCTTTCTACCTATCACCTACTAATTAGTTAATCATTGATTATTCCTATCACTATAAAAGATTGCCGTTCAGAAAGTTAGAGCTGAACGACCTGATTGAAACGATCGAGTTGATTGAAAAGATCTAGCCGAACAAAAAGATAGAGCGGCTCGATCACTTCCACGCATCGAGTTGTCGATCTTGCCCATTGCCTATTAGCACTGTTAAATGTGAGGGTGCGGTAATTTTAATTTTTGATGCGTGTTTTAGACATTGGTGCGGATATTTTGGATTCGACGAATCAAAACGCTTTTAAGTTTGGACAGTTGGAAGAGGAGGATACCTGGTATGAGTTGTCGCAGAATCAGCGGATGCATTTTGAAAATAAGAGGCATTTTAATTCGTATTTGCGGGAGGAGTACCATGCAATAAAAGTGAGTTTATTGAAGTACTTAATTAATAATAATGAATTATCGTCAAAAGCGATCTACAGCCTTCGTGTATTTAATTAATAACCAAATTTATCCATTTTTTAATTTTTAATGTCATTAAATTGTTGGTTGGTTGTTGGATATATACTTTCACTTGGGAATTTGCATATATATGACAGCATTTTTGACTTTTTGAATAACATAAATATGCAAATTTAAAAAATCATCTATAATATCATTTATCATTCATGTTAGTAATCCCTATGTTTTGGGGCCTGTGTATGAAACCTGTTTTTGAATCCGTGGTCTGTTCTTGTATGTGTTATAAAGTCGCTCTGAAGGACCGTAGAGCGTGAAGCGAGTATCCCTGTCTGTCCTGTAATAAAATTCATTGACTCATTTATATATATTATTAAATCTTACCTCTGGCTGAATGGACTACGCTTCCTACGCCAAAAAAAAAAAAAAAAAATTGTTGGTTTATATTACAACAAGAAATAATAACAGGTAGGCTGAAAAGTTCATAGGCTAACATAGTAAAACACATTTTTTGCAAAATTCTATTTTATTATTCAACATAGTTGCCTTCGATGGCGATACAACGGTTATAGCGGTCATGTAATTTGTTGATACCATTTTTATAATACGAATTCTCTTTAGCCTCAAAATAAGCCTCAGTTTCAGCGATAACTTCCTTCATTAGTGCTGATTTTTTTTCCAGTGTGCATCCTTTTGAGATCTGCCAACAGGGGGCCAGATCTGGAGAATACGGTGGATGAGGAAGCAATTTGTAATTTAATTCGTGCAAATTTGCCATCGTTTTCATGGATTTATGACACGGTGCATTATCCTGATTGTTTTTTTAAATGGGGCCTTTTTTTTTGATTTCATCCTTCAACCGCTCCAATAAGGTTATATAGTAATCACTGTTGACAGTCTGGCCCTTTTCAAGGTAATCAATGTATATTATACCTTGCGCATCCCAGAATACTGATGCCATAACCTTGCCAACCGACTTTTGCGTCTTTCCACGCTTTGGATTCGGTTCATCGCGTGCAGTCCACTCGGCTGACTGTCGATTGGACTCTGGAGTGTAGTAAAGGAGCCACGTTCCATCCATTGTCACATATCGACGGAAAAATTCGTTTGTATTGCGGTTGAATATCGTTAAACATTGCTCTGAATCATCGACACGTTGCTTTTTTTGGTCGATTGTGAGCTCGCGCGGCACCCACTTTACACACAGCTTTCACATGTCCAAATATTCATACACAATATGTCCAACACGCTCTTTTGATACCTTCAGAGTCTCGGCTATCTGGATCAGCTTCACTTTACGGCTATTTATTATTATTTTGTGAACTTTTTTTACATTTTCGACCGTAACAGCCTCATTCGGGCGTCCACTGCGTGCACCATCATCGGTGCTCATTTCCCTCAGTTTAAATTTGGCAGCCACTTCTCAAGAGCTGATTTTCCTGGTGTAGAGTCCAAATAATGTTCATCAAGCCAAGCTTTGGTTTCAACAGTATCTTTTTTCATAAAAAAGCAATGCTTTATTAAGACACGAAACTCTTTTTTTCCATATTTTTCATACTAACAAAAGTTTTTAACTCACAATGTTCAACATTCAATATGTTTGGATTTGTTTGTGGTGTATGTTGGTATCTAATGATCGGTACTCCAGCTGGTCTATTTCGTACGATTGCAAAAATCCCGAACACGTTCACGATTACCAGTCCGGACATCAGAGAATTCCCCAACAGTTGGCAGTAATAACCCAACTGTTGTCTTTGATGAACGACGAGCCTAATGCTATATCTTACGAACCAATTGTCCGACAGCTGTCAAATTTATACACGTGTCGTTTGAAGGTTAGTTCTACTATAAACCATATGGATTTAATTCTAATAACACCATCTAGGCGTTAGCCTACGAACTTTTCAGCCTACCTGTTATTAAAAGAATGCAAAGTACTAGTTTATTCTGTGTTTTAAGGGGATTATCGCAGTGTAACACGCCGATCGTGTTGGAAAGACCCACATAGTTTAGAGTAGCTCATCCGATGCCAAATTTACAGGACAAGTGGGGCGAATACAGTCAGAGAGAAAAGCGGCAGTTCACTGTGCATTTGTGCATTGCTGCTTGGCATGAACGGATAGGGTCTCGCGTCGCGTGGAATAGACGAAAAAAAAGCGTATAAAAAAGACGGATCGAAGGAAAGTGTCGATTCGTATTATTTAAATACGCTGATAATACATACAAGCTATGTATTGTTTTCAATTCGTTAGAAAGCGATCCTGTGTTATTTTTCGGTATTTACAAAACCGATGATTCTTATTCTTGTCATTATAACTAATTATTTTTACTTTTAAGACTCCAGTTTCGACAGCTGAACAAACTATGTGTTTTATTTTATTAAATTAGAGATTATTTCTTAAAAATATAATAATAAAATAATTCATGTTCATAAGCTCCTTGTGAATATTTATATGCCGGATATACAGAGAGTTTTATGTAACACCGAACATTTTCATAACAAGAATTTGTCTTTTAAGTATACAGAAGCATACGTTGAACATTTGCCGATGCTAGGTTTATTAAAAGAATTTAATTTTAAGCTTTAAACGAGTGTTTTCCACTCCCAGGCTAAGCATGAAGTAAAATTTCGAGTTTAGAAAAGCCTGAAAATTTGGTTTGGTCGCGTAGCGCGAAGCGCGGAGCGGCCAAACCAAATTTTCAGGCTTTTCTAAACTCGAAATTTTACTTCATGCGCCACCGGTACTAAACACTGATGCAATAGAAAGTTTATCGGTGTGTTTTAAACTTCGTAATTTGTCAGTGTTTTGTACCGGTGGCGCATGTATTAAAATTTCCAGTTTAGAAAAGCCTGAATATTTGGTTTGGCCGCTCCGCGCTTCGCGCTACGCGACCAAACCAAATTTTCAGGCTTTTCTAAACTCGAAATTTTACTTCATGCTTAGTCTGGGAGTGGAACACACTCATTTCAAGTTTCAAATTATTTTTTTAACAACGAGTATCTAAAGATTTACGACATATACTGTGTAATTCTCACATGTATACTTGAAAGAAAAACTCCCTGTGTGTACAAGTTGAGGCATTAATTGCGATTGATTGGCTACAGTTTTTAATGGTCATAGAGGCAACCCAATTTACACATAACTTAAAAAATAAAGGTGTCAAAATTGTATTGGATGAACATGTTCGGTGTTATATAAAACTCTCTGTATATGAAAAAAACGGAACATAGGATTTTCAATGATATTTTTTATATAGGAATATTATCTTTGATAACTGCTATTGCCATGAAAATAATGTGTATTAATTTGGCCTCTGCCAAATTGGGTAAATACCCCAGATTTTGGGGAGAATTTCAATTTTTATTTTATCCAATATTCTAGTTTTTATGAATGCAGCAAATAAATAATAGATTGAAAAAAATTAAACGGACAGCTGCCCTGTTTTTTTTATAATTAGTACAGGGTTTACAAAATGATGATGTGTATAAATAGAGGATTGCAATAACATTCAATTACAATTCATTTATTCCTTATTTACTTACTATCAAAATATGACTCATCATAAATCAGCCAAATTTGAAATAAAATATATTGGGTTCGGTGTAATGTTGAGCAAGAAGCTTGTTATTTGAAATGCATTAAATAACTACCTTTTTATTATTATAGTTCTATTTTTTCTAAAATAATTAACAATGAATATGCACGCAGTTAAACCCTACATTTTTTTAAACATTCGTCAAACATATATTACTTGTGCTCAGTAAAAAATAGTTTATTTGTAACATTAATCTACGACGTCATTTTGGTGACGTTATTCTCACTATTCTTATAGTTTTGATATCATTGATTCGTTGATGAAGTCGCAGTTGGTTCAAATAGGTCCGATTGCTAGAAACTTTACAATTTACTTTAATAGTTTTATTGCGAGAAGTTTAATGGCATTTAATAACTGCTTTAACAACGAAATATTTAAGACGAAATAATGATTTGAACAAGACTGATTGTTATTCGATTGCTTCTGCTTATTAATCAGCTTAAAATACTTTAAAAATAATTTAATAATACCGACACTGTCAAATAATTAGGAAAGCCAATATTAAAGGTATATTACACATCTTTATTTAAATTAGTGAAACATTTCGTGTTTTCTATATTAGTGAACATGCAGTATAAAAAAATACTTATTCCATTAGTAGTCAAAAAGCAAAAAAATAAAACACTAGTACAATAAAATATCCATTATAATTGCGAAATATTAATTTTACGAGAATAAATGCTAACGACGCGAGCCGTTTTTGTTAACTATGATTGAGAAAAGAAAATAAAAACAAACGCGAAGCCGCGCAGCGTTCACCGGCCCAGGGATAAACGCTGGCCGCATGCTGCTCGCCCCTCCAATAATTGTGCAGATGAGTGTACAACGCGTTCAACTAAGAGAAGATCCGCAAGGCGGCGGTATTTTACGGTCTTATTTTTTAAGATTTTTATTTTAACCTGACTCGGGGATGAGCTATCGCATCCTTATGAAATGTTCACATTATATTCCTTATAGTATAAACTAGTAAGATATGGGAATATTTTTTTTAATTTTGAAAATTATAACATTATTTTTTTCATACCTCTGAAAGCAAATTGTTTAAAAAAAAAGTACTTCGATATTTTACTAGATAAATGAGCTTAATATACGCTGTCAAAATTTCAACTTTCTAGGATCTTTAGTTTTTAAATAAACCTGACATTAAATTTCAGACCACTGTTATATTCCCCTTAAGGGGGCGCATTCACCAGAAAAATATACTCTCAACATGTTTGGATTTTTTGTACGCTTTAGGTTGGTATTTAGTTAACACTACTCTGCCAATTCTATTTTGTACGCTTGCAAAAGTAACGAACGTGTTTGCTGTTGACAGTGCATTCATCAAAAAATTTCCCAACTATTAGCATTAAACCTACTAACAGTTTTATCTGATGAATGCGCCCATTGTTTTATAATTATTTTGTTCATATAATTTGTTCTTATAATAACTAAAGATTAAGCGTTATAATATATTTATTAATACTAATTTTGTTGATTCAAAGGATTTATTGTGGAAACGGAGTTTTTCACAAATGTTCAACGATATGCCAGCGAGAAATGAGATCCCGAAAAGGCCGTTTGACGCCTGCCGGATTCACGGATCTCTGATTTTAAACAAGGTCGCTGGTAATTTCCATATCACCGTCGGGAAGAGTTTGAATTTACCGAGGGGACACATTCACATAAGTCCGTTTTTATCCGTAGAAGATTACAATTTTACGCATCGGATAGACAGGCTGAGTTTCGGAGATCCCAGTCCTGGTATTGTTCACCCTTTGGAGGGTGATGAGTATGTTTCAGATGGATGTAAGTTTAAGAAATATAATAATTAATACAAGGTGGGATGGCTCGTGGGCTGGGGGGGATGGACCCCCTCATAAGACTAACCAAATTGTGATTTCTCGACTTATGCAGGGTGAATCACAACGATGGGATCAAACGTCAAGAGGTTATTTAGTGCCATAATAGAAGACATTTGAGTATAAGCACCGATATCTGAAATTATCTCACTAAGATGCTTTAAAACAGAATTAATTAAAAACACACTGCTCTACGATGTCATGTCACTTCATTAAAATATTCTGACTTACAAAAAAAGTGGCGCACTCAAGGTTTTTTTTCTAATGTTGTTAAAAAATAACAACATTAGAAAAAAAACCTTGAGGGCGCATTTTTTGTTTATGAAACCAAATATTGACACAGATGGCTAAGACTAGTGTTATATCACTCATAAATTTTGGTATTTGTCACTGTGTTTTCTAACAAGTGTTATTTTACGATTAATTTGATTTTTGTTATTTTCTTAATAGATCAAATTTTTATTCAGAGCATCTTTTCATACAAGTTTTTAAAGCATTGCTGTTTATGGTCATTACTTGCTTGTTTTAGTCATTTGAAATATAGCACTTAGTTTCATAGATTTTCAAATCGTGCATAGAATTGAAGGTTATGTTTTACATCGGTGTTGCATTAACTAATAAAAATGGGATTAGTTTTTAATAAGTGAGTTAAGTGTTAGTTAAAACAAGTAGCCCAGCTTACATATTGTGTCAGAAGAAGAAATATAAAATTAATTTATGTTTTTATTACCGTGCAACGTATTGATTTTTCCCGTTTATCAGATAATATTGGATAAAAAAAGTCCTGTCACCCCTTCTAAGACAAAATTTAAGATGTGCCTTTCACTACTAATATCTACGGTTATTTTGCACTGATACAAACATATTACTAAATTTTCCTTAATTAAAAGTTACAACGGCTGATCGACAGTACTTCTGTCCTCAGCGCCCTCATCGGTCATGTTATTTCTCGATACTTATGCAAGGCCGTAACCAGAAAAAAAAAATCGGGAGGGGGTTTTACTTGTACAAATATTGTTTTCGCTGTTTCAGGCCCCTTTTTATATACAAAAATTTTACATTCCCCCCGGCCCACCCTCCCCTGGCTACGGCCTTGTACTTATGCGTATGTATACTAAATAGAAAAATTACCTGTACAGTCGACACAGTCCAAATTTGAGCGCCAAAATTTGATGGTGTAATTTACACTTTGCATCATAGTCGTTCGTCGCAATTAAATTTGACAGCTCTCGAAAATTATTGTCAAAAATTTCCGATCACGCCTGGCCAAAGCCAGAATTACTGGAATGAATTTTAGTAACAAATACCATGGCAACCAAAGAGCGTTCACATTTGGGCTGCGTTGACTGTAAATATGTTATTTTTGTCAAATTTGTATTCTTATTTAATTTTTAGATTCAACGTTGTATCAATATTTTATCACTGTGGTACCAACCAGTGTAAAAACATTTTTAACATCCGTGGAAACCTATCAATATAGCGTGAAACATTTGTCGAGGCCTATTAACCATGAGCAAGGTAGCCACGGCATGCCCGGAATTTATTTCAAATATGACGTGTCTGCATTAAAAGTGACTATCAATCAGGAACGCGATCACATCGGCATGTTTATAGCCAAGCTATGTTCGGTTGTTGGCGGTATTTATGTATGTTCAGGTGAGTGTAAGGGTTAGGTTAGATGACAGATTTAGGTTGTCACCAATTTCTTCTGATTAGATTAGATATTCGTAGGGGTAGCCTCATTGGCCTGTACCACCACGACCTTTGCAGATCTATTGTGGATCCCTATTATCCTAGACGGCGTGCTTGAGCTTCGCCTCTTTGATTAGCCCTATTAACCCTGACAGTGAGCCTTGGGTGTAGCTCTCTGCGCTTGGTTTAGTGTTGCCCAGCTTTAGATATCTAACCCGCGCTAGGGCCTCACATTGGCACAGGATGTGGAGAGGATCCTCCTCTTCTTCCTGGCAGAATCTACATATTGTATCCTCTGCCAGACCTATTTTGCTCACGTGTTTGTTGAGCCTACAGTGTTCTGTCAGTACTATAGCTTTAACCGTTTTTCTCTCTTGGTTGAGAAGATCGGTCGTGAAAGCCTAGGATTGTTTTTTGAGGAACTGTTTTGCCTGCCTCTGCCCTGGTGTGTTCGTCCACCAGGTTTGAGTTTGTGTCTCCGTCTCCGTTAAGTAACTTAACTCTTTTGGCATGAATAAATGATAGCCACCCTAATCTAGTGAGGGGCAGGTTAGTACGCCATATAAACTAACACTAGCCAGGTTTGGTTGGTTTTCAATTTGTCAGGTTAATTTAGTTAGATCTCTTTCTATTTAACTAGGCGATAAAAGCAAACATATCTTTATTTCTGTGGATTGTATCTGTGTCATTAATTGAGTGATAATAATAAATATATCTTTATTGGTTGTACACAATACAAATATAACATAACATATTCTTAAAGTTAAAATATAACCAAAGGGTTATCGTCCGTAGGTCTTTCTACCCTGGTTTGTCATTTCTTTAGTCTAATTAAGTGATTTGCCTAAAAATGATACAATTTTAATACCTTAATCCACTTTGGATCACTGAATTTCATGTACACAAATGTGTTCTTATTTCTTAGCCAGTTAAATGAAACGAGTTGTACCAGTTATAATTTAAAGAATCAATGATTTACGTGTTTCACTGTTTTAGGAATTTTTACCAATATAATTCAACTACTAGTGAATTTAATTTTATGCAATTGGAAGAAGAATGGATCTTCAACAAGTGATAATCTCAAACAAGCAAATTTAGTGCTTGATGAGAAGACCAACAAGACTATTATTCCAGAAGTAGTTCCTGTAACCGTTACCTGATTTTATGTGTATTTTATTTTGATTGTGTGAAATTGTTTTGCGTGTCTATTTTAATAAATAATTTGGTTTTTTGTTCATATGTTTTTATTAAAATAGTAACAGTCTGTAAATATACAAAGTTGTTGTAACCAGATAACATGAAATTATGTTCATTGATGATGAAGATAAACTGTTGATGTCCATGGGTATTATGGTGTTTTCTGTTTCCACTTGGATTGGTGTAATTACTTCCTCTTTTAAATCTAAAAGTAAACAAATATTTTATATAGACTTTGGCATTTTATAGCTTTAAAACAGAATATTTAGGCGAAAATATAATATGCGGGCCTGTTTTCAAATTTATGCGCAATAGCGGTCCTAGCAATGTTAATGTGACCCGACCAGGTGGAGCGCCTGATTCTGCTTAAGCAAGTCGAGAGTTCAAATTTCACATAACCCATAATACATTTTTTTATAAAAACTTTGTTCATTCAATTACGGTGAAGCAACTTTAAATGTTTATTAGACATGAATATATTTTTACCTACGCCCTATCTAGTAACCACATCATACCACTGTCATCTTGACAAGTATGATTGACATTAAGTACACATGCACGTAATAGCTTTGACAAGTACATTACGTGCTGACAGCTGAACAGCTGATTGCTTACCGTACAACCAAATGACATTTCTTTGATGTATAGGGAGTTTTTCTTTAAAGTATTCAAAATTCAGCTTATTTTTATTAAATCTTTAGTTATTCGTTGTTTTTTAAAAGAGTTCAATTTGAAGCTTTCAACGAGTGCTTTCCACTCCCAGACTAAGCATGAAGTAAAATTTCGAGTTTAGAAAAGCCCCGTGAAAATTTGTCGAGGGTCGCGCAGCGACCCGAGACAAATTTTCTGGGCTTTTCTAAACTCGAAATTTTACTTCATGCGCCACGCGTATAAAACACTAAAATATTGTGAACTCTTTGTATATTTGAACCTCACTTGAAATCAGTGTTTTATACGCGTGGCGCATGAAGTAAAATTTCGATTTTAGAAAAGCCCAGAAAATTTGTCTCGGGAAGCTGCGCGACCCTCGACAAATTTTCACGGGGCTTTTCTAAACTCGAAATTTTACTTCATGCTTAGTTTGGGAGTGGAAAACACTCGTTTAAAGCTTCAAATTGAACTGTTAAAAAAAAGCAACGAATAAATAATGATTTAATGAAAGTAAACTGAATTTGGAATACGTATACTTTAAAGAAAAACTCCCTGTACATCAAAGAAATGTCATTTGGTTGTACGGTAAGCAATCAGCTGTCAGCACATTACCGTACAACCAAATGACATTTCTTTGATGTACAGGGAGTTTTTCTTCAAAATATACGTATTCGAAATTCAGCTTACTTTTTTTAAATCTTTTGTTATTCGTTGTTTTTTTTTAAGAGTTTAATTTGAAGCTTTAAACGAGTGCTTTCCACTCCCAGACTAAGCATAAAGTAAAATTTCGAGTTTAGAAAAGCCCCGTGAAAATTTGTCGAGGGTCGCGCAGCGATCCGAGACAAATTTTCTGAGCTTTTCTAAACTCGAAATTTTAGTTCATGCGCCACGCGTATAAAACACTAAAATATTGTGAACTCTATGTATATTTGAACCTCACTTGAAATCAGTGTTTTATACGCGTGGCGCATGAAGTAAAATTTCGAGTTTAGAAAAGCCCAGAAAATTTGTCTCGGGTCGCTGCGCGACCCTCGACAAATTTTCACGGGGCTTTTCTAAACTCGAAATTTTACTTCATGCTTAGTCTGGGAGTGGAATACGCTTGCTTAAAGCTTTAAATTGAACTTAAAAAAAAAACAGGGAATATCCGCAATTGTTGTATCAATTCCATGGTATGTCATTATTTTAATAAAATTACATTACTTTTTCTTAATTATTTTAGCTGTTCATTTTCTGACATTCGTTGATTTTTAAAAGAGTTCAATTTGAAGCTTTAAACGAGTGTTTTCCACTCCCAGACTAAGCATGAAGTAAAATTTCGAGTTTAGAAAAGCCCCGTGAAAATTTGTCGAGGGTCGCGCAGCGACCCGAGACAAATTTTCTGGGCTTTTCTAAACTCGAAATTTTACTTCATGCGCCACGCGTATAAAACACTAAAATATTGTGAACTCTTTGTATATAGGAACCTCACTTGAAATGAGTGTTTTTACGCGTGGCGCATGAAGTAAAATTGGTCTCGGGTCGCTGCGCGACCCTCGACAAATATTCACAGGGCTTTTCTAAACTCGAAATTTTACTTCATGCTTAGTCTAGGAGTGGAAAACACTCGTTTGAAGCTTCAAATTGATACCTTTTAAAAAACAACGAATGTCTGAAAATGTACAGCTTTATTCCCTGTATATTGATCAAGTAGTAATTTAGTTTTCATCTACTATTAAAAATGATTACAATAAATAAGTTGTTCTTTCATGCTCATTGTTTGTTAGGGCGTAGGTAAAGTATCGTGCGTTGCTCGAGTGGTATGGCAATTACATACTCGCGGAATACTGCACTCGCCGCTGCGCGGCGAGTGCGCAACATGTCCGCTCATATGTAATATGCTGTATACCACTCTCGTTACATAATACACTATTTATTTACCGAAAAAATGTTTGCTTTAAGATTAAAAATTTCGCGAACATTTTAATAATGTGAGTCCGTATTGTGCATACGCCACTGCGCAACAGGCCCGTGTACCACATTTTTGCCAATATTTTAAACGCAGGTTTGTATTTTCAAGATTCACACTTTTACCATCAACTGTGGATTGCTACTAAGCTCACTTATATTCTGGTGTTTATTATGTCACAATACACGAAATATCGGGTGTCCAACAAATATTGAAGTTCTATGTGCCTGTGGAATCAAACGTGAATGTCGATTCTTTCTTCAAATAAAATGATTCAATCTGTTGTAAAGTCATAACCTATTTGAGAGAAGCAAAAATCGACATTCATGTTTGATTCCACACCCGTCGTTCTTTTGTGCTTAATATCACTTGTAAATAAAATTCTCTGTATTTTACCAGCCCCAATAGTTGCAAATCGGAGTATAGGACTTGGTTTCGACCATCCATATCGGTTCCTCGACACCAATAATGCTTCATAAATAGTCTTTTCCTTCAATCCGCGAATAGTGTACAGTTTTGAATACATCGGTCCTGTGTTGGAACTGTGTTCTGTTGGTATGGTTAACTTGGTCCATTCAGGTTTGTTGAAGACAGTTTTCGGTCTGTAAACTCTGAACCACAGGTTGTATTCGATGATGGGCGTATAACTATCAACTTCCCATATTAGCGTGTACGAGTTCTTGGAGTCCACGTTTTTATCGTCGGTTCTTTTGAAAACACCAGGATTTGGAACACCTAGATACGATACAATAAGAAATTAAATTAGGAGGATATTTTTGGTGGAGGAGCGGGGTTACAAAGGTCGCCACAACGACAGAAGGTGTCGGGAGAGGGGGTGATAAGAGGAAGGTGGCAGACACATCATTTGAGAAGAAAAGAGAGCACGGAAGGAAAAATAAGAAGTGGTAAAGGAGAGAATTAAGAATACAATGGGAATTCTAGGGAGATAGTGGAGTTAATTAAGGAAGGAGAGGGAAATTCGGAAGGGGGAGAAGAGGGAGGCATTGAGATGTGGAAAGAGGAGATGAGGGAAATGAAAAAAGCGTGGAGGAAGGAAAGAGAGCAGTTAGAGCAAAGGAGAGTAGATCTGGAGGGTCAGGCGGAGAAGAGGATGAGACGGGAGAGGAGAAACAACATAGTGATCAGAGGGAAGGTTTTCCAGGAGAAAGGAGAAGTGACGGGGATTCTGAAGAAGGAGCTGGGAGTACAGGCGGAGGTGCAGGAGAGTCATGTTGTGGACAGGGTTGGAAAGTTGGTGTTGGTGAGATTTGGAAAGCTAGAAGACAAAGTTAGCTTCCCAAATCTCACCAACACCAACTTTCCAACCCTGTCCACAACATGACTCTCCTGCACCTCCGCCTGTACTCCCAGCTAGCTAGACGGGAGAGGGAAAGGGGGAAATTGGCGAGGATCGGGTATCACAAAGTTATAGTTAATGGGGAAGAGTGGAGATAGAATAAGGAGAAGGCGGAAGTAGAGAGGAAGGAGGATTTAAATTTAAAAAGGTAAGAAGGAAGGGGGTAGTAGGAGGAAAGGAGGGTGAGAATAGGATGATGGAGCAGGGATTTTGAAAAAATGCGGAGGTGGAACAAATGGAGGAGGAGAGATGGGGAGAAGAAGGGGCGACGAAGGGACGGTAGGGCAGAAGCAAAAGGGCTGTGAGAGAAGCAGGGGACTAGGAAGCAAGTGTGGGAGAGTGGGGAAAGAAGGGACGATAACGATAGGGTTTTGGAATAAAGTCTAGAGGTTACGAGTGCAAGTGGAAGAAAGACTTTGAGGATTAGGTAATCGGGACGTTGTGGGGATAGTAGAGACTTTGATGGTGAAGAAGGAATGGGGGATATCGTAAGAAGGAAGGGGGTAGTAGCAGGAAAGGAGGGTGAGAATAGGATGATGGAGCAGGGATTTGGAAAAAATGCGGAGGTGGAACAAATGGAGGAGGAGAGATGGGGAGACGAAGGGACGACGAAGGGACGGTAGGGCAGAAGCAAAAGGGCTGTGAGAGAAGCAGGGGACTAGGAAGCAAGTGTGGGAGAGTGGGGAAAGAAGGGACGATAACGATAGGGTTTTGGAATAAAGTCTAGAGGTCACGAGTGCAAGTGGAAGAAAGACTTTGAGGAGTAGGTAATCGGGACGTTGTGGGGATAGTAGAGACTTTGATGGTGAAGAAGGAATGGGGGATATCGTAAGAAGGAAGGGGGTAGTAGCAGGAAAGGAGGGTGAGAATAGGATGATGGAGCAGGGATTTGGAAAAAATGCGGAGGTGGAACAAATGGAGAAGGAGAGATGGGCAGAAGAAGGGACGACGAAGGGACGGTAGGGCAGAAGCAAATGGGCTGTGAGAGAAGCAGGGGACTAGGAAGCAAGTGTGGGAGAGTGGGGAAAGAAGGGACGATAACGATAGGGTTTTGGAATAAAGTCTAGAGGTTACGAGTGCAAGTGGAAGAAAGACTTTGAGGAGTAGGTAATCGGGACGTTGTGGGGATAGTAGAGACTTTGATGGTGAAGAAGGAATGGGGGATATCGTAAGAAGGAAGGGGGTAGTAGCAGGAAAGGAGGGTGAGAATAGGATGATGGAGCAGGGATTTGGAAAAAATGCGGAGGTGGAACAAATGGAGGAGGAGAGATGGGGAGAAGAAGGGACGACGAAGGGACGGTAGGGCAGAAGCAAAAGGGCTGTGAGAGAAGCAGGGGACTAGGAAGCAAGTGTGGGAGAGTGGGGAAAGAAGGGACGATAACGATAGGGTTTTGGAATAAAGTCTAGAGGACACGAGTGCAAGTGGAAGAAAGACTTTGAGGAGTAGGTAATCGGGACGTTGTGGGGATAGTAGAGACTTTGATGGTGAAGAAGGAATGGGGGATATCGTAAGAAGGAAGGGGGTAGTAGCAGGAAAGGAGGGTGAGAATAGGATGATGGAGCAGGAATTTGGAAAAAATGCGGAGGTGGAACAAATGGAGGAGGAGAGATGGGCAGAAGAAGGGACGACGAAGGGACGGTAGGGCAGAAGCAAAAAGGCTGTGAGAGAAGCAGGGGACTAGGAAGCAAGTGTGGGAGAGTGGGGAAAGAAGGGACGATAACGATAGGGTTTTGGAATAAAGTCTAGAGGACACGAGTGCAAGTGGAAGAAAGACTTTGAGGAGTAGGTAATCGGGACGTTGTGGGGATAGTAGAGACTTTGATGGTGAAGAAGGAATGGGGGATATCGTAAGAAGGAAGGGGGTAGTAGCAGGAAAGGAGGGTGAGAATAGGATGATGGAGCAGGGATTTGGAAAAAATGCGGAGGTGGAACAAATGGAGGAGGAGAGATGGGGAGAAGAAGGGACGACGAAGGGACGGTAGGGCAGAAGCAAAAGGGCTGTGAGAGAAGCAGGGGACTAGGAAGCAAGTGTGGGAGAGTGGGGAAAGAAGGGACGATAACGATAGGGTTTTGGAATAAAGTCTAGAGGTTACGAGTGCAAGTGGAAGAAAGACTTTGAGGAGTAGGTAATCGGGACGTTGTGGGGATAGTAGAGACTTTGATGGTGAAGAAGGAATGGGGGATATCGTAAGAAGGAAGGGGGTAGTAGCAGGAAAGGAGGGTGAGAATAGGATGATGGAGCAGGGATTTGGAAAAAATGCGGAGGTGGAACAAATGGAGGAGGAGAGATGGGGAGAAGAAGGGACGACGAAGGGACGGTAGGGCAGAAGCAAAAGGGCTGTGAGAGAAGCAGGGGACTAGGAAGCAAGTGTGGGAGAGTGGGGAAAGAAGGGACGATAACGATAGGGTTTTGGAATAAAGTCTAGAGGACACGAGTGCAAGTGGAAGAAAGACTTTGAGGAGTAGGTAATCGGGACGTTGTGGGGATAGTAGAGACTTTGATGGTGAAGAAGGAATGGGGGATATCGTAAGAAGGAAGGGGGTAGTAGCAGGAAAGGAGGGTGAGAATAGGATGATGGAGCAGGAATTTGGAAAAAATGCGGAGGTGGAACAAATGGAGGAGGAGAGATGGGCAGAAGAAGGGACGACGAAGGGACGGTAGGGCAGAAGCAAAAAGGCTGTGAGAGAAGCAGGGGACTAGGAAGCAAGTGTGGGAGAGTGGGGAAAGAAGGGACGATAACGATAGGGTTTTGGAATAAAGTCTAGAGGACACGAGTGCAAGTGGAAGAAAGACTTTGAGGAGTAGGTAATCGGGACGTTGTGGGGATAGTAGAGACTTTGATGGTGAAGAAGGAATGGGGGATATCGTAAGAAGGAAGGGGGTAGTAGCAGGAAAGGAGGGTGAGAATAGGATGATGGAGCAGGGATTTGGAAAAAATGCGGAGGTGGAACAAATGGAGGAGGAGAGATGGGGAGAAGAAGGGACGACGAAGGGACGGTAGGGCAGAAGCAAAAAGGCTGTGAGAGAAGCAGGGGACTAGGAAGTAAGTGTGGGAGAGTGGGGAAAGAAGGGACGATAACGATAGGGTTTTGGAATAAAGTCTAGAGGACACGAGTGCAAGTGGAAGAAAGACTTTGAGGAGTAGGTAATCGGGACGTTGTGGGGATAGTAGAGACTTTGATGGTGAAGAAGGAATGGGGGATATCGTAAGAAGGAAGGGGGTAGTAGCAGGAAAGGAGGGTGAGAATAGGATGATGAAGCAGGGATTTGGAAAAAATGCGGAGGTGGAACAAATGGAGGGGGAGAGATGGTGAGAAGAAGGGACGACGAAGGGACGGTAGGGCAGAAGCAAAAGGGCTATGAGAGAAGCAGGGGACTAGGAAGCAAGTGTGGGAGAGTGGGGAAACAAGGGACGATAACGATAGGGTTTTGGAATAAAGTCTAGAGGTCACGAGTGCAAGTGGAAGAAAGACTTTGAGGAGTAGGTAATCGGGACGTTGTGGGGATAGTAGAGACTTTGATGGTGAAGAAGGAATGGAGGATATCGTAAGAAGGAAGGGGGTAGTAGCAGGAAAGGAGGGTGAGAATAGGATGATGGAGCAGGGATTTGGAAAAAATGCGGAGGTGGAACAAATGGAGGAGGAGAGATGGGGAGAAGAAGGGACGGTAGGGCAGAAGCAAAAGGGCTGTGAGAAAAGCAGGGGACTAGGAAGTAAGTGTGGGAGAGTGGGGAAAGAAGGGACGATAACGATAGGGTTTTGGAATAAAGTCTAGAGGACACGAGTGCAAGTGGAAGAAAGACTTTGAGGAGTAGGTAATCGGGAAGGACGTTGTGGGGATAGTAGAGACTTTGATGGTGAAGAAGGAATGGGGGATATCGGCTTATTGTGGGGGTGGTATACGCCAACAAAAATTGTGGGGCATAAGAAGAGAAATAGATGAGAGAGCGGGCGAAGGAGAGAGGTGGATGGTGGGCGGGGATTTCAATCAGAATAGGGGAAGCGGGGGGAGGGATTGGAGAGAACGGTTCGGTTGTAAAGAGGAGTTCGCAGGATAAATGTATAAATGGGGAGGGCAGGAGGATGAAGGAGTGGGTAATGGAGGAGGGATGGGAGATTTTAAACGGATGCACGGAGGGCGATTGGAAGAGGAAAAAAACTTACATTGGGCAAAGAGGGGCATCGGTGAGTGAAGAGGGGTGAGTCAGGGAATGGTAGAGCGGATGATAGGTGTGTATGAGTGAAGAGGGGTGAGTCAGGGAATGGTAGAGCGGATGATAGGTGTGTATGAGGAAACATGGGCAGTAGCAAAATTAGGAATAGAGAGTCAGAGGACGTGGGAGTGGCTGATTGAGCCCTGTGTTGTTTAACCTCTATATCAGTGAATTAGAGAGGAAAGGGCAGGAGGGGGGGTAGTAATTTGGTAAAAGTAAGGTGTGCATATGCGGATGATATGGTGCTGGTAGCAAGAGAGTGGGAAGGGATGAAGGATATGTTGAAAAGGGCGGAAAGGTTCATGGATAAGACGAGGTTGAGCGTGAATGTAGGAAAAACGAAATGGATGAGCTTCAGAAATAAAGGGTGGGGGGAGGGTGAAGGAGTTAGAGTGGAAGGGGGCAGTGATTGAGAGGGTTAAAAGATTCAAGTATTTTGGGTTTATGTTCAAAGGGACGGGAGGGTATGAGGAGCATGTGAGGTGTGTGCAGGGGCAGGCTTGGAAAGCGTGGGAAAAGTGGGGGAAGTGGATGGGGAACAATGTAAGAGTGGCGTGTAAAGTATGGGATGCGTGTGTGAGGTCGGTATTAATGTATGGGGTAGAAGTGTGGGGGGACGAGAGGGTATGAATGTATGGAGAGGGAGCAGTTGTGGTTCTTGAAGCGTATGTTGGGGGTAGAAAAATCAACACCCGGATACATAGTACTTCAGAAGAAGAGTCACCCATTCGAGAAAGGATGGGGCCGGGGATAAGGACGCTGGAGAAGTTGGGGGAAGAGAAGGAAAACAGGAGAAGGAGAGGGGTTAGCAATTAGTTGTAGCTAGTAAATATGTAATACATTATGCGAATAAAGGTTTTTTTAAATAAATTAGTTAGTATCATTCTATTTGAGAAGAAATCAAACAAAATATGCTCAAGAACCCATAATTGTTCTTGATATGTTGTTTGATTTCTTCTTAAACGGTGCCTTCATTTCATTTGAGAATAAATCAAACAAAATATACTAAAGAATAATCATAGGTTCTTGAGTACCTTTTTGTTTGATGAGGGAAAGTGGACATTTTTTTGTTTTTATGTTGATTTATAAGTTTAGGTGGAAGTAACGGTCGTACTCCGTCGATCCCTGAGTGTTTCGAGGTTAAATAAGCTTTACTGTTCTTTTATGAAATATTCAATTATTTTATGAGCACAATTACACAGTTCTTTCTAAATACCTGAAAGTTGTATTTGTACATCTCCTTGCCCCAAATCATTAGTCGCCCTACACGTATAAATCCCAAAATCGCTTCTTTGTATACTCCTAATAAGCAACGTGTGCTTATCCCCCTCAACCAAATACACAACCCTACTATCCAATTGTACCGGAATTTCACTTTTCAACCAAGTGACGACAGCTGGAGGGTCTGCGGAAACTTTACATTCCAGTTGTACTCGAAGTCCGGGTGCTGTGTGAATCCACGAACGCGAAGTCATTATTTCGGGCGGGTCTGAAACGTCATCTGCTATTAAATTAAGTCGTTTTTTTATTTATTCAGAGTACAAACAAATTATGTTGAGTTCAATGTCGGCTTGGACTGGTTCACCGACGCCGTTTGCGGCGGAGCACGTGTAAACGCCGGCTAGATGACGGTCGGATGCTGTGAATCTTAGCGCTTCTCTGTTATCTAAAAGGTGTAAATCTTCACCCTGAAATAGTAAAATACAGGGTGTAATTAAATTAATACCACCACTTAAGGGGCAGTGTTTAAAAAAACAATATTCCTAATTTAAATTGTCGTACATTTAATAGATTGTCAATAATTAATTATTAAAAATAATTAATAGTAATAGGCAACATGTTTGTGGTCTGTAGTACACGCGCACATTGCGGTTTTTAACAGAGATTCCACATAATCTGCCAGTATTTAAACGATCTTAGTTTAGGTATCGAATTACTCTGGATATAGTGCACGGATGGCGACCAGACAAAAAAGTCTAAAATCTTACGATTTCTATCTCTTTTCTAAAATGTTGGAGGATAAGGGGAAAGAGATCGAGCACTCAAGGGGTAATCCATTATGAACACCAACCGCATTTTTTGGGTGTCAATGTCAACCCGATATTAGCAGGTAGTAAGAAGTCCATCTGTTTTCAGCCGACGCGTGGCGTTACCTTTTGTCCGGTTTGGGGTGGTTTTGATAGGAAGATTTATTTGATATTTATGAAATTATTTAAAATGTAATTGTAATTAATACGACATTTGTAAAATAAAGTCGAAAATTATGTCTACGTGTACAATTTTAGGTCAATACATTTTTTTAAAACGTATCTGACGTTTACATCTTGGTAAATATTGATCATCATCACATATAAGCGTTATATATTTTTAACTTTACTGTAAATCTGTGGTTTATACGCGTGGCGCATGAAGTAAAATTTCGAGTTTAGAAAAGCCCCGTGAAAATTTGTCTCGGGTCGCTGCGCGACCCTCGACAAATTTTCTACGCGGGGCTTTTCTAAACTCGAAATTTTACTTCATGCTTAGTCTGGGAGTGGACAACACTCGTTCTTAGAAGTTTCAAATTGAAAGATCACTCTAGATTACTAAGTTTATTACCATTTTACAAAGGCTACAGCTCGAAGTACCAATCACGGTCTTCGGAGACCGAAGGACTACATGAAATCGAAGTTTTTTTACAAGAAAATAACGAATATCTGAAGGTTTACACTTTACAGCATGGATAGAAAATAACACATCCAATTTTGAAAAATATCGAAGTTGGGTTGGTTTTTACTGCGTTTTTAACTTCACTTTAAATCAGTGTTTTATACGCGTGGCGCATGAAGTAAAATTTCGAGTTTAGAAAAGCCCCGTGAAAATTTGTCTCGGGTCGCTGCGCGACCCTCGACAAATTTTCTACGCGGGGCTTTTCTAAACTCGAAATTTTACTTCATGCTTAGTCTGGGAGTGGAAGACACTCGTTAGTTTAAAATACATCACAATTGGTAAAATATATATCGTTGGATGCCCGTCTTCAGGGGTGATATGTAAGCAAATTATGGGTCTTAGGAGTTGTCAAATAAGTGAGTTACTCAACTGTTTCTAAGGTACTCTTTACAAAAAACAAAAGATTAAGATTTTACATATGAAATATACAGGGTGAGCGAAACTTGATGTCTCAGCTCTATTATAAGAAAAGGAAAAACGATAGAAACAATCTGAAAGGAGGTTCATAAATGGGATTGAGTAAAGACCATTTTAATCCAAAATTGCATATTTTTCTAAATTTTGAAACTGAAGTAATGACGTCATCAAACATTTTTTCCTCAGAAACGTACCTATATTTTTGGATATTTCAAAAGAGCTAATTTTTCTGAATAAACTTTGTAGAGAAAAAAAAATTGCTATCTTCTTTCGTTAAAAAAATAAAAGCAAACTTAAAAGAAAGTATTATCAAAAATTCACAATTGTCACGACTTAAACAAGTAGCCTTTGGAAGCAAATAACAAAGCCGCATCTTTCAATAATTAAACTAATGGTTGACAAATATTGTTTTGTTGTCATTTGATTTTAGATTTCAGATTTTTTCTATCGTTTTTCCTTTTCATATAATAGAGCTGAGACATCGAGTTTCGCTCACCCTGTACAATAAACTATATGTGTGATACATCATTGAATTCAGAAAAAAAAAGCATTGTCGATGGTACTCACAGAATGACTATTATAAATGTCAATTGATTGTGCATTTTGAAATCCAGAAGAAAACTGAACTTCTATAACCATTTTAGTAGTCATATGTAATTTTCATATAAATTGACGATGTGAACGCCATCTGCTGCCAATTTTTTAGTAGTATCACAGCTATTGACAGTAGATGGCCTTTACGTCGTTAATTTAAATGTAAATTACATATAAGACTATTAAAATGAATAAAGATGGTTAGTTTTCTTCTGGATTTCAAATTGCATTATAAATTGACAATTTTAATAGTCATATGTAATTTACATTTAGGTTGACGGCGTGAACGCCATCTACTGTCAATAGTCTTGTCTATTGTACTCACAGAATGACTATTATAAATGTCAATTGATTGTGCATTTTAAAATCCAGAAGAAAACTAATCATCTATAACCATTTTAGTAGTCATATGTAATTTACATATAAATTGACGATGTGAGTGCCATCTGCGGCCAATTTTTAAGTAGTATCGTTACTGCTATTGACAGTAGATGGTGTTCACGTCGTTAATTTAAATGTAAATTACATATGAAACTGCTGTTGTGCACAGCTGGATAAAAGATCTTTCTGCTTTGCATTTATTGAACGGCGACTCCGACGTTACAAAACTATTAAAATGGATTAAGATGGTTAGTTTTCTTTAACTTTAAATTGACTTTAAATTGCACTAACTATAGGTGTGATACATCATTGAATTCAGAATATGAAAATCCAAAATGGCGCCCATAAGAAAAACAAAAGTTGGCTATGGTGTAATGTCAAAGTTGTAAATATCTGAATTCAATAGTTTTTGAATAAAAAAAACGAAATTTCAAAAATATCCGTTTTTGGACAATACCTCAAAAACGAAAGAAGATATTTCAAATATTTTTTAGATTATTACTGGGCCCTAAATCACGCAACTTTGCCCCAATTTAACCGACTCTCTATCTCTTCAAATAACCGAGATCCCCATACATTCTGTTTTTTTTTTTTATAAATAAAAGTTGTTTTGCTTGATTTTTCGATTAGAATGCGAAGAGTTCAGAAGAAGCTATTGAGCAGATTACCTTAGTGCTCCATGTAATAATAGGATGAGGTACTCCGTCAGCTTTACAAGACATTCGGACTTCTTCTCCTAACTTGACTTCTAAAAATCCTTCGGAAGGCTCTGGTTGAATTGAAGGAGGGTCTAAAAATTAAAAAAAACTCTTTGAACGTAAACAGTAATTCAATACTGTTTCTACAGAAATAATAATTGACCAAAGTATTTATATGAAGCACTTTGAAGCAAAGGGGTATAGTGCCAGTTTGAAAAAAAAAATGGAATACATGCAGGGGAAACAGTTTTTTTTGTTGATTAGCAAAAGATATACCGAGCTTTCATTGATATGTTCTGCTACCCAATATATTTTTTGTAAATCCACATAATCACTCTGCTATTTTGTTTGTTGGTTTTAATATAACTTGAACTTTAAAACTGGATTTCTTAATTTTTTCATTAGTCACGTACACCCCTTTGCTTCTAAGGGATTCATATGTACTTTTCTACAGCCAGTCCAATAGTTGTACACCCTTTATATAAAGACTATATTTTATATCATCAAGAACAAACGATGTTCGTGCAACAAACGTTTGCATAACATCTAGCGTAAAGCATCATCCAACAATACACTAACATATAAAATATTTAGAAAAGAAACATGTACGGATACAATAATACCTATAAACTCAAACACACACAACCAAATTAAATATAGTACTTTTCATTCATTTATACACAGATTAATTAATATTCCACTTAGTAAAATAGATTATCAAATCGAACTAAACACAATTAAAACAATAGCAAGAAATAACGGTTATAAACAGACATTAGTTGATCAAATGATTAAAAAGAAAAAACAAAAACAATTGCGGAAGTATTTTTATAGTGTGACAAAAATAGAGAAAACCTACTGGAATAGATTAGAATACGTCAATAACCTCTCACAGAAAATTAAACAAACAGTTAAGGGAAAGGAAAATAACATAATTTTGACTAATTCTGTTAACTTAGGGAAAATATTAGTGAATAATAAAATTAAAACAGACAATAGTCATATTAAAAAAAGCGGAGTATATGAGCTGAAATGTGATGACTGCGATGCAATATATATAGGACAAACGGGCAGGTCTTTTGAAACGCGATTAAAAGAACATAGGAATGATATTCTAAATAATAAACAGACCACGGGGTTCGCAAAACATTGCATCGCGGCTAATCACTTTTTCAGCTCAAACGACTGTAAAATGTTGCATTCGGGTAATAAGGGATTAGTTTTGAATTATCGGGAGGGTTTAGAAATAAGTAAAGCCATAAAGGCGGGAAAAAACGTGGTCAATGACAACGAGGGACCTTTGGAATTCCCCGATAATTAGAGCGCTTATTACCTGAAATGACGACATCTAGTATATATAATCAATTTTGCTCTTTTGTACACCATTCTTGAAAATGGCATTAAGCCGAAACTAGTTGAAAATAAAACAATTTATTAGTAAAACAAACCAAGTGAATTTCAATGAAATACCTATATATTAAAGCATTTTTTTATATTTTATTAAAATGCTATGGGATTTGTTTTTTATTGGTTGGAATTTTCGAACACTCTTTATGTACTTACGTAGGACTTCAATGGCATGCACTTGCCTGACTTCAGTCCATGGCGGAGGCCTTACGATTTCACAAGTGTATTCTCCCGTGTCTTGAGGTTGTACGTTGACCACCTCTAAGGAACCGTTTCCCCATAACTTGAACCTATCTGGCGGCATTTGTAGGGGAGGACCACTATCTGCTATTTGTACGGTATCATGATACCATTTCACTCTTATGCTGTGAACTCCATCTGAAAATGACAAAAAAGTTCAATCATGTGCACATCTTGTATTGATGAGCAAAACAACGATTTGAAACAAATTCCGTTCGATAAATCATAAACAGTTTTATAAATTGAATTGCCGTTAATATTGTTATAGCTTAATGCTAATTAATTTCTACTAGACCTGTCCATAGATTTCGTTTCGAACAAAATCTACATGCTAGCAATATTTCTAGCAATAACCCGGCGCCTTCAACATCTTCATCCAGAAATGTTAATTATTATTTTTAGTGACAAATAAGCAGAAATTCATTCATTTCGCAACTTTTTAAATATAATATAAGTTAAATAAACACTACAAAGCAACATTTGTCCATTGTAATTGCTGCTTTTCATATATAACAGATTTTCTATTACAACCATTTTTAAGTACCCATATCTACCCATATCCATATCTATTTTGAGTTAATATATTTATTAATTATTAAAGCAATGTCTAAAGAAGCTTTGTAAGAAAATATATTAGAGTTTAAACAAGATAAATTCAAATTCAAAACTATTTGAATTCGAGAAAATAAGCTTACGCTTCTTATAGTTTGCACACTTTAAACATAATATATAAAATTACGACAAAACTATTCGTGAAAACGCAAACAATGTCTTAATTAATAAGACAACTTAAGACGATAAATATCCATTGAAACAACTACTTCCCGTGCAAATACACCTCCGGATATTGAATTATACAATGAAATATTTAAAATCTTATTTAATTTGATTTGTTACAACGCTCTATTAAAGTATATGTAACGTTTAGGTCAAATTCTCTTCAAACCAACTAACAATACAAATTTAAAATGAAAGGAGAGATAGCAACAAATTAGAAGTGAAAGGACTTGGATTAAAACTAATGTCTTAGGCCATCTATAGACGCGTTTCGAGATTTATCTCTCTTCAGTATAGCTTTGCTTATGACGTTTAAAAAATTAAGAATAAAATTAAAACAAACTTACTTGGAAATTCCATTTCTGTGTACCTGTTCATTCCACACACACCACTTTTTCCAAGTAAGTTTGTTTTAATTTTATTCTTAATTTTTTAAACGTCATAAGCAAAGCTATACCGAAGAGAGATAAATCTCGAAACGCGTCTATAGATGGCCTAAGACATTAGTTTTAATCCAAGTCCTTTCACTTCCAATTTGTTGCTATGTCTCCTTTCATTTTAAATTTGTATTGTTAGTTGGCTTGAAGAGAATTTGTCCTAAACGTTACATATACTTTAATTTAATTTTAATAGAGCGTTGTAACAAATCAAATTAAATAAGATTTTAAATATTTCATTGTATAATTCAATATCCGGAGGTGTATTTGCACGGGAAGTAGTTGTTTCAATGGATATTTATCGTCTTAAGTTGTCTTATTAATTAAGACATTGTTTGCATTTTCACGAACAGTTTTTTCGTAATTTTATATATTATATTAGAGTTTATCTGTTCCCGGTATCCTTTTAATACGCACTTTGATTAAGAACCTCTGGTTTAGAGTCTATAATGGCGCATCTAGATTTTAGAGCGCTAAAGAGATTAAAGCCTTTAGTTAAGCGTATTAAAAACGCTTCGTCTATGTCTAGGGCTCAGAGACCAAGAAACTACAAGGAATTTTTGTACTAAATATACATATCCCAATGCGTATGCATTTTGAGGCATTCGTTGTTTTTTTAAATGAGTTCTATCCAAAACATTTAACAAATGTTTCCAATCCTTGATTCAGCATGAAATACTTCGAGTTTAGACTTATTTAGTAATTTGAGTTACGTTACTTAATTAAAACGCAGTTATATTCCTTTCTTAATTTTTATTTTTCAATGCTAGATGTACATTTCGGGTACTATGAACCTATTATCAATAGCTAACAGTTAGCTATTGATAATGGGTACATAGTATCCGAAATGTACATCTAGCATTGAAAAATATAAGTGAAGAAATGAATAGGCGTTTTAATTAAGTGACAGGAATATTCTAATCAGTGTTTTCCATTTCTTGATTAAGCATGAACTAAATATTTCGAGATTAGAAGAGTCTGAAAATTTGGATTGGTTGCTCTGGGAAGCTGATCGACCAATTAAAATTTTTAGGCTTTTCTAAACTCGAAATATTTAGTTCGTGCTCCAGGCCAGAAGAAGTGGAAGTGCAAATTGGCGAATTATATACATGGAAAATATCAATACGTTCTTTGTTTATTTTATGTTATTATTAAGACCAATTAAGTGTTTTGAATATTCCCTACTAAATCAGTGTTTAATAATTGATTTAGTGTGGAATTTTAGAAACATTTTATTGGTCTAGATCAGTGGTCTCCAAACTACGGCCCGCGGGCCAAATCCGGCCCGCGACTTGCACGAATCCGGCCCGCGATTGTTTGTAATTTTTTTTGTAAATGTCATATTTTGAAATATTGTAACAATTGTTCCTTAAATTTTTCATAATTTTATAAAATTAATCGGATCTTGGCCGACTTTATTATGTAGAATTGTATTTGTGGCCCGCGAAGAAGATAGTTTGGAGACCCAGGGTCTAGATAATAACACAAAATAAACAAAGAACGAATTGATATTTTTGATGTTTATAATTTGACAATTTGTACTTCCACTTATTCTGGCTATATTTAATACTATTCGAGTATTCGCAGTAAATTTGTTAAATACGAATATATATATATATATATATATATATATATATATATATATATATTAGGGGGGGTCGAAAAAAGGGTATTTTTTTTAATCGTCGATGGCCCCCCCTAGAACTTAAGATTATTATGTCCTAAGAAGGTTTTTATCCAAGAAACATTTTTCTGAGCTGAACTGACCTAGCGCACGAGCCTAAAAAATGGCCATTTTTGCACTTTTTTTACATTTTAATCTCCAACAACTCTAGATATGCTCAAATCAACTTCGGAATAACATGTATCAACGCGTATTGAGTCACTCTATAAGCCAGTCATACTTACTTGCATAGGCAAACAACTTTCATCAACTCCCAGTGCTCCAAACATAGGGAAAAATCGAAGTTTTGCAATTTCCGTAAGTTTTTTTAAATTGTATTAGTTTTACTTAAACTTTTGACCATTTTTCATAAAAGAAAACAATTTTCACATGTATTTTAATCACGGGATACAATCTTCTCATTATTGAATGTCAAATAAATTATTAAAAATTATTTTCAATAATTACATGATAATAAAACGTAGAAAAAATTTCAAAAATCATTTAAATTACTGAAATGGTTCCGATAGTCTATTGTACGTTACAAAAAAAATTATTTTCTAATGTTCAGAAAAATAAACATCATCAAAAAATTCTACGTTTAATTATACTAAACTGTATTTTTTTTACACATACAATAAAGATGATATTGCATTATAATGTCTTATTAAAAAATGTGATGTAGATATTTTTTACAATGCCTGTAGCATTCCGTATTATTTATTCCCTTTCTGTACACGTAGCAAATAATGTTTTTGTAACGTACAATTGACTATCGGAACCATTCCAGTAATTTAAATGATTTTTGAAATTTTTTTTACGTTTTATTATCATGTAATTATTGAAAATGACTTTTAATAATTTATTTGACATTCAAGAATGAGAAGATTGTATCCCGTGATTAAACTACATGTGAAAATTGTTTTCTTTTATGAAAAACGGTCAAAAGTTTAAGTAAAACTAATAAAATTTTAAAAAAACTTACGGAAATCGAAAAACTTCGATTTTTGCCCTATGTTTGGAGCACTGGGAGTTGAAGAAAGGTGTTTGCCTATGCAAGTAAGTATGACTGGCTTATAGAGTGACTCAATACGCGTTGATACATGTCATTCCGAAGTTGATTTGAGCATATCTAGATTTGTTGGAGATTAAAATGTAAAAAAAGTGCAAAAATTGCCATTTTTTAGGCTCGTGCGCTAGGTCAGTTCAGCTCAGAAAAATGTTTCTTGGGTGAAAATCTTCTTAGGACATGATAATCTTAAGTTCTAGGGGGGGCCATTGACGATTTAAAAAAATACCCTTTTTTCGACCCACCCTAATATATATATATATATATAATCAGTATTCCCTTTTACCATATGGTGTCGGGTTAAATACGAATATAGAAAAGTAAATGTTAACCGCTTTCAAATAAATAAGTGCTTAATTTCACTAATTTAAACTCGTTTTAATTTTACTTAAAACTTGATCGTATTTGAATTGTATTTTATTAAATATTGCCTAAGAGAGCCGAGCCTGACTCGCTTAGGCGTTAATTTAACTTCAGAAATCATGTAGTTAAGAAATGTTTTGTCAAAATAAATTAAAGTTTTTACAATAACACAATAGATAGTATTTTTTGAAGCATGAAGTAAAATTTCGAGTTTAGAAAAGCCCCGTGAAAATTTTCTGGGCTTTTCTAAACTCGAAATTTTACTTCATGCGCCATGCGTATAAAACACTGATTTCAAGTGAGGTTTAAATATACATAAATTTCACAGTATTTTAGTGTTTTATACGCGTGGCGTATTAAGTAAACTTTCCTCTACAAAAAAGGTCAATACATTTTGTCTCTAAAATTAATAGGGGAGACAAAATTTGAACATTTCAAAATTTACATGGGATTTCCTATGTTGCGTCCGGAAAGTCAACACCCGGTATAAAAACGAATTTATCTTTATTTTAAATCCAAAATTGTGGGACTTTACAAAAGATTAATTTTCATTCGACAGGTAACTGTTACCTTGCGCCCAAATTTTGAACATCTTGCAAAAGTTCTCAGCAATTTGATTAGAAAACGACATGGACAAAATGTTGCTTCAAGACAGATCTAAACATCTTCTTCTTACCATTATTAGTAGTATCCAAATAACAGGGCAGCAAAACCGTATTATTCTCATGCGCCTTGACAGTAGTTGGCACACTCTTAAACTCCAAATACTCCTCACCGGAAGTACAACTGGTGGCCCGGAAAAGCAAAACAAAACAAACCGCGATTTTCATAAAAATCAAAAACCCCATAATTCTCGCGCGCACCTTCACTCAACAAACGCACTCTCTTCAATATCACTCTCCTCGACACAAACAACTCAACAGACCCACCGAGAATAATTGAAAATTACACCAGAGGGGCATCCATTCAACAATCTATTCATTACCAATTTAAGACCTGAACTATGCGCAACGCATAAAGCGAAAAATAAACACGGATTGGTAAACAAATAAAAAAGCATGAAAAAGCATCGCTTTCGCGATGTTGAAAGAAAGTAATTTTCGCGTTTTCGCTTTGGATATGCGCGCGTGTTAATTGATTTAATTGGGCGGAACACGTCACCGTTTTCTATTATTAATCGGATTAGGCGTTTTAAGAGAGTCTGGGTTGGAGAGATGATTGTTCTTTAACTGGATATTGTGTACGAATTAGCGTGTAATTGGATAAAAGGAGTTCTTTTTTTTATTTTGTGCGTGCGTGTGTGTGTATGTGGTTCCCTTTTGTGGAGCCGGTCAAAGCTCACTTCAATCAATTTGTCACAGCGACGGGTCGTTTGGTTTATCAAACGCACCCACTGAAAGAAAATACGTTCCTTCGTTTTTGAAGAATATAAGATTGTGTAGTTTTATTTTTCGGTTATTCTGTTTTATAACTGAAAAAGTTGACTTGATTTTCAAGTGATTTCTTCTTGAAAACTTATAAATCTATAACAAATACATCTTGTAAGACAGAAAGACCCTTGGTCGATAGCCTAGACAGACTAATACATTATTAATATACAGGGTGCCCGAAACTCGACAGAATGTATGGGGATCTTAGTTATTTGAAGCGATAGAGAGTCAACGTTGCGTATTTTAGAGCCTAACAATAATTTGAAAACAATTTCGAAATATCTTTTTTTGTTTTTGAGATATCAATAAAAAACTGATTTTTTCCAAAATCGTTTTTATTTTTTAATTCAGGAACTACTGAATCTGGACATTTAGAACTTTGACAATGAGGAATCTAGCAGTATTTGCGTTGTTTTTTGTCGTTAATTAAGTAACAATCTTGTGCTATTTTGACATCCGCAATTGTTGTATCAATTCCATGGTGTCATTATTTTTATAAAATCACATTACTTTTTCTTAATTATTTTAACATAGAGAAACGTACAGTGTTAGGTGTGAACATTCATAAATTTAGAATTTTTCCCTCTAGACAAAAGTTAAATATATTTTGTCTCTAAAATAAATAGGAAAGCCAATATTTGAACACTTCAAAATTAACATGCAATTTCCTATATTATTATTTTTTGAAAGAATATTTTTGTGATTTATTTTAGATTTGATATTTAAAATTATGATATTTTCTTTTTTGCAAGGGTGCCTTGGAAACAATGACGTCATATCTGTTAATCAATAGCATCTTGCGCGACCCTCGACAAATTTTCTACGCGGGGCTTTTCTAAACTCGAAATTTTACTTCATGCTTAGTCTGGGAGTGAAAGACACTCGTGAGTTTAAAATACATCACAACTGTTAAATATGTATTGTCAGATGTCCGTCTTCAGGGGTGATATGCAAGTAAATTATAGATCCTAGGAGTTGTCAAATAAATGAGTTACTCAACTGTTTCCAAGGCACTCTTTACAAAAACCAAAAGATTAAAATTTTACATATAAGATGTACAATAAACTATAAGTGTGATACATCATTGAAATTAGAAAAAAATATGCTTCCAAAAAATATAAAAATCTAAAATGGCGCTCATAAGAAAAACAAGGGACCATTTCCGGAGTAAATGTTATAGTTATCTTAAAACAAATTATGTTACTAGATTTATCGTTAAAAAGTGCCTGTTTAATGTCAAAGTTGTAAATGTCTGGATTCAATAGTTTTTGAATAAAAAAATAAAAACGAATAACATTTTCGTAATTTTATATTATATAAAAACGAAATTTCAAAAAATTCGTTTTTGACAATATCTGAAAAACCGAAGGAAGATATTCTAAATTTGTTTTTAGATTATAATTGGGCCCTAAATTACGCAACTTTGTCCCAATTTAACCGACTCTTTATCTCTTCAAATAACCGAGATCCCCGTACATTCCGTTGAAACACGGACACCCTGTATAATAGATAAGTATAATCGGTTTCATCTAATTATGGTCATAATAATCCCATTGCAAGGATGATGCGAGCTGCGAATAGTTTGGACACGGAATTTATATCGTTATTCGGATCCAATTTAGTTACATTTAAGAATCATCTAACCCACTTAGAGGTTTTTAACAAATAGCCGATAAACTGTGCGATAATTCATATTTATTGTTTGATTAGTGTTGTTAATTTTTTATTTTTTTTTGCATGATTTCGGTGTTTAATACAATAAAAAATAACTGCTTTTTAGTGAGCATAGTATAATTATTTAGTTTTAGTTTTAGATTTATTTCAAATACATTGCATTACTATCTAGATTGTCTACATTGTGTATTTTAAATTTAGTATAGTTTATACATGATATATTTAAGCATTAACTTGTTTTTGTAAAAGGGGTTTCCCGTTGAATATGAATAAATAAATAAAATAAATAAATAAATGTTATACAATTAATTGTAATTGTCTGAATAAAGATGTACTATATATATACATCTTGTGTAAAAAGTGTACAAAATAGATGAAATAATTGATACGAAAATTATGAAAATATTTCTGAAAAGTACATGTAATAAGATTTTATTTAGTCAGGTTTTGAAACGAATATCCGGCAAATGTGCGTTAGAGTACTTCTGGTTACAGCAGGATGGAGCTATGTCCTACACTACTCCACATCCCAATATCCAACCTTGAATTGGAATTCCAAAAATATCAAGTCAATGGGCAGAAAGACTTTTGGTCTATAGCCCTTACTTGGGAACTTCATACATTGACAATATATATATGTATATATCAATTAATTTAAATTTCATGCATTTTATAAAAAAAATGTATATACCGGGTGGGCAAATAAGCGAGGTAAGCGGCAGTATTTCAGAAACTAACGATCGTAGAGAGGTACGGTAAAAAATTTTACTGGTAAAGTGGGCAAGGGAAAATTATTTTCAAGTTTCCAAGATGGCTGCCAGTGGGCGTTTTCACCATCTTGAATTACATAAAGTTACGTTTCTCGCGATTTTCCCCAAAGAATATAACAAAAAAGTATTTGCGTTTTAGTGTTAACTTAAAGTGGAACATTTTTTGTAAAAACAATTTTTCTCTATCTTTCGAAATAAAGTGGTGGAGGGTATTTGAATATTGTTTTAAATAAATGCCTGTAACTTCGAAATGGCTTAATGGATTTGGATAAATTTGGTATCATTGAAAAGAGCATTTCTTGGGCTTTTAAGGTTTTTCGTAATTATGACAGTTGTGACCTACACGGCCGCCGATAGAGGGCGTTATTCGATATTATAACCAAAATATTGGATTTTCTTAAAAAAATTGAATGCGATGATATGATTTTTTTAGACTAGAAAATAGACAAATAACCAATCAATAAGCCTGCACAAACCGCATCTTAAATACTAAACCAGGAAAATTCATATATCCCCATTTAAAAATGCATCGGTTGCGTTCGATAAGAAGGCAAGTAGTAGGCCATTGAAATAAAAGACAAACTCCTCTCTAAAATATTCACAAGAAATCTCAGTTTATTTAGTGCTGTGATTTTAAGTCACACGTTTTCGTATTCATAAGCGATTGTCCTTTTGAATAAAGTTGTGGTTCTGAAAGGGACCGATTTAAAAAAAAGATTAATGCCTTATGTGTTCAAATTGCCTTCCTTCATATTCCGCACATTGTTCCAGTCTTTCTTGAGTCGACAGAACCGCAGCCTCTGCCGCTGATAGTTGACGAATTGAGTTTCGAATTCTGTTTTCCATATCCATTCGTGTTGGAAATTTTTTTACCGTAACTCTCTACGATCATTAATTTTTGAGATACAGCCGCTTACCTCGCTTATTTGCCCACCGGGTACATTCTTAAGTAATACAATTTTGATAATAGTAATTTACCAGTTTTATATATCATATCCTTATGTATGCGTATACTCTGTACATTTGCGAAGATTCGTTGATTTTATAAAAGAGTTCAATTTAAAGTTCAAACGAGTGTTTCCAATTCCAGACTAAGCATAAAGTAAAATTTCGAGTTTAGAAAAGCCTCGCGTAGAAAATTTGTCTCGGGTCGCTGCGCGACCGTCGACAAATTTTCACGGGGCTTTTCTAAACTCGAAATTTTACTTCATGCGCCACGCGTATAAAACACTTAAACATTGTAAAGTTTAAAAAACACTAGTCATTATTTTGTTCGGTTGATTGACAAATTGTGTTCAATCTTTTGAGCTGATTATAAATACTAATTCCATTTATAAATCTTGACAATTTCGACAGCTTTTTGTCAATTTTCAAGTAGATAATTTCCTTAGTTAAGAAAATTTTATATTCTAATCGTTAGATAATTAATTATTTATTTTAATTTTGGTGAAAACTTGTCTGCAACAATTTTAAAATGCATGATTTTTTGGTATCTAGAGGGGGCCCGTGCACTTGGGAAAAATGCAAGAATTATTCTATTATTCATTTTATTTTTCAAGACGAAGTATATTTACGTATTAATTCCAGACTTTTATTTGTAGATGCGCTGTTTTAATTATTTCTAATACTCATAGTTTCATCATATATCCATTCTTCAGTTGATTTTTCGAACTTGTTCAAACTCCCGCTGTAGTAATGTATGCAACACAATATTATCGTTCATTGGGTTGCGTATAATGCACCAGCATTACATGCAACTTAATGAACAATAATATTGTGATGCCTATATTACTACAGCGGGAGATTGAACAAGTTCGAAAAATTAACTGCAGCAACTTAAACATCATTGAAAATTATTTACGCACTCAAGTTTTATGTCTGTATTGACATTTTTTAAGTAAAGTTTGTGATTTTCAAAATAAATAAAAAAAAACATTTTTTTGATGCCTGGTATTATAACATGTTTCATTCCCTAAATAAAATTTACTTTAGGAATAAACTAATTTATTCCAAAGATTTCGGTATTATAGACACAAAATAACTTTATTTGGCTAATAAATCTCCTTAGTGAATTATTTGTTTGTTTTTCTACCAAGTAAATTTTATTCTCTAAATAATTTGACAGTTAAAAGTCAAAAGTGTATTATATTATTATATTTACTTTAGATTATACTACTTGTATCTATTAATTTCACTAAGGTTATCATGTCTACCATACCATTCATGTTAGATTTAAGTTTGCTTATAGTATCTTCTCTGACAGTGATTAATTTGAACCACAAGAAATTCTAAGGCGTCGAAGATCTAGAGTTTTTCAAGTCAGAAGCAACCCTTTGACATCGCCAGGGATTTATATATATATGCATACGCTTTTTTTAAATTAGTTCTATTTGAAGCTTTAAACGAGTGTTTTCCACTCCCAGACTAAGCATGAAGTAAAATTTCGAGTTTAGAAAAGCCTGAAAATTTGGTTTGGTTGCGTAGCGCGAAGCGCGGAGCGACCAAACCAAATTTTCAGGCTTTTCTAAACTCGAAATTTTACTTCATGCGCCACGCGTATTATACACTGAAAACACTGAAATATTATGAACAAGTGAACTTCACTTGAAATCAGCGTCTGATACGCGTGGCGCATGAAGTAAAATTTCGAGTTTAGAAAAGCCTGGAAATTTGGTTTGGCCGCTCCGCGCTCCGCGCTACGCGACCAAACCAAATTTTCAGGCTTTTCTAAACTCGAAATTTTACTTCATGCTTAGCCTGGGAGTGGAAAACACTCGTTTAAGTCTTTTATAATTTCTAATAAGCTTTCTTTTTCTTTGTAATTCTGTCCTATTCCAGGGTTATTCTCTATAATCATAAGAAATTATACTAAATTTCTAAATTGATTGATAATTCAATTTGAAATATTGACAATTCAATTTAAAAAACATGTGGTTTCAGCTATGGCCGCAATGAAATAGTATAATTTCGGCCTGTTATCTACAAATTAAATTATTTATTTCTAGAATTGCTATTTATTTGGTAGGTTTGCTTTATAATACGCAATTTTATTTGCCCATTAGTTTACTAGGTAAATAAATTGACTCCACAAATAGTTATCTAATGATTTATTAATCGTTTATAATACCGGGCATAAATCAAATGTATTTCTATCGTATGTTCAATAAAAAAAAAATCTCTGAATGCCATGGAAAATATTATAGGTTGGCAACTTTGAAATTATGTATTATAATTATTATGTGTAATGTTTTATGTCAATTTCTAAAGCGCGTAGCCAATATATGGTATATATTGTACAGGGTGTCTACGCTAAACCGTTCGTTAAAAGTTTATAGGGTTGCCATTGCACTAAAAATTTGAAAAAATATCCATGTCATACGGTTGAATCAGTTCTCTTCATGTGAAATATTTTCAACTTTATATCACTTCCGGTTCAACTGGAAGTAGCACCAAGTTTGTTATTTTAAATAAAACATCCTGTATATTAGTAATTTTTTGGATTCCTCGTTTAAATTGCAACATATTTTATTCGAACATATGTACACTTATCTCTGATAGTTTTCAAGAAAAAAAAATTTTTCTAAAATTTTGACCTCTATAAGGCATCTTGAAATCTGTCTGCAACTTCTCTTAAGAATAAGATAAAAATATGATTTATATCTCTACTTGTACCTAGAGGATGCCTCTATGAGTAAATTAATTGGAAACTATCAATTTTGACAATAATAAAAGATAAAGTAAATAACACGGATTGCTGTTAAATAAATTTAATTTTGTCAATATTCATATTATGCTTATTCATTTTTGCTCAGATCTCTTCCGAGCACATTTCTTAGCGGATAGATTTATTCCTAAGATTTGCGTATTAATAAAAAATGCAAGTAAATCCCGCTCACCGCGTAAATAAATACTTAATTTTGATAAATTCCCAACCTTAATAATTTGATTATTACCAATGATCAGTTGCTGAGTTCAGCGACCAATCAAGAAGATATGAACGAATCGTACGATAATTTTTTTGAATAATTTGTATACTTCAATTAATTAATATTTTTGTAATTGTCATTATTACTGCTTCTGTTATACACTGGCGAAAGAAATTAACGCATCACATTAATTTTTTTAATTTAAAAATAAAGTTTTGATGTTTAAAAACAAAAAAAATAACAACAAAACCAACTGAACTATAATAATGATTTTCAACACATTTTCTTTCATTAATGACTAAAATAATGTCATAAATAAAAAGAGGAAAAAAGTTAACGTGATTATAAGACTTAATATCTAGTGTTTCCTCCTCTTGCTCGAATAACTGCCTGACAGCGACGGCTCATACTGTTAATTAATGATCCAATTTCATCCTGGTTAATATTTTCCCAAATTTCCTGCAATCTTTGTCCAAGCTCTTGTTGATTGCTTGGACGCCGAGGAAGTGCTCTAAGGCGTCTGCCCATCGCGTCCCATAGGTGTTCGATCGGATTAAGATCGGGACTCCTGGCTGGCCATTGCATTGTGTTGATACCCACTAGGTCAAGATACTGTTGTACAATTCGGGCACTGTGTGGTTTTGCATTGTCATGCATAAACAGGAAATCGTTTTCTCCAAAGGGAGCAAAAGGCATTACGGATGGTTCTAAAATGTTTGCAATACAAGACGCTGCCGTGATACTTCCTCTTGGTATGACCACCAACTCCGTACGAGCCTCTAAAGTGATACCACCCCACACCATAACAGAGCCTCCACCAAACATAACAGTCGGAACAATGTTACACTGCGCATAACGTTCACCTGGCCGTCTGTACACATGCATTCGTCTGTCACTGCCGTAAAGACAAAATCTGGACTCGTCGCTAAACATAACATTAGCCCAATCGGCCTGTAACCAGTTTACATGTTCTTGCGCAAATGTTAACCTGGCTCTGCGATGGTCTGCGGTTAATTGTGGTCCTTTTGCCGCTGTTATCGGAGTTAAATTAAAACCACGTAACCTTTTTCTGATGGTAACGGAACTTACATGAACATTGTGGATCTCTGCGAGCATATTTTGTAGCCTAGGAGTCGTAATAAACCGTTCGCGTAACGTCTGCATCATTAAAAAACGGTCTTGAACAGCAGTTGTGGCCCTTTTTCTCCCTTGTCCTGGCCTTCTTGAGTATGCCTGAGTTTCCCGATGTCTCTTCAAGACACGGGATACGATCGATTGATTAACACCAAGACGCTGACTGATGTAACGCTGACTCCTACCTTCTTCTGCAAGTGTAACCACAATCACAGCTTCTTCACTGCTTAAATTAAGATTCGGACGTCTATCCATATTCATTATTCACTATTTTACACTTAATTTTAACAATTACTTGAAAACAAACTCAAAAAGAAATTTTATATGAACCTTTCTTACAGTCAGAATAATGAAAAGTGCTTCATTTTATTTATTGACAGAAAACCATGAGAACAAAAGACAAAACACAACATGTAAAACAGCATGCTTGATAAGATTTCTTATTGTAATAATATGTTTGTGTTCAAAGAAAACTCGATTCCAAGATATCAAAAAAATCACAAATGATGCGTTAATTTCTTTCGCCAGTGTATTTTAGAAAATGAGAAAATGTATTTATTTTAAAATTTATAAATATGAAAATTCTACCCACTGAGCAAATCCATTCAAGTAATGTTTCAACAACATTAAAACAACGTTTAATGTTGCTACAATGTTGATATAACGTTATTTGTTTGTTTTTTGTTTAGTGGGTACTTTGCAATAATTCTTAAATCTTAAAGCAAAATTGCGTTCACTGTAAATCGAGCACTGTCATTCTTATCCGGTGAAATCTCTAAATAATTTGAATGGAAAATATTCATTGTGTCTGGTAAAGACGAGAAAACTATTCTTTTGCGTATGTCTAGCCTGGGGCGGAGCACCTTCCCAGAAAATCCAGTTAATGCCAACTGAGCAGTGTCGGCCCTTTTTATAAAAAAATAAAGGGCGAAGAAATAATACCCTCAGGTAAGCATAATTCTTCTCAAGGCCATTAATTCAGACCACAGAGTGCACAGCTGTCCCTTAAATTAACACCTTTTTCATACTAATTAATTCAGTTTTAAAGACTGAGATAGGACTTATTTACACGGTAGATTTATATCTGAGATGACTTTTTTGATTTAATTTTATATTTTGCAAGCAGATAACATCACGAACCTTTTTTTTAACCCATTACTCGCCGAATCAAAAGTTGAACAAAAATGGGAAAACAATTATTGGCGACATTTCTTTTCATTCAGCACTAAATTCATTGGAAAATAATAATTGTATTTCAAACAAGATAAATTAAAATTCAAAACTATTTGAATTCGAGAAAATAAGCTTACGCTTCTTATAGTTTGCACACTTTAAACATAATATATAAAATTAGGCCTATAGATGGCCTAAGACATTAGTTTTAATCCAAGTCCTTTCACTTCTAATTTGTTGCTATCTCTCCTTTCATTTTAAATTGTATTGTCAGTTGGTTTGAAGAGAATTTGACCTAAACGTTACATATACTTTAATAGAGCGTTGTAACAAATCAAATTAAAAAAGATTTTAAATATTTCATTGTATAATTCAATATCCGGAGGTGTATTTGCACGGGAAGTAGTTGTTTCAATGGATATTTATCGTCTTAAATTGTCTTATTAATTAAGACACTGTTTGCGTTTTCACGAATAGTTTTTTCGTAATTTTATATAAATTGTATTTCGTTCCAAAAAAGGCCAATGGATAGTTTAAATCCATAATCATTTTAATATCACAAATAGCAATTGTAACTTTATCGACTTTTTGAATTAATATTCGGTAATTCGGCAAATTTGTGAACCAAAACCGGTTAACCGGTAATTTACCTGTAAATACAATTTAATGACAATTTACATTTACATTCCTTAACGTAGACTCTCTTAGCGAATATTACATAGTCCTGACTTTTTGACTATGTCAATTATCAATTATCATATTAAATCAATTTCATATTTATATAATATTTACCTCTCTAATACATACCATGTGTTGATTTGCTGGTAAACATGTTTTGCCTATATTTCCTTGAATTTTTGTGCAACAAATTTGTATTAACTTATTATATTATTAATTAACTTCACTTGTATACATTTTGTTGAGTGAGTACTGTTACTACTTATACAGAGTGGCGCAAAACTACCGATATGGTTTGAATGTTTAATAACTTTTTATATTTTTTATTTTTATTTCAGAATTTTGTGAAGAAAACTTGGGCAATTTGAAATGGAACAGTACACAACAGAACAGCGATCAAAAATTGTTGAATTTTATTTTGAAAATCAACGGTCAATTGTTTTGATGCAGCGTGCTTATCGTCGTTTTATTAATGTGCGTACTGGACCTTCAGCATCAACAATAAACCGCCTGGTTTCAAATGTTCGACAACATGGTACAGTAAGATACCTTCCATGTACCGGAAGACCACGTACGGTCCACACGGAAGAAAATCTTCAACGTGTTGTGGATAGTGTGCAGGACAGTCTAGAAACATCAACAAGAATACGTTCGGTACAGCTGGGGCTATCGCGGAGGTCCGTTTAAAGGATTTTGGCCACATTGCACATGTTCCCGTATAAGGTTCAGCTTGTGCAAGAATTGAAGCCGATAGACAACCAACAATGGCTTGATTATGCCGTTTCATTCCGACAAAAAGCGGAAGAAAATCGCGATTTCATTAACAATTTGAAAATGAGCGATGAAGCCCATTTCCAATTGAATGGTTTCGTAAACAAGCAAAATTGCAGGATATGGGCTACGGAGAATCCAAGAATAGTTCATCAGCGACAATTACACCCACTTAAGTGTACTGTTTGGTGCGGTGTATCGTCTGAAAGGATCATTGGTTCATATTTTTTTGAAAATGCACATGGCGCCTCAGTTACGGTTAATGGTGCTGAATATCGAACGACGCTGGACAATTTTTTGAGGCCAGCTGTAGAAAACCATCCAGAGTTGTGGCTCCAACAAGTTGGAGCCACAGCCCACACTGCGAGGGACACAATGGCTCTGTTAAGGGATCTCTTTGGCGAACGCATTATTTCGCGCAGAAGCGATTTCAATTGGCCCCCACGTTCACCGGATTTAACAGCTCCAGACTGTTTTCTTTGGGGTTATTTGAAAGAAAGGGTATACGTAAATAAGCCAGCGGCCATACCAGAGCTAAAACAAAACATTCGCAATGAAATTCAAGCCATAACACCGGAAATTTTACAAAAAGTTATGGAAAATGTACTGGAAAGAGCACGAATGTCCACTTACGGGATATATTTTTCATACTTAAGCCAAAAATATTCCCCATTAATATACTGTACAACAAAAAAATAATAATATTAATTAATAATTAAATATAAAAGTTATTAACATTTAAACCATATCCATGGTGGGTTGCTGCAGCTTAGTAAAAGTGCTATTATTTTTAAAGAATCTGAAAAGATAAACAAGTTATCTCAGGAATTAAATTGTGAACTTGCTGCTGCACACTACCCAGAATTAAATCTAAGTGTTATAACAGTGTATCGCTCTCCGAATTCTGATTTTAATGAGTTCATCTTGATCTTAACGCACGCTCTTAATAATATCAATATAAATAAAAATATTTTAGTGGGTTGTGATTTTAATATTAATTTTAATTCAGATCACACTATGTCAACCACACTAATTGATCTATTAGCTACATACAATCTTCGAAAATTAGTCCATTTTCCAACTAGGATAAATAATTGTATCGATAATGTGTTTACTAATATAAATGATAGCTTAATCAATGTCTCACCCTGTGACCCAAAGATATCAGATCATATTGGGATACGAGTAAAATTGGAAATAAGTAGAAATGACTTAGTGGAAAGTGCATTAAAAATAATCAAACCATATACTCGGCTAGGCCGTTATAATCTTTTCCAACTTCTTGATAACTCTGATTGGAGTTTTATTCAGAATGGTAAATTAAGCGTCGAAGACAAATTCTCTGAATTCATCAATGCTGTAAAGTCGCTAATTGATATCTGTTTTCCTACAAAACAATTTAAACTTAAAAGAAATAAAGATAACAATATACTCTGGTTCAATAATTCACTACGATCTATGAGGGACACTCTTCACTTCTTGTACGATGCAATGAAAATAAATCCGAACTTAAAACAAGAATATCTTAATTTAAAAAAATCATATACAAATGCTCTCGATCAGGCAAAAAAGGAAACAAATGCTAAATTTATTAGAGACTCAAATAACAAATCAAAAGCGATATGGTCCATAATCAATTCTAATCAATCAATGTCCAAATGTGATTGCAACTGTGATTTAAATCCTAATGACATAAATAGATTTTTTAACAATATTGCAAATAATCTCGAGGAAAACTTAGAAAAGCCAAAGAACGACCCAATAAACTACCTACTAAATGTAACGTCCATTCCAACAGATGCGTTTATTTTTAATGAGGTCACCCAAAATACTGTAAGAACTGCAATAAAGCAACTTCACAATTCAGCCTACAGAGACATGTACGGGATAAATGTTAGTCTCCTAAAAAGTATAAAAGAGGCAATCATTTATCCCCTAACAAATTTAATAAATTTATGCATACAATCAGGTACCTTTCCGCATTGCTTAAAGCGAGCATGCATCATACCAATTCACAAAAAAGGCGATCGTAACGATCCAAACAACTATAGACCTATCTCGCTTTTACCGATACTCTCCAAAGTCCTAGAAAGGATACTGTTCGAGCAAATAACACATTACTTTGAAGAACACAATATCTTCTCAAATAATCAATATGGTTTCCGCAGAGGAAGATCTACGAGGGATGCAGTCGCTACCTTTGTAAATGAAATACACAAAGGTTTTGAACATAGTATGTATTCAATAGCCACACTTATAGACCTAACAAAGGCTTTTGACTGTGTCTCTCATGAGCTCCTCTTGCGGAAGCTATATTTCTACAACTTTGATCCAAAGTCTTGTAGATTACTATGCAGCTATCTAATCGATAGAGGGCACTATGTGAAAAATAACAAATTATCAGATGAACTGTCTACTAAACACGGTGTTCCCCAAGGATCTATTTTGGGGCCACTCTTGTTTCTTATTTATGTAAATGACCTTCCTAACATCAGCAATGAGGGGTCAATGGTGTTGTATGCTGATGACACAACACTAAAAAACTCAAATAGAAACAAAGAGATGGCCTTAGATAATAATAAGGCTTATGTAGATCAGGCCAAGGAATGGTTTATGTCAAACAAGCTGACTATAAATATAGATAAAACGACAAGCATAGTGTTCTCTTTGCGTGCAGATACGGAGCTCAGTACAGTAAAATGTCTAGGTACATATCTCGACTCTAAACTAAATTGGCATAACCAACAAGAGTATCTGGCTAAAAAACTATGTGTTAACATATACAGAATCCGACACATCAGTAAAGTAGTACCAAAAGTTGCACTCAAAATGGCTTATTATGCTTTAATTGAAAGCCATATTACATACAGTATTCTACTTTGGGGACACTCAGCAATCATGTCAAGAGTGTTTGGCCTCCAAAGAAAGGCAGTTAGGATCTTAGATGAAATACCATATAGGAGTGACTGTAAATCAACTTTTTCTAAATTAGATATTCTCACTGTCCCAAGCTTATACATGCGGGAATGTCTGTTGTACGTTCATAAAAATATAAGCCAATACAATATAAGAGCAGAACACCACGACCACAATACACGCTCAGGTCATCTATTACACTCTGAACGCTTCAGACTTAATAAATCGCAAAATGGGATCAGTTTCCTTGGGCCAAAACTCTACAATGCACTGCCCGCTCATATCAAAGAATTAGATATACATACATTTAAAAAGACCGTTCAAGCCTACATGAGCAGACATACTTTTTACAGCATTGATGAATTCTTACAAAACAAACACAATTTTTGATATACTACCAAACAGTCAACTTGGTGTGTGGTATGTATATATATATATATATATATATATATATATATATATATATATATATATATATATATATATATATATATATATATATATATATATATATATATATATATATATATATATATACATACCACACACCAAGTTGACTGTTTATATTTTTTTTTTATAACATGACTTTATTTTTAATTACCTATTTTAATGTGTAATCCATATGTAATATGTGATATATGTATGTATATATGGTATAACATGACTTTATTTCTAATTATTTATTTTAATGTGTATATCGGGTAATCCAACTTGGTAGGTGATATTTTTATTTTTGTATTGTTCAAATTTTATAAATACGACCTTATATTTTTTTAATTATTTTAATGTGCATATATATACATGTGCTTTAAATTTTCCACCCTCCTGACTTATGTAAAACTTTTGTTAATAACATGAATAAATTTATTATTATTATTATTATTATCATCATATCGGTAGTTTTGCACCACCCTGTAGTTACTTTTATTTTATGTCTGTATGGGCTGTTTGCTGTTGGGCATAATAATAATAATTATTATTATTATGTAATATTCGCCAAGAGAGTCTAAATTAAAGAAAGAAGAGCACAAACAAATACAAAACATGGAATATTAAAAAAGAAATAATAAATTCAATAAAGATAGAGTGCTAAATAATGTTTTATTTTAAGCAATGAAATAAAACATTCTTTAACACTCTATCTTTATAGAATTTATTATTTCTTTTTTAATATTCCAGTCACGCACAAAACATAGACACATGTGCATGGAACACGTCCCTAATTTCTAATATTAAAACGGATGATTCACGCAACTGGATTGGATCATCGGGATATATTTTTTTGCGGTTTCGAGGTTGCCATTTGTTTATAAATAATTAATAAATTCCGAGAGAGTACCGTTCCATTTAGTCTGAGCTCGGCAATACCTCAAAATCTTGATGATAAACCGGAAATATTTCACCATTTATTACACTTCTCGTGATTTTTATGATAATTGGTCATTTTTATTTGATTAGATGAGTATGTTGGAAAAAAATCCATTCATTAGTAATTGTGGTTTGGATTTGAAGAAGTTGACATATGATTAATTTATATTTTTACTTTATCCGTATATTGATTGATAAGGCTGATAAATGTTGAAAGTTCATCTTCACTTTTATATAAATAAAACAATTTAAACACTTTGAAATATATATTGTGCATTCGCTACAATTGTTTCGCAACACTGTGGCTTCTTCACCACAGTGTGGCGTACCAATTGTAGCGAATGCACAATATATATTTGAAAGTGTTTAAATTGTTTTATTTATATAAAAGTTATCCGTATATGATACACAATAGAAAAAAAGTACTGTTTTTGTGATAATTTTGAAATCAGCCGTTTTAGTGGGAATATCCGTTTTGAGTTTTAGTCGATTAAGACCATTTTTGAAAAATATCTGTGTGTGATCACGGTATAGTATTAATCCCGTAAAAAAATGAGATGAAACTAAAAGCTTTTGCAACCTTCGAATTTGAAAAGCTTTTGGTGAAAATCCGGAAACAAGAATTTTGACCGTGTCTTTCTATTTTAGGGCTTTTTATTTTAGGAAAAAGGTGTTCTAGTGTATTATGATCTTTAGGTACCTCTGGTAAGGTCTTTCACCTGCCCAATTGAATGATAATTCATTTATCAGCATCATTCAAACAGAACTGTAGTAGCAATGCTTTAGCAGGTGTGCCATTGCTAAGTACACACGGTCACATTGCGCCTTCTTGTACTTAATTTTGATTTACAAGGTGGTTGATTTTTTAGTGTCTAGCTTATATCTGCTAAAATATCGAAGATACAGAAAAAAGGTTAAAACAAAACTTGTTATAAGCAACGTGATCTGCAAGATGGAACACATTATTTTTTTCTATGGCCTACATATTTTCTGGAAAAAATACAGCAATTATTTTTTCATATGGAATGCCCGGTATATGTCTTGAGAATCAGATTCTTAGATAAATTCTCTTTACAATGATTTATCACAAGTACTACTTGGCTTTTAAATTATGTTAATAACAGAATTATTGAAGTCATGTGATATTGTTTCATTTATTGTAATTGCTTGTCAAATTTGACCATACTAGCAAATACTTGTCACACTTGACAAATGTAAGCTTTTATTGGTGTAATTGTACCTATTTATTTAAGAAAAATAAATAATCAAAGATTCGAATCCTGTTTTCTCGAATCACGAATACAAATCCTTTAAGAATAAATTTGCTTTTATTATTTTCTTGCAGCCACTAATATATAAATATCGTTACCAGTTGTTTTAACACAAATATTGAAAACGTAATTATTTATAGTTGACACTGAACATCGTTGATAACAGACTAAATATCTAATTCCCTGTTACTCTGATTGTATTGATGTATTTGTGTGTTTCTGAACTTCACTTCAAATCAGTGTTTTGTACGCGTGGCGCATGAAGTAAAATTTCGAGTTTAGAAAAGCCCGAAAATTTGTCTCGGGTCGCTGCGCGACCCTCGACAAATTTTCACAGGGCTTTTCTAAACTCGAAATTTTACTTCATGCTTAGCCTGGGAGTGGAAACACCCGTTTGAAACTTCAAATTGAACTCTATTATAAAATCGACGCATGCCTGAAAATTACGTAAATAAAAAACTCACTGAATATCATTAAAACCGGGAGAGTCGGAGAAAAGTCATGGAATTATATTCAAATTGGCCAAAACATTAACAAAAAAAGCCATATATTATTAAATTTATCAAAATCAGCAGGCAAATTACAAAACAAATGAACATTTATAAAATTAACTTAAATATTGACAAAAACAATGAAAACAATTTAACAAAATGCTGGTATCCCACAGAAGAAAGCTATATTAAAAGACCAGGGAAAAAAATCTTGAATCAGGGAAATGTCGGAAAAATTTAAAATTTCAGATTGTGACTACCATGTCAGTTTTACTTCAAATAATATTAAACAAAATTTTGAATACTAAATTATTATCTTTAAAAACATTTTCAGTCATTTAATATTCTTATCAAAGCATTCAGTTTGAAGTTTCGAACGAGCGTTTCCACTCCCAGACTAAGCATGAAGTAAAATTTCGAGTTTAGAAAAGCCCCGTGAAAATTTTCTGCGCGACCCGAGACAAATTTTCACCGGGCTTTTCTAAACTCGAAATTTTACTTCATGCGCCACGCGTATAAAACAATGATTTAACGAGAAATTTAAAAACACACAAAAGACATTTTTCAAGTTAATTCTCACAATTAATTTCAATTATTTTTGATGATTCAAATCCTTTTGTAAGTATTCGAATCCTTTTATAAATATTCGAATCCTTTTATAAATATTCGAATCGTTTTATAAGGATTCGAATCACCCATATTTGGATTCGAATACGAATTCTCTTAAAAAAATGTAAAGAATCCGGATCACGAATCCAGTTGAACTAACATATTCGAACGCCTCTTTTGAATCCTCTAAAAGGATTCGAATCCAGGATTCGAATCCTGAATGATTCGAATCCTGCCCAGCTCTGGCTGGACACTAAAAAATCGGCCACCCTGTATACACTTTTGTCGTAGCTCTTTTAGTTATTTTATTAAAATTGTTTTAAAAATGTGGATTTTACGAATCAATTACTTTGAATAAGTGAGCTATTGCTATAAATGACGTTAGTTTAACCTGTTCATGAATAATATTTTGTGGAAAACTGAAAACATAAGAACATAGTTTAACAGGAATAAGAAACAATTGTTGAAAAATAAGGTAGGTGAAAGCTTTTTTAAGTATCCCATTAAAAAAATTGATATATCTACCATAATACTTTCTCCCATGTTAGATACTTGAAATCAATAAGTATGTAACATGGGGCAAAGTACTATAATAGACATACCATTTTTTTTTTATAAAATACTAAAATTAAAAAAGTTAGCCTCAAGCTGGGTAGCAAAACACAATATGGGCGTTTTCAGCACGTAATTACGGCCATTGAGAGGTCTAATACTCGACTTTTATGCCTAAATTCATCAAGGCCCCTTCGGCGATTCTAGCCCATCGGTACCAAAAATGATGAATGAAGGCGGGTGTTCCAGAGGCTAATTATTTGCAAATTTCATAATTTTCAAAACTCGATAAAAAATAGTAAATAATGTCCAATTTTAAGTAAATTGCGACCTAATCTACGTATTAGGTCGCAATTTACTTAAAATTGGACATTATTTACTATTTTTTATCGAGTTTTGAAAATTATGAAAATTGTTTTGTTGTTGTTTTCTTAATTTTTATATACTCTTGTAGTTTTCTTCAAAAATTTCCCTGAAAGGGGGAAAATGGATAAATGTGGTTTTACATGTTAAATCCCTGTGTATACCTGATCGCATCAACACCCGGTATATTGATAATAATAATAATAATAATAATAATAATAATAATAATAATAATAATAATAATAATAATAATAATAATAATAATAATAATAATAATAATAATAATAATAATAATAATAATAATAATAATAATAATAATAATAATAATAATAATAATAATAATAATAATAATAATAATAATAATAATAATAATAATAATAATAATAATAATAATAATAATAATAATAATAATAATAATAATAATAATAATAATAATAATAATAATAATAATAATAATAATAATAATAATAATAATAATAATAATAATAATAATAATAATAATAATAATAATAATAATAATAATAATAATAATAATAATAATAATAATAATAATAATAATAATAATAATAATAATAATAATAATAATAATAATAATAATAATAATAATAATAATAATAATAATAATAATAATAATAATAATAATAATATTTATTGACGGGAACCCCCTTTTATACACTAGTGTAATCTCGAGAACTTTAATAGACTTTAAAGGAAATGCAAATATATCCTCATCACGTGATACCAGGGTTGTTAAAAAAACGTTTGTTTTCATTTTAATTAAAACAAACAGTTTCTTTTAACAAAACGTGTTTTTTTCATTGAAACAGCGTTTAAAACATTAACAATTAAAAACATGTTTGAAACACGTTCAAAACGTGTTTAAATCAGAATATACAGGGCATTTTTTTTTGAGTATACACATCCCGATAATTACAGCGTTTTTTAAATTTGCGAGAATTCGTTGTTTCAAATCGGATAATTTAGGGCTTTTAACGAGTGTTTTCCACTCCCAGACTAAGCATGAAGTAAAATTTCGAGTTTAGAAAAGCCTAAGAATTTGGATTGGCCGCGTAGCGAAGCGGAGCGGCCAATCCAAATTAGGCTTTTCTAAACTCGAAATTTTACTTCATGCGCCACGCTTAACAACACTGATGTACAGTGAAATTCAAAAAACACACACAGACAACAACAATTATAGGCAACCTAATTTACGTTAGAGTTATTGGGTTGCCTATAATCACTGTTTTAAACAATTTATTCAGCGCAGAATTTGACTCACGTTTTGTTCACATCTACATATTAGATTGCTAAAGCCATTTATTTTAAAGTTTATGATATTTCCTAATTTAAAGTTGTTTGTTCTCAATTTGAAGTTGAAAAGTTTGTGACGGTATGATTTTTGCTGCCTTAGCTCACAATTTGGAAAGTAAAAATTAACCCAAAATTCAATTTATAACAAATTCTTACCTTAGTTGCTATTTCGTAATTTAAACAATTAAGATTACTCAGATGTTTCTGTAAATTACGTAGCGCCCAAAACATAAATAAAAAAAAACAGAACCCACCCTTCGTACTGAGTGAGCTGGACCAGGAACAATTAGCTAAATTGAAGTTAACGTCCCAAGGTATAGAAGTTCCAGTTCGATAATGACAAGTTAAAGTTGTCAAAACTATAGTCACAATAAAAACCTCAGTATGTTCAATAAAAATACACCTCTAGAGTGCCATGCAAAATATTATAGGTTGGTAATTTTGAAAATAAACATTAAAATTTAATAATTATAATGTTTATTTTCAAAATTACCAACCTATAATATTTTGCATGACACTCTAGAGGTGTATTTTTATTGAACATACTGAGGTTTTTATTGTGACTATAGTTTTGACAACTTTCTGACGTTTCATATGTCAATTCCTAAAGCGTGTAGCCAACTTAAATTTGAAAAAAGATTAAACCATGGCACTCTAGAGGTTCTTTTATTGAGCACATGATAAAAACAAAGTTTAAGTCTCTTATTTGTGTTTAAAGTAGGCTTTCTAAGCCAAATAAGTTGTAGATGCAAAAATAATCGCAATTGGCAATTTCATTTATACCTAAGAGGAAGTCAACCGCCCTCTAAACGTATAAAACTAAGCATAATGCCGCCTTAATTACATTCTTGTTTAGGGATGAAATATTTTGAAAAAATAGGTATACTTCAAGGAAAGTACAATCTTTAAGCCTGTCTGAATAAAATATTTTATACTTTTACCGTTATTCCATAAAATAATATCAAACATTGGTAAACTAGCGAAATCGCGTTCATACTTTAATTTTTGTCTATAAAAAATATTGAAAAGCTAAATCAGTCACATTGTAGATAATTCCTTTGCGAAGATATGTGATTTTTTTCATTTATTTATTTGGTTAAATATAGTCACTAGGATGTCGCGCGTAAAACAGTTTTTCAAATTTTCTGAAACTTCAATATCGCGCGACATCCCAGTGAATTAATTGTACGATAGAAATAATTGGAAAAAATTAAAATTCTTCGAAAAGAATTCTTCTACAATGTGACTGATTTAGTTTCCTAATATTTTTTATAAATGTTGCAGAAAAAAATTATATTGAAGATGCGATTACGCTAGTTTAACAATGTTTGATATTTTTTTATAAAAGAACGGTCGAAGTGGGAAATATTTTATTAGGACAGGCATTAAGATTCCACTTTCCTAAAAGTATGCCTATTTTTTCAAAATATTTTATCCCTAAACAAGGATGTGATTAAGACGGCAGTATGCTTAGTTTTATACGTTTAGAGAGCGGTCGACTTCCTCTTAATTTGTAGCGAATTTGGGCCTGGCCATATTTATTATTAACGTATTACAAATATTTACCTGGAAATACCGAATACGTAAATACAATTTATAACATTCCACAAATTTAATCAGAATCCAAATTTTTTGGTACTGAAAAAAAAACTTGTATACAAACATAAACAATTAAATCACCAATCGGAATTACAACCGCAAATCGCGATAAACCCCTTGAACAAAATAGAGTCGCGCCAACCGGCGCCTTCACTCGTTTTCCAATTTCCCAGCCGAGCGCGTGCGCGCGTCCTTTTTTTCAAAAGCGAATACGAAAAAGTAGGGAATTGAACGCAACAGCAGCGACGGACGTACAAACCCGGAGTCGGTCCGTGCGCGTTTCTCAGTTCACACTATATTTTCGTTTGTGTATCAAATCCAAGTGCCGGTTTTCAACTCGTTACTCGCGGTTTTTCCTCGCGACAGGAAAAACGAACGTTGTTCGAAGTTAACGTTTTCATTTGATTTTTTTGGATTGTTTTTGCGTACTTCAATTGCAACCAGTGTCAAGAAGAAAGAAAGGGGGAAATATGAAGCTGATATTAGTGATAAACTTTTTGGTGCTACTTAGTATAGGTAAGTTTCATAACTTTTAAAACTTTTTTTTAAATAAAAATACTATAACTTTTAAACTTTTCCTTAAATGCAAATATCATTTAATATATATTTATGTTAGCAATATATTAGCTCACTACATTATATACATATATATATATATATATATAGAAATATCTTTATTCAAGGAATATAATACGATCTTGTATTTAAAGTATATAAAGTGAAATTAAATTTGCCAATTCGCTGGCTTAACATTACAATGTGCATACATAGAGCCTTGTAACATCACAAATTGAAAATCGAAAAAAATGTCACATAAAACCTTGAACTATTAAGCCAGAGAATTGTTTGTAGAATATTTAGAAAATATAAAAACGAATTAAAATTGTTTTTTGCAGAACGTCGATATTAATTTTATTTCGTTTTTATACCGGAAGTTGACTTGGCGGACGCAACATAGGAAACCCCATGTAAATTTTGAAATGTTCAAATTTTGGCTCCCCTATTTATTTTAGATACAAAATGTATTTACCTTTTTTGTAGAGGAAACAATTCTGAATTCATTCGCGTTAACGTTTATCACTTTACGTTTCTCTAAGTTAAAATAATTAAGGAAAATTAATGTAATTTTATAAAAATAATGACATGGAATGGAATTGAAACAACAATTGCGGATGCAAAAATAGCAAAAGATATCACATGGTTAAAGTAAATGTTTTCGAAATGATTTACACTATACAACAAAAAATCCTCCTAATAAAATGGTATTATGCAAACCATAGTTATCACGATGTTTGCCTTATGTTTTTTGTCGTTAATTAAGTAACAGCAATATCTTGTGCTATTTTGACATCCGAAATTGTTGTATCAATTCCATGGTATGTCATTATTTTTATAAAATCACATTAGTTTTTCTTAATTATTTTAGCTGTAAATTTTCTGACATTCGTTGATTTTTAAAAGAGTTCAATTTGAAGCTTTAAACGAGTGTTTTCCACTCCCAGACTAAGCATGAAGTAAAATTTCGAGTTTAGAAAAGCCCCGTGAAAATTTGTCGAGGGTCGCGCAGCGACCCGAGACAAATTTTCTGGGCTTTTCTAAACTCGAAATTTTACTTCATGCGCCACGCGTATAAAACACTAAAATATTGTGAACTCTATGTACATTTAAACCTCACTTGAAATCAGTGTTTTATACGCGTGGCTCATGAAGTAAGATTTCGAGTTTAGAAAAGCCCTGTGAAAATTTGTCTCGGGTCGCTGCGCGACCCTCCGCAAATTTTCACAGGGCTTTTCTAAACTCGAAATTTTACTTCATGCTTAGTCTGGGAGTGGAAAACACTTGTTTAAAGCTTTAAATTGAACTTGAAAAAAAACAGGGAATATCCGCAATTGTTGTATCAATTCCATGGTATGTCATTATTTTTATAAAATCACATTATTTTTTCTTAATTATTTTAGCTGTAAATTTTGTGACATTCGTTTATTTTTAAAAGAGTTGAATTAAAACGAGTGTTTTCCACTCCCAGACTAAGCATGAAGTAAAATTTCGAGTTTAGAAAAGCCCCGTGAAAATTTGTCGAGGGTCGCGCAGCGACCCTCGACAAATTTTCTGGGCTTTTCTAAACTCGAAATTTTACTTCATGCGCCACGCGTATAAAACACTAAAATATTGTGAACTCTATGTATATTTGAACCTCACTTGATATCAGTGTTTTATACGCGTGGCGCATGAAGTAAAATTTCGAGTTTAGAAAAGCCCAGAAAATTTGTCTCGGGTCGCTGCGCGACCCTCGACAAATTTTCACGGGGCTTTTCTAAACTCGAAATTTTACTTCATGCTTAGTCTGGGAGTGGAAATCACTTATTTAAAGCTTTAACTTAAACTTGCAAAAAAAAACAGGGAATATCCGCAATTGTTGTATCAATTCCATGGTATGTCATTATTTTTATAAAATCACATTACTTTTTCTTAATTACTTAACTTAAAAAAACGTAAAGTGTTAAGTGTGAACATAAATAAATTTAGAATTTTTCCCTCTACAAAAAAGTGTACATTTTGTCTCTAAAATAAATTGGGAAGCCAATATTTGAACACTTTAAAATTAATATGCGATTTCCTATGTTGCGTCCCTCATGTCAACACCCGGTATATGCCTTAACACTATAGAAAATAAAAATGAAATTTGACAGGAAATATATGAAAGGACGATGTGTTGAAAAACAGCAGAACAATCTTTTTATTTTAATAAATCAAATTTCAGATATACAAGAGGTCTGAAATTATTTATTTATAAACAAAACTGTTTAATCTGCTTGTTTTCTCACATAATTAATGCTCATAAATAAGTGTATACATTTTCTAAATATATTATTAATAATAAATCACAGTCCACTGAGCAAAAATATGCGTACAACGTTTGATTAACATTAAATCAACGCTAAACGTTGATATAATGTTGTTCAAATATTTTTGCTCCACTGGAGTGTTTAAATCTCCCAATTATTATAATCAGTCAATCAATTAGCGAATCAATCATTTATTCATTCAAGCTACTTTTAGAATTCAACAATTCTATCACAGTTACATCCACTGTGATAGAATTGTAAAAGTAGCTTGAATGAATAAATTAAGTAAATTTATTTTGAATATAAAATTTATATTACAGATATGTTATTGTCAGTCATAAAGTGAAAATTATGTGTAAAATATTATTATAAATTTGTCAATATATAGTGTGTTATTGTCTAACAGAAAAATAGAATATGTATCTAGTACACCCATGGGTAACCTTTGCTACACGCGCGTAGGTCAAAATTTGCATAAAAATTCGAATAATTCATAAAAAAAAATGTGTGCGCTGGCGGCGTTCGTATCGATTCGTTAGATTAATTAAATTCACTAATTAACAACAAATTAAATTCAGTTACTTAATTATTAAAACAACGGCTTTTTCTACACTTTGTTTGCGTAATATTGAAAGGTTATTGAAATTCTTTTGACAATAATATGAAACTTAACTAACTACTTTAAAGAGAATTTAACGCTCATTTGGGGACCCCGGTGGGGTAATTTTAAAGTACAAAATGATTACACCGTTAACCCAGGATGTGTGTGAATGTGTTTGTGGTGTCTAAATATAGTAAATTACAAAATACAAAGTTAAAATGGTGGAATGGTTTAAAACCTATATTTAATAAATGTATATAAAAAAACGCAATTTATTTTTCACACAAAAAATGGACTTTATTAATATTTGTTTAATCGTTTATGTTTTAATATAAATACTAGTTTCATGTTTAAATTAAAAAACGATAATATTCGAATAATATGAAACTTAACTAACTACTTTAAAGATAATTTAACGCTCATTTGGGGACCCCGGTGGGGTAATTTTAAAGTACAAAATGATTTCACCGTTAACCCAGGATGTGTGTGAATGTGTTTGTGGTGTCTAAATATAGTAAATTACAAAATACAAAGTTAAAATGGTGGAATGGTTTAAAACCTATATTTAATAAATGTATATAAAAAACGCAATTTATTTTTCACACAAGAAATGGATTTTATTAATATTTCTTTAATCGTTTATGTTTTATTATAAATACTAGTTTCATGTTTAAATTAAAAAACGACAATATTCGAATAATTTGCTCATTCACCGATTTTTTAAACAATGTTTCCTAAATGATTACACTGGTCAACAAATGTAAACTTTTTGGAGGTATTATTGTAAATAGGTGTACCTATATAAAGTATTTAGTGGTCCTAAATCCGAAAATGTTATTCTAAATAATGCAGCATATACAGTTTTTTTGTTACGAGAGTTGGTAGTCGGAAAAATAAATCGATGTTTTTTTTTAGAATTTAATGTTTATTTATTAAAAATATTTGAAATATCTTACATTTTTGCAAATTGTAGACATTTTATATGAGGATAACATTTTTAAGAAAACAATACTTTTCCTTTGTAATATTATACATACAATATCTCGAAACTGGGACGTGCTAGGCCATTTTTAAAAATATGGTTTTATAATAACATAAAAATATCGTATGTTCAATAAAATAAAATCTCTACAGTGCTATGGAATATATTGTAGGTTGGCAACTCTGAAATTATACGTTATAATTGTTTTGTCTGACGTTTTATATGACAATTCCTAAAGCGTGTAGCCAACATACATTTTAAAAAAGATAGAATCATATCACTCTAGAAGTTTTTTTTTTATTGAACATATGGAACTATGTTCAATATATTATAAAAATCATGTCGACCTGTGTCATTAGCAATCAAAAGCAAAAAGAATAATCCTAGTAAATTCAGTTTTATCAGGGCTAGTCCGAGGCCAACAGGCCACTAGATGCTTTCATAAAAAGTTATTAAAATATTGAAATTATTTTGGCTCGAATTTTTCTATAAAAGACAAATACTTGATGAAGAAAATCAACACTAACTTTTCTAAATCAAAAATATTTCCAAGATTTTTCTTTCGAAAATGTTACAATATATAACTATTTCGACTATTGGTGGTTGCAACCATATAGTAACCAACCAATATTATACAGGGTGTTAATGAATTGCAGGGATAAACTTCTAGAGCTTAAAGTATACATATATACAAGCATTTTTTGTTAATAAATGCATGGTTAAACGTGTTTAATTTCAGGAACAGAGAAAAAAAAAAAAGTGTTTTATTTCAGGAACAGAGAAAAGTAAAAAAAAAAATATCGAATTGTGACAAAATTAACGTTGTTTGAATGCATGTCTGTCTAGATCGTTTTGTTTTTCAAAATACTGTATGACCTATTATCAGGTACTTCTTAAAGAATCTTTAAGAGGCATAATTTTCTAAAGGAAGCATTAAACAACACATTTATTAACAAAAGTTGGTTGCTTTGACGTGTTTTACAAGCTCTAAAAGTTTCTCCCTGCAATTCATTACCACGCTGTATATTTTTTGAGCAGTTGTCCCAGTTAATTAGTAAGTGTTAAATTTGATATAATACATAAAAATAGTAATGAAAATAATTTTGGTATTACTTAATATTGTTTCAAGTAAAAATTTGAAGGCACTCTGTATTTAATTTAATGATACCGTCCGATTACTTAAAACATGATTTAGAGTAGGCTTTGAATTTTAAATTAGATTGGCACTACTGGCTGTTAATACATAGTTTACCATAACCTCAAATTTATTCTATCATTCAATTAGCATTCTGGACAATCGCACAAAAAAATGCCGCCTACCCTAAATCATAATTTAAACGATCGCACGGTATTTATACTCTTTATCGTCAATAGTGAAAGTTTATTTAACATTTACAATTTATAAATGCTGAATTATTAAGAAAATTGGTTTAATTCCTTTCATAGTTCAAACGTATTTTCTATAATAACAATTTTATTTTAATCTATTCTTATTATATTAAAAATGATCATTCACAAATAATCATTGTAGTTTACAATTTCTAAACAGTGAATTATTAAAATTACTAGTACGATTCTCTTTATATTTCAAATTTATTACTTGAAAACAAATGGATGTCTAAATTTTAAAATCAGTCAGTCTAAAATCTAAACTATTCTAATTTCTTTTTAATTATACATATCCCTATATATACGCTGTAAACTTACAGTAATTCGTTGATTTTCTAAGAGTTTAATATAGACCTACTAAAGAGTGTTTCCACTTCTTGATTAAGCATGAAGTAAAATTTCGAGCTTAGTAAAGCCTAAAAATTTGGTTTAGTCGCGTAGCGCGTAGCGCGTAGCGGTACGCGACCAAACCATATTTTAAGGCTTTTCTAAACTCGAAACTTTTACTTTACGCACCACGCGTATTCAATACTGAATTATTGCAAGGTTTAAAATATTCTGCTTTGTTTGATCAATACAATTTGCAATTAATTCATCTAACCAAATCTTGCGCTTTAAAAATTCGAGCAATTTGCTTTCGGATATGTAAGTCTACTTTAAAGAATAAAATCCCTGTATATATTGCTTCATCAATTTTGTCAGTTATGAGATATGAGTGGTTATACAGTTTTACTTTAAATCGGAAACAAATAAGCAGATGTCCTAATTCTATTGATTGAATCATTTAATCTAACCTCATCTGATTAATTTGACTTTGCAATCAGTCTTCCAAATATAAAATCTAACCTAACATAACTCTGCAGTTTGTCACCTAATCTAACAGTCAATTAATTAAAACACAGTTATATTCCATTCTTCACTTTTATAAAAGTGAAGAAAGGAATATAACTGCGTTCTAATTAAATGACTTAAAATCTTCAGGTAACTCAAATAACTACAATAATCTAACCGTACTTGCGAATCTGTTATCTAATCTAACTATAATTTCGTATCTAACCCAACCCCATCATCTATTAACTAGTCTATCCTAAATCCATCATCTGTCACCTAGTATAACCTAACATAATCTATAAAATCGGGAGTGTTCTTCCCTAGACTTTTACGTAACCTGTGTTATAACATAAGTAGGGCGGTAATATATTTATTTTTGTGGATACGTTAAATATCAAAAAAGCTATGACAAAAGTATTTCTATAAATGTTTTGTATTTTTATTATCTATAACTTTTATTTGATATACACAGAGTTTTATGCAACACCGAACATTTTCACTATTCATTTTCGTATGTTCTATTTATCAAACTAGCATCCAATATGATCTGACACCTTTAATTTTTAGGTTATGTGTACATTGGGTTGTCTATATGACCATTACAAATTGTAGCCAATCAATCGCAATTAATGCCTGAACTTGTAAATACGGGGAGTTTTTCTTTCAAGTATACATATCCCAATTACAGCGTATATGCCGTAAATCTTAAGATAATCGTTGTTTTTTTTTTAATTTGAAACCTAAAATGATTGTGTTCCACTCCCAGACTAAGCATGAAGTAAAATTTCGAGTTTAGAAAAGCCTGAAAATTTGGTTTGGTCGCGTAGCGCGAAGCGCGGAGCGGCCAAACCAAATTATCAGGTTTTTCTAAACTCGAAATTTTACTTCATGCGCCACCGGTTCAAAACACTGATTTAATGTAAAGTTTAGCGGTGTGTTTTAAACTTCGTAATATGTCAGCGTTTTGTACCGGTGGCGCATGAAGTAAAATTTCGAGTTTAGAAAAGCCTGAAAATTTGGTTTGGCCGCTCCGCGCTTCGCGCTACGCGACCAAACCAAATTTTCAGGCTTTTCTAAACTCGAAATTTTACTTCATGCTTAGTCTGGGAGTGGAAAACACTCGCTTAAAGCTTCAAATTGAATTCTATTAATAAACGTAAGATCGGAAAATTAACAACGTATGCATATGGATACTTAAAAGAAAACTTCTTGTTATGTTTGTATGTTTCGGTTGAGTCAATAATACAGGAAATTTGGCAGATACCTCCGAAAACAAAAGAGCTGTAACAGAACATTATATTTTTTCATTATCTAAACTTTTATTTTAAACATCATTTTATCATTATCTGCAACTTTTATCTGAAAATTATTAACTATTTTCAATATTTGGAGAAATAACCCAAACTAAAAAAATCTAAAAGTAAACTCCTACTTCAGGTTTCAGGAATTTAATGAAAAGTTAATTTAGATATACAATTTTTGTGTAGGAGTTAATTGCAAAATGTCGTAAGTCTAACTCATTGCTTTTTTAAGTTATCGTGTTAACTGACATGCAGACAGACGGATATAATTCCAAAAATGTATTTTTCAGACTCAGGGCGATCCAAAACGGAAAAATCCCCCCCCCCAACTTTTCCTTGTCAGTGTGCGTCTTAATTAAATGTATTATTAATTAATTCATGCACTTTACAGTCTTTAATTTAAAAGTTTGGAATTAAATATCTGCACAATTCAACTGCTTCTGAACTAATTTAAACATCAGGTATTATTTATAAAAACGACGAATGCCTCAACATTTACAGCGAGATATGAAAACTTTTCTGTATATTAAATGCATACGAAACTGGCCTTCGCCGAATATAAAAATCCACCTTTGGAATCTTGTTAAATGTGCTAGCTGCTTCCAGTCTGCAGCGATGTTTGATCATTGATAAGGAGGATGGAAGGAAGAAGGGAGTCCGACTTCGGATTCAATATAAATATTTGATAAGGCACAATTCGTCCGATACGTGCCTTTACAAACATCCCACATCGAGAAACATCCTGCATTTGCAACGAGAATGTCTAACAAGAAATCCTGCATTCGGATACTTCGAATATACTCTAGGAATCGTAATAGGATTACTTCTATAAATAGTTAATAAACAAATCTTTCACTGTCGGTTGTTAAATTGTTGTTATTTTACTTAGTACACAATTTAAATGTATTTTAAAGTTACTTTAAGCGATTCTGGATTCAAATTATAAAATTAACATTGATAATAAAAGAATTAGTTAATGGAACATTAAGTTAAAAGGACCATTCGTTTCTTGAATTAATTTTTCATCTGGCACAGAAATAAATTTTTGAATTTATGAAACAATACCGAGTGTTTTTCCTTTTAATAAATTTACATAGAACCATTAGTTTGACATTCAACAAATTTCATTAATATTTTCTTTTAAATCCTTGTCTGTAAATTTCACTTCAAAACATTAATCTCTAAAAAAACCAACAAATCTTGTTTACGTTTATTTACGATATAATCAGGTTAACTAATGCTTCTAAAAAAAATCGTAATACTGGCAATTTTACTTAAAAAAATTGAATATTAAAAAAATACTCCAGTGTGGTAATGAAGCATTAAAATTAATAAATAATTCATCGGGTTTTCACGATTAATTATCAAATCTGTCGGATATGTTAATATGTAAGATAGGCAGCTGTCCGGTCACAGTCAAGTACAGTTAGTTCCGAAAAGTGAGCGATATGCAAATGAGAGACTCTCTTCCTGGTCTCCGCGTTTCCTGGTTTCATCGCGCGACCTAATTCACTCAATTTTTCCGGCTCGCGTCGTTTCCCGTCCTGTCCTTTATTAAACGCGCCCTAGAATCCGGATGATTGCAAATTCCTTAATGCGAACTGGTCAAGGATTATGGGAATTGAGATGCATGTGCTATTATACTAGTATTTTGTCAGCGAGATCCTGGCGACTCCACCATTATTTATAATGCCATTGCATAAATTGAAAGTGACAAGACTTCACAAATTTTTAACGTGAGAGCGTAATACAGAAATTGAAACCGTATTCAAAATTGATTTTTTGTATGCGTTCTTTAGTATAAAATGATCACACAACATAACTTCCTTATAAATTCTTTTAGTCATTTTCTATTATATTTTATTTGATTACGGATTGCTTATTTCCATCTTAACCCATTATATGCTATTGATGCATATACGCAACATTATTAATTTTATGTTAATTAAATTACTAAATAACTTAATTTAATATATTATATTATTTGACTTGACTTGAAAATGTATGAAGAAAAACGTAAATATTTTGTTGTTCTAAATATCTGAATTAATACTCATTTAAATAAAATGTTTTCAGTGTATTTCTAACTTCACAATATTTCAGTGTTTTATACGCGTGGCGCATGAAGTAAAATTTCGAGTTTAGAAAAGCCCCGAGAAAATTTGTCTCGGGTCGCTGCGCGACCCTCGACAAATTTTCTACGCGGGGCTTTTCTAAACTCGAAATTTTACTTCATGCTTAGTCTGGGAGTGGAAATACACGTTCTAAACTTTATACTGCACGTGTTTATACAAAATCGACGAATGCCTTATATTTACAGCGTATACATCATTTATATTTAAAAGAAAAATTCCTAGAATGTTATACAATAAGTCATTCGTAGAAATCATATAAAGAAGTGTAGAATTTTACCTAAAATCCACTTTTAGAGTTGACTCTATAATTGCTCGGCCGTTAATAGGTTAAAACGACATATGTTTCAACAAAAAAAGTTCAATTAAATTAAGTGTCGTCTTATCGTAAATGTAATAGTGTTTTAACCTTTATTAAAATATAGCGTCGCAAATTTCGAACTTTGAAATCTAACCACCTCAATTAAAACAAATAAGAATTGCACAAATAAATCACTTTGCGGTTTACTAGAGTGAGACAGACTCTTCTCAGCAGTTAGCTAGAGTGAGAGAGACGTATATTACTATTTCCAGCATAAAAAGGTAAACGTAAGATATAGTGCATTTTTTTAAAATAAAAGTTGAGCCAATTATCGCATAATGAAATATTGTAATATACTAAATACATTTCCAAACTTTTTAATATTTTGTAATTCTTACAATATGTTTAAGCGCCACCTTTCGCTCATTGATCTTGTAGTTGTTTTTTAATTGTATTTATTAGCTAATTGTAACTTGAATTTTATAACTATCATGTGAATTGTATTATTTGTTACATGTTTAATTTGCACACATTTATTATTATATATATATTTAATGTAAAATGGAGATTTCCGTACAAATAAATAAATAAATAAATTAAATGCAGAACTTACGGCCACTCTCGAATTTCACGTAGCGAAAACTATAGTCACTATCGTGACTATAGTTTTCACAACTATAACTTGGCATTATCAAACTGAAATTACTTTTGTACTTAACAGTTTAAATAAAAATTGCTTTTGTGTAATAAAATTGGAAATTGGGATTATTTGTCACCATTAATACAACGTTTACCATTTACTTTACAAAAGTCAATTCACATTCTCAAACGTAAATATTGCTACCCCATGAAACATTCAGCGAAATCACTTCTTTACAAGAGATAAGAACTGTGTGCTAATATTAACTCAATAACCGCCAAATCGCAGCTTTGAAAGAGATATGAATTGTATGCTAATAATTGTGCTCAACAAAATGTGCATGTGAATTCAGTGCTAAAATTGCACAGCACCAGAGTCTTCCATATTAAAGTTGGGCAATTCGCATTTTTAAAATAAAAGAGAAAACAATTCTTCCTGTTTTTTTTTAATTTTAGTGCTAAACAATTTTTACATTGTTTACACAGGTCGTTCAATACATATTAGTCTAAACATATTAAAATTACAATGAAAGTATAAATAAGATAATAATTTCAACTCTACAATTCTTATAACTTATACAATAAAAAAATAAAAACATTTATTACAATAACGATACACATTTAAAAAAAATATTCACTAGTCATAACATCACTTACATTATAAAGAGCTTTTGATTTTAAATACAACTTAATTTTTAGTTTAAAATTCTTAAAATCGAGATTTCTTATATGCTCTGGCAGTAAATTATATACATATGGTCCATAATATCGTGGCCCATTTCGTGACTCTGTAAGTTTGCTGTGCTCAGGTCTTATTGAGTCAAAATTTCTAGTATTATACTCATGGAAATTCTTATGAGTAAAATATTGTGACTGGTTCTTCTTTGTCCATAATAAACACTTAAGTAACAGGGTCGCTACAAAGTATGGAAACACGGCTCTCACGTGAAAACGGCTAAAAACAGAACCACCAAAATTGCGATTTCTAAATGGGATATTTTCTTGAACAATTTGGCGTGAAAAAATCAAAAATGATTCTCAGAATTTTCACATACGGACGCCATCTTGAATGTTTTTAAATGGAATTCGATTTTTTTTATTTTACAACTTTTATAGACCTTATAATTCTGATTACAACCATATACCTTTTTTTTAAAAAATACTTGTCTTTTCATCGATAAACCGGACTTTGAAAAGTATGGAAACAGCGAAATATTGTGAGAACGGTTTATCGGAATGTCCTGAAATTTTGCAAAGGTTTAGAGTACGTTAAGGCCTTCAACTTGCATTTTTTATTTTTTCATATTCATTTGTTTTGTAAATATTCTATTTTTGGTCGAAACTTAAAAATAAAAATTAACAATTTCAACTTAAAAAAATAGTTGCCTTTGAAAACAGTTTTCATTAGCCTGTCAAACTTGTAAAAAACATTAGTAAGTAACTGGTTGTTGCAAAAATGCCACATTTGAGTGAAACGGATCGCATAGAGATTCTCATGATGATTGGGTGTGGGGATAGAAAACGAAGCTTTGCCGAAGTTGCTAATCTTTTCAACGTAAATCATCCAGATCGAGCACCTATTTCCAGGTCAGTTGCATTTAAAACATGGAATAGGTTTAATGAAACTGGAACTGTTAAAAATCGTCCAAAAGTTTGACGACCAAAAACTGTTACAAATGAAGAAAATTCATATAATCTTATGATAGATGTAGTTGAAAATCCAAAAACTTCGGTGCAGCAATTGGCTTTCAATAACAACATGAGCAGGAGATCAGTTCAAAAAATAATGAAAATTTAAAAGTATCATCCCTGCAAAATTCAGCTGCTACAAGAATTGAATGAAGATGACTTTGATCGCAGAATTGAATTTTGCGAAACAATGATGAATAGGATAAACCAGGACGCCAATTTTATTAACCGTGTGCTCTTTTCCTATGAATCAACTTCCTGCTTAAATGGACAAGTTAACCTCCATAACTGTAGATACTGGTCAAACAAAAATCCACATTGGATGGAGCAGATTCATACGCAGCGTCCACAAAAAATTAATGTTTGCTGTGGTATAATTGGGCAGCATATTATCGGCCCTTTTGTTATTAATGGCAATTTGACATCTGAAACATATTTACAGCTTTTGCAAGAACAGGTTGTTCCCAGACTTAGACAAATATTCCCAAATTATGAAACTCAGGCTAATCCAGCTGAAAACATATGGTTTCAGCAAGACGGAGCACCAGCTCATTTCGGACTAATAGTACGTGAATATTTAGACGTAACTTTTCCCGGCAAATGGATAGGCAGGAGAGGAACAATTGAATGGCCTGCTAGGTCGCCCGATTTAACTCCACTTGATTTTTTCCTGTGGGGACATTTGAAAAATCGAGTTTATAACAACAGGCCACACAATATACAAGAATTAGAAGAACGCATAAGAACCGAAATTGCAAATATTCGTCCTAATATTTTAACTAGTTCATTACAACACTTTGTCCAGCGTATTCATTACTGCCAAGAAGTTAATGGAGAGCACTTTGAACATATATTGTAAAATAAAAAATCATTTATTGTTTAATATTTTATTTTTTCATTTGACTGTTTAATATTTTTTTAAGTTTTGATCAAAAATAGAACATGCATTTGTGGTATTGCAGCATTTAGAAAAAGTACTCGTTTGGCTGTTTCCATACTTTTCAAAGTCCGGTTTATCGATGAAAAGACAAGTATTTTTAAAAAAAGGTATATGGTTGTAATCAGAATTATAAGGTCTATAAAAGTTGTAAAATAAAAAAAATCGAATTTCATTTAAAAAAATTCAAGATGGCGTCCGTATGTGAAAATCCTGAGAATCATTTTTGATTCTTTCACGCCAAATTGTTCAAGAAAATATCCCATTTAGAAATCGCAATTTTGGTGGTTTTGTTTTTAGCCGTTTTCACGTGAGAGCCGTGTTTCCATACTTTGTAGCGACCCTGTATATTGGCTAGCAAGAGTAAGAATTCCAAACTTGCTGAAAATAGATTTTCAATCTTCTCTATAACCCAGGCCAAATACCACTCTAACAGCTTATCTCTGCAAATCAAAAGTTCTGCTTACGGCCGCAGAATGTCCCCACAATAGAACACTATAAGATAAATAAGAATGTACAAGTGAAAAATATGCTGTGGGTAGAGGCCCTGCCTCCTAACCCAGGGGTCGCGGGTTTGAGTCTCTTTGTACTTTAAAATGAGCCCATTTAAGGTACAAAATGATTCCACCTGGGTCCATGGATGTGTGTGAATGTGTTTGTGGCGTTTAAATATAGTTAAAATACAAATAATATAAAGGTGAAATGGTGGAATGGTCTGGCACCAATATCCAGTAAATGTATATATAAGAAAATATATGCTAATTTTACCACATTGCGAGATAAACATTTAGTTAAATTTCGTAGCAAATAGATGTTCTTTCTTACTTAGTTTATCTAACAATATCTATGTATGTACAAGCCAAGATATTTTGTAAGGTCAGAACATTTAGTTAAATTTCGTAGCAAATAGATGTTCTTTCTTACTTAGTTTATCTAACAATATTTTTCGACCTCAGGTCGGCATCTATGTGCAAGCCAAGATATTTTGTAAGGTCAGAAAGTACCTCATGGTGTTCTTTGAGAGAAAATATTATTCTGACTGTTTTTTCATCGTTCATACTTAATTTATTGTTCGCAAACCAATGTTTCGCTTCTGTGCGAGCATGTGTCTCTTTTGATATTAATTTATTAATATCTCTATTTGTGATTGAGATCGTATTATCATCTGCAAACTGTGTTATTTTTATACTAACATCAGAAAAAGCATATGGAAAATCATTTGCATATAAAATAAACACCCCAAGTGTGACCCCTGTGGAACAACACATGTTACGACTATTTCTGCAGATACAACCGACTTGAAAGATGTTACCTGTTTTTGTCCTGATAGGTAAGACATAATCATTCTGCAACTAGCTGGTACAAAGTTGTAATAGTATAGTTTTTAAACCAGCTTACTATGGGCAATGCAGTCGAATGCTTTCCACAAATCCATAAAGTTAGTTAAGACGTATGATTTATTTTCCAGGCCTCTTAAAGAATCAATTAGTTTAACTACCGCCTCTACCGTGTTTTTTTTTTCCTGTCTAAATCCAAATTGGTATTTCGAGAGTAGGTCATTTTTCTCTAAATAGTGCAACATTTGATTGTATAATACCAATTCAAAGACTTTGGCTAAAACAGGTATAATAGAGATCGGTCGGCAAATATTTGGATCATTGGGATCACCTTTTTTAAATATCAGTACAAATTTAGATAAGAAAAGTCTAGAAATATACAGAGAGGTTTATATAATACCGAACATTTTCATAATGAGAATTTTTCCATGAAGTATCCATATGCATACATTGCACATTTTTCTATGCTTGGTTTATTAAAAGAATTCAATTTAAAGCTTTAAGCGAGTGTTTTCCACTCCCAGGCTAAGCATGAAGTAAAATTTCGAGTTTAGAAAAGCCTGAAAATTTGGTTTGGTCGTGTAGCGCGAAGCGCGGAGCGGCCAAACCAAATTTTCAGGCTTTTCTAAACTCGAAATTTTACTTCATGCGCCACCGGTACAAAACACTGACATATTACGAAGTTAAAAACACACCGCAAAACTTTACATTAAATCAGTGTTTTGTAACGGTGGCGCATGAAGTAAAATTTCGAGTTTAGAAAAGCCTGAAAATTTGGTTTGGCCGCTGCGCGCTTCGCGTTACGCGACCAAACCAAATTTTCAGGCTTTTCTAAACTCGAAATTTTACTTCATGCTTAGCCTGGGAGTGGAAAACACTGGTCTAAAGCTTCAAATTGAATTCTTTTGATAAACCAAGCATAGAAAAATGTGCAATGTATGCATATGGATACTTCAAAGAAAAATTCTCGTTATGAAAATGTTCGGTGTTATATAAACCTTTCTGTATATTTCTAGACTTTTCTTATCAAAATGTGTGAAATTTTACTTCATGCTTAGCCTGGGAGTGGAAAACCCTCACTTAAAGCTTCAAATTGGATTCTTTTAATAAACCTAGCATCGGAAAATGTGCAACGTATGCATATGGATACTTAAAGAAAAATTCTCGTTATGAAAATGTTCGGTGTTCCATAAAACTCTCTGTATTCTCCTGAATGCACCGACTTAAAGCTTTATCAGTGGCAGAATGATTATGTCTTTTATAGATCTCATAAGCAGTGGTGAAAGACCATATATATCTCGAAATGTTTTGATTTAATTAAGTTAATTATATTTCTAATTTTTGAAGGCAAGTAAATTTGGTTTGGTCGCGTAGCGCTACCCGACCAAACCAAATTTACAGGCTTTTCTAAACTCCAAATCTTACTTCATGCGCCACGCGTATAGAACACTGAAATATTGTGTTAAAAATACACTTGAAAATACCTTTTTTAAAATGAGTTATAACCAAAATATTTATATAACAAAATATTTACGTTTTTCTACACGCATTCTTAAGTAAGGTCAAATAATATAATGTATCAAATTAATTTCTTTAGTTATTAAATTAACAAAAATTTAATAACGTTGCGTTATTGCATCTATGGCGCTTAATGGGTTGAATGAATACTGTAGTAAGTTACATATGACAATCTTTTTTTCCCTTTAAATGAGTACTGTGGTATGCAACATGCAAGAGTCTTCCTTTCAGACACTGTTGTATCTTCTAGCTTCTACCATTTCGACGCTATTTAGTCAACAACAGTTTTACTGTTCCTAAGAAACGGAACAGTAAAACGGTTGTTGGCTAAATAGCGTCTAAATGGTGAGAGATAGAAGATACAACAGTGTTTCATTGAATAGAGCGTTAAAATAAATTAGAATCAATCAAAATTTGAAAATTGTCATTTTGAAAGTTACGGCACTTGTTATCTCACAGTGCGGTATTAAAGAAGAAAGAAAAAGTTATTTAGAATTTTATTTATACAAAGTGAATATGGATTTTCAACACCTCAACGCCTTATCAATCAACCTATTAAAGAAGAAGTCAATAACTCTAGAAAAAGAAATGCTGGTAGGTAATTTATAAAGAGCCCAAATTTGTCCATTATTGTCATTTTAGTAGAAACTCAAATGACATCAATTTGAGCTTCCACTAAAATGACAGCAATGGAAAAAAATTGGTTCCTCATAAATTACCTACCAAACTTCCACAATTTGTTGATCTCGCAAAAAAACCTACAACTTTTACCTTGCAAAGCTATACTGATGAGAGATAAATCTCGAAACGCGTCTATAGATGGCCTGAATAATTTGACCCAAATTGTTACATTTGCAGTAGGTTACTGTATGTAACAGCAAACACTTTTGTATAATTCAATGTCCGTCGGGGTATTAGCCCGGGAAGTAGTTGTTTCAATGAGTGTTTGATATAGTCTTTGTAAGACTAACTTGTTGTAGATTGCGAAAAGAATCGCACTTTTAATGTTTGAAGTATTCTGCAACCAAGATTGGCAATTTTATTTATACTTAACTTTTACCTTTTTTAAATGTTTTGAAAGGTAATCTTTTTAAGATCCAGGTTATAGAAAGTTTACAATTATTGTCTTGAAAACGAACATTTGTACATTTTATTTTGAAATAAATACCTACCTCACGTTTCTACACCCTATGAAAAGAATTTCTTAATACCTTAATTCACCATTATAACCCGACTGACTGCAATCAATTAACCCCGAAGCATATGCTCGACTTTACAACACTGCACCCTCCTTTATTCCTGTGTGAGCGTGTATATATGGAGGGCGGAAAGTTAATTAACACGAAAATAGGTTAGTCGCACATCGGCACGTGTCTGCAAACAACAAGGCACGCACGCATCCAACCATACAACCATCCAAGTATGTGGTTTCAACTGGAGCAAGTTTGGATAGTATTTTCGCATTGTTCAAGGCTGGGATATATTAAGCTCGACACAAACAAAAGACACTCGTTTTGATACAGCGCGGTGTCCCCTTTCGCCAACGGATTGACAGGCAGCGTCCTGTGTTTGCCTTCGCCCATCCTCCATTTATAAACAAATCGATGTTGCTTTTACTCCCACGTGAACTTGTAAAGGAGATTCATAATCTTTTCTCAATTATTGCTCGTTGTTTCTTCACAGCTTGATTTCGTCGTAATTTAAGGCTGAGTAGGATATGGTTGTGTCCATCAATTTCAATATTCCGATCCACAAAATAGCGCCCTCTGCTTTAATTGTATTATATCTCTGTCAATTTTATATACACTGCCGAGCATAAAAGTAGGGTCATGCCGTAATTTAAATTTTTTTTGAGTTTTTTTAGTTTTTTACGTGTTATTTTGGTTGTAACAGTTTACTAACTGATTGCTTGAATAAACAAAAAAGTTTTTGTTGTTCAAAGTTTGTTGAAAGTAATAAAATATGAATAATTTCAATTTGATATGCTAAGTAATTAAAATGAACAACTGTATTGTTTCGAGTTTACGTGAAGTGATTAATCACAAATAGAAAGACTGTTATTCCTTACTTCACTTTTTATTTTTATGTTAGATGTACATTTCGAGACACAAGGTGCTCATTATCAATAACAAACTGTTAGTTTGTTATTGATAATGAGCACCTTGTGTATCGAAATGTACATCTAACATAAAAATAAAAAGTGAAGTAAGGAATAACAGTCTTTCTATTTGTGAAAATGAACAAGTTTACTTTCATATGCTTTTGTTGAAACAAACAAGCATAGTTTTTGTTTCTGTGATGACATCTATCTGTTACAAATTGTTTGTGTATTGTTGTCAATGTTAGTGTTTTGCAATGAGCATAAATCCTGTTGTTGCGGCACGAATTGTGGCGGCTTTAGAAGACGGCCGAGGTCTGCGCGAAACTGCGAGAAAGGTTGATGTAAGTCTCTCGAGTATGCAAAGAGTATGGCCGCGGTACTAAGAGACTGGTCTGCTCATTCGAAGACCTAGTTCAGGGCGAGGCAAGACTATAACAGCTAGAGATGACCGCTTTCTCGTTTCTAGTGCTCTGAGAAGCCGAACGGTCACGGCAGTTTCCCTTCAAAATCATCTGCAAGAAGTGAAAAATGTAAACACAAGTGAGTGGATAGTTAGGAGGAGACTTCATGCTGCTGGATTATCTTCTCGAACTGGAGCTACTGGACCTCCGCTTTCCCGTGAACACCAGATAGTGAGGTTGAATTTTGCACGAGAACACTTGGCTTGGACAATAGTGGATTGGAGTCGCGTATTGTTTTCCGATGAATCGCGATTTTGTCTTACGGGTTCAGATACACTTGTAAGAGTGTGGCGACGACACGGCGATAGATATGCTCAAGCATGTATTGCCGAGCGACTTCCATTTGGTGGAGGATCAGTTATGGCATAATGAGGCATATCTTTTGACACTCATACGGAGTTAGTCTTTATTGAGAATGGCACGTTAACTGCGCATAGGTACCTGACAGAGGTTCTAGAAATCTATGTTTTACTGTTCATTGTTATTCTTGGTGACGACGCAACATTTATGCATGATAACGCAAGGCCCTACACTGCTCGGATAGTTACTAAGTATCTTGACGAGTGTCAAATCACGCAATTTGTTTGGTCTGGTCGCTGTCCAGATTTAAATCCAATTGAGCATGTTTGGGATGAGATGGGAAAACGTTTACGGAGACATGTGCAGGCCCCTAGAAATTCTAGAGAGCTTCGCGACAAACTGGTGCAGGATTCTAGAGAGCTTCGCGACAAACTGGTGCAGGAATGGAACAATCTTCCGCAGAATATGATTCAAAATCTGATCCAGAGCATGCCTAGTCGTTTGCAAGCTGTTATCACTACCAGAGGAGGGAATACTAGCTACTGAAGTCCTTAAACTTTCTTTTGTTTCAACAAAAGCATATAAAAGTAAATTTGTTAATTTTCATTACGTAGCATATCAAATTGAAATTGTTCATTTTCATTACTTTCAATAAAATTTGAACAACAAAAGCTTTTTTGTTTATTCAAATTTCAAAAAAAAATTCAAATTACGAAGTGACTCTAGTTTTATGCTCGGCAGTGTAGTTAAGCTTCGATATATCGCTCTGGTTCTTTCTTGAATTAGCGAATTCTAAAAATGCTGTCGAATAAGGACACAACCAACACAAACATTTTTGTATCCTATAAGTAAAACCGTTGAACGTCGAACCGCAAAGGAGTGTTACACCACATATTTTTCACATCACATTCACATTGTGGTCAAAGTTTTCTGAATTTGCTAATTCCAGAATGAAACAGAGCGATATTTAGAAGTTTAACTACATAAAATTGACAGAAATATAATACAATTAAAGCAGAGGGCGCTATTTTGAGGAAGGGAATATTGAAATTGTACATTGGATTGCATAAGTTTAGTGTCACCTAAATCTACCATTCATTTATACTTCTATTTATTTGTCATTCAATGGTAAAACGTTGATATCTTGGCGAATCGTTTAGTCTTAAAATGTTTACATGTTCTGATTTAAAAAAAAAATATGAATCTGCCATTTCAGTCTAATCAGGTGACTAACCTAATTAGACTGAAATGGCTGATTCTTAAAATGTTTTTATCAAGATGACTAATCTTGATGGGATTGTTAAATTTTGTTACTTATATAATTTGGCTTAAGATTGTTACGGGGTGGGGTGCTTCGCAGTTGGAATTTATATAAAATCTTCGTTAAACAATTGAGGTGTTAAACGAAGACCCACATCGCAACTTCCGGCTAGCTATTTAGTCACCGAATAATAAAATTATGCTTACCAGGGTAATCACTTCACTGATTCTAAGTTAAAAGGTAAATGAAAGGTTTGAAATTGAACTTTAAAAGTAAATGAAAACTTTAGTCAAAGAGTAACAAAATGTATTAACACGAAACAAATTAAACAACGAATATAAATTTACAAATGAAGATACAAAAATAAACAAGCAAAAAAAACAAGAAATACAATTAAAAAAATAACTTACGTACGACCACTGGGTCGTAAAGAATACTGGTAAAATCTTTCGCGGACGCGGACGCGGACCGAAATTTAGCGTAGTGACGATGCACGGTTCGAAGACTTTTTCGAAGTGATGTTGACGGGTCAACAGACTTTTTTGAAGTGATTTTAGCCCTTGAGGCCGGCGGTATTTATTTGGTTTTTGGTCAACCCTCTTCCGTCTTCGCCTCTGGCGACCACCAACTTTCGTTGGCCGAAAGAGAAATGGCCAAAATAAATATTAAATATTAATATTTTGAAATACAAAATATGTCATTATATGCGCGATATGATTCTGCGTCCGGGCATATATGACATATTTTGATTCGAGCTAAGAACGGGGTTTAATAGACGTTTAATTTAATTAAGCCGAAGGGGTTGACCGAATTTGCCTAAAAGTAATACCAACGATGTGGAATGATAAAGCGCATCGTTTGGTATACCTAGCAACAATATGCATAAACAATTACGCCTACCAACTCCAAAAAACATATAAATAATAGGGGTGTTATGCCTGGACTTAGAAAATGTATAATAATAAGGAAAATACTGAATATAAGTTTATGAATCTTCGTCCAAGCATAACGGGGAGCATAGTAATTGTTATACCTATTTGTTGCTATGTGGAACCTCGTCTAAAAGCAAATTAGTAACAATTAAATATCATGACAGCTCGCGGTTTATATCCTTCTGGTTCGAACTAACCATATCGTGTTTGGTGTCGTTCGAATCGTCTTCTTCTCAGTTATCAGATGAGGGTTGTGACGTTCGCGTATGTATTCTACATACGCGAACCACGTAGGTGATGTTCCTATTCCTTGCATTCGGCGGTTTTATAACCCCTGACGTCATGCCCGATTCTTTTGTGCTTCGCACGTACGTTTCGCTCGCGCGATCGGGCCAGTCGCAGGTAGCGGTGTCCCATCGCAGATGTAGCGAACTCGGGGATAACCGGGAAATCCGTATATATTTTGGACAACCCTGGAACTGGAAATAGCGGATGCCGTAGAGTTCTACCCATGGATGGCCGAGGGGAGTTTTGAGCTGAGTTGAGCTGTCTGATGTTTGAGGGCGCTATTTGACGAGATTCCACTAGGCAACCTATCAATGTATGGCGCGAACTTTACTCATTTGGAAAATAATAGAGAATGAAGCAATATTGTGTACTGAAAAATAAAATGAGGTGAATTGGGACCGTTGTTCCGAATATTAAAATATGTAACAAAATAACGCCCGTGGTTATGTTGCAGCTGAAATATTGCTGAATGAACAAGTTGACGACGCTTACGGAAAAGCGCCGGTAACAAGATGACTAATCTTGATGGGATTGTTAAATTTTGTTGTATATATAATTTGGCAAATTCATTTTACTCTATTCATGGAAGACAAATAAGAATCCAATATCCAAATTATAATCTAGACATGCCGAAGAAAGATTATTTTATGGATGCTCTCTCAAATATCACATTTCACTTTATGTGATTATTCTTTTTATATCGTCTAAAAATACCCAGCATGTGTTCACCAAGCACTCTTCATTTGCAAATATGATTCGATTTGTTTTACCAAATGGGAAATGGCGTAATGTATGATTTCATCTAAACTCCATCTACATGTAGCCTTGTGCCATACAATAAATATAAAATGCACGCACATATGACGTATTTATAGAATTCTATTCGCGTCCAAGTCGACGTATCTACATCCACCCAAACCTTTCCACTCTGGCTCGAGATTTTCAAACTGAATACACTTGCAAGAATGCTTTTAATAATTTATTTATTATAAACCTTATTACTACAACTATATATCTATAAACATTAACCTGTTCTTATCAAAGCGTTTACAGATTGTTACAACAAATATAAATATTGTAACGAGAATTTAACTCAAGCGTCACATCACTTCATTCTCTCCAATCTGAATCGCTTATTTCCGTAGATACATGTTATCACAGCGGTGATAGAATTTTATCACCTTGTTTTGGTCGTTGCTACGAAAATTATTTGTCAAATCTGATAGTCAATAATTAAAAATGTCAACCAGGCGATGGGGTGAGGTTTCCAAGAGGAAAATATACTGAAATTCGTTATATTCTCTCATCAAATATAACTCGTGGTATGATTAATCATCAATAATATTTATTCGTGAAACCGGAGCAGCACATTCAACTCGCCCTTCGGGCTCGTTGAATCTGCAGCTCGGTTTCACTTACGAATATTATCGATGATAATCATACCACTTGCTATATTACAGCTGATATATATATATATATATATATATATATATATATATATATATATATATAATTATACGGAGAATTTTATATAACACCGAACATTTTCATAACGAACATTTTTCTGTAAAGTATCCATATGCATACGCGTGCACATTTTCCGATACTCGGTTTATTAAAAGAAGCCAATTTGAAGCTTTAAGCAAGTGTTTTCTACTCCCAGGCTAAGCATGAAGTAAAATTTCGAGTTTAGAATAGCCTGAAAATTTGGTTTGGTCGCGTTATTTTTTAGCAGAACATGTAAACATTTTAGGACTATACAATTCGCAAAGATATTAACGTTTTACCATTGAATGGCAAATAAATAGAAGTATAACTGAATGGTTGATTTAGGTGACGCTAAACTTATGCAATCCAATGTACAATTTGAATATTCCCTTTCACAAAATAGCACCCTCTGCTTTAATTGTATTATATCTCTGTCAATTTTATGTAGTCAAACTTCTTAATATTGCTGTGTTTCTTTCTCTAAATAGCAAATTCAGAACAATTTGACCATATGCATACGCGTGCACATTTTCCGATGCTCGGTTTATTAAAAGAAGCCAATTTGAAGCTTTAAGCGAGTGTTTCCACTCCCAGGCTAAGCATGAAGTAAAATTTCGAGTTTAGAAAAGCCTAAAAATTTGGTTTGGTCGCGTAGCGCGAAGCGCGGAGCGGCCAAACCAAATTTTCAGGCTTTTCTAAACTCGAAATTTTACTTCGTGCGCCACCGGTACAAACCACTGATTCAATGTAATGTTTAGCGGTGTGTTTTAAACTTCGTAATATGTCAGTGTTTTGTACCGGTGGCGCATGAAGTAAAATTTCGAGTTTAGAAAAGCCTGAAAATTTGGTTTGGCCGCTCCGCGCTTCGCGCTACGCCACCAAACCAAATTTTCAGGCTTTTCTAAACTCGAAATTTTACTTCATGCTTAGCCTGGGAGTGGAAAACACTCACTTTAAGCTTCAAATTATTTTTTTTTAATAAACCAAGCATCGAAAAATGTGCAACGTATGCATATGGATACTTCAAAGAAAAATTCTCGTTATGAAAATGTTCGGTGTTACATAAAACTCTCTGTATATAATAAAATTATATGAGTATATTTGACATCCATAACTATTCTACCTCGGAATGTTGCATGAAGTTTTGTCAATATGACAAGATGTTTTGTGATGAGTTGAACAAAATTGTTTCGTATAAAAGTTGTTCTATTCAATCACTGTAAAAAACGAGCTTTAGCTTTAGCGCTCAAAGCACAGACATTTTTTCGACGAATGGTTCCTTTAGAGATTTGTCCGTTTAGAAAATACCGTGCAATTGTTTAAATTATGATTTAGAGTAGGCGGCATTTTTTTTGTGCGGTTGCCTAGAATGCTAATTGATTGATTGAATAAATTTAAGGTTATGGTAAACTATGTGTTAACTATCAGTAGTGCCAATCAAATTTAAAATTCAAAGCCTACTCTAAATCATGTTTTAAACGATCGCACTGTATGAAAATGATAGGTTTTACAAAATTATTTGCTTTGTTAGGCGATTTGAATTGACGATTATTCATGAATAAGTATGTTCTCTTCCCAATCGCTTTGATCTCGTTATAAACATAAGTATCTACTAACGCAAATTATAAACTCAAATTATTTATTTGATATTATTATTCCATTCTGTTTTATTCCAGCATCAATAATCAATAGTAGCACCACTTGTTTTAAACGATCGCACTGTATGAAAATGATAGGTTTTACAAAATTATTTTCTTTGTTAGGCGATTTGAATTGACGATTATTCATGAATAAGTATGTTCTCTTCCCAATCGCTTTGATCTCGTTATAAACATAAGTATCTACTAACGCAAATTATAAACTCAAATTATTTATTTGATATTATTGTTCCATTCTGTTTTATTCCAGCATCAATAATCAATAGTAGCACCATTTGTGATTGTGATCTTTCCTCCTCGTATGTGTTTGTCAACCCGGTCCCACATTAATACCAATTAAAATACCCTCATGCTGGCCCATATGCGTGTATATTTGAATTGTTTAAATGTGAGTAATTTCGAATCGGACGCGGTTTCGGGTCGTGTTTATTTTCGGGCCGGGCTGAAGAGGCCTCGGAAATATATGAAACATAAAAGCGTTATCGGAACGCTAATAAAAATTCCCGCTCGAAAGTGCTTCGCTTATTGGAGTGTTTGTTTGATTAAGATTATTCCATTGGAAAAAATATAAATCTGGATGTATGTTATAAATATGTACTGAGTGATCAGAGGTCGGTAAGAGGCGCATAAGATATGCATAATGTAAAAATGTAAAAATATAACAAACATAATTTTTGAGGCGCTTCTTTCCAAATTTCCTCCTAAGGCGGTAAATTTCTTGATTCTTATAAAAATACAATAATACAACATAACGTATATACAAAAAATTGAGAAAGAATTTAAAATACTTAGGGCCAGTTGCTGAATTTTGGCTCAAGCTGCAGTTTTCGTAAACTGTAGTTTTAGATAAGCTGTGCTTTCGATAATATAAATATGTATCTATTTGTTTACATAATCTTAAGCAGTTCGGTGATAAAATGAACCTATTAAATAATAAATAAAATGCACATATAGTTTTGACACGAGTCGGTTTCAGACGACTTTTAGTCCATCGTGTCAACTTGACGCAAGTTTTAATTAAACTATAATGCTGATCATGTTTTTATTATTTGCTTTTTTTTTTGGCAGTTGTGATACACATTTTGACAGTTGTGATATATTTGAAACTAACGAGTGACTTTCACTCCCAGATTAAGCATGAAGTAAAATTTCGAGTTTAGAAAAGCCTTATAATTTGGTTTTGTCGCGCGACCATACCAAATTTTAAGGCTTTTCTAAACTCGAACTTTTACTTCATGCGCCACGTGTATAAAACACTGATTTTAAGTGAAGTTCAAAATATACCGCTAAAGAGTGATCTTACGTTGTTTGGCCCCCCTCTTAAGGCGAAATCGTGGCTGCGCCACTGGTTTGAACACTATTTTAAAAAGGGACAAAGGAGGATTAGAAAGTATTTTCTGTTTACCCGTATTACCTTTCAGTGATGTTGACTTTCAGCAATCGATTGTCACATTTCTAATCGTTTTAATATTCATAGTAATTTTAATATCAATCAAATTGGGTATATTTTGTTACTAGGTTTGTTCCTTTGTTCTTTAATAAGTTGTACTGAGTTCATGATCTTGACCAGTGATGGGGAAACTACGGCCCGCGGGCCAAGTCCGGCCCGCGGAAAGGTTTAATCCGGCCCGTTTATGAGTGCCGTCGTGAGAATGTTTGAACGCGTTCTTACTTCGTAATGTGACGACCCGCATAAAAACTACCTACCTACGATTAAGTATTATTCTTTGGCCCGCTACGATTGTCTGGTTATTACATGGCCCGTCTTAGAAAAAGTTTCCCCACCACTGATCTTGACTATACACAAATTTTTGCAACTATGTTTATATGGTGGTATTTTGTTACAGAGTTTATAGGATATTATAAAGTTCATATATGCAAAGAAACATTCTTGCTCCTAAAATGTAAGAAAATCAGATCCTTTCATGCGCAAAGGCACGCGGCTCAGCAGTATGACTTTATGATTTTATTTTATGAAGAGCAGACGGGTCCACCGCGTTGACCTCGTCCGACTGGTTGGATCACATTCAAGCTCCCCGGCACACACGAACACTCAACCAAAACTCTCCTACACACCACAAAAACCTAATCAAATCACGAGTCATGCCGCGGCAATCAATCGGAAAAATATTCGGCTCAGTCGAGATTTGGGTCAAACTCTCGTAGACTGTTTGTCGACTCGGTGCTGGTATAAACCATAAATCCTGAATTGTCGCGTTTGGTCGTTCAACTCTTTCGAGCCCACTCCTCACCTCCCTCAACTCCTCGCAAAACTCGTTCCCGGCGGTAATACACGAGGAATTTTAAGTGAGCGATGATTATTCACATCATTGCTGATGCGCATGTGTGCGAGGCTTATAACTGTGCACGCAATCACAATGAAATTTTCAATCGATTCCGATGATCACAAGAGGTTTCTTTTTTAATTTGCATGGAATGCTGTTGCGCAATGATAGACAATGGTGTTATGGAAATATTCAAAAGATTTGCTTTTAGGTATGCAAATGGGAAAGGTGGTCCATTTTGGGATATAGATACAAAAAGTTAATTAGTCTGCTAAAAGTTTTAAGACTTCTAACTATCTGCCTTCTGGAGTTTTATGATTTTGCAAAAACTTGTATCTGTCTACTAATAGTTAGTACTATTAGTAGTTAGTATTAGCAAAATCATAAAACTCCAGATGGCAGATAGTTAGAAGTCTTAGTATCTTTAAACTTTTAGCAGACTAATTAACTCTTTGTATCTATATCCTAAAATGGACCACCTTTAATATTTGCATACCTAAAAGCAATGCCTAATGCTTGTGTGCACCCGATTATTCTAATCAGTGATTAGTACTACTTAAAAAGACAACAATTTTACTTAGAAATTGTTTACACAATCACATATTGACCAAAGAGACAATGTTAAAATATCTCATAAATTTATGACATTCTTATATTTTGGAATTTAGACTTAATTAGAGGTTTTATCAATGATTACAGGATGATTAAAGTTATTCAGTCGGGGTGCAAATGGGACTAAATCCTAAGACTAAGAGACAATGTTGAAATATCTGATAAATTTATGACATTCTTATATTTTAGAATTTAGACTTAATTAGAGGTTTAATCAATGATTAGATGATGATTAAAGTTAATCAGTCAGGGTGCAAATGGGACTAAATCCTAAGACTTAGAACTCTACAAAAACCACATAGATTTTATTAGTCTAATAACTGTCTGCTTAGAGTTTTATGATTCTACTAAGACTAAATAAATAAAAGTCTAATAAGACTTTTAACAATCTTCTCAGTTTCTCATGATTCTGCAAAAACGTGCAGTTGTCTACTAAGAATTTTAAGTATTAAAGATTTCAAAATTGAATAAAAACACTTGGTTTATTCACTTAATTTGTTTTATTATTTTCTAGGAGAGTAATAAAACAAATTAAGTGAAAGTGTTTTCAATTTTGAAACCTTTAATACCTCAAAAATGTTTCACCAAGAGTTAAGTAAGAAATTAATCAAATATAAGAATTTTAAAACTAAATCCTAAACTCTTTCCAACTAATACAAAGAGTTTATTAGTCATAACTATCTGCTAAGAGTTTTAAGATTCTACCAAGACTTATGACTATCTGTTAAGAGTTTGATGATTCCAAAAGTACTTATAATTCTCTACTAAGAATTTTAAGACAAACTCCTAAGACTTAGATCTGTTTACAAATAATGCTAAGAGTTTAGTAGTTTCATAACTGTCGGCTATGGGTTTTAAGATTTTACTAAGACTTCTTACGATCTACTAAGATTTTTTTGTTCTACAAATATTTATAATTGTCTACTAACAGTTTAAGACAAGAGTTAAGTGAGAAATTAATTAAATATAAGAATTTTAAAACTAAATCGTAAACTCTTTCCAAATAATACAAAGAGTTTATTAGTCATAACTATCTGCTAAGAGTTTTACGATTCTACCAAGACTTATGACTATCTGGTAAGAGTTTGATGATTCGAAAAGTACTTATAATTCTCTATTTTAAGACAAACTCCTAAGACTTAGATCTGTTTACAAATAATGCTAAGAGTTTAGTAGTTTCATAACTGTCGGCTATGGGTTTTAAGATTATACTAAGACTTCTTACGATCTACTAAGATTTTTTTGTTCTACAAATATTTATAATTGTCTACTAACAGCTTAAGGCAAACTCTTAGGACATAGCTCTCTAACAAACACCATAGAAAGATCTAATAAGGGTTTTAACCGATTAAGCGCCATTGATGCATACACGCAACATTATTAATTTTTTGTTACTAATTTACTAAATAAGTTAGTTTTATATATTATATTATTTGACCTGACTTGAAAATGTATGAAAAAAAATGTGAATATTTTGTTATTTAAATATTTCGATTATTACTCATTTAAAAAAATCTCAGTGTATTCCTAACTTCACAATAAGTCAGTGTTTGATACGCTTGGCGCATGAAGTAAAATTTCGAGTTTAGAAAAGCCCCGTGAAAATTTGTCGAGGGTCGCGCAGCGACCCGAGACAAATTTTCTACGCGGGGCTTTTCTAAACTCGAAATTTTACTTCATGCTTAGTCTGGGAGTGGAAACACTTGTTCTAAATCTAATATTGTTCCTTGAAGATGATCAATGGTCGAAACTAGTTGGAGAAAATATAAATTAGTGAAACAAACTAAGTGTTTTAATTAAATATCCAGAATTAATACTGCACGTTTTTTATATAAAATCCATGAATGCCTGAAAATTTACAACGTGTCCATTATGTATATTTAAAAGAACAAAATTACAGATTGTAAGATAATAAGTCATTTATAAAAATCATTAAAAATAAGTGCAGAATTTTACCTGAAATCAACTTTTAGAGTCAACTTTGTAATTGGTCGGCCGTTATTGGGCTAATCTGCTAAAAGTTTTAGGATTCTGCAAATACTTATAATTGTCTACCAAGAGTTTTGAAACTAAATCCTACGACTTAGAACTCTCAACAAAGACTACAAAGAGTGTGTCTCTCTTATAATTGTCAGCTGGGAGTTTGAGGATTATACTAACTACATCTTTTAACAATTTGTTAAGAGTTTTATATACGAAATTATTTACTACTAAGAGTTTTAAGACTTAAGTCTTATGACAGACTTCAAACACTCGACAAAGACTTCTGACAGTTTATTTCTTATATTATTGTCTAGAAATAATTTTAAGACAAACTCCTAAGACTTATAGCTCCACAACACCACAATAAGTTCTACTAAGAGTTATAATCTGCTAAGAGTCTTAGGATTTTGCGAACACTGATAATTGTCTATTAAGAGTTTAAGACAAACTTTTAGGACATAGCTCTCTAACAAACACCACAGAAAGATCTACTAAGGGTTTTAATCTGCTAAAAATTTTAGGATTCTGCAAATACTTATAATTGTCTACCAAGAGTTTTGAAACGAAATTCCAAGACTTTTGTGGAACTCTCCACAAAGGCTACGAATAGATTATTTCGTGTATAACTGTCACCAAAGAGTTTTGTAATTATACTAAGACTTCTAAGAATCTGCTAAGAGTTTGATATACAATAATACAATTCTCTACTAAGAGTTTTAAGATTAAATCATAAGGCTTCGAACTATCAACAAAGACTGCTAAAAGTTTGTTACTTATATGACTGCTAGCTAAGAGTTTTAAGATTCTACTAATACTTTCATCTGCTAAGAATTGTATAATTCTACAAATACTCATAATTGCCTAATACCAGTTTTAAGACAAAAACCTAAGATTTAGAACTCTAACAATGGCACAAAGTATGTATTTGTTATTTTTATAACTGCCTGCTAAGAGTTTTAAGAATATACTGACATCTAACTATCTACTAGAAGTTTGATTTAATATAAGTCTGTATCAGAAGTTTTAAGACTAAATTCTAGGATTTATAACTGTCTACAAAAACTGCTAAGCGTTGATTACTATTGTAACTGTCAGCTAAGAGTTATAGGATTTTACTAAGATGAATTTTATAATTCGAATTTTTTAATTCTGCAAATTCAAATACTTGTCTACTAAAAGTTTTTAAACTAAATCCTATGACTTGGAATTCTCCAACAAAAGACTACAGACAGTTATAGGACTTATATAGTATCTGTGGTATTTATTAGAGTTGTAAATCTTAGAATTTTGTCTTGAAATGATTTGTAGACAATTATAGGTATTTGCAGAATCATAAAACTCTTAGCAGATTGAAGTCTTATTAGAATATTAAAAATCTTAACAGACAGTTAAAACACTAAGAATAGACAATTATAGGTATTTGGAGAATAGACTTCTATCTGCTAAGAATTTTATGATTCTGCAAATACCTGTAATTGTCTACAAATCATTTGAAGACCAAATGCTTAGACTCTAATAAATACTACAGATACTATATTAGTCTTATAACTGTCTGCTAAGAGTTTTAAGACTCCATTAGGACCTCTAACTAGTGGCGTATCCATCGGGGTTCCGCGGAACCCAGGCCCGGGGGCTTTAGGGACCCGTAGGGCCCAAAACCGCAACAAAATAAATACAAATAGAATGTTCTATTTCCTTGTCGAAATATTTATAACAGAGAATTATTTCGAAAAGGAAATTCTTGCCATGTAATTGTATACCGGTTTACCGTTAAATGGTAAATAATGCTGTTCGAAATTGATCGGCAATTTAACAATTTTTACCGGTATTTTAGTCAATTAAATAAAATATTAGGGCCGTTGATATTTATACACAGGAAATACATTTTTACTCATAAGTCGACATTATTATTTGGACACTCGGAGTTGTCTAAATATCTATATATCAATGTCAACCAGCGACGGCTCGCAGGCTAACTTCAGGGTCGGCCACAGCGCCATGGCACACAAAATTTGAGGTTAGGATCGCGTTTTATAAATACAAGGAATTGCACAAAAAGGTCGCCTTTCAATAACTGATACATATTACCACAGTTCATGTATATCCAGTTAGCCAGTCTCTGTATAAAATTTGGTAACAGCGTTTGGATGCTGCATCCAGAAGCGAGACCGGTGATTGGCGTATATAGTCGACTGTCTTATTTGCACCCCACATCCTGACCATAGTCTCTCCTTTTCTACTCAAATTGCAGTTCTCTCATAAGCATTGGCTCCCCTTGATATTACCTTGGGTCTCTGGCCGACCCTGAAGTTAGGCTGCGAGCCGTCGCTGATATCAGCTTATGTCCGAGAAAACGTAAAAAATACGAATTGTCGAAAATAACAGTTGACGTTTAGTTAGTTTATAATGTCATATTTAGATTATTATAACATATGACAATCGTAACATTACTCGATGTGAAAAGCCAATGTTTTTACTATAACTTATTGTTTTATACGCGTGGCGAATGAAGTAACATTTAGAGTTCAGAAAAGCCTGAAAATTTAGTTTCATGCGAAATTTTACTTCATGCACCACGCGTATAAAACACTAATTCATTGTGAAGTCTGAAATATATACTACCATTTATATAAGATAGTGTATAGTAATGTATCTCGGTAATCATAATCTTGTCATTTCTAAATCACATAATAAATTGACATATTCTGTCAACTGTCTGCCTTTCTTATTGTATATCTAACATATTCTTCCACCTTTCCATTATATGGTGTTTGTTTTTACGGAATTATTCTATTTTCTGTTTAAATTTCGTCTGTATTTTTAATGGTTTTCAAATCTGTAAAGAATACTCTTTTGATTTCTTGATTATCCTATTCAAGATTTTGTCCAAAGTCAGTCTATCTTTTCTTCTTTGTGTCTAATACCATTTTTTTAACATGTAATCTTTCCTTTCTATATATATATATATATATATATATATATATATATATATATATATCAGGGAAGTATATAATTTCTTTGTTTAGTGTGCTAAATATTCTTGCCATTTTCTTGGTTTACTAACTTCATCAACTTGTTTCATCAAGTGTGAAAGTGATTTGGAATACTATTACTAACATTAAATACTCTACTTATTTTGTTCTGCTTTCTTATTATATTAAGTTAACCTGACGCAATTTTCACTTTGTACAAATTTTGACACTTTGAAAATAAAGACATATTATTATATTATTATTATTAAATATCTAGATCCTAATTTGGAGACTTGTGGGAACCCACCGCGCGTACAACACCCTTCAGTATATTATTTCATAACAGTATATTTATCTTCCCGAGTTGCATATGCCGGTGAAAAACAGTCGGTTATGTTTTTCTATTATTATAAGAACAAGGACAAGAGTTTACGGAAGCCGTATGAAAATTGCGCAAGGCATTCCAACAGACCGAACGGATCCGAGCTAAACATAAATTCCGCTCTCGGCCAACTGCCATTTTTTTTCCTTTTCTTTCTCACAGGCGACGCGTATATCCCGAGGGGACTTTATAAAGTTGCGTAGATATCAGGATACGGATAATACCTGGTGATTTAATTCTAATAGTTTTGCCTCAAGTTGGCAATTGAATGGTTTTAATTCCTGTGCACATAACCATTAAGTTAATGGATGTGTTTAGAAAAGATATTTGTTCTACATGTATTTCAAATTGACTTTTGCAATTACTATGTTATGATGAAATGCAATGTGGAATAAATCGTTAAATACTTTTTTGTTGATATTTATTTATAAGTTATTTTAATTAAATACAATTACCGATACAAAGGTTAAGCAATAGCCATATACGCACGAGGCACTTTATATACGCAGGGGAGTTTTCTTTTAAAAATGTAATTTAATTGACCCAAATGAAATTCAATTTTTTAAAAGAAAAAGTCCCTGTGTATATAAAGTGTCTAGTTATTGCTTAACCTTTGTATTGGTAATTTTCTCAAAATAATTTGTCTTAAAATACAATATTTATTGAACTATTCTACAATCAACAATTTGCAATTGCATTTATATTTTATCAAAAAGTCGACGCTTTATATTAAAAAATCTACAAAAAATATGCAATGCTTTATTTATATACCGGGTGTTGACTGGACGGACGCAACATAGGAAATCGCATGTTAATTTTAAAGTATGTATTCAAATATTAGCTTCCCTATTTATTTTTGAGACAAAATGTATTTTACTTTTTTGTAGAGGGAAAAATTCTTAATTTATTAATGCTCACACCTAACACTTTACGTTTCTCTAAGTTAAAATAATTAGGAAAAAGTAATGTGATTTTATAAAAATAATGACATACCATGGAATTGATACAACAATTGCGGATATTCCCTGTTTTTTTTTAAGTTCAATTTAAAGCTTTAAGCAAGTGTTTTCCACTCCCAGACTAAGCATGAAGTAAAATTTCGAGTTTAGAAAAGCCCTGTGAAAATTTGTCAAGGGTCGCGCAGCGACCCGAGACAAATTTTCACAGGGCTTTTCTAAACTCGAAATTTTACTTCATGCGCCACGCGTATAAAACACTGATTTCAAGTGAGGTTTAAATATGCATAAAGTTCACAATATTTTAGTGTTTTATACGCGTGGCACATGAAGTAAAATTTCGAGTTTAGAAAAGCCCAGAAAATTTGTCTCGGGTCGCTGCGCGACCCTCGACAAATTTTCACGGGGCTTTTCTAAACTCGAAATTTTACTTCATGCTTAGTCTGGGAGTGGAAAACACTCGTTTAAAACTTCAAATTTAACTCTTTTAAAAATCAACGAATGTCAGAAAATTTACAGCTAAAATAATTAAGAAAAAGTAATGTGATTTTATAAAAATAATGACATACCATGGAATTGATACAACAATTGCGGATATTCCCTGTTTTTTTTTTAAGTTCAATTTAAAGCTTTAAACATGTGTTTTTCACTCCCAGACTAAGCATGAAGTAAAATTTCGAGTTTAGAAAAGCCCTGTGAAAATTTGTCAAGGGTCGCGCAGCGACCCGAGACAAATTTTCACAGGGCTTTTCTAAATTCGAAATTTTACTTCATGCGCCACGCGTATAAAACACTGATTTCAAGTGAGGTTTAAATATGCATAAAGTTCACAATATTGTAGTGTTTTATACGCGTGGCGCATGAAGTAAAATTTCGAGTTTAGAAAAGCCCAGAAAATTTGTCTCGGGTCGCTGCGCGACCCTCGACAAATTTTCACGGGGCTTTTCTAAACTCGAAATTTTACTTCATGCTTAGTCTGGGAGTGGAAAACACTCGTTTAAAACTTCAAATTTAACTCTTTTAAAAATCAACGAATGTCAGAAAATTTACAGCTAAAATATATAAGAAAAAGTAATGTGATTTTATAAAAATAATGACATACCATGGAATTGATACAACAATTGCGGATAGTCCTTGTTTTTTTTTTAAGTTCAATTTAAAGCTTTAAACAAGTGTTTTCCACTTCCAAACTAAGCATGAAGTAAAATTTCGAGTTTTGAAAAGCCCCGTGAAAAATTGTCGAGGGTCGCGCAGCGACCCGAGACAAATTTTCTGGGCCTTTCTAAACTCGAAATTTTACTTCATGCGCCACGCGTATAAATCACTATAATATTGTCAAATTTATGTATATTCGAACTTCATTTAAAATCTGTGTTTTTTATGCGGGGCGCATGAAGTAAAATTTCGAGTTTAGAAAAGCCCAGAAAATTTGTCTCGGGTCGCTGCGCGACCCGAGACAAATTTTCACGGGGCTTTTCTAAACTCGAAATTTTACTTCATGCTTAGTCTGGGAGTGGAAAACACTCGTTTAAAACTTCAAATTTAACTCTTTTAAAAATCAACGAATGTCAGAAAATTTACAGCTAAAATATATAAGAAAAAGTAATGTGATTTTATAAAAATAATGACATACCATGGAATTGATACAACAATTGCGGATAGTCCTTGTTTTTTTTTTTAAGTTCAATTTAAAGCTTTAAACAAGTGTTTTCCACTTCCAAACTAAGCATGAAGTAAAATTTCGAGTTTTGAAAAGCCCCGTGAAAAATTGTCGAGGGTCGCGCAGCGACCCGAGACAAATTTTCTGGGCCTTTCTAAACTCGAAATTTTACTTCATGCGCCACGCGTATAAATCACTATAATATTGTCAAATTTATGTATATTCGAACTTCATTTAAAATCTGTGTTTTTTATGCGGGGCGCATGAAGTAAAATTTCGAGTTTAGAAAAGCCCAGAAAATTTGTCTCGGGTCGCTGCGCGACCCGAGACAAATTTTCACGGGGCTTTTCTAAACTCGAAATTTTACTTCATGCTTAGTCTGGGAGTGGAAAACACTCGTTTAAAACTTCAAATTTACCTCTTTTAAAAATCAACGAATGTCAGAAAATTTACAGCTAAAATAATTAAGAAAAAGTAATGTATTTGAAATAAAACAACGCAGTTGGGAGGGTTTCACTTTTATTGTGAAAAGTAAAAGTGAAACCCTCCCAACTGCGTTGTTTTATTTCAAATAGTATTATGGAGTTTCATCATGTATCCGCCTCATCAATTAAATATTTAAAAAGTAATGTGATTTTATAAAAATAATGACATACCATGGAATTGATACAACAATTGCGGATAGTCCTTGTTTTTTTTGTAAGTTCAATTTAAAGCTTTAAACAAGTGTTTTCCACTTCCAGACTAAGCATGAAGTAAGATTTCGAGTTTAGAAAAGCCACGTGAAAATTTGTCGAGGGTCGCGCGGCGACCCGAGACAAATTTTCTGAGCTTTTCTAAACTCGAAATTTTACTTCATGCGCCACGCGTATAAAACACTAAAATATTGTGAACTGTATGTATATTCGAACCTCACTTAAAATCAGTGTTTTATACGCGTGGCGCATGAAGTAAAATTTCGAGTTTAGAAAAGCCCAGAAAATTTGTCTCGGGTCACTGCGCGACCCTCGACAAATTTTCACGGGGCTTTTCTAAACTCGAAATGTTACTTCATGCTTAGTCTGGGAGTGGAAAACACTCGTTTAAAGCTTCAAATTGAACTTTTCGAAAAACCAACGAATGTCAGAAAATTAACAGCTAAAATAATTAAGAAAAAGTAATGTGATTTTATAAAAATAATGACATTTTTCTTGTATAGTGTAAATCATTTCGAAAGCATTTACTTTAATCAAGTGACTACGATATCTTTTGCTATTTTGAAATCCGCAGTTGTTGTTTCAATTCCATGGCATGTCATTATTTTTATAAAATCACATTATTTTTTCTTAATTATTTTAACTTGGAGAAACGTAAAGTGATAAACGTTAACACGAATGAATTCAGAATATTTCCGTCTACAAAAAAGGTACAGGGTGGCGGGAAAGTCCCGCCGAGTACTTTTTATTTTTAGTTTAGTAAGTAGACAGTCCCTAGTTAACTACCTAGGGGTTTATTTGTTTTGAAAACTGTGCCGTCTTAGTCTAATTTTCAGATGAGTTTTTGAATTTATTTTTTGATTTTGTGAACTACAGTGTGAAATATAGGCAAATATTCACTGCAACAGAGATTAGAGGTGTTGGAGATATGGTATAGTGAGAAAAAAAATAATAGTGCTACTGCAAGAATTTATAATCAACGCCATAAGTCAAGAAATCCATTGAATGAGAGTACAGTCCGAAGAATGGTCGCTAAATTTTACGAAATAGGTAATCTCAATGACAAATATGCAGGTAAAACAGGTCGACCTAAATTGTATGACGAAACAACAACAGAAGAGTTTAGAAATTATTTTCAAGCAACACCCACTACATCACAGGGTCGTGCATCGAAAGAGTTAGGAATCCCTAGACGTTCTCTTAGTGATATCATGAAAAATAAGCTAGATCTATTCCCCTACAAGATTCAAATAAAACATTTCGTTCCTGAACCAAATATAGAGGTGCGTTTCAATTTTGCAAATCAGATGATAAACATAAAACAAGCAGGCGGTTTGAGGCTTCGGGGCGGTTTGGTTTTCTGATGAAGCATTTTCATCTCTCTGGTTATGTAAAGAAGCAAAATTATCGTTACTAGGGAAATGAAAATCTGCATATTGCAATAGCAAAGCCATTACACCCAAAAAAAGTTACTGTGTGGTGTGCTCTTTCTTCTCTAGGAATTATTGGGCCTTATTTCTTCGAATCCACTATAAAATCAGCAGTTTATAAAGGAGTTTTGGATAATTTTTTCCTACCAACAGCTCAAGGAATCGGGAAAATTGACGATTTTTGGTTTATGCAGGACGGTGCAAGACCCCATAGAACCGCAGAAGTGTTTGAATTAATTGAGGAGCATTTCGATCAAAGGATTATCGGTTTAGATGCGATCAAACATACTGGAGGAGGCGTGGAATGGCCTCCTTATTCACCAGACTTGAATCCTCTAGATTTTTATTTATGGGGATTTTTGAAGGATAAAATATTAAAAACACCTCCAACAACATTGAATCAGCTAAAGGAAGCAATTTCAAGTGAAATGAATGCGATTCAACCTGAAACATTGGTAAAAGTTATTCAAGACTTCGAAAATCGCCTATTACACGTAGTAGCCACTACGAACGTCTGGTTCCCACTTTGAACACTTATTTAGTTGAATTTTTATCTCTTTAACTGTATGCAATCAAAAAGTTTCCAATAAATTCTTTTTTAAACCTCGGCGCTTTTTTTCGCCCACCCTGTAAATACATTTTGTTTCTAAAATAAATAGGGAAGCCAAAATTTGAACATTTCAAAATTTACATGGGATTACCTATGTTGCGTCCGCCAAGTCAACACCCGGTATACACTTGTTACTATACAATTTTTTTATGATACTTTATCTGAATGTCGGTCAATAAATCGATTACACTTATTTCATTCATTAATGTCTGGCCGGTATTTAAATATTTAATTATTGATTCAGTTATCGAATATTGTTTGCATTGTTACGAATATTTCATTCATGCATCCCGTCCGATTTATTACAACACGTTTCCTATCAGAATCAACAAACAGATGCACAGAAACAATTTCGACATACGACGAATGATAAACAGGTCCAAAATACAATGATTACATCTCTCATTCACACACACGCTTCGAAAAAACTTCTTGAAGGTTATCTATCAATAAAAGTTTCATAATTTGGTTATTTTTGATCTGTAGCAAATTTGTAATACATATAAATAAACAATTATATTAATGTAGTTGTAAACCCTCCCAAGTCCGAAACCGAATAATCCCCAACACCCCCATTTCCAAGATACCGCATTCGTTTCAAAATGCAAATTACTTTTTTGGTTTTTCCGCCTAGTCCGAGTAGGTAAATATTGTAAACATTTATCGGTTTTTATTCAGTTAGCTATTGATAATGGGTACTTAGTACCCGAAATGTACATCTAGCAAGAAAAATAAAAGTGAAGAAAGGAATATAACTGTGTTTAATTAAGTAATTAAACAATTATATGTTTGGTAGTTTAATTTAAGCAGTATATGCCAATAATTATTATTATTTTTGAAAACTTTCAGTAAATAACACACTTGTATTAAGATTTCACTATTTATTAGTTAACACTGCTACAATTGTTTCACCACACAGTGGCTTCAACAACCAGATGAATTATTTTTAAATTAAATCCGCAAAATTACTTCGTGCTTAAACTAAAATGTTTGCATAAATTTACCAATCAGTTGTACTTCTATTTATTCGTCACTTAACGGTATAGTTGAATGACGAATAAATATAAGCCCAATTAAATGTTAGCAAATGAAAGAATAAAACAAAGCAATATAATACAGGGTGAGCCATCTAGTAGTTTCTTTTTAAATCATAGGTTATTTTGACACTGACATCTTTTTCCCGCTCGAAATCTTGACAGTAAGTCGGTATCATTCCTGCGCGGTACGAAATGAGTCGCTTTATGCTTGAACAAAGTTGGGAAATATTGCAAACTTATTTCCAAAGTGAGTGCTGTGTAGCCCAAACAGTGCGTTTGTTGAAAAGAAGTTTTGGCCGAAATGAATCACCCACCGCGCCTGCTGTACGCAAGTTTGTGCAAAAAGTTCGTGAGACTGGCATGCTAGTGGACAACACTCCTGGTCCTCGTTCTCGTACGGTGCGCACAGACGAGAATGTGGCTGCTGAAACCGAGAGTGTGAGACTCAATCCACGAACATCAACTCGCCGTCGATCTCAACAGCCCAACATTGCACGCACTAGCCTGAGGAGAATTCTGCACAAAGATCTCGGATTATTCGCTTACAAGGTCCAATTGACTCAGCAATTGAAGGCGCATGACCATCCGCTTCGTTATCGCCTCGCAGTTTGGGCCTTAGAGCAGCTTGAATTGGACAACGATTTTAGGCGAAAAATCATCTTTTCTGACGAGGCTAATTTTCATCTTGGCGGCTATGTTAACAAACAAAATTGCCGTATCTGGGGCTCGGAAAACCCGCACGTTATTGTCGAGAAGCCAATGCATCCCCGGAGAGGGACAGTTTGGTCCGGATTGTGGAGTGGTGGCATCATTGGACCATTTTTCTTCGAAAATGAGGCTGGAAACAACGTTTTGGTCAACGGTGAGCGTTACAGAGCCATGTTATCCGACTTTTTTTTATCGAAATTGAAGACATGGATTTGGACAACCTCTGGTTCATGCAGGATGGCGCGCCATGCCACACAGCCTATGCCACAATCGATCTTTTGCGCACTAAATTCCCGAATCGTGTTATCAGCCGTCTTGGCGATGTCAATTGGCCGCCTCGAAACTGCAATTTAACCCCTTTGGATTTTTTTTTGTGGGGAACCGTGAAGGACCGCTGTTATGGCAAAAATCCAGAAACGATTCAAGAACTTCAAGCCAACATCATCCAAGCAGCTACAGCTCGAAGCCATCAACAAGGTCTTGGAAAATTGGAGTGACAGAATGCGCTACTGCGAAGCCAGCCGAGGCAGCCACTTGAACGAAGTTGTGTTCCATAATTAATGGGAATGTTTGCTCTTACTAATAAAGCTATAATACATGGAAAATAAATTAATTTTGTTCATTTTATTCCATTTTTAAAAAGAAACCACTAGATGGCCCACCGGTACTTCTATTTATTCTTCATTTAACGGTATAGTTGAATGACGAATAAATAGAAGCCCAACTGAATGTTAGCAAATGAAAGAATAAAACAAAGCAATATAATACTGTATAACATTGACAAAGACAGAATAAAATTAAAGCAGAGGGCGTTGTTTTGTGTATCGGAAAATTATTATTGAATATTGGGTTGCATAAGTTTAGTGTCACCTAAATTTAGGTGACACTAAACTTATGCAACCCAATATTCAATTCCATTTTTCCGTTACACAAAACACCGCCTTCTGCTTTAATTTTATTCTATCTCTCTCAATGTTATACAGTATTATATCGCTTTGTTTTATTCTTTCATTTGCTAACATTCAGTTGGGCTTCTATTTATTCGTCATTCAACTATACCGTTAAAAGACGAATAAATAGAAATACAACTGATTGGTAAAAAATTGGCAATATTTTAGCTTTGTTTTATTCTTTCATTTGCTAACATTCAGTTGGGCTTCTATTTATTCGTCATGCAACTATACCGTTAAAAGACGAATAAATAGAAATACAACTGATTGGTAAAAAATTGGCAAATAATATACACAAAGCCATTTTGCGGATTTAATTTAAAAATAATTCATCTATCTGATGCCTCTTCTTGTTTAATTTCCTCTTTTATTTCGTGGTACACATTTTCTTTAATATTTCTGAAATGTGTATTGTTTCACAAATGTATACATCAGCATTTTTATTAAGACTGTATTTTAACATTTTTACAGATAAAACCTTGTCATTATTTAATAGGTCTATCAAACAAACGAATACAATATCAGGAAAACAATAAATGTCAAGTGTCTTATCTGTTCTTTCTAGCGCTCGCTCTCTGGAGAGTTCCTGATTGCACAATGCGAAGCTGTTTCATGAAATAATTACCTTTCGGTAAATATTTGATGTTCTTTTTTATCTGGACTGCTTTTATAGTGTCGTGGACTAAATAAACATCATACCTTGCAACACGATTATAAAACTTGGCTCGGTTCTATTGTACGAGTCATTCCACTTTCAATCATCTCGTGTTTTGTTCACAAAGAGATGATATATTTTGTATGCAAAAAAAATATACAGGAAATAATTATACTGGGTGTTGAATTGGCGGACGCAACATAGGAAATCCCATGTAAATTTTGAAATGTTCAAATTTTCGCTCCCCTATTTATTTTAGAAACAAAATGAATTTACCTTTTTTGTAGAGGGCAAAATTCTAAATTCATTTGTGTTAACGTGTATCACTTTACGTTTCTCTAAGTTAAAATACTTAAGAAAAAGTAAAGTGATTTTATAAAAATAATGACATGCCATGTAATTGAAACAACAATTGCGTCTGTCAAAATGGCAAAAGATATCGCAGTCAAAGTAAATGTTTTCGAAATGATTTACACTATACAAGAAGAAATCCTCCTAATAAAGTGGTATTATGCAGACCACAGTTATCACGATGTTTACGTTATGTTTTTTGTCGTTAATTAAGTAACAGCAATATCTTGTGCTATTTTGACATCCGCAATTGTTGTATAAATTCAATGATATGTCATTATTTTTATAAAATCACATTACTTTTTCTTAATTATTTAGCTGTAACATTCCTTGATTTTTAAACGAAATTTGAAGCTTTAAACGAGTGTTTTCCAATCCCAAATTAAGCATGAAGTAAAATTTCGAGTTTAGAAAAGCCCCGTGAAAATTTGTAGAGGGTCGCGACCCGAGACATATTTTCTGGGCTTTTCTAAACTTGAAATTTTACTTCATGCACCACGCGTATAAAACACAGATTTTAAGTTAAGTTCGAATATACATAAATATGACAATACTATAGTGTTTTATACGCGTGGCGCATGAAGTAAAATTTCGAGTTTAGAAAAGCCCAGAAAATTTGTCTCGGGTCGCTGCGCGACCCTCGTCAAATTTTCACGGGGCTTTTCTAAACTCGAAATTTTACTTCATGCTTAGTCTGGGAATGGAAAACATTTGTATAAAACTTTAAATTAAACTCTATTAAAAAAACACCGAACATCCGCAATTGTTGTATCAATTCCATGATGGTATGTCATTATTTTTATAAAATCACATAACTATTTCTTAATTATTTTAACTTAGAGAAACGTAAAGTGTTTAACAATTATAAATTTAGAATTTTTCCCTCTACAAAAAAGTGAAATACATTTTGTCTCTAAAACACACCCGGAATGTAAAAGTAGGCAAGAAACTAAAAAAAAATTTTGCACATAAAACCAAACGCTTTTAAAAACAACTTCTTTATTATTATTATTATTTATTATTATTTACCAAATGAATTTCGCTCTGTAAATCTAATTGTCTTGAATGATAAAAAAACCACCATAAACATGTTTTTTTCTCATTAAAATAGACGTGTTATTATTATTATATAAACCACAACAAAACGCAATTTTTGTTGCAACAATGACTCATGAAAAGTCACAGATATTTATCCGCCAGTTTTCAATAATTTAGTAATACGAACTCATTGTTTTCCCAATACAAAATGTATTTATTAAATCGAGATTTTGTAACTAATTTTGATTTATTTTTGTTTCAGGTGAGCGCTTCCTTACAAACTCCATTTCTTAATTTTATTTAGAAAACGGGCTAAACGTAAGTAGTTATTTAGTTAGGGATTTAAAAAGCTAACATTTTCTAAGGCATTGCAACTAGTTGGAAGAAAAAAAAAACCCAATGTATTTTACTCCCATCCTAAATTGCAATAATGTTTTTTTGCATCAAGATGTGTATTTTTGAAAAAATATAGAATTGTCAATTTTTTTCAATTCGTTCAGCTTACAATATTAGTGTACAGTTATAATATAAAATAATTTAATAACTGTATGTTTTTGCGTGTACGTGAAGTGATTATTACACTAAAAAAGACTGTTATTCCTTACTTCACTTTTTATATTTTATTTATTTATTTATTTTTTAAAAAGTGAAGTAGGGCAGGTGGTGGCCGAGCGGTAACGTCGTCGGGCTGTATCGCTCGGCGAGCCACAAACTCGGGTTCGATTCCCGTGTACGGGGAGACTTTATTTAAAAATAATTTCTCGTCGTGTCCCTGGGTGTGGTGTGAATGTGTCGTGACGTCCAAATATATGTTAAATTAATTAATACAATCATCGTTAGTGGCTGAATGGCTAGAGCCTATGCCAACAAAAAAAAAGTGAAGTAAGAAATAACAGTCTTTTTTAGTGTAAAATAATTTAAATAATAATTTTTTATATGATAAGCTACATCCTGAAAACAAAAATAACGAAACAATAAAAAAAAACCAGACGCATATTATAAAACGATCGGTGTCACAATTTCATTCCTTGGGGTATACCCGTAAATATCCATTGTTTGTTTTTCGAGTGAACAGTAAAAGCATAGTTTATTATGAAAAACGTGCACTTATCGTAATGAAATGCGCGTTTATTCACGTATTTAGTTGGTATGTGAAGGAGGTAGAGACCGGACTAAAAATACCGAACCACGAATTCAACGAATACTAAACTAAACATAATTCCGAAGCGACGAGCGCTTCTCGTTTATATGTTCCATGATTTATTTCACGCTGAAAATATGTTTTAAGAATTAACATAAATATATGAGTTGATTCAACATTTTTTTCAAAATAATACTTAATACATAAGTCGCCCAGCTGCAAAACCAGCCATACGTGTTTTGACAAACTTGTGGTAAAATGATAAAAACTGATTTTGCGGCGTCTTTTAAATAAATGAAAATAGGGTTTAATATGCATTGCATCGAATAGGGCCAAGTAAAATTATGTAAAACTAAGTAAAAAGTTGGCAGGTTTTGCAACTGAAAAAGTATGTTAGCTTTTGTAACTGAGAAATATATCAGGCTTTGCATTCTACAGGATTTTTAAAACTTGATTTTATAGGGTTTAGGATGGGTTTTGAATGTCAATTTATTTTTATAATTGTAGCCTGAGAGGAGTACAATCCAAATATACCAAAATCTCAAAATAAAAAAAAATGTGTATGGCTGGTTTTGCATCTGGGCGACTCACATAAATACAACTGATTTAGATGAATTGTTTCTTTAATCATTCTATTGTACCGTCAAATGTTCGAAAATCTGCAGGGTATTTCGGAAAAAAAGGTGAAACCCCCACAAATGATTCCATGTATTCCTCATGGAATAATTTGTGCATATAATCTAAATTTAAAACACAACATGTGCCATTAAAACACGCATATTTACAAAACCCTCGGAACACATGCAAATGCATAACAATCTCAATCCGCAAGTTCGCTTCTTTTAATTCCTTTTCTCGTTCACTTTTCATGGCCATAAGAAGAGCACATGTTGCACATACGCGCGCATAATTACAAAACAACCGCCAGATTTTTCAAGAGTGCACAACCGGAAACCCGGAGATTTCGCGCCACTGGGCAAACTCGGCGCATCCGTTAATTTACATTTTCAATTTTCAAAATCATTCTGATTAATTCTTGAAAGGTTCCGTCTTTCGATTAGATCGGGCGGTGTCTTCTCCATCGGCTTTCGCTGATAAACACGAGCGTGGAATTATTATTGAGCAAACGTTGTTTGCACATTTCCACATCGATTTCCAATCAACACGCACACGCCGTCTTTTTCCCCTCCCGACTTTACTGCTCTTAGCGACAGTGGAATTTTCTGGTTGGGAACGGAGAAGGTAAAAAATATTTGCGTTTAAGCGAAGACGTGGGGGATCTACTCTAGGGCGTATTATTTAGGTCCCTCCACTTCTCTGCATTTAGAAAAAGGATGAGATTATAGGTCGGCAGGTAGAGGAAACACGTTTGGGCTATTAATTATGTGGATTTAAGGATCTATTCAAGTATTTTTTAATTCGCTAATAACAGTGCAATTTGATATTAATGTTAATAGTCCCAACGCAACTTGAATTATTATGAGAACTTATTGGACCTATAAAATAATTTTGGATAAAAGTGGTAAAACAAAGTTAGTCGTTTTAATTAAATTTTGAATAAAACCTTGGAAATAAAATAAAATATATGAAAATTATTAGAAAAACTTAAATTATTAATTAGAGCTGGGACAAATCCTCGTGAAAAGGATTCGAATCAAGAATCCGACTCACCTAATATATGTAAAGTTATTTAAATAAAAAAACACTTGGTATTGTTTCACAAATTAAAACTTTATTTCAACTAGTTTCGGTTTGTTAGAAAATGGTCTAACAAACCGAAACTAGTCGGAATAAAGTTTTAATTTGTGAAACAATACCAAGTGTTTTTCTATTTAAATGACTTTACATATTCTAATATGTTTCACCAAGTGCCAGATGAGAAATTAATTCAAGAAATCACCTAATATAATTCGAATCACAAATACTCGTATAAAGGATTCGTAAGAGATAAATATGATTCGAATCAAAGATTCGAATCCTGTTTTTTCGAATCACGAATACAAATCCTTTAAGAATAAATTTGATTTTATTATTTTTTTGCAACCATTAATACAGGGTGAGTTTTTCTCGATGTTCTCTATGGGGATCTCGGAAACTATAAGAGATAGAAAAACGGTTATAGAAAATGTTCTGTTTATGAAAAAAATAATCCAAAAGACGGACTTTTATGTGTTTTTGACATATTGAAAAAAACATTTAACATTTTGTAGAAAAATGAAAATAAGAGATATATTATTTAGTAAACTAACCTAGTCGGTTTTTTGAAGATTTAACAATTCAGTTGACATTTTACGTCACAATTGAAACGTTTGACATTTTACATAAAAATTAATTAAAATTAATGTTTATGTAAAATGTCAAACGTTTCAATTGTGACGTAAAATGTCAACTGAATTGTTGTTGCTTTTGACAAATCTAAAGAAAGATAATACATTAAATATTGATTTCGTTGCTATAAACAACCGCAATTGTTTTACTTTAGTCTTTTTTACGGCTAACTATTTTTTGGTGTATGGAAAAATTAAAACGACTATAACTTATTTTATTTTAAAAATAACTATGGCATATGTTATATCGGATTAAAGGGAAAAAAATAACCTTTCCAATGAGGCCATAGCCAACTATTGTTTCCATTTAAAAATAGATAAGTTTGTGTCATATCTCCCAAAATATGGGCGATTTTTTTTTTATTTTTTGTTATTAATCTGTGTAAAATTTTCTACAACTTTGTCCCTTACAGTTTTTTTCTATCTATGATAATAATAGAGATATATTGATTTAAAAAAATTGGCACATTTTACTTTATTCAAAATATCTAGTTACCCTTGACTTATTCAAATATTTTGAAAGTGTCATTTTATTCGTCCTATAAAACTACACTTCTTTCCCCATTTAACCGTTTTTCTATCTCTTATAGTTTCCGAGATCCCCATAGAGAACATCGAAAAAAACTCACCCTGTATATAAATATCGTCACCAGTTGTTTTAACAAAAATATTCAAAACCTAATAATTTATTATTAACACTGAACATCGTTGATAACAGACTAAATATCTCATTCCATGTTACGCTAATTAAAGATGTATTTGTGCGTTTCTGAACTTCACTTCTAATCAGTGTTTTGTACGCGTGGCGCATGAAGTAAAATTTCGAGTTTAGAAAAGCCCGAAAATTTGTCTCGGGTCGCTGCGCGACCCTCGACAAATTTTCACGGGGCTTTTCTAAACTCGAAATTTTACTTCATGCTTAGTCTGGGAGTGGAAAACACTCGTTTAAAGCTTCAAATTAAACTCTATTATAAAATCGACGAATCCCTAAAAATTACGTAAATAGAAAAGTCAGAGAATAGTCATAGAATTATAATTAAATTGACCAAAACACTAACAAAAAAGCCATATGATATTATTAAATTTGTCAAAAATCAGCAGGCAAATTGCAAAACACGTAAAAATTTATAAAATTACCTTAAATATTGACAAAAACAATGAAAACAATTTAACAAAATAACCCCCATTTTGTTAAATTGTTTTCATTGTTTTTGTCAATATTTAAGGTAATTTTATAATTTTTTTTTTACTTCCCACAGAAGAAAGTTATATTAAAAGGCCAGGGAAAAAATCTTGAATCAGGGAAATGTCGGAAAAATTTAACATTTTAGATTGTGGCTACAATATCAGTTTTACTTCAAATAATATTAAAGACAATTTTGAAAACTAGATTATTATCTTTAAAAACATTTTCAGTAATTTAATATTCTTATCAAAGCATTCAGTTTGAAGTTTCGAACGAGCGTTTCCACTCCCAGACTAAGCATGAAGTAAAATTTCGAGTTTAGAAAAGCCCCGTGAAAATTTGTCGAGGGTCGCGCAGCGACCCGAGACAAATTTTCTGGGCTTTTCTAAACTCGAAATTTTACTTCATGCGCCACGCGTATAAAACACTGATTTAACGAGAAATTTAAAAACACACAAAAACATTTTTCATGTTAATCCTCAAAATTCGAATAATTTTTGACGATTCAAATCCTTTTGTAAGTATTCGAATCCTTTTAGTAATATTCAAATCCTTTTATAAATATTCGAATCCTTTTATAAGGACTCGAATCACTCACATTTGGACTCGAATACGAATTCTCTTAAAAAATGTAACGAATCCGGATCACGTGTTACCGGCGTTTTACCGCAAACGCCGGAACTTTGATTTAATGAGCGTAATTTAATAATTTTTCGGGCAACCTAATTTTTGATTTTTTTTTACAGCGGCACCCATTTGTTTTTTTAATTCCCTTTATTTATCAGCTTCAAAAATCATAATAATTATAAAATTAGTAAAGTCCGTATTACATACATTGAAACTTGAATTTGTATATTTTGTATATTTTAATTTTAAGTTTACATTTGGCGCCCAACGTGGGGTACGAGGAAACCCACGACCCTGACGATTATTTTTTTTTCTCATGTTATTTTACCTCCTGTTACATTTGGTGCCCAACTAGTTTGGTACGAGGAAACCCACGACCCTGACGATTATTTTCTCTTAAGTTATTTTACCTCCTGTTACATTTGGCGCCCAACGTGGGGCGCCAAATGTAATAGGCGCCCAACGTGGGGCGCCAAATGTAATAGGCGCACAACTAGTTTTGGTCCCTTTATTTATCAGCTTCAAAAATCATAATAATTATAAAATTAGTAAAGTCCGTATTACATACATTGAAACTTGAATTTGTATATTTTGTATATTTTAATTTTAAGTTTACATTTGGCGCCCAACGTGGGGTACGAGGAAATCCACGACCCTGACGATTATTTTTTTTTCTCATGTTATTTTACCTCCTGTTACATTTGGTGCCCAACTAGTTTGGTACGAGGAAACCCACGACCCTGACGATTATTTTCTCTTATGTTATTTTACCTCCTGTTACATTTGGCGCCCATCGTGGGGCGCCAAATGTAACAGGAGGGGCACTCACGCTAGACAAAAAAATTAAGTTTGACAAAATAAGCAGTGGTGCTCGCTGTTAACCTCCGGCTTGGCTCACTTGATCGGCAAGCTATTCAAAAAAATGTTAGTTATTTCTGACCTTTGTTGCTCTACAGTATACGACTTAGAGTTGAAGTCTTCTTTCCTCTGGATGTCTCTTCGCTGGATTGGCACAAACACTTTCACTTTTTTTCTTTTAATTTTAAGAAGCGCTTTTAAGTCGTGTCTGTTTATTTTAACTTTTTCTTCAACAATTATTAAGTCCTGTTTACGCAAGTGCGACATTTTATTTTCCTCATTCCAATTACTTGTCTTTTCTTTTGTTGTTTATTGTAAATATTAATTATTACTCCTATTTGTTTTGGTTTGTGAATAATCCACAGTTTTCTTTCATGAACTAGTTGATTTTTTTTTACTTTATTTTATCTTCAAACATTCGCTTATCCCCGTTACCTCTAAAATTGATAATAAACAAAGTGAAAGTGTTTGTGCCAATCCAGCGAAGAAACATCCAGAGGGAAGAAGACTTCAACTCTAAGTCGTATACTGTAGAGCAGTGATGGGGAAACTACGGCCCGCGGGCCAAGTCGGAAAGGTTTAATCCGGCCCGTTTAAGAGTGCCGTCGTGAGAATTTTTGAACGCGTTCTTACTTCGTAATGTGACGACCCGCATAAAAACTACCTACCTACGATTAAGCATTATTCTTTGGCCCGCTACGATTGTCTGGTTATTACAAATGGCCCGTCTTAAAAAAAGTTTCCCCACCACTGCTGTAGAGCAACAAAGGTCAGAAATAACTAACATTTTTTTGTATAGCTTGCTGATCAAGTGGCCAAGCCGGAGGTTAACAGCGAGCACCACTGCTTATTTTGTCAAACTTAATTTTTTTGTCTAGCGTGAGTGCCCCTCCTGTTACACACGAATCCAGTTGAACAAAAGTATTCGAATGCCTCTTTTGAATCCTCTAAAAGGATTCGAATCCCGGATTCGAATCCTGAATGATTCGAATCCTGCCCAGCTCTGTTATTAATGATGGATGCGTCTACTTCGTCCTACATGTTAATTCAAATAAAAATAAAACAGGTCCAGCCTTATTAATGACAATATGGGTAACTTTCTCGTTCTGGAAGATAAGGATTCGGTTAAATGCACTAAGTTGGGCAGTGCTTATTCAGATTCTACGGAGAAATAATATAAATTTTGTAAAACTTCGAAGTTATTAAAAACAAACTAAAAATCGTCATTATCTTTCTTGTTTGTAATTTCATTGAAAATCTGTAAACATAGGTCTGTTCCTTATATGCACTAGAGCAGCACTTTTTGCACTCAATCTGTCCGTTACATAACCTAGACATCTGCAATTGTCAATGTGAACTTGCACTAACTTAAACTGGTGACGACACAAACTTGAACTCAGTTAAACTTAGTGTAGTACAAACGAACAAACATGTTATAAAAGTAATTGCTATGGCGTAATTTATCTAGCGATTCGATTTTCTGGTCGTCATATCAACATTTAATTATGAAAACAGGTAAGTTTCCTACCAAATGGAAAGAAGTTCGAATCTGCCCTGTTTTTTAATCTGGGTCAAGTAAAGCTATACAGAATTACAGATCTATTGCCATCTTAAGCATTTTATCAAAAGTTTTCGAATCGATAATAGCTGATTATATATATAATCTTGTTAATCCATATATTTCCACGCAACAACATGGCTTTGTAAAATGTAGATCTACAACAACAAATCTTATAGGTATTACACAAGAAATATATGACACTATGAACGAGGGACATCAGGTAGACGTTATTTATAGTGATCTAACGAAAGCGTTCGATAAACTGGACCACAAGATTTTGTTTAATAAATTGTTATCCTTTGGCTTAAATCACATCATGAATGTTATCTCGTCATATCTATTTAATCGCCGGCAACTTGTGGAGATATACGGTCACAAATCCACTGTACGTTACTGCCAGTGGGATACCTCAAGGATCGAATCTAGGACCTCTGCTCTTTCTACTTTTTATGGACGATGTGTCCCAGGCTCTCAAATGTAATATGGTGCTTTACGCGGATGACATTAAACTCTATAGTGTTGTTAGTGGGATTGAGGATTGTGTGAAGTTGCAGAATTATATAAACACTTTTACAGAGTGCTGTTCTATTAATCATTTATCACTTAATATGTCAAAATGCTCTGTTGTTACTTACTCGAGAAAATCAAATTTAATATTATATCCTTACAAAATTAATAATATGCAGTTGCAAAGATTTACAGAAATAAAGGATCTATAGACTGTTTAAAAACTAGAAGGAGTAAGTGCCAAAGCCCAATTTACACTATAAAAAGTTACCAGAAATATCACTAGATAAATTTGGCGGCAATTTTAAATAATATCATAATTACTCAATAAAATCAAATATAATGTAAAAAATCTTTTAAAATCAAGAATGAACAATAATTTTTTTATACAATTTGTTTATTAAATTCAAAATGAACAAATAACTAAATTATGGACTACATAATAATAATTAAAAAACTAAAACTATTTAGATCTTATTTATTACAAAAAATTAAATACAATACATGTGAGTCAAAGCGTCATACATAGGATATTGTTCTGTTACTGGGCTAGCCCAACGGGGCAGCAAAACGGGCAGGGTAGCTGATAACAAACAAGACATTAATAAACCGTATGTGTGAAAATAGAACCCGTAACCTCGTTAGCAAGTAAGGAGCACATGTCGGACTTTCTGAACCATTGAGTGGACAGGGGGTTGGGGCAAGGGAGCACCTATTAGCATCCGCGGACCGATTAAACAGTTTTGGACATTGCACTTCTTACCCGAGCTCCAGCACCACGGCAAGGTGAGGCACTTAACACTGGAGTCAACCGGTAATTCCGGGAATTACTGGAAGGGTACAAGACCAAGTCAAGAGGCAGACACTTTAACACTGGGCACACAGGGTTATATTCGCTTCGAATTAAGGTTATGTTAGCTCTTACGTCTAATAATGACGTATTAGAATAGTGTAAGATGGGCGCGCTCTTAGCCAATCAGAGTTATAGGTTCGCTCCTCCTAGTTATTAAATAGATTATAGGTGTTATTTTTGATTGCAAATTGACATTTAATGCTCACGTTGAATTATTAACCAAGAATTGCTACCGTATGATGGGTTTTATGATACGTAATTGCAGAGAGTTTTCTAGTATAAAGATGTTACTTTTATTATTCAACACATTTATATTGAGTATAATATCATATTATGTGCTAATTTGGACACCAATGTACATGAAATATATTGGCATGCTCGAAAATATCCAAAAAAAATTCTTAGATATCTTTATTTTGTAAAATACCGCCAGTACAGTTTTGATATACCTTACAGTGATCTTCTTACAGAATTTGAATTAATTTCTGTACATAATAGAATTAAATTTATGAATATTTGCTTCCTCTACAAACTGTTGCATAATATGATTGATAACATGAACTTTGTCAGTCGTCTTAAATTTAATGTTCCTCGAGTTTGTTCACGATTTTTTAGGACTTACTTACGACACTCCAACTAATAATTATTATTCTAACTCTCCCATTATAAGATTATCCCGGTTCTACAATAATTACGCGTATAATGTAGACATTTTTACGCCAACCTTTTCAGTATTAAAACTTAATGTTAGTGATTGTATTAAAATATTATCTGCGTTACCTTAGTTTATAGTTTTCTTTTCATACTGTAGTAATTTGTAATATTATCCATATGTTGCTATATTGTATTTATATTGTACTAATGATATGACCCTGTTATTGGACTTTTACAGTCTGTTGGGTTATTAAATAAATAAATATTATCATTTGCCTTTTACCTTTCGGTGTAGGCTTTAAATAAATAAATAAATAAATTTATTTTTTAAATGAGAACATGGGGTGATATACGTATCATTAAACTGCATTTGTTGTCCTGATTTCAATGATGTGCAACACGAGTACATTTATTGATTTTAATTTTTTTAAAGTTGATATCAATAAAACAAAAACGATTAGCGAGATGAATTAAAATCAGTTACATTTAAATGCGTTTTTCACAGTTTTATACATAAAGTTCACTTCCGAAATGGCAATGCAGAAAAAACATTGAAAATAACTTACGCCTGATTGGAGTTATGATTTGTACATTTCCAAAAAGGCAAGCCAGATGAATAATTCAAAATAGTTAATTGATGAGGCGGATACATGATGAAACTCCATAATACTATTTGAAATAAAACAACGCAGTTGGGAGGATTTCACTTTTATTGTTGAACACTGCACATTCAAAATAGAATACGTCGGATTAGGGTCATGATTTTTAAATAATGATTTAATTCCACATTCGACATATGTAGGTAATTTTCCAAGTAAATGTAAAACGTGTTCATGTCTGTTTAACAGTTTGTATTCTTTATGTATACTTCTAAAACGCCAATGTACAAACATAAAATATAAAGTGCGCCAGATTGGGGCTATGATTTTCTTAACCCTTTCAGCCCTTGAATTTTTATGGTGCAAAAAAATGTTTTGTACACTGCATATTATTTCTGATTATCTTAGATATACAGAGAATTTTTCTTTGAAGCTTATACTGTATACGCTGTGAATCTTTAGATACTCGTTGTTTTTACAAATATTTTAAATTGAACTTTCAAACGAGTGTTTTCCACTCCCAGATTAAGCATGAAGTAAAATTTCGAGTTTAGAAAAGCCTGAAAGCGACGAAACCAAATTTTCAGAAATTTTTATATAAAAAATAAATATTATATATAAATAATATATTTAATATTGACAGTCACACTGTCATAACTTAAGTCGTTAAAATATTTATATGTAACACTTACATAGGTGTTACATACAGAGAGTTTTATGTAACACCGAACATACGTTGTACATTTTCCGACGCTCGGTTTGTTGAACGACTTTAATTTGAATCTTTAAACGAGTGTTTTCCACTCCCAGGCTAAGCATGAAGTAAAATTTCGAGTTTAGAAAAGCCTGAAAATTTGGTTTGGTCGCGTAGCGCGAAGCGCGGAGCGGCCAAACCAAATTTTCAGGCTTTTCTAAACTCGAAATTTTACTTCATGCGTCACCGGTACAAAACACTGATGCAATATAAAGTCTAGCGGTGTATTTTAAACTTCGTAATACGTCAGTGTTTTGTACCGGTGGCGCATGAAGTAAAATTTCGAGTTTAGAAAAGCCTGAAAATTTGGTTTGGCCGCTCCGCGCTTCGCGCTACGCGACCAAACCAAATTTTCAGGCTTTTATAAACTCGAAATTTTACTTCATGCTTAGCCTGGGAGTGGAAAACACTCGCTTAAAGCTTCAAATTAAATTCTTTTAATAAACCGAGCATCGAAAAATGTGCAACGTATGCATATGAATACTTAAAAGAAAAATTCTCGTTATGAAAATGTTCGGTGTTACATAAAACTCTCTGTATAAATAATATATTTAAATGGACAGTCACCCTGTCAAAACTTAAGTCGTTAAAATATTTATATGTAACACTTACATAGATGTTACATATAAATATTTTATTGAATGAGAATTTGTGAACTTACAACGCTCCTTATTACAATTTAAAATAAATACAAATTTATTCATAGCGAAAATGGTTCTTTTAAGTACTCATAAGCATACGTTGTACATTTTTCGACGCTCAGTTTGTTGAACGAGTTTAATTTGAATCTTTAAACGAGTGTTTTCCACTCCCAGGCTAAGCATGAAGTAAAATTTCGAGTTTAGAAAAGCCTGAAAATTTGGTTTGGTAGCGTAGCGCGAAGCGCGGAGCGGCCAAACCAAATTTTCAGGCTTTTCTAAACTCGAAATTTTACTTCATGCGCCACCGGTACAAAACACTGATGCAATATAAAGTCTAGCGGTGTGTTTTAAACTTCGTAATAAGTCAGTGTTTTGTACCGGTGGCGCATGAAGTAAAATTTCGAGTTTAGAAAAGCCTGAAAATTTGGTTTGGCCGCTCCGCGCTTCGCGCTACGCGACCAAACCAAATTTTCAGGCTTTTCTAAACTCGAAATTTTACTTCATGCTTAGCCTGGGAGTGGAAAACACTCGCTTAAAGCTTCAAATTAAATTCTTTTAATAAACCGAGCATCGAAACATGTGCAACGTATGCATATGGATACTTAAAAGAAAAATTCTCGTTATGAAAATGTTCGGTGTTACATAAAACTCTCCGTATAAATAATATATTTAAATGGACAGTCACCCTGTCAAAACTTAAGTCGCTAAAATATTTATATGTAACACTTACATAGATGTTACATATAAATATTTTATTGAGTGAGAATTTGTGAACTTACAACGTTCCTTATTACAATTTAAAATGAATACAAATTTATGAACTACCTAAAGTATTCGTTGATGGACACGTCTATTTCGATATTTGTTATGGCTTAAATGTGTCAAACTCTGCCGATAAGCGATCCTTTTTCTTAACAATACCGTTTTTTCAAGCAACAGCATTATTTATCTGTACATCCTATCACTTACAGAGTTTCAAATATCATTATACCACCCAGCATTAGATCATTAGCAACAGATGCAATGAGAAACCACTCTCGCATTATCGACACAATACCATTCCTAAAGATAACAACAACGAGCATACCTGAAAGGTGCTGCTGAAGGCAACAAAAAGAGCGAGCGTACCTGAATGGTGCGCATTACAGGAGAACTTAATCCTGGGGCTTAGGGCATATGTTCCAGAGGGTGAACAATAGGGATAGTATGTGCATGTAATTATTTACGGCCCTTTACGGTTGGTTATGCGATACGTTGTCATGTGCAGACGGCTTCTGTTAGGAAAATAAAGAGGCTGAAAAATGTGTGTGTGTGTGTTGTGTGCACGCTTTTTGGGTGCGTTCGACGGTCCTGTCAATAAATTTCAATTGAAATTAATTGCCGTAAATTAGACTAATTAACTTGAGCCGGTGGATTATTCCGGATGAAAATTGTGAGAATTCGAGATAAAAGTTATTTTTTCCCTGTGTGTAATACAAAAGGGTAATATGTAATACTGTCAATCAGCCCGATTCCGTACACGAAATGTTAAATTTAACGTACATGTTATTCGTTAACATCACAGTCTAAGCGTATTTAGTAAGTGGTATGTATGCTTAGATTGTGAGGGTAAACGTACGCGTTAAATTTAACATTTCGCGTACGAAATCGGAGGGAATGTCAGAATTTTTCGAGATCTAAGTTTTTTAAGCAATTTGAAGTTTAAAATAAAATTCGATGTTTAGGTCCACCAAATCGAATGTATACAATTTTCAATAGTAATATATTAAATGCATTAAAAATGATCGAAAATTTTGCACGGAAAGCCGTTGCCTAGAAACTGCATGAGTCCATTTTGATTGTGATTTGACAAAAAGTGCCCGAGACGCGAAGCGTCGAGGGCACTTTTTCAGTCAAATCACAATCAAAATGAACGAATGTAGTTTCTTAAAGGCAACGAGCTTTGAGTACTAAATTTTCAGAGCATTTTTAATGCACGAAATGTATTTAATAGACTATTTCCTGAAAAATACGATTTTTAATCAAGTTGACGTATTATTTAAAATATTAATTATCAATCAGTGTCACTTAATGTGTCAACATGAATCGCTTCGGAAGTTTTTCTTCGAAAGATATATCGAAAAATATCGCGAAAAATTCATCCGAAAATACAAGAAAGAGTAAAGAGTTCGTTTGGAGACAATTTATGACATTCTGTGATGAAAGAAAATACGAGTTAGATCAAAAAACTTTAATTTTGAAAGATTGAGAGAAATTGATTGATACCTGACATGTGACGTCACAACAGTGCAATTTTCGCTGTAATTTTTCGTAGAATTTTCACCTACTATGTAATTTTCGCTGAAATTTAATTGTGATTGGGAAATGAAAATGAATTCTCGTAATATGATTGGTAGACATTTTTTGAAGGAAATAGTCTTATGTAATAATTGTAAAATTAATTAATAATTGGAAAAAAAACAACATGAAAATAAATTATGTGCAAATGAAGAGGTGAATTTGATTCAACTGTGATCACATGTTACATTTTTCATATTCACTGTGCGATTATTTTTCTTTCGTGATGAGTCATTGGATAATTACAATAATTACAACATACAATGTACTGTCACAAACGGTCACTCAATTGCATATAAATGTGCGCACAATAACTCTTGATAAATCTATGATGTCATTAATGACATAATTTTGAAGTGTGTTGGTGTTATTTTTGGCACGATCCCCAGGTAAACAAACAACCAAACTGCATGTGATTCTAAAAATAATTTCCGCTGCAGTTATTTTGATTTAAATTACATTTCCGTGGCGAGTTCAACAAGTTTAAAGAAAATAATGTTCCTAATGGCTATGGAAACTTTAATATCTGAGCAGGCGTCTTTTCAATTGTGGATGGGGGGGATTTCTCTTGCTGGGTATACCCCCTCACTCGCCGAGATTTCATTATTCATCTTTAATTAATTCACCACTTAACCCTTTTTGAAACATTTTAAACTATTAACTAAAACACTTGGTATTGCTTCATTAAATCAGTGAAACAAAACCAAGTGTTCTAACTATTAGTTTATAGTTCCATATCGTACATCTTTATTCAGACAATAATTACAATTAGTTTTATAACATATTTATATAACGGGTAAATTGATTGTGAGTTACGTGAAGATCAAATTAATTTAACGAATGAAGCACGAATAACCTTTGTTCACACTTTTTTTTTAAGTGTGAAGAAAGGTTATTAGTGCTTCATTCGTTAAATTATATAACGGGTGTTTTTTAGAGGTTTGGAATTTCTTTTTTAACCCATTAACGGCCGAGCAATTATAGAGTTGACTTTAACAGTTGATTTTTGGTAAAATTCTGCAATTCTCTTTATGATTTCTATGAATAACTTATTATTAACTTTTTCGATTATTACTCATTAAAAAAAAAATACATCAGTGCGTTTCTAACTTCACAATATTTCAGTGTTTTATACGCGTGGCGCATGAAGTAAAATTTCGAGTTTAGAAAAGCCCCGTGAAAATTTGTCTCGGGTCGCTGCGCGACCCTCGACAAATTTTCTACGCGGGGCTTTTCTAAACTCGAAATTTTACTTCATGCTTAGTCTGGGAGTGGAAACACTCGTTCTAAACTTTATATAGCACGTTTTTATAAAGAAATCGATTAATGACTGAACATTTACAGTGTATACATTTTGCATATTTAAAAGAAATAATCACAGTATGTAGAATGTTTCTTTTAAATATGCAAAATGTATACACTGTAAATGTTCATGCATTAATCGGTTTTTTATAAAAACGTGCGATATAAAGTTTGGAACAAGTGTTTCCACTCCCAGACTAAGCATGAAGTAAAATTTCGAGTTTAGAAAAGCCCCGCGTAGAAAATTTGTCGAGGGTCGCGCAGCGACCCGAGACAAATTTTCACGGGGCTTTTCTAAACTCGAAATTTTACTTCATGCGCCACGCGTACAAAACACTGAAATATTGTGAAGTTAGAAATACACTAATGTATTTTTTTTTAATAAGTATTAATCGAAAAAATGTAATAACAAAATACATTTTTCTCCATACATTTTTAAGTCAGGTCAATTCATATAATATATAAAATTAACTCATTTAGTAATTTGATTAACAAAAAATTTATAATGTTCCGTGTATGCACCAATGGCGCTTAATGGGTTAAATAAAACACATACAAATCAATAAAACAATAGATATTTTAGCTTTAATAAGTAACCAATGTAATAGCATTTTACGTTTAAAAATAATTTCGGGCATCTGACCACCATGATTGCGTCTTAGATGAACCATTCTATTGGTACAATTTTTCACAACTTTTTCCAATGCGGCCGGGCTAATCTATCCAATTACGCGCCGAAAGTTGACTTCTAAGTCTTCAATCGTTAGTGGTTTATCATCATAGATCAACGATTTGACGTAGCTCTACAAAAAGTAGTTCAATAGGATCAAATCACATGATCTAGGGAGCCAATTAACAGGCCTATGTTCTCGTAATAATTTGATCACCAAACGTCTCTCCCAACAATGTGAGGGTTTGACGCGCGGTGTGGCAAATTGCGCCATCCTGTTGAAACTATTTAGTTCTCAACTGATTTGCATTGAAGTTGGAAAACAAAAAATGTCGAATCATTGACTTGTTGCGCTCGCCATTGACAGTAACATTGGGTCTGTCTTCATTTTAAAAAAAGTGATGATGCCCCAAGCATGCTATCCACATTACACAGTAACACAATGTTGCTTATTCACGAGTTCAAAAATGAGCCTCATTACTAACAATTATTTGGCGGTAAAATCAGTTTTTTTTTTGTTTTGGCCTTGGTATCTAGACCATTAGCCATCAATCTATTTATATTTAACATTTTAATGTATTTTAACCAATTCTAATTTAGATAAATAACCATTTACACCTGAAACAACACAAACTCATTCATACTACATCCATGGACCCGGATGGAATAATTTATTATTCATAAATTATTCCACCGGACGGGATTCGAACCCGCGACCTCTTGGTCTGTGGGCAGGGTCTCTACCCACTCGGCCACCGAGGCCCCGGTAAAATCAGTAAATAGGCAAAGTGCTCGACGCACAGACCGCATATTTTGGTAATAAATTTCCACAATTTGTAATCGTTGCTCGCTTATGAGCTTTGGCATGATAATTTGCCAAAGCTTACTGAACAGAATTGCCACCAACAGCTTCCCATTCTAACATTAGTTTAACAGGTATCCATGATTGAAGTTCTATACCTCTAAAAAAAAAAAACACCCTTTACATATAAATAATTTGTTAGTCTGTCTAGGCTATCGACCAACGGTCTTTTTGCCCTGTCTGAATCTACTATTTGTTATTTAAAAATTATTAATCAGTACATTGTTTAACTGTCTGAATAAAACGAGCTAATGAATTGGTGAAGTGTTTCTGTTGGAAATTTGTATTTGGACGTGATGTTAGAATTTCGGGGAATACAGTATTTGTTCAACAATTCAAAATGGTTGGGGTTGGTAGAGAATTTAGTACTTATTGTAAGTATACGCTGTTCTTTTGGGGGTAGTTTTGTGGTTTTGTAGAGGAGTTCGTTCGAAGGGTTATGAAAAGGGTTGTTGGGATGCCTTGGTTCGGTGATGGTTCTGATTGCTGATATTTCGGTTACTTAGATATAATATAGAGTAGAGGGACGGATCTGGTTAAAGAGAATGCATCTAGAGTATAACACGGGGCGACAAATTAATGTATAAATATGGACTGCAGTTTTAATAGAAATGCCTTGATTTTTGTATGCTAGTCCTCTGAAGTGCCGCGCCCTTGTCTTTATTTTAGATTTTTTAGAGAGTATGTGTGGTTTGAAGGATAATTTTGAGTCGAATAGAATACCAAAGTATTTACAGGAATAAACTGGGTGAATTGGAGTGTTATTAAGGGACATATGTGGTGATCTGGGAGTGATTTTGTGGCAGGGAAAGAATAGTTGGGATTTTACTGGGTTTATTTTGATTCGCCACTTTGAGCACCATTTTTGTATGGAGTCCAAGGATTTTTGAAGGGATATTTGGGCATTTTTTAGGGTTGCAGCATGGGAGATGAGAGCTGTATCATCATGTAAAGTTAATTAAAGGAAAGGCACTTGGTATTGTTTCACAATTAAATCTTTATTCCGACTAGTTTCGGTTTGTTAGACCATTTTCAAAGGAATGTGCTGTATCATCAGCGAAAAGGAGGAAATATCGCAAAGGGATAAAGTATGCTGGGTCCGAGCAGTATAAATTGTACAATACTGGGGATAAGGGAAAACCTTGGGGGCACCTTGTACGAGGGGAATTGAAAATGAATATAATTGCCGGATTTTAATTTGGGATTTTCTCTCTGATAGGATGCTATTTAATAATATTATTAGGTAATGGGGTAGGTTTAAAAGGAAACATTTGTAAAGCAGACCTTGATGCCGTACCGAATCAAAGGCCATTTTATAGTTCCATTAGTTACATGTTACTTTTTGTAAGACTGTTTAGTATTTTTCTTGATCTACAGATATTTTTAATTGTTGGTAAAAAAGTGAAAGAGTATATTATATGACATGATTAAAAAAAGAAACCACTTGGTTAAATTTCACTAATATAATATTAGTGAAATTTAACCAAGTGATTTCTTTTTTAAATCATGGTTAAATATGTTTCACCACGTGAAACATGAGACACTCGTTCAAGAGAGTATATAATATTTTTTATTTTATTTTCTGAGAGTAAAATGTTATAATAAGTAACGGTTAAATATTATTATAAATGCATATCACTTTTTAAAGACGGCATTGAATCAGGAAACCGCAATGAATGACTGATAATACGTGCTTGATAAGTACCTGGTGGCATAATTCAATTAACATAACAATATTTCCTATACTCATTATCGCATAACGATTGCATTTTTTTAGGTTAATATTCATGAGGCAAATCGTGTCCAATGATAAGTGAAATTGTCGAACAGAAATATGTACATTTCAGGAATTAAAAGTTGTATATCCATCAGTTATAATTTAAAACTGAGGGACGTAAATATATTTATATGTCAATTTGAGCTAATTGTGTCCACATATAAGCTTGATATAGTCTGAAAAGTTCAGTGTTCCTCAGCACTGGGTCGGAATCACACTAAGAAGGACCTTAAAGTTTAAATTTATAACTATTTTTAACACCAAACAATGCAAAGGAGAAACTTACAACAGTTTTGTAACTGTACTTACAAATCTTCTCATTATTAATATTGTATTAATTGAGATATTATTAATAACTTAATTTATTATACAAGACTAGTATATTCACAAACTGTAACTAATACTTTGCAGCTTTGTTATTCTTAAAAAACCACGCTTCTCAAATAATACGTCCGCAAACACGAAAACACGACTGCAACCAATTCGATTTTATTACGATATTATTATTATTGTTCCAGTAGCCAGAAACTAAATACAAAACGCGCGATGATGCGATTTCTAAAAATAAAGCGCCGATTTTTTTATAGCTGGTGCGTTCGATTTTAGAATGCGTATGTCCGACAAACATCTGGCCGGTTACTTCAAAGACCGGACGTCTCTCGAAACCATTATAGTATAATTACATAATGCTGATTGTGAGGCTCATTTTTGCTTCAGCATTATAAAAAAACAACAACAAAACGATTTATGATTGAGGTATAAAGTCTGACTGGACTTTCACGTGGAATTATGTAATAGTAGTAATTTTTAAACTCACATTTAAGCATGTTATATTAAGTTATATATTTATCAATAGAAGCCAATGATGAAATTGATGAAATTTGAAAAAAAGGACACTACTTCTGGGTCTAATATAAAATATTATACAAATTTCAATTTCTGGTTTTCATTTTATACTGCAATAAAGCAAAGAGACTTCTGTTATCTCGATATTCACGTCTTGAAACGGTATACCCCGAGTCACAACAATAGCTCCAAATCCAATACATCATACAACATGTTATTATTCCACGACACTTACATCAACCAGCTCAAAAAATACAAAACTTGAAAGAAAAAAAAAAAACGAATCACCAGTTCGTGTTTATTCCAACCACATGAAAATCTCGACAAAATGCATGTCTTCACATACTCATACAATACGTGCCATTTCATACAAACCCCACACAGAGGAATTATCAATTCCTACATCGACACATTCCTATGAATATTGATTTGAACGCCGCGTGTTTACATAGGGTTTATTTACATTAAATGCGTGCATGCATCAGCGAGAAATGTGTTTACTTTTCATTTCGATAATGGTTCGTTCTGCGACCGTGGAAGTCGAGTGGATACATCAATCAGACGCGAACGAATGAGAATTAATATGAGGGATGGAATAAGGTCAGGTTGGGTCAATCGATTGATCCTGGGGGGATCCCTGCTGAGAAAATAAATATTGATGACGGTGGTTTTGTGAATTTAGAAGGTTAATGGATTAATCGTATGAATAGATTATTCGGTTTAATCAAAATAAATTATTCTTGCATGTAAATGAGCTGTCCTAAAAAAAAATTATATCTACCTAAACCAAATTAAGTATTTCACACAAAACTTAGATGCAGAATAGTTAAATGATAAAACACTGCTGAGAAATATTTATACTGTGTTCATATAATTGAAACTTGTAATTAAGTTTCGTCAGCATTTGCTATTTCTTGGAAACATTTAATTTCTTTGAGGAGTAAATGTAAGAGCATGGAGGACTGAACACAGACAGTCTCCTCTTTGAGTCTAAGCCTTGTTCCTTTTTCTTCTTTTCGTTTCAGCCGGTCTTTTGCTGAATAAACCCATTTGTACCTTTATAACCACCCACGCAAAATCCCAAACACGTTTACGAAGCGAATTTACTCCACAAGAGATACAAGCGGCTTATTAAAGTCCTGATTAAAACTCGTCAACAATGAGGTAATTTATGGAGAATTTACATATTATAATTGTATTAATTAAATCGTTGCTATAGGTGTGTTTTGATATTATAATTATCATCAAAAGACGAAAATCTTACCTGTGTCTGTTTATGATTTAATTTAATAATTTATTTAATTTCATTTTTAATATAAAGTAAAATTAAATTTGCCAATTGTTTGCAGAATATTTATAAAATCGAAATAAAATGAATTAATTTTAATTAATTATTTATTTGCATGTATATTTATTTGAGTATGTTGCACCGCAATTTGCTGATAGTTGCAAATTGTATGCATAATATGAAATTACAGATGGGAATCGAATATCAAAGTTCATCCAAGTGCAAAGCTAGTCAGTTCATAAGTGGCTCTCGAGTCGCATTAGCCAACAACCTCTTTACTTGAGCCCGAGTTCAGTTAATAAGGTCGCTCTAGTGGAAAAGCGTATACATACACATTCAAATCATTATGACAATGCGTACTTATGCTCATTAAATTATTGCATTTAATACATGTTGTTATAATACATACTTATAATCATATCTGAAATTAACGAATTTAGTAAATAGGTAGTAATATCTTTGCAAGAGTTTCAATATAACTGATATTTATTAAACATTGATTTAGGACCACGGAGACCGTAGTGCAGGGACGCTAAGCGATACCACCTCATGTGGAAAAAAAAAAAAAAAAACATTGATTTATATGTAAAAATCTAAGACAAACTTTTACACTTTTTGTGTAATACGTGAATAAATTAAACTTACATTATTTTATTCCTGCGTTTAAACGACTGAATAAAGCCCAGTTTTACAATGTTTATTAACGTGCCTTCATTATTTCATTATTGAGTTTAAACAATTAAACTTGTACATATGTTTGAAAGCGTAAAAGCCATCTAATGCCCATTAGCTTAAGAGGGCCAATTTTTGCTGGTAGTGTGTTTCGGGGCTACGAGATGGCGCAGAGATAGCAAAATTGTTGAAAGTGGTTTTGACTATGTATTCGTTCATAGTGCCTGCCGAATTTTATCACAACGAATAATAAAAATTATGAGTGAGGTTGTTCGCTTGTTTAGATAGCGCCGGGCGAATTAATGGGTATTAAATTTCAGTAGACTAACTTTACAAAGTGACATCTAACCTAACTTGAAAAAATGACTTCTAACCTTACAATTTATTAATTAAGCTAACCCAACTAAACAAAAGATAGCACTTTTTAAAATAAAACTGGATAAATAAATATTGACGATTTAATTTCAATCGACAAATATTTAACTATTTTTGCTTGTCTCATTTCCAATACTTATTTCCTTTATATAATTATGAATTACAATCGTTATAAAAATATATTACATAAAAACATTTATTTATGTGTATACAAAATAATAATTTAAATAGAGTTTAATGTCTTTATCAAGAATTTTATGCTTTGCCCGTAGTGCGAAAATCATGGAAAGTGATGAAATGTAATGGCAAAAATGTTTAAATTTGCCAGAATTTAAAAAAAAATCGAAAACTGTCGAAAATCGATGAAATGTTTAAATTTGAGGACAATCACAAAAAGTGATGAAATGTCAATAAATATTGAAATTGTCAACAATTTGAAGTATGTGTAAAGTGATAATCTATAATAAAATAATGTTTTAAAAATTTTGAACTTAACAATTAATCAGTGTTTTTATGCGCGTGGCGCATGAAGTAAAATTTCGAGTTGAGAAAAGCCAGAATTTGGATTTGGACGCTACGCGTCCAAATCCAAATTCTTACGGCTTTTCTCAACTCGAAATTTTACTTCATGCTTAGTCTGGGAGTGGAATACATTCGTTAAAAAAGAATGAATGGCTTTTTACAATATTGTAATTAGTTTACAAAATCTTCAGGGGTTTTTAAGTTTTTGTCCAATTTTTAAAATCTCGCCAATTTTTGTGAATTTCCAAGATTTTATCTATTTTCAAAACTTTGACGACTCGTGAATTTTTCAATACGTTTGTTAATTTTCAAACTTTTTAATTTCCAAGATTTATAACAATTTTTAACAAAAATTGACAAAAATTTTCAAAGATTATTGCTGATTTTCAAATTCTTGACTCCTTTCGTTACTTTTTAAAACTTTGACCCCTTTCATGTACTTCCTAGATTTTCGATGAACTGAAAAAAAATCCGGTATTCATGACTTTTCTAGAATTTCGTTAATTTTCGGCCTCGCAAATTTCAATATGTTTATTAATCGTTAACGATTAATATAACGTCTAAATGAATTAATCGATGTTGGAAAATTGATGAAAATTAATGAAAATTTCGATATGTTGAAAATCTAACGAAATTTGAACGAGTGCCGTCCACTCCCAGACTGAGCATGAAGTAAAATTTCGAGTTTAGAAAAGCCCCGCGTAGAAAATTTGTCGAGGGTCGCGCAGCGACCCGAGACAAATTTTCACGGGGCTTTTCTAAACTCGAAATTTTACTTCATGCGCCACGCGTATAAAACATTGAAATATTGTAAAGTTTACAAAATACTAGCCTTTATTTTGTTCGGTTGGTTGACAAATTGTGTTGAAAATTCTGAGCTCATTAAAAAAAGGCACGGTGCTGCCCCTTATTTATTGAAAGTATAATCAAAATTTATATTGCTCTTATGGAGATTTCTAAGCAACGATTAATTTTATTTATCATTTATTTTAGATCAATCTATTTAATACAACATGCTTATAATAATTACCTCAATAAATTAAAGCAATTTGAAGAAGAAATAATGTTTCCTATGGAATTAATACACGGATTTATGTAATCATTTGACAGTGTTCTATTAAAAAAAAAAAGACCTTTATTGGCATATCTCTACACTTTACATTACATTTACCTTTACATTAGCTTATCTCATTACCCTCCCGTATCCCTCTTACCCCCCCTTCTCTTTTCCCTCTCCCTCCCCAGCTTTTCTATTATTGTTCTATTATTTAACTTATATTTAATTCAAGAAATTTTTTTTTGAAAAACAAATACTGTCGATTTATTCATAAAGCTTCAATATACAATATGTATAAGTTTTAATGCTCTATTTTTATAATTGTGGAAGATTAATCGTTGCTCGTTCTTATGTCCAAATAACATGTAAATTTCCGACCTTAAGTAGCATCGTCAATAGCTAAACTAAACGTGTGTATACAGCAATTGTTCGTCCACAGCATAGCTTTATATTTTAGAATACAAATATCAAATATCAATGAGTACTGAACACAAATTCATATTCTTAATAAAACTTGTTTTTGTAACATTTTGACATCAACTACATTTATTAAAATCAATGTTGAGAAACTGAATATTTTTTCGTTATAAATTATGATCCCATTTTGAATAACGCACGCTTATTAGTGACGAATATGTATAGGATGAGGTCATGACGATGGCGTCATGAGATAGTCATCGTTGGCCCTCCAGAAACGGTGTTGGTTTTTTTTGGCCCGTTGGCTACAACTCTTAATTTGCATATAATCGCCATTATGGGAATGCGTGCACGCACCATGTTTAATTAATGCTTTTACTAAACAGTAAATTGTCGATTCCGGATGAATGAAGCGACGAAATTAAAAATCACTTTTCATTCACATTTGTGTCACGAACGGATCATAATTTGCACCGCTTGTAATTGAATTGGTTATTGTTCGGTTTGCTCAACAATTCAAGAAGTTATAATTATTTAATATCTACATATACAAATTTTTGATGAAATGGCTTGTAATTAAATTACAATTGAATTAAATTACGATTACCTAAAATATCAAAATTGGCATTATGTTTTAACCTCATAAAACTTTCTCCGCTAGTAAAACAACAATCAATCAATTACCAATTATTTTAATAATAAAATGAGAGTCTTCCACTCCCAGACTAAGCATGAAGTAAAATTTCGAGTTTAGAAAAGCCTGAAAATTTGGCTTGGGCGCGTAGCGAAGCGAAGCGACCAAGCCAAATTAGGCTTTTCTAAACTCGAAATTTTACTTCATGCGCCACGCGTACAAAACGCTGATTTCATGTGAAAATGGTCTGCAACCGATTCACAAGTGAAATAAGTTTGGTATGTCAATTATCAATTGTATAAATGACGGAAAAAGTGCTATGATGGACACATCACCATTTTTTCCAACAGCATTCTATTCATAATCGATTTTTTTTTTCAATAAAGTTCATAATTTTCATTCGAATTTTTATAAGTTTTAAAAAAAATTATTTAATATCCACGTATAAAAATTATTATCTTAAGCGACAACAAAATAAATTTTAAGTCGAACGGCGTAAAAAAAGTTATGTGGTTTTTACGAAAATCACGATATCCTTGATTGAAAATGTATAAATTCACCTAATTTTATTTTATAGGCAGATAACTTAGGCTTGTTGCGCCTAATTTATCTGCCTATGAAATAAAATTAGTTAAATTTATACATTTTCAATTTATACATTTTCAATCAAGGATAACGTGATTTTTTTTAAATTTAATTTTTAGGTGTCGATAGCGCCTTCTATTCTTAAGAGAATGGCGAAATCTGCAACTCTCTATCTCATTTAGTTTAAGAGATATTTTAGCTTTACGAAACCACTGTAAACGTCATCTTTGTCCAAAAATATCAAATAACACTGAAACGGTACGATTTAGATCTGTTTTTTTTAATAAAATGATACGCAATTTATATGAGGAACTCAAAAACAAAATAATATACAAGGTGATCTATTTAAAATAACCAATTTGCATCCGCTATTGTCTTTGTGGCGCACCCTGTATCTATGAATTTAGGTTATGCAGCTCTTAAAACCAAGTAACTTTGGTGTAGAAAGAATTGTTCTATCTTTAACGCGAGCCAAAATATCCCCCGAGAACGCACTAATGGGTCACCCTGTAAATAAATACATATTTTATTTTCTAACGTTATTATAAACTTGGTGCTATTATGTACATCTAAAAATTTTAGACTTCATAATAAAATACAATATTTTTTAATTGTCGACTGACCATTTCGGGGGGGGGGGGGATTCCTTTATGTGGATCCGCGCCTGATTATAACTAATTATATTTTTTTATTACAGGTGAGACTTCTTTTTATTATCAAATGTTTCCTGAAGAACTGTCACGGATATTCTTGTAAGTTATTCCACAATATTAAAAATATGATAAATACGTGTATGGTAAAACATTCAATATTTGAAGGGTAATTGGGACAAACGATAACATAATACTTGTTTATATAAATATATTGTCCAATTTGCAGGTCAGTTTTTCCTATACTATTACTAAATGTAACCTAACCTAAGTTTGTGTATTTTGAATAATTTGTTTTTTTCAGGACTTGTTCTAAGGTCATTGAAATGGTGGGCAAAATACTGATCTGCATCAAATCTTTGTAACTTGTTGGGTTATCGACCTTAGGGATAGGTATAATTGTTGCTAACTTCCAAAGTCTCGAAAAAATAAATTGTTTTATACAGCAGTTAATTATATTATGGGTAATATAAGTGAATAAATACGGACAGCATAGTTTAATCATCGTGATATTAATTTCATCCCAGCCTGTTGCGTTTGTATCAATATTATCTATGATATCATTTACATCATCGACATGAACTAAATTAAAGTTAAATACATTTCCTACATTGACGTGGATGTTGTTTCTGTAAAATAATATTCTCTTTGTTAGGTTCACTTTTGATTAAGTCGGTTAGGTATTTGTTGATTGAGTCCACATTCTTTAGGCTGTCTGGGATATTACGTATTTTGTTATTGATTATACCATTGTTTTTTTAGACATTTCTACATATTTAGGTTATTGTTCGACAAACTCTCGAAATAAGCTTTCTTTTCTTTAGTCACAGCAGAGTTGATGATATTTCGCAATTGCTTATATGAGATAAAATCAGTTTGTTTTCTACTTTTTTTAAATCTAGAGTATATCCTGTCTCTAGATATCATCATTTCTTTGACTGTAGTGGTGAGCCACGGGGTAGGTTTCTTTGTGACTATTGTGGTGATTTCTGGAGCGTGAATATCTAATATACATTGCAAGTAATTATTTAGATATTCAATTTTATCGTCAATGTTATTAAATAAACTAGTTTGTCTATTTGGAGATGTTGTAGATCTGAATAAAAATTTGACACGTTAATACAGTTCAGTTTGCGGAATTTTATGAAACGCGGTTGAGGTTTTGTTTCGAGTACTAGTTTGCAATAGAGGAGATCGTGGTTAGCTATGTCGTAAATTTTAATTACCCCTGATTCGATACATAGATTTTTATGTGGCATAACAAGTACATCAATAAGAGATTCTGATGTGGCTGTCGAGCGTGTTGGATCTCGAATGGTTTGAATTAATGCATACGAGTTTAGGAGGTCTGTGAACATAATCGCGTTATTATTATGGAAATTTAATAAATTGATATTTAAGTCTTCTAAAAACAGTATGTTGTTGCTAACCGGCAGCAGATAGCTAAAAGTGGTTTCTAACGAATCGAGAAAATATTTAACATTGATATTTGGAGGTCGGTAAATTGCACCAATACAAAATATTTCATTTTGAAATTTACTCAAAAATACAAACACCACCGCCTCTCCCTGTTTCCCTATCTTTACGGATAAAAGTATTTGACTTAATAACTTTGTCTCGGTATTAACATTATATAAATTATAAATAAGGGTAGGCGCCATTTTTGTACAAAGAATGTCAATTGAATAATAGAATAAATTTGAGGTTATGGTAAACTACGTGTTAACCGTCGGTAGTGCCAATTTAATTTAAAATTGAAAGCCTACTCTAACATATATTTTAAATGATCGCGCGGTGTTATGACAAATAAATTCTGATTAAAATAACATTTATATTATACCTGTATTTTCTTTAACCTTTTAGGGATCATTTAATTTGAGATTTTTTGGCCAAAAACAATCATTTTATTTTTTTTTAGATAAATGTTATATGTTCATGCAGTTTGGACTACTTTTTATATTTAAAAATATTTAATGGCGTAATTTGTGTTACTTTTTAACGAGAGAACCAACAATTTTTGACAAAATTATTTGTAATTGTAAATAACAAAAAAATTGCAAAACCAAGCTTCAAATTGAATATAAATGTCAAGAACATTATATTAGTGCGTAAAAGGCATAGCTGCATTAATTGATAAATAAAAAAAAAAACAAAAAAAGATGTTGACACTTGACACTTTTTAGTTGACACTAAAGATGGAAATGGAACCTGTTTAGAGGCTAGCAAGAGAGTATATTCACTAGTGCGCGTGTGCATAGTCATAATTATTTCCAAAACAATTATTTATTGTCTAGTACAAGGATTTTATTCATAAATATCCTTATAAAGTTTTATAAAAAAATATAGAAGACGATTCTGCGAGAATTATTGTTTTTTTTTTTTCGTTTCATAATTTTCTCAAAAATTAAGCAATAGTTTTGTTTTCGGAATATATAGTAAATTGATTGCTATACTAACTGTTGTTGTAGTAGATATTGTTTTGGAGTTATTTGAATTTAAAACATTGCATAATTTTGTCTCGTCATATCTAGCCGAACCTATAGACTTACTTTACATCAATAATGGTTATATTTTTGAATAAAATAGCCAACTAACTGTCTAACTTACTCTAAAAGAAGCAAGTATCCATTGAAAATGATTTTCATGCCTCCCATGCGCATGAAAATAAAATCCCGACAAAAATAAGGGGGCCCGTGCTAGACACGGACTTGCGAAAATTTGCCAGTATCCGTTGCCCGCGCTGAGCACGGGGCTGCGCGTTAAGGGGTTAAAGAAGGAACGCTAATAAAATCTTTGCTGTGGGAAAATTGACTTTGATCGCTTAATCCCTTATTTATTAAAACAGATAAGAATCCCTGTGAAAGCTGCTATCAGATTTCTTCGTGTTGAAAATTACGGTTAACACGGCCGTGGCATGTAATAGGGGTGTTATGATGATAATTTTATTATCGGATAACAATGTAATAAACTTCTCGTGTTTATCGCCCTCAAAGTTTCCTGCAAAGTGCGGATTTTCCGGTCGTAAATAAACTTCCGTTCAATTTTCTCAGGAACTCTTAACAATGTGTTATATCTAGGTGTTGTCACATTTCTTCTCCTTGTTTTCACAATTGTAGCAAAATTTCATTTTCATATGTATTTTTTTTTTAATTTTTACAATTCTATGATTAATTCAGAATAATAAAGCATTTTTTATTATACTTATCTGAAAACACTTCGTTTCCAAATGCCTTTAGAATAATGAAAACGTCGCTTTTTCAAGCCACCGCACGGAAAACGTTTGTTTGTGCGCCTTTCCGTGCGCTCTGAAATGTTTTCATAGCAACAATGTATTTGTCACTGAAGTTTTATTTTCCGTCAGTGAAATACGTAAGTTTGGTTGAAACGTACACAGACTTAGAAGAAATTGATTTTGGTTCCATAGCAACAATGTATTTGTCACTGAAGTTTTATTTTCCGTCAGTGAAATACGTAAGTTTGGTTGAAACGTACGCAGACTTGAAGAAATTAATTTTGTAGATGATATTTCGCATGATATATTGACCCAAGCGGCACAAGTAAGAGTAGAATGACTGCTAGTAAAATCCAGATATAGACACGAACACAGGCGGAACGGGAACTATGAAAAACACAAAAAATGTGAGTGACGATGTATAACTTCTATTTTATTCTTCTGAAAAAGCCAAATCTGCACAATCGTACACCTTATGGTGTTGATTCGCAACGATAAAAAGATTGGCTTTTAAAAAAAGTGCTAGCTCGATCAAATATCGAAGAACTGGTATTCAATTTAATTTTCTTTCGAATTAGTTGTATTTTTTCACTACCATAAAAATTACTAGTTTGAGAATAGAAAAATAATTTAAGTTTTTAGATAAGTATAATGTTTTCAGATAAGTATAATAAAAAATAGCGTTCATTACACGCCCAGAAATGGATTTTGCCGTGATTGCATGAATTGTCACACGCGTACGGAAAAATCCCTTTTTCTAGACTCCTAATGAAATATACTATTCTGGTCAGAGCGCAAAAATGTTTCATTATTCTGAAATGTTCATACAATACAATACAATTTTAGTATATTTCTCTTTACTATCTTTATTGAACAAAGAAAAGCAATTACTGTATTATTAACATTCTTTTTTGATTTATTTATATTTTATCCAATTTTTTTCTCTCTCTTTTAACAATTTTGCGCTGTTTTATCTTTATTTTTCTTATTTTCACGATTGTGGTAACATTTTTCGATAATAAATAAATAAAATAAGCAATAAATCGCAGCTGTAATCCGTATAGCTAAAATTTAATTTGAACGAGAATTTATTGCGGGATAAAATTGGGATTAGATGAGAGCGAGCCAGCCCAGGTATGATTAAAATTGCGTGTTTTAAAACCGGGATAAAGATCGATCGGCAGGAATAAACCTCACCCACATTCCTATCGTGTGGAATATGGAAAACATGCAACCGGAATAAATACGTTTTGCCTTTTAATTTAAAACCGACCGGTATTTTGCATAAAAATGCACATAATGGAACATGGAAAACTTCCACTAACCATTTGAGGCACATTTACATTTATTACGAGAAATAATTTCTTCATATTATATTACTAATACACAAATTTAATTTCAAAATTGCAGGTGTATACAGGGTGTTTAAAATTCAAAACACGATTAGGATTTAGTTTATAATAATAATAATAATAATAACAATCCATTTATTATCTAACAGGAAACATTTCCCAACTACAAGACAAAAACAAAACATAAGCCTGGTACATATAAAAATATAATAATAATTAAATAAGAATAAATTCTCTAACAATAAAATTACTTTCTTACGAATTAGGATTTAGTTTATAATAATAATAATAATAATAACAATCCATTTATTATCCAACAGGAAACATTTCACGATTAAGATTTAGTTTATAATAATAATAATAATAATAATAATAACAATCCATTTATTATCCAACAGGAAACATTTCCCAACTACTAGACAAAAACAAAACATAAAAAAAATATAATAAATATAATAATAATTAAAATAGAATAAATTCTGTAACAATAAAATTACTCATAAAAGTTGAAGGCGTGTCCTGTGAATATAAAAACAATTTTTTAGTAAGAATAATTAATTCACAGTTGGCTCCAAGTTACAGAGTAACATTTTTAGAGAATCGTAAAAGATGTCACTACAATGCGAAATCGTATTAAAACAATTACAAATAATATTAACAGGAGATTTTAATCCCACGTTAGTCCGATGCGCAAATACATGAAATGTTTGTTTCTGCCTGCTGGAAAAAGAAGGAATATGCAGTCCGAGTTTACCTAATAAATCACGCGAATCAATTGTGTTGTGCAAAAGTTTATAGAGGAAAGAAATACATGTAGTTTTACGACGAGATTTAAGCGACCTAACGTCAAAAGATTCCAATAATATGTTATGCTCGACGCCTCTCTCTGGATACCTTCCCTCAAATTTGTAGTATAACAACTTTAGGAATTTGCGTTGCACACTTTCGATCTTTCTAATTTGACACTGATTTTGAGGAAACCAAACTAACCAACTTTGGCCGTACATAAGAATCAAATAAAGTTTTAAGTGTGACAACATTGTAAAATTGGGATGCGTTACGGCATATAAAACCTAATGACTTAAATGCATTTCTTACCGTAACGTCAATATGGTAGTTAAAGCTAAGGTGACAATCGAAATAAACACCCAGATCTTTAAATGTTGTTACACGTTCAAGTAGTTTACCATCAATTGCGTAGTTAAAGTGAACAAAATTAGTTTTTTTAGTATAAGACATATATTTAAATTTATCAATATTTAAATCGAGCCCATCCTCTAAACACCAAGTAACAATTTTGTTTAGGCTAATCTGCAAGTTACGGCAGTCATGGATATTATTTATAGTACTGTAAATTTTTAAATCATCTGCATATAACAGAGGTTGACAATCAAGGTTTAGAGAAAGGTCGTTAATAAATATGTTATAAAGTAATGAACCAAGAATGGAACCCTGTGGTACACCTGATGTTGGATAATATTCCCAAGATTTGAAACCATTGGCAACTACATATGTTTTACGTTCACTGTGATATGATTTAATTAATGATATGGATGAGTGACAAAAACCAAAATTATCCAATTTTGATAATATAATGCCCATAATGTAAATAAGGGTAGAACTTTCCAGATAGCAGACTAGTGTTAGTTGAAATCATAATCACTTGATAATGACTTAAGTTGATTAACCCGGCATTTAAGACGTGGGGTCTAACAGGCCCTAACACCGGAAAACATGCCTGACTTGGTTAAATTCGATTTTTCTGGTGTATCTATAATAAGTTGAATATTGTATTTTAAATTTATTGTTTTATTCTACAGGTAAATATAACATAAAGGTTTGCTCTTGTTATCTTAAGAAGTCTAAAACCCGAATAGAGATTTGTAAAAGTAATTTTTGGATTAACCAATTTTTACCACAATATTTAAATAATTCTACGACTCGAGTTTCGGCATATTTAGTGTCATTTTCAAGTTTGACAATTTACAGTGTTTCTATAGCTAAAAAGTAGTGATGGGCAAGATCTATTCAAAAATATCGATTGATCGATCCTTGCAAGCGATCGAGCCGCTCGATCTTCTCGTGCCGCTCGATCTTTTTGATCGGCTCGATCTTTTTGATCGGCACGATCTTTTTGATCGGCTCAATCTTTTTGATCGGCTCAATCTTGTCGATCGGCTCGATCTTTATTTTATAGAAACAGAAAATAATGTACAGGAGGGAGTTCTTCTATTAAGTATACGTATTCCAAATTCAGCCTATTTTCTGTAAATCTTTAGATATTCTTTGTTTGCTTTTTTTTAAGTTCAATTTGAAGCTTTAAACGAGTATTTTCCACTCCCAGACTAAGCATGAAGTAAAATTTCGAGTTTAGAAAAGCCCCGTGAAAATTTGTCGAGGGTCGCGCAGCGACCCGAAACAAATTTTCTGGGCTTTTCTAAACTCGAAATTTTACTTCATGCGCCACGCGTATAAAACACTAAAATACTGTGAAATTTATGTATATTTAAACCTCGCTTGAAATCCGTGTTTTATACGTGTGGCGCATGAAGTAAAATTTCGAGTTTAGAAAAGCCCAGAAAATTTGTCTCGGGTCGCTGCGCGACCCTCGACAAATTTTCACGGGGCTTTTCTAAACTCGAAATTTTACTTCATGCTTAGTCTGGGAGTGGAAAGCACTTGTTTAAAGCTTTAAATTGAACTTAAAAAAAAACAGGGAATATTCGTAATTGTTGTATCAATTCCATGGTATGTCATTACTTTTAATAAAATCACATTACTTTCTCCTCATTATTTTAGCTGTAAATTTTCAGAAATTCGTTGATTTTTAAAAGAGTTCAATTTGAAGCTTTAAACGAGTTTAAAAATTTCGAGTTTAGAAAAGCCCCGTGAAAATTTGTCGAGGGTCGCGCAGCGACCCGAGACAAATTTTCTGTGCTTTTCTAAACTCGAAATTTTACTTCATGCGCCACCCGTATTAAACACTCAAATATTATGAACTCTATGTATATTTGAACCTCACTTGAAATCAGTGTTTTATACAGGTGGCGCATGAAGTAAACTTTCGAGTTTAGAAAAGCCCAGAAAATTTGTCTCGGGTCGCTGCGCGACCCTCGACCAATTTTCACGGGGCTTTTCTAAACTCGAAATTTTACTTCATGCTTAGTCTGGGAGTGGAAAACACTCGTTTAAAGCTTCAAATTGAACTCTTTTAAAAACAACGAATGTCGGAAAATTTACAGCTAATGCATATGTTTACCTAAAAAAGAAAATCACTGTATACAAGGAGTTTTTATTTTAAGTAAACATATTCGTTGTTTTTATAGAAGAATTCAATTCGAAGCTTTAAAAGAGTGTTTTTCACTCCCAAATTAAGCATGAAGTAAAATTTCGAGTTTAGTAAAGCCTGAAAATTTGGATTGATCGTGCGATCAATTGAAGCTAACTGAAGTAACGTATTAATTCATTTTATTTGAAATTGTTAATTACCATCAGTAAATTATCTAAGTTTAAGCTTGATCTCAGAACTCTGAACAGTCAAGCATATCAGACCATTGTGCCGTGATTACCCAATTAAAAGAAATCTTCAAAGAAAAGCCAAACTATCAATACTACAAAACAAAGAAACTGGATTACACCAAAATCACCGAAGAAATAAATAGGATAGAAATAAAACAAATAAACAACTTTGAACAACTGTCCAGAAAACTACAAGACATAATAGTAAATAATTAAAATAACCACAAAATAAAAAGAGCTGCCGGAAATCCCTGGATCACGAAGGGAATAATAAAATAAATTCATCAAAGGAACAAATTGCAAAAAAAAATATTAAAAAAACCCGACAAACACAAGAATACATGAAAAATACTATAATCACAAAAAAGTAACAACGAAACTAATCAAACAAACAAAAATACAGTATAATAAAAACATGTACGAAAAAAAACTCTATAACATATTGCCCATACAACGACTTATGTGTCTATCACTTTATTAATATAAAGCTTAATCAAAATTCCTAAAACTTATAAAACCTTAATTCCCAATTAATTAATTTCAAGCGTGCATTTTTCGAGTTATTCTGTAGAGATAAATCGCGTTCGCAAGGAACAGAGTAATTCCGAGCAATTGGTTTCAATGGCTTTTAATCGTCGCTCTCTCGGTAATTGATGTGTTTCGAATTACCAACCAACCAAACCCGGCAATCTCCTCTTGCACTTATAACACTCGGACAAACGTCGAAGGAGAAAGTTCAATAAACCCGACCAAATTACAATTGTTAATCCGCGACGCGCCTTTTTTGTTTTATCAAATTACTACCTAATTGGCCCCAGGGTATTAACACTTATCGCATATAAATATTACATGTATAAATCTCCACACACAAACATTTTATCAGTAATGTTCTTTTTGGATTACTAAGCAGACTTTTGTGATTATTAGCTGCTTGTGACTGGACTATATAACTATAGAAATGCAAATGTCAGATATATAATCTTTTCCATGTAGATTTCAGGCAAGAACAAGATTTTTCGAACATTAAAACAAAGTCTGGGCCGGTATTCCTGAAATTGATCGCATTATCGGTCGCCCGCCAACTGTCAAATTTACATGTTAAATCCCTATCTAAATGACAGATTTGATACGACTAAATCGTACGACCAATTTCGGGAATACCTGCCCTGTTAAATTCTTACCCGTTTGAAAAACAACAGTACAGTAAGCCTCTTAACCACACTTATTGTATCATTCAATGTCCGTCGGGGTATTAGCTCGGGAAGTAGTTGTTTCAATAATAATAATAATAATACTTCATTCACCATAAAACACTAAAAGTCAAACGTCAAACAATTGAATATAAAAATAAATATTGTATTGTAAATGTTTAATTATGAAATTAAATTAAACTGTTGCAGTTGAGATATTCATCTATAGAATAAAACGCATGGCTAAGTAAAACAGACTTTAGCTTTATTTTAAATTGCGTGTAGTTTAATTTACATGACTCTTGAGGAATTCTGTTGAAGACTTTAATGCCTTGTATCTGCCAAGATCTATTGCATAGTTCAAGATGGACCTTTCTCGGTAACAGTAAATTGCTGAATCGCGTTTTATGGATGTGGCTTGTTCTATTATTTATGTCATTTTGGTGTATATATGCATGTTTACAGAGGTCTAGTATTAAGAGGGATGGTAGTGTTAGGATCGATAGATCCTTAAAATGTGTACGGCACGAATCGGTGCGATTAATATTTTTTATTTTGCGAACTATGAGCTTTTCTGTAATAAGACTTTGTTTATCCATTGCATACAGCCCCATAAGAGGATTCCGTGCAGCATTCTTGATTGAACCTCTGTAAAGTATTTTTTTTTTAGCTCTGAGGTATTCAGACAGTGATGTAGGGCTCGTATTTTGTAGGCCGATTTATTCAGTTTGTTTATAAGCTTGGTACAGTGTTCGTTCCATTTCAGGTTGTGGGATAGTGTCACTCCTAAGAAGTTCACGTGTTCTGTTGATGTGATGGAGTCATTATTCACGCTTAATTTTATATTTTCACTAATTAACTTCTGAGGAGTATGGAATAGTGTCGTGTGCGTTTTGTTCGGATTTAAGAACAATCCAATTGACTGGAACCAGTAATTTAATTTAGCTAGACCAATGTTGCCTGAGGCTGTTATATTGCATAATGATGTATCTTTTATTAGCACCGAGGTGTCGTCTGCATACATGATTACATTGTAATCGGGGAGGAAGTCGGCAACATCATTAATATATAAAATAAATAATATTGGCCCCAGTATTGATCCCCGAGGAACACCTATTAAGCTTGTCAGCGTCCTCGATCTATGTCCTCCACAGGAATAAGTGTTTGATATAGTCTTTGTAAAACTTACTTGTTGTAGATTGCGAAAAGAATCGCACTTTTAATGTATAACCTATTTTATTCTCGCTCGTATGTACGTCGTCAATAAGGGTCATATTTTTATTTTTCGATGTATGACTCACATTCAAATTTCCCTCCTATTTTTGACGTCATCGCAGACCGGAAAGTTATTTCTTTTCTTACTATCAGAGAGTGTACAAACAGAGCTATGTGCAAATACAGAAACAAAATTAACGGGCCGGAACGGAATGGATTTATTTTTACAGTCGAATTACAATTCTAACCTTGGATGTGCGTAAGATATACGAATGCCCGGATAAAGAAATAGAAAGCAAATCTTTTCGGCGTGAATTGCGTAAAAAAGGCCGAGTGCGTGTGTCCTAAATACAGCCGTCCATTCACTAATTAGGCAATTTGAAGTGCTAATTAATGGGTTCTGGTGAAGACCAGAGTGAAAAAATACAACAGTTTTTAGGTCTACTACTAAAACCGTATCAGAGTGAATAATTGTAGTGGAACAGTGATGAAATTATAATAGTTGTAATTAAAATACTTGTACTTAAATTTAGGTAGCTATTTAGATACAGATTTTGAAATACAGCTTTAATATTGTATTAAACACATTTCACTTGGTTTGTTTTACTTAAAACAAACCAAGGGAATTTAAATTAAAAACCGTTATATTAGTAGAAATCAGAGCTGGGCAGGATTCGAATCATTCAGGATTCGAATCCTGGATTCGAATCCTTTTAGAGGATTCAAAAGAGGCATTCGAATACTTTAGTTAAACTGGATTCGTGATCCGGATTCGTTACATTTTTTAAAGAGGATTCGTATTCGAATCCAAATGCGGGTGATTCGAATCCTCATAAAAGTATTCGAATATTTATACAAGGATTCGAATACTTACCAAAGGATTCGAACCGTCAAAAATAATTCGAATTAATTGTGAGGATTAACATGAAAAATTTGTTTTGTGTCTTTTTAAATTTCTCGTTAAATCACTGTTTTATACGCGTGGCGCATGAAGTAAAATTTCGAGTTTAGAAAAGCCCCGTGAACATTTTCTACGCGGGGCTTTTCTAAACTCGTAATTTTACTTCATGCTTAGTCTGGGAGTGGAAACCCTCGTTCGAAACTTCAAACTGATTGCTTTGATAAGAACATTAAATGGCTGAAAATGTTTTTAACGATAATAATCTAGTTTTCAAAATGTTGTTTAATATTATTTTAAGTAAAACTGACATGGTAGCCACAATCTGAAATGTTTAAGTTTTTCGACATTTCCCTGATTCAAGATTTCTTTCGCTGACCTTTTAATAAATTTTTATTCTGTGGGAAACACCCAGTTTGTTGAATTGTCTTCATTGTCAATATTTAAGTTGGTTTTATAAATGTTTACGTGTTTTGTAATTTTTATAATGCCTGTTGATTTTGACAAATTTAATAATATCATATGGCTTTTTTGTTAGTGTTTTGGTCAATTTGAATAAAATACTATGACTTCCCTCTGACTTTTCCGGTTTTAATGCTATTCAGTGATTTTTTTATTTACATAATTTTCAGACATTCGTCGATTTTATAATAGCGTTCAATTTGAAGTTATGAATGAGTGTTTCCACTCCCAGACTAAGCATGAAGTAAAATTTCGAGTTTAGAAAAGCCCCGTGAAAATTTGTCGAGGGTCGCGCAGCGACCCTCGACAAATTTTCGGGCTTTTCTAAACTCGAAATTTTACTTCATGCGCCACGCGTACAAAACACTGATTTGAAGTGAATTTTACAAACACACAAATACATATTTAATCAGATTAACAGGGCATCAGATATTTAGTCTGTTATCAACGATGCTGTGTTAATAATAAATAATTAGGTTTTAAATATTTTTGTTAAAACAACTGATAACGATATTAATATGTTAATGATTGCAAAAAAATTATAAAATCAAATTTATTCTTAAATGATTTGTATTCGTGATTCGAAAAAACAGGATTCGAATCTTTGATTCGAATCATATTTATCTCTTACGAATCCTTTATTCGAGTATTCGTGATTCGAGTCATATTAGGTGATTCGGATTCGTGATTGGAATCCTTTTCACGAGGATTCGTCCCAGCTCTGGTAGAAATGTTTTACCAAGTGATCAATGAGGAACAAGTTAACAATAAACACATTTGTTTTTGAAGTCTACATTATTTTACATATGGGCTCGTATCAGAAACCAATAGCAAAAATAATTACATCATTAGAATTTTTGCTTAGTATTATTCTAATAATCTGTTGAAAGTTTATTGATTAGAATATCTCTGTACGTGTTTTATAAATCATTACAAAAATGTATTTATTGCGTATTCAATAAATTCCCTAATTGTATTCAAGACAATTCTGCGATTTAATTTTAGTTCAAAATGTTTGTTTTGGTTCGATCAAGGTTGTGCTGAATCGGGTGCATGTCTATATTGCAAGCCATTGGTAAGTTATTCTCTGGTCGAGTGGATGTGGATGATTAGTGTTCGGTGAAAATAGCAATGCTTGCCATGAGCCACTCTCCCAACGTTCCGCAGAACTGGGTTATATCAATAACGTGAGTTATGAATGGACGTGCAAACATAAAGACACACACGAGTATATACATTAATTATTTACCTATGCTCTTTCATCATAAAATAAAACAAATGGTGGTTCGACAATGTATTAGGTATACAATCATTGCGAAAGAATTTGGCGCCCAACGTGGGGTTAACAATAATCAGAGTATATTCCAGTGGTGTAACATATACATATGCCGAAGTATTTTAAATAATTTAATAGCAAGGATTACATTTTAGACGTGTGAAGTTAAGTTCAAGATTACAGTTCCTATTGTTCTATGCAGGGACGTAGCCATGGGGGGGATGGGGGGGACGCTCCCCCCCCAAAGCTAAGGCAGTTGGCAAATTTTACTTTATAATGAAAAATTGCTAAACCAGTTGGCAAATCTAAAAAAATTATATGATATAAATGGATATGTTCCCCGAAAATGGGTTAGGGCTTAATGCAGTTGGCAAATCTCGGACGAAACAAATTGATGAACATTAATAAGTTTTACTAAAAGAATCTGATATTACTGATAATATTGAATTATCAAATATTGTGAACTCCTGGGCTAAACTAAAGCATAGGCGAGTTATAATAAACTAATTCAAATTGTAAAACTCCATGTTTTATTAGGTATTGGTTAAATGTAATTATGTACATATGTTATAAAATATATTAGGAAGTACAAAGCACTATATTATTGGATAATAAATTAAGCTTAATTTATATAAATCAATGTACTACGTTATATTAATTTGTTAAAATAAAATAATATAAAAATAGACATTTTTATTTTAATTTTGTAGTTGGAAAATTATAGGTATTTCCCCCCCCCCCCCAAAAAAAAGTTAAGGCTTCGCTACGCCCCTGGTTCTATGTCACTTCGAACTCGGGTTCAGAGTTGAACCAGCTCAACGTGTTTGGTACAACTGGCCCTATTAACTCTCATATGTTTTCCACTTCTTGATTAAGTTCATATTCACTGAGCAAAAAACAAACAAATAACGATGCATCAACATTGTAGCAACATTAAACGTTGTTTTAAGAGGAAGTCGACCGCTCTCTGAAAGTATAAAACTAAGCATAATGCCGTCTTAATTACATCCTTGTTTAAGGGTGAAATATTTTGAAAAACTAGGTATACTTCAAGGAAAGTACAATCTTTAAGCCCGTCTCAATAAAATATTTTATACTTTTACCGTTATTTCATAAAATAATATCAAACATTGGTAAACTAGCGAAATCGCGTTCATAATTTTATTTTTGTCTGCAGTATCTATAAAAAATATTGATAAACTAAATCAGTCACATTGTAGATAATTCCTTTGCAAAGATATGTGATTTTTTTCATTTATTTATTTGGTTAAATATAGTCACTAGGATGTCGCGCGTAAAACAGTTTTTCAAATTTTCTGAAACTTCAAATCGCGCGACATCCCAGTGAATTTATTGTAGGATAGAAATAATTGGAAAAAATTAAAATTCTTCGAAAAGAATTCTTCTACAATGTGACTGATTTAGTTTCCCAATATTTTTTATAAATGTTGCAGAAAAAAAATATATTGAAGATGCGATTACGCTAGTTTAACAAAATTTGATATTTTTTTTATAAAAGAACGGTCAAAGTGGGAAATATTTTAGTAAGACAGGCATTAAGATTTCACTTTCGTTAAGGTATGCCTATTTTTACTTTTCCCCGTATGTATAACAAAGGGAAAGTATTGTTTTCGTGAAAATTTTCGAATCAATAATTTTTGCGGAAATATCCGTTTTGAGGTCCCCTGAATCGAATAAGACCATTTTTGAAAAATGTCTGTCTGTCTGTGTGTCTGTGTGCGCTGTACCGCAAAAACCGCTAAAGATATCGAGATGAAACTTGAAACTTAAGCTTTTTGTTACAATCGGAAGAATTGAAAAGCTTTTGGTGAAAATCGGAAAACCGGAAGTGATACTTTACTCTTAGCGTTTTTCAGTTTTTTCAGATTTTTTCAATAAATGTTCATCAAACAAAAAATTCTTTCAAATAAAAGTTGTAGATAATAACAAAATGAAGATGTATTGTTCACTTACTTTTTATCATAGCACTCTTAGTTTTTAAGATATTTCAAAATTTGTGTGTTTTATCTAGTTATTGGTGTGTGACAGTGTATGTGTCGATACAATTGAAAAATGTTTCAAATACAAGTTGTAGGAAATGAAAAACTAAAGATTTTTTGTAGATTCACTTTTTGTCATAGCACTCTTAGTTTTTGAGATATTCAATAAATAGTGTTTTTTATCTAGTCATTGGTTTGTGTCAGTATGTGTTGATCCAATTGAAAAATGTTTCAAATAAAAGTTGTAGTTATCAAAAAGTTGAAGACATTTTGAAAATAATAATGCTACAAATATTTTAAAAGTGATTTAATACGCAATTTACGGGGGAAAGTACTATAATGGACACATCACCATTTTTTCAAAATATTTCATCCCTAAACAAGGATGTAATTAAAACGGCAGTATGCTTAGTTTTATACGTTTAGAGAGCGGTCGACTTCCTCTTAATGTTGATGAAACATTACTTAAATATGTTTGCTCAGTGGGTAGTTTAGAAAAGGTTTAAAATGTTTAAAATAATTCATGTTTGTAAAATAGACTTTCCGAAATGAATCACATTTTTGTTGATGAACAATTTCCATTAGGAAACATTTTTTTCGGTGCCCAACTTGAGGAACACTCATTACCGCCCGACACGCGCGCCCCCTTCACAAATCAAAATCTAATTCACTAACACGCCAATTCAACACAAGAACGCGAAATTACAGGGGAATCCCCCCTCTCGCAATTCCATCATAAAATCGCGTGATTGTACAACACGCCGAATCGTAAATCACGGTCCTAGGTTCGTCATGTTTGTAATATTGTAAAATTATACGCAATCAGCCTGAAAGCAGAAAAAAAAAAAAACTCCTGATTGATGTATCTGTGTCTTAAGGATCGGAAACGGAATGTGGGTCGATTAAATAATTACCAGCGGTCAGATACGAATCGCATGATTTACACCGGGAATTCGGTATCCTTTTGATCAATCGCTCGAGTAGTAATTTTCAAGATTGGGGATAAATCGCGGAATTCGGCTTACTAATTAGATAATTCACGAAGGGAATGTTTTTAGGTTAATTAAAAGGTAAATTAGAGTAAAGGGTGTAAAGTTTGAGTTTCAACGTCTGATGTTTATCTACAGGGCGTTTTATAAATGGAGAACAACATATAAGGCGTTTAAAAATATGATTGTAAAGAAAACACCTCCAAGCTTAACAACAATAAAAATATGAAATTGTGTTCAGTATTCATTCATTCACCGATTAACTATCGTATGTTCAATTAAAAAAAAAATTCTAGAGTGCCATGAAAAATATTCTAGGTTGGTAACTCTGAAAATATACATTTTAATTATTATGTCTGACGTTTTATATGCCAATTCTTGAAGTGTGTAGCCAACTTAAATTTGAAAAAAGATTAAATCATCGCACTCTGGAGATTTTTTTCTTGAACATATGATACCATATGAGCGAACAGTTGTATCCTCTAGTATGCCATGACTTTTGTTTGCATTAAAATGTGAGTTGGTACCACTGACAAATCCACGTGACTGACGCGGCCCGACATTTGACGCGCGAGGATGTTATGTATCTACCTAGAGTTTCATGTAACACCGAACATTTTCATCCAATACAATTTGACATCTTTAATTTTAAACTAATGTGTAAATTTAGTTGCCTATATGACCATTACAAATTGTAGCCAATCAATCGCAATTAATGTCTCAACTTGTACATACAGGGAGTTCTTGTTTCAAGTATACATGTCCCAATTACAGCGTATATGCCGTAAATCTTTAGATACTCGTTTTTTTAATAGAGTTCTATTTTAAACTTAAAATGAGTGTGCTCCACTCCCAGACTAAGCATGAAGTAAAATTTCGAGTTTAGAAAAGCCTGAAAATTTGGTTTGGTCGCGTAGCGCGAAGCGCGGAGCGGCCAAACCAAATTTTCAGGCTTTTCTAAACTCGAAATTTTACTTCATGCGCCACCGGTAGAAAACACTGACATTACCAAGTTTAAAACACACCGCTAAACTTTACATTGCATCAGTGTTTTGTACCGGTGGCGCATGAAGTAAAATTTCGAGTTTAGAAAAGCCTGAAAATTTGGTTTGGTCGCTCCGCGCTTCGCGCTACGCGACCAAACCAAATTTTCAGGCTTTTCTAAACTCGAAATTTTACTTCATGCTTAGCCTGGGAGTGGAAAACACTGGTATAAAGCTTCAAATTACATTCTTTTAATGAACCGAGCGTCGGCAAATGTACAACGTATGCTAATGTATACTTAAACAAAAAATGCTCATGTTCGGTGTTACATAAAACTCTCTGTATGTATTTTGTATAGAAAATTGTGACAGTGACCATTTCAGAGTTTAGAAAAGCCTGAAAATTTGGTTTGGTCGCGTAGCGCGAAGCGCGGAGCGGCCAATCCAAATTTTCAGGCTTATCTAAACTCGAAATTTTACTTCATGCGCCACCGGTAGAAAACACTGACATTACCAAGTTTAAAACACACCGCTAAACTTTACATTGCATCAGTGTTTTGTACCGGTGGCGCATGAAGTAAAATTTCGAGTTTAGAAAAGCCTGAAAATTTGGTTTGGCCGCTTCGCGCTTCGCGCTACACGACCAAACCAAATGATCAGGCTTTTCTAAACTCGAAATTTTACTTCATGCTTAGCCTGGGAGTGGAAAACACTGGTTTAAAGCTTCAAATTACATTCTTTGAATAAACCGAGCGTCGGCAAATGTACAACGTATGCTAATGTATACTTAAACGAAAAATTCTCATGTTCGGTGTTACATAAAACTCTCTGTATGTATTTTGTATAGAAAATGTTGACAGTTACAATTTCAGTGAGAATTGTTACTGCTTTCAATAATTTGTTATCAACATAATATTTTTTAGAAATAATTTCATATCCTTCTAGAGCAGGGTTTCTCAACCGCCACATTAGGGGGGCGCGGCAAGGTATCAGGGGGGGCGCGACAGATTTCTTAAGGAGTAGGTGATGTGAAATAAGGCTATAACGGTGTTTCCATCTAACTAAAAACCCAAATGAAATCAGGGAGGGGAGCGTGAATTTATGAGGGGGGCACGACCTGAAAAATGTTGAGAACCCCTGTTCTAGAGGATAAAACTTTTAGATCATATGGTATATACGCGTTTAAAGCTTCAACGCCATCATCAGTATAGTCCCGTAGCAGTGCATGAAGAATACTGATCATCTTTGAGCATTATATCAAGGTCTATGAAATTTTCACAAAACACGACGACGTAAACGCCATCTGTTGCCCATTTGTTTTATAAAAATATGAAACGAGTACACGGGTTAAGAACCACTGTTATAAAATATCAATCGAAATGTATTACACACATTTCATTTCCACAAAATAAATCAGATTGTTTATGTGGAAAGCCCCCATTTTCGGTGCTTACGTAATCTCGGTGGTCTCGTAAAATGGGAACCAACTGTTTCCGCTTCCGGCGAAGAGGAAAGCGCCACCGGAGAGTGCAACAGCAGCAGCACATGGGGGGCAGCAGAGTTGGAGCTGGAGTTGGCGAAAGGCATTTAACCCACTTTCGGGCAATAAAACCGGGAATCGTTTCCAATAATAAGCGCGGAACGATGCTAGGCAGGAATAAACGCAATAAAAGCCCAGACAGAAACTTGCAGACGGGGAGAATTCAGAGGAATTATTTACACCCGCGCAAAAAATATAAATACTATTGCATGCGAGATGGCTTTAATATATTTGTTTTATTCTCGTGCGTGAAATATAAATTGATAAGTGAAGTATTGTTTAACACATCGATGCGTGAAATACAATTTCAATAACAGGTGCTGACTGGGCCACCGGGGCCGCTAGGCCTGATATAAACGTGGAACAGTCAGGCCTTTTATCTATATGGAGGTTGAACCAAGAATCAAAAATGACGTTGGAAAAATGCACTAGCAGCTGCACCACGTAAGTAAAAAATCTGTTCCAAAGCAAAAGAGTAAGTAGAAATTATGTGTGATGAAAGAACAAATAAAGTGATAAAAAGAAAGAAGAATAAGAAAAAGTAATGCAGGGCCGACTTTTGCGAGGACTATGTTATGTGGGATCGTCCCACTAGATAAGTGCAAACTACGATTAACGTGAGCGCTGAAAACGAGGGATCGTCCCGCTTGTTGATTGCCCAAAGTAATTGGCATGCATGACCTAGCTGAGTTAGTACTGTGTTGGATTGTCCCACTAGTTTTTTTTTTTTTTTTTGGAGTTTGGCATAGGTTATAGCCATTCAGTGACTAACGATGATTTTATTAATTCAACATATATTTGTACGTCACGACACATTCACACCACACCCAGGAACACGACGAGATATTATTTTTAAATAACAACTCCCCGTGCACGGGAATCGAACCCGGTCTATGACTCTCGATATACCGTCCGGCGACGCTACCGCTCGGCCACCACTTGCCCGTCCCACTGGTTAATCGCAGAAAGATAGTCCCACTAGTTGTATAGTGCTACCCCTTTTTGGAATAATTTTGAGATATTCCGTTTTAAAAGTCTTGTATAATCTATAAATCAGGTTTATTCACATATTTCAGGCATAACAGCTCATACAAATTCTTCATGCATTTATTGTATTACTAGACTAAGAGGATGCAACTCATAGTTAATTCAAAATGACAATTCTTCTTCTATTGAAATTGAGTGGGTAGTTATGCTACCCTCCACTGCGACCGCAAGGATATATTGTGGCTCACAATTAAGGTCGAACATCCGACCTTACAGCTCACCTTCCAAGTCCATCTTCTTGATGAAGTCAAGGATCTTGTCAGGTGAAGTTTTCTCCAGGTCCTTCAGGTTTAGCTTCGGTGTGCCAAACACCGTGGTCCTGATCTGGTTGCCAGCTGGACAGGCACATATGACGTGCTCTGCTGTTTCATCATCCTCTAGGCATAGGCGGCACTCAGTGGTGTCGCTTAGTCCTAGTTTGTTAAGGTGATGCCTTAGACGGCTGTGTCCAGTGAAGAGAGCAGTTAATGTGTGAACATCTGATCTGCTTAGCTTCAACCATGAGGCCATCCTGGCCGCAGATGGTCCACTTGTTACCGCTCTGAAATGCCTTATCCCAGGGCGGTTTGCCAGAAATCCTGTGCCTCGTGTCTCATCCATCCGTTGTTACGGTCTCTAGCTGTTGATCTGGGTATCCCCAGAGCGGGTTCTGGTCCGATGTAGGCTGTACGCGCCCCCTCTCTGGCTAGGGAATCGGCTAATTCGTTTCCCTTCACGCCAGAGTGGCTTGGCACCCACATCAGACTGACCCCGTTTACCTGTGCCATTTGGCAGAGGGCTTCCTTGCAGTTCCGTACAGCCAGCGAGGAGCTGTCGATTAATAGCACAGTCAGTTTAATTTACACAAAATGTGGGTTAGCACTTTTTTTCACCGACCCTTTCAATTATACGGGGTGGTTTTTATAAGTTTCCCCATCTCGTAACGCTAGTCAATTTTGCTCCAACGAGTCAATTTCGCTCCCGCGAGTAGTCATAATTTTTTTTAAGTTTGCAAACGCACATGTCTTCAAAATATACACATTTGATAAACTGTTCTGTATTTATAATTTAATAAATGCTAATGCCCACTTGCATCGTAGTAACTTAATCGAAGCTAAGGCTAAGAAGTTAACTAGGATTAACCATCTGATTAAGTCAAAATTCGAGAATGTACAAATGTTTTAAATTTTTAAGGATTCATCAAAATGCAAATGTATAAACAATGTGTGAATAAAATTGTTGTGTTTTTAAGAAGTACCAATCACTGATTGTGCAAGTGGGCATAAGTCATTTGAAATGTCATAGTGAAGTCAATAATAAATTTTGCAATCGTTAACCTTAACTGAATTTTATTGCTTGTCCAAACATCCTCCTGGTCAAAATCAAAAAGTAAGAAAGACAATACTGTTTAAAATTAAAAAGAAAGAAAGAATACATAAATGTTTTAAATTTGTAAGATATTCCAAACATGTCTCTTTCATAAAAATGCAAATGTGTAAACAATTTGTGAATAAAATTGTCATTGATACTGATTGAAGTTAATAAACTGTAGTGCAAGTAGGCATAAGTCATTTGAAATGTCATGATGAATATATAAAATTACGAAAATTTGTGTAAAATGCAACAACAAAAATTTTCAGGTTCTGTAAAACTTGTAGAAGAATTACAAATTCCGACGTATGATACACTCGGCGGGTTTTAGGTGCGGCACAAGGCAGGGGAGTGAAATGGTCGGAGAAGGTGAAGATACCTGTAAGGGTGACTGCGGTCTACAGTTTTTGGGCAATATGGCTTTGGAAGAGTCATACACAACTGTCGCAACATTTTACTCTGTGTGCCTTGAGTATCTGACTCTTTTTGATTCAAATGACCTTTAGAGTGGAAGTCTATTTCTTTTTCGGACATCATCAGATTACGGTAAATCTATCTTTAGTGAGCAGCAGTGATCCGCTAACATATTTATGGACCATGTTCCCTGATAACGCTTGTCCATCTCCTTTAAATCTTAATGAAAACGTTCGCCTTGCTCTTTACTAAAATCCCCACAGTTTTCAGAAAAGTCTTCCAGATGTAAATCTAAAATATGCAACTTGTAGCTCATGTTGCATCCTTGTTTTTGAAATTTGTCAATCATATTTTTTACGATGTTTTTGTAATTTTCGTTTCTTTTGTTGCCAAGAAATTTCATAAAAACTTCTTTGTAACCCAACCATGCTTCTCTTTCTTTTTTGTCATTGTTGCAAGGAAATCTTCATCGTGTAATAATTTACGTATTTGAGAACCGTCGATTCGCTACCTCCTCTCTTTCTCCTGCTTTCCCTCTCTTCCCTCAACTTTTCTCTTATCCATTCCGTCAATCTTCTATTCCCTCTTACTCTCACCCTAAAAAGAAGTAGATAAAAATAAGTTGCAGTAATTAGTAACTGCAAGTTCTCTCCATTATTGAACTGTTAACGGAGGAGGCTTCTACTTCGTTATACATCATAATTTACGAATGAAACACGATTTTAACTTTGTTTGTACAACTGAGACTTATATCTCTTCATTATAAATATTATATTATTATAAATTGCTGTATTGAGCAATCAACTTTCCCAGATTTATGGAAGATAGGTATAATAAAACCCATCCCTAAGACAAAGAGTCCAAATGATTTCAAAGACCTTAGACCAATTTGTATACTACCAACACTCTCGAAAATTTTGGAACGTCTTATCAAAACACAAATAATGGAATTTCTTGAGGTTAATCACCTTCTCCCTAAGGAACAGTCTGGTTTTAGACCCAATTATTCTTGTTGTACTGCATTGCTCAATGTAACTGACGATATTATCACAGCTACTGACAGAGGTTTATTAACATCAGTTATATTACTTGATTATAGTAAGGCGTTCGACACTATAAACCACGATATATTAATTGCTAAACTCCATTATGTGGTATTTCAAAGAGAAGCAATATCTTTAATAGCGAGCTTCTTAAAAGCAAAGTCTCAAGTCGTAAAAATTGATAAGGTTATATCAGGGTCGTTAAGCGTCACCGCGGGTGTACCCCAAGGTTCCATTTTAGGCCCTATACTTTTTTGCATCTACACATCTTACCTAACCGATGTTCTAAAGTACTGTTCGGCAAATATTTATGCGGATGATACACAGTTGTTATAATCTTTTAAACTTGAAAATACAGAGTCCGCTTGTGAGTGTATCACTTCCGATATAGCAAAACTGGTCGAAACGTCAACTAAACATTCTTTGATAATCAATGCCTCAAAATCGACAGCTATGCTATTTGGTCAAAATAGCTTAACGCCTCTTGCAAAACCTCTTTTAAAAATTATGGTTGGTAACGACACTTTAGAATTTGTCAATTTCGTAAGGAATCTTGGCCTTACTTTCGACAAGAATCTGCGTTTTAAGCTTCACATTAATAAGTGCATTTCCCGAGCATACCTTATTCTGAAGATGATTTATTCTAATAGGAATGTCCTCTCTTTGCAAATAAAAAGATTTCTATGCGACACTTTGGTTCTGAGTCACGTTGATTTTGCGGACGTTGTTTACAATGCTTGCTTAGACTGTAATACTAAAATGCGCATACAAAAGGTTCAAAACGCGTGTTTAAGGCTCATATTTGGTATTCGAAAATATGGTCACCTATCAGGTAAATTACGTGATTTGAATTGGCTAGACATGACCGAACGACGAAACCTACACTGTTGTACCCTTTATAATAAAATTATTCAGACGCGCCATCCTCCCTATCTTTATGACAGAATTGTATTTCGGTCTGACGTTTATACCATTAATGTGAGATTTAGAGGCAGGATTTCTCCACCTAAACATAAAACATCATTTTTTCTTAGATCATTTTCATTTAGTATTTACAAAATTTATAATTCCATACCCAATCTACTCAAAAATCTCACAAACAATAGTTTCAAACAAGCAATGAAAAAATATATATTATGTAATAAGTTTTCCCCATAGAATCTTAGTTTAATTATTGTCATTATAAATATATTTTTTCTCTCTCTCTTTATTTCTTTTTGTTATAAAACAGTTAATATCTAGAACGAACATTGAAATAAAAAAAAGTCTGTAATTCTTTTAGCACTCTTAAACGATATATATATATATATATATATATATATATATATATATATATATATATATATTCTTTTTTTTCCTCACAGGTTAAGTGGAAGAGCAGAGATAGTTTTTTTTAAGCTATCGCTGAACTTCGCCTGTATTTTGTTTTTTGTTTACTTTGTATTTTCTTTCAATTGAATAAAGACAATTTATTATTATTATTATTATTGTTAACGAATATAAGTAATTATTTAGAATTTAAAGCTAACAATTATTTGGTGTTGTTTTATACATTTGTATTCGTAATTAAACTGAGATTTACTTTGTATGTGTATCTTTTTGTTTTATCAATTACGATACTATTAAATTCATGAGCAATTGATTTGAATCTAAAAAAATCGAGCTTCGACAACAACACAAATGATTTCAAACCTCTTTTTATCGGCCAACATTACCATTTTAATAACTCAATAAACACCCCGGTGCCAGAATGGCCGATACTGGGAAAAAAACTGTCAACACTTTTGTATGGTAATAACTTCGCCTCGCCCAACTCTCCTCCTCCGCTGCATCACCTCGTCAACATCCAAGACCAAACATTACACCACTCGTTACGTAGACCAAACAATCGAGAGCCTGATTTTACATGCATTTTATTATAACGAGAGTAGATGGATATGTCACATCGCGCGCCGACTAGACGCTAGACGACGTTACGAATCGAGAGCGCGAGTTCGAGTTACAGTTGACATTTCTGTGTACGAATAAGGTCAAGACAAGCCCTCCTAGTAAGGCAGGCCTAGGTTCATGAACTGGCTGTTATGTAACCTTTTTTTTTTTTAGAAACACACGTCTGGTTTTCCTTATTTAACGGAATTTACGCACAACCAGGAACGGATTGACCTCAACGTGTAAAAAGATTGTTTACTCCTGCGAGATCTTGTTTGGCTTTGATGATTTTTTTGTGGGTTTAAATTTAAACGGTGCTCATACGTGTACATTGTAGATCATCCTGTGTGGTTTTCTCGTTGTTAACAATAACATGCTTTGGGTGGTTTGGATTCGTGTAAACTGTTTACTGCGTTGAGTTGTTTGGATATGTGCGAATTGAATTCAAACAAGTGATCGTGCAAATTACGTAATGAAATGGGCTATTAATTAATTATAAAAGCAAACGTAAACTACTCGCCAACATTTCACGAATATTTTGAAAATAATCGTAAATTATATTGAATTAATTTCCCTTTAAACCCGTGATGAAACATAATTAATTAATAGTAGAACTTTGATTAAAACACTTGATGAACCAAGTATTTTAATCAAAGTTATACTAATCGTAAATTATGTAAGTGATTTAATATTTATTCCAAACGTTAAATTTTGCGTTAAACTGAAGAAGTATAGATGAATAGACATAAATTATTTTTATCTCTGGTATCCCACAAGGTTCTAACTAAGCACATTCCGCTTTAAATCTCCATTTACACGCTACGGGGAAACCCTCACTCGACTCGTCACGGATTATTATTTAATTGAGCGGTGGCGTTAATATTTTTTCATCAAAATTCTGGAGGGTGCGTTCACCTTCATTAACGGGAATTTGTTGTGCATACAAACATGCGTAAAGAATACGAGAGGAGATACCAATCTTTGTGTCTTTGAGAAAAGCCGGCGTCGTGACGACGTTTTTTCTTATGATATACGGATGTGTTTACATTATTCCGCGTATTTTGTGTATGAACATTTTATAATGACTTAGTGAATGTTTCTTATAGTCAAAACCGCAGTCAGAGGAGAAGCTGCTCTTGTTCAATCTCTAGCCATAACAATATGTAGGGAGTTTTTCTTTAAAGTATACGTATTCTAAATTCAGCTAGTTTTCTTTAAATCTTTAGATATTTGTGTAATTTCAATTTTAACCAAAATTAATGAAACAAAAACTAAAACTTTTCCTAAGTAGCTCATGTCAAATTTATGCCGTCATTATAAGAACTACATATACACACGTTTCGATAGTGTGTGATTTTTAATCAACAGAACTATATGATTAGATTTTCGCTAGCAGCCAACTATTTATTATTAATTGCTTTTGCATGTCTATCTTCTTCTTACTCTGTGATCTAGAGATTCTTCCATATTAGCGTTTGTAGAGATGTGCAATTGAGTATACATTACTGATAAATCAGGATTTCATCAATATGTTTATAATATATAAATAATATTTTGATGGAGAGGCGTTTGTGCTAGTAGAAGAGAGTAATCGTGTGAAGGTGCGTCCATCCATCGAGATCAATCAAAGCACGCGCCCAACCGGAAGTGAAGCGGGAATATAGTAACCCTTTTCATCGCAGGAAGTCCATATAAGTCACCAGACGATAATATATTACATTATTTAGACGCTCGCGCTGTTTAATTATAGATATGATTTGAATTAGAAAATATTAATGATATATTTAGTATACACCCGATACATTTTCAAGAATACAACTCACAGCATGGATGATTTTCAACGACGGCTCGCAGCCTAACTTCAGGGTCGGCCACAGCGTCAATGCACACAAAATTTGAGGTTGGGATCGCGCTTTATAAATACAAGGAATTGCACAACAAAGTCACCTTTCGATAACGAATACATTTTACCTTGGTTCTCTGACCGACCCTGAAGTTAGGCTGCGAGCTGTCACTGGTCGACATACTCTAAAAAATTTGAACCACACACACAATTTCACTATACTGATTAACACAATCTGACATTTATGTCAGGTATAAAAAAACGTGTTAGGCTGGGACTTCTCTTTTTCGATCTATTTCCTTTTGTCAAAAAATGAAGGCTTTTTCGATCGGGTTTTTAAATGAACACCTGATATATTGAAAACACTGGTCAAACAGAAGATGTGTAAATAGACGCAAACCGCCAATTGGCAAAGAAATGTCTTGTAATTTTAACATGACAACCGCAATTTCGCGTGCTTAGATCTTTATGCTTCAGTTTTGATTTACCTTTTCGGCAGCCAATAAAGTCGCGTAATTTGATCAACTGATTTTTGTTGTGGTCTTTCTATTTTTGAGACAAGCCATAACGAAAACGAAATAAAACATCTAATGGCTCTAAGGCCGTAGCCGGGAAGGGATATGGGGGTTCAAACCCCTCCGAAATTTTCAAAATACTAAATTTTTGTATGTAAAAGCAGCCCTGAAAGAGCAAAAACAATATTTTTATATTGATAATTAAATAAAAGTCACTTAGTTTGTTTCACTACTATTTTTTTTAATTCTCTCCGACTAGTTTTGACTTATCGTCATTCTCAAGGAGTAATACAGAAAAATATTTTACAAGTTGGTTTATTATTTACAAATAATTTTCTCAGGTTAAGTGGATTCGTCATAATAATATTTAATTCTTTTCCCCTTATGCATTTTCTAATTTTTTGTGATAGGCCGTTGATAAAATGTATTTTACTCCAGTTTTTGTTTTTTGATAGCAAATATCGAGGTTAGGGAGAAGCCAATGAAACGCCCCGAGTCCGAAATGGAGAACATTTATTAAACCCGACAGTGGTATACGCGGTTAGCTGTTAGAGAATGTAGTACAAAACAATTGAACAGGAACATGGTGGGCGCGAGGACAATGGGCGCTAGGTGGCGCCACAAAACAAAGATACAGTGGTCGAGTAAGAGAGGCGCGCAGTTCGAATCACGCGACTTCTCATCATTTTTAATGTAACTATCGTTGTGAAAAACATTTTGGTGAAACAAACCAAGTGACTTTTATTTAATTATCAATATTGTAAACATGTTTCATCAAATGATTAATGAGAACCAAATTGAAAATATGTTTAGTCTGGCTACGGCCTTGAATGGCTGTTTTTGATCTACGAAATAAAATAGTGATTTATACGCCTCACGCATGAAGTGACTATTTAACTTCATGCTTAATCAAGGGCATTTGTCAGTTATCGCACCGGTGATTTTTCTAAATGTTCTTAACATTTTAGTGTGGACTATTCGTCCCTGACAACATACCATAAAGATGAACCATACACTCGTTTCTTCTTAGGATTAAAAACCATTTCTTCTTCATCTTAATCAAAAACCATAATTTAAATACACTTCTGAATCAAAACAGGCGTCGTTTAAACTAATGGACACGTTTTTAAACGCGTCTCCCTTTTCTCAATTCTTGTCCATTCGAGAGAGAGAAATAATATAACAAGCAAAGTAGAAAGAGCTTGTGCGCCATAAAACCAAGATTAGATAATGATAATTTACAAGTGAATGTGGGTGCCCTGTCTCCACCCATTCCTAGACTCAAATAACACATGAAGAAAAAAAAAATAGAGTGTTAGTGTGATATATTCGTCCATGGGGAAGTGTTATAGGCGTGTGGATGGGATGTGAAAAAGCTCTTTTGGTCGCGCCTTTTTAAAATTCAGGACCACCGACTGTAGTTCCGCATATTAATCACCAATATGCGACCGGTGTACACTAATTTTGAATTCAAATTCACGAAACGGTTTTTTATTTCGCGATAGGTGTGAACTATAAAATGTTTACGATGACGGAATGTATAATGAGATAATTCTGTGGTTAAAACGAAAAACGAGTTAGCTCCACTTTTTGAAAAAGATAATTTTTTACCATAATTCGTATTATTTTTTGGTTAACTTTTATTTGACAAAGCGAAATTAGACCAAATCGTTCATCAGTCTGAAGTAATTACAATGAACAAGTGGCCGAAAATGGGTAAATTTAGAAAAAACCGAGTTAACTCCATCACGATTAGGAAAATCCTGCATATACCGGGCTTTCATTAATTCCCGAACCCCACGTGACCAAAAATAATAGGCAACCAAATGTACAAGGTGGTATGGCTCACACAAAAATTCCCTAGATTTAAAAATATTTATTCGCCGGCGTATTTTTATGACGACTGAAAATATTATATTTAAAATGACTAAAAAATAGGCTCATCTTCAAAAATGTAACTAATTTTTATTAATTTTCGCAGTATTTGCTTATCCTAGAAAATTGACTCTGCAAAATAAATAGAAATAAAACTCAATGTTTCAGAATAATTAAACAATTTTTGCTTACCTGAAAATTCCGGGCGAATCTTGTAAGATCTCAAAGGTTGGTTTAAAGATGCACCGCGCATAAACGTTTATGTCAAATTTGACTTTAGTAACGTTTGGTTACTTTTTTCAAAGCCTCCAACGTACAAATACAATAATTTACGCGGCAATTTTAAATTTAGTCACGTGGGGTTCGGGAATTAATGAAAGCCCGGTATAATGCTTATAACTATAAAATTATTTTATTATTTTTTACAGTTTATAAATATTGCTAAGATATGGATTTATAAATGTATATTCATTAATCTTCGGCAATATGTCGCATTGTTCCCCAATCCCAAATCAGAATTTCAGAATTTAAATTGCATTTTTCTTGAATAATTGAAAAGTCAAGTTAACTTGTAATTATTAATATCTAATGTTTTGTTACGCATGCATAAAGGTCGTTTCCTTTTAGCCACAGAATTTATATCAGCATTCAAACCGCTTCATAATTTGGAATAAAAACATGTATTGATATAAAATCCTAGCAATTTGATTTTATATCAACACATGTTTTTATTCCAAATTATGAAGCGGTTTGAATGCTGATATAAATTCTTTGGCTAAAAGGAAAAACGAGTTAACTCGACCTTTATGCATGCGTAACAAAGCTTTAGATATTAATAAGTAATGAAACATAATTTTGAACATATTACGTACTTCTGTAAATGCCTTCCTAAATTTTACTATATTTTTATTTGCTAAAATAAAATTGCTAAAAAAACATTTTATGCATGCGTAACAAAACATAAGATACTATTAAGTAATGCACCATTATTTTGAATATATTGTCTACTTGCGTATCTCAACTTTAAATATTTGAGATAAGCAAATAATTTACAAAACAACTATAAATGTACACATAGTAGGTAAGTATACCTGCTTTGCATAATTCTCTCGCTTCAATTACTGAAAATAATTTCAATTATGACTAACGGAAAAATATTTTAATTTGTTGGTCTCGTTTTCATCTGGCGGTTTCAGTTTAATGACTCTGCCTTAAAGTTTAATTAATGGATGCGCTTCGCTTGGTCAGTCAATGAATGAGCGTGTCCAAACTGCTTGTTTAAGAGTTTCGTCACATCCTCTTCTTGTCTTGCAGTGATCTTCAACCCAGTGACTGACCGCCGACGGCATACTTGCACAATTATTTTCTTTTTTTTTTGTAGTTGCAGGAAGAAAAGAAGAAAACCGGTATGTGGTATGGTCGTGACCGCGTTAAATCAGAGAGAAGTACGAATATGGTATTGTGGCGTATTGATTGATTTAATAATGGATTTTCATTTTGTTTGATTTAAAGTGATATCCATTTATTCAAAGGCATTTTGTCTATATTTTATGTTTAAAATTATTTTTATTTATAGTAAACCCTGTTGGATTGAGCAGTATTAACTATAAACACCCAAACATGTTTTTGACGCGGATAACTATCTTAAAACAATCATACACTTTGGTTTTGTTCAAATGCCTGGATGAGAGATGTTTTTTTTATCTCTGCTGGAAATTTTTTGAAAATGGATCCAGACGGCGTCACATACATACAGAGAGTTTTATGTAACACCGAACATTTTCATAACGAGAATTTTTCTTTGAAGTATCGATATGCATACGTTGCACATTTTCCGATGCTCAGTTTATTAAAACAGTTGAATTTGAAGCTTCAAGCGAGTGTTTTCCACTCCCTGGCTAAGCATGAAGTAAAATTTCGAGTTTAGAAAAGCCTAAAAATTTGGTTCGGTCGCGTAGCGCGAAGCGCGGAGCGGCCAAACCAAATTTTCAGGCTTTTCTAAACTCGAAATTTTACTTCATGCGCCATCGGTACAAAACACTGATTCAATGTAAAGTTTAGCGGTGTGTTTTAAACTTCGTAATATATCAGTGTTTTGTACCGGTGGCGCATGAAGTAAAATTTCGAGTTTAGAAAAGCCTAAAAATTTGGTTTGGTCGCGTAGCGCGAAGCGCGGAGCGGCCAAACCAAATTTTAAGGCTTTTATAAACTCGAAATTTTACTTCATGCGCCACCGGTACAAAACACTGATTCAATGTAAAGTTTAGAGGTGTGTTTTAAACTTCGTAATATGTCAGTGTTTTGTAGCGGTGGCGCATGAAGTAAAATTTCGAGTTTAGAAAAGCCTGAAAATTTGGTTTGGCCGCTCCGCGCTTCGCGCTACGCGACCAAACCAAATTTTCAGGCTTTTCTAAACTCGAAATTTTACTTCATGCTTAGCCTGGGAGTGGAAAACACTCTTTTAAAGCTTCAAATTAAATTCTTTTAATAAACCGAGCACACGAAAAATATGGAACGTATGCATATGGATACTTAAACAAAAAATTCTCGTTATGAAAATTTTCGGTGTTACATAAAACTCTCTGTATGTAAATGTTGTATTAAATTTACATCGAAAGCATTTTTAAAAATTTCAAACCTAAACCACACAACATAAAAGAATCCCACACCTAGTCAATTAGCACATCATTGTTGCCAAAACCCTTGAACACAAATACCCCTCCCATTGTTACTACCAGGTAGATTAGAAAGCAGCATCTTCAAACTAAAAGATCAATGGGATTCCGATTAAGCGCTCACAAACAGAAACGAAATATTTTCCTCGAATTGACCACACATATTAGTTACAACATACCAGAATTCCAGGAAGAGCACCACCGAATGATCTACCTGGTGATTTTGGCCATTTATCTTTTACTTGCAGCAGACCATTAGCTTTGGCTTTCCGGTAGTGGTCAAAAGGTGGATGGTTACGAAGGCCATCTGTTCCGTTATGGCATTGTGTGTGTTTGTGTGTGTCCGTTCAATAAACGAAATTCGAATTGAAATCAGCTGCTCTTTTACCGGGCAATTATAAGTGTAATTTCGGAAGCAAAGGGTGTCCACCCACATAAGGACTAATAGCATATGTTTCCTTTTGATTAATGCAGTATTTGGCTATAAACGTTTATCACGTTTTTTTTAAGGAATGAGTCATATAATTTTGCTTTGCATTACAATTTTGTTTCAATATTAACTTTAAAAATACTTAAATACGGGTGAGTGTTTGTTTAAGTATACATATCCGGACATATACACTGTAAATTTTCAAATATTCGTTGTTTTTAAAAATCGGTTAATTTAAAGTTTCTAACGAGTGTTTTTACACCTTGATTAAGCAACAAGTCAAATTTCGAGTTTAGAAAAGCGCGAGGCGTACAAAAAACTGATTTAGCGTGAAGTTCTAAAATCATTTGAATCAAACAAGATAAATTCAAATTCAAAACTATTGGAATTCAAGAAAATAAGCTTACGCTTCTTATAGTTTGCACACTTGAAACATAATATATAAAATTACGAAAAAACTATTCGTGAAAATGCAAACAATGTCTTAGTTAAGACATTGTTTGCATTTTCACGAATAGTTTTTTCGTAATTTTATACATCATTTGAATCATTTGAACAATAAAACAATCCAAAAAGTATTAAAACATTGATAAATCGAAGATTTTCTGTAATGATCAGACGATAATGTCAAATACCTGTAATTCAATTTTATTTATCAATTCAAATGTAATTTGTTCTATACTTCTATGAATGTAATCTTAATTTAAATTTAGGAGGAACTTCTATAAATAAATCACTGATCTAAAATTAGGCGTTTATTCTTCGAGTGCTTAAATAAAGGGTGTCCCAAAATTAACGCAAAATTGGAATTGAATTGTTGAGCGATCAAACCAAATTTTCACGATTTTCTAAACTCGAAATTTTACTTCATGCGCCACGCGTATAAAATACTAAAATATTTTGAAATTAAAAATATACTGCTAAATTTGTATTAAAAATATACTGCTAAATTTGTATTAAAAATATACTGCTAAAGCATAATTAAAAATATACTGCTAAAAAGGAATATATTTTGAATATCACAATATTTCAGTACAGTATTACTCGAACGTACCAAATTTCACTTCATGCTTAATCGAGGAGTGGAAACAATCGTTCGAAACTTCAAATTATACTCTTGTAATTATTCTAATTCTTGTGTGCCTTCCTAATCCCTTTCGGACGCTGGTTATCAATTATTAAAAGTGTAAATGCGGAATTTATTAATTTCACACACAAGAAACAGCATGTAAAAAAATAATAAATTATCTACATGCGAGTATTTTATTTATAGAAGATGATGAATGCTGCCAAGGCAATAAAACGCTATAAATATAGTATTGAGTAAATAATTCTAAAACCGATTTGCTTCGGTGTAAATCAAATATGTATCGATAACTGCCGAAATTGATTTTGGTTTGTGTATTTTTTCTATTCGCTGCACGATAAATTTTAAATTTATTTTTATTTCCAAAAAAAACACATTTGTACTATTTATGTTATTATGTTTATTGCGAATTTAATGTACTAATTTTAAATTTAACCAGCTATTTAGACAGTGAATCATTTATAAGTAATTCTATTTATTTTTGTTACAGGTGAGTGTCCTTACAAATTCTAAGGATCCCGCATAGAAAATATAGAAATCGTAAGTAAATCTGCTACTAAATATCAAGTATGATACACTATCAAATTAGTTTACTAAATGTTAAAATCATTTACTATAGGAGCGAAAAATGCAGAGCTTTGACACTATTTAACCAACCTTATATCTCTTTAAATTATCAAAATATTGTATCTACAAATGTATACTATACTAAATAGAAGCATCCTAAATATCTGAGATTTGAGGATATTTAGGATGCTCGTATTTAGTAAAGTCGTTTCTAACAGAGCTGGGACGAATCCTCGTAAAACAGATTCGAATCACGAATCCGAATAAAGGATTCATAGGAGATAAATATGATTCGAATCAAAGATTCGAATCCTGTTTTTTCGAATCACGAATACAAATCCTTTAAGAATAAATTTGATTTTATTATTTTTTTGCAACCAATAACATACAAATATCGTTATCAGTTGTTTTAAGGAAAATATTCAAAACCTAATTATTTATTATTAACATTGAACATCGTTGACAACAGACTAAATATCTGTGTTACTCTAGTTAAAGATGTATTTGTGTGTTTTTGAACTACACTTCAAATCAGTGGTTTATACGCGTGGCGCATGAAGTAAAATTTCGGGCTTTTCTAAACTTGAAATTTTCACGGGGCTTTTCTAAACTCGAAATTTTACTTCATGCTTAGTCTGGGAGTGGAAAGACTCGTTTAAAGATTCAAATAGAACTCATTTAAAATACAACGAATGTCGGAAAATGTACAGCTTAAGCGTATGTTTACCTAAAAGAAATTATTTTATTATTTTCTTTAAATCTTTAGATATTCGTTGTTTTTTTTTGTAAAGTTCAATTTCAATTGTAAGTTCAGTTTCAATTTAAACAAGTGTTTTCCACTCCCAGACTAAGCATGAAGTAATATTTCGAGTTTAGAAAAGCCCCGTGAAAATTTGTTCTCGACGTATAAAACACAGATTTTTAAGTGAAGTTCCAATATACATAAATTTGACAATATTACAGTGTTTTATACGCGTGGCGCATGAAGTAAAATTTCGAGTTTAGAAAGCCCAGAAAATTTGTCGGATTCGAATATTTATAAAGGATTCGAATATTTATAAAATCATTCGAATACTTACAAAAGGATTTGAATCGTCAAAAATAATTCGAATTGTGAGAATTAACATGAAAAATGTCTTTTGTGTGTTTCCAAATTTCTCGTTAAATCAGTGTTTTATACGCGTGGCGCATGAAGTAAAATTTCGAGTTTAGAAAAGCCCAGAAAATTTGTCTCGGGTCGCTGCGCGACCCTCGACAAATTTTCACGGGGCTTTTCTAAACTCGAAATTTTACTTCATGCTTAGTCTGGGAGTGGAAAACACTTGTTTAAAGCTTTAAATTGAACTTAAAAAAAAACAGGGAATATCCGCAATTGTTGAATCAATTCCATGGTATGTCATTGTTTTTATAAAATCACCTTACTTTTCCTTTATTATTATAACTGTTAATTTTCTGACATTCGTTGATTTTTAAAAGAGTTCAATTTGTAGCTTAAAACGAGTGTTTTCCACTCCCAGACTAAGCATGAAGTAAAATTTCGAGTTTAGAAAAGCCCCGTGAAAATTTGTCTCGGGTCGCTGCGCGACCCGAGACAAATTTTCAGGGCTTTTCTAAACTCGAAATTTTACTTCATGCGCCACGCGTATAAAACAACACAATTCGAATTATTTTTGACGATTCAAATCATTTTGTAAGTACTCGAATGATTTTATAAATATTCGAATCCTTTTATAAATATTCGAATCCTTGTATAAGGATTCGAATCACCCACATGTGGATTCGAATACGAATCCTCTTAAATTAATGTAACGAATCCGGATCACGAATCCAGTTGAACTAAAGTATTCGAATGCCTCTTTTGAATCCTCTAAAAGGATTCGAATCCAGGATTCGAATCCTGAATGATTCGAATCCTGCCCAGCTCTGGTTTCTAATTAAATTTTTGAATGAAACACAATTACTTCTTAAATTGTTCTATGAAAAAGAATTAAAACCTAAAAACTGACAACTGACTGACATCAATTTATAATGGTGTAACGTACGAAGGTGTTGTTTGTCGTTACGGTTCTTTTAAATATATATATATATATATATATATATATCTTTTATAAAATATATAAATATATTTTAGATTTCCTGGATTTGTTGTCGACAAGGCGATTTAGTCAACTTGGGTCCAAGCACAGAGATTCAAAGTTTAAAGTTTTATTTGATATTTAATTTGATACGTAATAAAACAATTTACAGTTTGAAACAGACTAAGATTTAGAACTTTAAGATTCAGAGTTTAGATTTAGAATTTGCAATTGAATTGACTGTCTTGCTCAACTGCCGAAGTATAAGTGTTCTCCTCAACACCACAATAACTCCATGTCTTTAGTGATAGGATAAGACACTGATTACGTGCACGCATAACATGGAATAATAAAACGAGATTATAATTACTTTAAAAAGATTTGGAATTTAAAAAATATTTTAATTTCGGATTATTCGCTATTTCCTATATTATCTGTACAACGAGATAATTATACTATAATGATAATTGTAATGGTATTATTGTTATACATTGTAAAAGGTGAATCCGTTAATAAATAAATAAATATATACATTCATATATGATTCATAAATATGATTCATAAACACATTAAATATTATAACGAGTGAAATCTGAAAGGTACATTACAATGGTTTAAATAAAATATTTAAGTGGCTTACAATCTGTATTAATAACAAATTACTAAAAAAAGCTAGATTTGTTTGACTTTAGTAATTAAAAATAATGCTCAAAATATTTTATTTAAATACAAAAAATAATAATTATTCAATGGGGACGTAATTAATTAATTCAACCCCCAAATTAACACCAGGAGATTGCCTTATCAATTAAATAACTGAGCATCCAGTGCCAGAAAGGCACGAAATGACATAAAAGTGTGTCGGGGGATAGAAAAATATAAACAGAAAAAAAAAATAATTAATTCAACCCCCAAAATTAACACCAGGAGATTGCCTTATCAATTAAATAACTGAGCATTCAGTGCCAGAAAGGCACGAAATGACATAAAAGTGTGTCGGGGGATAGAAAAATAAAAACAGAAAAAAAAAATTAATTAATTCAACCCCCAAAATTAACACCGGGAGATTGCGTTATCAATTAAATAACTGAGCATCCAGTGCCAGAAAGGCACGAAATGACATAAAAGTGTGTCGGGGGATAGAAAAATAAAAACAGAAAAAAAAAACATAGGGCGATAATTAAAACCGCCTGTGCTCTTCGTATGTGTATATAAAAGTGTAGGAAAAGGGCTCACAGCTGGATTATAATAGAAGGCAGAGAGACCGTATGTGTGTGTATGTGTATTTAGATGTGTGTGTGTATTTATGTGTACGTGTGAATAGGGGAGAGAGGAAAATAATGTTGTTTATGTAAAGTGCGTTGGTCTTTTTTAAAAAAGGCGCTTTTGCTTTTAACCCGTGTCAATTAATGAGTTGAATTTAAAGAGAGGCGACTTAATTATGATAGTAATTTTTGTGTATTAGTATTAATAAAAAGTGTGTTTTTAAATTTTTATGGTGCTTTCATTACTAAAATTATCTACTTTACACTAATTATGTAGAGTCTAATGCATATAAAGTACAAATAATAATAACTTTCAATTTTCAACAGCCAAAAAAATATTTACACAATTATTCAAAAAATGCTTTCACTTGTTCTATCCTGTAATTAGAATTTGCCTGCATACATTCTAGCTAGATTAGAAGACTCTAATTGAGTAAAAAAAGATAAAGGATAAGAGCAGAAGCATTTCTATAAAAATATAAGTTAAATTCAAGCGAACATAACAATTTTTGAGTATATTTTTTGTACTTAAGCCCCTGTTGAACCTATTAAGCGCCATTGATGCGTACACGCAACATTATAAATGTTTGGTTAATTATATTACTAAATAAGTTAATTTGATATATTATATTATTTGACCTGACTTGAAAATGTATGAAGAATAATTCCAATATTTTCCTATTTAAATATTTCGGTTATTACTCATTTATAAAATAATGAGAGTGTATTTCTAACTTCACAATATTTCAGTGTTTTATACGCGTGGCGCATGAAGTAAAGACGAAAGATGATCTATTAAATATGTAGATCTAGATCATTAGCATTCTAATTTAGCGATAGGTGTTGGTTGGCTCTCCGATCGAGTTTTTCTTTTTTGTGGTTGCTATTTTTTTGTCTCTCAACATCTTTCTAATAAAGGAGTATGTTTGATCGATATTCATTGGTATTTGGTCAAACTCTAACGGATTTTCGGACGAAGAACAGAACTGTTTGGTTTTATGGCAACCGTGCGGAATTCCAAAAAATTTTATTTGAAGGCAAACAAATATTAACAAAATTAAAAACGAATTAAAATTAATATCGAGTTTCTGCAAAAATTTTAGTCTTATTGAGACAAGTCTCCAAATATTGATTCAAACAACTACTTCTCAAGCTAATACCCCGACAGATATTGAATTATACAATGAATATTTGAGTTACGCGACAGATTTACCGTTTCGTATAACTCAAATATTCATTGTTAGAATTATACAATAAATATTTGAGTTACACGAAAGGGTAAATCTGTCGTGTTATTCCAATATTCATTGATTAATTCAACATCTGTCGGGGTATTAGCTCGAGAAGCAGTTGTTTCAATGAATATTTGGAGACTTGTCTCAGTGAGACTAACATTTTTCCAGAAAGCCGATATTAATTTTAATCCGTTTTTATATTTTGTAAATATTCTGCAAACTATTGGCACACTTAATTTTTCTTTATATTAAACAAATATTGTAAAATCAGTTAAAGTAAACAGTTTATTTAACACGTCACTTTGAATCAGTGTCTAGCACGCGTGGCGCATGAAGTAAAATTTCGAGTTTAGAAAAGCCTGAAAATTTGGTTTGGCACCAAACCAAATTTTCAGGCTTTTCTAAACTCGAAATTTTACTTCATGGTTAGTCTGGGAGTGGAATCACTCGTTCTAAACTTCATACTGCACGTTTTTATATAAAATCGACGAATGCCTGAAATTTTACAGCATATACATTATGTATATTTAAAAGAAAAATTCACAGTATGTAATTCAATAAGTCATTTATGGATATCATAAAAAGAAGTGCAGAATTTTACCTAAAATCAACTTTTAGAGTTATCTCTATAATTGCTTGGATATTAATGGGTTAAGTAAGAAAGAAAAACGTTTTATTTCTAAAGCTCTCATTCTACAATAATATTAAGTTTTATATAAATAAAATAAAATAATTTAAAACTTTCAAATATATATTGTAAACTCGCTACAATTGTTTCGCCACACTGTGGCTTCTTCAGGCGAAGAAATGACCATCATTTCTTCGCCTGAAGAAGCCACAGTGTGGCGAAACAATTGTAGCGAGTTTACAATATATATTTGAAAGTTTTAACTTATTTTATTTATATAAAAGTGAAGATGAACTTTCAACATTTATCAGCCTTATCAATCAATAATATTAAGTGTTAATCCATTGATTTGTGTCCGAAATGTATGTACATTTCTAATTTAAATAAACGTGTGAAGAAAGGTTATTAGTGCTTTATTCATCAAATACAATAATATTATTTATTACCTATTAATAGAATCAATGAAACTAATTAGAAAACTTCACACAACAGAATAATTAATCAAAGGACATTGCGCCAAACAGGACGCGACCATAACAAAAAAAAATACAAAAAAGAAATAGTATCCTGGTAAATGTTAATACCTAATTGCAACCTATTAAAAGCCCACAATTTCCATTCCATTTAGTAGGATTTCATTGCACTTTAAAGGGAAATGGTCGTCAGGTGAGTCAGATAGATGCAATTTGTATGGCTGTAAACAGGACGAAATTTAAATTTAAATGCGCGCCGTCCGGATTTTTTTCGCCTTCGGTCGCGTGGGCGTGAGCATTAAAATAATGCTTTCAATTTGGTTCAAGTACATATGTTCAATCTATTCAATTGACCGGAGAATGAAGAGAGATGCGGCCCGATGTTATTTGTTGTCGTATTGCGCTGTTTTCAAGTACGTTTTGCGCATTGCGATCAAATGGTTTAATCTTTATTTTCGCTGGCTATTTAATTGATGGCGCAATGTCATATTATGATGCATTGAGCACTTATAAACCAGAGCTGGGACGAATCCTCAAGAAAAGGATTCCAATCACGAATCCGAATCACCTAATATGATTCGAATCACGAATACTCGAATAAAGGATTCGTAAGAGATAAATATGATTCGAATCAAAGATTCGAATCCTGTTTTTTCGAATCACGAATACAAATCATTTAAGAATAAATTTGATTTTATTATTTTTTTTGCAATCATTAACATATTAATATCGTTATCAGTTGTTTCAAGAAGAATATTTAAAACCTAATTATTTATTATTAACACAACATCGTTGATAACAGACTAAATATCTGATTCCCTATTACTCTATTTAAATATGTATTTGTGTAAATTAATTGTGAGTTAATTAGCACCCGCCAAATATCTTAATTATGAAAAATCTGCAGTGGCTAACCATTTACTAGAAACCGGCCACAAAATCACAATAAAGAACATAAAATTATTAAAACAATCATCAAATTATCGATTAAACATGTTAGAAGCCATTGAAATGAAAAAACAGGAAAATAAATTATTGAATTTTGATTTACATTATTAGATTTAATTGCACCACCTTAATCTGTGTTTTTTCCCCTAATCCACTTTACCTGGTTGTACCGCCACCCTCATTCCCTCGGCTCACCTCTTAATTTACGTTTTTTCCCTTTTTGCACTCCCACCGCCTTTGTATTATAATCTGCCTGTCTATAGTTTAAAATTTCTGTTTTGTATTTAGTGTTAATCCATTGATAATGGTCACTTTGTGTCCGAAATGTACATTTGGTAATTCAAATAAAAGTGTGAAGAAAGGTTATTAGTGCTTTATTCGTTAAATGTATTTCTGTGTTTCTGAACTTCACTTCAAATCAGTGTTTTGTACGCGTGGCGCATGAAGTAAAATTTCGAGTTTAGAAAAGCCCGAAAATTTGTCTCGGGTCGCTGCGCGACCCTCGACAAATTTTCACGGGGCTTTTCTAAACTCGAAATTTTACTTCATGCTTAGTCTGGGAGTGGAAACACTCGTTTAAAACTTCAAACTGAACGCTATTATAAAATCGACGAATGCCTGAAAATTACGTAATTAAAAAATTCACTGAATAGCAATAACACCGGAAAAGTCAGAGGAAAGTTATAGTATTTTATTCAAATTAACCAAAACACTAACAAAAAAGCCATATGATGTTATTAAATTTGTCAAAATCAACAGGCATCATAAAAATTGCAAAACACGTAAACATTTATAAAACCAACTTAAATATTGAGAAAAACAATGAAGACATTCAACAAACTGGGGATTTCCCACAGAATAAGTTTATTAAAAGGTCAGGGAAAACAATTTTGAATCAGGGAAATGTCGGGAAACTTAAACATTTCAGATTGTGGCTACCATGTCAGTTTTACTTCAAATAATATTAAACAACATTTTGAAAACTAGATTATCATCGTTAAAAACATTTTCAGTCATTTAATGTTCTTATCAAAGCAATCAGTTTGAAGTTTTGAACGAGCGTTTCCACTCCCAGACCAAGCATGAAGTAAAATTTCGAGTTTAGAAAAGCCCCGCGTAGAAAATTTGTCGAGGGTCGCGCAGCGACCCGAGACAAATTTTCACGGGGCTTTTCTAAACTCGAAATTTTACTTCATGCGCCACGCGTATAAAATAGTGATTTAACGAGAAATTTAAAAAAATACAAAACAAATTTTTCATGTTAATCCTCACAATTAATTCGAATTATTTTTGACGATTCAAATCCTTTTTACAATTAGTTGAAAATCATTAAGTGTTTTATTTAAGTGGCCTTTTGTAAGTATTCGAATCCTTTTGTAAATATTCGAATCCTTTTATAAGTATTCGAATACTTTTATGAGGATTCGAATCACCCGCATTTGGATTCGAACACGAATCCTCTTTAAAAAATGTAACGAATCTGGATCACAAATCCAGTTTACCTAAAGTATTTGAATGCCTCTTTTAAAGCCTCTAAAACGATTCGAATCCTGAATGATTCGAATCCTGCCCAGCTCTGCTTATAACTAGCCTAACTATAAATACGTAATAAATATCTCATGTACAAGAAAACACTAAACTTTTTTATACCATTTATAAAGTGTTTTCTTTATATCAGTATTGATAATGTGCTACAAAGTGAAAGCCTTCAAGAATCAAGAAATATGTAGATGTTCCGCAAGGTTCTGTATTTTGAAGAATTCTGTTGTAGCTTATAGAACCGCGCTATCGCTTAAATTATAATTTAGAGTAGGCGGCATTTTCTGTGCAGTTGCCCAAAATGCTAATTGAATGATGGAATACATTTGAGGTTAGGGCAAACTATGTGTTAACAGTCAGTAGTGCCAATCTAATTTAAAATTGAAATGAGTCAAACTTTAATTTTTTACAATTTTCCAAACAAAATAAACCCCTTATTTAATCACTTCTCTACAAAATATAAAATTTAAATTGATATTTTGAAAAATTCAGTGGAGATATTTAAATTTCAACAGCAGTCAGTCAAAGTTTATTAACTTCTGTGTAATTTTTATGAATTCTATGTTGATTTGTAAATCAGTTGAGATTAAAAAAAATTAAACAAAATATAATCTTAGAATTTCGGATTATCTTGCATAATATCAATTTTCGCTGAATATTTTTAGGAAAATGCGTTCGGGTATTTTAATTTTCATTAACGCAATCCATTTTAAATAACTTCTGTGAGTTTTATGTTGATTGCGTTAAATTTTCATTTATTATAATTTTTCAAACAAAGTAAACCCCATAATTAATCACTTCTTTCGTAATTTCAAGTTTGAATTGATATTTTAAAAAATCTAGTAGAGATATTTAAATTTCGATTGCGGCCAGTCAAACTGGCCGAAAAATTTTGAAAAATTCAGTGGAGATATTTAAATTTCAACAGCAGTCAGTCAAAGTTTATTAATTTCTGTGTAATTTCTATGAATTCTATGTTGATTTGTAAATCAGTTGAGTTTAAAAAAAATTAAACAAAATATATTCCTAGAATTTCGGATTATCTTGCATAATATCAATTTTTGCTGAATATTTTTAGGAAAATGCGTTCGAGTATTTTAATTTTCATTAACGCAATCCATTTTAAATAATTTCTGTGAGTTTTATGTTGATTGCGTTAAATTTTCACTTATTATAATTTTTCAAACAAAGTAAACCCCATAATTAATCACTTCTTTTGTAATTTCAAGTTTGAATTGATATTTAAAAAAATCTAGTACAGATATTTAAATTTCGATTGCGGCCAGTCACACTCCATTAATTTTTGTGTCATTTTTATGAATTTTATGTCGATTTAAAGGTCAGTTGAGTTAAAAATAAAATCACAGAAAACATTCTCCTAAAATCGTGGATAATCTTGCAAAATTTCAACGTTTGCTCAATAAAATATTGACCGAAAGTTGAAATTATACAAGACGCAAGAAAAATGCGTTCGGATATTGTAATTTTCTTTATCTACGACTGCTTGAATAAGTGACGAATTTGACAATCATTTGAGTTACGTAATGAAACTCATTACCTAACTAGTTAGGTAATGAAATCAAAAACACACTCATTTTTTAATACCAACTAACCACCAAATTTATTAAACAATTACTTATGAACATTAATAATAACATGTTTACATTTATTTAAGTGTATTCCTGAAGACATTTCTGTTTTAGAAATTTCCAAACTACTGCGGTTACTGGTTGAAACTTCTACAAGTACATTCTTTTCTCCAAGAATATTTGTTGCGATACGTTTCTTATTCTCAACCGAAGTTTCTATGTACCCTTCGGCTACTGTATTGCTCTTCCAACCCCCGTGCCTTTTTATTGTTAGCAGGTCCGCCCCTGAGTTTGCCAACAGTGAGGTTGACGATCTTCTGAAACAGTGACCGGTGTACTCGTTAGCATTTGGTAGTTTTAAAAAAGAAGCAATATTTTTCGGCATGCTACCAATCGTGTTAATGCCTACGGGCTGTTTTATACATTTGCCATTCCTGTAACCAACAAAAAACCTCTCTACGGCATTATGTGGACGCAGTGCCATGTATTTTTTTATAATGTCTACGAAATTGATCCCATCAATGCCTCCAAATGTTATAACAAAGTCTCGCGAAATTTTGGTCTTTGTTTTTGGTATTGTGACGCAGAAGACCTGCCCTTCGTTCCTAACGTTGGTCACTTGCATATAAGTGAGTTCTTCCTTTCTACAGGCTCCACCAATTCCAAAGATCAAAACTACCTGAAAATATATCTTAATATAAAATGTCATGCCTTGTTCTTATTTACCTTTGTTAGTAGCCACTTTTCATCATCAGCTTCTTGTAAAAATCGAGTTATATGTTGTTTTGTTAAAATGTTCGATTTCTTCGGTTTATATCCTTCTGACTGCCTTTTCAGAAATGCGACCAATTGAATAAATTTACTGATATCTACATTTTTCTTTATGGATATCATAGCACGTATCATCGAGTAATATGCCCATAGGCTTGAAGGTTTATAGCGTTTCGAAATATTTTCAAAATATACTAGAAGTACCTTTTCATTTGCTTCATTTTTTATTTTCTTCTCATCGCACCATTTCCGCAAACGTTCATAAGCTTGCTCATATTTAATTTTTGATTTTTCCGGCAATAACATTGAAACTACCTGCGTGGCCGATTCTTCGATATCCGAAGGCAGAGATTCGGAGTCGCTCATTATTTCACAGCAAAACAGAAATTAGAAAATTAATTCTTGAAGTTTTGACTATTAAATTGTTGACATTCAAATTACATGTTGATTGTTGACATTCAAATTACATGTTGCTATGGTTCTACGTACATACTATGATATTCTAATTTTTCATCAAATTCAATTCAAAAGTATAATTTCCGTAATTCTGAGCAGTCGTAGATAAAAAGTTTTATCTAATACGTGGGATAAGGCATATTAACTGAGACTCATGCTATTACTTCGACTCGGGCTACGCCCTCGTCTCAGCAACTCACCGCATTCGTCAGTTAATGATGCTCTTATCCCACTAATTAGATAAATATTTATTAAGTAACTTCTATGAATTTCGTGTTGTTTGCGTAAAACATTGATTTTTTACAATTTTTCAAACAAAATAAACCCCATCTTTACAATATTTTAACTTTGATTTGATATTTTTAAAAATCCAGAGGGGATGTTTAAATTTCGATAGCGACCGTTCAAAGTTTATTAATTTCTTTCATTTCTATGAATTTCATGCTGATTTAATGGCCAGTTGAGTTAAAACAAAAAATCAAAGAAAACATTTTTTTAAAATCGTTGATTATCTTGCATAATTTCAACTTTCGCTCAATATTTTATTAAAATGCTTTCGGATATTTAAATTTTCTTAAATGCAATCAATTTTAAGTAACTTCTGCGAATTTCATGTTGATTGCGCAAGACGTTTATTGTTTACAATTTTTCAAACAAAATAAACCCCGTGATTAATCATTTCTTTACGAAATTTTAACTTTGAATTATTATTTTGGAAAATCCAGTGGACATTTTTAAATTTCAGTAGCGGCCAGTAATATTTTATGAATTTTTGTGTCATTTCTATGAATTTTATGTTGATTTGAAGGTCAGTTGTGTAATAAAAAAATATAATTCAAAGAAAACATTCTCCTAAAATAGTATATTTTCTTGTATAATTTCAACTTTCGTTTAATATTTAACGAAAATGCGTCTAGATATTTAAATTTTCTTTAAAGCAATCAATTTTTAACAACTTCTGTGAATTTCATGTTGTTCGCGTAAAACATTGATTTGATACAAGTTTTCAAGCAGTCAAAGTTTATTTATTATTTTCTGTGTAATTTCTATGAATTTTATATTATATTTATATATAATATATTTATATTTGAAATTCATTTGAGCTATACAAAATAAAATTAAAAAAAAAACATTGTCCTAAAATTGTAGATTTTTCTGTATAATTTCTACACTTGCTTTATATTGAATGAAAATGTGTTCGGATTTTTAAATTTTAATTAAAGCAATCAACTTAACTTCTGTAAATTTTATGTTGATTGTTTAAAACTTGTTTAAAATATTTATATTTTAACGTGAAGAGAAATTGTTGCGATTAAACATGAAATAGGACAATGAAAAAACTGTTTTTATTCCTTACTTCACTTTTATTTTTATGTGTTAGATGTACATTTCGAGTGCTAAGCACTCATTATCAATAACTAATTATATTAGTTATTGATAATGAGTGCTTAGCACTCGAAATGTACATCTAACACATAAAAAATAAAAGTGAAGTAAGGAATAAAAACAGTTTTTTCATTGTGATTAAATACTCCACATAACTCAAATCAAACAATTAGTGATGAAATATGACATCCAGCAAATGGCCACCACGAAATCTCTGGCACAGCGGCATTATTTTCTTGAAATTCTGGATAACGTTTTTGCATAACTGTGGCTCTATTTTGCCAATAACTCGCTGTATCTCTTCTTTGAGGCGTTCAAATGTTTGTCACTTGTTCGCATTCACCTTTTCCTTCACGTAAACCCCAAAAAGAAAGAAGTCCATCGGCGTTAAATCGCATGATCTTGGTGGCCATTTTGATCGCCAAACCGAGAGATGATGCGGTCTGGAAACTTGGTCCGCAGTAACGCCATTGTTTCGCGTGCTGTATGGTCGCACCGTCTTGTTGAAAAAACATATCGTCTACATCAGGTTGATCCAATTTGGGCCACAAAACTCGGTTAAGATACGGCGCATTATTGGCGAAAAAGAGCCACAGTTATGCGAAAACGATGTACCATGGTGGCCATTTGCCGGATGTTCTATTTCATGTTTAATCGCAACTATTCCTCTTCACGTTGAAATATAAATATTTGCTTAATTCGAAAAGAAGATGTGTTTTTCTTGAATGTTAAATCTGGCGCTCTTGTTGAGACACCCTTTATAAGTAGCAATATGTAAATAGGACTAATTTTTATTGTTTCGCCATTAGGACTAAGTAATCCTTTACATACATTTACATGTTTATGTATACAGGGACTGAATTAGGTCATATAACACTGTAGCATTGTGATGGTCACTCTTATTATTTGACAAAATATTTACACTGTTTAGAAAGTGCGCTTTCTGGTCCATAATTTCATGTTTATCGTTTTCATAAATATACTATTTTTTGCAAATGACAGCCTCTGTGTACCAAATATCAGCATTTACGATAACTACTATTCTTCGAATAAAAAAAAATCAAATAACCGCCAAAATTGCTGGGACATCTGCATTATTGTAAAAAATCGTCTCGAGGTGTGAAAAATTGTGTCTGATGTGTTGATACAAGGGTTGGGATAGATGGTTGCCGGAAATAGAACGAAGCGAAGAATAATAAGACGGCCAAAAAGCCTCTACTTAGTCCAGATGAACCGGGCGAATGAGGCTATCCAGCAGAAAAGCCCAACGTCAAGACCAACTCGTCATGCCTTACATCAAGGGACGGGATCAATTGGGGGGCGATCAGAGTTCAAAACTTCTCGCACTTTAGGCACAATTTCATCGGTTAGGGTCAATATCGGACGATATCGATGTCGACGACGTGTGACTGGGCGATCAGAGTTCAAAAGTTCTGGCATTTTGGCCACATTTTCATCGGTTCGAGTCGATATTCAACAGACGTCTTCAAAAACACCTGTTCTGGACATGGCTTCGGTTACGTCTTTCTAAGACTCACGGATCAAATCAAAAATATCAGTAACAAATTTATTTATTATAACGCATAATTTGATAGCAAAAAACACTTCTTGCATCTTGACGGAGCATTTTGAAGTAGCAATAGTCAATAGCTACATATTATATAATAAACAAAGATGGTCTGCGACGTATAACGTCTCAAGTACTGCAAAAATTTACTTCAGCAACTCGTTGGAAATATCCGCAATCATAGAAAAGATTTCAAAGGCCGTCCATCAACATCTGACTCCGTGGAAGGACTAAACAATAAACCTCATTTTATTTTTGCAAACGAGCTAAGCAGATCCAAGGATTCATCTGTAGCACCAAAAAAATTTATGGAGGATGGAAAAAACCGTATATTTTTGCGATACTTGTACTTGAAAGCCTAGACTTCATCCTGGTAAAAGTTTTAAAATCTACCACACCCAAAAGATGTACAAAGAAAAGTAAGCAGAAATTGCCGAATTTATCAAATAATACTTATTTTTATCAAGCAAGAAGAATGGCTACTTATGTTTAAATTGAAATTTAACAAATTAATAATTTAAATTTAATTTAATATTTTCTTGAATTTAAAATTAAATTATGTTTTCATATCATTATAACGATATTTATGTATATAGTATGTATAAATAAAATTATATTATAAATTTGTTTAAATTTTTGTTTACTTAAATTCAATATGATCTGCTGGGAATGTAACGAAAGTAAAACATGACCGCAAACGATTAATCAACATAGAGCGATTTCTTGATTTTTTTTTAAATTCGCAAAGAAAATGGTCTCTTGAATTAATGGTTCATAAAGCGTTAAATAGTCAAACCTATGCCAGTAAACAAACAAAAAAATTATTGGTTGTTTCTATAAAATAGCAAACAACTTTTCTAAACTCGAGTAGTAGTAGTAGTAGTAGTACTTAGTCAACGATTGAAAACCCTCGCTAAAAGCAAGTCTTTAAAATCTATTAATTAACAGAATTACCAGAATTTGTCTACATGTTATATAAAAAGTCTCAATTTGAAGTTTAAACGAGTGTTTTCACTCCTAGAATAAGCATGAAGTAAAATTTCGAGTTTAGAAAAGCCTGAAAATTTGGTTTGGTCGCGTAGCGCGAAGCGCGGAGCGGCCAAACCAAATTTTCAGGCTTTTCTAAACTCGAAATTTTACTTCATGCGCCACCGCTACAAAACACTGATTCAATATAAAGCTTAGCGGTGTGTTTAAAACTTCGTACTATGTCGGCGCATGAAGTAATATTTCAGGCTTTTCTAAACTCGAAATGTTACTTCATGCGCCAGGCGCATAAAACACCGATTCAATGCGAAGTTTAAAGTACACTATGTTGGCATTTATTTTAGTAGCATATTTTAAACTACACAATATTTTAGTACTTTATACGCCTGGCGCATGAAATAAATTTTCAGGATAAATGACAATATCGTTGTTTTATTGGCAAAAGAAAATCAAAAGAACAATATTGTAGATTTACAATCCTCAGCTGAGGTATATTTGAAAAGGCAAATTACAGTCTTTACTGTTGTATAAATTGTTGAATCAAATAACATTAGTAATTTACTTTAATGACACACACAAACAATCGATTTCAGCTTGTTTATATGTATGTCTAGTCGACAATTATCAGCAGCAATGAATCAAATTATCATCACGTCTATATAAAATTAATTCGACACGACAATACAAGCGCAGTTATGCAACGAATCCTCTAGGTTAAACGTAAACAAACACGCCCGAGCAAAACTCCTTCTTATATTCTTATTTTCAAGCCAAATGCATAATATGATGTATTATTTACGAATAGAAGAAGATATCGCATTATCTCCTATAAAACATTAGATAAACGAGAACCGGAGGTTGTTGACTCCTTGGCAGAATTCCAATAGTTATCTATCTATCTCTCCTCGTGCGCTTACTCCACTCCGTATTCCTGGGAGTGTACGCAAATGTTTGATGGAGGAAAATTGGGACGAAAGTACAAAAGGGAGACTTGTCTGTTTACGCTACGCATGGAGGAATTCAGTGCGCTCCACTTTCGGTTTCGCATATATTTTTACGTTTGCTCTGGATTATCGGTTTATTTTACATCGGCACCGTCGTCTAAATAAACATTTCTATTAAAATATGGCCACCGCTAGCTTTTCATCTAAATAGACCTACTTTCGATTCGGATGATTGTTATTGCTAGGAGGATCTATAACATTCTTGCAAAAGATGATGTTATGTTTTGGAAAGAACATCAAAGAATCACCCATTTTTTTTCTTGGTACAATTCCATAATAGTGGTTTATGGGTGTTCAAATATCGAACATGATATTTTGCCTTATTTCAGAAGAAATAAGTAGTTTTAACAGTAGAATATGTTCACTTTTATAAAAATAAAACAATTTAAACACTTTCAAATATCTATTTTACAGTCACTTAATTAAACACAGTTATATTCCTTTCCTCACTTTTATTTTTCTTGCTAGATGTACATTTCGGGTACTTAGTACCCGAAATGTACATCTAGCAAGAAAAATAAAAGTGAAAAAAGGAATATAACTGTGTTTAATTAAGTGACTTAACACCTTCACGTAACTCATTCAACTACATTAATCTATTTTACAGGATGCGACAGCATAACTTCCTTTTTAAGACTTAATAAAACCCATTGTATGAATCGGAAAATTTTTATTTGTTGTTTATAATGTAGGCGCATACCTAAAGTTTTGTTTTACATAGTTTTACAGATCAAATCAGGTAGGTGACATCCCCCATCCTCCATACACTGTGTAAACCGATTTCTAGCGTTTGTCCTGACTCTGCCAACATATTAAGCGTTATGTTGGCAATTTTTTCCTGGATGTTGGCATTGTAAAGCTTTCAAACGGTTTACATAAACACGGGATTTCAAAACACCCTATAGAAAAAAAATCAGAAGGAGTCAAATCGGGAGACCGGGCCGCTCACTCCAAATCTCCCCTAATTGCGATGAGGCGCTCTGAGAAGTGTTCCCTCAAAACAGCCATCGATATTCTTGAAGTGTGTGCCGTTGAACCGTCTTGTTGGAACCAAATGTTGGCTTTGTAAGGCTTTTAAACGGTTTACATAAACACGGGATTTCAAAAAACCCTATAGAAAAAAATCACAAGGAGTCAAATCGGGAGAGCGGGCCGGCCACTCCAAATCTCCAGTAATTGAGATGAGGCGCTCTGGGAAGTGTTCTCTCAAAACAGCCATCGAGGTTCTTGAAGTGTGTGCCGTTGAACCGTCTTGTTGGAACCAAATGTCCCCTAAGCCGAACTCATCTAGCCGTGGGAAAAAAAAATCTTGTAACATGTTTAAATGCCGGTCCGAATTCACTATAACTGTAACTTCATTTTCCTGAAAGAACCAGGGGCCAATCATTCCAGCTGAGGAAATTGCATACCACACTGTGACTTTAGGTGAATGTAAAAGCCTTTGATGCAGTTCTCGAGGATTGGGGTCAGCCCAGAAGCGCATTTTTTGTTTATTGACGGATCCACACAAATAAAAATGGGCTTCATCACTAAAAAAACAATAGCGTCCTCAAGACCGACTTCGAAAAGAACCTCACACGCGTTTCTCCGAGAATTAAAGTCACGTTTAGAAGGTTCCTGCACAACCGCCATCTTGTGAGGATGGAAATGAAGATCATCATGGAGAATTCTCCTTACAGAACGATCGGAAAGTCGCATGTTTGCGCGCAGAATGCCGCTGAACACTGAAGCTCGCACTGCCTCAATGTTCTCAAGTGATCTAATGGGCCGAGGGACTCCAGTTCTTCGTCTTGTCGCACTTGCAGTTTGTCTGAACGTAGTGATCCACGTAACAAATGATTTGCGGTCCGGAACAGGGGCCAACGGGGCTAAATTTAAGTGGTCCCAAAAGGCGCGCTGGACTGTGATCACAGAACATCCGCTCAAAAAGTAAGCCTCAGCAGCAAAAGCACGCTCCTTACTGTTCCAACGCATGATGGCGAATAAACTGTTTCGGGACAAAACTTTATAGTCCCGCCTCTCAAACGAGACCACTAGCACTCCGCTTCGACATCAACCGACTGAATGGCGCGCATTTTAAAAAAGGAAGCTATGCTGCCGCACCCTGTATAACGCTACAATTGTTTCGCCACACTGTGGCTTCTTCAGGCAAAGAAATGATAAATACAATTTGTCGGATCGGGTATATATACAATGTTTATGAGGGGGTGGGTTTAAAGAAAAGATAATTTGAGAGGGGCGAATTAGTAAATCTGTTTGGTCGTTGAGAAGATGTCCTGTGCTTTTCCTTTGATTAATTTCGATAGAATTTTAAAAGATACAATTTGTCGTATCGGGTATATATACAATGTTTATGAGGGGGTGGGTTTAAAAAAAAGATAATTTGAGAGGGGCGAATTAGTAAATCTGTTTGGTCGTTGAGAAGATGTCCTGTGCTTTTCCTTTGATTAATTTCGATAGAATTTTAAAAGAGCTCAACCCAAAGCTTTAAACAAGTGTTTTCCACTCCCAGACTAAACATGAAGTAAAATTTCGAGTTTAAAGAAGTCTCGTGAAAATTTGTCTCAGGTCGCGCAGCGACCTGAGACAAATTTTCTGGGCTTTTCTAAACTCGAAATTTTACTTCATGCGCCATGCGTATAAAACACAGATTTCAAGTGAAGTTCGAATATATAGAAATTTCGTAATATTTTAGTGTTTTATACGCGTGACGCATGAAGTAAAATTTCGAGTTTAGAAAAGCCCAGAAAATTTTCACAGTGGGAGTGGAAAACACTCGTTTAAAGCTGAAATTGAACTCATTTAAAAATCAACGGATGTCAGAAAATTAAGAGCTAAAATAATTAAGAAAAAGTAATTTTATAAAAATAATGACATACCATGGAATTGATACAACAATTGTGGATGTTCCCTGTTCTTTTCAAAGTTCAATTTAAAGCTTTAAACAAGTGTTTTGCATTCCCAGACTAAGCATGAAGTAAAATTTCGAGTTTAGAAAAGCCCCGTGAAAATTTGTCGAGGGTCGCGCAGCGACCCGAGACAAATTTTCTGATCTTTTCTAAACTCGAAATTTTACTTCATGCGCCACGCGTATAAAACACAGATTTCAAGTGAAGTTCGAATATAAATAAATTTCACAATATTTTAGTGTTTTATACGCGTGGCGCATGAAGTAAAATTTCGAGTTTAGAAAAGCCCAGAAAATTTGTCTCGGGTCGCTACGCGACCCTCGACAAATTTTCACGGGGCTTTTCTAAACTCGAAATTTTACTTCATGCTTAGTCTGGGAGTGTAAAACACTCGTTTAAAGCTTTAAATTGAACTCTTTTAAAATCAACGGATGTCAGAAAATTAACAGCAAAAATAATTTAAAAAAAGTAATGTGATTTTATAAAAATAATGACATACCATGGAATTGATACAATTGCGGATATCCCCTGTTCTTTTTAAAGTTCAATTTAAAGCTTTAAACAAGTGTTTTCCACTCCCAGACTAAGCATGAAGTAAAATTTCGAGTTTAAAAAAGCCCCGTGAAAATTTGTCGAGGGTCGCGCAGCGACCCGAGACAAATTTTCTGGGCTTTTCTAAACTCGAAATTTTACTTCATGCGCCACGCGTATAAATCACAGATTTCAAGTGAAGTTCGATAATATAAATTTCGCAATATTTTAGTGTTTAATACGCGTGGCGCATGAAGTAAAATTTCGAGTTTAGAAAAGCCCAGAAAATTTGTCTCGGGTCGCTGCGCGACCCTCGACAAATTTTCACGGGGCTTTTCTAAACTCGAAATTTTACTTCATGCTTAGTCTGGGAGTGGAAAACACTCGTTTAAAGGTTCAAATTGAGCTTAAAAAAAACAATGAATATCTAAAGATTTACAGAAAATTGGATGAATTTGGAAAAAAATAAAAACATCATTTCCATGATGTTGAGTTTCCAGCCTTTTCTTTCTCGGTGTAGGACTTTGACGTTTTCATCGAAGCGGTGGCTTTCTTCGATGAGGTGGATAACATATGTAGAGTTGGATTTTTTTTGTTTGTAGCTGGTTAAATGTTCTTTCAGCCTTTCTTGGAACGACCTTCCGATTTGTCCTACTTATGACTTGGGGTAGTCTTTGCAATTTACTTTGTTGAGTTTTCTTATCTTTGTCTTTATTGTTTTTAATTATTTTTCCTATCCCAGTAGAATATATCTTCTAATAAATTCAACCTGGTTGTATTTAATAATTAACTTCAATAGTTAAATTGTAAACAATTATTATGACATGTTTTGTGTATTCAGTTGATTGAATCGATCAAAAATATGGCGTATTCCTTAGATTTATATGAATTGCGTCGTTTCCTTTAATATAGACGAGTTTTTTTTTTATTAGCAAGGCTTGTATTATATTCGATGACAGGGAATGGGGGATGATCGATGAAATTAACGACCTATACAACCCTCGAGGGCGTCTCCTTCTCCTATTCCTCCTTTGACTTTCATCTGCGAACATCGTTAGGGCCGTATTGTATTGATGGCTTAATGTACCAGAAATCTGCTATTTATATCTTCATACAATCAATGATATTATACACATATTTACAGGGCATGCTTCTTTTGAGTATACAGTATTGTACGAATTAATATGAACACGATCAAAAAATGAGTATTTTGGTTATGGCAACACTGTTGTTACTACTTATTTGACTTAAGTTTCGAAGGACCAATTTGTACTGTAGAATTACAAATAATGAATACTTTAAATATTCAGAAATGTTCGTATATTGCAAACACCAAAATATATAAATATATACAATTTACATATGTTATTATTCGCGTCGCGTAGTCGAAGTTTACTTGATGAAGTCTTCAGTTCATCTCTGGTCTCTTCTCCTCGAGCAATTCCTCCCCGGGGTTGAGGGTGGTGTCTAAGGTTGGGTGGTGGTAATGTGATCTCTTCTGATTGGTTATCGATAAACCGTGATTACCACCACCCCAACACTGTTGCCAAACTTCTGCAACCGCATCTCGGCGTGTCCGGGGCTGCATCGCTGCTATTTAGACTTCCCGCTAAGTCGGAATCCTTCTTAAGCCGTTTTATGACGCATTGTCCGCTCGCGCACTCTCGCGTAAACACCATAAAACTAAGCCGTCCTTTCAAAACTATATACACGCAGTAAAATATACAATAACGGCCGTTACTCAGAACGGACTTTGGTCAAAATAATAAAATGCAAATGTGGAGGGTCGGGGTTGCGGCGAACCAGGTAAAGTCGCAACAACTGTTATGCCCATTCTGACAGTTGTCAGTTGATGGTAAATCATTTAACCGTGATCGCTATTATTTTTAGGTTATATTTGAGAGTTTTTGGTATTTTGCAATAATATTCGATAATTTCCAAGTTTTTACGATTGTTTGGCACTGGCATCCAAGGACAAAAGAAAAGATCATCACGCTTAGTAAGCATACCTCACTGACACAGAGAAGCATTGCAATGGAATGTGGTGTGAGTTTGGGTGCTGTAAATAAACTATTAAAGCAGCAGATAGAGACGGGATCTCTTAAAGTGCAGCGAAAAAAAAAAATGTGGAAGAAAAAGGTAGACCACTCCTCGAGATGAAGCCAGCCTTCTGCGGAACAGCAAATTGCATCCATGAAAAACAAGCCACAACCTTCAGCAAGATTTAGAACGAGTTGGGGTGAAAATCCACAACTGTACAGTACATAGAAGACTTTTGGAAGGTGGGATAAAAGCCATGAGGCCACGGAAAAAACAACTTTTGACTGCCTCTATGATGAAAAAGAGACTGAATTGGGTCAAAAAATATGTCAATTGGTCGAAATTGACTGAAAGAAGGTGATGTTCTCAGACGAGACACACTTTCTAGTGCAGCGATCAAAATTTGTTCATAAGAGGGTGGATGAAAAACTTACTGCAGCCCATATTGTTCGATCAGTGAAACATCCAGTTAAGAAGATGTTCTGGGGCTGTTTTTCGTACTCGGGGCCTGGCAAACTTATTCCAGTAGACGAAATGATGAATAGTGAAAAATATAATGCAATTAATTAAAAATTGCATTGCTGTTGCCTTGAACTTTCTCCAGTTCCTCAGCCAAACATTGATGTAGCATTCAATGTTTGGCTGAGGAACTGGAGAAAGTTCAAGCCAACAGCAATGTAATTTTTCAACAAGACTTAGGTCCATGCCATGGTTCAAAGACTATATATATTTCACGGACACGAAGATTAGCATTTTGCACTGGCCTGGAAACTCGCCAGATCTCAACTATATTGAGAATTTATGGGCGATCTGCATGGCCAAATTACAAAAGATGGACTGTACGACAAAAGCCAAGATGGTGGACCCAGTAATTCAGGTATGGTATCGGGAGGAGGCAATCAAAAATAATTGTAGAGATCTTCAGTACAAATGACATCAGACTAATGAGCCTGTACGATTTTGCACGAGAATACTCTATTCTGCCAATCTCAGTTCCTTAGCCAAACATTGATGTAGCATTCAATGTTTGGCTGAGGAACTGGAGAAAGTTCAAGCCAACAGCAATGTAATTTTTCAACAAGACTTAGGTCCATGCCATAGTTCAAAGACTATATATAATTCACAGACACGAAGATTAGCATTTTGGACTGGCCTGGAAACTCGCCAGATCTCAACTATATTGAGAATTTATGGGCGATCTGCATGGCCAAATTACACAAGATGGACTGTACGACAAAAACCAAGATGGTGGACCCAGTAATTCAGGTGTGGTATCGGGAGGAGGCAATCAAAAATAATTGTAGAGATCTTCAGTACAAATGACATCAGACTAATGAGCCTGTACGATTTTGCACGAGAATACTCTATTCTGCCAATCTCAGAATTTTATTTTTATCACATTAAACAACAAAAGTTATTTATTTATAAACAAGCAATCTAAAATATATTGGTTTTATAACTTAAATTCACTTGTCTTTTATTTTTTGAATACGTAGTCTGATTTTAATAAAGTTTAGATTACTAGTAGACAGTGACTCTGGCCTACGCTGAAGTTAGACTGCGAGCCGCCGCTGCTAGTAGACTAGTAATCTAAACTTTATCTAAATTTGACTAACTATTCAAAATTTTGTATAAATATGGACTGCTACTTTAAATACCATTTTCAAAAAACTATTATAGGTGTTTCTCTTACCAACATCCTGTACTATTATTTCACATCTTTTAAAAATAAAGTTTGGAGTTTGGAAAAGTTCAAAATATACTACAAAAGCAGTATTTTAAAACCATATACCTTGAACTCCACTACATTTCAGTGTTGTAAACGCTCTGCGCATGAAATTTTTCTTACTCATAAGAAAAACTCGCTGTAAAGGAAAATAATATAGAAAGGAAGAAAAAAAAAGTGGTATGAAAACCACCTTGGTTATCCTCCATATTTTCGGCAGATATCGTATGGCCATGCTGGCTCGCAGAGCCTTCGCCACAGAAGTTCCGATCCCTTCTGTAGCATGATGGGTAAGATTCTATCAGGCCCTTGCAGATTTTAAAGGTTCAAATGAGTTTACTCCCCATTTGACCCTGTCGTAGGTGACCACTTTCCTGGCGGTTTGCCAGTCTACCTTGGATGCTCTGTTGCCAGTCGCATTAGGTCCCTGACTAACCCAGTTATTCAGTAATCCATCATAGATTCTCCCCCCGGAAAGTGTACCCGTAGAAGTTCACCCATGGTTTCCTTCTCCGTTTTTGTATACACTCCGTCATCGAGTTCTAGTTTGGAGAGTACTTTGGGGGTTCTTCAAACGTATCTTGTAGAGTCTGACACTGTCTGGGACAGATTCAATGTTCTCACAGTGTCTCCTCCAGGCAGATCTTCGTTCTTTCCTTAGTGCTTTGTTGTATTCGGTTAGGGAGTTCTTATAAACCTCCCATGTGCCCGATGCTGCTTTCTCTGTTTGTCCAGCGCACTGTTCAACCACGAGACTTTCCTGGTGGTGCGTCTCTCAATCAGAGGGCAGTTATCATTATACGCTGAGATCATAGCTTCTGCAGTTTGCTCCGCCATGATCTCCAGCTCTAAGTTATTGCTTACCGCTCCTAGTTTACCCGTCAAATTATGGTCTAGCTTTGATTTAAAGGCATCCCAGTCTGTTCTGCAGGGATTGCAGTATACTTCAGTTACCTGGTGTAGCCCCGTAATATCGAATGTTATGTGTCTGTGATCCAAGCAGCTCACCTTATCTGACACACGCCAATTCTTAACGAAATTACTGACATATGTCGTACCTATCATTATGTCTGTAAGGAGATCAATGAGATGAGTTATAATTCCTGTCTATGTCTATTACCGCCTTGCTGACACTTGTAACAAAGATCGGTTTTTTGCCAATATTCAAAGTGTCTAACTTGGTTGCCATAAGAAATTGTAAATGTGACTCACCTCTGCGGTTGATGTCCGAGCTACCCCAGACTGAGTGGTGGGCATTGGAGTCTCAACCAACGACAAGCTGCGTTCCTTGTGCCCCGCAGCCTGCAACCAGTCCCTCCAATTCCACGCTGGGGCAGTGGTCTAGAATAGGGAGGTAGACTGATCCGAGCACAAGCTCCCTCAGTCCACCAACACTATTGGATAGCTTAACTGCCACCACGTCCTGTGAACAGAAAGAAGTTAGAGGCAGTACCTTTATGTGTCTTTTGACTAAAATGCATGACCTTGGTCTCTCGGTGGTTCTACTATATATAAGTTCCCCTGAAATTCCACCCAATCCCATAACTTTCCCTCTGCATCACATCGCTAGGGATTAGGGATTGTAAAAAATCTTCTCTAAAATATTGACGATTTTTATTGTATTTTTAAATTTTGCGATTTTTATTTCATGTGAAATCTAAGATAGAGACTTTTTTGTAACGAAAATAAGTAAACTATTAGTTTAATTACAGTGATTAGACGATTGCAATATTTTTCTCGAATTAAACTCTTTGTATTTGCATGTCTATTCGTGGAACGAGTGTTTGTGTTTATACGCGCAACAATTGAATTAATTATGTAAATTCCACACGAACGCCATCATTCTCCATGAATCACTAAAAAGCACATGTGAAGAGTGCTAATGAATCATCCGAAGAGAAAATATGGGAATATAAACTGTTTGAATATTCTTGCATAATTAGAAATGGGTAAGAGGCTGTGGAGGGTAATAATTCATGAATGTGTCCAAAGGGCCGCGCTTACTAATGAAAGGATACACCTGTGCATACTAACAATTTGCTCGTAGAAAAGATTGATAACTATATAAGATTTATTTCCTTTCTCTGAATTCCGATAAGATTGTTCGTCTTGTGTATCCTTGGTATTTATGTAAATGCTGGTAATAAAGTAATAAAACTGTTGATAGGGTTTTTTGTTTTTCCTATAATTCTCTCGGCCTCTACAAAAAGTTGAGAGTGCGCCGTGGACAAAATCTGTACTAAAGTAAACAAGCACACTTAAGAAAAGTCTTTAAACATATGAAACAAAACGTTGAAATTAGATAGATAAAGATTTTTCACATTTTTTTTTCATATACAGGGAGTTTCTTTTAAGTATACATTCTCTAGTTACAATGCATAGACTGTAAATCTTCAGATATTCATTGTTTTTGAAAATAATTCAATTTGATGCTATAAACGAGTGTTTTCCACTCCCAGACAAAGCATTAAGTAAAATTTCGAGTTTAGAAAAGCCTGAAAATTTGGTTTGGTCGCGTAGCGCGAAGCGCGGAGCGACCAAACCAAATTTTCAGGCTTTTCTAAACTCGAAGTTTTACTTCATGCGCCACGCGTACTAAACACTGATTTCAAGTGAAGTTTAAAATATATAAATTTCACAGCTTTTCAGTGTTTAATACGCGTGGCGCATGAAGTAAAATTTCGAGTTTAGAAAAGCCTGAAAATTTGGTTTGGTCGCGCAGCGCTACGCGCTACGCGACCAAACCAAATTTTCAGGCTTTTCTAAACTCGAAATTTTACTTCATGCTTTGTCTGGGAGTGGAAAACACTCGTTTATAGCAATAAATTAAATTCTTTTTAAAATATAATGAATATCTGAAGATTTACAGCATACACACTGTAATTATGCTATGTATACTTAAAAGAAAAACTCCCTGTATGTTTGAAGACTTTTCTTCCCTAGTAAACAATTTAGTTCCCAAAATTTTAATTATAATTATAATTATAATTATCAAATATAAATGATTTGATAATTGTACATTGTGGTGCATTTTGGAGGTGCCACATATGGAAAACTTTCTTATTTGAAGAGATATTGAAAAACCATTTTCGCGAGCCAGTCACTTTTTCGTGTTTTAATTAATGGCCAAAAGACAATTGATCTATCTCTATTCGTTTGCGCTCTATAACCGGAAGTTGATAAAATGACATTTTTATGAAGTTACTGTAACTCGCTTGTTTTACAAGCTATAATCAAACTGTAAACACTTTTTAATCGCAACTTTTTACGCCCAATAAAATGACGTACGTGTTTTATTTTAAGGACTCCTCGTTTTTGTTTTCCTACACCAAAGTCACGTTTTTCTTATGGGGGCATATAAGGATCATTGAACATCATTTTTGATGCCGATTTGAACGATGTGCCATTTGTGTACCTTTGTGAAAAAAAAGGTTTTTGTTATATGCGACAAGCAAAGTAACAGTTTATGTCAATCAAGAGTGCTTATTTATAAAACAAAATATACCACATCGACAGTAGTCAGATTTTCTAATAAATTGCAAGCATAACCTAGCAACGAAATTGTTTACCGGTTGTCATGGCAACTTTGTCAATGACTTTTTTTTGACAAAAGTAAGCATGTGGCACATCATTGAAATCAGGGTTAAAAATACTGTTCAATGATGTGCATATCTCCATATGCGCTCATAAGAAGAATGTGATTTTAATATAAGAAAAAAACTAAACGTTCTTGAAATAAAACGAGTACGTCATTTTAATAGGAGTAAAAAGTTGCCATAAGAAAGTGTTTACAGTTTCGTTATAACTTAAAAAACAAATGAGTTACAGTAACTTCAGAAAAACGACAATTTATCAACTTTCGGTTATAAAGCGGGAGGGGTTAGAAATAGATCAATTTTGTTTTCGCCATTGATTAAAACATGAAAAAGTGACCCTGGGTCGCGAAAATGGTTTTTCAATATCTCTTCAAATAATAAAGTTTTCCATATGTGGCACCTCCAAAAAGGCACCACGCTGTATATACAATTTTCAAAATTAAGATTACTTAGGTACTGAATATTCCTATTATCATTTTATGGTTACCGTACACTTTCCCGAATATATTTTCCCGAATGACCTTTTTCCCGAACGGCATATTTCCTGAAAATAGAAATCCCGAATCCCATTTCCCGAATCCAATTTCCCGAAAGGTATTGTTCCTGAATAAAATATAAACTATTTAGAACAGAATATCATCGTACGGTTTACACTTATAGCAGTCCACTTTCGAGGATAATGCGTTTTGCAAATTTGTTACAGCGTTTTGAAAATTTTGATTTATTTGCTGATTCTATAAATACTTTTAAACGTAATTTGCTGCGTACCAATTTAGAAAGTATTTTTGCAAAACTCCGTCACCTTAATATTTTTTGTTCCTCATTAATGTGCATAATGTACCTAGTTTTAGGTAAATAGACTTTAGGTATTAGATATAAGTTATATTTTGTAATCATTGTATAAAATTGGAGATTTTCCGTTTTCGAAAGAAATAAATACAATAAATACAATTTTGAAACCTAAACAAATTAAGTATTTTATTAAAGTGATATTATGGAGTTTTAACAACTAACAGCCTCAACTAAACAGTAAATATAAGCTAAATTTTGACTTCAGTTTTCTGGAAGTATTCACCTAAACTAGAAAAACCCTATTTGGGTTTTGATAGTTTAGTTCGGGAAAAACATCATTCGGGAAAGTTGATTCAGGAAAGTAGTATTCGGGAATGTGTTTTCGGCAAATGTATTATTTAGGAAAAACGTAATTTGGGAAAAATATATTCCGGAAAATGTATTCGGGAAAATGGGCGGATACGTTATTTTATACATTTATTTTGTTTTTCTTAAACTTGTTTATACATGTTTTTACAGCCGTTGTTTCTCGCTAAAAATAAATAATAACGAGGAAGTTTGCTTCGGTTTGAAACGGCAGGTTCCAATTTCTCGAAACTCGAAGACATACGAGGGTGTTTTTCTTGTGATGAATGTGTGAAGTGTTGTAAAATCGTACAGAGAGTTTGTTGGGGTCATCGGCCAGACAGGTATTATTAGCCGTGGTCCTCCTCATCCTCACACTCATACACACACACACATACTCACCGAGTTTCGAAAGCAAGTTGGGAATAATGGTGCACATGCTGGAACTCATCATATCATCTAATTCCTAATGGCCCCAAGAATACTCGCCGTGGCACAATTATCTAGAGCCTGGGTCTCCAAACTATCTTCTTCGCGGGCCACAAATACAATTCTACATAATAAAGTCGGCCAAGATCCGATTAATTTTATAAAATTATGAAAAATTTAAGGAACAATTGTTACAATATTTCAAAATACGACATTTACAAAAAAAAAATTCAAACAATCGCGGGCCGGATTCATGCAAGTCGCGGGCCGTAGTTTGGAGACCACTGATCTAGAGGGATGTGTCCTCGTCGACATACCACATTCATTCCTTACAACAATATCTTAACACCTTGGAATAAATGTACATTTAAAATATAACCTAGCAGTGTAATTGTGGTATAAGGGACTTATGATAATAATACAAATGATTCCACAAAACAATACACAATTATTTTGCATAATAAGTGCGTATCATCCCAAATAAATACTTATTACATTTCTAAAAAGAAAATATAATGTAATTCTCCTGATCACACTATTTCTTCTTGGGAATGTAATTATCTATTTAGGTAGCAAGAGCGTGAAGTAGGGTTTTTGCACACGAATTAGGAGTTTATGACACGATCTATTAGATGCGCAAATTACTATTTTTGGGGAGGTGTTCGATAAAACTTATAACTAATAACTCATTTTATTCGTCCTATAAAACTACACTTCTTTCCCCATTTAACAGTTTTTCTATCTCTTATAGTTTCCGGGATCCCCATAGAGAACATCGAAAAAAACTCACCCTGTATAAAAGTATTTGGTCTGAGAAAACATCTTTTTATTTGAGATGACACAGGCCTTTTACAAAAATGTTTGCTGATATCTTGAACAAGTTTCTCATCTTTCATGTGGTGAAACATATTTAACTATCATTTAAAGAAGAAAACACTTCAACTAATATTTTAGGTTTTTTTATTCCAACTAGTTTCGGCTTCGAGTCATTCTCAAGGGGTGAATTTCGTCCTCCTGATTACCCTGTTTTCTTCCTGGAAATGTAAAAAAAACAGTTGATTTGCGATGACACACAGAAACACTTTTTTTGGCAAGACCTCACCAAAAAAAGTGTAATTTCTGTGTGCCATCGGAAATCAACTGTTTTTTTACATTTCCAGGAAGAAAACATAGGGTAATCAGGAGGAGGAACTTCAACAAACATTTTTGTAAAAAGCCTGTATGTCATCTCAAATAAAAATATGTTTTCTCAGTCCAAATACTTTTATACAGGGTGAGTTTTTTTCGATGTTCTCTATGGGGATCTCGGAAACTATAAGAGATAGAAAAACGGTTAAATGGGGAAAGAAGTGTAGTTTTATAGGACGAATAAAACGACGCTTTCAAAATATTTGAAAAAGTCAAGGGTAACTAGATATTTTGAATAAACTAAAATGTGTCAATTTTTTGAAATCAATATATCTCTATTATTATCATAGATAGAAAAAAACTGTAAGGGACAAAGTTGTAGAAAATTTTACACAGATTAATAACGAAAAATCAAAAAAAAATCGCCCATATTTTGGGAGATATGACACAAACTTACCTTATTTTAAATGGAAACAATAGTTGGCTATGACTTTATTAAAAGGGCTATTTTTTCCCTTCAATTCGATATAACATATGCCATAGTTATTTTTAAAATAAAGTAAGTTACAGTCGTTTTTAATTTTACTATACACCAAAAAATAGTTAGCCATGAAAAAGACAAAAGTAAAACAATTGCAGTTGTTTATTCTAAACACATATTAATTCATTTCCATATTTGGTTTATTTCGATAAGTTTGTTTTGTATTTATTTGGTGTTGAAAGTTTTTTAAAGTGATAATGAATTTTTGCAACGAAGAAAAGCGTGATATGCTTGTTTGTTACATTCAGTGTAATAAAAACGCTGCGGATGCTGCAGAACAATATTATAATCAATATACCGATCGTCGGCAGCCATCTTTACCAACATTCAGAAGAATTTACCACAATTTGGGTGAGTACGGATCCTTTACAAAGCCGAAACTTGAAAAAAAAAAACGAAATTAATGAAGTTTCGGAAATAAACGTATTAGCATTGGCGATGATAGATCCATCCACATCGACCAGACAAATTGCAACAGAAGCAAGCATATCTCAACGGACTGTAGTACGAGTTTTGAAAAAACACAAATATCACCCATATAAGGTATCAATTTCACAAAATTTACATGACGGTGGTACCAATAAGAGAATGGTCTTCTGTATGTGGTACAAAAACATGTGCCCAGAGGATAATACGTTCCCTACAAAAATAATTTGGACAGATGAAACGCGATATACTAATTGTGGGATTTTTAACCGGCACAATGAACATGTTTGGAGTCAGGAGAATCCACGAGAAGTTGCACAACGTAGACCACAAATTAAATTTGGATTTAATGTATGGTGCGGTGTGTTCGGATCGAGAATTCTCGGCCCATATATTTTTGATAACACATTGAATGGAAATGATTACCTTCGTTTTCTTCAAGAAACATTTGAAGATATGCTCGATGATTTAACTATGATTTAATAAAGAAAACACTTGGTTAAATTTCTTTAATATTTTGGTTTTTTATTCCAACTAGTTTCGACTTTGAGTCATTCTCAAGGAGTAGGTACTCCTTGAGAATGACTCAAAGTCGAAACTAGTTGGAATAAAAAAAAATAAAAATATTACTGAAATTTAACCAAGTGTTTTCTTTATTAAATCATAATTAAATATGTTTCACCACGCGAAAGAAGAGAAACTTGTTCAAGATATCGATGATTTAAATTTATCAGTACGGGCAAGATTGAAGTGGTTTTAACACGACGGAGCTCCACCTCATAGCAAGTTGGCTGTGCGAAACTATTTAAATGATGCTTTTCCTAATTCATGGGTGGGAAGAAATGGACCAATCCTATGAGCACCTAGATCACCCGACCTATCCGTTTTAGACTTTTTTCTGTGGGGTTATGTGAAGAACAAAGTGTATCAACAATCATATCGATCCGTGGAGGATCTTAGACTAGCTGTACTTGAAACATTTAATTCTATTGACAGAAGAAAAGTCAAAAAAGCCACAAATTCGATTTTAAAAAGATGTACTTTATGCCATAATAATAATGGTGGACTTTTTGAGCATCTTATGTAATGATAATGAAGGTTTAAATTAAATTACACTTGGTTTATTTCACAATTTTTTACTTTACTATTTACTCGACTAGTTTCGCGTTTTACAGCATTATCACTCCTGATAATGCTGTAAAACGCGAAACTAGTCGAGTAAATAGTAAAGTAAAAAAATTGTGAAACAAACCAAGTGTAATTTAATTTAAACCTTCATTATCAATATTTAAAAATGTTTCACCCAGTGATAAGTGAGAAAATTATTCAAGAAATATCTTACGTAATATTTAAAATTTTCTTCTATTATTATTTTAATAATTTTGGAATTATTTTACTTTATGTTGCTTTTGACAAATCTAAAGAAAGATAATAAATTAAATATTGATTTCGTTGCTACAAACAACCGCAATTGTTTTACTTTTGTCTTTTTCATGGCTAACTATTTTTTGGTGTATGGAAAAATTAAAACGACTATAACTTATTTTATTTTAAAAATAACTATGGCATATGTTATATCGGATTAAAGGGAAAAAATAACCTTTCCAATGAGGCCAACTATTGTTTCCATTTAAAAAAAGATAAGTTTGTGTCATATCTCCCAAAATATGGGCGAAATTTTTTATTTTTTGTTATTAATCTGTGTAAAATTTTCTACAACTTTGTCCTTTACAGTTTTTTTCTATCTATGATAATAATTGAGATATATTGATTTCAAAAAATTGACACATTTTACTTTATTCAAAATATCTAGTTACCCTTCACTTTTTCAAATAATTTGAAAGTGTCATTTTATTCGTCCTATAAAACTACACTTCTTTCCCCATTTAACCGTTTTTCTATCTCTTATAGTTTCCGAGATCCCCATAGAGAGCATCGAAAAAAACTCACCCTGTATATTAAAATATTTGGACTGAGAAAACATATATTTATTTGAGATGACCTAAAGGCAATTTACAAAAAAATCTGCTGAAATTCATTCTCCTGATTATATTATGTTTTCTTCTTGGGAATGTAAAAAATGTTTATTTGTGATGACACATAGTCATTTTGCAATATAAAAAAAAATAAAGTGTGCATTGTTTAGCGGAAAGTTTTGTTTGTAATGTTTATACCAGAAGTGAATGTAAAATAAGGATAAATCACCTAAGGACAATGGTGTAATAATTCTTGTGCATTCCTTGGTTTTATATCCGCGTGCATCAATTTTGTAGCTAACTCCTACGTGGAATAAACCGCAGCCCTTTCTTTCGCGTATTGATCATTCTGTAACTGTACATTTTCATGAATCATCCACGAAAGAAAAGTGATGATCAAAAATACATTGATTCATTTTGATTTTAGCATATTCAAGTTTTTTTTTGCTCTTTCATCTTAAAAGCTTGGTGGGCCTTGGGTTGGAAGACGAATTGTTTAATTAGGTTAGTTGCAGATTGTAGAGGTTGGGTTAGATTACTGGAAAGATTGTAGCAAGTGCTGGCTTCACACATAAGTTTCAGTTGCCATTTTTTTTTAATTCGAAGTTCGAATGTATATAAATTTCGCAATATTTTAGTGTTTTATACGCGTGGCGCATGAAGTAAAATTTCGAGTTTAGAAAAGCCCAGAAAATTTGTATCGGGTCGCTGCGCGACCCTCGACAAATTTTCACGGGGCTTTTCTAAACTCGAAATTTTACTTCATGCTTAGTCTGGGAGTGGAAAACACTTGATTAAAGCTTCAAATTGAACTCAGTTAAAAATCAACGAATTTCAGAAAATTCACAGTTAAAATAATTAAGAGAAAGTAATGTGATTTTATAAAAATAATGACATACCATGGAATTGATACAACAATTGCGGATATTCCCTGTTCTTTTTAAAATCCAATTTAAAGCTTTAGACAAGTGTTTTCCACTCCCAGACTAAGCATGAAGTAAAATTTCGAGTTTAGAAAAGCCCCGTGAAAATTTGTCGAGGGTCGCGCAGCGACCCGAGACAAATTTTCTGGGCTTTTCTAAACTCGAAATTTTATTTCATGCGCCACGCGTATAAATCACAGATTTCAAGTGAAGTTCGGATATATATAAATTTCGCTATTATTTAGTGTTTTATACGCGTGGCGCATGAAGTAAAATTTCACATAGTCATTTTTAATATAAAAAAAAATAAAGTGTGTATTGTTTAGAGGAAAGTTTTGTTTGTAATGTTTATACCAGAAGTGAATGTAAAATAAGGATAAATCACCTAAGGACAATGGTGTAATAATTCTTGTGCATCCCTTGGTTTAATATCCGCGTGCATCAATTTTGTAGCTAACTCCTACGTGGAATAAACCGCAGCCCTTTCTTTCGCGTATTGATCATTCTGTAACTGTAAATTTTCATGAATCATCCACGAAAGAAAAGTGATCAAAAATACATTGATTCATTCTGATTTTAGCATATTCAAGTTTTTTTTTTTTGCTCTTTCATCTCAAAAGCTTGGTGGGCCTTGGGTTGGAAGACGAATTGTTTAATTAGGTTAGTTGCAGATTGTAGAGGTTGGGTTAGATTACTGGAAAGATTGTAGCAAGTGCTGGCTTCAGATAAATGGATCACACATAAGTTTCAGTTGCCATTTCTTTTTTAATTCGAAGTTCGAATGTATATAAATTTCGCAATATTTTAGTGTTTTATACGCGTGGCGCATGAAGTAAAATTTCGAGTTTAGAAAAGCCCAGAAAATTTGTCTCGGGTCGCTGCGCGACCCGAGACAAATTTTCACGGGGCTTTTCTAAACTCGAAATTTTACTTCATGCTTAGTCTGGGAGTGGAAAACACTTGATTAAAGCTTCAAATTGAACTCAGTTAAAAATCAACGAATTTCAGAAAATTCACAGTTAAAATAATTAAGAGAAAGTAATGTGATTTTATAAAAATAATGACATACCATGGAATTGATACAACAATTGCGGATATTCCCTGTTCTTTTTAAAATTCAATTTAAAGCTTTAGACAAGTGTTTTCCACTCCCAGACTAAGCATGAAGTAACATTTCGAGTTTAGAAAAGCCCCGTGAAAATTTGTCGAGGGTCGCGCAGCGACCCGAGACAAATTTTCTGGGCTTTTCTAAACTCGAAATTTTACTTCATGCGCCACGCGTATAAATCACAGATTTCAAGTGAAGTTCGGATATATATAAATTTCGCCATTATTTAGTGTTTTATACGCGTGGCGCATGAAGTAAAATTTCACATAGTCATTTTGCAATATAAAAAAAAATAAAATGTGTATCGTTTAGCGGAAAGTTTTCTTTGTAATGTTTATACCAGAAATGAATGTAAAATAAGGATAAATCACCTAAGGACAATGGTGTAATAATTCTTGTGCATTCCTTGGTTTTATATCCGCGTGCATCAATTTTGTAGCCAACTCCTACGTGGAATAAACCGCAGCGTATTGATCATTCTGTAACTGTACATTTTCATGAATCATCCACGAAAGAAAAGTGATGATCAAAAATACATTGATTCATTCTGATTTTAGCATATTCAAGTTTTTTTTTTGCTCTTTCATCTCAAAAGCTTGGCGGCCCTTGGGATGGATGACGAATTGTTTAATTAGGTTAGTCGCAGATTGTAGAGGTTGGGTTAGGTTACTGGAAAGATTGTAGCAAGTGCTGGCTTCAGATAAATGGATCAAACATAAGTTTCGATTGCCATTTTTTTTTAATTATTAAGGACTATAACCTTCCAAAAATTGTTATACAAACAGATAACATTGGCTAACAAAATTGAGCATTTGCTCATCTAACAAAATGACTGTCGTTCAGTGTAATCATTGTTTCATTTAATTGAAAAGTGTCGATACTATTTTTAAACTAAACGATATGCAATAAACTGTTACCTTTATCCTCAACAGAAACACATACATCAACGTCAACATTAAATCCCCTGCACATGTATAAAACATCCGCCAAAACAAATTCCAATTACGCAATTCTCCCAGCGCTGAAATTCAGCAGACACGCTCTGAAAAATTAAAACCGATAAATCCGAAACCGCAGACGTTAAAACACACCCCGAGTATAAATTCCGTGTACAACACGCGCTTATGATTAAATTAAAAGCTAATCGAAAACAAAAGCGGAGCGAATCTGACCCAGTTTCTAGATTAAGGCCCACCGTGTGTCGTGTCCAGCGTTCATTTGTTTGTTGTTCCTTTTTTTTCAGCATTTGTTTATTAAAGGGTTTTAATGCGTGTGCGTTGGTGATGGATGGATCTGTTTACGCGTGCGGTTTTATTGATGTTTATGCGAATGCAAGGTGGGGTTTTGTTTATGGACGGGATTTATCTGATGGTGTGCCGGTGTTGGATGTGCGCCTTTCAGCGGCACGCTCACGTATTTACAGGTTGCAGTTGTTACGTCACATGTCTGTAATGCACGTGTTTGATTTGTAAATACAGGCCATGCGCGTTTTATGAAGTCTTTTGACTGAATGTTTAATATTTTCTCTCTTATATATTCAAAACATTGTACCCTACAGTGAGATAATTAAGGTTAAGTTAGATTCTAGTTATTTATGTTAAGTAGGTAATTGAGAGTAAAGTAAGGTGATTGAGGTTAAGTTAAACGCTAGTTACTTAGGTTAGGTACGTAATTGAGATATACAGTAGAACCTCGTTATACCGGAATGGCTTTTGGCTATACCTAGCACGATATAAGGAAAACACGGTATATCCGAATATATGTAATTTGTATAATAGTCACATACACACACGCGCATATATATATATATATATATATATATATATATATATATATATACAATGTATACATATGTGCAGTAGCCACCTACATAACAAGACATACTATATAATACAATAATGACGCCGGAACGTTTTACCTAATCAGGGCGGTAGTCAATTGTTAAAATTAACATCTTTTAAAAAAAAAAGAAACCTGAAAAATGACCCCGATATATCCGAATCACGGTATCTCGAGGCCCGGTATAGCGAGGTTCTACTGTAGTTAAATTAGGCTGCAGTGATTATATTAAGTTCAGCGCGTCTGAAGTTAGACCCAAGGTTTGATTAAGTTATAGCTGTAAATTTTTTAAATATATTTACTTACCGGGAATTTTTCATGTACATATACATGCGCTTTTTTAAGTTTTAAATTTAAGCTTTAAACGAGAGTATCCACTCCCAGACTAAGCATGAAGTAAAATTTCGAGTTTAGAAAAGCCTTAAAATTTGGTTTTGTCGCTCCGCGCTTCGCGCTACGTGACCAAACCAAATTTTTTAGCTATTCTAAAATCGAAATTTTACTTCGTGTTTAACTTGTGAGTGGACAACACTTGTTTAACGCTTAAAATTTAACTCTTTTAGTATAGAAACGTAGTATAAGTGCTATTTTCTTAAAAACCAATGTTTACAAACGCGTTTTACGCGGGTTAAACTAGTAAGAACAGCGGAGATGTTGACGCGTTACTTCGTACTTTAAACAAAATGGCGCCGACGACGTCATCACCACTATGGTCAAATGTAAGACACTTGTTTAAAGCTTTAAATTGAACTCTTTTAGTATGGAAACGTAGTATAAGTGCTATTTTCTTAAAAATTGGTATAAGTACAGATATCTACAAATCAGATTCACATTTAGTGATAAAAATATGGTACAATTGAATAAACCGGGAATGTTTCTTTTAAGTATACATATGCATACCCTTCTTTTTAAAAAGTTCAACTTGAAGCTTTAAACGAGCGTTTCCACTCGCAGACTAAGCATGAAGTAAAATTTCAAGTTTAGAAAAGCCTGAATATTATTTGGTTTGGTCGCGTAGCGCGAAGCGCGGAGCAGCCAAACCAAATTTTAAGGCTTTTCTAAACTCGAAATTTTACTTCATGCGCCACGCGTATTAAACACTGAAAATACTGCAATATTGTTGACAAGTTAACTTCACTTGAAATCAGTGTCTTATACGCGTGGCGTATTAAGTAAAATTTCGAGTTTAGAAAAGCCTGAAAATTTGGTTTGGTCACTCCGCGCTTCGCGCTACGTGACCAAACCAAATTTTCAGGCTTTTCTAAACTCGAAATTTTACTTCATGCTTAGTCTGGGAGTGGACAACACTCGTTTAAAGCTTCAAATTGAACTCTTTTAAGAAAATATGATTTACAGAATATAATTGGGATATGTATACTTAAAAGAAAAACTCCCTGTATGTTTACGCTTGATATAATAATAAAGTTATTAAGGATTAGAGGTGTCACATTTTCCCATTGTGGTATCAAGCTAAGACGAACAGACAGACAGACGGACAGACTTATAGAATTCAATAAGAATGTTTCATATTCAAAACTATTTTGTACAAATAAGACACTTAAACTTTGTATAACTGAGATTTTTATTGTGACTATAGTTTTGACAACCTTAACTTGTCATTATCAAACTTGAACTATTTTAATGCGAAAACTGTTTGTTTACACTTTTAGTTTGCAGCAATTTAAAATTACGATAATATTCGAATAAACCGCAAACAATAAGTTTTAATTAATAAAACTATTAAGACAATAAATAACCACTGAAATAACAACTTTCTATGCAAATACACCGCCGGATATTAAATAAACAATGAAACATTTATAATCTTATTTGTTCTGTTACAACGCTATCAATTGCATATGTAACTTTAAGACCAAATTCTCTTTAAACCAATGGACAAATTAAATAGTTACAATAAAAATTTAAATGAAAGGGACTTCAATTAAAACCAGACAAATTCAATAGATACAATAAAAATTAAAATGAAAGGGACTTCAATTAAAACCAATGTCATAGGCCATCTATAGACGCGTTTCGAGATTTAGCTCTCGTCAGTATAGCTTTGCTTTTGACTTTTTAAAATAGATTTGAGAATGAAATTGAAATATTTTAATAATATACTCGTAAAGGACCCGATCGAAACATCCACACAGTCTCTCTGAAGATTGCTCAAGAATGAACTTTTAAAGAACGGAAATTACATTTACAAAATTGATAATTTTATTTTAGCAAAGTGGGCTTCGAAAACAAAATCAAGACGATTAGTCTAATGAAAATATTTACAATTCACGTAACATTAAAAAATACGTTAAACTATTGAAAAAGGGCACATCGTGCCTGAAATGTACATTTAAAATTAAAATAAAACAGTGAAGATTAAGGAATTTAACTACTTACATATCTATTACTAACACTTCACGTAACTCCAACAATAAAACAACTGTGTTCTCAATCTATATTGCATGTTTTAATAGAGAAATTGCAAAATATTACATGTATTCAAATTTCGAAAAGTTAGTACACTTCTGTGCAATAAAATTAAGCACACAACATAAGTTATAGTTTAAAACGGACGTGATGAGTTTCCTGGTTACAAAAATATGTAAATATGTCAATTTCCTTAATGTCAAAATGCTGCGTCATTTAGACAACAATTCAAAAATTCGAATTCTAACTAAAAAAGGTCATAGTTTTTGTTTTTTAATAAAGGTGTTAGTTGTAAGTTATGGTGTTTCGTCATTTATTGAAACTGCTGCTAGGCAATTAACATAGACCCGAATTATACAACTTAAATAGTGTGAAAAATAGTTACAAGACTTGTGCATAATTTTATTGCACAGAAGTGAAATTATGTAAAAAAGGTAGATATTATGTAAAGAAAAGTAGATAGCTTAAAATAGTGTGGAAGTTTTAATAGGGCCTCTACTCGTAATAGTGCGGTCTCGGAAATATATCTCAGCTCTTCTTAAAGGTAGAAAAAAAGTTTCTGCGACAAAGTTACTTGACTTCAAGAGCTGCAAATATGTCAAACAACGGTGTGAATTAGATCAAATAGCCGAAATATCATCCGAGAACTCACTAATGGGACACCTTGTATCGTTGTGGAACAAACATTTGTTTGTGCAAACTTTGAATTGTTTATTTTAAAAGCAGAACACTAATTTCCATAATGTTTACGTTTTATAATTATTATTGTGTAAATACTTAATTCCATTTATTTTCTTTCAGGTGAGTGTTTTATGGGTTCCATTAAATGAAACAAATTCAAGGAAGATTTGGTAATCGTAAGTCATTCTTTAGACTAGGGAGTATTGTCTTTTGTGATTAAAATTTATTTTACGTTGTAATTTGGTTACAGTAATTTAATTTTTTGTAAATAAAACTTGTGATTGAGTAAAAAAAAGTAAATTTGTTTTGCAACCGTAGTTTTTTTTCTTTTCGGTTTTCGTATGTCACTTTAACAAAACACTTAATTTGTTTAGATATTTAAATAATTAACACTGATTACTTTTTTGTATTCACTTTTTATTTTAAAATGTGACTAGTTTCGGCTCAACAGCGAGCCATTATCAAAAGGCGAAACTAGTCACAGTTTAAAATAAAAAGTAAATACAAAAAAGTAATCAGTGTTAATTATTTAAATATTTACAATGTTTCACAAAGTAACCGCCCCCACCACAAGATATTTAATTTGTTTAGGTTTCAAAACTATATTTATTGTACTACATCTGATAAAGCCATAGTATGGTGAAACAATTGTTGTAGTACAATAAATATAATTTTTAAACCTAAACAAATTAAGTATCTTATTGAGGTGATATTACGGAGTTTCCACAACTATACAGTATTTAAAACGTATGTATATATAAATCTAAATATTAATATTAATTGACTTTTTTCTTTATAGTTTATTTATAAAGAAAAAAGTAAATTAAACAATATATACCAAATTGAACCAAACATTGTATTGTACAAAAGATAACATTATTTAAATTAAATATTCGAATTAAAATATACGTGCCCAATATGGGGAAATAATTTGTACAATAAAAAATAATCATCAATAATACTAAAGTGTAATATTAAAATTGCGAGAATGTGTATTGCAGTAATCTTGTTTTAAGCGTAAGTTTATCAGAATTGAAATAATCAAATTAAATGATATCAACTATAATATGAAATAATGTAATTAATTAGAGTTACATTCTTGTTTAAAAATTATCGTTTTATGTTTGTATTGTATTTTGAATGTACTTTAAATATTACAAATAAAATCTATTATTATTATTATTATATAACATACAAATTATAATTAATATAGTTTTTTCAAAATCCCACTGATTGTTAAGAAGGGAACAAACTTTGTTTTAATGTTGGATAATAAAATTATGTAAAATTCAGAAAATAAACGTTTTAATTTCAAATATACAGGGAATTTTTCAATTAAATACACATATCCCTATTTGTAAATAAATATAGTGTTTTATACGCGTGGCGCATGAAGTAAAATTTCGAGTTTAGAAAAGCCCAGAAAATTTGTCTCGGGTCGCTGCGCGACCCTCGACAAATTTTCACGGGGCTTTTCTAAACTCGAAATTTTACTTCATGCTTCGTCTGGGAGTGGAAAACACTCGTTTAAGGATTAAAATAGAACTCATTTAAAAAACCAACGAATGTCGGAAAATGTACAGCTTAGGCGTATGTTTACTTAAAAGAAATTATTTTATTATTTTCTTTAAATCTTTAGATATTCGTTGTTTTTTTTAAGTTCAATTTGAGGCTTTAAACGAGTGTTTTCCACTCCCAGGCTAAGCATGAAGTAAAATTTCGAGTTTAGAAAAGCCCCGTGAAAATTTGTCTCGGGTCGCGCAGCGACCCGAAGCAAATTTTCTGGGCTTTTCTAAACTCAAAATTTTACTTCATGCGCCACGCGTATAAAACACAGATTTTAAGTGAAGTTCGAATATACATAAATTTGACAATATTATAGTGTTTTATACACGTGGCGCATGAAGTAAAATTTCGAGTTTAGAAAAGCCCAGAAAATTTGTCTCGGGTCGCTGCGCGACCCTCGACAAATTTTCACGGGGCTTTTCTAAACTCGAAATTTTACTTCATGCTTCGTCTGGGAGTGGAAAACACTCGTTTAAGGAGTTAAATAGAACTCATTTAAAAAACCAACGAATGTCGGAAAATGTACAGCTTAGGCGTATGTTTACCTAAAAGATTATTTTAATACTTTCTTTAAATGTTTAGATATTCGTTGTTTTTTTAAGTTCAATTTGAGGCTTTAAACGAGTGTTTTCCATTCCCAGACTAAGCATCAAGAAAAATTTCGAGTTTAGAAAAGCCCCGTGAAAATTTGTCGAGGGTCGCGCAGCTACCCGAGACAAATTTTCTGGGCTTTTCTAAACTCAAAATTTTACTTCATGCGCCACGCGTAAAACACAGATTTTAAGCCAATATTTGAATACTTTAAAATTAACATGCGATTTCCTATGTTGCGTCCGCCAAGTCAACACCCGGTATAGATTTACGTTCTTTGTTTTGTGAATTTCGAAATTATAATAAATTTAAAAACTGTAATGATGTTTCCACCCAACTAAATAATCCAAATTATTTAAACCTGAAAAAGGTTAAGAAACCCCGCACTAATTAGTCACTACTACTAATTTGATTATAATAGCCACCATCAAAGGTAAGCCAAACCATACCATAACCATATATATAAGGTATGCAAGTAAATAATTTGTAATGAGGTAGATAATGAAGATCGATCGTCGCTTTAGAGACGCGCCCATTTCGATATGGAAAATTGAGCTCTTCCTCCCGGAAACGGAACCGTAACAATTATCATCGTCAGACATAATTAACGCGGTGACATCACATAATAAAAAAAAGCCGCCCGAAATATTTATAATTTAACGAACGATTGATTCCTGCCGTTGGCTGATTTATGTGATAAATATTGATGTAATCATTTAGTCACCAACTGTGTGTCTACTATGTACATCTGTGTGCGTGGTAATAATAGAACTGTAATTCCAACCTTGACTCCGGTGTTAATTGTTAACAATGAACCCAAATGAGCGAGTAAGTGGACTTGTGTGCATTTTTTTTTTTCTGTGCGTTGCCGTTGCCGTTTTGTTTTCTCTTGTAAATTAAGTACTGACCCAGTTTTCCTCGTAATTGAATTGTTTCTGAAAACAACGAGCTTTTGCTGAAAATATAATGGTGTTTGTACAATTACTTTGTATCATTATTTTTGTTAACGGTAAATTTGAGCATTTCATTAGTTTGCTTTTTACTAAGCACTTAAAGTAAAAAAAAAAATATTGCATAAAAGAGCAACTATAAGATCCATTTGCACTCTGACTGATTAACTTTAATTATCCACTGATCATTGATTAAACTTCTGATTAAGTCAAAATTCAAAAGTATAAAAATGTTATAAATTTGCAGGATATCCTAAATAATAATTTAATAATTTGTAAATTAAATAGTTGTGTTTTTAAGAACAGCTAATCACTGTAGGTTAATCAGTGATTAGCTGTTCTTAAAAACACTATTTAACTATTTAATTTACAAATTATTAAGTTATTATTTGGGACATCCTGCAAATTTATAACATTCTTATATTCTCGAATTTTGACCTAATCAGAAGTTTAATCAGTGATTAGTGGATGATTAAAGTTAATTGACTTCGGTGCAAATGGGCTTAAATCTACAAATTTGTCGAATCCATTAGTGTCATTCAAAAAAGGAAACACTTGGTTAAATTTCACTAATATTAGTGAAATTTAACCAAGTGTTTTCTTTTTTTAAATCATAGTTAAATATGTTTCATCACGTGAAAGATGGGAAACTGGTTTAAGATATCCATTAGTCTTTTCATCGATTTTCCCGGAAAATGCGGATTTCTGGAAAAACGTCACTTTCGAGGCGGTGTGTTCAAAAATATTTTTGCAACATTGTTATTCTTCTTACATATATTTACAGAAACTGTATAAACAATAATTCTCAAAACATAAACTTGACACATATTCAATAAACTCTTTAGCACGCACATGTACACGCATTTAAACAATTTGACCCGCACTTTATTGCTTGGATTACGTAATGGAATTCCGGTTAGTCATGTAATCACTTAACAATATTTCAACAAGAATTATTTAATTACTTGGAGTTTTGGGCTCGCCGGCACGCGCTATTGCCGAATTTTTGTTGACGCGCGCCGGCACACATTTATTTATTGTTCGGGGTTAATGCATTGTGAATGACGGAACCGGCACAATAGACCATAATTTGATTCACGAATTTTACTACTATTACACCGCTATTATGCTGATGTGTTCATTAACAAAATGCTGTTGTTGTAATTGTGATCGTAAAAGCCCATGCAGAATAATGACTAAATTTATTGATAATTTAGATTTTCATTAGGAATCTAAATTAGTGCATTTTTTACATTGCCTTTTAATTGGGAAATTTCCTGTTGGGTACTAATAACTTATCAATGGGTCCGTTCATCAAAGACAGCAGTTGGGAGTTTACTGGCAACTGTTGGGGAATTCTCTGATGATCGGATTGTTAATCGTGAACGTATTTGGGATTTTTGCAATCGTACATAATAGACTGATCGGAGTACCGTTCATTAGATATTAACATACACTTCTGTGCAATAAAATGAAGCACCCAACATATGCTATAGTTTAAAACGGACATGATGAGTTTCCTAGTTACGAAAATATGTAAATATGTCAATTTCCTTAATGTCAAAATGCTGCGTCATTTAGACAACAATTCAATAATTCTAATTCCAACTAAATAGAAGATGGTTTTTCTATTTCAGCTTTGTTGTATTTATTATTAGCGTTTTTTTCAAAAGGTCTTAGTTTTGGTTTTTTAATAAAGGTGTTATTTTCAAGTTATGGTGTTTTAATATTTATTGAAATTGCTGCTAGGCAATTAACACAGACCCGAATTATACAACAAGAATATTGTGAATATTAGTTGTGAGACTTGTGCTTAATTTTATTGCACAGAAGTGTACATCACAAACAAATCCAAATATGTTGAATGTTGAACATTTTGATGAACGGGCCCATTATTATTTGATAAATTGGCCATGCAAACTCTTAGTTTACAACACCGGTATACGCGCTTCTTAACAAAACTATATTAGTAACTTTAATCAAATTAAAAATTTGTTTCTACATATATAATGTTCTGCGAAATGATAAGTTTGTGCATACTAAATTGTTTAATTCCTGGGTCAAGACCTTAGTTTTTGGATTAGTTTACACAACAAATTGGAGTGCACTTCTCGATAATCAAATGGCGATTAGGTCCATCGTCATCAACCGATTCAGCCGCGAATGAATGGCCCATTGTTCAAAGACCATAAATTGTTGCGAGCTTTCTATAAACAAACGCTATCGCGGAGCAAAATTGGAGCAATAATCCATCCACGTCTTCTTGTAATTGCATAACGAGGCGCTACAGTGCAGTTTGTTTATATCGCGATAAATCAGCAAATATTTTATATGCATAATTAAGATTTATGTTATGATCATTACCTTTTTTTAAATATGGATTTTTATGATTGATTGATGATATATATTATTCAACGAGCCCATGGAAATGACACACAATGGAAAAAAATGACATACCGCATAGAAACCTATTTTACTCTAATCAATTTGTTGAAGATTTCACTTGAAGTCGGTGTTTTATACGCGTGGCGCATGAAGTAAAATTTCGAGTTTAGAAAAGCCCAGAAAATTTGTCTCGGGTCGCTGCGCGACCCTCGACAAATTTTCACGGGGCTTTTCTAAACTCGAAATTTTACTTCATGCTTAGTCTGGGAGTGGAAACCCTCATTGGACGATAAATCAGAAACTTATTTTGCAGTTTTCTTTGCTGAAAAAATAATGACATAAAATAAATAGAGTTGATTTTAACAAAACAAAAAAAAAACATTCGGTGTAGAAGACTCAAATATTTATCTAAGGAAAATGCTTATTCTAAATTATTGTTTATATTGTTAGAAACATTTGTACATTTGACGGAATTTTTAAAACAATTTAAAACAATTTCATCTGAAAGACTAAAACTTTATATTTTTAGAAAAAATCAAAAATCATGGTTCAGATGAAAATTTTGATTTTTTCTAAAAATAACAAGTTTTACAGTCTTTCAGATGAAATTGTTTTTTTAAGTCTCAATATATTCATAAAGCTTCTTACAGAGAACTTAAAAATAATCTAAAAAATTATATACAGTTCGTTTGCTTTGTCGTGCTCACCATTGGGATTTTCTAAACTATTAGAGGTACAAAGACGGTTAAATTAGACAAAAGTTTCCATTTCTGATACAAAAAAACTGCCTTGAAAAATTTTACCTAGCGTTATTTGTTTTCAAAGTATAGCGAGCAATGTGAAAATCGACAATAATTAATTTTTGCTATAACTTTGTTATTCAGATAGATAAGTAGCTGAAATTTAAAATGTACCCTAAATGACACCCGACATACACAATTAAATTTGATAGAGGATCACCCATTTTCAATATACGACATAATTGTTCAATTTTTCTAATGGCAGCCATATTCGATTTTTATACCATTGACTAGAGCAGTAAATTTGGTCATATTTCAAATTTAAAAGGCAATTGTCATATTTTATAAAATAGAACACCAATTTCTTCATATTTTTAACGACTTATTGAGACTATGAACAAAATTTCTGCTTAAAATCCCGTTCATTAAGTAAAAATAATATTTGCTCGACTTTCAGTTTTTTCATCATATCTTTGAAACAAATGCTAGTACAAATTATAGACCAATAGAAACACTAAATTGGTTAAATTAGATGAGTTTATACTTTTGACTGTAAGTAAAACTATATCAACAACAATCATCTAGTATCATTTGTTTTCAAGATATGACGAAAAAAGTTAAAATTGAATATTCTCCAATAACTTTGTTAATTAAAGAGATATGGAATTAAGATTTTATACATAACCTAAACTAATCCTTAGAAATACATTGGAATTGACAGACTATATACAGGGTGTCCCATTTTTTAGATGTTGCAGTTATCTGTTATATGACACATGATTTCGAACTAAATTTTCCTAATTTATTCAATAGTGTAAAAATCCAATATGGTTGTCATTAAAAAAATTGAACTTTGATGTCGTATCTTGAAAATCGGTCACCCTGTATAAAATCAGTCAACTTAATTGTGTTTTTTAGAGTACATTATAAATTTCAGCTTATTAACTTACTAATTAACAAAGTTATAACAAAAATAAATAATTTTCGTTTTTCACCCTCTTCGCCATATTTTGAAAAAAATGACGCTAGATCAAATTTATTAACCTATTTTTATTTTGTATTAAAAATTGAAACTTTTGTCAAATTGAACCGTTTTCGTATCTCTAATAGTTTACAAGATCCCAATGGTGAGCACGATAAAGCAAACGAACTGTATATATTTTTTTAGATTATTTTTAAGTTCTCTGTAAGAAGCTTTATGAATACATATATTGATAATTAAAAAAACACAATTTCATCTGAAAGACTGTAAAACTTTTTATTTTTAGAAAAAATCAAAATTTTCTTACAAACTATTAGGAATCCAACATTTATAGAAAATTTGACTCTAGGTGATGGAGATGACAATTATGTTGAAGGAAAAAAGTAAATACTCGTAGTCTACATTGTTTTTAGTTTTTTTAAGTTTGTCTCTCATTTATTCCATACTTTTTTATTAAATAGAAAATATCTTTTAAAAATTGTTTTTTTTTGTTCAATAAAGTCAAGCTTTTCTGGCCAATTCATCTCTAGCTGAAAAATTGACCAGAAAAATAGATAAAGCATGATTCAAAATGTTGCTACTCAATTAAAGTTATATTTTTTATGAGTGACATGTTTTAAACTAACGGGTGTGTTTCACCCCCAGGCTAAGCATGAAGTAAAATTTCGAGTTTAAAAAAGCGCGCAGCGACCCTCGACAAATTTTCACGGGGCTTTTCTAAACTCGAAATTTTACTTCATGCGCCACGCGTACAAAATACTGAATTAAAGTAAAGTTTTAAATACATATCGCTGAGATGTGGTGTATCAATATTTACCAAGATACAGCGAAAATGTGGAAAAATTACTCTTTTGAGAATCTTTTGTAAATAATACAAAGTACAATAAATTTAGTTTAAGTAACTTTATCATATGTTCAATAAAAACAAACCTCTAGAGTGCCATGATTTTTTTTTTTTCAAATCTAAGTTGGCTATACACTTTAGGAATTGACATATAAAACGTCAAATATAATAATTATAATGAATATTTTCAGAGTTGCCAACCTAGAATATTTTCCATGGCACTCTAGAGATTTTTTTTAATTGAACATACGATATCTTTAACGGGGAAAGTGCTATGATAGACATATCACCATGCTATGATGGACACATCACCACATCATATGGATATTTTTGATTGATTGATGACGTATATTATTTTACGAACAATTAGACGTTAAACATGAAAATGACACCGCATAGAAAATATTATACTCAATTTGCTGTACATTTTCTAGGCAAACTGAGTTTTATCATCTTATCATCGTCATTTACTTTTATAAATTCAAGCCCGTTTTCAAAACAATTTCTGGAGTTTTTTCTTTCACTTAATAATTATCTAAACACGTTTATAGATTATAGAAATGTTTGTATATTGCCATTGGGCTCGTTCAGCAGTTGCCAACTGTTGGGGAATTCGCTGATGACTGGATTGTTAATCGTGGACTTTTTTCTGATTTTTGCAATCGTACAAAATTCACCGACCGGAGTACCGTTCATTAGGTACCAACATACATCTCAAACAAATCCAAACATGTTGATGAACGGGCCCGTTCCTGCAGAAGGATGTTTAAATATAATATCAACTCAATACTGCTTTTTTTAAACCTCATTTTACCACTAACAATCAACAAACATTACAAACTTGATAAAAAATAATAGAAGAAAAATGTTTTCAACAATCTTAATCACAGGGGCAGCTAAATTTGCCATCTTGGAATAAAAACACTCAATCAATAAAATCCGTATAATTTTATTGATTGAGTGTATTTATTCCAAGATGGGAAATTTAGCTGCCCCTGTGATTAAGATCATTAAATAATGCATTTATTAAACAGCAATAAATTAAGCAAAATGGAATTAGTTTAAATCAAATTACAAATAAGTGAAACTGAAAATAAACAAGAATTTCTCAACATGCACATTATTCGTTCACCGGTGTAATTTGGAGGTGTCGGTATTTTTAAGCCAACCGCAATTACTCGTCTACTAGTAAGAAGAAAGAGCCGTTTCTTTTTGTCGATTATTTACTTTTGAAACCACGACTAGAGAAACTATTTTTAAGCAGGCTGAGCCACATTCAAAAATAGCCCCTCCGTGCTACGTCTTCACACCAAAGCCGAAACTATTCAAGTTCACTTGTTCATTGAGAAAACATATCAGGATCCAATTTTATTTATAAAAACACTTTTAAGGAGAAAGGGATTAAGTTATTTTTAAAACATTCACATCGTTATATAAAAAGAATTTAAATGAGAAAAAAAAATCAGAAATCAAATATAATTAATAAATGAAGCCCTAATAAAGAATGACCTTTCTTTATTAGGACTTCATTTATTAATTATATTTGATTTCTGATTTTTTTTTCTCATTTAAATTCTTTATTTATCAATTACACACACACATACCGGGTGTTGACTTGGCGGATGCAACATAGGAAATCCTATGTAAATTTTGAAATGTTCAAATTTTGGCTCCCCTATTTATTTTAGAAACAAAATGTATTTACCTTTTTTGTAGAGGGAAAAATTCTGAATTCATTCGTGTTAACTTTTATCACTTTACTTTTCTCTAAGTTAAAATAATTAGGAAAAAGTAATGTGATTTTGTAAAAATAATGACATGCCATGGAATTGAAACAACAATTGCGGATGTCAAAATGGCAAAAGATATCGCGGTCACTTGATTAAAGTAAATGTTTTCGAAATGATTTACACTATACAAGAAAAAATCCTCGTAATAAAGTGGAATTATGCAGACCACAGTTTCCACGATGTTTGCGTTTATGTTTTTTGTCGTTAATTAAGTAACAGCAATATCTTGTGCTATTTTGACATCCGCAATTGTTGTATTTAGCTGTAAATTTTCTGACATTCGTTGATTTTTAAACGAGTTCAATTTGAAGCTTTAAACGAGTGTTTTCTACTCCCAGACTAAGCATGAAGTAAAATTTCGAGTTTAGAAAAGCCCCGTGAAAATTTGTCGAGGGTCGCGCAGCGACCCGAGACAAATTTTCTGGGCTTTTCTAAACTCGAAATTTTACTTCATGCGCCACGCGTATAAAACACTAAAATATTGTGAACTCTATGTATATTTGAACTTCACTTGAAATCAGTGTTTTATACGCGTGGCGCATGAAGTAGAAAAGCCCCGTGAAAATTTGTCGAGGGTCGCGCGGCGACCCGAGACAAATTTTCTGGGCTTTTCTAAACTCGAAATTTTACTTCATGCGCCACGCGTATAAAACACTAAAATATTGTGAACTCTATGTATATTTGAACTTCACTTGCAATCAGTGTTTTATACGCGTGGCGCATGAAGTAAAATTTCGAGTTTAGAAAAGCCCAGAAAATTTGTCTCGGGTCGCTGCGCGACCCTCGACAAATTTTCACGGGGCTTTTCTAAACTCGAAATTTTACTTCATGCTTAGTCTGGGAGTGGAAAAGACTTGTTTAAAGCTTTAAATTGAACTTAAAAAAAAAAACAGGGAATATCCGCAATTGTTGTATCAATTTCATGGTATGTCATTATTTTTATAAAATCACATTACTTTTTCTTATTTATATTAACTTAGAGAAACGTAAAGTGTTAAGTGTAGACATTCATAAATTTAGAATTTTTCCCTCTACAAAAAAGTAAAATACATTTTGTCTCTAAAACAAATAGGGAAACCAATATTTGAACACTTCAAAATTAACATGCGATTTTCTATGTTGCGTCCGCCAAGTCAACACCCGGTATAAGATAAAAAATTAGTTGATAGTTCATTTGACAATCAACGAAATATAATTATAAGTATGTGACAAAATGTAAAACAATATCTTCCAAATAAATCCATGTGAAAACCACAATAAAACAATTATTAACTCTCAAAATAAATCTATCACAAAAATCGTTAATTAAGAATTTCCTATTGCGATATTATTTTACACACACACTGTGTAGGATTTCGCGTTGTGGCGAGATTAGCGTTTTGTATTACAAACGGTGTTGTCTGGTTTTATGTGTTGGCGAAACCACTAAACTGTCTGCTGATTATCCAGGGGCTTCATCGAAATGTCAAAACAAGACCTTTCGGCTAGCATTTTCCTAAACGCGATGGCCCTTTGTTTGCTCTAGAAAATAAAACATAAAAGGAAGTAAAAAAGAGAACACCGTGTGCTTTTACGTTTCACCGGGCGATTTATTTAATTTATCGCGATGTACTTTGAAAATAATGGGAATAATAATGTGGTTATTACTCAAATAAAGAATGATTGGTTCCGTATTTTAATGTCGAGAATGTGAGTTGTAATTAATGGTTTTATTACTTTAAAATTACATAAGAGATAGTATAAAATCATGCAGTTATAATTAGTTAATCAACTTGAAGGATATACTCGTAACGTTCTATTTAGATACTTACCTATCTTTCAAATTGGGTAAAGTACTACACTTGTTATGTTCCATATTTTTAAAAATATGGAACATAACTAGTGTAGTACTTTACCCAATTTGAAAATTTGGTTCCATCAAGAAAGTAGCAGAACAAGTATCGAATATTACCTATCTTTAATTGGCTAATTACTTTCTGCGCCAGGCGCATAAAACATTCATTTACATACACTGCTTTGGCATATTGTTTTAGCAGTATATTTTAAACTTCACAATATTTCAGTGTTTTATACGCGTGGCGGTGCATGAAGTCAAATTTCGAGTTTAGAAAAGCCTGAAAATTTGATTTTGTAACCAAATGTGGCTGAATTTCGTTGATGCAGCGTGTAATTTCCTCCTGTACTGCACGGATAATTGTGGGCTTGTTCACATATACATTTGACTTTAAATAACCCCATTAAAATAAATCTAATGGTATTAAATCACAAGATCTAGGGGGCCAATTCTGATCACCGAAACGAGAGAGTACACGACCATGAAATGTCTGGCTGCCAGGCTGTATGGCATGTGGCACCGTCTTGTTGAAACCACACATTGGCCACATCAATATCATCCAATTTCGGCAGAAAGAACTGTGTTATGATGTCGCGATATCGGGCACCAGTTACAGTCACTGCATGACCAGCCTCATTTTCAAAAAAAATTGTTCCAATGATTCCTCCAGCCTAAAATCCGCGCCAGTGACACGTTGTGGATGCATTTGTATTTCGACAATCACATGTGGGTTCTCCGAACCCCAAACACGGCAATTGTGCCGATTAACAAAGCCATCAAGATGAAATTGTGCTTCATCGCTTAGGATGATTTTGCTCGAAAAATCAGCATCCACTTGTTGATGTTCAATAATCCGTTCAACGAACTCTCTTTGCTGTGCATGGCCATTAGGTTTTAGTTGCTGTGTTAGTTGAATGTTGTAAGCATGGAGACACAGATCTTTTGTGAGAATACTCTGTAGAGAGCTTCTTGAAATTTGCAATTTTTGTCCACGACGCCGAATTGATCTGGGATTTTCACCAACACTCTCACGCACTGCTTCGATATTGACATTTAAACGGCTTGTTTTTGGACGACCAGTGTGTTTAGCATCTCCAACTGATCCAGTCTCTTTGAATTTTTCAATTAATCTCTTTACGGTGTGACGAAGTTAAAACACTATTGCGACCATATTTTCTATGAAATTTTTTCAGTAGAAAAAACTGTGAAATCTTAACCAAGTGTATTATTTAGTGTGTTAAAAAAAACTGTATTTGTGGATCTGTATGTTGGAGGTAACACAGTTTTTTAAAAATACGTTTTTTATACTGTTGGAATCAGGATTCCAACAGTATAATTCCAACAGTATAAAAAAAACACATTTGAAAAAATGTGACTTAGCTTGGCTTGACCTCCTAGATACAGATCTACTAATACAATTTCTTCTACTGGAAAGTGTAAATAGTTTGCTTTTATCACAAAACACAAAACAACATATTTAGGGAACCTTTAAAGATATATTTTATTTATTTCACAAACTAGCAATATTATTTTTAATTATCGTACCATATGTATCGAACATAACAATCCTGCAATAAAATTCGAATTCCACATTAGAAACCCGCAAGTTACTCCAAACAGGAAATTAATTACAAATAATAATCGAACAATTAATTAGTAACACGGGCGCACACGACAATTAAATCGAATCCTTGATCGGCACCACTTTTACATTGTTCACCATTGTGTTATCACGTCTAATTAGGTGGCGTTAGTGTTTTATGTTCAATGTTTGAGCCTGCCTTTCCGTTTCCTACGGATGGAATAATTAATGAAGGTGATGCAACGCCAACACCCACGACAAGACAAGCACCCTTTTTCAGCAATTTCTCAAATCTCTCAAGCGCGAAAAAAAAAACACCGAGGATTACACAATGACGTGTTAATAAGATTGATTATTGTTGTATCGTAAAACGTGTTTCTATGTGCAAGGATGTTGTGAATCTTTTAATTAACATTACGAGATTTTATTTGTATTTACCATCGTCCTTCACTGCGGGTAAAACTGAATTACCGATTCGAGTGGTTTTGTGCAGTATTCATTGTAATATAAAACACCATAATACGATTAAGTAACAAAATCATGATTCGTTTCACAACAAAGAAATTGAAAATAATTACTAAATTTGATGTAATATAATATAAAACACTATAGGGTTAAGTAACTAAATCATGATTCATTTCACAACACAGAAATTGAAATATCCAATGTGGATATTTAAAAAAAACAACAGATTTTATTTTAAAGTTTGTGAACGTTAGTTAGATAATTAGTGTGAGCTTTTGTGCTCGATTGTGAGTTTAGGTTATAAGCCGACAAGCGAGGATTTTATTGCAGATTTAATTTGATTATTTCGCTGACAGTATTAAGAACCAATTAAATTGGCCGAATTTGCACCAAGCGACATGTTTTAATAAATGAGAAAACTACGTGATTCGCGTGGCTTCTAAATGGGTTTTCTATTTATTTAAAACTTCATGGTCCCAACGTGTAGACCGTGAAAGTTTTAATAAATGGAAAAACTCCTCCTTTTATAGTTGATCATAGTAACTCAACTCACGCAACTTCTAAATGGGTTTTCTATTTATTAAAAACTTCATGGTCCCCACGTGTAGACCGTGAAAGTTTTAATAAACGGAAAAACTCTCCTCCTTTTACAGTTGAACATAGTAACTCAACTTACGCAACTTCTAAATGGGTTTTCTATTTATTAAAAACTTCATGGTCCCCACGTGTAGACCGTGAAAGTTTTAATAAATGGAAAAACTCTCCTCCTTTTCCAGTTGATCATAGTAACTCAACTCACACAAATATGTAATTAAACCGTCAAAAACTGACAACTTTCGTTTTACAAATAAAATGAATTAAGATGTATCGTTTTGATTACAAGAATAAAGAAATTAAGAAGAAATTTACAAAAAAATTATGCTCTGTCCCACAAAACACTCAAACTTTGGAATTTTGGAAGCAGTTTACAGTTTTCTACAATAATTTAATATTTTATTCATCTGCCTGATGAAGCCACTGTGTGACGAAACAATTGTTGCAGTGTCAATCAATAAACAGTGAAATCTTAACCAAGTGTGTTATTACTAAAAAAAGTTTTCTACAATACCCCTTAATACGAGCTAATGGCACTTAAACTATTAAAGAATAAGGTAATATTTTATGTTAACTTCAAAATTAGTTTCGGTCCATTTAATGATATTAAGTGCAAATATGCCAGGAATGCGTTTTCGTAAAATAATCACGACGAAAGCCACTAGAGTTTTATTTTGAATATAGGCAAAATTTGTATATTTCATTTTTTTGATTGATTGAGTTACTTGAAGATAATTATACTTTGATTAAAAAACACTTAGAACCTTTCTTCAATACTTTATTTTGTAACCAAATGTACATTTCGGACACGATTAGTATTATTATCAAACCGTATTATTATTAGTATTAGTATCAAACCATTGATAATGGACACTTCGTGTCCGAAATGTACATTTGGTTACAAAATAAAGTATTAAAGAAAGGTTCTAAGTGTTTTTTAATCATTGTATATACCACTTAAACTTTATTGTTTTTAGCAAATTTAACTTGGGCAAAGTCACTAAATCGTTCGACTTACCGTCTCGAGATTTAAGACATAACTTTGTTTTCGTTAAATTAATAAACAACAAAGTGTTCCTGAAATATTTATTCAATTTTTGCATAAAAAATAAACCTCTGGTGGTTTTATTTATGAAAATTTGTGAATTTGTGAACTCAGATCAGCGCTTTGTAAACTATTTTATGTTTACCATTGGTATTTCATAAACTATTAAAGATACAAAGAGGATTGAATTAGACAAAAGTTTCCATTTTAAATACAAAATAAAATTGCGTTCTTAAATCTCATCTGTAGTCATTTTTTGAGTACTTTTTTGAATATTTATAAATCCTGTCTTCTTTTATTGTAACTCAAGTTGATGTGTGCGTATGATTTTAAACTTTACAAGAATTCAGTGTTGTATACGCGTGACGCATGAAGTAAAATTTCGAGTTTAGAAAAGCCTGAAAATTTGGATTGGCCGCTCCGCGCTTCGCGCTACGCGACCAAACCAAATTTTCAGACTTTTCTAAACTCGAAATTTTACTTCATGCTTAGCCTGGGAGTGGAAAACACTCGTTTCAGTTTCAAACTGCTAAACCTAACCTAACAAGTCGCGAATTAATCTAACCAATCCAAATTTCACAGAAAAACATGAATAAAATACATCTTTATGTTATCTTGTAATGTATTATTGTTATTATTATTATTATTATTATTATTATTATTCTTTATTTACGGAATTCACCTTTTTTACAATTGAAATTAACACAATTAGTTGTATAAAGTAACACATCATACTCATTACGTTACTAAGTATAACCAAAATTAATGTATAAACAAAATAATATCAAAAAAAAAAAATATATATATATATATATATGAGAAATATGTTTTACAAAGGGATAACCTGAATCGCTAACACCAAACGGTTCAATGGCTAAGGTTAAATTATTGTTGCTTATCCGATTATATAAAATGCATTAAATGTGTATGTGGACGAATATAATAAATATAAAAATATTCGATAATAGACGCACATAAACAAAATATCACAGTTAATGATGCTAGTCATAAGTAGAAATATCTATCACAGATAAATATCACTTAATAAAGCTGGTAAATAACAAAAGACATCAAACAACTTAGACAAACAACATTAAAGCAATTATAGATGAAGTATGTTTTTAAACTTCATATTAAATCAGTGTTTTGTACGCGTGGCGCATGAAGTAAAATTTCGAGTTTAGAAAAGCCTGAAAATTTGGTTTGGCCGCTCCGCGCTTCGCGCTATGCGACCAAACCAAATTTTCAGGCTTTTCTAAACTCGAAATTTTACTTCATGCTTAGCCTGGGAGTGGAAAACACTCGTTTTAGTTTCAAACTGCTAAACCCAACCTAACAAGTCGCGAATTAATCTAATCTAAAAAAATAGTTGCACATGCCATAAAACCACATTTTACAAATCTGGATAGCGTTGCATCACATTGATTTTGTTTTAGAAAAGTCAACAGAATAAAAAATTATTAATACAGTTATGAGAATTACAAAAGACAAATCATATCTTGAAAATTATTTTAATTAAACGTAGTAATAGATTAATTTTATGCGATTCTTTAAGAAGATTAATATTTCAAAGATTCATATCTTAATAATTTTTTGGAATATCCGTGTGAAATTTTGTGTGGATATTAAGTAAATATTGCTCTTTCAAAATATGTAAAACTCTGAAAATACCCTATCAATAGTTTTTGAGTTATTTACAATTGAACGTAAAAATAGATTAATGTTATGAGATTTTTTGGGATGAATAACATTTCAAAGATTCATATCTTGATAATTTTTTGGAATGTCGGTGTGAAATTTTCTGTGGATATTAAGTAAACCTTGCTCTTTCAAAATATGTAAAAATCTGAAAATACCCTATCAATAGTTTTTGAGTTATTTCCAATTGAACGTAAAAAATAGATTAATTTTATGCGATTTTTTGGGAAGAATACCATTTTAAAGATTCATATCTTCATATTTTTTTAGAATATCCGTGTGAAACTTTCTGTGGATATTAAGTAAACGTTGCTCTTTCAAAATATGTTTAAATCTGGAAATACCCTATCAATAGTTTTTGAGTTATTTCCAATTGGACGTAAAAATAGATTAATTTTTGCGATTTTTTGGGAAGAATAACATTTTAAAGATTCATATCTTGATATTTTTTAGAATATCCGTGTGAAACTTTGTGTAAATATTAAGTAAATATTGCTCTTTCAAAATATGTTCAAATCTAAAAATACCTTATCAATAGTTTTTGAGTTATTTCTAATTGAACGTAAAAATAGATTATTTTTATGCAATTTTTTGGGAAGATGAATATTTCAAAGATTCATATCTTAATAATTTTTTGGAATATCCGTGCGAAATATTAAGTAAATATTGCTCTTTCAAAATATGTAAAAATCTGAAAATACCCTATCAATAGTTTTTGAGTTATTTCCAATTGAACGTAAAAAATAGATTAATTTTATGAGATTTTTTGGGAAAAATAACATTTCAAAGATTCATATCTTGATAATTTTTTAAAATATCCATCTGAAACTTTGTGTGGATAATAAGTAAACATTGGTCTTTTAAAATATATTTAAATCTGAAAATACTTTACCAATAGTTTTTGAGTTATTTCTAATTGACCGTAAAAATAGATTATTTTTATGCAATTTTTTGGGCAGATGAACATTTCAAAGATTCATATCTTGAAAATGTTTTGGAATATCCATGTGAAATTTTGTGTGGATATTAAGTAAATATTGCTCTTTCAAAATATGTAAAAATCTGAAAATAACCTATCAATAGTTTTTGAGTTATTTCCAATTGAACGTAAAAATAGATTAATTTTATGAGATTTTTTAGGAAGAATAACATATTTAAAGATTTATATCTTGATAACTTTTAGGAATGTCGGTGTGAAATTTTCTGTGGATATAAAGTAAACCTTGCTCTATTAAAATATGTAAAAATCTGAAAATACCCTGTCAATAGTTTTTGAGTTATTTCCAATTTAACGTAAAAATATTTTAATTTTATGCGATTTTTTGGGAAGAATAATATTTCAAAGATTCATATCTTGATATTTTTTAGAGCATCCGTGTGAAACTTTGTGTGGATATTAAGTAAACATTGCTATTTCAAAATATGTTTAAATGTGAAAATACCCTACCAATAGTTTTTGAGTTATTTCTAATTGAACGTAAAAATAGATTATTTTTATGCAATTTTCTGGGAAGATGAATATTTTAAAGATTCATATCTTGATAATTTTTTAGAATATCGCTGTGAAATTTTGAGTGGATATTAGGTAAATATTGCTCTTTCAAAATGTGTAAAAATCTAAAAACACCTTATCAATAGTTTTTGAGTTATTTCTAATAGAACGTAAAAATAGATTATTTTTATGCGATATTTTGGGAAGATGATCATTTCAAAGATTCATATCTTGATAACTTTTTGGAATGTCGTTGTGAAATTTTCTGTGGATATTAAGTAAACCTTGCTCTTTCAAAATATGTAAAAAGCTGCAAATACCCTGTCAATAGAAGATGAACATTTCAAAGATTCATAACTTGATAATTTTTCAGAATATCCCTTTGAAATTATGTGGATATTAAGTAAACTTGCTCTTTGAACATGTGTAAAAATCTGAAAATACCGTATTAAATTTCCATAAATTTTAATATAGTTTGTTCATGTTATTAACTCGTACAAGTTTGGCATTTGCACAGACATTTTTACAAACATAGATATCAACACTTTTCACAGAGAGAATTAAATTCGGCACGAGTTTTTTCCACTCCCAGGCTAAGCATGAAGTAAAATTTCAGGTTTTTCTAAACTCGAAATTTTACTTCATGCGCCACGCGCATAAAACTTAGTCAGTGTTTGAAGTTCGCAATATACACACAATTTAATTAACAAACATTAAAAAGTTCATCTACATTTTTAAATTTAAACTAAATTGTTGCAGATATTTCAAACTACATTAATAAACTTAACATTTTATTACAATAAAATATCACAACTGTGTGCGCAAAAATGCATTTTCAAAAGATTTCAATTTGAATCTTTAAACGAGAGTGGAAACTCGAAATTTTACTTCATTCTTAGTCTGGGAGTGGAAGACTAAGCATGAAGTAAAATTTCGAGTTTAGAAAAGCCTGAAAATTTGGATTGGCCGCGTAGCGAAGCGGAGCGGCCAATCCAAATTAGGCTTTTCTAAACTCGAAATTTTACTTCATGCGCCACACGTATAAAACACTGAAATATCGTAAAGTTTAAAATATACGGCTTTAGCAATCTAATATGTAAATGTGAATAAAACGTAAGTCTAATTCTGCGCTGAACAAATTATTTATAACAGTGATTATAGGCAACCCAATAACTCTAACGTATATTAGGTTGCCTATAATTGTTGTTGTATGTGTGTGTTTTTTAACTTCACTGTAAATCAGTGTTTTTAAGCGTGGCGCATGAAGTAAAATTTCGAGTTTAGAAAAGCCTAATTTGGATTGGCCGCTCCGCTTCGCTACGCGGCCAATCCAAATTCTTAGGCTTTTCTAAACTCGAAATTTTACTTCATGCTTAGTCTGGGAGTAGAAAACACTCATTAAAAGCCCCAAATTAACCGCTTTGAAACAACGAATTCCCGCAAATTTAAAAAAAACACTGTAATTATCGGAATATGTATACTCAAAAGAAAAATGCTCTGTTGTTCTGTTTTAAACACGTGTTCATCTCTATAAACATATTCTTAAAATTTCAAAAAGACACAAGATTAAAAAAAATACATTTACTTCTTAATTTAAATGAATAATTGACGAAAACTGAACACTTGGAAAATGTATCTCCATAAACACATGCTTGTCATTTTAAAATGACATGTGTATGATTAAAAAAAGTCATACGTCCGGTTTCACCAACTTCAATTAAATCTTATTCGTTGATTAAATTTATTTGTCGATTGGAATAGACATTTCCCATGTCATAAACGTAAAAAAATATGAATTGATTGATTTTATTAGCATACATTTCACTGTCACTGTGTCTCAAAAATTAAAACATCTATACTTTTTTAAGTACACCACTGGATTCTACGTAAAAAGTAAAAACATTTTCGTATTTAAAATAATTTTTTATCTCTATAAATAACCGAGTCATAAGAGATAATAAAAATCAGCCGATATTGAGAATCACCCTGTATCTTCTAAACCAATCTAGTTAGCGTAGATCTAATTGCGCCATTAAACTAAATACTAAAGAAAAGAACGGGACACATATCTTAGTTTTTTTGTTTCTCTTACCGTTTAGCCTATACCCTAGAATATCAACGAAAAAAAAAACACCCTGTACACTTTCGAAAATACAAGCCTCTAATCTTAAGTTACTCCACTACAATTACAACCTTTTTTTCCCCACATACAAGCCTCTAATATTAAGTTACTCCACTGCAATTACAACCTTTTTTCCCCACATACAAGCCTCTAATATTAAGTTACTCCACTGCAATTACAACCTTTTTTCCCCACATACAAGCCTCTAATATTAAGTTACTCCACTGCAATTACAACCTTTTTCCCCACATACAAGCCTCTAATCTTAAGTTACTCCACTGCAATTACAACCTTTTTTTCCACACATACAAGCCTCTAATCTTAAGTTACTCCACTGCAGTTACAACCTTTTTTTTTCCACATAAAAACATTCGGTATTCCCTAGATGTGAACACTCAGAGGAGACTTCTCTTCGCCATTTTTTTCAATGACACATCTTTTGTATTTGTAGAATGAAAACAAATCGATGTCTCATCTCTCTCTCCCTAGGAAAGAATGATGGCAAGTTTCGTCCCCTGAATAGAGAATAGTATCGCTATGGCGACGAGAATAGATTTTCATTCGCCCTCTCCTCTTTCTCTATATCTCGTCCCGGGTCCGATTTAATGGATCCGAAGCAATTTACATTTCTGGTTCAGTGTGTCTGACCGATATCTCTTCTTCCCATTCCGTATAAACTTGATCGAGTGCTCCACTCCAATGCCGGCCCAGCCCTAATTAGTTAATCACATTCTGGCTACTCTAAATCTTATTGATTGGAATAAAAGTCACGGTTGCTTTGCTGGTGGTTTAAATATTTGGAAGCTTGTAATTAGGTAATCGTGAAAGGTGCAGTCAATCAGCTTCGTGGAATTTTTGAAATTTATTGCGTAAACTGCGAAGTTTCGTGCATGTTAAGGAAATTCTTTAATTATAACACATTCGATTAATTAATAGGAAATAGTTATGATTTGAAAAAGAAAACACTTGGTTAAATTTTACCAATATATTATAAAGGGTTTTCCAATAAGAAGTTTCATTTTGATATTTAAAAAAAAAAACGAGTATATTTTAGGAGAAATCAAAGGATATTTATTTCATTGTAAAGAAAAAGGTATGCCATTAACGATGGAAAACGATCAGCAAAATGGCCACCACGACTACGGTTGCAGCACCATATCCTTTTCATGAAATTTTCCGTGACCAATTCGCACATTTGCGGCTGTATGTCCTGGATAACTTCACGAATTCCATCTTTAAGGTCTTGAATCGATTGTGGAGCATTGGCATAGACCTTATCTTTCACGTGGCCCCAAAGAAAAAAGTCTAAAGGTGTCAAGTCACAAGATATCGGTAGTCAATTGTGATCACCTCTTCTCGAAATAACACGGCCAGGAGACTTTTCTTGCAAAATTGCGATTGTTTCGTTGCTTGTGTGGCACGTAGCGCCGTCTTGTTAAAAATAAACGTCGTCCACGTCAATATCTTCCAATTTCGGCGATAAAAAATTATTAATCATAACTCGATAGCGCAATCCATTCACCGTAACAGTTGCACCAGCCTCATTTGCGAATAAGTAAGGTCCAATCACACCGCCAGCCCAAAAATCGCACCAAACAGTGACACGTTGAGGATGGAGAGGCTTTTCAATAAGCATTCTTGGATTTTCCAAACCCCAAATACGGCAATTCTGCTTATTCACGTAGCCTCCCAGGTGAAAATGGGCCTCATCACTGAAGATGATTTTTCGATGAAAATCCAGATCATTTTGATGCATTTCAAGGACCCAGTCAGCAAAGATACGATGTTGCTGGTGATCGGCTTGAGTTCTTGTGTTAACTGAACTTTAAAAGCGTTCAAACCTAAGTCTACGCAAAATACGGTGTAATGTCGTTTTTGGAATGTCTAATTCTAAAGATCGACGAGGAATCTTTAGAACGGAATACTAAGATTTTTGAGAGTTTGCTAGCGGAACTGGAAGTAAGCGTGTGTGGGACGCACAAATGTTAAGATAAAGTTCTTTCGGAGACTTACTGTTTAGCCGCAAATTGTATTTTAAGTTCCAATTTTGAGGTTATATAGGTTGGTATATTTGGGTAAATAATAGAGCTGGGAATTTTGATGTTCGACTATTCGAATTTCAAAATATTCGACTAGTCGACTTATTCGACTATTATTCGAAAATATTCGAACCGATTAAAATATTCGAACCGATTAAAATATTCGAACCGATTAAAGTATCCGATCCGATTAAAATATTCGAACCGATTAAAATATCCGAACCGATTAAAATATTCGGACCGATTAAAATATCCGAACCGACTAAAATATTCGAACCGATTAAAATATTCGAACCGATTAAAATATTCGAACCGATTAAATTATTCTAAACCGATTAATAATCGGTTAGTCGAATAAACAGTGTATTCGAAGAAATTTTTTATTCGACTATTCGAACATCTGATAATCGAATATTCGACTTATTCGACTATTTTGCTCAGCCCTAGTAAATAAGCACATTGCAGGAATAAATTGTACACATGATGAAATTATTTCCAAAATTATGACGGAAATAATCAAAATTGTAGTATTATCTTTATTTATACAGTCAAAATCACGATATTTATTTTACACTAAATATGACGTGTACTGACGTTTATTTGAAATAATGGATATATAAATTGGATCCATTAGAAAATTACAAATATTTTAATTTATGATATAAAAAGTAGATGGCGCTTCCTTTACGCGGAAGCGAGGATATTATGATATTGTACCATTACTTTTTAGTAAATTGATCTCGTAACAATATCACATATATTGTAATTATAAAATCACTATGTACTCAGTTATGTATAAAATTATAGTAAACACTTAACTTTTGTTTTTCAATAAATTCACATTTGCCGTTTACGAAAATCAATTTGGGTTGCAGCGGTGGAGTAACAACAAAATTGTTGGCCATCAACGCAACTAGAAATAATGGTTATAGAAGTTAGAGGTTAATTAGAATATTTCAATTACAAAATTATTTTTTTACGTTATAATCCCAGCCATTGGAAAAACATTTTAGTAAGCGGATCTTATTTTAAATTTTAATACACTTTGCGCCATCTATTTTTTATACCAAAAGCTAAAATACTCATAATCTAAACATGAATAATAAATAATCAATCTAGAATTATATATCCATTAGTTTAAATAAACGTCAGATTTAGTGTGAAATTAATATTGTGATTTTGGCTGTATAAATGAAGATAATACTACAATTTGGATTATTTACGTCATAATTTTGGAGATAATTTCATTATGTGTACAATTTATACCTGCAATGTGCTTATTCACCCGAAAATACCAACGTATATAACCTCAAAATCGGAACTTAAAATACGATTTGCGGCTAAATGGTAAGTCTCCGAAAGAACTTTATCCTAACATTTGTGTGTCCCACACATGTCTACACCCGGCTCAATTTAAAACAATTCAAAAATCGGAGTATTTTGATCTAGTGAGTAACCTTCGTTAACACTATTGGCTACAGCAGCAATATTCTCAATTGTTCTTGAGCGACGCACACGGATTCGATTCTTCGCATCACTAAGTTGTCCCAACAGCTCAATTTTTTTAACCAGTTTTACTATTTTACTATTGCTGGCCGAGAAGGTGCTTCACGACGACCCAAAAGTGCTTTAGTTTGGCGAACTGTGACTGCTAAATTTTCACTATTTCTGTAGAGAATTTTAATAATTTTAATGCGTTGTTGAAGCATGTATCGTTGCATTTTTACTAATGGCATAGTTTTTACTTATCAAGTGTCAAAAGATGACAGCTGCAAAAGTGGCTATTCAAAATGAATGAATGAATGAAAACCCTTTATTGTATGTTCAATAAAAAAAAACGATTTTATCTTTATTTTAATTTAAGTTGGCTACACGCTTTAGGAAGGGACATATAAAACATCAGACATACTAAAAAAAAAGACCTTTATTGGCATATCTCCACACTTTACATTACATTTACATTTGATTACCTCATTACACTCCCGTATCCCTCTTACCCTCCCTTCTCTTTTCCCTCTCCCTCCCCAGCTTTTCCAACGTCCTTACCCCGCTCCCATCCTCCCTCATCCACTCCACTACCCTTCTATTCCCTTTCGCTCCCAGCCACTCCTCTTTCACCCCCTCACATTCCTCCGCCAAGTGTCCCCACGTATCCTTCCCCTGTCCACACAACACACACATAATAATTATAATGTATAATTTCAGAGTTGCCAACCTACAATATTTTCCATGGCTCTCTAGAGGTTTTATTTTATTGAACATACGATATATTAGTGAAATTTAACCAAGTGTTCTCTTTTTTTAATTATAGTTAAATATGTTTCACCACGTGAAAGATGAGAAACTTATTCAGGAAAGGAAATAGTTTCTTTTAATTGATTGATATGAGTTTCTTGAATAAGTTATTTATTGCGGACTAGGCATAATGATGTTAATAATGGTTAACAACTAAATATATCTTATTATTTTCATTACCTTGGAAGATAAAATGCAGATTAAAAAAGCTATTGAGATTATATATCAATTTTTTCACACCCATTAATTGTACCATATGCCCGTCGCGCTGAGACATTTTTAATTGGCCTTTTAGCACGCTGGACAATTAATCATTGTTGTTGGGTCGAGACGTGATCGCGATTACATTTAAAAGGGAGTAGTCGACTTTTAATCGCAATCACTTCCAAAAACAAAACGAAATGTGCGAACCACATGTTGACTGACTGACTCATTCAAACGTGACGGCCGTTTATTTGGATAGTGACTTTTTGTGCGCGTAAAAATATGATTTTTAAATTAAATCGTGTAAATGTGTGGGCGTTTGTTTTCATTAGGGCAGGAAAGTGTAATAAAAGTTTAAGGCTGCGGGAGTTTCTATGTCTACGTGTTATTTTGTATGTTTTATAATTTAATACATATGCATGTGTGAAGTTTTTTAATCATATTTAGTTTTAGCACTTGTTTATGTTTTAATAAATTCGATTTTTGTTTTATATTCGTCTAGAACAGATAATGATAAAAAAAGATATAGAGTGAGAATTACTGAAGTTAATCACCTATAAGCAAGCCGACTTGCTCAATATCTGAACGGATATATCTTTACCTACGCCCTATCTAGTAACCGCATCATACAACACTGTCACCTTGACAAGTATGATTGACATTACGTACACATGCACGTAATAGCTTTGACAAGTACATTACGTGCTGACAGCTGAACAGCTGATTGCTTACCGTACAACCAAATGACATTTGCTTGATGTACAGGGAGTTTTTCTTTAAAGTATACGTATTCCAAATTCTGCTTATTTTCTTTAAATCATTAGGTATTCGTTGTTTTTTTTTTTTTTTTGAGTTCTATTTGAAGGTTTAAGCGAGTGTTTTCCACTCCCAGACTAAGCATGAAGTAAAATTTCGAGTTTAGAAAAGCCCCGTGAAAATTTGTCGAGGGTCGCGCAGCGACCCGAGACAAATTTTCTGGGCTTTTCTAAACTCGAAATTTTACTTCATGCGCCACGCGTATAAAACACTAAAATATTGTGAACTCTATCTATATTTGAACCTCACTTGAAATCCGTGTTTTATACGCCTGGCGCTTGAAGTAAAATTTCGAGTTTAGAAAAGCCCAGAAAATTTTCAGAATATTTTAGTATTTTATACGCATGCCGCATAAAGTAAAATTTCGAGTTTAGAATATCCCAGAAAAGTTTACTTCATGCTTAGTCTGGGAGTGGAAAACACTCGTATTTTCTTTAAATCATTAGTTATTCGTTGTTTTCTTTTAGGAGTTTAATTTAAAGCTTGAAACGAGTGTTTTCCACTCCCAGACTAAGCATGAAGTAAAATTTCGAGTTTAGAAAAGCCCCGTGAAAATTTGTCGAGGGTCGCGCAGCGACCCGAGACAAATTTTCTGGGCTTTTCTAAACTCGAAATTTTACTTCATGCGCCACGCGTATAAAACAATAAAATATTGTGAAGTTTATGTATATTTGAACCTCACTTGAAATCAGCGTTTTATACGCGTGGCGCATGAAGTAAAATTTCGAGTTTAGAAAAGCCCAGAAAATTTGTCTCGGGTCGCTGCGCGACCCTCGACAAATTTTCACGGGGCTTTTCTAAACTCGAAATTTTACTTCATGCTTAGTCTGGGAATGGAAAACACTCGTTTAAAGCTTCAAATTGAACTCTTAAAAAAAAAAACAACGAATAAATAAAGATTTAAAGAAAGTAAGCTGAATTTGGAATACGTATACTTTAAAGAAAAACTCCCTGTACATCAAAGAAATGTCTGTTGGTTGTACGGTAAGCAATCAGCTGTTCAGCGGTCAGCACGTTACCGTACAACCAAATGACATTTCTTTGATGTACAGGGAGTTTTTCTTTAAAGTATACGCAATCCAAATTCAGCTTGCTTTCTTTAAATCTTCAGTTATTCGTTGTTTTTTTTTAAGAGATCAATTTTAAGCTTCAAACGAATGTTTTCCACTCCCAGACTAAGCATGAAGTAAAATTTCGAGTTTAGAAAAGCCCCGTGAAAATTTGTCGAGGGTCGCGCAGCGACCCGAGACAAATTTTCTGGGCTTTTCTTAACTCGAAATTTTACTTCATGCGCCACGCGTATAAAACACTAAAATATTGTGAAGTTTATGTATATTTCAACCTCACTTGAAATCAGCGTTTTATGCGCGTGGCGCATGAAGTAAAATTTCGAGTTTAGAAAAGCCCAGAAAATTTGTCTCGGGTCGCTGCGCGACCCTCGACAAATTTTCACAGGGCTTTTCTAAACTCGAAATTTTACTTCATGCTTAGTCTGGGAGTGGACAACACTCGTTTAAAGCTTCAAATTGAACTCTTTTAAAAAACAACGAATGTCAGAAAATGTATAGCTTTATTCCCTATATATTGATCAAGTAGTAATTTAGTTTTCATCATTGTCATGGTACTATTATTTTGTTAGGGCGTACGTAAAGTATTGTACGTTTCTCGAGTGGTATGGCAATTACATACTCGCGGAATACTGCACTCGCCGCTGCGCGGCTCGTGCGCAACATGTCCGCTCATATGTAACATGCTGTATACCACTCTCGTTACGTAATATACTATAATACGTGCGACGTTTTTTAATCATTTTTAGTTTCAGCACTTGTTCATGTTTTAATAAAATTCGATTTTTGTTTTATATTCTTCTAGAACACATAATGATAAAAAAATAGAGCGAGAATTACTGAAGTTAATCACCTATAAGCAAGCCGACTTGCTCAATATCTGAACGGATATATCTTTAATAATACACCCATATAATTACGTCATCAACTCCATTCAATCATGATTAATCGCCCTCCAGTTGATTACAAATAATCCACTCATTATTTATTTATTTACTTTTTGGTTCTGCAGGCGCCCGGTTTATTTACTATGGCGTGTGAAACGCGTTTACGGCGAGGTGTTTATTATTATTATGTATGTTGGCCACGATTACACGAGATGAACGTGTTTTATATAATGATGAATATTTTACTCTTTCCCATCTGATCATTAATGCGGAGGAAATCTCATGAAAGTCATCTTCTTTCTTTCCACTCGCTAGACGTTAACTCTCTTCTCGGTAATAAGTTTTTCCCCAAAGCGCGAAAGCTCTACGAGCCGTGTCATCTTTTATTCATACGATTTCGAAATGTTTTTGTTTTAATACATTCCGTGTGGATAATGTTAAAGGAATAACAAAAGGAGTTTATCTTTTTTGTAAAGTTGTTTAGCATAATTATTATTAAATGAATATTTTACAGTATTAATACATAACATAATTATTATTCAATCAATATTTTACAGTATTAATACAATGTCCCAATGTAAATCACTTCTTGTCCTATTGTACATCTGGTGTTTAAAATAAAAGTGTGAAAAATAGTATATTGTGCAACGAGCATATTGTTGGGTGCTCGGGTTTACCCACTAAACACTCACTGACCGTTGTAAGCGGTCGAGTTAAGCGCCTTCGAGGAGTGAAAAACTTCAACGGAGTGTTTAATAAAAATGTGTATATTTGGAAGATGTGCTCCCATTAACGACTGGCTAACAAGTGATCTTACAAACTAAAAACATATTTACAATGGTCGAAAAATTTCTCGACCGAGGGTGCAAGAAATGCATTGTCCTTTTTCCGCATCTGGTCACTAAATGTTCGCGTTCAAGACGAGTTTAGCTATTTTTCGAGGGTGGTCAGTGAAAGTGGCCTTATGAGTCTTAACACATATAATGATAGCTATTAATCACGAGAACGGTGTTTGCGGAACGAGCCGAAGGCGAGTGGAGCAAGTCGTTCGAGTGATTAATAGCCAGTATATGCGAGTTATACACTATACTTTGTTCGCGACAACAACAATATATAACACAACATTTATTATATATATTTATCAAATACGCGACAGTTTTAATTGTCGGTTTTGTTTTATAATAATTTTACAGATAAATGATGACAGATTGCGGTATTATGATTTGAATGTGTTATAGGGTTAATTCCATTTTAACACAAATATAAACAATCGTTCAACAATAAATGCATTGTCCTTTTTCCTGGAAAAGTGCGCATGGTCACTAAATGTTCGCGTTCAAGACGAGTTTGGCTATTTTTCGAGGGTGGTCAGTGAAAGTGGCCTTATGAGTCTTAACACATATAATGATAGCTATTAATCACGAGAACGATGTTTGCGGAACGAGCCGAAGGCGAGTGGAGCAAGTCGTTCGAGTGATTAATAGCCAGTATATGCGAGTTATACACTATACTTTGTTAGCAACAACAACAATATATAACACAACATTTATTATATATATTTATCAAATACGCGTCAGTTTTAATTGTCGGTTTTGTTTTATAATAATTTTACAGATAAATTATGACAGATCGCGGTATTATGATTTGAATGTGTTATAGGGTTAATTCCATTTTAACACAAATATAAACAATCGTTCAACAATAAATAACACTAACATATCCACCGCGAATCCTCCTCATAATCACTGAACAATATCAGTTCCTAGATAAGGAATAGCAGGTATTAGATTAGTAATAACTGTTGCTCCTCAAAAAGATATTTGACCTCAGGGTAAAACATATCCAAGAAAAGCTGTAGCTATTACTGCAAATAAAATTAGAACCCCAATTGTTCAAGTTAATGTTAAATAATAAGATCTATAATATATCCCTCGTCCTACATGTATATAAATACAAATAAAGAAAAATTAAGCCCCATTTGCATGTAAAGTAGTCTACCCTTTCGCCTAAGTTACAAAGAAACACGCTTTTTGCACAAAAAACTAACTCTACCGTTTGGATGGAGTTTTCAGGGTGTTACGTTTGTTCCGCTTTAAAAAAACACTCGCGACGGATATAAGCACAGTTGTTTAACCGATTTGAGAATGATTTATGTTTACAAACGCGTTTTACGCGGGTTAAACTAGTGAGAACTGCGGAGAAGTTGACGCGATTACTTCGTACTTTAACGACGTCATCACCACCATGATCAAATGTAAGACAAAAGAAGCTGATTTGACTAGCACAGCGCTGTTACTGCGTAGCGGCAAAAAATCGAACTAGGCAATTATTTATATTCTTGTTAAAAAACCACATTTAACACTCAAATCCCGTGTTTAATGTACTTGGGTGTTAAATGCACCCCATTTATGCTGCCCACACAATTAAATAATGCACATATTATAAAATTGTCGTGAACAAAGATTATTAGCGCTTTATATTAATCAGCTCATAGTACAACTCCAGGAACTATTGTAGGCATTATCGAGCCTGCAGCATTTGATTTAAAAAATTGTTTAGTCACTTCCAGTGGGAAGTTTCCATCGCATTAGAGATATCCTTGCACTAGGTTAACATATAGTTTCTTATACGTATTTGATGTCTGAATCCCTTTTAAGATATATTAGAGAGTGAAACAAAAGTGGTAATATTGATTTTTATTTACAGCGTGTGGGAAACCGAAACATGAAGATCCGCACCTGGCAGCAGAAGAAGACGACCCCGATATGCAGAATGACGAATATCAGGATTACGATGACGATTCGAACGATGATGGCGATGAGGAAGATGATATTACACCAGAAATTTTATCCAAAGGACAGATTTTTGTCGTGAATAAACACGATAGCGTTTTACTGCCGTGCGATATCATTGGAAATAGTAAGTATTTTTTTTAAGGTTTTGCAATCACTATTATTCATAAACTAAAACAGCACAATTTTAGATATTCATTCTGCTATAAATTACCGAAATTGAGTTAAGTATTCGTAATAAAGTTAAGCTTAATATCTACCGGATGTTGACTTGGCGGGCGCAACATTGGAAATCCCATGTAAATTTTGAAATGTTTAAATTTTGGCTCCCCTATTTATTTTAGAAACAAAATGTTTCTAAAATTGCAGAGGGAAAAATTCTGAATTCATTCGCGTTAACGTTTATCACTTTACGTTTCTCTAAGTTAAAATAATTAAGAAAGAGTAATGTGATTTTATAAAAATAATGACATGCCATGGAATTGAAACAACAATTGCAGATATCAAAATGGCAAAAGATATCGCAGTCACTTGATTAAAGTAAATGATTTCGAAATGATTTACACTATACAAGAAAAAATCCTCCTCATAAAGTGGTATTATGCAGACCGCAGTTATCACGATGTTTGCGTTAAGTTTTTTTGTCGTTAATTAAGTAACAGCAATATCTTGTGCTATTTTGACATCCGCAATTGTTGTATCAATTGCATGGTTTGTCATTATTTTTATAAAATCACATTACTTTTTCTTAATTATTTTAACTTTAAATTTTCTGACATTCGTTGATTTTTAAAAGAGTTCAATCTGAAGCTTTAAAACACTCGACCCGAGACAAATTTTCTGGGCTTTTCTAAACTCGAAATTTTACTTCATGAGCCACGCGTATAAAACAGTGAAGTTCGAATATACATAAATTTGACAATATTATAGTGTTTCATACGCGTGGCGCATGAAGTAAAATTTCGAGTTTAGAAAAGCCCAGAAAATTTGTCTCGGGTCGCTGCGCGACCCTCGACAAATTTTCACGGGGCTTTTCTAAACTCGAAATTTTACTTCATGCTTAGTCTGGGAGTGGAAAACACTTGTTTAAAGCTTTAAATTAAACTTAAAAAAACAGGGAATATCCGCAATAGTATCAATTCCATATGGTATGTCATTATTTTTATAAAATCACATTACTTTTTCTTAATTATTTTAACTTAGAGAAACGTAAAGTGATAAACGTTAAGGCGAATGAATTTAGAATTTTTCCCTCTACAAAAAGTGAAATACATTTTGTCTCTAAAATAAATAGGGAAGCCAATATTTGAACACTTTAAAATGAACATGCAATTTCCTATGTTGCGTCCGCCAAGTCAACACCCGGTATAAAATATGTATACGAGGTCTGATAATAAAATCAGTGAACTTGCTCCAAGAAAAAATCTACTCATATCAGTGCGGAATAACACGACAATCCCCTAATTTTAGAACTAATTTATATCAAAGGTAATTTGATAGCAATACTGAATACTAAATTCAAATTCTCTAATATCAGCAGCATGCAGGATTATAAATGTTTTTTGTTTACGAAAAGAAAAAACATATGTATATGGTTTGTCAGGAAAGTAATGAGAATAATTTTGCGCGAAGCCGAAGACTCAGGGAGTGGAATCTTCGTCTGTAATCTTCGGTGGTGGGGAACGTTAGCTAAATGGTTTGTTTTCTAACCTTTGAGCTTTTACAGAGCGAATCAATGGGCCCGTTCATGATAAACAGCAGTTGGGAGTTTACTGCCAACTGTTGGAGAATTCTCTGATAACCGAATTGTTAATCGTGAAAGTATTTGGGATTTTTGCTATCGTACAAAATAGACCGACCGAAGTACCGTTCATTAGAGACCAACCTACATCACAAACAAATTTAAACATGTTGAATGTTGAACTATTTGGCGAACGGACCCAATGACAAAGTGAATTGCGGTTTGGGGGATCGCGTTACGGTTCAAAACTGATATGGGATACAATTTTAAGTTAAGCTGAAAATAAGCAATTTTTGAACGATTGCTATCAATTAGAAATCATACTTGGTGAATGTTTAAGGAAAAGTACAATTGTTTAGTTAACATAAACCATTCTGAAAAAAAAAATCGAACCCAACTACAATGAACATCGTGCAGAGGTCTTCAAAGTTTCAGAGTTGAGAAAATGTAGCTAAGATAAAAGCAATTTTGAACTATGATTGACATTAACATTTCACATTACTAGTAAATTAATCAGGTGTTTCGGAAACTATTGTGCATGAAATTATCCCAACAAAATGCAGATGTTTAGAGTCTGCTAAATCACGATACTACGGAACATTTTTCGTTGGTATTGGTCCCTTACCAATACTAACGAAAAATGTTCCGTCCGTCGTTCGGCACAAAAAAAATCTATCAGAGACCAAAATTTTCTGTACCCCAGATCTGCTTCTATGTAGCTTCTATTTGTTTTCTAGGTTGTCATTCAAGTTAAAAACACAACATTTGGCACTATTAAACGCGTACAAGATGTCGTGACGAGCGCTCTGAACGGCATGTCAATCTAGGACTTCCTGGGGGATTATTACATGTGAAAAAACCGCGAGAAACGGTATATGGATGACCAGAGGATGCATGTTCGAGAATACTAATTGAATTTAATAATATTTCCAAATATAAAAAAAGTTCTTGCATCTTCTCATTACTTACTGGACAAACTATGTATGTGTCCAAATCAGGCGATTACTTTTTTAGATTTTCTAAACATAATTATTTTCGATAATAAATGGATCTGTGTTGTAACAAATTATCATTTCTGGACCAATTAACATAATATAAAAGAGTAGTTTGCAAAAGATTCTACTGAAAAATATTTTTGTATGAAGTTGACTCAACTTTTATCTGGCGCGTAATAATATAAAAACATTACTTTATCAGGAGTATTTCTTTTAAGTATACATACCCCAATTACAGTATACGGTGAGGATTTGTTTTTTCGCTGAACATGGGTTTCCTATGTTCAGTTTTTGAAAGTCCATGTCAATACACTGTTTCATTAATTTCACGGTAAATCATCTCAATACTATAGGAGAGGTAATGTTTGGGCTGGAATAGTTGAAACTAGCCTTATTGGTTCCTTTTTATTGAAAGCAACCTAACTGCTGTTAAATTTTTGGAACTTGTTTGAAGAGACATTATACCACAACTACAAGTCTTCAATATTGAGAACGCATGGTTTCAAATTAACGGCGCTCCACCACATTCCATTCAGGAAACGTGTAACACCTTACACGTTTCCTGAATGAAACCTTCCAGGATCGCTGGATTGGAAGATTTGGACCCATAGCTTGGCCACCTCGGTCCCCCGATTTATTGCCAAACGATTTCTTTCTTTGGGGTTATCTCCAATCCAAAATCTACAATAATATAGCAATAGAAAGTACAGAAGAACTAAAAAACAGAATAAGTAGCGCCTGCAATAAATCCAGTTTTTTTAAAGAAATACTGTACAAGGATTTAACAATCGCTTGGCATATTGCTTGGAACAGGAAGGTGATCACTTTGAACATTTGTACTAAACATAAAATAAAATGTCAGTCCCTTCAAAAGCATAAATAATGTATCTGTAAGTTTGGTTGCCTAATCCGTGAAATTAATGAAATAATGTATTGACATGGACTTTTTAATACTGAACATAGGAAACGTATGTTCAGCGAAAAAAATGCTCACCCTACATGCTGTAAATCTTCAGATATTTGTTTATTTTTTTTAACTTAGTTTGAAGCTTAAAAAGAGTATAAATTTACGAAAAAACTATTCGTGAAAATGCAAACAATGTCTTAATTAATAAGACAACTTAAGACGATAAATATCCATTGAAACAACTACATCCCGTGCAAATAAAGTAGTTGTTTCAATGGATATTTATCGCCTTAAGTTGTCTTATGAATTAAGACATTGTTTGCATTTTCACGAATAGTTTTTACGGAATTTTATATATTATATTTAAAGTGTGCAAACTATAAGTAACATAAGCTTATTTTCTCGAATTCAAATAGTTTTGAATTTGAATTTATCTTAAAAAGAGTGTTTTCCACTCCCGGATTAAGCATGAAGCAAAATTTTCAGGCTTTTCTAAACTCGAAATTTTACTTCATGCTTAATCTGGGAGTGGAAAACACCAGTTTTAAGTTTAAAATTGAGTCTTTTAACAAAACAACGAATATCTAAAGATTTACAGCATATACGCTGTAATTGGGATATTTATACTTAAAAATTGTCCATAAAGTAATGTTTTTGTGTTATTATACGTCAGATAAAAATTAAGTGTTTTCCACTCCCGGATTAAGCATGAAGCAAAATTTTCAGGCTTTTCTAAACTAGAAATTTTACTTCATGCGATACGCGTATAAAACTGATTTATAGTAAAGCTCAAAACATACTTCTTAAGTTTGATCTTAACATTTAATAGATTCCTTTCATATATTCATTAATTTCTAATTCTTCTATCGAATTTAATCTACGAGTTTACCATTTTAAATTTACTGTTAAAGATATTCTGGTATTCGATTTAATAATTGGCATAGGTTGAGGAAGTTTTCTTAAATTCGAAGCATTTTTGATGTTCTGAAATACGGTCTGGAAAGCCACGTTCAGTTTGTTCAAAGTATACCTTGGGACAATCCCCACATTCCAACAAATATACGCCAGGGCTCGTGGTTTTATTAGGTTTGTCTTTAAAACTATTGATGTGTGAATTATTCGTTCTAAAGGATGGAATTAAATTAAAGAATTCCATCAAATTTCTTAATTTTCTTAAACCGCTATATTTTATAAGAGTAAACACAAAATCTTTAAAGTAGCAAAAATAACCAAAATATAATAATATTAGAATTTCACAAAAATCATGAAAACATTACTTATAATATTTTTATTTAAGGTTGACTTAATTTTTATCTGGCGTGTAATAACACAAAAACATTACTTTATGGACAGTTTTTAAGTATAAATATCCCAATTACAGCGTATACGCTGTAAATCTTTAGATATTCGTTGTTTTTTTAAAAGACTCAATTTTAAACTTAAAACTGGTGTTTTCCACTCCCAGATTAAGCATGAAGTAAAATTTCGAGTTTAGAAAAGCCTGAAAATTTGGTTTGGTCGCGTAGCGCGAAGCGCGGAGCGACCAAACCAATTTTTTAGGCATTTCTAAACTCGAAATTTTACTTCATGCGCCACGCCTATAAAACACTGATTTATAGTAAAGCTCAAAACATATTGCTTAAATTTGATCTTAACAACATATTCCAAACAAAGTTGATCTAATTTTGAAAGCGCAAAATTTGGTTAGACAAAGTAAATATTTGTAAAATTCATTAAGGTGAGATAAAACTTGAATAGCGTGTTTTCAACTTCGCTATAAATCAGTGTTTTATACGCGTGGCGCATGAAGTAAAATTTCGTGTTTAGAAAAGCCTGAAAATTTGGTTTGGTCGCTCCGCGCTTCGCGCTACGCCACCAAACCAAATTTTCAGGCTTTTCTAAACACGAAATTTTACTTCATGCTTAATCTGGGAGTGGAAAACACTCGTAAAAGATTTAAATTTAACTATTTTAAAAAACAATGAAAATCCGATTATTTACAGCGTATACATATAAAGCCTATACATTTCTGAAAATTGTGAAATTATTAGTCATTTAAAGCTTGAAATTGAACACTGTTAAATTTATTAAAAATAATTATCAATAAATAAATACTAAATGGTGGATGCGCCGGGAAGAATATTTTTAGTGCCTTAATTTTCATTCCCAGATTATAAACATATAAACATTGCTTACAATATTTCTGTATTAATTTCTTAGTTACAAAAATTAAATTATACACGGTGATTCGGAAAAGCTGTCAAAAATGCACATCCTGTTTTAGTACGGTGATTCGGAAAATCTGTAAGAAATTCACATCCAGTTTTAAAGAAAATAGGATACATAATGTCATAAATATAGATGCGATTTTCATTACTGACGAATGTAGCTACAACTGATTAATTATGCAATATTTTATTTAGGACATAAAATTCAATTGAATGTTTATTACATTTTTAAAAAAATACGATTGCAATTCTAAGAAATTTCTTAATTAAAACATTCGTTATTTACGAATCGACAGCTGATTTAATTTAATAGTGCAAATTAACTATAATTAATTTAATTTTCATATTAATTGTCAATTTCAGTGCAAAATCACCAGGTATAATAAATACATTTTATTGGATCACCCTTATAATTTACTAGATTCTGATACATTAATGTAAGGTTAGAGCCGCTGCGACTTTTTTTTAACTTAAACTTCACCGCTAAGCACGTTTTTTTTTTAAATTACCAAAACTGTAAAAGTTGGCATCTGCAAATTAATTTAATTCAGTACTGAAAATGGTAATTTAAAAATAAATACGTAAAACTTACTTGAGAAGCTCTTTCAAAAAGCTCTTTCTTGTTTACATTCTTATTTTGAGTTCTGTGATCTTGAATGTATCTGACCACTGCTGTTTTATTCTCAGCCGTAATATAACGAGTGGTATGATTATTATCGATGATATTTTGGAGTTGAAATCGAGCTGCAGATTCAACGAGTGCGCAGCACGAGTTGAATGTGCTGCTTCGGTTTCAACGACAAAATATCATCGATGATTAATCATATCACGAGTTATATTTAGTGAGAGAATATAACGAATAAAATAATGTGAGTCCCTTAACATTACCGACAGCTGAGATATTGTTGTTTCCCTATTGATTGAGCATTTTTTAACCGCACAAAAATTCGTAAACTGTCGCCACCGTGATTCTTTATTCATGACGGTGTTTTTTGGCGTCGCACTTTTCACTTTTCTATTAATATCACTGCACGAAACTTTACCTATTTTGACGTTTCGAATGGCAGGACAACTTATCACCCACCGCTTCTTTTGTACCTACGGCTTTCCTTGCATTTCATTGGTTTAAAATTCGTTCTAGTAGGCTATGAGTTGTATTCTCAGCCGTAATATAACGAATGGTATGATTATTATCGATGATATTTTGGAGTTGAAACCGAGCTGCAGATTCAACGAGCCCGAAGGGCGAGTTGAATGTGCTGCTTCGGTTTCAACGACAAAATATCATCGATAATTAATCATATCACGAGTTATATTTAGTGAGAGAATATAACGAATAAAATAATGTGAGTCCCTTAACATTATCGAAAGCTGAGATATTGTTGTTTCCCTATTGATTGAGAATTTTTTAACCGCACAAAAGTTCGTAAACTGCCGCCACTGTGATTCTTTGTTCATGACGGTGTTTTTTGGCGTCGCACTTTTCACTTTTCTATTAATATCACTGCACGAAACTTTACCTATTTTGACGTTTCGAATGACAGGACAACTTATCACCCACCGCTTCTTTTGTTTTTTTATCATCGCGGTGATAGACGTGTACCTACGGCTTTCCTTGCATCTCATTGGTTTAGAATTCGTTCCAGTAGGCTATGAGTTGTATTCTCAGCCGTAATATAACGAGTGATATGATTATTATCGATGATATTTTGGAGTTGAAACCGAGCTGCAGATTCAACGAGCCCGAAGGGCGAGTTGAATGTGCTGCTTCGGTTTCAACGACAAAATATCATCGATAATTAATCATATCACGATTTATATTTAGTGAAAGAATATAACGAATAAAATAATGTGAGTTCCTTAACATTATCGACAGCTGAGATATTGTTGTTTCCCTATTGATTGAGAATTTTTTAATCGCACAAAAGTTCGTAAACTGCCGCCACTGTGATTCTTTATTCATGACGGTGTTTTTTGGCGTCGCACTTTTCACTTTTCTATTAATATCACTGCACGAAACTTTACCTGTTTTGACGTTTCGAATGACAGGACAACTTAACACCCACCACTTCTTTTGTTTTTTATCATCGCGGTGATAGACATGTACCTACCGCTTTCCTTGCATCTCATTGGTTGAAAATTCGTTCTAGTAGGCTATGAGTTGTATTCTCGAAGAGATAAAATCACCCGAGGTTCTCGATTTTATGCTAAAATTTCGTTCTTTTTAAACACTTTTATGAGAATGAAGAGCTGAAAACTGAAATGACTGTCACTATGACGTTTAGGACTAAATACCAACCAACATTCACCAAAATCCCTATTATAAAACATTGTATTTTGCCAACTTGAGAACAATTTGAGAATTAATATAAAAATAAAATGAACTTTATATTCAGGAAATAAAATCTAAATGAATGTTTATTAAATTTAATACCAAAATTACAATTCTAATTCTAAGAAACCTCTTAATTAAAACAGACATATCTTAATCATCGAATCACAACTAATTGAATTTGCACAGCAAACAAAACCCGACTCTGTCCGTATAATTTTCCACTCGCTTAAACACACCTTCCGTAACGATCCGCATCACTTTACTCGAAACCATTTGCAGATGTCGTCGTTACGATGTGGAGGAAGAACGAAGACATCCTCTTCCAAGACAAAATCCAACTGCGGGATTTCGACAAGAACAAATACTCCCTCAACAACACATCACTATTCGTCAGGGACATCGACGAAAACGACGTGGGGGAATATTCGTGCAATCTGGTGATGACTGATAATCCGCCGAAGATTGTGCACGTGATTCATTTGAAGACGCCTGCTAATATTTTGAACATGAACGCCGAGAAAAATGTTAATGAAGTAAGTATTATTTTGCATAATTATCTTATATCTAAGTATCGGGCGTCCTACAATTGTTGAAGTCCTGGGTGGCTGTGGAATCAACCGGTGTGAACCTGGCGCCCAACTTTAAGAAATGACGTTATTCGTTTGTACCCTTTTGATTGCAATTTGTTTCATTCGATTATTTTGAGAAATAAAAAACTTGAAAAAATTGACCATTTCCAAAAACAGAACTTTTTTTTTTATAAAGAATCCTTTGAGGTGCAATCGAAAATAAACGTGGTATAAACAGGTACTAACAATGCTCTTTCGATTGGTGTTTTTAGTATTTAAAATATTGAAGCTAAGCGCTGACCAAAAATTGACCCCTCTGTAACTTTTTACCCCTTTAGGTATCAGTTTGTACCTAAAGGGGTAAAAAGTTACAGACGGGTCAATTTTTGGTTTTAAAGCTGCATACCGGAACATCCGTTTTCACATGTTCTATCTGGAAACCATAGGCTAAGTAAGCGGCGATTGCAGCGCCGCCACGCGGTTTTATGCCTAAGCGGTTTTATGCCTAAGCAGCATCGGTGCCGGTTGTCATTTCGTCATACGGGAGTTCTGAGCAGAAGTATGAGTTCTGAGCCGAAGCGAGCTAAATGCAATCAAAGTTGTTGTGTCGTCGGATGCACCAGTAAATATAAAAGTGATGGCTCCGCTCCGTCTCTTTTTATTCGTACAAAATTCGTAAGTAATTTTTAGCGAGTTTTCACACGACTGTAAAATTACTATTTCCACCTCCGTTAAATACAACATTTCGTCTTACAAGTTGAAGAAGTTCACTCTCACTAACTGAAACAGTAGGAGAAAGTGGCACTTCTGTTACGAGTAAGGTAAATAACATTGTTTGAAATTGTATATTAAATTGTATAAGCAGAAACTTAAAAAGCTTAAATGAAATACGTATATTTCTTATTATGCGTTCTATTTGTAATTGTAAATAATAAGTAAATTAATAATTTAACAACATTTCCAAACAATTCTACGTGCTACAATGAACTTGTTGAAAATGAAATCTCATTATGACACAGAAACATTACAATTTTGTATAGGTTACCTCTACCGACGGTTTGTAGTACAGGGTGTCTGCTTTGGAGTTCAATGCCCCGGGTGTTTCTCGTAAAACAACCCCGCGAAAGATATTATTCTCGTCTCCTCTTATTTCTTCGGATACGTCGGTTACGTGCGAACTTTCACAAAGCTTCCTACCTTTCGACAGGCTTTTCCGTCGGAAAATGGTTGTGTCAACCGTTTCAAAGCCGCAACTTATTATGCATGTCATAATAAGTATTAACATCGGTTTTGTACGAACAAATACCACGAACAGCATTAAATTATGACGTTACACAATAAAAAACCAACTGACACCATGCAACTCATACGCAACCGACACCGATGCTGCTTATACAGAAATCCGCTAGGTGGCGGGTGCCACGGCGCGAACAGCTGTTTACTTAGTCTATAGCAGACATATTATAAAGTTTTTTGTCTCTTTTCGCACACGCAATCTGATAACATCAAACTATTTTCGTATTACATGTATTGGTGCAGAAAGCACTACAAATTAAGGAAACCATGGGACACCTCTCGTGAATCGTACCTTAAGGGGCTTATGATCAGTGTAGAAGGTTGCATTTTGACCTTCAACCATGTGACGAAAATGTTTAACTGCTAAGATGCAGTCTTCTTAGCAGTTAAACATTTTCGTCACATGGTTGAACGTCAAAATGCCATCGTCTACACTGATTATAATTATAATCCTCCAGCGAAAACGTCAAATTGTGCCGTACCTAGACACATAGTATATCTGTCATCCATCCAATTACCTTGGGACTCCTGTACGTTATGATCGGCTAGAAAGAGTAGATGACGAAGGAATTGTCATGGTTTTCGATCACCTAGTTCTTCTTCGCTGATCAGTTGCTTCACCTTTTTAATTAATTCCAAATTGAATAGATATGCAAGGAGACCAACAAGAAAACGATGCACAAGGAATTCTAGAAATCAGTCGAATATCAATTATATGCCCTCCGTTTTGGCGTGAGCGTCCTGCATTGTGGTTTCTGCAGTTAGAAGCATAGTTCAAACTTGCAAACATCGTCAATTTCAACTTGGTATAGGAGTTTTTCGAACGTTGCTCAATATGTCCTCGACTTCATGGGCAAGACGTTCTTCTAAATTGGCCATAACGTAAGAAAATTTTGTAGCTTCATTGACGATGTTTGCAAGTTTGAGCTGTGCTTCTAACTGCAGAAACCACAATGCAGCACGCTCATGCCAAAACGGAGGGGATTTAATTGATATTTGGTTGATTTCTGGAATTCCTTGTGCATCGTTTTCTTGTTGGTCTCCTTGCATATCTGTTCGATTTGAGATCACGTCGGGGTCACCAAATTGTAAGGAGGGATTTATAAAGAGTTCCAACTTGTAACTTGTTTATTCCAAGAAAACCTCTAACTCTAAGTTTTTGTTTCTATAACTACTATATATAAAAAAAAAACATAAATCAGAGCTACCTCGAGCTCAAGAATAATTTATGTCAGGTTAGATAAAAGTTTCAAAGGTTAGGTGGTTGGATGGGCTCCTTTCTTGGCGGTGTCTAGCTTCAGAACCGCTTATTTTTTCATTTGTTCGGCGTGCAGATTAAGACTAATTATTATTTATTAATTCTAGTACAAAGTTGGAGATACGTTAGTATTAACGTGCAACGCAACTGGCGAACCAGAACCTAACATAACTTGGTCGATTGCTGGAAAACGATTATCCACAACCGGAAAAACCTTGATCATCGAGAAATTAGCCAAAGACAATGCTGGACACTACCAGTGCTTAGCCGAAAACGGAATTGGTCAACCCGCCCACCAATCAATCTTAATCAAAATAAATCGTAAGTAATAAAGAAACTCCTTAAATACGTATAGAATAATAATCATATTGAATTTCTTCTAAATGTATTTTAACAATGATAATTTTACCTGTCCAATATTTGTTGATTAACCCATTGACGGCCAAACAATTGTAGAGTTAGTTAACTCTAAAAGTTAATTTTAGGTAAAATTCCGCACACATCTTTTTATGATTTCGATGAATGACTTATGTATTTGGATTGAGTTACGTGAAGAGTTGAATATAATTTACTTAATAAAAGACTAACACTTTCTTCACTAAAAAACATTTATTTTCGCTAAATGTACATTTCGAACACTACGTGCTCATTATCAATAGCTTAGTGAGTAAATACAAAAAGAAGGCGGGATACTTATACCTAAAGGGGATTATGGGAAAAAACGTGGGCGAGGTTAACATTTGTGTTTGTCGGGGTTATTGGTCGGAATTACCTCTAATAAGGGATTGTTCAGGGGACTTAAATCGAAATTAAGTAAATGATTTTGGTGTTTTTTCATCTATATGGCTTCCAACATATTTACTTTTTTATTTGAAGAATGTTTTAATAATTTTAAATTGTTTTCCGAAAATACATGACCCGTAGTTATAGTGTAATGTGCAACAGCAGATTTATCAGGGTTAAGGTTCTTTATATGATATTTATGTTCTTTAAATCTAATTGCTAATGTTCTTTGAGTTTGTCCTATGTTAAGTTTTTCGCAGTTGCAACAATTATACTGGTAATTGTTGCTCGTGGTATTCAAGCTAGACATAGGCCTATATTCCGTTTACGTTTTCATTCGACCAGATATGGGATGTCTAATCCCATCGATCGTATGATGAGGTATGCCAATGGTATTAGCAATAATCCCAACTTTGTTTTATTTACACCATCAATTCATCAGTTTAAGGTCCAATTACGTCGTATTAGGCTATCCAATGTCATTGACTGTTAGATCTCTAGTTCAATAATAATTTGTTGGCTGTAATCATTGTAACTCTTTATATGGTTTTTGTTATTTTTGTTCAGTAGTCTTAGTCGGTTATAATTCAATGTAATTCTTTATATGATTTTTATGTTTGTTGTTATTTTTATCATATATTACAATATGTATATGTACTTATGTAATAAAATGGAGATTCTGTTAATAAATAAATAAATAAATAAACATAACTGCGAAAAACTTTTTAAGCTATTGATAATGAGCACGTAGTGTTCGAAATGTACATTTAGCGAAAATAAATGTTCTTTAGTGAAAAAAGTGTTAGTCTTTTATTAAGTAAATTAAATTAGATGAATAACTTATTGTATTACATACTGTGATTTTTTCTTCTAAATATCCAAAATGTATACGTTGTAAATTTTCAGGCATTCGGCGTTTTTATTTAAAAACGTGCAATATGGAGTTTAGAACGAGTGTTTCCACTCCCAGACTAAGCATGGAGTAAAATTTCGAGTTTAGAAAAGCCTGAAAATTTGGTTTGGTCGCTCCGCGAAGCGGAGCGGCCAAACCAAATTTTCAGGCTTTTCTAAACTCGAAATTTTACTTCATGCGCCACGTGTATAAAACACTGATATATTGTGAACTTAGAAATACACTGACATTTTTTTTTTATTTTAAGTAATAATCGAAATATTTAAATAACAATATATTTACATTTTTCTTCATTCATTTTCAAGTCAAGTCAAATAATATATCAAATTAACCTATTTAGTAATTTAATTCACAAAACATTGATAATGTTGCGTGTATGCATCAATGGCACTTAATGGGTTAAAATGAGTTAAAAAAACTTATTATTATTGTATACACATACAAAAAACGGAGTGATACAACAGAAATATCCCAGTTTTCCGTTAACATTGATAGTGTTCAAACAAACCAACGATCGCGGTCTCTGATCCAACCAATGAAATTCGTTAAATGTGACATTATACTTAATATGATTGGTTGATTAGATGATCGCGAGTTCCGATGAAGCCAATCAAATTCTATCAATTTGCCAACATACTCAACATGATTGGTTGTTCAGGACATCCAATAGCAACCGTAGGCGCTGGAAGTCAATCAAATTCTGTCAATTTGACATCATAATTGAACGTGTCCATCTTCTTGATGGAGCTAAGGATCTTGTCAGGTCCTTCAGGTTTAGCTTTGGCTTGTCAAATACTGAGGTCCTGAGTCGATCTTCAGATGGGCAGGCACATAAGACGTGCTCTGCCGTTTCTTCCTCCTCTAGGCAAAGGCGACACTGTAATTGGTTGTTTGGGAGATCCAGTAGTAAACGTCGTCGCGATCACGTCCTTTTGTTCCCATCTTTAACGCTGTAACAATCAAAATTTCATTTAAACAATTCTTTTTTTCATTATTTTTAGATAAACCAATTGTTCACATTGAAAAAACCATCAACTTCAACGACGGCGAGGACTACAACGTGGAACTCAAGTGCAACGTCGACTCCCACCCGAAATCCATCGTCACCTGGAGGAAGAACGGCGAAGTGATTCGGGAAGGAACGTACAAACACAGGAACAAGAACAACCTGCACACGCTTACGATCATGCACGTCAAGGAGAACGATTACGGAAAGTTCACCTGCGTGGCGGAGAATCAAGTCGGAAAGAGCGAGAGTCACTACGTCTTCACCGACAAACCGAGCCAACCGATCTACCAGAGCGGAGGGCAGATCGACGACAACAGGGTGGTTTATTTGGTGTGGGACGTGGAGTCGCTTTACCCGATTGAGGACCACTTGTTGATGTACAAAAAGAAAGATGTAAGTATAAAAAAAAAAGACCTTTATTGGCATACCTCCACACTTTACATTACATTTATATTTACATTTTATTATCTCATTACCCTCCCGTATCCCTCTTACCCTCCCTTCTCTTTTCCCTCTCCCTCCCCAGCTTTTCCAAAGTCCTTGCCCTGCTCCCATCCTCCCTCATCCACTCCACTACCCTTCTATTCCCTTTTGCTCCCAGCCACTCCTCTTTCACCCCCTCACATTCCTCTGCCAAGTGTCCCCACGTATCCTTCCCCTGTCCACACAACACACACCTTCTATATTCTTCCCCCATCCATACTTTCCTTCCTCTCTCCTCCGATCCACACCTCGCCCTTGCCACAATCACCCTATCCTCTCTACCCCATCCCTTCTCTATCAAATACTTCGGCACCCTCCCATACACCTGCCACCTCCCACACATATCATTATACTGACTTCTGTCAATACATCCTTGCCTTTCCTGCCCTTCCACCACCTTCCCTTTCCCCCTCACCCACTCATCCATCTTCACCCCATTTCCTAGCCATTCCATTACCTTCGCCTCCGACAGCCCTACCCTCTCATACATTTTCCTCCTCTCCCCCCTCCATCTACCCTCACCCCCACCCACACTCGTCACCCATACATCCTTCACCAATCTCTCCTCATCCAGTTCCCACAATCTCATCTCATACCTCACCACCCTCACCATTGCCTCCCACTCTAGCCTCTCTCTGTTGGTCTCCTGAAGCACTATGTAGCCAGGCGTGGACCTTTCCACCCCCAACATGTGCTTAAGGAACCACATCTGCTCCCTCTCTATCACCTCGTACCCTCTCATGTAAGTATTATTATAATGGTTTTTCTCACTCGATGATACAATTTTAACCATTTGTTTTTAATTCAATGTTGGTAAAACATAATGTAGTAAATATCCTTGGGTAGTGATAAGCATATTCGAATGATTTTAATAATCAACTATTGGCATTCGAATTAAATTGATAATCAAAAGATCGCTCGAATGATTGCTCGTGAGATCATTTAAATTATTGCTCGAAGAATCGCTCAAACAGTCGCTCGAGAGATCCCCCAAATGATTGCTCAAATGATCGCCCAAGTGAGCTCTTGAGTTATGCTCAAATGTTAAAATTATTGAAAACTGTTAACTGTTGAGGGTTCTACTTCGTTATACATCATTATTAACATAAATAAGACACTTAAACTTTGTTTGTATAACTGAGGTTTTTTACTTGTACTTGTAGTCTGATAATGACAAGTTAAAGTTGTCGAAACTATAGTCACAATAAAAAAACCTCAGTTATACAAAGTTTAAGTGTCTTATTTATGTTAAAATTATTGTTTAAATTATCTTGAGTGATTGCTGAAATTTTAAAATTATTGCTCAAATTATCGCTCGAATGGCTGTTTGTATGATGTAGTGATAGACATAATCGAATGATATTAATAACCGATTATTAAGATTCAAATTAAATTCTAAATCTAACGACTGCTCAAATCAGTGTTCAAGAGATCATTTGAATGATTGCTCAAAAGATCGCTCAAGAGATCAATCAAATTATTGCTTAACTGATCGCTTGAATAATTGTTGAAATGATTGCTTGAGTGATCGCTTAAATGGTTGTTAAAATGAAATAAAAATGATGATCTTGTAATCAGGCCAGTTTAAAATTTCAGTAATTACGTTGACAATTGAGAGATTCTACTATTTAAAACGTTTAAATTACTAGGACAAAATGTATTTACTTTCATCAAAATCATTCTTTTACGATATTTGTTTTATTTTATACGCTGAAAGTAATTTTAGCAAACATTTAATGATTTTTTTTTTGTGACTTCTGAATAATTTTTATTACGATTAATCTTACATAATAATTTTGTTATTGTTTATTTTTAAGACGACAGAATGGATCCAAGAACACCCGGAAGTGACGAACGGAAACCGTTACACCTACACGATCAACCACACGATCACGAATCTAGAGCACGGAGAATACATCGTCAAAGTCAAGTCGAAGAACAAGTCGGGATGGTCGGAGGAATCCAAAGAAACAAAATTCTCAGGACGTGAGTGTTTCTATCTCCTACTTCAAATTTTGCATCCTTAGTAATGTACAACTAAAAATGCTCTTTCAATCGAAAAGAAATAATTCTTCAAATAATAATTAGCAAATTTACTTATATTATAGTATGGCAAACATTACTTACCGATGCGCAGTGGTAAAATTGTGGCGGCAAAGGGAATAGGTGCACTTGATAAGTTCAAATCGTCGACAAAAACCTAAGTGGTGTTCTTTTGAAGGTCCCAGTGTAGTACGATGCGAGTTCGGTCTTAATTTCGCTCATGTTTGTTTTTCGCTTCTTCTCTGCACGTCTGATTAACTTGATTTTGCAGTGCTATAATAATGATGACTTTATTTCTAAACAAATATAAATCCATTTGCAGAGAAACTTAATCCCCCTGATACCGTACGCAAAATGTTAAATTTAACGTTTATGTAGTAACCTCACAATCTAAGTATACAAATCAATTACCAAACTCGCTTAGACTATAAAATTTAGAATAACATGTACAGTAGCGAGAGAAAAAAACTAGTACAGCCAAATATTTGGCTATGTAAATACTTTGATTTTTTTAAATCGGCAATCAAATTAACAAATCTGCGGAAACGTCAAACAAAATTTAATTAACGTCGATATACCTGAACTGCAGCGATGGCTCGCAGCCTAACTTTAGGGTAGGCCACAGCGCCAAGGCACACAAAATTTGAGGTTGCGATCGCGCTTTATAAATACAAGGAATTGCAAAATGAAACAGAAACAAAGTCACCTTTCAATAAAGGATACATATTACCTTGGGTCTCTGGATTACCCTGAAGTTAGGCTGCAAGCTGCCGCTACTGAACTGACTAAAACATAAAAGTGATAATAAAGACCCGTTCAGAGATGGTATTAGCATTAGAGACATTGCTAATGAAATGCATGTCAACAAAAGCGCCATCTTGTTGGCCAAGAAAAAAATTGTTGTTAACCTGCACATGATAAGTTTGTTTCACAAGAAAATAAATACAATATTCTAGAAGTGGCTAAAGCTCCCTACTGTACTAGTTTATCTCTCGCAACTGTACGTTAAATTCAACATTTCATGTACGGAATAGCCCTGAATGTTTACTTGAACTAAACGAGCGATAAAGAGTACAAGTATATTTTCTATTAAATGAGTTTAATAAAATGTACATATTTTTCGTTGTAAAGAGCATTTTTTATTGTATCAATTAATGTTTCCAACTACAAAACTGCTTTTTTATGTCATGTTTTTTATAATTTCACATTTTCTGTTTCATTTTTATAACACAGCCAAACATAAACATCACCATGGAAATAAGAACCATTACGTTTACGACAAAGGTACATTAATCGAAACGTTTTTAATTTCACGCACACATTTTTATTTCATCTTTCATTTTTCCACAGCGAACGACCACAGCATCCAAGTGGCACCAGAAATCGCACAAACACGCTTAGAAGGTAGTCATTTTTATTTTCATTTATCTTTCGTTTGTCGGATTATCGTAGAAATACACTTGAAAAGCTTTTGCATGGTACTAATATATCGTAAACAAAAAAATGTGTACAATACGAGTTGATTCGTGAAGTTCGAATGCAGCTCGAAGTAACTTTTTCAGCAGGATAATGAAATGCTTTCCAATTTGAAGCTTTAAACGACTGTTTTCCACTCCCAGACTAAGCATGAAGTAAAATTTCGAGTTTAAAAAAGCCTGAAAATTTGGATTTGCCGGGTGGAGCAAAGCGAGCCCGGCAAATCTAAATTTTACTTCATGGGCCTGGCGCGTATAAAACACCGATATAACGTGAAGTTAAAAATATACTGCTTCAGCAGTATATTTTAATATTAGTATTGTTTAAAGCATTACTACGTGGTAATCCATATTACTTAATGACTGACTGAGAAATATTTCTACGTTTTTTTATCACTTTATTTTATACTTGTGTAAAGTATCAAATAAAGTGGCATAAAAATAGAGAAAAACTCCTCAGTCTTTAATTAGTGCAATTTAAACCTTACAATACGTCAATGTTTTATACGGGTGGCGCATGAAGTAAAATTTCGAGTTTAGAAAAGCCTGAAAATTTGGATTTGCCGGGCTCGCTTCGCTCCGCCCGGCAAATCCAAATTTTCAGGCTTTTCTAAACTCGAAATTTTACTTCATGCTTAACCAGGGAGTGGAAACACTTGTTAGAAGTTTAAACTGAACTTTTTTTAAAACAACGAATGCAATGAACATTTACAGCGTACACATCGGGTATGTATGTTATGAGAAAAATTCCCTGTAAAAATATAAACTTTTTTTTCAACATATGATTGAGAATAAAGTGTACATATTTTTCAATTTCAATTTATATTAATTTATAGCGAAAATATCGTAATTGTGTCTTGTTGTAATTTTCTAAACGGTAATGTTTACAACATACCGAAAAGTTAGGTTATCCTTAGATAGGTTATAGGCGATAAATTTAACCATAACCTCACTTTCATAGAAACACAAGTAGATACCTAAGTTGGAACATAACCTCACTTTTATAGAACATCTCATAGATGCGCAAGTTACAACATAACCTCATTTTCATAGAACGACTAATAGATGCACAAGTTTATAGAAAATAACATAGATGCGCAACATAACCTCATTTCCATAGAAAGCTGAATAGATACGCAAGTAACAACGTTCATCAAAATGTTTGGAGTTGTTTGTGATGTATGTTGATATTTAATGAACGGTACTACAGCCGGTCTATTTCGTACGATTGCAAAAATTCCAGACACGTTCACGATTAACAATGCGATCATCAGAGAATTCCCCAGCAGTTGGCAGTGAACTCCCAACTGTTGTCTCTGATGAACGGGCCCATTGCCCTGCTTTAATAGAAAACATAGTTGAAACAATCTAACAATCAACTGTCGGAAAACAAAGTGCTTTTGAAGAGACAATTCACGTTTAATTTAAGCAAAAAGTGCATTGATTGCAATAATTTTATTTGTGGCGTGGGAAGGTAAAATCCATTTACGGACGGAGTGTCGGTCTCCCTCCAAACTTTAATAAGTCTAATAATTTTTTTATTTTGAGGAACATACAGTTTTTATACAATTTCAATTAACTAAAAATACAGTGAAAGAAGAGAGCCGCCACTGTTTATGGACATTTTTTTCTTTTTGGTATCCCCCTCACCCAAATCCAAATGCTGGATACGCCACTCAATACTGATAGGGAAATATGCAATCAAAGTAATAAAACATAACAAGAGTATTTGGTTATAATAAATGTGTTTTGTTGTAATTTTTAAAACCGCGATGGAAATATATAACTGTTTTATTACCGAAAAGTTATGTTAACTCACTTATTGTTTAGTTCTTGGATGAGCGCGAGGATTTTTGTTGAAGATCTGTGCGGGGGGAGAAATTCCTATGATTATGAATAAAGTTGTGGAATTTTTACTATGGCGCCAGCAAAAAACGCGAAATTTTATCCATGAGGACACTAACTTGAAGCTAGCAACGCGATCATAGATACTGTACTGCAAGCGTTTGCATTTTCGAAGTTGGTAGTACAATTGTGTGTTGTTGGCAACAGTGGTAATGGTGTTTTCGGAGCTGCCAACTTCAATTTAATTTGTATATTGGTGACAGTGGTAATGGTGTTTTCGGAGCTACCAACTTTACTTAAAATGTTCATTGAATAAGTTGTGAAATGCGGGTGTTTTTTGCTGGCGCCACAGTAAAAATTTCACAACTCCATTCATAAAATTGGCGGAAAACATGAATTCCTTTTCCCCCGCACGGATCTCCAACCCGCGCTCACCAACGAACGTCAAACCAGTTCACGCAACTGTTCAGCACAGATTACAGATGCACAACTATGGGAAAAAAAAAACGATCGCAACATGGCAAACCACACTGTGGTGGCGCGACAGTCGATTAATGCAAAATATGGCGGTTTTTTTAAATTCGTTTATATTTAATTTAAATCTAAGTCCATAATAAAATTATTGCTTTCACTGATGTAAGCAATAATTTCATTATGAATATTATTTAAGGGTACACAATAAATAAAACGCATTACTAAGTTAATTTCATTTATTTAATTATATCATTATTATTTCATTTATTTAATTATATCTGTAGTCACTTCTATCTGAAACAAAATATTAATACAAATGAAGGAAAATCAATTATAGCAATATTAAATTATTAACAATTTATTACAAAAAAATATGGGACCTGCTACACAGTTCTGACCATAGATTAAATTAGATTGATAACTCCTAGAGGGCTCCACGTATCATGATTTTAGTTAACCGACCCACTCGATGGGGCAGCGCTGCAATCGCAAATTACGTCAACGGCGCGGGGAGTGGGCAGACGGCTTGCTAAGTGGGGTGCGCGGTGCAGAGGGTCAAAACATTGAATGTGGGGTGCGGTGCGGGGAACACCACACGGTATTAAATTACCGTGCGATGCGAGAAATAACAAAGACATAATGAACATGTTAAATGTATATTTTAAAAGGTATTACAGAGTTTTTCTATTGCATTTCACTTTATGTCGAATATTCATCCCTTTATCTCAAATATATTTCCCATTTATCAAATACATTTCCCTATATTCCACCACATTTTCCTATATGTCAAAACCTCATCACAGTTTGTGAATTACATTTCACTTCTCAGCAAAATCGCTGCAGTTCGTAAAAAAATGCATCTTAGAAATGACATATGCATAACCTGTAAACTTTCAGACATTCGTTGTTTTTCAAAAGAGTTTAATTTGCAGCTTGAAACGAGTGTTTTCCACTCCCAGACTAAGCATGAAGTAAAATTTCGAGTTTAGAAAAGCCCCGTGAAAATTTGTCGAGGGTCGCGCAGCGACCCGAGACAAATTTTCTGGGCTTTTCTAAACTCGAAATTTTACTTCATGCGCCACGCGTATAAAACATTAAATATCGTGAAATTTATGTATATTCGAATTTCACTTGAAATCTGTGTTTTATAAGCGTGGCGCATGAAGTAAAATTTCGAGTTTAGAAAAGCCCACAAAATTTGTTTTAACTGTAGACTTATTTAAAATAATACACAATAGATTAAAATTTAAAAATAATATATATACTTACGGTTGTAATTATTTATATTTATTAACGCTCATCTCGAGACGATTTCGTCTCATCGGCACTTTTGTCTCTTCGGTACTGACAGCTGTTGATTGAAAACTAGAGCCCACGTTAGAATTTGCGGGAAAATTGAAATTCCGACATATGCGCCCTCCCATCGAGTGGGTCGGTCAACTATATATGTGAACTTACAGAATCATATGAAGTCGACTGGGTCTGGTTCTTACATTTGCCATTTTTCAATACCCTGATATGACATTCCTTTTTTTTTAAGAGTTATACTAACGCTTTATTTTGAGGGGTAATGTCAATATTTGAACAAACAAACAAAGGCTTTCTGAGCTGTCTAATAGGGGGAGTATAAATGTGAGGAAGTGTTGATGAAGTGGACGGTACCGTATATGTAACCTAAAATAAAACATTTATAAATATGCACATATTTCCTTGTTACACATTTACCTTTAGTGGAATTAAATCACTCTTAATATTTGAAGAAACAGTACTCAGGTCTGCAACAAAAAGATATGAGATAGCATCTTGTAATAATCACATACTTACATTAAAGGGAACAAAACATTCCTTAGAAAAATGCCTGTCGCAGATTCTCCCATTGCATCGGGACATATCAGAAACAATTCCGAGAATATGTTTCCACGTCTCACATCTAAAATGGTACATCTAAATTAATCACTGTTTTAATCAGCTGAAATCAAGCAAACAAGCATCATATCAGCATTAAATGTTGACAATCATAATCCGATTTTAGGTTGATTATATAACATCACAGGGGGCAGTAATTAACGTCACAACAACAACAAAAATCTACTCCATTTTAGTTCACAATTTGTTAATAAGTAAGTTTAACATCCGTAACTATCGGATTTCTATAGCCGTTTACCAAAATCTATTCTACCAACTTCACAGATCAATTGGATTTTTTAACTTTAATACATCTCGTCTCAAATTTACAAGAGTACATTATAATTAGTTAAAACAATCGGTTTAGCTCATCACATTATATTGAATATGTTTATTCCTAATGTAATAACTGAATTAAAACCTTATAAAATAGATATCACTTCTGCAAAATCGTGCATTGTAACATATTTAAGCTATAGTCCATATTTAAAAATTAAAATCAAAACTCACTTACGTGATTTCACTTTATGTAATTCTGTAATATAAGTATTCGGTGAATATAAATGGTAATGGTAATGAGGATGAAATGACTAATTGTAAATACTTTGAAATAATTACAATTTCGGATTTCGTGGTAATCAGAACAATTTCTTCACCTTATCTTCTGCAGAACCACAAATCATGCAATATTTCACTCTCTTTCTACTCATATTGCAAATTTGGTTTCAAAAATATCCAGAAAATCAGTCTAACCTGCAAACAGAGCAAAAGATTAATTACAAATGGCGTGTAACTTGTAGAACACAAAATTGGAGGTAAACAAACAGATGTTGACACATCTGGTGAATTTTTGTTAGAACATTTTTGTTAAAGCAGTTTTACAGTTTCCTATTATAATTTTCTAGTGGCGCCGCCGTGTTCCTTGGGTAAGCCATCGGTAAAATAGAGCTATAAGCATTTTACTGTTGTTAGACAAGGAAGAAATTTTGGTTTCGCAATTCCCTATATTGTTGACACCCCGTGCTGTTCAGTAAGTGGTTAAAAAAAATGTTCTTTAGGATATTTAAAATTACTGTGACTGGTCAACAGGGCTTAGATGCCAAGGCCATTAACGAAGCGATAGAAGAAAGCATATTCTTTAAGAAGAATATATTTTCTTTACGAGCAATTAGAGCGTTTAAGATTACAACAAAACACAATTAATTTGCTATATTTCCACCTTAAATTAATTGGAATGATCCGTACGATTTCCCCTTCATTAAAGTTAGAGATAATCGTTAGGGGCAATTAGGGCGTTAAAGATTACAGCAAAACAATTGGTTCGCTATGTTTCCACCTTAAATTAATTGAAATGATCTGTATGATTTCCCCTTTGTTAAAGTTAGAAACAATCGTTAAGTTTGTCGTTATTATACATGTTCATTTTGTTATGTTTCCACTCACTCTAATCAATTGTTAAGTTAACGAAAGTCTTGATGAAGGGGTAATCACACAGCCCAATGTCGTAACAAAGCGTCATCCCATTCACCGATGATTTAACTGAGAAAGAAAGAGTGATTCAAAAGCAAATCAACACGAGAGGCAAAAAAATGTAGAAAAGTAAGAAAAGGAAATAATTAACTAAGGCCCAGCTACATCAAAAATGCGGAACTCTCCTTGGCAACGCCTGCTTTCTGTTGACTTTTTCAAGTGTAGAAGCCTACTTTCTGTAGGAATTGTAGGCAATCAATTATTTGTCAAATAATTGCGAAACAAAATGAATTCTACAAATAAAGTTAATATTCTTCTTTTTTTACAGAAACCGCAGCTACCGATTCATCGCCAATCACAACACCGACATCAATAATTTACTTAGCAGTCCTGACACTCTTATTCAGCAGGAGAAACATTTAATTAGCCTTAACTAACGAAATACCGAGAGAAGAGAAGTAAACAAAACAAAAAACGTATACTTGGTAGCTTAACACAGTGAATTAAACCAAAGTATTCATTTCTATGATGGATTAATCCTAATAATTATTTTTTTCCTTTCAAACTCGTATGTAAATATATTTTTAGTACCACCCTCCAATCTTTCCGAAATAATAAGAGAAATGCAAGAAGATGCGCGTTGTAGCTATTTAAATAATTTTATTTTTAACCAGCCAAAAAAGTGTGTTTGTTTTTATAATTTAATTTAATTTAATTGAACCTAATTTAAATCGTTGTTACAAGGTGTATGTGATAATAGATGCTATCGTCCATTCAATGAAAACAAATTTTAATCAACGAGACACAAGTTAGAGGATTATAGCCGGTACGGGGCCAGGAAGTGTTCCCGGGGTATACGTCCGGTTTCTGTTTTCATTTCCGGTTTCTGTAACGTGATATATGAGGGAAATAATGAATGAAGCGACAGGCTTCGATTAGCTGCCATAAATAAATCTACCAGTCCATTTTCGGTTTCGCTTATACAAAAAATAGGAAGCAGTCATACAGAAACAATTAGAAGTCATACGGAAACAGGTAGCAGTTTTTCAGAAACGTACTAGTTTCTGTATAACTGCTACATGTTTCTGTATAACTGCTACATGTTTTTGTATAGCTGCTACATGTTTCTGTATAACTACTACATGTTTTTGTATAACTGCTCCATGTTTCTGTGTAACTGCTACCTGTTTTCTGTATAAGCGGAAACGGAAACCAGAAAGGGAAACCGGCAATGATACATGAAACAGGAAATGAAGCCGAAAACTAAACTGGAAACCGGAAACTAAATTGAAAACCGGAAACAAGCCGGATGTTTGCTCCGAGAATACTTCCTGGCCTCGTACCGGCTATAATCCTCTACTGACACAATCCAATAATTTTTAATTACATTTAATAAATTTATTATTCAGCGCGGCATTAATTCAAGTAATATTCTGTAAATAGAATAATTATATGTATAGAATGTTAAATATTAGTTACCTTTTTTATTATTATTATAATATATTTATGAATATATAAATGTAAGCCTGTAATTTTTTTTTTAATTGAAATGCGAAAAACATCAGCTAACTAGTCGAGTGAATGAATGAATGGATTAATCATTTCTCTATTCTTAAAATATATATATATATAGCTATATATCAGCGACGGCTCGCAGCCTAACTTCAGGCTCGGTCAGAGCGCCAAGGCAAGCAAAATTTGAGGTTGGGATCGCGCTTTATAAGTACAAGGAATTGTACAACAAAGTCACCTTTCAATAACGAACACATATTGCCTTGGGTCTCTGGCCTACCCTGAAGTTAGGCTGCGAGCCGCCGCTGCTATATATATATATATATATATATATGATATATATATATATATATGATATATATATATATATATATATGATATATATATATATATATGATATATATATATATATATATCATATATATATATATATATATATATATATATATATATATATATATATATAAAATTAGTCAGCAGTAAAGATATATTGAATCCTCTATTCTGAAAATAAGTTAAAGTTAATCAACAACAAAACGATAATTAATTCTCTATTGTAAAAATACGTTAAAACTAATCAGCAGTTAAGAAATAATTAATTCTCTATAAAAAAATAAAATTAGTGTAAAGAAATACTTCAATTTATATCGGTGTCTTATACGCGTGGCGCATGAAGTAAAATTTCGAGTTTAGAACAGCCTGAAAATTTGGTTTGGCCGCTCCGCGCTTCGCGCTACGCGACCAAACCAAATTTTCAGGCTTTTCTAAACTCGAAATTTTACTTCATGCTTAGTCTGGGAGTGGAAACACTCGTTAAATGTTTCAATTGAACTATAAAAAACAAATCCCTCAATATTTACACATGCATACTTGAAAGAAAATTTACTACAACATCGCATTTTCATGTCTTCCAACTTTGCTTAAATTTCGAGTCATTTCTAGGTTATGTTACACCGGTTTACACATACATCAGAATATGTATCCCTGAAAGAAAAATTCCTTGTATGAATACAGAAAGTGTTAAAATATATGATTTGAGTGTCTTCATAAATCAAAGTGATGACAGAAAATAAAACAACCACTGACTTGTTAAACGAAAAAGTACTGCCAGAAAAAAAAGAATAGAGAATTGACGAATCGTGTATATTCAAAAATTTAACAAAATAGGCTTCCTTAATTAATAATTATTTATATTTGTAAAAATTAGTCTCATCACTAAACGACAAAACACAAAAAAAACAATCAAAATAAATAATTGTAAATATTCCTTACTTCCCCAGACACTTTTAATTTTATTAAAATCATCTTTGTTTTTTTTTTCTTTCATTTATTTCGTATTTAGTGTGTGATTTTGTGAAGTATTTATATGAAAATAATATATTTTTTAAAAAAACAAACGCTCTCGGGACGATCCAAAACACAAAAGTATGACTAATATTTTTTTTATCGATTTAAGCAATCTATAAAAAAATATAAAAAAAAAATTAATCGCATTAAATTCAATCCATATTTTTTTATCAATTGTTTATTAATAAATGAAAGTTTTCTTTTATCGATTGCTTAACAAATTCAAAGAAAAAATAATCGCTTGAAACAATAATTCATAATTTTTTATCAATTGTTTAACAAGATGAAAACAGAAAACTATGATTAATATTTTTTTATCAATTTAAACAATCGTTAAAAAAATAGCAAAGAAAAATTAATCGCATTAAATTGTATCTATATTTTTTTTTTTATTAATAAATCAAAGTTTTCATTTATTGATTGTTTAACAAAATCAAACAAAGAATAATCGCTTAAAAATAATTCATATGTTTTTATCAATTGTTTAATAAATCAAAGACAAAAACAAAAATTCAAATTTTTTTTAATTGATAATCGAAGATAATCAATTGTTTAATAAATCAAAGACAAAAACAAAAATTCAAATTTTTTTTAATCGATAATTGAAGAAAAAATGATTGCATGAAAGTGTAATCCATATAATTTATTATTATTGTTTATCAATAAATCAAAGATTAATTGCTTAAAATAATAATTCATGTTTACTTTTATCGATTGTTTAAAACAATCAAAGAAAACATTTACGCTTACAACAATAATTTATATTTTTTTTTTATCAATTGTTTAATAAATCAAGGATGAATCGATTAATATAATAATTTAGATTTCCTTTTATTCAATATTATTATCCTCTTATTTTTCCTTCAATTTTCCCAAATAACATTTTATTTTAGCGCTCTACAGTGGTGTAACTTCTTAAAACCATAAACCATTTTTTGAAAACATTAACACCAAAAACGTTGAACTCAAGTTTAAGATGACAGTTGTTGTAATGTCATTCTGAACTCGAGTTCAGAGTTGAACCAGTTCAACGTATTTGGTGCAACTGGCCTTAAACATGCGATTAATTTTACTCATTTTTTTTATCGATTTTAAAAATGAATCACTTTAAACCTGAATCCATATTTTTTTACGATTGCTTACAACACAACAAGAAAATCAAAGAAAAACGAATCGCTTCCAGTAATTGAATTATTTGATAAGTCCTTTATGAATCCTGTAAAAAAAAGAAAATAAAACGGATAAAAAAAATAAACAACGGCCTTTCGTGTACTATTGACACACACAATGTGGGAATTCTGGTTGCCTTAATGTAGTTGAGGAAATTTCGAATTTTTAATATTGATATACAGGGTTGTCCAAAAAGATGTTACCACTTATATAGGATTCACTTTTATTTTATTAACATACTAACACACACACTATAAACAGCTGTCCAAACGACGGTAACGTTATCCTTTGACCAGTATTCCTTGGTTCTCAATGCGTATGTGAAATCTTTTCACAATAATCATTGTGCCTTAAAAATTATCACAGTTCATGTATATCCAGTTAGCCAGTCTTTATTTAAAATTTGGTAACCGGGTTTGGATGCTGCATCCAGAAGCGAGACTGGTGATTGGTGTATATTGTCGTCTGTCTTACTCTTACCCCACATCCTGACCTTAGTCTCTCCTTTTCTACTCGATTTCCAGTTCTCCCAGGTTTGTTCGTTTGTACTGCACTAAGTTGAACGGTGATGTCACAGTTCAAGTTAGTGACATTTACAATTGCAGGCGTCCAGGTTATGTAACGAACAGATTTAGTGCATAAAGTGTAAAAACTGCTGCATTAGGTTATGTAACTAACAGACCCATTGGCTCCTCTTGACATTATCTTCTGTTTGAACACTTCTCGGACGTCCACTGTTTCCTTTGCAGTCATTGCTCACAGAGCCTGTGCGTCCAGGTTATGTAACGAACAGATTTAGTGCATAAAGTGTAAAAACTGCTGCATTAGGTTATGTAACTAACAGACCCATTGGCTCCTCTTGACATTATCTTCTGTTTGAACACTTCTCGGACGTCCACTGTTTCCTTTGCAGTCATTGCTCACAGAGCCTGTGCGCACAAATTACTCATGCAGTCCACAGATAGTTAAACAGCTTAAAGGACGCTTCTAAAACCATAGCTGAATTTTATCTTACTCACATAAATAAGACAATTAACTTTGTTTGTATAACTGAGGATTTTATTGTGACTATAGTTTCGACAACTTTAACTTGTCATTATCAAACATAATTTAAGACAAACAATTCATCAGGTATACCTGTCGAATTGTTTGTTTTAAATTACTTTATGTTTGATAATGACAAGTTAAAGTTGTCGAAACTATAGTCACAATAAAATCCTCAGTTATACAAACAAAGTTAATTGTCTTATTTGTGTAAATAATGATGTATAACGAAGTAGAAGCCTCCACAGTGAACAGTTTATCTTACTACTGAGGGTGACCCAAACACTTCCGATTCAAGCTGCTACTTTCCTTCTCTCTTCCAAAGTAAGTCGGGTGGCCTTATTTAGTCAGCAACAGAAGAACATTTTAAATTATGTAGTACCATACGAGTAGTAACATCTTTTTGGACAACCTTGTATTATAAATTTATATATATATATATATGGAGATAAATTATTATTAACTGTTGCTTTGTACGCTGGCGGTTTTCCAGGGGCGGATTTAGGTCGGGATTATGTAAAGTTTCGGGTCAAATTCGCCCCTGGGTTTAGACACGAATAAAACCTGTTGTAATGTATGTATGTATGTATAGATTAAAGAAATGTATCAAGTTTTTTGTGTGTGTATTATTTTTTCCTGTAAACAAAAAAAGAATGGAACGCGTTTGATTTTCTCCTGGAATATCCACAAAAACCAGAGCTGGGATGAATCCTCAAAAACAGGATTCGAATCACGAATCCGAATCACCTAATATGATTCGAGTCACGAATACTCGAATGAAGGATTCGTAAGTGAAAAATATGATTCGAATCCTCATTTTTGAATCACGGATACAAATCCTTTAAAAATAAATTTGAATCAGTTTCTATTAACAAAAATGTTCATCCACCGACTAAATATCTGATTAAATAATGATTTTAATTAATAATGATATATGTGTTATTGAACTTCATTTTAAATCTGTGTTTTGTACGCGTGGTGCATGAAGTAAAATTTCGAGTTTAGAAAAGCCCCGTGAAAATTTGTCGAGGGTCGCTACGCGACCCTCGACAAATTTTCTACGCGGGGCTTTTCTAAACTCGAAATTTTACTTTATGCTTAGTCTGGGAGTGGACAACACTCGTTCTTAGAAGTTTCAAATTAAAGGATCACTCTAGATTACTAAGTTTATTACCATTTTACAAAGGCTACAGCTCGAAGGACCAATCATGGTCTTCGGAGACCGAAGGACTACAGGGAATCGAAGTTTCTTTACAAGAAAACAACGAATATCTAAAGGTTTACAGCATGGATAGGAAAGAAAACATCCAATTTTGAAAAAATATCGCAGTTGGGTTGGTTTTTAGTGCGTTTTTAAATTCACTTTAAATCAGTGTTTTATACACGTGGCGCATGAAGTAAAATTTCGAGTTTAGAAAAGCCCCGTGAAAATTTGTCTCGGGTCGCTGCGCGACCCTCGACAAATTTTCTACGCGGGGCTTTTCTAAACTCGAAATTTTACTTCATGCTTAGTCTGGGAGTGGACCGTCAAGATTTTCTACATGTCGAGATTTTCGATATTTCTAGATTTTTGTCGATTTATTTACAGTTTGTTATTGTATTAAATGCAACTTTAATATTAAATAAATACGGTTTTTTTTTAGGAATAGAATATTCACCCATTAAGAGCTAAGCAAATTATAAAGTTAACTCTAAAAATTAATTTTAGGTAAAAGTTTGCATCTTTTTCTATGATTTCAATGAATGATTTATTATATTACATACGTCGATTTTTTAAAAGAGTTAAATTTAAAGTTCAAACGAGTGTTGTTCACTCCCAGACTAAGCATGAAGTAAAATTTCGAGTTTAGAAAAGCCCCGCTTAGAAAATTTGTCGAGGGTCGCGCAGCGACCCGAGACAAATTTTCGCGGGGCTTTTCTAAACTCGAAATTTTACTTCATGCGCCACGCGTATAAAACACTGATTTAAAGTGAAGTTAAATGTGCACTAAAAACCAACCCAACTTCAATATTTTTTCAAAATTAGATGTTTTCTTTCCTATCCATGCTGTAAACCTTCAGATATTCGTTGTTTTCTTGTAAAAAAACTTCGATTCCCTGTAGTCCTTCGGTCTCCGCAGACCATGATTGGTCCTTCGAGCTGTAGCCTTCATAAAATGGTAATAAACTTAGTAATCTAGAGTGATCCTTCAATTTGAAATTTCTAAGAACGAGTGTTGTCCACTCCCAGACTAAGCATGAAGTACAATTTCGAGTTTAGAAAAGCCCCGCGTAGAAAATTTGTCGAGGGTCGCGCAGCGACCCGAGACAAATTTTCACGGGGCTTTTCTAAACTCGAAATTTTACTTCATGCGCCACGTGTATAAAACACTGATTTCAAGTGAAGTTAAAAATATACTATTAAGGTTGAAAATTTTTCATGGTTAAGTAACCAAATATGCATTCACAAATATTTGAATTATTCAAAAATTTAAATATTTATATTTAAATATGAATAATTTATTGATTTAATTATTCATATTAGAATATTTAACTATTTGAATTAATCGAATTCGAATCCCAGCTTTAATAGCGATGATTAGAATTATTTGGGAGGATTTGAATCCGTGTATGAGGATTCGAATCCTTTTATAAGGATTCGATTCCTTTTATAAGGATTCGAATCCTTTTATAAGAATTCATCTACGTCTGGATTCGAATACGAATCCTTTTAAAAAAATGTAACGAATCCGGATCACGAATCCGTTTTCACTAAAGTATTCGAATACCTCTTTTGAATCCTCTAAAAGGATTCGAATCCTGGAATCTAATCCTGAATGATTCGAATCCTGCCTAGCTCTGACAAAAACTGGGAAAAATAAATCAGTTGTTGCATGAAGTAAAATTTCGAGTTTATAAAAGCCTGAAAACTTGGTTTGGTCGCGTAGCGCTGCGCGCTACCCCAAAACACTGGCGTATAAAACACTGGTTTCTAGTGAAGTTCAAAATATACTGGTTGTATTTAACCACATGTGAATTAATTTTACAACACAGTTTACAGTTTATTTTGATTCATTAATTTAGATTTTATTACTCAATTTCATTTAGGAAAGCTGATTGAAACGATGACATTGTTTTGACCGATTTTAATTCATTTAATTTCAAATAGATTTGCTGAATTTTATGTTAATTGAATCTTCACCAAAATTTGGTTTGATCGCTACGCGACCCAAACAAATTTGTAGGCTTTTCTAAACTCTAAATTTTACTTCATGCTTAATCTGTTAGTGGAAAACACTTGTTTGAAAGTTCAATTTGAAATATTTATAAAAACAACAAATATCCGAAGATTTACAGAGTATACAGTATATTGATATATGTGTGCTTAAAAAAAAGCTCTCTGTATATTTTAGGTTAGGGTAGGTTTATATGGCAACAGCCGAGGCTGTTCACTTAGGCCCATAGGGCCCGTTGTGATACCATGAGAGATCCTTCCCCTATACAACCCAATTTGAGCACCTAATGAATCCGATCAGATCTCCCACCCTTATAGGTGAGAGCTCCGCCAGTTCACTTGCGTGGTGCTGACCGAGATACTTCATTCGTTTCCCCTCAAGAGCAGGACATTGACCTAGATAGTGGAGTACTGTTTCTTCCCCCTCCTCATCTAGGCATTCTCTGCAGTAGTCATTGTATTTGAGACCCATCTTTTGTGCGTGTCCACCCAGAAAACAGTGACCCGTGATGATGCCTACTGCATTCCTTATGTCGATTCTGCTAAGTGCAATTAATCTTTTACTGTTTATAGTGTCACACATAGGCCATAGCTGCCTTGTTATGTGACACGTGTCTTCTTCCTTCCACCTAAGGTTAACCCATGATGTCATTTGGTCCCTTAATAGTCTCTTGCATTCCCCAAGAGGAATGTCGGCGGAAAGTTCAGTAGATAGGTCTCTCATCCTTGCCCCCTTCCTTGCGAGGCCGTCGGCAATAGAGTTTCCCTTGATATCACTGTGACCTGGTACCCAGATGAGCCCCACATCACAGCTGTTAGCGAGCTTCTTAAGCACTTTTCTGCAATCTCTGACCACCTTGGAGGTGCAGTAGGGACTATTTAATGTCCTAATGGCGGCCTGGCTATCAGTGACGAACCTGATATGGTTTAGCTGAAGGTCGGTTTTACCTATCCAGTCCACTGCCACTCGGATAGCCATGACTTCCGCCTGTAGGACGCTGCAGTGGTTTGGGAGTCGAAAAGATTTTTTGAGGTTGAACTCATGTGAGAAAATTCCACCCCCTACTCTGTTTTCGGACTTGGAGCCATCCGTGAAGAGCTAGACTTCATTTCCCTGAACAATCTTGCCCTCTACCCATTCGGTTTTGTCCGGGATGGAACTGGAGAACTTGTTCCCAAAGGTAAGTTCTGGAAGACAGCTATCAGTCCTCAGTGGGATATCGACAAGCTCATTCAGGATCCTTCCATGGCCCTGTTTGCTACTATTCCATATCCCGACCGAGTTGATCCTGATCGCTGTGGTAGCTGCAGCATACCTGCAGTAAAGGTCAACAGGAGCTAGATTTAGTATTACATCTAGCGCTTTGGAGGGGGTAGATCTAACCGCGCCTGTTATGAGCAGTTCGGCTGATCTCTGTACCTTACCCAGTGCGGTCCGGTGAATTTTCTTATCAAGAGCAGTCCACCAGACTGCAGCGCCGTAGAACAGAATGGGTCTCACCACAGTCGTGTACATCCAGTGGACAACGCTTGGTTTCAGTCCCCAGTTCTTGCTCACAGCTCTTTTGCACGAGTACAGCGCGACCTGCGCTTTCCGTACCCTCTCCTGAATATTGGGCTTCCAACTTAACTTCCTATCGACTAAGGTGCCCAAATATTTGGTTTGCTCCTTTACCACCAGTCCCGTGCCGTTTAGGACGGGAGTTTTGAAGTTTGGTATCCTATGCATTCTGGTGAAGAGTACAAGCTCAGTTTTGAGGAGATTTACCCCCAGTCCACATTCCTCACACCAGCGGGTTACCTTGCGGAGTGCCCTCTCCATGAGTTCAGATAGGATGCCTACGTATTTACCAGAGACCGCAAGGGTCACGTCGTTAGCATAGGCAATTGTTTTACACCCCGTAGACTCTAGTCCTTTCAGTAGTTCATTCGTAACTATATTCCATAGTAGTGGATAGAGGACACCCCCTTGAGGGGTACCTCTACTGACCTTTCTTCTTGAGCGTGAGCCGTCCAGCGCCGAGACAATGTGCCTCCTCGTTAGCAGCTCCTCTACGAAGAGGCATATCGACTCATCCATGTGCAGATTGCCTAGGGCCGACAAAATCGCGAAGTTAAAGGCTCTTTCGATATCCAGGAATACCGCCAACGTGAACTCTTTCTTACACATGGAATTTTCAACCTGACTTAGGAGGGCGTGCAGAGCTGTGTCTACTGATCTGCCCCTAGTGTACGCGTGTTGGCTAGTCGACCAGAGGTCTGGATGTATGCGCTCTTTTATGTACGCCTCTACTACCCTCTCCAGCGTCTTGAGTAGGAAGGAGGATAAGCTAATCGGCCTATAGTCCTTCGGTGTTGAGTGAGATATTTTTCCCGCTTTGGGTATAAACACCACATTAGTCTCTTTCCACCTCTGCGGGATGTACAAAAGAGTTAAGCAGGCTTCGAATATTATTTCCAACCAGGGATTGATAATATCCGCAGCCATCTGTAATTCATCAGGAATAATCCCGCCCGGGCCTGCGGTTTTGAAGGGCTTGAAGCTGTTCACACTCCAAGCCAATTTATCCTTGCTCAGGATATCCCCCGTCGGGCAGCTCCTCTTGGGTGTCCGGAGAGCCCCTCTCCCACCAGCGTCGGAGGGAAAGTGAGTCTCCATTAGCACCTCTAGGGTCTCCTCGCATGAGGTGGTCCACTCATCACCCTGCTTTCTGAGAAAACCCGGAATAGCTGGGTTCCCCGATAGTATACTCAATGACATTAGAAGCGTAACACCAAGAAGGAATGATTTTTTTGAATTCATATTTTAGCAACAGAGTGACTATATTTAAAGCATACATTAATAACAATTTCAACCTTGTGCCTTTTATATTTATTGTGAAAAAAAACAATATTTCACTTTTTCTTTTTTGATAAAACTATTTATATGAGCTGTTTAGTACAGATGTTTTTAGTTTTCGTGTTTCCGTTGAGTGTGTTAAGCTTAAATAAAATGCCTCGAGTCCGAAGACATCCACAATATCACCATTTGAGCGATTTCGACCGGGGTCGAGTTGTTGCTTATCCAGATGTCGGTATGTCCTATCGCGAAATTGCCCGCCGTATTGATTCCACTGCAGCAACTGTAATACGTGTGTATCAGGTATGGACAGAAGAAGGTAGAGGAGCAAGAATACCAATTGGTCAACCAAGGCGTACCACAGAACGTCAACATCGGCGCTTAAGACAAATAGCCCTGCGAGACCGTTTCGCTACTACGCGTCAAATCGGTGATCAATGGATTGGAGAAGAAGGTAGGCCCGTTAGTATGCGAACCTTATATCGCCGCATTCAATCCTTTGGGCTTCTTTCGTACCGTCCAAGATTAGTGCTTCCTTTAACAGCGAGACACTGTCGCCAAAGGTTGGACTGGTGCAGAGAACGGCAGCATTGGGAGGCAGAATGGCACGATGTCGTATTCAGCGATGAATCACGATTTTGTCTAGACACGCATGATGGCCGTAGAAGGGTACGACGCTACCGTGGAGAACGACCTGATCTTAGGTTTGCTATTGAGAGGCATGTACACAGGACTGCTGGAGTAATGGTTTGGGGGGCTATTGCTTATGGTAGTCGATCACCTCTTGTATTCATTTGAGGCAGTATGACAGCTGCGCGTTATGTTGAAGACGTCATACGACCGACTTTGTTGCCTTATTTAGATGACTTTTTCAACAAGATAACGCACGTCCCCATAATGCTCGTCGAACTATGAACTTTCTTAATGAAGCTGGTGTTAATGTTTTGGCGTGGCCGCCCCGTTCGCCGGATTTAAATCCCATTGAACATGTGTGGGATATCATGGGAAGAAGAATATTCTCTTTGCACCATCCTCCACAGACTCTAGTACAGTTGATCGATGAAATTCAAGTTGCTTGGAACGAGATGCTTCAAGAAGACATCGACCATCTCATTTTGTCGATGCCCAGACGTCTACAGGAGTGTATACAGCAAAGGGGTCGCCAAACACATTATTATTTTGTCTAAGATTGTTTTTTAATAAAATTTCTTGAAAATGTAATCATTTTATTCTTGATGTAAGACTACCATACTGGCAAAAAATCAAGTTAAAATAATAACTCCTTCTGGGTGTTACGCTTCTAATATCATTGAGTATATTTTCCTGAGTCGGCTGGCCTCAGAGGCTTCCTCAATCTGGTTGCAGAAAGTTCTCCAGGAGGCTCTCTTTGCCTGCCTGACAGCCTTTTTGAAGGCTCTGAGGCTGTCCTTGTACAGAGACCATTCGCTGGTTTGTTTTGCCCTGTTGAACAGCCTATTGCACTCCTTTCTTAGGGAGGAAATCTCCTGGTTCCACCATTTAGGCTTCTTTTTTCCTCTAGGGATTTTTCCAGGACAAGCTGCGCCCATTGCGCTATTACAGGCAACAGTGAGGGTAGTTACCAAGCAATCCAACTCTTCCTCAGTGGAAGGTCTGCGTGGTGTATCGCTTAGCAAAACCCTAGTGAGGACGGCCCTATGTGTCCCAGTTCGTTAATCTTTTGTTGGTGATTATAGGATTATATACCTATGGTCGAAGAAGGAGTGTTCATTAATACATAATTGAGCGCGTTTCTTACATTCTTCTGGGTATCGCATTAAATGTATTAATAATTCCAACTCTAAGTTCTGCAATGTTGTCATAAGTATGTCGATAAACTTCATTTTTAACCAAACCCCATAAAAAATAATTCATAACGCTCAGATATGATCTAGCTGGCCAAGCTATGATTCCGCCGTTCCCGATCTACTGATTTGAGTTTCTGGCATTGTGCGCAATAAGCGAGTTAGGCTGGAATTTGAAACACCCTGTATAATATAACAATTAAAATTAATATGTATGCACCCACTGAGCAAATCCATTTAAGTAATGTTTCATCAACATTAAAACAACGTTTAATGTTACTACAATGTTGATATAACGTTATTTGTTTGTTTTTTGCTCAGTGGGCAGAAATATGGCGAAGATCGGCTTGCATATATAAAATATATCAGCTGTTTTTTAACTTAACGCAATAATAATAATTTTAAAATCATATCAAGAGTGTGTTTAGTTTTTAAGTCAATTATAAACTAATAACGTACAATTAAAGCATAAATCATATCTTAAACAAGTTTCTCATCTTTCACGTGGTGAAGCATATTTAACTATGATTTAATAAAGAAAACACTTGGTTAAATTTCACTAATATTTTCGTTTTTTTATTCCAACTAGTTTTGACTTTGAGTGAATCTCAATCAGCATAAATCATTACAATTTCTAATTGGGCCACTCCACAAATTGTAAAAGTGAACAGGACACATTTTTGCTAACAAAAAAATACATAAAATGAATCTAAAGTAGGATAAGCACTTTATCAACAAGTTCAACAACCAACTATGTATTAGAACAGCGAAGTTTTCATAAACAAATAACATCTCGCCTATACTCGAGTGTTGATAACGAAATAAAAAGTTAACTTTGTTTATGAGATTCTCTCTCTCCTTGACATAATTGCTAAACGAAGAAATCGCCAGTGGGTCGGAAAACGGACATTAACATAGTCTATTCGCGTTCAGTTAGATGTGTTTGGGTGTGTGTGTTGATTTTCTTTTGATTATTATTGAATTGATTGAATTGTTGATTATTAAACAAGGTAAGAAAATAATACCCAATTGTTATTTTTATATATTAGAATTAATAAACTAATCGTTTGTGTAATTTAAACTTAAATATTATTTGCACATATTTTAGTTTAAATTACACAAACGATTAGTTTATTAATTCTAATATACAGGGTCGCTACAAAGTATGGAAACACAGCTCTCACGTGAAAACGGCTAAAAACAGAACCACCAAAATTGGGATTTCTAAATGGAATATTTTCTTGAACAATTTGGCGTGAAAAAATCAAAAATGATACTCAGGATTCTCACATACGGACGCCATCTTGAATTTTTTTAAATGGAATTCGATTTTTTTTATTTTACAACTTTTATAGACCTTATAATTTTGATTACAACCATATACCTTTTTTTAAAAATACTTGTCTTTTCATCGATAAATCGGACTTTGAAAAGTATGGAAACAGCGAAATATTTTGAGTACGGTTTATCGGAATGTCCTGAAATTTTGCAAAGGTTTAGAGTACGTTAGGGCCTTCAACTTGCATTTTTTATTTTTCATATTCATTTGTTTTGTAAATATTCTATTTTTGGTCGAAACTTAAACATAAAAATGAACAATTTCAACTTTAAAAAATAGTTGCAAGTTGAAGGCCTTAACGTACTCTAAACCTTTGCAAAATTTCAGGACATTCCGTTAACCGTTCTTAAAATATTTCGCTGTTTCCATACTTTTCAAAGTCCGGTTTATCGATGAAAAGACAAGTATTTTTAAAAAAAGGTATATGGTTGTAATCAGAATTATATCGTCTATAAAAGTTGTAAAATAAAAAAAATCGAATTCCATTTAAAAAAATTCAAGATGGCGTCCGTATGTGAAAATCCTGAGAATCATTTTTGATTTTTTCACGCCAAATTGTTCAAGAAAATATCCCATTTAGAAATCCCAATTTTGGTGGTTCTGTTTTTAGCCGTTTTCACGTGAGAGCCGTGTTTCCATACTTTGTAGCGACCCTGTATAATTCGTACAGTGACCTACATTGAATTCTTTTTTTGTCTCATCTAGTTCTAGTGTTTTTTTTAAAGAGAGGCATGTCATTTTTAACTTAAATGAATATTTTGAATTTTGTTAATAATTTTAGATTAGTCTCTGCTAACTTTTCATACCCCGTCGTACATTCGATACGAAGAACTTGTTTCGCTTAATTATTAAACGCCATTAATAATACACTAGATCGTTAAATAAGGTACTATTCACGAGAAGTGTCCCATGGTTTCCTTGATTTGTAGTGCGTTCTGCACTAATACATGTAATACGAAAATAGTTTAATGTCATCACATTACGTGTGTGAAAAGAGGCAGAAAACTTCATAATATGTCTGCTATGGTTTCTAGATGGAATATGCGAAAACGTATGTTCCGGTATACAGCTTTAAAATTTTAAGGTTAAACGTGACCTTTTTGACAATGTCTTCGTAAAATTAAATCTGAAAAAACCCAGTCACAAATCATTTTAATTAATGTAATGTTTTATCGTTTTAAATATGAGTTTAAGTGGTATAATTCTAATTATTATTAAATTAGATGTATGTTGTACTATATCGTTGTCATCACAAAAATTAAAGCGATGAGATGTGATAAAAAATAAATATCACATCCATCGCCTACCTAAACATATTCAGCAAGAACAGGATTATGTAACATAATCATTTAATTTATGATCTAATTTGTAAAATAAAATGTAACACTATTGATGAATTCTTTAAATTTAAATTATAGAGAACACTGTTTCATGTGACACTATTTTTACATTATACCCAAATGTATTTTTTTGTGTATTTGTATAAAATATGGATTATTATTATTATTATTATTATAAAAAATAAAATAGTTGATGATGGTCCAAAAGAAACGAAACATGTTATAGAGAAATAAATTACGCCATCTCTTAGATAATCAAAAAGCGCTATAAGAAGGTCTTTACAGTTTTTGATTAGTGTCCCAAATAACGAAAATATAAATAAAAAAGAAAAACAGTTTGTTTCAGTTTTTTTCACATTACTCGACAACAAAATAATTTACGTGCATTTTTTCAAAGGATTATTACTCAGCATAAAATTCTACACAAGTGTCGAATTTAAACCTACCCTCTATCACGATTAATAAGCGAGATCCCCATGATGAGGGTCGAATTTGAAATACCCTGTATAATGAACATCTATTTTATTTATGTACCGTTTGTAATAAATAGACACGCGTACAAGACACTGATTTCAAGTGATGTTCACTTGTTCACAATATTTCAGTGCTTTCAGTGTTAATGTTTTATCGTTTTAAATATGAGTTTAAGTGGTATAATTCTAATTACCACATCTACTAAATAGTTCAGGTATTTACAGAAATAAATATTATGTTGATTTTGTGTAAGCTCAAACGAAAATGTTAGTTGAATCGAATGCGCATTCAGTAGATTTGGCAAATAGTCATCGGATTAATTTGTTAATACAGGGAATTTTCTTTTAAGTATACATACAGGGATTTTTTTATTAGGTATACCCTTTTTTTAAAAGAGTTCAATTTGAAGCTTAAAACGAGTGTTTTCCACTCCCAGACTAAGCATGAAGTAAAATTTCGAGTTTAGAAAAGCCTGAAAATTTGGTTTGGTCGCGTAGCGCGAAGCGCGGAGCGGCCAAACCAAATTTTCAGGCTTTTCTAAACTCGAAATTTTACTTCATGCGCCACGCGTATTAATCACTGAAAGCACTGAAATATTGTCAACGAGTAAACTTGGCTAGAAATCAGTGTTTGATACGTGTGGCGCATGAAGTAAAATTTCGAGTTTAGAAAAGCCTGAAAATTTGGTTTGGCCGCTCCGCGCTTCGCGCTACGCGACCAAACCAAATTTTCAGGCTTTTCTAAACTCGAAATTTTACTTCATGCTTAACCTAGGAGTGGAAAACACACAATTTGAAGCTTAAAACGAGTGTTTTCCACTCCCAGACTAAGCATGAAGTAAAATTTAGAGTTTAGAAAAGCCTGAAAATTTGGTTTGGTCGCGTAGCGCGAAGCGCGGAGCGGCCAAACCAAATTTTCAGGCTTTCCTAAACTCGAAATTTTACTTCATGCGCCACGCGTATTAAACACTGAAAGCACTGAAATATTGTCAACGAGTAAACTTGGCTAGAAATTAGTGTTTGATACGCGTGGCGCAAATTTTACTTCATGCTTAACCTGGTAGTGGAAAACACACAATTTGAAGCTTAAAACGAGTGTTTTCCACTCCCAGACTAAGCATGAAGTAAAATTTCGAGTTTAGAAAAGCCTGAAAATTTGGTTTGGTCGCGTAGCGCGAAGCGCGGAGCGGCCAAACCAAATTTTCAGGCTTTTCTAAACTCGAAATTTTACTTCATGCGCCACGCCTATTAAACACTGAAAACACTGAAATATTGTCAAAGAGTAAACTTGGCTAGAAATCAGTGTTTGATACGCGTGGCGCATGAAGTAAAATTTCGAGTTTAGAAAAGCCTGAAAATTTGGTTTGGCCGCTCCGCGCTTCGCGCTACGCGACCAAACCAAATTTTCAGGCTTTTCTAAACTCGAAATTTTACTTCATGCTTAACCTGGGAGTGGAAAACACTCGTTTAAACTTCAAATTGACTTCTTTTAAGAAAACTACTAATATTTAAAAATTTGCAGATACAACTGTCGACATACTCTCTAAAAAAATTGAACCACACACTCCACATCAATGAGTCATAGGATATCTCTCCCGAATTCTACTATAAGGGTGCTCTTATATGGACGTTGTGAACGCGAGGCGGAACGGGAGCGGGCGCAAGCGTTTGCGTTTTAACACATGGGTTTATATGAGAGTTTCTAGACGAACGGGTGCTGGCGTTTTCTCCGCCTCGCACTCGTCCGTCTAGTAACTTTCATATAAACCCATGTGTTAAAACGCAAACGCTTGCGCCCGCTCCCGTTCCGCCTCGCGTCCATATAAGAGCGCCCTAAGTATTATTAAGATTATAACATTGTTGTAATAATGATGTTTATCTTTTTCTTTATAATCAAAAATACTTTTTATGTACCTAATTATAACAATTAATAATTTAATATATTGTTTATTGATCCGATACATTTCGTATAAATAATTACGAAAACAAATAAAACTGGTGTTTTAATGTGCCGTGAAATAACATTATTTTTTGTTTGTATCTATCATAAAATACACCTTTATTGATTGCGAATAAAGGTGCATTTGTACGTTCCGTAGCAACAGAACATTCAACAATTTCAATTTTAGTAACAACGGTGAAACAATGCATTTCGACCTGTATTATCAATATTTCGTCGCTGGAATTATCGTTTTCATCTCTGCACGAATTATCGGATACCTGCTCACAAATTTGAACAAATCTGAGAAGCATCTTACTGTTTTCGATGCGGAAACAATGACTAGAGATAAAGGTAAGTAATTTATAAAACATAAAATACATGAAGTTTTTCTTTTAAGTATACATACTTTAGTTTTAATCCAAGTCCTTTCACTTCTAATTTTTTGCTATCTCTCCTTTCATTTCAAATTTGTATTTGTTAGTTGGTTTGAAAAGAATTTGACCTAAACGTTACATATACTTTAATAGAGCATTGTAACAAATCAAATTAAATAACATTTTAAATATTTCATTGTACAGGGTGTCCACAAAGGGTAGGGAGTATTTGTAAATTGAATAAAAGAATTAATAAAAGTCAGAAAAAATAAAGTTTTATATTAATTTTTAGACAAAGTTTTGGAAAATTAAGTGCCGAAGATTACGTTATCCAAATGTTGACCCTCACGCTGCTGGCACTCCTCTGAACGATAACAGAAAGTAGCCGCTACGCGTCTACACATCTCTCTGGAAATCGCGGCTATTTCGGTGCGGATGTTGTCCTTGCGACATATTAAGGAACTTTTTGGATCCGCAACTGTAGGTGTTTGAAGGTTTTAATATGGAAACATGGTTTTAACAAGATGGGGCAACTTGCCACACCTCAAACCAATCACTTAAGGTCGTCAATGAACGTTTTTCCAGAAAAAGTGATCTCTCGTCAAGGCACTATCAACTGGCCTCCGAGAAGCCCCGATCTTACACCCCTTGATTATTTCCTATAGGGATTCCTTAGAGAGAAAGTTTATAAAACAAACCAAACAAACCATGAACTGTACTGCAATTGAAGGACAACATAAGCACCGAAATAGCCGCAATTTCCAAAGAGATGTGTAGACACGTAGCGGCTAATTTCCGTTTTCAGTTAGAGGAGTGCCAGCAGCGCAAGGGTCAACATTTAGACAACGTAATCTTTGGCACTTAATTTTCCAAATCTTTGTCTCAAATTAATATAAAACTTAATTTTTTCTGACTTTAATTTATTTTTTTATTCAATTTACAAATACCCTCTATCCTTTGTGGACACCCTGTATAATTCAAGATCCGGAGGTGTATTTGCACGGAAAGTAGTTGTCTCAATGGATATTTATTGTCTTAAGTTGTCTTATTAATTAAGATATTGTTTGCATTTTCACGAATAGTTTTTTCGTAATTTTATATATTACACATACTTTAATATACTGTTATTTCTTCAGATATTCGCCGTTTTTTTAAATGAGTTTAAATTGAAGCTTTAAACGAGTGTTTTCCACTCCCAGATTAAGCATGAAGTAAAATTTCGAGTTTAGAAAAGCCTGAAAATTTGGTTTGGTCGCGTAGCGCGAAGCGCGGAGCGGCCAAACCAAATTTTCAGGCTTTTCTAAACTCGAAATTTTACTTCATGCGCCACGCGTATCAAACACTGATTTCTAGCCAAGTTTACTCGTTGACAATATTTCAGTGCTTTCAGTGTTTAATACGCGTGGCGCATGAAGTAAAATTTCGAGTTTAGAAAAGCCTGAAAATTTGCTTAGTCTGGGAGTGGAAAACACTCGTTTTAAGCTTCAAATTGAACTCTTTTAAAAAAAGGGTATACCTAAAGGGTATTAAACACTGATTTGGTGTGAAGTTCAAAATATACTACAAAAGCAGTTTACTAAAGTATAAAGTATACTACTAAAGTAGTATGCTTAAGCAGTATGCTAAAGATGTCTTTGTAAGACAAATTAGTTGTACATAAAGAAAATTTAAGTATAAATGAAATTGCCAATTCTTGATTGCAGAATACTTTAAACATTAAAAGTGCGATTCTTTTCGCAATCTACAACTAGTTAGTCTTGCAAAGACTATATCAAACACTCATTGAAACAACTACTTCCCGGGCTAATACCCAGACGGACATTGAATTATACAACAAGTGTTTGCTGTTACATACAGTAACCTACTCCAAATGTAACAATTTGGGTCAAATTATTCAGGCCATCTATAGACGCGTTTCGAGATTTATTTCTCATCAGTATAGCTTTGCCATTCCCTCTAAACAATTTGACACCTTAAACTGGCGGTCACGTTACCGTTCAAACATAAGTATAAATGAAATTGCCAATTCTTGGTTGCAGAATATTTTAAACATTAAAACAAACACTTGTTGTATAATTCAATGTCCGTCGGGGTATTAGCCCGGAAAGTAGTTGTTTCAATGAGTGTTTGATATAGTCTTTGTAAGACTAAGTTGTTGTAAATTGCGAAAAGAATCGCACTTTTAATGTTAAAAAAATTTAACATGAAGAAAAATTGAGTTTGTCAATAGTTTGCAAAATATTTACAAAATATAAAAATGAATTAAAATTAATATCGATTTTCTGCAAAAATTTGTTGTAGATTGCGAAACGTATCGCATTTTTAATATTTTTGGTAAATAAATTGTTTCACATAAAGAAAAATTAAGTTTGTCAATAGTTTGCAGAATATTTACAAAATATGAGTCTCATTGAGACATGTCTCCAAATATTTATTGAAACAACTACTTCTCGAGCTAATACCCCGACAGGTATTGATTTATACAATGAATATTTGAGTTACACGACAGATTTACTGTTCTATGCATAATTTATATGCAAAATGCAACATCATGTCAAATTATTCTCTCTATGTAAAGTTAATTAAAGGAAAGGCACTTGGTATTGTTTCACAATTAATTGTGAAACAATACCAAGTGCCTTTCCTTTAATTAACTTTACATAGTGTAATATGTTTCACCAAGTGCCAGATGAGAAATTAATTAAAGAAATTATTCTCTCACCAAACTAAATAAGTGTATGTTTACTTTTTATATTAATTTATTTTTACAGTAATTTTAAACCGCTTATTATTGCAATCAATTATTTATACATTTTCTGTGATACATACTCTAATTTATATAATCATACCTTCATATCTATATTTGTACGTATATTTTGTATTTGTTTATATCAAAAGTGCCGGATAATTTTTTTCTCTTAGTATATTATGTAATGACTTGTCCTCATAACACTGCCATGTATTTTTTTGGGCCAATAAATCTATTCTATTCTATTCTATTCTAAAAGAACAGGAAATTGAAATAAATTGAAAAAATTACAAGGAATGAATATTAATTGTCTTTAGCCATCTAGCCATCAAATAAATTGTTGTTAAATTTAGATGTTAATAGTTATTAATTTTGTGGCTAAAAGGAAAAACGAGTCAACTCCACTTTTTGAAAAAAAAAATAGTTTTTACCAGAATGTGTATTATTTTTTTGTCTACTTTCGTTTGACATAGAGAAAGTAGACCAAACCACACGAAATTCTATGAGGATTACTCAAAGAATTTACAATTTGTAAATGATTATAACTTTAATTTTTCTAAATATTTCCATAAAATTTTACTTTTTCGACATTCAATTGAAAATAACTCGAAAACTGTCGACGGTATATTTTTTGTTTTTGGCTTATTCTGAAAGAGTAACATTTTCTTAACATCTACACGAAATTCCATGAACATTTCTCAAATATTTTCCACGTTGTGAATATTTTAAAGTTTAATTTTCCTAAATATTTCTCTACTTTTTCGACTTCTAATTGAAAATAACTCAAAAACTGTCGACAGCGTATTCTTTGTTTTTGGCGTATTCTGAAAGAGCAATATCTTCTTAACATCCACACGAAATTCTATAAAGATTTCGCAAGGAATTTGAATGTTGTGAATGTTTTAAACTGAAATTATCCTAAATATTATATAAAATGAATCGCACTTTTAATGTCTAAATATTTCCATAAAATTCCATTTTTTCGACCTAAATTAAAAATAACTCAAAAACTGCCAAAGGCGTATTTTTTGTTTTTAGCATATTCTGAAAGAACAATATCTTTTTAACCTCTACATGAAAATCCATAAAGATTTTTCGAAGATTTTTCACGCTTTAAACATTTATTTACCTAATATTTTCCATAAAATTCAATTTTTTTGACTTTAGTTAAAAATAACTTGAAAACTATCGATGGGGTGTTTTTTGTTTTTGGCATATTCTGAAAGACCAATGTCTTACTAGCATGCACACTAAATTCTATGAAGATTTCTCAAACGATTTCCATATTGTGAGTTTTTAAACTTTAATTTGCCTAAATATTTCTATAAAATTCAATTTTTTCGATTTTAGTTGAAAATAACTCAAAAACTGTTAATAATATCTTTATTTACGGAAACTCCATTATTACAAAATACTACAATTTAAAATGTATATAAGAATAAATAAAATACAATAAAACTTAAATTAAATTAAATAAACTACGAATAAATAAGTCAATAATTACATATTTGTCACTGCATTCATGTCAACAACTTTTAAATAACGCATCAATTCCCGCTGAGACATAGAAAATAAATCAAAGTTAGAATTGCGTGAAAAATTATTAGCATAGCGCATAAATTGACTGAAACAATTGTTGATACCATAATTAGGTCTGTGGAACGGTATTCGGAATAACGGTCTGTAGCGTGTTAATTTGTTATCAGCGCTAATATGGAAGTCAATTTGAGACAGAATATCAGGGCATTCAACATCCCCATTAATAATTTTATGAAACATCATCATAATCGCAGAAACTCTTCTGCTGCTTAAAGTGTCTAGACCAAAACTAGTCATTAGAGTTTCAAGATTTCTGGTATTGATGGGGTATTTTTTGTTTTTGGTATATTCTAAGAAAAGCAATGTCTTTTTAATATCCACACAAAATTTCATGTAGATTTCTCCGAGATTTTTGATGTAGTGAATGTTTTAAACTTTGATTTTCCTAAATATTTCCATAAAATTCAATTTTTTCGAATTTAATTGAAAATAACTCAAAAACTGTCAATGGGGTATTTTTCGTTTTTGGTATTTTCTAAAAGAACAATGTCTTTTTAATATCCGCACAACATTTCATGTAGATTTCTCAAAGAATTTTCATGTAGTGAATATTTTACACTTTAATTTCCCCAAATATTTCATTAAATTCAATTTTTTCGGCTTCAGTTGAAAATAACTTGAAAACTGTCGATGGGGTATTTTTCGTATTTGGTATATTCTGAAAGAGCAATACCTTTTTAATATCCACACAAAATTTCATGTAAATTTTTCTGAAGTAATAACAATGAACAAGTGGCCGAAAATGGTTAAATTTAGGGAAAAAACGAGTTAACTCCATCACGATATGGAAAAACCGGTTAACTCCACGACCTTTGCTAAAAATGCATTTATAATCTTTAATATTTAATCTTTATTGAACGGAAGGCCAATACATAAATATAAACATACAGAATAAGAACATATAAATAAATAATACAATACAGAAATCTGCACAATAAAAACATGGTACTAATATTAAAAGTGTATAACAATTAGGGACAAACCAAAATAACACAAAACTCACAACGATTTCAATAAGCACTCTAAAGGTGTTTTTTTTTAATGAACATACATACATTTACATTTACAAATCCATATCTTAGCAATATTTATGAACTGTAAAAATTAATAAAATAATTTTGTAGTTATTCTCATTATAATGTTGAATGTAGGAGTCAACATTATAATGATAATAACAACAAAATTATTTTATTATTTTTGACGGTTCATAAATACTGCTAAGATATGGATTTGTAAATGTATCGTATGTTCAATAAAAAAAAACCTCTAGAGTGCCATGATTTTATTTATTTTAAAATTTAAGTGGGCTACACGCCTTAGGAATTGACATATAGAACGTCAAACATGATAATTATAATATATAATTTCAGAGTTGCCAACTTACAGTATTTTCCATGGCACTCTAGAGGTTTTCTTTTAATTGAACATATGATATATTCATTAATCTTCGGCAAGATGTCGCGTTGTTCCCCAATCCCAAACTAGTATTTCAGAATTTAAATTGCATTTTTCTCGAATAATTGAATAGTGGAGTTAATTCATTTTCCCTTTTAGCCACAGAATTAATTCAATATTTTGCTTTGTACTATTTTTTTTTATTAAATGATTGCGCAGTGTTTCTTTTTATTTTATTTTTTATATTAATATAGTTGCTGAGCGCCATGATTTAATTTATTTCAAAATATAAGTTGGCTACACGGCTTAGGAATTGACATATAAAACGTCAAACATGATAATTAGGGTCGTTAAGCGTCACCGCGGGTGTACCCCAAGGTTCCATTTTAGGCCCTATACTTTTTTGCATCTACACATCTTTCCTAACCGATGTTCTAAAGTACTGTTCGGCAAATATTTATGCGGATGATACACAGTTGTTATACTCTTTTAAACTTGAAAATACAGAGTCCGCTTGTGAGTGTATCACTTCCGATATAGCAAAACTGGTCGAAACGTCAACTAAACATTCTTTGATAATCAATGCCTCAAAATCGACAGCTATGCTATTTGGTCCCAATAGCTTAACGCCTCTTGCAAAACCTCTTTTAAAAATTATGGTTGGTAACGACACTTTAGAATTTGTCAATTCCGTAAGGAATCTTGGCCTTACTTTCGACAAGAATCTGCGTTTTAAGCTTCACATTAATAAGTGCATTTCCCGAGCATACCTTAATCTGAAGATGATTTATTCTAATAGGAATGTCCTCTCTTTGCAAATAAAAAGATTTCTATGCGACACGTTGGTTCTGAGTCACTTTGATTTTGCGGACGTTGTTTACAATGCTTGCTTAGACTGTAATACTAAAATGCGCATACAAAAAGTTCAAAACGCGTGTTTAAGGCTCATATTTGGTATTCGAAAATATGGTCACCTATCAGGTAAATTACGTGATTTGAATTGGCTAGACATGACCGAACGACGAAACCTACACTGTTGTATCCTTTATAATAAAATTATTCAGACGCGCCATCCTCCCTATCTCTATGACAGAATTGTATTTCGGTCTGACGTTCATACCATTAATGTGAGATTTAGAGGCAGGATTTCTCCACCTAAACATAAAACATCATTTTTTCTTAGATCATTTTCATTTAGTATTTACAAAATTTATAATTCCATACCCAATCTACTCAAAAATCTCGCAAACAATAGTTTCAAACAAGCAATGAAAAAATATATATTATGTAATAAGTTTTCCCCATAGAATCTTAGTTTAATTATTGTCATTATAAATATATTTTTTTTCTCTCTCTCTTTATTTCTTTTTGTTATAAAACAGTTAATTTCTAGAACGAACATTGAAATAAGAAAAAATCTGTAATTCTTTTAGCACTCTTAAACGATATATATATATATTTTTTTTCCTCACAGGTTAAGTGGAAGAGCAGAGATAGTTTTTTTAAGCTATCGCTGAACTTCGCCTGTATTTTGTTTTTTGTTTACTTTGTATTTTCTTTCAATTGAATAAAGACAATTTATTATTATTATTATTATAATATATAATTTTAGAGTAGACAACTTACAATATTTTCCATGGCACTCTAGAGGTTTTTTTTTTATTGAACATATGATATATTTATTAACCTTTGGCAAGATGCCGCGTTGTTCCCCAATCCCAAATCAATATTTCAGAATTTAAATTGCATTTTTCTCGAATAATTGAAAAGTGGAGTTAACTCGTTTTCCCTTTTAGCCACGAAATTAATTCAATATGTTGCTTTGAACTATTTTTTTTATTGAATGATTGCGCAGTGTTTCTTTTTATTTTATTTTATATATTTATATAGTTGCTGAGGTGAAGGAGGAAGCCAGTGATGATGAAGATGGTGTTGAGGACGAATGGAGTTCTAGTCTTGAAAATGTTGAGCATGTTCCTTTGAATTTTGAAACGTACCCGAAGGAAGAATCGTTAAAGCGATCCGAGGAATATTACGCGTTGATGAATAAAAGAAGGACTGTTAGATATTTCAGTTCGAATCCAGTTCCCAAAGAAATTTTGCACAACGTCATTAAAACAGCAGGTAATTAACATTACTAAGAAACCACGTAAGATTAGTTAAATGAAATTAATTAAAATTAAGTAATTGTTTAAAAAATCCCTATTTTGTGATGTGAGTCGTGATTTGAAAGATTTAGGTTTTTAGTAATTTATTTTTTCATCTAACATGACAGTAATTTAGTGAAACTTACATTATTTTAATCAAACCTAATCTAGCAGTCATTTAACCTAATTAAAGCTATGTAACTACCATCTAATCCAGTTGGTCTTAACCTTTTCAGATTGACGGAAAACTAAAACTAAAAACTAAAAATATAAGACAATGACTTTTGTACTAGTTTTGTCTTCTTCTGAGAGCACTGCTCTAAACTCTAATCTCTAAACTCTAATATCTAAATATTGATGTAGGCACTCTGGTCTATTTTCTGGACTCTTGAATCTAGTACCTCTAAACTTGAATTTGGGCAGTCGACCTCAAATTATTATTTCTTCAGATATTCGCCGTTTTTTAAATGAGTTCAAATTGAAGCTTTAAACGAGTGTTTTCCACTCCCAGATTAAGCATGAAGTAAAATTTCGAGTTTAGAAAAGCCTGAAAATTTGGTTTGGTCGCGTAGCGCGAAGCGCGGAGCCACCAAACCAAATTTTCAGGCTTTTCTAAACTCGAAATTTTACTTCATGCGCCACGCGTATTAAACACTGATTTGGTGTGAAGTTCAAAATATACTACAAAAGCAGTTTACTAAAGTATAAAGTATACTACTAAAGTAGTATGCTTAAGCAGTATGCTAAAGATGTCTTTGTAAGACAAATTAGTTGTACATAAAGAAAATTTAAGTATAAATGAAATTGCCAATTCTTGGTTGCAGAATACTTTAAACATTAAAAGTGAAGTCAGATTGACGGAAAACTAAAACTAATAACTAAAAATATAAAACAATGACTTTTGTACTAGTTTTGTCTTCTTCTGAGAGCACTGCTCTAAACTCTAACCTCTAAACTCTAATATCTAAATATTGATGTAGGCACTTTGGTCTATTTTCTGGACTCTTGAATCTAGTACCTCTAAACTTGAATTTGGGCAGTCGACCTCAAATAATCTGAAGTCTCTGGTTAGCCTGGACTCTACTCTGTGAACTTCAGCCTCTAAACTCAAATGACTAAACTCTGCATTCTAGGCGCTCTAAACTCTAGAATTCGGACTTTAAGTAGTCAACCTCGGTTCTAGAGTGGAGTCTAGACTCTACTCTGTAGACTGCAGCCTCTAAACTCTTATATCTAATGTAGTCTAGGCGCTCTAAACTTTAGAGTTTAAGTAGTCAACTTTGAACTGGATCTATAGACAGCCTAGACTACTCTGTATACTACAGTCTGTAAACTAGATTATCTAAACTTAAAGCCTAAATAAAACACTTTTCATCTTGTTTGTATAATACTTTTTATTGAATGTGACTGCAGTTTTGATAAATTTAGCTTGTCATTATCAAACATGAAGTGCTTAATTTATCGAAACTGCAATCACAATTAATAAAAAGTGTTGTACAAATAAGGTGAAAAGTGTTTTATTGTGGAATGGACATGTATAACGAAGTAGAAGCCTCTACAATACAGAATTAAGTTTTAAAGTTTAGAGAATCGGAGAGGCGGTCAACTTAGATTAGCTTTTGGAGCTTAAGCAGTCTAGATCCAATACTAGTTTCTGGGTTCTAGACCATTGAACGATGAATCTAGACTAGTCTCCAGACTGGTTAATAGTTTATTGTATTCTAAACTCTAGACTTTTAGTTTATAGACATACAGGTTGGGACATTATTTTTTTGTGTGTACTCAAAGATATTCCATGATTGAGAAGTGTGTCTGTAATCTTTAAATTGTGAATATGAATTGTAGGCACAGCACCTAGTGGAGCTCACACAGAACCATGGACTTATGCTCTAATAGAATCGATGGAAATGAAGGAAAGGATTAGGGCTATAATTGAAGAGGAGGAGGAAATTAATTACAAAAAGCGTATGGGCAAAGTTTGGACGACAGACTTGAAGCCTTTTAAAACAAATTGGGTTAAGGAGTACTTGACAGAAGCACCATATTTGATATTGGTCTTCAAACAAACCCACAGTTATCGCAAGGATGGAAAGAAAAAGATGCATTATTACAACGAACAAAGTATATGCATTGCTGCTGGACTATTGATATCAGCTATACACGTTAGTATTTTTATTTCAAACGAATCATTGTTCAATTTTTAATTACTTAACCCATTAAGCGCCATTGATGTATACACGCAACATTATTAATTTTTAGTTAATTAAATTAATTATTAAGTTAATTTGATATATTATATTATTTGACCTGACTTAAAAATATTTTAAAAAATGTAAATATTTTGTTATTTGAATATTTCAATTATTACTAATAAAAAAAACCTCAGTTCATTTCTAACTTCACAATAATTCAGTGTTTTATACGCGTGGCGCATGAAGTAAAATTTCGAGTTTAGAAAAGCCCCGTGAAAATTTGTCTCGGGTCGCTGCGCGACCCTCGACAAATTTTCTACGCGGGGCTTTTCTAAACTCGAAATTTTACTTCATGCTTAGTCTGGGAGTGGAAACACTCGTTCTAAACTTAATATTGCACGTTTTTATACGAAATCGAAATATGCCTGAAAATTTACAGCGTATACATTATGTATATTTTAAAGATAAATTAACAGAATGCAATACAATAAGTCATTCATAAAAATCATAAAAAAATCGTGCAGAATTTTTCCTAAAAAAATTTTTTAGAATTAACTTCACCATCTAGAAATTCTACATTGAATTGAATACAACCCGAAAATCAGGGTTGAAAAACTATTGTATCAACTCGATTCAAGCTTGAACTACAAGTTGAAAGAATAACACAATTTTGAAATACATCATTGAGTCAAGATTGTATCAATATGACGCAATGTTGTATCAACTTGACACAATCTTAAAATGTATAGGATTTTCCATTAAGAGGTTCTATTTTATTTATTTAAAAACAATATTTTTCTTATAAAATAGTGCCAATATATTTATTTCAAAACAAAGTACAAACTCTACGATTAGTTGTCAAAAATAACATCTGGTAAATGGTCACCTCGGCTTCTTCTGCAAATGGGTATTCTTTTAAAAAAGTTTTGTATCCCATTTTAGCATTTTAACTCTGGCCCTATTTGACCAATAACCGCTCTAATATTTTCTTTGAGCGCTTAAAGTGCAGTAATGTTCTTAACTGACCTGGCAATACGAGTACGAACTAGCAATTTTACATCAGTAATTTTTCCATTTTGCTCAAGTTGACGGAAAACACGACAAACGCTGCGATCTGTCTAGGCGAAAATTTCACTATATTAATAATGAATTTTCACTATTTCAATACATTGTTGGAGCGTATATCATTCCATTTTCTTAAATCGTACACTTTTCACTCGACAAGTGTGAAATAATCATAGCCCTTTAATTTACAGTTTAAAAATGCCAGGGATTTTAAAATGGAACTCTTAATAGAAAACCCTTTATTATGGAGTCTAAATTGTATCAAAATGACAAAAAATAAATATTATACGTAATGCAAAGATTGATACAAGATTTATTGTTTGGTGTTGTAGGCGTTCACTGTGTGGTACATCTTAAATACACTTGTAAATAAAACACTTTTTACTTTGTTTAACCACTGAATCTTACATTTAATTGTGTGACTAGTTTCAACTATCTAGTAGTCATTCTCAAACTAAAGTACTTTAGTTTGAGAATGACTACTAGATAGTCGAAACTAGTCACACAATTAAATGTAAGATTCAGTGGTTAAACAAAGTAATAAGTGTTTTATTTACAAGTACAAGATTTATGTTGATGCAGTGTTGTATTAACATCAAAATTTATTTTCAAGTTGAATTTAAACGTTTTTTCAAGTAGTGTAGTGCTAACATCCCAATATCTGAACATTTTTTAATTGCTCATAAAGTAATTTTACAAGATTGTAGAATTGAAATTCTATATTGTTCCAAGTTTGTTATAAGATGTAATTTATATTTGAGGATTTAATTATCGCGAAACCCTTTTAATGTCTTTATAAATTCTTAATTAATAAAATATTGCTAGATTGCGCTTTTTGCAACACACAGGCAAACTGATTTAGAAAAAAAAAAAATATAATCGCCTCCGAAGATCACAAAATGTATACCTATATTTTTTAAATCTTTAATTTGTTTGTCGTTCACTTTGTAGTACATCTTCATAACAATTTAATTAAAACACCTAACTTTGTTTTACCACTTTTATTGTTACTTTTCAGTGACTATAGTTTCGACTACAAGCTAGTCATTATCAAACTAAGTGATGTATACGACTTAGTTTGATAATGACTAGCTTGTAGTCGAAACTATAGTCACTGAAAAGTAACAATAAAAGTGGTAAATCAAAGTTGTGTTCAAATTAAATTGTTATATTTTTTACTCTTAAATAATAGTTTCGTTTTGTAGGCGTCCACTTTTTGTCTTAAATACACTTGTAAATAACACTTTTAACTTTGTCTAACCACTGTTTGTGCACTTCATTATGTGACTATAGTTTTGACTATCTAGTAATCACATACTTAACTGCAAATACAGTGATTAAACAAAGTTGTTTTATTTACAAGTCTAAAATAATTCTTTCCGTTTGTATTACACACATTCAAAATACGATTTTGCATATCTATTTTTTTTAAATGTTATTGTTAAACCCACCTGCAAAATTATAAAGATATATCCCTTATTTAATTCGTTTTTATATTTTGTAAATATTTTGCAAAATATTGACACACTCAATTTTTCTTTATGTTAAACTGTACCGTTAAAGGCGGTATGTCACTCTCTCTTAGGTATGAAATTATTCGCACCTACTAATGACTCAATCCCTTTACCTATAAATAACATTCCTTCATTTTCACTCACCCCAGTTTTGTGTACCTGTTTCGACGACACACTTCGAAATTCCTGTAAGTTTCCTGTTTATTGAAAGTCTAAAGCATAGCTATACTGATGAGGGATAAATCTCGAAACGCGTCTATAGATGGCTTAAGACAAGTAAAATTCATTCCCTGTAATTTTTTCAATTTATTTCAATTTCCTGTTGTTTCATTTAGTTTGGTGAGAGAATAATTTGACCTTATGTTGCATTTTGCATATAAATTATGTATAGAACAGTAGAGCTGTCGTGTAACTCAAATATTTATTGTATAATTCAATATCTGTCGGGGTATTAGCTCGAGAAGTAGTTGTTTCAACGAATATTTGGAGACTTGTCTCAACGAGACAAAAATTTTGCAGACAGTTGATATTAATTTTAATTCGTTTTTATATTTTGTAAATATTCTGCAAACTATTGACAAACTCAATTTTTCCTTGTGTTAAATTGTCTTTATGTATCTCTGATTTGTTTTTAAATTTACAGTACGCTGGTTTAGTTTCCTTAACCTCAACACCTTTAAATTGTGGTCCAGCTCTGAGAGCAGTTTTGGGTAGACCAATGAACGAAAAGTTGGTTTTACTGTTGCCTGTGGGATACCCTAATGATGATTGCGTAGTGCCGGATTTGAAGAGGAAGTCTTTGGAAGAAATCATTGCTGAATATTAAGATTAATAGTTAAGAATTGCACATGTTTTTTTTTCTAGTACATATGTGAAATTATTAATGCAAATGTATAAAAACTGCAGATATACTGTTATTGCAAAACTTGATATTGTAAAAAAAAATGGTGTAAATCAACCCAGGGGACCAGAAAATGTATATTTCCATTAACATTTTTACGAAAATAATACTTTCCCTTTGGATAACATATAGGGCAAAGTTAAACGTTTAGTAAGAGCACAGTTTATATACAGAGACTTTTATGTAAAAAAAAGACCCCTATTGGCATATCTCCACATCTTTACATTACATTACATTGATTACACATTTACATTTGATTACCTCCCTACATTCCCGTATCTCTCTTACCCTCCCTTCTCTTTTCCCTCTCCCTCCCCAGCTTTTCCAACGTCCTTACCCCGCTCCCATGCTCCCTCATCCACTCCACTACCCTTCTATTCCCTTTCGCTCCCAGCCACTCCTCTTTCACCCCCTCACATTCCTCCGCCAAGTGTCCGCACGTATCCTTCCCCTGTCCACACAACACACACCTTCCATATTCTTCCCCCATCCATACTTTCCTTCCTCTCTCCTCCTCCTTTTATGTAACACCGAACATTTTCATAACGCGATTTTTCCTTTGAAGTATCCATATGCATTCGTTGCACATTTTTCGATGCTTGGTTTATTAAAAAAAAATAATTTGAAGCGTTAAGCGAGTGTTTTCTACTCCCAGGCTAAGCATGAAGTAAAATTTCGAGTTTAGAAAAGCCTGAAAATTTGGTTTGGTCGCGTAGCGCGAAGCGCGGAGCGGCCAAACCAAATTTTCAGGCTTTTCTAAACTCGAAATTTTACTTCATGCGCCACCGGTACAAAACACTGACACATTACGAAGTTTAAAACACACAGGTAAACTTTACATTGAATCAGTGTTTTGTACCGGTGGCGCATGAAGTAAAATTTCGAGTTTAGAAAAGCCTGAAAATTTGGTTTGGCCGCTCCGCGCTTCGCGCTACGCGACCAAATCAAATTTTCAGGCTTTTCTAAACTCGAAATTTTACTTCATGCTTAGCCTGGGAGTGGAAAACACTCGCTTAAAGCTTCAAACTGGATTCTTTTAATAAACCGAGCATCGGCAAATGTGCAACGCATGCATATGGATACTTCAAAGAAATATTCTCGTTATGAAAATGTTCGGTGTTACATAAAACTCTCTGTATATATATCCAGTTAGCCAGTCTCTATACAAAAATATCTCCAGAAAAGAGACCGGTGATTGGTGTATATAGTCGTCTGTCTTACTCTTACCACACATCCTGACCATAGTCTCTCCTTTTCTACTCGATTTCTAGTTCTCCCATAAGCATTGGCTCCCCTTGGTAAGCCATTCGAATGGTTTGATTGAACTGATAATTATAAGTGTGTGAACAAAAGATGCGACTAAAAATAGCAACTTGTGCTGTGAGATTGGGTTTGTAACATAATGTTTACACATTTAAAATTAAACTATTAACCCGACACCATATGGTAAAAGGGAATACTGATTATATATATATACTATTAAATTTAATAAATATGTTTTTTCTACTTAAATGTGTAAAGCTTCATTTTTTTAGCGAAACTAAATAAATTAGGGTTAATTATATCTAATAGTTATAAAGCTTGTAAAAATTAAATTATTTAATGTATGTACACTTCTATGCAATAAAATTAAGCACAAGTCTCATAACTATTTTTCAAAATATTCTAGTTGTATAATTTGGGTCTGTGTTAATTGCCTAGCAGCAGATTCAATAAATGATAAAACAAGTTTCTAATTTTCAAATTCTTGACAATTTTTATAAATGTACTAAATATTCTTTAACTTGGAAAGTGTTAAAGTTTTTCATACATTCCAAGATTTCCGTTGATTTTTAAAAATTTAACGGTTTTCCTGAATTTCTTAAATTTTTGGTAATTTTTAAATGTTTTACACTCTTAATGAATTTTCGTTGATTTCTTAAATCTTAGCAGTTTTCGTAAATTTTTGTTAAATTTAAACATTTTGATACTTTTCATCAAGTTTTTATTTTTATTTTTTTGAAATCTTAATAGTTTTCGTAAACATCCTAAATTTTTGTTGGATTTTAAAACTTCGACTGTTTCTATGAATTTTCCACAACTTACACTTTTAATGAATTTTCGTTGATTTTTTAAATCTTAGCAGTTTTCGTAAATTTTTGTTAAATTTAAACATTTCGATACTTTTCATGAATTTTTTATTTATATTTTTTTGAAATCTTAATAGTTTTCGTAAACTTCCTAAATTTTTGTTGGATTTTAAAACGTCGACTGTTTCTATGAATTTTCCACAACTTTAGTTAATTTTAAAAATCTCGACAGTATTTCGTGAATTTTTAAAATGTTTATTAATTTTCAAAACGTTTCCTAAATTTCCTTGATTTTTTTTTATTTTGCAAGTCTTGACAGTTTTTGTGAAAATTAATTTTCAAAAATTAGAAGCCTATCGCGATTTATGTTTAGATTTTCAAATATTTTTATTATATTGGCGTTTTTCACGAGTTTCCAAGATTGTCCTTAATTTTCAATATTTTGCCGTATTTTATGAATTTTTTAAAATTTTCGCGAATTTTAAAAATAATGACATTCATTTGCGAATTTCCAAAATATCCGGTAATTATTAAAATATTGTTAATTTAATAGTTATTTTCAAAATTCTTCACGATTTGCGCGTTTGTTTATTTTTTCGTGAATATCCAAGATTTCCGTTGATTTTCAAAATCTTGATTTAATAAAGAAAACACTTGGTTAAATTTCACTAATATTAGTGAAATTTAACCATTTAAATAACTAGTTAGTTTGAGAATGACTCGCTGTTGAGTCGAAACTAGTCACAGTACAAAATAAAAAGTGAATACAAAAAAGTAATCAGTGTTAATTATTTAAATGGTTAAATTTCACTAATATTAGTGAAATTTAACCAAGTGTTTTCTTTATTAAATCAAGATTTTGAAAATCAACGGAAATCTTGGATAAATATTTACAATGTATCACAAAGTAACCGCCTCCACCACAAGATATTTAATATGAAATTTAACCAAGTGTTTTCTTTATTAAATCATAATTAAATATGTTTCACCACGTGAAAGATGAGAAACTTGTTAAAAAAAAAATCTTGATGTTGAAACAACGTCTAGAATATTTCGTCGATTTTTAAAATATTGACGGTTTTTCTGAATTTACATGATTTGTTTATTAAAACTGATGATTTTATTTTTTAATGGAAAATAATCATAGGTTTTTTTCAATTTTTGGAAATTTAATTTCTCTTTATATTCATCATTTCACGATATTTCTTAAAATCCCTTATTTTTTAATAATAAATAACTTATTTTGTACTTAATTGATATTAAAAATAATTTCAAGAATTAAAAAAAACAAATGAATTTTTAATGAATGCATTTGTGTTTTTTTTAATTAGAATTTTTAAGTAGAATTTTTACTTCATGTTTAATCAAGAAGTGGAAACAACCGTTAGACATTTTAAATTAAACTTTTTCGAAAACAAAAAATGCCTGCAAAAATACAGAGTATAGTCACAGTTCATATATATAGTTTAAAGAAAAAATCCCTGTATGTGCACATTTACCAACAAATGTATAAATAAACACGGTTTTATGGACACTTTATCTACATTTACGAAGCGGATTGATAACGCGCCGGCAAATCAAAATTTTCAGGCTTTTCTAAACTCCAAATTTTACTTCATGCGCCAGGCGTATAAAGCACTGATTTAATGAAAAGTTCAAAATATATTGCTTAGGATGTTTTATAAGTTTTTTGTGAGTTATTTTTATTGTATATTTACTACTATTATTTAGGAATAAATAATTTTCTGTTTGTAATACAAACATGCTTTTTTTCTTTACCTTTGTACGCAGCCAAGGGGTGAGCTTTGGTATTTCGCCTAATTTTCTTTCATTTGAAATTATCGAAATAAGAGATTTGCCTTTCCATTGAAATGAATTTGCTAAGTAATTCTTTGATTACTTATGAAGCTCGTGTTGAATATTAGGATGATAATAAATTGTTTAAGCATTTGCACAAAATTTAAAATAAAATATTAGGCAAATAGAAATAATCTTATCTATTTTAAATTGAATAATTAACACTGATTACTTTTTTGTATTCACTTTTTTATAAAAAAGTGAATACAAAAAAGTAATCAGTGTTAATTATTTATATATTTACAATGTATCACAAAGTAACCGCCTTCACTATAAGATATTTTAATTTGCTTAATTCTTGCGTTTATTAGTGCTGTAAATTTATTTAACATCCGCACAAAATATTCGGAAAACTTACAAACACATTTTAGAATTGATTATTCGAAAATTATAATTGTTTATATGCTTGGTTGAATTAAATAAATATTTGTATGCCAACTTGAACTGCAGAAACTTAATCGTGGTTAAGAAGTTAACCACGACAAACCCACTAATTTTTCAAATAGTGGGTTTATCGTGGTTAACTTCTTAACCACGATTAGGTTTCTGCAGTTCAAGTTGGCATACAAATATTTCTTTGAGAATATAAAAATGTTTTACATTTGTAAGATATCTCAAACACATCTTTTTCATTGAAATGCAAACGTTTACACATTTGTATTTTGATAGTTATTAAAATTGTTGTGTTTTAAGAAGTACTAATCACTGATTAACACTGATTTAAGTTAATCAGCTGTGGTGCAAGTGGGCATTAATTTATTAATATTTGCAGGTTATACTGATAAAATAAAAAATATAAATAAATATTATACAAATTTACACACAAACTTGAAATGTTCAAAAGTGTAGCTTTATTACAGATAATATAATTATGAGTTATTTTTCACTTATAATATTTTAAACAATAATATACTGTATAAATATCTTAATACAATCAAAATAAATATTAAATATGTAAACAGTTTTTAAGCTGAACAAGCCTTGACTTCCGTTCCTTCCTTCTTTGCAAGTTCGCAGTATTTCTTCTTGTAATCACCGGAAGGATCGTAAATCTTCTCCAACTGGCCATAGAGCTCGGGTTTGTTGTCAATCAAATATACCAACACTTTTCGGCTGTTGACTCTTTGCTTATCACTGCATTTGCTGCACTCCGTCTGCAGCGCATCAGGTAAAACATCTAAACACACAAAAACAAATAATAGTATATTACGTAACGAGAGTGGTATGCAGCATGTTACATATGTTGCGCACGAGCCGCGCAGCGGCGAGTGCTGTATTCCGCGAGTATGTAATTGCCACACCACTCGAAAAACGTACGATACTTTAACTACGCCCTAACAAAATAAACAATGAGCATGGAAGAACAACTTATTTATTGTAATAATTTTTAATAGTACCATGACAAAGATGAAAACTAAATTACGACTTGATCAATATACAGGGAATAAAGCTGTACATTTTCAGATATTCGTTGCTTTTTTTAAAGAGTTCAATTTGAAGCTTTAAACGAGTGTTTTCCACTCTCAGACTAAGCATGAAGTAACATTTAGAGTTTAGAAAAGCCCTGTGAAAATTTGTCTCGGGTCGCGCAGCGATCCGAGACAAATTTTCTGGGCTTTTCTAAACTCGAAATTTTACTTCAAACGCCACGCGTATAAAACACTAATTTTAAGTGAGGCTCAAATATACATAGAGTTCACAACACTTTAGTGTTTTATACGCGTGGCGCATGAAGTAAAATTTCGAGTTTAGAAAAGCCCAGAAAATTTGTCTCGGGTCGCGCAGCGACTCGAGACAATTTTTCACGGGGCTTTTCTAAACTCGAAATTTTACTTCATGCTTAGTCTGGGAGTGGAAAACACTTGTTTAAAGCTTTAAATTGAACTTAAAAAAAAACAGGGAATATCCGCAATTGTTGTATCAATTCCATGGTATGTCATTATTTTTATAAAATCTCATTACTTTTTCTTAATTATTTCAGCTGTAAATTTTCTTACATTCGTTGACTTTTAAAAGAATTCAATTTGAAGCTTTAAACGAGTGTTTTCCACTCCCAGACTAAGCATGAAGTAAAATTTCGACTTTAGAAAAGCCCCGTGAAAATTTGTCTCGGGTCGCGCAGCGACCCGAGACAAATTTTCTGAGCTTTTCTAAACTCGAAATTTTACTTCATGCGCCACGCGTATAAAACACTGGTTTTAAGTGAGGTTCAAATATACATAGAGTTTACAATATTTTAGTGTTTTATACGCGTGGCGCATGAAGTAAAATTTCGAGTTTAGAAAAGCCCAGAAAATTTGTCTCGGGTCGCTGCGCGACCCTCGACAAATTTTCACGGGGCTTTTCTAAACTCGAAATTTTACTTCATGCTTAGTCTGGGAGTGGAAAAGACTCGTTTAAAGCTTCAAATTGTACTCTTAAAACAAAACAACGAATAACTAAACATTTAAAGAAAATAAGCTGAATTTGGAATACGTATATCCTAGCTTAATTTCTTTAAATCTTTAGTTATTCGTTGTTTTTTTTAAGAGTTCAATTAGAAGCTTTAAACGAGTGTTATCCACTCCCAGACTAAGCATGAAGTAAAATTTCGAGTTCAGAAAAGCCCCGTGAAAATTTGTCGAGGGTCGCGCAGCGACCCGAGACAAATTTTCTGGGCTTTTCTAAACTCGAAATTTTACTTCATGCGCCACGCGTATAAAACACTGGTTTTAAGTGAGGTTCAAATATACATAGAGTTTACAATATTTTAGTGTTTTATACGCGTGGCGCATGAAGTAAAATTTCGAGTTTAGAAAAGCCCAGAAAATTTGTCTCGGGTCGCTGCGCGACCCTCGACAAATTTTCACCTGGCTTTTCTAAACTCGAAATTTTACTTCATGCTTAGTCTGGGAGTGGAAAACACTTATTTAAAGCTTCAAATTGAACTCTTAAAAAAAACGAATAATTAAAGATTTTAAGAAAATAAGCTGAATTTGGAATACGTATACTTTCAAGAAAACTCCCTGTACATTGTTGTTCAAATTAAACATACTTATGAATGAAATATCCAATACTTGGTTGTAGAATACTTTAAAACATTAAACGTGCGGTTTTTTTACGCGATCTAGAACAAATTTGTCTTACAAAAACTCAATCAAACACTCATTCAGTGAAGTAGGGAAGTCGTTGTTGTTTCAATGAGTGTTTGATTTAGTCTTTGTAAGATCCCACTTTGTTCAGTGGGATCTTACAAAGACTAAATCAAACACTTATTGAAACAACAACGACTTCCCTACTTCACTGAATGGGTGTTTGAGTTTTCATTCAAGTAATGTTTCATCAACATTAATACAACGTTTAATGTTGCTAAAATGTTGGTATAACGTTATTTGTTGGTGTTTTGCTCAGTGGGACACTTTGTTATAGATTGCATATAAAGAATCACACTTTAAATGTTTTGATTGTTGTTTATGTTAATAACAAATAAACACTATTGATAATTAAATAAAAGTCACTTGGTTTGTTTCACTACTATTTTTTTATTCTCTCCGACTAGTTTCGACCTATCATCATTCTCAAGGAAGACGATAAGTCGAAACTAGTCGGTGAGAATAAAAAAAATAGTAGTGAAACAAACCAAGTTACTTTTATTTAATTATCAATATTGTATACATGTTTCATCAAGTGATTAATGAGAACCATATTGAAGAAATAAACACTATTACTCACTCTTTAATTCAGCACCATCTGGAGTACAGTTCCCTGTATTTAACAAACACTTAGCATAGCCGTTCAACAATCTATCATTTTTTAGCACGTTATCAACATCCACTGTATCATATTTAGTCGTGTACTTTGCATTTGCTGGTTTCGCATTGACAATAGCCAAGCAAGCCAAAACAAACGCGAAAACAATGTATGTATTCATTTTATTAAAATGAAATAAGAATAGTTATTGCTTTTATCTCTTTGAAAGTGTTTAAATTGTTTTATTTATATAAAAGTGAATAGTTATTGCAATAATAAAGTATTGACTGATTGATACTTTCTAGAAGTTAAGACTGAACTGATTTGCTGTAAATATTGAATCGTTATTTATACGCCATGGTCAAAGGTATTTAATGACTAACGTTGATATTAATTAGAAATTCGTATTACGCTAATGCGCATTTGTTTCGATGGTTCCAATTAAGGTACAAACATGGATTTTTACTGCGGTTGGGTCATCATAATTGAATAATGCATTCAATGCCTGTTCTTAATGTGAATTTCTTATTAGTTGTAATGACGGATTGATGGAAACTAAACGAGATTTCAATTACTTATTCTAGGTAAGAGAAAATATAATTTTCACGTATATGCTTTAAAATTATTAATTGAATTATTATTTCGAAAGTGCTAATGGACGCTAAATTGGCATTTTTGGTTAAAGAAAACATAATTTTCACTAATATTCTTTAAAATTATTAATCGAATTATTATTTCGAAAGTGCTAATGTACCTCTTTAGGAAATTTAAATTTAAACCACTCTCAACCTTTGAAAAATGAATGAAAAATAAAATCGATGCACTGACAGAGGAGTTACAGACGCTCAAAGTTGATTATATATATATATATATATATATATATATTTATTTTTAGGTTTTCGCGAGCAAAATATAACTTGCTTGAGTTTTTTGGGCTGCTTTCTCGCGTTGGTTGGTTTATTTGCGCTCTACGTTTCGGCAGCATCACTTGTGCCATCCTCAGGAGCTTTTTTGTATACTGAGTGATGGATGTCACGTTCACTGTCAGTACATTTGTTTTGTAAACTAGGGACTTGTAGTCTAGATCTGCTGCGTGTAAATAAACGAGCGCAAATAAACCAACCAACGCGAGAAAGCAGCCCAAAAAACTCAAGCAAGTTATATATATATATATATATATATATATATATATATATATATATATAATCAAAAACCCCGTCTACCCATAAAGAGTGTGGAGTGTGTAAATTAACATATTAATTCTAAAAATAATTCTAAAAATAAAGTTGTATATAACAAAATAACATTTCTTAATTATAAATAGTTGTGTGATTCTTTGTAATAATTCTGTTGTTATGTTCTGCATACGAAATTTGTCCAATTTTTCCTGTGTTTTGTCCATTCTTTAATAATAATAATAATAATATTTATTAGTGTTTAACAACAAGAGTTTACACAAGTCATATGTAATAAGTAAAGTAAAGATTGTATAAGTAGAATTCAAATATAAATTTTAAATAAATATTAAGTATGTTTAAATGATTAACTGTGACGTGGTAAGGAGAAAATAATATTATCCGTATATAATAAAATAAATAATAATAATACCTGAAAATAAATAAATAAATTAAATTTATTAAATATAGTTTTATATGCAAATCAATTAATAAATAAAAGTTAACACACACAAACAGACTAAGATTACTTAATATTAAATGTAAATAGATATAATTGTAAATAAATTAAAATAAATAGTTAAAAGTGATAAAAACTAGTTAAAAGATAAAACATCAATGTATACGTACGTCACAAACATGTTAAAAAGCAGGTTAAATAATAATATCGCAATTTAAAAATTCATTCCATGAGTAAAATGCATTTGACAGAAGATATTCTTTGATCACTACTTTAAATTTATTTAATGGCATGCATGCTATATATATGGTGCGGTAATTTGTTTTAAAATATGATGCTATAGTAATTTGTACCAGTATGTACAGTTTGTAGTCGGATTTGGTTCTGATATAACTTATTTTTATTCCTGGTGTTATGCTCATCATGTTTGTGGTCTGGATATAAGTTTATATTTGTTTTAATATATATAAGACATTCCAGTATATATAAACAGGGCAATGTTAATATTTAGCCTTTAATAAAATATTGTTTGCAATCTTCTGTATATTTGGCTTCTGAAATTAGTCTTACGGCCCTGCGTTGTATGGAGAATATTCTGTGTCTTGATGCAGAGTGTCCCCATATAATGAGACCATATCTAGTGTACGATTCGCATAACGCAAAATACGCTGTTCTAAAATCTTGTATTGAATTTGTATAATATGATACACTGCGCAGGCAAAAAATATTTCTTGACAACTTCTTGGCTAAACTTTCTCCCTGAATGTCCCACTTGAGTTTGGGGTCTAAGTGGATGCCTAAAAATTTTACAGATTTTTCAAGCGTGATATCGGTTTTATTTAAGGTAAATAATATTTGCTTCGTTTTAGTTTCATTTAAAATTAAATTATTTTTATTGCACCACGTGGCGACTTCGTTGAGGGTATCATTACTAATACCTATGACATCCTCAACTGTATTAGCCACATTGACCATGGTGGTATCATCTGCAAATAATATTACTTTGGCCTCTGTCCATGATGTTCCTCGGTCTTTCAAGATCTTCTCTATAGCGCTGTTCCATGATCGTCTAGGTCTTCCCCTTTTTCTGTATTTGTATATTCGCGCTTCCCATATCTGTCTAGTTACTCTTCCTGGATTTAGTCGGTGCAGATGGCCCCACCATCCGAGCTGTCTTCTCTCAACGTACTCTAAAACTGGCAAGGTATTCAAGTCATTTCTGATTATTTCGTTCCGTATTCTGTCAAGTTTGGATACTCCCTTAACTCTTCTCAAATATTTCATCTTTAATGCTTGTATTCTGCTTTTTAATTTATTGTCCAGTATCCACGTATCACAACCAAATGTGAGAATAGGTCGGTATATGGATTGGAATACTTTAAGCTTAGTCAATTTCGATATTTGTTTATTGTCTATAAAGTTCTGTTTCATTGTATAATATAGTTCAGTCGTTTTTTCTATTCTTATGTTCAGTTCAAGGTCATATTTTCCGTTGTTATTTATCTGTACTCCGAGATATTTATATGATTTCACTTGTTCAAGTTTGTCGCCTTCTATGTATATATTTATTTGTTCTTCTTCGTCTCCTATTGTCATGACTTTAGTCTTAGTTTTGTTGATCTTCATTTTGTATTTCTCGAGTATTTCGTTCCATATCAGTAGGTTGTGTTGTAGATCTTTTTCTGTACCGGCAATAACAACAACGTCGTCTGCAAACGCACCTTCTGATATTTGTATTCTCTGTAGATGTCTGAATCCCACATGATATTTTTTTTCTCTGCTTTCCCATTCTTTTATTATTTCATTCATATAAATGATCGAAAGAGTGGGGCTCAGACTACCACCTTGCCGTAGACCCGTGTATGTTTTGAAATATTCTGAGTATTGTCCATTCTTTATAATTGCACTTGTGCTTGTCTCATATATATTCTTTATAAGTCTAATCAGATTTGTGTTTATACCTCTCATGGTAAGAATTTACCACAGTTTCTTTCGATTAACTTTATCGAACGCTTTTTCTAGATCGATAAACCCTAGGTATATTTTTCTATTCTCTTTGTTTGCCTCTTCTGTTATTTGCTGTATGATGAATATATGGTCTTGAATACTGCGGCCAACTCTAAAACCGCATTGTTGTTCCACCCATGTGTTTTCTAGTTTGTTTCTCAGACGGTTACTTATAAATTGTTCTATTAAGTTTATTATGGTGTTTATTAAAGTTATGCCTCTGTAGTTGGAGCACAATAATTTATCTCCTGTTTTAAATATGGGTACTATAGTGTTTTTTGTCCATTCGCTTGGTATTTTAGCTTCCTTGCATATCTTGTTTATCATCAGTAACAGTATTTGTTTGCCTTGTTCGTCAATGTTTTTTATCATTTCTGATGTGATTGTGTCTGGGCCTGGTGATTTACCATTCTTCAACTTTTTTATTACCTCAGTCAATTCTATTTCCGTTATTTCAGGTTCGTTGTCAGTATTATGTTCTGTGTTTTGTTTAGGGTCATATCGGTTTTCTTGTTGTGTTTCGTTTTCATTGTCATTTAGTAATTCTGTGAAGTACTGTTTTCATCTCTCCATGATCTCATTATCAATCGTTAGGATATTTCCATTTTTATCATTGATTTTAATTGTGTCTTGTGTCTTTGGGTTTCTCATGTTTTTAAGTGTCTTGTAAAATAACTTTTGGTTGGATTTACTGTCTTCTTCAAGTCTGTTTCCAAACTTTTCCAATTCTTTATCTGTTTTGTTATTTAAGTATTTATTCCATGCATTCTTCTTCTTTTTTATTTCTCTTTTAAGTTCAGTGGACCACCATGACGTCTGTTTCATTGTGCTGTTACTTATTTTACTTTATTTAATTGATGAGGCGGATACATGATGAAACTCCATAATACTATTTGAAATAAAACAACGCAGTTGGGAGGGTTTCACTTTTATTGTTGAACACTGCAACATGTTTCACCACACAGTGGCTTCATCAGGCAGATGAAATAATCATTATTTCATCTGCCTGATGAAGCCACTGTGTGGTGAAACATGTTGCAGTGTTCAACAATAAAAGTGAAACCCTCCCAACTGCGTTGTTTTATTTCAAACTTATTTTACTTCCACAAATTTTAGTTGCAGTTTCTATTAATGATACGTGGAGTTGATTATAAAATTTAATAAACTTTTTTTTGTTACGAAATTTCAACTTTATTTTCATATATCTTTCACTATGTTCTCATTAATCACTTGGTGAAACATGATTAAATATATAAGTATGAATATTATTTAAATAAAATGGCTAGAAGCCGAAACTAGTCGGAATAAATCAAATATTTTGTGAAACGAACCAAGTGATTATTATTTAAATAATATTCATACTTATTTATTTTCATATATTGGAAACTCTAGCAGAGATATTTTCACTTCGAATATAGCTAATCTAAGTTTGTTCATTTATGTGAAAATTGTATAAATTTTACGTTGATTTGATAATTTGCTGAGATTTTTTTTATAACTACACAAAAATCATTCTTTCTACTTTAACCCAATATGCTTGACAAGTAGACCCTTTTAACCAGCCTCAGTTATTTGAGTTATTTCAATATTTAGACTTTTGTATGTCAACAACACGATTTGAAAAAAAATTTAAAATTAGTTGACAATAAAGAAAATCATTAACATTGAGCAAAATTTATGAGCGTTTGCAAAAATAATTTCAACAAATCTAAAACCATACCACAGGAAATAATCATGCATATCCTTAATTAAAATAACGGTTCCAATTATATGTATATCTAGAGCACTCTCTTCTACTCATCGCAGATATTTTCGTATAAATTGAACCGGTTAAAGATCTTCTCTTTCTTGGATTCTACTTTATATAAACCCCTTAATTGGAGCAATGCTCTCACAGTGTTAAGTAACAGTGAACATGAGAAGTTTAATAAATTCACTCATTATATTGATGATTATAAAAATTGTGTGGTCTTATACTGGAAATTATTACATTACTACGAAATATGACAATATTGATTTGGACAGCATGATGAGTAATGAGAGATTAATTAATGCTTATACCAAGTGTTTGCTGAATAAGGGTGGATGCACACCTGATGGAATTGACTTGAAAAGTAAGATATTTATTCTATGAAAAATTATGATAATTTATATACAGTGAGTTTGTCTTTTAAGTATACATATCCCGATGAATACACTGTATTTTTTCAGGTATTTGTTGATTTTATAATTTAGTTCAATTTTATGCTTCCAATCCCAGATTATCCCATTAATGGCCGAGCAATTATAAAGTTAACTGTAAAAGTTGATTTTAGGTAAAATTCAGCACTCTTTGTTATGATTTTCACGAATAACTTATTGTATTACATACTGGGAATGTTTCTTTTAAATATACATAATATATACGCTGTAAATTGTCAGGCATTCATCGATTTTATAAAAGTATTAAATTTGACGTTTCGAACGAGTGTTTTCACTCCCAGGCTAAGCATGAAGTAAAATTTCGAGTTTAGAAAAGCCTTAAAATTTGGTTTGGCCGCTCCGCGAAGCGGAGCGGCCAAACCAAATTTTCAGGCTTTTCTAAACTCGAAATTTTACTTCATGCGCCACGCGTATAAAACACTGAAATATTGTAAAGTTAGAAACACACTAAAAACATATTTTAAAGAAATTGGTAATAATAGAAATGTTTAAATAACAAAATATTTACATATTTACACATTCTCAAGCCAGGTCAATAATATAATATATTAAATTAACTTATTTAGTAATTTAATTAACAAAAAATAAATATGTTGCGCCTATGCACCAATCGCGTTCAATGGGTTGAGCATGAAGTAAAATTTCGCGCCCAGGCAAATCCAAATTTTTAGGCTTTTCTAAACTCGAAATTTTACTTTATGCGCCACGTATATAAAACACTGTTTTAACGTGAAGTTAAAAAGATACGGCACATGTTTGATTTCACATTAATATATTTTACAGATGTTTATTTCGTCTTTGTATACTTAAAAAAAATCTTGTAATATAACTTTACTGCCTTAAATAACCTTTATTCAACTAAAAGCTACAGCAAGTAAATATCTTTGCGTGTTGTTTTTATATTAGACTATAAAGTTAAATCTATTAAGGTAAATTTTAAGTTAAAATAACATTAAGTTGAATTTTAATTAGAACGTTTGGTTAAATCAAATTTCCATCACAACTTTAACTTGGACACAAAACACCAGAGCAACCAGATGAGATAGTTTGGTTTTCTTTGCTGGATGATAAAAAACGATTACTTTTGAATAAAATGTATGCATTTATAGTTTAAACAATTTTTTCAAATTTCACCAAGTGTTAATCAAAATCGTTTTGATTTAAAGTCGATCAACATTTCCGCTTTTACTCAAATTATAGAAAAATATGTTGAAATAATTTCGTTTTCTCTACTGGATAACAAAGACGAATCATTGATAAGTCAAAAACTGAACATTAAAATTCAATTAACCCATTAACGGCCGGGCAATTATAGAGTTAATTCAAAAAGTTGATTTTAGGTAAAATTCTACACTTCTTTTAATGATTTCTACGAATGACTTATTGTTTTACATACTGTGATTTTTTTTTAAATATATATAATGTATACGCTGTAAATGTAAGGCATTCGTCGATTTTGTATAAAAACGTGCAATATGAAGTTCAGAACGAGTATTTCCACTCCCAGACAAAGCATGAAGTAAAATTTCGAGTTTAGAAAAGCCCCGCGTAGAAAATTTGTCGAGGGTCGCGCAGCGACCCGAGACAAATTTTCACGGGGCTTTTCTAAACTCGAAATTTTACTTCATGCGCCACGCGTATAAAACACTGAAATATCGTGAAGTTAGAAATACACTGAAAACATTTTTTATAATGTGTAATAATCGAGATATTTAAATAACAAAATATTTACGTTTTTCTTTATATATTTTCAAGTCAAGTCAAATAATATAATATATCAAATTAACTTATTTGGTAATTTAACTAACGTAAAATTAATAATGTTGCGTATATGCATCAATGGTGCCTAATGGGTTATACAATGTTTTCCACATGGCACAAACTTTTAATCAAAATCTTTCTAATTTAAAGTCGATCAAAATGTTCACTTTGATTTAAAACTACAGATAAATCGATTGAAATAATTTTGTTTTCTATACTAGATGACAAAGAGAATTTAGTTTTAGGTAAAAAGTGTAAATTTAAAATATGAAAAACATCTATAATTTATAAACTCGTAATGAAAATCGTTTTGATTTAAAATAGATGAACATCGTTTTTAAACATTAAAAGTGCGATTCTATTCGCAATCTACAACAAGTTAGTCTTACAAAGACTATATCAAACACTCATTGAAACAACTACTTCCCGGGCTAATACCCCGACAGACATTGAATTATACAACAAGTGTTTGCTGTTACATACAGTAACCTACTGCAAATGTAACAATTAGGGTCATCGTTTTTATTTTTACCTTTGGTACTTAATGTTTACTTTTACTTAAAACTACGGGAAAATTAGATGTAATAATTTAGTTTTCCTTACTGGATAATTTTCAGTAAATAAATGATTTAACAATTTTATCATATTTCACTACCTTTTAATTAAATTCGATCTGATTTAAAGTCGATTAAAATTTCCACTTTGTTTCAAAATACGCAAAAATTAGTTGATATAATTTAGTTTTCTCTACTGAATGACAAAGATGAATCATTTCTAGATAAAAAATGACAAATTTTAAGTTAAATTGTTCTGATTTAAAGTCATAAAAAAATTCAAAATTTCCACATTAACTTAAAATTACAAAAAAAAACAGTTAACAAAATTTCATTCTCTAATCTAGAGGGGTATTAGTTTGGGAAGTAGTTGTTTCAATGAGTGTTTGATATAGTCTTTGTAAGACTAACTTGTTGTAGATTGCGAAAAGAATCGCACTTTTAATATTTCAAGTATTCTGCAACCAAGAATTTGCAATTTCAATTATACTCTAATCTAGATGATAAATAGGAATCATTTTTAAGTAAACAGTGTAAATTTGAAGTTGATTCAGTAAAACGTGACACAATAAACATAATAAACACAATAAACAACAAAGCGGAGTTGAACTTGTGCGCGGATTCGAGCAAACGAATTAGTCATCCGATTCCGCTCACCCAAAATGGTTCGGTCGGTCGTCTCGAGTGAATGAATCATTAACGAATCAATTCTTCTTGAAATACGGAATCACTTCATTCAAATCACCACACAGAATCGTTCTTTTCGAACGAATCATTCATGAACGACCTATATCTAATTATGGGTGGCAAAAATAGTGTGGATGTTTTGATAGGGTCTCGTTTTCTCTACTAGGTGACAAAGAGAAATGATTTTTAAGTGAAAAAAGTGTAAACTCCAAGTTAATTAAAGCATATTTCAAATTTCACAAACTTTGAATTAAAATCGTTCTTATTTTTACCTTTGGTACATAATGTTTACTTTTACTTAAAACTACAGGAAAATTAGGTGTAATCATTTAATTTTCCTTACTGGATGATTTACAGTAAAAAAAATTATTTAACAATTTTATCATATTTCACAAACTTTTAATTAAATTCGATCTGATTTAAAGTCGATTAAAATTTCCACTTTGACTCAAAATACACAAAAATTAGTTAAAATAATTTAGTTTTCTCTACTGAATGACAAAAATGAATCATTTCTAGATAAAAAATTACGAATTTTATGTTAAATTGTTTTGATTTAAAGTCATTCAAAAATGCAAAATTTCCACATTGACTTAAAATTACAAAAAAAAAAACAGTTGACAAAATTTCGTTCTCTAATCTAGAGGGGTATTAGCTCGGGAAGTAGTTGTTTCAATGAGTGTTTGATATAGTCTTTGTAACACTAACTTGTTGTAGATTGCTCGCACTTTTAATGTTTGAAGTATTCTGCAACCAAGAATTGGCAATTTCAATTATACTCTAATCTAGATGACAAATGGGAATCAGTTTTGAGTAAACAGTGTAAGTTCGAAGTTGATTCAGCAAAAAGTGACACAATATTATAATGAAAAGTTGACTTCCGGTGAGATAATTAAACTTTGTTATTTTTGAAAGGTCGAATATTTTTTATTTAAAATGTACACAATGCTATAACAAACAGTTAAAATCCGGTGAGTTAATTTAATTTTCTCTACTTGACAATTATTTTTTTACAGGTACATTATTTAATATTTACTTATTATTACTATTATATCACAAAAATCGTCATTAAATTTTTTTTATTACAGAAGCTTTACCTGAAGCGATTAGAGATGGATGTACGAAGTGTAGCGAGAAACAGAAAATGGGAAGTCGCCGAATGTTGCAGCATCTGATTGAAAACAAACCGCGGATTTATTACGATTTGGAGAAAATGTACGATCCGACGGGGATTTACAGAAGGACTTATTGTGAATTAGCCAAGAAGGAGAATATTCCAGTAAAAGCCTGTTTTCCATATCAAATTTTTAAATAGATACATACTTGTTTTATTTTGTTTCAATTAATTTATTATTATTAAAATAATGTTATTGTTATAGAAGTTACAGTAAAATTGATTTCTATCCGCCCACTCTATTAATAGTATATTACGTAACGTGAGTGGTATGCAGCATATTACATATGAGAGGACATGTTGCGCACGATTTTGAATATTTCATTGTATAATTCAATATCCGGCGGTGTATTTGCACGGAAAGTAGTTGTTTCAATGTACATATTTCCGAAATTGAGAATATTCAAAGAAAGTTTTTAAAGGCATTATACTACAAACGTCATAATCACTACCCCGTACAAGGCTACCCGAATCATGAACTACAAAAAGAATTTAAAATTCCTTCTCTTGCACAAAGACGTAGAATAGCTGAAAGTATGTTCATATATAAGATTGTACATAATGACATACGAGACTCCTACAACTTGTCAAAATTAAATTTCAATGTTCCTAGGAAAGCAAGCAGACACAAATATACCTTTTATTGTGATAGGACAAACTCAACTCATCATCTTAATTCTCCCATCATATCAATGTGCAATACTGTAAACTCGATTTCCAATGACATTGATATCTTCAATGCAGATCTTCCAAGTCTCCTGTGTCATTTAAACTCACATTTATAATTATTATTTTGTGTTACTTAATCTAGATTTCCATTTTTTAACTTTTTTGTTGGTGTCAATATACACTTATTCAATGTTATATAACGGGTGGTTTAGAAAATGTCCAATCATAATAAGCTTTGAAATTTGATCGTATTAATTCATACGATAAAATTGCCAGTGGATTGTCAAGAAACAAAACTCAACAGTAGCATAATGAATATGTATTTACAATTTAAAATAAATCATTAAATTGCTCCTATTCCTTGGCCATTATTATAGTTGGAGTATTATTCTGAATCGCACTGTTAGGTTATTAATAATTTGGTTATTATATTACACTATTTTATGTAGCGCGAATATATATTTTTTAATTTTAATTTATCCTGTAATTAGTTTTTTTGTAAACTGTTGGATAATAAATAAATAAATAAATAAATAAATGGGTATTTAATGCCTTAAGTAGTCGACGTATTGTTTGCATTTTATGCGAACATTGTCGTAAATTTATATATTAGGTTAAAAACACTTGTATTTTTCGATTACAAACTATTTATAATAAAATAATTTGAAACTTCTGGTAATGAAATTGTGTATAGGTACTCATAATTTTCTTTTATTATTTATATTTAGCTACATTACAAACACAGTCTACTTTTTATAGTGTTATTTGTTTTGCTTTACCAACGATAGCCGTGTCCATGTCCAGATCCACCACGGAATCCAGATCCACCACCATGTCCAGAACCACTTCCTCCAGCAGCATCTCCATCTCCACCAGACGAACCAATAACATTCACTTGACCTCCAGTTGCGCCTACGATATTTGCATTACCACCTGTTGGACCTACGATATCAGCCCTTCCACCTGTTGGACCAACAACAGTCGCTTGACCACCGGATGGTCCAACAACAGTAGCTTCTCCTCCCTGGGGTCCAACAAGTGTAGCTTTCCCTCCACTTGGTCCTTGTACTGAAGCACTTCCACCGTGGGGTCCTGCAATATTGGAGTCTCCACCATTTGGTCCATGAACTGAGGAATCTCCTTCATGTGGACCAATAACACTGGCGTGTCCAGCAGAAGCTCCACCAATGGAAGACTGACCGCCACTGTGACCACCCTCATGGCCATTTAATTTCCAATTGGTTGGTATGGCGTTAACCAGGAGTAGAGAGGTTGCACAGAAAATAATTAGCTGAAAATTCAAATATTGATTGAAAATCTCAATGAATTGTAATTCAAGTTGATGTCCCGGAAGTTCGATGTGTCCCAGGCAAACCAATGAATGCTACAAATCGATAAATTATTGTGCAAATGATGCAAAACTGTAATAAGTTAATTGAGCTGTCTTTGACAGAAAATTGTAATTCAAGTTAAAAATAAAGAATCTTCTAGTGTATTTTTACAGGTATGAATTACATTGTGTTTTATTTAAGTATTTATTGTTAAAATATAAATTAAAAGGGAGTTGCAAAAAATCTCATGGATGTGTTTTTTTTAAATGCATTAAGTCAAAATATAATATAAAACAAACAATAAATAAACTCACCGATGTCGTCATTGTTGTATTATCTTGATACCTTGCTGGTGGTAGACGAGATACTAATGGTATATTTTCTGTACGTTCTATTTATACTCAAGCAAAAGCTATAATTCTTGCTTGAATAATTATTACGTATTGATGCTGAAGAATGTATGCATGTAATTGAAAAGTGCTATATGTTTGAGATATATTGATTTTATACATGAACTACACATATTTAACATTCACTGAACACGCTACGAATAAGCGTATTTTCTGCAATGCGTTTTCGTGAACCTTCAAACATTTGTTTTTAAATCCTAATTTCGTTTTGGTTTGATTCCCTTATTTCTTCCTTAAACATTGATGAAGGCAGATAGGAAATTAATTATACCATGTAAAGTTATTAAGAGGAAACACAGTTGGTACTGTTTCACAAATTAAAAACTCTATTCCGACTAGTTTCGGTTTGATGGAGTAGTGTTAAACTAATAGTACAGAAATAAATATTCTCTAGATATACAGCAAGGTTTTTTTTATCTGTAAACATACGAGTAGGGGGAATTTTTCTTTAAAGTATAAGTGTTCCAAATTCAGCTTATTTTTTTTTAATATTTAGTTATTCGTCGTTTTTTTCTAAGAGTGTAATTTGAAGCTTTAAACGAGTGTTTTCCACTCCCAGACTAAGCATGAAGTAAAATTTCAAGTTTAGAAAAGCCCCGTGAAAATTTGTCGAGGGTCGCGCAGCGACCCGAGACAAATTTTCGGGGCTTTTCTAAACTCGAAATTTTACTTCATGCACCACTCGTATAAAACACTAAAATATTGTGAACTCTATATATATTTGAACCTCATTTGAAATCAGTGTTATATACGCGTGGCGCATGAAGTAAAATTTCGAGTTTAGAAAAGCCCAAAAAGCTGCGCGACCCTCGACAAATTTTCACGGGGCTTTTCTAAACTCGAAATTTTACTTCATGCTTAGTCTGGGAGTGGAAAACACTCGTTTAAAGCTTCAAATTGAACTCTTTTAAAAATCAACGAATGTTAGAAAATGTACAGCTAAAATTATTAAGAAAAAGTAATGTGATTTTATAAAAATAATGACATACCATGAATTTGATACAACAATTACGGAAATTCCTTTTTTTTAAGTTCAATGTAAAGCTTTAAACAAGTGTTTTCCACTCCCAGACTAAGCATGAAGTAAAATTTCGAGTTTAGAAAAGCCCCGTGAAAATTTGTCGAGGGTCGCGCAGCGACCCGAGACAAATTTTCTGGGCTTTTCTAAACTTGAAATTTTACTTCATGCGCCACGCGTATAAAACACTAAAACATTGTGAACTCTATGTATATTTGAACCTCATTTGAAATCAGTGTTTTATACGCGTGGCGCATGAAGTAAAATTTCGAGTTTAGAAAAGCCCAGAAAATTTGTCTCGGGTCGCTGCGCGACCCTCGACAAATTTTCACGGGGCTTTTCTAAACTCGAAATTTTACTTCATGCTTAGTCTGGGAGTGGAAAACACTCGTTTAAAGCTTCAAATTGAACTCTTTTAAAAATCAACGAATGTCAGAAAATTTACAGCTAAAATTATTAAGAAAAAGTAATGTGATTTTATAAAAATAATGACATACCATGAATTTGATACAACAATTACGGAAATTCCCTTTCTTTTAAAGTTCAATGTAAAGCTTTAAACAAGTGTTTTCCACTCCCAGACTAAGCATGAAGTAAAATTTCGAGTTTAGAAAAGCCCCGTGAAAATTTGTCGAGGGTCGCGCAGCGACCCGAGACAAATTTTCTGGGCTTTTCTAAACTCGAAATTTTACTTCATGCGCCACGCGTATAAAACACTGTAATATTTTCAAATTTATGTATAATAGAATTTCACTTAAAATCTGTGTTTTATACGCGTGGCGCATGAAGTAAAATTTCGAGTTTAGAAAAGCCCACAAAATTTGTCTCGGGTCGCTGCGCGACCCTCGACAAATTTTCACAGGGCTTTTCTAAACTCGAAATTTTACTTCATGCTTAGTCTGGGAGTGGAAAACACTCGTTTAAAGCTTCAAATTGAACTCTTTTGAAAAACAACGAATGTCGGAAAATGTACAGCTTTATTCCCTGTATATTATTCAAGTAGTAATTTAGTTCCCATCGTTGTCATGGTACTATTAAAAATTATTACAATAAATAAGTTGTTCTTTCATGGTCATTGTTTATTTTGTTGGGGCGTAGATAAAGTATCGTACGTTTCTTGAGTGGTATGGCAATTACTAACTCGCGGAATACTGCACTCGCCGCTGCGCGGCTCGTGCGCAACATGCCCGCTCATATGTAATATGCTGCATACCACTCTCGTTACGTAATATACTATTACCTACGCCATATCTAGTAACCGCATCATACCACACTGTAATGTTGACGCGTATGATTGACATTATCTACACATGTACGTAATAGCTTTTACAACTATAGGGTGTTTCAAAAATAAGTCCTATTTTCAAAAATTGATATCTTCATCAATAATTGAGCAATTTGAAAATGAAAAATGTCTCTATGTGCGAAAAGAAATGGGATTTAATAAAAATATTACAATTATCGTAAATGTTGAATGTGGCCGCCATCTTCTTCTACAACAAGAAGTAGCCTTTCTTCAATGCTGTAAACCGCAGCTCTGGGTAGGTCTGGTGGAATAGCTGCTATGTTCTGAGTAATGGACTCTATCAATTCATCAATTGAATTACCTTTCATTAAAAAAACCTTCTTTTAGATATCCCCATAACCAAAAATCAGCAGGGTTAAGATCTGGCGATCTTGCGGGCCAAATTACAGGAAATTGTTTACTGATAATGCGGTTTCCAAAAGTGTTCCTTAAAAACTGTTTTACTGGGTTAAAGATGTGCGGAGGTGCGCCATCCTGCATAAATACGATATTTTCAATGTCGTGCTCTTGTAATAATGGTATTGCATAATCACGAAGCATATTCAAATAACGTTGTCCATTTACTGTAACTGTGTTTGTTCGTCCATCCCCAATCTGTTCAAAAAAATATGGACCTATGATAAATCGTGATGTAAAGCCGCACCAAACGGTAACTTTTGAATCGTGAAGTCCTTGTTGAATGACCGAATGCGGATTATTTAATGACCAAATTCGACAATTATGTGTGTTCACACCACCATAAAGTTGAAAGTGTGCCTCGTCAGTCCATAAAACATTATCAAGCCACTGTGGATTCACTTGAATTTCCGCTATTGTTTGCTGGGCAAAATCAGTTCATATACCTTTATCAGCTTTCTTCAGTTCGAACAGAACTTCCATTTTGTATGGATACATTTTAAGTTGCCTTTGAAGAATGCGCCAGACTGTGGTGCCACTCATCTCCAGACGTCCTGCTATTTTATTGACACTAGATGTTCCAGACGTCCTGCTATTTTATTGACACTAGATGTTCCATATTCGTTTTCATTTGCTAAATTTTGCGTTTCTTGTAAAACTTCAGCAACTGCAACATCTGTTGCCACAGTGGGTCTTCCTGATTTCTTTTTATTCATAACAGAACCAGTTTCCTCAAATTTTGCTACCAGCTTTCGAAAAGCTTTTAAAGTGCATGGGCCACCTCTTAAATCGTTACGGTTGCGAAACCGTCGAATACCTGCCAAAAAACTCCGTCCACTTTCGTAATAACATTGGACAAGTCCAATGCGAGTTTGCAGAGGCAAAACCATGTCTTTTCACAAAAAAAAGGTATTTCAAAAACCTGTGAAGACACTTTATTCTTCACGCAACTGTTGTAAACAAGTTTGTTGCTATGACGACCGAAAGGTGTAAAACAAAAATCCCGCTTTCCCTGAGACCTGATACTGTTATTATTTTCAAAAATGCATAAAAATCAGCCAAGATACGAGTCGTTTAAAATTGGACTTTCTTTTTAAAAACCCTATATATTACATGCTGACAGCTGAACAGCTGATTGATTACCGCACAACCAAATGACATTTCTTTGATGTATATTGATCAAGTAGTCATTTAGTTTTTATCAATGTCGTGTTATTATCAAAAACTATTGAATAAATAAGTTCTTCTGTCATGCTCATTGTTTATTTTGTTAGGGCGTAGGTAAAATATCGTACGTTTCTCGAGTGGTATGGCAATTTCATACTCACGGAATACTGCACTCGCCGCTGCGCGGCTCGTGCGCAACATGTCCGCTCATATGTAATATGCTGCATACCACTCTCGTGACGTAATATATTATTACAAAATGCCAAATCGGAAATTTATTCAAAAAAATATTGATTATACCATTTGACGACAATTTACAAACTCCAGTTGATGACACCAAATCACCCCCTCCTCATATTAAATCATATTAAAAAGCTCAAATATACAAACGAAGCTTAGAAGTGTTATTTGGGTTGGACTTTTGTACGTCGTCAAGATAGGTCGCAATAACCTCCATTACTGTACACGTGAGTCTGTGTTGTTTTTTGCTAACACTTTTTTGTGTTCTGTTCTATTTGTTATAAATTCTATTTTAATCTTTTTCGCAATTTATAGAAAAATTTATCTAATTTGATGACTGAAGTCATAGGAGGCTCGGAGTCCCCTGATATTCACCTTCTGGACATTAAAATGGAAGATGGTAGTAGTTATCAAATAAAACCCCAAGTGAGTGATGCTTTGGGAGTCTCAGGACCTCCTAAGATATCCTTGGTTGGGAAAGAAATGGAGGAAATTCATTTTTTTAGAAGCACTGATCATGCTCCATTTTCAGTTTATATGGAAAGAATTCCTACCCGAAATTCCACTCCTTCTTTACATGAAATGTTCATTGGTAACCTATTATACCGAAAAGGATACAGGATCACAACTTCCCGAAGAGGAAGGAATAAAGTTTGCGCTCAGTTTAATACTTGTGTTGATGCAAATAAACTTCTCCAAGATCAACAATTTTTAATAAATAATAATTTAAAAGCTTTTATACCCTCCCAATTGATTTCCGTAAAGGGATTATTAGGGATGTAGACCCAATTTTTACGGAAGAGGAAATATTGAAAAATGTAAATGAATTAAATAAGAATAATACGTTGCACGTAAGGCGATGGAAGAGGAAATTAGTTAACCCATTAACGGCCGAGCAATTATAGAGTTAACTTTAAAAGTTGATTATAGGTAAAATTCTGCACTTAATTTTGTGATTTCCATAATTGTCTATCTTGTATTAAATACTATGAATGCTTCTTTTAAATATACATAATGTATACGCTGTAAAATTTCAAAAACTCGTCGATTTTATATAAAAACGTGCAATCTGAAGTTTAGAACGAGTGTTTCCACTCCCAGACTAAGCATGAAGTAAAATTTCGAGTTTAGAAAAGCCTTAAAACTTGGTTTGGTCGCTCCGCGAAGCGGAGCGGCCAAACCAAGTTTTCAGGCTTTTCTAAACTCGAAATTTTACTTCATGCGCCACGCGTATAAAACACTGAAATATTGTGAAGTTAAAAATACACTGACATTTTCTTTTTTTTTTAAATGAGTAATAATCGAAATTTCTAAATAACAAAATATTTACATTTGTCTTCACACATTTTCAAGTCAAGTCGAACATTATAATATATCAAATTAACTTATGTAGTAATTTAATTAACAAGAAATTAATAAGGTTGCGTATATGCATCAATGGCGCTTAATGGGTTAATGGGTTAATGAGAAAAATGATGAACATTTTATTAACACATTTACAGTAGTTGCAACATTTCGCTGCACATTCCTCCCTTCATCAATTAAATTATTTTGCACTTCCAACCCCAGAGATTTTCATGCCTCCTGTGACGCAATTTCACTCTTGCCTTCGTTATGGCCATACAAAGACAATCTGCAAGAGCAAAAAGAAATGCTCACAGTGTGGAACAGCAGATCATGAAACATCCCAGTGCTCTCTTGAACATCCTAAATGTATTTATTGTACCGGTAACCACCTCTCCACGGAATTGGGTACGCTGTCTAAAGACAAAAAATTCCTAAACAAAAATTACAGCAATCTGTTGTTTGAGGCTTGTTTGTTTTATTTAGATTCGGTTATTTGTGTTATCCTCTGTTTTTGTAAATGTTTATACTATTTACCTAGTAAAAAGGGCGGATTTTATTACAGTCTTTGTTTCTCAAAAAGAATAATCGAACTTATATATAAAATAAGACAAAGACGTTTATGTCGTGAACTATTCAAGAAGCATAATCTATTAACAATTTTGTCGCGGAGCGATCAAACCAAATTTTCATTCTACTCTAAACTCGAAATATTTACTTTATTCGCCACGGGTGTAAAACACTGATTTAGTGTGATATTCATAGCATACACAAGGTTGTTTTCTTTTCTTTTGGCAATTTCATCAAGAATATTGACAAAAATGGATCGTCAAAATAGATAATTATAAGGAAATCTTTCCGAAACCGATAAATTTAATAATATATTCAATTTTAACAACTATACATTCGTTTGTAATATTAGTTGCTTGTTGTTGGTTTCATAAGGTATATTGAAGAACCATAGTGAATCTTATTTTTTATTAGAATTTATACTCAAAATTAATTAAGGAATCATTATTACATAATTAATTTTGATTGCCCCCTCTGATTGACCATTTTGTATAAAACTTCTAGCTGTCGTTTTTTTCCAGATTTTTTAAGTATTTCCTATCAAGAGGAAATAAACAAGACTGACATGTCACAATTTTTCGACGTAATAATATTTTATGACATGACTATTTCATTTTTAAAACTATTTAAATTTGTGAGAGTTTGTTTCAGTTTGTAACCATTGTTTAATTTTTTATGGTTGTTCAAGCTTTAGTGGAACAGTTTATCTAAATTCACGGAGCGCTAGTTAAGAACAACTAAACTAAAGTTTAATAGTTCATTAAACTTTAGTTTAGTTGTTCTTAACTAGCGCTCCGTGATAGAAACCGTGATATAAACCATGTACTCGTTTATTAACCTTCCTTGATTTACATACAAATTATTTTGAAATATTTATTAAAATAATTAATTATATCAGAAAACTCTCAAGAAAGTGCATTATTATGTTCACACATTGTTTAACATTAGCACGTAATATTCATTCATGCAAGAACAATAACCTAATCTTGGGTATAAATAGAACGTACATTAAATGCACTATCAGTATCTCATCTACCAACAAGGTATTCAGATAATACAACAATGAAGACATCGGTGAGTTGAAATTAAAATTTTATAATACATTTTAGGTTTATAAATTAATATAATATTATTATTAAAAAAAAGATAAACTATGCGATTTATCTTAAGTTCTACATAAATATTTTCAATAAATATTTAAAAGACCTAATAAACTTGAATATTTATTGAAGCTAAACTTTGAATTTGCAGGTAATAATTTTCTGTGCTACTTCCATGCTCCTGGTTAACGCCATACCAACCAATTGGAAATTTAATAGCCATGAGGGAGGGCATAGTGGTGGTCATTCTTCTATCGGTGGATCTTCTGCCGGACACGCTAGCGTGATTGGTCCACATGAAGGAGATTCCTCAGTTCATGGACCAAATGGTGGAGATTCCAATATTGCAGGACCCCATGGTGGAAGTGCCACAGTGGTTGGGCCAAGTGGTGGAAAAGCTACGATTATTGGACCTCAAGGAGGAGAAGCTACTGTTGTTGGACCATCCGGTGGCCAAGCGACAATTGTTGGTCCAACTGGTGGAAGGGCTGATATTGTGGGACCAACAGGTGGTAATGCAAACATCGTAGGCGCAACTGGAGGGCAAGTAAATATTATTGGTTCGTCTGGTGGAGATGAAGATGCTGCTGGAGGAAGTGGTTCTGGACATGGTGGTGGATCTGGATTCGGTGGTCATGGCAGTGGACATGGACACCGCCATCATTGGTAAAGGAAATCAAGTGAATAATAAAAGTATAGAATGTGTTTGTAATTTTACATAAGATCAAATGTAAATATTCAAAATTATAGCAATTTCCCAAATAAATATAATTCATAATACTATCATACATAAATTTAAAGAGTAAGAAGATAAATCAATTATAACTTACACCTTCAAATTATCAAATTCTCACCACGACGGACGGTTTTCCTTCTGAGAAATCCTATAGTAACATAATGGCAAAATACTTATAATAGAAACCTCCTCAATCCATCAATCCTTGACCCGAATATCCTAGATTCTTTTCTAATAATCAAACCAGTGTTTTATACGCGGGGCATATGAAGGAAAATTTCGAGTTTATAAAATCCTGAACATTTGGTTTGGGCGCTCCCATACAATTAGTTCGTACAAAAAGTGTGATTAGACATTAGAAAAATATACGACTCGTAGCACATTACGCGATACTTGTTTAGACAGGGATCGTATGGCAAATATGCTAGTAGCAAGGTTGCTTGCTATAGCTTTATCATGATGATTCTATAATATATTTGTCGCAAGTTTTGTTGTTGTGACTTGATTGTCAATTATTCTAAGGAAAAACGTTAAACTTGTCAATTTCGCTACGTTTGATTTAAGGCGATTGCCATCTAGAGGCGCTTGATTGTGCTTCCGAGTGTAGAGCTATAACTCCATCCACATGTTTTTACATGTTAACCAAAGTATTAGGGGGACCGGAAAGTAATGTCGTTTTTTACATTAAATTTAAACAACAAAATTTGTAACATTAAAAGTGCGATTCTTTTCGCAATCTCCAACAAGTTAGTCTTACAAAGACTATATCAAACACTCATTGAAACAATTACTTCCGAGCTAATACCCCGACGGAAATTGAATTATACAAGTGTTTGCTGTTACATACAGTAACCTACTGCAAATGTAACAATTTGGGTCAAATTATTCAGGCCATCTATAGACGCGTTTCAAAATTTATCTCTCATCAGTATAGCTTTGCCATTCCCTCTAAACAATTTGACACCGTAGACTGGCGGTCACGTTACCGTTCAAACATAAGTATAAATGAAATTGCCAATTCTTGGTTGCAGAATACTTCAAACATTAAAAGTGCGGTTCTTTTTGCAATCTATAAGAAATTAGTCGCACTTTCGCACTTTTAATGTTTGAAGTATTCTGCAACCAAGAATTGGCAATTTCATTTATACTTAACAACATTTTTATCGATATTTTAATTTAATCAATAACATAATCATCCTTATTTTCTACGACCTTTTGCCATCTAGTGTGCAAGTTTTCAATCCCGGATCGATAAAAATCACCAGGTTTCTCATAAAAATATCTGGAGATGGTGAAAATGCTTCTACAGAATGTTTAAATTTTTTTCCACCTAAAAAATGCTGTAGCGATCGAAACAAGTGGAAATCAGATGGCGCAATATCAGGTGGGTATGGTGGGTGCGGCAATACTTCCCATCCTAATTCATTAATTTTTTCTAGGGTTCGTCTTGCGCAGTGCGGTCTTGCATTGCCGTGTTGCAAAAGTACACCTTTCTTGTTAACAAGAGCTGGGTACTTTCCAGTTAAAGATTGATGTACTCTATCCAATTGTTCACAATAAAGGTCTGCATTAACAGTTTGTCCAGGTTTTAGCAGTTCAAAATGAACAACCCCACGAGTATTCCACGAAAACACACAAAAGCGCCTTTTTAGGGTGTAAACCTGGTTTTGCTGTAACTCGCGGCGCGTCATGAAGAGAGAGCCACTGCCTTTTGCGTTTTGGGTTGTCGTAAAGGACCCATTTTTCATCCCCGGCAATCAGTCTATCAAATAACGCTTCTGTGTTATACCGCTGAAGCAATAAGTTGCAGGTATTGGAACGATTAGATTTATTTTCCTCGGACCCAAACACCTGCTCTGCTTACTTTCCCAATCTGCTTCAAATGTTCCTGAATAGTTGACCAAGGTGTGTTAAGATTGTTCGAAAGTTCTTCAATGGTCTAACATGGATTTGCTTTCCCTTCCGCCCTTAAAATGTCATTATCCAGAGTTGTTGGTCTTCGTGATTGATGAGAGTCAGAAAGACTGAAATCACCGGATTTGAACTTGGAAAACCACCTTTGGCATTTACGAACATCTAAAGCATTCGGATAAAATATCTTTCACAATGTTCTCATTAATCACTTGGTGAAACATGATTAAAATAAAATTTGAAATAAAAACATTTGGTTTGTTTCACTAACGTTTTACTTATTATTCCGACTAGTTTCGGCTTCTAGCCATTATCAAGGAATGTACAGAGAATACTTTTTTACACGATATTTATATACAAAATCAGGAAATAAGGGCGTTCATTATTGGGGAGATCCATAGCTCGTCATTGTCATTGACCACATGTTTTCCCGATTTTATTGCTTTATTTATCTCCAAGCCTTCTCTGAAATTCAGTATACGCGACCAGATCGTAACCTTTAAAAATCGGTAGGACCCCTGACCGCTATGTAATGGATACATTTCTGCGGGGGATGGGCCCGAATTTCACGCCTTATTATAACATCTGGCGTTCCGGAACCGAATGCAAGAAAAAGAAAATGTAAAAGGAAGTGAGCAACGAAAACAACAAAAATGCAGATTACGGGTAATGAAAAGATATTGATTTAATAAAAAAATATTTTAATTGTTCTAAAAGCCCAGAGAATTTGGCGAGGTCGCGCAGCGCAGCGGACCGGCCGAGCCTAATTCGGGCTTTTCTAAACTCGAAATTTTACTTCATGCGCAGCCGAGCGTATTAAACGCTGAAATAACTGAAATATTGTGAACAAATGAACTTTACTTTTTCATATTCTTTATATATGAAACGAATTATGTGTTATAATTAACTTACTATGAGGAATTTATTAACTTATGTTAAGTTAATTGTAGTAATTACAACTCATATAAGTAAAAGTGTGTCAATAACATCAGGTAGTATTTCCCTTTCAAGACCCTTTCCTATATTGCATTCGGTTCCGGAACGCTAGATATTATAACAAGGCGTGAAATTCGGGCCCATCCCCCGCAGAAATGTAATCATTACATAGCGGTCGGGGGTCCTACCGATTTTTAGAGGTTACGATCAGGTCCTCAGTATACGACCCTTATTGCCTGTATACAATATTTTAAAATTATTGCTGTTGTATAGATGACCGGCTGTGATGCAGTGTTTGGACATACCCATTGATTGTTTTTTAATTAGAACATCTTTTTTATGTTCGTCGAGACGGATTTGGAATGATCGTCCGCTCTGTCCTATATATACTGCATCACAGTCGTTACATCTTAATCTGTACATTCCTTGATAATGGCTAGAAGCTGAAACTAGTCGGAATAATAAGTAAAACGTTAGTGAAACAAACCAAGTGTTTTTATTTCAAATTTCATTCGGATAAATATCACAAATGCTTTTGGTAGCAACCGTTGCATTACTACCATTATGAAATTCAAAAAGCATACAATGCCGGATATGTATCTCTTCTGGTTTTTGACTGACCATTTCACCAAACATTGTAAAAAAGTATCATTCGCATATAACACATTTGTTTGGTTTATTGTACTAAGAAGATCATTGATATGTATATCAAAAATAGCAGTAGTCCTACGATAGATCCTTGGGGTACATCTCGTGCAATAGGCTGCATAGAAGAGGTATTATTTTGGGCTAGCCTTCGGTCATTAAGGTACTATTACACCTACAGCTGTCCGAATGTATATTTTTTTCATGCTTAATCAAGGAGGAAACACTCGTTGGAAGCTTCAAATTTAACACTTATAAAAAAACAACGAATGCCTCAAAACCAGGGTTGTTAAAAAAAACAGTTTTTTTACAAAACGTGTTTTTCTCACTGAAACATTAAGAATTAAAAACATGTTTAAAACGTATTTCAAACTAACCAGCCTTATTAATAGACGTTACCACAAGCTTAAACACAGTTCTAAGGATGATTTTGACATTCACCTCAATTGCCATGACAAAATAGGCTTATTTAGAATTCATTTAATAATGCAATAAATCATAAATGTATAAACCTCATCAGTATATTTTGAACTTCACTTGAAGTCAGTGTTTTATACGCGTGGCGCATGAAGTAAAATTTCGAGTTTAGAAAAGCCTAATTTGGCTCGGTCGCTTCGCTTCGCTACGCGCCCGAGCCAAATTTTTAGGCTTTTCTAAACTCGAAATTTTACTTCATGCTTAGTTTGGGAGTGGAGACACTCGTTAGAAGTAAATTTCAATCTAATAATTTATTAGAAGAAGTCAATTTTCACAAACATGAAAAAACAGCGTAATACACCTTCTAAATTACTTAATTACAATGAAGTTAGAACACATGAAAATTTAATGTTGCCACGTTCATTTTATCATTATTTCGAAACTAACTAATAGCATGTAGATTTTGCTCTATTAATACAAAATGTTAGTATCGTGTTTGTATGTGTTTAGTAGAGATTAACTTGCATTAAACTATAATGATATTGATTGATAATGCTGATAAATGTTGAAAGTTCATATTCACTTTTATATAAATAAAACAATTTAAACACTTTCAAATATATATTGTATTAACGCTACAATTGTTTCGCCACACTGTGGCTTCTTCAGGCGAAGAAATGATCATTTCTTCGCCTGAAGAAGCCACAGTGTGGCGAAACAATTGTAGCGTTAATACAATATATATTTGAAAGTGTTGAAATTGTTTTATTTATATAAAAGTGTATAATGATATTGACGGCAATTCTATTAATAAGGCTGCATATGTTTAAAACACGTTTAAAATCACATTTGGGCGCACATAATTGTAATATTTGATTACGATAAAATTTTATTTTAAATAATGTAATTTGAAATATTGTCAACAAATTAATTGAAATCTGAAATTAAAAAATATAGTTTAACTGATTTAAGATAATAAAAAGAAAACGTTTTAAGCAAATTTAACATTTAACATTTAAAATATGTTTAAAACACGACGGCTGTTATTAAATATATTTAAAACACTATTTTAAAACAAAGTGTTTTAAACATAACAACCCTACTCAAAACTATACGCTGTAAGTTTTAAGGCGAAATATTTATACTTAGAAGAAAAAGTCCCTGTATTCGTTGTAAAAGGTGCATTATCTTCATATGCCCTTCCTTGTTTATTGCTAGAGTACTTTTCGAAACATTTTCAAATTATTTTAATTTTTTTCGCTAATACGTCTGTTGAATAATTCGTAGTTTGTAATGTAAACAGATCTAAAAACAAACTAAACATTTTTGTTAAAATTACAATATTGTTGGCTTAGTTAGCTTACAATAGGATACATGAGCATTTTGACCGATAGGAAAAATACAAATGGAATAAGACAGTGGAGGTATTTCTGAACTTAGAATCTAACCTTAGAGCAAATTAAATCTTAAAGAATAAGTGTTTTTAAGATCGAATAAACTCGAGAACATAGATTCAAAACTATCGTTTACAATATTGAATTAAAGCTAAAGTTAACTAACCTCTACTCCTTGGTTTTAAATTAAATTTGCACTACTGACTGTTAACACACAGTTTAGCATAACCTCAAATTTATTCCATCCTTCAATTAGCAGTATGGGCAACCGCACACAATAAATTCTGCCTACTCTAAATCATATTTTAAATGCTCGCACTGGATCATTTATTATGATTTAGAGTAGGCGGAATTTTTTTTGTGCGGTTGCCCAGACTGCTAATTGAAGGACGGAATAAATTTGAGGTTATGCTAAACTGTGTGTTAACAGTCAGTAGTGCCAATCTAATTTAAAACTCAAAGCCTTCTCTAAATCATGTTTTAAACGATCGCACGGTATTTATACATCACGTACTCTTTTGTGCGTGTGCTTGATTTACCTTCAAATTATTTCTAGATATTTATTAAAGTGAATAATTATGTATGGAATCTTTCAAAGAAAGTGCATTATTATGTTCTCACATTGTTCGACATAGCACATAATATCCATTCAAGCAAGAATAATAACCTTAGCTTGGGTATAAATAGAAGGCATATCAAATGTACCATCAGTATCTCATCTACCAACAAGGTACTAAGATAATACAACAATGAAGACTTCGGTGAGTTGAAATTAGAATTTTATAATAAATTTAACATCGTAAATTTATGAAATAATATTATTGATCGAAATATAAACAGTGCACTTTTCTTACTATCTGCACAAATATTAATTTAAAAACTACTTTCGGGACTAATATCAGGGCGGTTATTAATTTATGCATCATATGCTCAATTAAAAAAAATCTCTAAAGTGCTATGGAAAATATTCTAGGTTGGTAACTAAAAATATACATTATAATTATTATGTCTGACGTTTTATGTGTCAATTCCTGAAGTGTGTAGCCAACTTAAATTTGAAAAAAAAATCATGCCCTACTAGAGGTTTTATTTTATTGAACATATGATACATCTAGCGTGAATTAAAAGGTTTTAGTGAAGAGTGGATTAGTGTTTTTATTTTATTACTAGCGTTATTAGTTAACACTGAATACAAATTTAGGTGCAGGAACTACGTATAAACCATTGAAAGTAAAAAACAATATTATTAAATTAGGAATAACTTTCGATGAGATTTAAAAGAAATTTTTGAATTTTTAGGTTATAATTTTCTGTGCTACTTCTCTACTCCTGGTTAACGCCATACCAACCAACTGGAAATTTAATAGCCATGAGGGTGGTCACAGTAGCGGGCATTCTTCCATCGGTGGATCTTCCGCCGGACACGCCAGTGTCATTGGTCCACATGAAGGAGATTCCTCAGTTCATGGACCAAATGGCGGAGACTCAAATATTGCTGGACCTCATGGTGGAAGTGCCACAGTGCTTGGACCAAGCGGAGGAAAAGCTACGGTTATTGGACCTCAAGGAGGAGAAGCTACTGTTATTGGACCATCCGGTGGTCAAGCGACTGTTGTTGGTCCAACAGGTGGAAGGGCTGATATTGTGGGTCCAACAGGTGGTAATGCAAATATCGTAGGAGCAACTGGAGGTCAAGTAAATATTATTGGTTCGTCTGGTGGAGATGGAGATGCTGATGGAGGAAGTGGTTCTGGACATGTTGGTGCATCTGGATTCGGTGGTGGATCTGGACATGGTAGCAGACATGGACACGGCCATCATTGGTAAAGGAAATCAAGTTAATAATAAAAGTATTGAATGTATTTGTAATTTTCCGTATGATCAAATGTAAATATTTAAAATGATTGCAAAGTACCAAATAAATACAAGACATAATACAACGAGTATTATACATAAATATTATAGTAACACAATGACTGAATACCTATAACAAAAATTCCCTCAATTGATCAATCCTCAATTCGAATATCCTATATTTTTTCTAGTTTTTTTTCTCATAAAAAACAAATGCATAAGGGGTAATATATCATTATTTTCTATTATATTTCGTGTGTGGAATTTAAAGTAGAGTTAAATTTGAAAATGTTAGGATATTGTTAGATGACCAACTATACTCCTTTTGGAAATACTGATTTGATTTTTGGGACAACTGACTAATCTCTCTCTAGTCGTGAACTTCTTAATAAAATGTACTTAATAAGTACTTCTTTTTATACGTTTGCTCTTTTTTGTGCTTACTTTTATGTCTCTTCAGTTTTTAGCTGACTAAATATGTATTTTCGCTCTTCGGTTTTATAAAATTATATGTTTGGTTCGTTATTGTTTATTGGCAGGGGTGAAAGTTACTAGGGAAAGAAGAAACCGGCCTCAGATGTGCGTAGTCCCCTATAGAATATATGACGATTATTTAAAGCTTTTATTCAGCGAAAACGTAAATTATATATATGACCGTTATTTCTCGAAGTGCGCGAGATTTCAAAGTCTGTAGTTTTGTAGGTCCTTTAAATGTTTCAAAATTTTGAAAAATATTTTGCAATTGAAGATGAAGTATGTAGTATTGAACTTCATAATAAGTCTGTTTTTGAAACTCCAGGCGTATGAATATATTTACTTTATGCTTAAGAAAGGAGTGCAATCACAATGAACCCGTTCATCAGAGACAACAGTTGGAAGTTTGCTACCAACTGTTTGGGAATTCTCTGATGACCGGAGTGTTAATCGTGAACGTGTTTGAGACTTTTGCAATCGTACGAAATAGACCGACCGGAGTCCCGTTCATTAGATACCAATATCTATCACAAACAAATTCAAACATGTTGAACGTTGAACATTTTTATGAACGGGCCCAATATTGTACACTTTAATAAAAAAAACCGAATGCCTAAAATGTTAAATTCAAATACTTACATGTGGAAATACTTTCCGTTATGTCAAAGTAGTCAAAAAGTACTCGACTAAGTTACTTGACCTTAAAATGTCGTAGTATACAAAAGACAGTTGACATTAAGTCAAAATGACTGAATAGTGAAAAAACAGCTGACTACGTGATTCTAGGTATTATAAAATAGCTGTAGAATTTTTAAAATTGGTGAAATCATAAGTCCAGACCTGACACCATGTAACTTCTTTTTATGGGGCTGGCGAAAAGATGAGGTGTACCAGACGAAACCTCGCACACTGGAACAATTGGAAGCACGGATTCAGAACGTTATAAATAATAATACCCTACGCGACTTCCCACAGAAAACCGTGGATTTCATACCTGGCCGATTAAGACGATTGATTGACGCCACATGCGCGTTTTAAGCTATGCATTAATATTCCTATATAACACTGTATCTATGATAATAATTAGAATAAATTAGTGCTGTTAATATAGAATTGATTCGCCTTTTTTAATACCTACTTACTACCCGGCCACACATGTGTACCGTTAATGAATTTTACTCTAGTATAAATGTCGCACATGAAACATAATAGAAAATAATGGTACATTGCCTCTTCAGCACTTGTTAATTATAAGAAAAAAAACTAGGATATTCGAGTCGAGGATTGATTGATTTGGGAGATTTTTCTTACAGGTACTTTGTATATAGTATTTCTTAGTAGAACAATCGAGAGCAGGATTGAGAGATCACTGGATATCAAGAAATCCGCCCTGGGTGTTTTTGTTGACTTTTATTTATTTATTTATTTATTTTTTTTATTTATTTATCACTTTAGCTACAATAAATGTTGAATAACATAGTTGTAAGATGTGAATTGAAGGCGCGTTTGATAAAACGACCATACTGAAGATAAGAAACGCGCTTAACAAGCGCGGAGTACCATCTAAAATGTGTGACTGAATTAGCGATGCACTGGCCAGCCGTATAGTCACAGTAGAACAGGGTTGGAAACGGATCATCTGTAAAATTGACAGAGGCTGTCCACAAGGAGGTGTCTTATCACTCTTACCATGGAACATGGTTCTGGACAGCCTTCTCGAACAACTTCAGCAACTAGGCTTCTGTGTGGCAGCCTATACTGATGATCTAGCCATGATTGTAAGTGGCAAATTCAAGGACGTTCTATGCGACCAAATGCAAGGAGCTCTAAATACAGTTTCGCGGTGGTGCAATGATCACTCCCTATCGGTAAACCCTACCAAGACGGAGATGGTCTTCTTTCTCAAGAAAAGGAAGGTGACGAAAAGAGCACTAAAATTATTGAATACGATGCTGCAGTACAGCGACGAGGTGACATACCTGGGCAATACTCTCAACAGGAAACTGAGCTAGAAGAAGCACATCGACATCAAAGCAGACAAAGCCATAAGGGCCTTTTGGCAATGCTGTCGGGCAGTGGGGAAAACCTGGGGGTTGAAACCGCGCACGACGATGTGGTTATACACAGCCATCATAAGACCCATGCTAACATAGGGCGCTTTAGTTTGATGGCCCAGGACCAAACAGCTAACTACGAGGAAGCGACTCTCGTAAGTGCAGCGGGCAGTCTGTCGAAGCATAACAGGCGCCATGCACACTACTCCAACGATGGCGATGGAGGTCATGCTATGTCTTCCGCCACTTGATATTCACGTGGAAGGGGAGGCCGTGGCGACCGTACTTCGCCTTCAAGGCAGTGGGATCTGGAACAGTCACCGCTGTGGGGAAGAACTCAGGCGTATAACTGCCGCCCTGACTGGTCACTGCGGGCTAAGCGCCCACCTATATAGGATGGGGATAGTTGACTCTCCATCCTGCAGAGGGTGTAACATGAAAGACGAGACTGCCGGACACAATCTCAGTGATTGCCCGGCACTTTCGCCAACTAGAGGCTCATTACTGGGCGAAAGATGGCCTACAATGGCCTACATAAGGGATTTACCCACCTCGGCTTTGCTATACTACCTAAACCAAGTAGGCTCGCTGAGCTGAGGCTGGGTAATCGACGAGAGGAAGCACAATGGGCCTAATGAGGCCTTCTCAAAGAACCAGAACCAGAGAACCAGTAGAACAATCGTCTGTCATCGTGGATATTAAATTCCTTAAGATGTAAATTGTAATTGTTTGATCTTTTTGGTCTTTACATTTATTTAACAGTAGGCAAAAACCTACATTTAGCATTACCTCATTTCGAAATAACTTTGGATCAAAATCACCCGTACACATTAGCTGTAATATATTCAATAGTTTGCCTGTCACTTGTGACATATTTCATGACTCATTAGAATCAATTTTGCTCTGTGTTTAATTGTTAATTTAATATGTAACATAAAAGTTAACATTTTATTGTTTAGGCATATCATTTATTTTGTTTATTATTATTTGTTAAGTATCATATTATTCTACTATATTATTATACATATTGCCTTGTAATTAGGATTTTTCCTGTTGGGTAATAAATAAATATTATTATTATTATTTATAATAGTATATATTTTGTATTTATTTATTTGGTATATTGCTTATCTTTTGATATTTACATTTGATTGTATTGAGAATTATAATTACATTCTTTGCTTTGATTATTTACTTGATTTATTTTACCAATGATGGCCATGTCCATGTCCACCTCCGTATCCAGATCCACCTCCGTATCCAGATCCACCACCGTGTCCAGATCCACTTCCTCCAGAAGCATCTCCATCTCCACCAGACGATCCAATAATATTCACTTGACCACCAGTTGCGCCTACAATATTTGCATTACCACCTGATGGACCCACAATATCAGCCCTTCCACCTGTTGGACCAACAATTGTCGCTTGACCACCGGATGGTCCAACAACAGTAGCATCTCCTCCTTGAGGTCCAATAATCGTAGCTTTTCCACCACTTGGCCCAACCACTGTGGCACTTCCACCGTGGGGTCCTGCAATATTGGAATCTCCACCATTTGGTCCATGAACTGAGGAATCTCCTTCATGTGGACCAATTACACTGGCGTGTCCAGCAAAAGATCCTCCAATGGAAGAATGGCCGCCACTGTGGCCATTTAGTTTCCAATTGGTTGGTATGGCGGTAACCAAGAGCACAGAAGTAGCACAGAAAATAATAAGCTGAAAATTCAAAGATTGATTTAAAATCTCAATAATAATAATAACTTTGTTGTCCAACGGAGAAACCAATACAGGACAATGAATTGTCTTTCTAGTTAAACAAAAATGTATGCTTTTATTGTACTTTTACGGCTATGAATTACTATTGTGTGTTATATAAGTATTAGTTATTAAAAGAGCGATTCACAAGTAGTTGCAAAAAATGTAAGAGTCATGAGTCTGTAGTATTTTTTTTAAATGCATAAAGTCGAAATGTAATGTAAGACCAACAAATAATAAACTCACCGATGTCTTCATTGTTGTATTATCTTAGTACCTTGCTGGTAGATGAGATACTGATGGTAAATATTTTGTACGTTCTATTTATACTCAAGCAAAGGCTATTATTCTTGCTTCAATAATCTTTAGGTATTGCTGCTAAACAATGTATAAATGAAATTAAATAGTGTTATAGTTTTGAGGTAAATTGATTTTACACATGAACTACACATATTTAACATTTACTGAACATGCTACAAATAATGTTTTCTTAAGAATACATTTATTTCATAATAACCAGAAAATCAAACCAAAACTAAATCAGAATTAAAAGAAATGTTTTTTGAAAATAAAGCTACTTTGACCGAAAATCATAGATTCAAAGTTATCGCTTCCAATGTTAATATTATGTTTACTTAATTTCTCACTTAACCCGTGGTGAAACCGATGTGTTATGATAGTTTGTATTTGTATATATATATATATTGTTGCTTAGATATTTTTTATACAGAGTTTTATATAACACCGAACATTTTCATAACGAGACATTTTTTTAAGTATATATATGCATACGTTGGACATTTTCCGAAGCTTGGTTTATCAAAAGGATTCAATTTGAAGATATAAACGAGTGTTTTCCACTCCCAGGCTAAGCATGAAGTAAAATTTCGAGTTTAGAAAAGCCTGAAAATTTGGTTTGGTCGCGTAGCGCGAAGCGCGGAGTGGCCAAACCAAATTTTCAGGCTTTTCTAAACTCGAAATTTTACTTCATGCGCCACCGGTACAAAACACTGAATTAATGTAAAGTTTAGCGGTGTGTTTTATACTTCGTAATATTTCAGTGTTTTGTATCGGTGGCGCATGAAGTAAAATTTCGAGTTTAGAAAAGCCTGAAAATTTGGTTTGGCCGCTCCGCGCTTCGCGCTACGCGACCAAACCAAATTTTCAGGCTTTTCTAAACTCGAAATTTTACTTCATGCTTAGTCTGGGAGTGGAACACACTCATTTTAAGTTTTGGATTGAACTCTTTTAAAAAAACAACGATTATCTAAAGATTTACGGCATATACGCTGTAATTGGGACATGTATACTTGAAAGATAAACTCGCTGTATGTACAAGTTAAGGCATTAGTTGCGCTTAATTGGCTACAATTAATCGCAACTAATCTTAACTCTCTTAACTTAAAAATAATAGGTGTCAAATTGTATTGAATGAAAATGTTCGGCGTTACATAAAACTTTCTGTATATTCCATCTTGAAGGTGACTGTTTGGGTCATTTGTAATATTTTTTTTTTGATCTAGTTTGTGTAATTGTTTTTGGATAGAATTATTATTTTATATATTAAAAATTCAATTTGTCATTAAAATAAAAGATTGTTAATTCTGACGAGTTAAACTAAACTCTGTTGTTGTTAATTAACAATACACGATACTTCGAACGAGTCTTCAGAACTAGGAGGACAGCATCGTTCGCCCAAAACAGTGACCAATGGTCGAAACTAGTCGGAGAAAATATAAATCATTAAAACAAACCAAGTGTTATAAATAAATATCCAGAATTTGATGTTAATATTGCTTGAATTTTATTTATTGTGTATATCCCTTAAATATGTATTTATTATAGTAAATAATTATGTATGGAATCTTTCAAAGAAAGTGCATTATTATGTTCACACATTATTTACCATTAGCACGTAATATTCATTCATGCAAGAATAATCAAATTAACTTGGGTATAAATAGAACGCACATCAAATGTACCATCAGTATCTCATCTACCAACAAGGTACTAAGATAATACAACAATGAGGACATCGGTGAGTTGAAATTACAATTTTATAATAAATTTAAACTTGATAAATTTATAAATCATTATTATTGAAAGAAGTATATACAATCTGATTTTCTTGGCTTTTACACGAATATTTTATCTCATTAAGACTTTTAAATTCCTATTGGAGCAACAACTTCACGGGCTAATACCAGGGCAGTTGTTAAATTATATATCTAACGGGAATAAAAAGGTTTAAGTAAAGAGTCCAGAGGAGGACCAGAACAAACTTTATAATTTACTTAGTCGAAATATAAGCAAACATCTTGAGGAGTGTGTAGAGGAGCTAAATTACAAAACTATGCAAACACAAGATTTATATCTAGAGGCTCACCGACACATTAGATCTCTCTGCTTCCAGGTCATTTTGTCTTTTCGGCTGATTTTTGTTGTAGTCCTTTTATTTATGAGACAAACTATTAGTTAAAATTGAGTCAAATTGAAAATACAGGAACTATAATATATTCCATTTGTTTCTGGATCTCGCCTAGCTATGGAAAAGTGACAGTTTAAGTATTGTAAATGGGGCTGGTTGTGTTTTAAATCAGGGTTTTTAAATGTCACTGTCAGATGTTCGATTTTAAGGTTATAATTTCTGACTATTGTGATCTTACACTGTTGCCTGTTTTACAAATTTTCAGATATAAAACGATAATAATATGCAGTTTTAAGATTAACAAAATTTACTACTTGGTTTTTGTACATACAAACACAGCAATAATATTGTATAGAACAAATATAATGAATTCGGCTCTTCAAACTTATTTCGTCATCCATTTGAATTTCTCGCTTGGGTCTTCCCGTTAACACATTTTGATCAACTCAATCTATCCACCTTAATTTTGGTCATTCTCTCTTCTGTTGGCCCTCAGTATTTTTTTGTAGAATTGCAAATTTATTCCCACCCTCTTGTGATACTGATAATTTTCATGTCAAACAATTTTTAAGCCCTCATTCCACTTTTATTATTTAGTCAAGAGAACCTGCATCTGAATCTTCTGATGTTTGTTCTGAGCCAGATTCCCCAAGCGAAATAATAAAAGAAGCGACCGCGTGGCGAAATAATTGTTGCAAGATTAACAATAAACCTCTTGAAAATTAAAAAGAGGATTACTTATGATATCATAAATTATTGCAACACTGTTAAAATAAGGAATCAGGAGTGGCAACTAATAAAAAATGTAAATGTTGATACTGCAACACAACAACACGAAAGCATGGCTAGGCAAGATCCAGAAACAAATGGAACGGTGTATACGTATAAACCATTGATAGAAAAAATAATATTATTATATTCAGAATTATAATCAATAAGATTTTACATCAATTTTTGAATTTTCAGGTAATAATTTTTTGTGCTACTTCTATGCTCCTGGTTAACGCCAAACCAACCAATTGGAAATTCAATGGCCACGAGGGTGGCCATAGCGGCGGGCATTCTTCCATCGGTGGATCTTCTGCCGGACACGCCAGTGTGATTGGTCCACATGAAGGAGATTCCTCAGTTCATGGACCAAATGGTGGAGAATCCAATATTGCTGGACCTCACGGTGGAAGTGCCACAGTGCTAGGACCAAATGGAGGAAAAGCTACGATTATTGGACCTCAAGGAGGAGAAGCTACTATTGTTGGACCATCCGGTGGTCAAGCGACTATTGTTGGTCCAACAGGCGGAAGAGCTGATATCGTGGGTCCAACAGGTGGTAATGCAAATATTATAGGTGCAACTGGAGGTCAAGTGAATATTATTGGATCGTCTGGTGGAGATGGAGATGCTTCTGGAGGAAGTGGTTCTGGACATGTTGGTGCATCTGGATTCGGTGGTGGATCTGGACATGGTAGCGGACATGGACACGGCCATCATTGGTAAAGGAAATCAAGTTAATAATGAAAGTATAGAATGGATTTGTAATTTTCTACACGATCAATTGTAAATATTTAAAATTATAGCAATAAACCAAATATATGTATTATATAATACTACTATACATAAATTAAAGAGTAAAAAGACCGAACAATGTTGTCACTATGTTACTACAATATTTCTTAGTAAAACAAAAGTCTGTCATCCTGGGAAATGAATAAATGTAAAGTGTAGTCATACCACTTTAAATTTATTCAATTTCCAGGACGAAAGACTGGTTTTACTGAGAAATACTGTAATACAATACAATGATAACATACCTATAACAGAAATCTCTTCAACCGATCAATCCATGGCCCGAATAATCTAGTTTCCTGTAGTTTCAGACAGAGTTATGGAAATCATATGAAGAACAAACATTTTTATTCATTGAAATAAAAAAAGCATCACGACAATGCTAGGTTTCATGTACATAATGTGGTAAATAGTATATTGTACAACGAGCATATAATAATATATGCTAATATAACGACTTGCTCCACTCGCCTTCAGTTCGTTCCGCAAACCTCGTTCTTGTGATTAATAGCTATTATATGCGAGTTATACACTGTATATTGTTCACGACAACATCAATATATAACACAACATTTATTATATACAGAGAGTTTTATGTAACATCGAACATTTTCATAACGAGAATTTTTTTTTAAGTATCCATATGCATACGTTGCACATTTTTCGATGCTCAGTTTATTAAAAGAATTTAATTTGAAGCTTTAAGCGAGTGTTTTCCACTCCCAGGCTAAGCATGAAGTAAAATTTCGAGTTTAGAAAAGCCTGAAAATTTGGTTTGGTCGCGTAGCGCGAAGCGCGGAGCGGCCAAACCAAATTTTCAGGCTTTTCTAAACTCGAAATTTTACTTCATGCGCCACCGGTACAGGCACTGATTCAATGTAAAGTTTAGCGGCATATTTTAAAGATCGTAATATGTCAGTGTTTTGTACCGGTGGCGCATAAAGTAAAATTTCGAGTTTAGAAAAGCCTGAAAAGTTGGTTTGGCCGCTCCGCGCTTCGCGCTACGCGACCAAACCAAATTTTCAGGCTTTTCTAAACTCGAAATTTTACTTCATGCTTAGTCTGGGAGTGGAAAACACTCGCTTAAAGCTTCAAATTGAATTCTTTTAATAAACCGACCGTCAAAAAATGTGCAACGTATGCAAGTCAAGTCAAGATGGCCACCGAACTAGCATCTCTGAATTTAAACTCGGTAAAACCATGCCGTTACTGTAGAAATATGCCAAAAACGGGCTACCTGTGTGTGTCTTGTTCATCACTAACTCATCCAGGATGTGCTAAGCTGCTAAAAGGGGCAAGTATCATAAATGATAAGGAAATCATCTGTTGTTCGAAACCACCTGACACAGATCGAGCGATCACGACAGAGGTCGATTTCAAACTCGAAGCATACATGTATCAAAAGCAGTTAATTGCGCAACCCACCCTTAATAATCAGTTGCTCGGTGAGAGGTTTAATGAGCTTCTTGCGAAATACGAACTTCTACAACAGGAGGTTAGGAAAGAAACTATTCCCTCCATAACAGAATGTAAACAATCTGCGGCAAGACCAGTTCTACCAACATCGAGCCAACAGCAAAACGTTAGCCACTCTAGGAAACCTAAAGCAAAGACCAACGCGAATACAGAGTCAAACACGACATCCGAAGGTGTACAGCCAATTACTCCAACAATATTCATTCATAAGGATTATCCCGACGGACCGGCTGATATCAACCCGATGGTCAAAGTCCAACATCGGCGAGCCGCTCGGAAAAAAATTACTGGAGAAGCAGATCCCACAAAAACAACTCTTAAAGCAGTTAATAAAAAAGCATACTTGCATGAATACAATTTATTCCCGGATACTACTGTGGACACCGTAATTTCTCACCTACAGTCATTCATGATCGAAGCTGAATGCGAACAATTAAAGGCGAAGCGCCCGGACCAATATACATCTTTCTAGGTCACCATTCCCTTCGAAAAATTAGATACGGCTTCCGATCCAAAAACCTGGCCGAACGGAACATCTGTGAGACGTTTTTTATTCAATTGCCGAACTCATCAGACAACTGCTGCTACTCAAGAAAACTGATAAAAAGTGCAGAATCCTCACTTACTTCTTATCAACTATTTTATATTAGCATCCAATGTTTACGTAATAAAATTGCGGAACTAGAATCGTTTTTAATAGATAAAGACATCGATGTATTGGTTTTTACTGAACACTGGCTCACGCATGAGGAAGCGCATTTTTGTCAAATTAACAACTTTATAAACGCGAGTTGCTTTAGTAGACGAACAGCTAAAAACGGCGGATCCTGTATCATGGTCAAACGCAACTGTTTATACACTGAAATACAATTTCTCTTTGATTTATCAATAGAACTTGTCTGTGAAATGTCGGGCATAATGCTTATTAATTCAAATTTAATAATAATATCCGTATACCGCTCCCCAAGTGGGAACTTTTCACATTTTCTTGATATACTCACTGATATGTTGGACCGTTTAAACTTAACATCTTATAAAGTTTATATCTGTGGCGATTTTAACGTTCATTTTAATACTACGGATACGAATACTACAGATTTATGCAATCTTTTCGTCTCTTATGGTTTACGTCAAGTAATATCTAGTGCAACAAGAGGTAAAGCGTGTATAGATAATATATTTACCAATGATAGAATCCTTAATGACATAGCAAAAGTAATTGACATTGGTGTATCTGACCATAACGGTATTCTAATAAATATTCCCATTAATCATAATGATCCGGTCATAGCTAAATGTATTCGTCCCATCACCAAACAAGGTTGTACAATGTTATATACCCTGCTAAGTGACATTGTATGGCCCAATATGGAAAGCCTAGCGACCAACGATGCCTGGGATATATTTATAAAAATAATTGTAAATAACGTTGATAAATTATATCCGAAAATTATGATTAAACAAGTACACCAGAAAATAAAAATCAAGTGGTTTTCAAGTAAGCTTCGAGATATGAGGAATCAATTAAATCTTATTAGGGAAGCCATTAGCCGCTCACCTTCACCGGAACTCATTGAATATTACAAAATGCAAAAATCCATGTACAAAAAAGAGATCAATCGTGAACAAAGGCTGGCACACGATAGTTACATAAACTCTTCTAGCAATTGTAACAAAGCAATGTGGGAAATATTAAACTCTAAGCGCCCAACTAATAAACTTAATAACACTCCCAGCATCTCAGCAAATAACCTTAATACTTTTTTTTTTATCAGCTGCCAACAACATCATACAATCTATCACTGATACTAATACCGATCCTATAAAATTGATGATCGGAATACCAATTGGGCAATGTACAGATTATTTTAAATTTGCTAGAGTGTCTTGTGTCAAAGTAAGATCTATCGTACAGGGATTAAACTCAACAGGGAGTACGGATATATATGGCATTAACCTTAAAATTCTAAAGAAAATTGTCGATATAATTATAAGCCCATTAACTAAATTAATTAATAGGTGTATTACCGATAACACATTCCCAGACGCTCTGAAGATTGGTAAATGCATTCCCATATTCAAGAAAGGTGACTTGGACGATGCAAACAACTATCGACCAATTTTAATTCTGCCATTATTTTCCAAAATAATGGAATCGATATTTCTTGAACAAATAAATAGCTTTTTAGAACAAAACAAGTTGTTAAACGATGCTCAGTTTGGTTTTAGACCGTGATGGCCATTAACGAATTTGTGGACGACATAATAAATTGTTTCGAAGAGGGCAAGGTAATAGCATGCAACCTGCTGGATCTAAGTAAGGCTTTCGACTGTGTTGCTCATGCTATTTTATGTCGAAAGCTTTACTTCTATAATTTCGATCCTAGTGCCATCAGTATGATCATGTCTTATTTAACAAACAGAAAGCAAATCGTTCACCAGGGGGAGGATGGATCCGATGTGGGAGATTTAATGCATGGTGTACCTCAGGGATCTATCTTAGGACCGCTTCTCTTTATTCTATATATTAACGATCTCCCATGCTGTGTCTCCCACGCATCTATGGTCCTTGACGCGGATGATACAACTATATCTGCTAAAGGAAATACTCTCGATCAGTCTGTGGTCGCCCTTAATAGCACCAAACTTACTGTAATGAATTGGTTTAACACTAACAAACTCAAGCTAAACCTCTCAAAAACTGTTGAAATGACGTTCTCTTTGAAGTAATTTACACCCTCGCCAACAACTTCAGCCAAGCTACTGGGAATAATCGTTGACTTAAAGTTAAGTTGGGAATATCACGGACATGATTTAAAAACCAAACTCTCTAAAAACTTATTTATTGCGTAATATGAAGAGATCAGTGTCCTTCGGTGTGGTCAAAACTGCTTTTCATTCACTTGTTCAATCACATATTGCATACGGCATTCTTGTATGGGGTCATTCTCCTATTACCAATGATATATTTAGGCTTCAACGGCGAGCAGTGAGAATTACCGCAGGACTGTCCTACAGGCAAGATTGCCGTGAAGCGTTCAAACAGTTAAACGTTCTTAAGGTACCTTGTCTGTTTATACTTGAATGCTTGATGTATATCAAGAAAAATGAGCACTCATTTACAAGCAACCGACACATACATGAGCACGATACTCGTAAGCGGGATAATATCCGCCTAAATTAATTTCGTTTCTCGAAAGCTAAAACAGGTCCCCGTTTCTACTCGATTCGTCTACTAAACGCACTACCACCTAATATAAAGTCACTACCGACAAAATTATTCAAAACCAAAATCAAACAAATACTCTTAGAAAACGCATTCTACTCAATAGAAGAATTTTTGCAGAAATTCAGTGAAGGCATATGATGTTTTGCATCCACTGGTGTATTCGATGTCCTTCTCTATTTACTTATTATTTTTCTTAATGTTTCTTTAAATTTTGTTATAACTTTATTTTATAATTTAGATATTATTATAGTAAATATTATTGATATTTGACGTGTGTAAGACTTTATGTTGTTAGCACTAATAAAGATTTCTATTCTATTTCTATTTCTATATGGATACTTCAACAAAAAATTCTCGTTATGAAAATGTTCGGTGTTACATAAAACTCTCTGTATATTTATCAAATACGCGTCAGTCTTAATGGTTAGTTTTGTTTTATAATAATTTGACAGATAAATGACGACAGATTTTAATTCTTGTCCCCCACAAATCGCAATCCTGACTTGATTTAACAATAAATGACTATAGTTGTTATACCACGTGTTCATTCAAAAAGGAAATGGAACGAAATGGAAGGAAAAAGTGAAGTCGCAGTTTAATTTACGCTATGCCATACCTCTCATAAATTTCAGATTGTGTTAATCTGTAGCTCATTAATTTGCCTTGTTCTTATAGTTGTTATGTTGTTTTTTCTTCTTTCGTGTAAGGCATTAAAATATCGAAGCAAATAAAAAAAAACTTTTATAAAATTGGTTTAGATTAACATTGACAGGAGCGACTGACAAATCAACGTACGGCCTACTTCACAATGTTCTGAAAATTTTATAGTCTACTCGATCGGGGTTTCAACTGAACACCTGATATTAATTAATTAACAACTATTAGTAAACACCACATAATATTTTTAATATAGATAGATATTCTTTATAATACATATATGCAAATTCATCAGGTAATCGAGATAAGAAAATCAGTACAGTTTATTGTGATTTACTTTAAATCAGAAATAGGTCCTAAAACACAGAAAGCAGGTATAAAGGACGGTCTCTTCCTAAAGTCATAAATAGCTCGCTTCCGGATGACTACCTAAATTGCTCTATCTGCTGAGTTTTGTGAAATTACAAATGTTACGGTGGATCCCTTCTTTGACGGATTTGTCGACGAAGACGATTTTATTAAGTCGACGATTAATTACCTTATTTTAAACAATCTGTATTATTTTTAATCGGTCCATTTCAATCATGTCAACGTCATTGTCAATTTATTTTTTTTATATCAACATGTAAAATAATTACCTTGCTTTCATTTTCTTGGTTATTTATTAGTGGTTTTAAAAAATGCATTTCTTTTACAATATTTTCAACGATCAAGACGAAGAAGAAGAAGACACCAATCAAGCCATAAAATTCAAACTAGAAGAGGTCGTGTACCCGGATTATTACACTGAGCCTTTGGCGTTCGCCGACAAAGGATGCGACATGGCGATAGTGTACAAAGCGAAACACTACGACGTGAGAATAGAAACGTTTTTGACGAACCTCAGAGTGGTCGGATTGGAAGTCCGCCAAGAAACCGGTGTTGTTTTCCCCGAACACCACGCGGCTCTTATAAGTGCACCGGATAAAGTGCTGACGCGCTACAGTAAGATTTACTCGTACGAGTTGACGAAGGATAACCCAAATTGGGTTTGGGTTGAGGATGATGCTTGTTGTAAAGTTTGGAGGACGGAGCTAACACACCCGACTTCGGATGACGGGGAGCTGATGAAGAGGGCGAAGTCGTCGGTGACGAGGTTGCGGCCGACAACTTTTACTCACATGGAGCGCGTGATGATTGTGAATAAAATTATGGTGAATAATCAGTATACTGATGATGATGGGAAGCTGCATTATGGTTACGAATCGCTGAAGAAGACGGATGTTTACGCGCTGCACGAATCGACTTGGCGGTGGTCGAGGAGCGGGGAGATTAAAGACAGGCAGTTGCTTTATAGGTTTTGGGCGAACCTTCGTTGCTTATTTAAAGTGCAACCGACTTTTATGATTGAGAAATATTTTTCCACTGAATCCGCTTTCTACTTCGTGTACTTGGGCCATTACAACAGGATGCTGATGCCGTTGACTCTGGCTGGATTGGTGGCTTTCGGTGTGGGATTTTTGGAGATGTTGGCGTTTGGTGAGTTGGAGGAATTTTGTGATTTGGATCTTCCTGTCTGTCCCATTTGCCAGAATTTCAACATTTGCCCTGTTACTAGTTTGAAGGACTACTGCAAGAGTAAAGCGTTTGCCCTTTTGTTCGATAACGGCGCGACTGTTTTTTTCTCCGTCTTTTCTTCCATATGGTCGGTTGTTTATCTAATGATGTGGAGGAGGACGCAAGCGACGATGGCTTTACGCTGGAATGTTAGAAGGATGCAATTTGACGAGACTTTACGTCCGGAATTTATTGAGAACGCAACGGAAATGAAAATATCCAGATTCACACAAAAACAAATCAGAGACATACCGTTTTCCATGAAAGTAAGAGGATATTTTGTTTCATACGTTTCTATAATCCTTTTGTTATCCTGCAGCATTTCACTAATACTCCTAACGGCGCTTTACCGGCATTTAGTGCACGCGTTAAAAGCTTACATCCCCGAAATCAATGAAATGATAATTTCAATCTCCTCTGCAGTTATCTACTATTTGCTCGTCTCCCTCATATTAATTCCAGCCATAAAAAAACTATCAGCAACCTTAACACGCTTAGAGTGCCATAGAACGCAACAAGGCTACGACTGCTCGGTGATTTACAAAGAGTGCTTACTCAGCTTACCATCCTTTTACGGGGTCATGATTTACCTCTCCCTATTCAAAGGGAAATTCTTTATCTACCCAACCGACGCAACCAGATGGACTGTAGCCGGAGCAATCCCTGCGGACACTTGCAACCCAGCCGGTTGCATGATTGATGTAACCGTGCAGTTCATTGTCATCATGACCTTGGACGCAATTCAAGCGCTCTTCGATACCGTCAAGGCGATGTATCTGGATTACTTCTTCAAAATCCACCAGCTTAAGTACTTCAAGCGGATTAGAAACTTCCCGCACGCGTCCCGCTGGGAGAAGGACTATCTGAAAGTCCCTGTGCCTAGAACAGTTCACGTCTCCTACTACAAAGGCCTGATGGTCTCCTACGGGCTCATCACCTGGTTCGCGGCCATCTGCCCGCTGGGCCCGCTCTTCGCACTAATGCGACACCTGGTGGAGCTCCGCCTTCAAGCCTTCAAGTTCCTAATCGTCAACCGCCGGGTCACCGGAGTGAAAGTCGGGAGCATCGGCTGCTGGAACAACATCCTGGTCATGATCACCCTCTTCGGAATCGTCTCCAACGGCGTCATGATCACCTTCTCCAGCACCATAATCCACCGCATAGTCTACGTGGTCATGAACGGCTGGACTCTGAAGGGCTACGTCCGGAAATCCTTCACGAGCTTCGACACGCGAAAGTTCAGCAAGATGTCAGGGGTCGTGCTGCCGCAGGACGGAGGAATCGCGGACGTTTGCTATTACAGGGGCTACCAAATCGATATTAATAATAAGGAGAAGTTCGTGGAGACGAATTTTTATTGGGTGCATCTGGTAGTGCAGGTTGTCTTTCTGTTGATTTACGAGCATTGGATTTTTATAACGGCGGGGATTGTGTTTCTGCTGGTGCCGTCCATTCCGCATGACGTCAGATTGAAATATAGGGACGAGGAGGAGGAAATTAGGGAGAAGCGAATTGAAATTTTGAATGAAAGGTTTTATAAACAAAATCGCAGACAAAGTCCAAATCGATAACGCACATCATGGGTTTTATATTTTTATTGATTTGTAAAAGTAAACTTTTATGTACGTTATTAACTGTTGTAATATTTTATTTTTTTCTGATTGATACAATGAGTAATATTATCTTAGTTACGATATGTCATAACTAGTGATGCCAGTAGGCATGCTTGCGGTAGCCCAAGCGCATGTCCTGTTAAAATTGCCACATTTTAATTTGTCGAACGGGATGGAGCACTGCACGTAGCGCACACTGGCCCGATATATGCGCCAAATCCATACGAAATATAAAAAATGTATTTGTCACATCTCGTATGTACCAACGCGTCATCGCTTTGAGTCAAATTTTGGGACATTCGAAATGAATTTGTCACATTTCATATGGATTTGGCGCATACGACAAATTAAATGTGCCAATTTTAACAGGACATACGCTCGTGCCACCGCAAGCGTGCGCCTACTCGCATCACTAGTTATAACATACTCATATTTCCCTAGGGAAATATGAAACCTTTTGGCAATCCATATTTCCCTAGGGAAAAGTGACAAGAAAATGTTTTCGCGACCAAACCAAATTTTCAGGCGACCAAACCAAATTTTCAGGCTTTTCTAAACTAGAAATTTTACTTCATGCTTAGTCTGGGAGTGGAAAACACTCGTTAGAGTTTTTAAATTGAAAGTTTTTAATAAGATCATGAATGTCTGAAAATTAACATTAAAAAATCATAACATGTATACCTAAAAATTCCTTGTATTTTAAACTTTTTAAAAATTTGCACATATAAATGGGCAGATAATAAAGAAGACAGATTAATGAGCAAGAAATATTACCTTATCCCCCTTACTACCTAATTCTCAGAGACACTTTATTAAATTGGCAGTAGATACCAATAATTTGAGGGGGTGATAGGTAAATACATTTGTAATCGTAATCTTAGTGAGTTAATTAAATTGTCATATTAATGTCAGATTTCCCTTGATATAACCTACAAATTAAAAGTTAATTTACAACATAACACGTGATTAATCTTGTCCTAACCTAAAACACACAACCTGCATCACACCACCAAGTTCTTGAAAAATGAAATGCCAAATTTGATCCGTCATATTAAAAAAGAAAACAGATTATACAATCTATGATACAATCTATGATACAATCTTTCAATGTCATTTATTTAGAATGAAACATGTTTCAGTAAAAATCAATATAATACTGATTTGTCATTATTTTTTGTATTTATAAATACTTTATGAATGCACTCCAAGAGCAATTCGTGCTCTTTTCGAAATTCGGAGATCCGCGCTCGGATGGCAAAACCATGACGTTGAGTCAAAGTGATAAATGGATGAAACAAGCACACATCATCGACGGACGCAGTGTAACTTTAACAGAAACAGGAGTCGCATTTAACAAATTCAGGTAACGTTTTAACAAATCCTTGAAATAAATGTGCACGGTTTCACTTTTTGTGAATTTTGGAACGCTTCCCTTATTTGTTTAAATCTGTTTTATCCTCAACTGATTTTTTAGGCCCATTTGCACCCCGACTAATTAACTTTAATCAACCACTCCCTACGCCTCTCCTAACTATAGTGGAACAACAAAACTAAAACTAAAAAATAGTCAATACAAATCTCTACAAACTGTAGAAATTTGACAGCTCCAGCTTAATACCGAACGGAGATATGATTTTTCAAAAAGTCATTTTACCCAAAATGTTGGGTCCCGGTACCAATTAAAAAATCCCCACTTCTTTTCTTATCACAGTGAAACACCGGGACTGAAACTAAAAGATAGACGACAAAAAGATATACAAACTGTGAACATTTCATCGTTCCAACTCAACATCAAACGGAGATATGATTTTTCAAATAGTCGTTTTACCCTATTTTTACTAAAATTTTGGCTCCTGCTACCAATTAAAAAATCCTCCCTGCTTTTCTAATTAGAGTGAAACAACAGAACCAAAACCAGAAAATAGACGATAAAAAGGTGTACAAACTGTTGAAATTTCATTGCTCCAACTTAATACTAAACGGTGCTATGATTTTTCAAAAAGTATTTTTATACCATTTTTGCTAAAATTTTCACTCCCGGCACCAATTAAAAAATTCTCACTTCTCTCCTAATTACACTAAAACAATGAGACTATAAGGAAAGATAGACTACAAAGATCTCTACAAACTGTTAACATTTGATCGCTCTAACTTAAAGCCGAACGGAGATATGATTTTTCGAAAAGTAGTTTGATCCTATTTTTGCTAATATTTCGGGTCCTGGTACCAATGAAAAAATCCCCACTTCTATCCTACTTACAGTGAAACAACGAAACTTAAACCAGAAGATAGACGACAAAAAGCTCTACAAACTGTTACAATTCTATTAATTGATTAAACTTCTGATTAAGTCTAAATTCTAGAATACAAAAATGTTTTTTTGTAAGATATCCTCGTTTATCACTATGCGGTTTTGTAAATAATTTCCCACTGAGCAAATCCATTTAAGTTATTTGAAATAAAACACCTTTTTTCTCCTTTCTTCACAAGTTTATTTTATACCAGATGTACATTTCGGTCACCATGTGACCATTATCAATGGTTTGATACTGAAGAGAAAAATCTTAATGATGTTTTCCGCTAATAACCTTTACTAATCTTAATGATGTTTTCCGCTAATAACCTTTACTTGTCCGTACCAACACTAGTAAATCCGCCCCCATTTTGTATATATATTGTGTAATTTCATTTTTCTCTTCAGTATCAAACCATTGATAATGGTCACATGGTGACCGAAATGTACATCTGGTATAAAATAAACTTGTGAAGAAAGGAGAAAAAAGGTGTTTTATTTCAAGTTATTATCATCTTCACGTAACTCACCCAAACTCATTCATTTAAGTTATGTTTCAACAACATTAAAACGACGTTTAATGTTGCTACAATGTTGATATAATATATGTATATATATTTTTTGTTTTTGCTTTACTATATTTTCCTTTGTAATTAGGCTTAGGTCTGTTGAGGAAATAAATAAATAAATAAATAATGTCATTTGTTTGTTTTTTGCTCAGTGGGTTATACATAAAATTGCTGTGTTTTTAAGGAGTACTAATCACTGATCAACTTGGGTGCAAACGGGCATTAATCTTTCTAAATAGTCTTGTATTTTTTTCAGAAATGGTTATTAATACATTTTAAGATGCATTTTTAAACTTGAATCTGATTAGTAACGACTTGATTGCAATTAGTGTTAAATTGAATTTGTTTAGTACAACTTGAACTTGGACGAGTATAAAATATTTTCTTTTTTTTTAGAGCTAGAACGATAAATTATCACGACTACATGAGATTTGTTGAAGATTTGGCAATAACGACAAATAATAATGTCGAGGATTTTAAGGGTAAAATGGTGTCCTGTGGACCGCCAGGTGTTAGTAAAATTACAGCGAATCCTACACCGACTAAAACTTAATTTGCATTTTCGAATTTTTGCGAATTAATATTCATTTCCATTAAAGATATTTAATTAATTGTATAGTAAATCAATGTATAATTAGTATTCCTAATACATGTATTATTATAATTGTAATAAATAATATAAATCATTTATTATTATAACTATCGTCTTATATTTGATTTTGTTAACCTGTTTTAACGACACACTTAAACATTTCTGTAAGTTTTCTGTTTATTTTAACACATGCGCGACCCTCGAAATTTTACTTCATGCTTAGTCTGGGAATAGAAAACACTTGTTTAAAGCTTCAAATTGAACTTAAAAAAAAAACAGGGAATATCCGCAATTGTTGTATCAATTCCATGGTATGTCATTATTTTTATAAAATAACATTACTTTTTCTTAATTATTTTAGCTGTAAATTTTCTGACATTCGTTGATTCTTTAAAGACTTCAATTTGAAGCTTTAAACGGGTGTTTTCCACTCCCAGACTAAGCATGAAGTAAAATTTCGAGTTTAGAAAAGCCCCGTGAAAATTTGTCGAGGGTCGCGCAGCGACCCGAGACAAATTTTCTGGGCTTTTCTAAACTCGAAATTTTACTTCATGCGCCACGCGTATAAAACACAGATTTTAAGTGAAGTTTGAATATACATAAGGGGTCATTCAAAAAGTACGTACACCAAAAATTCCATTTTTTGACCCCCTCCCCCCCATCTGTACACTTCCGTACAATCACCAGCTACCCCCCTGCGTGTACGTACACATCAGTACCCCCCGCCCTAGCGCTGAAATAATTGAATTACTTGAAGGAAAACACAATAAATTTACAACATATTTTATTTCGTCTTTATTTGTCGTTATATCATAATGAGATCACAAATATATCCTTTCATATACAACCAACACAAATAAAATATTAGCTGCCGTATCAGTGGGCAAAAACGGTTACAATAACGATTACGAAACAACATTTATAGATATTTATATCATTCCCATGGAGATTGCATATGCTCCTTTAGCGACACAACTGCCGCAAGACTCTCGTTACAGCCCTCCGTGACCACCTCCGGTGTTTCGGCGTCGATGAAGTCCTCTTCGATCCATTCTGCGTCCTCCTGCTCTTCGATGTTGCGGATGATGGCCAAAGCCTCCCTTTGACGACGAGCTGCTATCCGGACGGGTCGGACTTTCGGCAAATCGCAAACAGATTTGCAAAAGGCTTGGTGCTTTTTCAGACAAGTTAACGAAGCGAAGTACAACTTGCATTTGGGACAGATCTTTCGCTTCAAGTCCTTCTTGACTGACGGGCATGCTGTATCGTAAGGCAATTCAACATCAGCAGAAGAGTGGTCTTGGAGATCAGCTTTTATAGACGGTTGGAGGGTTTGAAGCAGAAACAGTGATGGGAATTCACCAGACGGTTCGTTGAGTTGCAGTCCTTCGTCAGTTTGAGCTATGGGTACAGGCGCTGGTAAAAATCTTTCCGGCAAAACTTTCAGGATCGAGCTTCGGAACTGAGAGCAACAAGATTCATCTTTGCATTTCACAATTTGCAGACAGTACTGGCTGCTTCTCACGTGTTTGGCTTCCCAAGCTAGATCTTTTTCGAGAAGCTGCGTAGGACTCATTTCCAATTTCTCTGGGTCAATATATTCGGCTATCACAGGGAAATGATCAATCTCTACCTGCGACCAAATTTCCGCCAAAACAGTTGCTGCCTTTGCAAAATTTTGCTTTTCCAGATCAGCATCAATAGTTTGACCTCTGGAATTCAGGTGGTTTCCGAAGTGGTCGTGTGGAAGTATAACTCCACTAAGCTCTCTACTCAATGGAGCCATGCGTCTTTCAACGCGATTGTATGCGCTTCGTCCTGGGGCGTTGCAGGCCACGAACAGAGCATCCAGATCGTGGTCCAGAAAATAATGAATTGCAGTTTGAATCACTTTCACGTACCTCGGGTTCTCGTCCGGACCACCATCAACTGTGAATATCCCGACAGGTTAAGCCAAACCGTCAGGCCGTTTCAGCACGTCGGCGAACTCATCCATCGCGAAAATGTGGTCGACATCTGTGGCGTGGGAAAAGGCTGTCGACGATGAATGTTTAGCTGATCGAATGGCTATGTACGTTGGTCCTGAATAGGAGACCGCATCTTTCCTCTGAATTTTATTTTGGTCGACTTCAATCAGAGCATAAACGGAGGGTATTAACTTGTGCGATGGAGCTATCACCCAATCGTGGTCTGGTAGCTGGACGCGGTACTCCAAGTGCATCAGCAACGGGGACTGTTTGTTTGCTGCAGTTAGTCCGATGGGCACGCGGGCTTTGTCATCCTGGCTTATGAAGAAGACTTCCTTTGGTCCCAGTACCGATGCCAATACCTCCAAATTTCCAATCGTCGCGACCGCAAATTTACCATCAGTGTGAGTTCGATGAGTCTCGTTTTGTGCTTTGATGAGTTTGACTGGGACTGTCCGGATATGACGTTTGCCTTCTGTAGAATCTGCTCGCCGAGGTAGTAAACGCAAATAAACGCTACTTCTGCTGAGAATGAAGCCGAACTCAGTCTTCAATGCGTTTGTCAGCTCATCCAAAGTCTTCACGGAACGTATCATGTCGGTTCTGCGTCGGGAATCAGCCGCTCCTCCGTAGGTGACGATGTCGACAATCGTTTGTAGAAGGTCCGGCTGGTCTGCTTCGATCGTCGGTCGTCCTTTCTTCGTTCTTGTCATCCAAGAGTTTGATGGATCCTTCTCGGCGATTTCCTGTAGTTTCCGTTTGAACACAGCTCTGGTTTTGACTGATCGCTCTTGCTCTTTCTTCAACTTTGCCAGTTTTTGTCTGCACTCGTCCAATTTCAGTTTGTTGTCTTTCAGAGATTTTTCTTCTTCCTCCGAGAGTAAGTTTGCATTTTTCTTTATGGTTAATCCCTGAATGTCACAATCCAAACGTAATATCTCTTTAGACACAGCGTCTTGGGCTGGAGTTTTGTACTTCGCTGTGCCTGGCTCGTCGTATTGGATCTCTTGAGAGAGATCGGTTTGTTTCCTGGATCACTCGCTGCTGAACCTGGACCAAGATCAGACCCGGAGGTGGATGCTTTACTTGCGACCGCAGTTGGATTTGTCGTACTCTGAAAATGACATTCAGTCACATGATTATCTTAGAATTATATACCCGCTAATAATTGAATAATAACAATATTAATGTAAAAACAATAAATATATATGACACAATACATTGATCCAAAATGACATCAGTGCGCCTTTCTTCGTACTCGCCATTTTGAAAAGCTCTCGTAACTTTTCCTCGATGCGTTGCTCGAAATCATCTTTTGACTTCGCATCGTTCCAAAAGTCAGTACTGATCTTTTGCAATTTAGCAGGTTGCATATCAGGATAGGCCTCTTTGTACTGTTTAAACAGTTCTTGAAACTTTTTGTTCCGGTCCATGTTGCATTTCTGAAAATGACAATATTTTTACTTACTTTTGTATATCAATTTACGTTTGGCGGACATTCATGGATATTTGGTTATTATCTGTTAGGTTATCGCAATGAGTGATTTTGTGTAGCAACACTTACCTTCCTTTCACGTATTTTATCTTGAACGTTTTCTTCAGATTGTTATCTCGAACGAAGCCTTTCTAGGTTATGACCTGGAGTTCGAATGGATTTCACCATGGAAGTATAGATGGCAGCACTTGGAAACTTGTTCGAAACGCGCCCGTATAAAGCTTAGTTCACATGTAATACGATGAATACATCAAGTGAATCGATAGAGATCGAAATATATACAAATTAGAATCAAAATCAAATTATTAAGAAGGAACGAGGTGTACGTACACTTTTCATTCGCCCCCTCCCCCCCGTTTCCGTACACCCGTGACCAACCCCCTTCCCCCCCCCCCCCGGGAGCGTGTACGTACTTTTTGAATGACCCCTAAATTCACAATATTTTTGTTTTGTACGCGTGGCGCATGAAGTAAAATTTCGAGTTTAGAAAAGCCCAGAAAATTTTTCTCGGGTCGCTGCGCGACCCTCGACAAATTTTCACAGGGCTTTTCTAAACTCGAAATTTTACTTCATGCTTAGTCTGGGAGTGAAAAACACTTGTTTATAGCTTCAAATTAAACTTAAAAAAACGGGTAATAACCGCAATTGTTGTATCAATTCCATGGTATGTCATTATTTTTATAAAATCACATTACTTTTTTTAATTATTTTAACTGTAAATTTCGTTGATTTTTAAAATAGTTCAATTTAAAGCTTTAAAAGAGTTTTTTCCACTCCCAGACTAAGCATGAAGTAAAATTTCGAGTTTAGAAAAGCCCCGTGAAAATTTGTCGAGGGTCGCGCAGCGATCCGAGACAAATTTTATGGGCTTTTCTAAACTCGAAATTTTACTTCATGCGCCACGCGTATAAAACACTGATTTCAAGTGTGGTTCAAATATACAGAAACTCACAATATTTTTGTTTTGCACGGGTGGCGCATGAAGTAAAATTTCGAGTTTAGAAAAGCCCAGAAAATTTGTTTCGGGTCGCTGCGCGACCCTCGACAAATTTTCACGGGGCTTTTCTAAACTCGAAATTTTACTTCATGCTTAGTCTGGGAGTGGAAAACACTTGTTTAAAGCTTCAAATTGAACTTAAATAAAAACAGGGAATACCCGCAATTGTTGTATTAGTTCCATGGAATGTCATTATTTTTATAAAATCACATTATTTTTTCTTAATTATTTTAACAGTAAATTTTCTGACATTCGTTGATTTTCAAGAGAGTTCAATTTGAAGCTTTAAATGAGTGTTTTCTACTCCCAGACTAAGCATGAAGTAAAATTTCTGGGCATTTCTAAACTCGAAATTTTACTTCATGCGCCACGCGTATAAAACACAGATTTTAAGTGTATCAAATATACATAAATTTGATAATATTATTGTGTTTTATACGCGTGGCGCATGAAGTAAAATTTCGAGTTTAGAAAAGCCCAGAAAATTTGTCTCGGGTCGCTGCGCGACCCTCGACAAATTTTCACGGGGCTTTTCTAAACTCGAAATTTTACTTCATGCTTAGTCTGGGAGTGGAAAACACTTGTTTAAAGCTTCAAATTGAACTTTAAAAGAAAACAGGGAATACCCGCAATTGTTGTATCAATTCGATGGAATGTCATTATTTTTATAAAATCACATTACTTTTTCTTAATTATTTTAGCTGTAATTTTGCTGACATTTGTTGATTTTTAAATGAGATCAATCGAGTTTTATAATTCCGTGTTAGCAAATGATTATGATATTGTGTGTATTACCGAGTCATGGCTTCATCCTGGATATCTGATAACGAAGTTATAGATAACCGGTATATTTTGTATCGGTGTGATCGCAGTGAAGATACATCAAATAGTCTTAGAGGTGGAGGTGTTTGTATCGCAGCTAAAAGAACTTTAAAATTTTCTCTTATGTTCATTGATACTGATAATAGAGAAGAAATTTGGAACTCCGTCAACGGAAATAATATTGTGGGCTGTATTTTTGTTCCTCCTAGATCTTCTTCTGACATTTACGCAGGGCATATAGGAACAATGACTGAAATTATCGATCATCATCCCGATTGGAACGTACTTCTTGTCGGTGACTACAATTTCCCCGAGGTTCAGTGGATGGAACTTGAAACCGTGGGCTTTTTACCAACTAATACGGATGGGGAAACTGCACGTATTTTATGCGATGGCCTAATGAATATGGGGCTGCACCAATTTAATGATAAACGTAATAGTAGCGGAAATATTTTAGAATTAGTTTTCTCAAACATTATGACCCTCAACTGTTCTCTCGCTGATCCATTAGTAAATTGTGATAACTACCATCCCCCCACTGATTGTAGAAATTATAGAATCCAGTAATTCATCAAGTGCAGAAACTTACTATTTTAATTTCCATAAAGCAGATATTACAAGCATTTGTAACTTCTTAAGCGGTATTAACTGGAATGACCAATTAATGTGTCGTTGCATAAATTCTGACCTGACTTTGTTTTATAATATTATACAAGAAGCTTTTAATCGGTATGTTGTTCCAATTCGCAAGACATTTGTATCTCATTATCCTGAGTGGTTCTCTAAGTCACTTATAAAATTAATCAAAGAAAAACGTACTGCGCACAAGAACTACAAAATGTCCGGTTGCGATGCTGACTATAACGTATTTTCTAGCTTACGGACCGTTTGCAAAGAGACGATCGTTAAAGAGCATTTACAATACATCGAAGCAGTAGAGAGTAGCATACCCGAAAACATAACATAAATTCTTTCTGGAGATATTATAGGGCAAAAAAAGGTACGAGTTTCCAGCATGCATGACCTACGGTACACGTACTGCTAATTCGGACATCGCCATAGCTAACTTATTTACCGATTTCTTTCAAGACTCATATCTAAACTTAAGACAAAGCAGTTTAGATTATAGCGACGTAGGTAATACGACTTTTAACGCTTTACAATTTAATGAAATCGAGGTCATGTCTTGTTTAACAGATTTTAAGTCAAATTCAGCTCCTGGTCCTGATGGTATACCACCATTTCTGATCAAATTGTGCGCACCTGCTTTGTGTTTACCCCTTATGTTATTATTTAATCGATCTCTCAGAGATGGCGTGTTTCCATATGAATGGAAAAAATGCTACACTGTACCTATATTTAAGTCGGGTTTGAAAAGATCGGTGGAGAATTATAGGGCAATAACCATACAATCGTGTTTTTCTAAGTTGCTGGACAAACTGGTTGCCAAACGGATGATGTCAGTGTATAGACATATGATATCGGAGCATCAGCATGGATTTTTCTCTAAAAGATCAACAATGACTAACCTAGTTGTTTACACAAATTTCATAATGAACACAATGGAACAGGGAGCTGTAGTAGACTCTGTCTACACAGATTTTAGCAAAGCGTTCGATAGAGTTAGTCACTGTAGATTATTATATAAGCTTCGCAATTATGGTGTTAGTAGACATATGTACGATTGGATCAAATCATTTATATCATGTCGTGAGCACGTAGTAAACATCAATTCCATATTAATTCACTGACTATAGAGGCTAACGGTTTGATAATGATACGTGTAGTATCGAAACTATAGTCACCAAATAAACCAATTGTTATACAAAGTGATAAACAGTGTTTTATTTATAATTCCATATTATCAAGTAGCGTGGTCAGTGCGACGTCTGGTGTGCCACAGGGCTCGCAACTAGGACCGTTGCTTTTTATTTTATTCATCAATGATATTGGAAATAACATTGAATCAAAGTTTTTGCTATATGCTGACGACATAAAAGTTTATTGTAAAATCAGCACCATAGACGACTGCAACATTTTACAAAATGATTTGGAGAAGATTTCAGCGTGGTGCTCTGATAACGATCTTTATTTAAACACTGACAAATGTAAACATATACGTTTCTCTAGAAAATATACATCAGTTATCCTTTATTTACACCTTGAATGGAAATACTTTGGAAAGGGAATATTATTTGACAATAAACTGCAGTTTATTGATCAGATACAAAAAATTACTGCAAAATCCTTACAAGTCATTGGATTTATCCGGCGAATATCCAGCAACTTTAAAAACATTCGAACGTTTGTCACGCTCTACGTGACATTAGTGAGACCAGTTTTGGATTATTGCTGTATAATTTGGAGTCCGCATTTTATGTGCCATATTGAGCGCGTGGAAAAGGTTCAACGGAAAATGGTGAAACTCATCTGCTTCCACACACACGTGCAATATGACAGAAATAATTACAACCTTCTTCTGGATTATTTCGGCCTGAGGTCTCTAGAAAAACGTAGAGTTTACTTTTCGCTTTGCTTTTCTTGTTCTTCAATTTTATCATCTTTATCTCTAAATATTCCCCAACAATCGGTAAGACAGCATAAATTGTTTGCTACGAGGTTCCACGGTACATCTTATGGCTCAAATGGCCCGGAAGCAAGGATGATGACAAATGTAAATACATTTTATAATTTAATAAACATGTTTGGAGTTTCTCTAAAAATATTTAAACTAGATTGTTTAAAAGCGATCGATAATACGTAAACATACGTAAAGATATGTACCATAATCTTAGGTGTATATTTATATTTAGGTTATTGTGTTAATATAGTGCAAGTTGTTTTTTTTCTTTTTAAATAATACTTTGTAACTATTTTGTAACAATTTAAATGGTTTCCGTAATAAAGAATTATTATTAATTTGAAGCTTTAAACGAGTGTTTTCCACTCCCAGACTAAGCATGAAGTAAAATTTCGAGTTTAGAAAAGCCCCGTGAAAATTTGTCGAGGGTCGCGCAGCGACCCGAGACAAATTTTCTGGGCTTTTCTAAACTCGAAATTTTACTTTATGCGCCACGCGTATAAAACACTGATTTCAAGTGTGGTTCAAATATACATAAATTCACAATATTTTTGTTTTGTACGCGTGGCGCATGAAGTAAAATTTCGAGTTTAGAAAAGCCCAGAAAATTTGTCTCGGGTCGCTGCGCGACCCTCGACAAATTTTCACGGGGCTTTTCTAAACTCGAAATTTTACTTCATGCTTAGCCTGGGAGTGGAAAACACTTGTTTAAAGCTTCAAATTACACTTAAAAAAAAAACAGGGAATATCCGCAATTGTTGTATCAATTCCATGGTATGTCATTATTTTTATAAAATCACATTGTTTTTTCTTAATTATTTTAACTTAGAGAAACGTAAAGTGTTAAGTGTGAACATTCTTAGATTTAGAATGTTTTCCTCTACAAAAAAAGTGAAATACATTTTGTCTCTAAAATAAATAGGGAAGCTAATATTTGAACACTTTAAAATTAACATGCGATTTCCTATGTTGCGTCAGCCAAGTCAACACCCGGTATAAGTTATGTATAGAACAGTAAATCTTTCGTGTAATTTAAATATTCATTGTATAATTCAATATCTGTCGGGATATTAGTTCGAGAAATAATTGTTTCAATGAATATTTGGAGACTTGTCTCAATGAGACAAAATTTTTGCAGAAAGTCGATATTAATTTTAATTCGTTTTTCTATTTTGTAAACCCACTGAGCAGATCCATTTAAATAATTTTCATCAACATTAAACCAACGTTTAATGCTGCTACAATGTTGATATAATGTTATTTGTTTGTTTTTTGCTCAGTGGGAAGATTTTGCAAACTATTGGCAAAATCAATTTTTCTTAATGGTATATCTGATGTATTTACCGGTAAATTCTTAGTTATGTTATTTATGCTTGTATTAAGAATACAATTTAGTGTCTAGGGGTGTCCATTTGTTTCTGATTACCGCCTATTTTTGATTATTTAAATGTTTAATAAATGATCGGCGCTTTGATATATGCAACTTTACTTACACTCCTGTCCCACTTAGTATATAAAGTTGTAGAGGTTATAACATTGAAAACATTAAATAAAACACTTACATTTTATTAAAGACTAACGCGAATTGAAATATTGACTTTCTGCTTTTTTTAAAGAAAGTAGTTGTTTTTATATTTTCTAAGTATTCTGCAAACAATTGACCAATTTACTTTATTCTAAATTGAATTTGTGTTCAGTATTCCGGCACCAGATACCCACAGACGCGTTTCGGACTTCAAGGTCCTCTTCAGTGTGGTCCCGACCCAGTGCTGAGGAATACTGAACATTTCTGACTATTTCAAGCCAATATGTGAAAACTATTAATGGATATCGATGCCACTATGAAGCATTAGATGGCGTTAGCTATCGATATCCATTTATTCTATTTTATTGTTGGAAACATTAAACAAAATGTTTCGCAATATCACTAGATTAAGCAAATGTAAAAACCTTTCTAAGGAAATTCTGCTAACACCGCCTTCAAATTTCAATTTAATTGAACTACAGATCTTAAGAAAATGTCTCAATAAATAAAGTAAGAGCAAATTAAATCAAATCAAATCAAACTTTATTCAAACATAGTATATACATGTGATATAAATTATAATTTATCCGCATATGAATGCTGTTATGAAAACGTCATAACTATATAATTGAACTAACCATAGAAAATATAACATATATCAAGAATACACATTCAACTCACGCAAAAAGAACAATGCAGTACAGATAACGAAAATCAACTTCAGCATTTAAAGATCGTCGAGGCTATATGGTTCGGTTTCTAGAATAAATTGTTTCAGTTTTTTCTTAAATATCTTGAGTGAATTAATTTCTTTCAGATAATGTGGCAGTTTATTGTAATATTTAGTTGCACAATATTCTGGTGAATGTTCAAATAGTGTTAGTCTGTGTGAAGGTACATTGTAGTTAATTAGGTGGCGTGTGTTGTACATATGTTCTTTAACATATTTTTAAATGTACCTTTGTTTCTAAAATTGAAAATTAGTAGTTCATAAAAATAAATACCGAAAAATTTTAACATGGATTCTTGTTTGAATAAGCCTCTGCAGGTTCCATTGTATTTCAAGTCAAATATAACCTTCATCATTTTTTTTGAGAAATAAATATGTTTTTGGCAGCTGAGCTGCGACCAAAAAACAATATACCATATCTCATTATTGATTCAAAATTTGAGTGGTATAAAAAAATTAAGTGTTTCTTTTCAAACGGATCCTTTAGGATTCTGATGGAATAAGATACAGAATTTTTTTTTTTTATTAGTTGTGCACAATGTTCTTTGAAAGTCAATTTACCGTCTATGTTTATTCCTAATAATTTAGAATATGATGCGGTGATATCTCCAGCAGTTGCATCCCTTATGGTGTTATTTGCATTTCTTGTATGGAAAGCTACCAGGTTTGTTTTTTTCTTTGTTTAAAACAAGTTTGTTTTGGATCATCCAATTTTCGATTTTATTACTCCAGCAGTTGCATCCCTTATGGTGTTATTTGAATTTCTTGTATGGAAAGCTACCAGGTTTGTTTTTTCTTTGTTTAAAACAAGTTTGTTTTGGATCATCCAATTTTCGATTTTATTAATTGCTGCTTCAGTGGTTGTTTTGAGTTCCTTGGGGTCATTACCTACAGTTATTAAGGTGGCATCGTCGGCATAATTGACTAGGGTAACATTCGGTATTTGCATGCTTTTTTTTTAAGTGGGAGGGGAAATACATTTACGTACGCAGTGTCGGACTCCTTGCGGCTACCGACTAAAACCCCTACCACTATCGCCGAGGACACCAACCCGGAACCGTTTACCACATTACTTCGGGTTGGGCCTCCTTTCTTGGCGCTCATGTCAAGACAGGTGGAGCGTCTTCCTGATGTTTTTTGCAGAAGAAATCCTCCACAAAAGTCGCTATCTTCTCCCAACTTGCTTCGCTCTCCAGCATCTTCCCCATGGTATTTTCTGGGGATAGATGGCCCACCTCTGCTTCCAATTCTATTCTTTGTATTGCCCATCTCTCGCAGTAAAAGACAGTATGTTCTGCATTATCTTTTGCGCTTCCACAGTACTTACACATAGGGGTCACACACGTTCCCATCCGATGGAGATAATAACGGAAACATCCGTGTTCGCTGAGGAACTGGGTGAGAAAGTATGTGATCTCCCCGTGGTCGCGCTCGATCCATGGCTTGATGCAGGGCAACAGTCTTGCGGTCCATCTCCCCTTTTCGATAGTGGGCCACGAATTCTGCCACTCCTCCAGTGTCCGCGCCCTCTCCTCCTTGCTGGCACGCTCCCTACCAATTTCGGACTTACGCTCATAGACGGCCTTCCTTTCAATGGCCAGCAGCCCAATGGGGATTTCTCCGGCGATTACAAGGATCGCCGCCTCGGAGACAGTGCGGTATGCGCACGATACTCTGAGAGCGGCCCTTCTCTGTACAGATGCTATGCGTTTTCTGTAGCATTCTATCCTCATCATATTACCCCATATTTCCGAACAGTACAGGAGTATCGACTGGACCGTTGTCATTAAAAGGCGGCGCTTACTAGATTTAGGGCCATGGGTGTTAGCCATGATCCTAATCAGTAGAGTTGACAACGTCTCCGCCTTCTCTGCAACACGTCGGATGTGTTCACTGAAGGTGAGTTTGGTGTCAACCACAATGCTGAGATATTTTGTTGCAGGCTTCGTCTCTACTATCTCATCCCCTACCAACATCGGTATAAGAGTAGGGATTCGTTTTGTTGTCATCACAACTATGTCCGTCTTCTCAGTAGCTAGCGTAAGCCCGTGGTCTACCATCCAGCCGTTGACCCTTCTCATCACCTGGTTTAGCTTTAGCTGTGCTGAATCTGTAGTGCGTGCTGTAATCAGAGCTGCTACGTCATCAGCATAGCCTACCAGGTGTGAATCGTCGGGCATGTTTAATCGAAGCAGGCCGTCGTATGCAATGATCCATAGGTCTGGACCGAGTATGGAACCTTGTGCTGCTCCGGCCGTTATTTTCCATAACCGTTTGCCCTCCGTTGTATCATATTCCAGCGATCTATCGTCGAGGTAGTCTCCTACGATGTTAAGGAGGTACTTGGGGACACGAAAACTTTTTAGTCCTTCTAGCATATCTGTCCACCTCGCAGAATTGAATGCATTCTTTACGTCCAGGGTGACGAGAAGCACATTTTTTTCGGGAGTGATGGTTTCCCATTTACGCATTCTCGGCAGCCTGAACAACTTCTCGCACTGCATCGATCGTGGATCTCCCACGTCGAAAGCCGTATTGTCGGTCCGATAGGTCTCCACCTGCACGGATCGCTGAAAGTAGGCGCGGCTGTATAAGCTTTTCTAAAACCTTTCCCGCTGTGTCTAGCATACACAATGGTCGGTATGAAGATGGTACGAGGGCGTTACCTTTGCCCTTGCTAATCAGCACTAGACGCGCTACCTTCCAGCGTGAGCTGAACACTCCCGCTTTCAGACATGCATGCTATTAGGTAGGTTATTTATATAAATAATGAACAATAATGGGCCCAGAATACTGCCTTGAGGTACCCCAACGTTTAGGTATTGTAATTCCGACTGAATATTGTTGATTTTAATTTTTTTACTGCGATTTTCTAAATAGGATTTTAATAAATTGTGGCAATTACCTCGTATACCATATAAATAAAGTTAATCTAGTAGGATTTCACGATCCATTGTGTCGAATGCTTTGGAGAGGTCCAGAAAAATGCCTACTGGCATTTTTCCCCGCTCCAGAGCATTCGAGACCGTTTGAATGAAATCGAACAGTGCCGTAGTGGTTGATCATTAAAAAGTTTGCATTGAACAAAAAAGTCAGTTATGCGGGTTGCAATAATTTTTTCGAAAATTTTAGAGAAAGTGCTAAGAAGTGTTATTGGTCGGTAATTGGAAAAATCTGTATATACACCTTTTTTGAAGACTGGTTTTACAATACCTAATTTTAGCGCTTCTGGAAATATTTCTTGTTCGAAACTGCCATTGATTTGATCCCGGAGTACGGGTATAAAAACATGCGACGCGGATTTTAAAATTTGAGATATTTCATCGAACCCCGATGACGATTTGTTTTTAAGGGATGTTATGCAATTGAATATTTCACCGTCGCACGTTAGCTTCAAGAACATAGTATTCGTGTTTTTCTTTACGTTATATATCCCATTATTTTGAGGTAAATCATGAACTAATTGTGATGCCACATTAGCCAAATATGTGTTCATAAGTTGTATGTTTTCGACTACGTACTTTTTGTGTTGATCTGTTTTTTTTGCGTTACCAAGGTGTTTATTTATAATATGGCATGTTGTTTAATTTTATTGTCACTACTCACTATCGCGTTCATCATACTTGTTCTTTTAGCGTCTTGGATTAGCTTTACGTATTCTTTATTAACTGAATTATACAACTGCTTTGCTTCATTGCTATAACATTTTATAATACCTAAACAATCTAATACATATTTACAATGGGCAACTTCCGGGTTATTGTACATTACTGAATTTTTATTTTTATTTATAAATTTAGTGGTTTTAGGACAATATTTATTGAATGATTCGTGCACCGCACTCACAAAATTATTCCATTGGTCATCAACGTGTGTACTATTAAATATGTTATTAACAAAGTTTTCGCTTTTTAAGGTGCTAATAAAAAGGTACATTTTTTTGTAACTGCGAGTATATAAAATTGTTGATTTAGGCCGTGAATTCCCATGTGAATTTCTGCGCAAGGTGGTCAGACATATGGGAATCAAACACTTCAGTCTTAGATTTATTTGGCATATTTGTGATGAGGTTATCAATTATTGAATATTTTGAGTTAGTTATGCGCATATATGTGTTGATTGTCGCGAATGCATTGAAAGATTCAATAAGAGATTGAAATTCAAATGAGTCTCTCGTGTTTCTCCCAAGGTCTATATTAAAATCTCCAGAAATAATAAATGATGCCTTCTCCTTTAATTGAATTGTCAACATTATCTCTAAATTTTCAAAGAAGTGTTTGATAAAAAAAGCACGACGGTGTACAGCAAAAACCGCTAAAAATTTTTTGACTAAATAAATCCTTCAATCACTTTTTACTTTCCCCCATATGCAAAACAAAGGGAAAGTATTGTTTTCTCGAAAATTCTCAAATCAAAAATGTTAGTGGATATATCCATTTTTAGTTTAAACATTTTTCATTATGATCAATATTCAAGAAAGTATCAATTCCGATTTCCGCATTTTCACCAAAAGCTTTTCAGATCCTAAGATTGCAATAAAAAGTTTAAGTTTGAAGCTTTATTTCAACTTTTTATTGCAATCTTAGGATCTGAAAAGCTTTTGGTGAAAATGCGGAAATCGGAATTGATACTTTCTTGAATATTGATCATACTGAAAAATGTTTAAACTAAAAATGGATATATCCCCTAACATTTTTGATTTGAGAATTTTCGCGAAAACAATACTTTCCCTTTGTTTTGCATATGGGGGAAAGTAAAAAGTGATTGAAGGATTTATTTAGTCAACAAATTTGTAAAAAATCAATCTATACAATCAATACAATCTATATGTAATTCACAGAATTTGCTTAGAATTGATTGCACTTGAATTTGCTTTAAAGAAAATTAAATTATCTCAACGCATTTACCTAAAATATTTAGTCAAAGTCGAAATTATGCAATAAATTCAGTATGTTTATTTCAAACAAAAAATGTAAAAATCAATAGGTTATCAAATTAATATAAAATTCAAAAAATCTATACAGAAGTAAATAAATTTATTTGGCTGTAATTGAAATTTAAATATCTCCACTGGATTTCCCAAAATATCAAATCAAAGTTAAAATTTTGTAAAAAAATGGGTGATTGGGGGATTTATATTTCTTAAATTGTAAAAAATCAAAGTTTTATACAATCCATATGTAATTCACAGAATTTACTTAGAATTGATTGCAATTAAATTTGCTTTAATGGAAATTAAATTATCTCAACGCATTTACCTAAAATATTTAGTCAAAGTTGAAATTATGAAATAAATATGTATATTTAAAACAAAAAATGTAAAAATCGACAGGTAATCAAATATACATAAAATTCAAAAAATCTATTCAGAACTAACCAAATAAACTTTATTTGGCTGTAATTGAAATTTAAATATCTCCACTGGATTTCCCAAAATATCAAATCAAAGTTAAAATTTTGCAAAAAAATGGGTGATTGGGGGATTTTTTTTTCTTAAATTGTAAAAAATCAAAGTTTTATACAATCCATATGTAATTCACAGAATTTACTTAGAATTGATTGCACTTAAATTTGCTTTAATGGAAATTAAATTATCTCAACACATTTACCTAAAATATTTAGTCAAAGTTGAAATTATGAAATAAATATGTTTATTTAAAACAAAAAATGTAAAAATCAACAGGTTATCAAATTAACATAAAATTCAAAAAATCTATACAGAATCAAATAAACTTTATTTGGCTGTAATTGAAATTTAAATATCTCCACTGGATTTTCCAAAATATCAAATCAAAGTTAAAATTTTGTAAAAAAATAAGCGATTGAGAGATTTATTTTTTTTAAATTGTAAAAAATCAAAGTTTTATGCAATTAACATGAAATTTTCAGAATTTACACTTACATATGGTACAATACAATACAATTAAAACCAATATCACACTGACTTATTTTCAGCATTTTAAACACACCGCATCGGTTTATTTAACGTCGAAAACATGATACTTTCAGGAATTATTGCTAATTTGCTATTTTTTCAATCTACTATTATTTCAATTAACATTATAGTTTTTTTATAAGTTTTGAATTCACATCCCGTTAAAATTTCCCACTGTGAATACTTTCATGTAATTTTGATTAGTTTGCGCAAACACAGCAAACGAGTTATTATAAGCTGTTGCAATCCAAGATTCAGTACAGTACATATATTCCTAAATATATACTCAGCAATGTCGGTTGCAAAATACGCTCTGCGTTGTTCCCAATTTATTATTTTATACGTTACTGCGTGGTTGATTAAGACTTGCTCGTTTTGGTTAAAGGTGACATTTCACGGCTCTTAAAAGTTTTACGTGTAATGGTTTACACTTTACCATTCGAGATTAGTTTGAATTAACATCAAAATACTGTTTATTCAATGTTTTTGTACGTCGATATTCTTAAAACATGTGAAATTGTGTGATTGTTGTAAAATTAGACTGGTTTGTGCAGAACAGGAATTATAAAGTCAACATTTCGATGAATGTATTATGTTATAAATCACAATCCAACTTATGAAAATCTATTAGGATTTAAGAAAAATAAAAATGACTGTGTGGTTTATCAAGATTTCCCCATTTTGGTTAAAAGGCGACATTGCACGGCTTGCAAAGGTTTTACGTGTGATGGTTTACACTTTACCATTTCCTAACAGATTGTGGGAATAATGCTTGGCATGAGCAATTTTAGTACAAATTAATCTGTGATATTTACATCGTTTTATTTACAATTTTATTGTTTTTTATATATGATATCTATTTATTAATTATTTTATATATATATTTATTTATCTATTTTACATAACCATTTCTCACTTAAATTTTAATGTGTTAGTGATTAATGTTTGTATTCTACACTATTAGTATTCTCTTTTTTGTGACCTGTTTAAAACTTATATGTTGTTGGCATCAATAAATATTATTCTATTCTATTCTATTCTATTTCGGCTTAGTTTGAAACCACTTTAAAAGGCTATTCATTTAACACTATAGGTGTAACTAGGATTTTTACTAGGGTAAAGCTAAGAAATGAAAAAAAATCATATTCAATAAGATTTTAGAAATATAAAATGATGAATATAAAGAAATCTTTTGACGTTCAAAATATATAAATTTAGTATTGTTTCATTGATTTTAAATCAGTGAAACAATACTAATGCCCGTTTGCATCCAAGTCGATTCAGTTTATCAGTGATCAGTACTCCTTAAAAATACAGCAATTTTATGTATAAATTATTTACAAAATCGCATAATGATAAAAGAGATATGTTCAGAATATCTTAAAAAATTAAAACATTCTTATATTCTAGAATTCTGACTTAATCAGAGGTTTAATCAATGATTAGTGGTTGATTAAAGTTAATCAGTTGGGGTGCAAATGGGCGTGTGTTTTAATTATTAATATATAAAAAGTTGATAAAAATATATCTAAAGAGAAAGCAAATAACATTCTTTTTAGTATCGAAATAATAATAATACTAATAATATTGGTAACTTTCTGTACGAGTTTTGCGAAATTCGTAGACAAAACACAAATTCAATGTAAATTCCGTTGGGTGAATTTCGGATATGTTGGGAAAGGATCTGGGTTTCCTCTATAAATGCATAATAACATATTAATAATAAGTAAACCCTATGTAATATAAAAGTCTGCCCTATACCGGGTGTTGACTTGGCGGACGCAACATAGGAAATCGCATGTTAATTTTTAATTGTTCAAATATTGGCTTCCCGATTTATTTTAGAGACAAAATGTATTTTTTTACTGTTTTGTAGAGGGAAACATTTTAATTTATGAATATTCACACGTAACACTTTACGTCTCTCTAAGTTAAAATAATTAAGAAAAAGTAATGTGATTTTATAAAAATAATGACCTACCATGGAATTGATACAACAATTGCGGATATTCCCTGTTTTTTTTTAAGTTTAATTTAAAGCTTTAAAAAAAGGGTTTCCACTCCCAGAGTAAGCATGAAGTAAAACTTCGAGTTTAGAAAAGCCCGAGACAAATTTTTTGGGTTTTTTTGATTCATATTTTTTTTTAGGTAACGCATGATTTTTGTAAAATATACATATTTTTTTGAAATAATGAAAACGCAGCTCAAAATTAAAGTATTGATTTAAGGGTAAAAACAATTGAAGGTTACGTCACATCAAAGTTCGATTCTTTGGTAGTCGTTTGCCGTTTGTTTCGTAAAATGGACAAATTTTTCAAAAAAGTTGTGCTTAATTATTTGAACCATCCATTTTTTTTAATTAATCAATTTAATTCACTCAGCGAAAAAGCAGTGATTTTGATTTAATTTTAAGCATTGATTTAAGAGTTAAAGCAATTGAGTTTTACTTTCCAATTTAAAGTCACATTCTTTAGCTGTCTGCTTTTTGTTTTATGAAAATGTTTAATCCGTGGACAAAGTTATGCTTAATTATTTAAGCGAGCATTATTTTATTAAACAATTGTTAAAACACAAAGCGAAATTGCACTGACTTTAACTTGAAATTTAAGCCTCGGCCTAAGTGTGAAAACAATTAATCGTTATGTCACTTGCAGGTCACGTTCTTCGGCTGTCGTTCGTCTTTTGTTAAATGAAAATATCAATTTCGTGGATAAAGTTGCGCTGTGTAATTTGAGCAAGAATTGTTTAATTTACTAATTATTAAAACATAGATTTTGATTCAAAATTAAAGCCTTGGTTTCAACGTAAAAACAATTAGGCATTACCTTAATTCAAAGCCACATTCTTCGGCTCTCGTCTGCCATTTGTTTAATGAAAATATCAAATCCGTGAACGAAGTTACGCTTAATTATTTGAGCAAGCCTTTTTTTATTTATTAATGATTAAAACACATCAATTGTTTTTTTTTAAATCAAGCGGGCGAGTGTTTATTAAAGTTATCAATATTATTATATATTATGATTGTAAGTTATTTTGATTAAATTGATTGTAAAATTTATAAGTTTTTATTAAGTTTTTATAAACGATACTCTGAAGGAAATTATTAACTTTCTTCAAACAGGCGTGAAAATCCTTAATTTCTTAATTCCGATTTCGTTGGATGGATTCAATTAAAACACACAAAAACCATACTCCATCCAATCCCGTATATTCTAATACCGTGAGAGACCGGAAACGGTCAATAAGATCAGGACCAAAAGCGACTTTATAATTACACGTTGTGGACCAGATTTTCTATACGCCTTATAACTTAGACTCGAGATACAAACAAGTGAGCATTTTTTGACGATGGCGCCTCCAAGACGACAAGAAAAAAAAAATGATGTATTTAGAGTATATCGAGGTCGTTAATATCTAAGCTATGTATGAGTTAAAATGTTTTGAGCGTTCGTCGGGCGGGAAAGAAAATTGTGATTATTCTAAATGTAGGACTTAAGAATGAAAGTTTTTGCTTTGATAAGGTGTGATGTGAGTGGATCTGGACAAAAAAATATTTCAGCTCGTTAATCATTTTGATTGACGTTTTGGAATGCTTCTGGTTTTCATTTGTAATGTTCTTTTTTTTCTTTGAGTTAGTTAAAGCAATTATTTCTTTCTGTGTTTTGAAGAAATCGCCTTTTTGTAGCACCGTATTTTATTTTCACTGCTTCGATTAAAACTGTTATTTGTTAGTAACATAATTGTTACTAATTGGAGTAAATATTTACTCTTAATAATGATAATAATAATATTTTCATTCACGGAAGAATCGTTTTCATAAAAATAACCTACCTACAATTTTTTGTGATATTATTTGAAAATTTTAAATTATGCAATTTTTCTTTTAAGTTTAATTTGAAGCTTCTAACGAGTGTTTTCCACTCCCTGATTAAGCATGAAGTAAAATTTCGAGTTTAGAAAAGCCTGAAAATTTGGTTTGGTCGCGTAGCGCGAAGCGCGGAGCGACCAAACCAAATTTTCAGGCTTTTCTAAACTCGAAATTTTACTTCATGCGCCACGCGTATAAAACACTGAAATATTGTAAAATTAAAAATATAATAAATAATACTGCTAAATCAGTATTACAAATATACTGCTGAAGAAGGATTAAAAATATGCTGCTAAACAAAAATATTTTGAATTAATATTTTAGTACAGTAATTAATTAATTATTCATAATATTTCAGTACAGTATTGCGCGACTAAACCAAATTTTTGGGCTTTTCTAAACTCAAAATTTTACTTCGTGCTTAATCGAGGAGTGGAAGCACTCGTTCAAAACTTTATATTAAACCCAACAAACGAACAAGAAACGCCTTAAAATGCATTGGTATCGGAATATGAAACAATCATTTCTTGTATATTTCAAACATATAAATGTTAGGTTCCTGAACTTTCGGAAAAATATTTAAAAAATGCCAAAAGTTTTCATCTAAATTAAAATATGTAACGAAAAGTTTATCTTTTACAAAAATATTTCTAACACATTTTATGTGTTACTTTTGGCATTCGAAGTAATTTCGGTTAGCCAGCCCTGGTTTATACTGTCAAATAAAGATGATGGTAATGACATTTTTCTTTTTTTGCTGTTAAGTTGACAACATCAATAGTGTTATTGTTACCTATAAATACTGACCATATTTTTCACTCATTCCATTTCTGTGTACCTGTTCATTCCACACACAACACTTTTTCCATGTAAGTTTATTTTAATTTTATTCCTAAATTTTTTAAAAACGTCATAAGCAAAGCTATACTGAAGAGAGATAAATCTCGAAACGCGTCTATAGATGGCCTAAGACATTAGTTTTAATCCAAGTCCTTTCACTTCTATTTTTTTGTTTACTCTCCTTTCATTTTAAATTTGTATTTGTTAGTTGGTTTGAAGAGAATTTTACCTAAACGTTACATATACTTTAATAGAGCGTTGTAACAAATTAAATTAAACAAGATTTTAAATATTTCATTGTATAATTCAATAACCGGAAGTGTATTTGCACGGGAAGTAGTTGTTTTAATGGATACTTATCGTCTTAAGTTGTCTAATTAATTAAGACATTGTTTGCATTTTCATGAATAGTTTTTTCGTAATTTTATATGTTAGTGTTATTGGTTTTAGCGGCCGAATTAATTTTAATCTCACAACTTGACAACTTTTTACACTCCCCGACCTTAAGGGGGTATTACCATTCGGAAGTTTTAAAAAATTGATTTTATTTTTTTTGCATATTATGATACTTGATAGTATCTAGCCACAAAACCGTTTTACAATACGCGAATTCTTTAGTTAGTTTTTTGCTTGTTGAAGTAAACTATGCTGAGTAGGTGGCTGGGTGGAAATACGCAGAACTCAAACGAAAGTTTGAATGCTTGTGTTTGGAAGCTGACTTCAAAGCACCTCAACTGTGGTGCAAAAACCGTCGCTATCGCATCTTTCATAGCTATCAGCATCATCAACGACGGATACTCGGCAGTTTTTAAGACGATGGAGACACTGGGAATCCATATCGGCCTGCAAGCCAAGGCCTTCCGGTGCGGAGCGCGAGACGTGGGATGAATTTTGCCTGACTCCAGCAGCTCAGAAGGCCATTCAACAATGCTGGCAGGAGCAAATCTTTAAAACCCAGTTTTTAGAGAAAGAGAAGAGCCTACTGTATAGAGCTGGCATAGCTGACTAAAGCCAAAAATCTCCAAAAATAGTTAAAACTTGTGTCAAAACTTTAAACGCGTTTTTCTCGAAACCACTTCTTTTTCGCTGGCCGGAAACTTTCTTTTCAAACTATGAAACGGATCGACTTGAGCTTTTAGTTTTCGGTTCTCCACATTTTCCTCTGAAGTTTGAACCACCGTCATTCAAATATTTTAATATTTGATATTTTTCATAGAGCCTTGAAGTCAGAAAAAGGGGGGCATAAAGCGACCACTTTTTTCGAATGGCCTCCATTTTGTTATTTATCGAGATTTTTTATTGTCGGTGGTTCAAACTCCAGATAATTTAATACAGATTAGACTACTACTTCATTTTACGTTTCAAATCACAGAATCGAAAAAATCTTTCCGGCCATGAGGAAAAACACGGCGGACACGGACTTATTTGAGGCCAGATTTTTAGGTCAAGCCGGACGATTGAAAAGAATTTAAATTCATTTTTTATAGTTCATGAATCTATAAACAAGTTGCAAGAAACCGCAAGACCGCATGTATAAAATTTACCTGAAAAAAAAATTCTGAAAAACCGCCAAAAAAACGCTATCCTAGTGGTAATACCCCCTTAATTTTGCAGTGAAGAAGCCAATAACCACTGGCAAAATATTTAGAGAAAAAAATGAATTAATTTCGCAGCTAAAACCAATAACACTATTGATGTTGTCAACTTAACGGCAATAAAAGAAAAATGTCATAAATGTAATAGCTGAGGCTGTGAGTTGGTGAAATTCCATATGTACATTTTTAATAAATTACAACACTTAGTAAAGATTTCACTGTTTATTAGCTGACACTGCAACAATTGTTTCGTCACACAGTGGCTTTATCAAGCAGATGAATTAACCCATTAAGCGCCATTGATGCGTACTCGCAACAATATAAATGTTTGGTTAATTATATTACTAAATAAGTTAATTTAATATATAATATATAAAATTACGAAAAAACTATTCGTGAAAATGCAAACAATGTCTAAATAAATAAGACAACTCAAGACAATAATTATCCATTGAAACAACTACTTCCCGTGCAAATACACCTCCGGATATTAAATTATACAATAAAATATTAAAATCTTATTTAATTTGATTTGTTACAACGCTCTATTAAAGTATATGTAACTGTTTATGTTCGAACAGTTTCTTATATCTTCCTGGTTCCTGAAGATCTGTTCGTATTTTTTGCTTGTGGTAATGATACACAGCGATATTTAGTTTAATACGTCTATTACACACTCTTATACAAATTTACAATTATTTACACGGATACAACTTTATACTCTCAATGATAACTTCAGACTCGTTCAAAATAAAATATTTACAAAAAGCACCCTCACGCGTAGGGGGGAGATAGTTTGTAAGAGGGGCGACATGCGCATTAAATCGAGGGTCGCACCAAACCGAAGGTTTTGCGCCCCTGCCCTGAGACGCAGGTAGATTTTAGAATTTTGCGTATAGCTCGACAAGTTTGAACACGACCGTCACAGATGTCCAAAACGCTAAAAATTCCTTAATCCTCACCTATTGTATTCGGCCCAGAGGGTTGCATTGTGCTCAAAAGATTATTCACAATGCTGTCATAAAATATCCGGGTATAAGAAGTTTGAAGAAAAATGCAAGCTCAGTTTGTACAGCAAAAACATAATTTAAACAAAAATCTAATCTCGTTACTCTGAAAGAATAATAAACCACAAATTAAACAGAATTTGCAATATAAACGCAAACAGTAACGTTTAGGTCAAATTCTCTTCAAACCAACTAACAATACAAATTTAAAATGAAAGGAGAGATAGTAACAAAAGTGAAAGGACTTGGATTAAAACTAATGTCTTAGGCCATCTATAGACGCGTTTCGAGATTTATCTCTCTTCAGTATAGCTTTGATTATGACGTTTAAAAAAATTAGGAATAAAATTAAAACAAACTTACTTGGAAAAAGTGTTGTGTGTGGAATGAACAGGTGCACAGAAATGGAATATTTTGTTATTTAAATGTAAATATTTTGTTATTTAAATATATCGATTATTACTCAATAATAAAAAAAAAAATAATTTAAGTGAATTTCTAACTTTACAATATTTCAGTGTTTTATACGCGTGGCGCATGAAGTAAAATTTCGAGTTTAGAAAAGCCTGAAAATTTGGTTTGGCCGCTCCGCGCTTCGCGCTACGCGACCAAACCAAATTTTCAGGCTTTTCTAAACTAGAAATTTTACTTCATGCTTAGTCTGGGAGTGGAATCACTCGTTCTAAACTTCATACTGCACGTTTTTATATAAAATCGACCATTGCCTGAAATTTTACAGCATATACATTATGTGTATTTAATAGAAAAATTCACAGTATGTAATACAATAAGTCATTTATGGATATCATAAAAAGAAGTGCAGAATTTTACCTAAAATTAACTTTTAGAGTTATCTCTATAATTGCTCGGCCGTTAATGGGTTAATCTGCCTGATGAAGCCACTGTGTGGCTAAACAATTGTTGTAGTGTCAACTAATAAACAGTGAAATCTTAACCAAGTGTGGTATTTACTAAAAACACTATTAACGATGATGGTGATGATCTATTCTGCAAATGGTGTTAAATGATTTAAGTTTGCGATAGCGCACGCTCTAGTTATTCCGATGTATGTACTTGCAGGTCCGTTATATTTTTATTTATATCTATGCAGGAAGGAAGACATCCTTTCCTTACTTGATCTTGATTCACTTATAAATAGGAAGAATGCCGTATTGAGAAATTCAGCGTTATTAAATATGCATGCAGATTTTAATTGACTTCTTTGTATTCGGATAACGAAACAAAAAATCACACGGATTTCTATATGTTACGATAATGGTGTTCTTTGTGATAGTGATCTATTGAAAAATTGTATAAATTTAAATAATAATTTAAGTTCTCACAATAACTGTTTTCTTCATTGATTAAACTTAATGTTATCTTCTTATAGCAATATTTAATGGATTTTTCTGTGACTTCATAATTTTCCGAGTCTTCACATCAAAAAAGTCGATCACCATCAAACATTTTTGTTAAAAGTAACCCCCTGGCATAGACGAAATCACCAATTTTTGTAGTAAATATTAATTACGAGTATTATCGTGTAATGGTTCGACCCTAGGTATTGTACAAATTTATAATTTGTATTGTTATTTACGTTGTGTTGTGTGTGTAGTAACCCTTTTATTTATTTACCAGGTTCGTTATTTGTGTCAATATGCATTATCGTAAATACTGTGTCTTTCTTTCCTTTTAATTTGACTAGGAGGATGTGTAGACAATAAATAAAACAGGATATGAGCTTAACGTATGCAAAGTTTATTGACCTTTTGTGACATTTCTAATGAATTGGTATGTCTTATATTATGTAAAGTTAATTATTTAGTATTTTCAATATTTAACACTTATTTAATATTAAGTAGGTTCTTTTATTCTGGGTGAGGTTAAAATAACTTGATGTTTTTATATAACGGATATCAATTCTATTTTCTTAACTGAGGAACTTGTGAATATTACAATATAATATATTTAGAAACATTAACTAGCTTGCTTAACGAAGTTTATTGAATTTAATCGGAGTAAGTAATATTTTTACTGTCTTGCGTTCGAGAGTCAAATCAGAAGTCCCCGAAATAAAATCTAATAGTAATGAATACTGGTTCTTCGTTAAGCAAACAATGCGTAAGAAGGGGCACTTATAAGCCGGGGTGAACTTTATCATCTTTAGCGGAATTTTTTCATTAAGTACAAATTCTAATTAACTATTTATTCTACCCAGGCTTATCTGTGCTCTAGCATTAGCAAATGCGTTCTGATAATAACATTTAGCAATGAATAATATTTAAGTAAAAATAAACAACAAACATCAATAAGTGAAACAAACATAAATAACTTTAAATATGATTATCAAAAATGCACGATACTAAAGTATTAAATTATATAAATGAAATAAATATACAGATGGGTACATTACAATTATTTATATTCACAAAATATTTTTACCAACGTTTGTGCTTAGAAGTCATGTGCATTTAGTTAAACTTAAAAAAATGTATTACTCTACTTGTGGGAGCAAAATTAACTAGACCCTGCAGTTTCATTACGAGATGGGAAACCAACAAAAACCATCCCGGAGTTGTTAGCAAAGCATATGTAATATAATCATGTTACCTTATCTTGTGCATTCAACAATTGATATAAACTGCTACTTATTTTTGCTAGCATACAAATAAACATTTTGTGCATGATTATTCGGCTTATTGTCCCTTTTTCGTAGGTTATCTTTCTTTGTGTATAATTTGTACGATCCGACTTACTTTTGCGTATTTGCAAAAGAGCCTGCGAAACAAATTAGTTTTATTTGGCTGGACAATTTCATTTGGAACAATGCTCAGTTGTATTTATAATTACTTCGATTTTTGAACTTACACCGTTCTTCACGTCTCCGGACTCACTGTCCACCCGATTGCCTGAATGAATCTCTACTCCCAATACAACACTTAACTCTTTTTTATCAACATTACTTTACTGACTCACATCCCACTAAAACTTCCTATTCTCAACTGTACCCATTTACATTCAAATACTGACTCTTCTCGTACCTGTCCCAAAACTAACTGATTTTTACAATCGCTGTTTTGCTGCTCTTAAAGTTCTCCCCTCCCCTGATTTTGTTGTTTACACCTTATCTACTACCATATATGGTTTAAGCCCTTTCCTCTCTGACGTCAACGTAATTTCCCTGATTTTGCACACTTGTTGTGTGTGCGTTCGTTAAACCCTGAACTGAATCTATCTGTATATATTAGCATTTCTCCACGCGCCGGTACTTATTTATTATTTTAAGGCGATGCTGCATTTGTTATTTCCTTCATACAGACATTTTTGATCGACTAATGTTATTCTCGTATTTACTGGATGTTGATTTTTCTTTATAATTTTCGTGGATGATTTTTGTATTAAGATTTGAATTTAATTTCGTCAAAAATAATATTTGCACGGGGTCATGTGACCCCTATTACAAGCGTAATTAATATTTACTACAAAAATTGGTGATTTCACATTCAAATGTTTAGTTATTTAAGTATAATATTCATTTTATCTCTAATTTATTCCTGCAACAACTACAAAAAATGGTGATTTTAATGCAACGTCAGGGCATGCACCCTGAGCATGCCCTGACGTTGCATTAAAATAACCAATTTTTGTAGTTGTTGCAGGAATAAATTGGAGATAAAATGAATATTACACGTAAATAACCAAACATTTGAACGTGAAATACAATGAATAAAATATCCAAGCCTCAAACGCTCGTGCGTTTCTAATTCATCTAATTCTAATCTTCCTGACAGTACATAAATCATGACTACCGTACGAATTTCTTAACTCCAAATGGGCGAGGCAATTGTTCACTTTTATTCTCCGGCGGGGAGCAGACCTTCAACTTGACCGGGGACGGTTAATCGTCGAGAGTGTGTCCTTCAAAAAGTGAAATGAAACGGCTCGGGAAAAAGATCTTGTTTAGTAAACATATACACACACAGCATTCTGCTTTCTTCTCTTCCATGCTCGCGTTCCCGCCTCGACCTTGCCCGTCTTTGAAGAAAGAAAACAAATGCTGGGAGAAAGTATCTCCTCTCTGTCTAGTTCTTTTCGGTAGGTTTTTAGTGCTCTTTAATTTCGTAATCTCTCACTTTTCGCTTTTTTTCGGTTGAAGGTGTCCGTTTTTGTCGTTACAAAATTTAAGTTTGTTTTAATTTTTTTTTTCTTTTTTTGGTTGAATGTATCCGTTTTTGTGGTTACAAAATTTAAGTTTGTTTCAATTATTTTTTCCTTTTTTTGGTTGAATGTGTCTATTTTTGTCATTACGAAATTTGGTTTATTTTTTTTTTTAAGGAAGAAGAAGAGTGTAGAGAGTGAGAGCTAGTAAATTGTTCGCTCTTCTCTTGATTTATCGATTGATAAAAATGGTCACAGAGGATTTCGACATAAATGAACGGTTTTTCTCGAATAAATTTGTATATGAATTATTTATTAATGTAAAATAAATTGGTTTTTATCGCTTATTTAATCATTAATCAAGAATCCGAAGATGAGTGGGTTTTTTTTAGAGGAAATTTGTGTATGCAAATGCATTTTTTTTTTGTTAACAGTTAAGATCGATAATTGATGTGGTAACTAATATTATTAATATTAGGATAGAATCAAAGCTGGGTAGACTCATAAAAAAAAAACGATTCGAATCACGAATCCGACTCCTCGCATATAAAACGATTCGAATTACGAATACCCGAAGGAGAAAGGAAATTTGTGTATACAAATACATTTTTTTTTGTTGACAGTTACGATCGATAAATGATGTGTGGAATAATAACGAGTGAAATGTGTTTTCTTTAACACTTAATTTTACTTTATAACCTTCGAATGTACCTAGCTGATTTGCAAATAGTCTAGGGAATTTCTTTTCTAAATAACTGCCTACTTTATTAGTACCGCTCCGTAAGCAGTTTAATGTTTTAAATCCTATATTGAATAATTCAAGGAAATCACGCCCTAACAAGGATGGGCCACCACCATTGACAGTATAAACTTGAAATGGTTTATTTATACCATTATATTGAAAATTTATAAATATTTTTTCTCGAATTGGAACAGGCGTTCCGGTATAACCAATTAATTGCACTTTAGTTTTCGATAATGGACACAGCTTACTTAATTTTGAAGCATACATTTTATAAGAAATAACAGAAAATGCTGCTCCCGAATCCAATTCCATTTTAAAATTTACATTATTAATTAAAACATTTATACAAATCGGAAAACTATTTTTAGCTTTTAAATTAAATATCTCGTTATTTGTTTCCAAATATTTAACGTTTCTTTCACATACCGAACTCAGGTGTTCGCGAACGCCACAGCTGTTGCAAATATATTCCTTATATCTGCAGCGATCATCTGTGTGATTGATTTTCCCGCACCTGTGACATCCGAGAGCGCTCGCCCGTCTGGAAAACGTCGCTTGCTGCGCATGTCCATCTCTGCATGATGGATGCTGCGCCCTGACACTGCTGCTGCTGCTCTTCGTCGCGTTTCCTCCCCGAGCTGATGATCCTGACGATGATTTCCTCTGGCCTAAACGGTGGACATCCAACGGCTACTTCTTGTCATGTTCCAGGTCCAGGATTCCATATCCTCTTTGCGCTGCCTCCGTGATCTGGGACATCTCCAGGGTCTTTTTAAATGTTAAACTGTCATCTTGCGCAAACAGTTTTTTACGAGCTTTCCCTTCTTCCAATCCAAAAATGAATTTATCTCGTAAAACGGTTTCAAGATGTGTACCGAATTTATAATCGGTGGCTAATTTCTTTACCTTAGCAGCCCATTCTTGAAAACGATGATTTTCGTGCTGAGTAGAACTTAAACATTTCTGGAAAAATCGCCTTTTTCTCATCATAGAAATCGTCCAACCATTGGATTATTTCTTCAAGTTCACACTCGTGCGGTTGTTTCGGAACCAATAGATCAGCAAGTAACTTGTACGCATCCTGCGTTAAACCGTTCAAAATTACTGCTTTTTTAATCCTCTTGTCCGTTATGGAACTTGCCACGAAACAGTGATCCATTCTACACTTGTGAATTGCCCATTTTTGATTTTTAGGATCGAATTCGGTTACAATTCCGATGGTCGAGGTTTTTGCTTCCGATATTTTGCACGTGTACGTTATAATTGTTCTAGTGGTCTTTTCACTATTGCCCTCACTATTTCACAATTATCCTCGTCGCCACTGTAGTGTTCTACCGGGTGGCTAAGTAAAACACCAACAATTAAACAATAACTTAACTTTTATTCACTGATAACTCATACTCGGTACATTCGCTAATACAACTTAAGATCGACTGGCGTGCTCATCCCGATCGCTCACAATTAATCCACGCACGCCGGATATCACTACAAAGTCAATAAAGAAATAAAGCATGCAAAATATAAATAAAAATATATAACACTACAAAAAGGCTTGGTAGTCGCGAATGACCCTCACGCGACATTTGGTGGAGGCGCCAAGTAGAAGATCAACAGTAAGTTTTCCCATTAATGCACCATTTAAAGCTCTCAAAAATGAGTTAGGAGCCGATATCATCCAATTTTGAATTTGTTTTTTGTAATAGTATTATGTTCTGGTATGACAATTTAGATCTTGGATTATTTCATTCATTTTCTCATTAGATATAATCCTTGGTGTTCGTTTAAAAGCATATTAAAGCTCATTCTATTGACTTCAACCTCTGATCGAAGCATTTTCAAGTTAGAATCTAAAGTTCTTTCAATTTTTTGTTGTTGTGAAATATCATAACGATTTAATAATACCATTCCTGCTAATAAAGAGATAGTAGATGCTAATAAGACAGGAACAAAAGCAAATCTCTTTTTCCTCTTCAAGAGTTCTGTATTGTTAAGCTTTTTATGATCTTTTTCACCCTCTGAGTTAATACTGGTATCTTTGCGATTTGATATCACAAGTTTCTTAAGGGCATTTAATCTTCTCTGTCTATCTATGCCATCTCGCATTGTTGGTAATTTTTGAGTCTTAGAGACATCTATTTTACCTTTTGATAAGATCAAATCAGGTAATGTAGGCCTATCTGGAATGGGCTCAAATAAAGGAATTTTATCTGAAATTTCAATCAACATTTTCTCCATGATCTCTTCTAAATAATCTCCTATACTGCAAGAGGTAATGTCCATCATATCGTGAACACTACGCTCTAATTTTGTTGGTAACCCTAATACAATAGGCACAGAGATTGTCGAATCATATACATATGCTGTTCCTATAGGATATGATATGATCCCTTTTTCTTGATCAATATAATGAATAGTTGAACATATCCCAATCCTTAAGAAAAGGATACATTTTAAAAATAAAATCAGATATAAAACCATAATGTTCAATTATAACAATTACATAATAATATAATATTGCACACTTTGATTGTTATTGATAAGTTGTCATTAAGACTAGCGACGACAAAGCTTCTGCTATTTTAGTTTTAAGTTCAAACGCATACATTATATTTTCATTAAAGTGGTCTATATGAACGGACAGGTTTTTCAAAGATTGTTTAATAATATTTTGGTTAAATTAAAAGCTACAAAATGATGAATTAATGGATTGGAAAGTTGATTTCACAACTGTAGTTTGATCGAATAGAGTTTTGCTGACGGAATCTAAATTTTGACTAAGGCTTCGAAAAGCGGCATCATAATGAACCCTGTCCTCTTCAGAGAGGAAAAAAGAGTTTTTGAAATTTCACCCACTGCATTAATAAATCCCCTTTTTTTCGGTCGCTTTGAGAAATGCGGAACTTATTATATATTACCTTTTCTGTCCGATCGAGGATACTGCTAACCAGTGGTAATTCGTTGATACATCCATGCGCCCCAACGAAAGTGGATGTTCTGTATTGTGGAGGCTTCTACTTCGTTATACATGTTAATTACACAATGAAACACTTTTAACTTTGTTTGTATAACACGTTTTATTTAATGTGACTGCACTCCATGTTTGAAAATGACAAGCTAAATTTGTCGAAACTGCAGTCACATTAAATAAAACGTGGTATACAAACAAAGTTAAAAGTGTTTCATTGTGAAAGTGGATGTGTTTCTGCATATGTCCTCCGCCTCTCCAAACATGATTTTCAGGCTTTCCAATTTAGGTTTAAAGTCACCGTTTAGGTAGATAACCAATTTCCACTCGTCTACAATCAGTTTTGCCCTTTCCCTCTGCTCGAAAGCAATCCCATTGGTGTTACTTGTGGGGTTGATTCTGTAGTCCATCCCCTGGGTAGGTAGGATTAAAATACCCATACATGACAAGATCCACAAATGGTAATGGGCCATTGTAATTTATTCCTGTTATAATGATAAAATTAATTAGAAAATTATACATACAGAGAGTTTTATGTAACACCGAACATTTTCATAACTTCATATTTTTTTTTTAAGTATACATAAGCATACGTTGTACATTTGCCGACGCTCGGTTTGTTAAAAGAATTTAATTTGAAGCTTTAAACGAGTGTTTTCCACTCCCAGGCTAAGCATGAAGTAAAATTCATTCAATACAATTTAACACCTTTATTTTTTAAGTTATGTGTAAATATCTAATATCTAAAGTATCTTTAGATACTCGTTGTTAAAAAATCAATTTAAAACTTGAAATGAGTGTGTTCCACTCCCAGACTAAGCATGAAGTAAAATTTCGAGTTTAGAAAAGCCTGAAAATTTGGTTTGGTCGCGTAGCGCGAAGCGCGGAGCGACCAAACCAAATTTCCAGGCTTTTCTAAACTCGAAATTTTACTTCATGCGCCACCGATACAAAACACTGACATATTACGAAGTTTAAAACACACCACTAAACTTTACATTGCATCAGTGTTTCGTACCGGTGGCGCATGAAGTAAAATTTCGAGTTTAGAAAAGCCTGAAAATTTGGTTTGGTCGCTCCGCGCTTCGCGCTACGCGACCAAACCAAATTTTCAGGCTTTTCTAAACTCGAAATTTTACTTCATGCTTAGTCTGGGAGTGGAACACACTCATTTCAAGTTTTAAATTGATTTTTTAACAACGAGTATCTAAAGATACTTTAGATATTAGATATTTACACATAACTTAAAAAATAAAGGTGTTAAATTGTATTGAATGAATTGTATTGTTAATATATTAATATATTTATATATATAAATGTAAAAAAACTCCAAACTCTGAAACGATCTATTATTATTTTAAACTCTATACTTAAATCTACGGAAAGGCTAACATAAAACTAGAAAATATAAATTAACCCCAATTTACGAATATCACATGTGTTTTTCAAACGGTTCGTAGTAAGGTGCTATACGTGAAACGTGTACCACGTCTGTTTTTGTATTATGTGTACGCCCCAATCGTACAAGATAATCAACATCTCCACGTTTCTCGAAATTTTACTTCATACGCCACCGGTACAAAACACTGATCCAATGTAAAGTTTAGCGTTGTGTTTTAAACTTCGTAATATGTCAGTGTTTTATACTGGTGGCGCATGAAGTAAAATTTCGAGTTTAGAAAAGCCCAGAAAATTTGTCTCGGGTCGCTGCGCGACCCTCGACAAATTTTCACAGGGCTTTTCTAAACTCGAAATTTTACTTCATGCTTTGTCTGGGAGTGGAAAACACTCATTTGAAGCTTCAAATTGAACTCTTAAAAAAACAACGAATATCTCAAAAATTACAACAAATAGGCGAAATTTGAAATACGTATACTTTAAAGAAAAACTCCCTGTATATATTAAATATATATTTATAATAATTGTAATTCATAATTATATAATATAAAGAAGTATTTGAAATGAGACAAGCAAAAGCAGTTGAAAGTTTGTCGATTGAAACTAAAATCGTGAATATTTATATTAGAACAACAAAAAGGTAAATTGTTTTTAAAGTTTCGTTAAAGATATATAAAAAAAACTAGTCAAAATATTTAGTATTTCTTAAAAGAAGTTTGAAATTTATTTCTGTGGTTTTGAGGAAGAACCAGTTAAGTCACTTTTTGGTCAAATTGAGTTAAGTGCGGACTTTGATACAAATTCATTTATATTTTCATATTCTTACCTCCAAACAATGTTATCTGACATAGGTTTCGCGTAATTTGAACAAAATCTAACCAGTGAAGTGTCATTTTTGAGGATAAACCAGTTATGTGACATCTTTTGGAAAAAAAAGCGTTATGTTTCATTTAGATGCCCGTTAAATTATTAGCAAAATTCATCAATGAATTTAATGCTTTTTTATGAAATATAAATAATATGAGATAGATATTTGCAACTATTTTATGGTACTTAAGAAATTGACTTTTAAAACTTCAAACGCAAATAACTCGAAATAATGCAAAAGTGACTTAACTGGTTTTTCCTCAAAGCTACAGATTTAATCAAGTGAATTTTATGTTGACTAATTAAGTTTTTAAACATATCTTATTTGTATATTTTATTTATTTATTATATATTCTTCCTTTATCTCAAAAGATTAATTATTCTCCGTTTCATTGTTCCAATCATGCACGATTGCTTCTCCGTTGTCTTTACCTGAACCACTTCGGACTTCCTTTTATTTATTATTAATTTTAGATTGACTATTTAAATTTTTAAATTTAATTAATATTTTAAACATATTTAATTTCGATATTTAATTTTACAGATTTCTCAGTTACAAAAAGTATTTTGCCATAATTTTATTCTTATTTTAAGTTGTCATTTTAGTAGAAACATTTGTCATGATTTTTAAATTATCTACAAAAAGTTATAGGTCCAGCATTACTATGATTTAAAAGCTATGAGACATCTTATTCGTGAAATGTCCTCAGTAAAAAATAGTCTTGAATTTATTTATTTATTTATTTACGGAAAAAATCCATTTTTATACATTCAAATATACAAAATACTTAAAGCTATTACAAAATGCTGATCATACATGTTATATATACAGGGTGTTCATTTGAAAACTTCCCAACGCGGATTTATGGAAAACCACTGATTAAAAGAAAAAACGCCGAGACACGTCCAAAGATTTTCCAAGGGGGACAACTTTTTAACCAAAAACCACTTCACCCCCTTTTACCCTCTGCCCCCCGGGGTCATCCCCTTAAAAATTTTAAATGGCAAGGGGTATCAAGTAATAGCTTGTTTGAAAGGTTTTTCAAAGTGCTTTATTTTGACGTTTGAGTTTTTAAAATCGGTCGATTTGTTTACGGAAAAATTAGAAAAATCTTTATTTATCTTAATTTGTTCAGATAGAAAAAAAAAACACACGAAAATATCACTTTTTATTTTATTAAGTGTTCAAAATGTTGCCCGTTATTGGCCAAACAATGATATAGGCGATGTTCAAATTCCTGCCAGACATTTTCAAAAACTTGTTGTGGGAGATCATGGCAGCTTTCGGTGATGCGTTGACGAAGTTCATCTAAACTTTCAGGTTGGGGAGTGAACACAATAGATTTTAAATGGCCCCATAGAAAAAAGTCTAATGGCGACAAGTCAGGAGATCTAGCAAGCCATTCTATAGGCCCTCTTCGCCCAATCCATTTATCTGAAAATTCGTCGTCTAGCCATTGCCGAACCGGAAGAACATAGTGAGGAGGAGCGCCGTCTTGCTGGAAATATATTTCAGCCTCATCAAGTATAGGGTTTCCATCGTCTCCGATTTGGTTTTCAATGGTTTCAGTGATAAGCGGATTGATGGTATTTTCCAACATATCTAAATAAATGCCTCCATTTAAATTCCCATTAATAAACAATGGCCCAATCACTTTGTTTCCTAAAATGCCTGCCCATACATTAATTGTTTGGGGGTACTGAGTATGCCCTTCTACAAAAGCATGAGGATTTTCATTGCTCCAATACCTGCAGTTATGCTTATTAACAAATCCATTTAGATAAAATGTGCATTCATCAGTGAAGCAGATATTCTTTACATGAATGGTATTATCATTAATCGCTGCAGTCATTTGTTCACAAAACTCAACTCGCCTATCGAAATCACCCTCGGTTAACTCTTGCAATATTTGCATTTTGAATGGATGAAATTTATGTAATTTAGTAACTGTGTGTACAGAGCCTAATGAAATACCAGTCGCATCACCAATTTTGCGTTATGAAGTATTAGGATTTATGCCAAAATGACCCAAAACTTCAATTTGAGCGGCTTCATTTAAAACTCTACGATGATTACGTTTTTTATTTGCAACAGATCCAGTTCGAGTAAATTTAGTAACAAGGTCCAAAACATACCTATGCGAAGTTATCTTGTCCGGATGTCTGGCGTTAAATGTGACGGCAGTTTGCCGAGGACATTGATTTTGGGCACCATAAATTAGAATAATTTCCACTCTTTCGGCTAGTGTGTAAACCATTTTGGAAGTAAAATATGAATCAAAAAATTTATTTTCACTATCCCAAGATTGTCACAAAGGTAACTGACAGCAAATGGAATTGTTTCTTTTCCATAGCAACTAACCCAAACTAAACAGGTATAAGAATAAATGTTATCTCCGTATTGATGAAAAGAAGGCGAAAAAAATTAGCGTTTTTATTTGGTTGCTGCCAAGTTTTGTTGGTTTTTGAACACTTATTAATAAAATAGAAAGTGATATTTTCGTGTGTTATTTTTTCTATCTGAACAAATTAAGATAAATAAAGATTTTTCTAATTTTTCCGTAAACAAATCGACCGATTTTAAAAATTCAAACGTCAAAATAAAGCACTTTGAAAAACCTTTCAAACAAGCTATTACTTGATACCCCTTGTCGTTTAAAATTTTTAAGGGGATGACCCCGGGGGGCAGAGGGTAAAAGGAGGTGAAGTCGTTTTTGGTTAACAAGTTGTCCCCCTTGGGAAATATTTGGACGTGTCTCGGCGTTTTTTTCTTTTAATCAGTGGTTTTCCATAAATCCGCGTTGGGAAGTTTTCAAATGAACACCCTGTATACATATATGGATGTGGCAAGTTACATACAACAACAAACCTGAATACGTTTGAGACCGGATACGAATTTACAGAGAGACTTACTAAAAAGATGAAAGTTTGGATTTAGCGACAGTTTGTTTGACGTGCGCATAAAAATTGCGAACATTCAAGAAAAAAAAATGCTCGCTGAATACAAGAATGCATTTTCGGTGGCAAAAATGAATGCCAATGATAAGGATATTCAGTCATTCTCAAATGCCTTTAAAGCTAAGAGCTTGCTTATCAATTTAACTACACCCTGTATTATTGTTGAAAACAAATTTTAAGGCCAATTATTATTACTGACGCATAAGTAATTTACATGTACAAAACGCATTGTCCTGAAGAAGGACATGTGTACATAATTTAAACCGCATCTTTATTTTTTTATATAATAATTGACATCTTAAACGTTTTACAGTTTCACTTTTAACTTGAATATAACCCACAAATAAAAAAGGCGTAACTCCACTGCAACCTCGGTGGGTTTCTCTACATGAATAATAACAATAATTGTTCGCTCTTTTCACAAAATTGCCCACCAATTACATTATGTGTCAAAATTGCTGCCGATAATTTCGGCCTTCGGTACAAAAAAAGCGACTTTTCTTCGAGCACTTTCTCTTTCATATCATCGAGAGCCGATCCCGAATTCTTTACATGTCATTATTATTTTTGCCCGCGCAATTATTTTCAGGCGGACCAATAAATTATCCCACCGAGACAGATGCCGCGTGTATAGAAAGAGATGTGAATAACAAACACGTGAGTGTGCAGAGTGAAATTGAATTATTTAAAACTGTCGTATTTACACTTTTACTTTTCGGTGCAGAATTTTTTTTATTTGAATTAAATTCGTATTTGATTTCACCGGACGTTATCGCATCATCCGTAGACTGTATTTTACCTAATTAGAATGAATATGGAGATCATTAAGAATGTTCGAGTGTTTTGTGAGACAGCCCACTAAGCAAAAAACAAACAAATAACGTTATATCAACATTGAATTGGAACTCCCACTTGGACAAGACAATCCGCAAAGCAAGGTACGCCCTGTGGACGTGCCATAGAATTTGCGGGAAGTCATGGGGATTAAACCCCAAGCAAATGTACTGGCTATATGGTTCGGTCATAAAACCAATAATAACCTATGGCAGTATCGCCTGGTGGCCGATTACAACTCGAAAAACGGCCATATCAAGGCTCTCCTCACTGCAGAGAATGGCGACAGTGGCGGTAACTGGAGCCATACGCACTACCCCATCAGCGGCGCTAGAAATGCTACTGAACCTCACCCCCCTGCATATCCTAATACAGGGCGAGGCCAGATTGGCAACGTATCGATATCACCACGCGGCCCTATTGGATCCGAAGGTGATAGTCTTCACACCAAATGGGCTGTCAACTGCCATTGAGGCGGATGACACCCTAAGTATGAGGACTGACTACGCAGTCACGGACTACTGCGAGGATCAGCCGTACAAGGTCCTGTTCCCTAGCAGGGACGACTGGGAGCGACACAAAATCACCCCAGAAAAGGCTGACTCCTACTGGTACACTGACGGCTCAAAACTGTCCACTGGAACAGGAGCCGCAGTCGTCGGACCAAGGACTGAACTTTACTACAGCCTTGGCAGGTATGCTACCATACTTCAGGCTGAAATATACGCCATTGAAATGTGCGCCCACGAAATCCTTTCAAAGGGTTGGGCGGGCAGGACAATAAAAATATGTTCGTGCAGCCAGGCGGCCCTTAGGGCCCTGGCATCTTCTAGATGCTCCTCGCTGGCTGTACGGAACTGCAAGGAAGCCCTCTGCCAAATGGCACAGGTAAACGGGGTCAGTCTGATGTGGGTGCCAAGCCACTCTGGCGTGGAGGGAAACGAATTAGCCGATTCCCTAGCCAGAGAGGGGGCGCGTACAGCCTACATCGGACCAGAACCCGCTCTGGGGATACCCAGATCAACAGCTAGAGACCGTAACAACGGATGGATGAGACACGAGGCACAGGATTTCTGGCAAAACCGCCCTGGGGTGAGACATTTCAGAGCGGTAACAAGTGGACCATCTGCGGCCAGGACGGCCTCATGGTTGAAGCTGAGCAGATCAGATGTTCACACATTAACTGCTCTCTTCACTGGACACAGCCGTCTAAGGCATCACCTTAACAAACTAGGACTGAGCGACACCACTGAGTGCCGCCTATGCCTAGAGGATGATGAAACAGCAGAGCATGTCATATGTGCCTGTCCAGCTGGCAACCAGATCAGGACCACGGTGTTTGGCACACCAAAGCTAAACCTGAAGGACCTGGAGAAAACTTCACCTGACAAGATCCTTGACTTCATCAAGAAGATGGACTTGGAAGGTGAACTGTAAGGTCGGATGTTCGACCTTAATTGTGAGCCACAATAGATCCTTGCGGTCGCAGTGGAGGGTAGCATAACTACCCACTCACTTTCAATAGAAATAGAGAATCAACATTGTAGTAACATTAAACGTTGTTTTAATGTTGTTGTAACATTACTGCTGCCTTATATGGTCACCTGTATACAAAACCCATATAGATAGATTAGAATCGGTACAAAACAAATTTACTAAAGTTCTTGCATTTAAACTCAGTACTTCGGGAATATACCTTACACCCCAGCAATCCAGTGCATACGTAGGCCTCCCTTCGCTGAATACTCGGAGGAAGAGAATGGACCTTACATTTACATTCAAATTACTGAATGGGCGAATTGACTCGGAACATCTTTTAAATTTAGTCAATATTAATGTACCAAGTCGTGAGTTGAGATGCAAGAACTTCTTGTACGTGAATCACCACAGGACTAATTATGGCATGCATGGTTTCATGACGAGGATCGCCAGAAACGTTAACAGCGCGGGCTCGTCACTCGAGGTGGTTGGGATTCCCTTTTCAACGTTCAAGGCCCAGCTAAAACATATTGAATGACCTTATTTATTATTTATTTATCTATAGTATAGTAATTTGTTTTATATTGTGTAAATATATCTACTTTTAGTGTATCTTGTAAATGCAGTTAGCGTAAATAATGTATTATCATATATATTACTTAAATCGATTTGTTGAGTGGGAGAACATCAACTTTTTCTTAAATTTCTTCATTCTTGTTATCAAAGCGATACATCTTAATTAATTGTATTCGTAAAACAAACCCACTGAGCAAATCCATCTGAGTAATGTTTCCTTAACATGAAAACAACGGTTTATTTTGCTACAATGTTGATATAATTTATTTGTTTGTTTTTTGCTCAGTGGGAAACGCTATCAGGTTTTGAAGTTTTAAATTGATGTTTACGTAATTTGAGTTACTATGATTAACCGTAAAAGAAGAAGAGTTTTTCCATTTATTAAAACGTTTACAGTCTTTACGTGGAGACAATGTAGTTTAAATACATGGAAAAAAAACCCTTTAGATACCACGCGAATCACGTAGATTTCGTATTTATTAAAACATGTCACGTGTTTATTAACTGCATGTTCCATCGAAAAATCAAACAAAACAACTTTTATTTATAAAAAAAACTTGCCATTTACGTTTTCTATATATTTGAACAGAATGTATGGGGATTTCGGTTATTTGAAGGGATAGAGAGTCGGTTAAATTGGGGCAAAGTTGCGTGATTTAGGGCCCAATAATAATCTAAAAACAAGTTTGAAATATCTTCTTTCGTTTTTGGGGTATTGTCAAAAAACGGTTTTTTGAAATTTCGTGTTTTTTGTTTATTCGAAAACTATTGAATCCTGACATTTACATTTACAAGAATATATTTTTGTGAATTCAATGATGTAGAACACTTATATTTTAGTATAGTATATTAATATATTAGTGCAATTTAAAGTCCAGAAAAAAACTGACCATCTTAATCCATTTTAATAGTTTCATATGTAATTTACATTTAAATTAACGATGTGAACACCATCTACTGTCAATCGCAGTAACGATACTACTCAAAAATGGGCAGCAGATGGCGTTCACATCGTCAATTTATATGTAAATTACACATAACTACTAAAATGGTTATAGATGTTTAGTTTTCTTCTGGATTCTAAAATGCACAATCAATTGACATTTATAACAGTCATTCTGTGAGTACAATAGACAAGACTATTGACAGTAGATGGCGTTCACGTCGTCAACCTAAATGTAAATTACATATGACTATTAAAATTGTCAATTTATAGTGCAATTTTAAATCCAGAACAAAACTAACCATCTTTATTCATTTTAATAGTCTCATATGTAATTTACATTTAAATTAACGACGCGAACGCCATCCACTGTTAATAACAGTAAAAATACTACTCAAAAATTGGCAGCAGATGGCAGATGGCGTTCACATCATGTACTCATGACTACTAAAATGGTTATAGATGTTTAATTTTCTTCTGGATTTTAAAATGCACAATCAATTGACATTTATAATAGTCATTCTGTCAGTACAATAGACAAGACTATTGACAGTAGATGGCGTTCACGTCGTCAACCTAAATGTAAATTACATATAACTATTAAAATTGTCAATTTATAGTGCAATTTGAAATCCAGAGGAAAATTAACCATCATTATTAATTTTAATAGTCTCATATGCAATTTACATTTAAATTACCGACGTGAACGCCATCTACTGTCAATAGCTGTAACGATACTACTCAAAAATTGGCAGCAGATGGCGTTCACATCGTCAATTTATATGAAAATTACATATGACTACTAAAATGGTTATAGACGTTCAGTGTTCTTCTGGATTTCAAAATGCACAATCAATTGACATTTATAATAGTAATTCTAATAATAATAATAATAATAATAGTTTTATTTCCCAACAGAAATTAACATCCATTTACAGGGAAAATATATAAGACTACTTAGACTAAGTGTAAATTTAAACAAACAAAATAACAATGCTTACATACATACACAAACATACATAAAATTAAGGAGACGTATTATAATATATTTTTGATACATTTTATAAATTCTTTTGGACTAAGCATAAATATATTTGCATATTGTTGAACATCAAGATGTAACAGTTTCATGAAATTAATTGGAGAATAATAATATAAATTAGTGTAGCTATGGTTACGTATAAATGTTGTACAATTTCTACTAGACGCTCTAGGAACATATATATTTATTAGTGCCAATAAATTGGGATCATCAATATCGTTATGAATGATCTGATGTAGACATTTTAGAAGTAAGATTTTGCGCCATCAGCTCAATTCTTGTAAGTCAAACATTGACAACAGATCACTATAAGATACAGCAGTGTCGGGGTAAACCGAATGTTTTTTAAAATACAAATATTTAACAATCATTTTTTGCACTCGCTCTAATTTTTGCATATGCACATTGTAATTCGATGCCCAAACACAAGCACAATATTCCAATTTTGGACGCACATATGTTTGATACAATTTATTTATTGTATAAATGTCCCAAAAAGGCTCACTGATACGCCGAATAAAACCTAGCATTTTTAAGGCATCTTTCTGTATTGCATTATAATGGGGTATAAACGATAAATCGTTATCAAATAAGACACCGAGATCTTTTAAAATAGTTACTCTTTCTAATGAAATATTGTTCATGTTGTAATCAAATGCTATATGAGTAAAGGTTCTAAAAAATGATATAATCTTGCACTTGGATATGTTAAGATGCGGTTTATTATTGAGGCTCCATTCTATGATGTTATCCAAGTCGTTTTGTAATGATTGGCAATCATCTACAGATTTAATACAGCTAAAAATTTTGACATCATCAGCATATATTAGGATTTTAGAACTGATATCTTTAACTATATCATTAATAAATAAAATGAATAATAAGGGCCCAAGGTTTGATCCTTGAGGAACACCACTTAAGGGGCAGTACGAGTGAGATTTGTACTGTTTGTATTCTACGTATTGTAGTCTATTAGACAAATATGAGCGCATTAAAGATATCATATTAATACTAAAACCCCATTGCTTTAATTTACAAAGCAGAATATTGTGATCGATAGAATCAAAAGCCTTGCTGAAATCGGTATGGATAAATTCAGTAATATTTAAAAGATTTGTTTGAGTTGATCGTTTCTTTATGAATCCATGTTGTCTAGTTGTTAAATATGCCTCCACATGAAGGTATAACTTGTCAGCTATGACCACCTCCAACATTTTAGCAAAATTGTTTAGAATCGATATTGGTCGATAATTTTCGATAGCATTTTTACATCCAGATTTATGTACTGGTGTGACTCTCGCGGTTTTCCAGATAATCGGAAAATGTGAATGATTAATTATACAATTAAATATGTGGACCAATGGTTCAGCAAGGCTTTGGAGAGTATCAACCACAATAAATGATGGGATATTGTCGGTGCCGGATGTGAATTTTGTACTGAGCTGTTTTGCAGCATTAAATATGTCTGTTTCTGTGATAGTGGCAATGTTAAAACACTCATTAAACTCAGAATTTACGATATCCATATCAACGGCTGACGTTGTCCTAACATAAACAGATGAAAAATATTTTTGAAAGCTATTTACAATTGCGAATGGGTCATTAATTACTGCATTTTCTGTGAGTACCATCGACATTGCTATATTTTTCTGAATTCAATGATGTATCACACATATAGTTTATTGTACAGGGTGAGCGAAACTCAATGCCTCAGCTCTATTATATGAAAAGGAAAAACGATAGAAAAAATCTGAAATCTAAAATGAAATGACAACAAAACAATATTTGTCAACCATTAGTTTAATTATTAACAGATGCGGCTTTGTTATTTGCTTCCAAAGGCTACTTGTTTAAGTCGTGACAATTGTGAATTTTTGATAATACTTTCTTTTAAGTTTGCTTTTAATTTTTTAACGAAAGAAGATAGCAATTTTTTTTCTCTGCAAAGTTTATTCAGAAAAATTAGCTCTTTTGAAATATCTAGAAATATAGGTATGTTTCGGGGGAAAAAAATGTCGTTGACGTCATTACAGTTTTAAAATTTAGAAAAATATGCAATTTTGGATTAAAATGGACCTTACTCAATCCCATTTATGAACCTCTATTCAGATTTTTTCTATCGTTTTTCCTTTTCTTTTAATAGAGCTTAGACATCAAGTTTCGCTCACCCTGTACATTTAATATGTAAAATGTTAATCTTTTGTTTTTTGTAAAGAGTGCCTTAGAAACAGTTGAGTAACTCACTTATTTGACAACTCCTAAGACCCATAATTTGCTTACATATCACCCCTGAAGACGGGCATCCAACGATACATATTTTACCAATTGTGATATATTTTAAACTAACGAGTGTCATCCACTCCCAGACTAAGCATGAAGTAAAATTTCGAGTTTAGAAAAGCCCCGCGTAGAAAATTTGTCGAGGGTCGCGCAGCGACCCGAGACAAATTTTCACGGGGCTTTTCTAAACTCGAAATTTTACTTCATGCGCCACACGTATAAAACACTGATTTAAAGTGAGGTTAAAAACGCACTGAAAACCAACCCAACTTCGATATTTTCCAAAATTGGATGTTCTTTCCTATCCATGCTGTAAACCTTCAGATAATCGTTATTTTCTTGTAAAAAAAACTTCGATTCCATGTAGTCCTTCAGTCTCCGAAGACCATGAGTGGTCCTTCGAGCTGTAGCCTTTGTAAAATGGCAATAAACTTAGTAATCTAGAGTGATCCTTCAATTTGAAACTTCTAAGAACGAGTGTTGTCTACTCCCAGACTAAGCATGAAGTAAAATTTCGAGTTTAGAAAAGCCCCGCGTAGAAAATTTGTCGAGGGTCGCGCAGCGACCCGAGACAAATTTTCACGGGGCTTTTCTAAACTCGAAATTTTACTTCATGCGCCACGCGTATAAACCACAGATTTACAGTAAAGAAAAAAATATATAACGCTTAAATATGATGATGATCAATATTTACCAAGATGTAAACGTCAGATACGTTTTAAAAAAATCTATTGACCTAAAATTGTACACGTAGACATAATTCTCGACTTTATTCTACAAATGTCGTATTAATTATAATTACATTTTAAATAATTTCATTAATATCAAATAAATCTTTCTATCAAAACCACCCCAAAACGGACAAAAGATAACTCCACGCGCCGGCTGAAAACAGATGGGTTTCTTACTACCTGTTCATAATGGATTACCCCTTAAGTGCTCGGTGTCTTTCCCCTTACCCTCCAACATTTTAGGGAAGAGATAGAAATCGGAAGATTTTAGACATTTTGGTCAGGTCGCGACACCCTGTGTAGATAAAATAATACGATTTCATATCCGGACTGGGTCGTAGTAAAACGTGTTAGTCGGAGTAAAAGTGCAAAAAGGCGTGTGCAGAGCCGTGTTTAAAACGCAGACAGTCTTTGACGTGGAAGTGTTAGAAAGACAGGTTCGGTTAAGACTCGCGGGAAGGATGCTAGGAAACACCTCTTGCTGCCTCTTGTACATACAGATATGGGAAGGTCCGGTACAAGAAGAGATTTTAAAAGTGAAATTGATAGGAAAAAAATCGATTTGAACCAGTTATGATGACGAGGGCCATGGTTTCACTGATCCACTGATCACCGCCGGCAGATCCGAAGAAGTGGCACAACACTGCTCTACTCCACCTTTCTACTCGTACGCAAGTTGTTAATACGTACAATCCACAAGATATCAAGCCACTCGCGAACGTTCAATTCATTATATGTCCTGTCTGTTTTACATTAGAATTTAGAGAAATAAATATGGAGCACTCAGATTGCTTTTTAAACGAACAAAACTAATTAAATTTCATATTAAGTGAAAGAACCATTCATTCATGAGTCATTTTGACAAAAATAACTTTATAGAAATTTTAGTTTTGCTAACTTAATTGTATATCATTTTGAGAGTTGCATCAAAAAACCAAAAGACTACGAAAATTTGGTTTGGTCGTGTACGCGACCAAACCAAATTTTCAGGCTTTTTTTAAACTCGAAATTTTACTTCATGCGCCACGCTTATAAAACTCTGATCTGAAAAACGTGTATTTTGAACATCACATCACTTCACATCAGTATTTAGTACGCGTGGCGCATGAAGTAAAATATCGAGTTTAGAAAAGCCTGAAAATTTGGTTTGGTCGCTCCGCGCTTCGCGCTACGCGACCAAACCAAATTTTCAGGCTTTTTTTAACTCGAAATTTTACTTCATGCTTAATCTGGGAGTGAAAAACACTCGTTTGAAAGTTTCCTTTTAAATATTTGTAAAAACAACGAATAACTGAAGATCTACAGCGTATACTGTATATTAAGATGTGTATACTTAAAAGAAAAACTCTCTGTATATCTGAGATAGTAATTGTGATGTATTAATAAGTTAATTATGATTTAATACTCATAGCAACATCTCTTGACTCATTGTAAAGTATTAGTTTTTATTTCTTATCGAATTTATATTTCTTTTTGTGTTAAAAGATTTATTGTAAAATTACCTGGTGGTCGAACACGTGCGAAATGAAAGATAGTTAAAAGTGTCTTTGTGTATGCAATTATTTATATTAATAATCACCCCCTGACACAACAGTAATAAATAATATGCAGTGTACAAAACATTTTTTTGGGCACCAGAAAAATTCCAGGGCTGAAAGGGTAAACATCCTAATATTCCAATATTCGCAGTAAATTTAATATATGTGCAAACAATAAACTTAAAAAATTATTTGTAAATGTCAGTGCAAGTAATTTCTTATGCCCTTAATGACTTTTGAACAGACAATATATACGACCTGTTTCTTTTGAAAGTAGGATTCACATTTTGTATTAAATTAAATTTTAATTTTTCAACAAATTCTTTGAAAACCTGGCTACGCCACTGTATAGTTTTATCGAGATTGTATTGTAAATGCGTATAATTTTCATAATGTTCAATTTAGAATAATAGCAGGGCTTGGGTATAAAGATGACTGCAAAAATGAATTTATTAGATCGAAAATATTGACTTAACCATCAAATATATCTTGAAATGTTTATTATATATCCGTAAAAACATTGAAAGTTATCGTTCTCACAAAGAAATGCATACCTACAATACCAGAAATAAAGGAGACATCTGTCTGCATCGATCACGATTATCAAATTCTCAAAATGGAGTCAACTAATATGATCCAAAAAATTTTAATAAAGTGCCAGAACCAATAAAATCACTTAATATTAATCAGTTTAAAAGGACGATCAAAAACTATTTTATTAAAAAAAGTCACTACACGATAGAGGATCTAATGTCAGATAACTACAACATATTGTAATGTGCATGAACACTATTTATTTAATTTATTGAATCATTTTAAATTTGTACTTGTATTATTATTTATTGGACTTATTTATTGTATTTTAAAATGTTGATATATGTATATAATGTAACATTAAGATTTTATGAATTTATTTTTTATTATTTGTTTACTTAACCATTTTACTGTGCGATAATTTATTTATTGGACCTGTTTAATTGTATTTTAACATGTTCATGTCATATGTTATAACATCCTGATTTTTTAAATTTTAAGATTAACCAATTTATTTTAATACAATTTATTTTATATATTATATTGTCATAAGCAGATTTTCATTTTAATTTTATTAGTAATTAGTAATTTATTTTAACATAGGTAATTTAATTCATATTTTAGGGACGTGCATAAACTTTTTGTAATGGCACTAATGAAGAATTATTATTATTATTATTATTGAATATTATATTCATACAGAACAAAAAACATTAATATATTTTCTATTTTTGTGATAATAAATGATTTTGAAACACAAGTAAACCCGCTCGCGAAAAAGGAACACTCGAAAACTATAAAACGTTACGATAATTATTCAAATTACTTTCTCAGTATATATTGGACGCATTACTTTCATTTTTATTAGAGATCAAACCGCGCTCCTCTTGTATATATTTGGAACACCATTTGAAAAATGTACCCACGATATTCAAGAAATCTTCGGAAATGGCATCAAATTAATTCGACTAATAAAATTTTATTGCTCGCGACATTAGCGAATTCCAAATGGACATTTTATTACACTCGTTAATTAATTACATGACAAATATTTAATGTGGTAATAATTTATTCATCAAACAATTTGTGTAAATAGTTATTGTCAAAACTTCATTCATCATTTTTCTGAATCATTAGAGTATTGAAACCAAAATTAAGTATACGTAATTAATTTAAATTTAATACACAATGAAACACTTTTAACTTTGTTTGTATAACACGTTTTATTTAATGTGACTGCAGTTTCAACAAATTTAGCTTGTCATTATCAAACATGGAGCAGTCACATTAAATAAAACGTGTTATACAAACAAAGTTAAAAGTGTTTCATTGTGTAATTAACATGTATAACGAAGTAGAAGCCTCCACAATACAGAATTTAAATTTAATATTATACAGAGTGAGCCACTAGGTGGAAATCGGTCTATAGTGGGCGTATCGTTGAAAATATGTAGCAAAAACAGTTTCAAATAAAAGTTGTTCAGAATCAAGATTTTCATAACCCAAAATTATTGTTAAATATGGCGGCCTTGCGGTTATACCGGAAGTAAACAACAACTTCCTTATTTAAAATAGAACACCCTATATATTTTACTTCTTCAAACTTCAAACATGCATAACTTCATTTTTTTAAATGGAACCATCTATCTTGTGACACTTTATCTGATGCGAAATTATTTTTTTTTTATTGATTGATTTAAGTTCGCATCAGATAAAGTGTCACAAGATAGATGGTTACATTTAAAAAAATGAAGTTATGCATGTTTGAAGTACTGAAGAATACCGTCGACGGACTCGGTTTAATTTAGAAAATCTGACTAATGGCAAAACCTTAAACAAATACTACATTTCTTCCCGAATCCAAAACCGTTAGCCGCATAACTCTGACTTATTTCGTTTTGAAGATATTGTTAATGGCGTCGAGCTCTGAAATCGTCAAATTTATCAAAAAAAATGAAATACCTCGAAAACCGTCCACTGAGACCCAATGTTGTGTGAATAAACTCATGCTTATTTTTAACGAACAATCTAAAAATGTAAAAATATATAGGGTGTTCTATTTAAAATAAGGAAGTTTATGTTTACTTCCCGTATAACCGCAAGGCCGCTATATTTAGCAATAATTTTGGGTTGTGAAAAACTTGATTCTGAACAACTTTTATTTGAAACCTTTTTTGCTATTTTCATCGATACGCCCACTGTAGACCGATTTCCGCTTAGTAAGTCACCCTGTATAATAATAACAAAGAATATTTATTTAGCACATTTGCTATACATGAAAATAAACTATTATTTAGATAGAATACCTTAAAAATTAATATAATTACAAAGTATTGTTTTAAAATAACAAACTCAATTTGTATTATTAAAACATTTTTTTGTAGTCACATTAACCAAGACTATTTTTTTTAAGTCCTTTAATATTAATTTAACGACTGCTTTCTAATCCCAGATTAAGCATGAAGTAAAATTTCGAGTTTAGAAAAGCCTGAAAATTTGGATTTGCCGGGGCGCGCGAGCGAAGCGAGTCGCGCCCCGGCAAATCCAAATTTGCAGGCTTTTCTAAACTCGAAATTTTACTTCATGCGCCACGCGTATACAACACTGAGTTAACGTGAAGTTGAAAAACACATAAATACAGTTATAGGCAACCTATGTATATTAGTTTGCACAGGATAATAATAATAGGCAATCCAATATACATGAATGTATATTAGTTTGACTGTAATAACTGTTTTAAACAATTGATTCCATACGAAATTTGACTTGATTTTTTTTAGGTACTATAGATTAGAGATATGTATACATATAAAAATGTTCTTTTTGTACCGATCAAATAGCTTACCGTAAAAAACGACAAATTGCTGATCAATTTTAAGAAGTTTTTTTACGATTTTACGATTTATCGGTAAACTAGTTTACAATGCCTAATCATTTTAATTGATTTTTTTTCAGGCACTGTACATTAGAAATTTGTATACATACCGGGTGTAACACAAAACAGGATCACCCCCTTTAGTTTTTTTATTACTCAATTTATATTGTTAAAACATTTTTTGTAGTCACATTAACAATCACTATTTTTTTATTTAAGTCCTTTAATATTATTTTAACGACTGTTTTCTAATCCCAGATTAAGCATGAAGTAAAATTTCGAGTTTAGAAAAGCCTGAAAATTTGGATTTGCCGGGGCGCGCGAGCGAAGCGAGTCGCGCCTCGGCAAATCCACATTTTCAGGCTTTTCTAAACTCGAAATTTTACTTCATACGCCACGCGTATAAAACACTGAGTTAACGTGAAGTTAAAAAACACATAAATAAAGTTATAGGCAGCCTATGTATATTAGTTTGCACAGGATAATAATAATAGGCAATCCAATATACATGAATGTATATTAGTTTGCCTGTAATAACTGTTTTAAACAATTGATTCCATACGAAATTTGACTTGATTTTTTTTAGGTACTATAAATTTGAGATATGTATACATATAAAAATGTTATTTTTGTACCGATCAAATAGCTTACCGTAAAAAACGACAAATTGCCGATCAATTTTAAGAATTTTTTTTATGATTTTACGATTTGTCGGTAAACTAGTTTACATACAATGCCTAATCGTTTTAATTGATTTTTTTTCAGGCACTGTACATTAGAAATATGTATACATACCGGGTGTAACACAAAACAGGATCACCCCCTTTAGTTTTTTTATTACTCAATTTATATTGTTAAAACATTTTTTGTAGTCACATTAACAATCACTATTTTTTTATTTAAGTGCTTTAATATTATTTTAACGACTGTTTTCTAATCCCAGATTAAGCATGAAGTAAAATTTCGAGTTTAGAGAAGCCTGAAAATTTGGATTTGCCGAGGCGCGCGAGCGAAGCGAGTCGCGCTCCGGCAAATCCAAATTTTCAGGCTTTTCTAAACTCGAAATTTTACTTCATGCGCCACGCGTATAAAACACTGAGTTAACGTGAAGTTAAAAAACACATAAATACAGTTATAGGCAGCCTATGTATATTAGTTTGCACAGGATAATAATAATAATAGGCAATTAAATATACATGGATGTATATTAGTTTGCCTGTAATAACTGTTTTAAACAATTGATTCCATACGAATTTTGACTTGATTTTTTTTTTAGGTACTATAGATTAGAGATATGTATACATATAAAAATGTTATTTTTGTACCGATCAAATAGCTTACCGTAAAAAACGACAAATTGCCGATCAATTTTAAGAAGTTTTTTTATGATTTTACGATTTGTCGGTAAACTAGTTTACATACAATGCCTAATCATTTTAATTGATTATTTTTCAGGCGCTGTACATTAGAAATATGTATACATACCGGGTGTAACACAAAACAGGATCACCCCCTTTAGTTTTTTTATTACTCAATTTATATTGTTAAAACATTTTTTTGAAGTCACATTAATCATCACTATTTTTTTATTTAAGTCCTTTAATATTATTTTAACGACTGTTTTCTAATCCCAGATTAAGCAGGTAAAATTTCGAGTTTAGAAAAGCCTGAAAATTTGGATTTGCCGGGGCGCGCGAGCGAAGCGAGTCGCGCCCCGGCAAATCCAAATTTTTAGGCTTTTCTAAACTCGAAATTTTACTTCATGCGCCACGCGTATCAAACACTGAGTTAACGTGAAGTTGAAAAACACATAAATACAGTTATAGGCAGCCTATGTATATTAGTTTGCACAGGATAATAATAATAGGCAATTAAATATACATGGATGTATATTAGTTTGCCTGTAATAACTGTTTTAAACAATTGATTCCATACGAAATTTGACTTGATTTTTTTTTAGGTACTATAGATTAGAGATATGTATACATATAAAAATGTTCTTTTTGTACCGATCAAATAGCTTACCGTAAATAAACGACAAATTGCCGATAAATTTCAAAAAGGTTTTTACGATTTTGGGATGTGTCGGTAAACTGTTTTACCACATACAATTATTCCTAATTGTATTTTATGAATTTAAAAAAAAAACAGTAAATTAAAAAATTAAGTAAAATTAGTGTGGATAATGAACGAAATTAATTACTAATGATTGTTTAATCGGCAATATTTATGTGTCTTTGTAATTATACACACAGGGAGAAATGTTGCTGTTGCTATAATTAAATCCAATCGGATTTCTCTTTCATTTCGCTTCGATACAGTTTATTTGGTTCAGACTGTTCAAAGAGTTTATTAATTTGTTTGCGCACATTTTTTTTTTCCACTCGTGTGTAATTTTTGTTATTAACATTCCGATGCGTTCCGTGTCTAAAATCGTGAATTTCTTTCAATTATTTCCTCGTTAGGTCATTATCTCACTTACACCCGTGCCAAAACAAAATTCGTGACTTCAGAATTTGTTTAGTAGATTTATTAATAAAAAACGGTTTAACTTTGTTTGTATAACACAATTTATTTTTATGTGACTGCAGTTTCGGCAAATTTAGCTTGCCATTATCAAACATATAGTGTATACTATATGTTTGATAATGGCAAGCTAAATTTGCCGAAACTGCAGTCACATAAAAATAACTTGTGTTATACAAACAAAGTTAAACCGTTTTTTATTAATAAATTAACATGTATAACGAAGTAGAAGCCTCCACAATACAAAATTTGTTTAGTAGATACTTTAAGTTTGTATATTTCGTCTATTAAGAAAACATTTGTATAAAATGTAAAGCATTTATGTTTTTAGTTAATATGTAATTAAGTTGTTAGATTAACATGGCTAACTTGGTTATTATTTAAACGTTTAGTAAATAACACATTTGGTTAAGATTTAACTGTTTATTTGTTGACACTGCAACAATTGTTTTGCCACACAGTGGCTTCATCAGGCAGATTCATCTGGCACTGTGTGGTGAAACAATTGTTGCAGTGTCAACTTATAAACAGTGAAATCTTAACTAAATGAGTTATTCACTAAAAGTGTTGATATGGAATTTTATCAAGTAACAGCCTCAGCTATTACATTTTTCTTATTATTTGTAGTATACAGAAAATTGGCTTTACACATTGGAAGGCAATTTATTTAATAGTATTTATTTATAAAAACAACAAGCATAAGAGTGTCATTTGTTTGAGATGGTTATAATAACAATAATAATAATTCTTGTATACTAGATTAAAATAGAATAAGTTTAAAATTTAAAACTGACTATTATAATAGTAGGATATTATTGACTATTAAAAAAATGTTATTGCTTTACAGCGGTAAACTCAGAAGAGCATTGTTTTGAATTCATAAGAAATATTTGTATTTTCAATAGATTCACTTTAATTTTCTTACTCAGTTTAAAATATTTTAGATACGTATAAATGAAATTGCCAATTCTTGGTTGCAGAATACTTCAAACATTAAAAGTGCGATTCTTTTCGCAATCTACAACAAGTAAGACTAACTAACAACTAAGTAAGACTAAGGTGTAATTCTTTTCGCAATCTACAACAAGATTACGAAAAGAATTGCACCTTCAATATTTTAGATACGTTTTCAATGGTTATCATTTCGTTTTAGTTGGACAAGATTTATAAATTCTTGTAAGTTTGTATAAAATATCACAATTAATTCGGTCTGTGCAGAAATTTAATGTATTCACTTTTTATTGGTCTTAAATTACACATCGGATTATGTTAATGCAAGGCGGTTCTAATGATTGATTCACTTAAGAAATATAAATCACATTGGGGAAAGCAAAAAACTTGTTTTGTTCAGTTAATTGAAGCCAAAAAAAAAACAAGGAATAAAACAAGTGTTTTTACTTTCCCCGATTTGAAAATGTAGTTTCGTCAAGAGAGAAAATTATCATTTGACACGTCTCTAAAGTTATTGACCAAGGTATCAATATGTACCTATGCACATGGATTTAATTTACCTTTGTCTGGCCGTCAAGTTGTCAATAATAATTAATATTTTTGGTTTCAGCTAAAATATATAAAAAGTTGTTTCTCTCGTTAAAATAACTCACCGCCGCTTAAACCAAAAATATTAATTATAATGAAATATGAAATTACAATAATGTTCTGACAAACTGCAAACAATAAGTTTTAATTAATAAGACTACTAACACAATAAATATCCACCGAAACAATTGTTTTCCGTGCAAATACATACCATATATTCGAACTTATTTGTTAAAATTTAAAATAGTTTCGAATATTTATTTTGTATTAATTTTAATTATCATAGAAGTAGCAATGCAAAAGAAATCATAGATCACATCAAGTAGAAATTTGTTAGGAAATGCAATTGTTTGGTTCTGAACTCTGTCTGGTACATACAGGTGGGTGTATTGAATTCAAATTTGCCTATTGTTTACGAATTGAGTGAAAATGAAATTAAGTGAGGTGTGTTGGAATGGGATCGCGTGTTGTGAGAATTTTCGGCGGCTTCTCTTTTTATTAGTTTACTTTCTATAATTGTACTGAGGAGATAATTTGCTTAAGAGTTTAATTGTGTTTTAAATCCCGTATTTGTGTTTTGTATATTGTATACGTTTTGTATCATTCGTATTGTCTGTATGATATCTTCTTAATATTAGTGGTGAGATCATAGTCTCTCCTTCTCTACTTGATTTCCAGTTCTCCCATAATCATTGGCCCTTGGTAATACCTATATCGACAAAAAATATCTATCTAAATGAAAAAATGCTAAGAATATACACCCATTTTTAGTTTCCGGATTTAACCATATCTTCTATATCCGTTATATGAACACCATAATTCCAATAACATTTTATGCTTTCAAATACTTCACTAGAGCATCCGTGACTGGAGTCATTGTAAGTGATCCGATTTCTTAATTCTAGTTACAACTAACACACCTGAAATACTTCCACCTACTGAAACCAATTTAATTATTATCTTAATCTTTAATTTTCACTCGGTTGCAAAACGCCATAATTTCCACACAATGACGAGCACGCACGTGTCAACCAATTCTTGTTCAGGAGGTTCAACCACATCAACGTAATCAAATGTCTGGTATTCGTTATTACGTGGGCGCGCTTCTTTTTTTTTTTTTCTTTCTCTAATTCCAGATTAATCGGAGGGAATCGAAGCGAAGAACTGAGAGTACAAAAAACTCGCAACATTAAATTTGTTGATTTTGAATGAAAGATAAGTGATAGTGGAAGCGAAAAGTTTTGTTGGTTTGTCCGATAGGAAGGATACACGGAGGAGCAAAAGTGAAGAGCCGAAGAACGGTGAAAGGTGCGTGTGTTTTCTGTTTGGGGAATGAAATGTCCGATACATTTCTAAAAGCAGATCAGTCTTACAGCATCTTTTCACCGGAACAGAGTTAGTTCAGTTCGCTGGGTTGTGCGTTTAGTGTCTAGTGCTGTGCAACATGTTGCTGCAGGTGCGTTTATACAAATACTTATGTACTACCACTAATTACCAACGATGCAGCGGATTATTTCTTTTGCAAAACGAAGTTATGGATATTTTTTGTGTGTTTTTTGAAGTGTGGATCTTGATGCTATTAATTCAGTGATTATTTATAAAATTTTCTCTAAATTGTGAAGTTATTCAATATTATAATTTTATTTTAGGATTTAAGACAAAGGCTATTTTTTAGAATCCAAAAATACAAAATCAGGGTCCTCTTGAGGATAAAAAATACGAATATAAATAAATCTTTTAAATTCCAAAACAGTAAATTTCACAAAAAAACGATGACGAGTGTACATCTCCCGGTAATTGTGCACATTCACTATGTTTGGTAAATATTAAATTACCTGAGATTTACCCGTCAATTTCGGAACTTACGCGCATTATCCAGACATTTATAGTAAAGGTAAATTGCAAGTAAAACAATAAATACTGTCATAAAATTAGTGATGTATACGCCTGTAAAGTAAATATTTCGAGTTAATAAAAGCCTGAAATATTTACTTTTACGTGCTTATTCAAGGAGTGGAACACACTGATTCCAATAATTTTATTAATAATAATAATAATGTTTTTGCCCAACAGGAAACAAATTCCCAGTTATAAGTAAATTTAGTATTAATAAAAAAAGTTTAAAAACTATAAACTAAAAATAATGACAATTATTGCTACCTAAAAATAATAACATTTCATTTCGTAGCTAACAAAACTCTGATAAGGATGTCAATGGTTGAAAAAATACGTCACAAGTTGGTGGAAGTTGATTAAACAAATTGCAGATCACATTAACCCATTAAGCGCCATTGGTGCATACACGCAACATTATTAATTTGTTGTTAATTTAATTACTAAATAAGTTAATTCTATATAGTATATTATTCGACCTGACTTGAAAATGTATGAAGAAAAATGTAAATATTTTGTTATTTAAATATTTCGATTGTTGCTCATTTCGAAAAAATATATTTATCAGTGTATTTCTAACTTCACAATATTTCAGTGTTTTATACGCGTGGCGCATGAAGTAAAATTTCGAGTTTAGAAAAGCCTGAAAATTTGGTTTGGTCGCTCCGCGCTTCGCGCTACGCGACCAAACCAAATTTTCAGGCTTTTCTAAACTCTAAATTTTACTTCATGCTTAGTCTGGGAGTGGAAACACTCGTTCTAAAGATTATATTGCACGTTTTTATAAAGGATTGACTAATGCCTGAAAATTTACAGCGTATACATTATATATATTTAAAAGTAAAATTCACAGTATGTAATACGATAAGTCATTCATAGAAATCATAAAAATAAGTGCAGAATTTTGCCTAACATCAACTTATAGATTAAACTCAATAATTGTTTGGCCGTTAATGGGTTAATATGCGACTTGAATCCAACATTACTTCTATTCTAATTCATATTTAATGTGGTCTTATATCTACTGTTGAAAGTTGAAATATGCAAGCCAACTAAGTGTAAAATATCAGAGCTGTCAATACGATCATGCAGAAGCTTGTGTAAGAACGTGATGCCCACGTCGGCATTTAAGAGATTCGACATTAAATTTGTCCCTCAACTTTGAAGTGCAGAAACTTTAGGAACTTACGTTGAACACTTTCTACTAGGCTAATCTAAAGTTAGTTTGTGGATACCAATGTAAGATCCATATTCCAACTCTGAACAACATTAAATAGAGATTTTGAAGCATTCGGATTTCGCAAATTTGCAGAATTCTGATGTATAAATCTCAATCCTTTGAAGGATGTGCAGCTCAAATAAAAGCTTGTTTTCTCTTAAAGATTTTTTCAGTTAGTTCAATTAGTTAAGAAGTTTAGGCAAGAGGGTTTTTTAAACTCGAAATTTAACTTCATGCGCCACGCTTATAAAACACTATAATATTGTCAAATTTATGTATATTCGAACTTCATTTAAAATCTGTGTTTTATACGCGTGACGCATGAACTAAATTTCGAGTGTAGAAAAGCCTAGAAAATTTTCACGGGGCTTTTCTAAACTCGAAATTTTACTTCATGTTTAGTCTGGGAGTGGAAAACACTCGTTTAAAGCTTCAAATTGAACTCTTTTAAAAATCAACGAATGTCAGAAAATTAACAGCTAAAATAAATAAGAAGAAGTAATGTGATTTTATAAAAATAATGACTACTATGGAATTGATACAACAATTGCGGATGTCAAAATGGCACAAGATATTGCTGTTACTTAATTAACGACAAAAGACATAACGCAAACATCGTGATAACTGTGGTCTGCAGTGTAAATCATTTCAAAAACATTCACTTTAATCAAGTGACTGCGATATCTTTTGCCATTTTGACATCCGCAATTGTTTCAATTCCATAGCATGTCATTATTTTTATAAAATCACATTTGTGTTTCTTAATGATTTTAACTTAGAGAAACGTAAAGTGATAAACGTTAACGCGAATGAATTCAGAATTTTTGCCTCTGCAAAAAAGGTACATTTTGTTTCTAAAATAGATAGGGGAGCCAAAATTTGAACATTTCAAAATTTACATAGGATTTCCTATGTTGCGTCCGCCAAGTCAATACCCGGTATAAAAAAATGTGTGATGAATAGCAAAAATTTAAAAAAAATGCCTCCTGAGAGAAGATAGAAAATATATCTGAAATAATGTAAAATGACAACTTTTTAACATTTCAAAGGATTACAATCAAAATACTGTCCTTTTTGTAATTAAAATAAATTTTTATATTGCTAAATTTCTTAAATTAGCCTGCCACGATCGTATTTTTTTTAAATAGGAACACTGACAAATCAGTAATGTATTCAGGTGATCAAAAATAGGTTAGCTTAAACGTAAAGGTAAATTTTTTAATGTAAATATTGAAAAAGTGTCATTTATTTAAATATGTTCTAAAAAAAAGGAACACAACAAATGAGCTGTTTATTTTGAAAGTGACATTAGTCAATTTCTTAATTTCTGTTGTTAACTGTAACAACAGTTATAAATTGAGGTAAATATATTAAACAAATATACCCACAATTTGTGGGTAAATATATTCAAAATAATATCGCCTAAGATTCTTTCAATTAATATTCATTCCCTGTAATTTCTTTAATTTATTTCAATTTCTTGTTGGTTCATTTAGTTTAGTGAGAGAATCATTTAACCTGATGTTACATTTTGCATATAATTTATGCATAGAACAGTAAATCTGTCGTGTAACTCAAATATTCATTGTATAATTTAATATCTGTCGGGGTATTAGCTCGAGAAGTAGTTGTTTTAATCAATATTTGGAGAAGTCTCAACGAGACTAAATTTTTGCAGAAAGTCGTAATTTTATTTCGTTTTTATATTTTTTTTTTAAATATAGGTATATTATCTATTTTAAATATACTTAAAGAGAAGTTGTTACTTGCAATAACCTGACATTTTAAAGGTTATTATAGTCAACAACAATAAAATGAGAAATGGACTCAGACCACTTTTCAAAATGACAATGACTTAAGTATGTGTTTAGTTGGTCACAGAAATTTTAGAAACCACATTAGTGTATACTTTCTCCAGATCCATACTTCTTTTATCCAAAGCCCATTTAAATGTACTGAGGTTTTACTTAAAGTAAAAAATAAAACATTTTTAATAAGGCTTGAAATATAAATATTCGATAATTCAAATATGAAATATTCAAAATAACAAAAAATGTAAATAAATAATTGAACAATTTGTTTTTTGTTTGTTTATAGTTAGAAAATATATTGGACGTTTCCTAACACTAAATAATTACAATATTTAAATATTCCAATAGTTTCATTAATTATGAGTGAATTTAATTTTAGCAGATGCAATATTTAAATATTTGAATTCCCAGCCCTAATTTGTGACACTTATTACATTTACGAAAAATCAAACTATTATATCATAACTTGAATTAAAACACTTTTAATGTTTATTTTTTATAAATTCTCAACAATCTGGACATTTTACAATTTTTGACATCTAGACATGCCAATCAAGGAATTTTTCTATTGAGTACTTATGCATATCTCTCCTTATACATATATTTTTTGAAGGATTCGTTTATTTCATTAAAGAGTTCAATTTTAAATTTGTAACAAGTGTTTCCACTCCCAGACTAAGCATGAAGTAAAATTTCGAGTTTAGAAAAGTCTGAAAATTTGGATTTGGCTGGGGAGCGCGAGCGAAGCGAGTCGCGCCCCAGCAAATCGCGTATAAATCACTTACTTCAAGTAAAATCTCCAACTAATTGATTATTTTAAGTTATTATCATTTTCACGCAACTCACCAAAATTTATTTATTATATCATACAATTAATCAGTAATTTCAAAAATTAAAACATTAAAAGTGCGATCCTTTTCGCAATCTACAACAAGTTAGTCTTACAAAGACTATATCAAACACTCATTGAAACAACTACTTCCCGGGAAGTAGTTGTTTCAATGAGTGTTTGATATAGTCTTTGTAAGACTAACTTGTTGTAGATTGCGAAAAGGATCGCACTTTTAATGTTTGAAGTATTCTGCAACCAAGAATTGGCAATTTCATTTATAATTTCAAAAATGATCGAAGAATCAACAATTAATTGCTTTTTTGCTTTTGCCATATAAATCCTTTGCCGCATTTGGTGGATTAACTGCTCATTACAGAAATAACCAGAAAAAGCAGTGTAAATGTCATAAGAATAGCTTTGAACATTCGGTATATGGGAATCCTCGTAAATGAACCTGGATTGTGATAATAATATTACCAAACCTCAGCCATTCTCGTGTTTGGTGAAGAAATTAATCGGAATTTTCGCTTTTTCCATTTCTTGATGGCACGTACATGTACGTAATGTGTAATACTGCACCGTCATTTTACGCCGACAGTTATTGCAAAGTCGCATCGCCAATTTACGGCAACAATTACACAAGATTCCGCATAGCCAGGAAAAGTAAAATTAAATGTAAGTGAAAATATCAAATTAAAAACTTTTCAATTTTTTTAATTGATTCCGTACAATAGCGCACAACTCACACGTGAACGTTTAATCGATTAATATATCGGAAACGAAGCGTTATTTAATAATTACTTCGGTAGAGTGATTTAAATCACGCATCAATAAATGTAGATTAGATAATTGAGGAGTTGCAATAAATATGATTCCTGGATTAATTGTGTCTAATTAATATTCGTTTTAAAAGTTTTTGCCCCTGCGTTTGAATTCTAATAAAACGAAAAGAATACTCTACGTAACATATTTAGAACCCCCTCAAAACATCCACACAGATTTAGCCACCCCGAGAGCAGGTCGTGTACCCACACATAATTTAAATAGATTTATGGGTTTCCTAAATGGGATTTTTTTTTTTTGTTTCTTTGGCCTCGGCTTTCGCCATACAGCCATCTACTATTGTATTATTTTCTATTTTAATTTAACTAATTTCATACGCACTTATTTAAATCATTTGGACGCCACAATACATTCACACTACATCCATGGACCCGGATGGAATAATTTATTATTCATAAAATATTCCACCGGACGGGATTCGAACCCGCGACCTCTTGGTCTGTGGGCAGGGTCTCTACCCACTCGGCCACCGAGGCCCCAAACTGGAAAATAGATTTATTGATTGGTTATTAATATCGCTCGAAAATTAAACAAATATTCGTATACATTTTATTCTTATAGATACTAATTGTGAATAAAATAGCGTGCAATTCCTTAATTCACTCTACCGAGCGCGATGACTCGAATACATTGCGAGGATTCGAATATTTTTGTAAGTATTCGAATCCTTTTAGAAGGTTTTGAATAATCTAGATTTGAAATCGAATACGAATCCTTTTAAAATAATGTAACGAATCCTATTCATAAATTCTTTATGACTAAAGTATTGAAATACATCATTTAAATCCTTCGAATCTTTCCCAGCTCTGTTATTTAACCTATTATGCGCCATTGTTGCAATAACGCAACAATATAATTTTTTCGTTAAGGTACTGAATAAGTTAATTTGATACATTGTTATATTTGACCTGACTTGTGAATGTGTCTAGAAAAACGTAAATATTTTGTAATTTAAATATTTTTATTATTACTCATATTGAAAAAGTATTTTTATGTATATTTCTGATTTCAAAATATTTCAGTGTTTTATACGCGTGGCGCATGAAGTAAAATTTCGAGTTTAGAAAAGCCTGAAAATTTGGTTTGGCCGCTCCGCTTCGCGGAGCGGCCAAACCAAATTTTCAGGCTTTTCTAAACTCGAAATTTTACTTCATGCTTAATCTGGGAGTGGAAACACTCGTTCGAGGCATTTATAAAATCGACGAATGTCTGAAAATTTACAGCGCATGCATTATGTATATCAAAAAGAAAAATTCCCAGTGTGTAATATAATGAGTCATCCATAGAAACCATAAAAAGAAGTGCCTAAGAATTTTACCTAAAATAAACTTTTAGAGTTAACTCTATAATTGCTTGGTCATTATCGTGTTAGGTACAGAAATATTCGCAATTATTAATTGAAATAACAAACAAATAAACTAGTTTCGGTCAATAAATCGATTCGCTTTTCACCAAACACGCAAAAAACGCAAGCGAAAATCAGAGATAATTGCGTTCTTTGCAAATTTATTCGCCTATTCAACATCAGTTGTGAGCGATTTAATACACGGTGCGTATCACGTCTTCATTTTTTAGAAAATACAGTTCGGTTTTTGAGTTTTCAAGTACTAGTGTTTATTTACATTTACGAGGGAGTGTGGTTCGAGAGCTGACCCCGAGCAGTCCGTCCCGCTGCACAAGTAAAACGTGCGGCCTCCACGTGGTCCACCATATCCTTAATCATCCTTTCAATCACATCCTTTTCAATAATCCTTTTCCCAAATTCCCTTCCATTGAACCTTTTCCTTTAAAAATCCACGTGTATTTCCTATTTCCTATCCCTTGGGGAGGGCAGAGGGCGCAGCAATGGCTGTTTAACTCTGTCCAGATTTTAACCTACGCTTAAGACCTAGATTTAAGATTTCATTACTCATCCCTTCATCCACTCATTTATTCATTCATACATACAATCGACACTCAATAAATTTAAAACAATTTTAATTATTATTTCATAATTACTGTGACTGGTCAACAGAGCTTTAATAGCTAAGGCCATTAATTACGCAAAGAAGAAGAAGATTTACATTTACGATAGTAATTGCTGTGACTGGCCGACAAAGCTGCAAAGGTTATTAATTACGCAAGAAGTTATTAAAATTAAAATCCAGCACTAGAAATTTGGATATAAAGGATCGACTTTCAATAATTAAGAGGTTAGTGCGATGGTTTGCTTTCTTACTATTTGGGCTTTTGAATTTCGTAAAAGAAAAAGAAGAAGAAGGGGATGTTTTTTTGCTGAATTTAAAAAAATAAAGAGTTTTAAAAAGCTATAGACGCTTCAAAATAGATAATCATTACATTTTCTTTGTGTGTAAATTTTGATTTGGAAGCGCAGCGTCAAAATCCAAATTTGGGCTTTTCTCAACTCGAAATTTTACTTCATGTGTCACGCGTACAAGACACTAACTTTAAGTGAAATTTTCAACCAATTGGTCAGATAGAGTAAAATACATGTAGTATGTCAATTATCAATTTTTTAAATGATTGGGAAAGTTCTATAATGGATATATCACCATTTTTTTTATTTAAACAGAGTTTAAAACAAGAAAAATTACTAAATTGTTATTATTAAAATTAAGGAAAATCATTAATCTTGCAAATAATTATTGAATTTTCAAAAATTCATTATTTTTATCAATATATTACAAAGTCTGTACATTTTAATTAGATTTTATTGAAATCGTTTCAAACGAAATCTGTCTGTCTAAAAATTATAAATTACCCTATTTTTTTCAACTTTGTTTTTAAATTACAGATAAAATTTGCTCAGATATTTTTATTATAACATTTACTGATTATTATATAGTGATCTAAAACAATTAATATTTCAGTATTTTCAAAATTAACGTCACTGGTGCATTTTTTCCTTATTAAATTATCAAATGAGTTAATTTAATACATTATATTATTTGACCAGAGTTGAGAATGTGTAAACGTAAATGTAAATATTTTATTATTTAAATATTTTGATAATTACTTATATGAAAAAAGGATTTTTAAGTGTATTTATAAATTTACAATATTTCAGTGTTTAATACGCGTGGCGTATGAAGTAAAATTCCGAGTTTAGAAAAGCCTAAAAATTTGGCTTGGTCGCTTTGCTTCGCTACACTACGCGACCAGTAAGGATTTGTTACTGGTCGAAGAAGGTTTTAGTTCAATTAAATATTTTTTTTATAAACAAGACAATGGATTTTCTGTTATAGTTTTATCATCATAAAGTAGCCGGAATCATTGTGATTGTAAAATTTAAAAAATACATTAATCATAGTGTATTAAGTATCGAGAACGGTAAGGGTTTTTTTACCGGTCGAAGACAATTGTTTGGAGGAGAAGCGATCGAAACGAGCGACGACTCCAATTATTGTCTGAGACCGGTATTATACTTACTGTTCGATACGCTTATGACGTTTTTTTTTGCACGATCGGAGCAGACGGATCACATTTTTTTGTAATTTATATGAATATGTCACTGACGTTTTCTCAAATTTGACTACTGAAATTAGACTCCTTTCAATTCTAATTGAGTTGTTGTTATCTAAATGGTAAGTTTCAGTTACCGTTCACTGAACGATAAAAAACTTAAGATCGATTAACCGATTTGTTATTCATAGCAATTTGGTAAAAATAACCTACCGTCCTGGAAACATTTTCTTTTAATCATTGACCTTTCTACCACTGTAAGGCAAAATATACATATATATATATATATATATATATATATATATACAGAGTGTTCATTTGAAAACTTCCCAACGCGGATTTATGGAAAACCACTGATTAATAGAAAAAACGCCGAGACACGTCCAAAGATTCCCCAAGGGGGATAACTTTTTAACCAAAAACGACTTCACCCCCTTTTACCCTTTGCACACGAAAATATCACTTTTTATTTTATTAATAAGTGTTCAAAAACCAACAAAACTTGGCAGCAACCAAATAAAAACCCTAATTTTTTCATCAATACGGTGATAACATTTATTCTTATACCTGTTTAGTTTGGGTTATTTAGTTTGGGCCATTTAAAATTTTTAAGGGGATGACCCCGGGGGGCAAAGGGTAAAAGGGGTGAAGTCGTTTTTGGTTAAAAAGTTGTCCCCCTTGGGAAATCTATGGACGTGTCTCGGCGTTTTTTTCTTTTAATCAGTGGTTTTCCATAAATCCGCGTTGGGAAGTTTTCAAATGAACACCCTGTATATATATATATATATATATATATCAGAGCTGGGCAGGATTCGAATCATTCAGGACTCGATTCCCGGATTCGAATCCTTTTAGAGGATTCAAAAGAGGTATTCGAATACTTTAGTGAAAACGGATTCGTGATCCGGATTCGTTACATTTTTTTAAAAGGATTCGTATTCGAATCCAGACGTAGATGATTCGAATCCTTATAAAAAGGGATTCGAATTCTTATAAAAGGATTCGAATCCTTATAAAAGGATTCGAATCCTTATAAAAGGATTCGAATCCTCATACATGGATTCAAATCCTCCAAAATAATTCCAATCATCGCTATTAAGGCTGGGATTCAAATTCGATTAATTCAAATAGTTAAATATTCTAACATGAATATTTAAATTACTAAATTATTCATATTTGAATATAAATATTTAAATTTTTGAATAATTCAAATATTTCTGAATACATATTTGGTTACTTAACCACGAAAACATTTCCAACCTTAATAGTATATTTTTAACTTCACTTGAAATCAGTGTTTTATACGCGTGGCGCATGAAGTAAAATTTCGAGTTTAGAAAAGCCCCGTGAAAATTTGTCTCGGGTCGCTGCGCGACCCTCGACAAATTTTCTACGCGGGGCTTTTATAAAATCGAAATTTTACTTCATGCTTAGTCTGGGAGTGGACAACACTCGTTCTTAGAAGTTTCCAATTGAAGGATCACTCTAGATTACTAAGTTTATTACCATTTTACAAAGGCTACAGCTCGAAGGACCAATCGCGGTCTTTGGAGACCGAAGGACTACAGGGAATCGAATATTGTTTACAAGAAAACAACGGATATCTAAAGGTTTGCAGCGTGGATATTAAAGAAAACATCCAATTTTGAAAAAAATATCGAAGTTGGGTTGGTTTTCAGTGCATTATTAACTTCACTTTAAATCATTGTTTTATACGCGTGGCGCATGAAGTAAAATTTCGAGTTTAGAAAAGCCCCGCGAAAATTTGTCTCGGGTCGCTGCGCGACCCTCGACAAATTTTCTACGCGGGGCTTTTCTAAACTCGAAATTTTACTTCATGCTTAGTCTGGGAGTGGACAACACTCGTTTGAACTTTAAATTTAACTCTTCTATAAAATCGACGTATGCAATATAATAAATCATTCATTGAAATCATAGAAAAAAATGCAAAATTTTACCTAAAATAAACGTTTAGATTTAACTTTATAATTTGCTCAGCTCTTAATGGGTGAATATTCTATTCCTAAGAAAAACCGTATTTATTTAATATTAAAGTTGCATTTAAAATAATAACAAAGTGTGAATAAACCGACAAAAATCTAGAAATGTCGAAAATCTCGACATGTAGAAAATCTTGACGGTCCACTCCCAGACTAAGTATGAAGTAAAATTTCGAGTTTAGAAAAGCCCCTCGTAGAAAATTTGTCGAGGGTCGCGCAGCGACCCGAGACAAATTTTCACGGGGCTTTTCTAAACTCGAAATTTTACATCATGCGCCACGCGTATAAAACACTGATTTACAGTGAAGTTAAAAACGCACTGAAAACCAACCCAACTTCGATATTTTTTCAAACGTGGATGTTTTCTTTCCTATCGATGCTGTAAACCTTCAGATATTCGTTGTTTTCTTGTAAAGAAACTTCGATTCCCTGTAGTCGTTCGGTCTCCGAAGACCATGATTGGTCCTTCGAGCTGTAGCCTTTTTAAAATGGTAATAAACTTAGTAATCTAGAGTGATCCTTTAATTTGAAACTTCTAAGAACGAGTGTTGTCCACTCCCAGACTAAGCATGAAGTAAAATTTCGAGTTTAGAAAAGCCCCACGTAGAAAATTTGTCGAGGGTCGCGCAGCGACCCGAGACAAATTTTCACGGGGCTTTTCTAAACTCGAAATTTTACTTCATGCGCCACGCGTATAAAACACTGATTTAAAATAAAGTTCAATAACACATATATCATCATTAATTAAAATCATTATTTAATCAGATATTTGATCGGTAAATTAACATTTTTGTTAATAGAAACTCATGGAATAAAATGTTACTGGTTGCAAATAATAAAGGGTGTTTTTTTTAGACGTGTGGTTTTCAAGTCGGCACTACTTTTTTTGGAGATGGTCTTTTTGACAGCTGTCACTTGATTTATGCTCAGTTTGGTTTGCCATTTTATAATAAATAGACTTACTCCTGAACAACGTTTGCAAATCGTGCAAATTTATTACCAAAATAATGGTTCGGTTCGCGCGACGCATCGCGCGCTGCGTCCAATATTCGGTCGACATAATCGCCCAGCAGAGTCGGTAATTCGAGCAACCATGGATCGGTTTCGCACCACGTTTACTCTAGTGGATAGTGCGCATCCTCAGAGACGCCGTACAGTGCGCACCGAAGACGCTATTGCTGCTCTGGAGCAGAGTATCGAAGAAGACCCGAATGAGTCTATCCGCCATCGCGCGCAACAATTGGGGCTGTGTCCATCAACTTTATGGAAGATTTTGCGGAAGGATCTTGGTTTGCGTGCTTACAAAATCCAACTCGTGCAAGCATTGAAGCCAAACGACCATCAGGCGCGTCGCACGTTCGGTGAATGGGCCCAAAACGAGATGGCCACCGATACCGATTTTCACAAGAAAATTTTGTTCAGCGATGAAGCTCGCTTTTGGTTAAATGGGTATGTCAATAAGCAAAATTGTCGCTTCTGGAGTAAAGATAATCCACAAGTCATTGTTGAGACGCCGTTACATCCTCAAAAAATCACTGTTTGGTGTGCTCTATGGGCAGAGGGAATCATTGGTCCATATTTCTTCAAAAATGAAGCCGGCCATAATGTTACAGTCAATGGGGAACGCTATAGAGCCATGATTAATGACTTTTTCGTGACTAAATTGGAGGGTGTTGATGTGGACGACCTATGGTTCCAACAAGACGGCGCTACATGCCATACAGCCAACGCAACAATCACTTTGTTGCAGGAAACTTTTGGTGAGCGCATTATCTCGCGTCGTGGTCCTGTGGCGTGGTCTCCAAGATCGTGCGATTTAACACCGCTGGACTATTTCTTGTGGGGTTATGTGAAGTCGCTTGTGTATGCAGATAAGGAAGAGAATATTCGGCGCGTTATTGCTGACATACGGCCCCAATTGCTGCAAAAAGTGGTCGGAAATTGGGCCTCTCGGCTGGAATTTATTCGAGCCAGCCGCGGCGCCCACTTGCCCGAAATCATTTTTAAAACATAATGGCAAACCCTTATCTTTATGATAAAGCTAAATTCTTGGCCATAACATTAAATTATATGCGTTTTATTTCTTCTTGAAAACCACACGTCTAAAAAACACACCCTTTAGATTCAAATTTATCTTTAAAGGATTTGTATCCGTGATTCAAAAATGAGGATTCGAATCTTTGATTCGAATCATATTTTTCACTTACGAATCCTTTATTCGAGTATTCGTGATTCGAATCATATTAGGTGATTCGGATTCGTGATTCGAATCCTGTTTTTGAGGATTCATCCCAGCTCTGATATATATATATATATATATATATATATATATATATATATATATATATATATATATATATATACAACACATTTTGTATTTATATTATTTGTTGTCCAGTAGAGTACAAACTTCTCCAGTTTGTCCTGTCTTGTGTAAGGTTTCTAATTCCTTTCCATTTTATGCCCTTTTTTACAGCTCCTTCTCTGACTCCATCTATCCACGTTGTTCTTGGTCTTCCTCTGCAGTTTTGCCTAAAGCTCGTGTTTCGAATATTAGTTTGGTTTTTCTACTGTCTTTCATACGGCACACATGACCAAACCATCTCAACTGGCCCTCTATTATTTTTTCGTTAATATCGTCGATATTTAAGATTTGTCTGTATGTTTCATTTCTTATTCTGTCTCTTTTTGTCTTATTTTCGATCTTTCTAAGAAATCTCATTTCCATTGCAGTTATTCTGCGTTGTTGTTTCTTTGTAATGGTCTATGTTTCACTGTTATACATTATAGTTGGTCTAATCACTTTTTTCAATATTACTGTTTTTATTGTCTTTGCGATTTCTTTATTTCCAAAGAAGGAATTTTTTGTCATGTTGTAAAGTTTCCCTGCTTTTCCCAGTTTGTCGTTTATTTCGTCGTCTATTGTTCCGTTTTTGTTAATTGTTGTCCCAAGATATTTGTATTTGTCTATTTGTTGAATCGGTGTTCCATCAACTTTTATTAAGTGCATTTTGTTTTATCTGGATATTATCATTGATTTTGTTTTCCCCGTATTTACTTTCATATTTATTTTTCCAAGTTCTTTTGCCACAATATCGATGTTGTGTTGTAAGTCCCTTTCTGATTCTGCTAATATGGCCATATCATCCGCGAACATTAGTGATCCTATTTCTGTTTGTTTCATTTTCCAGTTTCCTACTTTTAGTGGCCTGGAAACATATGGTAAGTATTAAAAAAAGGTCAATCGTGCAAAAAAATATTATTAAATAAGTAATAGTTTGTTTATTGTACTAATTCCTATTCATTGTTTTATCTCTACGGAAATCGGGACGATTTATTAACAACAAACACGCGACTGTTCAAGGAACCTTAATCACTTACTATCCTCGTTAATATTCATCCTGTTAGTTACAACAATAACAAATAACTATGCGGATGGATTAACGAGTTGTTTGAGGCGATTCATACGCCTTTTGTTACATCTTTTCCATATAATTAACAGCTATTTATTATTCGGATGCACTTAAAGTAGGATAACTTCAACAACAAACGGACCAGAAGAAATCGTGCTAGTGCCAACAGCTAGTATAATGACAAGAATTATGATCTTGAAACTCGAATCTAATTTTTTAATCAACGCTTTCCAGCCTGAAGTGCATACGAGGACATGACCGTTACTATTAAAAAAAAATTGACAACGAAATAATTAGATTTTCATAATGATATTTTTAGAAATATTATTATTTATAATATTGATATCTGTAAATAACATAAATTATAAACATTTTATAGTTAAAGCTGTTACTTGGTGAAATTCCATATCAATCTAATTTTTTGTACAATGTGATATTTTCTCATTTATTTTTAAGTTTCATTTATTATTATTATTATTATTATTTTTAATCTAATAATTTGTATTTAAATATTTACATGCGAATGTTCAATCTTTTCCTGTATTGGTTTTTCGTTGGGAATTAGAGTATTATTATTATTATTATCAACACTTTAAGTAAATAACACACTTGGTTAAATGTTATGTTTAGATAAAAAATATTCAGATCCCTTACCTACTTTGGTGACATCTCATTACAAATTAAAAGCATTTTATCTAAACATAACATTTCAATAGCCTTTAAACCTTTTACAAAAATTAGATACAGTATTTTTAATCCGAAAACAAAAATATCCAGTGCTCACAGATCAGGGATATATAAACTAACTTGTAGCGATTGTAAAGGAGTGTATATTGGTTAATCTGGTCGTAATTTTAAAATCAGACTCAATGAGCATCTTAGCTCTTTTCGGCTTAATTTGATTGGTAAGTCGTCATTCGCTAGACAAATGATTGAAAACAATCATACTTTTGGCGATGATGTACTGTCAATAATACAATTTACTTAATAAAAGACTAACACTTTCTTCGCTGTTTTTTAGTGAAGAAAGTGTTAGTCTTTTATTAAGTAAATTATATTCAACTCTTCACGTAACTCAATCCAAATACATGTCAATAATATATTTAGCCGAAAAGGGTCGTAAGATGGACCTCCTGGAGTCTCTGGAAATTCACAGAGCACGCGCTAATCCGGAAATTCCCGTAATAAACGACCAGCTTGACCTAATATGCACCCCCATTTTTAAAGCCGTTTTGTAATCGTAATTTCTTCGTATATATACCTGACGAATTGTTTGTTTTAAATTACTCACATTAAAATCCTCAGTTATACAAACAAAGTTAATTGTCTTATTTGTGTACACTTGGTTAAGATTTCACTGTTTATTGATTGACACTGCAACAATTGTTTCGCCACACAGTGGCTTCATCAGGCAGATGAATAAATTATAAACGCAGTTATCACCGATGTATTGTTAAAAACAGTAAAGAGTTTAGAGCATTTTATTTGTTTCATTAATTTAAATCAGTGTTTACCTGGTAGCAAGGCCGTAGCCAGAAAAAAAAATCGGTGGGGGTTATTAAAATTTCGGGGGAGCTTTTATGGTAAAATTATTTTTTTTTCGCTCTTACAGGGCTGCTTGTGAAAACAAAAATTTTAATTTTGAAAATTTGGGGGGGGGGGAGTTGAGCCCTCATATTCCCCCCCCCCTGGCTACGGTCTTGCTTGGTGGTACGCGAATGGGTTTTAAAGGCTACGCAGCGGACATACCAAAGCAAAGATTTTTATCGCGAAGTTCTTACATTTAAGTCCGTGCATGTTATTTTTTAGATTATTTTGATTATAAATTTAGAATTTATATTTACGTTGTATTTTTGTATAAATAATAATGTTACAAATGGAAGTATACAGGGTGTCCCGTTAATGTGGGGAAAAGCCCTAAGCATAGATTCCTGGGATCAAAATATGATGATTTAACAAAACTTAGCTATTTCTAAAAGTTTACGGTTAAGCCGGATTTTATCTTCAAAGTTCAAAAAAATATTATTCGATCCAGCTAAAACTTATTATGGTTGATTATTATAATATAACACATCATTTCAGCTATTATGGTCCTTATTGATTGACAAGAAATATAAAAAACAATAGTTCCACAACATAAAAACTAAAATATGATTTTATTGGTGCATCTTATAAAAATTAAAAAAAATCCAGCTTGAAAGATTAGTTCATTTAAAAGCTATTTTGTGTCTTAATAATGTTTTATATCTTGTACGGTTTTGCTACAAAAAAACAAAATGCATATAAATTATTTTTTAATATTTAGTAAAAACGAAATCTGGTTTTCCGGGTGATTAAAAATACATGTTTTTTCTTTGTCGCCGCCATTGTTTGACAAACGTCAATTCTGTATAATATTAATTAACGAGTGTTTTTTGAGAATTAATTGTTATCTTTATTATTGTTTATAATTATTCATATTCCTCCGGAGCAAACAGATACAGGGAGTTTTTCTTTTAAGTATACGTATTCCAAACTCAGCCTATTTTCTATAAGTCTTTAGATATTCCTTGTTTTTTTTAAGTTTAATTTGAAGCTTTAAACGAGTGTTTTCCACTCCCAGACTAAGCATGAAGTAAAATTTCGAGTTTAGAAAAGCCCCGTGAAAATTTGTCGAGGGTCGCGCAGCGACCCGAGACAAATTTTCTGGGCTTTTCTAAACTCGAAATTTTACTTCATGCGCCACGCGTATAAAACTCTAAAATATTGTGAAATTTATGAATATTCGAACTTCACTTGAAATCTGTGTTTTATGCGCGTGGCGTACGAAGTAAAATTTCGAGTTTAGAAAAGCCCAGAAAATTTGTCTTGGGTCGCGGCGAGCGCGTCGACAAATTTTCTAGCCTATTTTTTATAAGTCTTTAGATATTCCTTGTTTTTTTAAGTTTAATTTGAAGCTTTAAACGAGTGTTTTCCACTCCCAGACTAAGCATGAAGTAACATTTCGAGTTTAGAAAAGCCCCGTGAAAATTTGTCGAGGGTCGCGCAGCGACCCGAGACAAATTTTTTGGGCTTTTCTAAACTCGAAATTTTACTTCATGCGCCACGCGTATAAAACTCTAAAATATTGTGAAATTTATGAATATTCGAACTTCACTTGAAATCTGTGTTTTATACGCGTGGCGCATGAAGTAAAATTTCGAGTTTAGAAAAGCCCAGAAAATTTGTCTCGGGTCGCTGCGCGACCCTCGACAAATTTTCACGGGGCTTTTCTAAACTCGAAATTTTACTTCATGCTTAGTCTGGGAGTGGAAACACTCGTTTAAAGCTTTAAATTGAACTCTTTTAAAAAAACGGCGATTGTCGGAAAGCTTGTGCATATGTTTACCTAAAAGAAAAAATTAAACAGAGTCACTGTCAAAACAGATTTCAAACATTTATTTCTTCCAAACTACAAAAGGTAGAACTATAATTTCAACGTTCCTGGCCAGACAAACGTTTAAAATTTGAACAGTCCAGGCAGAAGTTCCAACCACGGCCGCATTGGTGCTGTTGTTTGTCATTTTGATTGTCTGTAGTAAAATGGCGATACAACAAGAAAAAGCACTTTGTGTGCTGCTATTAGCAAAACTAGAGTCCATTATTGAAGTTAAACGTGCTTTTTACTAGAGATGCCACGAATATTCGGTTACTATTCGGTATTCGGCTACTTTTTCCAATATTCGGTATTCGGCCGAATGTTGCGTACTATTCGGCCGAATACCGAATACCAAATTTTGAAAAAAAACACATTATTAAAAAATGTATTTCTTTATTTTCATCACAAAATATTACATTCAATACTTAAAACCTGTCAATGGTAAGTTGTGATGAATGAAAACAATTTTTTCAGCGTTTGTTGATAGCAAACGATTGCGCATTTCTTCATAAACTATACCTGCTTCTGAAAATAGCCTCTCACTATACACACTACTGCCAGGAGACGATAGATAAATCTTAGCGAATTCTGTCAGCCTTGGATATTGTTTTGCGCTTACTGACCTCCATTTGTAAGAGTCTGCCGTTCGATGTAGGCGAGCGGTTTTCATATAAAAATCCAGCTCATTTGCAATAGTACTTTTCTTATCCACATCCTCATCATTTTGCATATTTTCTGTAGCAATTTCCTCAAAACAGTTCCAGAAACTGTCGTGTATTTCAGTGGTTTTATCATTTTCATTGATATTTCTTTTCTATCGAAGTGGAGAAGAATCACCATCAGTATCAGTACTACTAGACTCATCACAACTAATTTTCAGAGCTTCTAAAAGAATTTTTTGTTTTGCTCTTTGAGTTTGAACTAATCCCAGGAAACTGGTTTTGAAACGCGGGTCAAGAAAAGTGGCAACCAGATATTTGTCATTCTCATCTAAGTTGAACCGTGTTTCAAGCTCAACTTGTAGTGAAGATCTCATTCTCAATAAATTTGATGTCCTATCTGCAGTCTCTTCCTTTCTCAGGTATTTCAACAATGTGACAACATGTGGAATCACTTCAGAGATGCAGGAAATACCTGAGCTGGTTATTTTCGTAATCTCTTCGAACGGTTTGAGGAGTTTGACACATTGTTCCATTATCTCCCACTGAGAAGATGTTAAATTGTTTAAACACTTGTGATCAGTTATGTACAGAGAAACAGCTCGCTTTTGTTCTAATAATCGGTCCATTAAATAATATGTAGAATTCCAGCGTGTGCTTACATCTTGTACTAGTTGATGATTTGGCAAGTTAAGTTCTTGGCGAATTAATTTCAACTTTTCTTGTGCTACACCAGAGTGGTTAAACTGGGTAACAATTCGTCTCGCGGCATTTATCTTCTCTGTTATTTCCATTTGAGACTGTAGCGATACTTCGACAGCTCGTTGCAGTGAATGAAAGAAGCACTTGGCAGAATCATATTCTGCGTCTCGTATACCTTTTATCATATTAGCTCCACTGTCATGGACAAGTAAATGGATCTTGTTATGAGGAATATTAATATTCCATCTTTCTGCAATAGCATTGAGTTCTTTTGCGATATTGGTACCAGTATGTGAGCCAGCAAACGGCTTCATCGCTAAAACGCCATGTTCACGAACAAACTCTGAAGATATCCAATGCGCAGTGAAACTCAAGAAACTTTGGTTATTGTGCTGACATGTCCATATATCAGACGTCACGGATACAGCTGTTGCTCGCAAAATACTAGCTTCAATTTTAGAGCAAATTCTATTATATATATCAGGAATAATTTTCTCGGTCATGTAAGTGCGACCAGGTATTTTGTATTGAGGTACTGCCTTTTCCATAAGCCTTTTAAAGCCGACTCGTTCAACAAGTGACAATGGTTCATTGTCTAATGCAATCATTTCACCGATTAAATAATGATATTTTTTTGATTTCACATCATTTATATCCCATAACAATTTCCTTTCGGTTGTTTCCTTCAGATTTAACTGTTTCATTCCTGACGTACCTGGTACTGCCATTATCTTGGAATCGGTAGAAGTAAGAGTACCATCATTTTTGCTACCACTTGTCGAGGGAACCGCAGTTAACGTAGCGTACTGCTCAGCATGTTTGCTTTTAAGGTGGTTTTTCAAAGAAGTAGTAGCTGTGAACAAAAAATAACGGAACACAATAATTAAACTATGAAAAATCTGACATCAAAAAGGGAATTCTTGAATAGTACTAGCTTAAATTATTATTATATTATTTTTATTAGTATTATTCTGGCTTCACTTAAGCCTCTGAATTCCAAAGATAATAAATAAAATGTATATTTAAAAATACGACTTATTTATATAAAGTTTATTCAACGAAATCAAACTTGTAAAATAAAGTACCAGGCATAAATAACAAGAAATAGAAAAACTACAAGGGCTTAATACCAAATATCACTAAAATTGTTTCACTTATTAACATGTAATAAGATTTTGCTTACTTGCTTTCTTTCCTTCTCCACCACGCGAGATCTTGTTTTTACACAGCAAACACACCGCCAGTCTATTATCTTCACTACAAATCTTATAATATTCCCAAACAGGCGATTTTTTATTAAATTGTGCCATTTTGTAAAGCTTAAGGCGATATTTTTTAATAATAAGGACTAAGGACTATTAGTTGTAACCCAATTTGATATATGAATGTACAAGTAATGCGCGTCGTGACACGATCTAATCACAAATGAAGCAAATACGCATGCTGTGTCGCTCGCGCACATACCGCAGTGAGACAGGTCGTAGCCTGTCACTGCGATGTGTACACATATTTTGCCGAACATTCGTCCGCCGAATATTCGGCGCTTCGGCCGAGAGCATGGCCGAATATTCGGTATTCGGCAAAAACACTATTCGTGGCATCTCTACTTTTTACCCCCTCGTCATAAGCAGATTTACCAGTGGCATCGAATATTCCTAGACGATGGTTGCATCTACAAACAGAAAATCACTGGACGTCCACGCACATCGAATGAAAATGTCGAGCGTATTCGTACAGTTTACGAAAGGAGCCCAACAAAATCCTCAGCACGGGAAACACATGGTGCTTATATTGAATGCATTGAACTTTTCTCTTTCTAGAAACGTTGGAATTGTGTTTCTATCTTTTGTAGTTTGGATGAAATAAATGTTTAAAATCTGATCCTTTATTTTGAATACCCCTGTATACTTGTATACAATCTGTTTTTATATTTTTCGTTTACAATCTGCCAATAAAGATATTTAGATATATTTTTAAAAACATATTTTAGTTTATATGTTGTGGTACTACTGCTTTTTATACTTCTTGTCAACCAATAATGACCATAATAACTTAAATGATGTGTTATATTATGATAATCAAACATAATAAATTTCAGTCAAATCGAATCAATCGTTACAAATAAAATTTATAATATTTTTTTGAACTTTAAAGACTAATACTGGATGATTTAAATTAAATTTAAATTATCACACAAACCAAGTGTTTTAATTTAAATTTAATTTAAATCATCCAGTATTTCACTTATTTATATTTTCTCCGACTAGTTTCGACCATTGGTCATCTTCAAGGAGGAAGAATGAAGATGACCAATGATCGAAACTAGTCGAAGAAAATATAAATAAGTGAAACAAACCAAGTGTTTTAATTTAAATTTAATTTAAATCATCCAGTGAGAAATTAATTAAAGATATTTAAAGACTAATTTCGGCTTAACCGTACATTTTTGGATATAGATAAGTTGTGTTAAATAATCATATTTATTGTTAAGCCATTTCCCCACATTAACGGGACACCCTGTATAAATCTTAGATAAACGTCAACATTTATTAAAATGGTGGTACGCACATGTTGAAAATTTCTAAAACACTGATTTCGATGATAAAAGGAAATATCCGTGAAGGACATTATTAGTTATTAATAATAATCACGAATGATACGGAGCATATTTTAATTACCATCATGAATTTAATATGGTTTCCCACGATTATCAGAAGCGTTTCCGAGAGTCGGCTTCCGATAAGCGTAGTATTAAATGCTGATTAATTAGATTCTACTTCCAACAGCAACACACTTTTCGTCCTCTATTTTTTGCCCTCGTAGGTGGATATATATTTATTGCCTGCTAATATCAAGATAACCCATTTGTGTTGACCACAAGTTGTAATGAATACTCGAACAGATGCAAATTTTCTAATAACTATATCCTGCTACTTGTGATGCATAGTTACGTACACGATATTTTAATTACATTCAGTTCAATGTGAACGATTTTTGGCATTTGAATAATTACACAGACCAACGATAAAAATACTTTTTTAATGATATTATTGCATGATTCATATAATATTAAAGGATACATTAAAATCACTTGGTTTGTTTCACTATATACAAATAGTGAAACAAACCAAGTGTTTTTAATTTATCCCTTAATATTATTTCAAAATGTTTCACCACGTGATAAATGAAAAAGTTATTCAAGAAAAAAAAGGTTCATATGTTTTTGAATGTGTTGAGTCCAAAAATTATAATGAAACAGTCGTATTACCCACCATTTTTCCACATTTCCAAAATCCAAATTCCAAATGTGGAAAAATGGTGGGTAATACGACTGTTTCAATAAAATTATCAGAGTTAACACATTCAAAAACATATGAATCATGCAAAATCATTAGAAACGTATTTTTATCGTTGGCCTGTGTAATTATTCAAATGCCAATAATCGTTCATATACGAAGTATAGGAAACTAACTTTTATCCAATATCTGCGCCTTTTTAATATACTAAAACTAGAGCTGGGCATGATTCGAATACTTTCGGATTCGAATCTTTTTAGAGAATTCACAAGCGATATTTAAATACTTCAGCCTGAGTTTAAAGCACATATGGTCGCCGCCACTCGACTTGCTCGATCAAATTCTTTGAGGTTTGCCGCCTCACGGGCGACACATCAAAAGATTTATTGCTTCTCAATTATTCTAAACTAGTTTATTCCAGATTATTCGTTCATTTTGCCTATATAAGCGGGTGGATGGCCCGAACGTTAGTTCAGTTCTATTTGAGCTACCGAGGTGATAACTTGGACAAGCGATATCCTAGCGAACTGCTCGAGCCGTCAACTTGCTTTGTGACTTTGTGTGCATCTTGAGTGGTTACTAACTATAGTTTGTTATTAAGTTTATTGAACGAAAAGTAAACAAAAATGATGTCTGGTGGAAAGAAACGAAAAGTAGATACAGAGGGTCGCCATTTTCAAGAAAAATGGACTGAAGAATTCTCTTTTATCTTGCACAATGGTAAGCCTATTTGTTTGCTGTGTAATGAATTCATTTCAGTAATGAAAGAATTCAATATAAAGAGGCATTACTCAACTAAGCATGCTACGCTGCACTCACTGACAGGACAATTATGAACAGACAAAATCCAGAAGCTTACCGCAAATTTGGAAAAACAGCAACAAATGTTTCATAAACAAAGAACACAACTTGATAATGTTGTGAAAGCTAGTTTTATAGTTAGCTCAAAATTGGCAAAGGCATTAAAACCATTTGCCGAAGGAGAATTTATCAAGGAGTGTATGTTAGAAGTTTGCGGTATTATGTGTCCTGAAAAGAAAAAAGAATATGAAAAAATTAGTTTGTCAAGACGAACTGTTGTTCGACGTATAGAAATGATGGCTAATGATATAAAAACAACATTGACTGACCGTATGGCTGGTTTTGAATCATTTTCCATAGCATTAGACGAGAGCACCGATTTGTCTGACACAGCTCAACTGGCTATATTTATTCGAGGTGTTGATAAGGAGTTCACTGTTACTGAGGAATTGCTTGCTTTACAGCCGCTAAAAGGAACCACTACAGGAGAGGATATTTTTAAAGGATATTTTAAAAGGTATTCACAAGTTTTGGCTTGCCATGGTCAAAATTAATTGGTGTATGCACTGATGGTGCACCTTCTATGGTCGGCTTACGTAAAGGTTTCATCGGAATTTTGAATGAAAAAGCCACAGAATTAAATGTGCAAAAAGATGATTTGATAGTCCTTCATTGCATTATCCACCAACAGAACTTGTGTTCTAAGTCCATTCGACTCCAGAATGTTATGAGTGTGGTAGTAAAAACCATCAACTTTATTAGATCCCGAGGGCTTAACCATCGTCAGTTCAAGGCGTTTTTGGATGAAATATCAGCTGAATATAACGACGTAACATATTATTGTGAAGTCAGATGGCTGAGCAAAGGAAAAATGTTGAAACGGTTTTACGAGCTTAGAAATGAGATAGCAGATTTTATGAAAATAAAAGATAAACCACTATCTGAATTAAGTGACCCAAAATGGATATGTGACTTAGCATTTCTGATCGATCTTACAGGCTATTTGAATGATTCAAATTTGAAACTTCAAAAACAAGGACAGTTAGTAAATGATTTGTACAGCCATTTAAAAGCGTTTCAGATCAAACTACGCTTGTGGGAGTCACAAATGCTGTCTGGTAACAGTTACCATTTCAACACGCTCTCTGCGTATGAAAATATTGCTTATGCTCAATATGCTGAAGAACTCAAGTTACTGTCGGAACAATTTTCGAACAGATTTTGCGACTTTAAAAACATGGAAGACTGTTTCAGTTTATTTGCTACTCCTACAACATATATTGTACAAAACGCTCCAATACACTTACAAATGGAGTTGATCGAGATTCAAGAAAACTAACTCCTAAAATCCAAATTTGAAGACGTAGAGTTGTGCGATTTCTACAAAAAATACCTAGAAGAAGACAATTTTCCGCAGCTTACAAAATTCGCAAGAAGATTGATTTGTGCGTTTGTCAGTACTTATAAATGCGAACAGTTCTTTTCATTGATGAAAGTTAATAAATCTACACATCGTACAAGACTGACTGACGATAATTTGAAAAATTCTTTACGTCTTTGTGTCAGTGGAATTAATCCAAATATCGATGGATTAGTTTCCTAAATTCAAGCTCAAGTGTCTCATTGATTTCGGTGCATTTAACTTGCAAAATTTAACGATTTAATTATAATGTACCATTTTTTTAAATTTAATTTTGTTATTTTAATAAATTGTACTATAATAACATTGTCGTATTATTTCATGTCTAATATCTATCGCAAAAAATATTATCACTACTTTAAAATGCACTAAGTACTTTTAAACGCGGCCCGCGAACGTATTTGCACGCTAAAGTTTGGCCCTCAACATGTCAAAGTTCGCCCATACCTGGTTTAAAGGAATAACGAATGCCTCAAAATACATACGCTGAATCGAGATATGTATACTTAAAAGAAAAATTTCCTGTATGTTTCACAAAATGTGAAATGAGAAATTTATTGAAGAAAATTAAAAGTTACAATATATGGTTTCAATCAAAATCGAAAATGGTGATTCTAAGCTGTCAATTGTTTATTTATGTACGCTAAAACTACAGAGAAAACTCTTGAAAGCTCTATTCCAAAAATGCCGTGGTAAATTGGAGGAGATGCAGACGAATTCCAAGAATATTGCGGTACATATTATTCGTGAGTTTGAATTTGTCTGTATACATTTTATTTTGCACGAGTTACTAAACCCATACAAATTTCTAGAATTAATTTAGATGTATAATACCCGGTATTATAAACGATTAAAAAATCATTAGATGACTATTTGTGGAGTAAATTTATTTACCTAGTAAACTTATGGATAAATAAAATTGCGTATTATAAAGCAAACCTACCAAATAAATAGCGATTCTAGAAATAAATAATTTAATTAGTAGATTACAGTACGAAATTATACATTTTCATTGTGGCCATAGCTGGATATTTCAATATTTCAAATTAAATTGTCAATCAAATTGGAAATTTAGTAAAATTCCTTATAATTATGGAGAATAACCCTGGAATAGGACAGAATTACACAGAACAAGAAAAAGAAACCTTTTTGGAAATTATAAAAGACTTAAACGAGTTTTATCCACTTCCAGGCTAAGCATGAATTAAAATTTTGAGTTTAGAAAAGCCTGAAAATATGGTTTGGTCACGGTTGCTCTGGGGAAACATGCCTCCATCTTCCAGGCTGAAGTGGCCGCCATTGACTGGTGTGCCCACCACATAATGGAGTCGGGACTCAACAAAGGACCAATTACCATTATGTCGGACAGCCAGGCAGCCCTAAAAGCGCTAGCCTCGCCGATAGTTCAGTCCAGACTGGTTATAGACTGCATAAACAGGCTGGACGCACTGGCGACAACAACAAAAACACAGCTGGTATGGATACCCAAGGACCAAGGAATTATTGGACACTTGGGGGCCGACCTGCTGGCCAAACAAGGGGCAACAGGTGAATTTATAGGACCTGAACCCGCTTTCGGAATACCACATGAAACCGGAAAGGAAATAATCCGACGCAAGTTAGCAGAGGAGCATACAAAGGCATGGCACAACCAAATGGGAATGAGGCACACGAGACTCTTCCTAGATGGCCCGGTACCTGATAGCGCATTAGCGCTGTCAGGACTGAGCAGAATGAAACTAAGGAAAATCACAGGACTAATTACTGGGCACTGTGACCTGAATAAGCACAAACATAGGATGGGTCTTGAGAAAAGCCCCCTATGCCGTGGGTGCTTGGAAGAAGAGGAAACTCCCCAACACCTACTGTGCACATGCGAAGCCCATAAACGGCAACGCACGGAGCAACTCGGGAAGCCCGTGCTTCCTGAAGAACAGCTCAAGAACATCCCCTGGCCCAAACTCCTGGACTTCTTAGAAGACACAGGAATATACAGGGAGTAAAATAACCAGAGGAGCACAAAAGGACCACGGAGACCGCAGTGCAGGGACGCAAAGCGATACCACCTCATGAGGAAAAAAAAAAAAAAAAAATTGTTTGGTCGCGTAGCGCGAAGCACAAGACACTAATTTCAAGTGAAGTTTACTTGTTCACAATATTTCAGTGTTTTTAGTGTTAAATACGCGTGGCGCATGAAGTAAAATTTCGAGTTTAGAAAGCCTGAAAATTTGGTTTGATCGCGTGGCGCAGCGAAGTTAGTGAGAGTAACAGAAAGATGGCGAAGGGCTGAAAGGAGGGACTTGGATAGGAATATTGTATCCCTATTCATTTTAGTTGCAAAATTGCTTTTGTCGAGGAAGCAGCGCGCTTTTACCACAGATGCCTATTTTTCGGGCCTATTTTTGAATTTAGAATTTTATTAAAAAATAATCCAGGAGCTTTTTTGCTTGCTCTTGAAGAACTGGTCAATGTTTGCATTTGTTAGTTGGTTTAAAGAGAATTTGACCTAAATGTTACATATACTTTGATAGAGCGTTGTAACAAATCAAATAAGATTTTAAATATCTCATTGTATAATTCAATATCCGGTGGTTTATTTGCACGGGAAGTAGTTGTTTCAATGGCTATTTATTGTTTTAAGTTGTCGTATTAATTAAGATGTATTAAAAAATACGTCTTAATTAATAAGAGAAATGCAAACGCATTTTTACAATGTACGTATTGTCGTAATTTTGTATATTATACATTATTTTGTTTTTTAACGTCAAAATTGGCTATCCTTTTTTGCACAACAATATTCATAATAATTTAATTTACTATTAACATTTTATAATAACTGATGTAGCTATTAACAGAACACTAACGAAAAGAATTAGTTAACTGCTAACTAAAAAAGTATTAAAAATATTACAAGAGCAATTTAAAATATTCTACAATTAAATATTTGCAATTTCATATATAATTATTAGTTAAATGATGATTCTCTGATCCGCTTAAATTAAATGTTATTTCTGTCTCTACTATTGGTGTTCTAAAAAATAACTAAGAAAATGATGTTTAATTAGATGATCTCCTTTCTTGAAGAAAAACTCTCTTCTGAGACTCGATACGAATTCACAGAAGGAAAGTGTCCAATGAAAGTCAGTTTGCGAAAACAAAAGTTTTAAAAGTAGCGATTATGCGTTAGCGTCTTTCGAATAAAAAACACAAAAAAGACACGCATTTTTTGTGTTTCTTACAGTATACTGACAAGAAAATTACATGCATTAGTTAGTGTACGTAAATTCTGGAATACAAATATTGAGTTGGAAAAATGTGTCCGTAATAATGTAAAGCTTGTTTTAAACCACACTATTTTCTTAGACAAGAAAATAGTATACTATTTTCTATCATGGTGTACCAAACAGGGTTGTAAAAAAACCGTTTTTTTCATTCTAATTAAATCGAACAGTTTTTTTTACAAAATGTGTTTTTTTTCATTGAAACCGCGTTAAAAACATTAATTAAAATCATGTATAAACGTGTTTAAAACATGTTTAAAACATGTTTAAAACATGTTTAAAACATGTTTAAAACATGTTTAAAACATGTTGAAAACATGTTGAAAACATGTTTAAAACACGTTTAAAACAGAATATATAGGGACTTTTTCTTTCGAGTATACATAGCCTGATAATTACAGCGTTTTTTTTTTTTTAATTTGCGGGAATTCGTTGTTTCAAAGCGGTTAATTTAAGGCTTTTAACGAGTGTTTTCCACTCCCAGACTAAGCATGAAGTATAATTTCGAGTTTAAAAAAGCTTAAGAATTTGGATTGGCCGCGTAGCGAAGCGGAGCGGCCAATCCAAATTAGGCTTTTCTAAACTAGAAATTTTAGAGTTATTGGGTTGCCAATAATCACTGTTTTAAACAATTTATTCAGCGCAGAATTTGACTGATGTTTTATTCACATCTACATATTAGATTGCTAAAGGCGTATATTTTAAACTTTATGATATTTCAGTGTTTTATACGTGTGGCGCATGAAGTAAAATTTCGAGTTTAGAAAAGCCTAATTTGGATTGGCCGCTCCGCTTCGCTACGCGGCCAATCCAAATTTTCAGGCTTTTCTAAACTCGAAATTTTACTTCATGCTTAGTCTGGGAGTGGAAAACCCTCGTTTAAAGATTCAAATTGAAATCTTTTAAAAAAAACAACGAATGTCGTAAAATTTACAGTGTATGCATATGTATACCTGAAAGAAAAATGCCCTGTATTAAAAAATCACATTTATGCACACACAGTTGTGATATTTTATTTTAATGAAATGTTATGATTAATAACGTAATTTGAAAAATCTTAAACAATTTAGCAAAAATTTAAAAACGTAAACAAAAAATGTTAATAAAGTAGTATAAAATATAATTTAGCAAATATAGGATTTCTTGAATAACTTTCTCATTTATCACTCACAAATAGTGAAACAAACCAGGTGTTTTTAATTTATCCTTTAATATAAATTTAAGATAATAAAAAAACGTTTTAAACAAATTTAACGTTTAAAACATGTGTTAAATAAATTAAAATCTAAAACATGTTTAAAACAAAACCGTTTAAAACACGACGGCTGTTTTTTAACATGTTTAAAACACTGTTTTAAAACAAAGTGTTTTAAACATAACAACCCGTACCAAATGGAACATGTCCTATTTCCATTATACAAAACTGTAAAAGATTTGCGTTTGGTCAAATTTTGTGCATTACACCATGACAGAAAATAGTATACAATTTTCTTGTACAAGAAAATAGTGTCGCCTAATACAAGCTTAAAACATTTTTAGTATTCACGTTAAAATGGAAATTTGTCTAATTTATCCGACTTCGTATCTTTATTAGTTTTGAAAACTTAATGCTGAACCTGATTAAAAATAATCTATTTCATAAAATAATCTGGATTAAACTTGCTTTTTGTTTGTTCAATAAATCGTTGCAAGGCGTTGATACAATAACTAAGTGTGTAACGATCATAATTTGCAACGGCTGTGGTTTTATTATGGCTATCAGATGGAAACGTGACAATGGTATAACTGGATTCAATTGAACTTATTTATTGTTCGCTTAAACATTAAAATGCTTAACCCAAATATGTTTACATTTGGGCTGTATTTCTAATAGATTATACAAATTAAAACGTTAATAACTTTCAGCGAATTAAATCTATAACGCAGGCATTAATGCCAAGATTTTTAATAGCAATGCATTTTAAATTTGAGTGTTTTTAGTGTTTTATACGCATGGCGCAAGAGGACAAATTTCAAGATTAGAGAAGCTTGAAAATTTGGTTTGATCGCTCCACTTCCGGGGCGACTAAACCAAATTTTCAGGCTTCTCTAAACTGACATTAATGCCAAGATTTTTAATAGCAATGCATTTCGAATTTAAGTGTTTTTAGTGGTTTTTTAGTGTTTTATACGAATGGCGCATGAAGACACATTTCAAGTTTGGAGAAGCCTGAAAATTTGGTTTGATCGCTCCACCTCCCCGGCGACTAAACCAAATTTTTTCAGGCTTCTCTAAACTTGAAATTTTTCTTTGTGCTTAATCTGGAAGTATAAAACACTCGTTTAAAGCTTCAAATTGAATGCCAATGCTGTTATTTTAGTATATAGTATTTTGGTATTTAAAAATCTGAAAGCGAATTATGACATTTTCTAGATGCTAAAATAAGAACGTTTGGCGAATAAATGATAAGTTATACAGTTAATTATTATTATTTCTTTATGGAATCGCATTCATAGTTTCAATTCACTTCAAATTATATTCACAGATTAAAACAAATATATCCACACAATTCATCGTGAAAATTGTAAATAACATTTTATCGTATTGTTTCATTTATTCAACAAATAATACGACCCCAGGCTCATAATAGTTCGGCCACCTGACTTTTCAAATAGAAGTATTAATAAGCAAATTATAGAATTTATTTGCAGATTGATGCGCAATTGTGCAGATACTCACATGTGGATTATGAGCCACTGCAGCTAGCACTGCTATTTCAATATTTTCTCTACAAACAGTTTAAAATTGATTGACCACTCTAACGAAAGAAGAACGTGATCGTACTTTTCAAAAAAACGCTCAGCATACAAATCGACAGCATCGTCGAAATTTCACCTGTATTCGCCACAAATGAAAATCATTTCAATTTTTTTCTTGCACAGATACATCCATGATGAAAAGTTAGAAGAGAATGACAATGACAATGTGTGACGTACAATTGTGCTAAGCTGGCTTGCCAACTATCTCGGGATTTGTACAACTAAAATGTGTTGGGACATCTCACAAATACAAATTAAAATTTAAAAAATGTAATGCATTTTTTTTTAAATTAAATTAAATTTTATTATGAATTAAAATAATAAACATTAAAAGTGCGATTCTCTTCGCAATCTACAACAAGTTAGTCTTATAAAGACTATATCAAACACCAATTGAAACAACTACTTCCCGGGCTAATACCCCGACGGACATTAAATTATACAACAAGTGTTTACTGTTACATACAGCAACCTACTGCAAATGTAACAATTTGGGTCAAATTATTCAGGCCATCTATAGACGCGTTTCGAGATTTATCTCTCATCAGTATAGCTTTGCCATTCCCTCTAAACAATTTGACACCTTAGACTGGCGGTCACGTTACCGTTAAAACATAAGTATAAATGAAATTGCCAATTCTTGGTTGCAGAACACTCCAAACATTAAAAGTGCGATTCTTTTCGCAATCTACAACAAGTTAGTCTTACAAAGACTATATCAAACACCAATTGAAACAACTACTTCCCTGGTATTAGCCCGGGAAGTAGTTGTTTCAATTGGTGTTTGATATAGTCTTTGTAAGACTAACTTGTTGTAGATTGCGAAAAGAATCGCACTTTTAATGTTTGGAGTGTCCTGCAACCAAGAATTGGCAATTTCATTTATAAATAAAATAATGTTTCAATGAACACCTATCCGTTATAATTTAAATTATATTTACGATTTCTTCACGATAAAAGTGTATAATTTAATGCAATCTAAACAGGATTTGCAAACATTTCTTCATATAGAATAAATTCTATAATTTGCTATACAATAAACAATAAGAAGCTATGTTTTATCTCCATGAGAAATTGAATCAACTGTAAGAACTATTTAATCCAATTAGTGATTTCAAATTTAAATTAAAGGTATCATTGATGTGTTTCACATGTTTATTCTCGGATGTATGTGTACCGGCAAATTGAATGGAATCGTAATTGACTAAGAGAAAAAGCACAAAAAAAAAGAGGAGGAAATCGGATTTTCTCTGTGAGCCGGACGAGTTGAGTATGTGAAAGTAAACTCTCCAAGACCGAAACGATTTATTCACTTTTCAATAACGACCGTCTTTAAAATAGTCCTTTTGATCGGCAATCCTATTTCTTTACCGGAGGGAAATATATGAAGAAGCAAAAGCAAAACACTTGGTATTGTTCCATTTATTAATCAGCCAAATAATACCAAGTGTTTTAATTAATACTTTAAAATGTTTCACCGCGGGTTAAGTGAGAAATTAATTAAAGATATAATACAAAATATTTAAGAGCAGTTATTTTTGAGTAATAATAATAATAATAATATATATTTACGATAATCACATATTTACATAAATAACCAATTGGTATATAATAATATAAAAAATAGTTTTTTTAGTTACGTGAAGTATCTAAAAGTGTATCAAATTGGTTATTCTTCTTTGTGAAGTAAGCAATACAAAATATCATGTACTAATATAATACAACATTACTTAAATTAATATATTAATTGCTACTTTTCTAGGAATCATATTTTTTATAAAGGGGTGTATGAAAAATATTGTTTAGTAGTTTTAATAATTTAAGTAATTTTTATAATATTGGAAATTGATTATTTACGTATTGTATGCAAAATTGGCTTTCCAACACGTTGGGTAATGATGACAATTTTATAGCTCAAAAAGAGCAACAATGAATGAACATTTACAATTTAGGACGTTGACATTGTAATACTGATATACTCAACTGAACCCGGGTGACAACAAACAAGGCAAAATGCAAAAAAAACGATGCAATAAGCAATTAACTTCTTCGCACTTCATTAAAATAGCCTAAAACAACGAAGTCTCATTAACTATAATTACTTTTTACACAAGTATTTCTTAAGTAACGATGATAATTACTACTTTTTCAACAACTACATAAATATTATATGAGTAGGTGCCCATTAATATATTAAGTACAATTAATAACTAAATGTAGACATAGTAAGAACATTTCAGTCAATTTTGGTTGTAATTTTAGAACCAAAAGTAAATGTGTCTTTTAGCTATATTTTTCATATTTTCTATAATATTTCTATATCTTGTAAATAATTAGAAAAATTACTCTTTTTTTAATATAATAGACTCTCATATCCGCTACTCCTAACAACGGCCAACCACAAGATATACTGTCCACACCTAACCTAACCTAATACAATTTTACAAAGTGATGTCTAAGCTAATCGAACAAATTAACCTCACTTGACCACGTTAAATCTAATCTAACTTAACGATGTACATCTAACCTAACTTGACAAAGTTACATCTGACCTGACTTTACCTAACCTAACGATGTGTCATCTAACCTAACATTTGATATTTCTTTAGCTTTGATATACTGTCACGTTTAATTTGTTTCTTATATTAAAAGTTTCTAAACGCAAAATTTTAAATGAAGCACAAAACGATGAGTCGGGATTTCCCTGATAGTTAAAAAGCATCATGGAGCCAAAGAGACCACACAAAACAATAACTCTAGCGTATTTTTGTGACTTTTAAAAAGGTTTCATTGGTCCGGATTAGCGGAGCTTTACTGTATATATGAATTATACTACATTTTTGGGATGCGATCGCGTGTGGTTAGTTTTAATTATTCTCTACGTTTCCGCTGTTATTATTAGGAATATATATATATATATATATATATATATATATATATATATATATATATATATATATATATATATATATGTATATATATATTTATTCAACGGTGGTTTACCATAAAATAGTATAGTATGTTCAATAAAAAAAACCTCTAGAGTGTTATGATTTTATCTTTTTTTAAATTTATGTTGGCTACACGCTTTAGGAATTGTCATATAAAACGTCAGACATAATAATTATAATGTATAATTTCAGAGTTGCCAACCTAGAATATATTCCATAGCACTCTAGAGGTTTTATTTTATTGATACAATAAGAATACAATAAAATAATACATGTAAACATTAGAAAAAAAAAAAAAATATATATATAATATATTTTTGACGTTACAAGACAGAAAGTAGAAGACCTTTAGTAAATGTTCAAGTTTTTGAGACTCAAAATTGTGTTTTATATGAAAATAATTTATTTTCTCATACTTTCGTTCAAAAATGATTTAAAAAATTAGGGAATTTTTTTTAAATAATTTTTAAATGAAAGTCTTCGAGAAAATTAATTAACATCGTATAAAATCTAATTCTGAGTCTCAAAAACTTGAACATTTTTTAAATTATTGAGAAAAATTGATATGCTCAGATATAATATACACTGCAAATTTAGCGACATTCGCTGTTTTTTAAAAGCGTTGAATTTAAAGCTTCTAAAGATTGCTTCCACTCCCAGACTAAGCATGAAGTAAAATTTCGAGTTTAGAAAAGCCTGAAAATTTGTTTTGATCGCTCCGCGAAGCGGAGCGATCAAACCAAATTTTCAGCCTTTTCTTAACTCGAAATTTTACTTCATGAGCCACGCGGGTTAAAGATTGATTTAAAGTTAATTTCAAAATATATGGTCTTCTACATTTTAAGTAGCTGTAACTCCACTTCTGGGTAAAGAATATAATTTCTGTTGACTGTATCTTAAACTTAAATGAATTCCGTATAAATTACGAAGTTTTTGAAGTTTTTAAGTAATATTTGATATTTTTACAAATTTTCGAACAAAATACCATAAAAATATTCAATATTGCACACATAATTCCACACTCAATTGACTAGCCAAAATTCCACGTTTGAGTGGAGAATTTTATTTTTGTTTATTGTATCTAGAACCCTAATTAATTCTACATAAATTACCAAGTTTTAGAAGCTTTAAAATATTATTTAAATTTTTTACAATTTTTCAAACAAAATTTCATTGGAAAATCTAATCATTCACACTTAACTCTCAATTGATTGACCATAATTCCACGTCTGTGTGAAGAATTTAATTTCTGTTGATAATATCTTGAACTTTGATTCATTCTGTATAAATTGCCTAGTTTTTAAAGTTTTACGGTAAAATGTATTTTTTTTACAAATGTTTAAATATTATTTATCCAAACCAATTTTTTAAGTAAACATTTAAATTTCTAAACTTGAAATTTTAATTCATGCACCGCGCGTACAAAAATGAAGTTTTATTATACAGCACATGCTGAGAAATAAATTGGTAAAGTTGAGAATTCTGAAAAAATAGCCGAGTTTAAGTCTAATCTCGGCCTAAGCCACTATTTAACAACTGGGCATTAATGAGATACAGCAATAAATATAATGAATCGCTCTACTTCAAAATATCTCTAAAAGTGTTCTGCGAAAATCTTGTAATGTTGTAAGTGGTTTAAAAAGGTTAAAAACTACTGATCTAGCATAATCAATTACCAGCAAAAAATGTTTAAGGCCACAAGCAGAAATATTAGTTTAGGTTACAATTTAAAAAAAATCAATCCGACTGTAATAACATAGTTCTAGTGTTACAATTTACTAAGTTCTGTAAACTTAATCGAATTATAATATGTTTGAAATTTGTGCGTCTGCACGGAAAAATATTACTTGGGGCTTTAAATGTAAATATGAAATGGGTTTTACTCAGTATAATTATTAGTACATTACCTCTCTATTAGTTTAGTTTACATAAATATCTAATTATGTAAACTTGATAAAGAGATTAAAATGTATTGCATTCATTAGTTTATAGAAAAATTTAGGACAGTATATAGATGTGTTAACTCATTAAATTAATTTTAAATATTATTTGCAGTGTTTGTATTTAAACTTAAATGCAACAAGTAATCTTTCTTCTTAACTGGTTTATTTTAATCACTAGTGCCCGTTTGCACCCAAGTCGATTAGTTTAATCAGTGATGAGTACTTCTTAAAAACACAACAATTTTATTTAAAAATTGTTAACACAATCGCATATTGATGAAAGAGGTATGTTTGGGATATCTTACAAATTTATAACATTCTTATATTCTAGAATTTCGACTTAATCAGAGGCTTAATCAATGATTCGTGGATGATTAAAATTAATCAGTCGGGGTGCAAATGGGGCTAGATGTACATTTCGTTGACCAAGTTAACATTTTCAATAGTTCTACTAAACTGTTTAGTGCAACTATTGAAAATGTTTATTTGTTGTAAATGTACATCTAGTGATTAAAATAAACCAGTAGAGAAAAGGGATTACTTGTTTCATTTAATATTAAATTCATTTTCCGTATGAGTTATATATCCGAACATCCGAAACATATATTTAAACTATTGATTTTTTATCGAAATTATTTGAATCTTGAAGATTTTATTTGACCTAATTATTACTTATTTGTTAATGTACACTAATGTGCAATAAAATTAAGCACAAGTCTTATAACTATTTTTCACAATATTTTAGTTGTATAATTCGGGTCTATGTTAATTGCCTAGCAGCAGTTTCAATAAATGATGAAACACTATAACTTAAAACCTTTATTAAAAAACCAAAACTATGACTTAAAAAAAAAAACACAAATCTTCTATTTTAGTTAGAATTTGAATTTTTGAATTGTTGTCTAAATGACGCAGCATTTTGACATTAAGGAAATTGACATATTTACATATTTTTGTAACCAGGAAACTTATCACGTCCGTTTTAAACTACAACATATTTTGTGTGCTTAATTTTATTGCACATAAGTGTATATATTTAATATTAATGTATGTTATCATTTTGTTTTAAGTATACTTTTATCGATGCATGCGCTGTAAAATATCAGGCATTCATTGTTTTAAAAATGTCTATAATTTGATATTACTAACGAGTGTTTCCACTCCTCGATTAAGTATGAAATAAAATTTCGAGTTTAGAAAAGCCTGAAAATTTGGCTTGGGCGCGTAGCGAAGCGGAGCGACCGAGCCAAATTAGGCTTTTCTAAACTCGAAATTTTACTTCATGCGCGTATAAAACACTAAAATATTGTGAATTTTTATATATACTGCTAGAGCTGTATATTAAAGGGGTATATTTTGCACCTCATTTAAAATCAGTGTTTTATACGCGTAGCGTATGAAGTAAAATTTCGAGTTTAGAAAAGCCTCAACATTTTCAGGCTTTTTCTAAACTCGAAATTTTACTTTATGCTTAATCTAGCAAGAAACACTTGTTAGCAGCTATTAATTAACCAATAAAACTCTTTTATAACGCTGTATAGTCGAATAAGATTTTTGAATATTTTGACAATAAAAACGTTTGTCATTTGCTGCATACTTTCCGAGACGCGTTTGTTGTAGACAATAAATATAACGAGTGTCTATAAACTGTCGACATCACAGTAGGTTCTGACATACGTCGTAATTAGACATGTAATTAAATTTATTTGACGTTTCCGAGATTCACCGAATCGTTTGACTTAATCTAAGATATGTAATTTGTTTTTCAAAGCAACCGATATGCCGACAGTTTATAAACATTCGTTATATATAGAACTTGTTGTTTTATAATTGTTTTTAAACTAATATTTGTATTAATTCTGGCTAAATATAGTTTTATTGTTTCTAATGTGGTTGTGTCTAATTTCAGATTGCGTTAACGTTATTGTTAACGTTAGCGTACACGTTTGCAACTCCACCTCCGGGTTACCAAAAAAAGGAAGACACTACGACGGATAAGGTAACATTTAACTTAAATATAACATTTAAATAATAGTTCCTTTATACCAACGAAAAATAATACAAGGTAATTCGGTTTAAGATATTGTTGGAATCCTACTCAAATTTACATTTTAATGAAATAACTAGTAACTAGTGACAGTGTAGTTGACGATAGTGGTGCAAACACAAATATATAAACAATACAAACCATATACGACCAAGTTGTTAGAAAAATTAAAATCTGTTAAATTAAATTACTGAAAAGTGTATTAAACATTGACAAATCATGCAAATGACTAAAAATCTATTCGTATTCAATTTACCAGTTCGATTTACTTTTCTACATTAGATTGAGCTAGGTTGAGGTGGCAGCACCTCAAAGAGGTGCCCATTATGATATCACATTACTTTTTTTTGAGTATTTACCAGGTCTTTACATATGAAACCGGATTTTTTTTATACAAAATACGCATTTAGTGAATGAAAATGAAACAAAATATTGCCCATCGCTAGCTACATATTTTTTTGTCGAATGGCTCCCAGGATATGTATACATGCATAAGCATAAGCAAAATATGAAAGTGGGAGTTTTAGTTTTTACACATTTTGAAAAAAATACATTTTTTATTGTCTACATTAAATTTTAGAAATGTTGTGGTTTGTGTAGAATAAAAGTTCTAATTGACTCGACGGGCCAATGTTGTAAACTATTAGTTTCAATTTGTATGTTACAAATAAACACTTACCTCACTATTTGCAGGAAAACAATGGACTTTACTTCCAGTTGGGGTTTCACACCCTAATACACAACACTTGCTAGGCATTATTATTTAATAAAAAATAAATAATCCTAGTAATAAAGTCACAAACAAAATGCGTCAAATCACACTTGAAAACACTTAAAATAGAGGTTAGCGTGGAAGCATCACGGTAAAAACTTAACCCAGCAATTTATAGTTGGGCCAACCCCAAATCAGAAAATATCTGGATATTTTCGTGCGTTTGCATTTCAGCTGGTACGTTGCCCCGAGTAATGGCAGCCCCCATGTCGCTCAATATGGCCGCGAGTTGCAGACCCCTGTCGGTTACCCTGTATTAAGTTGAAATTTTGTACCTAACCTAAATGTGTCATTAAAAATAGGAAGAAATTCCGATTTTATAGGGATTATTCCATTTTATGATATTTGGAAACTAACATTTTAATTCGATATATCACACATTATTTCAAACTCAAAATTTCTGCTCCATTCAATGGTATAACATCCAATATGACTGCCATCAGAAAAACTAAACAATGATGTCGTGTGTGTGAAGGTGTATTTGCGCGGGAAGTATTTGTTTCAAAGGATATTTATTGTCTTAAGTTGTCTTATTAATTAAGACGTATTGTTTGCATTTTACAATGCGTTACATTATAATGTCGTGTCTTGAAAATGCGAAAATCTGTATAAAATCTGTCAATTTCGTTCTGTTTCTCGGATGTTATTTAAGCTACATTTCAAAGTTCAACTTGCTATAATTCTACATAACAAAGTTTTGGTGGCATACTTAAATTTTGCTTATGAATGCAATATTTGATTTTTGTACCGCAGGAAATTTAAGTTAGAAATCATGAGTCATGTGTCAAAAAAACATTACGTATGTTTATTAATTCAAATACATAAACCCCCTTGTATATAATTAAAATAACAAGTTTGTATTTTATTAGAATAATCAATTTATGAAAGCACTAATTAATAGAGAAAACAGATTTTAGATACCCAATTATGAGTTAGGAAAAAGGTATAAAGTCTAATGCGACAATCGTTGTTTTTTTTAAACGACTTCCTTCTAATAATTTAAATTTAACAACCTTAACCCTGGTTATTTCACTCTCGTTGCACTTTCTCCATTTCTCTGCGCTTAGATCAAGGTAATCATTACAATTTTTATTACTTTTATTACGCGTATTTATACGAATGGGCATAATTCTGATGTAAATATACATTAGGATTATGCACATTCTGGTGTATATTTATTTACATCAGAATTATGCACATAATTTAATTATGCGTCTAATGCTTATAAATATTTACGTTTTTTCGATTTGCATATAAAACCATCTCACTTTCCATTTCGAACGCACACGTGATTATTATAGTTTATTACGGTTTGATTTTTTACATCTTATTTTACGATAGCACGCAGGAATGTTTTCATTGTTGTGACACTCTCTTGTCTGCTTGAACTAAATCTAAATCATAAGCGTAATTGCATTTTAAGTGACTTAAGTCACTCGTTCTTGTGTTCTCGTTGCACAACGTGAACAACGTAATGTAGAGATATATCCAGGATAATGATAATTGTTTTAAAGGTATTCAGATTTTCTTATTTTATTTCAATTAAGTTGTTTTTAACTTTACAGTTAGTTTTATTTAATACTGAGCGTATGGTAATATTTTGTTTAAGAGGAAGTCGACCGCTCTCTAAACGTATAAAACTAATCATAATGCCATCTTAATTACATCCTTGTTTAGGGATGAATTATTTTGAAAAATATATACTTCAAGGAAAGTACAATCTTTAAGCCCGTTTCAATAAAATATTTTATACTTTTACCGTTATTTCATAAAATAATATCAAACATTGGTAAAGTAGCGAAATCGCGTTCCTAATTTTATTTTTTTTTTGCAGTATCTATAAAAAATATTGAAAATGTAAATTAGTTACATTGTAGATAATTCCTTTGCAAAGATATGTGATTTTTTTCATTTATTTATTTGGTTAAATATAGTCACTAGGATGCCGCGCGTAAAACAGTTTTACAAATTTTCTGAAACTTCAATATAGCGCGACATCCCAGTGAATTTAGTGTACGATAGAAATAATTGGAAAAAATTAAAACTCTTCGAAAAGAATTTTTCTACAATGTAACTCATTTAGTTTCCCAATATTTTTTATAAATGTTGCAGAAAAAAAATATATTGAAGATGCGATTACGCTAGTTTAACAATGTTTGATATTTTTTTATAAAAGAACGGTCAAAGTGGGCAATATTTTAATAAGACAGGCATTAAGATTCTACTTTCCTTAAAGTATGCCTATTTTTTCAAAATATTTCATCCCTAAACAAGGATGTAATTAAGACGGCTGTATGCTTAGTTTTATGCGTTTAGAGAGCGGTCGACTTCTTAAATTATAAAAACAGTGAGTTTACGTTGCATTTAAAAATCATTAAATATTACTTATTACTTACTTACTAGATTAAGATTTTCATATTGCTTACATTGTTTAATTTAACATTTATTTAATAAAAGCTATGGACTTAAAAATAATTTCCAGCAATTACTCTTAGCCACTTTTATAATGAGTTTCTTTTTACCGCAACATGCTATAAAGTATAGTTTCTAAGTTACAGCCGATGGCCACGCTCAATCAAACACCCGGTATATAGAAATTGCGATATAAATCCACTATTATAGAAGATATAAACAAAATATTAATAACTCATCCACATAAATGTGCATATAAATAAGTAGGTTAGGTTAGATGTCACATCGTCAAATTACATAACCATTGTTTTTAATGTTTATTGTTTGTTAACGGAAATTCCATTTAAAAGTATACCGGGTGTTGACTTAACGGACGCAACATAGGAAATCGCATGTTAATTTTAAAGTGTTCAAATATTGGTTTCCCAATTTATTTTAGAGACAAAATGTATATAACTTTTTTGTAGAGGGAAAAATTCTAAATTTATTAATTTTCACACTTAACACTTTACGTTTCTCTAAGTTAAAATAATTAGGAAAAAGTAATGTGATTTTATAAAAATAATGACATACCATGGAATTGATACAACAATTGCGGATATTCCTTTTCGAGTTTTAAGTTCAATGTAAAGCTTTAAACAAGTGTATTCCACTCCCAGACTAAGCATGAAGTAAAATTTCGAGTTTAGAAAAGCCCCGTGAAAATTTGTCGAGGGTCGCGCAGTGACCCGAGACAAATTTTCTGGGCTTTTCTAAACTCGAAATTTTACTTCATGCGCCACGCGTATAAAACACTATAATATTATCAAATTTATGTATATTCCAACTTCACTTAAAATCTGTGTTTGATACGCGTGGCGCATGAAGTAAAATTTTGAGTTTAGAAAAGCCCAGAAAATTTGTCTCGGGTCGCTGCGCGACCCTCGACAAATTTTCACGGGGCTTTTCTAAACTCGAAATTTTACTTCATGCTTAGTCTGGGAGTGGAACACTCGTTTAAAGCTTTAAATTGAACTCATTTAAAAATCAACGAATGTCAGAAAATTAACAGCTAAAATAATGAAGAAAAAGTAATGTGATTTTATAAAAATAATGACATACCATGGAATGGATACATCAATTGCGGATATTCCCTTTTATTTTTAAAGTTTAATTTGAAGCTTAGAACGAGTGTTTTCCACTCCCAGACTAAGCATGAAGTAAAATTTTCTGGGCTTTTCTAAACTCGGAATTTTACTTCATGCGCCACGCGTACAAAACAAAAATGTTATGAATTTATGTATGTTTGAACCACACTTGAAATCAGTGTTTTATACGCGTGGCGCATGAAGTAAAATTTCGAGTTTAGAAAAGCCCAGAAAATTTGTCTCGGGTCGCTGCGCGACCCGAGACAAATTTTCTCAGGGCTTTTCTAAACTCGAAATTTTACTTCATGCTTAGTCTGGGAGTGGAAAACACTCGTTTAAAAATCAACGAGTGTCAGAAAATTAACAGCTAAAATAGTTAAGAAAAAGTAATGTGATTTTATAAAAATAATTACATTTTTCTTGTATAGTGTAAAGCATTTCGAAAACATTTACTTTAATTAAGTGACTAAGATATCTTTTGCCATTTTTGACATCCGCAGTTGATGTTTCAATTCCATGGCATGCCATTATTTTTATAAATTCACATTATTTTTTCTTAATTATTTTAACTTAGAGAAACGTAAAGTGATAAACGTTAACGTGAATAAATTCACTCTACAAAAAAGGTAAATACATTTTGTTTCTAAAATAAATAGGGGAGCCAAAATTTGAACATTTCAAAATTTACATGGGATTTCCTATGTTGCGTCCGCCAAGTCAACACCACCGGGTGTATAATAATGCTTAATACTAACAATAAATTAAAAACAATAAATTCACTCTATTTGAACAAATACATAGTAAATGAAGAATAAAATCAATAAACAATTAATCGCTACAAATCACATATTTATTTATATTAATTTATTTATTAATAAAAATAATACATATGTGTATTAATTTTCAATAGATATATTAAGCTATATTGTACAGGGTGGCGCAAAACTACCGATATGGTTTAAATGTTTAATAACTTTTTTATTTAATGGTTAATTATTATTATTATTTTTTGTTATACAGTATAATAATGGGGAATATTTTTGGCTTAAGTATGAAAAATTATATCCCGCAAGCGGTGGCCATTTTCGGCTTCGCACATTCGTGCTCATTCCAGTACATTTTCCATAACTTTTCGTAAAATTTCCGGTGTTATGGCTTGAATTTCATTGCGAATGTTTTGTTTTAGCTCTGGTATGGTCGCTGGCTTATTTACGTATACCCTTTCTTTCAAATAACTCCAAAGAAAACAGTCTGGAGCTGTTAAATCCGGTGAACGTGGGGGCTAATTGAAATCGCTTCTGCGCGAAATAAAGCGTTCGCCAAAGAGGTGCCGTAACAGAGCCATTGTGTTCCTTGCAGTATGGGCTGTGGCTCCATCTTGTTGGAACCACAACTGTGGATGGTTTTCTACAGCTGGCCTCAAAAAACTGTCCAGCATCGTTTGATATTCAGCACCAACTGGTATCTGAGGCGCCATGTGCATTTTCAAAAAAATGTGGACCAATGATCCTTTCAGACGATACACCGCACCAAACAGTACACTTAAGTGGGTCAAATTGTCACTGATGAACTGTTCTTGGATTCTCCGTAGCCCATATCCTGCAATTTTGCTTGTTTACGAAACCATTCAATTGGAAATTGACTTCATCGCTCATTATCAAATTGTTAATGAAATCGCGATTTTCTTCAGCCTTTTGTCGGAATGAAATGGCATAATCAAGCCGTTGTTGGTAGTCTATCGGCTTCAATTCTTGCACAAGCTAAACCTTATACGGGAACATGTGCAATGTGGCCAAAATCCTCTAAACGGACCTCCGCGATAACCCCAGTGCACACTATCCACAACACGTTGGATATTTTCTTCCCTGTGGATCGTACGTGGTCTTCCAGTACATGGAAGGTGTCTTACTGTACCATGATGTCAAAAATTTGCAACCAGGCAATTTATTGTTGATGCTGAAGGTCCAGTACGCACATTAAAAAAACGACGATAAGCACGCTGCGTCAAAACAATTGACCGTTGATTTTCAAAATAAAATTCAACAATTTTTGATCGCTGTTTTGTTGTGTACTGTTCCATTTCGAATTCCCCAAGTTTTCTTCACAAAATTCTGAAATAAAAATAACAAATATAAATAAATTTAAAAAGTTATTAAACATTCAAGCCATGTCGGTAGTTTTGCGCCACCCTGTACATGGAAATATAGTCAAAGAAGCACATAAATCATATTAGTTAATTTGACATTAACAAATGATATTCTCTCTCTCTCTCTCTCTCTCTCTCTCTCTCTTAATCTCCATTCTATTTATTTCACGCAATGCATAAAATGAAAATGTTCTTAATCGCTCGTTAATCCGGTTACTTGTGTTTTATTTTTTGTCGTTTGTTACAGTTTCTGTTGTTTCATTGCCGTTGGAATATTGTAAAAGAAGACAATAATGGCAAATGTTCATTGTTCTTTTCAAATGAAAGTACCTGTCTAATTGGCGTATTTTAGCCATCCATTTAGCGAGTCGCGTTTGAGAGAAGAAAATAGATTAGAGATTTCCGCTCCTTTCGTTTTATTTCTTCTGCGGAGAATAGAAATAGAATGGCAAACTGCGCGAACAATATGTATTGTTATTGTATAGCAGTTTTAATAACAATTAATGTTGTTAATAAGGTTATAATTGATATGTGCTGTGATTAATGAAGTACAATCGACACCAAATGGAATGATTTCAAATTTAAAAATCACATGTTAACTACTAAATACTTCATTCTTTCTAATTCTAAATTGCTAATGGATTTTCAAAATGTCATCTACAAAATAAAAAGAAGTATCTTTAATTATATTTTTCTTCACAAAAATGTTATTGGAAAAAGTAATTTCAAATCATGAATTTATGTAGAATAATGCAAAATGTAAACTGATTTTTTTAACTTAATATTTTTTTATACAATATAGTACCTATCTAAGAATTATATTTTAAACTTTACAATATTTTAGTGTTTTACACGCGTGGCGCATGAAGTAAAATTTAGAGTTTAGAAAAGCCTCGAAATTTTACCTTACGCTTGTGTTGTATCTTGAATAAGTTTCTCATCTTAAAGAAAAGGATAAATGTCGCTAAAAAATAGAAAAATCACTAAAATTTAAAATGGCTGAAATAATGAAAAATTAACTATTGACAAACTCAATTTTTCTATATGTTAAATTTTCTTTATATTAAATAGAATTAGTATGTATAATCAGTTTAGAAGATTCAACACAACTTGTCAACCAACTGAACAAAATAAAGGCTACTATTTTTTAAACCTTTTCACTGTTTTAGACGTTTAGCGCATGAAGTTACATTTCCAATTCTCTTCAAACCAACTAACAAATAAAAACAAAAAATAAAATGTAATTTCTCCTTTCATTTTTATTTGTTAATTGGTTTGAAGAGAATTTACCTAAATGTTACATATACTTTGATAGAGCGTTGTAACAAATCAAATAAAATAAGATTTTAAATATTTCATTGTATAATTCAATAAGGTGTATTTGCACGGGAAGTAGCTGTTTCAATGGATATTTATTGTCTTAAGTTGTCTTATTAATTAAGACATATCGTTTGCATTTTACACGAAAAATATGTTCATAGTTTTATATATTATGTTTAAAGTGTGCAAACTATAAGAAGCGTAAACTTACTTTCTCGAATTTAAATATTTTTGAATTGGAATTATAATATTAATATTTGATGACAAAATGTTATTGATTCTATTAATTTAATTTCAAATACTTAAATTCATAGTGTACGTAGGAGTGTTATAAAGAGATGCTACACATGCATTTTAATTATTGGACATTAATTTGAACATTTATTGTCATTTTTGTTCTAATCTTTCAAACATAGATTTATTCAGCTGTCATCTTTCTGTATATAAATTAAAATATGTTCAACAAAAATATGTAAACTATTATTACCTTAAATATAGCATTCGAACTAAAACTGTTTTAATGTAATAATAAACAATTTGATTTTAACAAACCTACTACGTTCAATGAGACATTTTTAAAATGTTTTAAGAGAACACTATAGATTTCTGTAAAAACGCAAATATAACATAATCATATGATACATGATCATATGATTATTGAAAAGAGAAAAAAATAACGTATTTATTTATAGCAAATCCAACTATGACTTATATTTTATAAAAACACAAGTTTGTGTTGTATCTTGTTTATTGATGAAGATATCAATATTTTGTTAATCCCATTTAATTCCTCTCACAAAAGTGCCTTAAGAATATGAATCTCTTATTTTAATAAAATCATAAATAACTGAGAAATTAATAAAAATCGAAAATGGACAATTATGAGTTTTTGGCCATAACTTGAAAACAAAACACAATAGCAGATTTTTGTTTTCACCGTTGAGTTCGTCCAGGAAAAAAAAGATCAAGGATGCACCATCATTTTTTTCTATCTCTTCTACTAACCGAGATTCCCTTTAGTAACATCCAAATGTGACCACCTTGTACATCTCATCTCATCAATCAAATTATTTAAAACATCAATGTCAGCAGACTACGGGCTGAAAGACCTCGGGTCGATAGCCCTTCTAAAATCAAACATATACTTAAAACATATTACATTTTGTAAACATTTTTTTTGTACTAATCTTTAATAAAAAAAATTATATATATGTATATTAATTTTTACTCTATATTACGGACAAACGAAGCGAGATATTTACATTTTTATTGCTGATTATTTAACTGCATGTATTTTCAAGTTAAATTTGTGATTTTCAAAATAATTTAAGAACGCATTTTTTTAAATCAATTTAAATTTGAATTAAATTTGACACAAAATTCCAGAAACAGTCTAGGTATTCAAAAATATTTTTATACAACCTTTTTACACATTAGTATAAGTTTAATAAAATCCGTAAAAAATATCCAAAATCTCCTACAAAACTATGACTGGTAGATAATCGTAAATATAAAAAAAAAAATATTAAAAGTTTTACAGTATTTAAAATAAGATGTATAATAATAATGAGTTTATTCATTCATTCAAAATAGTTACATTATTTATACATGTATAGACAAACCCACAAAGAAATTTGACGAATAAAGCACTAATCACCTTTTTTTCACATGTTTATTTGAATTACCAAATGTACATACATTTCGGACACAAATTTTATTTTTTGCTTTATTCGTTGAATTAATTTGATCTTCACGTAACTCAATCAATCGATTTAAACCCACAAAGATAAAATAATGCGCGTGGGGTATACATAAATATATTTTAAAAGACAACTAAGCAAGCTTACAAAAATATAAAATTAGTTAATTAATCAAACATTAAAAGTGCGATTCTTTTCGCAATCTACAACAAGTTAGTCTTACAAAGATTATAAAAATAATAATAATAATAACTCTTTTTATTTCCCAACAGAAGTACATCCAATTACAGGGAACATTTACATGTACAACACATGACACTTAACTAAAGTTTAAATTTACTAGTTTTGTAAAATTAACAAAAGTAGACAATACATACGAGGATTATAAGTGAGGCATGATATCTCTTATAAATTTTACAATACTGTGATCAAAAATATCGGCTGAGTTGCGAACAGTGTTGTATAATCGCATCATTTTATTTAGTGGTGAATTAAAATATAAATTCGTTCGACTGCGATTACAAAAGAACATTAACGCATTTCTATTATTATAACGCGGAACATAAATATTTATTGATTCAAGCAGATTTGGATCAATAATCTCGTTATGTAATAAGTTGTAAATAGTTTTAAGTAGTATTATGTTTCTTCTGATTGACAGATGTTGCAAATTAAACATTTCTAAAAGCATATTGTATTCTATGACATTACTATCCGGATATACTGAGGACTGCTTGAAATAAAGGTACTTTACAAAAATTTTTTGTATTCTTTCAATTTTATTTATATGCGTGCTGAACGTAGGAGACCATACAGCGGCGCAATACTCTAATTTCGATCTCACATAAGATAGAAATAATTTGCGAATAGCCCATACAGAAGTGAACGATTCAGTCGCACGCCTAACAAAACCTAGCATCTTCAAGGCCTGCTTACAGATTTTATTGATATGGGGCGTAAACGATAGTTCCTTTTCAAACGATACTCCCAAATCATTCACCTCAATATATTATTATATCAAACACTCATTGAAACAACTACTTTCCGAGCTAATACCCCGACCGACATTGAATTATACAACAATTGTTTGCTGTTACTTACAGTAACCTACTGCAAATGTAACAATTTGGGTCAAATTAATAATAAGATACTACTGCACAAGAAAATGTAATATGTTACCTGAATTTGTTAGTTATAAGTTTTCAAAGTAAATCATTTCTTAAAGATTATTGGATTTTGGGATATGTTATCAGTTTTTGTTTTAGAGATTATGTAGATATTTTTATGGATAGTGACTATGTAGTTTCCTTAATACATTTTCTTACTTTACAATAAATTACAAAAGTTATAATGAAACAAAAATTACAAAAAGTGTATGTAGATAATTAGTACTTTGCAACCAATTTAACCGACTCTTAACCTGTCTTAACCTGATTTAAATCGATTAAAAAATCGATTTTTTTCCAGAGATCGCACATTCATAACTTGCATTTATATACACATAGGTTTATGTAACACCGAACATTTTCATAACGAGAATTATTTTTTGAAGTATCCATATGCATACGTTGCACATTTTCCGATGCTCAGTTTATTAAAAGAAATCAATTTGAAGTTTTAAGCGAGTGTTTTCCACTCCCAGGCTAAGCATGAAGTAAAATTTCGAGTTTAGAAAAGCCTGAAAATTTGGTTTGGTCGCGTAGCGCGAAGCGCGGAGCGGCCAAACCAAATTTTCAGGCTTTTCTAAACTCGAAATTTTACTTCATGCGCCACCGGCACAAAACACTGACATATTACGAAGTTTAAAACACACAGCTAAACTTTACATTGAATCAGTGTTTTGTACCGGTGGCGCATGAAGTAAAATTTCGAGTTTAGAAAAGCCTGAAAATTTGGTTTGGCCGCTCCGCGCTTCGCGCTACGCGACCAAACCAAATTTTTAGGCTTTTCTAAACTCGAAATTTTACTTCATGCTTATCCTCGGAGTGGAAAACACTCGCTTAAAGCTTTGAATTAAATTCTTTTAATAAACCGACCATCGAAAAATATGCAACAAATGCATATGGATACTTAAAAGAAATATTCTCGTTATGAAAATGTTCGGTGTTACATAAAACTCTCTGTATGTATACATTTTTCTTATAAAATAAAAACGTAGCTAGTTTCACAAAGAAATTAAAATACATTTTTAGTTTAAATAGATATGCAATGTATATTTTTAGAAGCAATTAAACGAAAGTGAACACTTGTTTACTTAGCATGTGTATGGTTTTTGGAGTAAAAGTACTTATTATAAAAATAATGTAGTTTATTTCTAGTAAAAGTATACCAAAAAGTGAATGGTATGAACAGATTGTTTGTGGTTTCGTTTCACACATTCTGTAGAAATGCTCTTAAGAACTATTTTAAATTCAGACAATGAACAACATTGAAATGTGAAGGGAAAGTTAGTTCATTGATAACGCCCCTAATTTCTTAAAAATAAGTTAATTTGGAAATTTAAAAAGCCTTTAAAATATAGTATTATAGAAACATTAATAGTGCGATACTTTTCGAAGTCTACCATTAATTTGGTTTTATAAAATTGTTATGAAAAGTATCGCACTTTTTGAAATATTTGTCACCGTTAATATAAGTCTTTTCTTTTGTTTTTTGTTATTAAATATGCCATATAATTTATCCACTACTCTACTTTATTTCTACCATTTTGTATTAATGTTTATTTTTAGTATTAATGTTTATTTTTAGTTAGTATATTTTAAAAAAAACTGTATTTTTCTCTGTAAATAGAATTTATTCTGCTGAGAAAAAACGATTATTATTATTATTATTTGAAATATTCTTTTACCAAGTATTGACAATTATTTACTCTTTCATTACATAGGTATATTATTTTATAACTAGAAGCAATGATTCACTAAATTTTATTTATTAAACTTAAATCATTAGAAAGGTAATATTTCTTTCCGAGAATTACGATTTAAAGTTACATTTAGATGCATATAAGGATTTTTTATTTTGAATATACTTGTATCTATTTCATATAAACATTTGCAAAATTAATTATCAAATACGAGCATTATATTTTGAACTTCACTTTAAATCAGTGGTTTACACGCGTGGCGCATGAAGTAAAATTTCGAGTTTAGAAAAGCCTGAAAATTTGGTTTGGTCGCTCCGCGCTTCGCGCTACGCGACCAAACCAAATTTTCAGGCTTTTCTAAACTCGAAATTTTACTTCATGCTTAACCTGGGATTGGAAACACTCGTTTAAAGTAACGAATGTTTAAAAATTTTAATCGAAAAATCGCAATTTACATACCAGAAAAAAATTCCTTGTATCATAAAAATGTATTTATGAATAAAGATGTAAATGATTTTTTTCTACACTCGACCGCAAAAAAACGCGCCACTTGAAAATTCACGCTTTTTCGTGAATATTGAAACAGCCATAACTTCGGTCGATGTGGATGAAATTTGATGAATTTTTGAGTTTTTGGAACGCTAAAGTTTTCTCTTTAAGGACACATAAGTGGATATAACGAAATTTAAGCACTTCTGCATTTAAAAGTCCTACCAACAAAAAAATGTTCAGAATGTTAGAAATGATAAAAGTTGAGAAGTTATACTGTGCCCAAAAATCGTAGCTCCACTTCAAAAAGAGCGCAAGAAAATTCCATTATTTTCCTTTGAAATAAGCGAAAAATCATATCGATCCAATGATTTGGCTCGAAGTTATAGCAGTTTTTTTAAAAAGTGTATTTTGGGGCATAACTTTGGCGGACAGGCATAACTCTGCTCGCAAACCTGTGACATTATGCGATTTTAAAAGATTGAAGTTTTCTCTTTAAGGGCATGTTAGTCAGATCTTCAAACATGCACATTTTACCCTCTTCTACCCCCTAAAGGCGATGAAACGTTTTTCACTTTAAAACTTTTAACTTTGTTAACTTGTACAATGCGCAAAAAAATGTGGCTTCGAGCAAGGGACATCCAGAATAAATTTAGTCCTTCTCCTTTAATATGCGCAAAAATTCAAATCGATAAATTGATTTGGAGTAAAGTTATGACAATTTGAGAAAAATTGATTTTTTCCCCAAACTCAATGAGCAGAAGTTAATTTTGGCCTGAAATAAGGCAAAAGCCTTACATAAACTTGCATTTCACCTCTACCGAAAAAACCTACTGCCAAATAAATGTTTTGGCTGGGTGACAATTTTTTGCATTTTCATTGCAAAATGAAATTTGACGCTAAGTTATGCATTTTGTTATTAAATCGTAGTTTGGCTTTTTTTATTTAATCGATTAATAATAAAATGCACATCTTGTCCAAAATTATTGCAAAATTTATTGACGCGTCAAAAATTCAGACTGCCAAAAATCCTGATGCCGATTCCACGTCCTCACCAGAACACTATGTTGGACATTGAAGCTTGACGCCACTTATCTTCTACTCAATGTTTTTTCAGTAGAGGTGAAATGCAAGTTTATGTAAGGCTTTTGCCTTATTTCAGGCCAAAATAAACTTCTGCTCAATGAGTTTGGGGAAAAAATCAATTTTTCTCAAATTGTCATAACTTTACTCCAAATCAATTTATCGATCTGAATTTTTGCGCATATTAAAGGAGAAGGACTGAATTTATTCTGGATGTCCCTTGCTTAAAGCCACATTTTTTTTGCGCATTGTACAAGTTAACAAAGTTAAAAGTTTTAAAGTGAAAAACGTTTCATCGCCTTTAGGGGGTAAAAGGGGGTAAAATGTGCATGTTTAAAGATCTGACTAACATGCCTCAAAGAGAAAACTTCAAGCTTTTTAAATCACATAATGTCACAGGTTTGCGAGCAGAGTTATGCCTTTCCGCCAAAGTTATGCCCCAATATACACTTTTTAAAAAAACTGCCATAACTTCGAGCCAAATCATTGGATCGACATGATTTTTCGCTTATTTCAAAGGAAAATGATGGAATTTTGTTTCGCTTTTTTTGAAGTAGAGCTACGATTTTTTTTGGGCACAGTATAACTTCTCAACTTTTATCATTTTTAACATTCTGAACATTTTTTTGTTGGTAGGACTTTTAAATGCAGAAATGTTTAAATTACGTTATATCCACTTATGTGTCCTTAAAGAGAAAACTTTAGCGTTCCAAAAACTCAAAAATTCATCAAATTTCATCCACATCGACCGAAGTTATGGCTGTTTGAATATTCACGAAAAAACGTGAATTTTCAAGTGGCGCGTTTTATTGCGGTCGAATGTATTTTTGAGAACCAAAAACTTGGTTATAGTAATAATAATAATAATAATAATATTTATTGATGTCCACTGGTACATACGTCAATAATAATTACAGAAATTAATAAATGTATTTATTTACCTAAATCTAAGAAAGTATTAATCTAGCGAATAGAACACATTAATAAGTAACATAGTTTTTATGTTATTCTTGAAATTAGCAGATTTTAGTTTTTTTTATATCGAGAACGGAAGGCATTGTATAATTTTATACCGGAGAACCGAGTACTATTTTGGGTACGTTTCAATCTATTATATGGAGTACGGATTTCATTTGCATTTCTTGTCTCGATATAATTTGAATCACCATTGGTATTATAATGTTTGATATCGTAGGTATACATAAGGCGTTCCATTATATATAGAGATGGAAGCGTGAGCAGTTGTTTTTTTTTAAATGTTCTCTACAATCTTCTGTATAACCAAGTTTGCAGAGAACTCTTATTGCTTTCCGCTGTGCCGAAAAACCGTGTGTGCACCTGATAAGTGGTCACATACAATGATACCATAACGTATGTACGATTAAACTACAGACAGATAACATGTTCTCAATGTCTCATAATTCACAACTAAGGTCAGCCGGCGTAGTAAAATGATATATTTATTAATTGTTAATACAATATTTGACGTGTGGTTCTTCCGCGTTAATTTACTGTCTAGGTAGATCCCAGGAATTTGACTTCCTTAACAAGGAGATCAGGTATGAGTCTTAGGGTGAATTGAAGAGTTACAGTTCTGGTATTATTTAGTGACAGTTTATTAGCTGAGAACAAGTCTGTTGCCATTTTCAGAGTATTAGTGCTTTCCATAGTTAGCTGCGACCTTCCTTGATTTACCAAAGTGGTAACATCTGCAAATAATATCATTTTATCTTCACCAATATGCTCGCAGATATCGTTTATGTATATCAAGAATACTACAGGGCCCAATTTCGAACCCTGCGGTACCCCCGTATTGCAGGTATATGCAGTCGATAGTTTGTCATGAGCCTTTACTGTCTGAATTCTGCTAGAGAGATAACTTATGATTTAGCTACAGCTGGAGCTGTGAAAATTATACATATATAGCTTTTTTATAAGGGTTATTTGATGCACACTATCGAATGCCTTTTGTAAATCAAGGAAGGTTGCCTGGATAAACTCTGTTATTAAAAGCGCTAAGGAATTTTTCAACAAACTACAAGGTAGCAGTTGTAGTTCCTGGTCCATATAAATCTCGAACGATATTTGTAATACATCAAAATCAAGTATAAATGAAATTGCCAATTCTTGGTTGCAGAATACTTCAAACATTAAAAGTGCGATTTTTTTCGCAATCTACAACAAGTTAGTCTTACAAAGACTATATCAAACACTTATTGAAACAACTACTTTCCGAGCTAATGCCCCGACGGACATTGAATTATACAAGTGCTTTTAAATATTTAATTGATGAGGCGGATACATGATGAAACTCCATAATACTATTTGAAATAAAACAACACAGTTGGGAGGGTTTCACTTTAATTGTTGAACACTGCAACATGTTTCACCACACAGTGGCTTCATCAGGCAGATGAAATAATCATTATTTCATCTGCCTGATGAAGCCACTGTGTGGTGAAACATGTTGCAGTGTTCAACAATTAAAGGGAAACCCTCCCAACTGTCTCGTTTTATTTCAAATAATACAAGTGCTTGCTGTTACATACAGTAACCTACTGCAAATGTAACAATTCGGGTCAAATTATTCAGGCCATCTATAGACGCGTTTCGAGATTTATCTCTCATTAGTATAGCTTTGCCATTCCCAAATTGTTACATTTGCTGTAGGTTACTGTATGTAGATTGCGAAAAGAATCGCACTTTTAACATGAAATGCAACTTTTACATATTGAAACAATTGACGTCTGCTATACGCCATTGCATGTGAATGGGTTAAAATTTCAATATTGCAAATTTATAGATGGATGATAAAAAGCATGATAGAGCCAATCGTCAGTATTTTTTTAAACGATTTGAAATCACACAAACCAATGAGTTTTATTGGTACATTAATTTTCAAATTAATCATAGAGCATCGATTAAAACACTTACCTTGTTTTCATTGATTAACAAACGAAGTATTTTAATCAATTTTCTATTATTAATACAAACATGTTTCGCCGCGGATTAAGGTTGCGATTTACCCCAAGTAAATAAAATTCAACATTATACGTAGTAACTAATTCCAGTACCATTGATATTCTGATTACGGGACAACATTGCATGATACGTCAAAATAATGCTGAAGCTTGTAGCATTGTAATGTCACCAATTTAAAACGAATGGGATATTTAATTTTTTTCACAATGTTCTCATTAATCACTTGGTGAAACATGATTAAAATAAAATCTGAAATAAAAACACTTGGTTTGTTTCACTAACATTAGTGAAACAAACCAAGTGTTTTTATTTCAAATTTTATTTAATTTTTGTTAAAAAAATCTTGAAGGTAGCTTTCTTTGCGTCATTTATTTACTCATTTTAAGGCAACAAAAACTTATGCTAGGTAAAATTCAAGCATGACCGTAAATTCTGCAACCAATTAGCTCAACAATTAATACTCAAAAAAAGTATTATACCTTACGTTTACATTTTTATGCTGGCAATAGTAATATAGGTCTCTCTCACTCTAGCTAACAGCTGGAAAGACTGTCTCATTCTAGTAAACCGCTACTTTAAGTGAGAAATAATCAAAATTCACCATATTCATTTTTAAATACCTAAGTGATTAATGGTAACTGAATTCATGCTAAATTTAAATTACTTACCTTTATGCATTACCTATTCCTTTTCGTAATAATTGTGAATCAATAATTAATTTTGTTTCTAATCTTGACCTAAATTATCCATTTCATTTATTTGTTCGTAATTTCTACAAATTATTGGTATTTGTATTCGTATTCAATTAGCTAAAGAGCCATTTGACATATACGTATTTAATTATCTCTCCTGTAAGTGAGTAATTATAAAATATAATGTGGAAATTTCTATAAAAAATCCACTCTTTCCCGCCATCTGCGGAATAAATCTACAGCACAATCTTTAAATTGAAGAAAGCGCGATTTGCAATTACACAAATAACACCAGACAAAAAATATAACTTCAGTTTCTTCTCATTATACAAATTATTTAATAGAATCTATAAAATATGAACAAGAAAATTAGGAACACAGTAGAGATGATAATGTCCATTTTTTTTCTTGAAATCTGTAAAATGGCCATGCTAATAATATAATTTTCTTTTTCAGAATGTTCCTAAATACAATTACGGCTACAAAATATCAGACGCAAAAGGTTCCCAGGAAAAACAGGAGCAGCGTGATGGGATATACGCTCAGGGACGGTACGTACAATATAATTTCTGATTTTAGCATTAATCTGCAAATAAAACTGCGTTTCTTCATGCCGCTTTTGTTTAATGCTCTAAACTAGCTTACCCCTATCTAGTAACCGCATCATATCACACTGTCATCTTGACAAGTATGATTGACATTACGTACACTTGCACGTAGTAGCTTTGACAAGTACATTACGTGTTGATAGCTGAACAGCTGATTGCTAACCGCACAACCAAATGACATTTCTTTGATGTACAGGGAGTTTTTTTAAAGTATTCCAAAATTAGCTTATTTTCTTTAAATCTTTATTATTCGTTGCTTTTTTTTAAAAAGGTCAATTTTAAGCTTTAAACGCGTGTTTTCCAGTCCCAGACTAAGCATGAAGTAAAATTTCGAGTTTAGAAAATTTCGAAGGTCGCACAGCGACCCGAGACAAATTTTCTGGGCTTTTCTAAACTCGAAATTTTACTTCATGCGCCACGCGGATAAAACACTAAAATATTATGAACTTTGTGTATATTTGAACCTCACTTGAAATCAGAGTTATATACGCGTGGCGTATCTAATTAAACATCATTTTCTTAGTTATTTTTTAGAACACCGATAGTAGAGACACAAATAAAATTTAATTTAAGGGGATCGGAGAATTCTCTTTTAACTATAAACTATACAGAGAGTTTTATGTAACACCGAACATTTTTATAACGAGAAATTTTCTATAAAGTATATATATAGATATATATATATATATATATATATATATATATATATATGCATACGTTGTACATTTTCCGACGCTCGGTTTATTAAAAGGATTCAATTTAAAGTTTTAAACGAGTGTTTTCCACTCCCAGGTAAAGCATGAAGTAAAATTTCGAGTTTAGAAAAGCCTGAAAATTTGGGTTGGTCGCGTAGCGCGAAGCGCGGAGCGGCCAAACCAAATTTTCAGGCTTTTCTAAACTCGAAATTTTACTTCATGCGCCACCGGTACAAAACACTGAATTAATGTAAAGTTTAGCGGTGTGTTTTATACTTCGTAATATGTCAGTGTTTTGTATCGGTGGCGCATGAAGTAAAATTTCGAGTTTAGAAAAGCCTGAAAATTTGGTTTGGCCGCTCCGCGATTCGCGCTACGCGACCAAACCAAATTTTCAGGCTTTTCTAAACTCGAAATTTTACTTCATGCTTAGTCCGGGATTGGAACACACTCATTTCAAGTTTTAAATTGAACTTTAAAAAATCAACGATTATCTAAAGATTTACGGCATATACGCTGTAATTGTTGAGGCATTAATTGCGATTGATTGGCTACAATTTGTAATGGTCATATAGGCAACCTAATTTACACTTAACTTAAAAATAATAGGTGTCAAATTGTATTGAATGAAAATGCTACATAAATGTTACATAAAACTCTCTGTATAATAATAATATATAAAAGTGGAAATATTTGATTGTAGAATATTTCTAATTGCTCTTTTAAATATATTTTTAGTAAGCAGTTGACTTATTAATTTTGTTAGGGTTGTGTTAATAGCTACATTGATTATTATAAAATGTTAATGGTTAATTCAATTATTATAAATATTTATGTGCAAAAAAGGATAGCCAATTTCGACGTTGAAAAATAAAATAATGTATAATAAACAAAATTACGACAATGTACGTCTAAAATGCAAACAACACGTCTAAATTAATAAAGCATCCCAAAACAATAAATACCCATTGAAACAACTACTTCCCGTGCAAAAACACCTCCGGATATTTAATTATACAATGAAATATTCAAAATCTTATTTAATTTGTTGCAACGTTCTGTCAAAGTATAATATCAAATTAACTAACAAATACAAACATTGACCAGTTCTCACCAGTTTTTAATAAAATTCTGAATTCACGTTTACCGTGAAAAATAAACCCGAAAATTAGGCCTCTGTGGTAAAAGTGCGCTGCTCCCTTGACAAAAGCAATTTTGCAACTTAAAGGTGTGCTGGAGTCGTCGAAACTTTCGCGTTTAAGGTCATTCAAGTGCCACGTTACCTCATACCCCCCAAAGCACAAAATATTAAAAAATAAAATGCATTCCGCATAAATAAATTGGGTAATTAAACAAAACCGATCATTTAAATGTTTATTACTAACAACGGAATCTTGAAAATTATATGTAGGCAACTCTTTATATACAGGGTGTCTACGCTAAACCGTTCGTTAAAAGTTTATGGGGTTGCCGTTGCACTAAAAATTTGAAAAATATCCTTGTCATACGGTTGAATCAGTTCTCCTCATGTGAAATATTTTCAACCTTATATCACTTCCGGTTCCACCGGAAGTAGCACCAAATTTGTTATTTTAAATGGAACACCCTATATATTAGTAATTTTTTGGATTCCTCGTTTGAATTGCAACATATTTTATTTAAACATTCGAAATCTTACTTCATGCTTCGTCTGGGAGTGGACGACACTCGTTCGAAACTTTAAATTGAACGCTTTTATCTATCTAAGAACAGTTGCTTAGTACAATGATCTAAATAAAAAATATATTTACGAGGATTGTTTAACCTAAGGTTACTGTGTAATTATTAAAAATTATAATTAAATATGCATAATTGTTCGTTAACGATGAAACTAGTAATTCTCAAAAATGGTGCATGCGCCGGGTATATTGCTCGAAATATGTCTGTACAAACGTTTAGTTGTACGCTATTATTATTATATTTAAGGTCCTCTGAATCGATCAAGACAATTTTAATAATCAATAGATTTTTACTTTGGATTTTAAAATAAAACAACGTGGCTTTTGCCAACATCTAATAATCTGAAAAGCTCTTGATGAATATGCCTACATCGGACATGTGTGCTCACGATTGTTAATATAATTAATTAACAACAACATTTATTGTACAACAACAAAAATGTTTTTATAATATATTTCATTAAAAATTGAAAAATGTTTCAAATAAAAAGTATAAGAAATCATAAAATAAACATTACCTATGGTGGTCTCAGGTTTAGTTGAGACTTGAGTCGCGCGGCCTCATTGACGCTATGATCATGATAATAGAATTTAAATAATAAATTATTTCAGTTTTTATTTATTTATATTTAATTATTACAATCAGTTTCACTGATTGTTGTAATTTAGATATTTTGCAACAATTATTTTACTTTACATTTTGGATAGATGCGCAAATATGTTTTTTGAGTGGCTCATGAACTGTTATAAATGACAGATGATATAAACTGTTAAAAAAATAAAGTAGTGGTAAAAAGTAAAGTTGAGTTTATTTTATTCGATGCATAAATACAGCTTTTTGGCAAGGTGGTAGATAAAAGTGTTTTAAAATGAACTTCCACTTGAATTGCATCGGAATCAATGCATAAATGTAGACTGTTCACTGTGGAGGCTTCTACTTCGTTATACATCATTATTTACACAAATAAGACAATTAACTTTGTTTGTATAACTGGGGATTTTATTGTGACTATAGTTTCGACAACTTTAACTTGTCATTATCAAACATAAAGTAATTTAAAACAAACAATTCGTCAGGTATATATACGAAAACATTACGGTTACAAAACGGCTTTAAAAATGGGGGGTGTATATTAGGTCAATCTGGTCGTGCTCTGTGAATTTTTGATGTACTGTCAATAATACATTTGCCGAAAAGGGTCGTAAGATGGACCTCCTGGAGTCTCTGGAAATTCACAGAGCACGCGCTAATCCGGAAATTCCCGTAATAAACGACCAGCTTGACCTAATATACACCCCTATTTTTAAAGCCGTTTTGTAACCGTAATTTTTTCGTATATATACCTGACGAATTGTTTGTTTTAAATTACTTTATGTTTGATAATGACAAGTTAAAGTTGTCGAAACTATAGTCACAATAAAATCCTCAGTTATACAAACAAAGTTAATTGTCTTATTTGCATAAATGTAGCTTTTTTGATGAGGTCATTGATAAATAGTAATTTTTGCACATGTCATTTATGAAAATTAAAAATAATAGAGCACTAAGCATAATTATTAATGATAAATATAAGAAGTCAAAGGAAAATAGATTTTTCAGACTTTACTAAAAAAAGAAAAAAACCGTAAAGTTTGAATAATAAATTCATAGGCAATCAAATGTACTGGTTGAAGATTAACCAGTAATTGAATATTGATCAACTACTTATCAAACCTCGTAAGTCTCGATTTTTAAAACAAAAATTCCTCGTAAGTCAGATGTTATTAATTTACCAATATTAGTATAAATCATCTACTTAAAATTCTTGCTAAAAATCACTCATAATGAAGTTACTCGTACCATAAAAAGAATTAGAATTACGCAGCTCATATAATAATTAACTAGTATTTTGTGTCTCCTGTAAAGTTTGACATTTTAGACTTTTTGGGAAGTACTTGATCGATATATAATTTATTCATATATTTTTTTGGCTGATCGCTTAAAGATAATGTCTTTTTGTTCAAATATTTATTAAATGACTAACACAATAAGCAATCTAATTGTACGTTTTTAGCAGGAAATGCTGATTAAAAAGCTATAAAATGTGAATGTTGCGTTTTCAAACGTCATCGGCTCTTGCTTCTGTCGTTTAAATTAATTGATTGAGGAAGTTGTAATAGGCAGGCTTAAATATACATATTAGTAAAATGATATTTTATTTCTTTATTCCACACTACTACACTGCTCAATTATAATTTTTAATAGTAATTCAACCAATGAATATAACTTAAAAAAATGATTATGTGTCCTGCAAATACTTTCCCCGTTATAACTGTCATGAGTTTAAAGGTATAGAGCAATAAACACGGTAAAACGGTTGATATTTTTTGCAAGTTATATTTGATATACTATCAATTTTTGAACAGGAAAACAGTAAATTCATGTTACGCTTGAAAACAAAACGATTAAAAATCATTTCAAGATAAGATTACTAAGAAGTTCACAGAAATTGCAAAAAAAAGTATGAGCTTTACTTTCGTGTTAATAGTTTAAAGGTATAGAGCAATAAACACGGTAAAACGGTTGATATTTTTTGTAAGTTTTTTTTGATATATTGTCTATTTTTGAACAAGAATACAGTAAATTCATGTTACGCTTGAAAACAAAATGATTAAAAATTATTTCAAGATAAGATTACTAAGAAGTTTACAGAAATTACAAAAAAAAGTATGAGCTTTATTTTCATGTTAATAAAAAACAAAAAATTTAATGTGAAATAATGGTGAATGCGCCGGGAAACGGTTGCTTGTAATAAACCGGTGGTTCTTAACGAGTTCATCAACTTGGCCCTCCTTTTCACAATTTTGAAATCAAAACTACTGCACCATAAAGGCCTTAGGTTGCACCGCAAATATTAAAAGTTGCATTAGCAAGGAGAAAAAGTTACAACGGTTTGAAATTTAGGGAGGCTAAAATGACGCTAGCCCTCCCAATTCAAATTTTTCAATATTTTACGTATGGAATCTCTTCTACGCAACTGTCGAAATCACTAATTTTCATAAGTTGCACCAGCTAAATACACCCCCTGTTAAAAATTTTAATAAAAAATATTTTTATAATAATTTTTACTTGAATAATAATAATAATAAATTTTACTTATCTTATAGCGTAGAAGTTGCACTAAGTTGCACCACAAAAAAAATATTCTAACACTGACAAGAACAAATTTATAAACAAATATTGTTTAAGCTTAAAACCAGTATGCTACCAAGTTAGTATAGCAAGTCCTATAAAGCTCACAATTTATTTCAAAAATAAAGAAACCCATATCCAAATAATATAATTCTAAAAGGTGCAACTTGTTAGAGACTTATTCGAACATTTTGCATAACATTTTTTTCCAGTGCAACTTATGCGGGGTTAGAAAAGAGCAATTTTACCCCATTTTTGACGATTTTTGCTAAAATAAAGGAGACCATTTGTAAATGAATACGTTTCTGTGAAGTGTAACTTGCAAGAGACCAAGCCAAACATTTTGTATATCTCAGTTTTGCAATGCAATCTACAAGGGGTTGGGAAAATGCAATTTTACACCATTTTTAACGATTTTAGCAATAATAAAGAAAACTATTTGCAAATAAATAAGTTTCTGTGTAGTGCCACTTGCAAGAGACCAGGCCTAACATTTTTTACATCTCGGTTTTGCAATGAAATCTACAAGAAGTTGAGAAAATGCAATTTAACTCAATATTTTTGCAAAACATCGAAAGCTATTTGGAAATGAATAAGTTTCTTTGCGGTGCAACTTGCCAGAAACCAAGCCAAATAGTTTATATATCTCAGTTTTGCAGTGCAATTTACGAGTGGTTCAGCAAATCGTTAATGAGAGAATAGTTGTTTTTAACTTTATATTTAACTTTACACTAAATCTGTAAGCTTTTGTACGCTTGCCACATAAAATAAATATTTCGCTTTTGTACTCTTGGCGCACAAAGTATAAATTTCGAGAGTAGAAAAACCTAAAATATTTACTTTATATAAGTATATATATTATTTAAATAAAAATCACTTGGTTCGTTTCACAAAATATATTTTGTGTAAGTGATTTTTATTTAAATAATATACGTACTTATATATTTAATCATGTTTCACCAAGTGATTAATGAGAACATAGTAAATGATATTTACTTTATGCTTAATCAAGGAGTTCAAACTCTCTCTAGACAAAAAGGTTATTCTAAAGTTTACCTTATTGTGAAGTGAATTAAGTCTAGTGGGTTAATGCGTTTTATTAGCAAATATTTTGTTCTATAAATACAGTTTTATGTAACACCGAACATTTTCATGACGAGAATTTTTATTTTTAGTGTCCATATGCATTCGTTCCATATTTTTCGGTGCTCGGTTTATTAAAAGAATTTAATTTAAAGCATAAACAATATAGAGGGTAATGAATTTCGCATCATATGCACTAACTAGACAAATTTAGGAAAACTACAAATAAGTAATAAATCCCCCATAGACAAATTAAAAATGTGTGGAGTGTACGAACTAAAGTGCAGTGATTGTGATGCATTATACATAGGACAAACAGGAAGAACTTTTCAGACAAGACTAGCAGAACATAAAACAATCAATTATAAATAACAAACAGTGTACAGGGATTTCAAAACATTGTATAATTAACAACCACTTTATAGATGTTAATAATTTCAAAATTTTATATTCAGGTAATAAGGGCCGTAATTTAAACCTCAGGGAAGGCCTAGAAATAAATAGGGCAATAAAAGACGGAAAACACCTCGTCAACGACAATGAGGAGATTTGGAATTCCCCAATCTTAAAATCCCTTATTACCTGACTATATATAAGCTTGTCGGTATCTTTTGTAATTCACTCCTGATAATTCTGTAAAACGCGAAACTAGTCGAGTAAATAGTAAAGTAAAAAATTGTGAAACAAACCAAGTGTAATTTAATTTAAACCTTCATTATGAATATTTAAAAATGTTTCACCAAGTGATAAGTGAGAAAATTATTCAAGAAATTAATTTAAAGCTTTAAGCGAGTGTTTTCCACTCCCAGGCTAAGCATGAAGTAAAATTTCGAGTTTAGAAAAGCCTGAAAATTTGGTTTGGTCGCGTAGCGCGAAACGCGGAGCGGCCAAACCAAATTTTCAGGCTTTTCTAAACTCGAAATTTTACTTCATGCGCCACCGGTACAAAACACTGATTCAATGTAAAGTTTAGCGGTGTGTTTTAAACTTCGTAATATGTCAGTGTTTTGTACCGGTGGCGCATGAAGTAAAATTTCGAGTTTAGAAAAGCCTGAAAATTTGGTTTGGCCGCTCCGCGCTTCGCGCTACGCGACCAAACCAAATTTTCAGGCTTTTCTAAACTCGAAAATTTACTTCATGCTTAGCCTGGGAGTGGAAAACACTCTCTTAAAGCTTCAAATTCATTTCTTTTAATAAACTGAGCATCGGAAAATGTGCAACGTATGCATAAGGATACTTCAAAGAAAAATTCTCGTTATGAAAATGTTCGGTGTTACATAACACTCTCTGTATATTGTTATTGGTTATTTAATGCTTATAGTTAATGTTGCAAAAGTTCACTATTATATTTGTCACTTACAACGTGTGTTCTTTTTTCGGTAATATATAATTCAATGTATTTTTATCTTTAAATATAAATGAGTCGGCTATTTCAAAAAACCTCTAAATCTATTTTGGTTAAAGGAATATTTTAGCACGATATTAGCCATCAAATTGAATTAAATCCTACTGTAAAAATGTGTGTAAGATGGCTGTTGGATTCAAAAACCAACCCCTAAATAAACTTGCATTTAATTTTCAAACACCGCTAAATCAAGTGACGCACTTAGTAAACAAAAATCGCTAAATCCATCGTTGACTTCATTATTATATTATATATTATAACAATAGTAGCTAAATCCAATTTTGTCGATTTTCGCGCTCAATTAAATAAATAAATAAATACATTTATTGCCCAACAGGAAACAAAACGACCCAATTACAGGACAATATAGAAAACATAAATGTACAGCAAAAAATTAGTAAAGTAACACATTCAAAAAATACTTAAATTAACATAGAGCGACAATTGACGATAGGTGATCATAAAATAAATCACAAGTTTGGGGTAGATCATTGACCACGTTACACATCACACTTAGAGGTGATTTTGAACCGGTCACTGTTCTATTAAAATTTACATAAAATGTAGACTTATTTCTACTATTGAAAGACGGAGTATGAAAATTGACTAGTTGTAAAATGTCAGCACAGTCGATATGATTGTGAATTAATTTATATAAAAATGAAACACATGATTTATTTCGTCTTTGTTTAAGTGATTCGAGTTCAAATCGATCAAGCAATAACACATGGTCACAGCCTCTTGCCGGGTAATTACCAGTATTTTTGAAGTACAAGAACTTAGCGAATTTGCGTTGAACACTTTCAACCAAGTTGATTTGCTGCTGGGTCTGGGGATACTAAATCAATGATCCATACTCCAACTTTGACCTCACATATACATTTAACAGAGATTTTAAGGCATTAGGATTCTGTAAATTTGCAGAATTTCGATGAATAAATCCCAATGCCCTAAAAGAACTCTTTACAAGCATTTCTACATGATTGTTGAATGTAAGTTTTTCATCAAACCATACGCCTAAGTCCTTAAAAGATCGCACTCGTTTGATATCACTATTGTTAATTGTGTAATTCGATGTAATGTATTTAGTTTTTTTAGTGAATGTCATATATTTACATTTATCGGGATTAAGATTAAGGTTGTTGTTGTTACACCAGTTAGAGATAATATTTAGTTGGTCTTGCAAACGTAAACAATCATCAATAGTATTAATGGTAGAATAGATCTTTAAATCATTTGCGTATAATAAATGTTTACAATTTAGTGCGCTTGAAAGATCATTAATAAAAAGATTAAAAAAGATTAAAAAGAAGTGGGCCCAAGATAGATCCTTGCGGAACCCCAGAAGTCGGAAAATACGACATAGACTTAAAGTTGTTAACTGTAACATAGGATTCACGGCAAGAGAGATACGACGCCAAAAGTGAACGTGAATTAGAACAAAAGCCAAAATACTTTAGCTCTTCTAACAAAAGACTATGGTCCACCCTGTCAAAAGCTTTAGACATATCGGTATAAATTACATCAATATGTCCAGTAGAATCTAATTAATTTGCTATATCGTGGGTAATAATAGCTAAATTAGTGACGGTAGAACGCTTAGGTACAAAACCATGTTGATACTGTGATAAATATGGTGACACATGTGAATAAATTTGATCATACAGGGTTTTTTCAAATATTTTAGCTATATGCGAAAGTAAAGCTATCGGTCTGTAGTTTTCAAGATTAGAGCGATTCAATGATGTTTTCGGAATAGGACATATTGATGCAACTTTTAATTGATCGGGAAATATACAATTACTAACAGACATATTAAAAATAATTGAAAGCGGATGACTCAGCACAGACGCACAATCTTTCAGTATAAAAGCTGGTATTTCATCACAGCCTGAAGAAAACTTGTTAGGTAGTTTTTGTAAATGCTTACGAATTGTTTTAAATGAAATTTCGTTAAATTTAAAATTAGGAATATTACTGTGATTTAGATTTATTTTTAAAGTAGACTGAGATTGTGGTAAAAAAAACTGATTCAAAAAAATGTCTAAACCCATCTGCTATATCAACCGGTGTTTTAAATGTTTCATCATTGTACGTCATTTCAGAAGGAAACCTAGATGGATTAGATTTTTTTTGAGTTAATAAATGATAAAAGGATATAATAATCGAGGGGAAAGACTATTACAATATGTTTAAAAAAATGTTGCTGTGTAAAGAAAGTAGGTTTAATAATGGCAGAAATGTGTGTATCTAACATTTCGGTCATTATTAAACTTACTTCTTAAAATAAAATAAACTCTTGTACAAGAATCGTGTTGACAAAATGCAATACAGGAATCATATTAGTTCATGGCGAACCACACTACAACTCAGATATTACCAATTCTCAAACCATATACAAAATTGGCTCAACTAACCCATTACCTGTAAAATTAGACAAAATACAACTAAACCCAGAAAAAAATAAGAATGTCAATTAACTTTTCTCAAAACTACGACATTGATTGGTTATATTTGACAAAAATTACTTCTTTTTTTTTATCGAGGTGTTATAAATATTCATATTTTCAGGTACAATGTCCATGGGGAAAATCACCATCAAACGGTAGAATACTTGGCGGACGATTGGGGCTTCCATCCATTCATCGAGTACAGCAACCAAAGTCCGCACAGTCAATCATCTACCGTTATAGCTCTGGGAGAAGAGGCAGTGAAAGCATTGCACTCCAACCAAAAAGTAAAGTTTTCCTGTACAAACCTTGTACAGTATTCATGAATACTTTCCCGCAAAAGAAAAGCATTTTAAAGGATCTCCCCATTTTAGACCTCATTAAGTCCGGTCATATACAGGGTGGGCCACGAATAACGCCCATTAAAAGTTTTGGGGATTCCTGACAAAGGAAAAATTTGAAAAAATTCTACATTACACGGTTGAATGCGATCACCTCATGGAAAATATTTCGACTTTCTATCACTTCCGGTTGTACCGGAAATGGCTACCAACTTTGTTATTTTAAATGGAACATCCTATATATTATTTTTTTTAGATTCCCCGTTCAATTGTCTACCCTCTCACATGAATTTATGTCCACTTAACTCTTACAGTTTTTGAGTTAAAAATTTATTTGTCAAATATTGACCTCAAATAGACGTTTTGAAAAATGCCTATAACTTCTAGTAGGGACAAGATAGACAGACGAGCGGCATCTTGAATTGTTACTTATAGATCCCTCTAGAATTAGATAAATTGACATCTGTCAATTTTAACAATAGGTATTTCAAAAATGTCAATATTTCAGTGCCCACTTAAAAACATCATAATTCAATGTTTTCAAATGGAATGACCAATATTTTATCTCATATGGTGATTGGCAAGACAATTTGCAACATAAAAGTATTATGTCTCCCTATTTTTAGAGCATGTAGTTTTTGAGTTATTTCGAAATGTATTTCCTCCCAGAATGCTTGCACAAGGCTACTGTCAATATTCGCTGAATCGAATCTGTCAATATTTTTGAACGCTCCGTTCTAGTAATATTAAAATGAATAAGTATGCCAATCAAGAAATTATGAATTTATTCGTCATACATGGTCAGTGCAACAGAATTGTTGAGAGAACTTGCAGAATTTTCAGCAAAACTTACCCACACTTACCGCCGATGGATAGAAGGAAATTTAGAAGACTGGAGTTAAATTTTGTACAATTTGGAAAACTAAACGCAGAAAAGAATCAACCAAAGCCAATAACGCAGAACGAGGAAGTTCAAGTGAATGTTTTGGCTTATTTTCAAGCAAATCCACGAGCATCCACCCGTAGTTGCCAGGAGGATTTGGGAGTAAGCAGAACATCACTGAGAAGAATTTTGAAAATATATCGTATGCATAATTATAAATTTAATTTGGTGCAAGAATTATTTCCTCAAGATGCAGTGAACAGGATTGATTTTTGTGAGTTTTTGTTGGTTTAAAAATTTAAGAAATTCTGTAGAGAATTTTTTGGATGAGCTTCCTTGGAATTTAAGGATAAGTTCATGGTATCAGCTCGATGGTGCCCCAGCTCATTGCACACACGAAATATCGCAGCAACTGACGAATATGTTCGAAGATAGATGGATTCGAAGGTTAGGTCCGTGGAACTGGCCCGCTAGATCTCAAGATCTTACTCCACTCGACTTTTTTCTTTGGGGTCGTATAAAAAATAAAGTTTATGCCACTGTCGTCAATACCCGAGAAGAATTGGAAACAAGGGTGCGAGCTGCATTCGCTGAATTAAGTGCAGAAGAAATTAGGCGAGCAACAATAGAGGGTGTCGCAACACGTGCTGCACAGTGCTTATACGTTAATGGTCATCATTTCGAACAATTGTTATAATTTTTTTGGTCTGTTCTTGCATTTATTTATTCGTTTGAAAATTACTTTATTTCAATCTTCTTGCTTTTGTTTTGTTTGTAAGTTGTAAGTGTGGATAAATTTCGTTGAAACAACAATTCTGTCGCACTAGCCATATATGACGAATATATTCATAATTTCTCGATTGCTACACTTATTTATTATAATATTACTCGAAGTGTTCAAAAATATTGACACGTTGGAAACGAATTTTTCTAGATTCGGTTCAGTGAATATTGACAGTAGCCTAGTATGGTGCATGTGTGAATTGTACAGGAATTATTCAATTGTGCAAACATTCTGAGAGGAAAGAAATTTCGAAATAACTCAAAAACTACTTGCTCTAGATATAGTAAGACATAATACTTTTATGTTGCAAATTTTCTTGCCAATCACCATATGAGATAAAATATTGGTCATTCCATTTGAAAACATTGAATTATGATGTTTTTAAGTGGGCACTGAAATATTGACATTTTTGAAATACCTATTGTCAAAATTGACAGATGTCAATTTTTTTAATTCTAGAGGGATCTATAAGTAACAATTCAAGATGCCGCTCGTCTGTCTATCTTGTCCCTACTAGAAGTTATAGGCATTTTTCAAAACGTCTATTTGAGGTAAATATTTGACAAATAAATTTTTAACTCAAAAACTGTAAGAGTTAAGTGGACATAAATTCATATAAGAGGGTAGACATTTGAACGGGGAATCTAAAAAAAATATATATAGTATATTCCATTTAAAATAACAAAGTTGGTAGCCATTTCCGGTACAACCGGAAGTGATAGAAAGTAGAAATATTTTCCATGATTTTCAAATTTTTCCTCTGTCGGGAACCCCGAAAACTTTTAATGGGCGTTATTCGTGGCCCACCCTGTATATTGCCCATTAAGTTTGTGCACGGATTTTTCTTATCTTAAAGGGTTATATTTACATCTACAGTAATCTTAAAATTAATAAATATTGTAGGTATATATACGGCACAATGGGCCTAATGAGGTCTAAGTGCCGTGTAGCAATGCGCACTCCCCTTATACCAGATACCAGGTATATATACAGACCAATTAAATTGCGAATACAACGTTTAATTTATTTTCATATTTATACACTAAAACCACTGTTTTGTTTATTTTGTCTTCAGACCACATCTTCGCTTCAACTGACAACATCCGTCCAACCGGAAACTATTCATGTAACAACAGCTCAGAACCAACACCAAGAAACTGTACCAACTTATCCAACAGTTTCCACGATACAAACAACGAAACTCCTACCAATCCACGAGCAACAGCAAAACTTAATCTTAACAACACAGATACTACCAATTCACCAACAACAACAGAATTTAATTTACGTCACCAGTCCCAGTCAGGGACAGGAAAAAACCTCGACAGATTCTCAAAGCAATGTATCGACTCATAGTGTGAAGATCAACCATAAACAGGGTAGAATACTAAATGGTAAAAATGAAGATGATAAGAAAGAAGAGGTCGTTTTTCTGAATCAACAACCACAACCAAATCCGACAGAAAATTTAATCTTGTTTAATCATCAGAATTTAGACAATTTTAACGATAAATTGGTTTTGATCAACCAGCAAGAGTTGGCTAATCAGGAGAAATTGCTGCTAATTAATCAAGATCAAAGAGTGCTTGAAAATCAAAACCAACGGGACAAAAATGTGGTTTTGATCAATCATGGTGGGCCAGAAAAATTGTTTTCAGCACATGAAAATCAACAGTTTTTTGGTAATGGTCATCAAAATCACCAACCTTTGTTAATCCAGCAGGATTCGCATGCTAATTTAGCGTCGTCCAACTTCGGAGGAAACCAGGTATACCAGCACACGTCGGCCCAATTCGGACACGTGGATAATCTTCAGCAAAATCAAGTGGAGAAATTATTCCATGGGGTTGCGCAGTTGGAAAACCAGGTCGCGCAATACGCGCAAAAAGTCGCTGCTCAAGAGACCCTGGGCGAAAAGATAAACACTCAAAAACAAAGTCATCAAGGTTACACAAACTCACAAGAAGTTCTGCTTGGAAATTCCCAGAAAGTGGCCCAACAAAACGTAAAAATAATAAAATCTGAGGAATTAAAGGAAAAAGTTGGCCAAAACAATTTCCAAGCAATCTACCAACATTACAAAGAAGATGACGACCCATATCCGTATTCAGGTAACTTTGGTGCAAAGATTAATCCGAAATTCGTTCAAAAATCTACTAGTAATGAAAAAAGAACAGAAAACCTCCACCAACAAAATGCTCTTAATCAAAAACATCTTGATAGACACAACCTACTATCTTCAAGCAATTACAATAGATTCAATCAACAGCAGTCTTCCAGCGATTACAATTTCAACCAAAACACAAAAACATCTTCAAGTAATTTTGACAGCTTAAATCAACAAGATTCTTCCAGCAATTACAATTTCAATCAGCAAACAATTTCGGATGATCAGAAGGCTTCTAAACTAATCGAAAACACGAAGAATTTAATCAACAGCCAAGACGTGCTCAACATCAACGATATTTTAAATCACGCCGAAACTTCCAGTAAAACAAACGACGTTGACGTTAGCAATAGTCATCAGATAATTTCCACAACTGAAAAGAATGAGGTTAGCTTGTTAAAAGAACCAATCGTCGTGGCAGAATTTGATGAGAACAATATAAATGATGATGAGTATTCAACGACCAGAAGCACTTCGGAAACAGAGTCAGTCGAATACAATACAAAAGATACCGTTGTTGTGACTCCAAGACCCTTAGATGGTGAGTCGACCCCAAGACCTGTGGCTACAACATTTTTGGCTCCAATTACAGCTGGAGTGAAACTAGAAGAGGAACGCACGAGCTTTTTATCTTCTGAAGATACCACAGATGTTAAGTTAGGAGAAACAAGCTTTGCATCGTCTGAAGATGCGACAGGTGTTAATTCAGAAGAGAGAACAAGCTTCTCTTCTCAGGATACAACAGGTGTTAAGTTTGGAGAAACAAGCTACTTATCTTCTGAAGATACGGCTGGTGTTAAGTTGGGAGCGACTGTAAGCTCCTTATCTTCTCAGGATACAACTGGGGTTAAGTTGGAAGAAACATCTTTTACATCTTCTGGGGCAGAACAATATCAGACTAATTCAAATTTAGGAAAAGATCAAGAAAATGAGGTGCGTACAAAAGTAGTGCCTACAAAGTCTTCAGTTGTTGTTGATATACAGAAAAGTGTGCCCTACTATATTGGTAGGTTTGAGTACGTGCAAGGTCCTGATGGTTATGTTGACAAACAAGTCGATAAGGAGGTGGTGAATTCAAAGGAAAGCGAAAATTTCGGGAAGCAGCTGTTGCAGTATACAGTTGAAGCGATTCCGAGACCAACTCAAGAAGGATTGGTGCTCCAACATGGAGATATTCAAGATGGTGACCACGTTTCGTCAACAAAGCACAGCCAAGTACAATTCCTACAAGTAAGTTGTTATCAAATAAGCTAAAGAATATTCATTAGTACTTATCCTTTTAAATTGTTATCGATCAATGTATCAACAATAAACCATGTTTGATACATTTTTGTAGAAAGAAACAAGAAGTGATAGAAGGGTTGAGCCTATTCCAATAAAACCTAAGAAAAAACAGAAAACAAATCCAATTTTTACAAATGCCCAAAGTTAGCTATTAAAAATTATTATACTAATACACAACTCTGTTTTATAATTAACAGGAAACCTTACCAACAGCTGAGGCTTTAATCCAACAACACTCAACCAACACCCAAGCCTTCGAATCATCTTCCTCGACATCATCATCATCATCATCATCTTCACAAGAACAACACGCGCAGCAAGAACCTCAGCCAACACCACAATCCTTATTCCAGCATCAAACCAACGCTCAACTCGTAGAGTCTTCATCTTCTGCATCATCGACAGCATCAGAAGAACACGGACACACTATAAGTAACGGTCAAATACACGAGTCAACACCCCATACTTCTTCATATGAAGTACACCACGTTGCCTCCGATATTTCATCCACATCATCCACTCACGAACAAAACAAAAATAATCAACTTTATAGTAACATAGAGCATCAGCATGGGGTATTATCAACATCTCAAACTCATTCCTCTTCTCCCTCATTAATTTCTACGACATCGTATCAAATAGATCATGCAGCATCAGAAGGAGCCTCAAAGTCAGCAAAAGAACAAAACGTTGCGCTGTTATCCACAGTTCCATCACCTCAAGAACAGAATACATACATCCTACTTCAACAAGGCGAAGGCGAAGCTCTGCCAACACCTCAAGCTTTAATCAAACACGAAACTAACATTCAAACCATTGGAGATTCTTCTTCATCTTTATCTTCAACGTCATCATCTCGTGAAGAACAAGAAATTCAAACTACATTGGTACAGCAGAATCAACCACAAAATCTAATTCAAGAACCACAAAAGCAACCTGAAAATCAGATTTTACTTGAATCACAGGATCAGCAAATTCAGCACCAATCGGAACAGACTTTACAAGACAACCAGAAGCAACAGCAAATTGTGCTTCAACACCAACAAGTGGAACACACGAGTACGCAACATCAACAACATCATAATCAACAAGAACAAACATCCACACAATTTTACATTCAAGAACAGCCGCAACAGCATGTTCTACTTCAACATGCTTCTCGTGAAAATTTGCTTTTACCGCAGAATCAAGTCTTCATCCAACATCATCCACAGCAAATTTTATTTCATCATCAGCAGCAAGGAGAAGAAATTCACGCTCACCAAAAGCAGCAGAAACTTTTAGAAGGCAATCAACAAGCTCAGAAAATTCATTTACACCAACAACAACTTTTACAAGACAATCAACAAGTTCAACAAATTAATATACAACAACAGCGTATACAAGAAAATCGGCATCAAGTGCACCATCAGCAACAACAGGTCTTACAAGAAAACCAACAGCTGCAGAATCAACCGCAGTTGGTACACAAAGAATCTCAACAAAATCAAGAAAACGTGCATCAATATAATTTAATTCAGACTAATCACGAACAAAATCAGCTGAAGAATATTTTGCTGCAAAACCACGAGCAAGCTAAGCAAGAGCAACAAACGGTGGTTCAAGGGGAGCAGAACATCAAAAACAATGGGCTAGTATTGCTACAGCCGACACCTACGATTTATTTCCAGACTGGTCAGCAAGGTTTGCTTCAATTACAACAGAACAGGGGCCATAAAGAAGAGCACGTCTTCCTCTTACCAACACCTCAAGCTTTGATCCAGACGAATCCTTCTCCAAGTCAGATTTTGATCGAAACATTGCCAACTCCACAAGCTTTGATCCAACATCAAATCCAGCAAGATAACAATATCCAAAATATCCATCACGATCAGAAAATTGAAGAGGGACAGTTGGACTATCAGGTTCAACAGCTGATTCCTCAACAAGAGGTTTTGAAACATGGGCAAGTGCAAAAGTTGATTCCTCAGCAACACGTTTTGAAACATGGTGAAGTGCAAACGTTGGTTCCTCAACAACACATTTCGCAACATGGAGTACAAAAGTTGATTCCTCAATACGGGCATTTGAAACAAGATGGAAGAAACTTGGTGTCGCATTATTCGCAAAATATAATCCACGCCCACGGCCAGCATTTAAAGAGCAATAATGCAGCTCACAGTCATGTCCAAGTAATTCATTCAGCTGGAACACTTAGAGACAATCAACAAGAGACCGTCGTTCAAGATCAACAAAAGCAAGTCGTACAAACTGCAGGGATTCAACAAGAAAAAGTACAAAATCTTGAAGGAAAGTTAATTGAACAGCAACAACAAGGAAACGTACAAAATCTTGAAGAAGAAAAAGAGTTAATCCAACAGCAACAACAAGATAACGCCCAAAAAACAAACCCTCAGCAAGTGTACTCACAAATCCTTCAGGAAATTTCTACGCCAAACAAAGAATACAGGATTCTTAATCAAAACCAAAAGGATGCTCAACAATTGACGCATTTTGAGAGTCAAAAATTATATCCGGTAATTGTGGATCTTCGAAACCGCCACACTTCAACACAAGGTGAAAATGTTAAAGCCCAACTTTCTGCTGCACAGCAAAGTGTTGATCTTCAAAATCAGGCCTATGGAGGATTATCCACGATACTGTATAACAAAAATATTGGACAATCATCTTTGGTCGAACAGCAGGGTCATGAAGTACATCATGTTTCTTTAGAAGAACAACGCCAGGAAGTTCTACCAACATCTCAGACTTTGATTCAGCACCAAAACAACGCGCAAATTTTCGGATCTACTGCATCAACATCGGCATCATCTCACCATCAACTTCAACAAAATCACGCACAAGCTCAACACCAACTGCAAAACAACCAACTTCAACAAAATAATCTTCAAGCTCAATACCAGCTACAAAACAGCCAACTTCAACAAAATCAAGAGCAATATCAAGTAGAGAACAGCCGACTTCAACATAACCAGGCTGAATATCAATTACAAAACGGCCAACTCCAACAAAATCAAGCTCAATATCAATTACAAAACGGCCAACTCCAACAAAACCAAGCTCAATATCAAGCAGAAAAAATCCAACATCAACAAAATCAAGCTCAAGCTCAATTACAAAATAGCCAACGTCAACAAAATCAAGTTCAATATCAACAACAAAACAGCGAGAATCTTCAAACGCACACTAATTCCCAATATCAAGTCCAGAGTGGCCAGAAAACTCAAACTCACACTCACGTTCAAAATGATCAAAGTGATTCGAATGCTGCGAATGAGTTTTATCAGCACTTGCAGCAATTGACTCACCATTTATTTGATGATGGTGATGCTGCGAAGAATTCGAAATCGAATTCGAAGGCGGTTGTTAATTTTGGAATTAATGTACCTCAGCATGTTTACTTGCAGGAGATTAAATATCCGCAGGAGGTGGTCCATGTCACTTTGCCGAGTTACGATCCCAAGAAGTTGGTGAGTCAGATTAATGTGCAACTTGGGGATCGGGAAAAGCAGAATTATCAGGGGGAAGAGAAATTGGTTCAAATTCAGCAGCAACAAGTCGTTTTGGATAAAGAACAACAAAATCAACAAGTGAGGTATGTGTATCTAAATTTCTAAGTCCAAATTTCAATATCACAAACTCATTTGCAAATTAACACATATGAACATTTGTGTTTTGTGGGTAAGTTTTCAGGTGATTTCAGGTAATAAGAGATAATGTTACTATGGGGTAAATCCAGATTCCATCAACAGTAATGTTGCGTTATATTTCATCCCCCCCCTTCTTAAAGACATCGAAGGGGTTCTGATATTTACCGCAACTTTGCTGGTGATTGGACCTGGAATTTAACACTACTCTCCATTTCCTTGGTCCCTTATAAAATGTTCTGCTTTCTGCTCCTTCCTGTAGCTTCCTTTTCGCTGACTCTTCTCCCACTTCCAATCCTCTTCTAAGCCCTGTGATAAATCCCCCTTTTGCCTTTTCAAGTCTTGCCCCCACGCACTTCCATATAAAAGTATTTGGCATTCTCTGTTTTAATGTCTCCCAATCTTCTAATTCCACCCACGTTTCTATTATTCCGAAAAAATCTTTGTCCCTAACTCAACTTTCTAGTTCTTCATTCCATCAACAGTAAAGTTGCGTTATATTTAACCCCCCTCCTTAAAGACATCGAAGGGGTTCTGATATTTAACGCAACTTTGCTGGTGATTGGACCTGGAATTTAGTCACTACTCTCTATTTCCTTGGTCCCTTATAAAATGTTCTGCTTTCTGCTCCTTCCTGTAGCTTCCTTTTCGCTGACTCTTCTCCCACTTCCAATCCTCTTCTAAGCCCTGTGATAAATCCCCCTTTTGCCTTTTCAAGTCTTGCCCCCACGCACTTCCATATAAAAGTATTTGGCATTCTCTGTTTTAATGTCTCCCAATCTTCTAATTCCACCCACGTTTCTATTATTCCGAAAAAATCTTTGTCCCTAACTCAACTTTCTAGTTCTTCATTCCATCAACAGTAAAGTTGCGTTATATTTAACCCCCCCCCTCCTTAAAGACATCGAAGGGGTTCTGATATTTAATGCAACTTTGCTGGTGATTGGACCTGGAATTTAGTCCCTACTCTCTATTTCCTTGGTCCCTTATAAATTGTTCTGCTTTCTGCTCCTTCCTGTACCTTCCTTTTCGCTGACTCTTCTCCCACTTCCAAACCTCTTCTAAGCCCTGTGATAAATCCCCCTTTTGCGCTACCTTTTGCCTTCTCCCGTCTTGCCCCCACGCACTTCCATATAAAAGTATTTGGCATTCTCTGTTTTAATGTCTCCCAATCTTCTAATTTCACCCACGTTTCTATTATTCCGACAAAATCTTTGTCCCTAACTCAACTTTCTAGTTCTTCATTCCATCAACAGTAAAGTTGCGTTATATTTAATCCCCCCCCCTCCTTAAAGACATCGAAGGGGTTCTGATATTTAACGCAACTTTGCTGGTGATTGGACCTGGAATTTAGTCATTACTCTCTATTTCCTTGGTCCCTTATAAAATGTTCTGCTTTCTGCTCCTTCCCGTACCTTCCTTTTCGCTGACTCTTCTCCCACTTCCAATCCTCTTCTAAGCCCTGTGATAAATCCCCCTTTTGCCCTACCTTTTGCCTTCTCCCGTCTTGCCCCCACGCACTTCCATATAAAAGTATTTGGCATTCTCTGTTTTAATGTCTCCCAATCTTCTAATTCCACCCACGTTTCTATTATTCCGACAAAATCTTTGTCCCTAACTCAACTTTCTAGTTCTTCATTCCATAGATTGTCCTCTAGCTTCTTCTTCACACCCTCAATATTCCAAAAAGACACTGTTATCCCCTTTCCTCTAGTTCTTCCGTGTATTTTTTGGACCTTCTAAGTCCTTTATTAGTGTGCCGCTTTCCTTATCCCAAATCCGCCATTCGTTTCCTGTACGCATTTTTTGATACAATACATGTACATGATTTCCTTTTATTCTTTCCTCTCTAGCCCGTGCTTTTATTTTTAATTGAATTTCCCTCTCCTCCTTTATCAAATCGTCATCCAGATATACCTTCCTTTCAACTTCTTTCCATACACGTTTTTTCGCCATTATTTTCTTCTTCTCCTCAATATTCTTGCATTTTAACCAAAATTGGCCGTTTTTTCCCATTTACCTTTTGTTTAGAATTTTTATAGTTTATGGGATTACATGATTTTTTTGCTGTACAGTAAGTATTATATCTAACTTTAAATTAAAATTGTTGCCATGATTCCAGTAATATTACTGAAAAAATTTTATACATGAACTGATTTCTTCATGATATTGTAATATTTTTCCGAATTTCAGGTACCAGCAAGAATTACAATCTCACCGCCAACAGCAAACACTCCAAGCATCACAAAACTTACACAACCAACAAGAACTAATCAAAAACCAACAGGAAACCCAGCAACACGATCAACAAATCGACTCGAGTCAAGACATCCGCACAAACACCGAAAACAAGGACGCAGTCGTCGAAAAGGTGATCGAAAAGAAAATCCCGGTACCATACATCGTTGAAGTACCAAAACCATACCCCGTACAAGTAACAAAATTAGTACCACAACCCTACCCAGTTACAGTCACGCAAACCGTTAAAGTACCGGTACCGACACCCATTGAAGTCAAAGTACCACACCCTGTGCCTGTTGAAGTACCGAAGTATATAGAACGGCCGTATCCTATTTATGTTAATCAGCATGTTGATGCTGATAAGCAAAAGACGCTTTCTGAGAATTTTAAAAATCAGAATGTTTACGGTGTTAATTTTAATAACAACAAAGCACAGATGTACGCCCCTAGTTTCGACAGGTTTAACAGCTATGTACCAAAAGGATCGAATTTCTACCACACTATACATTATAACGATTACATTGGTTTAACACCACCGAAATTTAAAACGAAGAGTTACCACACCATTTCCACTCAAGCTTACCATAATCAGAACGATAAAAAGACTGCATCTTCTTCGATCTACCAAACTGAGCAAAAGAATCAGAAATTCCAAAATCCGACTCAAACCCATCAAGCTTCTTCTCTAGTTCCAACTAGACCTTATCAAAATCAACATTTTTATGATGATGAAAAGAAAATCTCGCCTACCCAAAGTTACCAGCAGTATCTGAAGTTGTCTTCCGCTTCTTCTTCGAACCATCAAGGTCAAAGTGCGTATGTGCCTTATACAATTACGCCGAAACAAAAGACGACGAGTACGACGAAAATCCCTCAGCACTACCACTATAATTATGCGAGGAGGTACAGGAATGCGAGGCACAGTTTTGATAATTTGAGGTTAGAATACGGGTTCAAGCCGCCTTTGATTCCGTCTTTGGAGATTGATGATAATGGGAACCCGGTTGAGAAGAGTGATGATAATTAAATTAAGTAAGATGATTTGAATTTTTAGACGTCCTTAGAGGTGTTTATTGTTAAAACTTTTTTATTTGTGCCAAAAGGAGGAAAGTGGTTTCATTGATTAGGCTGAGAATTATTTAGGTATTTGATAATAAGCTTATATTTGTTAAAAAAAATACTGCAGTATGTACTTAGAATACATTATATCTTCATATTCAGGTGTATTTGAAGACTAGCTGTTATGAAAGAAGAGTATTTGTTTGGCTAACCTAACGCGAGATCAAACGAAACAATTAAACTGAGTTGGCTATGATTTACTGCCATTATCACTCTACATGCAGAGGGTTTTATGTAACACCGAACATTTTCATAACGAGAATTTTTCTTTCAAGTATGTATATGCATATATTGTTCATTTTCCGACCTTCGGTTTATTAAAAGAATTCAATTGAAAGCTTTAAGCGAGTGTTTTCCACTCCCAGGCTAAGCATGAAGTAAAATTTCGAGTTTAGAAAAGTCTGAAAATTTGGTTTGGTCGCGTAGCGCGAAGCGCGGAGCGGCCAAACCAAATTTTCAGGCTTTTCTAAACTCGAAATTTTACTTCATGCGCCACCGGTACAAAACACTGATTCAATGTAAAGTTTAACGGTGTGTTTTAAACTTCGTATAATGTCAGTGTTTTGTACCGGTGGCGCATGAAGTAAAATTTCGAGTTTAGAAAAGCCTGAAAATTTGGTTTGGCCGCTCCGCGCTTCGCGCTACGCGACCAAAACAAATTTTCCGGCTTTTCTAAACTCGAAATTATACTTCATGCTTAGTCTGGGAGTGGAACACACTCACTCATTTTAGGTTTTAAATTAAAAAAGAAACAGCGGTTATATAAAGATTTACGACCAAATTTTCAGGCTTTTCTAAACTCGAAATTTTACTTCATGCGCCACCGGTACAAAACACTGATTCAATGTAAAGTTTAGCGGTGTGTTTTAAACTTCGTATAATGGCAGTGTTTTGTACCGGTGGCGCATGAAGTAAAATTTCGAGTTTAGAAAAGCCTGAAAATTTGGTTTGGCCGCTCCGCGCTTCGCGCTGCGCGACCAAACCAAATTTTCAGGCTTTTCTAAACTCGAAATTTTACTTCATGCTTAATCTGGGAGTGGAACACACTCATTTTAGGTTTTAAATTAAAAAAAAACAACGGTTATCTAAAGATTTACGGCATATACGCTGTAATTGGGACATGTATACTTGAAAGAAAAACTCCCTGTATATATATCTATATAAAAGCGACATCCTTTGACGGGTCGTGGCAAACATTTCTGTTTACTTGTTTTGTCTAAAAAATGCATTATTTCATGTTTATTCAATAAAACTTACCAGACTCTTTTAGTTTCCTAATAGGTTGATATATTTTAACTGGATAAAATAAATGCAGCACTAATCTGTAGGACAATTCTTTATTCTTTTTTTCTGTGTCAATAAGTCACTTATAGAAGTGATTATTATTTATGTGTATTGTTTAGTATTTATTAGTCATTAGGACTTTGTTTTAGTTTTGCTATGAGGATTTGTTTGTGTATGTGATTTATTTATGTTTAAATATAACCTTTTTATAGTCATGTATGTATGTAACAAATTGTAGATAATATTTTTGTACTTTTTATAAATAAATTTATTTATGATTAATCTGTGATTTCGTTGGGATTTAAAAGAAGAAATCTTAAAAGAGCTAATATTTATACAGTGTCCCAAATAAGCAGTCGGTGCATGTTTATCTTCTAAACAGTAAGATATAGTCGAATTTCTGAAAATGAACAGAGTACATATCGAGATAAGTATAGGGTGGACGCGGTAATTTGCTAATTTGGGAATGAAATTACACAAAATTGAACACTTAGAAACTTACATTTATATTTTTCTCATGCTGAACAATAATGGAAGTTTCTAATTACTTGGTTTTAAACAGTGTATCTGACAAATGTCTACCTTCATAATCCACACACTGCTGCAATAGTTTTCTGAAATTCTCATTCACTCTTTTAAGCATGTCTTCTGGTATTCTTGCAATTTCAGCCTCAATATTGTTTTGTAAGTCTTCCAGGGTGTTGGGACGGTTGCAACACACCTTCGACTTTATGTAACCCCATAGAAAAAAATTGCATAGGGCTAAGTCCAGTAAGCGTGCGGGCCAGTTGAGATCCCCCATTCAAAAGATAAGCTTTCCAGGAAACGTTTGCCTCAAAAAATTCATGATAATGGCCGTTGTGTGTGCAGTGGCACCGTCTTGTTGAAACCAGGTATCCTGGCCTCAAAAGCCGGCTGGAAAAGCTCTTGCAGCATAGTTAAGAAACGAGCTGAATTCACAGTGACAGCACGACGATTTTCCTGGAAAAAGTGAGGGCCAATGATGCCTACTTGTGATATGGCGCACCACACAGTGAAGCGGTCTGAGTGCAGGGGTCTCTGGTGAAGTTCCCTGGGATTCGTTTCGCTCCAGTACCGCATATTCTGTTTGTTTACACACCCACTGAGGTGAAAATGTGCCTCATCAGTAAAAGACACATTTGCGTCAGGGGGTATGGTTGCAAGCATGCCTTCACAAGATGTTCGTGTTACATAATTGCTGGACCACGCACATGGTATACGGGTGAAAATTCAGTTCATTATGAAGAATCCTGTGGAGAGAACGTCTTGTAATGCCAAGAGCAAGTGCTTTTTTCGAGCTGAGCGTTTCGAAGATTGCAGTACTGCTGCTCTAACTCGTTCGACATTTTGTGGTGTTGTAACGCTTCTGTCAGGTCCTCTTCGTGCAGATGACACATTTCCTGTTATTCTGAATGCAATTACCCAATTTAAAATTGATTGTCGTCCAGGAACACGTCCGCGTAGCGGAACTGCAAATCGCAAACGAAAAGCACGCTGCACTGCAATGATCGAGTGAGAATTCAAGAAATACACTTCAACACAAAGTGAGCGCTCCTCACGTGTCCACTGCATTATGGCAACTGAACAGCAAATGAATACAAACCTCCCGTCGCTCATTATAAACCATGGCCACTCTCCCCTCTCTTTGACCAACAGCGCCGCCACAGCGTGAATTTTAAAAAAGCAATTTACCGCGCTCCACCCTGTATATTTAAAAGAAAAATTCCCTGTATATTGGATCTCGATACTATAAAAGATAGAAAAACGGTTAAATAGGCAAAGTAGTGCAGTGTTATAGGCTGAATAAAATATTATTATTGTATTATGTGCGCAAAATCAATGTTTTTTTTTTGACGCATCGAGAGTGCATTTTCAGTCGAGACTGCAGGTCGAGTTTAAAAATGAATTCGAATGCGTCAAAAAACATACTGATTTTGCGCATAAAATACAAACAACAATTTTTCTACAACCGCAAAGAAAGAAATGTTACCTTAAATAAGTTTAAATAATTAAATAATTCATTTAATACCCGGTATTATAAACGATTAATAAATCATTAGATTACTATTTGTGGAGTAAATTTATTTACCTAGTAAACTAATGGGCAAATAAAATTGCGTATTATAAAGCAAACCTACCAAATAAATAACAATTCTAGAAATAAATAATTTAATTACTAAATTACAGACCGAAATTAAACAATTTCATTGTGGCCATAGCTGGAAGCACCAATTTGTTAAATTGAATTGTCAATATTTCAAATTAAATTGTCAATCAAATTGGAAATTTAGTATAATTCCTTATAATTATGGAGAATAACCGCGGAATAGGACAGAATTACACAGAACAAGAAAAAGAAAGCTTATTATAAATTATAAAAGACAAATGAGTGTTTTCCACTCCCAGGCTAAGCATGAAGTAAAATGTCGACTTTAGAAAAGCCTGAAAATTTGGTTTGCTTGCGTAGCGAGAAGTGCGGAGCGGCCAAACCAAATTTTCAGGCTTTTCTAAACTCGAAATTTTACTTCATGCGCCACGCGTACAAGACACTGATTTCAAGTGAAGTTCACTTGTTCACAATATTTCAGTGCTTTCAATGTTAAATACGCGTGGCGCATGAAGTAAAATTTCGAGTTTAGAAAAGGTTGAAAATTTGGTTTGGTCGCTCCGCGCTTCGCGCGACGCGACCAAATTTTCTGGCTTTTCTAAACTAGAATTTTTACTTCATGCTTAGCCTGGGAGTGGAAAACACTCGTTTAAGTCTTTTATAATTTCTAATAAGCTTTCATTTTCTTGTTCTGTGTAATTCTGTCCTATTCCAGACCTAAAGTTTTTCAAATCAGACATAACCAAGGATTTTTATACTTACGCATACGCATTTTAAAATTAGTTCCATTTAAAGTTTTAAACGAGTGTTTTCCACTCCCAGACTAAGCATGAAGTAAAATTTCGAGTTTAGAAAAGCCTGAAAATTTGGTTTGGTCTTTCTATACTCGAAATTTTACTTCATGCGCCACGCGTATTAAACACTGAAAACAGCGAAATATTGTCAACAAGCGAATTTCGCAAGAAATCAGTGTCTTATACGCGTGGCGCATAAAGTAAAATTTCGAGTTTAGAAAAGCCTGAAAATTTGGTTTGGCCGCTCCGCGCTTCGCGCTACGCGACCAAACCAAATTTTCAGGCTTTTCTAAACTCGAAATTTTACTTCATGCTTAACCTGGGAGTGGAAAACACACGTTTTATTTCAAATTTAACTCTTTTCAAAAAACAACGAATATCAGAAGATTTACAGCATATAATTGTGAAACGTGTACTTAAAAGAAAAACACCGTGTATGTGTATCCCGATGTATATATTGTTCAATTTCAGGTATTATAAAGTTTTATCTTGTATTCGCCTCAATAATTATATATTTCAAAATAATTATAAAAAGTTAGTAGAAGTAATATAGTCAAGACATCAAAATAATAAGAAAACTAATTTCTTGTTTATGATCTATACAAGAATTTTGTTTTTAAAGTATACTTCTTAAAACAAGATATTAACATTAAAGGGTAAATTTAAAACACGTGGTTTGTTTCACTATTTAATTTATCCTTTAATATTATTTCAAAATGTTTTACCAAGTGATAAATGAGAAAGTTATTCAAGAAATAAGATATTAACTTTCTTATAATCATTTTTATAGCGATGCAAGAAAAATTATGTCGATTAAATCAGAGCTACTGAAACATTTTCCGCTTGTGACGCATTTTTTCTTTTCCTATCGCGACAAAGAGAATGCGCACTAACACATCTTCTGATAATTAATAGAACATTTCATTTAAGTACATCCAGATGGAATAACGCCCTTTTCTTTAACCATCTGGTCAACGTTGGCTATTTATCTCTCTGTGTGGGTAATTACTTCATCTTGTTAAAACCAAAATCCGTGGTAATTCACACAATAGCAATATAAACCAATAACGAAATATTCATGCCTATTCCGTACACGAAATGTTAAATTTAACGTACATGTTATTCTTAACATCACAGTCTAAGCGCGTTTAGTACTTGAATTGTGTAATTACATTGCAGGAATCTGCACGAATTGCTTGCATTTTAAAGTATACTTCTTAAAACAAGATATTAATTTTCTTATAATCATTTTTATAGCTATGCAATAAAAATTATGTTGATTAAATCAGAGTTACTAAATCATTTTCCACTTGTGACGCATATTTTCTTTTCCTATCGCGACAAAGAGAATGCGCACCAACACATCTGATAATTAATAGAACATTTCGTTTGAGTACATCCAGATGGAATAACGCCCTTGTGTTTACCCATCCGGTCAACGTTGGCTATTTATCTCTCTGTGTGGGTAATTACTCCATATTGTTAAAACCAAAATCCGTGGTAATTCACGCAATAGCAATTTAATCCAATAACGAGATATTCATGCCTATTCCGTACACGTAATGTTAAATTGAACGTACATGTTGTTCTTAACATCACAGTCTAAGCGCGTTTAGTACTTTGCTTTTACAAAACTGGTCAATGTAAAGCTTCTGTTTCCACTCCTTGATAAAGCATGAAGTAAAATTTTAAGTTTAGAAAAACCTGAATGTTTGGATTTGGACACGAAGTATCTAAATACAAGTTTAGGCTTTTCTAAATTCGAAAATTTACTTTATGGGCGTATAAAACACTATTTTGAAGTGAAGTTCAACATAAGGCTGGGAATTTTTAAAAATCTTGAATATTCCCACTGAGCAAAAAACAAACAAATAACGTTATATCAACATTGTAGCAACATTAAACTTTGTTTTAATGTTGATGAAATGTTACTTAAACGGATTTACTTAGTGGGTTCATCCAAAACAATATTCGAATATTTTAATTATAAAAATAATCCAATTTTTCAAACATTCCAATATTCGCACTTGAATATGTTTTTGAATGAATATTTATAATTAATACCTTAGTTTTCAAAATTTCTATTTTAATTCAAGACATGTATCGATACTTTATTTTAATCTTATAGTGGAGTAATAATAATTGAGTATGTTTTTGGATTTGCCCCCTTTGTGAATTTGTGCATATATTTTGCCTAGAAAAATAAATATAATATATTCAATACGAAATATTAATTATTTTTGAAATTATCAAAACAGTAAATTGTACAAATAAGAAATTAGTAGTTATTCATTCTTTCGTTTTCTGACGCCGTCTGCACAAAAATAAAGGCTGTCGCAAAATTAACGCAACATTTGAACTGTATAGAAAACACAGTTTTTAGTCTTAAGATTGTTGTATTTTATTGAATCATAAAGTAAATAGGATAGGGTTATTTATGGCATAGCACATCAGGCAAAATTTTACATGACCATTCTGCATAAATGTGGCTGTAATGCACGGATGGTTAAAGACTTTTTTACATTAACCTTTGACTTCAAATAACCCCATAAAATGAAATCTAATGGTGTTAAATCACACGATCTAAGGGAGAGAGAGTACACGACCAGGAAATATCTTGTGCAGTTATTGAATTGTTTCACGGGCTGTATGGCATGTGGCACCGTCTTGTTGAAACCACATATTGGCCACATAAATATAAACCAATTTTGGCACACAGAACTGTGTTATCGTGTCGCCATATCAACCACCAGTAACAGTCGCTTAACCAGCCTCATTTTCAAAAAAGTATTGTCCAATGATGCCTCCAGCCCAAAATCCACACCAAACAGTGACACGTTGTGAATGAATTTGTTTTTCGGCAATCACATGTGGGTTCTCCGAACCCCAAACACGGCATTTTTGGCGATTAACAAAGCCATCAAAATGACAAAAATCAGCATCCACTTGTTGATGTTCAATAATCCATTCAACGAACTCTCTTCGCTATGCATGGTCATTAGGCTTCAGTAGTTGTGTTTAATTTGAAGCTTTAAACAAGTGTTTTCCACTCCCAGACTAAGCATGAAGTAAAATTTCGAGTTTAGAAAAGCTCCGTGAAAATTTGTCGAGGGTCGCGCAGCGACCCGAGACAAATTTTCACGGGGCTTTTCTAAACTCGAAATTTTACTTCATGCGCCACGCGTATAAAACACAGATTTTAAGTGAAGTTCGAATATACATAAATTTGACAATATTATAGTGTTTTATACGCGTGGCACATGAAGTAAAATTTCGAATTTAGAAAAGCCCAGAAAATTTGTCTCGGGTCGCTGCGCGACCCGAGTCAAATTTTCAGGGGGCTTTTGTAAACTCGAAATTTTACTTTATGCTTAGTCTGGGAGTGGAAAATACTTGTTTGGAGCTTTAAATTGAATATAAAAAAAAAACAGGGAATATCCGCAATTGTTGCATCAATTCCATGGTATGTCATTATTTTTATAAAATCACATTACTTTTTTTTAATTATTTTAACTTGGAGAAACGTAAAGTGTTAAGTGTGAACATTCATAAATTTAGAATTTTTCCCTCTACAAAAAAGTGAAATACATTCTGTGTCTAAAATAAATAGGGAAGCCAATATTTGAACACTTCAAAATTAACATGCGATATCCTATGTTGCGTCCGCCAAGTCAACACCCGGTATAAATTCAATGAATATAAATACTGATTATTTACGAAAAATAAAAGTGTACGTTATTTACTAAGAAAAATACATACTTTTATTCATCACTAACAAACTATATGTACAAAATTAATAATACTGTTAAAACCTATTCTACAACATAAATATCATAAATATTTAACGATAACTATTCATAAAATCACAAATGCTCTACAACTTTCTTCGTCACCTCTTCGGCGTTTCCGTTGACCACCTTGTGGTTCATATTTTCCTCGCTGAGGTCAATAGCCGTGTTGACCACCCCTTTTAGAGAAATATCTTTGGAATTGGAATTTTGCTTCAATGGCAGATTTAACTTTTCCTTTAGTGTTGACGGTAGGTTGTTCAGTAACTCGTAAACAGGTGGTGACAGTAAATCCGAATCCACGTCATGAGGATCTTGACAACCGGTGATGACTGATGTTATTAGGCCCACTATGACGGTTATTAGAAATCCGATCGCTGAGTACCACAGGAAGGAAATGCGGTACAAGAAAAATATTTCAGAACTGTAAATAATAATAATATATAAAATTACGAAAATGTTATTCGTGAAAATGCAAACAATGTCTTAATTAATAAGACAACTCAACACGATAAATATCCATTGAAACAACTACTTCCCGTGCAAATACACCTCCGGATATTGAATTATACAATGAAATATTTAAAATCTTTTTTAATTTGATTTGTTACAACGCTCTATTAAAGTATATGTAACGTTTAAGTCAAATTCTCTTCAAACCAACTAACAATACAAATTTAAAATAAAAGGAGAGATAGCAACAAATTAAAAGTGAAAGGACTTGGAATAAAACTAATGTCTTAGGCCATCTATAGACGCGTTTCGAGATTTATCTCTCTTCAGTATAGCTTTGCTTATGACGTTTAAAAAAAAGTGTGCAAACTATAAGAATCGTAAGCTTATTTTCTCGAATTCAAATAGTTTTGAATTTAAATTTATCTTGTTTGTAAATAATAATATTAATTAATAATAATGAGTGCATTAATTTGTCTTTGTACAATAAATCAGTTGTAGATTACGGAAAGAATCGGACTTTTAATTTTTTTTTCTACTTCCATCTGTAAAACACTAATTATCGCATATGGTTCTATGACACTAAGTGATTTAAATACACATTCGAAGGTTTTACAGATCAATGAATGTGGAAAATTCTGTGTTTTATTTTTTAGTTTATTACTTGGATTAAAGTTTGGTAATTTAAATGTTAAAATAAATAAATAGAAACACAAATGTACAGTGCTGTTTCTTTAGAAATACGATACTCTTTTTTAGAAGGTCTTTAATCGTAATACTTTATAGTGTAAATCCTATTCATTTCTATTAAAAATATGGTAAACTTACTTATTAGGTGATTCCATTGTAAGCACTTCTGTAGAGTTCAAACATGGACAGTTGTCGATGGTGGTCTCTTTAATTTCATCGAGAAATTTTCCACTGGCTATAGCCACTTGTTGACCAAATCCCATCCACATAATGAGAACCATGGATAGACATGACCCAAACATTGCACCCTAGAATATACAAAATATATGCTATCTGTCTAGTTCTTTGCCGTCAGGTTTGTCAAAATTATTAATAAAGTTTTAGGGAAAGCGGCAGTTTTAAAAAAAATATACGTATAGTTAGGCCAGAACTGTTTTTAGTAGATGTTTCTTAGCTTCCCACTGAGCAAACACAATTAAGTAATGTTTCATAAACATTAAAACAACGTTTAATGTTGCTCCAATGTTTATATAACGTTATTTGTTTGTTTCTTGCTTAGTGGGTTCGTTAGGGCAAAATCTAAAATTTGATAAGTACGGATACATTTTTATAATTTAATAGAAAGAGAGAATCAAAGTCTAAGTCGAGCGACCTGTAGTAAGTAATTCGAACAAATATCAAGAATATCAATTTGTGTTTAGTACTCATTCGTTCACCGCGTTTCAGGCTTCAACGCCATCATCAGTATAGTTCCGAATCAGTGCTTGAAGAATACTGAACATCTTTGACCATTTATTATGGCCTGTGCATTTTACATATGTTCGAAAGCGTAAACGCCATCAACATAAGACATTCATTAACTGGGGTGTTTTTAGGGGTGGTTTTTCCGGGGAGTGATATTATACTCAGTTTTTTAGATGTAGTTGTTCCAGGGATTGGTTCGTAAGTAATATTTTTACAGAGGATAGTTTTTCGAGAAGGTGTTTTTCTTTTACTAGTAAAAATATTGTTTTTGCTTTTGCATACGAAAAATTCGAAAGGGGGGCGGGGGTTGAACCCCCACATCTCCCCCCCCCTCCCCAGCTACGGCCTTGTACTAACATACACCACAAACAAATGTTGAAAATTTTGATAAATGGGCCCATTCATAATAATTGCGATGAAATGATGTCCATATTAGCCAATCGTGCAAAAACGGTATACGCATCTTAAACAGTAAGTAATACAGGTCTCAGACAGTATATAATAATAATAATGTAATAATAAATAATGTAATAAATTTAAGACGTCGCTTACTTCGATCGCGCCTCCTACAAACAATTGTCTTCGACCGGTAACAAATCCTTACTTTTCTCAATAATAATAAATACTCGGAATAGCATATTTTTTTAGATACAAGCAGTAATAAATAAGACAATGTAATTAGTGTAGATGATATTATGAATATTTATTTAATGAAGAAATGATAAATAAAATCTGAACCATTTTCAAAGAGGAAATTCGTTTGAATGCGAATACAAATGGAATGAAACGCTGTCACGTCTGAAGGAGGAGATATTTTTAAAAAGCAATATTCCCCGCTGTTAATTTTATAATTGAATAATCGGAATCCTAAGAGGAACAAATTTCAGGCGGCTTGATTAAAATCCATTTCAAATTCGCATCTCATTTCCAAAGTAAACGGAAATTTTTCGCGTTCTTATTTCATGGCAGTTCTCCGTTCAAACTTCTCGCTAAAAAATGTCGATGGAAATTTATTAAAACCATTATAGTGTTTTAAATGGTAAATAAATAATGTAATAATTTAAGTTGTAGTTAAAACTATTGTGATATAAATAATAATTATACTACAAATAAATAAATCGATTTAAAGTAAAGTTTAAAATATACCCGCAGACGTTTTAAATAATTTAATAAAATAAGTTGTAGTTAAAGTTACTGTGGATGTGCATAATAATTATACTACGAATAAATAAATCGATTTAAAGTAAAGTTTAAAATATACCCGGAGACATTTTAATTAAATTATGAAAAAATCGCCTTCAATCAACATCAAGTTATTTCCTCTTGATGTTGATTGAAGGCGATTATTTCGTAATCTAATTAAAATGTCTGTGGGTATATTTTGAACTCTACTTTAACTCAGTGTTTTTTACGCGTGGCGCATGAAGTAAAATTTCGAGTTTAGAAAAGCCCAGAAAATTTGTCTCGGGTCGCTCCGCGACCCCCGACAAATTTTCACGGGGCTTTTCTAAACTCGAAATTTTACTTCATGCTTAGTCTGGGAGTGTAAAACACTCGTTAAAAGCTTTAAATGAAACTTAAAAAAACAACGAATATCTAAAGATTTACAACAAACAGGCGGAATTTGTAGTACCAATAGTAATTTGAGATTAGATGGCAATAGTTAAAGATATACATTGAGTTTTTCTTTAAAGTATACGTATTTTAAAATCCGCATATTTGTTGTAAGTCTTTAGATATTCGTTTTTTTTTAAGAGTTCAATTTGATGCTCTAAACGAGTGTTTTCCACTCCCAGACTAAGCATGAAGTAAAATTTCGAGTTTAGAAAAGCCCTGTGAAAATTTGTCGAGGGTCCTGGAAAATCACCAGCGAAAATAACAAATCTCTTCAAAAAACCACACCCTGTGAAACCATTTCTAAAAAGCACCGTGAAAATTTGTTTGTTTTTTTAGGAGTTCAATTTAAAGCTTTAAACGAGTGTTTTCCACTCCCAGACTAAGCATGAAGTAAAATTTCGAGTTTAGAAAAGCCCCGTGAAAATTTGTCGAGGGTCGCGCAGCGACCCGAGACAAATTTTCTGGGCTTTTCTAAACTCGAAATTTTACTTCATGCGCCACGCGTATAAAACACTAAAATAGTGTGAAATTCATGTATATTTCAACTTCACTTGAAATCAGTGTTTTACACGCGTGGCGCCTGAAGTAAAATTTCGAGTTTAGAAAAGCCCAGAAAATTTGTCTCGGGTCGCTGCGCGACCCGAGACAAATTTTCACGGGGCTTTTCTAAACTCGAAATTTTACTTCATGCTTAGTCTGGGAGTGGAAAACACTCGTTTAAAGCTTTAAATTGAACTCCTAAAAAAACAAACAAATTTTCACGGTGCTTTTCAGAAATGGTTTCACAGGGTGTGGTTTTTTGAAGAGATTTGTTATTTTCGCTGGTCATTGAATGTTTTTAAAGGTGATTTTTATATGAAGGTTTTCTTAGAGAATGTTTTTTTTAAAAAAGGTTTTTATTGGTAAAATCACCAATGGTTTTTTGAAGACGTTTGTTATTTTCGCTGATGCTTTTCCAGGAATATTTTTAAAGGTGATGGTTTTTTATAAGACGGTTTTCTTGAATAAGATTTTTTTTAAAAAGGTTTTCATTGGTAAAATTGGTCTTTCATAGCGTAGTTTTTGAGGCGCCCTAATTAAACCGGGACGTCTTTCAATAGCATCTGAAACTCATTTTATAGAAAATTGTGAAACGCTACTCCAGTTAGCCTCCCCGGTAAAAATAATAGGCCAACCAAGTGGTCTCCAACGATTCCGGCCTACACTTTGATAAACTATTTATGTTGATGGCGACTTTGTGATTATTTCATTTTGGCTTCTCTAGAAAAATTAGCCTCATTGGTAAAAAGTATTTCTGCCAAAAACTGATGATTTTGTACACTTCTTTCTAGCATCCATCCACAGAAAGCCACTCTTTGAAGAAAACCGCCTGGTAAAAGTCCCTGAACCCGTTGGATGTGATATTGATACAAAAACTAATTTTTCAATATCCTAAAACCCATGTAAAGTTGTTGAAATAAAAAACACTTGGTATTGCTTCACAAATTATATCTTTATTCCGACTAGTTTCGGTTTGTTACACCATTTTCAAAGGAATGTGGTAACAAACCGAAACTAGTCGGAATAAAGATATAATTTGTGAAACAATACCAAGTGTTTTTTATTTAAATAACTGTACATATTCTAATATATTTCACCAAGTGCTAGATGAGAAATTAATTCAAGAAATTATCCTAAAACCTGTTGACTGACTTATATTTAGAATTGCAGCAATCTTTCTTATACTAGTTGTAGGACATTCCTCAATTTCATAGAGCACTTCTTCATCAACTTGCGGAGTTAAAACTGTACGGGGGCGCCCATTTTCAGCGGTTATTATGTTTATTAAAACTTCCAGTTTCTTGCCGCTGAAAATGGGCGCCTCCGTACAGTTTCAACTCCGCAAGTTGATGAAGAAGTGCTCTATGAAATTGAGGAATGCCCTACAACTAGTACAAGAAAGATTGCTGCAAATCTAAATATATATATATATATATATATATATATATATATATATATATATATATATATATCTGAGTAAGTTTATTAAAACTTCCCGTTTCATTAAGCCGCTAAAGGAGACTAGCAAACATTGAATGATATTGTATTACACGATGAGGATATCTTTGCTCATAAATTCGCTAATGCATTACTATTGGCAAGACCATACACAAAATGCATATCGCTCATTTTACTATTTATGTCATTCATTTTTTGAAAAGAACTGTAAATTTCAAAGCGTGAAACTAAATAACACTTTTATACAATTCTACGCTTACTATTGTAAAACAAACGAATGCAGAGCAAATGCCGGTGTTTGTATCTCTAAATCATAGCGAGGTACAGCTAAAAGTGGGACGGACAAAAAAGTTGTATTTTTTATCCATCTATCGAAATACAAATATTGGACTTAAACAGTGGTATACCCTATTTTCTCTTATTAATATTAAACAAAATACACCTAGAGACGCCACAAAAAACAGCCTACATTACTAACATTCAACCTGGCAATTAAAAATTAAATCGAATAAAAGATTTTTAAAATATCAATTATTATCAAAAGAAAATTAATAACAACAAAAATGTACGCCCTGTCTCTCGGTAACGAAACCTTCTTGAACATACGCTTCTAGGAAATATTTATTTAAAATTACGAAAATACTATTCATGAAAATTCAAACAATGTCTTAATTAATAAGACAACTTAAGACGATAAATATCCATTGATCGTCTTAAGTTGTCTTAATAATTAAGACATTGTTTGCATTTTCACGAATAGTTTTTTCGTAATTTTATATATTATGTTTAAAGTGTGCAATCTATAAGAAGCGTAAGCTTATTTTTTCGAATTCAAGTAGTTTTGAATTTGAATTTATCTTGTTGGAAATATTTTGTTTATTTTTAACCAAAGAATCTGTCTTTAAAATGTTTTTCAATATTAAAGTATCACCCTGTATACCTAAAGGGAAAAAATCCTACATGCATGCTAGGCGCATTACATGTTATATTATATTGTCGAGCAGATATAGTATTTACCTTAGAGTTTGCCCACGGGAAAAACATTCCTAGAGAAAATAGTCCTAGGGTGACACCGCCAACCATGCCATTAAAACTTATTGCCACCTGCATTACACTTCCTAGTTGCTCAACCACGAATACCTAAAATTATTATACGTTTAATGTACCTAAAATATATTTTTGTTGCATTAATTTAATGGCGTGTATTATAATTAAATATTTTTTTCAGCAGTATCGTCATCTACATTTGGCTAAATATATAATATTTTTCTTCTTTTTTGATCATTATTAGTTATCTCAATATTATTTTCAATATACATCATTTTATGTCGATGCTTTAGCTTACAGATGTGTTAAGTGCATACAGATTCTATAGCACTTAACACATCTGTGAGCTAAGGCATCGATGTATGAGAAGCGACAATATTTATGGCGAATTAAAATTAATATCGACTTTCTGCAAAATGTTTCTCTCATTGAGACAAGTCTCCAAATATTCATTGAAACAACTACTTCTCGAGCTAATACCCCGACAGATATTGAATTATAGTTCGAGAAGTAGTTGTTTTAATGAATATTTAGAGACTTGTCTCAATGAGACAAAAATTTTGCAGAAAGTCAATATTAATTTTAATATGTTTTTATATTTTGTCTTTATAATATGTATGGCAATAACCCGGCGGATCCACTATTCATCAAAAAGATGGTATGATGTGCATGATGTATGATAATATTGAGATAACTAATAATGATCAAAACATAAGAAGAATATAATATATATATATAACCAAATTTAGATGACGATACTGCTGAACAAAATACTTAATCGTAATACACGTCTCTATATGAAATTTACATTTACTTACCAATGCAAAACTGAGAGCGCCATATCCAATCGAAATCCACTTAGCCCAGAGAGCTCCCTTAGAATCAGGCATCTTAATTTTGAACAACCCTGTGATGAAATCCTGACAAGTCACCGCCGCCAAACTATTCAAGGCAGAAGCCACTGTTCTGAAATGTTTTACCTATGGGTTAATATTTGGATAATGTCTCGGCTGGTAATTTCAACATACCCCAAACTGGCCGCGAAAATTCCCGCCACGAAAAATCCCGTCATTCCCTTCAAGTGCCCCATTTCAGAAATCACGTAGAGCGGAAGAATTTCGTCTGAAGCCTCGATGTCACCAGATCTAATCGGATCGCAGGAAGTATAGTGAGCCACCAAAATCATGCCGGTGTAAAAGTTGATGGTGTAGATTAAAATTAAACCGAAACAAGATACCCATAATGCCCTAAAAATTAAAATGTTGTATTATGAGAAGAAATAATATGTGTAACATAATATAGAAGCAATTTGTATCATATTTATTCCTGAAATATCAATTCACAAAAAAGGTGAAAGTAATGTTTATAGAACATTTTCTAAAATCTGATTAAATCATTTCCATTGAATGCATTATAACGAGTGGGCCATCTAGTGGTTTCTTTTTAAAAATGCAATAAAATGAACAACATTTATTTTTCCATGTATTATGGCTTTATTAGTAAGAGCAAACATTCCCATTAATTATGGAACACAACTTCGTTCAAGTGGCTGCCTCGGCTGGCTTCGCAGTAGCGCATTCTGTCACTCTAATTTTCCAAGACCTTGTTGATGGTTTCGAGCTGTAGTTCACGGATTGCTTGGATGATATTGGCATGAAGTGCTTGAATCGTTTCTAGATTGTTGGCATAACATCGTTTCTTCACGGTTCCCCACAAAAAAAATCCAAAGGGGTTAAATCGCAGCTCCAAGGCGGCCAATTGACATCGCCAAGACGGCTGATAACACGATTTGGGAATTTGGTGCGCAAAAGATCGATTGCGGCATGGGCTGTGTGGCATGGCGCGCCATCCTGCATGAACCCGAGGTCGTCCAAATCCATGTCTTCAATTTCATTAAAAAAAAGTCGGATAACATGGCTCTGTAACACTCACCGTTGACCGAAACGTTGTTTCCAGCCTCATTTTCGAAGAAAAGTGGTCCAATGATGCCACCACTCCACAATCCGCACAAAACTGTCACTCTCCGGGGATGCATTGGCTTCTCGACAAAAACGTGCGGGTTTTCCGAGCCCCAGATGCCAAGATGAAAATGAGCCTCGACAGAAAAGATGATTTGGCCGATGTGAAGTTTACGGGATGTTCTCGAAAATTGATTTTTTATATTGATACTTGTAGAATCGTGTATGGAATGGCCGAAAATGACGAAAAAAAAGTGCGGAAACCACGTTTAGCCCCATTTGGGGGCTCCGAAAGGGTGAAAATTGGTGTATTTCAACAGTGTTTTTTGGTGTGTACATAATAAAATGTGGTGATTATATGTATTCGTTTCACAAAACTAAATGGTTTAAATGTGTTTTTATAAGGATAGGACTTACAGTTTGCTTAAAACTTTCACTTAAATATTACGATTTTTGACAGGTTATGTGTGTCAACAAAAATCAACAAAAGAAGTAATTGTCAACAACTTAACCTGCCAAAAATCGTAATCTTTAAGTAGAAGTTTTAAGCAATCCGTAAGTCCTATCTTTATAAAAACACATTTAAACAATTGAGTTTTGTGAAACGAATACATATTATCACCACATTTTATTTTTTTCCGACTAAAAAACACATTTTAAGTAAACGGATTTCCAACCTTTCGGGGCCCCAAAATGGGGCTAAACGTTGTTTCCGCACTTTTTTTTCGTCATTTTCGGGCATTCCATCCGCGATTCTACAAGTATCAATATAAAAAATCAATTTTCGAGAACATCCCGTAAACTTCACATTAGCCATTTCAACAAACGCACTGTTTGGGCTCACTTTGGAAATAAGTTTGGAATATTTCCCAACGTTGTTCAAGCGTAAAGCGATTTATTTCGTACCGCGGAGGAATGATACCGACTTTCTGTCAAAATTTCGAGCGGGAAAAAGATGTCAGTGTCAAAATAAAAAGAAACCACTAGATGAACCACCCTGTAGATCTTTGCAATTTTATAGCAGAATTAGGTGTCGATATTTTATACTTACTTGCGAACTTGTGAAATTTTCTCAACAGACAAATATTTTTGGATTGAAGCCTGATTCGAACAGAACATGGTCATCCAATAAAACGTTCCTCCGAGAACTACTGACCAAAAGCTGCTTCGGATTGTTGGGTTTGGATTCATGCTGGAAATGTACACACATTTTTGAAGTGAATAAAACTAATTACACATTATTGCAAATGTGTACATTTTTGTTGAGAGGCACATACTGGATGGAATTGAAGAAGATAAGTAACTTCAAATCAAATCAAATCATTTATTTGTGCAAGTAGTATATGTAAATACTTTACACACGTCAGAAAATATACAATATAAGATGGCTAAAAAATTCAACATATTAAAATTGAAATAAAATTACAAAAAAAGTATAACGCATTAAAATCGGTAGGTATAAAGGACAATATCATTAAATCATTAAAATTATAGGGTACTGTATTTAAGAGAAATGACTTTATATGCACTCTGTATTCCCTATACGGTTTGTTCCTAGTTGTTACGCTTAGCTTATTGTAGAATAAAGGACCGAAATAGTTATAACCATTTTCGGTTCTTTTTAGCCTGAGTGAGGCTAAATTAATGTCATCCTTGTTTCTGGTTGTGTATGCATGAGTATAAGTGGGATATTCAATGATATTATTTTTTACATGAAGTAAACACTCCAGAATATACAGTGCAGGTAATGTTAGAACACTGAATTCTTTAAGACTGTCCCTGCAATCATCACAGAATTTTAGACCAGCTACTATTCTAATGGCCTTTCTTTGCAGTGCAAATATTCTGTGCCTAGAAGTAGAGTGTCCCCATATCAAGATTCCATAGCATAAATGACTTTGACATAGCGCATAATAAGCCGTAAGTAATACATGCAACGAGACTGAATTGCTCAAGTTGCGAAGGCAGTAAATATTTTTTGATAATTTATTTGCTATGTTGTCACCATGCATATCCCATTTTAAGGAACTATCTAAGTGTAACCCAAGAAGATTTGTGGATGGTTCGAAGTCAATCTCATGTCTGTTTAATGTAAATAACATGGTTACTGTTTTTGCTTTGTAAAGAGACAGTGAGTTACTTGCAAACCAATCGGATGCCTTCTTGTCTATTAATTTGTGGAATGACATAGCTTCATTAAAACTATTAAAACTTATGTGTGACGTAGGGCTTTTCGGTTGCGAGTTTAGGACACGAGCTGGTTAATCAACCTTTTTTAGGAGGTTACAATTTGTTAGGTTAATCAATATTTCTTACTCGAACAATCCAAGTCTATCGGTTTTGTAATTTTGCGACCAAATGACTCCAGCACCACCGACGAATCGTTCTCCAAAATATACAATCAGCAGAATTGATCCAATTAAAACTGCTGCTTGAAATGTGTCTGTCATTATTACAGCCTTCATTCCTCCCTGAGATGCATAAAATATGCAGACTATGTAAACTACAGTCACTGCCACGTGCACGTTTAGACCAGTAACTAAAATTTAAAAAGTTAGTAAATGAATTGACATACATGTATATCATAAATAATAAAATTACATTTTTGGACTTTTTGAATAAATATGCAGAGATTTTTTTGTGTCCGTATACATATCTTTTATATACATACCGGGTGTTGATTTGGTAGACGCAACATAGGAAATCCTATGTAAATTTTGAAATGTTCAAATTTTGGCTCCCCTATTTATTTTAGAAACAAAATGTATTTCCTTTTTTTGTAGAGGGAAAAATTCGCTGTAAATTTTCTGACATTCGTTGATTTTAAAAAAAATTCAATTTAAAGCATTAAACGAGTGTTTTCCATTCCCAGACTAAGCATAAAGCAAAATTTCGAGTTTAGAAAAGCCCCGTGAAAATTTGTCGAGGGTCGCGCAGCGACCCGAGACAAATTTTCTGGGCTTTTCTAAACTCGAAATTTTACTGCATGCGCCACGCGTATAAAACACAGGTTTTAAGTGAAGTTCGAATATACATACATTTGACAATATTATAGTGTTTTATACGTGGGACGCATGAAGTAAAATTTCGAGTTTAGAAAAGCCCAGAAAATTTGTCTCGGGTCGCTGCGCGACCCTCGACATTTTCACGGGGCTTTTCTAAACTCAAAATTTTACTTCATGCTTAGTCTGGGAGTGGATAACACTTGTTTAAAGCTTTAAATAGATCTTAAATAAAAACAGGGAATATCCGCAATTGTATCAATTCCATGGTATGTCATTATTTTTATAAAATCACATTACATTTTCTTAATTATTTTAGCTGTAAATTTTCTGACATTTTTTGATTTTTAAAAAAGATAAATTTGAAGCTCTAAACGAGTGTTGTCTAAAATTTGTCAAGGGTCGCGCAGCGACCCGAGACAAATTTTCTGGGCTTTTCTAAACTCGAAATTTTACTTCATGCGCCACGCGTATAAAACACTGATTTCAAGTGTGGTTCAAATATACATAAATTCACAATATTTTTGTTTTGTACACGTGGCGCATGAAGTAAAATTTCGAGTTTAGAAAAGCCCAGAAAATTTGTCTCGGGTCGCTGCGCGACCCTCGACAAATTTTCACGGGGCTTTTCTAAACTCAAAATTTTACTTCATGCTTAGTCTGGGAGTGGATAACACTTGCTTAAAGCTTTAAATTGAACTTAAAAAAAACAGGGAATATCCGCAATTGTTGTATCAATTCCATGGTATGTCATTATTTTTATAAAATCACATTACTTTTTCTTAATTATTTTAGCTGTAAATTTTCTGACATTCGTTAATTTTTAAAAGAGTTCAATTTGAAGTTTTAAATGAGTGTTTTCCACTCCCAGACTAAGCATGAAGTAAAATTTCGAGTTTAGAAAAGCCCCGTGAAAATTTGTCGAAGGTCGCGCAGCGACCCGAGACAAATTTTCTGGGCTTTTCTAAACGCGAAATTTTACTTATGCGCCACGCGTATAAAACACAGATTTTAGGTGAAGTTAGAATGTACATAAATTTGACAATAATATAGTGTTTTACACGCGTGGCACATGAAGTAAAATTTCGAGTTTAGAAAAGCCCAGAAAATTTGTCTCGGGTCGCTGCACGACCCTCGAAAAATGTTCACGGGGCTTTTCTAAACTCTATATTTTACTTCATGCTTAGTCTAGGAGTGGAAAACACTTGTTTATAGCTTTAAATTGAACTTAAAAAAAACAGGGAATATCCGGAATTGTTGTATCAATTCAATGGTATGTCACTATTTTTATTAAATAACATTACTTTTTCTTAATTATTTTAGCTGTAAATTTTCTGGTATTCGTTGATTTTTAAAAGAGTTCAATTTGAAGTTTTAAACGAGTGTTTTCCACTCCCAGACTACGCATGAAGTAAAATTTCGAGTTTAGAAAAGCCCCGTGAAAATTTGTCTCGGGTCGCTGCGCGACCCGAGACAAATTTTCACGGGGCTTTTCTAAACTCGAAATTTTACTTCATGCGCCCCGCGTATAAAACACTATAATATTGTCAAATTTATGTATATTCGAACTTCACTTAAAACCTGTATTTTATACGCGTGGCGCATGAAGTAAAATTTCGAGTTTAGAAAAGCCCAGAAAATTTGTCTCGGGTCTCGACAAATTTTCACGGGGCTTTTCTAAACTCGAAATTTTACTTCATGCTTAGTCTGGGAGTGGAAAACACTTGTTTAAAGCTTTAAATTAAACTTAAAAAAACAGGGAATATCCGCAATTGTTGTATAATGTCAATATTTTTATAAAATTCACATTACTTTTTCTTAATTATTTCAACTTAGAGAAACGTAATGTGTTAAGTGTGAACATTCATAAATTTAGATTTTTTAATCTACAAAAAAGTGCAATACATTTAGTCTCTAAAATAAATAGGGAAGCCAATTTTTGAACATTTTAAAATTAACATGCGATTTTCTATGTTGCGTCCGCCAAGTCAACACCCGGTACATGTATACCTGTATAAAACGCAATATTAACGTAACGAAAGCAGCATCCCAATATTCATGAATGGTATAGGATTATCTTTAATCATTATTTTAAACATTTGGTTCAGATATACACATTAAAAAGTCTCTGTATATGACATGACGCATGGGATAGACACATTTATCAATTTAAAACACCATTTTCTTTGTTAATTGACAATTTTTAGCATGAATAGATGCACTTATTCATATGTTGAATTAATTTCTTATTAATATATTTAATTAATAATAACTATTACACTTATTAAGTTTAATGAATACTATGAAATAAAACACTTTAACTTTGTTTGTATAACACACTATTTTTATTTTCGTGACTGCAGTTTCGGCAATTCAACTTGCCATTATCAAACTCTGTTTGATAATGGCAAGTTGAATTGCCGAAACTGCAGTCACGAAAATAAAAATAGTGTGTTATACAACCAAAGTTAAAGTGTTTTATTTCATTGAATTAACATGTATAACGAAGTAGAAGCCTCCACAGTTCATAATTTAATCAATACTTTTTACAAGACAAATTCAAATTCAAAACTATTTGAATTCGAATTCATGTACATTTCTGTATATATTATATATAATACTTTTTAGTCGTAAATAAAAATAGATAAGTCTTACCATGACTTAGTGCTAATGCCGGTGCATAAACCGCCACACTTGTATAAAGTACCATCTGAAGAATGTACAGACCACTGGCCAAGTATCTTGTTTTCGGACTGAACCTCATTTGAAGGTATTCGTAACTGCTGGTCAAGCGCAGTTTCATAAACACTGGTAGGTAAAGTTTCGAAGTTAAGGGTACTACTAGTATAAAGGATAGGCATACCATCCAGTATTGGGAGCCGTGCATGTACATTTCTGCAGGGTTGCCCAACAGTTCTATTGCGGTGACGAAACTAAAAACAAAAATGTCTTTATTAAGTAGATCTTAATTAGTTGATTGATTGAGTTACGTGAAGATCAAATTAATTTGACGAATAAAACACTAATAACCTTTCTTCACAGGTTTATTTGAATTACCAAATGTACATACATTTCGGTCACAAAGTGACCATTATCAATGGATTAACACCGTGTGTGTCCGAAATGTATGTACATTTGGTAATTCAAATAAACGCGTGGAGAAAGGTTATTCGTGCTTTATTCGGTAGATCGTAATGGTTTTTACATACTTGTATTAATAACTGTATATTAATAATCGATTAATAATCTTAATAATCAATATCTCGGTTATTAATCACCTTTATTATTACACCAGTACGTTTTTTTTTGTTTCATTGGCCTCGGCTTTCGCCATACAGCCATCTGTCTTTGTGTTATTTTTCATTTAATTAATGAACTAATTCTCACACTTATTTTAATTCGTTTAGACGCCACAATACATTCACACTACATCCATGGACCCGGATGGAATAATTTATTACTCATAAATTATTCCACCGGACGGGATTCGAACCCGCGACCTCTTGGTCTGTGGTAAGGGTCTCTACCCACTCGGCCACCGAGGCCCCTACGTTAAATAACTATTCATCGATTTTGTTTTAATATGTAATTAACGTATACAATACAAAATCATCATTGTTTAATAAAAGAATTGCATAATGCATATGTACACTTCTGTGCAATAAAATTAAGCACAAGTCTTATAACTATTTTTCACAATATTCTAGTTGTATAATTCGGGTCTGTTTTAATTGCCTAGCAGCAGTTTCAATAAATAATAAAACTCTACAACACTTCTTTCCTGCTCCCAATGTTTCTTAACTCTGAAAACAGTGTCTTTATTGATGTTCATCAATCGAGCAATTTGTCTAATAGAAAAGCCTTCTTCTATTTTAGTTATAATTCGATTTTTTTAATTATTGTCGGCATTTTGACATTAAGGAAATTGACATATTTACGTAACTACGAAACTCATTATGTCCGCTTTAAACTATAACATGTTTTGTGTACTTAATTTTATTGCACAGAAGTGTACAGGTCTGGGTGTGTTAAAAAAAATAAAAATCAACATTAAATTTCTTTTCAAATTTCGAGCGTGCTGCCACATAAATTACATTTTTATATATTTAAAATAAAGCCATGAAAAAATTATCTTGAGAACAATTTTACGAGTTTGTTACATAAGTTAATTACCCCGTATTTACTTAATGTGGTTTTGCGGACACGTGTGTTTAAGTAGATTGAAAATATATTTCAATATGTTATTAATATTATTATGTAAATAGTTATTAAATTCATAACACATAACCGCTTAATTTAAAATTTTCTACAACAATTCTAGATGTCAATTTCTTTGTGGAGTAAAATCTAAGAGCAGCTTTTTTTTATTACTGATATTTATCAATCAATACCGGTTTACCGGTAATTAAGCGGTATATCACAATTAGAGCCAAGTCAATGCTTGTCATTTTTCGAACAAATTTAAATTTTCCGAAAGACCTTATCAATACAATTTGAAAAAAGCGCTTACATTATTTTTATTATACATGCGACAGTTTTTAAGTTTCTTAGTGTCCACATCCTTAATGACTTTTACCCCTAAAAATAACGATATAGTGATTTACTAAAAAATTTGAGTGAAAATTTCGGCGCGCCCATCATATTTATACACTAGTATGTTGAAATTAGAATTTACTAAAGATTAATATAATTCTTCATCAAGCTGATAGGCAAATACTGCCCATTTGCCAAGCATACTCTAATTTGTTTTTACAAAAAAAGTGTTTTCTTAAAAGGCATAAATTTGAATCAGTGTTTTTGATCCAAAAAGTATTAAAGATCTCGGATCTGCAATAAAGTCTTCTGATACATGTAATATTGAAAACTACTGTTTTATTTCTTGTCTACATTTTTCGATTTCACTTAAATACGATTACATAATTTCATTATATATTATATATAATTTCATATTTAACTTTAATCTTTCACTTTGTTACTTTAAATATCGGGCAAAGTTTAAAGTTATATATCAGGTGTTCATTTAAAAACCCGATCGAGAAAGTGTTGCTTTTTTAATAGAAAAAAAAAGTCGCAGCTTAATTTACGATTTGTCATACCTGACATAAATGTCAGATTGTGTTAATGAGTAGCTCATTAGTTTGCCTTGTTCTTAAAGTTGTTGTGCAGGCTGACTTACCTGCTTATTTTCCTTCATGTGAGTGCGCATTAAAATACCGACTAAAATAAAAACACTTTTATAAAACTGGGTTAGATTAACATTGACATGAGCAATTGACAAATTCAGTACGACCCACTTCACAATGTTTTGGAAATTTCACAGCCAACTCGATTGGGTTTTTAACTGAACACCTAATATAATAGTAGTAGGATCAACCGTTTCATAAATGCTCTTCAGTACGACCCACTTCACAATGTTTTGGAAATTTCACAGCCAACCCGATTGGGTTTTTAACTGAACACCTAATATAATAGTAGTAGGATCAACCGTTTCATAAATGCTCTGAACGATATACAGTACAGCTCAAAATGTGGCGATATACAAACCAAATTACAAAATTAATTGTGAACGTGTATTAAATGGGATTAGAAACTTTAAACCAATCAGTAATTAATTGCAGTACATTAGGTTGTTTACTATTTTGAAAATAATTGCCAAATCAGACAAGATACGCCTCTCTTTTAGAGATGTTAAGTTTAAAAAAGTTAGCGTAAAACTGCGACTATAATTAATTCTAGAAATTCCCAATCTTAAAGTTATTGACAATAAAAATTTGTTTTGTACCCTCTCTATTTGATCAATTTAATTATTATAAAATGGTGACCAAACAGAGGAAACATACTCTAGTTGAGTTCTTACCAGAGAAAGAAATAAATGCTTGTACGTGTTCATTGAGAAATTCTTACCAAATCTGTTTACAAAGCCAAGCACTTGCAATGCTTTGGAAATGAGAAGGTACAGTCAAATATTACTCCTAGGTCCTTATCATTTTAAACAGAAACCCCTATTTTTTTTTTCAATTTAGACTGTACGTCTGAAAAACTTTTTTGGATTCATGGAAGATTCATTTCCCTCCTGAAAATATTAGGAGTTTATTTGATACATTTTTTTTATACAATGCCTAATTCGCCAGATATTTAGCGGTCTCAACTTAAATGAAACACCCTGTATATATCGACTAGTTATGAATACCGGTCACATCCCACAGGTGAAAATTGATACTTTCGGTCCGTAAACAAGATACCGGTAATTTCTAGCGTGCATATACATACATGAATATAATTGCATAGCCGGAACTCGACATGCCACAGGACATTTCTTTCGAAGCGAACTGGCACTGGAAGAACGAACGGTGGAACGGATTCAGTTTGAACCGGAGGATTCTGGTTCGGACCTGATATATTTAATGGCCGCATAAATGCACGCGAATTTCTGACGTTCGCCCGACAAAAAAAAAAGTAATAAGATGCTCCTTTTTATTGGGGGGACCCCAAGTGTATGTATGGCACTCTTGTTATTCGCTTTTAGTTTTCGGCAATGACGCCAACCCCCATTATTACTTCAATGCTGAATGCCGTTCCTTATGCATTTAACGTTGCTTTTTATCTTTTGGGATTCGGATTTAAGTAGATTGTAAAACACCTGGACTGGGCGTTTTGGTGTGTTGTTTTGATTCGAACTCTGGTTGAATTATAAGGTTTATTTTATGAGGACAGGATATAAATAATTATATACCAAATTAAATTAAATTTTGATTATTTTGGTAAACCAAATAAAAATAAGTAACGTGATATTAGTTTAAAATATTATTTCTATTTATATAACTCAATATAGAGAAAGAAAACCTCTAATGATTGGTATAAAGGTAATGGCAAACATTTAAAAACTTGAAACACATTGTTATTTTAAAATATACTTGGTGATTTTGAATTATACAGAGAGTTTTATGTAACACCGAACATTTTCATAACGAAAATTGTTCTTTTAAGTACACATAAGCATACGTTGTACATTTTCCGACGCACGGTTTTTTAAACGAATTTAATTTGAAGCTTTAAACGAGTGTTTTCCACTCCCAGGCTAAGCATGAAGTAAAATTTTGAGTTTAGAAAAGCCTGAAAATTTGGTTAGGTCGCGTAGCGCGAAGCGCGGAGCGGCCAAACCAAATTTTCAGGCTTTTCTAAACTCGAAATTTTACTTCATGCGCCACCGGTACAAAATACTGATGCAATATAAAGTTTAGCGGTGTGTTTTAAACTTCGTAATAAGTCAGTGTTTGTACCGGTGGCGCATGAAGTAAAATTTCGAGTTTAGATAAGCCTGAAAATTTGGTTTGGCCGCTCCGCGCTTCGCGCTACGCGACCAAACCAAATTTTCAGGCTTTTCTAAACTCGAAATTTTACTTCATGCTTAGTCTGGGAGTGGAATACACTTTTCAAATTTCAAATTGAACTCTTAAAAAAAACAACGATTATCTAAAGATGTACAGCATATACGCTGTAATAGGGACATATATACTTGGGAGTATGTTCAAGTTGAGGTATTAATTGCGATTGATTGGCTACAATTTATAATGGTCATATAGGCAACCCGATTTACACATAACTTAAAAATTAAATATGTCAAATTGTATTGGATGAAAATGTTCGGTGTTATACAGGGCTTTCATTAATTCCCGAACCCCACGTGACTAAATTTAAAATTGCCGCGTAAATTATTGTATTTGTACGTTGGAGGCTTTGAAAAAAGTAACCAAACGTTACTAAAGTCAAATTTGACATAAACGTTTATGCGCGGTGCATCGTTAAACCAACATTTGAGATCTTACAAGATTCGCCCGGAATTTTCAGGTAAGCAAAAATTGTTTAATTATTCTGAAACATTGAGTTAAATAAAGTTTAAAGTTTAAATAAAGCTTTAAAGTTTAAATTAAAGTTTAAAGTTTAATAAAAATTAGTTACATTTTTGAAGATGAGCCTATTTTTTAATCATTTTAAATATAATATTTTCAGTCGTCATAAAAATACGCCGGCGAATAAATATTTTTAAATCTAGGGAATTTTTGTGTGAGCCATACCACCTTGTACATTTGGTTGCCTATTATTTTTGGTCACGTGCGGTTCGGGAATTAATGAAAGCCCGGTATAAAACTCTCTGTATTTATATGATGTAAGGAAGAGCGGGAGAGAGAGAGTTTTTTTTATAAAGTACATCAAATATTTTGAACCTCACACTAAATCAATGGATTATAAAGTTAATATTTGGACATTAAAAGTGCGATTCTTTTCACAATCTACAACCAATTAACTATATGTTTTTGAGTTTACGTGAAGTGATTATTACACTAAAAGAGTTTGTTATTGATAATGAACACTTTGTGTCTCGAAGTGTACATCTAACGATAAAAATAAAGAGTGAAGTAAGGAATAACAGGCTTTTTTAGTGTACAACTAATTAGTCTAACAAAGACTATACCAAACACTCATTGAAAAAACTACTTCCGGAGCTGCAACCAAGTATCCGCAATTTCATTACTTATGTTTAAACTGCACGGTAACGTAGCTGCCGAGCTAAAGTGTCAAATTGTTTGGAGCAAACGGCCAAGCTATACTGTTGAGAGATAGATCTCGAAATGCGTCTGGCCTGAATAATTTGACACAAATTATTACAGTTACAGTAGGTTACGGTATGTAACAGCAACCACTTGTTGTAAAATCCAATATCCGTCGGGGTATTTGCTCGGGAAGTAGTTGTTTCAATGAGTGTTTGATATGGTCTTTGTAAGACTTAGTTGTAGATTGGAAAAAGAATCGCACTTTTAATGTTTGCAGTATTCTGCAACCAAGTATTGGCAATTTTATTTATACTTAAATATTTGGAGTTTAGAAAAGCCTGAACATTTGAATTGGTTGCCCCGCTTTTAGGTTTTTGTGAACTCCAAATATTTACTTCATACTAAATCAATTAAATAAAACATTATAAATTTCGTAATAGTTTTCAATCTGCGACATTTATCACGTTCCATTTGAAAACAATCGACATTTCTCAGGGTGCTCGCATAAGCATAAGTCTGGTTTAGACCTGTCATTTAAAAAATATACAAAGTTGAATTTGTGTTCAGTATTCCGGAACCAGATACCCACAGACGCCGGAATACTGAACACAAATTCAATTTTGATATTTGTTTTCTGGGTTCACAAACAGAGTTTAGCTTGTTCGTGGACGAAACAGTGGCCTGTATATGCACTTTGTGCATTCGTGTCATTGGTGATGCCACTATGGAGCATTAGATGGCGTTAGCTATCGAAATCCATTAATAGTTAAAAAAATATACGTTGTTCCACAGGACTCTAAAGTTGCCCCCGTATTATTTAATCTTTTTATAGTAGTTTTGTGGACTGTATCAATTTATCTTGCTTAATATATTCAGATAAAGTAATCAAATTTTCAGGCTTTTCTAAACTCGAAATTTTACTTCATGCGCCACCGGTACAGAGCACTGATTCAATGTAAAGTTTAGCGATGTGTTTTTAACTTCGTATAATGTCAGTGTTTAGTACCGGTGGCGCATGAAGTAAAATTTCGAGTTTAGAAAAGCCTGAAAATTTGGTTTGGCCGCTCCGCGCTTCGCGCTACGCGACCAAACCAAATTTTCAGGCTTTTCTAAACTCGAAATTTTACTTCATGCTTAATCTGGGAGTGGAAACCCTCCTTAGAAGTTACAAATTTAACGGTTCTATAATAACAGAGAATGCGGGCATTTTTTATTTACATGTTCACTCATTAATAATAATAATAATAATAATAATAAACTAATTCCAAATCAAACATCGCAGATCAACAATCCATACAATAAACCACTTCATGTACATGGATGATATCAAGATTTATGCGTCAACACAATCACAATTACAACAACTACTCCAGACGGTAGAAACAATATCCAAGGATATTAAGATGGAATTTGGACTAAACAAATGCAAAACGCTACATATGGAACGGGGAAAAATAATAACAGATACGACCGAACAAACACTAAATAACGAGACATTACAGCAACTACACCACAATGATCTGTACAGATACCTAGGATTCAGCCAAAACTCTAAATTAAATCACACCAACATCAAAAAACAGCTGCAGACCGAATACGAGAAAAGGCTCAACCGACTACTGAAAACCCTACTTAATTCTGCGAACCTCTTCAAGGCAATTAACACCTACGCTATACCCATATTAACATACTCCTTCGGCATAATAAAATGGACTAAGACTGACTTAGACAACATTAACATACTTACAAGAACATCGCTAACACAAAACAGAAAATTACACCCGAATTCATGTAAGAAGCGAATAAACATAAACAGAAGAGAAGGAGGAAGAGGAATGATTGACCTACACGTACTCCTCGACAAACAAATAAATGGGCTGAGGAAATATTTTACATCAAAAGACCACCCACTACACAAATCAATTGTTAAAATAGACAAAAACTACACCCCCTTTAACCTATCATCACAAACTGCAATAGAAACCATGGGCAAGTCACTGGAAGAAAAGAACACGATATGGTCATCAAAAGCACTACACGGAAAACACTACAATACTGTCAACAACAATCCCCACATAAGCAAACAACTCACGTACACATTCCTACAGAAAGGGCAGTTGTTCCCCGAAACCGAAGGCTTCATATTGGCTATACAAGACCAAGTAATAGCCACCAGGAATTACAGAAAGTACATACTAAAAGAAACAACAATTAAAGATGACAAATGTAGAAGATGCCACCAACACCCCGAAACCATTGACCACATCGTATCAGGATGCAAATTACTTGCTGGCACAGAATACACAAGTAGGCACAATACTGTCGCAAAGATAATACACCAGGCACTTGCTCTAAAACATAAATTACATACAGACAACCAACCATACTACAAATACAACCCGCAGACAGTTCTTGAAAATAAAGAGTATAAATTATACTGGGACCTCACTATACACACAGACAAAACAATCATGCACAATAGACCGGACATTACATTTCAGAACAAAACACGATACACAACATATATTATAGACATCGCAATACCAGCAGACCATAACATAGTGACTAAATACACAGAGAAGAAAACCAAATACCAACCATTGGCAATTGAAATGGAAAGAATCTGGAAACAAAAAACAGTACACATAATTCCACTCATAATATCCACAACTGGTATCACACCACACACGATGATACAACATCTGTCGGAACTAGATCTGCCGAACAACATTCACACTCAAGTTCAAAAAGCAACCATACTTCACACATGTAACATAACAAGGAACTTCTTGAATCAGAAATAGATTATATTTGGACTTGGCTAATACCCGTCCAAATATAATATAACCGACAACAAGTCGAGATAAAATAGAAAATAATAATAATAATAATCTTTATTACCCAACAGGCAAAAACCCAATTACAGAGTAACAACTATAAATTAAAATAATCATTCGAATAAAAATGTTAAAAAATAAAAAGATATATATATATATATATATATATATATGTATATATACGAGATTATTGTGACATGCGCAGATACGACGCAATGGGGAGAATTCAAGGACGTTAGACCGCGCAGTGTCAATATGGAAGCACATACAATGTCGACTAGATAATCTAGGGATATTAAAGTTAATTTTAAATAAAAGGTCTGGACAATCAATCATGCTGTGAAGGATTTTAAATAAAAATAATTGACCCAGAATATTTCTCCGTGATTGTAGCGAGACCGCATCAAACTCATTTAAAAGCAAGTCTTGGCTGAAACCCTGCGGAGGATAGCTTCCATGCCTTTTATACCACAGGTACTTGAAGAATTTACGTTGGATATTTTCAAGAGATTGATTATGTGTGTGATATATCGGATTCCAGATGATCGAACCGTATTCAAGTACAGAACGTGCATACGAATTGTATAGAACTTTTAGTGCTTCTACATTTCTGAAAGACCTAGTGTTACGCATAATATACCCAAGAGTTCTGTTGGCTTTACATATGACTGTATTGTAGTGAGTTTTGAAATTGAAGTGAGCATCAAAGGTAACACCAAGGTCTTTAAAAGTTGAGTCTTTCCAAAGGTTGATTTCCAATGGAATATCTGAATAACATTGGATTACTTTTACGCGAATAAGTAACTACTTTACATTTAGCAATGTTTAGAGTTAAATGATTATCACAGCACCATGCAGCAATTGTATCAAGCATATTTTGTAAATTTAGACAGAAAGATTGTGTTTCAATATTAGAAAATATTTTAAGATCATCTGCAAATAATAAATGGTTACAATCTAGTAAAACACTAAGGTCATTAACAAAGAGAAGGAATAATAATGGCCCCAAATTGGATCCCTGGGGTACACCCGAACGAGCAACAAACGCTTTAGATGAGAAACCATTGATTGAGACATATAGATGGCGGTCAGATAGATAAGATTTGAATAAGTTAATCAGGTTGACATGAAATCCGTAATTTCCAAGTTTATTTAGGAGTGTAGTATGATCGACACGGTCGAATGCCTTAGCAAGATCCGTATATATACAGTCAACCTGACCCTTACGATCGAGCTCACTGCAGACATATTCACTAAAGCAACACAAATTGGTCGTCGTAGATTTACCTTCCATAAAGCCATGCTGATTTGTAGAAATATAATTTTTAACCTTTGGATAAATTATTTCAAAATACTTTTGCGAAATTTGACAGCAAGGAAATGGGTCGATAGTTAGCGATTTCCTTGGAATCACCAGACTTAAGCACTTAATAATCTTTTTTGTTCTCATCAGTAAAGTTAGTTATAAGATTAGATAAAGTTAGTTACTACCTACTCACCTTGCGGCTAATGACATAGCCATTGGAAATGTACCCATCGAGCTGCCTCCCAGTAAAAAATCGCTGCTCGTCGTTTGCTTATCACCAAAAAACCCGTAGAATACTCCGATTCCGCAAGATATCACCAACATCGCTCCCAATACAAAGTAATCGACCCATGAGAATACGTTTTTCAACTTTGAATGCCCATCTATGCAGATATTGTCTGAAATACAAATATCAACCCTTTACCCAAGACGCATTGGTCTGTATTATTTTAAAGTTCAATAAATATCTTACTTGGCATCTAAGATTTGTAAATTTCGACATAAACAATGGTTGCAGTGGATTTTATTTATCAAACTTGAAGTATTTTATATACTGAAAGAAGCTTAAGCTTATTCTCTCAAATTCAAATTGTTTTAAATTTGATATATTCATGTATTTCATATTTTGTTATTTTTTCACAATAAATCTTAAAAATTGCAATCTGGAACATTGCAATCCTTCAAGAATATCTATTCAAAATATCAATATGAACAGTAATCTATCAAACGGACTAATATAAATAATAATAATAAACTTTATAATTACACTCACCTGTATCCGAAAAATAATCACCATGTCTTCCTGTTTCGTTGATTGTATCTGATAATGCCACACAACTTTGTATTATGAGTATTCCAATCAGGATAGTACTCCTATCACATGAAAACTTAGCCATAATCGTCCAGAGCGATTCTGAATTTAAAAAAAAACAATAATTGTATTGTGTAAAAAATACAAATATTTATGAATCCATAGAATACGTAAGCCATTCAAAAATAGTGTTTAGAAAATTAGTCATGCGTACATCATATTACTTTCCCAGTCATAGATAGATGAACATCGGGGTATTAGCCCGGAAAGTAGTTATTCAAACAAGTGTTTGTTTTGTCCTTGTAAAACAACTTAGTTGTAGATTGCACAAAAAATAACACTTCCATCAAAAATAGTCAAATATTTAAGTAATTAAACTTCATTTTTTAAATATTCAGGCCTATTTGCGCCCCGACTGATAAACTTTAATCATCCACTAATCATTGATTAAACTTCTGATTAGATTAGAATTCTACAATATCACAATGTAATAAATTTGAACGATATCCTAAATATAAAAAACGAATTAAATTAATATCGACTTTCTGCAAAAAAAATTGCAGAAAGTCGATATTAACCCATTAAGCGCCATTGATGCATACACGCAACATTATTATTTTTTGGTTATTAAATTACTAAATAAATTAATTTGATAAATTATATATATATAAACATCTTTATTGTGCACTGAAAAAATTACAGTTTGTTTATTTTTACACTATATTTTTTTTTTTTGATCCTTGGCTATCGACCATCGGTCTTTCAGCCTGAGTTGTACTTGTCCTTGTCTTGTCAGTTAGTTATGATTCATGTGAGATGAAATGAATTGATAAATGGTGGTTTCTGGGTTGTTGAATTTGGGAGAAATATTGGGGTTTTGTACTAAACAGAGGTGATTAAGGATGTCATGGATGTGTGGGTTAGATGCGAATATTTGGGATAGTTGGGTAAGTCGTTGTTGGATAGGGATTATTTCTGTTTTTTCAGGATTTTTGTGAGGATTCTAAGGGCTGATCGTTCTGCGACTTCGATATTATTTAATGTTGAGGGACGAGGGTTAAGAAAGAGGATTGAAGTATATTCTAATAGGGGGCGGCAGATCATTTTATAGATGTGGACAGGTGTTTTTGTCGTGATCTCTTTATTTTGGAAGGTTAACGATCTGAAATGCCGCGCCCTATTTTGAATTTTTGTTTTCATGGTTTGGGAATGGAGTTTGGATAGTTTGGGGTCGAAAGTGATGCCAAGGTATTTACACGCAGGGGATGGGCTAATTACGGTGTTTGATATGGTTATGCTAAATGGGGAATTGAGCGGTCTGTGGAAGGGTATGAATAGATAGGATTTATTGGGATTAATGGATATTCTCCCTTTGGCAAACCAAAGAGATAGCGAATCTATTAGCCCTTGGAGAGTGCTTTAGGAAGGGTGGGTTGGTGTGTTATAAGGGCAGTGTCATCGGCAAAGAGCAGAAAATATGCTGAGGGATTAAGGTACTGTGGGTTGGGGTTGTATATGTCATGAACATAGACTTTGTATAGGAGCGGAGATAATGGAGAGCCTTGGGGAACACCTTGTTGAGGAATAAAGGGCCGGGAGATGGTATTTTGGACGCGGACATTAAGGAGTCGATTGTTTAGGAAGTTATCAATGAGATAAATTAGGTGTAATGGGATATTGAGGGAGTTGCACTTAAACAGCAAACCTCGATGCCAGACTGAGTCAAAGGCCTTTTTTATATCTAGGAATAGTATAGCTGTTTTTTTGTTTTTGAGGTGTCGTTTGGCAGTTGGAAGTGAGTGGGAGAGTGGTTGATCTATTTTGGAGGAATCCAAATTGATAGGGAGGAATGTGTTGGGCGATATGAGGTAGGAGTTTATTTTGATAAATTATATTATTTGACCTGACTTGAAAATGTATGAAGAAAAATGTAAATATTTAGTTATTTAAATATTTCGATTGTTACTTATTTCAAAAAAAATAATGTGAATGTATTTCTAACTTCACAATATTTCAGCGTTTTATGTGCGTGGCGCATGAAGTAAAATTTCGAGTTTAGAAAAACCTGAAAATTTGGTTTGGCCGCTCCGCTTCGCGGAGCGACCAAACCAAATTTTCAGGCTTTTCTAAACTCGAAATTTTACTTCATGCTTAGTCTGGGAGTGGAATCACTCGTTCTAAACTTCATACTGCACGTTTTTATATGAAATCGACGAATGCCTGAAATTTTACAACATAACACTGTGTGTATTTAAAAGAAAAATATACAGTATTTAACACAATAAGTCATTCATAGATATCATAAAAAGAAGTGCAGAATTTTACCTAAACTCAACTTTTAAAGTTATCTCTATAATTGCTTGGCCGTTAATGGGTTAATATCATTCGTTTTTTATATTTTGTAAATATTCTGCAAACTATTGACAAAACTCAATTTTTCTTTATGATAAATTTCTTTATGTTAAACTGTACCGTTAAAGGCGGTACGTCACTCTCTCTCAGGTCTCAAACTGTTCGCACCTCCTAATGACTTAATCCCTTTACCTATAAATAACATCCCTTCATTTTCACTCGCCCCAGTTTTGTGTACCTGTTTCGACGACACACTTCGACATTCCTGTAAGTTTCCTGTTTATTTTAATATTTTTTTGTACAATTAATATTCATTCCCTGTAATTTTTTCAATTTATTTCAATTTCCTGTTGTTTCATTTAGTTTAGTGGGAGAATAATTTGGCCTGATGTTGCATTTTGCATAAAAATTATGCATAGAACAGTAAAGCTGTCGTGTAACTCAAATATTCATTGTATAATTCAATTATAATTTCTGTATTAGCTCGAGAAGTAGTTGTTGCAATGAATATTTGGAGACATCTCAATGAGACAAAATGGTTCCAGAAAGTCGATATTAATTTAATTCGTTTTTTTTATATTTTGTAAATATTCTGCAAACTATTGACAAATTTAATTTTTCTTTATGTTAAATTTCTTTATGATTTCCTAAACCTGTCTCTCTTATCAATATGAGATTGTGGAAACAATTTGTAAATACAATCGTGTTTTAAAACCATAAATCACGGATTAAATATTAGTGTGATTAGTGTAAATACAAACGTCAATTTGAATTTTATTGTGTAGCAGTATATATTCCACCTGATATTTCGAACAATGAGTTTGACTTATTCTTTGAAGGTTTAGAACTCTTGTTATTGGACAAACCGGTATTAATAATAGGTGACTTTAATGTGCCTAACTATAATATTCCAAACTCTTCAGATTATAAAGTACGTTCCTTAAATAGTTTTACAAACATCTTGAATCTAAATCAAATGAATTCTATACCCAATTCTAGAAACAGGCTGTTAGATCTCATATTATCTAATTTAAGTATATTGCATTATGACTTGTGTCGAGAACCCTACTCTTTGGTACCTGAAGATTTACATTATCCATCTCTAGCATGTACTTTTTACGTCAATTTTAATAATCAAGATGCTAATTTTCCAACAAATCATAACCTTCGATACAATTTTCGGCGTGCAAATCTTCTTGGTTTATATAACTATCTTTCCTCTATCGACTGGTTATTTTTAGAAAACTATACTGATGTGAATCACGCCGTAGATCACTTCTACGAGATTTCATATGATAGTTTTGATAGGTATGTTCCTTCGCACAAGCATGCGCAATCCAATAAATTCCCCGCATGGTTCTCAAGAGAATTAATGTATAAGATAAGAACTAAGAATTATTATCACAGTAAATGGAAACGTTTCAAATCACAATATTATCGTTCACAGTTTGAAAGACTCCGGAACATTACTAAAAATGAAATAATAAAAGAATATAATATGTACATTTTTAATACTGAAAAAAATGTAACCAATAATCCCAATGAGTTCTGGAAATTTGTTCACGACAAAATAAATGTATCTAGAATTCCTGGTGAACTATATTCAGGTGAACATCATTATGACAAACCCCATGACATTGTGAATGCATTTGCCGAGCATTTTTCGAGTGTTTATTTGCCTAAAACAAACGAGGTATTTGTAGAAAAATCAAGCAACCGTGAAGTCCCTAATGTTACTAGCATAACAGAACATCAGGTTATGCAAAGCATATACAAACTAAAAAATTCTACCTCATACGGTGCTGATAATATTCCTACCTTTTTAATTAAGGATTGTAAAGATTTGTTTGTTCGTCCGCTAACAAAAATATTTAATTTAGCGATATCTTCGTGTGAATATCCTACTAAGTGGAAGCATGCAAATGTTTGCCCAGTTTTTAAGAAAGGGGATTGTCATGATATTAATAACTACCGACCAATTTCAATTTTATCGAATTTTTCTAAAATATTTGAACAAATTATTTTTTCTATCATTAACTCTCATACAAAAGTTTACCTATCACCAAATCAGCATGGATTTACACCTGGCCGTTCAACAACTACTAATTTAGTATCAATTACCCAATACATATCTGAATCACTTGATAACTGTGGGCAATCTGACGTCATATATACTGATTTCTCCCGTGCTTTTGGTACGTTCGACCACAGTATATTATTGCAAAAATTGTCTTTATTCGGACTATCATATAAATGTATTATGTTAATTTCCTCATATCTACATAATAGATAAAATACTGTTTATTACAATGGCTTCTCTTCTTTTACATTTACATCTACTTCAGGTGTTCCACAAGGTTCAAACCTTGGTCCATTGTTGTTTAATTTGTACATTGATGATCTAATTGCAACAATTACATGCCCAGTCTTAGCCTATGCAGATGATTTAAAAATTTATTCACACTTTACCACTAATTTAGATTCTATCAATTTGCAAAACAATCTTGATATAATTGATAACTGGTGTACATTTAATAAGCCTAAACTAAACTCTACTAAATGTTATGTAGTTTCATAAAGTCGCAAAACTTCAACAATTGTTAGTAACTATACCATTCAAGGCACAATAATTGAAAGAAAACGTGAAATTTTGGACCTCGGTGTACTTTTCGATTCTGAGTTGAGATTTTCTAGACATATTAATAATATAACATCGTCCGCACTAAAAATATTGGGTTTTATAATGCGGATATCTAAACAATTCAATAATATAAATGCCATAGTATCGCATTACTATGCGTTTGTTAGATCAAAATTAGAGTATTGTATGTTGGTCTGGTATACGCATTATATAAATCTCTCACTCATGGTAGAAAAAGTGAAGAAAAAGTTTTTGAAATATTTATCTTTTAAAAAGAATGATACATATCCAGATCGAAATACTGACTATAATTCTTTACTTACTGAACATAGTTTTGTTTCACTTGTTGATCGTAGGAATGAATATAGTGCTAATTTTATTAAAAAAGTAATTGACAACTCCATTGATTGTATGTATCTACTTTCAAAAATAAATTTTCATGTACCTAGAACTGCCTCGCGCTATACTAACACCTTTGTTTTACCCGTATGCAAAACTAATGTTCTAGTTAAAGCGCCTTTAACACATATGTGTCGTAATGCGAATAAATATTTTATTGATTTTTATTTTTAAGTAACCAGAAATCTGGAAATTGAAATTGTCTACTTTCAATATTAAATATTCTTATGTTAGTCATTTGGAACGAAATATTTTTGTTTATTAATATTAATGTTAGATATAAGTTATAATTAAATTTTGTTGCTTGTCCTGTATTGGTTTTTCCGTAGGACAATAAAGTATTATTATTATTATTATTATTATTATTAAGTTAAACGACTTTTGGGCGAATGGGCACCAGTATTAAAAAATATATTAGACATTTTCTAAGAGTGAATGATTCAAATATATTTTTTTTTTTTATTTTGGGTTTTACGTCATCTATTTCCGCTGCTAAGGCCAATCATGACGCCGGAGATTAGGTCTACAGCTATCCGGGAATTTTGCCGAACCCGGTGGGAGTTCCAACCCAGCGGTAGGGATCTTTAACGTGCACGCAACATCCAGGCAGTACACGGGTCCTACATGCATTTAACGTCATATCCGAGAAGACGGAGTGTTTGGCATTTTTATCCTAACCTATATAAATGCAGACAACTTGTTAGGCCGGTATTTGAACCCCGGTCCGTGGTGTGGCAGTACAACACTCTAACCACTACACCACCAAGCTGCCCCAAATATTTTATATGTGAATAAGTAATAACTTGAGTTCTCAGCTATAATTATGAAAACTATATATTTTAAAATTGCAAGGTTTTCGTAGTTATATTTGTAATTTTACTGATTCAGTACATGATTAATAACTACGGTTTGGGTATGCTATATGAATATGTGAGTTTCTTTTATAAATCTCCGCGTGTAAATTACTCGTTTATATAATAGTTATTCACATGTGATATTTTTTCGTCTAAATTTGTAATTATGAAAGCGATACTATGAACCATTTAGGACACTGTTAATATATTTACATTGTGTTTTGTAGAGGTTTCATTCTTTTATTTTCATATTATTTTGTTTTATACCGTGATATCAAAAATGATATTGGTCATGATTGGTCATTTTAGTTGTCTTATTAATTAAAGCTTATATTAGATGACACTATTTTCTTGTACAAGAAAATAATGTACTATATTCTATCATGTTGTGCCAAATAGAACATGTCCTATTTCCATTATACAAAACTGTACAAGATTTGCGTTTGGTCATATTTTGTGTATGATAGAAAACAGTACACTATTTTCTTATACAAGAAAATAGTGTAGTCTAATACAAGCTTTGGACACATTTTTTGCATTTTACATGAAAAACATTTTCGTAATTTTATATATTATGAAACTAACTGTTACAAACAATCGCAGTTGTTTTATTATAGTAATTATTTTATAGCTAACTATTTTTTGGTTGTAAATAAAATATAATATAGGTAATAACTCAGTTATTTTTGTAAATAAATATGTCAAGTGACACATCCGATTAAAGAGGGAAGAAATGCCTTTCTAATGATAACATAATCAACTATGGTTTCCATTTAAAAAAATGTAAGTTTGTGTTATATCTCGAAAACTGAAATCAATAGAAAAAATCTGATAAAATCGCCTGAAGAAGCCACAGTGTAACGAAACAGTTGTAGCAAATGCACAATATATATTTGAAAGTGTTTAAATTGTTTTATTTATATAAATATGATAAAATGTTATTATTCAGTGTAAAATTATCTAAAATTTTGTTATTTACAGTTTTTATCTATCTCTTGTAATAACTGAGCAAAATCGATTTGAAAAAATCGAAACATTTCACATTTTTCAAATATCTAGTTACCCTTTACTTTTTCGAAAAATGTTCAAATGTTTTTATTTAGCTGCTAAAACTGCACTACTTCGCCCATTCAACCGTTTCTCTATCTCTTATAGTTTCAGAGAACATGAAAAAAAATCACCTAGTATATTGTTACTTTCCCCCGTATGTAATACAAAGGGAAAGTATTGTTTTCGTGAAAAATTTCGAATCAAAATTTTGCGGAAATATCCGTTTTGAGGTCCCCTGAGTCGCACAAGACCATTTTTGAAAAATGTCTGTCTGTCTGTCTGTCTGTGTGTCTGTGTGTGAGTCTGTGTGCGCTGTACCGCAAAAACCGCTAAAGATATCAAGATAAAACTTGAAACTTAAGCTTTTTGTTACAATCGGAAGAACTGGAAAGCTTTTGGTGAAAATCGGAAAACCGGAAGTGGTACTTTACTCTTAGCGTTTTTCAGTTTTTTCAGAGTTTTTCAATAAATGTTCATCAAACAAAAAATTCTTTCAAATAAAAGTTGTAGATAATAACAAAATGAAGATATATTGTTCTCTTATTTTTTGTCATAGCACTCTTAGTTTTTGAGATATTTCAAAAGTTGTGTGTTTTATCTAGTTATTGGTGTGTGACAGTGTATGTGTCGATACAATTGAAAAATGTTTCAAATAAAAGTTGTAGGAAATAAAAAACTAAAGATTTTTTGTAGATTCACTTTTTGTCATAGCACTCTTAGTTTTTGATATATTTAATAAATAGTGTTTTTTATCTAGTCATTCATTTGTGTCAGTGTATTTGTTGATACAATTGAAAAATGTTTCAAATAAAAGTTGAAGACATTTTGAAAATAATAATGCTACAATTATTTTAAATGTGATTTAATACGCAATTTACGGGGGAAAGTACTATGATGGACACATCACGATTTTTTTTAGTGATGAAAATTACTTTAAGTCACATGAATTGTAACAGAAAACATGTGAGGCTCTACAAAATTCTGTATAAATAAATGCTATTTATTTATATATTTATATTTCACATCTTTAACAAATTTTTGGCTGTTTTTAACCTTAAAATATTCTACAACCAAGTGTTGCTGATTTTTATCCATATTTTATCACAATGTATTGTTTTATATCAAAAAAATATCGTATTGAATTGCGTTAATAAAGTGGAAACATAACAATACAACTGCTTTATTTAATTTACGAGTAATAAATCGGCACATTTACCGGTAATTAGTCAATTTTGGTCTTAACCGGTAAATCGAAAAACTTTAAACGAATTCTTATTAAATTATTAATTTTTATTAAATAGTAACATGCATCAATTTGTAAAAGCCATTTCAGATAATTTGTAATTATTTTTTTATATCTTGTGTTTTATGTTTCCCTATTGCTTGTATATTTATCCTATAATTAGATACAGGGAACATTTCTTTCATGTATACATGTGTATACACTGTAAATTTTACGACATTCGTTGTTTTTTTTTTAAAGATTTCAATTTGAATCTTTAAACGAGGGTTTTCCAATCCCAGACTAAGCATGAAGTAAAATTTCGAGTTTAGAAAAGCCTAAAAATTTGGATTGGCCGCGTAGCGAAGCGGAGCGGCCAATCCAAATTAGGCTTTTCTAAACTCGAAATTTTACTTCATGCGCCACTCTTAAAAACACTGATTTACAGTCAAGTTTAAAATATACGGCTTTAACAATCCACTAGGTAGATGTAAATAAAACGTCAAATTCTGCGCTAAACAAATTGTTTTAAACAGTGATTATAGGCAACCCAATAACTCTAACGTATATTAGGTTGCCTATAATCGTTATTGTATGTGCGTGTTTTTGTAACTTCATTGGAAATCAGTGTTTTTAAGCGTGGCGCATGAAGTAAAATTTCGAGTTTAGAAAAGCCTAATTTGGATTGGCCGCTCCGCTTCGCTACGCGCCCAATCCAAATTCTTAGGCTTTTCTAAACTCGAAATTTTACTTCATGCGCCACTCTTAAAAACACTGATTTACAGTCAAGTTTAAAATATACGGCTTTAACAATCCAACATGTAGATGTAAATAAAACGTCAAATTCTGCGCTAAACAAATTGTTTAAAACAGTGATTATAGGCAACCCAATAACTCTAACGTATATTAGGTTGCCTATAATCGTTATTGCATGTGCGTGTTTTTGTAACTTCATTGTAAATCAGTTTTTTTAAGCGTGGCGCATGAAGTAAAATTTCGAGTTTAGAAAAGCCTAATTTGGATTCGCCGCTCCGCTTCGCTACGCGGCCAATCCAAATTCTTAGGCTTTTCTAAACTCGAAATTTTACTTCATGCTTAGTCTGGGAGTGGAAAACACTCGTTAAAAGCCTTAAATTAACCACTTTGAAACAACGAATTCTCGCAAATTTTAAAAACGCTGTAATTATCGGGATATGCATTCTCAAAAGAACAAAATAAAAATGCTCTGTTTATACAGGGTGTCCCAGACTACCTGTATCAGCCTTTTTTTTGAGAAAACAGCTAGTGCTAGAGAGTTGGGACAAAAAAATTGATAACAAAAACCGTATTAAAGAATCGACTGGGGATATTGTTTCTTCGCAAAAAGGTTGGCATCCTTGAAAGTTTGCTTAAAAATGTAAATAACTTAAGATTTTTCAATGGCACGATAGGTCAAAAGTGGTATCATTGAAAAGGTCTTTAAACAATAAGCAACTTTTGTAAGAAACATAATTTTGTTCCTGGCATCGATTTTGAGTAATATCTGATCAAAGTTATTAAATTTCAATTTTTCATGGCTAAAGAAATATAAAACACTAATTTTGTTTTTAAGTAAAAATATTTTAAAAACTATGACATGGGTATTTTCTAACTTTTACATATATTAGAAGAGCATAGTTTTGGTAACACCCACAGACAGTTTTATAAAAATTCATGCTTGGTTTTTTGAGTAATGATCTTTTTTAATCCAACTTCTACAAAAATCAGGGTAAAAAACACAAATTTTGATTTTGAGTGAAAATATGTCGAAAACTATCGAACGGCTATTCTCAAATTTTCACGTATTTAAAAAAATCATAGATTTTTAACACCAGCAGAAAGTTTTATCCAAATCCATGATTGATTTATGAGTTATGATTATTTTTAATCCAAATGCATAAAAAAACAAAGTGAAAAAACACAAATTTTGACTTTGAGTGAAAATACCCGAAAAACTATGATGTAGATATTTTCTAAATTTTACACATTTTGAAAGAGCATAGTTTTGTTAACACCCACAGAAAATTTTATAAAAATCTACGCTTGGTTTTTTGAGTTATGATATTTTTTTAATCCAACTTCTACAAAAATCAGGGTGAAAAACCACAAATTTTGACTTTGATTGAAAATAAGTTAAAAACTATTTGATAGGTATTGTTTATTTTTTACGCATTTCAATAAAGCATAGTTTTTTAAATATTAGCAGAATGTTTCATGCAAATCCATAATTAATTTTCTGAGTTATGGTTATTTGAAATCCAAATGCTAGAAAACTAATGATAAAAAAACACAAATTTTTTCTTTGAATGAAAATAACTTGAAAACTATGAAATTGATATTTTCTGAATTTTGCATATTTTGAAAGAGCATAGTTTTGTTAACACCCACAGACATTTTTTAGAAATTGATCTTTGTTTTTTTTTTTTTGAGTAATGACGTTCTTTTAATCCAACTTCTAATATATATATACACGCACAATTACGTCGATTAGCTGCTATATTTGATTTTTATATATATTTTTTTTTATTAATTATATTACGTTGTAATTTTATGTACAAATGGTGTTTACCGTAAATAAATTTACTTTACTTTACTTTACTTTACTATATAAAATTACGAAAAAACTATTCGTGAAAATGCAGTGTCTTAATTAATAAGACAATTTAAGACGATAAATATCCATTGAAACATCGTCTTAAATTGTCGTATTAATTAAGACACTGTTTGCATTTTCACGAATAGTTTTTTCGTAATTTTATATATTATGTTTAAAGTGTGCAAACTATAAGAAGCGTAAGCTTATTTTCTCGAATTCAAATAGTTCTGAATTTGAATTTATCCAACTTCTACATAAATCAGGGTGAAAAAACACAAATGTTGACTTTTAGTGAAAATAAGTTGAACACTAAAAAATAGGTTTTTTCTCATTTTTAAGTACTTTGATAGACCATAGTTTTCTCAATATCAGCAGAAAATTTCATGCAAATTCATGATTAATTTTCTGAGTTATGATTGTTTTAAATCCAAATGCTAGAAAACTGCAGTTTCTATAGAAATATTTTGTTTATACAAATTATATTATTCTGTCTAAACCGTTTTTTTCGTTCTGCGCTTCAGTTAAAACCCCCCCTACATTCCATGTAAAAATCCTGGCTACGCCACTGACCATTCGATTCTTGAATATGACTTTAGTAATAATTTGTTTATCCTAACTCTCTAAGACTAGCCGTTTTCTCAAAAAATACCTGATGCGGGTGGTCTAGGACACCCTGTATATCTATAATTTCTTTTTTTCATTTTTAGCGTATACAAATTATTTAAATTACTTTAATTCTATTTTTTATTCATATTTTATTACACCGCATTGTTTTGTATGAAAAATTGCCTTAATAAAGCGCAAACATAACAATACAATTGTTTTATTTAAATAAACAGTATTAAATCGGCACATTTACCGGTAATTAGGCAATTTTGGACTTGGGTTAACCGGTAAATTGGAAAACTTTGAAGAAATTCCTACTAAATCTGTTAATTTATATTAAACTTACCCTAATAAGCGTAAAAATTCTTGACCAAACTTTAAACCTCCTCTTCGGAACACGTAGAAAAGTGCGAAATTGTATTTGTATTATTTGCCGATTGGATCGACTTGTATATTTCATTCGCGTTTACTAAAAGAATAAAACCGAAAACCTTCCCACTTTATTCTTTTTCAAAAAAGCTCACGAATTCACGCGTACCGTCTCCTGATACTGTTTCCAGCTTAGCAGATTTTTTTTGACTGCCTCACGGCATCCTTTTCTTCAATAAATACACTTCGGCTCAATTAATTCAGAAAATCTTTCAGCGGGTCGTGTCGCGTGTGGTGGGGAAGAAAACGGAAACGGTCGGTCATTTCCAGTTTGCGACTCACACACTTCTTGAACGCCCATTTCTCAGCATTGACAGGACGAGCGTGTGTGTTTTCTGTATGTATGTTTGCGTGTTACATAATTGCAAGGATTAAATATGCGTATATTTAATTGAAGTCGGGAAGCACTTGGAGTGCAATTGATGTGTCTGATTGGGTTACGATGCTTGGGGAAAACAAGATCACTCTGGTTTCATTGTGTATCTGGAAATAATTACACGATTCATTAATTTTATTATGTTATATCATTTCTTTTATGTGTATAAAACTGTTTTATATAAAATATCGTGATACACCAATTAAACTTAGAATGTACAGGGTGGTGCATTTTGGAGGTGCCACATATGGAAAAACTTTTTTATTTGAAGAGATATTATAAACCCGTTTTTGCGAAAAGCCTTATATGGCTTTTCTAAACTCGAAATTTCACTTCATGCTTAGTCTGGGATTAAATTGAAAGTTTTTAATAAGATCACGAATGTCTGAAAATTTGCATTAAAAAATCGTAACATGTATACCTAAAAGAAAAATTCCTTGTATTTAAAACTTTTTTAAAATTTGAACATATAAATGGGCAGATAAAAAAAACAGATATTTCTCAATAGGAATATTACCTGATTCTCCCATCCTACCTGATCCTTAGAGACACTTTAATAAATTGGTAGTAGATAAAAATAGGAAACACATTTAGTAAAAGAGAATTCATTGAAAAATCTGGAATTTATTCAATAAAATGTGATAACTGTGAGAAAGTAATTTAAATATTAGATTCAAAGAACACAGTTACCACATAAAAAACCAGAATCCAGAAAAATCTGCAATTGCACATCATAACTTTACAACAGGTCATAAATTCAGCATCAACAATATGAAACTCCTAAAAGAATCCAATAAGTATCAATTAAACATGTTGGAAGCCATAGAAATGCGTAAAAATAAAAATAATTTATTGAACTTCGATTTTAGTCCCTAAAATAACCTGCTTCTAAATTTGTTACCTCCATAAACAACACGCAATCAAATTTGTTAACCCGCCCAAAGGTCTTCCCTTAATCTGGGGTTTTTCCCTTTAATCCACTGTAGGTATAAAGAAACCGCGCAACAGTTGTAAGAATTAGTTGTTATTGAAAATGAGTGCTTAGCACTTGAAATATATATCTAACCATTAGAAAATAAAGTGTGAAGAAAGGATACAACAGTGTTAATTATTTAAGATAAAAATAATTTGAGGCGGTGCACAGTGTTTCGAGCAATGGACAAAAATCAAAAAATCAACATTTAATTTAAAGGATTTTTATACTACAACAATAAAGTAGATAAGCCAATACTCTGAGAATTCCATTTAAAAGCTACCTGAGTTTCGCTAATTGCCTAATAATGTACCCCCAAACCGAGGTAATGATGAAGCGGGTACTCGTCTTTTATGTCGGTTATATTTTATCAATTGTTTTAAGCGTTATATCACGATTGTTACGAAGTGTTTTAAATAAAACCTATGATGGATTCTGTAGCCCAAGGTATGTAGTTTAAGATGCCATTTTGTCTTTTGGTGTATGATTTGTTCTGTAAATAATTTTTAAACAAACTCATAATTTTTACATAAAATTTCTGCGATTGCAAACTTTGAAGAGACTTCCCTTTATTGGTACATTATTATACTTTCAAATTATATAAGGATCATCTGCTTCTCGCTGCTCTTTCACAAGTTATGATTTTTTTGTAAAGAGAGGTACCGTGATCAAAAAAATTGTTCACCGCGGTGATAGGTAAATACATTTGTAATCGTAATCTTTGCAAGTTAATTGAGTTGTCATTTTAATGTCAGATTTCGATTCACATAACCTACAAATTAAAAGTCGTTTTACAGCATAACATGTGATTAATCTTGTCCTAACCTAAAATACACAACCTGCATCACAGCACTAAATTCTTGAAATGTCAAATTTGATTGGCCATATTAAAAAAAAACAGATTATAGACGTTTGATTTTGTTTATTCTACGTCGAGTGTAACAAGAAAAAAGAACAGGCTAACCACTAGAGTTTTTTTGAGATATTAATTTAAAAGTTCGGCAAAAAAAATGAGTTTAGTGGTGATCCATAAATTGTACAATTTTAATATTTGCAATATTACGTTTGTCTATTGCTATTATGTCTGCTGTAGAAATTATTAGTTAGTACTTATACTTATTTTATGTTGACCTGTGTAAGCGAAAGTATCAACACTAATAAATATTATTATTATTATTATTAATGAAACGCGATACATTTACTCGCTTTTCGGGTACATGTGTCATTGTATACACAAACTGGCTGTATTTTCTTTTTTTCATTTTGATAAAAATTACTTGTTTCATTTTTTCTTCAGCCACGTAGACGAGATCTGTATAAACCTGGAAAATTTTAAAGCTACATACCCGGCGCAGTCACCATTTTGTTATCATTTTTAATTTTATATTTTATAAAAACTAATGCATATAATTACACAACACACCTAATAGTAAATGAAAACTGTTGAGCTAACACAGTAAAGCAAGTTATTAAATAAAAGAATTGAGTCTCCTTTCTCAACAGGATTTATTTAAAAATCGCAAATGTACATTTCGGTCACGATGTGACCATTATCAATGCTTAACTATTTACAAAAACAAACGGAAATTTATACCATGGATACAGATTCGGATTATAATTACAATGTTTCGGGTGACTGGGATTAGAGCGCTGGGATCAATTCTAGAAAAGGATTTACTAATGGGCTTAAATCAAAGTTTAATAGTCTGTTTTCCACTTTTTTCATTTCTATTGCCTCCAAGGTATTAAGCCGGTAATTACTGGAGAATTTTAATAATTTAATTTTATCTATTGAAAATTTGTGACCTGATTCGATGGCGTGGTGAGCTAACGCTGATTTATCTGCATTAAAGTTTTTGATGTGTAAGGTATGTTCTTTAAACCTGGTCTGCAAATTGCGTTAAGTTTGTCCAACATAAATTTTATCACAATTGCAGCACTCTATTGAATAAATGCCAGATAAAGAGAGGTAGCTTTTATTGTCAAACGTGTTTCCGAGATAATTCTTTAGTTTGGTATTAGTATAATAAGCTGGAATTAAATTGAAATTTTTACAAAGTTTATTAATCAAGTAAATCAAACTCGTATTTAAATGATTGTTAATAATAATAATAATAATAATAATAATAATAACTTTATTTGCCCAACAGATAACCAATTACAGGACAAAATTAAGTACAATATATGTGTATAAAACGTTAAAAAAATTACAGCATTAAATAGTTTCAAATAAGTAAAGAAATAGAAAACAAATACATATACAGGTGAATATTTGACTTCAAAGAGACATATTAACATAATTATGCTTAGAAGTTTTTTACAATAAAAGATATAAGAGTATTCATAAGTTGACAAAAATTCACATTAAAACATTTACAGCTCAAAGTGACGGATATATTTTACTGTACAATCGTGATCAGAGAATATATCACAGCTCGTGTTTGTTAAAAATCTATTTGCATTTTCAACCATGTAATGTAAAGGAACTTTTGATGTTACAACTGATCTAGAAGGTGTGTTATAAAAATGGTGATGTGTCCATCATAGTACTTTCCCCCGTAAATTGCGTATTAAATCACTTTTTAAAGTTTGTAAAGAGGCTAATGAATCACCCTGTAAAAAAATGTGTTTAAAAGTTCCCGAAAAACGTTCTTCTTTTTATAACATATTACGAAGTGGTCCTCAATAACTAGATAAAACACACAACTTTTGAAATATCTCAAAAACTAAGAGTGCTATGACAAAAAGTAAGTGAACAATACATCTTCATTTTGTTATTATCTACAACTTTTATTTGAAAGAATTTTTTGTTTGGTGAACATTTATTGAAAAAAACTGAAAAAACTAAAAACGCTAAGAGTAAAGTACCACTTCCGGTTTTCCGATTTTCACCAAAAGCTTTTCAGTTCTTCCGATTGTAACAAAAAGCTTAAGTTTCAAGTTTCATCTCGATATCTTTAGCGGTTTTTGCAGTACAGCGCACACAGACACACAGACAGACAGACATTTTTAAAAAATGGTCTTATTCGACTCACGGGACCTCAAAACGGATATTTCCGCTAACATTTTTGATTCGAAAATTTTCACGAAAACAATACTTTCCCTTTGTATTACATACGGGGGAAAGTAAAAAAAGTGTATGAGAACGAGAATTATGGGTTGGAATGTGGAGATTGACTTTAGAAAGCATGTAAGGAGAACCTATTTTATTATGTAGAATTTTAATTAGAGTTAAGACGCTGCTAAATATTCTCCTAAATTCAAGACTACAATCATCGTTAATTAAAAATAATTCACTATGTTCAATATTTCTAGAAAGATATGTGCCAATTTTAAGTTTGTAGATATATTTTAAAAATCGCCTTTGGACATTTTCTAGTGATTTTCTATGACACTCATAATGAGGGTGCCAGATGAGAGCAGCATATTCAAGCCTTGATCTGACCAAAGAATAGTACAGGTTGCTAATGGTTTCAGGATTTGAAAATTGTCTACAGTTGCGCAATATGAACCCTAGTGTCCTAGTGGCACAAGAGCAGATGTTATCAATATGAGATGTAAAATTTAATCTATTATCAAATAAAACGCCAAGGTCTTTCATTTCATTAGTCCTTTCAAGAATTGTGCCATTAAGGTAATAATTACATGATAGAGGACTCGCTTTGCGGGAGTAAGACATAATTTTGCATTTTGCTTCGTTGAGTTTAAGACAATTCGATAGACTCCACTCTTGAGTGTAATTCATATTTTGTTGCAACTTGTCTGCGCCCTCTTGACATTTAATTACATTGAAAATTTTCAAATCATCCGCATAAGTAAGCACATTACACGTTAGTGACTCAATTAAATCATTTTTATAAATGATAAACAATAAGGGGCCCAAGTTTGAGCCCTGGGGCACACCAGAAGAGGCATGATATTTGGGTGATATGAAGTCCTTGTATGCTACATATTGGTATCTATCGAAAAGATACGAATTGAAGAGAGAGGTTAAACTATTGGAAAATCCAAATAAATCTAATTAAGCAATTAGAGTTTTATGATTAATTGAGTCGAAAGCTTTAAAAAAATCCAAATATGCAACATCGACTTGATCTTTTGTGTCAAAAGCCTCACTAATAAATTCCGTGATATGAACTAAATTAGTAACAGTTGATCTTTTAGATAAGAATCCATGTTGAAACTCAGAAATATGAGGTTTTAACTGCGTACATAGACCATTGTAGATAAGCTGCTCAAACGCTTTAGCAAAATTATTTAATATGGTGATTGGTCTGTAGTTTGCAATGTCTATTCTTTCTCCATTTTTAAAGATAGGGCACACTCTACCTGTTTTCCATAACTCTGGGAAGGTTGGTGTATTCAAGGAGAGGCTAAATAATATGGTGAGAGGAGGTGCAAGGGCATACGCGCAATCGCGTAGCAAATAACTTGGGATCTGATCGTCTCCAGCAGTTTTTGAGTTTTTTTAAATTCCTTAGGCATTTGACTACATCACCTTCCGTTGGCATATATATCGATATTTGAGGACGACTAGTAAACTTGGTGTTTGTATTATTTGCAAATTGATTTTGATTATTGTATGTGTTTGCGAATAAATTTGTAAATGCATTAACAATACATTGTGGATCTTAGGTAACTTCGTTTTCAACTTTAATTGAGTTGGGTATCCTGGACGACCTATTTTTGGAATGTATATAATTAAATAATTGTTTAGGATTAGATTTTATTTCAAGCTCTGTTTTTTTTAAGTTCGTATCGAAGGCTGTTTTTATTTTGGCTTTAATTAGTTTTCGCATTCGTTTAAATTCGTCAAAATAATAAGTGCTCTTGGATTTTCTATATTTACGATAATAGTAATCTTTGCATTTAATGTCACTGATTATACTAGGCGTGTACCATATAGGATATTTTTTGCTTAATGCAAACATCTACTATTAATGAAAATGCTGATTGTGTGAAGCTTTGTGATTAAAATGGCAAAAATAACGAAATGTCACGTTGAGCCTAATTAAGGACTGGATACCCTCGTTTAATGATGTTATAAGTTTTACTTCAAATAATATCAAACAAAACTTGATAATTCGATAACTTAGAATTCGATAACTTAGAATGTGGTTTTTATTTATATACATTTAAAGTTAATTGTAGTATCTAATTTCAAGCTCTTAACGAATGTTCCTACTCCTCTATTAAGCATAAGAAAAATTTTGATTTGGGCGCGGAGCGAAGCGTAGCGTCCAAATGTATAAAATTTATGATAATATTCAAATCAACGAACTGCGATACTTTCAGTAAATCATTTAATTTAATTTATTTATTTATTTATTTATCACTTTAGCTACAATAAATGTTGATTAACATAGTTGTAAGATGTGAACGTCAAGGAAGAGAAGTTACAAAAATTTGTACTACAGATATGTTTAATTATTACCACTGCCGTCCATGGAAGTAGGGAATAACAGTAAGTAGTTGTCAACTGAGTAAACAGGATGAGCTATAAGTATAATTTTTATATATTTTTTAAATTTAGAATAATCTAACTTCTTAACATTATCTGGAAGTGGATTAAACATTTTTTTCCCTTCGCAAAAATATGCTCTATTCATAAGAGTTGTGTGCGATTTATCTAACCGCAGTAGATTATAATGTCTAGTTTCATAATTGTGATGTTGACTTGACGTAGGGAAAACATTAAGATTTTGTTTTATGTAACATAGCATCTTATAGACATATATTCCATACAGTGTTAACTTTTTTTTTGCTACGAATACATGTTTACATGTATCTAGTCTCTGAAGACCAAACATTGATAATAATAAATAATAATTTTTTTCTGTGCCATGAATACATTATGAATAAAATGAATAATATTATATTGTTGCGTCCGCCAAGTCAACACTGGCGGACGCAATATAGGAAATCCTATGTAAATTTGGAAATGTTAAAATTTTGGCTGCCCTATTTATTTTAGAAACAAAATGTATGTCTCTTTTTTGTAGAGGGAAACATTCTGAATTCATTCGTGTTAACGTTTATTACTTTACGTTTTTCTAAGTTAAAATATTTAGGAAAAAGTAATGTGATTTAATAAAAATAATGACATGCCATGGAATGGAAACAACAATTGCTAATGTCAAAATGGCAAAAGATATCGCAGTTACTTAATTAAAGTAAATGTTTTCGAAATGATTGTATAGTGTATACAAGATAAAATCCCCCTAATAAAGTGGTATTATGCAGACCACGATAAAAAAACATAAATCACATTACTTTTTCTTAATTATTTGAGCTGTAAAATTTCTGACATTCGTTGATTTTTAAAAGTGTTCAATTTGAAGCTTTAAACAAGTGTTTTCCACTCCCAGGCTAAGCATGAAGTAAAATTTCGAGTTTAGAAAAGCCCCGTGAAAATTTGTCGAGGGTCGCGCAGCGACCCGAGACAAATTTTCTGGGCTTTTCTAAACTCGAAATTTTACTTCATGCGCCACGCGTATAAAACACTATAATATTGTCAAATTTATGTATATTCAAACTTCACTTAAAATCTGTGTTTTATACGCGTGGCGCATGAAGTAAAATTTCTAGTTTAGAAAAGCCCAGAAAATTTGTCTCGGGTCGCTGCGCGACCCTCGACAAATTTTCACGGGGCTTTTCTAAACCCGAAATTTTACGTCATGCTTAGTCTGGGAGTGGAAAACACACGCTTAAAGCTTCAAATTAAACTCTTTTAAAAATCAACGAATGTCAGAAAATTTACAGCTAAAATAATTAAGAAAAAGTAATGTGATTTTATAAAAGTAATGACATTCCATGGAATTGATACAACAATTGCGGATATTTCCTGTTTTTTTTAAGTTCAATTCAAAGCTTTAAACAAGTGATTTCCACTCCCAGACTAAGCATGAAGTAAAATTTCGAGTTTAGAAAAGCCCCGTGAAAATTTGTCGAGGGTCGCGCAGCGACCCGAGACAAATTTTCTGGGCTTTTCTAAACTCGAAATTTTACTTCATGCGCCACGCGTATAAAACACTATTATATTGTCAAATTTATGTACATTCAAACTTCACTTAAAATCTGTGTTTTATACGCGTGGCGCATGAAGTAAAATTTCGAGTTTAGAAAAGCCCAAAAATTTGTCTCGGGTCGCTGCGCGACCCTCGACAAATTTTCACGGGGCTTTTCTAAACTCGAAATTTTACTTCATGCTTAGTCTGGGAGTGGAAAACACACGCTTAAAGCTTCAAATTACTGCTTTTAAAAATCAACGAATGTCAGAAAATTTACAGCTAAATCCTCCCACATACCAAATCCATTAAAACCAAAATGAAAACAAGGGCTAGGCATTTCAGATCTTTAACTTATAAACAACAAGGAATTTCCACAAAAACAGCAGTTAAGATTTACGAATCGATATGCCGGCCCTTGTTAGTCTATGGTGCAATTTTATTCCTTCATATCCGTCCTTCAATTTCACACCATATCCAAGTCGCCGAAAGATCAGCACTACGAATCCTCATCAAACTCAGGTACCCAATAAATCCTTTTCATAATCCCTCAAACATTATCCTCTACGAAACTACCCAAGTAACACCAATTTCCCAACGCATATTAACCCTCAGCGAAAAATTCGCTGTAAACACCCATAACCTAGAACTCCTAAACAAATTCTGTATTCCTAGAAACCTAAATATCCATCCCAAATATAAACATCCTCCTCTCACAATACATCAATTCATTTGTACCGTTCATCAAGACAGTTCACAAGCCTAGCATACGATAAAATTTTTCAAATAAAATAAATTCAAGACAGGGCAGAAAGACCTCTGGTCGATAGCCCAGACAGACTAACCCCATAGTGTAATAATATATATATGTATTATACTATACTACTGTAATTGTCTGAATAAAGATGTACTACTACTACTTTACAGCTAAAATAATTAAGAAAAAGTAATGTGATTTTATAAAAGTAATGACATTCCATGGAATTGATACAACAATTGCGGATATTTCCTGTTTTCTTTTAAGTTCAACTCAAAGCTCTAAACAAGCGTTTTCCACTCCCAGACTAAGCATGAAGTAAAATTTCGAGTTGAGAAAAGCCCCGTGAAAGTTTGTCGAGGGTCGCGCAGCGACCCGAGACAAATTTTCTGGGCTTTTCTAAACTCGAAATTTTACTTCATGCGCCACGCGTATAAAACACTATAATATTGTCAAATTTATGTATATTCAAACTACACCTAAAATCTGTGTTTTATACGCGTGGCGCATGAAGTAAAATTTCGAGTTTAGAAAAGCCCAGAAAATTTGTCTCGGGTCGCTGCGCGACCCTCGACAAATTTTCACCGGGCTTTTCTAAACTCGAAATTTTACTTCATGCTTAGTCTGGGAGTGGAAAACACTTGTTTACAGCTTTAAATTAAACTTTAAAAAAACAGGAAAGATCCGCAATTGTTGTATCAATTTTTCCTAATTATTTTAACTTAGAGAAACGTAAAGTATTAAGTGTGAACATTCATAAATTTTGAATTTTTCCCTCTATAAATGCAAAACATTGTTGTAATGTCAAGCTACTGGACTAATTATCGATTTTCTGTTATCGCTCCTATTATTATAAGGTAATTATCATTTATATTTGTATGTTTTAATGTAAATGTTTAGATTAATTTGTAATGTTTATTTTTATATTATTGTGAAACTTAATTGGACTGCAGTCTGTTAGGCAATAAACTATTATTATTATTTAAGAAGAATATTTTAATACATTTTCAACAAAAATCATTTATACCTACAAACTTGACATTGGACTTCAATTATTTACTTACCTACATTGACCGTGACTGGCCAGTTTATTTTGTAAACATTGAAAACAAGCGTGGGTTCAGCGCAGGTTAATGGGTGTGATGGAATCCGGAAGATTTCGCGTGTCCTTATTTTAATAATAAAAATACATCGCAAATGAATGATATATCACATTTTGTATTTAAATGATATGATAGCTTATTTTTCCCAATAGCACCAGACAGAGCATATGCAAATACGTAATGGTCACAGTTTCAGAAGTACCAAAACAGGGCGAGTATTTAAATTTGGCGAAGAAAAATTAAAGTATTGTGTTTCTCTTCGCAAAATTTGAATATCTGGTGCGATCCAGAGTGTAGCACAAGTGTCTGTAATGTGTAGGTTTTTACTATGTAGATATTTTTTTTTCAAGTGATCAATTAGAAACAAGTAAATGATGTACAGGGTGGCCCAAATTCGATGTTTTCATAGGGTATCTTGGTAACCTGAAGGGTTACAAAAAAAAATAATATAAACGTCATGACCTCTTTTTACGAGACATTAATAATGGCGTAAATAGATCATGGCTAACTTAATTAGTTTAGAAGATATCAGGCGTTTGTCAATTGTTGGCTATCTTAAAATATGTCTTTATCTTAATAACTATAAGATATACAAAAAAACACTTCAATAATTATTTATGTAGTTTTCAGCGTAGCATTCAGTGGCGTACTTATTTTTTATTGGGACTTTTAATTTCCGAGTTATGATATAAAGTTGCATTTTTTTATTAGAACACCCTATATATTTTTATGTTATTGGATAGCACATTAAATTAGCTTTACATTTTTCTATCATTTTTTTTAATTGAAAAATTGTGTGGTTAACTCTAAAGATCTTAGATAAATATTTGATAATACATACTAATATAATCACAGAGATGTTAATATTATTTATTAATAATGAAGTGATCTGAAGACTCAGTAATTGATCGCAAAAGTCTTCAAAAATTATAAAATTAATATTTAAACTAACTTTGTTTTTAATATAATCGTTTTTTTTTGTTGGTATTTTTACGAATTTTTGTTAAATATGTGCACCAATGTAAAGCTAATTTAAAATGCTATATAATAACATAAAAACATACAGGGAGTTCCATTTAAAAAATGCAACTTTGTGTCATAACTCTAAAACTAAAAGCTGAAATAAAATAATAAGTACGCCACTAAATTCTACGTTGAAAACTACACAAATAACTATTAAACTATGTATTTGTATATCTTATAGTTATTGAGATAAAGACGTATTTAAAAATAGCCAACAATTGAAAAACTCCCGATATCTCGAAAGCTAATCAAGCTAGCTGTGATCTGTTAATGATATTGTTATTTTCTCTGAAAAAGAGTTCATGACATGAGATTCCCAACCGGGGCGAGTAATTTTTCCAACGAAAAATATTCGTCCCGGAATCTATGGGTGTGTGTGAATGTGTTGTGACGTCCAAATATATAGTTTAATGTACTTAGTAATAAGTTAAAATAAACAAATGTATAATAATAATAATGAAAAATTGATGATGGCTAATAGTCAAGTAACTTAGGCCAGGCAAAAGCCAAACCCAAAAAAAAAAAAAAAACATGAGATACCTTATAAAAACATCGAATTTGGGCCACCCTGTACAGGGAATTTTTCTTTCAAGTTTACATATCCAAATTACAGCGGATATGCTGTAAATCTTCATATATTCGTTTTTTTTAAGTTCAAATAAAAGCTTTAAACGAGTGTTTTCCACTCCCAGATTAAGCATGAAGTAAAATTTAGATTTTAGAAAAACCTGGCCGTTTTGATTTGGACACGAAGCGTGCAAATCCAAATTCAGGCTTTTCCAAACTCGAAATACTGATTTATGGTGAAGTTTGAAATATACTGCTAATGCAGTATGTTTTAAACTTCACGTTGTATCAGTGTTTTATACGCGTGACGTATGAAGTAAAATTTCGAGTTTGGAAAAGCCTAAATTTGGATTTGCACGCTTCGTGTAAAAATCGAAACAGCCAGGCTTTTCTAAACTTGAAATTTTACTTCATGCTCAATTTGAAAGTGGAAAATACTCGATAAACGCTTTAAATTAAACTTAAAAGAAAAAATCCCCGTATTAAGTGTTTGTATACCGGGTGTACCATTTAACGTGACAAATCAAAATAACTCAAAAAATACGCATTGTCCAATAAACATGCCCAGACCAAAAATGAATAGTACCTAAGAAGGCATCATCTTGTTCTGAATTCAGCCCCTTGCTCCACCCCCGGTAGGTGGGGCGAGGGGCAATTTTGAAATTTCAAATAGGAACCCACATTTTTTATTAAAGATTCGGATTCGTATAAAGATGAATGAAATTGTCAATACTTCATTGTAGAATATTTAAAAACTATTAAAAATGCAATTCCTTTCGCAATCTACAACAAATTTGTCTTACAAAGACTGATACTTTGTCGTTATAACTGTTTCCATAAGTCTTGTTGAGACTTCTCCAAATATTCATTTAATCAACTACTTCTCGAGCTAATACCCCGACAGATATTGAATTATATTTTGTAAATATTCTGCAAACTATTGACAAATTCAATTTTTCTTTATGCTTCCATGAGTACTTATTACTTTTTTAACAAGTGTTTGTTTTAGTCTTTGTAAGACAACTTTGTTGAAATTTGCGAATTGGATCGAACTTTTATTAGTTTTATTTTTAATGTCTTTATGTGAATATTTAATTTCAAGCCAAAATAAACATTCACACATTTCATTAATTATTTGTCAGTGAAAGTTATTGGCCAACGCTTAATATGAATAGTTAAAATGAGACACATTTTTATTGTTATTAAAGTACAGAAAAACCACGAGATATAATTTCAATTTGTTTAACATCATTTTAATAAGCGAAACCCCATCTTAATAATAAGTATTGCGAATTTCATTAGTATGAGATCATTTTTTTATTCCGCTAATCATTTTTAATTCTTAGGACACATTTGTTCAATAAGACGTGATCGGGGACATGTTATATTTTCAGGATCTCATTTTTCTTAACAATAACCAAAAAACTTTTTTGTAAATGTACTTTTTGTTTGTTTGGCGTAGAAATGTCCATTCAGCCAGAAGCCAAATTGATCAGTTACTGATTGCGTAAATTTAATAATAATATATTTTTTTTAAATTAATTTTCATTTATTGACTTAAATAATTATTTAACAAATTAACATATATTCTTACAGAAAATTATTCAATTAATTATAGTAAATTGATTCATTGTGATGAAAAAAAAAAGATATATAAAGTGCCACCAAGTCTAAGACTTATCTGTGGCATTCGCCTATTACTTCGGTAGTGTTATGTTGTTAGGACGAGTTCAACCATGTCTTGATTTTCATTTTAAATTTGTTTGTGTTTTGTTCATCCAGTATGGGTTTCGGTATTCTGTTGAATAAGTGTCTTAGGTATATTTCTTTCCGTCTCAGTCCGTACTTGTTGTTATGTCTTTCCACTAAGTAATGTCCCGCTGTCTGCTGTCTTGTTTTTTGATTATGTTCTATTTTTTGCCAGTTTTGTCTGTCCATGAAATTATTTAGAATATTTCTCCACTGAGTCAATTTGTCCACCGTCATTATGTTTCCGTTTCTGTATACGTTAAAGTGTGTGTCTTGCGTTTGTTTGTTGTAATACAAATGCTTTGTGACTGTGTTTTGTGTTCTCTGTAGGTCATCTATTAGATATTTAGATGCCTGTCCATATATACTTATTCCATAATTTAGAATGGCTTCTGGAAGTGCATGGTATATTTTCAGCATTACGTCGTCAGGTAGAAATTGCTTTAAGTAATAAATCTGTGTCCTAAATGTCGTAGTTTGTTTCGTATGTGTTTTATGTGTACTTTGAATGTCATGTTGTTGTCCAACCATAGTCCTAGGTATTTGTATTTGTCTACAGTGTCTATTTTGTCGCTGCAAGAGCAGATCTTGTTTCCTGAGTTGTCATGTATACAGTCAAGTGAGTGGAATGTCAGTCTTGGCGTAAAGTCTACTTTTGTTTTTGGTGTCGTGATGTGTAATAGTTTGGTCTTATTTTGATTTAGAGTCAAGTCCTTGTCATGTGCCCACCTCTGGAATCGTTTGAAGTCCTGCTGCAAGTTCTTCAGTGCTTGTTTTGCATCTTTGTGAATTGATACAATGGTCACGTCGTAATAATAATAAATCTTTATTATCCAACAGGAAACATATCCTAATTACAAGACAATATAGTTAAAAAATAAAGGAAATTAATTATAAAATATATAAAAATAATACATAATTAATACAATACGAAGACCATGTGAGTGTCCGGTACATTTTACTAGAACCCTGTATAGATAATTACTTACATTTTATTTAAATACAACTCATAGTAATGGTATTTGGTCCAAGGCTGTCAGTAAAATTTTCAGATTGTTGTAAAATATTTGACAGGAAGAAGAAATTTCAGGATACAATACTAACAGGTGATTTTAGACCAATATCAGTTCTATGTACTAAAAGATTAAAAGTAGAAGACTGCCTGCTATGAAAAGATGGAATATGCAGCATATTTTATTTAGGAAGTCAGGTGAGTCAATAGAATTGTGCAGAAGTTTATATAGGAAAGAAATACACATTTTTTGTCGACGATATGCGAGACTTTCAAAATCAAATTTAGGTAAAAGTAAATTGTGATCTACACCTCTTTCTGACCTAAAAGGTAATAATTTAAAAAAAATATGTTCCACACTTTCAACAGCACGAACTTGATGATTCTGAGGAAACCAAACTATGGCCGCATATTCCAGCTTTGATCGTACGTATGAATAATACAATAATTTCAATCAGCACCGCAGTAAGGGGAGGGGGCGACGGGGGCGACGGCCCCAGGCCCACCTAACGATTTTTAAGTAATGCGTTTTATATACGGAATATGTCCTAAATGTCATGCTTTACTTGTACAATAAATGTCGGGGCGATAGTGCTGCTATAAATGGCAGAAATAAGAACTCAATTATCAACACGCCATAAGTGCCATAGTACTTTCATCCACATTTTATGTTTCTCCTGTAAAATATGTCATTTGGTACTTACGACCTTTTGCATATGGCAAGCCTCAATTCATGATTTGTTTATATTTGTCCAAACAAGATAACTTTGAAATATTACGATCTTTTTACTAAACCTTAACTTAAGGTAAGTAGTAAGTTATTTATTATCTTCAAATGGGGGGGGGGGACATTTTTCCCCACCTGTTTTTTCCCATGTCTTTTTTTCCCCACCTATTTAAAATCGGAATTATTTTTTCCCCACTCATTTCAAACATTCGATTGTTCGAACTTTTTTCGAACTTCTTGTCTTCATGTCACGTCTACCTTCATGTCAAACAAATTTAATGTCAAACGTCAGTTGTGTCATCAAAATCAGTTGTGCTATCAATATGTCCGTAATTGAATTGATTCCTAATAAAACTGGATTTCTATTGCACGTCGACGGTTACCTCTATTATAAGCATACGGAAACATCAGGAGGAAATGTCAGGTGGAAGTGCAAGCAGAAACCTCGTTGTTATGCCTCGGCAACCACAACTGCACGCGGCCAAACTGTCGAAATTGTCCGTGGGGGACCGCTTGAGTCTGTTCACAAATGTATTCCAAATGCGGAAGAGGTTAGCGCGCTGAAATGCATCAATGCAATGAAAAGAAAGGCTCTCGAACATCCCGAAGCTCCTCCAGTGCAGATTATGCGAGCTTTGAGCGAAGTGCCTTCAGAAGTTCTGGCAGAGCTCCCCGAAAGAAGCAACTTGAAGAAAATCATCACGAGACAACGAAACAAAAATCTTCCTACCAATCCAGTCAATCTTTCCGGTTTGGGCGAAATTCCTTCGATTTACAAAACTGCTTTGAGTGGTAATTTTTCACTGATCTGATTTCCAGTAATTCGTCACTAATTCCTTTTTCCAACTATAGGCGAGGCATTTCTGCTTTACGACTCCTATGAGGAGGCGGACTCGGATGAAGAAGTTGAAGATTCGGAACGAATTGTGATTTTCAGCACTCAACAAAATTTACACGCACTCGATAAATGTCGCACTTGGTTTTTAGACGGAACTTTCGAAACGGCACCCTCAATTTTTGTTCAATTATTTGCTATAATGGGTTCCGTAGTTCAAGTATCTAACACTGGCTTAGAACAAGAAATAGCTTTACCCTTCATCTACGCGCTGCTAAAGAGCAAAAATGAAACAGCGTACGCAACAGTCTTCGACGTGGTTTTATCGAAAGGCCGGGAACTTGGTCTTGCCATGCAACCTCAATACATCATGTCGGACTTCGAATTGTCAATAATTAATGCATGCGCCACTTTTAACGCAACTGTAAAAGGATGCTTTTTCCACTTAAAGCAATCAGTGTATCGTAAAGTTCAAAGTGAGGGTTTAGTTACCGAATACACAAACACCGAAGACAGAACATTTAAAAAAAATGTACAAATGATGACGGCACTCGCATATGTACCTGTCGAAGACGTAGAACACTGCTTTGACATCTTCAAACGACATATTCCACCAAATTTTGCACCAATTGCAGAGTACTTCGAAGTTAGTCTCATTAGTCAAGTTAGTCTCACTATTTCACTTTAATTCTAATTACTGTATCTAATTAGGTGTATTATGTACGCGGAAAAAAAGCAGTTGGGCGACGCAAATCCGTGAAACCCAGATACCCACCGTCTCTTTGGAGCGTCCATGAATCGGTTATCCAGAATCTTGCCCGTACGAATTACCTATCAGAGGGGTGGCACAACCGATTTCGTGTGGTAGTTGGAAAGAAGCATCTCAGTTTGTTCAATTTCATCAAGGAGATTCAGAAGGAGCAAGGAGACACTGAAGCTATGCAGAGAGAACTTCGACTAGGACGCGTTGTTAAAAAATTAAAACCCAAAACTCAACAATTGAAAGAAGATCGAATTTTAAAACTTGCTGCAAATTATGATACTGATGATACTAATGATGACGTTTTAACATATTTGGAATCCATTGGCCACAACATTCATTTTTGTTAGTTTTACACATTTTTACAATTTTACACATGTATTTGTACCTTTTACATCTTTTGTAATAAATGTATTCTCATAGCAGGGAAATTATTATTTACTGGGGAAAATTATGATGGGGAAATAAACGATGGGGAAAATTATGATGGGGAAATAAACGATGGGGAAAATAAGTAGTGGGGAAAAAATGGCAGGGAAAATGTAGGTGGGGAAAAAATGGTAGGGAAAATGTAGGTGGGGAAAAACGGGTGGGGAAAAATGTCCCCCAGTCCTTCAAATTGTCACCCCCCAGTAATTCTTTGTCATCAACAAATTGTCCGATATCTTAAAAGGTGTAAGTGTATTTTTAATTATCTAAAAATTGTCCAATCTATCTATGCAAGTAAGATTTGAGTTTTTTTGGCGCCCAACGTGGGGTTATGCTAACGCTGAGCCCTTGTTGGGCGCCATAAATTGCAATAGTTTATCAAGAAAGCCATGATAAAAAACAAATGAATTGGAAACAATAACAATATAAATCTTGAACTGTCTTTATTATCTTATTATATTTACTTGAATAATCTAAATAAATAGTACTTATAAATATGTTTCGAATTGAGGGCCATTTATATTAATACACATTTATTGTATTTTACAAAAAAAAATCAGAGTGTCTTTTCTAATAGCTAAGTAAACATGATTATTAAATTCTTCGATATCTCTTTTTTATAATTGTCCCGAGCAAAAAAGTTTTGGTCCGTGAGTTCTAAGCCCACTGCTAGGAAATTATTAAATTTAATCATTTCTAACACTATTGCCATTGTGAGCTGCTAAATAACATCTTGGAAATATTAAGTTATCTAGAATATTCTTAAAATCAATTTATAGGATTTTTAAATATTTTATTGTATTTCTTGATTTATCCTTTAATATTATTTTATTTCATTCATTATATTATGTTTAGCTATATTACGTGCTTATTAAGATTTTCTGATTTTAAATATGTTTTATTTTAATATACAAACAAAAGGAAAGTAATAATGACAGTTGGCGTTTACTATTGTTCTTGTGTACTATTCATTTATTTTTACATGGCTTACTTGATATATTAATTAAAAATTAAATAAACCTAAAATAAATAATTAAGGTTAAATTAAAATATTACAAATGATATATTTTCGAAAGCTTACAAAAAATGCGATTGAATGATATCATGGCCAATTATGATTTGTATTTATAATAATACAACTATATGTCATATCTCATAACGATTGAACTTAACACAAAATCTGATATGATGAGGGTATTCTACTTAAAAAAGTGCCTAAAAAAGGTTTTTACCGCAAGCCAATATCTTTATTAATAAAGAAGTTATTTTAATATTTCAAAATTGCTTAATTTTGAGTTTTGGTGAATAACTTGAAAACAATTGAAGATAGACCAATTTTGATTAGGTACAAGAAATAAGCTTTAAAAAAGAGCTGTGGAAGCATATATTAGTTTTAATAAACGTATCCTGATTCTTACAGCTTTTGGTAAATTTGCAGAAATTCGTTGTTTTTACCTGTATAAAATGCTTCTAATGAATAATTCCACTCCTTGATTAAGCATGAAGTAAAATTTTGAGTTTAGAAAAGCCTGAAAATTTGGTTTGGTCGCGTAGCGCGAAGCGCGGAGCGACCAAACCAAATTTTCAGGCTTTTCTAAACTCGAAATTTTACTTCATGCGCCACCGGTACAAAACACTGATTCAATGTAAAGTTTAGCGGTGGGTTTTAAACTTCGTAATATGTCAGTGTTTTGTACCGGTGGCGCATGAAGTAAAATTTCGAGTTTAGAAAAGCCAGAAAAATTGGTTTGGTCGCTCCGCGCTTCGCGCTACGCGACCAAACCAAATTTTCAGGCTTTTCTAAACTCGAAATTTTACTTCATGCGCCACCGGTACAAAACACTGATTCAATGTAAAGTTTAGCGGTGGGTTTTAAACTTCGTAATATGTCAGTGTTTTGTACCGGTGGCGCATGAAGTAAAATTTCGAGTTTAGAAAAGCCTGAAAATTTGGTTTGGTCGCTCCGCGCTTCGCGCTACGCGACCAAACCAAATTTTCAGGCTTTTCTAAACTCGAAATTTTACTTCATGCTTAATCAAGGAGTGAAATCATTCGTTAGAAGCATTTTATACATGTAAAAACAACGAATTTCTGCAAATTTACCAAAAGCTGTAAGAATCAGGATACGTTTATTTAAAAGAAAAATTCCCTGTATGGTTGATATTCAATTTTTTTTACAGATTATTAATTCGTTATAAAAATTCAATTAATTAAACATAATATTATTTTGCAATTTTAACCCATTATATTTTCTAAATTCTCCCAAGCAGTCTGTAATTAGTATGAGTAATTATTACCAGAAAATTTACCTTGATTTTATGTCGATGAAGAGGATATATAATTTCCATACTAATAACAAATAACATTAAATCCACGCGTAATTCATCAGCAAACATATTTTAAGCAAAATAACAAAAATCTTTCCAAAGCAGTCTATATTTCTCGCACACCAATAACCAACTAAACCTAATTTTGCAATCAACCAGAATCGATCAAACTCTAAACAAATTAACCGTTACGTCAAAATCAACACAAAAAACAAGTCGTTAACGAAATAATAATGAGACTCCATCTTATTTTCTTGTATCTCCCATTGACGCACGTGACTGGAAATCGAGCTACCTGTTGCGATTCGAAATCCAGTTTGATTCAGTTTCAACTCATTTTAAGGTACGTTATTTTTCTCTGCGCAATAATATTCTTATCCTATCGCATATTTACTACCTGTTTACCAACAAAAACAAAAATGAAAAGGAATTCCGTTTTAATTGTCGCTTAGTGTTAATGTATTTTTGTGGTAATTGTTGTGTTTGTGTTGTTGATACACGCCTGTAATCGGCTGGACGGCTGGTAATCCGTAATTGAATCGAACTTGATCTTAAATTACGGAAAAATGCGCAATTTTATTGGTGGGTGAATTTCGGTTTTTATTATTATCAAAGCCGACAAAGTGCAGATGTTCGCGTCCAACTTGTAATTTTTTATCGCTTTTGTTAATTAATTAACATTGGCCTCTAAAAATGATTTATTGATTGTATAAGTGCTGCTCTTCTATTATTATCCATTTTGTCTTATATTATTTTTCTAATGGATAGAAACACGGCCGGATTCTCAAACAACAAACGGACGGTCCGTTTGTTTTATTGTGCTCATTAGGATCTCGATTTTAAAATGGTTTAAATAACTACTATGCGAATTTTGTTAGTGTTTGTAATCATTTGTCAGTGTGATTTAATAAGATAAATTCAAATTCAAAACTATTTGAATTCAAGAAAATAAGTTTACGCTTCTTATAGTTTGCACACTTTAAACATAATATATAAAAATTACGAAAAAACTATTCGTGAAAATGCAAACAATGTCTTAATTAATAAAACAACTTAAGACGATAAAGTAGTGGTTTCAATGGATATTTATTGTTTTAGTTGTCTTATTAATTAAGACATTGTTTGCATTTTCGCGAATAGTTTTTTCTGTATATTGTAATTTAATAAATTGAAATTGATAAACAGTCAGTTCAAATCTTCTGCTAGTAATTAAATATAAATATTTAATACACTGGTATTTGTAATTACCTTAAAAAATCACGAGAACCGCGTAATTAACAGTATTCATTTCATATTTTTATTAAATATTTTTTTTAAAAAGCCAATACTTTGTTAAGTTTTTTTAGCATTATCAAGGCCACTTCTATAAATTAATTTGTCAACTAAAAACCAAACAAGAATATATTAAAAGCGTAATTAGACTAAATAAACATTTGTAATATGTCTTAACTTGGGATTAAATATACAGGATATTTCTCATTTAAGTATACATATGCATATGTTTTTTTGGAAAGTTCAATTTGAAGCTTTAAACGAAATTTTACTTCATACGCCACGCGTATCCTACACTGAAGAAAACGAAAAACTATGAACGAGTAAACTTCACTTGAAATCAGTGTTTGATACGCGTGGCGCATAAAGTAAAATTTCGAGTTTAGAAAAGCCTGAAAATTTGGTTTGGTCGCTCCGCTTCGCGGAGCGACCAAACCAAATTTTAAGGCTTTTCTAAACTCGAAATTTTACTTTATGCTTAATCTGGGAGTGGAAAACACTCGCTAGAAGCTTCAAATTAATCATATAAATTCAACAAATGCCAGATACAGAGACGTAGCGAGACTACTAGGCGCCTGGGGCAATTTACGAAATTTGCGCCCCTAAATTTTAAACTATTTTTTAAATTGAAACTTCATACATTTGTCCTAGTGAACGGAAAAAGTTAAAGAATTTTGTTAGCATGTATCAAGATGTATTTGATACTGGAACAAAAAAAAAAAAACTTAGTTCTACATTAGTCGTTACGCCTCTGAAGAATATGTTAATACAAAATATATATCAAGCCCCGGATAAAATCCCATAACTTACACATAAAAATAACATGTTAGAATACATGCTAATGTGAATATGTAGGTACGTGCTTAGGACAGTGTGTGCTCAGACGTTCAAGAACGACTTTCTACGTTGTAAAAAAGCTAAACGGAAAACTGGATGTATCTTAAATTGTTGGATTGAACCAGATTGAACTAAGCTAAGCCTTCGCTGTTCGATCGCTAGAATTCTGTTCGCTCGTGTGTCGTTGGAAAATTATATGTGCACGCTTTTATTGGGATCAATTGTACAATGTCACACGGCAGCGCTAAATCACTTTTCCTAATAAATTTTACACCGAAATTATTACAGTGATTCATCTGATATTTGCCGCTTTAATCATAAAGACATTGTTTCTTCAATTAAGAGCAATTTATAAACTTATCTTGAAATATTAGCAAATGGAAGTAACAGGAATCTATTTTTCTATTATTTTTGCATTTAAGCTGAATCTGTTCTCCTCTTTCTCATGTTTCTTTTCTGTTTAATATTAACATTCCATTAGTGACGTAGGCGATTAATGAATAACACATTTCGTTTTGACCTTAAATATAAGTTGCGTTAAAACTACTTAAATCAGAGCCAATGAAATCGCACTCAATGCTTTGATGTATCCCAGAACATATCGAACATAAGAAAATTTACATTGAATATTTTCTAGCATGTTCTCAAGATCTCTATAATTTCATTTGAGTTTATAAGCATCGGTGGTTCAGTGGTAGAATGCTCGCCTGCCACGCGGGCGGCCCGGGTTCGATTCCCGGCCGATGCATTTAATTTTCTTGCTAAGTGTGATGTTACTTTTTGAACTCGCCGACTCGAAAGTGTGGTTCGAACACCGTTTTGACAACTCGAAAGTCCCATTTCCACGCGGGCAAAATCTAACTTGGCAGCACTGAAGTTGACAGCTGAACTGTCAGTTTCAGTTAATTATCATTTGATTATGGAATGTAGAAGTTGTGGATTTTAAAGAATAACAAAAAATAATGTATTTGAAGAAGTTTGCGAAAAGGGTTGTTGGTTTGAAGATAACAAGTAAAGTATGCCTGGTGCTGAATGAGTTTGTCGTGAGTGAGCTGCAGGTGTAAGCTACGATGCAGAGAGACAACTGTAACGGATTGGAAGAATATTTGCCCGAAGGTGTCTACGTAGGGAAGTGTGGCTGAGATGAGAGAACATAATTAGAGGTATGATAGGTGGGTTATTCTTAGACCCCGCACACACACACGTCATACCGATATGAGTGACTGGTATGAAGGTGACTAATATTCTATACAAATGAATGGTACCGCACACACGAGATGTGACGCTGACGAAAAGTATGACTGACGGAAATGCAGTCACTTCAAATCATTTGTCACATGCGACGTGATTTGTATTAAGGACGCTAATGTTACATTGATTTGAATTGTGTCACTCACACGAAGGTGACAATCTCCTGTGACCGAAAAATTGTTTCTGGTTTTAAACGATTAAATGAACGCTATGTTTGATAATGACAAATTAATTACGGCTGTGCAATTGGAGCCTGCAATATGGGATAAATCAAACCCTGATTATCCTGACAAAACTAAAAGGCACAGTTCATGGACGGCCGTAATTAACTTTGTTTGGGTTGAAGATGAAGTGAGTACTTGGGACGAAGAAAAATAAAATGAAAAAGGTAAGAAAGAATATTTATTGCATAACATAAATAAATAACTTAAAAATATATTCATTGATATTGCCATGGCACTGCACCTTCGTTCATGAAGTAATCTTTAAAATAATCCCTTATTGCGGCTGGTCTGGCTGTAGGACAACCAGAATTATTGGGGATGTTATTGTCGAACAAACCAGTGTAAGAACAAGTATCTTCATTTGAAAATCCATCCCTCCTACGCACAAAATTATGTAAAATAACAAGTCTTTATAATGTCAATTGCTAAAGACATCTTAACGTTAAGTGGTCTATGAAGAATACGCCACTTATTTGTCATTATCCCGAAAGAGCATTCAATATAGCAACGGGCACGTGATAGTCTGCGATTGAATACCCTTTTATCTTCAGACAAATTTGTTCCACCATACGGACTCATCACTGTATTCGATAGAGCAAAGGCTTCATCCCCAATAATAACGAAAGGCATTTTAAAATCATTTTTTTGAGGTAGATACGTTGCTTCGGGAATGTTAAGTGTCCCCGCCTGTAGTTTCTTATAAAATAAAGAATTTGTGAAAATGGCAGCTTCATGATTTTTTCCATAATCACCTATGTCTACATATTGGAAACAGTAATTAGCATCACATATTGCAAGCAGTTGAACCGAAAAATAATGTTTATAATTATAGTATAGAGAACCACTATTTTTTGGTTTAATAACTCGAATATGATTGCCATCGATTGCCCCAAAATAGTTAGGAAATCCAGTTTTTTTCTTAAATAGATCCGCAATTTCAAGCCAGTCATCTTTGGATGGCTGAGGCATAACATCGTCTTTCAGACATACCCATATTGCTTGACAGACTTCGGAAATAATATTACTTGCTGTTGTGGCACCTACTCTATACGAGTAATGTAGGTCTTTCATAGAACAACCAGTAGCAAGAAACCTGCAAATTTGAGAATGTTGTTAATTATTTTTTTCAGGTAAAGAACTCCAAAATAGGTGGAAATATTTAAGGAATAGTTTCTCAAGAGAAGTAGCTAAGCGAAAGAAGATAAAGAGTGGATCAGGAAGGACATGGAAGACATATGTTTATTTCGAACAGATGTCTTTTTTGCATCCTAGCATGGATCATGCTCCGTAAATAATAAATATGAATATATAATATAGTGATATCTTATAATTTTAATTTTTAGAACTGAAAGCAGTTTCGCTGATGATGACGGTGAAGTGTCGGAAATTGCATCCTATTCTCTTTCTCCTCCTCAACTAACCGAGCCCAGCACATCGAGGATATCGTCGAAAAAAAGAAAATGCGACGACAATCTAGCTGAAATCCTCGCGGAAAGTTTGAAGAGGAAACAAGAAAAATAGAATAGGGAAGATAATGATGCAGACAGATTGTTTTTGTTGTCCCTTCTAGAAGATTTAAAAAAAATTCCAGTTGAAAATAAAGCGGGCGTAAAAATTGCACTAATTTTGGCAATTAACAATGGAATTTATTCCCAGCCCATGCAATATTCACACCCCAATATGTATACACAGCAAAATTTGCCACATCAATTTGTTATTCCTTCTTCTTCTTCTTCATCATCATCATCGTTTTCTATTCGACAACAATTCCCTTCCCCATCTTCGCCCTTAACAATGTAATGATTCGACCCTAGGCATTGTACAAATTTATAATTTGTATTATTGTTTACGTTGTGTTGTGTATGTAGTAACCCTTTTATTTATTTACCAGGTTCGTTGTTTGTGTCAATATGCATTATCGTAAATACTGTGTCTTTATTTCCTTTTAATTTGACTAGGAGGATGTGTGGACAATAAATAAAACAGGATATGAGCTTAACGTATGCAAAGTTTATTGACCTTTCATGACATTTCTAATGAATTGATATGTCTTATACTATTTATATTCACAAAATATATTACCCAACGTTTATGCTTAAAAGTCATGTGCATTTGGTTAAACTCAAAAAAATGTATGACTCTACTTGTGGGAGCAAAATTAACGAGCCCCTGCATTTGCATTACGAGATGGGAAACCCACAAAAACCATCTCGGAGCTAGCATCACACACTCGACACACTTGCGATTAGTTAGTGGGACAATCTCTCACGTAGGCCTTACACATCAATCGCCATTCATTTTCGATTCATGAGTGGAACGACCTTTCACCTCGTTCCACTCATAATCGAGTTATTTTTTTCTTGTGGTTAGTTAGTAGGACACTTAGTGCAATACTAACTCGGATTGGCCTAACACATCAATCGACTGTTTCGATTAGTTAGTAGGACATACCTCGTTTTCTTGCTCAATTCGGCCTTACACATCAACCACCATACATCCCTCATTCGTGTGGTTAGTTAGTAGGACACTTAGCGCAATTCTAACTCGGATTGGCCTAACACATCAATCGACTGGGTCGATTAGTTAGTAGGACATACTTCGTGTTCTTGTTCAATTCGGCCTTACACATCAACCACCATGCATCCCTCATTCTCACCCCCCCCCCTTTCATCTTCCCCTTTTTCCCAGATGTTTAAACTATTTCGCTGGTTTTGTTTGTTTCATTTCAACTAAATCGGTTTGATGTAGAATTAATTTTACTCTTACGTGATAGTCTCTCCAGCGCTGTTATCCCTAATTCCATTCTCCATTTTCTAACTCCATTCTCAATACTTAACTCTTTTTATCAACATTACTTCACTAACTTACATCCCACTGAAACTTCCTATTCTCAACTGGCCCCATTTACATTCAAATACTGATTGTCCCCGTCCCGGTCCCAAAACTAACTCCCTTTTAGAATCGTTTCTTTGCTGCTCTCAAAGTTCTCCCCTGCCCAAATTTTGTTGCTTAGACTTTATCTACTACCATATTTGGTCACAAAACCCGTCCATCTCTGACGTCAACGTAATTTCCCTGACTTTGCACACTTGTTGTGTTTGCGTTCGTTAATCCCTGAACTCAATCTTTCTGTACGTCTTAGCATTTCTCCACGCGCCGGTACTTGTTTATTATTTTAAGGTGATGCTGCATTTGTTATTTCTTTCACATAAAAAATTTTGATCGACTAATGTTATTCTCGTATTTACTGGATGTTGATTTTTCTTTATTATTTTCTTGGGTGATTTTTGTAATAATATTTTAATTTAATTTCGTCAAAAATAATATTTGCACATAAGGGTCATGTGCAAATATTATTTTTGACGAAATTAAATTAAAATATTATTACAAAAATCACCCAAGAAAATAATAAAGAAAAATCAACATCCAGTAAATACGAGAATAACATTAGTCGATCAAAATTTTTTATGTGAAAGAAATAACAAATGCAGCATCACTGACCTATTTTCTGCTTCTCAACATCCTTTGCAGTCAAAATTCCCTTCAGAAAGCAATAGTCATTAGTTAGTTTTAGTTTGTGTTTTGTGTAATATACAATATTTAAATCGTATAAAATGTGTTTTTATTATTTACTAAAAATGTAGATACCTAATCGTCAGCGCAAGCAAGAAGGTAACGACATTCGAAAATAGTTGTAAAATTTTGTTGGGTCATCTTCCAATTCACGGTAGAGGATAACCATAGCGCCTTTATCATTTCGTTTAGTATTTATGGGGTGCACCCATATTTTTCTATTAATCCGTTTTTTCTCAGATTTTCCAAGAATATACCACAAAGCAATTGCTTCTTCTTCGAACATGTTGAATGACATCTGTCAATGTGTGTCTCTCATGCCGATCTCTCATACTTTTTGTCATATCATACTGATCACTCATACCGATCACTCATACTGGTATGACGTGTGTGTGCGGGCTCTTAGAATTGAATTCTGTATCAATTAGGCGTATTTTTAAGCAAATCTATTTTTCAAGTTTAAAAATGAGCATCGGGAAAGGTCTCGTTGTATCAGCCGATTCGTCATTGAGGGTTTGAATTTGAGCGTTGGATTTTTCAAACGCTCAATACTGAACTCAAATTCAATTATAAAATTAATTCAATACTTTACCGACACATCTGTTCGTCGATTATTCTGACATGCGGATTCCAGGCCATAAATATTGATTTATTCCGAAAAAAAAAGTATTTCGATCCAACCAGGAAGCGAAACTTGACGAAGGTTCTTCTTCGGCTACATCGCAAGGGTCAGTTTGAACAGCAATTTCTCTCGTGCGAGGTTCTTCGACGGGCCCATCAGCACTACTCTCAACATCTAAAAATATCAGTTAAAGTATCATTTCAATTGGATCACTTATTAAATTTTTATGATGATAAAAACATGTTTTAATAAGTACAAAAAATCAATCAAAGTCGCACCTTGTGAATCTCGCTGCTTTCTACGGGCTGCGACTCTTTCGGCTCTTCCACTGTCCACAGTTCGTTGCTTTTTGTAGCAGGCTGGGAATATTGTTGGGTGGAACGCCTCATTAAGTGGATCGTTTGATTTTTTGCCTCCTGCAATATGCAGGCTGCAAATCAGAGTATATTTTGATGGAACCCATGGTTTTCCGTTTTTCCTACAATACAAATCAAACCAAAAACAAATTAATTATATAAATTTGAATTCATTTTGCTTTTAATCGATAACATTTTGTCCATATCTGCGTTCATTACATCGTTTTGTGTATTTCAGTCCACTTAACCTAGAAATGTCACAACAAGATGAAACTTTTCTGGTACATTATAAGTAATAATATTTACCAAGACCGTGATTCTTGTACATTTCTACAAAATTACTAACTTGACACTTGACAACACATGTTTATTTTGAATTTACTTGCGTTATTCGCCTGACGGCAGCGATCCACTTCTTCTTCCTCTCTACCTCGTAATCTTTGTTGGGGAAAGAATAAAAGTGTATACTCTTGTCCTTTGACACTCGGGATTCACAATCCACCATACAACAACCCGAGTAAATTTTCTTTTCGCTTTTTCACTCATTTTTCACTGTCGATTGTAGGTATGCTTGTCAGGTATCCGATGTCAAGGCGGTGTATATAAATTCATTACGGAAAGCGCCACTAGAGGCGCTGCGACCGATGTGTCGGTAGATTATAATAACTATTAATGATTTCGATAGCTAACGCCATCTAATGCTTCATAGTGGCATCGTCAGTGATTATAATAAAATTGGAAATCAATTTTCATTTTTAAATCGATATTTATTAGGGGATGGGAATCGTTGGTTTTCGATGACACTGTTTCTTTTTCAAAGCGAGATATGACATATTTTGAGATAGTGGGACATCCGGGGAGGATTTTTGCGTAAGGAGGTTTTCTAGAAAATTATTTTATAAGGGATGACTTTTATGTTAGCGATTATAACAGACTTTCCCTTTAACAAATAATTAAAGATGTTCAACGGCTCGTTGGTCTAGGGGTATGATTTTCGCTTAGGGTGCGAGAGGTCCCGGGTTCAAATCCCGGACGAGCCCCAAATGCTTTTATTGAACTACTAAAACACCAATAATAAAGTCATATAGTAAACTTGTTAAAATAAACTAATTCTGGTAGCAATTATACTAGTCCATTTCGTAGTCTCTTTGAAAACGTTTCCACCATGATTTGTGTAACGTAAACATACAATCGAATTTTTCTGACAAATCCAAAAGTACACATTAATTTAGAATAATGTAATACTCATCAAAAATAGTATGATGTTCTTGAATATTTTGATAATTTGATGTGCTTACACCTAATTCTTAAAACAATGTAAATTTTAAAAAATTGACAATTCTCTCAATAGGCTCGATGTAAATTGACTGATTCATCAATAAGAGAAAATAATAAAACAATCAATCAAGAATTTAAGACTGGTCAATGCCCGTTTTCACCCAATTCTATTAAGTTAATCAGTGATTAGTACTCCTTAAAAACACAGCAATTTTATGTATTAATTATTTACAAAATCGCATAATGATAAAAGAGACATGTTTAGAATATCTTACAAATTTAAAGCATTCTTATATTCTAGAAATATAACTTAATCAGAGGTTTAATCAATGATTAGTGATTGATTAAAGTTATTCAGTCGAGTTGCAAATAGGCCTTAGTGTCTTTAAATAAAAACCATTTCTTAATAATAAATTTTCAGATAAACTCTTAGATATTTGTTTGTAATTTATTCTGCAAGATTTCAAAATCAATAGGAAATGTTTCGTTGAATGCGTGAGTTTTTATATCCGGAAGAGGTTACGATTTTAATAAATTCTTCGTAAAGTGCGTAAGGTTGGAATTTTATTGAATAATATTTTGGTGTTTATACATGTATAAACACGAGTAAAGTTAACCAAATCAATTCTGAAGTTTAAGGTCAATAACTAACGCGTAGATAATTGTCTGTTTATGCAGACTTTCACTATTCACACTTAATAACAACTATTCGTCAGAATTTATTTACTCGCTCATGTTTTCGTATAAAAAAAAAACACATCACCATTAGTTTAATGAATCAGGCGCGCACCCAGGGGGGGGCTCGCGGGCTTAAGCCCCCAAGACTAACTAAATTGTAGTATTTCAATGCATATGTTGCCAACAAAACAGGAAATATGGACAAAATACGTCGTGTCTAGACAAAATGCGAATTGTCCAATGTTTTTACACAATCGCCGAATAAAATGGCGTTCGTCTGTCATTTCGCACATTGTTCAGACAAAATGCGATGCAAGATTTTACATTGAAAGAAAACAGTACTGGAAAACATAATTTTGACAAGGGTGGTATATTTTGAAGGTGCTAGATATGGAAAACTTTTTTATTAGTAGAGATATTAAAAACCGTTTTCGTGAGCCAGAGTCATTTTTTCATGTTTTAATCAATGGCAAAAATAAATTTGATCTATCTCTAACCTTTTCCGCTGTAACCCGAAGTTAATAAAACGTAAATTTTTAGAAATACTCATAACTCATTTGTTTTTAAAATTATAACCAAACTGTGAAAACTTTCTCGTGGCAACATTTAACGTCACTAAAATGCACCACCCTGTACAACGGCTCGTTGGTCTAGGGGTATGATTTTCGCTTAGGGTGCGAGAGGTCCCGGGTTCAAATCCCGGACGAGCCCACATTAGCTTTTTGTCACAATATTAAAGCACCCATGACGCAAAAAGTTATATAAATTATACTTACTTACCAAGATGAATCTATTCTTAGTGGCGTTATTAACTATATAGATCCATTGTTTATAAATAGAGTCATTCAAAAATCAAGCGCCAAGACAGTGGTTTTAATTTTAACATTTGAAGTATTTAAAATTGTAGTACCGCACTGAAATATTAGATTTACTTCTGCTTCAGATACACTGCTACAATTTATATTTCTTTTCTAGCCAACGTCAAAAAATGTATTTGCGTTGGCGGATAATACATGTTCGTCTATTGTTTCTTGTGGAATTTCAGCAGACACAACTTTTAGAGCATTTAGTAATTTTTTGTGATATTTTATAGGTACACATGAGAGCTATCTATTCTTAAATTCTGATTGCGTAAGAGCTGCTATTGCTGCATTCATGGATTCCTAACATGAAAAGTTACAAATATTAGAAAATAGCCAGTTCAAGTTTTACAAAATATCGTATACAATGGCGTTGCAATATTGAAACTGTATAGTATCACAGAGGAAAGAATAACAGAGTAATCACGCCTGTAACTCGGAATCCACAGTTTGCATAGTGTAGCCATCTCTGAGGCAATTATCAAAACATCCACCTATTAAAACCTTCAACCAAAACAGTTTCCTGTAATTTTGATGGCGATTTAAGGCACAAAAACATATGTTAAAGGATGATTCGTTCATTGGAATGGTAATGTAAACATAAATATACTCATATTTCAATAGACCCATACACCAATTTACTGCTGACTGACAGATGTGAAATAAAAACATTATTGTTTTAATGCGTTCAGTTTATAGATAATTTGATCTTTTATATCTCCACTAATATATAGCCACAGAGTAAACAATAATATTGTTTCCTCTGCGATTAAGCAAAGTTCTCCGCCACCGCCGAGGTATTACCTGAGAACTAATTATGTCAATCAGGCACGGATCCACGGGGGAGGTAACTGGGGGAGCTTATAATATAATATTTGAAAAATAAAAACGTGTATTTTGAACGGTTTATTTTATTATTATCGGTGTTCATGAGGGAACAAGAGTGATTAAAAAGAATACGTTTTTTAAACATCTCATTAAATCAGTGTTTTATACGCGTGGCGCATGAAGTAAAATCGAGTTTAGAAACGCCTGAAAATTTGGATACTTTGTTTATTGTATAATCAAATTTAATTAATAAAATTGATGATTATTTAATACATATATTGTCTTTGGAATTAACGCCTACAATTTATTGTTCCTATATAAATATTCTCGTAATGAAAAATATTAAAATTAAGTAAGTATGTAATATTTAAGTACACATTTTCCGACTTTCTATTGTTTATAAAAGTTCAATTTGAGGCTATAAACAAGTGCTTTCCACTACCTGGTTAAACATGAAGTAACATTTCGAGTTTAGAAAAGCGTGAAAATTTGGATTTGCCGGGAGGCAAACACTGAAATGCTTTTTGTAATATTTTCAAGTTCAAAATTGACATTTAAACGAATTCCATGAAGGTTTACTAAATTAAAAAAAAAGTTAAATAATCTATACAGGGTGTCCCGATTAAGCAGCCCATGCATGGGTATCTTCTAAATGGTAAGATATAGAGATTTGGTTAAAGGGGAGAAAATATGCAGGACAATGAGTACTAGCTATATCCTTTATATAATTAACAAAACAGTTGAAAGTTCAGACCATACTTATTATTGATGATAGAAGGATAAAATTTTGACATTATTAGGGCACTTTTTTATGCCTTTTAATAATATGTAGTCAGATTTATCATAAAGCAAATATCTTACAATATATGCATACTAACTTCATTTTTTTATATGGGCGTCAAAGTTGGCCATGAGCTAATTTTATAGATTTTTAATTCTCTTTAATTTGGTATATCATATGATATGTTTATTTTTTCAAAAACAATTAACGCTTTATGTTAGTATTGTTATTGTTATTATTTCATTTATTTTGGTATATTCATAGCCAACTTCAAATACTATGAAAATATCGTCCAGTTTTCCTATTAATGAAAACAAAACTACCATATGATACATCAAATTAAGAAAGAAATGTCTACACAATGATATCATGGCCAACTTTGACGCCCATATAAAAAAAATGGTGATGTGTCCATCATAGTACTTTCCCCGTTTAGATTTAATATTTTTGAATTAAATGTAATTAAATATAAATTAATAAAAAAGAAAAAGCAACCGGCGACTGCATTTCAACCCGGGACCTTTCGATTATGAGTCCGGCGCGTTACCGCCTGCGCCACGACACTTCATGGCCTATCGGTGTTATAACCAACAATAATTCTCTAAAAAAACACTATTTTTAAATAACTCCTAAACTAAGAGTGCTATGATAAAAAGTGAATATACAATATATCTTCATTTTTTATTGTATACAATGTTTATTTGAAACATTTTTTAGTTTTGTGAATATCTGGAAAAAACTAAAAAACGCTGAGAGTAAAGTACCACTTCCGGTTTTCCTTTCAAAAAGCTTAAGTTTTAAGTTTCATCTCAATATCTCCAGCGGTTTTTGCTCTATTTCGTTCTATCATCAATAATAACCAAGTTATAAAGGAAAATAAAAAAATCGCAAAAATCAGTTTTTTCGCAATGTGCTCTGATGGTTCAACTTTTTTGTTAATTTAACACCGGGTATAGTTGGTACTCATCGTCTTGCATATTTTCTACAATTTAACAGATCTGTATCTCTTGCCGTTTAGAAGATACACATGCATGGACTGCTTAACCGGGACACACTGTATATTGAAACTATTTTTCAATCGTAAGTATATATGCGTCTTGAAACGGACATACTGTATTTTCTTTATAGAGAGCAATGAATTATATTTTTATCACAACTTTTATCGACTTATTTAATATGGTTAAATTTTTTAGTAAAAATAATGCATCATACGACCGTTTGGAAACCCATAAATATACTGATAATTTGGTTTAAAGTGTTCGTTTTCAAGTGTTCACTCGCCCCACAGATGATCTAAAAAAACAGTCCAAATTCGTACCCTTCTTATCTGCCTTTGTCCTTAAGCCCTAGAAATCAATTACTAAGGATGTAAAAAATACATAGAAAAATATTTGTAAAAGTACCCTCTTCAAAGTACTTATAGGAAATCGTCAGTGAGAAATATTTTAAGAAAAATAATCAGTATGTTTTTCGCTCTCCAGTGTGCACGTTAACGGTTTCTAATTTTATACGGACAAACTATAATTTAATTAAGTATAGTGAACATTTAGTGTTTTTACATAATAGTTGTAGTTCTAGTGATATTTAGTTGTAAAAAATGGCTAATTATTTAAAATGCGCCTATCGTGTTTGTGGCGCAAGGAAAACCGAGGATGTACACTTCTTTACATTTCCTGTAAATAATAGCGAAAGATGTGATCATTGGTTAAAAAATTGTGGTAATATGGATCTCTTTATTTTGTCCGAAAAGAAACTTTCTTCAAAGCGCCTGTGTAATAAACATTTTCGAGGAAGCGATTTTACAAATTACTAACAAAATAGACTGTTAAAATCAGCAATTCTAAAACCATTTGACATAGTATTAAGTTATTCGGATTCCGATTTAGAAGTGTTAAAGCCCATTGACATGTACACCCGAAAATTGGAAGAGGATTTGCCATCTACATCCAAAGAAGTAAGGTTTTTAACCCCAAAAATAAACAAATTTTTTTAATATATGACATAATAATTTACTTTTTTTTATATATCATATCCTTATATATTCGTATACTCTGTACATTTGCGGTTGATTCTATAAAAGAGTCTAATTTAAAATTCGAACGAGTGTTTTCAATCCCAGGCTAAGCATGAAGTAAAATTTCGAGTTTAGAAAAGCCCCGCGTAGAAAATTTGTCGAGGGTCGCGCTAGCGACCCGAGACAAATTTTCACGGGGCTTTTCTAAACTCGAAATTTTACTTCATGCGCCACGCGTATAAAACACTGACATATTGTAAAATTCAAAAATACTAGCCTTTATTTTGTTCGGTTGATTGACAAATTATATTGAATATTAAATTTTATTTATAAAATCTTGGCAAAAACTTGAAACCTGTTACAACATTTCAAATGAAGTGGATTAATAATAAATCGTGGAAATTAATGAAAAACCTATTTAAAAAATCTATAAATATAAAACATGGATTTGTGTGAGTGTTTTCCACTCCCCGATTAAGCATGAAGTAAAATTTCGAGCTTAAAAAACCCTGAACATTTGGATTTGGCGGCACGAGCGAAGCGAGTTCAGGCTTTTCTAAACTCAAAATTTTACTTCGTGCGCCACGCGTACAAACACTGATTTATTATGAAGTTCAAAAACACATAATCGATCTACTATTTTTGTCAGAAGTATAGTTAAATATGTGAAATAAATGTACATAATGTTGATATGATTTACCAAAATACCGGTACATTTTGAAGAGCAATTTTTGCGATTAACCGGTATGCCGGTATTCCAATCCCTACCTGTATCATATAACTGTATTTATTTTAATTTAAATTGCATTACATGAGAGTAAATCTAGATTTCAATATTATATGTGGAATTAAAAATTGAATGGTGTAGATTCAAGCTCGATTTGTTTATTTTGATAAAATAAACAAACCGAGCGTCATCATTTTTCGTTCCGTCGGTACCGTTAGAGAGGAAAAAATATAAACATTCCTCTGCGGATCCGATATACAAATGAATTGGGAAGAGTGGGGAAACCTAGTAGTTACTCTAAATCAAACGCCTGCTGGGTGAGCCACCTGACAGAGTCGCCCCCCCCCTGACCCCGCACAGCCAGCGTGAATACTCTGTTACTCCATACTCTGTGATAGTATTTAATCTTTCCAATTTAAGTTTTAGATTTAATATTATATTTTTATTTTATTTTTAAAAATAACATACACGAATTTTATAAATATACTAGTACTAGAAACTAATGGTGGTAGACTGGGGCAGAAATCACGGTTTTGGCAATGATTTTCTGTTCGGGATGAGCAGCATGGCCGGAGTATTCAACATTAGCATTAAAACCATTGTGATGATCAGCGTTGTAATGTACGGTACGAGTAACACCATCAGGTTGTACCAGCGAGTAGTACCCCTTAACTACATCACCATCGCGTTCTTCGTGTTGGTTCTTGATGTCATGGGTATGGGCATCCTTAACTCCGTACTCGAAAGAGTAATGTGGGTGGGCGTCAGCGTAAATTTCTTTGTGGATAGCTTTCACAACTGGGGCTACATGTGCTACGTGAGCAATTGGGGCTACGTGGGAGATGTGTGCAATTGGAGCAATGTGGGAGATGTGAGCTACTGGAGCAACGTGGGCTACGTGAGCAACTGGGGCGATGTACTTAGCACGCTGTGAAAAATATTTTTAAAATAATTAGTAATAATAGAACTTTGATTTAAATTAAACACTTAGTTTGTTTCACAGATTTTTATTTTTACTCCAACTAATTTTGATTAAACCAAGTGTTTAAATCAAAGTTCTATTATTCTATTATATATTTCTCAAATACTCGTATTTACAATCACTTGGTATCTAAGATATGTAATTATTTGTAGTAGGGATACATTTTGTTTGTATTGTATTTATTTGAAGAAATGTTTTAGTTTTGATGCCAATATTTTTTACTTTCCCCCGTATGTAATACAAAGGGAAAGTATTGTTTTCGTCAAAATTTTCGAATCAAAAATTTTAGCGGAAATATCCGTTTTGAGGTCCCCTGAGTCGAATAAGACCATTTTTGAAAAATGTCTGTCTGTCTGTGTGTCTGTCTGTCTGTGTGTCTGTCTGTCTGTGTGTCTGTACGCTGTACCGCAAACACCGCTAAAGATATCGAGATGAAACTTGAAACTTAAGCTTTTTGTTACAATCGGAAGAACTGAAAAGCTTTTGGTGAAAATCGGAAAACTGGAAGTGGTACTTTACTCTTAGCGTTTTCAGTGATTTCAGATTTTTTCAATAAATGTTCATCAAACAAAATATTCTTTCAAATAAAAGTTGTAGATAATAACAAAATGAAGATGTATTGTTCACTTACTTTTTGTCATAGCACTCTTAGTTTTTGAGATATTTCAAAAGTTGTGTGTTTTATCTAGTTATTGGTGTGTGACAGTGTGTGTCGATACAATTGAAAAATGTTTCAAATAAAAGTTGTAGTTATCAAAAAGTTGAAGACATTCTGAAAATAATAATGCTACAAATATTTTAAAAGTGATTTAATACGCAATTTACGGGGGAAAGTACTATGATGGACACATCACCATTTTTAAAATTATTATTAAAATTGATATTGAATATATTAATTAACTTATATTACCTTTGCGAACATATTTGAATGACGTGTTGAGAACGTATAAGCGAACTGATCTATAGTAACCAGTTGTGAGTATTTATATTATCGGAAACTTGAGAAACCGGGCGTTTTTGGGTTTTCAAAATAAAATTTGAAAGTGTTACATTATAAAAGGACCATTATTCACACACTGCATCCAAATAAGTAAAAGGACCACGAAATAATTTACGAAATTATGTAAATATGGCCTGATTTAAATCATTCTAGATCGGCTCGTATACTATTTTTACATAACTATGCTTAAATTATTTGATTTAGCCTAAAGGCGATTCACAAATGAAACACGATTTTAACTTTGTATAACTGAGACTTTATTAGGTGACTATAGTTTCGAAAATTTAACTTCAACTAAAGGTAATTATTTACTTGTCATTTGATGATTAGAATGAGAATTAGAATTTGATGATTAGAAAGACATAAATTGTTAAAATATAAAATAGTATCTCGTTGATTGTTAAGGCACTTATTTTGATAAAATATTATATAATGCCCCATGTACCCGACTAGCTAAGAAGTTAAACAACATTATTATAGAACACACTAAATTCAAATCAAAGTTTTCAATTAAAAATAGCGAAGAATTAATTAATAAAATCAAAGACATATATTTACCTAACACAACAAAACTAGTGTCATTTGATGTTAAAAATTTATTCACGAACGTGCCTCCGACCGAAGTTTTCGCATTGATTAAAGATAGGCTAATAAAAAACAACGCAAATCCCGTAATAAAATCGGAAATTCTGAACCTTTTGGAAATCTGCCTCTCGCAGAACTATTTACAGTTTGATAATAAATGTTTTCGCCAGAAGGAAGGCTTGGCCATGGGAAACCCACTAAGCCCCCTCATGGCGGAGATATTTATGGATAACTTTGAAGAGGGATTATCTCAGTTGCCGGTCTTTAAGAAATGCGTTTATTGGTTCAGGTACGTCGATGATGTTATTTTAGCGTTCAATGGCACCGACAGACAATTAGATTCATTTTTAAATCTGTTAAATTCACAACATAATATAATACAATTTACAAAAGAAATAGAAACAGAGGGTTCCATAAATTTTTTAGACTTAACCATAAAAAGAATTAATAATAGACATGATTTTTCAATTTTTCACAAACCAACACATACAGACACAACGATTAATTATAAATCCAACCATCCAATCTCACACAAATTAGCTGCTTACCATAGTATGGTACATAGGTTACTATCAATCCCAATGGCACAACATAATTACGACAAAGAATTAAACATTATTTTTCAAATTGCATACAAAAACGGTTTCAAAAAATCTATAATTGAAAAAATAGTACAAACAAAACAAAGACATAAAACAATTAATTCTATTTACCCTATTATCAAAGACAAATCTATAAAAAACTATTCATCACTAACATACACAGGAGAAATAAGCAATAAAGTCGCGAAAATGTTGGAAAAAATAAATATTAAGGTAGCATTTAAAACAAATAATACAATAGGGAAAATAATTAAAAATAACAAAGATAAAACCTGTATAACTCAACAAAGTGGAGTCTATTTGCTAAATTGCAAAGACTGTCCTAAGACATATGTAGGACAAACCGGAAGGTCGTTCAAAGAAAGAATCAAAGAGCACAAAACCTCTTATGAACAAAGGAAAACCAACTCCACATACTCCAACCACCTCATCGAAGAAAACCACCACTTCGACGAAAACTTCAAAGTGCTTCACAGAGAAGAAAAAGGCCGGAAACTTAACATCTTGGAGAGCATGGAAATTAATAAAAGAAAATACACAGGACAACTTTTGAACGACCAATTAGACTTAACAAACTCACCACTCCTAAATTTAAATTTCACTGAAAAACCCACCCCCCCATAAACATTGTATATATACCTGTACTGACAAATGTAATTTATCATTTCTTCGCCTGAAGAAGCCACAGTGTGGCGAAACAATTGTAGCGAGTTTACAATATATATTTGAAAGTTTTAAATTATTTTATTTTATTTATATAAAAGTGAAGATGAACTTTCAACATTTATCAGCCTTATCAATCAATTATATTCAGGGTTTTCTTATAGTCATTAACCCATTATGTGTCATGGATGCATATACGCACATTATTAATTTTATGTTAATTAAATTACCAAATAACTTAACAAACAATGTTTCAGTGTTTTATACGCGTGGCGCATGAAGTAAAATTTCGAGTTTAGAAAAGCCCCGTGAAAATTTGTCTCGGGTCGCTGCGCGACCCTCGACAAATTTTCTACGCGGGGCTTTTCTAAACTCGAAATTTTCCTTCATGCTTAGTCTGGGAGTGGAAATACACGTTCTAAACTTTATATTGCATGTTTTTATACAAAATCGACAAATGCCTTACATTAACAGCGTATAAATTATTTATATTTACAGAAAAATTCATATATAGAATGTTTTCAGTGTATTTTTAACTTCACAATGTTTCAGTGTTTTATGTGCGTGGCGCACGAAGTAAAATTTCGAGTTTAGAAAAGCCCCGTGAAAATTTGTCTCGGGTCGCTGCGCGACCCTCGACAAATTTTCTACGCGGGGCTTTTCTAAACTCGAAATTTTACTTCATGCTTAGTCTGGGAGTGGAAATACACGTTCTAAACTTTATATTGCATGTTTTTATACAAAATCGACGAATGCCTTACATTAACAGCGTAAAATTATTTATATTCACTGAAAAATTCATAGAATGTAATACAATAAGTCATTCGTAGAATCCATAAAAAGAAGTGTAGAATTTCACCCAAAATCCACTTTTAGAGTTAACTCTATAATTGCTCGGCCGTTAATGGGTTAATAACTAGAATTTGGTAGTGCGGACGCCCATGAATACAATAAAAAAAAATCAAATATACTCAATATATAGGTATTTGATTGAAATTCACTTGGTTTGTTTTACTAATAAATTGTTTTATTTTCAACTAGTTTCGGCTTAATGCCATTTTCAAGAATGGTGTACAATAGAGCAAAATTGATTATACAGGGTGTCCGTATTTTGAGGAAATGCATAGGGATCTCGGTTATTTGAAGAGTTAGAGAGTTGGTTAGGGCAAATATGTGAAATTTGTAGCCCAACAATAATCCGAAAACAGATTTGAAATATCTTTTTTTGTTTTCGAGATATTGCCAAAAAACTATTTTTTTCAAATTTCGTTTTTATTTTTTTATTCAAAAACTATTAGATCTAGGAATTTGCAACTTTTACATTATACAAGCACTTTTTAATCAGGAATTTAGTAGTGTACTTATATTTAAAATAACTTTAATATATTCCCCGGAACCATAGCCAACTTTTGTTTTTCTTATGGGCGCCATATTGGATTTTCATATTTTTAGAAAGAACTTTTTTTTCTGAATTCAACGGTATATCACACTTATAATTTATTCTGCGTTTCATTTGAAACATAGCAACCTTTTGTTTTTTGTAAAGAGTGCCTTGGAAACAATAATATTGATACGTTATTCAGTTATTGATGTGTCAATAAGATACGATCATTATACATAATACATAAAATAAAGTTAAAAATGGTGTTTTCGAACCAAGAAAAACGAGATATGATCGAAGTTTATTATACTTCAAACAAAAATGTACGTATTTCATCCGAAGTCTATCTACAGCGCTATCCAGAAAGGCAACAGCCAAGTGAAAGTCATTTCATAAAACTACATACAAATTTATTGTAATATAGTTCCTTCGTAAAGCCACGACAAAGATATGGATATCACCAACCCTATGAAAATGAAAACCAAATTTTGCAAGCGGTAAAATGATTTCATTTTAATTACAATAAGATAATATTTATTCCCCTAGATTCAAGATAACCCTTCTTCCTCAACGAGAGAACTTGCGAACCAGTTTGGTGTGACGTTTCAATACGTATGGAGAATTTTGAAAAATAATAAATATCGCCCATTCAAAATTAAAGTTACTCAAGCTCTCCATCCTGGAGATGCTAGACGAAGGATGGACTTTTGTCGTATTTTATTGGGAAAATTAAACAAAAATCCGAGTTTCTTGTCAAATGTGATATGGTCTGACGAATGCCGTTTTACCAACACAGGGATATTCAATAGGCATAATGAACATGTGTGGAGTATAAATAATCCTAGACAACATGAAGAAAGACGACGACAAGTGCGATTCGGACTAAATGTATGGGTCGGTATTTTGGGAGACAATATTGTAGGTCCATACATTTACGAAGGTACATTAAATTCACAGAGATATCACGATTTTTTAAGAACATTTTTAAGTGATTACGTAGACAATAACATCCCCTTAAATATGTTAAGAAATGTATGGTTTCAACAAGATGGTGCACTACCTCACAACAGCCAAATTGTCGTTAATTGTCTGTCCGAAATGTTTCCAAATAAAGTTATGGCAAATAATGGTGATATACGTTGGCCAGCTCGCTCACCTGATTTGTCACCTCTAGATTATTTTCTTTGGGGAGCTATAAAAGAAAAAGTTTATAAAACTATTCCAGAGGACAAAGACGATTTAAGAAGAATTATAATAGTTACCATTCAGCAATTAAGAAGAAGAGACATTTTTCGGGCAGCCCAAAATTTAAGGAAAAGACTAGAATTATGTTTGGAAGTCAATGGTGATATATTCGAACACTTACTCTAAGTTTGTGATAATTTTAGTTCACAAGATATTTAATTAATTTGTTTATTATTATTTAATATTATGATAAACTTCATCAAGCAGCAGAGTGATTATTCTGGTTCCTTCCTTAAAAAAACATAGTTGTAGGCCTCAGGAATTTCAAAATGTGCAACTGTTTTCAAGGCACTCTTAAAAAAAAAAACAAAAGGTTGCTTTGTTTCAAATGAAACGCAAAATAAATTATAAGTGTGATATACCGTTAAATTCAGAAAAAAAAGTTATTTCCAAAATTATGAATATCCAATATGGCGCCCATAAGAAAAACAAAAGTTGGCTATGGTTCTGGAGAAGATATTAAAGTTATTTTAAATGTAAGTACACTACTAAATTCCTGATTAAAAAGTGCCTGTATAATGTAAAAGTTGCAAATTCCTAGATCTAATAGTTTTTGAATAAAAAAATAAAAACGAAATTTGAAAAAAATAGTTTTTTGGCAATATCTCGAAAACAAAAAAAGATATTTCAAATCTGTTTTCGGATTATTGTTGGGCTCCAAATTTCACGTATTTGCCCTAATTCAACCAACTCTCTAACTCTTCAAATAACCGAGATCCCCATGCATTTCCTCGAAATACGGACACCCTGTATATACTAGATGTCGGCATTTCAGGTAATAAGCGCTCTAATTATCGGGGAATTCCAAAGGTCCTCGTTGTCATTGACCACGTTTTTTTCCCGCCTTTATGGCTTTACTTATTCCTAAACCCTCCCGATAATTCAAAACTTACGTGCAGTATGAAGTTTAGAACGAGTATTTCCACTCCCAGACTAAGCATGAAGTAAAATTTCGAGTTTAGAAAAGCCCAGCGTAGAAAATTTGTCGAGGGTCGCGCAGCGACCCGAGACAAATTTTCACGGGGCTTTTCTAAACTCGAAATTTTACTTCATGCGCCACGCGTATAAAACACTGAAATATTGTGAAGTTAGAAATACACTGAAAACATTGTTCTTGAATGAGTAATAATCGAGATATTTAAATAACAAAATATTTACATTATTCTTCATACATTTTCAAGTCAAGTCAAATAATATAATATATAAAATTACTTATTTAGTAATTTAATTAACATAAAATTAATAATGTTGCGTATATGCATCAATGGCTCCTAATGGGTTAAACAACATCAATTTACTATTCAGTAAATGACAATTAAATAATCTTTAAAAAAAGTCCATCATGTAAAATAATAAAATAATTTTAAATCCACGTCATTAATTTTGGATACCTGAAGTCAACCCACACGTTTAACACGTTTTATAAGGAGACGAACTGAAATAGAAAAATAAATACGTGCTCAACGACATCCCAAAACTCGAAACGATTAAAAAATCAACAAGAACTAAAATGATTCCATCGTCTTCATCATCTCTGATGCACTTCATCAATATTCGAAAAAATTCCTACAACAACAACCACTTTTAAAATTGCTATAAATACCTATCCGATGCTCGAAATGTTGTCAGTGTTTCAGAATACCTTCTCAAAATGAATAGTGCTATTTTAGTATGTCTCTTCGTTGTTGTCGGTTTGGCTTTTGGTAGACCAGGAGGATACACCACAAAATTCGATAACGTCGATCTGGATCAGATTTTAAAAAACGATAGATTGTTGAATGCTTATTGCAATTGTTTGCTTAACGTGGGCAATTGTACACCGGATGGAGCCGAATTGAAACGTAAGTTATAAATAAATAATTGATTTGCTTAATTAAAACGCAGTTATATTAACACTTTTAAATAAAACACTTTTTACTTTGTTTAACCACTGAATTTTACATTTAATTGTGTGACTAGTTTCGACTATCTAGTAGTCATTCTCAAACTAAAGTAAATACAAATTACACGTTAAAAACTATTTATACGGCTTCGAAGAGAGGGGTGTACATTAGGTCAACCTGGTCATTAGGAAGGGAAATTCCGGGATTAATTCGGGCCTTGTGTATTTCTAGTGCTTCCAGTAAATCCATTTTACGACCTTTTTCGGCAAAATGGATTACTGAAAGCACATCCTCGCCAAAAGTGTGATTCTCTTCTAAAAGATGGTTAGCATAGGTAGAACTATTATGTTTTAATCTAAAGGCTCGCTCGTGTTCTTTCAATTTGCCGAAAAAGGTCGTAAAATGGATTTACTGGAAGCACTAGAAATACACAAGGCCCGAATTAATCCCGGAATTTCCCTTCTTAATGACCAGGTTGACCTAATGTACACCCCTCTCTTCGAAGCCGTATAAATAGTTTTTAACGTGTAATTTGTATTTACTTTAGTTTGAGAATGACTACTAGATAGTCGAAACTTGTCACACAATTAAATGTAAAATTCAGTGGTTAAACAAAGTAAAAAGTGTTTTATTTACAAGTGTATTTAAGATGTACCACAAAGTGAACGCCTACAACACCAAACAATCAGTTATATTAATAATAATAATATTTATTAACAGCAATCGCCTTTTACAAAAAATAATGATAAATATAAATGTAAATGTAAATGTAAATGTAAAACTATATGTAAAACTATAAACCCCTGATATAAAAAGAAATATAAAAATAACTAATAAACCTAAATATAAATGTAATGGAACCAAAAAGAAAATAATTAATTTAATATAAATTTACTATTAAATTCACTATTAAATTTCCCGATTGAAAATCACTTTAAAGTTTTTTCCATTATTCCATTCTTTAATTTTATTTTTCGATGCTAGATATACGTTTCGGGTACTATGTACCCATTATCAATAGCTACTATAAAAGTGAAGGAAGAAATATAACTGCGTTTTAATTAAGTGACTTAGAATCTTCACATAACTCAAATAATTACATTAATTAATTTGCTTTTATTTGTCTTTTGTACTGTTTCTGTTCCAAATTGAATTTGAGTGTTTAGAACTTAATTTGACGAATAAAGCACTAATAACCTTTCTTCACACTTTTATTTGAATTACCAAATGTACATTTCGGACACAAAGTGACCATTATCAATGGATTAACAGTGTTAATCCATTGATAATGGTCACTTTGTGTCCGAAATTTACATTTGGTAATTCAAATAAATGTGTGAAGAAAGGTTACTAGTGCTTTATTCGTCAAATTAATTTGATCTCTACGTAACTCACAATCAATTTATTCGTTTAGAACTTGTTTAACAGTTGACAAGGGCTTCTTTTTTTAAGATGTCCTCAAGCCTGGCAATCGTTAATAAAGCGTTAACATTTATAATAATCGAACGAGTGTTTTCCATTCCTTGATTAAGCATATAGTAAATATTTCGACTTCAGAAAAGCCAGAAAATTTGGATTTGTCGGCGCGAGCAAAACTTAAACTTAACTACAAATCAGTGATTTGTACGCGTGGCGCACGAAGTAAAATTTCGAGTTTAGAAAAGCCTGAAAATTTGGATTTGCCGGGGCGCGACTCGCTTCGCTCGCGCGCCCCGGCAAATCCAAATGTTCAGGCTTTTCTAAACTCGAAATTTTACTCCATGCTTAACCTGGGAGTGGAAACACTCGTTGGAAGTTTCAAAGTGAACGGTTTTAAAATAAAAGATTTAATACTTGTGGATGTTAGTAAAGCTTAGCTCTTTGAAAATATCTTAAACTCAAATACGCCCGAATGTTTGTGAATTGTATTGATTTTTTTGAATTGCAAATTTTAAAAATTACTTATGGATTTTCATGAAATTTACTATGGATGTTTAAAAAATTTCTTGTTGCGTTCCGTAAATTTTGGGATTATATTTATTCTATTAAGCGATTGATTTTGTTGTTAAATTTGGAATTTTATTACTTAAAATTTAAGCTGTAATTTGAACGTATAAACATTTGAGTATAGGGTCTAATCATAGCTGCAATCTTTGGCTATCGTTTGCATATTGTTTCATGAAAATGTTAAGTTTTTAAATAAAGTGGCACTTAATTGTTTGAGTTGGAAATTTTAATTAAATTTAATAAACAGAGCGAAAACACAGTGATTTTGACTTAAAATTTAAGAATTCATTTAAGCGTAACAACAATTGAGCTTTACACAATTTTAAAGCTACATTCTTAAGCTCTTTTTTGCTTTTTGTTTAATGAAAATATTAATTTTGTGAAAAAAGTTGTGTTAAATTATTTAACCGTGCGATTTTTATTGAAGTTACATGCAAAGTGAAAAAACGTAGTGGTTTTAGCTTAAAATGTAAGCCTTGATTTGAGCTTCAAAAAAATTAAGCTTTACATCAATTGAAAGCCTTGATCTTCGGCTTTTGTTTGCTTTATGTTGAACAAAAATATTAACTTGGTGAAAAAAGTTGTGTAAAGTTATTCAAGCAAGCGATTTTTATTAAAGTTATATGCACAGTGAAAAAGCAGTTGTTTCGGTTTAAAATTTAAGTCTTGATTTGAGCTTAAAACCAGTCAAGCTTTACGTCAATTGAAAGCCTTAATCTTCGGCTATTGTTTACTTTTTGTTTAGCAAAAATATTAAGCTTGTGAAAAAAGTTGTGTTAAGTTATTTGAGTGTGCGATTTTTATTAAAGTTATATGCACAGTGAAAAAGCAGTTGTTTTGGTTTAAAATTTATGCCTTGATTTGAGCTTAAAACCAGTCAAGCTTTATGTCAATTGAAAGCCTTGATCTTCGGCCATTGTTTACTTTTTGTTTAGCAAACATAGTAAGCTTGTGAAAAAAGTTGTGTTAAGTTATTTGAGCGTGCGATTTTTATTAAAGTTATATGCACAATGAAAAATCAGTTGTTTTGGCTTAAAATTTAAGCCTTGATTTGAGCTTAAAACCAGTCAAGCTTTACGTCAATTGAAAACCTTGATCTTCTGCTATTGTTTACTTTTTGTTTAGCAAAAATATTAAACTTGTAAAAAAAGTTGTGTTAAGTTATTTGAGCGTGCGATTTTAATTAAAGTTATATGCACAGTGAAAAAGCAGTTGTTTTGGTTTAAAATTTAAGCCTTGATTTGAGCTTAAAGCCAGTCACGCTTTACGTCAATTGAAAGCCATAATCTTCGGCTATTGTTTGCTTTTTGTTTAACAAAAATATTAAGTTTGTGAAAAATGTTGTGTTAAGTTATTTGAGCGTGCAATTTTTATTAAAGTTATATGCACAGTGAAAAAGCAGTTGTTTTGGTTTAAAATTGAAGCCTTGATTTAAGCTTAAAGCCAGTCAAGCTTTACGTCAATTGAAAGCCTTAATCTTCGGCTATTGTTTGCTTTTTGTTTAACAAAAATATTAAGTTTGTGAAAAAAGTTGTGTTAAGTTATTTGAGCGTGCGATTTTTATTAAAGTTATATGCACAGTGAAACAACAGTTGTTTTGGTTTAAAATTTAAGTCTTGATTTGAGCTTAAAACCAGTCAAGCTTTACGTTAACTGAAAGCCTTAATCTTCGGCTATTGTTTGCTTTTTGTTAAACAAAAATATTAAGTTTGTGAAAAAAGTTGTGTTAAGTTATTTGATCGTGCGGTTTTTATTAAAATTATATGCATAGTGACAAAATCAGTTGTTTTGATTCAAAATTCAAGCCTTGATAAGCTTGAAAACAATCAAGCTTTACTCAGTTAAAAGCCTCGATGTTCGGTTATCGTTTGCTTTTTGTTTCATAAAAGTGTTCTATTTTTGAAAAAAGTTATGCTTGATTTTTTGTTCGAACGATTTTCATTAAAATAATAATAGTTATCTCACAAATTATCTGGATTAAAATTCTTTTATACATTTTAACGTAAATATTGTATTTTTTAATATTTATCCTATTTTCAATATTTACAAAATTACAGCTGAAATTTTACAAAATAAATAATTAATTTTGATACATTTTAACAATTTGAACAAAAGTGAATAAAAATACGCAAATATTTTGTTCGTATTCAAAATAGTTTTGAAATAGAAATATACTTATTGTAAAACACTTCTTTGAGACATAATTTATAAAATTACGAAAATTCGTGTAAAATGCAAACAATACGTCTTAATTAATAAGACAACTTAAGACAATAAATACCCATTGAAACAACTACTTTCCGTGTAAATACACCTCCTTTGAGATTTGAGTCTTGATAAAAAAAATATGGAACGATACAAATAATAACAATAATAATAAGTTTATAACGAAAATCTTCATTTTACAAAGAAAATACAAATATTTAAGAGACTAATATAGTTACATCTGAATGAAACAAATGTTTTACTTTACCCAATATTTGGTAATCTAGTACTTATACAAAACAAAACCCGGGCGTTTATTCTTCTGCTTCTAAATAAATGATCATTGATGTTAATTTCATTTATATTAATATTATTTTAGGACTTTTACCAGATGCTCTTAAAAATGGCTGCGCATCTTGCAGCGAAACCCAAAAGATCGGCAGTCGTAAAGTATTGCGCCACTTAATCGAAAAAAAACCGGAGATTTTCGCAGAATTGGAAAAATTATACGACCCCTCAGGTATTTACAAGAGGAAATACTGCCAAGAAGCTAAACAAGAAGGAATCAAACTAAATGGATGTAATTGAAATGAAATGTAATGTAAACCAAATCATTTGTGCTTACTACAAATTGTTGGAGTTGTGGTGGAATATTCAATAAATTCAATAGATACATTAGGATTTTATTTTCCTTTTACACATACAGAGAGTTTTATGTAACACCGAACATTTTCATAACGAGAATATTTCTTTTAAGTATACATATGCACTTCGTTGTTAATTTTTCGACGCTCGGTTTATTAAGAGAATTTAATTAGAACTTTAAACGAGTGTTTTCAACTCCCAGGCTAAGCATGAAGTAAAATTTCCAGTTTAGAAAAGCCTGAAAATTTGGTTTGGTCGCGTAGCGCAAAGCGCGGAGCGGCCAAACCAAATTTTCAGGCTTTTCTAAACTCGAAATTTTACTTCATGCGCCACCGGTACAAAACACTGACATAATATAAAGCTTAAAACACACCGCTAAACTTTACATTGAATCAGTGTTTTATACCGGTGGCGCATGAAGTAAAATTTCGAGTTTAGAAAAGCGTGAAAATTTGGTTTGGCCGCTCCGCGCTTCGCGCTACGCGACCAAACCAAATTTTCACGCTTTTCTAAACTCGAAATTTTACTTCATGCTTAGCCTGGGAGTGGAAAACACTTGTTTAAAGCTTCAAATTGAATTCTCCTAATAAACCGAGCGTCTGAGAATGTACAACGTATGCATATGTATACTTAAAAGAAATATTCTCGTTATGAAAATGTTCGGTGTTACATAAAACTCTCTGTATGTTTCTAAGTTATATCTTTGATATGGTTGTTAAAAATTATGCTTATAGTGTCAATTAAACAAGAAAATGCGTGGAAAAGGTTTCAACTCTAATTCATTATTTAACACTTTGTCGTTGAAATAACCAAATGATATTTCTTTATTTTTATAAATTTTAACAAACATCGTTATTTTGTTATTTCCCCCATCCAGTTGATCTTATCTGTTGATCATCTGATAAGAAAATAAATGACATGTAGTCTGTAATTATTTATGTGTTGTGGCGCTAATACCCTCTTGGAGGCGAGCACCGTCCACCCTGCAAAGCGAGGGTGTACTCTCCACTATCGGCACTACCACTGCACCACCTGACCATGTTTGGGATTATAGTGGAATTTTTCAAATTAGGCGCAGAACGAGCACTGTTCGTGTATTTTCGCTGCTCTAAAAATGAGAAAGTGGAAGCTGACTACGATGAGAGCGCATTTATTTATAAGAACTCGCGCGCACATGCCAAGTGGTGCATTGGACGGGGACCCAAATAGTCAGTCTTCACTAAATAGCTCCTGCTAGCACTCCTGAATTGGATCTAGATTTGGACTACCTAGACTACTGTTCGAGAGGAATATATCAAATAACCCAGTGTATGCATGTATTTGTAAAAGTCTTTGTACATAACAAAATAAACTTGTTGCTAAACTGCCTCTCCGTCTTTTGGCATTCAAACCCCGCTACAACAGGCTTCCCAACGTGCTGCCAAATGTGCGGATGCAGACTAGAAGCAAAGCGAAAATTACGACATTTCAAATCACCAGCGAACCGATCCAAGAGCTGATTCGGGGCGTTCATTTGGGCGCGAGCAAGAGAAACTTCACTCAGTGCACCGCCAGATTCAGTGGAGAACGGATTCACCACGCGGTAGCAGAAGTATTACATATGAGCGGACATGTTGCGCATGAGCCGCGCAGCGGCGAGTGCAGTATTCCGCGAGTATGTAATTGCCATACCACTCAAGAAACGTACGATACTTTACCTACACCCTAACAAAATAAACAATAAACATGAAAGAACAACTTATTTATTGTAATAATTTTTAATAGTACCATGACAATGATAAAAACTAAATTACTTCTTGATCAATATACAAGGAATAAAGCTGTACATTTTCCAACATTCGTTGTTTTTCTAAAAGAGTTCAATTAGAAGCTTTAAACGAGTATTTTTAACTCCCAGACTAAGCATGAAGTAAAATTTCGAGTTTAGAAAAGCCCCGTGAAAATTTGTCGAGGGTCGCGCAGCGACCCGAGACAAATTTTCTGGGCTTTTCTAAACTCGAAATTTTACTTCATGCGCCACGCGTATAAAACACAGATTTTAAGTAAAGTTGAAAAGCCCAGAAAATGTTCACTGGGCTTTTCTAAACTCGAAATTTTACTTCATGCTTAGTCTGGGATAGGAAAACACTCGTTTAAAGCTTCAAATTGAACTCTTCAAAAAAAACAACGAATAACTAAAGATTTAAAGAAAATAAGCTGAATTTGGAATACGTATACTTTAAAGAAAAACTCCCTGTACATCAAAAAAATGTCATTTGGTTGTACGGTAAGCAATCAGCTGTTCAGCTGTCAGCACGTAGTGTACTTGTCAAAGCTATTACGTGCATGTGTACGTAATGTCAATCATACTTGTCAAGATGACAGTGTGGTATGATGCGGTTACTAGTTAGGGCGTAGGTAAAATATTTAAATTTATACAAAAATATGTATATTTTTAAGACAATTTTGGTTGGCCAGCTCTGATTTAGATCATACATTTTCCTGGTCACATTATAATTAAATAATAATTATCTGATAAGATAATGGATGTAATCTGTAATTAATTATGTATTATATTAATATTTATATAAAACTGGTAACAGATATTCATAGAAACAATTAATAAATATATGCTGTCTGTGTGTCATTAAAGATTATATTTTGCAATAATTTTCTACATATCATACACAAATTATTCTTCATATTATACACAATTTATATAATAATTAACTCAGTTGAATTGATACGAGTGCCATGAGTAGTGTAACAAAATGAAGGTCAATGTTAATAAAATCGCACATACAACTTTAGATAAAGATTTATCTATCAGTAAATAATACATTAGAGTAAGTGGAACGGGGCACAATTTATAAACAGTGTTTTTTTAATTAATTTCATGTATTATTTGTCTAATTACAAGTAAATAAACTTATTAATTCCACACCAATATTGATAAGTTTGTGACTGTATGATTGATTTTTTGTATTATTGAAGTACAGGGTGGAGCGCGGTAATTTGCTGATTTGGGAATGAAATAAAAAAATAATGAACACTTAGAAACCTACATTTATATTTTTCTCATATTAAACAATAATGGAAGTTTCTAATTACTTGGTTTTAAGCAGTGTATCTGGCAAATGTCTACCTTCACAATCCACACACTGCTGCAGTCGTTTTCTGAAATTCTCATTCACTCTTTCAAGCATGACTTCTGGTATTCTTGCAATTTCAGCCTCAATATTGTTTTGTAGGTCTTCCAGGGTGGTGTTGGGATGGTTGCTATACACCTTCGACTTCAGGTAACTCCATAGAAAAAAATCGCATGGGGCTAAGTCCGGTGAGCGTGCGGGCCAGTTGAAATCCCCCATTCGAGAGATAATCCTTCCAGGAAACGTTTGCCTCAAAAAATTCATGGCAATGGCCGCTGTGTGTGCAGTGGCACCCTCTTGTTGAAACCAGGTGTCCTGTAACTGCATTGCCTCAAATGCCGGCTGGAAAAGCTCTTGCAGCATAGTTAAGTAAAGAGCCGAATTCACAGTAACAGCACGACGATTTATCCTGGAAAAAGTAAGGGCCAATGACGCCTACTTGTGATATGGCGAACCACACAGTGACGCGGACTGAGTGCAGGGGTCTCTGGTGAAGTTCCCTATGATTCGTTTCGCCCCAGTGCCGCATATTCCGTTTGTTTACACACCCACTGAGGTGAAAATGTGCCTCATCAGTAAAGAACACAGGTATGGTTGCAAGTATGTCTTCACAAGATGTTCTTCGTGTTACATAATCTCGTAGTGACAATTGCTGGACCACGCACATTTTATACGGGTGAAAATTCAGTATATTATGAAGAATCCTGTGGAGAGTACGTCTTGTAATGCGAAGAGTAAGTGCTTGTTTTCGAGCTGAGCGTTTCGGAGATTGCAGTACTGCTGCTCTAACTCGATCGACATTTTGTGGTTGTAACGCTTCTGTCAGGTCTTTTTCGTACAGATGACACATTCCCTGTTATTCTGAATGCAATTACCCAATTTAAAATTGATTGTCGTCCAGGAACACGTCCGCGTGGGGCAAACGAAAAGCATTGCAATGATCGAGTGGGAATTCAAGAAATACTCTTCAACAAAAAATGAGCGCTTCCTACGTGTCCACTGCATTATGGCAACTGAACAGCAGATGAATATAAACCTCCCGTCAGTCACCTTAAACCACAGCCTCTTTCCCCTCTCTTTGACCAACAGCGCCGCCACAGCGTGAATTTAAAAAAAGCAATTTACCGCGCTCCACCCTGTAGGTACTGAGAACGCAGTGCAGAAGCAGAAGTGTCCTAGAGCTATTTTTGTTTTTCAGTCGGCGGTCTCCTAGTTATTTTATTATACCACTGAACTAAAAAAATTGTGTAAACTTAGAGTATAGAGTAGGAGAGGTCTCTTAATCATTTTTTACGCTTTTGAACTAGTATAGTGTCAACACTTTTATGTTTTTTTTATTTTTTATTGGCCTTAGTAACTACGGCTATAAACCATCAATCTATATTTAATGTTTTTTTAACCAATTCTACATCGAAACTACATTTAGGCACCACAATACATTGACACTTCAACCATGGACCCGGATGAAATCATCTATTATTCATAAATGATTGCACCGGACAGGACTCGATCCCGCGACCTTTGGGTTTGTGAGAAGGGTCTCTACCTACTTAGTCACCGAGGCCCCGTATCAAAACTTAATTGTGTAAAATGATTGCCAATTTAACATAACTACAGATGCACTGTTTCTCCTACCAAGAATTAATTTTCATGTACCACGATCAAGTTCTAGGCATAGCAACTCATTTTACATCCCCGGAGCACGAACCAACTGTCTGCGACTTGCGCCTGTGCTAGTTATGTGTAGAAGTGCAATGAAACATTATGATGACATATTTTTTGATAAGTTGTGATATGTTGTTTGATTGTTATTTTATTAATTATTAATTGTTTGGTGTTGTGGGCATTCACTTTGTAGTACATCTTAAATACACTTGTAAATAAAACACTTTTTACTTTGTTTAACCACTGGATCTTACATTTACTTGTGTGACTAGTTTCAACTATCTAGTAGTCATTCTCAAACTAAAGTAAATACAATTTGTATTTACTTTAGTTTGAGAATGACTACTAGATAGTCGAAACTAGTCACACAATTAAATGTAAGATCCAGTGGTTAAACAAAGTAAAAAGTGTTTTATTTACAAGTGTATTAATTATTATGTTATATACTCATGTTTTGTTTTAAATATTATTCTTTATTTGTAAAATTGTCCTGTAAATGGCTCTCCTGTTGAACAATAAATGATATTATTATTATTATTATTATTATTATACTCTATCATTATCCGTTGTTTTTTTTTTTACAGATTTGAGATTAAAATGGACCAACAAAACCCCACCAACCTCCTAGAAGAAGAAGAAGCAAAGGAACTGCTACAAGAAATAATCACAAAGGAAAACATAATAAACCCCAGAATATACTTAAAGAACGCATTACAAAAAGGGGAAAATTACGCAGGCATAATCCTCAAAGCAAATATAAAAGGCGAAAACAAAACCTCAAAATTAATCCTAAAATGCGCACCGAGAGATCCAACAGTAAGAAACATGATACAAACAGAGATGTGTTTTGGACAGGAAATTTATTTCTACCGGCATGTTGCTCCAATTTTGGAAACATTCGGCTGCTTCAAAGCACTTCCAAAATGTTACAAAATATCTGATATTCCTGGTAAAGAGGTGATTATTTTAGAAGACTTGCAAGAATCCGGTTATGTGATGAAGGATAAAAAAGTTAAATTGAATTGCGAGCATGTTTCTTTGGTTTTGAGAGAATATGGAAAATTACACGCCGCATCTTTTGCTTTGAAAGATCAAAAACTGGATTCTTTTAAGGAATTAGTTGGAGGGTTTTTGGATATATTCAGTTTGCGTACAACTAGTATGGATTTTTATAACGTATTCATTGCTATAGCGGAAGAATTGAGGGTGTTGTTTGGTGATGAAAAAGACAGTGAGCTTAAAAATGCTGTGGAAAATATTAAGGATGGTATTTTGCCATTTTTTGAAAAACTCGATCGGTTTTCAAGGGATGATGGTGTTATCGTGCATGGAGATTGTTGGAGTAATAATATGATGTTTACGTACAATGTAAGTTCCTTTGTTGCTTATTACCATATTTATGCCCGGTATTATAAACGATTAATAAATCATAAGATAACTATTTATGGAGTAAATTTATTTACCTATTAAACTAATGGGTAAATAAAATTGCGTATTATAAAGCAAACCTATCAAATAAATAGCAATTCTAGAAATAAATAAATTAATTAGTAGATTATAGACCGAAATTATACATTTTCATTGTGGCCATAGCTGGAACCACCAATTTGTTAAATTGAATTGTCATTATTTCAAATAAAATTGTCAATCAAATTGGAAATTTAGTATAATTCCTTATAATTATCGAGAATAACCGTGGAATAGGACAGAATTGCACAGAACAAGAAAAATATAGTTTATTAGAAATTATAAAAGACTTAAACGAGTGTTTTCCACTCCTAGGCTAAGCATGAAGTAAAATTTCGAGTTTAGAAAAGTCTGAAAATTTGGTTTGGTCGCGTAGCGCGGAGCGGCCAAACCAAATTTTCAGGCTTTTCTAAACTCAAAATTTTACTTCATGCGCCACGCGTACAAGACACTGATTTCAAGTGAAGTTCACTTGTTCACAATACTTCAGTGCTTTCAGTGTTAAGTACGCGTGGCGCATGAAGTAAAATTTCGAGTTTAGAAAAGCCTGAAAATTTGGTTTGGTCGCTCCGCGCTTCGCGCTACGCGACCAAACCAAATTTTCAGGCTTTTCTAAACTCGAAATTTTACTTCATGCTTAGTCTAGGAGTGGAAAACACTCGTTTAAAACTTTAAATGGAACTAATTTTAAAAAAGCGTATGCATAAGTATAAAAATCACTGGTTATATCTGATTTGAAAAACTCTAGGTCTTCGACTCCTTAGAATGTCTTGTGGTTCGGATTTATCACTGTCAGGGAAGATACTATGAGGAAACTTAAATCTGACACGGATGATATGGTAGACATGATAACCGTAATGAAATTAATGAATACAAGTAGTAGAATCTAAAGTAATTATAATAATATAATACACTTTTGACTTTTAACTGTCAAATTATTTAGAGAATACAATTTACTTGGCAGAAAAACAAACAAATAATTTACTGGGGAGATTTATTAGCCAAATAATGTTATTTTGTGTTAATAATACCGAAATCTTTGGAATAAATTAATTTATCCCTAAAGTAAATTTTATTTGGAGAATAAAACGTTTTATAATACCGGGCATTAGTGATGTAAAGTTACCGATAACACTGCACCACAAAAAAATATTTTTATCGTGTTTGCTGCACCATATTAGTCAAATTATATTCATTTTATTGTATTAAAAAAAATGAAAATGACAATGAAAATGTTTTATTAGCTCTAGTTTCTGTGATACATAGTAGGTATAACGTTATCGTGATCTTTTTACTTTTCTCTTGTATGCGAGTTCCGGAGCATCCCTACACACAAACCAGCAGTAATCCGCTAGCATAGCTTCATTCCAACGACCCTGATATCTTCGTTCCATTACAGAAATATCCTGTTGGAACCTTTCCCCATGTTCATCACTAACAGCACCACAATTGCGAGGAAAGAAGTCTAGGTGGGAGTGGATCTTTAGGGACATGTTACATCCGAGTTGATGGTATTTTTCCAGGAGTATTTTTACTAACTGACTGTAGTTTTCATCTCTTTTGTTTCCTAAAAATCCACGAATCACTCCCTTCAGAGCTTCCCAGGCTTCCTTTTCTTTCTCCTCCAAAACTTCGTCAAACGCAGGATCCCTAACAAGTTGACGAATTTGTGGCCCGACAAAAATACCCTCTTTAACCTTTGCATCACTTAGTTTCGGGAATTTGTCTCTCAAATACCTAAAAGCCTGTCCATCTTTGTTCATACTTTTGACAAAATTCTTCATTAAACCCAATTTATTATGTAAGGGTGGAAGAAGAATATCTTTTGGGTCCACAAGTGGCTCAGCAACGATATTTTTTTCGTAAGTATTGAGATTTCTTGCAGGCCAGTCTGCTCTTATGTAATGTGAACTTCTGTCTCTACTATCACACATACACAAAAAGCAGTAGTATTTAGTGTACCCTAATTGCATCCCTAAAAGTATAACAATGACTTTTAGATCACCACAAATTTTCCACTTGTGTTCATTGTAATTGATTGATTCGAGGAGAGTTTTCATGTTAATGTAAGTCTCTTTCATGTGAACTGCATGGCCAATAGGAATAGAAGGAAGACGGTTTCCGTTGTGCAGTAATACAGCTTTTAAGCTTAGCTTAGATGAGTCGACGAATAACCTCCATTCTGTTGGATCATAGTTCATTTTGAGACAATTCATTAATCCATAGACGTCGATACAAACAACAAGATTGGTATTCTTCTCAAAAAAAGAGAGCAGGTTTCGCTGACATTTTCTATACTGTGATACTCTGACATCGTGTTGGATAAGATTCCACTGCTGTAGTCTTGACCCTAGAAGTTCTGCCTTCTCCTGTGACAAGTCTAGATCTCGAATGAGATCACTTAATTCTGCTTGACTCAATCTGTGTGGTGTTACTAGTGTATCATCTCTTACTTCAAAATCAGGGTCATTTGATGTGAAACGCTTATTTGCTTCTTCTTCTTCCATTTCTACCTTCATTTTCCAAATCATAAATTTGAGGTGGGGTAGGAACTGGTAAACTATCCGAATGAGGAATAGGTCGAATGGCAGATGGAAGATTCGGATATTTAACTGTTCCCCTTTTCTTCATTGACAATCCTGCTTTTATGGGCGGAGTTGAGCAGAAATAGCAGTCATTTTTATGGTTTTTAGGCTTCCTCCATACCATAGGCACAGCAAAATGGTGTTTACCGTAAATAAATTTACTTTACTTTACTTTACTTTACTTAAAAGCTAAAGATCTTTTTTTTATTTTTCAGCCATTCTCTTAGTATAACCGAACATTGGTTACAGCATATGTGTGGAACCCATGACTTATCCTGGTCCCCTACCTTCATACCTTCATACCTTCATACCAAAGTAATGTTGGTAAGCAGTTTTCACAAGAGGCGTGATATTTCGCTTCTGTGATGAAAATGTTATTTCACCACATATGTAACAAAAATTGTCTACTGAATTTACACAATTCCTTGGCATTTTGATTTATATTAATAATTCCGCACTAGTTAAACAATAGGAAACTCACATAAATCACATCACTAGTTATAAACATAACCTACAAACATTATGGAATGTTAGTTTTGTCTGTAAACTGACAAAACTAACATTCCAAATAACATGCCAAATGTCATATACAAAATTTTCCAAAAAATTAAAATTTACACCCTTAAGAAACAACATACAACTTTATCTCCTAAACAAGAGCTAATATGTAATTTTTAATGTCATTTTCGAATTCAGCGGGTGAAAATACATGAGTATTAGCTAATTTTGAGTCCGAAACATTTTCATTGTTGCGCAATGTAATTAAAGATTGAGTAATATTGTCAATAACGTGATTAAATAAATGTTAAATGCTTTGTTATTTTTATAAATGCGTTCAAGTTTAGCGTATATACTTAGTCGTAAATTTTAGGACAAATCCAATCCCACAATACCAACAAACGTTTGCTTCTTAGACTTCCAAATAACGAAAAGCGTTCCTTCAGTAATCGACATTTCCTACTTCCTGTATTCAAGCGCACCGGAAGAAATAATTATCGACTTGAAACAATATTTGGAAATTTATTACAGCAGTCTGTGCTCTCATGCAAGTTTATTGGGAAGCGAGATTAACAACTTATATTCATTTTCGAAATTAATGGACGATTGGAAAGAGTACTGCAAGTTTGGATTTTACATGGCGTTATTGGTAACTAGAGTAATGATGACCGAGGCCGATGATGTTCAAGACTTTAGCGATGCTGTGGATGATAAGAAACCGGTGGATATTCTTGTACGTAGAAAAGTTAAAAATGAGGATTTGATTCATAAAAGATGGATGTTCCTAGTAAGACACATGTATGAAAATAAATGGATTTAATTTTAAATATTGTATTGATTTTAAATTTTGTATTGATGCGGGATAGAAAAAGTAAACGTAGATTTTTATAGGATAAGATTCAATGAAATCGAATTAAGAAAAGGGAATAATATTGCAAAAATCGAACCGTGATTTTTTTTAGATGTACGAAATATCATATGTGTATCATACAATAATAAAATTATGCCCTACACAAAATTGAGTTTTATTAAAACAGTGAACTAAATATTAAATCGATATTAAAATTTAGACAGACTTATCAGCCCCTGCTGCATCATCTATTCTTCGCGAGCGATAAAAAATGTACGTAGATTCTTAAAGGTTAAGGTTCAATAAAAAGGAAATATGTAGTATTTGACACTATCGGTTTGTAAAACACTGTTTATCACTTTATTTGTATAACAATTTTTAGATTATATTAACTCATTACATCCAAATATAGTATTTACAGTAGAAACAGAAACTAACAATAACATAAAATTTTTAGACCTCTCAATAACACGTACTAATGAATCACTAACTTTTGATATTTATAGAAAACCTACTTTCACAGACCGTGTAATTCCTAACTGTTCCAACCATCCCTATAAACATAAACTAGCTGCCTTTAACTCCATGGTAAACCGAGCTTTTATTGTTCCGTTGTCAGAAACCTCATTTAAAAAAGAAATAGATATTATTAAAAGTATAGCCGTTTCAAATGACTATACTACGTCAATAGTGGATAAAATAGTTAATCAATACAAAATTAAACTTATTAGAAAATACATATATGCCGGAATCGAACCTAAAACACATGCAACATATCGTTCCCTTACTTACTTTGGAAATATAACTCACAAAATTAAAAATATTTTAGCAAAACACAAATTAAATATAGCGATGAAACCATTTACAAAAATTAAAAATCATATTTTTAACCATAAGAATCAGATACCAAGTATTTACAAATCAGGAATATATAAATTAACCTGTAATGATTGTAAGGGAGTGTATATAGGTCAATCTGGTCGTAATTTTAAGACCAGACTTAGTGAGCATCTTTGCTCTTTTCGGCATAGATAAATTGATGTCATCTTTCGCCAAACATTTGATTGAAAATAACCATTACTTTGTAGTTTTTTGTTACTAACGGTTTGATAATGATACGTGTAGTATCGAAACTATAGTCACCAAATAAACCAATTGTTATACAAACAAAGTGATAAACAGTGTTTTATTTATGTTCAACAATGTATAACGAAGTAGAAGCCTCTATAGTCAGTGAACTATCGGTTTGGACACTGTACAGGGTTTTTTTTTTCGTTAATATTATAGGGTATAGGCTAAACGGTAAGAGATACAAAAATACTAAGATATGTGTCCCGTTCTCTTTTTTAGTGTTTAGTTTAATGGAGCAATCAGATCTACGCTAACTAGATTCGCTTAGAAGATACAGGGTGATTCTTAAAATCTGCCGATTTTTATTCTCTTATGACTTGGTTATTTGTGGAGATAAAAAAATATAAATACGAACGTTTTACGACTTTTTAAAATCATAGCGTAAATAAATATATTTGGTGAATTTTTATGAAAAGCCTTAAAATTCAAATGTTATTTTTAAGTTAATTATTATTTGTAACATAAATGTTGCCTGTAATTGGATGTACCGTGCGATCATTTAAATTATGATTTATAATAGGCGGCATTTTTTGCGCGGTTGGCCAGACTGCTAATTAAATAATAGAATAAATTTGAGGTTATGCAAAACTATGTGTTAACAGTCAGTAGTGCCAATCTAATTTAAAACTCAAAGCCTACTCTAAATCATGTTTTAACGATCGCACTGTATCTATAAGGAAATAAATTATTATTAAGAATGTCCACTTTATAGAATCAAAATAACTAGTCTAAAAAGCTGTAAAATTACTTCTGAACCAGGCGGGTTGGAAGGCTTTCTCCTGATATTATGAAATTATTATTAGAATTTCGGTAGAGACAAGGGAGTCGAATAACATCACTACATTTCCATACTGTAAGTAAATACTGATAATTATTTATACTTTGCAAATTTTGAAACCATTTCATCTAAAACATAAAACATTTATGAGTTACGTGTACATGTGAACAATAGACGTTTTTTTTCTGTAACTTTACAAAACTATTAATGATGCATACTACAGGTAAGTATTTTGAAATATTTATTCAGATTCTTACATTTTATTTTATCAAAAGATCATAAAATTGCAATTTCGAAATATTTGATCAGGTGTTAACATTTTATTTTATCAAAGATCATGAAATTGAATTATTTGAGTTTCTGGAATATTGACTTTGTAAAAATGTCTAAAAAAAACAATGCTTTTTTTCAGAAATTTTATTTTTTCTACCAATTATTCTTTTATTATCCGTAAAGGAAGTGTTATCACAATGCAACTATTACCAATCTTTAGAAGTTGATAAACACTACTACATTTACAATGACGAGTACCCTGAGCGATATACTGGAAAAAAACATTGTATTTGGACTGCTGTTAGTCCTAGAAGTTCGCAAATTAGATATAGTTGCACTATGGTACGTATACAAAATATGTAATATGTGTGAATTTATTAACATTTTTTTATATTCAGGAAATACCATATACTGATTCTGTGAAAATATCCATACCTGGCCAGCGTAGTTTTGAATGGGGAGGCTATGGTGAACGCCGTGACGTTTTTTATAGCAATCAAGTAACTCTTTGTAAGTAAAAATAATAAGTTCTGTATTGTGGAGGCTTCTACTTCGTTATACATGTTAATTACACAATGAAACACTTTTAACTTTGTTTGTATAACACGTTTTATTTAATGTGACTGCAGTTTCGACAAATTTAGCTTGTCGTTATCAAACATGGAGTTTGATAATGACAAGCTAAATTTGCCGAAACTGCAGTCACATTAAATAAAACGTGTTATACAAACAAAGTTAAAAGTGTTTCATTGTGTAAAAATAATAAGTGTTTTTGTTATTTGATATTCTATTTGTTTATGTCAACATAATTACGTTTTCGTTGTTAGTATTTAATTTGGTTAACCATATAATTATCTCTTATAGTTACAATTAAAGTACAATAAAACAAAAAGTTTCTGAATCTACTCAAAATACTAATACTCCTTTAAAATATTTATTATATGTGTAACAATCACAATGGAATATTTATGATAGATAACGCATAATATGGAAATTAGTGACGCGTTTTCATTAACATGTACAGTGTGATTTATACCAGATGGCGAAAAATGAATATTCGTGTTCGAGATTGGTTTCTAAGCAAAAAATGTAGAAGAACTTTTTTTGATCTGCTTTTGTTTTAGAGATAACAAAGTATGAAGTTTTTGGAACCTATTTAATTTTTGTCCACAAAATAAATAGTAGGTTATGCAAATTGCTTTGAAACAAAAGACTTATTTATTAAACATTAAAAGTACGATTCTCTTCGCAATCTACAACAAGTTAGTCTTACAAAGACTATATCAAACACTCATTAAGTGTTTGATATAGTCTTTGTAAGACTTAGTCTTACAAAGACTATATCAAACACTCATTAAGTGTTTGATATAGTCTTTGTAAGACTAACTTGTTGTAGATTGCGAAAAGAATCGCACTTTTAATATTTGAAGTATTCTGCAACCAAGAATTGGCAATTTCATTTATACTTATTTATTAGTTGTTGACAGTTGTCACATACTTTGGGTATTGGTATTAATTTTTAGTGTAGAAAAGATACAACATTTTGTTAGCAATGCAATGATGAATATGCCGAAATTATTTTTCTTTACGGCTTTGTTTACGGCTTTAGAAAATTGTCGGGAATATCAAAGAAGATTCGTATACAGAGGAAATTCAGAATGAAGAGCAATTACGAGACAGAATTATGAATGCTGCACTTTTAATTAAAAATGATCAAGATTTTGCTGCGGTTTATAATTCTGTAGTTTTATGTTGTAAGACTTGCATCGCCGGCTGTACATATTTCGAACATTTCTTGTAAGTTAAACTAGTGGCTTTTCTTTCTGTGACTAAATAAAGTTTGATCAAACTGTTAACGGTAGAGGCTTCTACTTCGTTATACATCATAATTCACAAATGAAACACGATTTTAACTTTGTTTGTATAACTGAGACTTTATTAAGTGACTATAGTTTCGACAACTTTAACTTGTCATTTTCAAACTCAAACACTTTGGGTTTGAACAAGTTAATGTTGTCGAAACTATAATCACTTAATAAAGTCTCAGTTATACAAAGAAAGTTAAAATCGTGTTGCATTTGTAAATAAAGTTTTAATATTGCCTCCTATCAGTTTTTTTTGTGAAACTTAAAATTAATACATGTTTCAAAAGTTTGAACCTCGATATCTCCAAAACAAAGGCCTATCTAAAAAAAAGTTATTTCTCATTTTTTGCTCAGAATCCAATCTCAAGCACAAATATTAATTTTTCGCCTCCTGGTATAAATCACCCAGTATGTTTAAATAAGAATCTGAAATGTTCATTTTCGTAACGATGTAACGGAAACTACTGATAGATGATAACAAAAAAAAATTGTGATGTGTCCATTGTAGCACTTTCCCCGTTAAAAATATGATAATTTAAATATCAACAATATGGAAAACTTGCTCAAACTAAATTTATTCTACTTTTATTATTATTATTCCAAAACTATTCACAAAAGGAATTCTTGCATTTGTTCGCTACATCTTGATAAATATTGATCACCATCTTATCTAAGCGTTATATATTTTTAATTTTACTATAAATCAGTGGTTTATACGCGTGGCGCATGAAGTAAAATTTCGAGTTTAGAAAAGCCCCGTGAAAATTTGTCTCGGGTCGCTGCGCGACCCTCGACAAATTTTCTACGCGGGGCTTTTCTAAACTCGAAATTTTACTTCATGCTTAGTCTGGGAGTGGACAACACTTGTTCAACACTTCCAATTGAACACTGTTCAGGATCGATGAATGCCTATAAAATTAAATCCTAATATGAATATGAATAGTCGTTAGATTTTGAGGTAATTTGTTTGGGAAATTATAAGCAAATTATAAATTACTAAATCAACGTCAAAAAAATTAATTTTGCTTAGAAAAAAATACGTTATTTCAAGAAAAGACCAGTTGAGATTTTGCAACCCCAACTTCAGGTTCTTAAAGCTTGTTTATCTTAAAGTAAAAATTAGTGCTTTCAAAGTTGATTCAATAGTTCATCATAGTATTATAACTTTTAAAACACGATAACCTTATAATCTAACGTTGTTTTAACTAGATCTCAACTTTGATACGATTTAAAAAAAGAAACTAGTCCAGATATTTTACCCCTACTTTCAGAATCTTATAGCGTAATGTTTACGGTGAAGCACCATACGAAACCGGTGGAAGCAACAAATGCCCACAGTTGTGCTAATTTAACTAAACTACCTATATTAATTTGTTGCAGTTTTACACTAACAATTAACTGTATTGTTTCGAGTTTACGTGAAGTGATTAATCACAAATAGAAAGACTGTTATTCCTTACTTCACTATAAAAAAATAAAAAGTGAAGTAAGGAATAACAGTCTTTCTATTTGACACTAACAATTACTGATTGTTTCAATGAAATATGTAAGATAAAAAGTAACTTGTTTTATTTATATTCTTTGATAATGTTGGATTTAATCCAGTTTTTTTTCTTTAGTCATTTCTACAGTATTTAACTCGTGCATTTTTCGCTACATCTCAATAAATATTGATCACAATCACATCTGAGCGTTATATATTTTTAACTTAACTGTAAATCAGTGGTTATTACGCGTGGCGCATAAAGTAAAATTTCGAGTTTAGAAAAGCCCCGTGAAAATTTGTCTCGGGTCGCTGCGCGACCCTCGACAAATTTTCTACGCGGGGCTTTTCTAAACTCGAAATTTTACTTCATGCTTAGTCTGGGAGTGGAAGACACTCGTTACTTTAAAATATGTCACAAGTGTTAAAATGTGTATCGTAACTGTCACAAAGAAAGAAAAAAAAACCATCTCGATCTCATTAAAGTTAAATTCGAACACGTGTCAAGTTGGCACGATTTGTTAAATGTCGGCTTGCGTCGACTTATATCAACTGTCATTATAGTTAAACACTTAAAAAAAACAACATTGAATTTTTTCTCAATTGTTTATCACTAGTTCTTTAAAGAGAATTTTTTGGGAACTAATGAAAGATTTTGATAATTTTGTTATTTGTACAGTGGGTTCCGACGCTCGGTTTATTACGAGAATTCAATTTGAAGCTTTAAACAAGTGTTGTCCACTCCCAGGCTAAGCATGAAGTAAAATTTCGAGTTTAGAAAAGCCTGAGAATTTAATTAGAATTTAATTACAACTTTAAACGAGTGTTTTCCACTCCCAGGCTAAGCATGAAGTAAAATTTCGAGTTTAGAAAAGCCTGAAAATTTGGTTTGGTTGCGTAGCGCGAAGCGCGGAGCGGCCAAACCAAATTTTCAGGCTTTTCTAAACTCGAAATTTTACTTCATGCGCCACCGGTACAAAACACTGATTCAATTTAAAGTTTAGCGGTGTGACATTTACGAAGTTCAAAACATACCGTTAAAGTTGGCACGATTGGTTAAATGTTGGCTTGCGTCGACTTATATCAACTGTCATTATAGTTAAACACTTTTAAAAAAAAACAACATTGAATTTTTTCTCAATTGTTTACCACTAGTTCTTTAAAGAGAATTTTTTGGGAACTAATGAAAGATTTTGATAATTAAAAAAAAAGTGAAGACCTATTTATAAGAAATATATTGTTTATATGTATAACATTAAAATATTTATGATGTGTTTGATAGCTTTGGATTCTTTATTCTACACATCTGGTGGAAAATTTGTTTGCGAAGTAACAGCTTTATCAGCTGGTGTGCCACCTACTCAACCCCCAATAACAAATACATGTGATTGTGGTTGGAAACATTCAGTAAGTATTACATGAATTCTGAAAATTAATCTAAAAACTGATCATTAGTTTACTGAATTTTGTAATGTTTCATTTACAACGTTTACTTTTACACGGATATCTTTCTAATTTTCGCGATGTATCAAATTAGTTATCGTGATTAATTGTAAAAAGATGTTCCCTATAAATGTCAATTTAATGTATATTATCTATTTTGGTTCACGACAATGTTATAATATGTTCGTTATTGAATTGTGTGGGCAGCATAAATGGGGTGCATTCAACACTCAAGTACAATAAACACGGGATTTGCGTGTTAAATGTGTTTTTTTAACACGAATATAAATAATTGCCAAGTTCGATTTTTTGCCGTTATGTAGTAACAGCGCTGTGGGCAGCATAAATGGTGTGTATTCAACACTCAAGTACAATAAACACGGGATTTGAGTGTTAAATGTGTTTTTTTAACACGAATATAAATAATTGCCAAGTTTGATTTTTTGCCGTTATGCAGTAACAGCGCTGTGCTAGTCAAATCAGCTTCTTTTGTCTTACATTTGACAATGGTGGTGATGACGTCGTCGACGCCATTTTGTAAAACTACGAAAAATCGCGTTAACATCTTCGCAGTTCTCACTAGTTTAACCCGCGTAAAACGCGTTTGTAAACATAAATCATTCTCAAATCGGTTGAACAATCGTGCTTCTATCCGTCGCGAGTGTTTTTTTTTTAAGGGAGAACAAACGTTAACACCGTGAAAACTCCATCCAAACGGAAGAGTTTCTTTTTTTGTGCAAAGAGCGTGTTTCTAAGTAACTTAGGCGAAAGGGTAGACTGTGTGAGTATTTTTTACTGTTGAACGATTGTTCGTATTCGAGTAAAAGTGGAATTAACCCTATTACACATTTAAATCATAATACCACAATCTGTCATCATTTATCTGTCAGATTATTATAAAACAAAACCATTAAAACTGACGCGTATTTAATAAATATATACAGAGAGTTTTATGTAACACCGAGCATTTTCATAACGAGAATATTTCTTTTAAGTATACATATGCATACGTTGTACATTTTCCCACTGAGCAAACATATTCAAGTAATGTTTCATCAACATTAATACAACGTTAAATTTTGCTACAATGTAATTTGTTTGTTTTTTGCTCAGTGGGTTCCGACGCTCGGTTTATTAAGAAAATTCAATTTTAAGCTTTAAACAAGTGTTGTCCTCTCCCAGGCTAAGCATGAAGTGAAATTTCGAGTTTAGAAAAGCCTGAAAATTTGGTTTGGTCGCGTAGCGCGAAGCGCGGAGCGGCCAAACCAAATTTTCAGGCTTTTCTAAACTCGAAATTTTACTTCATGCGCCACCGGTACAAAACACTGATTCAATGTAAAGTTTAGCGGTGTGTTTTAGGCTTCATAATATGTCAGTGTTTTGTACCGGTGGCGCATGAAGTAAAATTTCGAGTTTAGAAAAGCCTGAAAGTTTGGTTTGGCCGCTCCGCGCTTCGCGCTACGCGACCTAACCAAGTTTTCAGGCTTTTCTAAACTCGAAATTTTACTTCATGCTTAGTCTGGGAGTGGAAAACACTCGTTTAAAGTTTTAATTAAATCCTCTTAATAAACCGAGCGTCGGAAAATGTACAACGAAATGCATATGTATACGTAAAAGAAATATTTTCGTGAAAATGTTCGGTGTTACATAAAACTCTCTGTATAATAAATGTTGTTTTATATATTGTTGTTGTCGTCGTGAACAAAGTATTGGTATTCGAATTAAATTGGTAATCGAACGATCGTTCGAATGAGAGCTCGAGTGATCCTCCGAATGATTACTAGAGAGATCGTTTGAGTAATTGCTGAAATGGTTGGTCGTATGATCGAATAATAATTCAGATCAATTCATCGCTATTAAATAATGTCTATAAACAAATAATCTATGGGGGATGACATATATTACTTTAAGGTTTAAACAAATTCAGATTAAATTGAATGAGTGATCATTGGAGCGATCTCTCGAGCGGTCTCCGAAAGATATCTCGTTCGATTATATTTCGATTATATTTATAACAAAAAGCAACGATTATATTATTTCATTCAAATGATCTTATCGCTATGTCAAATCAATTTCATAAATAAAGAAAATCTATCAAAAAACGATATAAAAATAGGATACAATATTTGTAAGCTTTTTTCTTCTTCCAGAATCGCATCGTTGGCGGCGTGGAAGCCGGAGTAAACGAATTTCCATTTTTAGCCGGATTGTATTCTGCAGATCATGAAAGAATTATTTGCGGAGGCGCAATTATATCCGACAGGTATATTCTGACAGCAGCACATTGTTTGTTGAAACGCGATATTTCAAGATTACGCGTAGTTGTTGGAAAACACAGTGCTGAAAAGGGTATGATTACAATGATTTTTTCGATCATTTTTACTAAAATTAAACTTAATTATATACAAAATATAAAAACGAATTATAATTACTATCGACTTTCTGCAAAAATGTTGTCTCATTGAGACAAGTCTCCAAGTATTCGTTGAAACAACTACCTCTTGAGCTTATACCCCCACAGATATTGAATTATACAAGAATATTTGAGTTACACGACAGATTTACTGTTCTGTGCTTAATTTATATGCAAACTGCAACATCAGGTCGAATTATTCTCTCACCAAACTAAATGAACCAACAGGAAATTGAAATAAATTAAAAAATTACCGGGAATGAATATTTAATGTCTTAAGCCATCTATAGACGTGTTTCGAGATATATCCCTCATCAGTACAGCTATGCTTTAGACTTTCAATACAAAATATTATCAAAATAAACAGATAACTCACAGGAATGTTGAAGTGTGTTGTTAAAACAGGTACACAAAACTGGGGCGAGTGGTAGTAGGAGTTTCTTCCTCTTCCAAACACCCATGACATAGGGGGTCTGTATACCAGATGCTTTGTTTAAAAGTTCCCGGGTCCCACTTACCCAATCACTCCGCTGTGGTATGGTTACTTTGAACCGACGCGATGGGTGTACAATTTTAGTGAAATTTGAGTTCATTTTTAAGGTTTCTTCTTCTTGTAGCACTTTGAATGTTGCTTCTACATTTAAAGTGTGTTAATTTATGTGCAGCGTATAGGCTGCCTGTCTAGCTTCCATCATAACATATACAGAGAGTTTTATGTAACACCGAACATTTTCAGCGAATACAATTTGACACTTTTGATTTTTAAGTTATGTGTAAATTGGATTGCCTATATGACTATTACAAATTATAGACAATCAATCGCAAGTAATGCCTCAACTTGTACATACAGGGAGTTTTTCTTTCAAGTTTACATGTCCCAATTACAGCGTCTATGCCGTAAATGTTTAGATAGTCGTTGTTTTTTTAAAAGAATTCAATTTGAAACTTGAAATGAGTGTGTTCCACTCCCAGACTAAGCATGAAGTAAAATTTCGAGTTTAGAAAAGCCTGAAAATTTGGTTTGGTCGCGTAGCGCGAAGCGCGGAGCGGCCAAACCAAATTTTTAGGCTTTTCTAAACTCGAAATTTTACTTCATGCGCCACCGATACAAACCACTGACATATTACGAAGTTAAAAACACACCGCTAAACTTTACATTGCATCAGTGTTTTGTACCGGTGGCGCATGAAGTAAAATTTCGAGTTTAGAAAAGCTTGAAAATTTGGTTTGGCCGCTCCGCGCTTCGCGCTACGCGACGAAACCAAATTTTCAGGCTTTCCTAAACTCGAAATTTTACTTCATGCTTAGCCTGGGAGTGGACAACACTCGTTTAAAACTTCAAATTAAATTCTTTTAATAAACCAAGCGTTGGCAAATGTACAGCGTATATATACAGAGAGTTTTATGTAACACCGAACATATCCAATGTTCATTTTCGTATATTCTATTTATCAAATCAAAGCATCCAATACGATTTGACACCTTTCATTTTTAGGTTATGGGTAAATTGAGTTGCCTATATGACCATTACAAATTGTAGCCAATCAATCGCAATTAATACCTCAACTTGTACATACAGGGAGTTTTTATTTCAAGTATACATGTCCCAATTATACCGTACATGCCGTAAATATTTAGATAATCGTTGTTTTTTTAAAAGAGTTCAATATGAAACTTAAAACGAGTGTGCTCCACTCCCAGACTAAGCATGAAGTAAAATTTCGAGTTTAGAAAAGCCTGAAAATTTGGTTTGGTCGCGTAGCGCGAAGCGCGGAGCGGCCAAACCAAATTTTCAGGCTTTTCTAAACTCGAAATTTTACTTCATGCGCCACCGATATAAAACACTGACATATTACGAAGTTTTAAACACACCGCTAAGCTTTACATTGAATCAGTGTTTTGTACCGGTGGCGCATGAAGTAAAATTTCGAGTTTAGAAAGACCTGAAAATTTGGTTTGGCCGCTCCGCGCTTCGCGCTATGCGACCAAACCAAAATTTCAGGCTTTTCTAAACTCGAAATTTTACTTCATGCTTAGCCTGGGAGTGGAATACACTCGCTTAACGCTTCAAATTGAATTCATTTAATAAACCGAGCATTGGAAAATGTGCAACGTATGCATATGGATACTTAAAAAAAATTCTCGTTATAAAAATGTTCGGTGTTATAGAAAACTCTCTGTATACTTAAATGAAAAATTATCGTTATGATAATGTTCAGTGTTACATAAAACTCTCTGTAGATGTAGTGTTGGAAGCGATAATATTTGTTCCATTTGCACTTTCTCAAATTTTACGGCTGCACTCTTGGTTTAGATCTTTTCTCTCCATGCGAGCGCGGCATACGTCACTATGGGTCTTACGACTACGATGTATAGCCATTTGGTCATACTGGCTCTAGTCCCCATGTGCGTTCTACCATTTTTCTGGTCACAAAAAGTGCTCTCATGGCCTTTTTGGTGATGTTCTCTAGGTGAAAGTTCAATCTGGTGTCAAGTATGACCCTTAGATATTCTACTTCATGGTTGATGGGGACTTCCATTCCATACATGCGTAGCGATTTTAGGTCATCGGTTTTTCATCTCCTAGTGAAGGGGGCGATCGCTGTTTTGGCCGAGTTTACAGCTCCCTGCGTCTTTGCATCATCTTTCTATGCTGCTACTCGAAAACCAAGGCATATATGCCCTGGGATATGCACATGACCTGACTATTCTAGTAAGCAGGAAGTTTGGGACCACTGTATCTAACTTGATGCAAAGGGAACTAAGTGGTCCCAAGCTTCCTGCTTACTAGAATAGTCAGGTCATGTGTATATCCCAGGGCATAAATGGCTTGGTTTTCGAGTAGCAGCAGAAGGTCGTCCACAGAAGCGGCGAGAGAACGCGTCCCCGCAGGCACCCGCAAGCGACTATTGCTTCTGCTGTTTGTCCACATAGAGTAGTTGTTACAATCCGACTTCTGAGCATATTGTTTGCCCAGTGTCGCACTTGCAGGAAGAAAGAGGGATTTTCCTCCATTGCTGTTGCTATGAAATTAAAGGTTTTGTTGTCCAACACAACTTCAATGTCCAGAAAGAGCTCCAACGCCTTTGCATCGTGTGGTTCTTTCGCATCTGCTCACTGGCTGGTGGATTGCTAGTTCACACGACTTTCCCACTTGGTAGGCACATTGTTGACGGTGTAGTAGTAGTTTTATCAGGTACTATTAATAGTAAGTTACATACCGTTCATTGAATGGTAAGTAAAACATATGTTCTACTTACCGATTTGTTATTGATAGTAACTTGGTTAACACAATCTACCGTCCTAATAACAGATGTGGAAGTACTAAAAACGAACGGATAAAGAATCGACACGATTTCTGGAACGATCGTGCAAAAAGTTATAATAATAATATGTTCTGGCATATGTTACATAAAACTCTCTGTACAAATTCTAAATATTTATACTTTTATAGTTCCAGATACAGCATACACAAAATTCATACGAATTTCATCTTTTGCTGTTCACGAGTCGTATTCCACTTCCACCAATAAAAACGACATAGCAATGTTATACACAGAAACAGCAATACCATTTAGTATAGCTGTTGGACCAGCGTGTCTACCATACACATTGTGGGTCAATGATGGAACATACGATGTCACTGTTACAGGTAAATCTATTTAAAGTCACAAAGTGCTATTGATATGACGGGGGTCCTATATTAAAGGTACAGGCCAAAATTTACTAGCGTTTAGTTTTAAAGAAAATATTTAATACATTCTCCAAAAAACTATATACTTTTATTTATTTCTCGACATATTCTCCATGAAGATTGAGACATTTATCCTAGCGTGACAGTAGTTTGAACATCTCTTTATGGTTGTGTTGCCTGTCAAGTCGATTAAAGTAGTCCACAACTGTATCTTGCAATTCCTGTTGTGTCAATCACTCCTTGATTGATTTAACGTGTGCTGTCTTGCGCCATCGTGCAAAGGTGCAACTCCTTCAATATTTCGTTTGCGGTGTTTGTACCATTAATATCGGAGCCCCCTCGTATTTCTAGCCTATGCTCTATTTCGCTATACTTAATTCATGCTTAATTAAGAAGTGGAAACACTTCACATAAACTGGAAGGGTTGTAATATTACATTTTTATAGGTTGGGGATTATTGGAATTTTCTGGTCAGTTCCCAGACAATTTGCAAAAAGTACAACTACCAACAATAACTAACGATGTATGCGGACAAATGCGAAGGGAATCAATCGCATCCTCACAAATCTGTACCCATGCTCGAGGTAAAGATGCCTGCACGTACGATTCCGGAAGTCCTGCTGTTTATTTCGATCCAACCAGACAGAGGTATAAACTAATTGGTATTGTTTCTTATGGAAGTGGATGCGCGGATCAGTATCCAGGAGTTTATACGAGAGTTAGCAATTATATCTCTTGGATAGAATCAAAAACTGGTAAGGATAATAGGATGTTTTTTTAACATTTTATTAATTTTGTTTTCTAATTGTAGGGATAACATTCTGTAAGAAATAATAATAATAAGGCTGAACTAGATGAATGAAGTGAACTAAAAAGAGTGTAACATGTATTTTTGCGGGTACACCAAAAATACATGTAAGATTCTTTCTAATTTAAATACGTTATTATTTCACAATAGAACACTTTTTACTTTTGTTTGTGTTATACAAACAAATTAAAAAGTGTTTTATTGTGAAATTAACATGTATAACGAAGTAGGAGCCTCTACAATACAGAATACATTATTATTTATTTAAAATAAAGATGTATTATGCGTAACATGTGTATTGCATATGAAATTTATGAGTACCTTAAGTTGGCCCTTTCCATTTTAGGTAAATAATCCCCGTTTTTATTTCAGACCCATACAATAATTCCCCACTTACCCTAAAATAAAACGAATAAAACCTTGTTAACTGTGGAAGCTTCTACTTCGTTATACACCATTATTTACACAAATAAGACACTTAGGCCCGTATTCATAAAGATACGTATAATGAATGATTACGTAACGGGCCGTTATAATTTAACGATCATTAAATATAACATCGTATTCATAAATATAACGAAGGAAATTAAACGAATGATTTCGTAACATGAGATGTAGGGAATTTCAGTAAGATTTTCTGGTTCTAAACGAACTTCAGGTGATACATAATTGTATTGCTTATATTGGCATTTGCGTTTCTAACCTATATTGTCTTTACTGTAAACGCAAATGAAACGTATTAAGTGAAAGAATTTCTCTGATAGAGAAATGGGCCTGCTACTTGATACCATTGAAAAGTACGCAAGAATTCTCGAAAACAAGAAAACGGATGCTGTTAGTAGCAAGGAAAAAGCAGCCACGTGGGAGAAAATTCGCATGGAATTTAACAGTGGAAATGGAGAGGAACCACTAGGACAACGCAACAATTAAAACATTGTTACGACAATTTTAAACGTAAAACTAGGAAGGAAAACGCAGAAAATAGGGTATTATTATTATTATTGATTGCAGTAGCTGAATTCGCCAACCACAATAGTGTTTATATCCATAATAATTATTTTGTTTAAATGTATAGGCACAGAGGTACGCTACTGGAGGTGGACCCTACATAAAGGTGCTGAGTGACAACGGAGAGCGTCTACAAGGATTACTTGCTGAAAGATTCACATCGAAAGTGAATCCGTATGATAGCGAAGCAAGTTTTCATGCAGTGCCTGATGAGGCTGTAGTCTGTGTGATTGAGTCAGATATTTGTAACGATATCACAGGCAGCAAGGAAGAAATTAGATTAACCCCTGCTATTGAGGAGGATGTTGATACCCAGGTATACTCATTACCCCCTAAAACATCATCAACCCCAAAATGTGCCAGGAAAACCAGTGCGTCAAATGTTTATGAAGGTTTGACTGACATTGTCAATACGAGAAAAAGAAAATGTTCTGAGAACGAAACATATCTTCAGAATAAGAATGTATTAGTCCTGGAGACAGAAGAGATAAATAAAAAAATGCATTACTTAAAAGCAAAATATTGCTGAATTACGATCAGTTGAACTAAAAATTAAAATGCAACAGAGGCAATTAGAATTACTTGGAGAGGCAGATCCAAACCAAATTATCTTTTAAAAATATGTGTTATCTTTACTTTTAATACACATTTCACTGTGAATACATTGTTTATTATTGTTTGTCGAGTTCTTGTATTCTCATTGTGTTGAACATTGGCTATTGGCATAATTTGAAAGGCTTCCTCGTCAATTTGTATAACAGGGTCTGCGGCTGGCAAATTGACGTTTAGATCAATTGCAACATTATGTAATACGGCAGTTGCAACTATAACTGCTAAAGTGCGATTAGGTTTTAATCGTAATCCCAAAGATAAACATGGGAATCTTCGTTTTCAGACACCAAATGCACGTTCTATACAATTTCGTGTACGTATATGAGCTTGATTATACCTAGTTTCAGCCTGCGTATTGGGATTTTGTAGAGGAGTAAGTAAATATGTCTTGCAGGCATAACCACCATCCCCTAATAGAAATGAATCTGGATAATGCCCATTTTCCACAGAGGCCTATTTTTCACTGTACACGTGAGTTTAGAACTTTTTGGTAAATTATTTAGGAGTTTTTTTGCCTGCACACGAAAATCCTGGACAATCTGTGTGTGGTTTTAGTAAGATGGGGTCACAACCCACACACCTAGTTAGAACTAATTCATTTATTGAAAGAAGTCTTCCCCATTCGGCTGATCTTCCTGAGAGGGGCATGCTCGCCTGATTTCACTTACTTGTTCGTAATGTGATTAATCCCTGTGGATAAATCTCAAATCACCAGTTTATACAAATTGTCTACACACCCTGAAAGGCCTACAGAAAAAATCGGAGTCGAAATTGTCAATATACAAATCGGAATGCTTGATAGAATAGGCAGAAACTTTAAAAATTGACTGAGTCAGTGTATTGACAGTTAAGGGCGACATTTACAAGATGTTTCTTTTGTCAATAGTATAAAACCAAATTTTCCGTATTGTATTACAGGAGAAAAATTATAATAAGTAGTTTTAAAATGTGTGAACATTTTTAATTTCATTTTCAAAAAAGAAAGTTCCCACGCTCCACCCTGTACAAAAAATGTTGATTTGTCCATCATATTACTTTCCCCATGTTAGATACTTGAAATCAATAGCTTTCACCTATGGGACTGATGGTACACTGGTGTACCACACCCCTACCCCCAAACCACCAATAATGTTCACATTCTTTCAACGAATACTTGTTATTAAATCACTTTAGTACATGATACACTGAATGAAATATTAACATACAAGAAAACCATCTTGAAAGAGTTAAACAATTGTTCACGAGCTATACAGACTTGGTGTGCTCAGATTATTACCTTTCGGTGTATATCTTTCGAGCGTCCGTCTAAGGACCGGTGGATCACCGCCATATCTGCGAACCACTGCCCAACGTGTGGACCAAAGGGGCCGGTAGGCACCCCTGGGCTTTTCAAGGCACTCCGACTCCTCATTTAGCGGCGACAAGCACCAGGGCTGAGTCGACTCCGCCGTGTGTAAGTTAGCCCTATCTAAGATAGGGACACAGAGGTTACCTCAGGAAGGTCTACAGCTCCGACTTGGACAATCGTCCCCCTTAAACATCCATATCCGAAGACTCAGATCTGCTCCAGACGCCACGAGCTATACAGGGGTTTAACGCCTCCCATCCTTCTCCCGAAGTGTTCTAAATTGTAAATGTGTGTACGTATAAAGGGTAAAAACAATATTTTTACCGTTAAACCCTTTCACACACTCCCCACGTTAATTGTAATACACTTTCCAAATTTTATTTCTGGCTAAAACTTGGTCGACATCCATAATGTGCTCACATGGGAGTTCACTATTCGTGTAAAAAGTTGAGTACAAAAGAGGAAACCAAATTTTTAATTTGGTACATGGCCAAAAATATGGGAAACACTGATCTAGGACAAATTATTAAAACGTGTGGAATCTTATCCATCGCAGATTTATTCTCAAATATGGCTTTATTATTCATTTCATGCTATAAGTAAGTACTGGAACATTATTAAAATTGCATTCAATGTCTTGAAAGAAACATGTACTTATGTATTATATATTAGTATGAAGCGTAACCCATGATCTTAAATCAGCGACATTGCTGTAAATTCCTGGACGATTTGGCCTGGCACATCCAATTCCCCATGAGACGATACCCACTTGTTTTCCATTATGTACTAACGGACCACCGGAATCACCCTAAAATTATATTACAAAGTTAGTCAAAATTATGTCTAGACTTAAACAGAAGCACGTTTCTTTTTAATATTCTTTATTCTCATAAAATTTGCATATACCATACAGAACAGTTACATATTAGAGAGAAAGTGTCATAGTAGAAGAAAATAAAATAGTACATAAAAGTGAGTAAATACAAGTTTTCAAGAAGTGTTATAATAATCTGCAATGGAGTATAACTCCTTTTAATAAAGATGTTGAAACAAAGACTGTTTGAAAGGCTTATAGTTTTTATTCAGTGTCTTTAATTGACCTGGTAAACTGTTATAGTATTTCTTTTACATATTCACAATAGTTGAGTTAACTTTAATAGAAATAATTATTGATATGGGTTAATTACCTGACACGCGTCTTGACGTCCATCAGCATATCCAGCACAAATCATTTGTTCAGTTATTCTATCCTGTCCGTACATTTCTCTGCAAGTCTTCCTGCTGATAATCGGCACAACAGCTTGATTCAATAATTTCGGCTGTTGTCCATTTTCTTTCAAATAACCCCAACCTGTCACGTCGCACTTCGCTCCTTCTGGAATCTCTTCGTTCGTTAAAGCAATAGGCTGAGCACTTTCGTCGTATTGAATTTCATCTTCCAATATTAAAATAGAAATATCATTTTGGTAGGTTTTTTTGACGAATTCTTCGTGCTGTATTATTTCGGATACTTTTATAATTTTACCACCAAGTGAATGGAAAGAGGAACCAACACGAACGGATAAGGAATCGACACGATTTCTGGAACGAATAATAGTAAACGATTGATTGAAAATTCGAATATTTCTGGCATATTTTGATGATTAATCGCAACATTTTAAATCAAAATCGCTTTTGTCAATATACTCATACGCAACCATAAATTCACAAAATAATATTAATATTGATAAATTCCAACTTTTTCTACCTTATTACCGAATTCAACCCAACCCTCTAACAGTAAATATCAATGGTACAATAATACCCTCCTCCCCCTCTTGTAAATACCTAAGAATCCATCTAGATCCAAAATTTTACTTTAAGAAGCACACATCCTTATTAAAAACTAACATCGTAAAAAGAGCAAAATATTTCCGTTGCCTAACCTACAACAACAAAGGAATAAGTACAAAGACCTGCACGAAAATTTACAAAATGATATACCGTCCTATTCTTGATTATAGCTCTATTATTTATGTAACCACTACCCTTAATAACATCCAGGTAGCAGAGAGATCCTCGCTCCGTACATTAACAAAACTCCGCCATCCACAGAACCCCCTCCATAATCCATCCAATGCTCTCTTATACAAACTAACCACTCCCATAAAAGATAGGCTACGATTCCTCGCAGAACGCTTTGCATGCAATAACAACAACTTAGAATTGCTTAAAAAAATGTGCATCCTGAGAAATCCCGACATGACTCCCAAATTTAAAAACCCGCCCATCACCCTATTTGAGTATATATCTTTCTTCCATCCTTAAATTAAAACTAACAGTTAAAATATATCAAATACCATAGATTTTTATAAAGGGCAGAAAGACTTTTGATCGATAGCTCTTACTTAAGTAAAGTTTGTACATATATATCATAAGTTGTATATAATATAATTACATGTATATTCTTAAGTAATAAAGATTTGTTAGTAGTAGTATTAATATTAAAATTTATTTAAAATTAAGAGCTCTCTCTGCTCAAACGAAAGTTGGATCGATTTAGCAGCAAAAAATCAATTGGCTTTACAAGAAACTCATACTTTATAACAAAATATCCCAGACACCAAGCATTTATTTGTGAAAGTAAGTACCCACTTAGAAAAATATTATAAATCCGCATAAGTAGTTTTATTTTAAACTCATAGGTTACTCTTATCATTGGTGTTGGTTGTCCTAGCAGAAAGCAAATATCAAAAAATTATAACCCAATTAGAGATGAACGATACACAAAAATCATTAATAAAAAAAATCCCTGATTTTAAAAAGGCGAATATTGAATTGAAGGAGGTACCGGAGGTTAAATATCGGAAACGTTGCTATAAGAAAATTATTCTGTATGGAAAATTATTATGTAATAATAATAGTCAATATTTACCCCTCAGTGCAATGAGCAGCAGTTAAAATATGTTTCGGTCCAATGATAGATCCACCGCATAAATGCATCCCGTAGATTTGCATGGATACTTGATATGGAAAATCTTCGATGAAGACATCGATTCCATTAACAATCCTTCCATCAAAATCGGTAGCTGCATATACAAAAATATAGTGGAAATCTCAATAATAAAAATGTACCACGAAGCGAAAACTTCCAATTATTAAATTTACCTTGAGTTAGGAATGGTGATAACAATAGAGTTCCAATTAGAAGCAACATGTTGGCAGAAAACATTTCTAAAACTCTATCTACACCGACTCAATACATATATATATAGTAATATTATTTTACGATTAGATAAGAAAAATACAATAAGTACCTAAGAAGCAATGAGTACTTGAAGAATTGTGTAACATAATTGAATATAGATAAGAATTATAAAGATTACGACCTTGATTGTTTATCTAGATTGTTTATTAAATATCCATTATATTCTCAATCAATCATAATACCTTTTCACAATTAATTAATCTTAAGGTTGTTTGTTTGAAAAAGAGTAATTCCCAAATATTTTTCAAATACGTATTTTCTTGACCTAGATTAGTTTATTGTATTTCTTATTAATTTTCTTCTTTCCAAATTTCTTGTAACGTTATTTTGATATAAGTTTATTTTGTACTTTCTTATTTTAAGTTACCCCATTTTTATTTTTACCTGTTTTTTATTTGTCTCCTTCTAAACTAAATAAGCTGCGACTTCACTTGGCAAACCAAATTTTCAGGCTATTCTAAACTCGAAATGTTACTTCATGCGCCACGCGTATTAAACACTGAAAGCTCTGGAATATTGTGACCAAGTAAACTTCACTTGAAATCAGTGTCTTATACGCGTGGCGCATGAAGTAAAATTTCGAGTTTAGAAAAGCCTGAAAATTTGGTTTAGTCGCTCCGCGCTTCGCGCTACGCGACCAAACCAAATTTTCAGGCTTTTCTAAACTCGAAATTTTACTTCATGCTTAACCTGGGAGTGGAAAACACTCGTTTAAAGCTTCGAATTTAACTCTTCAATAATAATAATAATAATACTTTATTTACGCTAACTGCATTTACAAGATATTCAAGTAACACCAATGAGACATTCTTTAATGGGGGCTTGTACGATGTTTGGTAGAATCGGTTCGATGGTCTCACCACAAATACCATTGTTGGTACGTGTTTTACATTAGGTTAATGCCCGGTATTATAAAACGTTTTATTCCCTAAATAAAATTTACTTTAGAAATAAATTAATTTATTCCAAAGATTTTGGTATTATAAACACAAATTAATTTTATTTGGCTAATAAATCTTCTCAGTAAATTATTTGTTTGCTTTTCTACCAAGTAAATTTTATTCTCTAAATAATTTGACAGTTAAAAGTCAAAAGTGTGTTATATCATTATAATTACTTTAGATTCTACTACTTGTATTTATTAATTTCATTACGGTTATCATGTCTACCATATCGTCTGTGTCAGATTTAAGTTCGCTCATAGTATCTTCCCTGACAGTGATTAATTCGAAGCACAAGACATTCTAAGGAGTCGAAGACCTAGAGTTTTTCAAATCAGACATAACCAGAGATTTTTATACTTATGCATACGCTTTTTTGAAATTTGTTTCATTTAAAGTTTTAAACGAGTGTTTTCCACTCCCAGGCTAAGCATGAAGTAAAATTTCGAGTTTAGAAAAGCCTGAAAATTTGGTTTGGTCGCGTAGCGCGAAGCGCGGAGCGACCAAACCAAATTTTCAGGCTTTTCTAAACTCGAAATTTTACTTCATGCGCCACGCGTATTAAATACTGAAAGCACTGAAATATTGTGAACAAGTGAACTTCACTTGAAATCAGTGTCTTGTACGCGTGGCGCATGAAGTAAAATTTCGAGTTTAGAAAAGCCTGAAAATTTGGTTTGGCCGCTCCGCGCTTCGCGCTACGCGACCAAACCAAATTTTCAGTCTTTTCTAAACTCGAAATTTTACTTCATGCTTAGCCTGGGAGTGGAAAACACTCGTTTAAGTCTTTCCCTGACATTGATTAATTCGAACCACATAACATTCTAAGGAGTCGAAGTTTTTCGAATCAGACATAACCAGGTATTTTTATACTTATGCATACGCTTTTTTAAAATTAGTTCCATTTAAAGTTTTAAACGAGTGTTTTCCACTCCCAGACTAAGCATGAAGTAAAATTTCGACTTAAGAAACGCTCGAAAATTTGGTTTGGTCACGTAGCGCGAATCGCGGAGCGGCCAAACCAAATTTTCAGGCTTTTCTAAACTCGAAATTTTACTTCATGCGCCACGGGTATTTAACACTGAAAGCACTGAAATATTGTGAACAAGTGAACTTCACTTGAAATCAGTGTCTTGTACGCGTGGCGCATGAAGTAAAATTTCGAGTTTAGAAAAGCCTGAAAATTTGGTTTGGCCGCTCCGCGATTCGCGCTACGCGACCAAACCAAATTTTCAGGCTTTTCTAAACTCGAAATTTCACTTCATGCTTAGCCTGGGAGTGGAAAACATTCGTTTAAGTCTTTTATAATTTCTAATAAGCTTTCTTTTTCTTATTCTGTGTAATTCTGTCCTATTCCACGGCTATTCTCCATAATTATAAGGAATTATACTAAATTTCCAATTTGATTGACAATTTAATTTGAAATATTGACAATTAAATTTAGCAAATTGGTGGTTCCAGCTATGGCCACATGGAAAATGTATAATTTTGGTCTGTAATCTACGAATTAAATTATTTATGTCTATAATTGCTATTTATTTAGTAGGTTTGCTTTATAATACGCAATTTTATTGCTCATTAGTTTACTAGGTAAATAAATTTACTCCACAAATAGTTATCTAATGATTTATTAATCGTTTATAATACCGGGCAAGTCAAAAAAAAATCAAAAAAAATTATATTGATTAAATGAATTTATAATTGCAGTAGGCTTTAATTTCTTGTCAAAAAAAAATCAAGAAAATTTATACTGATTACATGAATTTATAATTGCAGTAGGCTCTAATTTTTTTTATGCAGTAAAAAAACATCAAGAAAATTTATACTGATTAAATGAATTTATAATTGCAGTAGACTCTATTTTTTTGTTTGCAGTTGACAGCGTTCAAAGGCTGCGACATAATTAACTGAAATTATTTGATTTGTCAAATTAGCGTCAAGATTCATTCCGCTTCGCGCTACGCGACCAAACCAAATTTTCAGGCTTTTCTAAACTCGAAATTTTACTTCATGCTTAACCTGGGAGTGGAAAAAACTCGTTTAAAGCTTCGAATTTAACTCTTCAATAATAATAATAATAATACTTTATTTACGCTAACTGCATTTACAAGATATTCAAGTAGATATAATTACACAATATGAAACAAATTACTATACTATAGACAAATAGATGGACAGCACATAAAAAATCATTCAATATGCCTTAGCTGGGCCTTGAACGTTGAAAAGAAATTTAGAAAACAACAATGTTGCAATTAATAAAATAAAAAGATAAGCACGATTTTTCGCTGTAAATTTACAGATATTCGTTTTGTTCTTAAAAACCTTCAACTTGAAGCCTCTAACTAGTGTTTCCAATCCCAGATTAAGCATTTCAAGTTTAGAAAAGCCTAAAAATTTGGTTTGTTCGCGTTTTCAGGCATCTCTAAGCTTGAAATTTTACTTCATGCGCCACGCGTTTAAAACACTGATTTAAAGTGAAGTTAAAAATATACTTCTCAGGTTTAAACACATATTCATTAATTTTACAAATGTTTATAAATGAATATGTGAAAGTATACTTGAAAAGATTTCTGTATGTTATTATTTAAGAAAAATCATAAATTTTAAATAAGTATTAGTATTTTAAATAAAATCATCAAAACCAGTATACATCACAAAATTTTAGAAAAACTTCCGAACTGTGAAAATTAAAACCAAATGACAAACATTTAAAATTTACAAAATCAACAAATCAACAAAAATATAAAAGTCCATACGAGTAATTAATTAATAGAATTTAACCTAAATTTTAAAACTGTTTTTAAAAAATAGTTCATTTCTAGTGATTTCTTGGTACATCACAAAATTTTAGAAAAACTTCAGAACTGTGAAAATTAAAACCAATTGACAAACATTTAAAATTTACAAAATCAACAAATCAACAAAAATTTAAAAGTCCATACGAGTAATTAATTAATAGAATTTAACCTAAATTTTAAAACTGTTTTTAAAAAATAGTTCATTTCTAGTGATTTCTTGGTACATCACAAAATTTTAGAAAAACTTCAGAACTGTGAAAATTAAAACCAATTGACAAACATTTAAAATTTACAAAATCAACAAATCAACAAAAATATAAAAGTCCATACGAGTAATTAATTAATAGAATTTAACCGAAGTTTTAAAACTGTTTTTAAAAAATAATTCATTTTTAGAGATTTCTTGGTCATTACGTAGGTCATTAAATAGGGTTACATAAAAACACACGGATTTAAATAGCAATTTAATAATAGTTGATATATTTTACAACCAAGTATTGGCAATTTCATTTTTTAATACCTTATAATAATTTAATTATTGTAAAAATTGCATTGAATTACACAGTGCAACATTTTTGAGGTCATCGTATGTAAACTAAATTCTGACTGTAGTTTTTGGAAGTATCCACCCAAACTAGAAAACATTTGTTTGGGTTTTGATAGTTTAGTTCGCATTTTTTGCCATCAAGAAATTTTTTGCTTGAGCTTTGGTTTTGCACGGCTATATCTTGTAAATTATTAGGAATTTCTCAATGGAATCTCGAGACGAAATATTCTTCCCACCAAAATATACAACTTTTGTAAACATGCAGAATCCAGATTTTAACTCTTTCGGGGTGTTTTTGGTGCAGAATGGCCGAAAAATGCCATTTTTTCACATTTTCGATCATAACTCACAAACCGTGCATATTTTAGCAAAAATGGTGTCGATCCTTATGGCCGTTGTAATGAATTTCGCCACCAAATAATAATAATAATACTTTCGTGCAGTTACATTAAGTTTACACATGTCAATAATACAGTTAATAAAATACATGATAAATTACACAATATACATAAAGCTAAAGTTGTGCACAATAAAAGTGTATACAAGACATTACAAAACACGTTTAAAATATTATTAATATTTAGAGTACACATACAAACTATGTTTTTGCAGGAGTACAATAAAAATGTATATAAAACAATTCAAAACACGTTAAAAAACAATTAAATAATAAAATTTGTGTAGAGTATGATTAAAAAATCGATTAAGATTGATATAATTCTTGAATATTGCTTGATAACAGCTCTTGCACGCTGTAGTAAGCTTTGGTGAGTAAATGGCTTTTAATAGTGGATTTAATTTTTTTAAGCGGTAAGCTTTTTACTTGTTCGGGCAGCATATTAAATAATTTGGGCCCGTAATAGGTAATCCCATTTTGAGTTTTTTTTTAACCTTGGGCAGCGTGGGTAAATATTCAGAGCTTGTCTGATATTGGGACTATGCAATTGATCGTGAGTCTGATATTTGTTATGATTTTTTCTCACGTATATTAAGCATTCAAGAGCAAAAATGCACGGAAGTGTTAATACTTTTTGCTCGATGAAGTTGGGTTTACAGTCATCTCAAAATGATACATTACAAATACCTCGTATAGCTCTTCTCTGCAGCATAAATATTCTCATACTTATCCCAGAATGACCCCATGCTAGAATACAATATGAGATTGGCATAATCCAAAGTAAGCTGAATGAAGCGCGATCTGGGGCAAAGAACTATTCAGTCTTCTTAACAGATAAACACTTCTGCATAGCTTAGCAGCACGCTCCGTGTATATTCCAGGTCAGTCAGGGGTCAACGTGCACACCTAGAAACTTGGAGTGGGTTGTTCGGAATGGTATCGACGTTTTAAGAGAAAATGTCACCTTTATTGTTTTGTTGTTATTTAATGACAACATGTTCGATATTAACCATTCATGGGTAAATTTGTTTGCCTCTATATCTTGGTCCACAGCTACCTCCAATCTATTTGATTTTGTAATACTAGTAGTATCGTCTGCGTATAGTATGGCTGACGAGTTATTGTATATGTTTGGCAGATCATTAATAAAGATTAGAAATAGCAATGGCCCAAGAATGGAACCCTGAGGCACACCATTGTTTATAGGTAAGCAGCTAGTACCAGTACCATTTGAAGCAGACCAGTGAGATAAGAGTTAATAAGTTTGCAACTAGATGGCAAGAAGTTATATAGTACATTTCACACCAAAATTATAGCTTTCATGAGCAAATATGTCTTTTTTGTGTTAAAGTTTATTTCGTAACTTTATGACCTCGACATGTTCAAAAAGCTGTGTATTTTGTTGTAAAGAACATTTCGTCTTAAGATTCCATTGAGAAATTCTCAATAATTTACGAAATATAGCCTGTACTTGAGCAAAAAACTTCATGATTCTAACTAAACTATCAAAACCCAAATAGGGTTTTGCTAGTTTGGGTAGATACTTACAGAAACTGAAATCAGAATTTAGTTTACATTTTATGTCTTGCACTGTGTTATCAGTTTTATATAATTTATTAACGCAATCACAGTAGACTTAAATAACTATATTTTGAAGCATCGCTGTCAATGATCTTTGTTACACTTCACAATCGAGGTATGTCCTCCGTTGATTTACCTATGTTTTCTGCTTCTTCTATAGTATCTGGTAATTTGGTGTTGAGTGTTTCTGGAAAAAGTAAAGAGAGAATTCCAGCTATGGTCGCCATTATTCCGAACAGTAAAAGCGGAAGAGGTTTCCATATTTGCCCCTAAAAAAGAATATTTAATGCATGTCCGTTCTGCTAGCTCAAATGAATTCATTATTAAGCAAGCTATGAAGTTAGAATTTAGGGTGGTAGCACTAGGTAGCATTTCATGAATCTTGACGCTAATTTGACCAATCAAATAATTTAAGTTAATTATGTCACAGCCTTTGAACACTGTCAACTGCAAAACAAAAAATTAGAGCCTACTGCAATTATAAATTCATTTAATTGGTATAAATGTTCTTGATTTTTTTTTTACTTGACCTAATGTAAAACACGTACCAACAATGGCATCTGTGGTGAGACCATCGAACCAATTCTACCAAACATCGAACAAGCCCCCATTAAAGAATGTCTCATTGGTGTTGGAAATATTTCGCTTGTTATGATGTACATTACGGTGAAAGCCGCCGTAGCACCGAATTTTCCGAGTAGATAAACAATTAACTGAAGCCAATGGGAATCTAAAACAAACATATTTTCAGGCAATGTTTACTTTAACAATTCATAAATTCTGCAATTAACCAGTTTTAGTGCTCGTTATTTCAACGATACTCTAAAAATCCGTAGTTCTGTAATTCTATAGTTTCTCAATTTTATTCTCAACAATTAATAAATTCTACGGTTGTCACAACTGTAGAACTCAAACAGTTACATTCTATAGTCATCAGTTCTATTGTTCATTACTTAATAAAATAATCACTTGTATTCGCCATCAGTTCTAGGAATCTACAATTCAGCAATACCACAGTTGATCTGTTCCTACAGAGATCATTGTTTCTGCTGTTTTTTTTATGTATCAGTTCAACAATTAATTAGTGCTACAGTTTAGAAAAAGTATTCAGCAATACTGCAGTTGATTTCTTCTACAGAGATCATTGGTTCAGCTGTTTTTCTTGTATCAGTTCAACAGTTAATTGGTACTACAGTTCAGCAATAGTATTCAGCAATACTGTAGTTGATTTCTTCTACGAAGATCATTGGTTCTGCTGTTCTTCATGTATCAGTTCAACAGTTACTTGGTACTACAATTCAGCAATAGTATTCAGCAATACTACAGTTGATTTGTTCTACAGAGATCATTGGTTCTGCTGTTCTTCATGTGTCAGTTCAACAGTTAATTGGTACTACAGTTCAGCAATAGTATTCAGCAATACTACAGTTGATTTGTTCTACAGAGATCATTGGTTCTGCTGTTCTTCATGTATCAGTTTAACAGTTACAAATATGAGGGAAGTTATGAGATTACTTCAGGAACATCATGACATGAACCCTTCCAACAAATCAATTCGACAGATAAATTTATAATGCGTATGGAAAATAAGTCCAAAGCAGCGTGGTCAATTATAAATAGCCAACGAAGTCAACGCCAATTTACCATAAACCAGTGTGATATAACATGTGATGAATTTAATGTTTTTTACAGGCGTAGCTGCCAAGTTACACTCGTCTTTACCAGTACTAGTGAACAGTACTTACATTCAAATCCAGACTAATAATAGCATACATTTCAAATTTACAAATATTTCAGAAATCCATGTAAGGGGCGCTATTAGGAATCTGAAAAACAGTTCCGCCACCGATATACATGGCGTCAATATAGATATAATCAAGTGTATAAAAGATGTTCTGGTAGAACCGATAACCAAACTAATCAATGCATCAATAGATTGCTCAGTATTCCCAGATATCCTAAAACTCGCTAAAGTTATACCTATATTTAAAAAAGGGGGATCGAAACGACATAGACAACTACAGACCCATTTCTGTACTGCCGATCGTGTCTAAAATCATTGAGTCTGTACTGAAAACACAAATTGTGCAGTACTTCGAGGAACACAAATTATTTTACGAGAAGCAGTTTGGTTTTAGAGCAAAGCAAAGTACTGTGAATATCCTCGTAGATTTGTGTGAATTAATAATAGATTGTTTTGAAAATAGAACGCACTGCATTTGCTCATTTTTAGATATGAGTAAAGCCTTTGATTGTATGTCACATAACCTACTTATCAGCAAGTTGGGAAAGTACAATTTTGAACAAAATAGTCTCAATTTGATATTGTCATACCTATCCAACAGGCAACAAGCAGTAGATATAAATTATAATAAATCATCATTGCTCCCAATAAATCATGGTGTCCCACAGGGATCAATATTAGGCTATGTATTATTTCTAATTTACATTAATGATATGCCTAAAGCTCTGGATGATTTATGCGTTTTACTATTTGCAGACGATACGAGCATAGTAAGCGTGGGGAGTACAAAGGATGAAGCCCTTCAAACGAACAACGAACGCCTTGAAGTCGTTTGTTCCTGGTGCTCTAATAATAAACTGGTGCTAAATAAGAGCAAGACAAGAACACTGTCATTTTCTGTCAGTGGCACAGTAGACAATGATACGCCGGTTACATTTTTAGGACTACATCTTGACTCTGCTCTCACTTGGAACAATCACGGTAATGAAGAAGAAGAAACTATCTATAAAAAGTCCTAAAAATGTAACCGGCGTATCATTGTCTACTGTGCCACTAACAGAAAATGACAGTGTTCTTGTCTTGCTCTTATTTAGCACCAGTTTATTATTAGAGCACCAGGAACAAACGACTTCAAGGCGTTCGTTGTTCGTTTGAAGGGCTTCATCCTTCGTACTCCCCACGCTTACTATGCTCGTATCGTCTGCAAATATAGTTAGTTTAGTATCGAGGAACATATTTTGTTTAAGAAATCTGTCTAGAAGGACCTCACTGGATGTACTGCGTGCAGCTTATTTTGGCCTCATCGAAACACATATTCGATATGGTGCTCTGGTTTGGGGTCACTCATCATGTCGACATCGAATATTTTCGCTTCAAAGGCGCGCACTGCGGATAGTTGCAGGGATTGGTTATACAGCCGATTGCAGATATTCTTTCATTAAGCATGATATATTGACATTTCCATGTCCCTATATACTAGAATGTCTCTGTTATGTCAAAACAAACCTGGCTGAATTTCCAGTACATAGCCATCACAGTTATGCAACACGACACAAAGAAAACTTACTCCCAGATTGAGGCTCTCAAGATCGCAAATGGGTACAAATCACTATGGGGTGAAATTCTTTAATAAACTTTCGACACAAACTAGAGAACTACCACTGAAATGCTTTAAATCAACGGTTCAACTATATCTGCTGCATAAAGCTTTTTATAGTTTTGATGAATTTCTGCAATGTAGCGTCATTTCGATCTGATTTGCAGAAATGTCAATGTTTTAATATGTTAGTAATGTGTATTTATATTTATTTTATTTTATTTTCTTTGTGTTATCTCATTCACCCAGACACACTTTTTAAGATGCACTGATATGATGCCTGATAATATCTAGATTACATCTAATTTAATTGTCTTTCTAATTATTATTGGTCTTAAATTATATACTGTGACGAATGTAAAATTTATATTATGACATGAATTAATTTGAAATTGAAATTGAAATTGGTTCTACAGTTCAGCAATAGTATTCAGCAATACTGTAGTTGATTTCTTCTACAGAGATCATTGGTTCTGCTGTTCTTCATGTATCAGTTCAACAGTTAATTGGTACTACAGTTCAGCAATAGTATTCAGCAATACTACAGTTGATTTGTTCTACAGAGATCATTGGTTCTGCTGTTTTCATGTATCAGTTTAACAGTTAATTGGTACTACAGTTCAGCAATAGTATTCAGCAATACTACAGTTGATTTGTTCTACAGAGATCTTTGGTTCTGCTGTTTTCATGTATCAGTTTAACAGTTAATTGGTACTACAGTTCAGCAATAGTATTCAGCAATACTACAGTTGATTTGTTCTACAGAGATCATTGGTTCTGCTGTTCTTCATGTATCAGTTCAACAGTTAATTGGTACTACAGTTCAGCAATATTATTCAGCAATACTGTAGTTGATTTCTTCTACAGAGATCATTGGTTCTGCTATTCTTCAAGTAATAGTTCAACAGTTAATTGGTACTACAGTTCATAAATTCTGTAGTTCATCAGTTTTACAGTTTATTAATTTAATGATCATCGGTCTTACTGGTAATCAGTTTATTAGATTAGTATTAGTATTAGATTAGTTACTGGTAATCAGTTTATTTAATTAGTAGATGTTGTAAAGTCTGCAGTCTATCGGTTTTACAATTAATCAGTTCTGCAGTTTTACTGGTCGGCAATTGTACATTTCATAAATAAATTCTGCAGTTACACAGTTTGTTGTGCAATTCATCTATTCTACAGTTTATCCGCTCATAACTACTCTAGTAGAACAGTTGTACGGTTCGTTGTATCAAATTATCACATTTCGTTACTAAAGTAAATTCATCCGTACAGCAGTTCAGTTCCTCAAACGACAAATAAATATACAGAGAGTTTTATGTAACACCGAACATTTTCATAAAGATAATTTTTCTTCTAAGTATACATATGCATACGTTGTACATTTTCCGACGCTGGGTTTATTAAAAGAATTTAATTTGAAGCTTTAAACAAGTGTTTTCCACTCCCAAGCTAAGCATGAAGTAAAATTTCGAGTTTAGAAAAGCCTGAAAATTTGGTTTGGTCGCGTAGCGCGAAGCGCGAAGCGGCCAAACCAAATTTTCAGGCTTTTCTAAACTCGAAATTTTACTTCATGCGCCACCGGTACACAACACTAATTCAATGTAATGTTTAGCGGTGTGTTTTAAACTTCGTAATATGTCAGTGTTTTGTACCGGTGACGCATGAAGTAAAATTTCGAGTTTAGAAAAGCCTGAAAATTTGGTTTCGCCGCTCCGCGCTTCGCGCTACGCGACCAAACCAAATTTTCAGGCTTTTCTAAACTCGAAATTTTACTTCATGCTTAGCCTGGGAGTGGAAAACACTCGTTAAAGTCTTTCCCTGACATTGATTAATTCGAACCACAAGACATTCTAAGGAGTCGAAGTCCTAGAGTTTTTCGAATCAGACATAACCAGGGATTTTTATACTTATGCATACACTTTTTCAAATTTGTTCCATTTAAAGTTTTAAACGAGTGTTTTCCACTCCCAGACTAAGCATGAAGTAAAATTTCGAGTTTAGAAAAGCCTGAAAATTTGGTTTGGTCGCGTAGCGCGAAGCGCGGAGCGACCAAACCAAATTTTAAGGCTTTTCTAAACTCGAAATTTTACTTCATGCGCCACGCGTATTTAACACTGAAAGCACTGAAATATTGTGAACAAGTGAACTTCACTTGAAATCAGTGTCTTGTACGCGTCGCGCATGAAGTAAAATTTCGAGTTTAGAAAAGCCTGAAAATTTGGTTTGGCCGCTCCGCGCTTCGCGCTAAGCGACCAAACCAAATTTTCAGGCTTTTCTAAACTCGAAATTTTACTTCATGCTTAGCCTGGGAGTGGAAAACACTCGTTTAAGTCTTTCTCTGACATTGATTAATTCGAACCACAAGACATTCTAAGGAGTCGAAGTCCTAGAGTTTTTCGAATCAGACATAACCAGGGATTTTTATACTTATGCATACGCTTTTTCAAATTTGTTCCATTTAAAGTTTTAAACGAGTGTTTTCCACTCCCAGACTAAGCATGAAGTAAAATTTCGAGTTTAGAAAAGCCTGAAAATTTGGTTTGGTCGCGTAGCGCGAAGCGCGGAGCGACCAAACCAAATTTTCAGGCTTTTCTAAACTCGAAATTTTACTTCATGCGCCACCGGTACACAACACTGATTCAATGTAATGTTTAGCGGTGTGTTTTATTTAAACTTCGTAATATGTCAGTATTTTGTACCGGTGGCGCATGAAGTAAAATTTCGAGTTTAGAAAAGCCTGAAAATTTGGTTTGGCCGCTCCGCGCTTCGCGCTACGCGACCAAACCAAATTTTCAGGCTTTTCTAAACTCGAAATTTTACTTCATGCTTAGCCTGGGAGTGGAAAACACTCGTTTAAGTCTTTCCCTGACATTGATTAATTCGAATCACAAGACATTCTAAGGAGTCGAAGACCTAGAGTTTTTCGAATCAGACATAACCAGGGATTTTTATACTTATGCATACGCTTTTTTCAAATTTGTTCCATTTAAAGTTTTAAACGAGTGTTTTCCACTCCCAGACTAAGCATGAAGTAAAATTTCGAGTTTAGAAAAGCCTGAAAATTTGGTTTGGTCGCGTAGCGCGAAGCGCGGAGCGACCAAACCAAATTTTCAGGCTTTTCTAAACTCGAAATTTTACTTCATGCGCCACGCGTATTTAACACTGAACGCACTGAAATATTGTGAACAAGTGAACTTCACTTGAAATCAGTGTCTTGTACGCGTCGCGCATGAAGTAAAATTTCGAGTTTATAAAAGCTTGAAAATTTGGTTTGGCCGCTCCGCGCTTCGCGCTACGCGACCAAACCAAATTTTCAGGCGTTTCTAAACTCGAAATTTTACTTCATGCTTAGCCTGGGAGTGGAAAACACTCGCTTAAAGCTTCAAATTAAATTCTTTTAATAAACCGAGCGTTGGAAAATGTACGACGTATGCATATGTATACTTAACCGAAAAATTCTCTTTATGAAAATGTTCGGTGTTAGATAAAACTCTCTGTATATTAAAACTGATCAAAAATGAAGAGAATTTTGACGTAGTAATGCAGTAATGATTTTGACGTAGTAATGTAGTTAATATTGAAACCTTAACAATTAACTTAGAAATTTAGTTTCTTCGAGATTTTACAAGATTTCTGTACTTACTATCATCCGCAAAAATAAACACCAAACAACTAATTCCAGTCATAAGAAACCATGTACACTGTGACGTCCTCCTCCCCCACCTATCCACCGTCAAATACGTCACGAAATAAGCGGGAATCTCCACTAAAGACGTCAAAATAAAATCCACGTAACTGTTCCCTGCCAACGCCACGGAATTCAAGGTCAAGCCGTAAAACAGAAAAGCGCAGGTAATCCAACAAAAACAACAGTTGATAAACCTTAATAATAAAGGGGTGGATTTAGCGACATTCAATAATGGATGATTGCTTTTCTCTTCGACGGATTCAGTGGTGCATGCTAGTTTGTTGAGATCGTCATCGGAGATTTCACGATTGTTGACCTTGGCCGCTTTTTTGAGGATCGCTTTTGCTTCGTCGATTCTTCCTTGACTTAAGAGCCAACGGATTGATTCGGGAGTTAGCCAGAAGTATGATAGCACGAAGAGCGGTGGTATGTAAACGGCTATTAACAGTTGTCTGCAAAAAAAACACAAGACAAAGGAAAGTAGTAGCATCTTTATTACCGGGATTGATAGAAATATTTATGTCTGTAAAGTAAAGAAATATTAACAAATACCTCCATGATTGTAGCCACCACGCGAGTAAAGCTACCAAGACTTCTCCAAGTGCTGTTGCGCAGGATATAAGTGTTCCACTTAAAATTCGTTTGGAAGGTCCTACTAATTCAACACCTAAAATGATACTACTAATAATTATAAGGTATTGTACCTACATACTTATTTACATATGATATTGTTTTAATTCTGATTGCATACATAAAAAACGTTCTTTTAGAACAATGAATGACTGACATTTTACAGCACATGCATCGGAATATATACACTTAAAAGAAAAATTCTCTTTATACCGGGCTTTCATTAATTCCAGAACCCCACGTGACCAAAAATAATAGGCAACCAAATGTACAAGGTGGTATGGCTCACACAAAAATTCCCTAGATTTAAAAATATTTATTCGCCGGCGTATTTTTATGACGACTGAAAATATTATATTTAAAATGATTAAAAAAATAGGCTCATCTTCAAAAATGTAACTAATTTTTATTAATTTTCGCAGTATTTGCTTATCCTAGCAAATTGACTCTGCAAAATAAATAGAAATAAAACTCAATGTTTCAGAATAATTAAACAATTTTTGCTTACCTGAAAATTCCGGGCGAATCTTGTAAGATCTCAAAGGTTGGTTTAACGATGCACCGCGCATAAACGTTTATGTCAAATTTGACTTTAGTAACGTTTGGTTACTTTTTTCAAAGCCTCCAACGTACAAATACAATAATTTACGCGGCAATTTTAAATTTAGTCACGTGGGGTTCGGGAATTAATGAAAGCCCTGTATAAGTTACACACTCTTTTTAAAAATTCAGCGGATTAATTCTTTTTATGTTCTAACTGTTGGATGCCTCAAAGTTTTAATGATAAATTTCTTCGTGCAGTGTCAAGCTAGAAAATTGTATACCATGTAGATGTTCTACGGAATTTTTGAAACTGACTCCAATTGTAAGTATAGTATATTTAGTATTTTAAAAATAATTATTTTCTAACTTAATATGAATCCACAAGCGTATGTTCCAATTCCAAGGGCCGCGTCCAGGAATTCTAAGAACAAGAACCATTTATATGAAGTGGTGAATGATCTGGCTATGCCTCCAATCGCACAAAGTACTAATCCTAAGATTAATACGGTCCGTCTTCCATATCTGAAATAACATAATGATTAAACAAATGCAAATTCCTAATGGTAATGATATGAGGACCCTAATTAATTATTAGGAGTCGAAGACCTAGAGTTTTTCGAATCAGACATAACCAGGGATTTTTATACTTATGCATACGCTTTTTTCAAATTTGTTCCATTTAAAGTTTTAAACGAGTGTTTTCCACTCCCAGACTAAGCATGAAGTAAAATTTCGAGTTTAGAAAAGCCTGAAAATTTGGTTTGGTCGCGTAGCGCGAAGCGCGGAGCGACCAAACCAAATTTTCAGGCTTTTCTAAACTCGAAATTTTACTTCATGCGCCACGCGTATTTAACACTGAAAGCACTGAAATATTGTGAACAAATGAACTTCACTTGAAATCAGTGTCTTGTACGCGTCGCGCATGAAGTAAAATTTCGAGTTTATAAAAGCTTGAAAATTTGGTTTGGCCGCTCCGCGCTTTTTACTGGCTTACTGGCTTTACGGCCGCTACAAGGAACCACTAGTGAAAAATATATTTTTGCCGAGGTGCAAGGTACTTTTGAGCAATATGGTTTGCAGTGGTGTAAATTAGTTGGAGTATGCAAAGATGGTGCGCCTTCAATGGTCGATTCACGAAAAGGTTTCATCGACATTCTGAAGGACAGAGCAACTGCTATGAATGTGCAAGTGAGTGTTTTAATAAATCTGCATTGCATTATTCACCAACAAAACTTGTGCTCTAAGTCCATTCGACTGAAGAACGTTATTGATGTGGTAGTAAATACCATCAGTTTAAAGCATGTTTTCATAAACTCTCTTCAGAACATACCAATACGCAGTAAGGTGGCTAAGCAAAGGCAAAATGCAAAAAGATTGTATGACCTTAGAAAAGAAATAGCTGATTTTATGGAAATGAAAGAGAAACCATTGCCGCAAATTTGTAATCCAACATGGCTTTGTGACTTGACATTCCTGGTAGACATCACAAGGCACTTAAACGACCTGAACTTAAAGCTCCAAAAACAAGGGCAATTGGTAAATCGGCTGTACATTCATCTTAAAGCTTTTCAAAACAAAAATCGAAAATTCGCTTGTGGGAAACACAAATGAGAAGTAAAAACTGTTTTCATTTTGTAACATTATCCAGTCACGAAAATATTGATTACGGTCGCTATGGTGTAGAACTGAAACTACTGTCAGAGCAATTCATTGATCGGTTTTCCGATTTTAAGAATATGGATAGCACTTTCAAAATGTAGTTGTATGAGTTACGTGAAGGTGTTAAGTCACTTAATTAAACACACTTATATTCCTTTCTTCACTTTTATTTTTCTTGTTAGATGTACATTTCGGGTACTAAGTACCCATTATCAATAGCTAACTGAATAAAAACCGATAAATATTTACAATATATACCTACTCGGACTAGGCGGAAAAACCAAACAAGTAATTTGCATTTTGAAACGAATGCGGTATCTTGGAAATGGGGGTGTTGGGGATTATTCGGTTTCGGACTTGGGAGGGTTTACAATGATGTTAATTATCTGTTGGGTAATAAATTATCTGTTGGGTAATAAATTTAATAAGGGGTTCAATATTGGGCTTAAATCGAAATTGAGTAGTTCTGTCTTATTTTTCATCATTTCTATCGCTTCCAACATGTTTAATTGATAACTGCTGGATTCTTTTAATAATTTAACTTTATTTATGTTGAATTTGTGGCCTGTTGTCAAAGTATGATGAGCAATTGCTGATTTGTCAGGGTTTTGGCTTTTAATGTGGTACATATGTTCTTTGAATCTAATGTGCACGTTTCTTTTTGTTTGTCCAATATACAATTTAGTACAATTATTACAATTGACTGAGTAAATCCCTGAATTCAGCAACTGGTCTTGTTTTTCAAAAGTATTACCTAATAACATTTTAAGTTTGGTATTGGTGTAATGTGCAGGAATGAAATTGTATTTTTTGAATATTTTATTTAAATGTTGGTTGGTTTTTGGCTCATGAATTATTTTTATATATTTCTTATTGTTGTCTGTTTCTAAAATTGGTTCTAAAGTGGTTGTGGATTGGATGTTATGATGTCTTATGTGTCTGTTGATTAATTTTTGAATTGTTCTCTTATTATAGTTTAGATATTCTGCAATTTTAAATATGAATTTAAATTATTTTTTCCTATTTTCTTTTGAAACTGGGAGTTTTACTGCTCTGTGGATCATGCTATTAAAAGAAGCTAATTTATGTTTAAATGGGCTGTGTGAACTTGAGTGAATATAATTGAAAGTGTGTGTGGGCTTTCTGAAAATATTGAAATCTAGTTTATTTTTGTTTCTAATTACTATTAAATCTTAAAATGGAAGTTCGTTGTTGAATTCTAATTCAAATGTGAAATTAATACTGGGGTATAAGTTGTTGAGGTTGTTGACAAATTGTTTGATATCTCTGTTTGGTTCAATAATATGGATAAGATACGTAGATGATATTTTTGCTATTATTGAACCAAACAGAGATATCAAACAAATTGTCAACAACCTCAAGATACCGCATTCGTTTCAAAATGCAAATTACTTGTTTGGTTTTTCCGCCTAGTCCGAGTAGGTATATATTGTAAACATTTATCGGTTTTTATTCAGTTAGCTATTGATAATGGGTACTTAGTACCCGAAATGTACATCTAGCAAGAAAAATAAAAGTGAAGAAAGGAATATAACTGTGTTTAATTAAGTGAGTTTCAAAATGTTTGCAAATCCATGTAAATGTAATGTGGAAGATGCTCCGCTTCACCTACAAATAGAGTTGATGGATCTTCAAGATGACTCACATTGCAAGTCTAAATTTGATGATTAGTGGAACTAAGTGAATTTTACAGAACATAACCTCCCGAAAAAAAAGTATCCACATCTAAAAGTTTTCGCAAGAAAAATAATAATTTGCACATTCAGAAGCACGTATAAATGTGAGAAGCTTTGTTCAATCATAAAAATGACAAAAATAAGCATCGTACTCGGGTTACAGATGTTAATTTAGAAAATACTTTGAGCCTATGTACTAGTGATATTGACCTAAATATTGATCATCTTGTTTCTCAGCTTCAAACTCAATTCCCTCAGTCATTTTCATTTGATTTTTTTATCTTTTTTTGTTAATTTGCTTTTCATATGTTTGATTATGCTATTATAATTTTAATAAATAAAAAAATGTGCGATTTTTTATTGCCTTTTAATTCACTACTACCTACTTATTTCTTACCTACGGCCCGCGACCTGATTTAGTCCCGAAATTACGCCCTCAGCTAAGCAAATACCTGGTTTAAATAATTATGACACACCCCGCATATTTTTAACTTTTATTCGATGGCCTAAATGTTTGTTCAGCTTACCATTTAAGTGCAACTTAAATGTATCGTGCAATAAAAACGATTTACCTGTCTGATAAAAATCCAGCGATGGGCAATCCCACGAATTGTCCGACAACATTTATGGTTCCAACTAATGATAGCTTCCAAACATTTTCCTCGCAATACAAATTGAACTAAAAAAATATATAAATTGACAGAGGTACAATATAAAATATTATATTTCTCAAAAAAAAAACCAATTACTTTGACTTAACAACTAAGCCCCACTTAAAATCACATTGGTTTGACACTTGCAGTCGAAATAAAATGTTAGCCATGAATTTCCTCTGTTTATGAATTTACGCTAATATTGTCTTATTATTTACGTCTTTATTTTTGAAAGTACTATACATAGATTTTTTTAAAGGTATCCTAAGCTTATATTACTTTTAAAAAAATGATTTTACTTACATCGTTTAGGATTGTGATTTCTGGTGTTTTGTACACAAACTCATTGCATTTTTCTAGAGCATTTCTGTTAAATTCTGTCGATGTGCAGGTGTTGGTGTTATTAGTAAATAGTTTAAACCGTTCACATTTCAAGGGAATTTCACCTTTGAATGGCACAGCGTTTGTCAGCCATGGTGGATTAAAGTCTGTTGTATTTTCCAAATCACATTCAGGTATTTTGCATCTAAAACAAATACAATAAAACAATATAAAAAAAACAATAAAAATTAGTAGGCGAAGATTTTTTTGTATTCGTCGATTTCTTTTGCGTAGGAATCTGTGTTAGCAAGAGGTTGAATTAATTTATTATTGGGCCCGTGTTTAGAATGTTCACCATTTAACATGTTTGGATTTGTTTGTGATGTATATTCGTATCTAATGAACGGTACTCCGATCGGTCTATTTTGTACAATTTCAAAAATCCCAAACACGCTCACGATTAACAATCCGGTCATCAGAGAAGTCCCTTACAGTTGGCAGTAAACCCCCAACTGTAGTCTCTGATGAACGGGTCCATTGATTTCTAGAGATTTATTTTGAAAAATTAAATATTTTTAACTGTAAAAATTACACAAAGGAAATCATAACACACTCACACTATATCTATAAACGAATTCACATATTTTGCCCGTTGGAAAGTGAAGACCAATTAAAAAAAATCAGCGTCTCATATAAGAATAAGAAAGAGTATTTTTCAAGCAGGTTTTGTCAAGAACTACACGTTATGAAAAAAAGGTAAAGTACTTCCTAACGAAGTATAATCGGCTTATTTCTAGCGATTTAATTTATTTTATTTCAAAAATTTCTGCCGAAACCAAAATCATTAATTGACCCTGTACTCATTTATACGCGCAATGAGATGAAACGAAATAGATTTAGTAATTTAAAATAATTGTTGTGATTAGAGCTTAATAATGATATTATAAATAATCATCGCTTTTTAACTTGATTGATATTTTCAAAAATTACGTAACGTGTTAAATAGACACCGATTTATGCAATCAAAAGTTACGTAAAGTTATTACATTCCATTCGTGTTAATAACACGTATTATTATAGTAATTTATGAACCAAGTGCGGGAAAACACTTTTCCCTCGTGCACACATTTTTGGCCTTTAATTGTGTAAACGCGGAAAAGTAGTTTACGTATGAGGATTATTTATACCTTTTTTTTTTAAATGAACAACACTTTTCTTATTATTTTTGTATAGCCATCATTGATTATTAGAAAAAGTAATAACAATAATGTTGATTGCCCAACAGGAAACAAATTCCCAATTACAAGACAATTTATTATTAACAAACAAGTTTTAAAACTATAAACTAAAAATAATAACATTTCACTTCGTAATTAACAAAGTTCTAATATACCGGGTGTGGACTTGGCGGACGCAACATAGGAAATCCCATGTAAATTTTGAAATGTTCAAATTTTGGCTCTCCTATTTATTTTAGAAACAAAACGTATTTATCTTTTTTGTAAAGGGAAACATTCTGAATTCATTCGAGTTAACGGTTATCACTTTAGGTTTCTCTAAGTTAAAATAATTAAGGAAAAATACTGTGATTTTATAAAAATAATGACATGCCATGGAATTGAAACAACAACTGCGGATGTCAAAATGGCAAAAGATATCGTAGTCACTTGATTAAAGTAAATGTTTTCAAAATGATTTACACTATACAAGAAAAATGTCATTATTTTTATAAAATCACATTACTTTTTCTTAATTATTTTAGCTGTTAATTTTCTGACATTCGTTGATTTTTAAAAGAGTTCAATTTGAAGCTTTAAACGAGTGTTTTCCACTCCCAGACTAAGCATGAAGTAAAATTTCGAGTTTAGAAAAGCCCCGTGAAAATTTGTCTCGAGACAAATTTTCTGGGCTTTTCTAAACTCGAAATTTTACTTCATGCGCCACGCGTATAAAACACGGATTTTAAGTGAAGTTTGAATATACATAAATTTGACAATATTATAGTGTTTTATACGCGTGGCGCATGAAGTAAATATTCGACTCTAGTAGGTTAACTAGAGTCGAATATTAATTGAAAATTATAGATGAAAAAATGACAGACAAAATTATTTGGAAAGTTTGCCAATTTTATATCGTATTGTCAAATTATCAAACCAAAAGTCCTATACGTGCTATAAATCTAAATTAATTTGTTAACTGTCAGCATTTTCTTTCCAATTTTTGTAACTTCTGTAGTTCCTCAAGGAACCCACTTAGGGCCAATATTATTTATACTTTTTGTAAATGAAACTTTTAGCGAGTGATGATAAAGCAGGCTTTAAATTTTGCAGGCTTTTATAAACTCGAAATTTTACTTCATGCCTTTAAAACACTGATTTAATGCAAAGTTTAAAATATATACTACACCGGGTGTTCGATTAAAAGACGCCTAACGCGATAACCCTGTTATTTAGTAACCGCGTTTATTAAACTAAAAATTAAAGTTTAAGTACCAAGAAATGACATTAATATATTTTTTTCAATAATAACTTCATTTCTAAATAATAGCTAACTTAAAGATTGTAAACGGCTGCCTGTAATTTTTTATTTTCATTACATTACAATATTTAAAAAAAACAGCACATACATCTTTTATTTAAAATTATATTTAATAAAAATTAAATTAGTGTGCCTCAGAAAAATATTCGAACACATCAATTTACAAATACGGACTTCACTTTTAACCAATTGTTTAAACGCGTGGCGCATGAAGTAAAATTTCGAGTTTAGAAAAGCCCCGTGAAAATTTGTCTCGGGTCGCTGCGCAACCCTCGACAAATTTTCTACGCGGGGCTTTTCTAAACTCGAAATTTTACTTCATGCTTAGTCTGGGAGTGGAAAACACTCGTTTCATCATTAGACATTATTTTTAGAGCGTACATCGTTAAAATCTTCAGTATTTCAATCAAATTTGGAGGTTACGTTTGTAAAATCCTGTTTGTTTACTTCAATCTTTGTTGAATCCTGTTTGTTTACATCAAATTCGGAGTTTAGGATTGTTAAATCCTGATTGTTTACATCAAATTTGTAGGTTAGGTTGGTTTAATCTCGTTTGTTTACATCAAGTTTGTAGGTTAGGTTGGTTAAAGCTTGTTTGTTTACATCAAATTTGTAGGTTACGTTAGTTAATTCCTCTTTGCTTACATCAAATTTTGGGGTTACGTTTTTCAAATCCTGTTTTTTAACATCAAGTTTGGATATTTCACTACATCTCAATAAATATTGATCACCATCACATTTAAGCGTTATATATTTTTAACTTTACTGTAAATCAGTGGTTTATACGCGTGGCGCATGAAGTAAAATTTCGAGTTTAGAAAAGCCCCGTGAAAATTTGTCTCGGGTCGCTGCGCGACCCTCGACAAATTTTCTACGCGGGGCTTTTCTAAACTCGAAATTTTACTTCATGCTTAGTCTGGGAGTGGAAAACACTCGTTTCATCATTAGACATTATTTTTAGATTGTACATCGTTAAAATCTTCAGTATTTCAATCAAATTTGGAGGTTACGTCTGTAAAATCCTGTTTGTTTACTTTAATCTTTGTTGAATCCTGTTTGTTTACATCAAATTCGGAGTTTAGGATTGTTAAATCCTGTTTGTTTACATCAAATTTGTAGGTTAGGTTGGTTTAATCTTGTTTGTTTACATCAAGTTTGTAGGTTAGGTTGGTTAAAGCTTGTTTGTTTACATCAAATTTGTAGGTTACGTTAGTTAAATCCTGTTTGCTTACATCAAATTTTGGGGTTACGTTTGTTAAATCCTGTTTTTAACATCAAGTTTGGATATTTCACTACACCTCAATAAATATTGATCACCATCGCATTTAAGCGTTATATATTTTTAACTTTACTGTAAATCAGTGGTTTATACGCGTGGCGCATGAAGTAAAATTTCGAGTTTAGAAAAGCCCCGTGAAAATTTGTCTCGGGTCGCTGCGCGACCCTCGACAAATTTTCTACGCGGGGCTTTTCTAAACTCGAAATTTTACTTCATGCTTAGTCTGGGAGTAGAAAACACTCGTTTCATCATTAGACATTATTTTTAGATTGTACATCGTTAAAATCTTCAGTATTTCAATCAAATTTGGAGGTTACGTTTGTAAAATCCTGTTTGTTTACTTCAATCTTTGTTGAATCCTGTTTGTTTACATCAAATTCGGAGTTTAGGATTGTTAAATCCTGTTTGTTTACATCAAATTTGTAGGTTAGGTTGGTTTAATCTTGTTTGTTTACATCAAGTTTGTAGGTTAGGTTGGTTAAAGCTTGTTTGTTTACATCAAATTTGTAGGTTACGTTAGTTAAATCCTGTTTGCTTACATCAAATTTTGGGGTTACGTTTGTTAAATCCTGTTTTTAACATCAAGTTTGGATATTTCACTACATCTCAATAAATATTGATCACCATCACATTTAAGCGTTATATATTTTTAACTTTACTGTAAATCAGTGGTTTATACGCGTGGCGCAGGAAGTAAAATTTCGAGTTTAGAAAAGCCCCGTGAAAATTTGTCTCGGGTCGCTGCGCGACCCTCGACAAATTTTCTACGCGGGGCTTTTCTAAACTCGAAATTTTACTTCATGCTTAGTCTGGGAGTGGAAAACACTTGTTTCATCATTAGACATTATTTTTAGAGCGTACATCGTTAAAATCTTCAGCATTTCAATCAAATTTGGAGGTTTCGATCGTAAAATTCTGTTTGATTACTTCAATCTTTGTTGAATCCTGTTTGTTTACAGCAAAGTCGGAGTTTAGGATTGTTAAATCTTGTTTGTTTACATCAAATTAGTAGGTTAGGTTCGTTTAATCTTGTTTTTACGTCAAGTTTGTAAATAATATATAAAATTACGAAAATGTTATTCGTGAAAATGCAAACATTGTCTTAATTAATAATTAATATTAAGGCGATAAAAATCCATTAAAACAACTACTTTATCAAGTTTGTAGGTTAGGTTGGTTAAAGCTTGTTTGTTTACATCAAATTTGTAGGTTAGGTTAGTTAAATGCTGTTTGCTTACATCAGATTTTGGGGTTACGTTTATTAAATCCAGTTTTTTAACATCAAGTTTGGATATTAAATGAAACAAATAATCCTTTTTCTCCACCGGTATATTCTAACAACTAGATATACATTTCCTTCACCAAGTGAACATTTTCAATAATTGTACTAAACTAAATTTATACAAAATTTTGTTACAAATTTAGTTTAGTACAATTATTGAAAATATTCACTTGGTGAACGAAATATATTAAAATAAACTACTGGAGAAAAAGGATTACTTGTTTTATTTAATAATAAATTCATATTCACGTAGCTCATACCTAAACATTTAATCAAATTTGGAGGTTAGATTAGTTGAATTTTGTTTATTTGGATACTTATATTTTTTCTAAGAAATGAAGTATTTATTAAATATTAAAGTTGCGATTAAAATAATAGCAAACTGTGAATATATCGTATGTTCAATAAAAAAAAACCTCTAGAGTGCTATGATTTTATCTTTTTTTAAATTTATGTTGGCCACACGCCTTAGGAATTGTCATATAAAACGTCAGACATAATAATTAAAATGTATACTCAATGACATTAGAAGCGTAACACCCAGAAGGAGTTATTATTTTAACTTGATTTTTTGCCAGTATGGTAGTCTTACGTCAAGAATAAAATGATTACATTTTCAAGAAATTTTATTAAAAAACAATCTAAATAAAATTAATAATGTGTTTGGCGACCCCTTTGCTGTATACACTCCTGTAGACGTCTGGGCATCGACAAAATGCAATGGTCGATGTCTTCTTGAGGCATCTCGTTCCAAGCAACTTGAATTTCATCGATCAACTGTGCTAGAGTCTGTGGAGGATGGTGCAAAGAGAATATTCTTCTTCCCATGATATCCCACACATGTTCAATGGGATTTAAATCCGGCGAACGGGGCGGCCACGCCAAAACATTAACACCAGCTTCATTAAGAAAGTTCATAGTTCGACGAGCAATATGGGGACGTGCGTTATCTTGTTGAAAAAGTACGTCTGGGCGGCCATCTAAATAAGGCAACAAAGTCGGTCGTATGACGTCTTCAACATAACGCGCAGCTGTCATACTGCCTCGAATGAATACAAGAGGTGATCGACTACCATAAGCAATAGCCCCACAAACCATTACTCCAGCAGTCCTGTGTACATACCTCTCAATAGCAAACCTAAGATCAGGTCGTTCTCCACGGTAGCGTCGTACCCTTCTACGGCCATCATGCGTGCCTAGACAAAATCGTGATTCATCGCTAAATACGACATCGTGCCATTCTGCCTCCCAATGCTGCCGTTCTCTGCACCAGTCCAACCTTTGGCGACAGTGTCTCGCTGTTAAAGGAAGCACTAATCTTGGACGGTACGAAAGAAGCCCAAAGGATTGAATGCGGCGATATAAGGTTCGCATACTAACGGGCCTACCTTCTTCTCCAATCCATTGATCACCGATTTGACGCGTAGTAGCGAAACGGTCTCGCAGGGCTATTTGTTTTAAGCGCCGATCTTGACGTTCTGTGGTATGCCTTGGTTGACCAATTGGTCTTCTTCTTGCTTCTCTACCTTCTTCTGTCCATACCTGATACACACGTATTACAGTTGCTGCAGTGGAATCGATACGGCGGGCAATTTCGCGATAGGACATACCGACATCTCGATAAGCAACAACTCGACCCCGGTCAAAATCGCTCAAATGGTGATATTGTGGACGTCTTCGGACTCGAGGCATTTTATTTAAGCTTAACACACTCAACGGAAACACGAAAACTAAAAACATCTGTACTAAACAGCTCATATAAATAGTTTTATCAAAAAAGAAAAAGTGAAATATTTTTTTTTCACAATAAATATAAAAGGCACAAGGTTGAAATTGTTATCAATATATGCTTTAAATATAGTCACTCTGTTGCTAAAATATGAATTCAAAAAAATCATTCCTTCTTGGTGTTACGCTTCTAATGTCATTGAGTATATAATTTCAAAGTTACCAACCTACAATATATTCCATTGCACTCTAGCGGTTTTATTTTATTGAACATACGATATAATAAATTAGTTGACGGAACACGCGGAACAATTTAAACAATATTAAAAGGACACTTTACAAACGCTGCTCTTTTTATGGTTGGCATTACAATAAATGACATTTAACAATATTTTTGTTGAATACATAAATTGCATCTCTTTACAACATCGTGTTTTTTTTTTCTGCATTTCAAGGCACACTTCATTTATTGCCAAAAAATCATGCGAACAAGATTAATAATAAAAAGCGGTTAAATTCCTTTCTTCACTGTATTTATTTAAGTATTATATGTACATTTTGGACATTAAGTGTCCATTATCAATAGTTAACTAACAAATAAAAATAGTGAAGAAAGGAATTTAACCGATTTTTATTACTATTATAACAATCTTCACATAACTCACGAATACATATATGAACACGATTGATTGATTGATTGATTTATAATTTGACCCAAATTGTTACATTTGCAGTATGTAACAGCAAGCACTTGTTGTATAATTCAATGTCCGTCGGGGTATTACCTCGGGAAGTAGTTGTTTCAATGAGTGTTTGATATAGTCTTTGTAAGACTAACTTGTTGTAGATTGCGAAAAGAATCTCACTTTTAATGTTTGATTTATAGCTGTATGGTTAGTTTTTATGAAATTAAAAAATAAATTAAGGAATAGCAGTCTTTTAATGTGTGATTGATTTAGTATTATATTTTTCTGGCATAATATAAAACTAAAATCAACATATCGGGCATAATTGGTTTCAAAAAAACAATGCCCAATATAATAAAATAACAATGAACAATTTTCCCGAGTTTACACATTTGAAGGCACTCGCTCGTGCTTTAAAAATGCGTTCACTTGGGAAAATTGTTTTCCCGCACTTGTTCTGTAAATAACTATTACTTATACATCTATTGATTTTACTGTTCCAATTGTTTTCAAACATAAAAATATCAAAATAAAAGAATGATAACATTGACGATAGCTAATTCTCACATACCAGAGATAAAATCCGAAAAACAAAATTACAAAATTTCTCGCTCGTGCTTTAAGAGGAAGTCGACCGCTCTCTAAACGTATAAAACTAAGCATAATGCCGTTTTAATTACATCCTTGTTTAGGGATGAAATATTTTGAAAAAATAGGTATACTTCAAGGAAGGTATAATCTTTAAGCTCGTCTCAATAAAATATTTTATACTTTTACCGTTATTTCATAAAATAATATCAAACATTGGTAAACTAGCGAAATCGCGTTCGTAATTTTACTTTTGTCTGCAGTATCTATAAAAAATATTGAAAAACTAAATCAGTCACATTGTAGATAATTCCTTTGCAAAGATATGTGACTTTTTTCATTTATTTATTTGGGTAAATATAGTCACTAGGATGTCGCGTTTTCTGAAACTTCAACATCGCGCGACATCCCAGTGAATTTATTGTACGATAGAAATAATTGGAAAAAATTAAAATTCTTCGAAAAGAATTCTTCTACAATGTGACTGATTTAGTTTCCCAATATGTTTTATAAATGTTGCAGAAAAAATTATATTGAAGATGCGATTACGCTAGTTTAACAATGTTTGATATTTTTTTATAAAAGAACGGTCAAAGTGGAATATATTTTATTAAGACAGGCATTAAGATTCCACTTTCCTTAAAGTATGCCTATTTTTTCAAAATATTTCATCCCTAAACAAGAATGTAATTAAGACGGCAGTATGCTTAGTTTTATACGTTTACAGAGCGATCGACTTCTTCTTAAAAATGCGTTCACTAGGGAAAATTGTTTTCCCGCACTCGTTTTGTAAATAACTATTACTGAAATTATTATTATTGAAAACAATTGGAACAGTAAAATCAATAGATGTATACTATTGATTTTACTGTTCCAATTGTTTTCAAACATAAAAATATCAAAATAAAAGCATGATAACATTGACGATAGCTAATTCTCACATACCAGAGATAAAATTCGAAAAACAAAATTACAGAATTTATTAAATTAAAAGAAAAATGTAACAATACATTATTTATTTTTAATTTATTTATTTAACTAATAAACTTTTACAATTTTACAAAATTATAATACTTCTAGACAAATATTAATAGAAAGAATCTAAAAACAATAAACAATATCGCATTTATGCTAAAATTATTAATAGAAATATATACAAAATTGATAATGTAGAAAACAACATTTAATATACGAAAGGTTTTAATTAAATATGTTGCAATTTAAAACAACAAATCGTTGCTATTACAAAAACCAAAACGAATCAACCGAGAAATGCAAATCGTTCACCTTCTGAATATATTATACCTACTTTGATAACATTTTTTGTTTGTTTTAGGTTTATGGAGCAAATATACTTCTACAATTTTCTCATGGCGCAACTTGCTATTGAGCAACTTTTATATAGCTTATTTTTTACAAACAATAAAGTGTATGATAATTATAAAACCGTTTTCTCAGTATAATAAAGTCAGTTTGAACATGAAATTGACTGACTTTAATCTAACGTTTTATTATTTGAAATCACAAGCCGCACGAAAAATGTCCATCCCAAAATTCACAAATATAAAAGCACATGCTGCTTTTATATTTGCACATTTTGCGATATAACTTTTTGGCAGTATTTTTTTTTTTCGCTTTTTTTAAGTAAAGATGGTATAAACATTTAAAAAAATCGCGATGTTCAGCTTTTTCTTTGGGTAAAGCATCTAAATATCTCAAAAATATAAAACTATGAATATTAAACACGAAATTTTAGATAATTTGAAAAAGATATGTTTTATTTAGTTATATGTAGTAAAATATACTGAATCAGATTGTGCAATTAAAATCGCATTATCCAGTTAAACAAGTTCTACAACAAAGTTTATTTGTGTAAAAAAGGGAGAGTTGACCATGGAAAGACCTCGTAAAGTTATGTAACAATCAGTGGTGGATCCATAAAGCAATTTGGGAGGGAACATTTACAAACGGTTTTAAAAATGTATTTATTGTAACGTACGAAGGTGTTTGTTGTTACGCTTCTTTTATATATTTTAGATTTCCTGTATTTCTTGTTGAAGACGCGATTTAGTCAACTTGGTTCCAATCACAGAGATTTAAAGTATATAGTTTTACTTGGTATTTAATTTGATACCTAATAAATGAATTTATAGATTAAAATAAAATTTAGAGTTCGAAGATTCAGAGTTTAAGATTTAATATAGAGCTTTAGAATTGACTATCTTGATCAACTGCTGAAATAGAAGTGTTCTCCTTAACACCAGAACAACTCAATTTTTTTAGTGATAAGCGATACTGATTATGTATACCCATAACATGGAATAACAAAACGAGATTATATTTGCTAAGAAAAGATTTGTAATGTGTAAATTATATTTGAATTGCGGATTATTTGCTATTTCCAATATTATCTGTATAAGGAGATGATTACACTATAATGATAAATATATACAGAGTTATTCATAAACACATTAAATATAAATTAAACTGAGAGATACATTACATTATAATAACGTTAACAAATTAGAGAATTAAATATGTATTTATATATAATACATATTTTATTCTCTTATTTGTTAAAGTTATTCTAAACTAGGATCTATTAACACTGGTCGGCATGAAAATCGGCCCTGACACCATTCCTGCTGATTCTTATGTAAAATGACCTCCTGAATCCGAATATGACCCCTGTTTTCCCCCATCACCCACCGTTTTCGGGGGAGCCCCCCCCCCTATTTTTATCACTTTTCGATAATTTGGAGGGATGAAAAGGATTATTTTAGCCTTTACGTTTCTTCTGAGGAGCTAGAGAGGTGAAAAGTTCCAAAACATGAACATTTATAGCAAGGAGGTAGATTTTGGGGGGGGGGGATTTGCTCCCTTAAATTGTAAAAAAATCCTTAAAAATGATCGATTTTTCCCTTTTTTTTGCAGTTTTTTCACTTATTTTCTAGATATTCCAGCTTCCATCCCCCCTCATCCTCCCCCAAACAATAAAAATATATAGCAACAATAATAACAATATATAGCAACAGTTCGGAAGATTCACTGTACCACGCTGGCGCTCTCAATACCTCGCGCGCACAGGTTTGCCCAGGAGTTTTCGAATGAACACGGGGAACGGTTTCATCAAGACATCTCTAAGTTCGAGAGGAGATTTTCGGGGAAGTGGAATGCGAGCATGTTAGCAGAGTACTGCTGGTTTTTGATACGAGAAACTTCTACCTCAGGGTACAAAAGGAAAGCAAGCACCAAATGAAGGTACTTATCTTAGTTATTTATTATTCTTTAGATTTATTATTTTACATTTATTATTTTACTTTTTATTTACTATTCTTTACAGCTAAAATAATCCTTTTCACCTCTCCAATGAATGGGGGAAACGGGGGGAGTATTGAGAGCGCCAGCGTGGTACAGTGAATCTTCCGAACTGTTCCTATATATTTTTATTATTGTTGCTATATATTGTTGCAATACATTTTTATTATTTGGGGGTGTTTGGCGGAGGATGAGGGGGAATGGAAGCTGGAATATGTAGAAAATAAGTGAAAAAACTGCGAAAAAAATGGAAAAAATTGATAATTTTTAATGATTTTTTTACAATTTAAGGGGGCAAATCCCCCCCCCAAATCTACCTCCTTGCTACAAATGTTCATGTTTTGGAACTTTTCACTTCTCTAGCCCCTCAGAAGAAATGTAAAGGCTAAAATAGTCCTTTTCATCCCTCCAAATTATCGAAAAGTGATAAAAATAGGTGGGGGGGCCTCCCCCGAAAACGGTGGGTGATGTGGGAAAACGGAGGTCATATTCGGATTCAGAAGGTCATTTTACATAATAATCAGCAGGAATTGTGTCAGGGCTCGAAAAAAAAAATTTTGTTGCAGACCAGTGTAATCAATAAATTGATTGTGAGTTACGTGAAGATCAAATTAATTTGACGAATAAAGCACTAAAAACCTTTCTTCACACTTTCACACTTACACGCGAAGTGTGAATAAAGGTTATTAGTGCTTTATTCGTCAAGTCTATTAATCAACATTTAAAAATTTTAAACTTAACAAAAAAATATAATGGTTTGTAAATTAAATTCACTTGGTTTTGTTTCACTTATATGTATTTTATTTTCTACTAGTTTCGGCTTAATGCCATTATCAAGAATGCTGTACAAATGGATTTGTTCGGGAATATATACAGTTTCGAGTTTTAGGTTTTATTGGGTAATAAGGGCATTTAATATCGGGGAATTCCAAAGGTCTTCGTTGTCGTTGATAACATTTTTATTTACCTGTATGGCTTTTGAAATTTCTAAACCCTCCCGGTAGTTAAGCGTTAATCCCTTATTACCTGTATGCAGAATTTTTAAATCGTTTGAAGAAAAATGGTGATTAGATGTGATATGGTGCTTAGAAAAACCGATGGAATAACGCTTAACTACCGGGAGGGTTTAGAAATTTCAAAAGCCATAAAGTCAAATAAAAATGTGTTCGATAACGAAGACCTTTGGAATTCCCCGATATTAAATGCCCTTATTACCCAATAAAACCTAAAACTCGAAACTGTATATATTCCCAAACAAATCCATTTGTACATCATTCTTGATAATAATAAACTAGTAGAAAATAAAATACATATAAGTGAAACAAAACCAAGTGAATTTAATTTATAAACCATTATATTTTAAAATGTTTTACCAAGTGATTAATGAGAAAAAAGTGTCCGATATATTAACAAAAAAATACAATATTTTATAATTATCGACTTATAATTAGGGGGAAATCCTGGCCTGGTAAAAATGTCCTTACATTTTTTACTTGAAATTCGAATAATTTTAATCTCAAAGTAATTATTAAGTATGAACGAAATTTGTTGTAGATTGCGTGAAAAATCGCACTTTTATTGTTTTAAAGTAATTATTATTAATGAATAATTTATAACTCTCTCAAAGAACAATGATTCCAATCAATATTATTGATTATAAAAAAAACGTGTATAAACAAGTAGACTCATCTGGTATAAATAATAATGATTAGTATATTAACTCACCTGTAATTAATATCCTTTGCTGTAAACACAAAAGCAAAATGCAGTGTTGAATGAAAAATAACAGCTAACGAAATCAGCGAAAATACAAACGATTGATATTTCCCGAAATCGCCCAATTGCACCAAAATCGAATCTAATGTCGCGTCCGTTTTCGTCATTTTTAATAGTCTTCAATACATTTAAATATACCGGTTCGGTTAAGGAACGTAAAAAGTACTAAACGCGCGTTCCTCTTTTACTTCTTTCTCTCACACATTATTCAAACCTATGCATCTATGAATGTAAAAGGAGTACCACGTGAATTTATTTTTCGAAAGTGTACTCTCGTATTAATCCGCTGCCGGTGCACCGACAACTGAGCGTGTTTAAACAGTTGAAAAGAATGTTAATCTGGACGAACTTGGGTGATTGTGATCATTTTTTTTTACTAGTCGTCGCGACATGTTCACACACATTATGAAAAGTTTACTTAATAAATAAATGCACAGGGAGTATTTCTTTTAAGTATACACACTCTAAAATACTATACCGGGTGATGCATCAGCTTAGGACATATAGGCAATTCAATATAAATTTCAAAGGGGCCAATTATTGTCTCCCCTATACATATATATATACAGGGTGTCCGTATTTCAACAGAATGTATGGGGATCTCGGTAATTTGAAGAGATAGCGAATCGTTATTTAATAATCTGAAAACAATTTTGAAATATCTTTCAAAATCCAATATAAATTTCAAAGAGGCCAATTATTGTCTCCCCATGTATAGGGGAGACAATAATTGGCCTCTTTGAAATTTATATTGGATTTTGAAAGATATTTCAAAATTGTTTTCAGATTATTAAATAACGATTCGCTATCTCTTCAAATTACCGAGATCCCCATACATTCTGTTGAAATACGGACACCCTGTATATATATATGTATAGGGGAGACAATAATTGGCCTCTTTGAAATTTATATTGAATATATATATATATATATATATATACAGGGTGTCCGCATTTCAACAGAATGTTTTTATTTTTTTATTGAAAAACTACTAAACCTGGACATTTAGAACTTTGACAATATATAGGCACTTTTTAATGAGGAATGTATAAGTATATTTTTTTTAACATAACTATAACATTTACCTGGGGACCATAGCCAACTTTTGTTTTTCTAATGGGCGCCATTTTAGATTTTCATATTTTTTGAAAGAATATTTTTTTCTGATCTCAGTGAATTACACACACGTAATTTATTTTAGATTTGATATTTAAAATTATGATATTTTCTTTATTACAAAGAGTGTCTTGGAAACAATGACGTCATATCTTTTAATCAATAAAATCTTGACAGCAGTCAATCAATGTTAACACTCAAAATTAATTAATAACGGTCAGTCTTTTGTAATAATTATAATAAGTATCGGTTATCACACAAAAGTTGCACAAACTAAATTTATTAATATTATTCCAAAACGATTCAGTAATTTTTGCATTTTTTCGCTACATTTCGGTAAATATTAATCACCATCACATCTAAGCATTATATATTTTTAACTTTACTGTAAATCAGTGGTTTATAAGCGTGGCGCATGAAGTAAAATTTCGAGTTTAGAAAAGCCCCGTGAAAATTTGTCTCGGGTCGCTGCGCGACCCTCGACAAATTTTCTACGCGGGGCTTTTCTAAACTCGAAATTTTACTTCATGCTTAGTCTGGGAGTGGACTGTTACCGGCGCTTTTCCGTAAGCGTCGTCAACTTGTTCATTCAGCAATATTTCAGCTGCAACATAACCGCGGGCGTTATTTTGTTACATATTTTAATATTCGGAACAACGGTCCCAATTCACCTCATTCTACTTTTCAGTACACAATATTGCTTCATTCTCTTTTATTTTCCAAATGAGTAAAGTTCGCACCATACATTGATATTATTTAAGTTAGATAGGTTGCCTAGTGGAATCTCGTCAAATAGCGCCCTCGAACATCAGACAGCTCAACTCAGCTCAAAACTCCTCTCGGCCATCCAAGGATAGAACTCTACGGCATCCGCTATTTCCAGTTCCAGGGTTGTCCAAAATATATACGGATTTCCCGGTTATCCCCGAGTTCGCCACATCTGCGATGGGACGCCGCTACCTGCGACCGGCCCGATCGCGCGAGCGAAACGTACGTGCGATGCACAAAAGAATCGGGCATGACGTCAGGGGTTATAAAACCGCCGAATGCAAGGGATAGAAACATCCTCTACGTGGTTCGCGTATGTAGAATACATACGCGAACGTCACAACCCTCATCGGATAACTGAGAAGAAGACGATTCGAACGACACCAAACACGATATGGTTAGTTCGAACCAGAAGGATATAAACCGCGAGCTGTCATGATATTTAATTGTTACTAATTTGCTTTTAGACGAGGTTCCACATAGCAACAAATATGTATAAACAATTACTATGCTCCCCGTTATGCTTGGACGAAGTTTCATAAACTTCTATTCAGTATTTTCCTAATTATTATACATTTTCTAAGTCCAGGCATAACACCCCTATTGTTTATATGTTTTTTGGAGTGGTAGGCGTAATTGTTTATGCATATTGTTGCTAGGTATACCAAACGATGCGCTTTATCATTCCAGATCGTTGGTATTACTTTTAGGCAAATTCGGTCAACCCCTTCGGCTTAAAGAAATTAAACGTCTATTAAACCCCGTTCTTAGCTCAAATCAAAATTTGTCATATATGCCCGGACGCAGAATCATATCGCGCATATAATGACATATTTTGTATTTCAAAATATTAATATTTAATATTTATTTTGGCCATTTTTCTTTCGGCCAACGAAAGTTGGTGGTCGCCAGAGGGGTAAGACGGAAGAGGGTTGACCAAAAACCAAATAAATACCGCCGGCCTCAAGGGCTAAAATCACTTCAAAAAAGTCTGTTGACCCGTCAACATCACTTCAAAAAATTCTGTTGACCCGTCAACACCACTTCGAAAAAGTCTTCGAACCGTGCATCGTCACTACGCTAAATTTCGGTCCGCGTCCGCGAAAGTTTTTACAAGTATTCTTTACGACCCAGTGGTCGTACGTAAGTTATTTTTTTAATTGTATTTCTTGTTTTTTTTTGCTTGTTTATCTTCATTTGTAAATTTATATTCGTTGTTTAATTTGTTTCGTGTTAATACATTTTGTTACTCTTTGACTAAAGTTTTCATTTACTTTTAAAGTTCAATTTCAAACCTTTTAACTTAGAATCAGTGAAGTGATTACCCTGGTAAGCATAATTTTATTATTCAGTGACTAAATAGCTAGCCGGAAGTTGCGCTGTGGGTCTTCGTTTAACACCTCAATTGTTTAACGAAGATTTTATTTAAATTCCAACTTCGAAGCACCCCACCCCGTAACAGGACAACACTCGTTCTTAAAAATTTCAAATTGAAGGATCACTCTAAATTACTAAGATTATTACCATTTTACAAAGGCTACAGCTCAAAGGACCATGGTCTTCGGAGACCGAAGGACTACAGGGAATCGAAGTTATTTACAAGAAAACAACGAATATCTGAAGGTTTACAGCATAGATAGGAAAGAAAACATGCAATTGTGAAAGTTGGGTTGGTTTTCAGTGCATTTTTAACTTCACTTTAAATCAGTGTTTTATATGCGTAGCGCATGAAGTAAAATTTCGAGATTAGAAAAGCCCCATGAAAATTTGTCTCGGGTCGCTGGGCGACCCTCGACAAATTTTCTACGCGGGGCTTTTCTAAACTCGAAATTTTACTTCATGCTTAGTCTGGGAGTGGATAACACTCGTTATTAGAAGTTTAAAATTAGGATTACTAATTTTATTACCATTTTACAAAGGCTACAGCTCGAAGGACCAATCATGGTCATCGGAGACCAAAGGACTACAGAGAATCGAAGTTTTTTTATAAGAAAACAACGAAAATCTGAAGGTTTACAGCATAGATAGGAAAGAAAACATGCATTTTTTAAAATTGGGTTGGTTTTCAGTGCATTTTTAACTTCACTTTAAATCAGTGTTTTATACGCGTGGCGCATGAAGTAAAATTTCGAGTTTAGAAAAGCCCCGTGAAAATTTGTCTCGGGTCGCTGCGCGACCCTCGACAAATTTTCTATGCGGGGCTTTTCTAAACTCGAAATTTTACTTCATGCTTAGTCTGGGAGTGGATAACACTCGTTCTTAGAAGTTTAAAATTGGAAGGGTTACTAAGTTTATTACCATTTTACAAAGGCTACAGCTAAGGATTACAGGGAATCGAAGTTGTTTTTTACAAGAAAACTACGAATATCTGAAGGTTTACACACACAACAAAATCGAATGCTTTACTAAGATCTATGAATGTGGCTAAAGCGAACTGACCACCTGCAAAGTATTCAACAGTTTTATTTATAAACGTTTCAATGGCAAAGGTTGTTGAAAGATTCTTTCTAAAACCAAATTGACTAGGTGAGAACATATTGTGGATAGTTAGGTATTCAGTGATTTGATTTTTTATAATTATTCCAATAATTTTGAAAAGGATAGGTAAGATGGAAATTGGTCTGTAATTGTCCATTGAACAATGATCGCCCTTTTTAAAGATTGGAATGACTCGTGCAATTTTCATTTCGTCAGGGAAAATCCCTTGCGTAAGTACATCGTTTATAAGACGCGTTGAAGGTGTCAGTATAACATCTTTTATGTATTTTAATAGGTCATTCGTGAATCCAAAACCGTCCCTACTTTTTGATTTTTTTAAAACTATTTATGGCATCTCTAACTATAACCATCGAAACCTGTTTAAAGCGGAAATGTTTCGAAGGTAAGTTTATTGGTTCAAAATTAATTGGATCCCTTTCAGAGGGTAAAATATTGACTAGGAGCTTTTCAGCTACACTTGTAAAATGCTCGTTGAACTTATCACAGGAAATGTCACATTTTTTAACATCAACAAACACTTTTCTAGCAGAGTTTATTAGGTTCCAGCTAGCTCGCACGGGATTGTTAAAATTCTGTAGATATCTGTTATTGGATTCAATTTTCTCACGTTTAATGGCTAATTTATACCTATACACAAAATTCTTTCTGATTTCCATATTCACAATAGATGGGTGTTTATCACAGATTTCATTTAGGAACTGTAGTGTACTACGCATATTACGCAATTCAGTGTTAAACCACTTAGTACGACTTGAAATAAAACACTTTTTCTCCTTTCTTCACAAGTTTATTTTATACCAGATGTACATTTCGGTCACCATGTGACCATTATCAATGGTTTGATACTGACATGGTGACCGAAATGTACATCTGGTATAAAATAAACTTGTGAAGAAAGGAGAAAAAGTGTTTAATTTCAAGTTATTATCATCTTCACGTAACTCACCCAAACTCATTCACTTAGTACGATTTGGACTTGCAGCATCAGCTTGTAGCATGACATTTTTTGGAAAAGCTTTCTCATAAGATTCAATAATGTAGTTGTTAAATATTGTAAACTTATCATTAACCGTTTTATTTGAATATGCAAAACTCCAATCACTATTAGATAGAATATTGTATAAAGTAGATTTGCCAGTGATGCCAAGATTTCTGTATGTTAGACTACGGAAGTGTCTTGCTCTAGCAGTAATTTTGTTTTTAATTATGGCTGTGTGTTTTTTTAAATTAAGTTTTGAGTCGAAGGTAATTCCAAGGTATTTTATATGGAGAGCTGGGGAGATGGGCTTATGACAAATGGAGATGTTGACAAGAATATTGTTGCGGTGGTAAGGAACAGGGAATTGGGATTTAATTTTATTCCCCATTTAGCAAACCAAAGCTCGAGGGAATCTATAAGCTGCTGTAGTGTTTGTAGTGCTTTGGGTAGGTTCTTTTCATGAGTTATTAGGCCTGTGTCATGGGCGTATTGCAGGACATAGGAAGCGGGATTAGAGTTGTGTAGATGAATACAGAAAATGTTGTATAGGAGTGGAGATAGAGGTAATCCTTACGGAACACCTTGCTCAGGAGTGAAAGTTAGGGATGTGGTACTATGGATTTTTACTTTTAGTGATCTATTTATTAAAAAGGTATTTAGGATAAGAATTAGGTGTTTAGGTATGTTAAGGGAGTGACATTTATACAGCAGACCTCGGTGGCATACTGAGTTAAAAGCCTTTTGGATATCTAGAAAGACAGCGGCGGATGAGCGTCCTTCGAGGTGTGCAGTTTGTATGTTGGAAGTTAAGATAGAAAGTGGGAGAGTGGTGGATCTGTGGGGAAGAAATTCGAATTGGTAGTTTGGAATAAGATGTGATATATGGGAAATTATTTTTTCTTTAAGAAGGGATGCGTAGAGTTTACCAATGACAGGAAGAAGGGTGATTGGTCGTTAGCTGGATTAGATGAATGGGTCCACTATACATTTTTAAAGAAACTTGTATTATATATAAGCTTTTACATCTCTTATACCCTTTCGGGTGTCGAGATTGACTTGTTTTCTTCACTCGATTTCGTTAACAAATTCTTTCCATTTCTTCCAATCTCTCGCTATTCTCGTTGCCTGCTGGTAGTTAGTATTGTTCCTATTAAGTATTTCATTGATAGTTACTTCTCATGTCTTTTGTGGTCTTCCTCTTTTTTTCTTTTTCACGTCCCCCGTCTTCCATATTACCTTGGTCTGTCTATCTTCTGGCATTCTTATAAGATGTCCGAACCATGCGAGTTGTCGTTTCTCTATAGCGTTTTGAGTGCTATTTACTTCTAAATTAGTCCTTATTTATTTATTTCTAATTTTATCCAATCTGCTAACTCCTTCTATCTTCCTAAGATATCTCATTTCTGATGCTTGTATTTTACTAAGTAGTCTCTTATTTAAGGTCCATGTTCACTTCCATATAGCAGTATAGGTCTGTGTATAACTTTAAACATTGTCATCTTTGTTCTTTTAGATATTGCTTTGTTGTCCAGTATATCTTTACTTATAGCGTAATAACTTTTATTCGCTGCTGAAATTCTGTTATTTATTTCATCTCCCCTTTGTAATGTATAACTCTGTCTAGATATTTAAAGGTTTCAACTTGTTCTATTTTTTTGTCCATTTAATGTTATGTTCGTTGACATTTCCTGATTTCCTATGACCACTATTTTTGTTTTATCTACGTTTATGATCATGTTGTCCTTTTTCATTTCGTCGTTCCATATATTTATGTTGTTCTGTAAATCCTTTTCACTTTTTGCAATTATTGCCAGGTCGTCGGCGAACGCAAATTCTGCTATCTTCACTACATTTAGTTTGCTGTATCCTATTTGTACTGGTAGCGTTATGTGTCTGGTCTTTTTCATAATGCTGTCTAGAAAGATGATAAATAGCAGTGGGCTTAAACTCCCTCCTTGTCGTAATCCTTGTGTCGTTATAAATTCATCTGATTCTGAGTTACCGGTTCTTATATAGATATTCGTCTTAATATACATGCTCGTTACTGCTTTTAATAAACCTGGTGTTACTTGATTTTTTTTTAGTATGTTCCACATGGTCCTCCTAGGTACTCTATCGAAGGCTTTCTTCAGGTCCACAAAAACTACGTATAACTGTCCGTTTTGTTTCTGCATTTTTTCTATCAGGTTTTTCAATGTGAATATGTGGTCTTGTGTTGAGTGTCCTTTCATAAAGCCACTTTGGGCTTTGTCCATTGTTCCATCTGTCTCTACTCTTAACTGTTTCTCTAGGATTGCCTCGTATAGTTTAGCAGTTGTACAGAGCAGAGATATCCCTCTGTAGTTATTACAGTCTCTACTGTCGCCTTTTTTATGTATTGGGACTATCACTGCTTTTTGCCAATCCTCCGGTATTGTTCCTGCTTTCCATATTGCATTTAGTATTTTTAGTAACCATATTATTCCTTCGTCCCCCATATATTTTAGCTGTTCTGACTTAATGTTGTCATGTCCCGCTGCTTTGCCATTCTTTAGGTTTTTGATTGCATATCTTAGTTCTCAGTGTCTTCCTTTCTAATTTGTGTATTTTCCTCTTAACTTTCAACTTCCTGATTGATATTATGGTTTTCTTCTAATAGTTCTTCAAAGTGTTCTTTCCACCTCTCCATTATGCAAATTAAATAGTTGTAGGACATAATTTTGCAAATAACTTCAATTATTCAGGGTTGGTAGGTATTCTTATCTAATTAAGTACTTTAAACAGTTTCAATACAAGTTTCTGCAAAAGTTAATAGAGGAGCCAGTAATTGGCCTATTTAAAATTTACACTGAATTTCCTATATGTCCTAAGCCGATGTATCACCCGGTATACGCTGTAAATCTTCAATTATTCGTTGTTTTTGAAAAGAGTTCAAATGAAAGCTTTAAACGAGTGTTTTCCACTCCCAGACTAAGCATGAAGTAAAATTTCGAGTTTAGAAAAGCCCCGCGTAGAAAATTTGTCGAGGGTCGCGCAGCGACCCGAGACAAATTTTCACGGGGCTTTTCTAAACTCGAAATTTTACTTCATGCGCCACGCGCATAAAACACCAATTTTAAAAAAAGTTCAAAATACACTACTAAAACAGTATGCTAAAGGTATACGTTTTAAACTTTACAATATTTCAGTGTGTTATACGCGTGGCGCATGAAGTAAAATTTCGAGTTTAGAAAAGCCTGAAAATTTGGTTTGGCCGCTCCGCGCTTCGCGCTACGCGACCAAACCAAATTTTCAGGCTTTTCTAAACTCGAAATTTTACTTCATGCTTAATCTGGGAGTGGAAAACACTCGTCTTAAGCTTCAATAACTGAATAGTGTTTATAGTGCTTTGGGTAGGTTCTTTTCATGAGTTATTAGGCCTGTGTCTGTGTATTGCAGGACATGGGATTAGAGGTGTATAGATAAATACAGAAAATGTTGTATAGGAGTGGAGAGAGAGGTGATCCTTGCGGAACACCTTGCCTACTCATAATACTCTATTGAAGATAAAGACCAATGCAAGATTAAATTCAACTATTGGAAGGTCTTCTTTACAGCTTTTTCGACTAGATACAGCAATTACTATTGTGGATGAACTGCTGACCTGTTTTTTCTTGCAAGGACTAAACACAAGACTTTATGGATGATGAAGACCAATGCAAGATTGAACTGAACTATTAGAATGTCTTCTTTACAGCCTTGTCGATTGGGATGTGGTACTTTGGATTTTAATTTTAGTGATCTATTTATAAAGAAGGTATTTAGGATAAGAATTAGGTGTTTAGGTATGTTAAGTGTGTGACATTTGTACAGCAGACCTCGGTGGCATACTGTGTTAAAAGCCTTTTGAACATTACAATATTTCATTGTTTTATACGCGTGGCGCATGAAGTAAAATTTCGAGTTTAGAAAAGCCTGAAAATTTGGTTTGGTCGCTCCGCGCTTCGCGCTACGCGACCAAACCAAATTTTCAGGCTTTTCTAAACTCGAAATTTTACTTCATGCTTAATCTGGGAGTGGAAAACACTCGTTATAAGTTTTAATAACTGAATAGTGTTTGTAGTGCTTTGGGTAGGTTCTTTTCATGAGTTATTAGGCCTGTGTCTGTGTATTGCAGGACATGGGGTTAGAGTTGTATAGATAAATACAGAAAATGTTGTATAGGAGTGGAGAGAGAGGTGATCCTTGCGGAACACCTTGCTCAGGTTTGGGATGTGGTACTTTGGATTTTAATGTTAGTAATCTATTTTTTAAGAAGGTATTTAGGATGAGACCTAAACACCTAATAGGTATGTTAAGAGAGTGACATTTGTACAGCAGACCTCGGTGGCATACTGTGTTAAAAGCCTTTTGAACATTACAATATTTCATTGTTTTATACGCGTGGCGCATGAAGTAAAATTTCGAGTTTAGAAAAGCCTGAAAATTTGGTTTGGCCGCTCCGCGCTTCGCGCTACGCAACCAAACCAAATTTTCAGGCTTTTCTAAACTCGAAATTTTACTTCATGCTTAATCTGGGAGTGGAAAACACTCGTTTTAAGCTTCAATAACTGAATATTGACAGAGTATGCATATGTATACTTAAAAGAAAAATTACCCGTACTCAAAAACTGAACAATTAAATTTGCTGTTCACGTAATCAAACTAAATTGGATTTATTTTTATTTTAGTTTTAGCATAAACGTCCAATTTTGTATAAATTATAAATATCACACAGATGACCTAGAACCAGGAAATATTGCATATTTATATTTTTTGCGAAAGCAACCTCAAGGTTAAACTTGATTTCTGTTAATTTTTAGCTATGACACATTTGTAATGTATAGTAATTGTGTATTTAAATTATTTTTAGAATATTTTAAATATGTATAAATTCTTTTGTATAGTTGTTATTTAAAAATTAGGGTCATGTTATCTCTTGTTTATAAATACTTACTATTATCAATTTTATCATATTTATTTGATGTCTCTAAAATGTTGATTTTTCCTGTCCATTATGTCATATGTTCAATAAAAAAAAGGAGAACACTTCTTCTTCGGCAGTTGATCAAGACAGTCAATTCTAAATCTCTTTAATTGTATTCCTAATTTTTTAAACGTCATAAGCAAAGCTACACTGAAGAGAGATAAATCTCGAAACGCGTCTATAGATGGCCTAAGACATTAGTTTTAATCCAAGTCCTTTCACTTTTAATTTGTTGCTATCTCTCCTTTCATTTTAAATTTGTATTGTTAGTTGTTTTGAAAAGAATTTGACCTAAACGTTACATACACTTTAATAGAGCGTTGTAACAAATCAAATTAAATAAGATTTTAAATATTTCATTGTATAATTCAATATCCGGAGGTGTATTTGCACGGGAAGTAGTTGTTTCAATGGATATTTATCGTGTTGAGTTGTCTTATTAATTAAGACATTGTTTGCATTTTCACGAATAGTTTTTTCGTAATTTTATATATTATGTTAAATCTCTATATTAAATCTGTTGTGTCTACCGATCAACATAAATAAATATTAAATAAAACACAATATTGCAGAATACAACTTTAATAATTATTTTTTTAAACTCTGAATCTTCGAACTCTAAATCTTAGATCTAAGTCTGTTTCAATCTGTAAATTGATTTATTAATTATCAAATGCAATACCAAGTAAAACTATAAACTTTGAATCTCTGTGATAGGACCCAAGTTGACTAAATCGCGTTTTCAGCGACAAATACAGGAAATCTAAAATATACAAAAGAACCGTAACGACAAACAACACCTTCGTACGTTACAATTGCGTTTACACAAATCAAAAGCCAGAAGAACCTACAATAAAAAAAAGAATACAAGAAAAGGTGTTTCTTACACTTTATTTTTTTTTTTTTTTAAAGAAAAATTTAATCAAGATAAATTCAAATTCAAAACTATTTGAATTTGAGAAAATAAGCTTAAGTTTCTTAAAAATTTAATATTGAATTTGAGTTCAGTATTCCGCACTAGATACCCACAGACGCGTTTCGGATTTCAAGGCCCTCTTCAGTGTGGCTGACTGTGGCTGCTCTTACGACAGAAATGTTATTGATAATTTGATAATTGGATAAAAGTCATTTGGTTTGTTTCACTACTGTTTTTATTCTCTCCGACTAGTTTCGACTTATTATCAAGCAAGATAAAATTAAATTTAAAACTATTTTATACTGTTTTTATTCTCTCCGACTAGTTTCGACTTATTATCAAGCAAGATAAAATCAAATTTAAAACTATTTAAATTCGAGAAAATAAGCTTACGCTTCTTATAGTTTGCTCACTGTTGTATCAATTTTATCATGTTTATTTGATGTCTCTAAAATGTTGATATTTCTTTTCCATTATGTCATATGTTCAATAAAACAAAGGAGAACACTTCTACTTCGGCAGTTGATCAAAACAGTCAATTCTAAATCTCTTTAATTTTATTCCTAATTTTTTAAACGTCATAAGCAAAGCTATACTGAAGAGAGATAAATCTCGAAACGCGTCTATAGATGGCCTAAGACATTAGTTTTAATCCAAATCCTTTCACTTCTAATTTGTTGCTATCTCTCCTTTCATTTTAAATTTGTATTGTTAGTTGGTTCGAAGAGAATTTGACATAAACGTTACATATACTTTAATAGAGCGTTGTAACAAATCAAATTAAATAAGATTTTAAATATTTTATTGTTTATCCGGAGGTGTATTTGCACGGGAAGTAGTTGTTTCAATGGATATTTATCGTCTTAAGTTGTCTTATTAATTTAGACATTGTTTGCATTTTCACGAATAGTTTTTTCGTAATTTTATATATTATTATTATCAAACAGTAGTGAAACAAAATAAGTGATTTTTGTGTAATTATCAATATTGTAAACATGATTCATGAAGTGATTAATGAGAACCAAATTAAAGAAATATTATTGTTTATCAACTAGGTAATTCACATATGTATATTTCCATCATGGTGTTATTATATTTAAATTGGCTATAATATTCTTTAACTGCTATCATATTAGCAACGTTCCGGCTTGAAACCAATTGAGTTCAATGACAACTATACCTACACATGTCTTTTCTTTTCCTGTGCGAATCAAAATGATTACAAGCAGGCACGTATCCAGGGGGACGGCTCGCGGGCATGACCACGCTTTACGACTAACTAAATTAAAATATTACGAATTTATTTCACTCTTGAAACATAACAAATACATACATACGAGGCACATTCAGAAAATAAGTTCCCTTTGGCAGGTCACACAAAACAAGCTCATATTCAGAAAAAAAAATTGTGATGTGTCCATCATAGTACTTTCTTCTTTTCAGATATATATTGATAGTTAAATACTGCCAGAAATGTCCAATACAATGATTTAAATGCTAAGAATGTGCACTTACAGTTAATGAAATATTCACAAAATAGTGATTTGTGCAATTGTTTACTGTATCTTGATAAGGATTGATCCCATTACATTTAAGTAGTATATTTTGAACTTATAAAGGGTCCGCCAATAAGCGCGCTACATCTTTAAAATAAAATAAAGCAAGTTGTGTGAGAGGTATAAATGAAATTTATTTTTTGTTTGAAAGAGTATTCGAAGGCATTATGTATGGAAAATAATATCGTTCAAATGGCCACCTCGGCTTTGCTTGGTGGCGCGCATACGAGAAGTCTAATTTTCAATGACTCTGGCGCACAAATCGGGCTGTATTTCATCGATGGCGTGGCGTATGTTGACTTTGAGGTCATCAGTGTTTTGTGGTTGGTTTGCGTAGACCTGCGATTTAAGAAAACCCCACAAGAAATAGTCTAGTGGGGTTAAATCGCACGATCTCGGTGGCCAGTTGATGTCGCCTCCGCGCGAGATAACCATTCCTCCGAAGCGCTCGTGCAGAAGATCCATTGTGGCGCGCGCTGTGTGGCTCGTAGCGCCGTCCTGCTGAAACCACATATACTCGACATCCATATTGTCGATTTTATGCCAGAAAAAGTTCGTTACCATGGATCTGTATCGTTCGCCGTTTACCGTGATGGCCACACCATCGTCGTTCTCGAAGAAATACGGCCCGATGATGCCTCCGGCCCAAAATCCACACCAAACAGTTACCTTTGCTGGGTGCATTACGACCTGGTGGACCTCCTGTGGATTGTTCTCGGCCCAATAACGGCAATTCTGCTTGTTGACATCCAAAAATGTGCCTCATCGCTGAAGATGATTTTGCGACCAAACTCGGGGTCGACTTCCAACTGCTCTAAAGCCCAATCAGCGAAGATACGGCGCTGTCTATGGTCGTTTATTTTGAGCTCTTGTATCAGCTGGATCTTGTACGGATGCATGCCCAAATCCAGATGCAAGAAGTGATGTTTCCGAAAGGCTGAGTTCCTGTGCGCGACATTCGCGGCAGATCGGACGTTTCGACGACGCGTCGGTGTTGGCTTATTGTTCACCGAACCGGTTGCCTCGAATTTGTTTATCAAACGACGGATAGTCGACTCAGCAGGACGACCAATTGCACCGTAAAATTGGCGGAGCGCGCGGAACGTTGCCCGAACCGATGAATGATTTTCGTAATACATTTTAATGATTTGCACATGTTGCTCGCGGCTGAATTGGTTCATGGTAATTTGTGAAGATATACTGAATAATAACAACTAGGTTTGACAACTCTACCACAAACAACATGGCCGCCATCAGCTGTCAAAGATCGAGCGCGCTTATTGGCGGACCCTTTATATAAATCAGTGTTTTTATACGCGTGGCGCATGAAGTAAAATTTCTAGTTTAGAAAAGCCCAGAAAATTTGTCTCGGGTCGCTGCGCGACCCGAGACAAATTTTCACGGGGCTTTTCTAAACTCGAAATTTTACTTCATGCGCCACGCGTATAAAACACAGATTTTAAGTGAAGTTTAAATATACATAAATTTGACAATATTATAGTGTTTTATACGCGTGGCGCATGAAGTAAAATTTCGAGTTTAGAAAAGCCCAGAAAATTTGTCTCGGGTCGCTGCGCGACCCTCGACAAATTTTCACGGGGCTTTTCTAAACTCGAAATTTTACTTCATGCTTAGTCTGGGAGTGGAAACACTTGTTTAAAGCTTTAAATTGAACTTAAAAAAAAAAACAGGGAGCATCCGCAATTGTTGTATCAATTCTATGGTATGTCATTATTTTTATAAAATCACATTACTTTTTCTTAATTATTTTAACTTAGAGAAACGTACAGTGTTAAGTGTGAATATTCATAAATTTAGAATTTTTCCCTCTACAAAAAAGTGAAATACATTTTGTCTCTAAAATAAATAGGGAAGCCAATATTTGAACACTTTAAAATTAACATGCGATTACAGGGTGTCCGTATTTCAACAGAATGTATGGGGATCTCGGTTATTTAAAGAGATAGATAGTCGGTTAAATTGGGGCAAAATTGCGTAATTTAGGGCCCAATAATAATCTAAAAACAAATTTGAAATATCTTCTTTTCTTTTTCAGAAATTGTCGAAAAACGGATTTTTTTAAATTTGGTTTCTATTTTTTTATTCAAGACCTATTGAATCCAGACATTTACAACTTTGACATTATATTTTACCATCATTAACATAAACTCTCAAATCAATTCACAAAAGAATGCGGAAAACTGATCTCGCCCGGAAAAACTCAACATCTTCATCTGTATTATCAAAATACCAGAGGACTTCGTTCAAAAACTCATGATTTCTTCAACAGCGTGTGTAATTCCTCATTTGACATTATGTTTTTAACAGAAACATGGTTGAATGATTCGGTTATTAACTCAGAACTTTTTACTGAAGATTATAAAATAGTGCGCCGTGATCGTGACTTTTCGACTACACAAAGATCTACTGGTTTCGGTGTACTAATAGCTTTTAGCAATACTATAACAGTCGAACATGTTGATGTATCACACATTTATAATCAAGTTCCTATAATCGATTTTATTCTTTGTAAATGTGACAGTAATTCATTTATATTTTTTACTCTTGTTATCTATGTACCGCCTGACATATCCTCTGAAACACTTGACACATTTTTTGGACTCCTTGAGAGTATAATGTGCGATAAACCATTATTAATTGTAGGCGATTTTAATATTCCATCTTTCAGCTGTGAAGCTTCGTCATTGTCTATCAACTTAAAAGACTACATTTTATCTCACTTCATTGATATTATGAAATTAAAGCAATTCAATACAATTAAAAACTCCAACAATAAGCTTCTTGACTTAGTTTTATGCAATTTTGATGGAATATTAGATATTGAAAAGGATTCCCTTCCTCTAACACCTGAAGATCTTCATCATCCTGCGCTTTCTATATCCCTAATTGTAAACAATGCCAAAGTTCCTAGCAACGCTTTCCCGGTTAATACGAATGTACGGTATAATTTCAAAAAGGCTAATTATATTCAATTATATCGAGATTTAAGTCTTACTGATTGGTCGTTTTTGGAATCATTTTCTGATGTTAATGATACATGCCATGCATTTTATAATAAATTGTATAAGATATTTAATGCTTCAGTACCTTTGATGAAACAGGGTACTAATACTAGATATCCGCTATGGTTCAATTCTGATATCAGGCGTAACATCAAATTAAAAACTTACTTTCATAAAAAGTGGAAACAAACTGGGTTACAATTTTTTTATGGTGAATTTAAGAGAATACGTAAGTTACTCAAAAGCCAAATATCGGAATCTTATGATGTGTATATAAATAGGGTTGAGATTGAACTGATGACTGCTCCTAAAAATATTTGGAAATTTATCAATCACAAAAAAGGTAAAACGCGAGTTCCTGGCCAGCTCTGCGACGACGATAATAATTATGAATCTCCGCAGGACATTGTTAATGCATTTGCAGATCAATTTGCAAGTGCATTTTCAACTGTATCTTCAACTGCTTATAAAGAATTGCCCGGTATGTTTTTTAACAATTAAACATTATACTATATTATTATAGATGAAACAGATATTATTAGAAGTATAAATCGTACGAAAACTTCTCACATCAGTGGTGATGATAAAATTCCAAATTTTATAATTAAAGATTGCAAATTAAATCATTGTGTAATTGCAAATTTGTTTTCTCTGATCCTCTACGTATACTATTCAACCTTTCATTGCGTAATAAGACATTTCCTGATATGTGGAAACTTGCAGTAATTACTCCTGTATTTAAGCGTGGCGAATCAAATAATATAAAAAAATTATAGACCTATTGCTATTCTCTACAACTTCGCCAAGATTTTTGAACAAATTATTTATGACGTCATATATAGACATTCGAAACCTTATATATCTCCACATTAGCACGGCTTCATGTCGGGCCGGTCAACAACGACAAACTTAGCTATTATAACACAACACCTAAGTGAAGCTCTTGATTGTCGTAAGCAAGTTGATGTTATACACTGGCGAAAGAAATTAACGCATCACATTAATTTTTTTAATTTAAAAATAAAGTTTTGATGTTTAAAAACAAAAAAAATAACAACAAAACCAACTGAACTATAATAATGATTTTCAACACATTTTCTTTCAATAATGTCTAAAATAATGTCATAAATAAAAAGAGGAAAAAAGTTAACATGTGATTATAAGACTTAATATCTAGTGTTTCCTCCTCTTGCTCGAATAACTGCCTGACAGCGACGGCTCATACTGTTAATTAATGATCCAATTTCATCCTGGTTAATATCTTCCCAAATTTCCTGCAATCTTTGTCCAAGCTCTTGTTGATTGCTTGGACGCCGAGGAAGTGCTCTAAGGCGTCTGCCCATCGCGTCCCATAGGTGTTCGATCGGATTAAGATCGGGACTCCTGGCTGGCCATTGCATTGTGTTGATACCCACTAGGTCAAGATACTGTTGTACAATTCGGGCACTGTGTGGTTTTGCATTGTCATGCATAAACAGGAAATCGTTTCCTCCAAAGGGAGCAAAAGGCATTACGGATGGTTCTAAAATGTTTGCAATATAAGACGCTGCTGTGATGCTTCCTCTTGGTATGACCACCAACTCCGTACGAGCCTCTAAAGTGATACCACCCCACACCATAACAGAGCCTCCACCAAACATAACAGTCGGAACAATGTTACACTGCGCATAACGTTCACCTAGCCGTCTGTACACATGCATTCGTCTGTCACTGCCGTAAAGACAAAATCTGGATTCGTCGCTAAACAAAACATTAGCCCAATCGGCCTGTAACCAGTTTACATGTTTTAGCGCAAATGTTAACCTGGCTCTGCGATGGTCTGCGGTTAATTGTGGTCCTTTTGCCGCTGTTTTCGGAGTTAAATTAAAACCACGTAACCTTTTTCTGATGGTAACGGAACTTACATGAACATTGTGGATCTCTGCGAGCATATTTTGTAGCCTAGGAGCCGTAATAAACCGTTCGCGTAACGTCTGCATCATTAAAAAACGGTCTTGAACAGCAGTTGTGGCCCTTTTTCTCCCTTGTCCTGGCCTTCTTGAGTATGCCTGAGTTTCCCGATGTCTCTTCAAGACACGGGATACGGTCGATTGATTAACACCAAGACGCTGACTGATGTAACGCTGACTCCTACCTTCTTCTGCAAGTGTAACCACAATCACAGCTTCTTCACTGCTTAAATTAAGATTCGGACGTCTATCCATATTCATTCTTCACTATTTAGCACTTAATTTTAACAATTACTTGAAAACAAACTCAAAAAGAAATTTTATATGAACCTTTCTTACAGTCAGAATAATGAAAAGTGCTTCATTTTATTTATTGACAGAAAACCATGAGAACAAAAGACAAAACACAACATGTAAAACAGCATGCTTGATAAGATTTCTTATTGTAAAAATATGTTTGTGTTCAAAGAAAACTCGATTCCAAGATATCAAAAAAATCACAAATGATGCGTTAATTTCTTTCGCCAGTGTATATACGGATTTCACTCGCGCGTTTGATACAATTAATCATCATATTTTGCTTCGTAAATTAGACATCTTTGGACTCTCTAGAGATTTTATACGTTTTATTTCATCCTACCTCGATATGCGAAAAAATTATGTCTATTTTAACGGGTTCAAATCCTATGAATTTAATTCCCTTTCAGGTGTACCGCAAGGCTCTAATTTAGGTCCATTGCTGTTTAACATATTTATCAATGACTTAATTGTATCAATATCGTGTCCAATATTAGCATATGCTGATGATATTAAAATATATAACGTCATTAATGGTGAACATGATTGCATTGCATTGCAGCAGAACCTGGATACAATTTGCGAATGGTGTGACAATAACAGGTTGTCTCTTAACGTTAAGAAATGTATTACCGTTACATATACTAGAATAATGAACCCAATTTGTTTTAACTATTCCATACAAGAAAATATGTTAGTTCGTGAACGTACATTTAAAGATCTTGGTGTTTTGTTTGACAATCGGTTATCGTTTTCTGAGCATATTTGCAATATTTCGTCATCAGCATTTAGGATGCTTGGCTTCTTAATGCGCACATCTAAGTATTTTTATGATGTGGAGTTACTTAAGGTTTTATACTATGCGTTAGTCAGAAGTCGCCTGGAATATGCCTCCATAATCTTTTATCCCCATTACACTAATCAGTCGCTAATGTTGGAACGAGTACAAAAAAGATTTTTAAAATTCTTAAATTACAAAATGACTGGTACATATCCTGATCATACTGTGGATTATAAATCATTATTACAAACCCATAATATGGCATCACTATCTGATCGACGCGAGCTTTTCAGCGGCACATTTATGTTTAAGTTGGTTAATAATATTATTGATTCGCCACAGTTACTCGCAATGGTAAAATTCAACGTTCCACGCTTGTCAACACGTCAGGATATTACATTTAATACAACTATAGCCAGAACGAACATGTTATTAAAAGCACCGATCTCTCACATTTGTATAAACGGCAATAAACATTTCGACGACATTTTTTGTAATGTTAAGAAATCATAATTATTATTATTTTTTTTGTTTGTATAGTTATTGCATTCATTACTAGATTGATGCTACGTTGCTTTGATTGTTGTTTTATTTTAATTTTTAAATTTTTGTTTTAAATATTAATACTATTTTTTTATGCAATCAATTTATTGTTAAGTGCGTTTATTTTTTGATAATATATTATATTTTTTTTTTTTTATTTTTATATTTTTTCTATTTGTAATATTATTACTGTAGTTCTTTTATGCTATTATATTATTTTGATTTTGTCCTGTATTGGGTTTTTCCGTTTGGGCAATAAAGGCTATTATTATTATTATTATTATTATTATTATTATACAGGCACTTTTTAACGATAAATCTCGTAACATATTTTATTTTAAGTTAACTAATGATTTACCCAGGGACTATAGCCAACTTTTGTTTTTCTTACGGGCGGCATTTTGGATTTTCATATTATTTGGAAGAATATTTTGTTCTGAATTCAATGATGTATCACACTTATAGTTTATTGTACATTTTATACGTATAATTTTAATCTTTTGTTTTTTGTAAAGAGTGCCTTGCAAACAGTTGAGTAACTCACTTATTTGACAACTCCTAGGACCCATAATTTGCTTACATATCACCCCTGAAGACAGGCATCCGACGATACATATTTAACAGTTGTGATGTATTTTAAACTAACGATCGTCTTCCACTCCCAGACTAAGCATGAAGTAAAATTTCGAGTTTAGAAAAGCCCCGCGTAGAAAATTTGTCGAGGGTCGCGCAGCGACCCGAGACAAATTTTCACGGGGCTTTTCTAAACTCGAAATTTTACTTCATGCGCCACGCGTATAAAACACTGATTTAAAATGAAGTTAAAAATGCACTGAAAACCAACCCTACTTCGATATTTTTTTAACATTGGATGTTTTCTTTCCTATCCATGCTGTAAACCTTTAGATATTCGTTGTTTTCTTGTGAAAAAACTTCGATTCCCTGTAGTCCTTCGGTCTCCGAAGACCATGATTGGTCCTTCGAGCTGTAGCCTTTGCAAAATGGTAATAAACTTAGTAATCTAGAGTAATCCTTTAATTGGTAACTTCTAAGAACGAGTGTTGTCCACTCCCAGACTAAGCATGAAGTAAAATTTCGAGTTTAGAAAAGCCCCGCGTAGAAAATTTGTCGAGGGTCGCGCAGCGACCCGAGACAAATTTTCACGGGGCTTTTCTAAACTCGAAATTTTACTTCATGCGCCACGCGTATAAACCACCGATTTACAGTAAAGTTAAAAATATATAACGCTTAGATGTGATGCTGATCAATATTTACCGAGATGTAGCGAAAAAATGCAACAATTACTTTTTTTGTAAATAGTTTTGGAATAATAATAATAAAATTAGAATAAATATAGTTTGTGCAACTTTTATGTGATAATCGATACTTATTATTATTATTATTACAAAAGATTGACAGTTATTAATTCATTTTGAGTGCTAACAATGATTGACTGCTGTCAAGATTTTATTGATTAACAGATAAGACGTCATTGTTTCCAAGGCACTCTTTGCAAAAAAGAAAATATCAAATCTAAAATAAATTATAAGTGTGATACATCACTGAGTTCAGAGAAAAATAATCTTTAAAAAAATATGAAAATCCAAAATGGCGCCCATAAGAAAAACAAAAGTTGGCTATAGTCCGCGGTTAAATGTTATAGTTATCTTAAAAATAAATATGCTATTAGATTGCTCATTAAAAAGTGCTTATATAATGTCAAAGTTCTAAATGTCCAGATTCAATAGTTTATGAATAAAAAAATAAATACGATATTTCAAAAAATCTGTTTTTTGTTGATATCTCGAAAACAAAAAAATATATTTCAATATTGTTTTCAGATTATTGTTAGGCCCTAAAATGCGCAACTTTGCCCCAATTTAACAGACTATATATCTCTTCAAATAACTGAGATCCCCATAAATTCTGTCGAAATACGGACACCCTGTATAATAAATGGAATGTTTAATGAATATTCGAATGATTGAATTAACTATTAAACAAAATATTACACAACTGAAAATATAATACAAAGCAACACAATTACGTTAATAATGACAAAAAATACCTTCGCCTAAAAAAACAATTTCCAAATGGTGATAAATTGTAATACGTAGGTACCCACAATAAGATATGACTGCAATTATGAACTTTGACATTAATAGTAACAGGAATATTACCTTAATATCTATAATTTTGTATTATCCAGTTAATAGTAAGTGTTTTTAGAATTGATACATGCACGTATATTAAAAGTAGCGAAAAGTAGCCGAATTCAGAAGCTATTCCTCCTCTGGGAGTAAATTCCTCACAATTGTTCTATCAGCTATCTAAATCTTTGAGTATTAAAATTCACATTAATCATGTTATTTGTATTTTTAACCATAATTATACTTTCTCAAGTAAATTTAAGCACTTCTAAAATTACTATCCATCAAGAATACCAAAAACGTACTAAAACGTACGAATTTTATGAAATCTTGAATGGAACTTATGCGAAACCATACGATTTCAGATATACTACATTTTTGCTGCATACAAACATTAATTCCAACGCGATGGTCAATGAATTAATTTCCTGGCCCCAGAAAGAAAAACCCTGGATCTATTACATCTACGACTTCTCGCAAGACCCTCCGAATTTCCCGAATTCAGATTTCATCATGTGGATTGCAATTGTGAAAGACGATCTCGACTTAAGGAACTATGTGATAAACTTTACGAAATCAAAAAGAAAACCAACGATCCAGTATATTTTACTCGGAATAAAACTATATTTTTCCGATGTTTCAGCGAGAAGTTGGAGATATATACTCGATCCGATTTACTTTAATGAGTTCAAGCATTTTCCGGATTTCCACGCGGTTGCTCGTAATCGTCGTGATACGATTGAGATGGTGTATGTAACTTCTCTTATGCAATATCTTCATACGGGAGTTGACTACAAATTTATCTATGAGCATTATACAAAACCAAAGATATGTCTTTTCAAATACGATGTAGATAATTATGGAAAATTCCTGGCTGAAATAATAAGAAATACATTTAATATGGAAACGGAATCTATCATTTGTGAAAGTATTGAAGAAATTCATGAAGGAGTCATTAAAGAAGAAAACGCTTTATCTGCTGTAGCTTCAATTCCACGAGCGTATTCTGATGTAGAATATTCAAAATTAATCAAGCGAAATGATGTGAAAATCGTGTTGAAAAATCCAACGGAAATACTGGGTTTGGTTAAACTTTCAAAAAATCTAGACTATCAAATTTGGATTATATACGTAATCGCATTCCTAATTATGGTGATTACATTGTATTTAAAACAAATGATGATATTCGCAGATTCCTGGATGTATTTACTTAGTTTTTTAATAAATCCTGGTGATATAAACACAAAAACTAAAAAGAAAGTTGGTGTTGCATTATTAACAATTTGGATGTGTTTTAATATGTTTATAATTTATTTAATCGAAGCGTTCGTCTTTAAATGTGTTTTAATCAGAAGCACGTACGACAAATTTAAACAAATAGAAGATTTAGAACCGATCGATCTTAAGATATTAATAAATTCCGAGTTAAGATATTTAGTACCTAAAAAATTGAAAGATAAATTAATTTTCACTAATAGCTCTGAGATTATTAACGGCTTGATTAATCGAAATGTTTCCGTTGGCTACGCACTGATGGAACGTACAATTGATGGTATTTTTGATTATATGGAGAAGTCGAGTGTTCCCAATCCGTTCTACGTAGTTGAAGAATCATTTATACCAACGTACGATGCCTTGTTTTTGCGGGGGAAAGAGACGCGTCTTCGCTCCGCCATGAATTATTTAGTAAAAACTATAACCAATGGACATACAGCTTTGGAACATAAAGTGATGTTTTTTAAAGATGAAAGCAAGCAGATAATATTGGTTCACTCATACTCGGTTTTTTTAATATTCATTGTTGGATTGTTCTTGGGTTCTTTTTGTTTGCTATGTGAAATCAATCTTAATTAAATATAAATACAGAGAGTTTTATGTAACACCGAACATTTTCATAAAAATAATTTTTCTTTTAAGTATACATATGCATACGTCGCACATTTTCCGACGCTCGGTTTATTACAAGAGATTAATTTGAAGCTTTAAACGAGTGTTTTCCACTCCCAGGCTAAGCATGAAGTAAAATTTCGAGTTTAGAAAAGCCTGAAAATTTGGTTTGGTCGCGTAGCGCGAAGCGCGGAGCGGCCAAACCAAATTTTCAGGCTTTTCTAAACTCGAAATTTTACTTCATGCGCCACCGGTACAAAACACTGACATATTACGAATCTTAAAACACACCGCTAAACTTTACATTGAATCAGTGTTGTGTGCCGGTGGCGCATGAAGTAAAATTTCGAGTTTAGAAAAGCCTGAAAATTTGGTTTGGCCGCTCCGCGCTTCGCGCTACGCGTCCAAACCAAATTTTCAGGCTTTTCTAAACTCGAAATTTTACTTCATGCTTAGTCTGGGAGTGGAAAACACTCATTTTAAGTTTCAAATTAAACTCCTTTTTAAAAAGCAACGATTATCTAAAGATTTACGGCATATACGCCGAAATTGGGACATGTATACTTGAAAAAAAAAACTCCCTGTATTTACAAGTTGAGGCATTAATTGGAATTGGTTAGCTACAATTTGTAATGGTCATATAGGCCAGGGTTGGCCAACTTCTTTATATATAGGATCGACTATTTTTCTTGAATATGTTTAAAGATCTACCTAATAAAATTTTAACATTTAACGCAATGAAACATGCGGCTGGTGTACTATTGAGTGATAAGAGTTGTAGAGGGGGTATTAAACCAACATGATAATTTACTAATAATATTTATTAATCGAAAATCTATAAATAAAAAAAAACAGTTGTCAGCACCACAAAATCGTGTAATAAAATTACTCTGTTAGTGAGAAGTCTGCGTCTGCATCTCTCCAGCCAAGCGTTCATAATTTGGTGTATATTCAGATAAACATAATGCTAATGTATCTTCAGTGTGGGAATCAGTAAGTAGTGAACGATGTTTAGTCTTTGTGATATTTAAATACGAAAAAGCTGATTCACATAAGTATGTGGACCCAAAACAAGAGTAGATGTATTTGCTACATTTTTTAATATTGGGATACTTGTCTTGATTGACATATTTCCAAAAATCGTCCTCAAGTACTCTGGCTTGTAAGATTAAGTCAGCTTGTAAAGTTATAATCTCCTTTTCTAGCGCGTTTTTTTCAAAACGAAAAATTTCATAAATTTTTGTGGCAATATGTTTTATATTTAAATCCTTTTTAAATGGAAAAGACAAATACTGCACAATGATGTTAACCTTTTCAAAATCTTTAAATCTGATCTCAAAGTCTTCAATCACCTTTTTAATTTCGGCAACGTATTTTTCCATGTTATAATTACAATTATGTTTTTGTAGGTGATCGGACATATTTGGAAAATGATTCAAATTGTTTTGTTGAAGATCTTCTATTAGCAAAATAAATTTTGCTTTGTATGCATTAATGCTACTGATCATTTCAATTATTGTCTTGTTTCTCCCTTGCAATTCTAGATTTAAATCACTCAATTTTGATGTGAAATCTGTAAGAAAAGCTAAATCACTCAGCCAACTTTCATCATTTAATTTTGCATGTTCTTGTCCTTGCTCTTCAAGAAATGTTTTTATCTCAGTTAATAAATTACAAAATCGTTGCAGAAATTTACTTCTACTCCGCCACCTCACATCGGTATGTAATAATAATTCAGGCTGTCCTTCATCAAGTTGCAATTGGAAGAGACGCCGTTTCAGTGCACTTCCTCGAATGGAATTAACAATTTTGAACGCTATGTCCATTATTTCTTTTGTATTCAATCTTTTGCTAGCTAACACTTGTTGGTGAATGATGCAGTGATAGCTCAAAAAACTTGGGAATTCGTCATCATTTCGGCATAGAGTTATAAATCCATTTATGCCGCCTATCATTGCCCCTGCGCCATCTGTTGTCATTGAAACTAATTTAAAAAGTGGTATTTTCAAATTGACGAGGAATGCTTTAAAAGAGTTGAATATATCTACACCTCTAGTCCTTTCTTTCAAAGAAATCATACCCAACAATTCTTCTTTAGATGTATAATCTTCAAAAACCATGCGAATTAAAATAAGCAATTGTGCTGTGTCGCGTACATCTGTCGATTCATCAAATTGAAGGGAAAAACAACAACATCTATTAATGTCTTTATGTAATTGTTCTCTTATATTTTCACTCATTTTCTCAGTTCGTCGCATCACAGAATTTCGAGACAATTGTAAATCTTTAATTGCAGCAATAATTTCGGTCTTATTCTTAAAATCATTAAAAAGTAAATTTGACATTTCCAAGCAAATTTCTTTTATAAATTCCCCGTCAGAAAATGTTTTACATTTTTTTGCTAGCATATGGCTGACCTTGAATGATGCAATAGTCACTGCACGAGATTTCAACATGGGCTTTTTAAAAACATTTTGTTGGGCTCTTAATTGAGCCTTAATTTTATTTTTTCTCAGGTCACTATTTTGTGGATAATCTGTTTGATATTTGTTATGTGAAGTTAAAAAATGTCTTTCCAGATTACCCTTTTTAGTAAGCGCTATGGAGGCATTGCATATTAAGCAACAACATTTATCATTCACCATGGTAAAAAAGTAATCCAGTTCCCACTCTTCATGAAAATGATAAGTCTTCGGTTTTTTTTTTTTCGTTCACTGCTCATTTTGATGGGTGCTAAAATGCAAAAGAAGCATACTATTAGTTAATATTAATTTAAAACATAGAAAAAATGCAGTAGCCTAGCTGCAATATTCATACTTAAATAATTAAATGAAATTTAACTGATAGATATGATTCTAATTCAGCAAATGACATTTTTAAAAACAAACTACTTACTTTCAAAATAATCCAAAGTTGAAGTCAAAATATGCTGTAGGTAGGTACACAAGTAATTTAATAGTAATAGTCACAAATTGTACAAAGTCAGGTAAATAGAACAAACTGCTTGTCACTCAAGGTAAACAAATAAACAGTGTAAGATGATGGTGTCAGGATCCGATCAAAAACAACACACTCTCCACAATTCACCTCTTTAATCTCCACTCTTAAGTCTTACACAGTTGACAATCTCCGTAACACGCTATTATTCTCGAGTAACGCTTCTCACACACTATCTCCATGCGCTCTTTAACCTTTTCCTCTCCTAACCTCAATCTCTTCGTCAACTACTAGCATTATCCCCTCTTCGTTTTCTTTACAACCAGCCGCAGCGCCCTCTTCCTCTTTACAACTCCTCTGCCAGACTCAATAATACCGGTAGAACATCGAAAAACAAATTATACGTAATATTTTACAACTTCTTTCGTTCTTTCTAATTTTGTCTCCTGTCAGCTATGATCGACCAAAAAACGCTTCTCGATCGACCGGTCGATCGCGATCGACGTGTTGGCCATCCCTGATATAGGCAACCCAATTTACACATAACCTAAAAATTAAAGGTGTCAAATCGTATTTTATGAAAATGTTCGGTGTTATATAAAACTCTCTGTATATATATACAAAGCATAACACCCCACAAGGGGTTTCGCTGCTTCTTTCCATGAAGCCCTTACAATTCTCTTCTTGGGGTGGACTTAGCGTGTTTGATTTTGTCAGTTATCTTCCTCTATGTGTTTCTGTGTTCCGTTTTTGTCTTCCAGTCAGTTATTTCTATACTCCGTAGATCGTCCTCGAGTTGACTTATCCATCCATAATTGACCTTATCCTTGCCTCAGGTCCTGCTCTCCACACGTGTTCTAGCCATTTTAGCCTCATCCACTTTATGTAATTTATGAGCGTTTCTTCGCTTAGTTGTACGAGGGGCGTTTGAAAAGTCCGTGCAAAAATAAAAGCTACTAACGTGTTTGGGGTAAATCTTTTTTATTTTTCGACATAGTCTCCTTTTAGGCTTACACACTTCGTCCAAAGATGTTCTAGTTTGTTGATCCCTTCCGAATAATAGGATTTGTCCATGTCTGCAAAATATCCATTAGTGTCTGCAATCACCTCCTCGTTTGAATAAAATCTTTATCCCGCCAGCTATTTCTTCAAATTGGGGGATGTGAAACGAGTTGGAATCCTATTTTCATTAAATTTACGACCATAACCGCTGAGGTGTGTGCTGGTGCGTTGTCGTGATGGAAAAGGACTTTCTTGTGGGCCAATATTACCTGTAATAGTTTTACCCTTTTCCAGATAGTCGATGAGAATTATCCCTTGCGAATCCCAAAAGACAGTCGCCATAACCTTTCCGGCCGAAGGAACGGTCATCGCCTTTTTTGGTGCATATTCCCCCTTGGTAACCTATTGTTTGGTCTCAGGAGTATAGTAATGTATCCATGTTTCATCTACAGTGACGAAACGACGCTTAAAGTCCTCCGGAATCTTCTGGAACAGCTGCATACCATCCTTGCAACACTTCATACGATTCCGTTTTGGGTCAAGCGTGAGCAATCGCGGCACCCATCTTGTGGATAGCTTTCTCATGTCAAAAATAATAAATGTCCTCTCGCATCTCAGATCGCCTCCACTGATATCTATGTCGATGATATCGTTGGTATGGGGACACTTTTTCCACTCCACTCTCTCCAATCCGAATATTCCACTCCTCTTTTTCCACCAATCATATTATCCACTAATGTATTATTCCACCAATCATTTTATCCATTAATATATTATTCCACTATAAATATATTATTTCACTTCTTTTTAGACATTTTATTTTACAAGGATTTACACGGATTAAAATTGAATGTTGTGCCCTACTGCGCGGAGGTACTCTGCTATCTCATCAGCTTCCTTTCGTACTTCGTAGTCCCTAACTATATTACATATCCTCTCTTCTGTCTTTACTCGCGCCAAATTTTCCGACCTTTTAATTCCAGTTCGCGAAACATTGTTTCGGTGTCGCCCTGTTTTTTTCTGTATCTCCAGGAGAAACGCATAGAGACTGGGATGGTCTTTGCCGACTACAACTGCAAATCTGTGATGCCATCCTTCTGACATGTTATTTGTTCGTGATGAGTTAGTCATCACAGCCTCATACACGTTCCAGAGCGCTGGAGGATACCTCGGCTGCGTGGCACGAAGTCTCCCCCTGGCCGGTTTGCCTCTTACATAATTATTTTCGAAGTAATCGATGATTTCAGAAAATTGTTCTGGTACCGATTCTAAAAATATGTCGAACGCCTCCCCAACATCCTCAACTGGAACGAAACTAGTCGCACACATCATCTGCGCTGCCTCTTTGATCGATCGGTCATCCGGATTGTTGTAAGCCTGTTGCAGTCCTTCTGCTTGTATGCGATGGAATATTGACTGTTTCAGGTGGAAAAAAATTAATGGAAAAAAGAATGAATGGAAAAACCATTCAGTGGAGAAAAGAACAAGTGGATAAAAAACTCAGTGGAAAAAATGGATTGGAAAAAGTGGGGTGGAATCGATATCGTTACAGGTTGCGCTTCGCTAGAGGAAGCGGAAATAGTGAAAAGCCAGCTTATTTCGTTGTTTAAATCTGGAGGGTTTGAACTTAGAAAATGGTCAAGCAATGTGCCTGACTTTCTGTTAGACATTAGTGAAGCGTCAGCTTCGTCGCTTTGTTTAGACAATTCGGAAAATAATTCTATCAAGGTCTTAGGATTACATTAGCAGCCTGATATCGATTGTTTTATTTTCCGAGCCAAACCTCTAGTTTGTGATTGTACAAAACGCATAATTTTGTCTGAAGTTTCTCGTATTTTCGATCCTTTTGGATTTCTCGCTTCGCTAACGTTCTTTATCAAGCATTTAGTTCAGCAGCTTTGGCTCTTAAAATTGGATTGGGACGCAGTTCCTCCTGTTGAAATTGTACTTCTTTGGTCGCAGAATTACCTTGAATCTCTTCGTATTGATCGTAGGTTGTGGAACAACAACTTAACGTCGTGTCAACTTCACGGCTTTTGTGGCGCTTCGGAAGCAGGCTATACTGCCGTCGTCTATTTTCGTATCGGGTACAATAAGACGATTTTCGTATCGTTTCTCTCTGGAAAATCCAAGGTCGCACCCGTAAAGCGAATCGTTTCGAACTATGTGCTGCTGTTCTCTTAGCCGAATTAAGTGATATTCTAATAGGCACATATCAAAATCGCTTGACTATTGATCAGACATTTGTTTGGTCTGATTTAACAATATCCTTATGCTGGATAAATGCGTCACCTCATCGCTGGAAAACGTTTATAAATAATAGAATGACTCACATTCAAGACAGGACACCTAATGTAACTTGGTCTCGTGTGCCAAGCCGCCATAATCCTGTTGATTGTGCTTCTCGGGCCAGTCCACCATAAAGCGTGATCAGTGAGTTCTCTAGGAAGTAAACCTCCTAGAGAACTCACTGATCACGCTTTATGGTGGACTGGCCCAGAGTGGCTACGGCAATCGACAGATTTCTATCCCTCTCGAAGCCCTCCTGTTACCTCTCCCGAGGTTCAAGAGGACGAGAAAAAAATAACCTTGGTGGTGGAAACAGCTCCTCACCTTTTGGAGACATTGATGTTAAAATTTTCATCTCTTCGGAAAATTCCAGGCACCTTGTCTTATTGTTTGAGATTGCTTCGCAAGGCAAAGAGTAAATCCGGTACCCTCGGTCCATTATCTAGAGAAGACCTCTATCAAGCAATGTGTATCTTGGTGAAGTACGTGCAAAGCAAGTACTTTTCTAAAGATATTTTAAACATTCAAACGGGCAATAATTGTTCTAAACCTCTTCGAAAGTTAGTTCCCTTTCTTGACGACACTGGAGTCGTCAGGGTGAGCGGTCGCCTTAGAAATGCTAACATTCTATACAATCAAAAACATGTTGCTGCCTCCTCGTTGTCGACTAACTGGATTAGTCATTGATCAAGTTTATAAAGAAAATTTGCATTCGGGTCCTCAAATGGCCCAATATCTCGTTCAACAGAATTTTTGGATTTTATCGCGTCGGCGCGCCGTAAAATCGGGTAAAACCTGTGCCGACAAACCCTCACATGGCAGACCTACCTGCAGCGAGGGTACCCCAGTTGAAACCTTTTCTTCATACAGGGGTGGATTTCGCTGGTCCATTTACCATCTCAATCTCGAAATATCGTGGGTGCAAAACATCAAAGGCATACATCTGCGTATTTGTTTGTTTCTGCACGAAGGCTATGCACCTTGAATTTGTGTCTAGTTTATCGGCAGATGCCTTTGTGGCAGCACTGCGGCGATTTATTGCACGCCGTGGCCGTTGTAGTAATTTGTATAGCGATTGTGGTACCAATTTCGTTGGCGCTAACAATCAACTCAAATCGTTAGAGGAAGAAGCGTCTGGGCTGTTGGGAATCAAGTGGAAAGCGATTGTGGTACAAATTTCGTTGGCGCTAACAATCAACTCAAATCGTTAGAGGAAGAAGCGTCTGGGCTGTTGGGAATCAAGTGGAAATTTAACCCCCCTTCGACTCCTCATTTTGGAGGCCTGTGGGAGGCTGGGATTAAATTTGTCAAATCCCATCTTGTTCGTGTCGTTAGAGAGCAAATCCTGACCTATGAAGAATTCACAACTGTGCTCGCACAGATTGAATCTGTCTAAAACTCTAGGCCGTTGAGTGCCATGACCACGGATCCAAACGACTTACAGGCGCTAACACCTGGACACTTTCTAACGATGGAGCACTTGACCGCTCCTCCCGATGAAAACTTATCGACGTTACAGTGAAATCGCTTATCACGTTGGCAATTGTTGCAAAGATGTCACCAAGACTTTTGGAAGCGGTGGCATATGGAGTACCTGCATTCGTTGCAGGAACGTTCTAAGTGGAACAAAATCATCCCCTCCTTACAAGAGGGCGATTTGGTTACCATTAAAAACGATTCAGCCCCACCTCTGCAGTGGCATGTGAATAGAATAATATCATTAATTCGCGGTCCTGATGGTACCATGTTTAATCTTAATCTTGCTTCATGTTTTTTGTTGTGTCGTATCGTGTCGTGTCGCGTCTATTTGTAATTGTTGTCAAAGTTGGAAAATTCATTTATTTTTGGGAATTTTGGTGGGCGGTATGTTCGGTAATTGGATCACTTGACTTTACCGCGTTTTGTATTTTGTATTGCGCTGGTGCAGCCGATTTAGGGGCTATGTCCATGCGCAACTTTTGGGAACCCTCGTATAGAGAGAAGTCAACCGACCCTCGCGTGTGTTGCATCGTTTTTCGTCAAAGTATTGTAAATCCATGCGTGTCAGACGTCCGAGTTATATACAGAGAGTTTAATGTAACAGCGAACATTTTCATCCAATACAATTTGACACCTTTAATTTTAAAATAATGTGTAAATTGGGTTGCCTATATGACCATTAAAAATTGTAGCCAATCAATCGCAATTAATGCCTTAACTTGTACATACAGGGAGTTTTTCTTTCAAGTATACATGTCCCAATTACAGCGTATACGCCGTAAATCTTTAGATACTCGTTTTTTTTTTTAAAGAGTTCAACTTTAAACTTAAAATGGGTGTGTTCCACTCCCAGACTAAGCATGAAGTAAAATTTCGAGTTTAGAAAAGCCTGAAAATTTGGTTGGTCGCGTAGCGCGAAGCGCGGAGCGGCCAAACCAAATTTTCAGGCTTTTCTAAACTCGAAATTTTACTTCATGCGCCACGGGTACAAAACACTGACATTACGAAGTTTAAAACACACCGCAAAACTTTACCTTGCATCAGTGTTTTGTACCGGTGGCGCATGAAGTAAAATTTCGAGTTTAGAAAAATCTGAAAATTTGGTTTGGCCGCTCCGCGCTCCGCGCTACGCGACCAAACCAAATTTTCAGGCTTTTCTAAACTCGAAATTTTACTTCATGCTTAGCCTGGGAGTGGAAAACACTTAAAGCTTCAAATTACATTCATTTATTAAACCGAGCGTCGGCAAATGTACAACGTATGCTAATGTATACTTAAACAAAAAATTCTCATTATGAAAATGTTCGGTGTTACATAAAATTCTCTGTATACTTATAATGAGATATGACTGCAATTTAACTCTGACATTGATAATAATAGGGTTATTATTTATATATCTATAATTTGATGTTATCCAGAAATACATCATAGTTATTCGTAAGTGTTTTTAGAGTTGAAACATCAATGTATATTAAATGTAGAGGGATAAGTTGAAACAGTTTGTGGCCACTTCTCCAGTAGTGGATTGTTCAATATCAATATTAAATTAGTAGAGGGAAGTCTGGGGGTAATCTTTGTGTCTTAGAAATTGGATTGCTTTATAATTATGTTATTTTTAACAATAATTGTACTTTTTCAAGTAAATATAAGCACATCTAAAATTACTGTCCATTATGCAAACAACAGACCTACTTACAATTATCATAGAATTTTGGATGGCACTCATTCGAAACCAGATGAACCTACGGGCGGAACGAAATATTATAGATATACTAACTATTTGCTACATTCAGATATTAATTCCAACGCAATGGCCAATCAATTAATTTCCTGGCCCAGGAAAAACAAACCCTGGATCTATTACAGCTACGACTTTTCGCGCGACCCTCCGAATTTCCCGAATTCAGATTTAATCATGTGGGTTATAATTGTAAAAAACAGCACCGGATTAGTGAACTACGTGAAAAACTTTACAGATTCAAAAAGAAGACCATCGGTCCAATATATTTTAATCGAAAATGAGGAAATTTCCAACTGGGATTTGATACTGCAACCGATTTTCTATAAAGAGCTCAAGCATTTTCCAGATTTCAACGCGCTTACTTGTAGCCATGTATATGCGAATTATGTGGAGCAGATTTATGTGACTCCGCTCATAAAAAATGGAGCGCATAACCATGGGGAATTCACGACACCGAAAGTTTTTCTTTTCAAATACGATCTTGATAATTATGGAAAATCCATGGCTGAATTAATAAGATACAATTTTCAAACGAAAACGGAGTTAATTATTTGTGAGAATATTGAAGATATTTATGATAGGATCGTTATAGAAAAAAACGCTTTTTGTGGTTTGGCTTCGTTTCCACGAGCGTATCAAGGTGTTGAATATTCAAAAATGATCAAACGAAATGATGTGAAAATCGTGTTGAAAAAGCCTGCGGAAATACTGCTTTTGGTTAAGCTTGTAAAAATCCTGGATTATAAAATTTGGATTATATACGTAATCGCTTTTGTAATGATGGCGATTGCGTTGTATTTAAAAGAAATAATGACGTTCGCAGATTCCTGGATGTATTTACTTAGTTTTTTGATAAATGGTGGTGATGTAAACACGAAAAATAATAAGAAAGTTGGTGTTGCTTTATTAACAATTTGGATGTGTTTTAATATGTTTATAATTTATTTAATCGAAGCGTTCGTCCTTAATTGTGTTATAACGATAAATACGTACGACAAAATTGTAAAAATAGAAGAACTACAATCAATCGATCATAAGATATTAATAAGTCCCGAGTTGAAACCTTTCGTACCCGAGAAATTAAAACATAAATTACTTTTTACGGAAAGCTTTAGGATTATTAAAGGGTTGATTAATCGAAATGTTTCCGTTGGCTACGCACTGATGCAACGTAACATTGATGGTATTTTTGAACACATGCAGAAGGAGAATATTCCGAATCCGTTTTACGTAGTCGAAGAATCCTTGATACCAACGTACGATGCCTTCTATTTCTCGGGGAAAGTGTCGCGTCATCGTTTCGCCATGAATTATTTTGTGAAAATTGTTGGGTGGAAAAAAACGAAAGTTGTAGAAAATAATTTGCTGTTTACCAAAGACAAACGCAAGCAGATAACGTTGGTTCATCTATGGTCGGTTTTTTTATTATTTTTTGTTGGATTGGTCGTTAGTTCTATTTGTTTGTTATGTGAAATCATTATTAATTATAAACGAAACAAGTCTTAGTTGATAACTATAAGCAATATCACTCAGAAAAAATCTGCTGTGGCCAAAACAAGTACCGACTGCAAATTAAAATGTTGTTTAGATATAGTGTTCCGCTAACATTTAAAAATCGATGGAAACCAATTATTATTAGCACTTCAAATCGTTGATAAACTAAAAATCTAATTTCGTGTTATTGTTTAATAAATATCACGTATTTATTTTTAAACTTCACACTAAATCTGCGTTTATACGCTTGGCGCATAAAGTAAATATTTCGAGTTTAGAAAAGCCTAAAAATGTTCAGGCTTTTCTAAACTCGAAATGTTCACTTCATGCTTCATGAGTGCAAACCCTTGCTCGACGCATTCTTTTTTTAGGTCTAAAATTTCGCGCCCAGTTGATCGATTCCATTTTTTTTGACATCGTTGAAAATCAGTGGAAATATAAACGTCTGAAATTTTACGTTTACATTATCAGTTAATATCTTTATTATCAGTTAACATTATGAATTATCAGTATATACATAAACATTTAGTTGTAATTATGATCCTATGTTACTCATAAGGGCTATCGAATAGAAGTCTTTCTGCCCAGTCTTATTAATTTTATATTTTACTGTGGGTTAGGCTGATGGAAGGAGGATATATATTCAAAGAGGTATAAATGAAATTGCCAATTCTTGGTTGCAGAATACTTCAAGCATTAAAAGTGCGATTCTTTTCGCAATCTACAACAAGTTAGTCTTACAAAGACTATATCAAACACTCATTGAAACAACTATTTCCCGGGCTGTATGTAACAGCAAACACTTGTTGTATAATTCAATGTCCGTCGGGGTATTAGCCCGGGAAGTAGTTGTTTTAATGAGTGTTTGATATAGTCTTTGTAAGACTAACTTGTTGTAGATTGCGAAAAGAATCGCACTTTTAATGTTATTCAAAGAGGGTTGTGTGGGGTTTTTTGAATTTAGGAGGTATATTGGGATTTCTGTGGATGCACATTTTTGTTAGAATTTCGAAGTTTTGTTCATTGCATGCAAATCGTTCAGCAAGAAACCGAAGTCTGTCTTCAATGGGGACTACATTTGTGGTTTCATAGAGAAGGGTGTTAGAAGGATTGTATAATGGATTAAGTGGATGTCGGAGTTTGCTTAATATACGGAGTGAGGATCTTTCGGATACTTGTAGGTTATTGAGGGTGCGAGTACAAGGGTTGGTACACAGTATTGAACTGTAATCCAACAACGGACGGCATATCATTTTGTATATTCTAGTAGCTGTTGTTTTATTAATGCCTTCAGCTCTATATGTAAGGCAGCGAAAGTGTTTTGATCTACATTTGATTTTATTTTTAATGGCTAATGTGTGCTCCTTGAAAGATAATTTGGAATCAATGAGGATTCCTAGGTATTTGCAGGAGGGGGATGTGTAAATTGTGTAGTTGTTAATCACAACTGAGAAGGTATTGTTTGGAGGAATGCGATTGTAGGGTAGGAGCAGTTGGCATTTGCTTGGATTTATTTTTAGTCTCCATTTCGAGAACCAAGAGGATGTGGTGGTGATAAATATTTGAAGGGATTCTAGTGATGCAGGTAAGGTAGAGGAATGGGTTATTAGGGCGGTGTCGTCTGCGAATTGTAAACAGTAACAGGAGGGGTTTATGAAATTGGGATCAGGGTTGTATAGGTCGTGGCAGTATATATTGTAGAGTAGAGGGGAAAGTGGAGATCCTTGGGGTACCCCTTACTGTGGATAGAAAGGGAAAGATAGGGTTTGTCCGATTTTAATTTGTAATTTACGATCGAAGAGGAAATTTTGGATATGATTAATTAAATGGATTGGTAGGTTTAGGATACTGCACTTGTATAGAAGCCCTTTATGCCATACTGAATCGAAAGCTTTCGATATATCTAAGAATAGAATTGATGATTTTCTTCCTTCTAAATGAGTTGTTTGGTAGTTGGAAGTAAGGATTGTCAGTGGGAGGGTGGTAGAGCGGTTAGGTAGGAATCCAAATTGGTGGTTGGGGATGTGTTTTAATATGTGCGATAGGATTTTTTCTTTGATTAGGGATTCGAATAATTTTCCTAGGACTGGTAATAGTGTGATGGGTCTGTAGCTAGTGACTTGGGTAGGGTTCAGGCTGAGTTTGAGGATACATGAAATGACCCCGTGCTTCCATTCTGGAGGGAAAGTTTGGTTGATGTAATTAAAGTTGAGGAGTTTTAGGATATATTCACGGATATCCGTGGGAAGGGCTTTGAGGATAGTTCGATGTATTTTGTCGTGACCTGGAGCCGTGTTTTTGGTTTTATTTAGCAGTTGATAGTATGTACTTTGGTCAAATTTGTCGTCAGGAGGGGGAGGCGGAGGGGGTGCAGGACGTTTACATTATTTAACCTGATTATTTCATTATTCAATACACAAAAAAATATGTTGTCAAAAATTTAAGTTGTGAGACCCCAACGTAAAAATATAGCAGACACAAATCGGACATTTATATTTCTTGTAGTCTTGTCAAAAATTTAAGTTGTGAGACCCCATCGTAAAAATATAGCAGACACAAATCGAGTATCTATATTTCTTGTAGTCCCCCATTAAAAAATTCTCCCGAAATTAAATATGAACACATTTGCATACTCATATCCTTAATTCATATCAGTAAATTAATTAATTCATTTTTTAATGAAATGGCTTTTCTAAACTCAAAATTTTACTTCATGCGCCACCGGTACAAAACACTGACATATTACGAAGTTTAAAACACACCGATAAACTTAACATTGCATCAGTGTTTTGTACCGGTGGCGCATGAAGTAAAATTTCGAGTTTAGAAAAGCCTGAAAATTTGGTTTGGCCGCTCCGCGCTTCGCGCTACGCGACCAAACCAAATTTTCAGGCTTTTCTAAACTCGAAATTTTACTTCATGCTTAGTCTGGGAGTGGAACACAATCATTTCAGATTTCAAATTGATTTTTTTTAACAACGAGTATCTAAAGATTTACGACATATACGGTGTAATTGTCACATGTATACTTAAAAGAAAAACTATCTGTGTGTACAAGTTAAGGCATTAATTGCGATTGAGTGGATGCAATTTTTAATGGTCATGTAGGCAACCCAATTTACATACAGAGAGTTTTATGTAACACCGAACATTTTCATCCAATACAATTAGACACCTTTAATTTTCAAGTTATGTGTAAATTGGATTGCCTATATGACCATTACAAATTGTAGCCAATCAATCGCAAAAAATGCCTCAACTTGTACATACAGCGAGTTTTTCTTTCAAGTATTAGATAACCGTTGTTTTTTAAATGAGTTTAATTTTTCTTTTAAGTATACATAAACATACGTTGTACATTTTCTGACGCTCGGTTTATTAAAAGAATTTAATTTGAAGCTTTAAGCGAGTGTTTTCCACTCCCAGGCTAAGCATGAAGTAAAATTTCGAGTTTAGAAAAGCCTGAAAATTTGGTTTGGTCGCGTAGCGCGAAGCGCGGAGCGGCCAAACCAAATTTTCAGGCTTTTCTAAACTCGAAATTTTACTTCATGCGCCACCGGTACAAAACACTGACATATTACGAAGTTTAAAACACACCACTAAACTTTACATTAAGTCAGTGTTTTGTACCGGTGGCGCATGAAGTAAAATTTCGAGTTTAGAAAAGCCTGAAAATTTGGTTTGGTCGCGTAGCGCGAAGCGCGGAGCAGCCAAACCAACCAAAGTACCAACCAAAGTATTGTTTTTCCGAAAATTTTCAAATACAAATGGTTACTAGATATATCCATTTTGAGGTCCCCTGAGTTGATTAAGACCATTTTTGAAAAACGTCTGGTCTTCTCTTCTTCTGTCGCCACGATAAAGTCTAAATCAATTGAGTTGTTAGATGACACTACAAACTAAAGCTTTTTATTCCAGTAGTATAGAATGTTCGATAAAAAAACCTCTTGAGTGCCATGGTTTTAATTATTTTTGAATTTAAATGGCTAATAATAATATAAAATTTCAGAGTTGCCAACAATATTTGCCATGGCACTCTAGAGGTTTTTTTTAATGAACATTCGATAGTACCCGATCAACTTTTGGCGAAAATGCGGAAACCGAAAGTGGTAGTTTACTCTTAGTATTTTTTCTTTAATATTGATCATATAAAAAATCTTGTTAAGTAAAGTTGTAGATAATCTAAAAATAAGCATTTAATGCGTATTTACTTTATATCGTAGCTTTATTAGTCATTTTTATTAAAATTGTTTTAAAAATGTCAATTTTTCGATTTAATTACAGTTTGACAGATCATTTGATATTTGTCAAAGTAATTTCAGACAACGAAAGTGACGAGGACGTTTTTATTACATTTGAACAACCTGAGAAGGTTTTGGGTTCATCTTTTGTAGTTAGAAAATAGAAAAAAAGGCAAGTTTCATGTCATGAAAGAGGTATTTTTTTTCGTTTTAGTATACTTTTACATATTCCATATAAACATTTGCAAAATTAATCAACACGACGTATATTTTGAACTTCACATTGAATCAGTGTTTTATACGCGTGGCGCATGAAGTAAAATTTCGAGTTTAGAAAAGCCTAATTTGGATTGGTCGCTACGCGACCAATCCAAATTTTCAGGCTTTTCTAAACTCGAAATTTTACTTGAAAGGACACTCATTTAGTTTTTTGAAAATGTCTATAATTTTGATTATTTTAGGTAGTTTTAGTTAATTTATAACGCTTAATCTGGGATTGAAAGACACTCATTTAGTTTTTTGAAAATGTCTATAATTTTGATTATTTTAGGTAGTTTTAGTTAATTTATAACGCGTTTCGTAAATTTCCAAGATTTCCTTATATTTTAAAAATTCTGACAGTTCTCCTGAATTTCCTAAGCTTATGTTAATTTTAAAAACTGTAATACTTTTCAAAAAATTTTGAAAATCAACGGAAATCTTGGAGTTTTATGCAAAGCTTCAACGTTGTTTAAGCCAGCGAATATTTAAGAAATTCATGAAAATTACCAAGAATTTAAAAATTGAAGGAAATTTTGAAAATTTATAACTATAAAAATGTTTAAACTTAACAAAAATTTAGGAAATTCAGGAAAACCATCAGAGTTTTGAAAAGTGACTGAAATCTTGGAAATTCATGAAAAATAAAAAAAAATAAGTTACGATTATTTGGGAACTTCGTAAAAATTGTCAATAATTTGAAAATTGAAGAAAATTTTAAAAATGTATGAAAAGTATCGAATCTTTTAAAATTAACGGAAATTCAGGAAATACGTTGCAATTTCAAAAAATAAAGGAAATCTTGTAAATTTACGAAAAGCGTTAAAAATTAAGTAAAATTATGGATATTCACTGAAAATCGTCAAAACTTTGATAATCAACTACAATATTGAAAAATCATCAACAAAATATTAAACGAGTATCTTCCACTCCCAGATTAAGCATGAAGCAAAATTTCGAGTTGAGAAAAGCCCAAAGAATTTGGATTTGGACGCGCAGCGTCCAAATCCAAATTCGGGCTTTTCTCATCTCGAAATTTTACTTCATGCGCCACGCGTCAAATCCCTGATTTAAAGTGAAGTAATTGGCATTTCACCTTGAAAAATATCACGAATGCCAACTGCCATAAAAACTATTAAAATTCTAAATAAAGCCATAAAGCCAAAAGTTCACCATTGCTGTCAGTTTAAACCGAACTATTGACTATTATCGTCACTTTAACATGTTAATCGCCACGGGACCTAAACGCAAATTTCTTGCTGCACAAAGTGAATGCCGCGCGGTTATCAACGTGTTAAAAAGAACATTTCACTATTATTGCCACATTATAACATAAATTTGATAATTGTAGTCTTTTTATGGTAAAATGTGACGATTATAGTGATCTACAGCCCCGATACTGCCAACATGTGACTATTATTGTCACTTTGATTCGATAATTTTAATACAAGCGTCATATTATAACGAACATTTGACTATTGAAGAATAACAATAGTCAAAGTCTTGAGTCAAAATGTCATTATTACAGTGATCTATGGTTCATGATAACACCAACATTTGACTAGTATCGTCACTTTGGAACGAATATTTAACTATTATCCAATTTATTACAATTTTGAAAATTCATCAACAATTTCAAAATATTAAACGAGTATCTTTAACTCCCAGACTAAGCATGAAGTAAAATTTCGAGTTGAGAAAAGCCCGAAGAATTTGGATTTGGACGCGCAGCGTCCAAATCCAAATTCAGGCTTTTCTCAACTCGAAATTTTACTTCATGCGCCACGCGTCAAAACACTGATTCATAGTGAAGTAATTGGCATTTCACCTTGAAAAATATCACGAATGCCAACTGCCATAAAAACTATAAACATTCTAAAAAAAACCATAAAGCCAATATTTCACTATTGCTGTCAGTTTAAACCGAACAATTGACTATTATCGTCACTTTAACATGTTAATCGCCGCGGGACCTAAACGCAAATTTACTGCGGCACAAAGTAAATGCCGCGCGGCCATCAACGTGTTAAAAAGAACATTTCATTAATATTGCTACATTATAACATAAATTTGATTATTGTAGTCTTTTTATAGTAAAATGTGACGATTATAGTGATCTACAATCCCGATACTGCCAACATGTGACTATTATTGTCACTTTGATTCGAAAATTTTAATATAAGCGTCATATTATAACGAACATTTGACTTTTGAAGAATGACAATAGTCAAAGTCTTGAGTCAAAATGTGACTAATACAGTGATCTATGGTCCATGATAACACCAACATTTGACTAGTATCGTCACTTTGGAACAAATATTTAACTATTATCCTCACATTGAAAAGAAAATTTCACTATTTCAGTCTTTTTTAAGTGAAAATATGGCTATTATAGTGATCTCTAGTCAGGATAAAGCATATTTCAACTATTAAAATGAAAATTTGACTATTAGAGTATTTCTCAAGTAAAAATATGGTTATTATCGTGGTAAGTTCAAAACACACCGCTAAACTTTACATTGCATCAGTGTTTTGTACCGGTGGCGCATGAAGTAAAATTTCGAGTTTAGAAAAGCCTGAAAATTTGGTTTGGCCGCTCCGCGCTACGCGCTACGCGACCAAACCAAATTCTCAGGCTTTTCTAAACTCGAAATTTTACTTCATGCTTAGCCTGGGAGTGGAAAACCCTCGTTTAAAACCTCAAATTAAATTCTTTTAACAAACCGAGCGTCGGCAAATGTACAACGTATGTTTATATATACTTAAAAGAAAAATTCTTGTTATGAACATGTTTGGAATTACATAAAACTCTCTGTATAACTTAATAAATAAAGGTGTCAAATTGTATTGGATGAACATGTTCGGTGTTACATAAAACTCTCTGTATGTAGTTGAATTAAACTTGTATTCTTGTGAGTTTAAAGTCTTTAACAAATGTAAACACAAGAATAAGGAACCAATAACCCAACTTGACAGCCACTATATTGACAACTCGAGCCATCTACAAGCAAATTCCGGTTTCATATTTACAGACCTGGTATACGTCCTATTGATTATTTAAACATAGTTCACGTCACTTGGGTTACTCGGTCTGATCTGATTGAATTTTTGTACACAATAAAATCACCTTAAATGTTATCACGGAAACATGCGGAGACATAGAGTCAACGAATACAGCCGCCGGACTCAAAAAAGTGCTAGCCAAAGACCCACACTACCTTGGAAGCATCAAAAAGGAAGACGGAGAACTTAACTCAAATGAGACGGAGACCCTCCAACAAATGTTACAAACACACTTCCCTGGGTGTGAAACGCTAGACATCATAGCGTCCGCAGATGATCCACAAGAAACAGTACCAAATAACGAAGATAGAGAGCTAGCTATGGAAATAGTTACAGACAAAACCACAGCATGGGCAATCAAATCATATTAACCATTCAATGGTATCTAGGGCAGCTTGTTGGTCTAGGGCAGCTTGGTGGTGTAGTGGTTAGAGTGTTGTACTGCCACGCCACGGACCGGGGTTCAAATACCGGCCTGACAAGTTGTCTGCATTTATATAGATTAGGATAAAAATGCCAAACACTCCGTCTTCTCGGATATGACGCTAAATGTATGTAGGACCCGTGTACTGCCTGGATGCGTGCACGTTAAAGATCCCCACCGGTGGGTTGGAACTCCCACCGGGTTCGGCAAAATTCCCGGATAGCTGTAGACCTAATCTCCGGCGTCGTAGCAGCGGGAGGAAAGCACAATGGGCCTAATGAGACCTAAGTGCAGTGCAGAAATGCGCATTCCCCAAAGAACCAGAACCAGAACCAGAATGGTATCTATCCGGCCCTTCTTCAATGGGGACCACCTGCATTTGTGGCGCTGCTTGGGGCCTATTGTGGCTGTCTTATGCATCGCTACATTTTCAGGTCATGGAGAATGGTAAAGATCGTATTCATTCCTAAGCCTTGCAGGAATACGAACGCAAACTCGTTCAGGCCAATAAGCCTATCCTCATTCGTGTAAAAAACGCTGGAGAAACTATGTGGTCGACACATCAGAGACAATGGTCTCAGATCCACGCCGATACACCTACACACCAGGGAAAAGCACCGAATCTGCTACATTACTGGACACTACAGCTTCCAGCATCATCTCCCCAAAATGAGAATCGCTACCAATGACCTTTGTCGAGGATGCAATGAAGACGAAGAAGAAAGCTTGGTGGTGTAGTGGTTAGAGTGTTGTACTGCCACGCCACGGACCGGGGTTCAAATACCGGCCTAACAAGTTGTCTGCATTTATATAGATTAGGATAAAAATGCCAAACACTCCGTCTTCTCGGATATGACGTTAAATGTATGTAGGACCCGTGTACTGCCTGGATGCGTGACGCTAAAGATCCCTACCGGTGGGTTGGAACTCCCACCGGGTTCGGCAAAATTCCCGGATAGCTGTAGACCTAATCTCCGGCGTCGTAGCAGCGGGAGAAAAGCACAACGGGCCTAATGAGGCCTAAGTGCAGTGCAGAAATGCGCACTCCCCAAAGAACCAGAACCAGAACAGAACATACTTCACGAGTGTCCAGCGCTGTCAAAGATAAGAAAGGTACTAAGAGAAGAAACCCGTGTAGGACCCGGATGGCAATGGTCACCCGCTCAAACTCTTGCAATTGCCGACAGTGCAGAGTGGGTCTCACCATCAGAGGTGGAGAAACTACAATGGGCCCGACTGTGGCCTAAGTAGGTGCGGCTGACGCAGCCCTCCCGCCAAACAATCCTTAATCACAAATGTTATCACACGAACTCAATAAACCAATTTTTATTTATATTTATACAATTTTCAACAAAATCTTCTATTTAATCACCAGTTCTTCCTTTAATTTCTGTAACAATGGTTGATTTACGTTTTCGGATGATGTAGTCGCAAATTCAGAAGGTTGATACTTTAATGTCGCTAACTCTTCTATAATGTTCTTGAATTCCCCCTACAATAAAAATTAAATTCAACTTTTACTTCCTAAACTAGTTAGAAAAGGGTTTGAATTTGTGTAGTGTATAAGTTCTCATCATATTGAACACTTAATTATTTGGTAAATACAGTAGAACCACGCTATACCGGCCTCGAGATACCGTGATTCGGATATATCGGGGTCATTTTTCAGGTTTCTTTTTTTTTAAGATGTTAATTTTCACAATTGACTGCGTACCGCCCTGATTAGGTAAAACGTTCCGGCGTCATTATTGTATTTTATAGTATGTCTTGTTATGTAGGTGGCTACTGCACATATGTATATATATGTATATATATATATATATATATATATATATGCGCGTGTGTGTATGTGACTATTATACAAATTACATATACAGTAGAACCTCGTTATACCGGGATGGCTTTTGGCTATACCTAGCACGATATAAGGAAAACACGGTATATCCGAATATATGTAATTTGTATAATAGTCACATACACACACGCGCATATATATATATATATATATATATATATATATATATATATGTATATATATATATATATATATATATATATATATATATATATATATATATATATATATGTATGTATATATATACATATATATAGATATGTGCAGTAGCCACCTACATAACAAGACATACTATATAATACAATAATGACGCCGGAACGTTTTACCTAATCAGGGCGGTCCGCAGTCAATTGTTAAAATTAACATCTTTAAAAAAAAAAAAGAAACCTGAAAAATTACCCCGATATATCCGAATCACGGTATCTCGAGGCCCGGTATAGCGAGGTTCTACTGTATTCGGATATACCGTGTTTTTCTTATATCGTGCTAGGTATAGCCAAAAGCCATCCCGGTATAATGAGGTTCTACTGTACAAAAAGTGTGCATAAAAAATATAATTTTGCCAATTCAAAGTTATTATTGATTATTATAATAATTTTTTGATCGTTAACAATTTCGTCGTTTAAGTTTCAACATCGCATATCTCACTTTTCCCTACTTTAACCCATTAAGCGCCATTGATGCATACACGCAACATTATTAATTTTTGGTTATTAAATTACTAAATAAATTAATTTGACACATTATATTATTTGACCTGACTTGAAAATGTATGAAGAAAAATGTAAATATTTTGTTATTTAAATATTTCGATTGTTACTCATTTAAAAAAAAATAATGTGAATGTATTTCTAACTTCACAATATTTCAGCGTTTTATGCGCGTGGCGCATGAAGTAAAATTTCGAGTTTAGAAAAGCCTGAAAATTTGGTTTGGCCGCTCCGCTTCGCGGAGCGACCAAACCAAATTTTCAGGCTTTTCTAAACTCGAAATTTTACCTCATGCTTAGTCTGGGAGTGGAATCACTCGTTCTAAACTTCATACTGCACGTTTTTATATGAAATCGACGAATGCTTGAAATTTTACAGCATATTTAGTACAATAAGTCATTCATAGATATCATAAAAATAAGTGCAGAATTTTACCTAAAATCAACTTTTAGAGTTATCTCTATAATTGCTCGGCCGTTAATGGGTTAAAAAGAGCGAAAAAACTGTTTTGGGATGTGAAGATTTGTGATTTGAGATATGGGAAGATGATAAGAACTACGATTGTGGCACTTTCAAGCATCAGAATGATGAACTGTTGCCACCAACACAATGGCAAGGAAATACAAATCTAACATTATACATAATTCAATTTCGCACTTTTTTGAGATATGCTATGTTGAAACTGAAACGACGATTTCTTTTATTTTGAAAAACAATTCATAAGTGGAATGGTCGCTATATTCTTACATTAGCTCCATCATAATCCCTCACACCGATGCAACTGATTGGAAGAAATTTCAAAGTTAAAGCTCCTATTTTTCTGCGCTTCAAAGCAAAAATGTAAGGAGTTTGAAAATGATCAGCCAAATCGGTGATTACTTTAACAGTGGAATGTAATGGATCTAAAAAAGTAAAAATGAAACATACTCAAAATGGATTTCTGAAAAAAGTTTTTATAGTTTATTCACCGCTCTTTTGCTGAGCAATAAATATCGAACTTTAATACCCTCAAAAAAATTATAATCATTATACAACCTTGCGGCTACCGGCACTGCGGGTGGTCAGCGCGGGGGGTAGTTGGACCAGGACGACAAAGACGCTAAATGGTTTGGTTTACTGTTTCTTCTTCTACCGGCTCAAAATATACCTACGATCCCGACCCTTCCCACTATTCAAAGGTCGTGAGTAAAATAAACGCGACTTCCAATATTTGTTTTTTTTTTCTTTCAGCGAAACCTCACACTTTTGGTATAAACATAGGTCTTCGGATGCAAAGCATGCCCTGATCAGACGTATATTTGTATTATTAAAAATTGTAATAAGACTTAGAGGAAAGTGTATGTAAATTTGGTAATTCAAATTAACGTGTGAATAAAGGTTATTAGTGCCTTATTTGTCAAACTTATAAAATGAATCTACGTTTTTTTCCATTTTAATTAAAGCAAACAGTTAAAGCGTGTTTAAAACAGAACATACAGGGCATTTTTTTTAGAGTACATATCCTGATAATTACAGCGTTTTTTAAATTTGCTGGAATTTGTTGTTTAAAAGCGGTTAATTTGAGGATTTAAGCGAGTGTTTTCCACTCCCAGACTAAGCATGAAGTAAAATTTCGAGTTTAGAAAAGCCTAAGAATTTGGATTGGCCGCGTAGCGAAGCGGAGCGGCCAATCCAAATTAGGCTTTTCTAAACTCGAAATTTTACTTCATGTGCCACGCTTAAAAACACTGATTTACACTGAAGTTCAAAAAACACACACATACAACAACGATTATAGGTAACCTAATATACGTTAGAGTTATTGGGTTGCCTATAATTACTGTTTTGAACAATTTGGTCAGCGCAGAATTAGACTCACGTTTTATTCACATCTACATATTTTTTTTCCTGTGGGGGCGGATCCGGGGCGGATCCGGATGCACTGCAGCCTAGGTGGCTTATTGTACTGCCCCACTCATTCGGACAATCACACACATTCATACCACACCCAGGGTCACGACGAGACATTATTTTTCAAATAAAGTCTCCCCGTGCACGGGAATCTAACCCGAACTTGTGGCTGGCCGAGCGATATAGCCCGGCGACGTTACCGCTCGGCCACCACCTGCCCATCTCCTGATCTACATATTGGATTGCTAAAGACTTATATTTTAAACTTTGCAATATTTTAGTGTTTTATACTTGTGGCGCATGAAGTAAAATTTCGAGTTTAGAAAAGCCTAATTTGGATTGGCCGCTCCGCTTCGCTACGTGGCCAATCCAAATTTTCAGGCTTTTCTAAACTCGAAATTTTACTTCATGCTTAGTCTGGGAGTGGAAAACCCTCGTATAAAGATTCAAATTAAAATCTTAAAAAAAAACAACGAATATCGGAAAATTTACAGTGTATGCATATGTATACCTAAAATTACATTTATATACACACATTTGATATTTTATTGTAATATTTAAAAAAATTAAAATATAACTTTATCATGCACTCTATAATAATAATAATCGTTATTCTATAATGATTTTATGATTATATAATTCTAATATCATATTCTGGTGACATCTATGGTTATAAAAACTCAACTGTTTCCATTAAAAAAATTAATCGTTTATAATATCATTACAGACCAATTTATTAGACAATTTATATTGTTTCAAGCAAGAGTTGACAATTATGTATTAAAATATATATTTGTAAACCACCATTTTGTGTGCCTTCTTAGTATAAAACGATTTTAAAATATAACGACGGTGAGGGTTGAGCGCAGTCTTAATTTAATCGACTTAAGGAATCCTAAAGCGCATATATCTTGTTATTCTTTTTTTACGTAAAAATATGATATTATTTTGTCAAAATAATAAAACATGTAATAAAGATATTATTAGATATTAAAGGAGTGTTGTTAAAAATAAATTAAAATTGTTCAATGTATATTCTTATGTTTTAAAGTCTGTAGAATACTATAACATAAATGAATTCTTACAATTTTTAATACGCTGGACACTGCTATTCTGAACATGGCTTTAGTGATTTGGATCAGTAAAAATATTGTTAAAATACGTTCAATAATATTACATATTTATATGATATAATTAAATACATACCCTGGCTCTTTACTTAAATTCTAGTGTTGCTATTATCTGCTTTAACGGCGCCCTCAATCAATTGATTTAGGTCCATGATGAAACAATTATCCCAGGGTCGCCACATATTTGATCAAAAATAAGTAGTCGTCACAAGCAAAAAATAAACAAAATCCGTGAGAATATAAACTCGTAAGTAAAGTAGGCACAATAAGAAACAATGAGAAAACAGAACGAAATATGCACTAACACAATTGCTGATAAGATGATGATTTTTTAACCAAGCAAAACGACCTGTACTGACAAAAATGGGGGTAAAAGGAACATTAGAAGCTAATTATCAAACTAATTCACAGAAATACGTTCCAAAAATGATTGGAAATGCATACAGGGTTTTCCCATTGGAAATCCAATGGACACCCCTGGATCGGTGTCGGTTTCAAAGAACATTTTGAAATAGATAATTTTTGCTTTCCAAAAACACGCAGGTATTCTATTCTATTCTATTGAAAGTGAGTGGGTAGTTATGCTACACTCCACTGCGACCGCAAGGATCTATTGTGGCTCACAATTAAGGTCGAACATCCGACCTTACAGCTCACCTTCCAAGTCCATCTTCTTGATGAAGTCAAGGATCTTGTCAGGTGAAGTTTTCTCCAGGTCCTTCAGGTTTAGCTTCGGTGTGCCAAACACCGTGGTCCTGATCTGGTTGCCAGCTGGACAGGCACATATGACGTGCTCTGCTGTTTCATCATCCTCTAGGCATAGGCGGCACTCAGTGGTGTCGCTTAGTCCTAGTTTGTTAAGGTGATGCCTTAGACGGCTGTGTCCAGTGAAGAGAGCAGTTAATGTGTGAACATCTGATCTGCTCAGCTTCAACCATGAGGCCGTCCTGGCCGCAGATGGTCCACTTGTTACCGGTCTGAAATGTCTCATCCAAGGGCGGTTTTGCCAGAAATCCTGTGCCTCGTGTCTCATCCATCCGTTGTTACGGTCTCTAGCTGTTGATCTGGGTATCCCCAGAGCGGGTTCTGGTCCGATGTAGGCTGTACGCGCCCCCTCTCTGGCTAGGGAATCGGCTAATTCGTTTCCCTTCACGCCAGAGTGGCTTGGCACCCACATCAGACTGACCCCGTTTACCTGTGCCATTTGGTAGAGGGCTTCCTTGCAGTTCCGTACAGCCAGCGAGGAGTATCTAGAAGATGCCAGGGCCCTAAGGGCCGCCTGGCTGTCCGAACATATTTTTATTGTCCTGCCGGCCCAACCCTTTGAAAGGATTTCGTGGGCGCACATTTCAATGGCGTATATTTCAGCCTGAAGTATGGTAGCATACCTGCCAAGGCTATAGTAAAGGTCAGTCCTTGGTCCGACGACTGCGGCTCCTGTTCCAGTGGACAGTTTTGAGCCGTCAGTGTACCAGTAGGAGTCAGCCTTTTCTGGGGTGATTTTGTGTCGCTCCCAGTCGTCCCTGCTTGGGAACAGGACCTTGTACGGCTGATCCTCGCAGTAGTCCGTGACTGCGTAGTCAGTCCTCATACTTAGGGTGTCATCCGCCTCAATGGCAGTTGACAGCCCATTTGGTGTGAAGACTATCCTTGCCAATCTGGCCTCGCCCTGTATTAGGATATGCAGGGGGGTGAGGTTCAGTAGCATTTCTAGCACCGCTGATGGGGTAGTGCGTATGGCTCCAGTTACCGCCACTGTCGCCATTCTCTGCACTGAGGAGAGCCTTGATATGGCCGTTTTTCGAGTTGTAATCGGCCACCAGGCGATACTGCCATAGGTTATTATTGGTTTTATGACCGAACCATATACATTTGCTTAGGGTTAAATCCCCATGACTTCCCGCAAATTCTATGGCACGTCCACAGGGCGTACCTTGCTTTGCGGATTGTCTTGTTCAAGTGGGAATTCCAATTCAGCGATTTATCCAGGGTGATTCCTAGATACTTCGCCTCCTCCACAAATGGTATGGTTTCTCCCCGTAGAGTAAGAGGTCTCAATTTCAGGATCCTCCTTCTCGTGAACGGGAAAACTGATGTTTTGCTAGGGTTTACGTTTAACCGTTCCCCTATACACCAGTTCTGAGTCGCATCCAGTGCCTCCTGCATGGCTTCACAGATTTGGTTTTCATCCGTGCCCCTTGCAAGAATGACTATGTCATCAGCATACGCCTGCACTTCGACGTCAAGCGTATCTATTATTGCAAGCAGATCGTCTACCAGTAAGGACCACAGCAGGGGGGAAAGAACCCCTCCCTGCGGGCATCCCCTGGCAGTCCTCAGCTTGACCGTGTCGCCATATAGTGACGTTGTCACGGTTCTGGTGTCGAGCATTGCTCTGATCCAGCCTGTAATAGCCGGTGGAACCCCTCTGTCCCTCGCGGATTTGCAGAGTGATCCCGTCAGAGCAGCGTTGAAGGCCCCTTCTATGTCCAGGAAAGCTGCTACCGCAATTCCCTTGTAGTCCAGGGTTTGCGCAACTTTCCCGGCTGGTTATTCAGCGCCAAGTCCGTTGACTTCCCCTTTTGGTAGGCATACTGGTGCACACTAAGAGGGTTAATACTCAGTATCTCCCTCCTGATGTAGCCATCCAGCACCTTTTCCAGGATCTTTAGGATAAATGACATCAGGCTTATAGGTCGGAAGGATTTTGGTAGGGGATCTGTTTTTCCCACCTTAGGTAGATAGACTACCTTTACTTCCGACCAGCTAGTTGGAATGTAATTCCACGCTAGGCTCGCCCTGAACAGTCTTATAAGGTGGAGGATTACTTTCTCCAAGCCTTTTTGGAGTAAGACAGGGAAGACCCCATCTATTCCTGGTACTTTGTATGGTTGGAAGGATTTGACCGCCCAACTTACTGATCTGTAGGTAACGATTCTGTTTACCACCTTCCAGTCCTGCTTCCCCGGTCTCTTAGTTCGATCCCGTGGAAGCATTGTATCCTGTGTTTCGTTACTTAGAAGGGAACAATCTGGGAAGTGATTTTGGGCCAGGATCTCTAACGTCTCTTTACCAGAGGTCGTATGTGAGCCATCAGGTCGTTTTATCGACCCAAGTGCTTGCGCCGGCTCTCTGGCTAGAATCTTGTGGATTCTTGCACTACGGGGAGTATCATGAATACCCTCGCAGAACTTCCTCTTCCCTCTTGGCCCTGCGAATTTGTTTATTGTACTCCGTTAGAGCTGTACTGTACGGTTCCCATTTGCCCGCCTCCTTAGCCCGGTTGAATAGTTTCCGGACTTCTTTTCGAACACGCAGGTAGTTATAGATACATTTTGTGCGAGGCGAAATGGAACCGATTTAGCATCCTTTTCGTCGCGCACCAACTACCGCCGCGGTGGTCACCCGCAGTGCCGGTAGCCGCAAGGTTGTATAATGATTATAATTTTATTGAGGGTATTCAAGTTCGATTTTTATTGCTCACCAAAAGAGCGGTGAATAGACTATACATAAATATGAAGAAGTCAATAATATCATCATTATAAAACCCAACATCTATAAAATTAAATACACAAACTTAATTTAACCAAATTTAACATAATACATGTAGTTTGCTCAATATAGTACCAGACAATCAAATGAATTTATTATCAAGCGAGCCATGAATTTTAATTTAGGGTGTCATCATGAATAATGACGCTTATTTGACAAATAATATAATTTGAGTAAACTATGCCACAAGAGAATTCCGTTCTGGACCCCGAACAGAGCGGACGTCAAGCGTGAGCAGCTTGACGTCCCTGCTCACGTTTGTCCTTCACGTGGTTGTTTCACAAATCCTTTTTCATCCTATCTGGTTCTGGTTCTTTGTGGAGTGGGTATTTCTGCACTGCACTTAGGCCTCATTAGGCCCATTGTGCTTCTTCCCGTCGATTACCCAGCCTCAGCTCAGCCAGCCTATCCTATCTATTTCATGCTATATCCTGAAAATCCATTCTTTCCTCGGGGATAGGGAAGCTCTATTTATAATTTTATTTTAAATTACTGTGACTGGTCAACAGAGCCTAGTTAACGGCCGAGCAATTATAGAGATAGCTTTAAAAGTTGATTTTTGGTAAAACTCTGCACTTCTCTTTATGATTTCTATGAATAACTAATAATATAGTATTTTATAATAAATTGTTCTTCTTTTAAAAACATTAACTTTAAAAGTTGATTTTTGGTAAAATTTTGCGCTTCTCTTTATGATTTCTATGAATAACGTAATATCAATTTTTTTTATTATTACTCATTAAAAAAATACATCAGTGTGTTTCTAACTTCACAATATTTCAGTGTTTTATACGCGTGGCGCATGAAGTAAAATTTCGAGTTTAGAAAAGCCCCGTGAAAATTTGTCTCGGGTCGCTGCGCGACCCTCGACAAATTTTCTACGCGGGGCTTTTCTAAACTCGAAATTTTACTTCATGCTTAGTCTGGGAGTGAAAACACTCGTTCTAAACTTCATATTGCACGCTTTTATAAAAAATCGATTAAGGGGGTATTACCAATCTTTCGGCCTTTTTCAGACCGTTTTTCAACAATTTTTTTTCGAGGTAAAATGAATACTATTCGCCCTTTTGACTTTTGATTATTGTTTATTGAACGAAAAAGAGTATCCAGCAGTATTTTTTTTTTGTTTTTGACCCGTGGTTTTTTATAAAAATGGCGGCCAATGGGTGCATGTTCGCCGTGTTTTCCTGGACGGGCGAAGAGTTTTTTCGGAGATGACTCATCTGAAACAGAAATTGGTATGCAATTAATAATCTGTATGATTCTCTGGAGCTTCTCCCTCTGTCATGCAAAAATCTCAAAAATTAACAAAATGGCGGCCATGTGAAGAAAAACGGTCGATTTTGACCCCATTTTTTCCTGTTTCAACGCGCTTAAAAAATATTAAATGTTAATATTTTCAATTGGCCGTGGGAGAAGCTCCAGAGAATTTAATAAGGAACAGAAATCGCAAAAGCTCAAGTCAATATGAGTTATAGTTTTTGAGAAAAGTCTTCGCCCGTCAACAAAAATGTCGTTTCGAGAAAAACGCGTTTAAAGATTTGGCATGATTTAAAACCATTTTGGGGGTTCTTACCACTAGTCAGCTATCCCAGCACCATACCAGATTTCCTCCTCTTTCTCGTAAAACTGGTTTCGGGATGTTTCGCCTCCTCCACAAATGGTATGGTTTCTCCCCGTAGAGTAAGAGGTCTCAATTTCAGGATCCTCCTTCTCGTGAACGGGAAAACTGATGTTTTGCTAGGGTTTACGTTTAACCGTTCCCCTATACACCAGTTCTGAGTCGCATCCAGTGCCTCCTGCATGGCTTCACAGATTTGGTTTTCATCCGTGCCCCTTGCAAGAATGACTATGTCATCAGCATACGCCTGCACTTCGACGTCAAGCGTATCTATTATTGCAAGCAGATCGTCTACCAGTAAGGACCACAGCAGGGGGGAAAGAACCCCTCCCTGCGGGCATCCCCTGGCAGTCCTCAGCTTGACCGTGTCGCCATATAGTGACGTTGTCACGGTTCTGGTGTCGAGCATTGCTCTGATCCAGCCTGTAATAGCCGGTGGAACCCCTCTGTCCCTCGCGGATTTGCAGAGTGATCCCGTCAGAGCAGCGTTGAAGGCCCCTTCTATGTCCAGGAAAGCTGCTACCGCAATTCCCTTGTAGTCCAGGGTTTGCGCAACTTTCCCGGCTGGTTATTCAGCGCCAAGTCCGTTGACTTCCCCTTTTGGTAGGCATACTGGTGCACACTAAGAGGGTTAATACTCAGTATCTCCCTCCTGATGTAGCCATCCAGCACCTTTTCCAGGATCTTTAGGATAAATGACATCAGGCTTATAGGTCGGAAGGATTTTGGTAGGGGATCTGTTTTTCCCACCTTAGGTAGATAGACTACCTTTACTTCCGACCAGCTAGTTGGAATGTAATTCCACGCTAGGCTCGCCCTGAACAGTCTTATAAGGTGGAGGATTACTTTCTCCAAGCCTTTTTGGAGTAAGACAGGGAAGACCCCATCTATTCCTGGTACTTTGTATGGTTGGAAGGATTTGACCGCCCAACTTACTGATCTGTAGGTAACGATTCTGTTTACCACCTTCCAGTCCTGCTTCCCCGGTCTCTTAGTTCGATCCCGTGGAAGCATTGTATCCTGTGTTTCGTTACTTAGAAGGGAACAATCTGGGAAGTGATTTTGGGCCAGGATCTCTAACGTCTCTTTACCAGAGGTCGTATGTGAGCCATCAGGTCGTTTTATCGACCCAAGTGCTTGCGCCGGCTCTCTGGCTAGAATCTTGTGGATTCTTGCACTACGGGGAGTATCATGAATACCCTCGCAGAACTTCCTCTTCCCTCTTGGCCCTGCGAATTTGTTTATTGTACTCCGTTAGAGCTGTACTGTACGGTTCCCATTTGCCCGCCTCCTTAGCCCGGTTGAATAGTTTCCGGACTTCTTTTCGAACACGCAGGTAGTTATAGATACATTTTGTGCGAGGCGAAATGGAACCGATTTAGCATCCTTTTCGTCGCGCACCAACTACCGCCGCGGTGGTCACCCGCAGTGCCGGTAGCCGCAAGGTTGTATAATGATTATAATTTTATTGAGGGTATTCAAGTTCGATTTTTATTGCTCACCAAAAGAGCGGTGAATAGACTATACATAAATATGAAGAAGTCAATAATATCATCATTATAAAACCCAACATCTATAAAATTAAATACACAAACTTAATTTAACCAAATTTAACATAATACATGTAGTTTGCTCAATATAGTACCAGACAATCAAATGAATTTATTATCAAGCGAGCCATGAATTTTAATTTAGGGTGTCATCATGAATAATGACGCTTATTTGACAAATAATATAATTTGAGTAAACTATGCCACAAGAGAATTCCGTTCTGGACCCCGAACAGAGCGGACGTCAAGCGTGAGCAGCTTGACGTCCCTGCTCACGTTTGTCCTTCACGTGGTTGTTTCACAAATCCTTTTTCATCCTATCTGGTTCTGGTTCTTTGTGGAGTGGGTATTTCTGCACTGCACTTAGGCCTCATTAGGCCCATTGTGCTTCTTCCCGTCGATTACCCAGCCTCAGCTCAGCCAGCCTATCCTATCTATTTCATGCTATATCCTGAAAATCCATTCTTTCCTCGGGGATAGGGAAGCTCTATTTATAATTTTATTTTAAATTACTGTGACTGGTCAACAGAGCCTAGTTAACGGCCGAGCAATTATAGAGATAGCTTTAAAAGTTGATTTTTGGTAAAACTCTGCACTTCTCTTTATGATTTCTATGAATAACTAATAATATAGTATTTTATAATAAATTGTTCTTCTTTTAAAAACATTAACTTTAAAAGTTGATTTTTGGTAAAATTTTGCGCTTCTCTTTATGATTTCTATGAATAACGTAATATCAATTTTTTTTATTATTACTCATTAAAAAAATACATCAGTGTGTTTCTAACTTCACAATATTTCAGTGTTTTATACGCGTGGCGCATGAAGTAAAATTTCGAGTTTAGAAAAGCCCCGTGAAAATTTGTCTCGGGTCGCTGCGCGACCCTCGACAAATTTTCTACGCGGGGCTTTTCTAAACTCGAAATTTTACTTCATGCTTAGTCTGGGAGTGAAAACACTCGTTCTAAACTTCATATTGCACGCTTTTATAAAAAATCGATTAAGGGGGTATTACCAATCTTTCGGCCTTTTTCAGACCGTTTTTCAACAATTTTTTTTCGAGGTAAAATGAATACTATTCGCCCTTTTGACTTTTGATTATTGTTTATTGAACGAAAAAGAGTATCCAGCAGTATTTTTTTTTTGTTTTTGACCCGTGGTTTTTTATAAAAATGGCGGCCAATGGGTGCATGTTCGCCGTGTTTTCCTGGACGGGCGAAGAGTTTTTTCGGAGATGACTCATCTGAAACAGAAATTGGTATGCAATTAATAATCTGTATGATTCTCTGGAGCTTCTCCCTCTGTCATGCAAAAATCTCAAAAATTAACAAAATGGCGGCCATGTGAAGAAAAACGGTCGATTTTGACCCCATTTTTTCCTGTTTCAACGCGCTTAAAAAATATTAAATGTTAATATTTTCAATTGGCCGTGGGAGAAGCTCCAGAGAATTTAATAAGGAACAGAAATCGCAAAAGCTCAAGTCAATATGAGTTATAGTTTTTGAGAAAAGTCTTCGCCCGTCAACAAAAATGTCGTTTCGAGAAAAACGCGTTTAAAGATTTGGCATGATTTAAAACCATTTTGGGGGTTCTTACCACTAGTCAGCTATCCCAGCACCATACCAGATTTCCTCCTCTTTCTCGTAAAACTGGTTTCGGGATGTTTGCTCCTGTCGGCAGCGGTTGAGGGCCTCCCGAGCCGCTGGAGTCAGCCGCTGCTCCGCTCGCTGCTTGCGTTCCTCATCTATCTTCGCCTGAAAAGCCTTGGCTTGCAGGCCGATGCGGATTTCCAGGGTGCTCATTACTTTTAACACCGACGAAAACCCATCATTGAATATTCCGGTTGCCAGATAACTTGCAATTGCAACTGTTTTCGCCCCACAGTTTAAATGCTTTGGCGTCAGTTTCCACACGCAGGGGTTAAAGCTTTCATTAGAATTCTGCGTGTGCCCACCGAGGCACCTCCTGAGCAGATCGTCCTCAGAAAGAGCCTCGTAGATGGGCCGAATGACGTTCTGAACTTTGGCTGTTAGCGGCGCATCGTGGTGAAACTGGTCCAGGGTACCTGTAGCCTTCGCCGCCTGCCACTTGCACCAACTGTCGCTTCCTTCCGGGCAATTGTCGTGTTTCGGGTCCTTGTCGGTTGAACATTTATGTAAAAACGTAGCCCACACTTCTTTCTTCATGTCCTCAACCGAATTAGCATGTCGTCGGATCGCCAAACCGTAGTATATCGTCAACTGCTTTATCAAATTGTCTGTCAACTTGCCTGATCCTTTACCGCCAATGCCTTTGTTTTGCTTCTTCGCTGCACGAAGTCTGCTACCCATCCGCTTTTGAACGTGCCCGACACATTCTTTCTTCTGCACGGTCAAATCGGAATAGGGATCCATCGAGAGAAGAGCCTTGAAGGTTTTCGTGTCGCCGTCCCCGATGTAGTATTTGTACTGAACTCCATGCAGCTCTTCTGACCTGGCGAACATCTCTTGAACCGCGTCGACTTCCATCTTCCCCGAACTTCCGTCATGATTGACAAGACATTCCTCTGCATGTTGAGCCAGCCATTCTTCGTACTCAGGAGTGCCCGTACAACCTTTCTTCAAACTGCACCCGTGACAATACGATGATTTTATGACGCAATCAAGGACTTTTTTCGAATAAGTCCCAATCAGCGAAGTTATACCGTAGAGAGATGAAAAACCGCGCCGTTTCCAGGAGCCGTCACCCGACACTGACAGTTGGGTTGGTGTGTTTCCATGTTGTTCATTTTTTGCGATTTCTTCTTGAACTGCTTTGCTGCAAACACACTGGAAAACAGCTTTCGACTTCGTATGATTGTCCAATTCGAGCACAAGACGACACTGAACGCGGATCGCACTCACATTCGATCAGTAGTTTAAATCCAAGGCCTCGAATTGCAGACCGCGAGAAAGTGACGTCCCTATCACAAGTTTTGCACTTCAGAGTTGTTGACAGGAAGTTGAACACCGTCAGGAAGTTCAGCAACACGTAGCAGCTGTTGGGGTCGTCCGAAATATCTTCGAACCCACTGCGCAGCTTTTCGGCCGACGTGCTCACTCGCGAAGTATCATTTTCCATGGTGTGTTGATTTTCCGCAAAATGCTTCGTTTTCTTCCTGGTGACAAAACCAGCACCACCTTTTTTGCCTTTGCGCTTTAAATTCGGCATGTTTACAACTGAGGTTAAGCACGCGGGACGCAAGTCACATGTACACTGATTCCAACCGAAATAATAAACATCTGAGATCGACAACATCATAGCAGAGCATTATCAGTCCCGACCGCACAGCTGCGCGCGGTGAGTCGTTTTCGAGCCTCTGCACTTCTTCATTCAATGCGCGAAAAACTGGAGAACGCATTCGCGGATCGGAAAACGGCTTGGAGGGATGAAAGTAAACATTCCAAAGTACCGAAAAATGGAAAAAAAATCAATTTTTTGAAAAAAATGATTGGTAATACCCCCTTAATGACTGAAAATTTGGAGTGTATACATTTTGCATATTTAAAACAAAAATTCACAGCATGTAGAATTTTTCTTTTATATATGCAACTGTAAATTTTCAGGCAATAATCGATTTTTTATAAAAACGTGTGATATAAAGTTTAGAACGAGTGTTTCCACTCCCAGTCTAAGCATGAAGTAAAATTTCGAGTTTAGAAAAGCCCCGCGTAGAAAATTTGTCGAGGGTCGCGCAGCGACCCGAGACAAATTTTCACGGGGCTTTTCTAAACTCGAAATTTTACTTCATGCGCCACGCGTATAAAACACTGAAATATTGTGAAGTTAGAAATACACTGATATATTTTTTTTAATAAGTAATAATTGAAAAAATTAAATAACAAAATATTCACATTTCTCTTCATACATTTTCAAGTCAGGTCAAATAATATAATTAACAAAATTAACTCATTTAGTAATTTGGTTAACAAAAAATGTATAAGTTGCGTGTATGCACCAATTGGGCTTAATGGTTAATTACACAGAAGAAAAAGAAGAACTATGTCACAGCCATTGAACACTTCTAACTGCAAAAAAAAAATCAGAGACTACTCCAATTATAAATTAATTTGATCGCCCGGTACATAGAAAATGCAAAATGGTATGATGAATTGAATCTGAACCATTTTATTTTACAAATCGATTCATGTAGTTTTATACTCACCGTTTTCTGCTAAAATTTTCAAATCCTTTGCAATAATCAGTATTTTAATTTTATTAGCCGCTAAATATTTCTTAACTTCGTGAAATCCAACGAAGTATCTCCGTTTATAGTCGCCTTTTAGAGTATCACGCTTGTACAATTTTTCTTGCAATTCAACAATTCTTTTAATAAATACTTCGCAGTATGTTTCCAAATTTTCCGTGATTAAATTCTTACAATAATCAAACGGATCGATTTCACTTAAATCTGTTGGATTTTCATTATTGGTAACCTAAAATATAATAATTAGTATTAATTTTCTTGTAAGTATAAATTTCAAGTATTGTAGATTGCGTAAAGCAGTGGTCTCCAAACTACGGCCCGCGGGCCAAATCCGGCCCGCGACTTGCATGAATCCGGCCCGCGATTGTTTGTAACTTTTTTTGTAAATGTCATATTTTGAAATATTGTAACAATTGTTCCTTAAATTTTTCATAATTTTATAAAATTAATCGGATCTTGGCCGACTTTATTATGTAGAATTGTATTTGTGGCCCGCGAAGAAGATAGTTTGGAGACCCAGGGCGTAAAGTATCGCACTTTTAATATTAGTTTTCTTATTTAAACATTATTAAATAAAATAATGCTAGGTTTCACCAATGTCAGTTAAATCGATTCATCAATTAAAATCTACTAATAGTTACAGAAAAGTCAAAAAAACAATCAGTTCATATGACGTTCACATTTAAAACATAGAAAATGTCTATTTCAATTAACAAATAAATTTAATCTAAGCAAAGCCGTAGCCAGCACTTATAACAATTTCGGGGGTTCGTGGTAAACATTTTGTTTATGCTTTTACAGAGCCGCTTTAACATACAAAAATTTTACATTTTGAAAATATCGCTTTTCTTGGGGAAAAGCGGCAGAGCTCTGTTACCACACCAACTGTCACATTGTTAAAATATTTGGTGTTTTTTTTTTGTTTAAATTTAAACGAAGGTGTGAAGCAAGTATGTTTCACGTGGTTCATTAATCAAATTGACAAATAAAGCACTAATAACCTTTCTTCACACTTTTATTGAATTACGCAGTGCTAATCCATTGACAATGGTCACTTTGTGTCCGAAACAAGGCCGTAGACAGGGGGGGGAGGGATATGGGGGTTCAAACCCCCCCAAAATTTTTGAAAGAGCATAAACAATATTTTTACCTGTAAAAAAAATGTTATATCCCCCCACGATTTTTTTTTCTAGCTACAGCCTTGGTCCGAAATGTACATTTGTTAATTCATACCTTTCTTCACACTTTTATTGAATTACGCAGTGCTAATCCATTGACAATGGTCACTTTGTGTCCGAAACAAGGCCGTAGACAGGGGGGGCGAGGGATATGAGGGTTCAAACCCCCCCAAAATTTTTGAAAGAGCAAAAACAATATTTTTACCTGTAAAAAAAATGTTATATCCCCCCACGATTTTTTTTTCTAGCTACAGCCTTGGTCCGAAATGAACATTTGTTAATTCAAATTAAAGTGTGAAGTAAGGTTATTAGTGCTTTACTTGTCAAATTAATTTAATCTTCACGTAACTCAATCAATTGAATTGATTAATCAAACTTAGTGTGAATTGTTCTCGATTGACAGCGAATGTATTAAATACATTTATTTTATAAAGATTTATAGTTGAAAGTAAATAATATCTAATATTTACCAACTCTTTCTTCAACCTGCTTAATTTTTTCGGCTTTTCAAATTCACGATATTTTCCTGCATGTCTCGTAGGTTGTGATGAATCCAAACGATTACCTCCGATTGTTTTTTGATCGAGTTTTTCTTTATTATTTTTATCACCACATTTTATCTCAGATTTCTCATTGACACTTTCAGAAGTCTCGTTTTCTTTACCTGTAAAAATTCATATTAGGGATGAGCGTTATTTTCTGTAACTGTAATTTATAACTGTTTTTCGGAAATAACTTCAATAACTGAAATTCGCGAATAACAGATATTTAATAACGTTACAAAAACACTGCTGGTATGAATTATATTTACAAAACGTGATTTAATAACAATACGCAATAGTTACAAAATCACGGTTATAAAGGTAGGGGGACATTTCTTCCACTCCATTTTTACTTTCCCCCGTATGTAATACAAAGGGAAAGTATTGTTTTCGTGAAAATTTTCGAATCAAAAATTTTAGCGGAAATATCCGTTTTGAGGTCCCCTGAGTCGAATAAGACCATTTTTGAAAAATGTCTGTCTGTCTGTCTGTCTGTGTGCCCTGTACCGCAAAAACCGCTAAAGATATCGAGATGAAACTTGAAACTTAAGCTTTTTGTTACAATCGGAAGAACTGAAAAGCTTTTGGTGAAAATCGGAAAACCGGAAGTGGTACTTTACTCTTAGCGTTTTTCAGTTTTTTCAGATTTTTTCAATAAATGTTCATCAAACAAAAAATTCTTTCAAATAAAAGTTGTAGATAATAACAAAATGAAGATGTATTGTTCACTTACTTTTTGTCATAACACTCTTAGTTTTTGAGATATTTAATAAATAGTGTTTTTTTATCTAGTCATTGATTTGTGGCAGTGTGTGTGTGTTGATACAATTGGAAAATGTTTCAAATAAAAGTTGTAGGTAATAAAATATTAAAGATTTTTTGTATCTTCACTTTTTGTCATAGCACTCTTAGTTTTTGAGATTTATCAATAAATAGTGTTTTTTATCTAGTCATTGGTTTGTGTCAGTATGTGTTGATCTAATTGAAAAATGTTTCAAATAAAAGTTGTAGTTATCAAAAGTTGAAGACATTTTGAAAATAATAATGCTACAAATATTTTAAAAGTGATTTAATACGCAATTTACGGGGGAAAGTACTATGATGGACACATCACCATTTTTTCCACTCTATTTCTTCCGTTCTATTTCTTCCACCGCACTTTTCTTCCGCCAAGACTATTCTTCCACCAAGACTTTTCTTCCATCAAATTTTCACTGCGCCGCCGAGTGCCGTTGTGTGTAAAAGTAAATATAATGATCTGTGTAGGTAAGAGCATATGACTTTTATCCAATACCCACTTGGACCACAGATACTTAACCGTGGTTAAGCCATTTCTACTAGTTTGTGGTTTAAGTGGAAGGTTTCAAATTGAATACATTGCTTAAGTATCTTTGCACACGCTAGAGATTTTACATACTTCTAGGTTTGGTTAGGTTATGTTAGTAGAAAGGTTTGCAATAGAATAAATTGCGCAAGTCAATTTGCTCCCGATGCCTGTTCCACATACTTTTAGGTTAGGTTAGGTTAGGAGAAAGGTTTACTATAGAATACATTGCGCAAGTCTCTTTGCGAACGATGCCTGTGCCACATACTTCTAGATTAGGTTAGGTTATCAGAAAGGTTTCCAATAGAATAAACTGCTTCTGTCTCATTGGGCACTGTCCCCATCGTAAACGAGATCATTCGCGACGCTCAAAAGTGTCGATTATCAAAGTTACAAGTTGTTTGATTGTTTACTTTGAAGTTGGCTATAGACGTCAAATTTTGAATGTTTGAATAAAAAATGGTGATGTGTCCATCATAGTACTTTCCCCCGTAAATTGCGTATTAAATCACTTTTAAAATATTTGTAGCATTATTATTTTCAAAATGTCTTCAACTTTTGATAACTACAACTTTTATTTGAAAAAACACTATTTATTGATAAATCTCAAAAACTATGAGTGCTATGACAAAAAGTGAAGATACAAAAAATCTTTAATATTTTATTACCTACAACTTTTATTTGAAACATTTTCCAATTGTATCAACACACACACTGCCACAAATCAATGACTAGATAAAAAAAACACTATTTATTAAATATCTCAAAAACTAAGAGTGCTATGACAAAAAGTAAGTGAACAATACATCTTCATTTTGTTATTATCTACAACTTTTATTTGAAAGAATTTTTGTTTGATGAACATTTATTGAAAAAATCTGAAAAAACTGAAAAACGCTAAGAGTAAAGTACCACTTCCGGTTTTCCGATTTTCACCAAAAGCTTTTCAGTTCTTCCGATTGTAACAAAAAGCTTAAGTTTCAAGTTTCATCTCGATATCTTTAGCGGTTTTTGCGGTACAGCGCACACAGACAGACAGACAGACATTTTTCAAAAATGGTCTTATTCGACTCAGGGGACCTCAAAACGGATATTTCCGCTAAAATTTTTGATTCGAAAATTTTCACGAAAACAATACTTTCCCTTTGTATTACATACGGGGAAAAGTAAAAAAAGTGGAACCAGAAATAGCGGAACTAAATTAGTGGAAAAAAGAATTCGGAGGAAAATATGTACAGTGGAAAAAAGAATTGGTGGAAGAAAAGTACTGGTGGAAGTAATGGAGTGGAAAAAATGAGGTGCAATCGTTATAAAATAACGATTTGCAATCGTTACAAAAGTTTTCTTAATCATGTAATTAGATAATCTAAATATAAAATTTTAGCTAGATATGAGGAACGTCCGCTCGATAATAGAAAATTGATTCAAACATAGTTTGTTTCACTGATTTGTTTATGTTTATTTAAGAAATGAAAACTACCTACATTTTTTAATGTTCCTTCTTTTCGCAAAAAACGTTCGGTTTGAAAACTCTAGCAAGTGTTTCCACTTCTTGATTAAGCATGACGTAAAATTTCGAGTTTCGAAAAATATTAAATGTACATGCATATCCTGATGCATGTAAATGTTGAGGCATTTGTTTTTTAGAGTTCAGTTTGAAACTTTTAACGAGTTTTTCCACTCCCAGGCTAAGCATGAAGTAAAATTTCGAGTTTAGAAAAGCCTGAAAATTTGGTTTGGTCGCGTAGCGCGAAGCGCGGAGCGGCCAAACCAAATTTTCAGGCTTTTCTAAACTCGAAATTTTACTTCGTGCGCCACGCGTACTAAAGACCGATATAAACTGAAGTTCAAAAACACATACAAGACATTATATGCAACCCAATATACATACAACAATAGCATTGGGTTGCCTATAATAATTTTGTAACACCCGTAAAAGATAAAAGGCGGTAAATTACCGGTAAAAAGCAGAAAATTATTGGTATTTGGGAAAGCATTTTTTTACGATTTACCGGTAAGCCGGTATCAATATCCATAATACGGCAAATAAACAAAAAATTAGTAAATACAAAAATTGCGAAAAGTATTTGGTTATAATTTACTACCAACTTGGAAAATAAAAATGCGATATCTGTTATCGCGTTGCTAACTTCCTGATTGTGTTTCAAAAGGTTTGTTCGCTTGTGCTGCACTAATGTTGTAATGTGTATAATAGGTTTATGACGCTCCCAGTGCACGTTAAAATATTAAAAAATGAATGAATACAAAAATTGCGAAAATTGCGAAAAGTGCTTATCGCATTTTTTAATATTTCTTGAATTATTCAACGGCCAAGAATTTCCAATTAAATTTATATTAAAAGTATTTTAACTTACGTTTTCTTTCAATATCAATATTTAAAATAATCGGATGCTTCCTTTCTATCCTGTTAACTTTCGGTTGTTCCAACTGTCTCTTGAACCCTTCAAGAAAATCCCGAGAAACAATCGCAACCCCCTTGTTTCCCTTGTTTATTTTATCACTATCCCCTTCAACATTTTTCCGCCGTTTTTCTTCTTTTCTATGCTCCCTCTTCAGCTTATTCCTGGCCCTTCTCTCCTCCCTTAACTTCTCCCTATCGAGCAACGATGGATTTTCACAAATTTCTTCCTGCATCCCGCACAAATTCTCTTTCGACCAATTTACGCGACATAACCTCAAAATGCTTAAAACTTAACCTCCTTCAAAAAATAATGGCCGGAAAAATGTTGATAAAGTACTCGCTAATAAGCGGGATTAGCTTGGGGAGTTTCTTCGTGGGCAGTTATTACGAGAAGTACAAAAACGGGAAGGATGATAAAATTTGTGTGAAGAGGAGGCCCGGGTTGCCACTTTTTGGCACCGTGTCTGCTGCTACTCCGGTGAGTCCTAATTCGAGTTCCACGCTGATGCCCACCAGTCCGAATAGGGTTTCGCAAATCATGAAGTACGGGTTTCCCGGGATGGATCATGTGAGGTCTTTCGATGATTACGTGTTGAGTTACGATCGGAAGACGAGGGTGGCGCATTGGGTATTCGAGCATCTGACGCAGGAGAATGTTAGGAGGAACGATGCTGTTGATAGATCGCAGTGCGATTTTAAGCCCGATGAAAGTATACATCCTTATTTCAGGTGAATAAATTATAATTAATTAATATTTATATAGGGGCTGCAGTGGCCGAGCGGTTGAGTCGTAAGACTGGACCAATCGTCTACTGCAGAAATGCCAGTTCAAGTCTCTCCTGGGGCGAATAATTTTTCTAATGAAAAATATTTGCCCCGGATGCCATAGTGTTAATTGCGTTGCCCACATTTTCATTAATATAAAATATTCAAATAGTAAAACTGGTCGTGACTGAATGGTTAACCGCTTAAGTCAATTGTCTAATATTCTATTCATCTCATCCCCCAGCAAGATTTTCATCCATTACCCTTCATTTTAAAAAATATATATATATTTGTATAGTATTGAGCGTTACCACGTGGTAATCCATATTAAGGGGGTATTACCACTAGGACAGCGTTTTTTTTTTACGGTTTTTCAGAACTTTTATTTTTGGGAAATTTAATACATGCGATCTTGCGGTTTCTTGCAACTTGTTTATAGATTCATAAACTATAAAAAATGAATTTTAATTCTTTTCAATCGTCCGGCTAAACCTCTAAATCTGGCCTCAAATAAGGCCGTGTCCGCCGTGTTTTTCCTCATGGCCGGAAAGATTTTTTCGATTCTGTGATTTGAAACGTAAAATGAAGTAGTAGTCATTAATCTGTATTAAATTATCTGGAGTTTGAACCACCGACAATAAAAAATCTCGATAAATAACAAAATGGAGGCCATTCGAAAAAAGTGGTCGCTTTTTGCCCCCCTTTTTCTGACTTTTAAGGCTCTATGAAAAATATCAAATGTTAATATATTTGAATGACGGTGGTTCAAACTCCAAAGGAAAATGTGGAGAACTGAACACTAAAAGCTCAAGTCAATCCGTTTCATAGTTTGAAAAGAAAGTTTCCAGCCAGCGAAAAAAAAGTGGTTTCGAGAAAAACGTGTTTAAAGTTTTGACAGAAGTTTTAACTATTTTTGGAGATTTTTGGCTTTAGTCAGCTATGCCAGCTCCGTACACTAGGCCCTCCTCTTCCTCTAAAAACTGGGTTTGAATGATTTACTCCTGCCAGCGTTGTTGGATGGCCTTATGAGTTGCTGGAGTCAGGCAAAATTCGTCCCACATCTCGCGCTCCGCGTCGGTCCGCACCGGAAAGCCTTGGCTTGCAGGCCGATATGGATTCCCAGTGTCTCTATCGTCTTAAAAACTGCCGAGTATCTGTCGTTGAAAATGCTGGTAGCTATGAAAGACGCGATAGCGACGGTTTTTGCACCACAGTTGAGATGCTTCGAAGCCAGCTTCCAGACACAAGCATTCAAACTTTCGTTTGAGTTCTGCGTATTTCCACCCAGCCACCTACTCAGCATTGTTTACTTCAACAAGCAAAAATCTAACTAACGAATTCGCCTATTGTAAAACGGCTTTCGGACATGAAACTAGATAGATACTATCAAGTATCAATACATGCAAAAAAAAGAAATCAATTTTTTAAAACTTCCGAATGGTAATAGGGGGTATTACCATTCGGAAGTTTTAAAAAATTGATTTCTTTTTATCAATATTAGGAAGTGTTTTAATGTTTTATACATTAAAATAAAGTGGTATAAAACATTGAAACACTTCTCAATATTGCTTAATTATAATTAATTAAATAACGTAATAAAGGATTTCAATCATAAATGTTATTTTATTTACAGGTCTCTGAATACTGATTACAAGAGGTCAGGTTATGACAGGGGGCACTTGGCGGCAGCAGGCAATCATAAAGCCCACCAAAAGCACGTGGAGCAAACGTTTTTCCTGTCGAATATGGCTCCGCAAGTGGGGGAGGGTTTCAACCGAGATTCTTGGAATCGGCTAGAAAGATACGTCAGGAAATTAACGAAGGCTTATCCGAATATTTATTGTTGTACGGGACCACTGTATTTACCAAGGTACTAAAAGAAACAATAGCTTTTATGATATGTATTTGACTATAGGCCGATTCACAATCAAAACGAAAACGAGAACCAGAGCGGAAACTACAGTGCGATTGTTTAAACTAGGATTTAGAGTAGGCGGCATTTTTTTTGCATTTACCCAGAGTGCTAATTAAATGATAGAATAAATTTGAGGTTATGCTCAACTATGTGTTAGCAGTTAGTTGAACCGATCTAATTTAAAATTCAAAGCCTACTCTAAATCATACTTTTAACGATCGTACAGTAGAACGGGAAGCAAGTTAAATCATAGAGTTTCCATTTTACCATGCACAACCGATAGCCTTCTTGTGCTATGGGCCCGAGAACGGGAAGGTGACCGTGTTGTGCATGTTAACACGTAAAACCCTAGGATTCAACTTGCTTCTTGTAGTTCTCGTTTCTGTTTTAGCTGTGAACCAGCCCTAAATTATAAAGCATCCATTAACACTGTATTTACCAAGGTAAGAAGAAACAATAGCTTTTATAATAAGTATTCGACTAAATTGTAATGCATTCATACCGTACGATCGTTTAAAACATGTTTAGAGTAGGCTACGAGTTTTAATGTAGATTGGCACTACTGACTGTTAACACATAGTTTAGCATAACCTCAAATTTATTCTATCATTCAATTAGCAGTCTGGGCAACTGCACAAGAAAAATGCCGCCATCTCTAAATCATAATTTAAATGATCGCACTGTATTTGTGATGTCAGTGTTCACGAACTGAAACAAATGCATACAGTTTTCTTACAATATAACCTCAAAATCTAAATTTAAAACTTCTCTAAAGGTTGAATAAAATCGCACCAATTCTTGTGACAAGCATTTGGTATCAACATTTTAAAATAAAGTGTCTCTGTATCACATGATGCCAATTTAGTTCAAAAAATTGTATGAAGGCAGTATAATTCAGTATGCCAAAATTATATAAAAAACAAATATACGTTTCATTTTAACGTATCATTTGAAAATGTTGTTTTCGATTTGTAATTTGGAGTTTTCAGTACATTTTCAGCATGAAATACAATCGGCTTTTAGTTCTATATTATACGTTTTTATTTTAGGAAAGAAAATGATGGTAAAAGTTATGTAAAATACGAAGTGATAGGCGCTAACAATGTAGCAGTTCCGACACATTTTTTCAAAATTCTAGTGGGTGAAACGAGCGACGGTAAATTGGAAATGGAGGCCTATGTCATGCCGAACACCGTAATTGACCACGATGTATCTTTGTCAAATTTTCAGGTTATTACTATTAGTGCTGTTACTGGTAATTTAAGGTAGTAATTACCACTGGTAATTTATGGTATATTGACCCAGTGATAAACAAAATTTACATACCGTGCGATTGTTTAAAACAGTGGTCTCCAAACTAAGGCCCACGGGCCAAATCCGGCCCGCGACTTGCATGAATCCGGCCCGCGATTGTTTGTAATTTTTTTTGTAAATGTCATATTTTGAAATATTGTAACAATTGTTCCTTAAATTTTTCATAATTTTATAAAATTAATCGGATCTTGACCGACTTTATTATGTAGAATTGTTTTGTGGCCCGCGAAGAAGATAGTTTGGAGACCCAGGGTTTAAAACATGATTTAGAGTAGGCTTTGAGTTTTAAATTCGATTGGTACTACTGACTGTTAACACATAGTTTAGCATAACCTCAAATGTATTCCACCATTCAATTAGCATTCTGTAATCTATATTGTATTCTATATACAATAGAGATACAGGAAGGTTTTCTTTTAAGTATACATATCACAATTATATGCTGTAAATCTTCAGATATGCTTCTTTCTTTCAAAGGAATACAATAAAAATTGTCTGTTGGGACCAGGGTCCGTATTCACAGTGCCGATGCAATTTGTCATCAGTGAGAAGTTGCACTGATGTTGTATCGGTGCTGTGAATATTGATCCTGGTCCCAACAGACAATTTTTACATTGAAAAATGGACTGAGGGAATAGATCATTATAACCGGGGAATTGTTATCAACGGGATTGTTAAAACAAAGTTTTTCTGTAATCACGTTTAGCGGGATCTTTTTAAACTTTACTTTACCAACGGAATCCATTTAGTTACACAGAACAGCTTAAAAATAAAATACTAATACACAATAATATACAGAGAGTTTCATCTAACACCGAACATTTTCATAACGATAATTTTTCTTTTAAGTATATATATGCAGCCGTACATTTTACCACGCTCGATTTATTAAAAGAATACAATTAGAAGCTTTAAACGAGTGTTTTCCACTCCTACGCTAAGCATGAAGTAAAATTTCGAGTTTAGAAAAGCCTGAAAATTTGGTTTGGTCACGTAACGCGAAGCGCGGAGCGGCCAAACCAAGTTTTCATGCTTTTCTAAACTCGAAATTTTACTTCATGCGTCACCGGTACAAAACACTGATTCAATGTAATGTTCAGCGGTCTGTTTTAAACTTCATAATATGTCAGTGTTTTGTACCGGTGGCGCATGAAGTAAAATTTCGAGTTTAGAAAAGCCTGAAAATTTGGTTTGGCCGCTCTGCACTTCGCGCTACGTGACCAAACCAAATTTTCAGGCTTTTCTAAACTCGAAATTTTACTTCATGCTTAGCCTGGGAGTGGAAAACACTCGCTTAAAGCTACAAATCAATTCTTTTAATAAACCAAGCATCGAAAAATGTGCAATTTATGGATACTTCAAAGCAAAATTCTTGTTATGAAAATGTTCGGTGTTACATAAAACTCTATGTATAATACAAATAAATATAAAAATATATATAAAATAATAATAAATAAATATAAAATACAAATACACAATATTTTCATGGTAATCCTTCATATAAAGAAATCAAATACTAATAAAATAATTTATGTGTTTATTTTTTTATTTAGGTGCCACCAGAAAGCATCGAAAGAGCAGCGGGATTATTATTTTTCGATAACGTAGCGAGGAGCAAAATTAGCAAAATAAATGGAAAGAAAAATTAATGTTCTCATAAATCTAGTGGATTATTTTAATTGTGTAAATAAATGATTTCAAAACTACTGTGATTGTTATAAATAAATGTTTATAATGTTATATTTTGTGTTTAAATTAATTTATAAGTTAGGGAATTTCATTTTTCGACTATTTGTACAGCATTCCTGATGTCGACATTCTCGACAATCATTTTAATTAGTATAACATTTGAACTATTCAGCCTAATGCGATGCGATTTTGACAGATAGCTTAGAAGTTAACAGAGTATCTAAAACTTTAAAAATACCCCAAAACAGCAACATATACAATATAATAACATAACCTTTCAATAGTGTTGTTGACATTGTTGACATTCTCGACTTGCTGTCACGTCGACTATTAAAATCGAGGCTCATCACTGGTTACCATTATTATTAACTATTATGTAGTGTGTATTTAGTTATACAAGGTCGAGAGTATCATGTTTTTGTTCTTAGCAGGGACTGAATATTAAAATGTGTTCAAGAATATTAATATATAAACACATTTGCAGCATATTCAATTGAATTCAAGTTTCCAAAATGTTTGGCGAACCATATTTTAGTTCTCGCGCGACCTGTGGTCCACAGGCCACCAGTTAGGAACCACTGGTTTAGATGGATAAAACAACATGGGATTTTCAATGTTAATTTCTTTATATTGCAATATTATCTCCTCTAAATATTTTACTGCACACATAAATTAATTTCTTATAGGGTAAAATATTCTGCACAGATTTATGCTATTACAGTAGAACCTTGTTATACCGGGATGGCTTTTGGCTATACCTAGCACGATATATGGAAAACACGGTATATCTGAATATATGTAATTTGTATAATAGTCACATACACACACGCGCATATATATATATATGTATCACTGTTTCTTCGGGTTTGGTCCCGCGTATTTTCTTGGCTCTGGTCCATTATATTTTTAATTCGAGCCAAGAAAATACGCGGAACCAAACCCGAAGAAACAGTGATGCATGTTACGCCCGCGAAAATCTACGTTTTAACATATATATATATATATATATATATATATATATATCCAGGGTTTCCGTCTGCGTATCTGATGTTGATAGCTTTTCCGTTGATCTTTATGCCTATCTCCTCTTCCTCTAGCGCTTTTTTCATGATCTCTTCAGAGTAAATGTTAAACAGTAACGGTGACAATACACATCCTTGCCTGACTCCTTTTTTTATTTGGATTTCATCGGTCTTATCGCTCCCCACTTGAACTACTGCTTTCTGCCCGTAATAAAGATTCGATATTATTCTTATATCGCGCGTGTCTAGTTGCTTTGCTTTTAATATCTCAACAAGTTGCTCGTGTCTGACCTTATCAAATGCTTTGTTGTAGTCAACAAAGCAGGCAAAAACTTCTTGATTTACATCTAGGCATCTTTGGGATAAAAATGTAATTTGAAGCTTTAAACCAGTGTTTTCCACTCCCAGGCTAAGCATGAAGTAAAATTTCGAGTTTAGAAAAGCCTGAAAATTTGGTTTGGTCGCGTAGCGCGAAGCGCGGAGCGGCCAAACCAAATTATCAGGCTTTTCTAAACTCGAAATTTTACTTCATGCGCCACCGGTACAAAACACTGATGCAATGTAAAGTTTAGCGGTGTGTTTTAAACTTCGTAATGTCAGTGTTTTGTACCGGTGGCGCATGAAGTAAAATTTCGAGTTTAGAAAAGCCTGAAAATTTGGTTTGGCCGCTCCGCGCTTCGCGCTACGCGACCAAACCAAATTTTCAGGCTTTTCTAAACTCGAAATTTTACTTCATGCTTAGTCTGGGAGTGGAACACACTCATTTTAAGTTTAAAATTGAACTCTTTTAAAAAACGAGTATCTAAAGATTTACGGCATATGCCTTGTACATACTCCCTGTATGTACAAGTTGAGGCATTAATTGCGATTGATTGGCTACAATATGTAATGGTCATATAGGCAACCCAATTCACACATTATTTTAAAATTAAAGGTGTCAAATTGTATTGGATGAAAATGTTCGGTGTTACCTGAAACTCTCTGTATAGCCCCGTATATACGCTGTATTCATTTAGGCATTCCTTGATTTTTTAAAAATGTTCGATTTGAAGCTTCTAACGAGTGCTTCCACTTTTTTATTGAGCATGAAGTAAAATTTCTAGTTTAGAAACGCCTGAAAACTTGGCAAGGCGAGCGTATAAAATTTGGAATTTCTGACGTTGTGTCAGATTCACGTATTCCAGGTCGCACTCAGTTAAGGTTTTTTTGTTATGTGGTCGTTGCCATAGAAACCATTACAGTTTACACCTATTGTAACTCTAAAACTACAATTGTTTCTATAGCAACGACCACATAATAAAAGATCTCATATAATAGGCCCGTTCATCAAAATGTTCAACTTTCAACATGTTTGGATTTGTTTGTGATGTATGTTGGTACCTAACGAACGGTACTCCGGTCGGTCTATTTGGTACGATTGAAAAATCCCAAACACATTCACGACTAACACTCCGGTCATTAGAGAATTCCTCAACAGTTGGCAGTAAACAATGCTTCCCGTGTACCATACCCATTTCGGAATCCAAATTGAGTTTCACCTATGCCTTCTTCTAGTTTTCCGTAAATTCTATTTTGAATGATTTTGAGGAGGATTTTAAGCGCGTGACTCATTAGGCTGATCGTACGATAGTCACCACACTGCTTAGCGTGTGTCTTTTTTGGGATGGTGACAAATATTGACAATAACCATTCTTGCGGTATTCTGCCGGTCATGTAGATCTTGTTGAACAATCTCACTACAAACTGGTATTGGAATGCTTCAATACCCTGAATGATCTAGCCAGACAGAACAAGGTTACGCTTGTCTGGACGCCGGGTCACTCTGGTATTGCGGGTAATGAAAAAGCTGACGAGCTAGCAAGGCAGGGAGCCACCATTTCATTTATGGGACCCGAACCTGCCTTGGATATAACAAAAAAGTCGAGTCGCCTTGAAGTCAGGAAGTGGACTCGCAACAAACACAAGGAATACTGGGAAAACAGACCAGGCCTTAACCATAGTAAGGCCCTTATAAAAGGGCCTAACTCAAGCCAGCTGCAGGACTACTAACATTGAGTAGGGCACAGCTGAAAACAACAACTATAGGACTGCACACAGGCCACATGACTGTTAAAGAGCATCTAAGGAAAATCGGGCTATACAACGGCGACACCAACTGTCGCCTCTGTAATACGGCACCGGAAACAGCTATGCACGTTCTGTGCAGGTGCAATGCGCTGGAGAGCAAAAGACGGCTCATATTTGGGAACAGACAAATGGAACCAAATGATTTACACGCGCAACCTCTGAAGGACCTGCACAAGCTAGTGCAGGGCATCGAGTTCGGAATAGTTGCGTGAGTGTAATAATATTGGGGCAGTACAATAAGTCACCTAGGCTGCAGTGCATCCGGATACATAAGGAAGACGGCCCCCACAGGAAAAAAAAAATCTCACTAGTACATGCATCTGGTCTTCTTGTATCAGCTTGAGTAGTTCTGCCGGTATTTCGTCTGGTCCTGGTGCCTTTCTGTTCTTTGACGATTTTATAGCATGTGTCACTTCTTTTTCTGTTATACTTGGACCTGTTTCTTCTTGCAATTCATTGTTAAGGGGTTGATTTCTGTCATCTTCAAAGAGATCTTCCACGTATTCCTGCCATGCTTTTAGTTTGTCTTTTATGTCTACATCTGGCCCCAAATTGGTGATTTCTTCTTCAATGTTGGCTTTCAAGGCTTGCAAGGTTTGTTGTGGTAAATGCGAAATTCAAAAAGGCCCACAGGGAGTGGAAACGCTCGTTCGAAACTTCAAACTGAATACTTTGATAAGAACAATAAATTACTAAAAATGTTTTTAAAGATAATAACCTAGTTTTCAAAATTATGTTTAATATTATATATACATAAGCACTACACTCCTCGTGGAGTTTGGCTGCTTCTTTTCTGAAGCTTTCATGATCTACTTGTAGGGGCGGATCAGACCCCATTTACTTTTATGCTTTGTGTCTATATTATTTTTTTTTTTTTTAGTTTTTAACTGTTGTTTTTTTACTTTTCCCACTATGTCTTTCCATTCTTTCCTATTTATCGCAATTTTTTTCCAATATTTCACCCCTATTTTCTTAAGATCGTCCTCCACTTCATCTAGCCATCTCGATCTGGGCCTTCCTTGCCTTCTCCTTCCTCCTGGGTTCCACTCCAGCATAATCCTTATTGTCGCGTTCGGTCCTGCTCTCCAAATATGTCCTAGCCATCTTAATCGTTTCATTTTTATATGTGAAATTATATTTTCATCGCCCATTTGCTGCCGAATTTCCTCATTTGTTCTTCTACGATAATAGTTGTCGTTTTCTTTTATTGGGCCAAGTATCGTTCTCATGATTTTCCTCTCCATTATGAGTAGATCATTTTGCTCTTTTTCTGTCATTGTCATTGTCTCTGCTGCATGTGTCATAATTGGTCTTATCATCGTTCTGTACACATTCATTTTTGTTCTTTTTGTGATATTGTTGTTCCTTAGAATTTTTCTGTTAGCATGCACTGCTCTGTTAGCTGCTTGTATCTTTTCTTTTATTTCTTCCTGCCTTTTACCATCTGCCGTTACATGTACCCCCAAATATTTGAATTTATCAACTATCTCAAATGTGTACTTCCCGATTTTTATGTTCCCATTTCTACTGTTCCCATCGCATATCATAATTTTTGTCTTGTCATTGTTAATGTTCATTCCCATTTTTTTAGCTTCACGCCCTATTTCCTCCAACACATTTATCATTATTTGCCGTTGTTTTGCAACTATTACAATATCGTCAGCGTAAGCTATAAACTGTGACCCTTTAGTCCGTAGTGTTCCCTTTGTGTCAATATTTCTTAGCGTATAGTGCAGTGCTAGGTTAAACAATAGTGCGGATAGTGCATCTCCTTGACGAACGCCTTGATTTATTTCAAATTCATCTGTTTCTCCATACTCTGTTTTAACACTAGCAGTTGTTTCTTTCATTGTCATTTGTATTAGCCGTATTAGTTTATTTCCAATTTCCATTTCCTTTAATGCCATTAGTAACTTATTTCTATTTATCGTGTCAAACGCTTGCTTAAAGTCCACGAATAATAGCTTTATTTTAATTTTATGTTCATGTGTCTTTTCCATTATTTGTTTAAGAGTATGGATAGCATCTGTTGTTGACCTACCCTTTATGAAGCCGCATTGGTAGTCTCCAATAATATGAACAGCTTTTTCTGCCAAACGCTTTCGGATGATAGAGGTCAGTATTTTATATGCTGTGCTCAGTAGTGTTATGCCTCTGTAATTTTCACATAATTGCTGGTTTCCTTTTTTATAAACTGTTACTATTGTTCCGCACTTCCATTCGTTGGGCATTTTTTCACTGGTCCATATTTTCTTGATTAGGTTTGATATTGCTTCCAGTAACGGCTTCCCCCCATGCTTAATGAGTTCCATGTTTATACCATCTTTTCCTGGCGCTTTCCCATTTTTGCTGTTGTTAATCATCTCCAGTATTTCCTGCACTGTGGGCTCTTCTGTGTCGCCTTCCTCACTTATGGTGCCATCCTCACCCGGTTTTTCTTCATTTTCTTGTCCTGTCGTTAATAAAACTTTAAAGTGTTCTGTCCATATTTGCTTTGTTTCTTCAGCACTTTCTGCTAATTCTCCATCTTTGCTCTTTATTCCATGTATTTTTCGTGTATGTGGTCTTTTTTGTTCATTAATTTTTTTGTAAAATTGTTTTGTGTTTTTGTTCTGACTTTCATTTTCTATCTCGCGCAGTTTATTTTCAATCCATTTTCTTTTTATTGTTCTTAATATTCTATTGCTCTCTTTTCTTCTTGCCTCGTATTCTTGTTTATCTTTGTATTTCTTGGTTCTTAACCAATTTAGTCTGGATGTATTCTTTTTTTTTTACTACTTCCATACACTCCTCATTCCACCATTCGTTTCTGGATATATTGCTTTTTAATCCTAAGTGTTTTTCTGCTGACTGCTCTATGCATTTTTTTATTGTATTCCATTGCGCATCGATTTGACAATCTCCTTCATTTGGCACATGCAGATGATGCTCTATTTCTCTTTGGTACTCATCTCTTCGCTTTTCAGATGTTAGTTTTTCAGTTTCCCACTTATTGTTCCGGCTTCCTCTACCTTTATCTTTTTTTTATCCTCTGTTTGAACTTTGCTGTTACTAGGAAATGGTCAGTATCTGCGCAGGCTCTCCTGTATGTCCTTACGTCTCTAATTGAAGATTGTCTTTCTTTTGCGATCAGTATATGGTCAATCTGATTTCCTCTACTTTGTGCAGGCGGTATCCACGTTATCTTGTGTATAATCGGGTGATTATATTTAGTGCTGGCAATTATCATTCCTTCCGTTGCCGCTAGATTGCATAACCTATTACCGTTGTCATTTGTTGATTCGTGTACTGTAAATTTCCCAGCTACTTCGTTTAGCCTATCCTCCTTGCCCACCTGTGCATTGAAGTCACCGAGCACAATTTTAGTGTCCTGCTTTGGTATTTTTTTTTTTTAGCGTTGTTTCAATTTCCTCGTATAATTTCTCCTTTTCTGTGTCGGTTGCACTTTCAGTTGGTGCATATACATTTAATAATGATATGTTAAAGGGTTTAGCCTGAATACGTAGGTAAACTAGGCGCCCATTTATTGGCTGGAAATCGATTACTCGTCTTTTTATGTTGTTTGTCACCATGAAGGCTACTACTTATTTGAAGTAAAACTGACATGGTAGCCACAATCTGAAATGTTAATTTTTTCCGACATTTCCCTAATTCAAGATTTTTTCTCTGGCCTTTTAATATAACTTTTTTCTGTAGGAAACCTCCATTTTGTTAAATTGTTTTTGTCAATATTTAAGTTAATTTTATAAATTTTTACGTGTTTTGTAATTTCCCAGCTGATTTTGACAAATTTAATAATGTTATACGCTTTTTTGTTAGTGTTTTGGTCAATTTGAATATAATTTCATGACTTTTCTCTGACTTCTCCGGTTTTAATGATATTCAGTGAATTTTTTATCTACGAAATTTTTAGGCATTCGTCGATTTCATAATAGAGTTCAATTTGAAGCTTTAAACGAGTGTTTTCCACTCCCAGACTAAGCATGAAGTAAAATTTCGAGTTTAGAAAAGCCCCGTGAAAATTTGTCGAGGGTCGCGCAGCGACCCGAGACAAATTTTCGGGCTTGGAATAATTCAATGTTATAAAACGAGCACAATCAACATCAACTCAGGAGATGGTCATTTGACTGATATCGTTTTTTTAAGTTTATATTATCAATTATACACCTTTAAATTACCTTTCAGTCAAAACATTGCCCATTTTTTTCATTGTCATGATGATGTCAAAATCAAGATCATTACTGTGCAAGGTTGGCTCGATTTAAACCAAGCCGACCTTATCACGCGCGGAAATCCTCACATGACGTCAAAATCAAAGTCATTACTATATAAGGTCGGCTTGGTTTAAACTTGGACAGTCTTGTATAAGGTTGTCTTCATTTAAACGAGTGTTTTCCACTCCCAGACTAAGCATGAAGTAAAATTTCGAGTTTAGAAAAGCCCCGTGAAAATTTGTCGAGGGTCGCGCAGCGACCCGAGACAAATTTTCTGGGCTTTTCTAAACTCGAAATTTTACTTCATGCGCCACGCGTATAAAACAGTGATTTAATGAGAAATTTAAAACACACAAATGACATTTTTCATGTTAATCCTCACAATTAATTTGATTTATTTTTGATGATTCAAATCCTTTTGTAAGTATTCGAATCCTTTTAAAAATATTCGAATCCTTTTATAAATATTCGAATCTTTTCATAAGGATTCGAATCCTTTTATAACGAATCCGGATCACGAATGCAGTTGAACTAAAGTATTCGAATGCCTCTTTTGAATCCTCTAAAAGGATTCGAATCCTGCCCAGTTCTGCAATGGCGTTTGTTACAATATAGTTATGTACGGCAAATTATTTCTACCATTTAGTAACTTGACTTGTCAAAAACATTTTAATTTTTTCGGATTTTTACGAATACAAAAAAATTAAATTTAATAATGTTATACGCTTTTTTGTTAGTGTTTTGGTCAATTTGAATATAATTTCATGACTTTTCTCTGACTTCTCCGGTTTCAATGATATTCAGTGAATTTTTTATCTACGTAATTTTCAGGCATTCGTCGATTTCATAATAGAGTTTAATTTGAAGCTTTAAACGAGTGTTTTCCACTCCCAGACTAAGCATGAAGTAAAATTTCGAGTTTAGAAAAGCCCCGTGAAAATTTGTCGAGGGTCGCGCAGCGACCCGAGACAAATTTTCGGGCTTTTCTAAACTCGAAATTTTACTTCATGCGCCACGCGTACAAAACACTGATTTGAAGTGAAGTTCAGAAACACACAAATACATCTTTAATCGGAGTAACAGGGAATCAGATGTTTAGTCTGCTATCAACGATGTTCAGTGTTAACAATAAATAATTAGGTTTTAAATATTTGTGTTAAAAGAAATGGTAACGATATTTATATATAAATGGTTGAAAAAAAATAATAAAATCAAATTTATTCTTAAAGGATTTGTATTCGTGATTCGAAAAAACAGGATTAGAATCATATTTATCTCTTACGAATCCTTTATTCGAGTATTCGTGATTCGAATTATATTAGTTGATTCGGATTCGTGATTCGAATCCTTTTTACGAGGATTTGTCCCAGCTCTGCGCCATTGTATAATCCAATATTCAAGGGGGTGTTAGCTAGGGCCAGTAGTTGTTTTAATTAGTCTGTGTAAGACAAAGGAAAAGTAGTAGATGGCGTAAAACATCGCATTTTTAATATTTGTTAAACAAATTGACTTATAAAGGGTGAGGCGTGGGAAGTTAGTGAGAGTAGCAGAAAGGTGGGGAAGGACTGAATGGAAGGGCCTGGATGGATTTATTTGTATATCTTATAGTTATTGAGAAAACGACGTGTTTCAAAATAGCCGACAATTGAAAAACGCCCGGTATTTCCCAAACAAATTAAGCTAGCCATGGTCTGTTGATGGCATTGTTATTTTCTCAGAAACAGAGGTCATGATGGGCATATCAGATTTTGTCCTAACTATTGGGGTTACTGAGATACCCTATAAAAACATCGAATTTGAGTCATGTTTAATTGACTTATACAGGGTGAGGCGTGGGAAGTTAGTGAGAGTAGCAGAAAGGTAGGGAAGGACTGAATGGAAGGGCCTGGATGGATTTATTTGTATATCTTATAGTTATTGAGAAAACGACGTGTTTCAAAATAGCCGACAATTGAAAAACGCCCGGTATTTCCCAAACAAATTAAGCTAGCCATGGTCTGTTAATGCTATTGTTATTTTCTCAGAAAAAGAGGTCATGATGGGCATATCAGATTTTGTCCTAACTATTGGGGTTACTGAGATACCCTATAAAAACATCGAATTTGAGTCACCCTGTACTAGGAATTTTTAAAATTGAAATTCGAATATTCATTTAAAAACATATTCAAATGCGAATATACAGGGTTATTCAAAAAAAAGAAACAGATTTCCACCATTTATTTGTTCCAAACTACAAAAAGTAGAACCAAAATTCCAACGTTTCTGGGCAGACAAAAGTTTAAAATTTGAACAGTCCAGGCAAAAGTTCCAACAACGGCGGCTCGCAGCCTTTGAGTGATTACCAGTGAGATTTTCGTAAAATCTAAACACACCACGTCGTAATAAATAATAATCCTCATAGATAATTTTTGTTACTATTTTATTATTTCCTGTTAACTTCAAATATAAAAACTATAATCGCCAGCAACATTCCACAAACATAAATCACGAAAATCGCTTCTAAATGATCAATTTTAATAACCACAAACTTGCTTCCTTTAGACTTAACATTGTAAAACACATCTGGCGCTCCAAAAGGTTTTGACAGAGCACTTTCGTGGTATCTCATAATACATTCATTAATTCTAGAGGTAAATGGAGAATGCACATTCAGAAGCCACAGTATCCACCCATTAAGAGACCAATCAAGCGAAATGAAATCGTTAATCCTGTGTTTCTTCATTGTCCCTGATTGTACTGCTAGATCTATTAATAGTGCTGACTCTCCACGCGCAAATTTTTCAGAAATAGGAATATCTTCGTATGGCTCCTTCTCAGCACGCGCGGCTAGTTTCCTATGATGGTCGCTAAGTACATGTAAACCGCTAATTGCCGTAGGTGTTGCGATTAAAGTTAAATTTGACTCGACGAGTTCTTGAAGGGTTTTGATTTGGGCGGTTGTCCCTGGTAAGAACATGAAGGATGTTAGTAACGATAAATAGGCGCTAGTGATGACGAACACGAAAAACATCCAAAGAGCTAAATAGAATCGTAAGCGCGTTGTTGTGGGTTGCCATTTGGCTGATGTCAAAAATATTCGATAAAGCATGAACACGGTTTGTGATATTGTTAATTTTATTTCATTGCTCATTAGATTGTGGTATATTGGAGCAATTGCTACAAATGTTGCACCGGTTAAAATCCAAACATTTATACTCAACACTTTGAAAATATTTTTCCAAACAGCAAAGGGTTTAGCTAAAGGCACCATCAATGTAGCTTTCAGAAATATAAGTGGGTATGATTGGTGGTAATCACCTTGGACTCCAAATCCAACTGCACAAAGCACAATATTAGCATCGCCTTTATGTAAAAAATCAATAACGCCTGAATAGCTTCCATTCGGTAGTTTATTCAGCATATGTATACGCATGCTACCAACCATAATAAAAAGTGATGAGTAGTTATGATCAATTCCAATTACATCTAAATTCAACCGTTTTCCAATATCTTTAGTTAATACTACGCCAAAACCTTGATTTGTTCTGAAAGGTTGTGTGCTATTGATGTAATGATCTAGGTTAGGCATCGCATATGTATACATTTTACAATTATTAAAATTCTTGACGTTCAAATCACTCGTGAATTGTTTGGGATCTTCGCTCAAACAATTGTATAGGAAATAGGGTTGAAAATTCTCACATGCGTGCAATGAAATTGGATAATACGTATACACGTTAAAGTCTTGTATAATCATGATATTTACTAAACACCTTTTCCAAAGCGTTTGCAACACACTCGTGAGATTACCAGAATCTAAGAAAATTACAATAATCATCTTTTGCGCATGGTATTTAGCTTTAGAATTAAATTCAGTTATAATCGCATTAAAATCAAAATGCGTCGTTTCAATTAAGTAATAATCCGGTATAGCACGATGGATGAAATTCACAAAATCATAATCAATATTATGGAGGACGTTCCCAATATTCGCGTGATAATAAATAAGTTCCGTTTTGTAAATGCTGTATACGTTTCCAGTGGTTGAGAGTTTAAATATTGTTTGCATACATTTATGTAAGTGTGAATTAAATTTACCCATCAATTCGTTAATATTGTTTGATTTTAAATATTGGATTTTTAAAATTAAAATAATTGTGATTGTAATTTTTAGCCACATAGTTTTATATTATTTATACGTATCAATATGTATAGGTATTATTAATCTTCTCTGCTAAAAGTGCCGTCTTCTATCGAAGGTTAGCGATAACATTTGCAAAACTGTTTCCATCTTCTGCTGCTCTTACTAAGCTCTGCAGGTCCATGTTGTCCATTGTCTAATGTTTTGTAACCAGGTAATTTGACTTCTACCTTATTAATAATAACATTGCATAATTACCATAGTAGAAATTACAATTTTGTGCGTACACAAGCGATATTACAAGTTTAAGTTAATGCAGTTTTTCTTTTCATATTTATTTATATAAGTATCATAAAATCTATATTGGATAAATCGTACTTATTTTAAATGGATCCTCTAATATGGTAGTTTTTGTTTAGTTGCCTATAAAAAAATATTATCGGCTTACAAATAATACAAGCGGTTTTGGTAGTACCATTCCGGAGTTACTCAATTTTTTTATTGTAAAAATATTGTTTGTAATGTTTCTGAAATCTTTAAATATCTTCAAGGCAAAATGTTTATGCTTTATTATTAACTTAAGTACGGTGGCCGAAGAGAAATACAAATAGTGAAATTATAAAATCTCCATCGAGTGTAACTTGTTTTTCATTTTAAATACTATTAATAAAGGGTAGGGAGTTTCAGAATCACAACCTGAACGATATTTTTCAATACATATATTGCAGTGTTAATGGATGTATTTTATATATATATATATTTGTACCCATTCTATGCACAATTTATTTAAGTAGCCATAAATAATGCAATATTGCTCTATTTATACCTTGAAATGTTACACAACAAACAATTTTGTTAATACTGTGTACATGCTTGATATGTTAACTATCAATGCTGGAACCTAATTTATTTTGAAATACTTTACGATCATATTTAGATTGCTTTTTGAAACTTAACTTGTTTATTTTTACTCATTGTTTATTTGAATTAATTGTACTTAATAAATAAACAATTACATACTTATATAAAAAGTAAGAGGTGATCAATAAATAAATGATGTATAAACAACCATTATTTATTTATTTATTGATCGTCTCTTTTGCCTTTTATAAAAAAAACACCTTAATTAAAATAATGTATTACATCTTTACTAGCTACCCCACTAAGCAAACACATTCAAGTAATGTTTCATCAACATTTATACAGTGTTTAATGTTGCTACAATGTTGATATAATATTATTTATTTGAAATAAAACAACGCAGTTGGGAGGGTTTCACTTTTATTGTTGAACACTACAACATGTTTCACCACACAGTGGCTTCATCAGGCAGATGAAATAATGATTTTACAAAGTACAGGTAAAAGCTTATATACTAATGCAATTAAATTAATAGAAGGGGGGGGGTAATGAGGTAATTAGGCTGAAACTAATACAAACAATTTTGAGCGACTAAATATTGATTAGGGGTGAATTATTTACTTCTATTTGGTCATTTAATAGAATACCTTTTTTGTTATATTTATTAATTTCTAATTCTTCTAATAAGTTTAATTTACGACTTTTGTAACATTCGTGCAAAATTTTGAATTTAGGGTTAAAGTTATGTTGGTATTCGATTAAATGATTGGCGTAGGTTGAGGAGGTTTTCTTAAATTGAAAGCATTTTTGATGTTCTGAAATGCGATCTGGGAAGCTACGTCCAGTTTGTCCAACGTATACCTTAGGGCAATCTCCACACTCCAGCAAATACACACCAGAGTTCGTAGTTTTATCAGATTTGTCTTTAGAATTATTAATGAATTTATTAAGTGAATTGACCGTTCTAAAAGAAGGAGTTAGGTTTAAGATTTGAGTTTTTTGCTGATGGCAATCAAAGGGGGGCCGTTAAATGTTAATGAGCAATATTTATTATTCTGATTTTGAAAATTGGTGGGATATACTAATTTCAGGGCTTGTTGTTTTTGTTTTTTATAAAGGATGTCTAAGATAAGCTTTTGACGAAAGCCGTTGTTATTAGCTATTATGAGAATTCTGTTGAGCTCATTATTAAAATTATTACTTGATAGGGGGATAGTGGTTAGCCTATGCAACATGGAATGGTAAGCTGCAATTAGCAATATTATTTGCTAATTGCTACTCTCTCTCTTCCTCCTGTTTTCCGTCTCTTCCGACCAACTTCTCCAGCGCCCATACCCCGGCCCCATCCACTTTCATCTATTCCGTCACTCTTCTATTCCCTCTTACTACAATTCCTCCTTCACCCTCTCGCATACCTCCGTCAAATGACTGCACGTATCCTTCCCCCGCTCACACATTACACACTTCCCATACTCTTCCCCTCTCCACACCTTCCTTCCTCTGTCCGCCTTTTTCAACATATCCTTCATCCCTTCCCACTCTCTTGCCACCACCACCATATGATCCGCATATGCCAACATCCACATTTTATCAATACACTCATACACTCCTCTCACCCACCCTACCATTCCCTCACTCACCCCTCTTCTCCTCAAACATTCTAACAACCCTTCTTCTCTTCTCTCTCCCTTCTTTTTCCTTCCACATCCCACTATAATCTCCTCCATTGTATTGACCTCTTCCCATTGAATCCTCGCGAGCCTCTTCCTCATATCCTCAATCGCCTTTACCCCACACTTAAGGTATTTGTTTTCTTGCCCCTCTCCTCTTCTCTTCCCTTCCCCATTTACATCTCCACTTTTAACGGCAGATGGTCCGATCCCAACACCTCTGGCACCTCCATACCTCTTATATCTCCTCTTGCTATTCCCTTGACCGCCACATAGTCAATTACCGATGCCCCTCTTGGCGCAATGTACGTTTTTTCCCATCTCAATCGTCCTCCAAATCTCCCATCCGTCCTCCTTCACCCACTCCTTCATCTTATACGTAGACGTATATTTTGAACTTCACTTAAAACCAGTTTTATATGCGTGGCGCATGAAGTAAAAGTGACATTTATTACTATCACAATATGGGCTACAATATGACCACAATATGGGCTACAATATGACCACAATATTGCCTATAATATGATCAAAATATTGGCTACAATATGGCCTATAATATTATCACAATATGGGCATAACCACATTCTGGGCTTCAATATGACAACAATATGGGCCAATAAATATAAATAAACTTAAGTGTACACTAAATAAAGGAATGAATAAAAAATACCTCTTATTATCGTTTTAAATAATTTTTTTTTTCATAATAAAAACAAATGACTATCATACCTATAACAGTCGAATATATAATTTTTTTAAATTCATTTATCAATTAATTTATGTATTACAAACATCAAAAAAATCATTTAACTCAACACACCCTAGTTTACATTGCACATATTTAAAGATTATTTAACGGTAACCGGCACCAATTAAAAGACAAAATAATAACAACAATGAAAATATTTTACAAAAGATGTATGTTCATATAAAAAAGAGGGGAGGGAGGGGGGCGGAGTAAATAAATAAATATGCGGCAAGGTAAAGATGGGCACCCTTTCACTTCATCAAGGCGTGGACCACCGCTTTGGCGTTGAGCGCCTTCAGATCCGTGTAGGTCTGGCCAGTGCCGACGAAGACGATCGGCTGTCCTGTGATGTACGTCATGGAAATCGCCGCACCAACCTTAAAAATAATCAAAATTAATCGAGGTATTTAGAGTGGACTTCAGTTCGTCTTGTGAAACACTTTCTGGTTGTCAAAAAATTTATTAAAAAACCGTCATGGTGGTGACCAATCTTGAAATATTAAATTTATCCGATTTAAGAATTGTTTCCCTAAATTTTTCATGGCATTTCCGAATGAAATAAAATCCCGTGACTTTCCTGGTTGATCGCTACACTTCATGAATTGATGAATGCTATGCTGGAACAACATTGTAAATGCCAAAAATTGTTTTGTTGGGAAATCGGCAAGATATCAGGGAGGGCACGACAGATTTCTTAAAGAGTAGGTGAAGTGAAATAAGGCTATAATGGTGTTTCAATCTAACTAAAAAACCCATAAAAAATCAGGGAGGGGGCGTGGAGTTATGAGGGGGGGCGCGAACTAAAAAAGGTGGAGACTTCTGTTATAGAGAATTTTCTTGGCTTTCTTTTGATGTAATTTGTTGTTGTGTTTTACTTGCCGATAAAAAATTTATTATTGAAAGAATGTGTGCGGGAACTTTCACCGCACAGTGTAGTAATTTAAATTTCTTGTTGCTAAAAAATGGTTGAAAAAGTCACTCACTTTATCATCAATGGTGTCAAATTTAGTCAGCACGATTCCATCGATAATATGCGGATCAGAGCTCGAGGAATAATCGGCCATGGCCTGATTGAATTTGACCAGTTGATCGACCGCCTCATTCCCGACCAGCGCCTCCCCGACGAAGAGCACCAGGTCCGGCTCGTTGACCTTAATCAGCTTAGTCAGGGCCCTCATCAGCGGTTCGTTGTCCTGCATTCTCCCTGCTGTATCCACGAGGACGACGTCGATCTTCTGGTCGTTCGCGTGGCGGATGGCCTCCATGGCGATGCCGGCGGCGTCCTTACCGTACCCCTTTTCGTAGAGTCGGACCATTTCTCTGCCCCGGTGGCGTTCGGCCGGGTGGAGGGCGTTGAGGTGCTTCACGTGCGTGCGTAGCTGTTCAACTGCGCCAGCGCGGAAAGTGTCGCAAGCCGCGATCAAGACGCGCATGTCGTTCTCGATAAGCCAGAAGCAGATTTTCGCTAAGTTTGTCGATTTACCAACACCGTTAACCTGATAAGAAACATTCATTAACTTTATAAACAGGCGAGATTAATTTTAAATCAATTTTTCTTTGTTAGCGAAATCACTTTGATCAGGTTAGCTAGCAGCTAGATTAAATTGGGTGACTGTTGTTCAGAACTGTGTACAAGTAAAATGTACTCAAGTACTCTATACAAAATGTAGTTGTCATGCACCAAGCAGAAGTATATCAAAAATACCATCAATGATATTACAACCTAAAGTTGATTGAACCTCTGATTAAGTCAAAATCCTAGAATATTAAAATGTTAAAATTTGTATGATATCCTAAACATGTATCTTTCATCAATAAAAAGTACTTAATTAACTTGGGGCATATATCTGATGTTTTTTTTCTAACAAGGGTCTATAAACTGTCGGCATCCCAGTAGGTTCTGACTTCAGAAACATACGTCGTAATTAAGTTCAGAATAAAAAAACCAAATGTCAAGACTGTCAAAAGTAAATTTTATTTGTCAAACAATGTAATGTGCCCCTTAAACAGAGCAAGAAATTACAAAAAGTATTGAATGCTCTCTAAAGCATTTACCAGTGTTTCAGGAGGTGCAAACTAATATCTTTTTTAAAACATTATTTACAGTTGAGAGGCATTAGTTAAGTTCTTGTAAAGTCTTCTAATTGAAGAGGTAGGTCACGCTTCAATGGTATTTCTAACCGTATTTATAACATTTTCTGTACAAACCCTTGGCCATCCACCAGCTCGCCTGTAATCAGCAGAACTAGTTTCTCGAAAATTTGGTAATTACTATGTTTGGAAACCGTAATCTGAATACATTTTTACACGCTGCCGTCGAATATTCCCATTCACCATCTACTAGTGTCCAATTTCTGAAATAATTCTCGAGAATAAATGCTTTTTGTTCCACCATAAATATGATTTCAAACTTAACCAACTTAACGTGCTGTGACACTACCCAATGACTTATATAATTGAATTTAGTTAACGTTTCCAAGATTCACCGTTTCGTATGACATAATTTAAGATATATAATTTGTTTTTCAAAGCAACCGAGATGCCGACAGTTTATAGATACTCATTATTATTATTAGAAACGGACACTCTTGTATTGTCCAGCTCTGTTGTTGAGGTTAGTTTCAAACAAACTCAAAACTCACCCCGCAGAAGGTCATGACGTACGGTCTGTTCTGCTTCTGCGCCTCCATGCAGTCTCTCAGAATATCCACCCGCCGTTTAGGGCTCAAAATCTGTACCAAACTTTCGGTCAGCGTTGTTTTCACAGTTGTCGCGACACTATCAAACGTACCTAAGACCTAAATGAAACAAAAAAGAATGATCAAAAATGGAATACAAACAAAAAATCTCCGATGATAAATTAAACAACAAATTACTTATTAATTTCAACACAAACTTGTTTGCAACAGATACAAAAATTTGAATTTGGAATACATACAGCGCCCAATGATCATGATAAAACAAACAAACGGTACATAAGTCAGTCGGTAGCGAACATGTTAAAAATGGTAAAACGTTATTTTGTTATAAAGAAATATAATTTGAATTTGGAATACATGCAGAAACCCAAACTACTACACTAGAAAATTAACGTCATGCCATCTGTTTTATGTAATTAAATGGATTCCGTCAACCCTTCAGCCAAAAACTGAAGTTGTGAATTATACACTATTAGTAATTATTATTAGTAATTATATCTCGCTAACACTCTATTTCTTCTATACTCAAAGGCCGTACTAACTTTTCCCTCTAGTTTACTTGCGACAGACTCGCACAGCTTCTCAGATATATCCGAGGCGACGTTCTTGGCGATCAAGTGATCCTTGAGCTTGTCCAGCACGGGCTGCATGTCCGCCTGGGTGAGATTCTTGGAACCGACCAGGCCTTTCAACAACGAAAACATACCACCGGATTTTGTGGAAGATTTTTTTTGCTGCTGTTGCGGAACGTCGTCCTCGTAATCGGACTCGTCCTCCTCCTCCGAAGAGGACTCCACCTCGATGTCCTTGATGACACCTTGCATTTTTCCGACGATCTGAAATCAGAAGTATTCTTTTTTTTAAATATACAGATTGCATCATAAGTAAATAATTGGATGTAGTGACATCTATCAATTGATAGCATATTTTAAAGTTAGAATGAAGAAATCACAATGGTCGCATTCAAGAAACTTTAGCGCTGTAGTGACATCTATCAACTGATAGCGTATTTTAAAGTTTGAATAAAGAAATCGCAATAGTCCCATTTAAGAAAATCTAGCGCTACAGCGCTTGATGAAAGCGGTGTTGCTGAAAGGTACCTCTTTGTGTGTGTCGCTGCAGCAATTTATCAAGCGGTAAAGCATATTTATTTCTGCTTATTTCTCCAAAGCACCCCTCCCACGTAAAGGTGCCACTTCTTACTAACTTTGATCGTGTGTAGCAGAAAATCCTGATGTCTAGAGGAAAAAACGCAGCCCACATTCTTAATCAGCGTAACGAAATTTACCAAGAATTACTTATCCCATCAAAGTACCTTTTTTGAAGCGTCATTTTATAGCACCGTGTTATTAATGAAATTGCGAATGGCAGTGCCATCTGTTAGATAATTTTTTAAACAAAATTTAGTCTCCCAATCAATTGACTGTCTGTGTAATCGTCTGTAGTAAAGGTAAAGACACGGCTTTGTAAAATTCATTGAATGCACAGGAAATGAACTGATTATTGTTAAATAACGATATTTCTTATGGCTGTTCTCTTTTATTTTGTGATAATAATTGGTACCTCTTCGTCTGGCGTAAAGTGGCTCTTCATGTCTTCGGGTTTATCGACGGTCCTCTCGAGATTCTGAAGGTCCCTGTTGTCGCCGCCCAACTCCCACACCCTAGGTTTTTTTCCGGCCTTCTCCGACGGGCTCTTGGGACTCTTGGGGCTTTTCCTGATTCACAAACAAAAAAGAATGTAACAAGTGACAAAACATAAAACTAACTTTTGGTACTAGGCAATGGTTTACTGTCAGTGGAAAATAAGTAAATCATAACCAATATTTATTTATTAGTAATGATAGTAAATCATTGCCGAGTACTAAAAAACAAAAAACTCATAAGATGGAAAACAATCACCACTTACTTTTCGGGTTTTTTGGTCTTGTTCATCTTTTGGGCGAACTTGGCTCTATTCATCGCCAAGATGTCCTTGCTGTCATCAACGACTCCATTTTGAGGTTTTGGTGATGCGCTCGGAGACACTTTCTCACTTTTATTGGCTATAGAAATTAACATATTATTAAATACAGCAGTTTATAAGTTGCAAAAAATGTACTCACCCTCTTCGACGAAATTAACCTCCTTCTTCTTCTGCCCCTTCCCCTTCTCCTCCTCCCCCTTCCTCTCGATCATGGAAGCCACCGTCTTCTTGCTCTTGAAGCTGTCCTCGAAGGTCCGCATCGACTTCGGCGCCTTCGCCTGAGACTTGCTCCACCGTTCGGCCTCCCTTAGCGTCCCGTTGTAGGTGCCGGTGAAGTCGAAGTCCCGACATAGCCTCCCGGAGTCGGACAGTTCGTTCTTGTACTTGTCCCGGAACTCCAGGTGGACGTCGTTCAGGAACTTGTCGACGTAGGACAGCTGCAGGATCTTCTGGTAGGCGACCACGAAGACCAGATCGAACTCGTTGTCGAGCTTGTACTGGAGCATGAGGCCATCATGTTCGAAACTCCGATCGCCTGTCGTTCTCTCCTGAGATTGTACGAGTTACAAATTGAGTTCGAAGAAATTAATTTTATAGGTTGCTATTTTATAAAGCAACAACTGATGTTCTGTTGTTACTTTGGTTAGTTGTTTGAGACTTAAGGAATAACACGTTAACTGCCGTGCCAGAAATTGGCAAAAGCGATGTTTATCATGTATTAGAACCGAATCTACTTCGGAAATTTATATAACTCGTGCGGTGCCATCGCCTAGAATACAGTTGCGAGAGAGAAAAACTAGTACAGCAAAATATTTGGCTATGTGAACTGGGCTCACTTTGATTTTTCAAATTGTCAATCAAATTGACAAATCAGCAGAAATGTCAAACGAAATTTAATTAACGTCGACATGCCTCAACTGACTGAAACGCAAAAAGTTTAGAGACGGTATTAGCATTAGAGACTTGAACTTTTACTCCTGCTGTGCTAGTTTTTTTCTCTCGCAACTGTACATACATGTTGTATTTAACTCGCAGCAGTCAACGTGTTAGTAAGAATCATCTTTATTCCTTCTAAATATAAATAATTCTAAACAATTTTACAATTGAAGGGTTAAGGGGAAATCCCAAATGAGTCTGAAAGGTACCAAAAATCTATTTCAACGCCATTGTGGAGTTTAGACCAAGTTTTTTCACGTAGGCAAACTTAACGGAAAACAAGCAAATGGGTCATAAGTTATTCACGGCGAAGGAAAAATCACACCGTGTCAAACATAGAAAGATTGAATTTTCATTTTGTTCCCTTGTAAAATTTATAATAAATTGGGACTCATTTGGTTTTTCTCCTTATCTCTTCAATTGTGAAATGTGGCGTTAGTGCAAAAATTATGCTTAATTCCTTTCGAGAGGGCATAATTTAAGCGAGGGGGGCTCACTATTATCCATAACTGCAGCTCCCGACCAAAAATCCATTTTTTTCCGCTAAACCAAAGTGGTGCAAAATATTTTTCTTGTAATTAGAAGGATATAAATAGTACATAGAGTAAACTTAACTGCAAACTTGAATTGGAAAAACCCTTATCATTGATTAATATACAATAACATAATTAACACGATGATAAGACAATAATCAAAACCTTGTTTTGAATACAATAACACTAACCTAATTTCCTTAACATATTTCAAGCCGTATTTTCAAACACATAGACAAACGCGCAAATATTTCCTCAGCAAAATTTACCCGACGTTTTATAATTTACGTATTATGGCTTGTTTTTAATTTAATTTTACTAATTCGATTTAACTCACTTGTAAAATTACGCTCTTTATTAGAGCGTTCACCGAGGGGGTGAAAATCTGGCTGGTGCTCTGGAAGCACCAGAGGACGATGCCCCCTTTGCTGAATATTGTGAATAAATCCAACATTTTTCTTTCTCCTCACAAATTATTTACAATCAAACCTCCGCGTATGTTTCATTCAATAGCACGCACTCGACTACACGTCACGTCAAAATCATCTGAATTACAGGGATCTGCGTTACCGGCACGCCGGTATTACAGCTTTCTGTTTTTATTATAAAACCTGTTTCAGACCATCTAACTGTAAGTAAAAGGAAACATTTTATTAGGTTTTTCACGCACAAATAAACATTAGCGTTGGTAAAATTATAGGTAATCGTTAGTTAGTTACGTATTCGTTTTTAAGTAAGATGTTAACATACGTAAGTCGTGTTTATATGAAAACAATAAATAATTGGAAAAAGGGCTCGTGTTAAACTAGTTTTAGGTAGATAACACAGAAAACTGTAATAATTATAACAATTTTAATTTGGAAAAATTGCTTTTTCAACCGTTATAAATAATAATAAATCCACATTATAAATTCAATAGCAGTTATTTTCCTTACCTTCACTTGGACCCCCTGAACTACAATGGACACCAAGAAATCGTATTTTTTTTTAATTCAATTAAATCTTTAATATTTTATTTTTAACAATTCTTTTCAATAATTTATTAAGATTTAATACAAAAATCAAAGGCACTAAATTTAAAATTACAAAATATAGTTTTAATATTATAAAATGTGTACAATGCATTGTTAGAAATTTTACAAACACGAATGAATCTTTTACACCTCGACTTACAATGTAAGGTGGATTTTTAAAATGTTGCACTGACTCACATAGGGATGTTCAATGCGTTAGACTGAGGTTTTGATCTCTACAAAAAAACATGTGTTATGCAGTGGTGGCCGGTGGCCAACTTCATGTGAAACTAAAATGCCAAGGTAATGCATCTTGGAATTAAAAGGTGAGCTCGTTTGTCTGCCAGATGAATGTTTTTAAGATGCAGATCTGTGACGTAGAGAGCATTGAAAAACAAAATGTATATGCTGTGAATTTAACCTAAGATGAGCCTCACATGAAGTTAGGCCGCCAGCCGCTACTGGTGTTATGATTTTTTATCAAACATTATGGGAATAGTGATTCGAGTAGGCGCACACTTTTGGTCATTGTGGTGGCCTAGGCGTAAGTATTGTTAAAATTGACACATTTTAATTGGTCGTACGGGATGGCGCACTGGACGTAGCGCACCCTGGCCTAATATATGCTCCGGTTGCATACAAAATGTGACAAATAACAGTTCGAATCCCTGATTAAACCCCCCCGCCCCCCAAAATTTTATAACCCCTCCGATTTTTTTTTCTGGCTACGGCCTTTGCACTATGTGCAGTGCTCCATCCTGTACGACAAAAAAGTGCCAATTTTAACAGGACTTGTGCTCGGACCACCGCGCCTACTCGCATCACAACATGGGAAGTTAATAAAAGAGAAATCTATCAATTAACTTCACATAATATTTGATCAAAAATTCATAGGGATATGTTTTTCGTAAAGATCAAAAAACTTGGTCTAATGCATCTATTTTATGTGTAAGTAAATAGATGAAAATTTAAATAAAAACATTGAACAATCCGTATCTTGCGACATTCGATGCACCATCTGGTATTATTTAATAAATTTAATTTTATTCGAGTCTTAAAACTATTATACATCTTTTATATGTGCAACTAAATCCTCCCCCTTAATATTTTGTAAAATCACTAATGTTTTATAAAATCAATGATGTTTTTGAGTTTCGTCAAGAATATAATCAATAAAATACATAAAATTATGAAAATGTTATTTGTGAAAATGCAAACAATAATTTATTAACACTGTTGTATCCTTTCTTCATACTGAATAAAGTGCGAAAGTATGAAGAAACGATACAACAGTGTTTACTGATTAATTTTTATAACACCTGAATATTATATGTTCAATAATAAAAACCTCTAGAGTTGCATGATTTAATCTTTTTTTAAATTTAAGTTGGCTACATGCATTAGGAATTGTCATATAAAACATCAGACATAATAATTATAATGTATAATTTCAGAGTTGCCAACCTACAATATATTCCATGGCACTCTAGAGGTTTTATTTTACTAAACATATGATATTAATAAAATACTAAAATAATAATACTGATCACATATATCGTTTCGATTCACAGACATTAATAACCATTTTTTCCTGTTACAATGTTGTCTAATTTATTAGATTCCTGTTGGGCCAAATTGAGCAGCATCTGTGAGCTTTCCAATATCTGAAATTAACATAAACAAAAATGTAAACGTTTGATATTAAGGCCGAGTGCAAGATGAGATGCAGGCAGAGCTGCTCCGAGTACATGTAAACTGTACTCGAGTATTGAGTACAAGTACTCTACTCAAATTGATACAATGACAGTTGACGTAGGAATTAACCGGCATTTGAACTATAGTAACGTAAGCCGACATTTAGTCCACAGAGTGGACCTAACCTAACCTCATTTGACAGATTAATATCTAACCTAACCTAACTTGACAAAGCGAAATCTAACCTAACCTAAACAACGTAACTTTTAGAGTTTCATCACTTTTTAGCGTACCATCGACATTGTATGTGACTTTTTGACATTTCGAGCGCATTGCTTATATTTTAACAGTTAGGTTAGGTTATTAAAAACAGTCGACATTGACCGACATTTGAACTATAGTGACAGTTGACATAAATTGGCGTGAGCTGACATTTAATCCACAGAATGATATCTAAGCTAACCTCATTTGAGTGATATCAAACGTAACCTAACTTGACAAACCGAAATCTAACCTAACCTAAATAACGTAACTTGAAGTTTCATCACTTTTTATCGTATTATCCACATTGTATGTCACACACAACCATATTTTATATCAATCATGAATTCGAAAAGTAGTGGCAGAGCTGTAAGATGTGTTTATATTTACACTTTTTAACATTTGTTTGTGTAATCTAATGAATAGGTCCGTTAAAAAAGATAGATTGCCACAAATGGTAGTTTCTTCGTATTTTATAGCGAGAGTCTACACCACTGGATATACAAGGGAGACAGATTCAAGTATTTGTTCAGGATAGAGTAGGAAGGGAAACCTAGTATGCGCTTGGTACACAGCAGGACGTGACCGAAAAGTGATCGACAATCTTTTCTTTTGCTCGTACTCACAATCCAGTCAAACAAAAAACTTTATTTCATTACAAAATCTACTAATACTTAACTGTAAAGGACTCTGTTATTAAAAAATAATTTCTTAGTTGGAATCAATATCATTAATGGATACCTACACTCAGACCCGTCATTATGCACAGGCTTGCTGGGCTGGTGGCCAAGGCCCCGTGATCTAAGGGGCCCCCGAGCCAAGCCCTTTCCTAACATAATTTACCAACAACGAATGACCAACAGAAAAAAATAATTTTTAAAAGCTCCTAAAGTTATTAGTGCCTAGGGTCCCAAAAAACCTTAAGATGACTGCCTACATTAAAAAAGAAGGGCCGAATAGTGTTGCTCATACATTCTTCGAAATATAAAAATACTCTTCTTTTCTTCATTGATCAATATTTATGGCAATTCTTAATATTGAAGAAATTTCTTTAAATATGGCAACACTGATATGGAATACCAAATCAACAGTTAGACCTTCAAGTATAGTAGGCCATTAAATTTAACGGTTTCCTTACAGAATAGGGGTGACTATATAGTTTTCTATGTTTAGATCGCGGTCGACTTTAATTACCCATGTTGTCAGCAATATTATCGAGAATATAACCTAATTTTTAATACCCGTAATTGTACATCACTAATTTTGGTTAAAAAAATTTGTAAAATTATGTGTGTTATCGATAATAAGGTAACTAACCTGGTTCTTTCATGATTACATTTCTCGATCTTCCCAATTTGTATTTTATATGAAGAGTCCTTATAATTAAACCCAGCTATTTCTTATAGTGCCGTTGTTTCCCTGACAAACTCAATCAATTTTTCGTCAACAATTTTTGAATTCAGTGACCTCAGCGGTGCTTGAGGCCGGTGGGACTGCACTGGAGGCCCCGTTTCTCTTAGTGTTGGTGCTGGGTCGGCTTTACGTAAATCTCATCGTGCGTTAGCTTGTGCGCCTCGTAATAACGCTTCATCATAAAGTGCTTGTCGCAAATCTCGCACTCAAAATTCGTCCTCCTCCCGTGCGTCTTTCTGTGCTTGAGCAAGTTATCGTTGCGGGAGAACGGCCTGTCGCAAATGTCACACGTGAACAATTTCTTCCCGTTGTGCGTTGCCAGGTGCCTCATTAGGTGCTCCTTGCGCATGAAACTTTTTGTACAGTGCCCGCAACAGAAAAGCCGATTGCACCTCTGCGACCTAAAGTGCTGGTTATAGTTTGACCGGCGTTTGAAGGATTTTTTGCAAGTATTACACTCAAATGTGTTCGAGCCCTTGGGCGATTCCCTTTTCGTCAACTGAGGAATGGAAATATTCTCCGTCGAATTCATGTTCAAATTGGTGACCGGTGGTTTGACCTCCAAGTTCTGCTCGTCTTGCAGAATGTAGTAGCAATCCTCGACAATTTTCTGCGTTTGAAGAGCCTTCGTATTGGGATCCGAACTTGTGTTCCGCAAAGGAAGCGAAATATCTCCGATGGGAACCGGATTAGCGATAATCTGCGGACCCCAATTAATACTCTCCACCTCGACTTCCACTTTAACCTGACTAAAATTCTCATCACTTACATTAAAACTATCAACATCCTCTTCGTGTGTATTATTTTCCAGTTCCTGTTTAATAATCGGCTGTTGTGTTTGTACTAAACCTATACTCTCGAAGTCGATCAGCGAGGTGATGTTGTTAAGCTCGCCGCTAGCGTTTATCGCGAAGGCTTGGAACTGGCTTTTTTGCGGCTGTTGCTTGGCAATGACGAATCCTTGGGAACATTCCGTTTTGATTTCTTGCTGTGCATACGAGGGGGCGATTTCCAGGTTGTCACTAGATCCGGTCATAACAGGTTCGAGTTTCGATTCTTTCGTGCAGATGATGTTGTTTGTTTGTTGCGGTGCTGTGTCTTCGATATAAACCTGAAGAAAAGGGACTTGTAGTCCTAACACGTTGACTGTTGTATGTTAATTAACAATTTGGTGACCCCTAGGCAACTTTTTACTTTCACCGTAGGCAGTGCTTTTTTTCCTTTCCCCGTAAGTAATACAGGGTGGACTTGAATTAATATCTTAAGGGGTTGAAGACAAAAAATGGGCATATTTCGTGATTTTTTCCAATGAATTAAATCAAAATTTTGAATAAACTATAAAACAATATTTGTTTATCCACCAGGCATCATTGAAGAAATGCTATACAGTTGAGATTTTGATATGTATCGTTATGAAAAATCCATTTCTATATAGTTTACTTGTATAATAAAGACTTTTGTTTAAAATATCGATTTATTTTATTGTTGTTGTACTCATGTTACAAATTATAGCGCAACTACTAAAAGGTTAACAACCACCTAACGACAAAAATACAATTAGAAATTGAATGCCCCAATTAACATCCATGAGATCCGTGAGGGAGCATGTTAGGGGGTGGGGTGGGAAATTTAATATTCACTTTTATAAGTTTATAGAATATAATTTTATACCCTAAAAAAGTTCTTTTATACCATAAAATTATTTTTCTCCAGTTGTATAATTTTTGCCGAAAGTCAGTGTCTGAACTCACCTTTTTAAAACCCAACTCAGTATCTTCAATCGTCTTATCGTACGAATCCCGTAAGTACTTGTGTTGTTTCAGGTTACCGTTAACAACACTCAACTTTTCCTGAATCGCTTCCAAGTTTTTCTCCAGTGTGTGTTTCTCCGCTTCTTCCCTATTTATTATCTCCTGCAATTCACTACGCTTGTTTTTCAGCTCCTCTAAACCTACAATCAAATAATAAATAAATTATGAACGGTGGAGGCTTCTACTTCGTTATACATGTTAATTCAATAAAATAAAACACTTTAACTTTGTTTGTATAACACAATATTGTGTTATACAAATAAAGTTAAAGTGTTTTATTTTATTGAATAATAAATACACTGAACGCACCAAAATTCATTTTTGTATATGTTTGTGTGTATTTGAGGTTAATTTAAATAATTACTGAATATTATATATTATTAATAAATAACTTACATTTCACAAGTTCTTGATTGTAAGTCTGTAAAGTAGCCCCATGTTCGGACATAATTACAATTTGAATTTTAAACAACTTATTTTTTAAATTCAACTGTTTTATTTTTTGAATAGATGATGCCAACTGTAAACGACAGGGTTTATTGAACCCTAGATAATTTCACCAAGGTCAAATAATAATTCCAGCCTACATTTCGTAAGTAAAATTCACTCAATTCATTCAGATTTTAAAACCATTACAAGTCATTGTTAAGGAAAAAAAAAACTTTATAGTAATTTAAAATATATTTCATTAAATGCATCTTTTATTAATATTATGTTATAGGCAACCAAACATACACAATAATTCAATCAATTAAACCGTAATTTATTTATTTCGTTTAAGATTTCGTTAAATATTTCAACAACAATGTATAAGACAGAGCTGGGCAGGATTCGAATCATTCAGGATTCGATTCCCGGATTTGAATCCTTTTAGAGGATTCAAAAAAAGTATTCGAATACTTTAGTGAAAACGGATTCGTGATCCGGATTCGTTACATTTTTTAAAAGGATTCGTATTCGAATCCAGATGTAGATGATTCGAATCCTTATAAAAGGATTCGAATTCTTATAAAAGGATTCGAGTCCTTATAAAAGGAATCGAATCCTTATAAAAGGATTCGAATCCTCATACACGGATTCAAATCCTCCTAAATAATTCGAATCATCGCTATTAAGGCTGGGATTCGAATTCGATTAATTCAAATAGTTAAATATTCTAATATGAATATTTAAATCACTAAATTATTCATATTTGAATTTTTAAATTTTCGAATAATTCAAATATTTGTGAATGCATATTTGGTTACTTAACCAAGAAAAATATCCAACGTTAATAGTATATTTTTAATTTCACTTGAAATCAGTGTTTTATACGCGTGGCGCATGAAGTAAAATTTCGAGTTTAGAAAAGCCCCGTGAAAATTTGTCTCGGGTCGCTGCGCGACCCTCGACAAATTTTCTACGCGGGGCTTTTCTAAACTCGAAATTTTACTTCATGCTTAGTCTGGGAGTGGACAACACTGGTTCTTAGAAGTTTCAAATTGAAGGATCACTCTAGATTACTAAGTTTATTACCATTTTACAAAGGCTACAGCTCGAAGGACCAACCATGGTCTTCGGAGACCGAAGAACTACAGGGAATCGAAGTTTTTTTTACAAGAAAACAACGAATATCTGAAGGTTTACAGCATGGATAGGAAAGAAAACATCTAATTTTGAAAAAATATCGAAGTTGGGTTAGTTTTCAGTGCATTTTTAACTTGACTTTAAATCAGTGTTTTATACGCGTGGCGCATGAAGTAAAATTTCGAGTTTAGAAAAGCACCGTGAAAATTTGTCTCGGGTCGCTGCGCGACCCTCGACAAATTTTCTACGCGGGGCTTTTCTAAACTCGAAATTTTACTTCATGCTTAGTCTGGGAGTGGACAACACACGTTTGAATTTTAAATTTAACTCTTAAAAAAAATCGACGTACGTAATATAATAAATCATTCATTGAAATCATAGAAAAAGATGCAACATTTTACCTAAAATTAACTTTTTGAGTTAACTTTATAATTTGCTCGGCTCTTAATCGGTGAATATTCTATTCCTAAAAAAAACCGTTTTTATTCAATATTAAAGTTGCATTTAATACAATAACAAACTGTGAATAAATCGACATAAATCTAGAAATATCGAAAATCTCGACATTTAGAAAATCTTGACGGTCCACTCCCAGACTAAGCATGAAGTAAAATTTCGAGTTTAGAAAAGCCCCGCGTAGAAAATTTGTCGAGGGTCGCGCAGCGACCCGAGACAAATTTTCACGGGGCTTTTCTAAACTCCAAATTTTACTTCATGCGCCACGCGTATAAAACACTGATTTAAAGTGAAGTTAAAAACGAGACAAATTTTCACGGGGCTTTTCTAAACTCGAAATTTTACTTCATGCGCCACGCGTATAAAACACTGATTTCAAGTTAAGTTAAAAATATACTATTAACGTTGGATATTTTTCTTGGTTAAGTAACCAAATATGCATTCACAAATATTTGAATTATTCGAAAATTTAAAAATTCAAATATGAATAATTTAGTGATTTAAATATTCATATTAGAATATTTACAAAATTGGATGTTTTCTTTCCTATCCATGCTGTAAACCTTCAGATATTCGTTGTTTTCTTGTAAATAAACTTCGATTCCCTGTAGTCCTTCGGTCTCCGAAGACCATGATTGGTCCTTAGAGCTGTAGCCTTTGTAAAATGGTAATAAACTTAGTAATCTAGAGTGATCCTTTAATTTGAAACTTCTAAGAACGAGTGTTGTCCACTCCCAGACTAAGCATGAAGTAAAATTTCGAGTTTAGAAAAGCCCCGCGTAGAAAATTTGTCGAGGGTCGCGCAGCGACCCGAGACAAATTTTCACGGGGCTTTTCTAAACTCGAAATTTTACTTCATGCGCCACGCTTATAAAACACAGATTTAAAATGAAGTTCAATAACACATATATCATCATTAATTAAAATCATTATATAATCAGATATTTAGTCGTTAATGAACATTTTGGTTAATAGAAACTGAAGGAATAAAATATTAATGGTTACAAATAATAGATTCAAATTTATTTTTAAAGGATTTGTATCCGTGATTCAAAAATGAGGATTCGAATCTTTGATTCGAATCATATTTTTCACTTACGAATCCTTTATTCGAGTATTCGTGATTCGAATCATATCAGTTGATTCGGATTCGTGATTCGAATCCTGTTTTTCAGGATTCATCCCAGCTCTGGTATAAGATCATATTTACCACACAAAAAGTCAAAATCCTGATAAAGCAGCAGTTGACTACCACACTTTAACAACAGGTAATAACGTTAAATTGTTAAAAGAATCCAGTAGTTATCAATTAAACATGTTGGAAGCCATAGAACTGAGAAAAAAACAGGACAGAATTACTTAATTTTGATTTAAGCCCACTAAATAATCATCCAATAAATTTATTACTCAATTAGATATTCCACACTACCAGTGGGTTAAAAACGCATTCATGTTCAATCGAAAAAGAAACCAGTTAGGTGGTTTAACTCTAACTTAAATATAATGAGAAATACGCTTGCTCTGGTCTCAGATTCTTATAATAAAACGGGTGATCCTGAACTAAAACTAATACGCAACAGATATCGGTCAATTTATAAAAGGCAAATACAGTTGAGTAAATCACAAGAAAACAATAACTACTTAGAACAAATGAATTACGATCCTGAAGCAATATGGAAGATTATTAATTCTAGTAGAAACACTTATAGAAATAAACATGTTGACATACCAGTGGAAGACTTTAATCAGTTCTTTTCAAATGCCGCAATTAAAATCGTAAATTCACTACCTGTACCACAATATGACCCGATTCGTTTCATGTGCAAAAACGTTCCAGCTTGTGAAATGACTTTTCAGTTCAGTGAAGTCTCAACTACAATAGTCAGTGCAGTAATACGGAGTCTCAAACCCAGCCACAGCAGACACTTTTATGGCCTCCGAGTGGATGTTATAAAGGCCGTCTCAACAACCATTTTAGTACCACTGACTAAAGTAATCAATAAATATATTAAAAACAATGTCTTTCCAGATACATTAAAAACAGCAACAATTATACCGATTCATAAAAAAGGAAATAATTCTGATCCGAACAACTATAGACCAATCTCGTTACTGCCAATATTCTCCAAAGTTTTAGAAAAAATTTTAGAATCACAACTATCCGACTTCTTTGAATCGAATACCTTATTTTGTAACGAACAGTTTGGGTTTCGGAAAAATCGTTCAACATCAAACGCGATTAGCAACCTTGTGGAGATGATAAATGATGTATTTGAAAACAAGAGGGCTTGTAAAGCATCATTTCTCGACCTTTCCAAGGCATTTGACTGTGTCAACCATACTATACTGCTAAGAAAACTATATTTTTACAACGTACATCCAGAAAGTTGTAGACTAATCGTATCACACCTATTTAATAGAGTTCAGCATGTCATCCTAAATGGTACTATATCTAGCGCCCTGCCTATACATCTCGGTATGCCACAGGGATCAATACTTCGGCCATTACTGTTCCTGATATATATCAATGACTTACCCAGTATAAACGAAGCAACACACACTGTTTTGTATGCAGATGACACAACACTGATAAATAATACAGAATCCTGTAGTATAGCTAATATGGAGGCACGGTCGAATGCAATGGAGTGGTTTAATAGCAATAAACTTAAACTTAACAGTGACAAATCGGTCACTCTAATGTTTTCACTCAAGAAGAATGCACCAGTCGAGACTGTCAAATTTCTGGGCATGAACATTATGTCGAATTTATCGTCGCAGCATCACGGTGATACACTTGCATCGAGGCTTTGCTCTAGCATTTTTGCTATGCGAAATCTGTCTCAGCAAGTGTCGAAGGATGTATTACGCATTGTATACTTTTTAGCCTTTTCTAATAATAAGACACCGGATTTTTGGACTACAACGTAGAGCAGTGCGCATAATAAATAACCTCGGTTATCGCGAAGAATGCAGACAGACCTTTGTGGAATTGAAAATTTTAACTCTTCCATGCTTATATATATATGAATGCGTTAAGTATACAAAAAAACATCAAAGCAGCTACGAACTTTGTCCAAGTGTTAATCACTACTGCACTAGACAGAATGAAAATGCTATATATCAAAGCTCGATTAGGTTGACCAAATCCCAAACTGGAGTACGTTACTATGGCGTTAAATTCTTTAATGTACTGCCCTCTCATGTAAGGAATTTGCCTTTAAAAAGCTTCAAATCCTATATTAAAACTGTATTGATTGAGAATGCATTTTACAGCTGGAACGAATATTTGAATTTTAATTTTAGGACTTAAATGTTTGTTGTATATACACTTCACCTATTTATTTGTTATTTAGTAGAGACTGTTTTAAACTATTTATTGAACTATTTATTTTTTTATTATCTATTTAATTATTTATTTATAGTGTTTATAATATATGTAAGTGTAACCTCTCTGTGTACTTTAGTTTATTTTTTTTTGTATAAGTTTTTAGATTAAGGTTTATATATTATATGTATTGACACGTGTAAGGCTGATGCTGTTAGCACAATAAATGAATTTGAATTTGAATTTGAATATTAAAAATATTTCCGTGTTCAGTGGGATATCACAATTTTTATTTGTAAATGTTTAAATTGAAGCTTTTACCGAGTGTTTCCAATCCCAGATTAAGCATGAAGGCTTTTCTAAACTCAAAATTTTACTTCATGCGCCACGCGTATAAGAAGATGATTTCAATTAAAGTTCACTTGTTAGCGACCAAGCCAAATTTTTGGGATTTTCTAAACTCGTAATTTTACTTCATGCGCCACGCGTATAAAACACTGATGTAACGAAAGTTCAAAATGTACTGCTCAATGTATTGCTACGCGACCAAATCAAATTTTTAGCCTTTTCTAAACTGGAAATATTACTTTATTCAAGGAGTGGAAATACTCGTTAGAAGTTTTAAATTGAACGCTTTTATAAAATCAATGAATGGTTGAATATTTACAACGTATACATCCGGATATGTATACTTAAACAAAAATTCCCTGTTTGTGTAAATTTTAGCTATACGATATTTGTTTTTGAAATGTTACGCATTTCCATGCGGAAATATTATATAAATTGGAAACTACATGCATCAAGGTTTGCTGAATGAAAGAACAGTCTGTAGTATTAAAATAGATGCGCATGTTTTATAAAAATCTCACCTACATTCATATATTCAAAGGTGAGTAATTTTTCGGAAATAGTTTTGATCGGGCTTATTCCGTGTGAAAAACATGTGCCGTCAAACTGGACGAGATTGGACACTTTTTAGACGTTTTAATGAATAGTGAAGTAACAATTAAAAAAATGAAATAAATGTTTTAGGTGAAAGTAATGTCTTAGCAGAGCTGGGCAGGATTCGAATCCTGGATTCGAATCATTCAGGATTCGAATCCTGGATTCGAACCCTTTTAGAGGATTCAAAAGAGGCATTCGAATTCGATTCGTGATTCGGATTCGTTACATTTTTGTAAGAGGATTCGTAATCGAATCCAAATGCGGGTGATTCGAATCCTCATAAAAGGATTCGAATACTTACAAAGGATTCGAATACTTACAAAAGGATTTGAATCATCAAAAATAATTCGAATTAATTGTGAGGATTAACAAGAAAAATGTCTTTTGTGTCTTTTTAAATTTCTCGTTAAATCACTGTTTTATGCGCGTGGCGCATGAAGTAAAATTTCGAGTTTAGAAAAGCCCAGAAAATTTGTCTCGGGTCGCTGCGCGAGCCTCGACAAATTTTCACGGGGCTTTTCTAAACTCGAAATTTTACTTCATGCTTAGTCTGGGAGTGGAAAACACTCCTCTGAAGCTTCAAATTGAACTCTTTAAAAAAAGCGTGTTCACACTCGTTAAAAGTTGTAAATTAAGCCCTTTTGAAAAACAACCAATGTCGGAAAATTTACAGCTTATGCATATGTTTACCTAAAAGAAAAATGTTCACGTTGTTTTTTTTAGAAGAGTTCAATTTGAAGCTATAAACGAGTGTTTTCCACTCCCAGACTAAGCATGAAGTAAAATTTCGAGTTAAGAAAAGCCCCGTGAAAATTTGCCGAGGGTCGCGGAGCGACCCGAGACTTATTTTCTAGGCTTTTCTAAACTCGAAATTTTACTTCATGCGCCACAGGTACAAAACAGAAATAATGTGAATTTATGTATATTTGAACCTCACTTTAAATCAGTGTTTTATACGCGTGGCGCATGAAGTAAAATTTCGAGTTTAGAATAGCCCAGAAAATTTGTCTCGGGTCGCTGCGCGACCCTCGACAAATTTTCACGGGGCTTTTCTAAACTCGAAATTTTACTTCATACTTAGTCTGGGAGTGGAAATGCTTGTTCGAAACTTCAAACTAAATGCTTTGATAAGAACATTAAATAACTGAAAATGTTTTTAAAGATAATAATCTAGTTTTTAAAATTTGGTTTAATATTATTTGAAGTAGAACTGACATAGTTGCCACAATCTAAAATGTTTTTCCTGGCCTTTTAAAATAACATTCTTCTGTGGGAAACCCCCATTTTGTTAAATTGTTTTCATTGTTTTTGTCAATATTTAAGTTGGTTTTATAAATGTTTACGTGTTTTGTAATTTTTATTATGCCTGTTGATTTCGACAAATTTAATAATATCATATGGCTATTTTGTTAGTGTTTTGGTCAATTTGAATAAAATTCCATGAATTTTCTCTAACTTTCCCGGTTTTAATGATATTCACTGAATTTTTATAAACGTAATTTTCAGGCATTCGTCGATTTTATAATACTGTATTGTACGCGTGGCGCATGAAGTAAAATTTCGAGTTTAGAAAAGCCCGAAAATTTGTCTGCGCGACCCTCGACAAATTTTCACGGGGCTTTTCTAAACTCGAAATTCATGCTTAGTAAGCTTTAAACGAGTGTTTTCCACTCCCAGACTAAGCATGAAGTAAAATTTCGAGTTTAGAAAAGCCCCGTGAAAATTTGTCGAGGGTCGCGCAGCGACCCGAGACAAATTTTCGGGCTTTTCTAAACTCGAAATTTTACTTCATGCGCCACGCGTACAATACACTGATTTGAAGTGGAGTTCACAAACACATGAATACATCTGTAATCAGAGTAACAGGGAATCAGATATTTAGTCTATTATCAACGAAGTTCAGTGTTAATAATAAATAATTAGGTTTTAGTTATATTATAATGGTTGCAAAAAAATTATAAAATCAAATGTCTTCTTAAAGGATTTGTATTCGTGATTCGAAAAAACAGGATTCGAATCTTTGATTCGAATCATATTTATCTCTTACGAATCCTTTATTCGAGTATTCGTGATTCGAATCATATTAGGTGATTCGGATTCGTGATTCGAATCCGTTTTACGAGGATTCGTCCCAGCTCTGTTAAGAACAAAAAAATATATAGTTATAATCCATGGCAAAAACAATTTCTTACAGAAGTGCGTTCTTTATTAAAGTTATAGTATAAAAATACAAAACAACAGTTTGTTCTCATAGTTAGGTAGGAAATATCACAACCTTCATCACCACTATGTTTTATGAAAACTAAATAATAAGGAACAAATACAACTAAACCTGAAAACCGATTTTTGTAGTTCCTGGGCCTGTATTCACAGTACCGATGCAATTTCACATCGGTGATAAGTTGCACTTAAATGACATCATTTTACTCCGAATGGTTGTGTAAATTCTTCCCAAAATGACGTCACTTTAGTGCAACTTCTCACCGATGATAAATTGCATCGGCACTATGAATAAGGGCATGCCAAATCTGACCCTGTGAGTGACATCACTTTGTTTAAAAAATTATTAAAAAAAGAACAATCATAATTTGAAGTTAAAAATAGCCGAACGTCGATGACAATTGATGTGCGAACCCACCATAAAAATATAGGAACCCAAAAGTTATTAGAACAAAAGCTACAGTATGAAGTTTACAGGGTATATAAAAAATGCATACTTTACTTTTTATTATTTTTTTCTCAAAATTGCTTACACTTTCAATTATATCAAAATATTATGGCGTGCAGTTCTGCCAATGACATTTGTTAAAAGCAACGTTGCAGAACGCATAACCTAAACGTTATTACGAGAGGTGATTAAAAAGTAAGGTTACAAGGCCGATATTGCTGAATTTTTGTCTATTATACAGTCTGCTGCGGGGACCCTTCTAATGCTGCAGACCGCTTCCTGGGGATTATATCGGACCGGCAATCCTGGGTGTCAAGTGGACACTCCCCTCAGTGGACTCCATAGTGGGAGGAAACCGGAAATGTAAAGTTGAGATTTTACTGTATGGAAGCCAATACCAAGATTAAGTTGAAAGTAGACGAGCCTTCTGGTACGCCACAACTGATGCCAGCAATGGCACATACAGTGTGATCAACAATGATTGTAGACAAGTTAAATATCCCGCCAAAAAATGTTGGTACAACTGGTTATATGAAAAGAAAATCCCCTAGATTGCTTTTCCATTGGCGTAGCAAACATTTTAATCATTTATTTAATCATAACTATATATTTCTTGAATAATTTTCTCACTTATCACTTGGTGAAACATGTTTAAATATTGATAATGAAGGTTTAAATTAAATTACACTTGGTTTGTTTCACAATTTTTTACTTTACTATTTACTCGACTAGTTTCGCGTTTTACAGCATTATCAGCAGTGATAATGCTGTAAAACGCGAAACTAGTCGAGTAAATAGTAAAGTAAAAAATTGTGAAACAAACCAAGTGTAATTTAATTTAAACCTTCATTATCAATACATAACTATATATTTAATTTTCACAATTTTAATTAAATATACAATGTAAATTGAAGTAAGTTAAGGTTTTGTGTATTTTTAATAAACATATAGTTAGCATCCCTAATTTTATAAGAAATGTTGAAAATGATGGCCTGCATTTTCTAGGCAAATGTTTAACTCTACGTTTTTTATTTTGAAATACACAAAATGAAGCTCCTCCGGATTTATGGTCCTTATCTCTTCTTCAATTGCTGCTTTAAGCTCGTTTAGGGTACGCATTCGATTTTTAAAGACCTTATTTTTTGAATGCCCGAATAAATAAAAACCGCACGGAGTGAGGTCTGGCGAACGTAGTGGCCATAATGCGTCGCTTACCAAGCGATCATCGTGAAATATCCTCAAGTAATTTAATGTCCCTAACGCAGTATGAGGATTGGCTCCGTCTTGCTGAAAATAACCCATTATCTGTTCGTCATCGTGCACTTGATTCAAAAATTCATCTAGGATGAGTGTTCGGTAGCGCTCCGCATTGATTTTTTCGTTGAAAAATATTGAGCCAATTATCCGACTTCTCGAAATTGCTACGCAAACACCAATTTTTTGTGGATGTAAATCCGTTTTAATAAAAGTATGAGGATATTCTGTAGCCCACGTATGATAGTTTTGGCTCTTCACATATCCTGACAAGTGAAACCACGCCTCGTCAGTAATAAAGGTCTTGTCCAACATACCATTATCATTTAAATTCTCATTAAACCAATTGCAATAATCAATTCTTTTTTGGAAATCAAGTGGCTGAAGTTGTTGAACTACCGATACCTTATTGCGGCTTTTATGCAACTCCCATACGATACTCCTGTAAAACGATTAAACATTAAAACTTGTAAGCACCTTAAAATTAAGAACATACCCGTTTGAGATGAAAGTTTTCTTAAAGATTTTGTTGGACTTTGTTCAAGTCGTTGTTGAATGTCGCCAACAACCTCTTCTGTTAAGATAGGCAGTCTTCCAGCTGACTTGCCCTCACAGATACGATTCTTTCCCTCAAAACGGTCAACAATGCGGGTTTTATGCGAGGAAAATGTTTTGTAAGGAATGTGGACATCGGGGAAGGCTTGAATAAATTGATTGAGAACGATTGTAACGAGTATGTCCATGTGCCATCTTCATTCATAGTTCCACTTTGATAATGAGCCTTCAGGATGAAAGCATCATGCTGTGATGCAAACATCACGGTAAACAAAAGCGAATTCTCTTAAGCTCTGTAAATTTAGGATTAAATTTAAATTTTCTAACCTTAAAAACAGCAAATCACTTACCACAAAACAAAGTAGTCCTGATAAGAACTGATGTCTATGAAACAGAATGAAAAATAACTAAATTCGAAGAATGAATTAACACAATGGCAAAATACGACGCACGACGCGATGCTGCTAATGTCAAATCGAGTTACTGTTTATTAATTTTTCCTTGGCATGAACTTGGAGCAATCAAATTCCCCAGATTTTTCGGCGGGAAATTTAACTTGTCTACAATCATTGTTGATCACACTGTAGTGTAACGGGGTGCTCGAACCGGGGATGGCAATGTGTTGGATTTAAATGTGTTTTAACATAGTCTAAGTAATATCTTTTGACACATGTCACTTCCGTTCCGAACCCTATCACTTTCGGTTAGCTCAGAACAATAAAAAAAAAAAATCAACGATCCTTACTCTGTTTCCTCCTTGCTCCATCTTGTCATCACTTTCACAATTTAATAAGGGTTTACGAGATTTAGATTTGTTTATGAAATAAAATTCTTCGTTTTCAATAATAACAACGATATATATATTCAAAATTAAATCCGTAAACAAACGAGTAACAAATCAAATCCACAAAAAAAAAAAATAGAGAGATTAACTATGACGATTAAAGTTACGACTAAATTATAAGGCAATTCGACAAACACTTTTAAAAAAAATAGATCTCGTAAAATCTTGAATTATTAAATACAAACTATTTATCACCAACTTTCATTTAAAACTACTGACTGGCACTTTTACAACTGTCTCCCGTTAACACACTCGACTATTTAAACTTTGCAATACACTTTAATAACTCTGACGATTGTTGAACACCAACTGACTGACGAATGCGGGCTGTCCGTTCATTATAAAGACAGCGTTTTTGCGAAAGGTTAAGTTGGGGGTAGCAGAGCCCTGGAAGGGTATTTTCACCCGCACCTCATTGGCTGAGGCTGTGGTAGGGGTTGCTAACTCTTCCGCTTATTGGTTACCGATACGCTTGGATGATCACTCTCAACCGTTATTGGTCAGCTCCTTACTCAACGCCAATTGGCCGAGCGTCATTTGGGCAATATGCATTTTGAGAGTGACATCTTCGGAATTTGTTCAACAATTAAATTAAAAAGAAAATAATAATGTAAAGTAAAATGCCAGTATTAAATAATAAGTAATTGGTAATTAGATTTTAGGTTGGTGAGAAATAGAATGACTTCTGCTCATTTTGCAGGAGAGAAAAAAAATAAATATTTAAAGAATTAAATTAATGTTTTATAAATGTTTGTCTAAACTGTTTGTTTGGGTTAATATATACATACAATATAATATAAATGAAATAAAGACTACGTCCTAAGAAAAACAAAAGAATTGAAGTTCTGAATTACTAAAAGAATAATAATTGAATTGAAAATGAATCTTGCAATTCTAGAATTTAACTTAAGACTTATTATAAATATAAACTCATATATAATACACATTGCGATATTCGGATGTGAATTCATATCGCGCTTAAATTAAATTAATTCGCAAGTATCTAGAATTAATTTAATTTACTTTGAATTGTGATTTTTGAAAAAACTGTACAAACCTAAGAAATAAACATTATGGTGCTTTTATTACGGTCAGCGTATTTTCGGGACTCGAACACCGGGCGGTAATGAAAACTAATCCACTCATTGTTCGACACTGAGCCGGCGTCCTTTTGTTCTCGTCACGTTCGGGATTTATATAATCCCGTTCGGACGGATTTGGGAATTTCGAAGATTTCGGAAATTTTGTGTTTATTACTTATCCAGAAAATACGCTGCCGGTTTATTGCTTTATTGCCCTAGGATTAAACAGAACAAAAGGGCAAACATTTCTATACGGACTTAACGGATTTTCAAACTAATACAAGATTTAATTTTTATGCAAAATGTAAAAGGAATGAAATGCAATGAGGTCCGATGTTACATTAAATCGCGACTGAAAATTTAACGTGTTACGACGTGTCGAAGTGACACGCCGGTAACAGTAGCACCCCGACTAGAGGTGTGGTTGGGCCCTCGGGCGCGCCGCAACCTCAAGCGGGCAAATCCTCAGGGAAACCTGCAAGTTGTCAACCTGCGGCTGCTCCCCTTGGATCACCACAGGATGACATGGCAGGTTTCCCCACTGATCGCAGGAGGTGAAGTCGGATCTGCGGGGCTGCGGCCTAAGGCAGAAAAATGAAAAGGGAAGCGGAAACTTGTGCGAACCTAGTCGTTGGGACTAAGGTAGCCGCCTTCGGAACACCTCAAAAGGAGGGGAAAATACCTCTGAGCCGAGTCGAATCAGAATGGTGCGGCTACAGCTAAGGGTAAGGCTACCAAGAGGCTGCACTCCGCCATCTTCTTTGAACCAACCCCGAAACGCTATCAAGGCCAACGGGTGGGGGCTGCAGCGGGCGGAGGGCGAAAGCACCTTCAGGTATCCTATAAGGATGCAGCAAAGTCACGTCAGACTGGTGATCACGGATGGGTCTAACCTTTTCCTGGAGAGAGCCACCTTAATAAGGCAGGCACTTTTCAGGGAGCTTGACTCAGTGGTATTGGGTCCACCAACTGCTACTACAAGTCCTCCGACGAGGTTCAGGGCCTGGTCCTATGCAGATGAGTTTGTCAAAATTCACTGTGAGGAACAGGGCACTGTGAATTAGGTTGTGAAGGTGGTGGCGATGATCAAACCGTGGCTTAAGGCTTGACTTTTGGCCATAGCTGAAGACCGCCTCCCCAAAATCGCGAAGTACATCCTCTGGATTCCTAGGGAGGATTTTGAGATTCCTGAAGGGAAGGAAAAGGTCATCAGAAGGTTAGCAGGACAAAATCCTGAACTTAAAATCGGAGAATGACAGATCCTTCACCGGACTGTGTCTGAGGATCCGCCCGGGCAACTACTCGTCTTTGGAGTAGGAGAGGAGGATCGCAAAATTCTAAATGGTAGGGGAAATCGCCTAAGTGATAGGTTTAGCTCCCTGATCTTGAGGGTCAGCAAGAACCTCAGAAAGGAAGACGAACAGGAGGGTGTTGTAGCTCAGAGGGCGACTGAAAGCGCACCTAAGGCTCACTAACTCACCTCTTCTAAAAAAGATTGCCCCTTAGCAGGTTGAGCACGTGGCTGCTGTATCCATACCGGAGCAGTTACAAATTTCGCCGAGACTGGAGGATGTGCTACTTTCTATTTAATTTGACCTGTGTAAACATACTTGTAATGTAATAGCACCAATAAATTATTATTATTATTATACTCGAAATTTTACTTCATGCTTAATCAAGGAGTGGAAATACTCCGTAGAAGTTGTAAATTGAACATGTTTTATAAAAACAACGAATGCCTTTCACATTTACAGACTCTGCATTGGCATATGTATACTTCAAAGAAAAATTCCTTGTATGCATTTTATGATATATTATTATTGATGTTGGTGCCAAACAAACAATTTCATGATTACATTTGTGTTATTTTCGGTGTTACAAATATATTAATCCAAAAATAACGGTTATGAATTATTTTGAATTTATTTTAAATCAAATTCTCTGTGTTTATTCCGTGTGTACAAAAAAGACGGCCGTCTCGAGGATTCGAGTATCGTCCGTGCATCGCATTACATGCATAACACAAAACAGTGCCCCTAAGAGCAATACGTTTTTGGTAAGTCGGCGATAGAAGAGGCCTAAAAGTAATAATGAAGAAAATATCAATGCCGTATATTTTCTTTATAATAATAAATATTGCTTTTAGACCTCTTTCAAATATACATTTCATATTTTTTCACGGCTGTCAGTTTTAAATATTCGAAATAGTCCTCAAAACAATACTAATCAGACAGCAGTCATACATTGTTAGCACTCAAAATTAATTAATAACTGCCAATCTTTTGTAATAATAATAATAAGTATCGATTATCACATAAAAGTTGCACAAACTAAATTTATTCTACTTTTATTATTATTATTATTCCAAAACTATGCACAAAAAAGTCATTCTGCATATTTCGCTACATCTCAATAAATATTGATGACCAAGCGTTACATATTTTTAATTTTACTGTAAATCAGTGGTTTATACGCGTGGCGTATTAAGTAAAATTTCGAGTTTAGAAAAGCCCTGTGAAAATTAGTCTCGGGTCGATGCGCGACCCTCGACAAATTTTCTACGCGGGGCTTTTCTAAACTCGAAATTATACTTCATGCTTAGTCTGGGAGTCAAAGACACTCGTTACTTTAAAATAAATCACAACTGTTTAAATATGTATCGTCGGATGCCCGTCTTCAGGGGTGATATGTAAGCAAATTATGGATTTTAGGAGTTGTCAAATAAGTGAGTTACTCAACTGTTTCCAAGGCACTCTTTACAAAAAACAAAAAAAATTATAATTTTACATATAAAATTTACAATAAACTATAAGTATGATACATCATTAAATTCAGAAAAAAATATTTTTCCATAAAATATGACAATCAAAAATGACGCCCATAAGAAAAACAAAAGTTAGCTCCGGTCCCTGAGTGAATGTTATAGTTATCTTAAAACAAAACATGTTACTAGATTTCTCGTCAAAAAGTGCCTGTATAATGTCAAAGTTGTAAATGTCTGGATTCAATGGTTTTTGAATAAAAAAAATAAAAACGAAATTTCGAAAAATCCGTTTTTTGACAATATCTCAAAAACCAAAGAATATATTTCAAATTTATTTTTAGATTATTATTGGGCCCAAAAATACGCAACTTTCCTCCAGTTATCCGACTCTCTATCTCTTCAAATAACCAAGATCCCCATACATTCTGTTGAAATACGGGTACCCTGTATAACCTTTATTTAGCAATATTTTACACTTTTCCATATAATTTATCGCCTCTATTTATATTTACAATTGTGTATTGCTTCTGCCCTACTTTAAATGGACCTTATGCATGCATCCCACCACACCATCTGCATTCTTACACTATTCCCTAGCATACCTTCCCATGTATTCCTCAATCGCTCTATTGCCACTATTGCCTTTTTACAAACGAATTCGGTATGCTTTGTCTTGCTCCCTGACTCAGCAAAAACGAATCCTAAATACTTAAATTCTTTCACTCTTTTGACCTCTTCGCCCTTCCACACCAGCACTTCTTCTTTCATTCTACCGCCAGCATTCTTAAATAAGATCTATTTTGTCTTGCTCACATTCACTCTTAACTTTCTCCTATCTAAATATCTTTTAAGTCTGTCTTTCATTTCTCTCAGTTAGCTGAACGTTTTCGCTATCACCACCACATCGTCTGCGTACGCGAGACTCCAAATCTTCATTCCCCCAATGACTACGCCCCCTGCTTGACCTAGCTCGAAAACCATCTCCATTTCGGATATATAGGTTAAACAACAGGGGACTTAATGGACACCTTTGTCTTACGCTTGTATGTACTGGAAAACGCTCAGAGACTGACCTACCCATTCTAACCATGCAACACGTTTTTATATAAACGTTATCTATCCAACTTACTATCTGCACCGATACTCCCTTTCTTTTTAGGCACCCCACTAAAAATGTTCTATTCACCGAATCATACCCTGCTTTCAGATCTAGAAATAACGCATACACTCGTCCTTTCTTTCTTAGTTCCTTTTCAATCACCCAGTTCAGCGTAGCTATTTGATCAATTATTGACGCTTCCTAAATCCGGCTTGTACTTCCGACAGCCAATCCTTTTCCTCTGTTTCTCCCTCCAGTCTATCCTTCACCACTGTCATCACAATCTTGTAGAGGGTATCCATCAGCGTAATACCTGTATAGTTTTTGGCCTCCCTTGTATTTTTTCCCTTATAGATAGGCACGATTATTCCTTCTCTCCATTCATTTGGAAAATTGTTCTCACCTCTCCATATTTTATTTATTTGCTGTTTCCCTTCCTCATAAATTAACTGCCACATTTCAGCTTTAATTCTATCCGGTCCTGCTGCCTTTCCTTTTTTCATACTCAATACTGCCTCTTCAAATTCTGTAATTGTATATTCTTCATCTGTGCTAAACTGTTGTCTTTCATACAACTCCACTTGTTCCCTGTCTGTCGATTCCAGTAGTCCTTTGAAGTATCGCCTCCATTCCTCTAACTTTGTCTTCTCCTCTCCTTTTGTTGTTCGGAGTAATTCCATAGTTGTTTTTTACTTTTAAGTTCTCTTACTCTCTTCATTTCTTGTCCCAACCACTTATCCTTTTTATTATTTCACTCTTTAAAGAACATGTTTTGTGCTTCTTCTATTTCCCTTTTAAGTTCTCTTACTCTCTTCATTTCTTGTCTCAGCCACTTATCCCTTTTATTATTACACTCTTTAAAGAACATATTTTGTGCTTCTTCTATTTCCCTTTTACTTCCAGTACCCCCTTTCCAGTTATTTACAGCTCTTAACTTTTTTTTCGCTACTATGCACTCTTCATCGAACCAAACTATTCTCCTTCGTTCTATTTCTGTTTTCCTTGTCACTATTGCCTTCTTGATTATTCCTGTTAGTTGCTTCACGCAAGATCTACAAATAACGCATACACTCGTCCTTTCTTTCTCAGTTCTCTTTCATTCGGTAACATTTTCTGCATTTATTGCCTTAGCGTACCTTTAATGCTACCGAGGACCAGACACCATTCTCATTTGATTTCTTCTTTTTCTCCTTCGCCAGTGATCCTACTTTTACAGGTACCAGGAAATGGTCTGATCTACTTCTATTCTCCACAATAAACCCTAACACCTTGTCCCTGTTTTCATCCCCCTACTAAAATATGATTCAGCCCGGAACTACCCCTCGGTCGCATCCACGCTTCCGTTCAAAATTTCAAATCCTTGTTCTTTTGCCCAGTCCATGAATTCCGTCGCTTATTTGTTGATGGTCGTGTCTTTTGATCTTCTTGCACTTCTATCTTCCCCATCTGAATCTATGCGTTTTATCTCCTGCCTCCCCTGCCTTATAATTTTTATGTCTGACGTTTTATATGTCAATTTCTAAAGCGTGTAGCCAACTTAAATGTTAAAAAAGATTAAGCTATGGCGCTCTACAGTTTTTTTATTGAACATATTATACTTTCATGTAAAATTATTAAAGAAATTTAGTTTTTGAAACTCGACCCTGCCTGGTATTAAGAAATAAAGTACTCTTACCTTTAGATGAACAATTATTTCAATAAATGATTAATTTAAGTATGTTAAAATTTATGACCTAATAAAGATATTGTAATCTGATGGCCCTGCTGTGGTTTCCATGGTCATTTTACCTATGTATCTACTCACGCATTGACATTTTCTATTAAAAAAGAATTCCCTACAATCCCATTTATCATCATTTGTAATTAAAAAAATTGTAATACACCCCATAGGTACAGACACGCCTAAATGGTCAATTAGTTAATTAAGTGCATGCAATCCAGGTTAGCTTTTGAATACTTTACTGTCGTTACTGTTTTGTTGGTTAGAGCAGTGCGATGAGCGAAAATATGGAGAAAAATGGTCCGAAGGAGCATCCTGGATTTATCAAGAATTTTACAAGTTATTGCATTGAATATACGGAAAACACTAGTCTGCATGGAGTCAAATATATAGGAGAAAAGAAGAGGAATATTTCTGAAAGGTACGTTTCCTAAAGAGAAAATTAAATTGTACATTTTATACGGGGTGTAGAAGGTCGTAGTCAGGGGGGGGGGGGGGGGTATGGGGGTTCAAACCGCGGCCCCGTAAAAGCAAAAACAATATTTTTACCATTAAGTTCATTGCCAGTATGCATTTTTTGACGAACTCAGCTATTTTGCTGATAAGTGAAATGTTATTGACTGTGTTAAGGTTTTGACATATAGGGAAATTTAGTGGTATATAAGGATATGTATTTGATACATGGAAAATATGTTTGAGATAAAGGGATACACATTCAATATAAAGTGAAATGCAATAGAAAAACTCTGTAGCTGAACTGTTTGACCTGTTTTCTTTACTAAGTTTGTAAAGAGATGAAAAAATCCTATTGCTTCAATGATATAATATTATATTTTTTTATCAACTTTAATTTGAATTTAATGTTTAAGAATTTGTTGGTCACTGGTATTTGCTATATCTTTATATATTTGCACTGGATTGATGATAAAAACTTACCGAAGATGGGAGAGCTCTCCGGTAATTGTGAGCTTTGCTGAAAAACCTCTACCAGTTTGGAGAATCCCCTTTCCCGCTGTCACTATATGTCCGCAAACAAAATCGAGGCAAACCATTTACAATTTTACAGCCAACTACCAGAAGTTTGCTTACACCGAAGGAAATTTGACAGATGATGAGTATGCTTATCGTAAAAAAGAGTTTTCAAAATAAAATGTCTTTAGGATACAACAGTTTCAGGATGTGCTGTTAGTGTGTAACTTTGAGGACACTATGAGAAGATGGGAACATACCGTTAACAATAAAAGTTTGGATTTTTTGCTTCGGGTAAGTTTTTTATACATGAATATTCACATTTATTCATTCATAGGTTCACTTGCTGGAAGTACGTTACAAATAGAAATATACAGGGACTTTTATGTAAAACCGAACATTACAACACACTTTCAACGTAAATTTTCGTATGTTCCAATTGTATTGAAACGAGTTTCAGCATTGAACACAATTTGACACTTTTAATTTTGAGGTTAACTGTAAATTAGATTGCCTATATGAGTGCTAAAAATGACAGGTAATCAAATGCGATTCAGTGTAAATCGTACAATGTTCGGTATTACATGAAACTCTCTGTATACATACTTTAATGAATTGATAGATAAGCGTTATCAATTTTGAAAATTCGTATTCACTTTAAAAGACATTAAACACTTTAAAACATACGGGGTGTGAAATTAGTGCGTAATTAATTGGTATTATGCATAGCTCAAAACTATTTTCAAATAACCAGGGTGCGCTATCCGTTACCAAACCAAAAATTCAGACTTTTATAAACTCGGAAGTTTACTTCTTGTGCCACGCGTGTAAAAGTAAAGTTTAAAATATACAAGGTGCGGCAAGGAAACTTGCTGATTTGAATTGGGCGCCAATGAGAGAGACGTGGCCAGAAAGGGATAGGGAGGGTCTCATTCGATAGAGGGGGTCTTGAAGTTTTGTTACCGCTCAAGCCAGTTGTCGTCATGCGTTGGACAAAGGAGGAGCGTGCTTTCGCCGTCGAGGCCTACTTTTCCAATGGCCGTTCGGTAGTTGCCACCCAACGTGCCTTCCGAACTCGGTTCAATATTCATTCTACGGGTCCCGTCCCTGGCCGGCAATCAATCGTTTCGTGGGTGGACGCATTCAGTGAAAGTGGCAGTGTGGCAAAAAAAGGGGGAAAAGAGGAAGAAGAACACACCGTTACTGTGAATGCAGTTCGCTACAGAGAAATGATTGAGGCATTTTTTCTCCCAAAACTTGAAGAAATGGAACTTGGGGACGTATGGTTCCAGCAGGACGGAGCCACGGCACACACAGCGAGCACTCCAATGGAACTTTTGAGGGAACACTTCCACTAGCTCCTAATCTCTTTGAGGGGTGACGTACTGTGGCTGGCGCGCTCCCCCGATTTGGCTCCCTGTGACTTCTGTTTATGGGGATATCTCAAATCCATTGTTTACAATGACAAACCACGGACCCTGCAACACCTGAAGGACAACATTTGCTAAGCCATCGCCAACATTCCCGTCGATATGCTCAAAAGAGTGGAGCGAAACTTCAAAAAGCGTGCGGATCAGTGTATCGCTAATGAGGGCCGCCATATGTCCGATGTCATTTTCAAAACCACTTGAAACAAAAATTTAGGATGTGTACAATACGATAAAAAAGAATTAAATCGATATGTGAAATACTTTTTCTTTTATTGACCTTTCAAATCAGCAAGTTTCCCAGCCGCACTCTGTACCACTTGAATTTGATAATAATTATTTATTCGACAAACTTTAAATCAGCTTGAGTTTTGTAAATAATGAAAGTCGGGCCCATGTTTATATAATCAATTGCCTGATCTCAGTTATCTGAAGAGATAGAGAGTCGGTTAAATTGGGGTAGATGCGTATTTTAGGGCCTAACAATAATATAAAGAAAAAAAATTGATTGATAAGGCTGATAAATGTTGAAAGTTCATATTCACTTTTATATAAATAAAACAATTTAAACACTTTCAAATATATATTGTAATAACGCTACAATTGTTTCGCCACACTGTGGCTTCTTCAGGCGAAGAAATGATGAAATTTCTTCGCCTGAAGAAGCCACAGCGTGGCGAAACAATTGTAGCGTTATTACAATATATATTTGAACGTGTTTAAATTGTTTTATTTATATAAAAGTGAATAATATAAAGACAATTTTGAAATATCTTTTTTTGTTTTCGTGACATCAACAAAAAACTGATTTTTTGAAAAATCGTTTTTATTTTTTTATTCAAAAACTACTGAATGTGGACATTTAGAACTTTGACAATATACAGGCACTTTTTAATGAGGAATCTAGCAGCATTTTTTTCTAAGATAACTATTAGATTTACCCAGGGACAATACGCAACGTTTGTTTTCCTTATGGGCAAAATTTTGGATTTTCATATCCAAAGAATATTTGTTTCTTCCATTTTTACTACATTTCAATAAATATTGATCACCATCACATTTTATCGTTATATATTTTTGACTTTACTGTAAATCAGTGGTCTATACGCGTGGCGCATGAAGTAAAATTTCGAGTTTAGAAAAGCCCCGTGAAAATTTGTCTCGGGTCGCTGCGCGACCCTCGACAAATTTTCTACGCGGGGCTTTTCTAAACTCGAAATTTTACTTCATGCTTAGTCTGGGAGTGGAAAACCCTCGTTACTTTAAAATACATCACAGCTGATTATGTATTTTAACAACAATTCTAGGAGTTGTCAAATGAGTGAGTTACTCAACTGTTTCCAAGGCACTCTTCACAAAAAACAAAAATTTTACATATAAAATGCACAATAAACTATAAGTATGATACATCATTGAATTTAGAAAAAAAGATTCTTTAAAAAAATATGAAAATCCAAAATGGCGCCCATAAGAAAAACAGAAGTTGGCTATGGTCCCTGAGTAAATGTTATAGTTACCTTAAAATAAAACATGTTACTAGATTTCTCGTTAATAAGTGCCTCTATAATGTCACAGTTGTAAATGTCTGGATTCAATGGTTTATGAATAAAAACATTGAAACGAAATTTAAAAAAATCCTTTTTTTGACAATATCTCAGAAACGAAAGAAGTTATTTCAAATTAGTTTTTAGATTATTATTGGGCCCTAAAATACACAACTTTGCCCCAATTAACCGACTCTCTATCTCTTCAAATAACCAAGATCCCCATACATTTTTTTGAAATAAGGGTACCCTGTATTTGAAAGTGTCTAATGCCCATTTGCACCACAGATGATTAACTTTGATCAGTCATTAGTATCGTATGTTCAATAAAAAGAAACCTCTAGAGTGCCATGGAAAATATTCTAGGTTGGCAACTCTGAAATTATGTATTACAATTATCATGTCTGACGTTATATATGTCAATTTCCAAAGCGCGTAGCCAACTTAAATTTAAAAAAAGATAAAATCATGGCACTCAAGAGGTTCTTTTTATTGAACATACTATACTTCTTAAAAACACAACAATTTTATTCACAAATTGTTTACACATTGCATGTTTGTTATAGCTTACAAATTTAAAACCAATTTTATATCCTTGAATTTTCACTTAATCAGAGTTTTAATCGTGATTAACTTCTTAGCTACAATTAAGTACTTGCAGTGCAAGTAGACAGTAAAGTGTTTTATTAATATAGAAGTATTAATATAGAAGTAAACATGTTTGAGTTTACAATAATAAAGGTTATTATTATTTAATGTAACATAGGCGCTTTTCTTCTTTAATTCATTAGGTTGCCCCATCATTAAACATATCAATATTTAATTGCGAATGGAAGAAAAATAATGAAGATTGTGAGAATTTATTCAGCCCGATATTGACAGATGAAGGAATATGTTACACCTTTAATATTCTTAACAAAAATGATATCTACAAAGAAATAACGTAAGTCTTCGTGGTTAAAACACATATTATTTGAAATAAAACAACGCAGTTGGGAGGGTTTCACTTTTATTGTTGAACACTGCAACATGTTTCACCACACAGTGGCTTCATCAGGCAGATGAAATAATTATTTCATCTGCCTGATGAAGCAGTGTTCAACAATAAAAGTGAAACCCTCCCAACTGCGTTGTTTTATTTCAAATAGTATTATGGAGTTTCATCATGTATCCGCCTCATCAATTAAATATTTAAAACACATATATTCGTTTTTTTTAATGGCCACCCAGATTTTGGATTTATTTTTCCTAAGTTCTTTGATTATTTGGGTATTTCTACTGTTTGTTATGGAATGACATTAATATATGAAGGCCATGCTGCAATTGATTGATTATTTGACAGAAAAGTGGTAATGAAATGCCGGAAGTAATGTTCCGCTCATAGAGAAATTAATTTATAAAAGGGTCGGATCCCATAGTAATCTATGCAACCGCCCACTAGCGCTCCCGGTGGCCAGCTGGATGAACTAATAGCCCAGAAAACAACCGGATAAAACTTTAAAGTAAGGTTTGAATCCACGCTAATATCGGGAGTTTGAAACCCTTACGGTCGGTTTCATAACAATTGGTTTATAGTGACTTTAACAAAAGTCGACTTTAGGTTAAAGTCGGCTTTAAATATTAATGCGTTTCATAATCAGTTTCCAATCTGACTTTAGTAAAAGTCGACTTTAAGGTAACGAATAAAGGTTGGTAACGCCGTTTTATAGTAATTTTTACTATTTAATGTTGCATAAACGTCATATTGATTATACAGAGAGTTTTATGTAACACTGAACATTTTCATAACGAACATTTTTCTTTGAAGTATCCATATGCATACGTTGCACATTTTCCGATGCTCGGTTTCTTAAAAGAATTCAATTTGAAGCTTTAAGCGATTGTTTTCCACTCCCAGGCTAAGCATGAAGTAAAATTTCGAGTTTAGAAAAGCCTGAAAATTTGGTTTGGTCGCGTAGCGCGAAGCGCGGAGCGGCCAAACCAAATTTTCAGGCTTTTCTAAACTCGAAATTTTACTTCATGCGCCACCGCTACAAAACACTGACATTACAGAGTTTGAAACACACCGCTAAACTGTACATTGCGTCAGTGTTTAGTAACGGTGGCGCATGAAGTAAAATTTCGAGTTTAGAAAAGCCTGAAAATTTGGTTTGGCCGCTCCGCGCTTCGCGCTACGCGACCAAACCAAATTTTCAGGCTTTTCTAAACTCGAAATTTTACTTCATGCTTAGTCTGGGAGTGGAAAACACTCGTTTATAGCTTCAAATTGAATTCTTTTAGTAGACCGAGCGTCGGCAAATGTACAACGTATGCTTATGTATACTTAAAGGAAAAATTCTCGTTATGAAAATGTTCGTTGTTACATAAAACTCTCTGTATATCTTTCAATTGTGTCATTGCAAATGTCTAAACTACCAATAAGAGAAAATAATAGAGGAATTAATTTTATAAAAGGAAAGGAATTACTTTTAATTTGCCTCGTTAAAAGTGGAAAGAACATAACTGAGTGCAATATTAAACAAATAAATTGTCAATAAGAGAAAAGGTAAAATTTCTACCCCATGTCATATCTCAATTATTGTTCAATTATGATATTTATTTTACTTTTATTTTACTTCAGTGACTAGTTTCAATTACACTTTATCATCACATTATATCAAAATTGAAGATGTACCACGAAGTGAACCCCTCCAAAATCCAAGAAGAAATGTTCAATTATGTTTTTGCTGAATTGGCTGAATATAATTAATAAATACGAATCAATCTGTTCGATTCAAGTGATATCTATCTTATCTTTAATTTGGTACAATAACATTATTACCGTTTGTGATAGTCGGTTTACGAAGTTAAACTTCAAAAAACTGCGCTTCAAAATATTGAAATAATCCTTTTATTAGATAGCAACGGCGACTCGCAGCCTAACTTCAGGGTAGGCCAGAGAGCCAAGGTAATATGTATCCGTTATTGAAAGGTGACTTTGTCGTGCAATTCCTTATATTTATAAAGCGCGATCCCAACCTCAAATTTTGTGTGCCTTGGCGCTGTGACCGACCCTGAAGTTAGGCTGCGAGCCGTCGCTGTTAGATAGTTTTCTAAAATTTAGTTCAACCAGCAGCTGACCTAGCGGCACTACTATCACGTTTCTCATTTTCCTACTTAATTCGACCCCCTCCGGTTCCGCCACTTAATTAATCTTTATGATACGATAATTAATAACATGGCAATCATATGGAAAACATAACCTCAAATTTGTTTCTATATTGTATTTAAATTTCGCCGTTGAATGAAGAATTCCTCATGTAACGACTTAAGATTATCGGTTTTACATACATATGTTTACAGCTCTATAGATGAACATTTTCTGAATCACAAACACGATCGTTATGGATGGACTCTAGAAGATGGTTACCAAAAAGGCGCCGAAGACTACTTTCCTAAACGAGCAAGATCTGCAGGTTCCGAAGAAGGTTTAAATTTATTATTAACCGCGAACAAAACTGATCTGGATTACATGTGTAAGGGTCCCGTTCAGGGATTTAAGGTACGTGGAACATGTGTAACTTTAAATTCTAATATAATATCGTATGTTCAATAAAAAAAAGTGCCATGTTTTTATCTTTTTTAAAATTTAAATTGACTACACGCTTTAGGAATTGACATATAAAACGTCAGACATAATAATTATAATGAATAATTTCATAGTTGCCAACCTACAATATTTTCTATGGCATGTTACCGGCGCTTTACAGTAAGGGCCCGTCAACTCGTTCAATCAGAGATTTATTAGCTGCCGCGTAATTTCGGGGATTATAACATCGGTCCCATTTGTTTTCATTCCATATTTTTGTTATACCTGTACATAATCACTTCTTTCACTTAGTTTCCAAATGAGTAAAGTTCGTGACATGCATTGATTATTTTAGATTAAGGATTTTAGTTTGTAAGTACAGCATAAAATGCAAATGAGCAGACCAAGTCCGAGAACAGGCTAATCCGGCGAAGTTTTGTAATCACAAAAATTCCAAACGGAGCAATAAACCAGCGGCACTTCCAGGTACCCTCGCCCAGGTCATAAACCGTGCGCCTCGAAGTGCAACCTTCCCGGATTAGCAAATGTACAGTCTTAACATGTTTTTTTTTGTTGATTTTCGTGTGGCATCTGTAACGCTTCCTGGCGACAGGCAAAATGTAGCGCGCAGCCGCAACCCACGCCTCAACCCCCATCTCTCAACCAACCACAGCAAGGCGCTCAGCCACCACAACCTCAACATCCCCCTCTAGCGATTATTGCAATAGGGGATGGTGGTGTTTAATAAAACCAAGTGGCGGGGGGATGGAAGAGGCAATCGTGTTCAAAATCGTGTTCTAAATCGTGTTCCGAAATCTGCTAGTGTGCTCGTTTGCTCGTTGTATTTTATTTTGTTGTTTTGTTATTGTTGTAAGTAACTTGGGAATATTTTGTTGGTTGTGTAATATAATTGCTATTGTTGTATTTGAATACACATTATTTTTCTTCACACACCCTCATTCACTTTTAAGTTAAAATCAGTGAAAGTGCAGAATTGGTAAGTTGAACATTTAAACGTAACAGGCACTCTAGAGATTTTATTTTATTGAACATATTATACCATATGAACGAAAAGTGTTATCCTCTGGCATGCTATGACTTTTGTTTGCATTTAAATGTGAGTTGATAGCACTGACAAATCCGTATGATCTAACGCGGCCAGGTATTTAACGCGCGACGATAAGGTTATGTTACGCATGTATTTTGTATACAAAATATTGACAGTGACAAATCCAGTGAGAATTATTATTGTTTTTAATAATTTATTACCAACACAATATTGTTTAGAAATAATTTCATATCCTTATATAGTCTGTTTAAAAACTAGAAGGAGTAGGTGCCAAAGCCAGAAATATCACTAGATAAATTTGGCGGCAATTTTAAATAATTTCATAATTACTCTTTAATTACGTAACATAAAACGCGAGTGAGCGAGTCGGTCGTGTTTGTGTGAGCCTCAAGAAAATCCATCATTAATGTGGTAAAATAAACCGTTTTTTTATTTTTTTTTATCTACACAACATAAAGTACATCACTAAGTGCATAGTTAATCAATGATGACATAACTATTGTTGGAAGCATGTACATAGTCTATTATAAACTATAAGTGGAAATAAATCCGCCACGAATTCCACCAGCGAATCCGATATCGGGCGAGCAAGGTTATCAATCTCTCACAGCCTGGCATTTCTTATAAAAAATCAACATAAATTGTTCTAATTGAAACGTATTCCCCAAATCCTCTGTTATCTCTATTGTTAACCTTCCGCTGCCCATTTCTGTTTGTGTATTTGTTAGTCACTCTAATAGGCACTAGTAGTGTGAAAATATTGTATCACTGTTAATCCTTATTAAACATACACCTCTCCTCTAATTAAATAATGAAAGGTGCTGTTGACGGAATCCTAAATAAAAACAATGCAACGATACAGGTTGTGTTTGATGTGTTAAAATTCATTGTGGCGGAAATTGATACCATAAAAACGTCAATCAATGAAATCGCTGTAATGAAAACGGAAATATCCGACCTACGAGATGAAAACAACATATTAAAATCTAAAGTTAGGGTGATTGAGAGGCAATTGAAACATAAGAATATAGTCTTATTTAATGTTAAGGAAAACAGTAATGAAGTTCCGCTCCATACAGTAAAATCGATAATTAACGATAAATTAGGAGTCCATTTAAATGATCATGACATAAGTGATGCATACAGAATAGGCAAACAATCTGATAAACGTCCTTTAATTGTAGAGTTCACGTCATTCGGTACAAAAAAATGCATTTTACAAAACTGTAACAAGCTCAAGGATGATATTGATAAGATAGCTGTGGCTGATGATCTGAGTCGTGAAGACTTGGCTGATAAAAAAACATTATTAAAAACCAAACATGATTTGAAACAAAAAAATATTCTGGCTAAACTGAAGGGACTTACACTAGTTGTTGATAACAAGACATATACTGTTAAAAACATTACTGATGGTGTATTAACAAGTCTACGCCCTAGAAGGAATATTCTATCCAAGTAACTTTAAATTACCAAATAGTCCAATTCAAGAAAGATACCCTTAATTTAAGATGAACTTCAAAATCTTGCATATCAATACCAGGTCACTATTAAATAAGTTTTTAAATTTTAAAAGAATTATGTCCATTTTGGATTATGATATAATAACAATATCTGAAACTTGGTTAAATCCCAGCATTCATGACTTACTATTACATCTAGATGGCTACAAATTGTATAGACGGGATAGGATTGATCAACGAGGAGGAGGAGTTGCTTGCTATATTCGTACCTCCTTAAAGCATATACAGATGAACTTAGATACAAATATTGAACTACTGTCATTCAAACTTAATATAAACACGAAAGTGGTGTATCTTATATGTTGTTATCGAGCTCCCTCTACAAGCTTTACGGAATTTGCAATTGACATTGAAAAGCAACTGGATGAACTACTGCTACCGAGCGATGGTAATGTAATCTTTCTGGGAGATCTAAATGTGAACTTATTACATCTGGATAATGCCAATGCAGATCTTCTTTTAAACACCTTTGAGTCGTACAATTTAAAGCAAATAATAAATGTGCCTACAAGAATAACAAAAAATACATCCACTCTAATCGATGTCATCTTTACCGACTTAAATCCCGTTGAAAGTGGCACCTTGAATATAGATGTACAACTTTCGGATCATGAAGTAATTTATGGGCATTTCTGTATGCCTGGGAAATTAAAGACATCTAAGGTACACACATATAGGGATTTTTCAAATTTTGATTATAATAATTTCAATGTTGCGATTAATCAGTTACCGTGGCAAAATATCTACCAAACCAATAACATAGAAAATAAACTAAACTTATTTAATAATTATGTGCTCGACATTGTCGACATTTATGCGCCGGTAAAAAAATCTGTAATGAAAAAGAAAAAAGAACCCTGGCTCACAGATAATATAAAGCTTCTCATCAAATTAAAAAATAAATCCCACAAAAAGTTTAAATTAACTCGAGAACCAGTTCATCAAAAAGAGTATGCCGATTTACGCAACTTCACAACGCAAGCAATCCGCAACGAGAAGAAGGCATACTACAAATACTGCCTGAAGCAAGATAAAAACCCTTGGAATGCGCTGAAAAAATGTGGCTTCCAACTTAAACAAAACGTGGACCTGCCTGATGATCTATCAAATCCCAACATCATTTGCGAGCAATTTCAGAATAGCTTACCAATTGTTCCTGACGATGAAGCTTTAATATCTTATTATAATTCTGAACATCTACATAATGATACTCCATTCAATCTACAGACTGTGGATGAAATACAAGTACTACAAGTAATATCTGACATGAAATCTAACGCTGAGGGAGCGGATAGATTTAGGGGAAATTTCATAAAATTAATTTGTCCAGCAGCTCTACCAGTTATCACCCATCTAATCAACTGTACTATCGCAGAAAAGAAGATTCCTAGGCTTTGGAAAACAGCTGTAATAGTTCCAGTGCCAAAGACATCGACACCTACTTCATGTAACGATCTACGACCAATAAGCATTCTGCCATCATTATCGAAAGTTATGGAAAAGCTAGTATACAATCAACTAATCGAATATGTAAATAATCATAATATTATCCCTACAAATCAATCAGGATTTCGCAGAGGTCATAGCTGCACAACAGCTGTGATGGAACTTACAGACGACATCGTTACTAATACCGACAATGGACTGGTGACTTGCTTAGTACTTCTTGATTTTTCCAAGGCGTTCGATACAATATCACATCGCTTGTTGCTTTCTATATTGAGTTACATAGGTGTGTCTGAAGATAGCTTGCAGTTTTTCACAAGCTATCTTTCTGATAGGGCAAAAATGGTAAAGATTAATGGAAATGTGTCAAATATTTTATCTATAGTTAGTGGTATCCCACAAGGCTCCATTCTAGGGCCGTTGTTCTTTAATTTATATACAGCACTCCTTAAAAATTATATTAACTCATGCCAACTAATACAATATGCCGACGATAGTCAATTATACTATTCATTCCATCCATCTAACTATATTGCCGCTTGTAATATTATTAATTCTGACCTTCAGAAGTTCTGTGAAGCTGCTAAAAGACATAGTCTAATATTGAATCCGGATAAATGCAAGATATTTTTTTTCAACCGAAGTTCTTCTATTATACCAGACGGCCTTTCTAATGTGTATATTGATGGGAAAGAAATTGCAAAGGTTGATTTAGCGAGAAACCTTGGTGTTGTTATTGATAACAAGCTAAACTTTAGTGCCCACATATCAAAGGTAAAACAAAAGGCATACTGGAATTTGAAACTCTTGTATAATATTCGTAATTTCATTGACCCATCAACCAGGAAAATACTGTGCAACTCAATGGTCCTATCACACTTTAACTTTGCCTGTGAGGTATTTTCTCCATTCTTGCTGAAATCGGATATGGATAGTATTCAAAGAATGCAGAACAACTGTATACGATACATATTTGGTCTCAGAAAATTTGATAGGGTCAGTCATAAAATAAAGGATTTAAACTGGCTCAATATGTGTAATCGTTTCAGACTTGCAACACTAGTACTTTACCAAAAAATTATTTGTAACAAAATGCCAAAATCTCTATACACAAGAATTCATTTCAGACGATCAATGCACAGTGTAAATATACGAAGCAAAAATAATATTAGTATCCCAAAGCATAGAACTCAGTTTTATAAGAAATGCTTTTCATATAATATTACGTCAATGAACTCAATACCAGAAAGTTCTGAACGAAACATAAAACAATTTAAAAAACTTTTGTTTAGTAAGTTTAGCCAGTCCAGACAGTGAAGGTCAGAATTAGAATTAAAATTAAAATAAAAATTAAATTAAGATAATAGAACATGTACTGGTTTTGTATTTGTATTTGTATTTGATTTGTGTTGTGCTAGTTTTTAGTTAGGTTTGTGTATTAAAATTAATATTTGAAGGTTGAGTGGAAGAGCAGCAATGTCTATGACATATATGCTGAACTCCGCCTTTTTTCCTTTATACATATTTGTAAGTAATAATATCTATTGTTTATTGTTTCTTTTTTTATAGTGATTCATGTATATATTGAGGAAAATAAAGACTTTAAAAAAAAAAAAAAAAAAATCAAATATAATGTAAAAAATCTTTAAAAATTAATAATAAACAATATTTTTTTTATAAAATTTGTTTATTAAATTCAAAATAAACAAATAACTAAATTATGGACTACATAATAATAATTTAAAAAATCTTTAAAAATTAATAATAAACAATATTTTTTTTATACAATTTGTTTATTAAATTCAAAATAAACAAATAACTAAATTATGGACTACATTATAATAATTAAAAAACTAAACCATTTTTAAAGCTTATTTATTACAAAAAATTAAATACTATACATGTGAGTCAAAATCGTCATACATGGGATATTGTTCTGTTACTGGGCTAGCCCAACGGGGTACCTGATAACAAACAAGACATTAATAAACCGTATGTGTGAAAATAGAACCCGTCACCTCGTTAGCAAGTAAGGAGCACATATCGGACTTTCTGGACCATTGTGTGGACAGGGGGTTGGGGCAAGGGAGCACCGGTTAGCATTTAAACAGTTTTTGACATTGCGCTTCTTACCCGAGCTCCAGCACCACGGCAAGGTCAAGCACTTAACACTGGAGTCAACCAGTAATTCCGGGAATTACTGGAGGGCTACAAGACCAAGTCAAGAAGCAGACACTTTAACACTGGGCACAAGGAGAGTGTTCCAGGGTTGTATACGCTTCGAATTAAGGTTATGTCAGCTCTTACGTCTAATAATGACGTAATTAGCATAGTGTAAGATGGGCGTGCTCTTAGCCAATCAGAGTTATAGGTTTTGGTGCGTGAAATGTAAAACGCTCCTCCTAGTAATTAAACAGATTATATAGGATACAACTTTTAGATCATATGGTACATTACATACAGTTGCTAGAGAAAAAAACTAGTACAGCAAAATATTTGGCTATGTGAACTGGACTAACTTTGATTTTTCAAATTGTCACTTAAATTGACAAATCTGCGGAAATGACAAACAAAATTTAATTAACGCCGACATGCCTCAACTAACTGAAATGCAAAACGCGATAATAACGACCGGTTTAAAGACAGTATTAGCATTAGAGACATTTCTAATGAAGTGCAACAAAAGCACCGTCTTGTTGGCTAAGAAAACAATGGTTGTTAGCCTGTGCTAGAGATGGGCGAAATGGCTCTTTATAGTGAGCTGGTTCACAAGATCTGACTCACTTTAAAGAGTTGGTTCAGTGAGCAACTCAAAAGAGTTATATGACTCAATTACGAGCTAGCGATCCGCCGAAAGTTCTGACTCTTAGAGATCGGCGTTCCATCGGCGAGTCAGACTCATTGAATTAAGTGACGCGGTGATTAATTCGTTCGGTTATACAATGATTGCAATAATTTAATCGTAATTGATATAAAAACGTAAGAGTGAATGTTTAAACAAAATTATAGTATGCGCGTATTTATTTCGTGCCATTACACTTTAAGCCTATAATAGTATATTACGTAACGAGAGTGGTATGCAGCATATTACATATAAGCGGACATGTTGCGCACGAGCCGCGCAGCGGCGAGTGCAGTATTCCGCGAGTATGTAATTGCCATACCACTCGAGAAACGTACGATACTTTGCTTACGCCTCAACAAAATAAACATTGAGCATGAAAGAACAACTTATTTTTTATAATAATTTTTAATAGTACCATGGCAATGATGAAAACTAAATTACTACTTGATCAATATACAGGGAATAAAGCTGTACATTTTCCGACATTCGTTGTTTTTAAAAGAGTTCAATTTGAAGCTTTAAACGAGTGTTTTCCACTCCCAGACTAAGCATGAAGTAAAATTTCGAGTTATATAAAGTTGTATAAAACACTGATTTCAAGTGTGGTTCAAATATACATAAATTCATAATATTTTTGTTTTGTACGCGTGGCGCATGAAGTAAAATTTCGAGTTTAGAAAAGCCCAGAAAATTTGTCTCGGGTCGCTGCGCGACCCTCGACAAATTTTCACGGGGCTTTTCTAAACTCGAAATTTTACTTCATGCTTAGTCTGGGAGTGGAAAACACTCGTTTAAAGCTTCAAATTGAACTCATAAAAAAAACAACGAATAACTAAAGATTTAAAGAAAATAAGCTAAATTTGGAATACGTACACTTTAAAGAAAAACACCAAAGAAATGTCATTTGGTTGTACGGTAAGCAATCAGCTGTTCAGCTGTCAGCACGTAATGTACTTGTCAAAGCTACGTTACGTAATGTCAATTATACTTGTCAAGATGACAGTGTGGTATGATGCGGTTACTAGATAGGGCGTAAGTAAAAACACATACGTACATTCAGCACGGAAACATCGTGATCCAACTCCGAACGTTAGAGTTGGATTCAAGAGCTCCGTAAAACGAGCTAGTACAGTTGGATTCGAGAGCCGTCGTGAATCATCGCGATCCAACGTCGAATCGCGGAGTTGGATCCCGATGATTGAGCTAGCTCAGTCGGAGTCAACAGCCGCCGTGGCTCTTTTAGAGTTGATTCGCCAACTCAATGGGTTTATTTAACTCCATTCGCACGCGTTGTAATTCGAATCGATGATGCTGCAATAATATGGTTGAAATATAACGATAGCCTGTTGATTCACGAGTCGCGTGAAAATCAAAACCTGTTAAAAGAGCGGGCGAATCAAAATGAGTCATGGCTCAAAAAGAGCTACATATTTCGAACTGAGTCACTTGGCTCACTAGCTCACTTCACTGAGCTGACTCTTTGAGTCGATTTGCTCAGGAATTACCCATCATTAGCATGTCCATGCGACTATTGTGCAATATACGAAGATATGGCTCACCAGCTCACTTCACTGAGCTGATTTTTTGAGTCGATTCGCTCAGGAGTTACCCATCTCTAGCATGTCCATACGACTATTGTGCAATATACGAAGATATGGCTCACCAGCTCACTTCACTTAGCTGATTCTTTGAGTCAATTCGCTCAGGAGTTACCCATCTCTAGCCTGTACATGACAAGTTTGTTATACAAGAAAAAAAAAACGATATTTTAGAAGTAGCTAAAGCTCCCTGCTGTACTAGTTTTTTTTTTCTCGCAACTGTACATGTACCTAAACTATAGATTTCAAAGTGGCATTAGAAAACTATTTGCAATAATTCTTGATTCAACATATCTAACGATTAGATAATAAAGAGTAAAGCAAGGATACAACAGTATTCATTATTTATTCATTTATTACCCACTGAGCAAATCTATTTAAGTAATGTTTCAATAACATTAAAACAACGTTTAATGTTGCTACAATGTTGATATAACGTTATTTGTTCGTTTTTTGCTCAGTGGGTAAAAATTCATTAAGAAATCCTGTTTAATTTACATAGTTGCTGTTACATCAAGCAGGCGAAATTCCAAGAGTAAGCTCCCAGTACATCCATTTGCCTTTAGACCATGAAGTCGTCGTCAGTGTTAAACCGGAAATGATGACGACGTCAAATGACTTGAGACACTACGAGGCATACAGAAGATTGTGCTATTTTTCCTGGGAAAAGAGTTTACGATTTTTCAAGAATTACACCCAGCAGAATTGCGAGCTGGAATGCATCACGAATTACACGTTAATCAAGTGCGATTGCGTCGCGTATCATATGCCACGTATGTAATAAAATAAGAAGTTCAATAAAACTGAGTTATCTTAGATGGTAAATACTATTACGGGTATTATTTGTTTCAGATGATGCAGAGACCGCTCTATGCGGTATTAATACGACCGCGTGTCAATTTAATGCAAGAGGTAATTATTTATTAGTTGTTAAAAGGGGCTGAGCCATACAAAAAAAATCTGCTGTGGCAAACACAGGTTATGGATGCAAATTAAAATGATATAGAATTATTAAATTCATTATTCCAATTATTTATTGAAGTTAATTTGTTCAATAAAATGCCCGCTACTGGTAAAATTATTTTTATTCAACTTTGTCGCTTAAAAAAATACACTTCCCGACGGCCTAAAAAAATAAAAAGAAGCATACACACAGCGAAATAAAGGGGCTCTTATATGGATGTTTTGAACGCGAGGCGGAACGGGAGCGGGCGCAAGCGTTTGCGTTTTAACACATGGGTTTATATGAGAGTACCTAGACGGACGGGTGCTGGCGTTTTCTCCGCCTCGCACTCGTCCGTCTAGGAACTCTCATATAAACCCATGTGTTAAAACGCAAACGCTTGCGCCCGCTCCCGTTCCGCCTCGCGTTCAAATCGTCCATATAAGAGCGCCCTAAAACAATGATTTTTTTGGTAGCAATAAAAACATACTTTTCCCGGTGGCTCGGTGGCATGGTTATCTAAGAGGTCGGTTGAAATATACAGGATGGCCAAACGAAAACGAAACAGAGCAAGAGTTTAGAAAAGCAGAGTTTCGAAAAGCCTGAAAAATTACTATCCGTTGCATCGCTAGTAAAAATGTGTATGATTTATTATTAATTACAGATGAACTTATTTCCGGTTTTATTGATGAATCTTCCGAAATAAACTGCGACTGTCTTCCCGACTGTGTATCATTGACTTATAATGCTGAAACGTCCGTTACAACTTTTAATTGGACAGCAGTTATTAAGGCATATGGCGGAAATATGTCTACTCTTCCAGAGTGAGTATTTTACTGTATGTGGAATACCTGAAAAGTCTCGATAAATTTCTTCCCCGTGAAAAGTACACTAACGTGCACTATTTAAAAAAAAATATTGAAATTCAATCAAGAGAAAACACTTAATTACATATTTCATTTTTAGCTTCACGTTGACACAGTTGACAATATTCTTCAAAGAGAGACAATTTCTACCATCGTGCAGGAACGAGCTTTTCGGCATGGCGGATTTTATGGCAAATTGCGGTGGATTGTTTGGTTTATTTATTGGTTTTTCACTTTTATCTCTGGTTGAAATTATGTACTTCATGTCCATGCGACTATTGTGCAATATACGAAGATACGGGAAACATTATTGGTCTGGATCTTCCGATTTATTATGTATAGATGATATTGTTTGATACAAAAAACAAGAACTGTTAATTCACAAAGAAATACAATTTAATTTTAGTTAGAGATACAATATACATACGTATGAAATATGAATGTTACTACAGATATTGTGACAGTTCAAAGTATACTTAGTACGTGTATGATTCATTGCATAATAATAAATAATACATTTTAAATATCCTTATTTTGCTATATCAATCTTACCGGAACCGTCAGGTATGTACCGTAAATTACCAGTGGTAATTACCACTAGCATAACCAGAGCTGAGCAGGATTCGAATTCTTTAAGAGGATTCAAAAGAGGTATTCGAGTACTTTAGTGAAAAAGGATTCATATTCAGGGACGTGTCCTCTCGCCGCCAGTACAAAAATATATATTTTTTAGAAGTTATTAAATTTGACGCTAGATGTATGTGCTTTAAATAACAAAAAAACCTTTTTCTACTCCTATTTGTGAAATACAATTTTACACATCGATAAAAATGTGTGAAATTTGATTTTTCATACCGATGCGTGAAGTACAATGCAATTCTTACGGGATTTATTTCACGCACCGCTGCCGTAAGAGCCAATACAATTTTCAGCATCGGTGAACAATTTTTAGATGGCGGTGATTTTTTAAATGACACATGTCATTTAGTTAAGTTTTTGCTGTTTTGTGTGTTGGTGAACATTGGTGAACGTTAAACTGCAGACATCACTATCTCCAGAGAGGCCTAATACCCCACCAAGGATTATTGCGGCAGCAAACGCTGCTAGTTCGTCGCTGTTGCCGAAAAAATCTCTTGATATTTATGAAAATATTTATAAAAAATTCATGGAATGGCGCACTGAACATGAAATTAATTCGTTTTCGGAAAACGTAATTTTAACATATCTCGCAGAACTGGCGACAAAATTCCAGCCCTCAACACTTTGGAGTCACTATTCAATGTTGAAGAGTACAATAAATGTCAACCATAACATAAACATTGGTAATTATACTAAAGTAATATCATTTTTAAAAATAAAAAGTAAAGGATATACTCCAAAGAAATCTCGAATTTTGGATAAAGAACATATCCTTAAATTTATAAATGAAGCACCCGATAATATATATTTATTAAATAAGGTAAGTGGAATGCAGCATAGTTTTCAAAATTCTTATTTATTTTCTTACTATAGGTCGTTTTAATTTTTGGACCTGCTGGTGCCCTGAGAAGAGACGAATTATATAAATTGAATGTAGAGGATATTCAAGATTTTGGATCATCTCTTCTCATAGTTGTACCAGACACTAAAACTAAATTTTCAAGAAAATTTGCTGTAACACTACATTTAGAATACTACAGAAAATACTTAGCTCTACGCCCTAAAAATTACGCTGAAAAGAAATTTTTCATTAATTATCAAAAAGGAAAATGTACCCGTCAAGTTATCGGTATTAATAAAATTGGAAAGGTACCCGCAGATGTTGCAAAATTTTTAGAATTGCCAAAGGAAAATGTACCCGTCAAGTTATCGGCATTAATAAAATTGGAAAGGTACCCGCAGATGTTGCAAAATTTTTAAAATTGCCAAATCCTGAGCAATATACCGGCCATTGCTTTAGGCGTTCTTCTGCAACTCTGTTAGTTGAAGCTGGTGCCGATCTGATAACTTTAAAAAAGCACGGAGGCTGGAAAAGTTCTGCTGTTGCAGAAAGTTCTTCTTCTTCTTGTTGCGTTATTAATGGCCTCAGCTAAACAGCTCTGTCGACCAGCCACAGCTATTTGATTTCAAGGTTGAAACAGTGGAAGGAAATTATTAGTGGAGGGATAACCCTTAAATAGACTAATAACAAACATAGAACTAGATAAACATGTTAGTATCAGATAAAAAGGAGAAGAGGATAGAATATGTTTTAACAGAGGGAAAAGACAGAACAGATAGAATTGAGAGAGGGGCATAGTGACCAGCTAAAATAAGATCCGAATACAGAATTTGACACTTATGAATTTCTTTATTGCAGGAAAATAAAATATGATTTAAATCTCCAAATTCTCACAAGAACAATTTGGGGAGGAGATCGCACCTATTTTAAATAAATGACTCGGTGATGAATTATGACCCATCTTTAAACGTATCAGTACAATAAATGTCAACCATAACATAAACATTGGTAATTATACTAAAGTAATATCATTTTTAAAAATAAAAAGTAAAGGATATACTCCAAAGAAATCTCGAATTTTGGATAAAGAACATATCCTTAAATTTATAAGTTATAAGTGACAAACCTTCGCCCTTTGACCTTCGGGTCAAAGAACCAAGTGTAAACGGGAATTTTTGGGTGTATCGAATAATATTTAAGGTGATGAGATGATGTAGACCAAATATCCTGCCATTTTAATCTGAGACTGGTTTTAAGCACGTTAAAGTAATCTTTACAGGGGGAAGAATGTTCGAAAAGAGGAAGAACTGCTGTAGATTTAGCTAAGTAATCTGCCGTTTCATTTCCTTGAATCCCTGAATGACTGGGGATCCAACAAAAAATGACTTTAAACCCTTCAGTATACATTTTATATATCAAAGACCGAATATTCGAAGATATTGGATGTCTGTTAGGTAATATTCCCTTTTTATAGATAGAGAAGAGAGCAGATTTAGAGTCTGTAAAAATTACAGAATTCTTAAGCTTTAGCTCTTGAATAAGTTTTACGCATTCAAGGATAGCTGAGAGTTCCGCTGTATGGATTGAGGAGGTATGCGGAATTCTAAATGAGTAGGATATTGTATTTTCAATATAAATCCCACACCCAGTAATTGCAGATAAATCCGAAAATGAACCGTCAGTGAAGCAATATTTATAACCAGGCCACCTCTCTGAAGCAATCTCCTTAAACCTATGATCTATATCAGAATGACAACTATTTGCGATATTTATGTTATAAATAATATCAATAGGAAAGAAATTTGAAAAATAGGAAGAATCATAACATGGGATTTTATGAGAAATAAAGGTATTAAATGAGGAGACAAGGACGTAATTTTCTACTATTGAACATAATGGTTTATGCTTTTTCTGATATAATTGTAATAAATGGTTAAGGGAATCATTTACCATGTAATTATTGTTTGAGATAGATTTAAGAAAATATTTTCTGGCCAAATAATCAGCTCGAACAAAGATAGGAGGAACCCCACTTTCTACCTCTAAAGCTCTCGAAGGAGCAGACTTCATGCAACCCAAAATAACGCGAAGGGAGGATGTTTGGAGTCTATCCATGATTTTAGAAAGGGTAATATTTAAGGGGGAGAGAGCAAATATACAATATTCTAACTGTGATCTAATTATGGATTTGTATAAAATAATTAGTGTCCCTGGGTCTAATCCCCACCAAGTACGGCACAGACATTTGAAAATATTTAGAGATTTGTTGACTTTCACCTGAAGTTGTGTTATATATGGTCTCCAAGAAAGTGAATAATCTAGTATAATACCTAGATATTTTACTTGTGTGACTTTAGGAATGGGAACACCTTCAAAAAACAAACTATGATTTGGCAGATTTCTATTTCTCTTCATAAATATAATATTGTAAGATTTACAAGGAGAAAGAGACAAACCGTTTGCAGAAAGCCAGTCTGACAATTCAAATAAAGCTTGGTTAATTCTATTATATAATGACTGAATATTTTTTCCAGAGCAGTATAGCGCAACATCATCAGCATATTGAAGTATAGAGCAATAAGGAGATATGATATTTTGAAGGGGGAGAGTATATATAATATAAAGAACCGGACTAAGGACAGAGCCCTGCGGGAGACCAATAAATGAGGAGCGAGGATTAGAAAAAGAGTAATCATCTCTAAGATACAGTATTCTATTTTTAATTAGAGACCAGATGCAATTACAAATATTAGAAGGAATTCCCATGGAACGCAGACGAGTAATGAGAACTTGCGGTATTACTGAATCATATGCTGCTGAAATGTCTATAAAAAGGGCAACGGTAAAATCCTGATTTAAAAAAGCGGATTGAATATCAGATGTCAGTTTTAAAATATTGTCAACTGTACACTTGCCTTTTCTAAACCCAAACTGAGAAGAAGGGTATAGTTCATTTTTCTCCATCCACCAGTCTACTCTATTTTTAATTAAGTGTTCAAAGACTTTCCTAAAGCAAGACGATAGGGATATGGGTCTGTAGCTATCGGGGATATTAGGATCTTTGCCCGGTTTAAGAATAGGACAGATAATTTGCGATCGCCAAGCTTCCGGGATGTTACCAGTTAAAAGAATATTATTAAAGAGCTTAAGAAGACACAATTTACCATTGAATGGGAGATGTTTGATCATGGAAAAGGAGATGTTATCAATACCAGGGGAAGAATCCTTTAAACTATCTAATACAGAATTTAATTCTGCTAGGGTAAAGTTTGACGATGGGAAGGAGGAAGAAGGGGCAGGGGGTAAAGAAATATTAAAATTTATCAGTGGTTCTACAAAAGGAGGAGTCAGAGACCTAAAAAAAGAGTTTAAAACTTCAGAGTTACCAGGGGCAATGGCTTTAGGTAAATAAGACTTTCTAAAAATCTTGATTTTTTTCCAAACTTCCGAAACAGGAGTGAATCTAGAAATAGACTCACAATATTCAATAAAAGATTTTCTCTTCCTACTATTGAAAGTCTTTCTAGAGACAGCTATGGCTTTTTTAGCTAACACAAGAGATGATGTTGAGCCTGTAGTATAGAAATCTCTAATAGCATTTTTTCTGTCTTTTTTTACTTGAGAACACGTGTTGTCCCACCAGGGGCAAATATTAGGTCTATAAACAGGATGGTGCATAGGGATATAATTATCAGAAGCAGAGTTTAAGCAATCCACAAATTCGTCATAAGACATTTCAGAAGCGATCGTTGAAGATAGTTCTTCTTCGTATTTATTCCAGTCCGCAAGTTTAAAGTTACGTGTAGGTTTTAACACTTTTCTAAATGGATTTAGGGCATTCAAATTAATAGTTACATCTAAAGAGACTGGGAAGTGGTCACTTCCGTAAGTGTCCAATAATGTAATAGAAGAAGAAATTAAACCTAGAGATGGAGAAACCAAAAATAGATCGATGATACTCTTCCTTGGATAAAGAGATCCGAAGTGAGTAGGATTGCTGTCATTGCTTACAATTAAGTTATTTTTTTCAATGAATTCCCAAAGAATTCTACCATTTAGATTCGAGTGAGTACCATTAATTTGACTAATATGACAGTTAAAGTCACCAGCTAGAATGTAGGGACTAAATCCCTTAGTGAGTGATTCCCAAAATAGCAGATTACAGGAGGAGGACGGAGGGATATATCCTGATACAATATTGAAAGAATGAAGTTTAATGGCAATAAATTGAGAATTATTGATGAAAATATCAGGATCTAGATGTATTTCTTGATAGGGTAAAGAAGCTCTTATACAGAGAGCCACACCACCCATACCATCAGCTCGTGATTTTAGTATAGTATTAAATAAATTAATAAATTTGCTTTATTTGAGTTAAAACTCCTCAGATTCCATTGTAGAATCTTGAGTTGAGACATTGTTTAAGGAGGAAGAATTTATCATTTTAATTAGAGTGTCGACTGGAATTACGTTTAAAATTGTTTGAATAAACAAAGAAGGATAGGTTGTGTATGCTTGTGTAATGAGGTTAGAAAATTCGTCATCAACTCTTTCAGAAGAGAGGGAGGAGACCTCAGAGGAAGGATTATTAAAACACTGTTTTTTAGGCGAATCTGCGCCTTTTGAGTGAATTATATCTAGATATTTTTGTTTAAATGATATGTCTTCTTTGGGAGAGGGGGAACGTTTCTTATTTGTTTTTAATACCGAAATATAGGAAGAGGTACCCGGAGTACGACGAAAAGAATCAATATTAGGAGAAGAAGAAATAGGGGGAAAGTTATAATTAGATGGTATCAAATTATTACAAAGAGGGGAGTTTGGGACATTACTATTTTTATTAATAGGTGGAAATAGTGCAATTGCTTCAGTAAATGAAACATTGTGTCTCGAGATATACTCTTTTACTTTTTTTTGCCTTAGATACTCAGGGCAGATTCGATTTTTGGCCAATACACCGGATTTAGTAGAGGAGTGAGAGCCCGAGCAATGAATACAAGAAGCCAATAAGGCAGGACATTTATCAGCCAGATGTTCTCCCAAGCCACATTTGTCACAACGGGATGAACTTTTGCATATTTTTTTTGTATGGCCATATCTTAAACAAGCATGACACTGCGTGACAGGAAAAATATACATCTCTGGAACTTTGTTTGTGCAAAACAATTTAACATTAAGAGGGGGAGAGTTACTTCTAACCGTAATAACCACAGAATGAGTATTTTTAAACTCCTCAACTCCGTTATTAATTTCTTTTCTTTTCCAATGTCTTACTTGTAGGGTTTGGAAGGGATTATTTAAGTTTAAATTATTTAAAATTTCCTCTTCTGAGAAGGAGGGGTCAACCTCCCTAATTATGCATTTTGTTGAAATAAATTGAGCGGGAATGAAACACTTGATTGAATTCTCCTCAAGAAAAACTGTTGAATTTAATAATTTATTTGCATCCTTGTAATTTTTAAATTGAGCACAAACACGATTTCTTCCTCTTCTCGAAGTAATAACATCAAATCCTGATTTATAAAGTAAATTTCCTATTACCATCTCATGAATAGAAGAGGAATTCACGCCGTTATTGTTATTTTTTTCAATATATACCAAAAAAGGTGCTCTGTCGCTATTTTTAAACTCAATTATCTGATCTTTGCGAATGTCAGGTGGTTCGGCCGGGGGGGGCTCCCCCGCCGAGCACATTGCCATTGTAACTAACAACTACTATCTGTATTCGGCTCTTATTATTTATAAAGATAAACAAATAAAAGGCGACTTACAATGCACAGAAGATAACAACAAATAAACCCCAACGGATTCACGGGAGTTTTGTAGGTTAAACGCGACCCGAACTGCTCGAACGCTAGCGGTCGAATCTTGCAGAAAGTTATGTTGAAAATTCGATAACAAAGAAGCAAGATGTTTCAAACAAAATTTTGAATATTAGCAATAATAATAACAATAGTTGTCTAAATACTACATCCAACGAAAGTTCTGGTGTAATGTACCTAACCAACTGCACTGTAACAATTAATATATATATAATCTTTTATCCTTCTACCAAATATTGGTGTAGGATTTGTAACAATTAATAATAATTATTATAAAGATAAATAAATACTTTACGTTAATAGTTTGTGTTTTGGAATTTATTAAACCGTGTAGTCGTAGAAAAAGTATAGTGTGTAACACGTGCGTGAAGACTTTTTTACACACGCGTGATTGCTTCACGCTTGTGTAAAAAAGTCTACTTCACGCACTAGATACACAATATACTATATTGACATAATGTTTATATCTTTACTGTTATGAATTGCTTATACATAATATTTATGTACTGTTTTTCAAACAGAGATAAATGACCCAAACACGCTTTTTTGAGGTGAAGGTGACAATATAAACAAAACTAACTTTCAACTATGCTAAAGAAACACCACATAAAAACACACAAAGTTGCAACTCGGTAACGCTTCGAATTAAGGTTATGTTAGCTCTTACGTCTAATAATGACGTAATTAGGATAGTGTAAGATGGACGTGCTCTCAGCCAATCAGAGATATAGGTTTTGGCGCGTGAAATTTAAAACGCTCCTTCTAGTTATTAAGCAGATTATAGTTTCTTTACTTCATTTTTGCTACTAATACATCATGATTAATTGTGTCGAATGCTTTACTGTAATCAATGAGGATTAAACAAGAAAGTAATCTTATATCAGTTGCATTGATAATATCGTCAGTGACATTCAGTAAAGCAGCTATAGTTTGTTCTAAATCCTGATTGTTTCGTGGACAGGATACCACGAGTCTCTACAAACAGAGTCAATTGGTATTTTATTATAGATTCCAGAATTTTAGATAAGACAGGTAAAATACTAATTGGCCTTAGATCTATCAGGTTTTCAGGGTTTTCTTTTTTGGGTACTAAAATAACGGTTGATAGCTTCCAGGACTGTGGAAAGATTGATTGTTCTAAACACCAGTTTATGATGTGTGTAATGTAGGCAGCGCTGCAGTAAAGAAAAACTGCGGCTGGGGTCAAATATCCAATTGTTTTTTGTAAAGAGTACCTAGGAAACAGTTCAGTAACTCACTCAGTTGACAACTCCTAGGACCCATAATTTGCTTACATATCACCCCTGAAGACGGGCATCGGACACATATTTTAAAGGTTGTGATGTATTTAGAGTAACAAGTGTCTTCCACTCCCAGACTAAGCATGAAGTAAAATTTCGAGTTTAGAAAAGCCCCGCGTAGAAAATTTGTCGAGGGTCGCGCAGCGACCCGAGACAAATTTTCACGGGGCTTTTCTAAACTCGAAATTTTACTTCATGCGCCACGCGTATGAAACACTGATTTAAAGTAAAGTTAGAAATGCACTGAAAACCAACCCAACTTCGATATTTTTTCAAAATTGGATGTTTTCTTTCCTATCCATGCTGTGAACCTTCTGATATTCGTTGTTTTCTTGTAAAAAAACTTCAATTCGCTGTAGTCCTTCGGTCTCCGAAGACCATGATTGGTCCTTCGAGCTGTAGCCTTTGTAAAATGGTAATAAACTTAGTACTCTAGAGGGATCCTTTAAAATTCCTAAGAACGAGTGTTGTCCACTCCCAGACTAAGCATGAAGTAAAATTTCGAGTTTAGAAAAGCCCCGCGTAGTAAATTTGTCGAGGGTCGCGCAGCGGCCCGAGACAAATTTTCACGGGGCTTTTCTAAACTCGAAATTTTACTTCATGCGCCACGCGTATAAACCACTGATTATCAGTCAAGTTAAAAATATATAACGCTTAGATGTGATGGTGATCAATATTTAGCGAGATATACCGAAAAAAATGCAAGAATTCACCCCATGGTGAAGGGTAGAAGGGAACAATTATTTATTATTGAGTAATTTATATTTTTAATCAAATATTTTCTTCGGCTCCGAACAATTTAAAGTAGACTAAATCGCTTTATAGCGAAATGTTTAGCTAGAATGAGCGTTTCGACCAGTGTGCGACGCGGGTACTCACATATTCCTGTTCTCTGAGCCGAAGACGGTTTTGCACATTATGTTTGGAAGGGTGACGAACTAATTTATTCCTTTTTACACTACCATCAATATTAAGTATCATCTAAGTTACTATCACTTGCCATGGTTATTAATTTCCACTTTTCTTTTGTACCTGTTACAATAATATTGGTAACGTGGTTAATGTCAAAATATATCTAATGCGACTGCAATTCCCTGCTGCGGCCGCGCTACTTAATTTGAAGACAGTCAACTGAATCAGGATGAAGAAGAGGGAACAAAGACCGGACTCATTCCGTTTTTCACACTTATAGTATTTTATGAGCCAATTTTAGCAGTAAAGGACATAGTCTTTGCTTCCATTGTTCACCTCACATTGTGAGCCTACCTGCCATGTTCCGTTTGGCGTACAATAACAAAAATCTATTATTTGGTGTTTGTTCCCTTCTTTAAACTACCGATTCAATTAACGATAATCTACGAAATTCGGAAAAAATTAATATTTTGAAAATTAACTGAAATTGAGGAAAATCATGGAAAAATTTAAAAAAAATCATAAAATCTTGAAAAAGCTACTAAGCATAATTTAATAAAAAATAATCTAATGCTCCCAGACTAAGCATGAAGTAAAATTTCCAGTATAGAAAAGATGCAATGTAAAGTTTAGCGGTGTGATTTAAACTTCGTAATATGTCAGTGTTTTGTAGCGGTGGCGCATGAAGTAAAATTTCGAGTTTAGAAAAGCCTGAAAATTTGGTTTGGCCGCTCCGCGCTTCGCGCTACGCGACCAAACCAAATTTTCAGGCTTTTCTAAACTCGAAATTTTACTTCATGCTTAGTCTGGGAGTGGAACACTCATTTCAAGTTTCAAATTGAACTCATTAAAAAAAAAACAACGGTTATCTAAAGATTTACGGCATATAGGCTGTAATTGGGACATGTATACTTGAAAGAAAAACTTCCTGTATGTACAAGTTGAGGCATTAATTGCGATTGATTCGCTACAATGTGTAATGGTCATATAGGTAACCCAATTTACACAAAACTTAAAAATTAATTGTATTTGTAATGTATTCGAATTTATATTTATTTTATATTTTAAGTAAAGTTATTGATTACACTTTAAAAGGATGGCCTAATAAATGCCCAAATGATGAATTTAAACCGTATTTTATCAGAAAACATGAGTTAAGTGTAGACCAAGAAATTTTAATGTGGGGATATCGATTAATAATTCCTAAAAAAATCCAAAATGCAATTTTAGCAGAAATTCACGAAAATCATATGGGAATTGTAAAATCTAAATTATTTGCCCGTGGATATATTTGGTGGCCAAACTTAAATCAAGACATTGAACATCTATGTAAGCAGTGTACATTATGTAATAATTTTAAAGATGCCCCTCCCAAGACACAAATAAGTCCTTGGATTTGGCATGAAAAAGTATGGACTAGAATCCATATTGATTATTTAGGTCCATTGAATAATAAAAGTTATTTAGTAATTGTAGATTCTACGTCTAAGTGGTTAGAGTGTTTTAAAATGAACAGTACTGACTCCACAGCTACAGTCACTAAATTAATTGAAATTTTTGCGAGATTTGGTTTACCAAAGGAAATTGTTTCGGATAATGGAACGCAATTCACCAGCGATATTTTTCAAAATTTTTGCACACAATACTGTATAAAACATATGACCAGTGCCCCGTACCATCCATCTAGCAATGGTGCGGCTGAAAGTTGTGTGAAACAAATTAAACATATTTTAATTAAAGCTAACGCTAAAAGCGATATAGAAATAAACAATGTATTGAGCAAATTTTTATTTCAATATAGGAATACACCCCATACTGTTACAAATGAGTCACCTGCGAAATTAATGTTAGGACGTAATTTAAGATGTAAGTTAGATTTGTTAAGAAATTCTACAGATGAGGTAGTAAGACAAAAACAAATGAAACAAATTGAGAATGCGGGAGGAAGCAGAAACGTGCAGTTCGAAATTAACGAAAAAGTGAACGTGCGCGATTTTCGCGGTTTAAATAAAGTGAAGCGAAAATGGTGCGAAGCGCGAATATTACGACCATTGGGGAAAAAACATTACGAAGTGAAAACAATAGAGGGTTTAGTCTGGAAGAGGCATGTTAATCAAATTATTAAAAACCTTAGCTTATCTTCCAGTACTCAACCTCCGCATGAAGTCAATTTAGAAAATAAGAACGACATTGTAAATAATAGCGTATCGCAATCCTCACAAATTGGAAATGCCGAAACTTCGGGTACTACTCGATGTTTAAGACGTAGAAGTCAATTAAAGAAACCCGATCGATTCGACAACTCCAATATTTAAAAAAGGGGGGTTATGTAATGTATTCGAATTTATATTTATTTTATATTTTAATAAAGACGCGCATAGGAATGCGCATATGTTTTTTGTGTATCTTTTGTGTGTGTGAATCGAGGAGTGAACTGTTGAAAGGTCAACGTGTGTTTTCATTGTGTGAGCCTTATCATAATATAAGTGAAAATACACACCAGTATTGGATGAAAATGTTCGGTGTAACATAAAACTCTCTGTATATTGTTGTTGTCGTGAACAAAGTATAGTGTATAACTCGCATATATGGGCTATTAATCACTCGAACGACTTGCGCCATTCGCCTTCGGCTCGTTCCGCAAACCTCGTTCTCGTAATTAAAAGCTATCATTATATTCTATTTGACTAAAGTTGACAAATGTGGGTGAATTAAAGTCATTAATCTGTTATTATTTAAACCTAATTCTAACGAGTGTCTTCCACTCCCGAATTTAGAAAAGCGTGAATTATTTTTTTACTTAGATGCATTCTAACAAGTGTCTTGCACTCCCAGACTAAGCATGAAGTAAAATTTCGAGTTTAGAAAAGCGTGAAAATTTGGATTTGCCGGGGCGCGCGAGCGAAGCGAGTCGCGCCCCGGCAAATCCAAATTTTCACGCTTTTCTAAACTCGAAATTTTACTTCATGCGCTACGCGTACAAAACTCCGATTTAAAGTGAAATTCAAAACATGGATTGCTTATATAATTCCAAATTTCTCATTTCAATTTAAAAATGTTTGGATCTTTTGCTTCGATCTTTGGCGACGCTATCGAAGCCAAAGATGCAAACATTCCTAAATTTAAATCAGTAATTTGAAATTATATAAGCAAATATGTGTTAAATTTCACTTTAAATCGCTGTTTTGAAGTAAAATTTCGAGTTTAGAAAAACGTGAAAATTTGGATTTGCCGGGGCGCGACTCGCTTCGTCTGGGAGTGCAAGACACCCGTTAGAATGCATCTAAGTAAAAAAATAAAACCATTTTTTGTACTTAAGAAAGAAACAATTTTCGCTTTTTGCGATGAGGGGGCTAGGGGGATTTCGGATTTCTGCCTTGTGCAGTTTAGTGATTAATGATTAACGCAATCGCTGACGGATTGATTGCATTGAGTGTGTTTCCTGAACCACATCGGACTTCCCATCGGACTTTTTTTTTTTTTTCCACATGCGGTGGTATCGCTTTGCGTCCCTGCACTACGGTCTCCGTGGTCCTTTTGTGCTCCTCTGGTTATTTTACTCCCTGTATATTCCTGTGTCTTCTAAGAAGTCCAGGAGTTTGGGCCAGGGGATGTTCTTGAGCTGTTCTTCAGGAAGCACGGGCTTCCCGAGTTGCTCCGTGCGTTGCCGTTTATGGGCTTCGCATGTGCACAGTAGGTGTTGGGGAGTTTCCTCTTCTTCCAAGCACCCACGGCATAGGGGGCATTTCTCAAGACCCATCCTATGTTTGTGCTTATTCAGGTCACAGTGCCCAGTAATTAGTCCTGTGATTTTCCTTAGTTTCATTCTGCTCAGTCCTGACAGCGCTAATGCGCTATCAGGTACCGGGCCATCTAGGAAGAGTCTCGTGTGCCTCATTCCCATTTGGTTGTGCCATGCCTTTGTATGCTCCTCTGCTAACTTGCGTCGGATTATTTCCTTTCCGGTTTCATGTGGTATTCCGAAAGCGGGTTCAGGTCCTATAAATTCACCTGTTGTCCCTTGTTTGGCCAGCAGGTCGGCCCCCAAGTGTCCAATAATTCCTTGGTCCTTGGGTATCCATACTAGCTGTGTTTTTGTTGTTGTCGCCAGTGCGTCCAGCCTGTTTATGCAGTCTATAACCAGTCTGGACTGAACTATCGGCGAGGCTAGCGCTTTTAGGGCTGCCTGGCTGTCCGACATAATGGTAATTGGTCCTTTGTTGAGTCCCGACTCCATTATGTGGTGGGCACACCAGTCAATGGCGGCCACTTCAGCCTGGAAGATGGAGGCATGTTTCCCCAGAGCAACCGTGAATTGTTTGCTCCGGTTACAGCCTCCATAGATACCAGCCCCGGTTCCTTTAGTGTTTTTGGACCCGTCTGTGTACCAGATGGTTCCTTTACTCGTTCCCGGGTATGTTCCATTTGTCCATTCACTCCGCTGTGGTATGATTATTTTGAATCTGCGGGATGGGTGTACGATTTTAGTGAAATCGGACCTCATTTTTAGGATTTCTTCTTCTTGTAGCACTTTAAATGTTTCCGGTCTAGATGACCCTACATTTAAAGTGTGTCCATTTATGTGCAGTCTGTAGGCTGCCTGTCTTACTTCCATCATAACATATAGATGTAGTGGTGGAAGCGATAATATGTGTTCCATGGCTGCTGTGGGCGTTGTTCTCATTGCCCCAGTAATCAGCAGACACGCCTGTCGTTGCACTCTTTCGAGTTTTGCGGCTGCGCTCTTGGTTTGGGTTTTTTCTCCCCAAGCGAGCGCCGCGTATGTCACTATGGGTCTTATGACCACGGTGTATAGCCATTTGGTCATACTGGGTCTCAGTCCCCATGTGCATCCTACCATTTTCCTGGTCGCAAAAAGTCCTCTCATGGCCCTTTTGCTGATGTTCTCCAGGTGGAAGTTGAAGTTCAATCTGGTATCAAGTATGACCCCTAGATATTTTACTTCATTTTTGATTGGGACTTCCATTTCATACATGCGTAGCGATGTTATGTCATCGGTTTTTCGTCTCTTGGTAGAGGGGACTATCGCCGTTTTGGCCGGGTTTACAGCTAACCCTTCGTTCTTGCACCATCTTTCCACGGTAGTTAGTGCCCTCTGCATCAGGCTTGATACAGTGGTCCCAAACTTCCCGCTAACTAGAATGGTCAGATCATCTGCGTACCCCAGGGCATAAATGCCCTGGTTTTCAAGTAGCAGCAGAAGGTTGTCCATGACGAGGCACCACAGGAGCGGCGAGAGAACCCCTCCCTGGGGGCACCCGCCAGCGACCACCGCTTCTGCTGTCTTTCCGTATAGAGTAGTTGTTACAGTCCGGCTCCTGAGCATCTTGTTCACCCAGTGTCGGACTTGCGGGTAGATCCCTCTTTTCTCCATTGCTGTTGCTATGGAGTTGAAGGTTGTGTTGTCAAACGCCCCTTCAATGTCCAGAAAGGCCCCCAACGCAATGTCTTTGCATTGTATGGTCCTTTCGCATCTGCTCACTAGCTGGCGGATTGCCAGTTCGCATGACTTTCCCGCTTGGTAGGCATATTGTTGACGGTGTAGTGGTGAGTCCTTTAGGACTCCTTCCCGTATGTGCCTGTCCACTAGTTTTTCTAGTAGTTTTAAAATGAATGATGACAAGCTGATCGGTCTGTAAGATTTGGCCATCGGACTTACTATTTAGGTAAATCAGATCCTGCCCCCCCCCCCATCGCAGAAAGCTATCTACGCCACTGGTGTCGTATCCATGTTAACATTATTAACAAAATTATATGTTAAGTAACTTACGTTAATTCACTCGGCCTAAATTATAGTACAATTTTGTATTATTTATGTGTTATACACTTAAACCAATCACATTACCACGACCATCTACATATTGAAATATATCGATCAGCTTCTGATTCTGATACACTCTACCCTTTTAAAATAAAAATGTGTTAATATAATAGTGTTATTATTAAAAAAAAAGTTAAACTCGATCGGGAATTTATAATTTTATTTTCCCAATAACAACCGTTCTCGAATTAATAATGAAAACAGAAACATTTTGCCTTGGATATATTTGAAGTTTTCTGAAACTCTACCAACTGTTATCACCCTTACTTTGCAAGAGATTCCAACACCTTCCAATTGAAGTTCGGAATTTATTATTATGCGTCTTTTAATTAAAGCAAATTTATAAAATTAGATAAGCGTAGTGAATTAGGATATAATTAATCGCTCCGCATTAAAATACAATAATTTAAAAAGAATTTGCAAAAATGAGGCCGAAAATTACAATCACAATTCTTTTAATTTTAGAAACACAATATTTAAAATCAAACAATATTAATGAACAAGAACATAATTTAGTGGGCGAATTTAATTTAAACTTACATAAATGCATGCATAAAATATTCAAACTCTCAAATACTGGAAACGTGTACAGCATTTACAAAACTGAACTTATTTATTATAATGTGAATATTGGGAACGTCCTCTATAATATTGACTACGATATTGTGAATTTCATCCATCAGGTTTTACCGGATTATTACCTAATTGAAACGACGCATTTTGATTTTAATGCGATTGTAACTGAGTTTTCTTCTAAAGTGAAATATTACGCGCAAAAGACGATTATTTTAATTTTCTTAGATTCTGGTGATCTCGCGAGTGTGTTGCAAATGCTTTGGATAAAGTGTTATGTAAATATCATGATTATACAAGACTTTAACGTGTATACGTATTACCCAATTTCAATGCACGCATGCGAGAATTTTCAACCTTATTTCCTATACAATTGTTTGAGTGAAGATTCAAAGGAATTCACGAGTGATTTGAATCTCAAGAATTTTAATAATTGTAAAATGTATACATATGCCATGCCTATAGATGGTTACATCAATAGCTCACAACCTTTCAGAACAAATCAAGGTTTCGGTATAATGTTGACTAAAGATATTGGAAAACGGTTAAATTTAGATGTAATTGGAATCGATCATAACTACCCATCAGCTTATATTATAGTTAATGGCAAGCGTATGACTATATTCGATAAATTACCCAACGGAAGCTATTCAGGTGTAATTGATCTTTTAGGTAAAGGCGATGCTAACATTGTGCTTTTAATAATTGGATACAGAGTCACCGTCGATTTCGATCAATCATATCCACTTGCATTTGTGAAAGCTACATTGATTGTGCCTTTAGCTAAACCCTTTGCTGTTTGGAAAAATCTCTTCAAAGTGCTGAGCACAAATGTTTGGATTTTAACCGGTGCAACATTTGTAGCAATTGCTCCAATATACCACATTTTATTAAGCAATGAAATAAAATGTACTAAATCACAAACAGTGTTTGTGCTTTATCAAATATTTTTGACATCAGCCAAATGGCGACCTAAAACAACGCGCTTGCGTTTCTTTTTAGCTCTTTGGATGTTCTTCGCCCTCGTCATCACGAGCGCCTATTTATCTTTACTAACATCCTTCATGTTCTCGCCAGGAACAACCGCCCAAATCAAAACCCTTAAAGAACTCGCGGATTCAAATTTAACTTTAATCTCACCTTCTTCGGGAATTGGCGCTTTCAATGTATATGGTGATCTTCATAGGAAAATAGCGGCGCGTGCTGAAAAGGAACCATTTAACGATATTCCGATTTCTAAAAAATTTGATAGCGGAGAGTCAGCACTATTAATAGATCGAACAGTACAGGCGACTACACTGAAGAAACACAAGATTAGGAATTTCTTTTCACTTGATTTGATTTATGGGGCGCGGATACTGTGGCTTCTGAATGTGCATTCTCCATTTACCCCCAGAATAAATGAATGTATTATGAGATACCATGAAAGTGCTCTGTCAAAACCTTTTGGACCTCCCGACGTGTTTTTCAATGTTAAGTCTAAAGGAAACAATTTTGAGGTTATTAAACTTGATCATTTAGAAGCGATTTTTGTGATTTATGTTTGTGGAATGTTGCTGGCGCTAATAGTGTTTATATTTGAAGTTAATGGGAAACACATATTTTGACGAGAATACAACTCATAGCCTACTAGAACGAATTTTCAACCAATGAGATGGCGACTAGACCAAAATCCCTAAAATCTACCGATTTCTATCTCTTTCCTAAAATGTTGAAGGGTAAGGGGAAAGAGACCGAGCACTCAAGGGGTGATCCATTATGAACACCGACCGCATTTTTTTAGTGTCAATGTCAACCCGATATTAGCAGGTAGTAAGAAGTCCATCTGTTTCCAGCCGGCGCGTGGCGTTATCTTTTTCTCGGTTTGGGGTGGTTTTGATAGGAAGATTTTTTTGATATTTATGGAATTATTTAAAATGGAATTATAATTAGTACGATACTTGTAAAATAAAATTAATAATATAATTAGTTAAAATATTTTTTGTTGTTTAGTAACAATAATTTTTACAAATAATATACCTAAACTAACCCAACATAACCAACTGAACTAACTTAATAAACTTAACTAACGTAACTAACTTAACTAAAATAATTTATGGAAGAAACCGCCGTAGAATTTCCCCTGCAAACCAAATTAGGAAGAAGTTAGAAATATTGGCATTGAATAAATATTAAAAATTTATAAAATTATGAGTGACTAGTGCTGTAAAATTACAGGTAATTTAAAATTGGGTAATATTTTCAGTAATATTACTTAAAAAATGGTAATAATTGGTAGTTTTAAGTTAGACATAAAACTACACGATCGCGTTTTGAACTTCACATTAAGCCAGCATTAACGCGCCTGTCGCATGAAGTAAATATTTTAAGTTTAACAAAAACCTGAAAATTTGAATTGTTTGCTTCGCTACGCGGCCAATCTAAATTTTTAGGCTTTTCTTAACTCGAAATATTTACTTTATGCTTAATCAGGGAAAGCAAAACATTCGTTAAAAAATCAAAATATTAAAAATCAAGTTTACCTAACATATGAATATATCAATTGTTTTCTAAGCTAATCACATTGACTGTCATCATCAATGTTTACAAAATAACAATTTTAAAGAAAAAATAATTTAATTTTATATTTGCATAGAATTTAGTTTATTTTTTACATCATTATTATTAATATTTAAACTGAAACCTGTTGAAATAAATAATAAATATAATTCAAATTGAATCCAGACAAAATGTAAGCATTAATATTGCGAAATTGCGAAATCAATAAAATTAAAAAAAAAACAAATTTCATACATGATAAAAGTCACACATATTTTATTATAATATTGTGATTATTAATTTGATTTAATAAAATCATTAAAACCAACAAACATCATCAAAATTAATAAAAATCTTCACAATTGTCCAAATTATCACATATTGACAAAAACGCAAAAATATTATAAAATTACTTTTTGAGAACTTCTGGTTACCTGTGTTCATGATATTTTTCGTGGATGCGTAAGTTGTTGTATTTTTTATTTACTTTTACTACTGCGAGGCGCATAAATCACTTCGCACGCACTAAACTTTAGTCAGTAATGGGTACTTATGAAAACGATAACATAGACATAATTCTTCACAATCTGGCCCACTTTTCTCTGGGTGGTGTAATTCGATATCCAAATCGTTTAAAAAGTACCAGTCTATGTGGAATCTCTCTTAAAATACGCAATGTGCGCGTATACCAGATACCACAAACATGTGGCCTATTACTAATTGTTTGATTTGAGTTATGTGGAGTATTTAATCACAATGAAAAAACTGTTTTTATTCCTTACTTCACTTTAAGTTATTATTAGTTATTGATAATGAGTGCTTAGCACTCGAAATGTACATCTAACACATAAAAATAAAAGTGAAGTAAGGAATAAAAACAGTTTTTTCAATGTGGCCTATTATTATTAATTATTTTTAATAATTATTTGTGAGCTATCTACTAAAGGTATGGTAATTTCAAATGCAGGTATTGTTTATTTAAACGCTGCCCCTTATGTGGGAGAGAGCCTGTACAGTAGTTCGTTTACACGCTGTATACGTAAACTATACGAATACAAATCGTCAAAATTGATTTGTAAAATAAGTTAAAGTCCTAAATGTAATAAAGTTAGCTAACTAAAATCGTAAAAATTTTTAATTTTAACAAAATTTGTGGAAATTGATAAACTCAATATAAAATTATAAAAATCTTTATAATTTAAAATTACATAGAAATTTATTTACATTTGACATAATGATTTGTCTTTAACTCATTGGTTAAACATGATGTAAAATTTTGAGTTTATAAATGTCAGAAAACTTGGGTTTGCCAAATTTTCAGGCCTTTCTAAAATCAAAACATTGCTTCATGCGACATGCGTGTACGCCGATTTGATGTGAAGTTCGAAATAGACTGTTATTGATAATTTTTAAATAAATCACTTTAATAATTATTATCATTATAACAGTAAATAAAAATATAATGCGGCCATTCCATAAATAAGTGCACACTTTTTGGGGGTAAATCAGAGATTTTAGCGAATTTCACATATATTATCATCTAGCTATCAAGACATGGTGTTTGGTTGTTACTAGAGGTTAAACAAATTATTGTGTCAAAAGTTATAACAATATAAACTTTTAGTACACTTTTATTTTGACTCAAAAATATCGTAAACCGTTACCTATACAAAAAAAGTTATTTAGTACTTTTTTGTGCTTAAATGTTCAAAGTTTAAAATACAATTTTTTTTTCAAAACGAAAAACTTTATTTATATAGATTTTTTTAATAAATAAAACATATCTCAAAAAATAATCAAATACTCATGTTTTAATTTTCTTTAAAAAAATATATGTTGTACCCTGATCCTTCCTAAGAATTTTTCCGTTTTTAAAAGTGTGGGCACTTTAAAACTTTTTGAGATATAATTTTTTTAACCGAGCGCTACATTGACATGAGGCGCTCCCGCCAGAGGTGTAATGGCCCGGATGCATATACAGTAACAGCACCCGTGCCAGCCGAATCGGAGGATCTCGGGCGAGCCGAAGTAACAAACAGTAAAAGCACCTGCGCTAGAAGTAGTGCACAGTAAAAGCACCCGTGCTAGGGAAATCACCGCAACCGTAAAAACTTTCGAATAAAACATTTATTTATTATTATGTATTTTTCCGTTTTCAGTGCAAGTGCCTTGGAATTTCTAAAACCAACTACGTCAGTAAATCCGTTGCTTTGCTGTCTTATTAAATAAATAGACATAAATTATTTTAAAATAAAGGGCATCCATCAAACATTTGAATAAGCAAGTTATTATTAAAAAAGATTTTGCAAAAATACCTAATTAAACACATACACATATTATTTTTTTTTATATAAATGTTTACGATATAATACAATAATAGAAATGTCTTCATGATATTATTTTCTAGATTTATTAGAGCCAATACCCTTATTTTCATCGACGCACTTGGCAAGCGCATGAGGATTTCTACTTTTTTTTAATGACAGTCCTTTGGGGTTTCTGCCAGCCACGTGAGCTCGTCTTCCACCCATGCTGGTCTTTCTTCTTGACACAGAAGTCGGTTGGACAGATATTTTTACGCCATGTCGTAAAGCAGCTCTCTTTTTACTGCAATGCACTCCATTGTATTTAAAACAAGTATATAAGCCGCTAAGTAAATTACCTTCAGACTTGGCATACTTATTTTTATTACACAAGAATTGTTTTACGGCTGGACAAAATGCATTAGGATTTTCATCAATTTTTTGTAGTATATCAAGATAGTGTAACTTCCATTCTTCTTTTAAGTTATTTATTACTTGAAGTGATGGTAAATTTTTAGGATTTTCGTTTTCTTTGTTCGTTTGTGGTTTATTGTAGTTTGATTCAGTCGCCAAATTAATAAATACTGCTTCTTCATTCATTCCACCCTGAAGTGGTAAAAACATTTCAATATCGGGTTCTTTGCCACTTGCTACCTTATATAATTGATGTTTAACCTTTTCAGTTAAGGTATTCATACAGTGTTTTAAATTATATTTTGTTAGCACGGCAGCCTGATGCTTACAATGCTTTCCATTGATCCCTACATAACAAGTGCATTTTCCTGAAAGCATATCCACTATGTAAGAAATAGTGTTATCACTACTGCTAGTGACGCTATATTCAAAATTATTTATTTCGCAAATATTATTATGATTAACATCTTTACTAGATGTAATGTATCTATTTAAAACACTTTTTGTAATTCGATTCATAATTAAATCTAATAGACGCTGCTTGTAATAACTTTCAAAATTCTTTATAATAAAATCAACTAATTGAGTTAAATTAAATGCCTTTGTTCTATCTAGAGCTATGTCTTTTAACAATCGAAAAGTAATTTCAGTGTAATTATTTGTGTTTGTCCCTCTTAATAATAATTGTTTTCTGTACAACATACACCACATCTCTTTTTTTTTCAACATGTTCTCGACATATTTAAGGAATGACGGATATTTACAATTTTGTTGCAAAAGTTTACTTGCTTCACTAAACTCCTTATTATCAGTTGCTGTTAAAATATTTCGAAAAAGTTTATATATAGTTTGTTGGTCTTCTTTAAGTATACCATGACTTCCTGTTTGAATCCACTTCCATGCGGCTTTAAGGACGTGAAACGTACATAATAAAAAGTTAGAATTAGGCCAATATTTGCGTAAAACATTAATCTCTGTTAAATCATCGTCCGTTAGAATGGCACAAGGAGAAATTGAAACAGGAAGAATTTCAATAAGTTTTTTGAGAGCTGCATCAAATACCTCTGCCTTTAAGCTTGTTGAAATAATAGCACCAATTGGTAATCCCCCTGCAGGCGTTTGAATTATAAAAAAATAAATTTTATGATTCTGGCTGTCACAATTACCAGAAGAATCCACCAATAGTAATTCTTTTGCTGAAGGTAACTTAAGGGTTCTCTGCATCAATGGAGTGCATAATGAAACTGCATAATTATTTTCAACCCTCGTGATGCCATGCAACACTCCGTCATTATCTCGGGCTTCATTTAAATTTATTTCTAGCTGCTTCATCATTCCTTCTCCACTTTTTTCACCAAAGTTTTCTTTGAAGTTTTTTCTCCACAATGTTTGTACGTCAGTCTTTGTTGGAAAAATGCTTCTGTCCGATACTTTGCAACTATATTCTTCACCTAATAAATCCATCATTATTGTACAATATGTATGATAAGCGGAGGCAGTGGAATGTCCCCGTTGAAATAACTCGCAAATTTTTAATTTAGCTTCCTCTCCAAGAGGCAATTCACGTAAGGCGTCTACACAATTAAGTCTATGATTATGCTTATATTTAAATTGTACTATGCACGGCCACTCGAGAAGTAATGGATCGTCTAGACTTGTTTTCGATCCAGGTATATATTTTTTGATAGTGATAATAATTTGTGCAGGGCAGGCAATGTTTCTACTTTTTTTCTTCGGATCTCTGCACCTAGTATTTCTATGGCATTTATATTCTCTCTTGAAAATATTTCTATCTTGTTTTTTTCCCGTCGCTTCTATGGTTCGTTTTATCGTCCAAGCTTCCTTTGTAACATTTTGTAAATCATTCATCCAAAGCTACACGAAAAAAAAAAATTGTAATATAATAAAAATACAGGTCAGCTAAGCGCACGGAGTGCCTATATATCACAAACTATTTATGCTACAGATTTGAAACAAAAACTATTATAAGAAATATGTTATTATTAAATAAACAGGGTGAACGTCAATGCTTAACGCCACATGTGGCAAATGGTAACACGTTATTTGCTGCGGTTATTGTTCCAATTCTTCCATAGACCAATGCTGGATTTCAAAAAGTTGAACTTTAAGAACTTGTACCGCACGAAAAAAAAATCGTGGGTTTATGCGAGGTATAGGACGACAAAATTCAGTCATTTTCCGTTAGGATACGCAAAAAATCAAGTCAATCAAATGACTTGGCGCGAAGTTATGACCGTTTGAAAAAAAAATGTCAGGTCAGATGATTTTTTGCAATCTGAAAAGCACAAGACTTTTACAACAAATTTCATGACACCACTATCACCCCTAGTGAAAAAAATGTTTTTAAAAGGGTGACACATTTTTTTCATTTTGATTGACTTTCTAAGCAAAAGACAATATCCCACAATGATTTGGCACTGAGGTATGCATTTTTTATTGCATAGCGTTTTTTTGGCTATTCTTTATTTTGTAAATTAACTTTAAAATGCACAACTCGTCCCAAATTTTCGTAAAGTTTTGTACGAAATAAAAAGCCAAAAACAATATGCAATTAAAAAATACATACCTCAGCACAAAATCAACGTAAGATATTGTCTTGCTTAGAAAGTCAATCAAAATAAAAAAAATGTGTCACCCTCTCAAAACATTTTTTTTTCACTAGTAGTGACGGAGGTATCATGAAATTTTTTGCAAAAATCCTATGCTTTTCAGTGTCCCAAGGAATCATCTGTTTCTGACCAAAATTGACAAAGTTATGACCAAAATGACTTTTTTTTTCAAACTGTCATAACTTCGCGCCAAGTTATCGTATCGACATGTTTTTTTGCGTATTTTAACAAAAAATGACTGAATTTTGTTGCCCTATACCTCGCAAGAATTCACGATTTTTTTTTCGTGCGGTACAAGTTCTCAAAGTTCGACTTTTTTTAAATGTTCAACCTTATTTTTTCGTAGGGGTTTTAAGAAGGTGACAGGCCAAGTTTCGTGTCATAAGTTTACATGGTCGTAAAGAGAACACTTTAAAGTTTTGCGGAGACAAAAAGTCATCGATTTTCATTCACAATAAACAAAGTTATAGCTATTTGAAAATGTGCATTTTTTCGCACATTTTTACTGTCGCTTTTTCTATGACGACGAGTGTATATTAAAATAATGGCATGTGTTGTCATGCTTTTCACATCAAATCTAATTTAACACAATGAAATAAACTATTATTATTTGTCATTTATACATAACCCAGCAATATACTTAATATCACATTTGTGAAATCCACAGTAAGGGTTGTATCACTTATTTTTTCTCTAATAAACTTGACTTACCTCGACATTAGATTTGTTGGATAATTGCAACCTTATCACAGTGCCACTTATGATTTTCATCGGAAAGTTTTCGGGAAATCTTCTTCCTTCCATGATATTATAAAACTATTTTTAGGACTGTTCGTACTTAACCTCTATTCGTGGTTGTCTCGATTTGCAATCTAGCGCGGATGTCGTTTTTAGTGCATTCGCTTAGCGCAGATGCCGTTACTAACAATACTAACATAAAGATACCGAAGTATGTAGCACGGGTGCTATTACTATGCAGTACTTCTAGCGCGGGTGCTATTACTGTTTGCAACTTCGGCTCGCCCGATTCGGCTAGCATGGGTGCTGTTACTGTATATGCGGCCCGGATCGCGGTGAGCGCCTCGCTTAAACGCAGCGCTAGGGTAAAAAAATCATATCTCAAAAAGTTTTAAAGTGCCAAAAGTTATATGCAATCGAAAATTATGTCTACGTGTATAATTTTAGGTCAATAGGATTTTTTTAAATGTATCTGACGTATAATTGTTCAAAATAAAGCTATTGGTAGTATTTTTCTGAATGTATTAAATAAACTTAAGTTGCTTATATCAAGCTGAACTTAAATTTTCTGTAGTAGTTCTGATGCAAGGAATATATTCCTCTAGGTTCGTTCTAAAGAAAACTGTTATGGCCAAATGTTGCTAAATCATTATTTCTAGTAGTATTCGTAATTTTAAAATTAATATATAGAAAACGTAAATTGCAAGTTTTTTTGTATGAACAAAAGTCGTTTTGTTTGATATTTCGATTAGAATGCAAAGAGTTCAGTGAGTAATGCTTACAATTATTTTGGATTAAAACAATATTTTTTGAGAAATTTGAAAAATGTTTGCAGATCTTTTTTTTAAAGACCAACAAGATTATGATTGGCATACTAAACGTATTTCACTTGTTAATTGCTTGGTTATAAACCATTTCACACTAAATCAGCGTTTTATACTCGTCGCGCATGAAGTGAAATTTCGAGTTTAGAAAGCCTAATTTATCTCAGTCGCTCTGCTGCGCTACGCGCCCGAACTAAAGTTTCAGGCTTTTCTAAACTGAAAATTTTACTTCGTGCTTAAACTGGGATTGGAAAGACTCGTTAGATGATCAATCATAACCTGATTTAGCATTTTTTTTATTGCTAGATTAGCGTGTTTTATTAAATCGATTTGATTAAAGCGTAACCAAATAATACCATTGTATAATATATTGATTAATGTGGTAAATTATTGAGTCATCAAGTAAACATGAACGACCGTTTAAAACGCTTTAAAAAGGGAAAAAAAGGGAAACTACCTGCTATTCTAACAGATAAGGTCATAAATTGTAACATCAACACCCCATAAATTGTGGTTTCTTTTCTTCCATTATACTCCCGCGCTTGTAGAGGGTGTCTCTCTTCAAAATTTGCTGGTTTAGAGATTTTGTAGAGGCCCTATGAGAAGCAAGAAAAGCCGTAGGTACATGTCGAAACATCAAAATGGACGAAAATCGCTGAGGTCAAGTTTCGTGCAGTGACATTAATAGAGAAGTGAAAAGTGCGACGCCAAAAAAACATCGCCATAAACAAAGAATCGCAGTGACGGCAGTTTACGAACTATTGTGCGGATAAAAAATTCACAATCAATAGGGAAACAACAATATCACAGCGGTCGATAATGTTCAGGGACTCACATTATTTTCGTTATATTGTCTCACTAAATATAACTCGTGATATGATTAATTATCGATGATATTTTGTCGTTAAAACCGAAGCAGCACATTCAACTCGTGCTGCGCACTCGTTGGATCTGCAGCTCGGTTTCAACTCCAAAGTATCATCGATAATAATTATACCACTCGTTATATTCTGAAAATACAACACCGTCTAAAAACTCTTTTGTCTGTTAATTCCTTCAGGTAAGATGTTCTCAACATAAAAAAATAGATTTATTTAATCTAAAAATGGCACTTCTACTTCAGTTGGCTTCAAAAAAATCTGTATTAGTACAATTATAGAAAAGGACTAAACTTGTGATTAATCAAATAGATAATTGAAGGTTACGTAATGAACAGAGCTGGGATGAATCCTCAACGAATCACGAATCCGAATCACCTAATATGATTCGAGTCATGAATACTCGAATAAAGGATTCGTAAGTGCAAATATAATTCGAATCAAAGATTCGAATCCTCATTTTTGAATCACGGATACAAATCCCTTAAAAATAAATTTGAATCTATTATTTGCAACCAGTAACATTTTATTCCATCAGTTTCTATTAACAAAAATGTTCATTTACCGACTAAATATCTGATTAAATAATGATTTTAATTAATGATGATGTATGTGTTATTGAACTTCATTTTAAATCAGTGTTTCATACGCGTGGCGCATGAAGTAAAATTTCGAGTTTAGAAAAGCCCCGTGAAAATTTGTCTCGGGTCGCTGCGCGACCCTCGACAAATTTTCTACGCGGGGCTTTTCTAAACTCGAAATGTTACTTCATGCTTAGTCTGGGAGTGGACAACACTCGTTCTTAGAAGTTTCAAATTAAAGGATTACTCTAGATTACTAAGTTTATTACCATTTTACAAAGGCTACAGCTCGAAGGACCAATCATGGTCTTCGGAGACCGAAGGACTACAGGGAATCAAAGTTTCTTTACAAGAAAACAACGAATATCTGAAGGTTTACAGCATGGATAGGAAAGAAAACATCCAATTTTGAAAAAATATCGAAGTTGGGTTAGTTTTCATTTATTTATTTATTTATTTATTCAACCAACGGAACAAGGTCCAATTACAGATTGAAGTTAATACGAATAAAGAAAAAACACAATAATTTTAATTAAAGAAAATTAACATTGTAAATAAACGAAATTTTCAGGTTACTAAGCTAATAACAAGAAATATACTAAAAGAAAAAAAAAACTAAGAAAATAAACTAAGAAAGATACTCAATGATCACATTGAAGAATTCTTTCGCTGATTTAAAGTTGAATATATCCATATCTGTATTTGTATTAATGAGTTTGTTGTACGTAGCGCACATAGAATACATCGGCGATCTGACCAGTACGTTCGTTTTGGGTATTGGTAGCTGAAATAGACGTTTAGTTCTTACACTACAGGGCACCAATATATTCCGTTGCTGCAACAATTCAGGGCAATCAATTTGACCATTGAGTACCTTAAACAGCGTTGTCACTAAATTCGCCTTACGGCGACATCCTAAGGAGTGCATTTCAAATTCATCTAACAACGCAGCATAATCGTAATTAAAATCAGGATAAGCCCAGTACTTCTTAAAATGGAGATACTTAACAAACCTCTTTTGTATAGCTTCAATCATCGAGGAGTACTTAGAGTAGTGTGGATCCCAAACACTTGAAGCATACTCCAGCTTACTACGCACAAATGCAAAATAAAGGGTTTTTATTGCACCAATATTCCTAAATGACTTACAATTCCGTATTATAAAACCTAAGGAACGGTTGGCGGTTGAGACAATTTTCATAATATGATCATTGAAAGATAAATGATCGTCGAATATCACACCTAAATCTTTAAACAATACCACTCGGGACAACACTGTACCATTGATGCTATAATCATAAGTGATTTTTGATTTGTTTTTAGTATATGACATAACCTTGCATTTGCCTACATTCAATGAGACATTGTTATCCCTACACCAGTTAATTATTATCTCAAGACTATCCTGTAAATATTGGCAATCATTCACAGTAAATATTGGATTAAACAATTTGAGGTCATCTGCAAATATCAAGATGTTATGTGATATTTTATCAGCTATATCATTTATGAAGCAATTAAATAAGACAGGTCCTAGGTTGAATCCCTGCGGGACACCTGAGGATGCGATAAATTGATTTGACTGATATCCCTTATATTCCACAACTAAATGTCTGTTAATAAGATAACTCTGAAATAAATCACATAAACCAGTGGAAAACCCAAGCCGTTTTAATTTATTTATCAGGATCCCATGATCAATTCTATCGAAAGCTTTCGATATGTCAGTGTAAATGACGTCCACCTGAGTACGATTATTCATAAATTTTGAAATAAATTGGGTTTTCAATAAAATATTTGACACAGTTGATTTCATGGGCCTGAAGCCATGTTGATATGAGGACAATTTATTATTAACGTAAGGATTAATATATTTGCAAAGAATAAGTTCAAAACACTTTGCAACGTTAGAGATATCAGCAATAGGGCGATAGTTCGGAACGTCCCTTTTATTGCCCGATTTAAAGACGGGTACAATACGTGCACTTTTCCAACATAATGGAACTTTGCTATAAGTCAGGCATAAGTTAAAGATATGCGTTAAAGGTCTAGCAATAATATCACGACAATCTTTTATTATTAGAGCTGGAATTCCATCCGGGCCCGCACTTAACTTGTTATTTAACTTCCCGAGTGCTTCAATTACTACACAAGTACTGACTTTACATATATTTAAGTAATCAAAGTTATCGTAAGATACAGTGCGTTTTTAACTTCACTTTAAATCAGTGCGCGACCCTCGGCAAATTTTCTACGCGGGGCTTTTCTAAACTCGAAATTTTACTTCATGCTTAGTCTGGGAGTGGACCGTCAAGATTTTCTACATGTTGAGATTTTCGATATTTCTAGATTTTTGTCGATTTATTCACAGTTTGTTCTTATATTAAATGCAACTTTAATATTAAATAAATACGGTATTTCTTAGGAATAGCATATTTACCCATTGAGAGCCGAGCAAATTATAAAGGTAACTCTAAAAGTTAATTTTAGGTAAAATTTTGAATCTTTTTCTATGATTTCAACGAATGATTTATTATATTACCATTTTCCATCGAGCTTACCTTGTTTTTCTTTTAATAATACAACTATTACCCGGATATTATCATAATCAAAATCTGAACGATATATATTTTTAATATGTAGACTGTCGTGTTAAAGTGATATACTTTTTTTTGGATAATTGCATTGCATGCACGATTTGTTATATAGACATAAATAATGCAAATTTGAATTTCCTAGAAGCAACGACTAATAAAATTAATGAGAAGTCCCGTTTTATAGCTGATGTTATATTAAAACTAGTAAAGTGGTTTTGAAGATTTACAGTAAATATACTAGGTAGCAATAAAAGGTCTATATCGCTTTTATAATAACCAAAAAAATATTTATTTTTTCAAATTACAGCCCATTGCTTTTAATTGCTTCAATTTATTTATATGTTTATAGTCCTATAACTAAACGGAGTTGTTACTCAACAAATAATTTTGCCAACAATGTGTATGTATTTGTATTTATTTGTGTTTGTATTTGGCAGAGCTGGACAGGATTCGAATCATTCAGGATTCGAATCCTGGATTTGAATCCTTTTAGAGGATTCAAAAGAGGCATTCGAATACTTTAGTTCAACTGGATTCGTGATCCGGATTCGTTACATTTTTTTAAGAGGATTCGTATTTGAATCCAAATGAAGGTGATTCGAATCCTTATAAAAGGATTCGAATCCTAATAAAAGGATTCGAATATTTATAAAAGGATTCAAATATTTATAAAAGGATTCGAATATTTATAAATGGATTCGAATACTTACAAAAGGTTTTGAATCGTCAAAAATAATTCGAATTGATTGTGAGGATTAACATGAAAAATTTGTTTTGTGTCTTTTTTAATTTCTCGTTAAATCACTGTTTTATACGCGTGGCGCATGAAGTAAAATTTCGAGTTTAGAAAAGCCCCGTGAAAATTTGTCTCGGGTCGCTACGCGACCCTAGACAAATTTTCTACGCGGGGCTTTTCTAAACTCGAAATTTTACTTCATGCTTAGTCTGGGAGTGGAAACGCTCGTTCGAAACTTCAAACTGAATGATTTGATAAGAACATTAAATGACTGAAAATGTTTTTAAAGATAATAATCTGTATATAAAATTACGAAAAAACTATTCGTGAAAATGCAAACAGTGTCTTAATTAATAAGACAATTTAAGACGATAAATGTCCATTGAAACAACTACTTCCCGTGCAAATACACCTCCGGATATTGAATTATACAATGAAATATTTAAAATCTTATTTAATTTGATTTGTTACAACGCTCTATTAAAGCATATGTAACGTTTAGGTCAAATTCTCTTCAAACCAACTAGCAATACAATTTAAAATGAAAGGAGAAATAGCAACAAATTAGAAGTGAAAGGACGGATTAAAACTAATGTCTCAGGCCATCTATAGACGCGTTTCGAGATTTATCTCTCTTCAGTATAGCTTTGCTTATGACGTTTTAAAAAAATAGGAATAAAATTAAAACAAACTTACTTAGAAAAAGTGTTGTGTGTGGAATGAACAGGTACACAGAATTCACTCATTCCATTTCTGTGTACCTGTTCATTCCACACACAACACTTTTTCTAAGTAAGTTTGTTTTAATTTTATTCCTATTTTTTTTAAACGTCATAAGCAAAGCTATACTGAAGAGAGATAAATCTCGAAACGCGTCTATAGATGGCCTGAGACATTAGTTTTAATCCAAGTCCTTTCACTTCTAATTTGTTGCTATTTCTCCTTTCATTTTAACTTGTATTGCTAGTTGGTTTGAAGAGAATTTGACCTAAACGTTACATATGCTTTAATAGAGCGTTGTAACAAATCAAATTAAATAAGATTTTAAATATTTCATTGTATAATTCAATATCCGGAGGTGTATTTGCACGGGAAGTAGTTGTTTCAAGTAAAGTAAAGTAAAGTATTTATTTACGGATATCTCCTTTGATATTACAAAAAAAATTACAATAATAAAATTATAATCATAAAATTAATACTACGTAAATAGATATAAGTATATAACATAAGAAAACACATGTAATAAAAACGGACCCATACAAAACCGAATAAAATTAACGACAAGTATAGATGATTGCACAATTTAAAATAGCTTCAATACTTACAAAAACCACTCATTGGCGATTTAGAAATTATTTCACCAATATTCCCGCGTTTTAATTGTGACATAAAATGTGAGTGTGAACTATCAAATAAATCAAAATATGGATTTAGAGATATTAAATTTGAGTACCGCATAAATCGCGAAAGCGGGCTATTGTAGCCATAGTTTGTCTTATGAGTTTTAACTCTAAATATTGGAATTTGCCTGATGGGACGATTTACCACATTATAGTGAAAATTGACATATGATAACAGTGTCGGGCATTTGACTTCATCCGAAAATAGCTTATAAAACAATGACAAATCGGCATAGATTCTACGATAGCACAGCCTTTCGATATGTACGCATGAATAGATATTATCAGCATTAAAGTTTAACCCCATATCAAAACCCAGTTTAAATGCCATTGTTTTTAAGAATTTCCTCTGTATATTTTCAATTTTATTGACAAGGGTTATTTGAGCTGGTGACCAGACGCATGATGCATATTCCAAATGGGAACGAACAAATGCGAAATAAACCAGCTTAAACGATATAGGTGACAAATCGTCGGACATTCTTTGAATCCTAGCATTTTTAATGCACGGTTACATATACAATTAATATGATTGGCAAAAATTAGCTTGGCATCAAGAGTTACACCCAAATCTTTGATTTCTGTTATTTTTTCTAAGATACTATTATTTATACTATAATGGCGATGAATAGTATTTAATTTTCTAGAAAAAGTAATTGAATTGCATTTCTTAATATTAAAAAATAGATGGTTATCACAAGACCATTTGAAAATAGAGTTTACATCGTCTTGAAGTAAAATACAATCTTCGGCAGTTACAATTTCCTTAAAAATCTTTAAATCGTCAGCAAATAACAGAAATGAAGAGTTTTTAATTACTTGAGATATGTAGTTTATGAACAATAAGAACAGTAATGGTCCACAGTGCGAGCCCTGGGGTACACCTGAAGGCACAGAAATAGTATTAGATAAAAAGTTCTTGATTTGAACACACTGCGTACGGTTAGTTAGGTAACTAGTAATCCATTTTATGACAGCAGCATGAAATCCCAGCGCAGATAACTTCGCAATTAAAAAATCATGATTAACACGGTCGAAAGCCTTTGCAAAATCTGTGTAAATAACATCGACTGAGTGTTTATTTTCAAAGGCCTTAATAATCGAGGAAGTAAACGTTAGAAGGTTAGTAGTAGTAGATCTTCCTGGCTGAAATCCATGCTGCTCGTCAAGTATACTAGTTTTACACACCAATTTATCGAAAAGTTTAGGTATTACTGATTGGATAGATATGCCACGATAATTATTTACATCATCTCTTTTCCCGGATTTGAAAAGTGGCGTGATATAACTCCTCTTCCAAAAATCAGGAAAATATCCTAATTTTATGGACGTATCAAATAAAATAGAAATAGGAGGAGTTATAAAAAATATGCAATTTTTTAAAAAACTAGATGGTATACCGTCAGGACCTATGCTGTTACTGGATTTTAAATTATTTATTGCGTTGAATATTTCGGACTTTGACAGTTTAATAGGCAAATGAAGTACTGTTGAATTACTAGTAAAGCAGGGTAGGGTGTATGTGCGGGTTTGTCACTACTATAAACTGATTCAAAAAACTGGGCGAATAAATTAACGCACTGAGAACCATCACTGCTACAGTCATTGTTGTAATACATGACATCGGGAAAATCAGGTATACACTTTTTACGATTAACAATCGTCCAAAAATGTCGTGGATTTTTTATTATATTTGCATTAGCCGATTCTATGTAATTATTATATAATTGATTACTAAGATTAGAACATTTTGTACGTATTTCCTTGAAATGTAAGTAATTTTCAGTATTCTGATGGTCTTTAAATATTTTATGAGCGTTTTTTTTTTTGCTTAATTAACTGTATAAGCCGTGAATCAAACCAGACAGGATATGCGCTTAGTTGGTACAAATGATTCTAGAGCAAATTGCAGTACTGAATAAAATACATCTAACATATTATCTAGAGTGCCAACTAAAATTGTTTCCCATACAATTGATGATAAGTAGTTGTTAATAGAGAAGTAATCCGCGTTATTAAAATCGTAAATATATTCGTTAAATTGCATGGATTTAATAGGGGTTTTTAAAGGGAATGAGATTAAATATGGCACATGATGTTGTATAACATCGAATAATAAATCAGTTGCAGCTGTAACTGTAAAACCTTCATGTGCGAAAGTTAAATCAAGAAAGACATTATTATCATTAGGTAAATCGCAAATTTGATACATATTTAAATAACTAAATACGTCAGAAAGAATTTGAGCCGGATAAAGAGCTGTATTATAGTTAATAAGTCCGAGATCATCATTGGACCAGACTGCTGTTGGAAGATTATAGTCCCCGCAAATAAGAAACGTATAATTAACATATTTATCCGCGAGATATTCAATGGACATTTATCGTCTTAAATTGTCTTATTAATTAAGACACTGTTTGCATTTTCACGAATAGTTTTTTCGTAATTTTATATACAGATTATTATCTTTAAAAACATTTTCAGTCATTTAATGTTCTTATCAAATCATTCAGTTTGAAGTTTCGAACGAGCGTTTCCACTCCCAGACTAAGCATGAAGTAAAATTTCGAGTTTAGAAAAGCCCCGCGTAGAAAATTTGTCTAGGGTCGCGTAGCGACCCGAGACAAATTTTCACGGGGCTTTTCTAAACTCGAAATTTTACTTCATGCGCCACGCGTATAAAACAGTGATTTAACGAGAAATTAAAAAACACACAAAACAAATTTTTCATGTTAATCCTCACAATCAATTCGAATTATTTTTGACGATTCAAAACCTTTTGTAAGTATTCGAATCCATTTATAAATATTCGAATCCTTTTATAAATATTTGAATCCTTTTATAAATATTCGAATCCTTTTATTAGGATTCGAATCCTTTTATAAGGATTCGAATCACCCTCATTTGGATTCAAATACGAATCCTCTTAAAAAAATGTAACGAATCCGGATCACGAATCCAGTTGAACTAAAGTATTCGAATGCCTCTTTTGAATCCTCTAAAAGGATTCAAATCCAGGATTCGAATCCTGAATGATTCGAATCCTGTCCAGCTCTGCCAAATACAAACACAAATAAATACAAATACATACACATTGTTGGCAAAATTATTTGTTGAGTAACAACTCCGTTTAGTTATAGGACTATAAACATATAAATAAATTGAAGCAATTAAAAGCAATGGGCTGTAATTTGAAAAAATAAATATTTTTTTGGTTATTATAAAAGCGATATAGACCTTTTATTGCTACCTAGTATATTTACTGTAAATCTTCAAAACCACTTTACTAGTTTTAATATAACATCAGCTATAAAACGGGACTTCTCATTAATTTTATTAGTCGTTGCTTCTAGGAAATTCAAATTTGAATTATTTATGTCTATATAACAAATCGTGCATGCAATGCAATTATCCAAAAAAAAGTATATCACTTTAACACGACAGTCTACATATTAAAAATATATATCGTTCAGATTTTGATTATGATACTATCCGGGTAATAGTTGTATTATTAAAAAAAAACAAGGTAAGCTCGATGGAAAATGTATAATTTCAAATGTATTTTCTCTATAATCATCGTTAATTTTGCCGTAGATATATTTGAAGTTTTCTGAAACTCTACAAAATGTCATCACTCTTTGTAACACCTTGTGGGTAATTGAAGTTTAGAAATGATTGTTATATTTTTTTTCAATTAAAACAAAATTATAACAATAGATAAGCGTAGTGAATTAAAATATAATAAATCGCTCTGCATCAAATTAGAATTTGTTATTTACAATAAAACAAAATAATTTGCGAAAATGAGGTTAAAAATTACAATCACAATTCTTTTAATTGTAAAAACGCAATATTTAAAAACAAACAACAACAATGATCAAGCAAATAATTTTGTGGGTGATTTTAATTTAAACTTACATAAATGCATGCAGAAAATACTCAAACTTATAAACACTGGAAACGTATACAGCATCTACAAAACGGAACTTATTTACTATAATGCGAATATTGGGAACGTCCTCCATAATATTAATTATGATTTTGTGAATTTCATCCATCATGTTATACCGGATTATTACTTAATTGAAACGACGCATTTTGATTTCAACACGGTTGTAACTGAGTTTTATTCTAAAGTTAAATATTGCGCGCAAAAGACGATTATTGTAATTTTCTTAGATTCTGGAAATCTCACGCGTGTGTTGCAAACGCTTTGGAAAAAGTGTTTTGTAAATATCATGATTATACAAGATTTTAACGTGTATACGTATTATCCAATTTCAATGCACGCATGTGAGAATTTTCAACCGTATTTTTTATACAATTGTTTGAGTGAAGATCCCAAACAAATCACAAGTGATTTGATCCATAAGCATTTTAATAATTGTAAAATGTATACGTATGTCATTCCTACAGATGGTTACATCAATAGGAACCAGTCTTTCAGAACAAATCAAGGTTTTGGTGTGATGATAATTAAAGATATTGGAAAACGGTTGAATTTAGATGTAATTGGAATTGATCATAACTACTCATCAGTTAATATTATGGTTAATGGCAAGAGTTTGAATATGCTGGATAAATTACCGAATGGAAGCTATTTAGGCGTTATTGATCTTTTATATAAAGGTGATGCTAATATTGTGCTTGTAGCATCAGGATATAAAGCCAATACCGGATACGACCAATCATATCCGCTTGTATTTTTGCAATTTACATATATAGTGCCTTTAGCTAAACCCTTCGCTGTTTGGAAAAATATTTTTAAAGTACTGAGTAAAAATGTTTGGGTTTTAACCGGGATAACATTTATAGCAATTGCTTTAATATACCACTTTTTAATAAGCAAAGAAATGGAATTAACAATACCACAAACAGTGTTCTTGCTTTATCAAATATTTTTGACATCAACCAAATGGCAACCCAAAACACCACGCTTGCGTTTCTTTTTAGCCCTTTGGATGTTCTTCATCTTCGTCATCACCAGTAGCTATTTATCGTTACTAACATCCTTCATGTTCTTACCAGGAACAACCACCCAAATCAAAACTGTTAAAGAACTCGCCGATTCAAATTTAACTTTAATCACACCCGTTGCGGCAAATTACGTTCTTAGCAATAGTAACGAACTTAATAGAAAAATATCAGCGCGTGTTGAAAAGGAGGCATTTGATTATATTCCGATTGCTGAGAAATTTGATCGCGGAGAGTCAACGATTTTTATAGATCCAGCACAAAGTTTGAGTACACTGAAGAAATACAAGATTAAGGAGTTCCTTGTACTCGATTGGACTTATAAGGGGTCGATACTGTGGCTTATGAACATGCATTCTCCGTTTACCTCCAGAATAAATGAGTATATTATAAGATACCACGAAAGTGCTGTGTCAAAACCGTTTGGATTACCCGGCGTGTTTTATAATGTTAAGTCTAAAGAAAACAAGTTTGTGGTTATTCAAATTGATCATTTAAAGGCGATTTTCGTGATTTATGCGTGTGGAATGTTGCTGGCGATTATAGTTTTTATATTAGAAATAACTAGGGAAGAGTCGTTATTGGCGGAAAAAAGTACACTTGAAGAATGAACTTCGAATGCAGTTACTGCTAACGCTAGTAGCGAATCCAGAGAACAATTTGGGGGTGGGGACAATTCTCTTTTAAAAACAGTTTTAAAATTTATTTTAATAATTTACTAACAATAAATGAGGAAAAAACTACATTTATGATTTTTAATCCTGTAGAGCTTGAAGTTAAAATAAATGGAAAATGCATAAAACAAATAAATAATACCGAATATCTAGGCTTAAAAATAAACAACAAACTAAAATGGGACAATCACATCAACAAAATAATGAAAAAGAATGCAATTACAATTGGAGCATTGTGGAAAATTATAAAATATATACCAGAAAACAGAAAAAAAGCTATATACCACGCACTATTTACCTCCAACATAAACTACCTGTGCAATATATGGGGAAACACTACAAGGAAAAACATCACGATGCTGCAACGCCAACAAAATAAAATATTAAAAATACTATACCTCCTTAATAAAAGAACACGAAGTCATAAAGTATACGAAACCACAAAAGAACTAGATATAAACAAACTAATAATATATAATAACTTATTACTAATTTACAAAATACAACACAACTTAATAAAATCAAGTATTAAAATCAAACCAAACAAGCAAATACACACTTATACAACCAGTAGGAAATCAGACCTCCGAACAGACAAATTCAGAACAACAAAATACTCACAGCACTTAACGACTGACACGATACGCATATTTAACAAACTACCAACACACATAAAATCACTAAAATTTATTCCCTTCAAACTAAAAATAAAAAATCTACTTGTAAACAATAAATTAAACTAAAGGAATAACACGAAAATAAAATAACAAATATCCTTCAATACCGTTAGCCCGCGATCGGGTATCAAGCCAACATCACGAGGCGAGGACAGAAGGAATGAAACCAAAGGAATCAACTGCAATGAAGCTGGACGAAATCACCACTTATTAGAAAATAAATGTGTATATACAGGGTGGAAACCTTAACTGGAATAAATTCGGTATTTATGAAATGAGGAGTTCCAGAAAAAAATCCTCGGACAGGTCGATTTTTGTTCTTTATTGCGCACTTTTAAACGTCTTCAAAACAAGTATGATGTCATTAGCTTTTCACGTATGACGTCATAGGTAAATTTTTTAAATGGAAGCATTTTTTTTATTCCGCCAAATTTGTAGCCCTTTTAATTCTCTTTACGATCATGTAAAAACATATTGTTTTTTTATTTTTTTTTTTTTTATTTCAAAAATTAAACAAAAATGGAGGATCTGAAGGAACGTATCAGGCATGAAATGAGAAATATTTCACCGCAAATGTTTCAAAATGTAAGGGATGGGTTTTATAACCGATTGGCTATTTGCCAAGAGAAAAACATTTTGAACATTTGTTACATTAAATTAATTTATTAAAAAAAATTGTTTAATTTTTAAAATGAAAAAATAAAAAAAAAATATTTTTAGATAGTTGTAAAGAGAATGAAAAGGACTACAAATTTACTGAAATAAGAAAAAATTGTTTACATTTAAAAAAATTGCCTATGACGTCATACCTAAAAGGCTAGTGACGTCATACTTGATTTGAACACGCTAAAGAGTGCGCAATAAAGAACAAAAATCGACCTGTCCGAGAATTTTTTTCTGGAACTTCTCGTTTCATAAATACCGAATTTATTCCAGTTAAGGTTTCCACCTTGTATATATGTCATTGTAATTGTTTAAAATAAACCAATTAAAAAAAAAATCCACTAATCAATTATGCTAATTTTTACAGTTCTGACATTTTTGTCATAGACAATTTTGAAAATTAGGTTAAATTCTACTTATCAAATACTCGTTTGGAATTTTACATTTTTGTTGATTTGGTCAATTTTTACATTTTTGTCACTTTGTTCTAATTTTTACAGTTCTGTTATTTTTAGAAAATTTTGTGTTGTGAGTTGGTTATTAAAAATAAATATATTTAAAATTATTGATTTTTGTTAAATATTGTCATACAGGGATTTTTTCTTTCAAGTATCCTTTCACATATTGTATACAGGGTGTCCGTATTTCAACAGAATGTATCTCGTTTATTTCAAGAGATATCAAGTCGGTTAAAATGGGGCAAAGTTGCGTATTTTAAGGCCCAATGATAATCTAAAAACAAATTTAAAATATCCTCTTTCGTTTTTGAGATATTGTCAAAAAACGGATTTTTTAAAATTTTGTTTTTATTTTTTTATTCAAAAACTATTGAATCCAGACATGTACAGGGTGGTCTAATTTCGATGTTGTTTATGGGCATCTCGGTAAATATAAGAGTTAGAGAAAAACCGATGACGCAGTCGCGATCTCTTTTTGTGAGACTAGAACTATGCCGAAAACAAAAATACACCATCTTGTTTTTTCAGAAGTTATAGGGCAACATCGGGTTTTCTTGATTTTTAACTTTAATTAATACCTTGCGTAATTTGTGATATAGACAAAAACAATAAATACCTTCTTAAGACACTTTTTTGAGTAGAATCCAGTGGCGTAGGCATTTTTTTATTTTATGCACACATTTTCGAGTTATAGTCAAATTATTTTTTTTTTAAATGTAAATCATAGTTGGCTTTGACATAGTTGATGAGAGTGTTTTTCACTGATTTCAAAAATATACACTTCTGTAAATTTATCTTAAGAAACAGTGTTACTATAGAGTAAAAACTAGTTTTTAATCAGCTAAATAATATAATATAGAAAACTCTCCTTTCACTATTTCCATATATCACATCCCAATATCCCCCTCACCTACATGTAAATATCTCGGAATCCTGTACGACACCAAAATAACCTTTAAAGCCCACACCCAAAATATCAAAACCGCGGTCAAGAGGAGGGCTCGGCATTTTAGATGTCTCACATACAAAAACGAAGGAATCACATTACAATCTGCTGTGACTATATACAAACTGATCTGCCGCCCTCTTCTTGACTACGCGGCCATCCTTTACTGCAACCCTCACCCTATAACCCTTAAAAATTTACAAGTAGCAGAAAGATCGGCCCTGAGAGTGTTGACAAAAATCAGACACCCTAATAACCCCCTCCACAATCCCTCCAACAAACTTCTTTATGAAAAAACACAAGTGGTTCCTATAGAAACACGAATTACCCACCTATCCCATAAATTTGCATCCAGATCCACTAACCATGACCCCATAAATCACCTTTACATATACAGAAACCCCAATACATTCCCCAAATATAAATTCCCAGATTCCACTATCGCTGACTTCATCTTAGAAACACCCACGGACATATAATCACCCTAACTAGACATCATACATTCATTTTTATTTATTCATACCATACATCAATCATAACACTTTAAATGCTAAACAATGGCAGAAAGACCTCGGGTCGATAGCCTATGAAAGGACAACTCCAACAATTTTATATTATATTTTATTATGCAATGTTATAATTAATGTAATGTAAAAGTCCCTTGAATAAAGATATTTGTATATATATAATATAGAAGATAATAGCCATTTTTGATCATTTGCATTCTCAGTTTTAATTATGATAAATATTATAAACTAATGATGTTTTAAATAATAATAATTCTTTTTTGAGTAATAAATATTTTATTATTTTTAGTATTTATTAAAATTTTTATACATATATTAAGAAAAAGAACTTATTTAAAATATTCGAACTGATGGCCATTATTTTTAATGCCACTTTGGCATCTACCTCTTACAGCTTGAATAGCGATACAAATTTGAATGTTGGGAACAGTTCCTATGAAAACCATGAAAATGTTCCTATACGTCTAAATTAATTTAGGCTGCTTGTAAATTTTGTCCTGCAGGTATCCCCATAGAAAAATCTAACGGTGTTAGATCTAGCAGGCCACCTAACTGGTCTAAATGTTCTCAACCAATTGCTCCCTAAATTTGCATTCAAAAGTAATCCGCTCCATCTTGTTGGAAGAACAGAAGTCATTGCTGTTGCAATAGAATAAAATAATTAAAATTGAGCATGCAAATGATTAAAAATGGCTATTGTCTTCCGTATTATATTATTTAGCAAATTAAAATTTAGTTTCTACTCTATAGGAACACTATTTTTCAAGATAAATTCACAAAAGTATATATTTTTGAAATCAGTGAAAACACTCCTTTTAACTGTGTCAAAGCAAACTATGATTTACATTTAAATAAAAAATAATTTGGCTATAACTCGAAAATGTATGCATAAAATAAAAAAATGCCCACGTCACTGGATTCTACTTGAAAAAGTGTCTTAAGAAGGTATTTATAGTTTTTATCTATCTTACAAATTACGCAAGATACGAATTAAAGTTAAAAATCAAGAAAACCCTATTTTGCCCTATAACTTCTGAAAGAAACAAGATGGTACATTTTTGTATACGTCATTATCCTAGTCTCAAAAAAAGAGATCGCGACTGCGCCATCGGATTTTTTGTAACTCTTATATTTACCGAGATGCCCATAAGCAACATCGAAATTAGACCACCCTGTACAACGTTGACATTATAGAGGCACTTTTTAACGATAAATCTAGTAACAAGTTTGATTTTTAAGATAACTATAACATTTATCCAGAGACCATAGCCAATTTTCGTTTTTCTTATAGGCGCCATTTTGGATTTTCATACTTTTTAGAAGAATATTTTTACTTTCCCCCGTATGAAATACAAAGGGAAAGTATTGTTTTCGTGAAAATTTTCGAATCAAAAATTTTAGCGGAATTATCCGTTTTGAGGTCCCCTGAGTCGAATAAGACCATTTTTGAAAAATGTCTGTCTGTCTGTGTGTCTGTGTGCGCTGTACCGCAAAAACCGCTAAAGATATCGAAATGAAACTTGAAACTTAAGCTTTTTGTTACAATCGGAAGAACTGAAAAGCTTTTGGTGAAAATCGGAAAACCGGAAGTGGTACTTTACTCTTAGCGTTTTTCAGTTTTTTCAGATTTTTTCAATAAATGTTCACAAACAAAAAATTCTTTCAAATAAAAGTTGTAGATAATAACAAAATGAAGATGTATTCTTCACTTACTTTTTGTTATAGCACTCTTAGTTTTTGAGATATTTAATAAATAGTGTTTTTTATCTAGTCATTGATTTGTGTCAGTGTGTGTGTTGATACAATTGGAAAATGTTTCAAATACAAGTTGTAGGTAATAAAATATTAAAGATTTTTTTGTATCTTCACTTTTTGTCATAGCACTCTTAGTTTTTGAGATTTATCAATAAATAGTGTTTTTTATCTAGTCATTGGTTTGTGTCAGTATGTGTTGATCTAATTGAAAAATGTTTCAAATAAAAGTTGTAGTTATCAAAAGTTGAATACATTTTGAAAATAATAATGCTACAAATATTTTAAAAGTGATTTAATACGCAATTTACGGGGGAAAGTACTATGATGACACATCACCATTTTTATTTCTGAATTCAATGATGTACCACACTTACAGTTTATTGTACATTTTATATGTAAAATTGTAATATTTTGTTTCTTTTAAGAGTGCCTTGGAAAGAGTTGAGTAACTCACTTATTTGACAAATCCTAGGTCCCATAATTTGCTTACATATCACCCCTGAAGACGGACATCCAGCTGATTAATTACTGCACCGATAAAAAAATGTATTTTTTTTATAAACGAAATACTGGTGTGACATTTTGAATCTTATAAATTGCTTGACTTTCTTTGGACTATCATAAAATTTTGTCATATTATATCTTTATTGACCGAATTTTAACTATTGTGACTGTAAGTGGCTTGATTGATTGTCTTTTGACTATGCTAGGATTTTGTCTGATTATGGACTATTTCGGCTATTGTGATGTTATGATTGTAAGTCACTTAAATCAATATACACTGCGCCGCAAAATTAACGCAAAATCCGAAATTTCGTTTAAAAATTAATTTTATTGTTTTTTTTCTCCATATTTTTCCCGAAGTGGTTCCTAATAGATACTTATTAAAACTAATTTGCTTATTTGTGAACAAAAAATGAGAAAATAAACAACAAACTGCAATAATACAAAAAAATAATGATTCTTCTGATCCGCAAAATAGCGTGTAACAGTCGTACAGTTGGTCTTAATAGCGAATATTGCCTCCTCGAGCATTGATGACAGCTCGCATCTTTCGTGGCATACTGTCAATAAAACTTCTGACTTGTTGCTGCTCAATTTCTTCCCACACTTGCGTTAATCTGAGTGTTAACTCTGGAAGGTTTGCAGGAGGTTGCTGCAAGTCTTTAATCTTCTGCCCTACAATGTCCCACAGATGCTCTATGGGATTGAGGTCGGGACTTCGTGCTGGCCAGTTCATACGAACAATTCCCACATGGTCAAAATACTGGTTCACAATTCCTGCGATATGAGGCCTGGCGTTATCTTGCATAAAAAGGAAATCATCCCCAATAAATGGGGCAAATGGTACAACATGATGCTCAAGCACCTCTTCGATGTATCGATGTGTATTTAACCGACCACCATTAATGTGTACCAACGCTGTTGTTGCTTGCGACGTGATGCCTGCCCATACCATGACAGAGCCTCCACCATATTGCACCGTTCCTCGTATGCACGCCTGGCTGTATCTTTCACCAGGACGTCGATATACTCTTCTACGGCGGTCGTCACTATACAGACAAAATCTGGACTCGTCACTAAACATTACTCTACCCCAATCAGCATTGTTCCAATTAAGATGTTCCTGTGCAAACCTTAAGCGCTCTCATCGGTGCTCTCTAGTTAACAAAGGACCTTTAGCGGCTTGATAGGGTCGAAGATCAACTTCAGAAAGTCTTCTTCTGACCGTATCCTGACTTAGTCGACGACCATAGGTTAGAACAAATTGTTGTTGCAGGTAAGTGCTCGTTAGGAATCGTTGCCCTAAACTTTGAAGTTGCATAAATCTGTCTTCTCTCAGCGTTGTCATTCTTTTTCGACCCTGGCCGCGTCTTCTTTTGTGACGTCCTGTTTCTCTGAAGCGGGAAAGAACTCGCGATATTGTGGAATTAGCAACATGCAAACGTTGGGCAATGTAAGTTGCAGTAAACCCTTCTTCTTGCAGCGCCACTACAACAGCACATTCTTCATGTGTAAGATTTCTTGAAACTCGTCCAGGGAGATTCATTTTTGTTTGTTTTTACAATTTTCTAAATAAACTTCCAGAAATCAAAGAACTTACTTATCAAACGATACTCGCCTTTTTTAACAAGAAAATAAAGACCTGTTTGGCAGATAATAAGGTTTGATTTTAGCCTACTAATACATATTTCCAGTTTTTGTGATAAACAGAAAAGGAGAAGAAGGCTCAATTCAAGAAAAACAATAACATTAATTTTTTTAAACGAAATTTCGAATTTTGCGTTAATTTTGCGGCGCAGTGTATTAAATACAGTCAAAATAGTGATTCAATAAGAAAATACTAATAAGTTAAAAGACAGCTAATCAAGTGACTTACATTCATAATACCAGAATAGTTGAAATGCAGTCAATATGGACATAATTAGACAAAATCTTACCATAGTCATAAAACAGTTAACCAAGTGACTTACAGTCATAATGACGCAATAGTCAAAATGTGAATTTATGACTGTGAATCACTAGGCGCTAGCCGATATTTAGTCCATTGTGTCAACTCGATTAAAGTCGGCGCCGGCCGACAATTGGATTATAATAACAGTTGACATAAGTCGGCAGTAGTCAACATTTGAATTGAAATGACAGTTGACAAGTTGGCGTAAGCCGACATTTAACCAATCGTGCCAACTTGACACGAGATTGAATTGAACTATAATGAGATCGCCATGTTGTTGTTTTTCTTTGTGACAGTTGCGATACACATTTTAACAGTTGTGATGTATTTTAAACCAACGAGTGTCTTCCACTCCCAGATTAAGCATGAAGTAAAATTTCGAGTTTAGAAAAGCCCCGCGTTGAAAATTTGTCGAGGGTCGCGCAGCGACCCGAGACAAATTTTCACGGGGCTTTTCTAAACTCGAAATTTTACTTCATGCGCCACGCGTATAAACCACTGAATTCAAATTTCTAAGGAGTATATTTTAAACGTCATTTGCAATATGGATGTTTTTGACTGCATGGTGAAATTTATTAAAAATTCAAATATGAAAATATAATTTATCCTCTGTTTTATACCTGTGTTATCAATCCCTTCGTTCCGTGGTCGAGTAATGTGCTGTGTAAAGATTATAAAAGTCGTTATGAAAGACCCCTTAACGTGAAGAATTGTATCCTTGTTTTATCCTACATAAATATTGAGCTGGCCATATGGACAAGTATCCGAGGCCAATAAAGAAAAAAAAAACGTCATTTGAATTCAGTGGTTTATACGCGTGGCGCATGAAGTAAAATTTCGAGTTTAGAAAAGCCCCTTGCAAATTTTCTACACGGGGCTTTTCTGCACTCGAAATTTTACTTCATGCGCCACGCGTATAAACCACTGAATTCAAATGACGTTTAAAATATACTCCTTAGAAATGATTCATGTGTAATGGTTGAGCGGGAGGCGGATATTAATTGTTATTAATATACTGTTTATGACTTTAACAGATTTATTAATATAAAAGAATTAGTATAAACGGATTACAAGAGTAAGAGTGCTTTTCGCGATGTCTGAAATAAGACTAACAACTTATTCTAATCAAGCTCTGGAAGAAAGAGATTATAACAAAGGGACACGCATAACGTTAGGGGCAATGTCTAATGAGCGCGGTAGAAAACATTTACTTAAGATAATGATTTGAAATAACATCTTTAGTGAAAGTACTGATAAACAAATTGTTATTGATCGGTTTCTGACTATTTGTTGGCCCTAATGTTATCTGTGCGAAATATACATAATAATAATAATAATGAGAAATAATATAATAATGATGTACAGGGTACATTACACATGCATGATTGATCAAAAAGGATTCTCTTGCAAATGTTCGACCATTTGGACATGGATTGTTTTATAAATGATGTACTGAATATTGCCCATTTTTTTATGGTTTTGACAGTATTTTGCCACGTTCGACTGTTTTAACTTAAATCACTTTCCGATGACAGTAAATCACTAGATTGTCACTAAATACTTCAAACAAACACCAGAATTTAGCCACGTCTGAATCACAAACAATTTGTCTGAATCTGGAAGTGAAAAACTCCAGATTTGATGACAAAATCACTGATTTGGCAACCCTGGGAAGAATGGCGAGTACGGCCTCGGCAAACTTACAGTACTCGAGTAGCTTCTCTATTCCTTCAAATAACTGAGAACCTCATTCATTTCCACGAAATACAGACACCCTGTATACTAGCATTTTCCCGCTTCTCTATTTCTTCAAATAAGTGAGATCCTCATGCATTTACACGAAATACAGACACCCTGTATACTAGCATTTTCCCGCTTCTCTATTTCTTCAGATAAGTACAAAATCACTGATTTGGCAACCCTGGGAAGAATGGCGAGTACGGCCTCGGCAAACTTACAGTACTCGAGTAGCTTCTCTATTCCCTCAAATAACTGAGATCCTCATTCATTTCCACGAAATACAGACATCCTGTATACTAGCATTTTCCCGCTTCTCTATTTCTTCAAATAAGTGAGATCCTCATGCATTTACACGAAATACAGACACCCTGTATACTAGCATTTTCCCGCTTCTCTATTTCTTCAGATAAGTGAGATCCTCATGCATTTACACGAAATACAGACACTCTGTATACTAGCATCGTTTTACGATAAAAAAAAAAAGTGAATTTATCATCTTCCAAACACGATAAGGTATATCTTTAAAAAATACAAAACCAGATTAAATCATTTCTAATACCATTTACTTTATAATACTTATAATCATGAGGAATTACATATGGTGCTTTTTGTTTTTTGCTTTATTTTCATTCCACGTAAGTAACATTTCTTTACATTTTATTTAAAATTCAATTAGTAAATATGTGTGTTTTTTTTAGGCGGCAAGCGTTAATAAAATTAAAGTATCGATTTATTATGAATCTATGAGTCGCGACAGTATTCGGTTTATTGTAACGCAATTGTCGCCTTCTTATATTAAACTTGGCGACTATATGGATTTGGATTTTGTACCATATGGTAAAGCTATAGTAGGTATTTATTTTGTTATTTATGCGTATCGATAATATATTTCAACAATTTCACTGGTAAACTTTAAACAAGCGTTTTCCACTCCCAGGTTAAGCATGAAGTAAAATTTCGAGTTTGGAAAAGCCCCGTGAAAATTTGTCGAGTGTTTTCCACTCCCAGACTAAGAATGAAGTAAAATTTCGAGTTTAGAAAAGCCCCGTGAAAATTTGTCGAGGGTCGCGCAGCGACCCGAGACAAATTTTCTGGGCTTTTCTAAACTCGAAATTTTACTTCATGCGCCACGCGTTCAAATCACTAAAATATCGTGAAGTTTATGTATATTCGAACTTCGCTTAAAATCTATGTTTTATATGCGTGGCGCATGAAGTAAAATTTCGAGATTAGAAAAGCCCAGAAAATTTGCCTCGGGTCGCTGCGCGACCCTCGACAAATGTTCACGGGGCTTTTCTAAACTCGAAATTTTACTTTATGCTTAGTCTGGGAGTGGAAAACACTCGTTTAAAGCTTAAAATTGATTTTTTTTTAAAACAACGAATATCTAAAGATTTAAAGAAAATAATCTTTAGATATTCGTTGTTTTTTTTAAAGAGTACAATTTTAAACATTAAACGAGTGTTTTCCACTCCCAGACTAAACATGAAGTAAAATTTCGAGTTTAGAAAAGCCCCGTGAAAATTTGTCGAGGGTCGCGCAGCGACCCGAGACAAATTTTCTGGGCTTTTCTAAACTCGAAATTTTACTTCATGCGCCACGCGTTCAAATCACTAAAATATCGTGAAGTTTATGTATATTCGAACTTCGCTTAAAATCTATGTTTTATATGCGTGGCGCATGAAGTAAAATTTCGAGTTTAGAAAAGCCCAGAAAATTTGTCTCGGGTCGCTGCGCGACCCTCGACAAATTTTCACGGGGCTTTTCTAAACTCGAAATTTTACTTCATGCTTAGTCTGGGAGTGGAAAACACTCGTTTAAAGCTTGAAATTGATTTTTTTTTAAAACAACGAATATCTAAAGATTAAAAGAAAATAATCTTTAGATATTCGTTGTTTTTTTTAAAGAGTACAATTTGAAACATTAAACGAGTGTTTTCCACTCCCAGACTAAGCATGAAGTAAAATTTCGAGTTTAGAAAAGCCCCGTGAAAATTTGTCGAGGGTCGCGCAGCGACCCGAGACAAATTTTCTGGGCTTTTCTAAACTCGAAATTTTACTTCATGCGCCACGCGTTCAAATCACTAAAATATCGTGAAGTTTATGTATATTCGAACTTCGCTTAAAATCTATGTTTTATAGGCGTGGCGCATGAAGTAAAATTTCGAGTTTAGAAAAGCCCAGAAAATTTGTCTCGGGTCGCTGCGCGACCCTCGACAAATTTTCACGGGGCTTTTCTAAACTCAAAATTTTACTTCATGCTTAGTCTGGGAGTGGAAAACAATCGTTTCAAGCTTAAAATTGATTTTTTTTAAAAACAACGAATATCTAAAGATTTAAAGAAAATAATCTTTAGATATTCGTTGTTTTTTTTAAAGAGTACAATTTGAAACATTAAACGAGTGTTTTCCACTCCCAGACTAAGCATGAAGTAAAATTTCGAGTTTAGAAAAGCCCCGTGAAAATTTGTCGAGGGTCGCGCAGCGACCCGAGACAAATTTTCTGGGCTTTTCTAAACTCGAAATTTTACTTCATGCGCCACGCGTTCAAATCACTAAAATATCGTGAAGTTTATGTATATTCGAACTTCGCTTAAAATCTATGTTTTATAGGCGTGGCGCATGAAGTAAAATTTAGAGTTTAGAAAAGCCCAGAAAATTTGTCTCGGGTCGCTGCGCGACCCTCGACAAATGTTCACGGGGCTTTTCTAAACTCGAAATTTTACTTCATGCTTAGTCTGGGAGTGGAAAACACTCGTTTAAAGCTTCAAATTGATTTTTTTTTAAAACAACGAATATCTAAAGATTTAAAGAAAATAATCTTTAGATATTCGTTGTTTTTTTTAAAGAGTACAATTTTAAACATTAAACGAGTGCTTTCCACTCCCAGACTAAGCATGAAGTAAAATTTCGAGTTTAGAAAAGCCTCGTGAAAATTTGTCGAGGGTCGCGTAGCGACCCGACACAAATTTTCTGGGCTTTTCTAAACTCGAAATTTTACTTCATGGGCCACGCGTTCAAATCACTAAAATATCGTGAAGTTTATGTATATTCGAACTTCGCTTAAAATCTATGTTTTATAGGCGTGGCGCATGAAGTAAAATTTCGAGTTTAGAAAAGCCCAGAAAATTTGTGTCGGGTCGCTTCGCGACCCTCGACAAATTTTCACGGGGCTTTTCTAAACTCGAAATTTTACTTCATGCTTAGTCTGGGAGTGGACAACACTCGTTTAAAGCTTCAGATTGAACTCTTTTAATAATTTTCTGGGCGCACCTATGAATGTAATAATTGTTTGTGGGAATTAATAAATCATTATTATTGAATAGTGACTAGTGTTGATATTAAATTAGAAACGCCATAAGCAAACCTCTGAAAGTGTTACACTGTGCTGAAACTGGATCTAAGGGGTGTTTTTTTTTAGACGTGTGGTTTTCAAGTCGGCACTACTTTTTTCGGAGATGGTCTTTCTGACAGCTGTCACTTGATTTATGCTCAGTTTGGTTTGCCATTTCATAATGAATAGACACTCCTGAACAACGTTTACAAATCGTGCAAATTTATTACCAAAATAATGGTTCGGTTCGCGCGACGCATCGCGCGCTGCGTCCAATATTCGGTCGACATAATCGCCCAGCAGAGTCGGTAATTCGAGCAACCATGGATCGGTTTCTCACCACATTTACTCTAGTGGATAGTGCGCATCCTCAGAGATGCCGTACAGTGCGCACCGAAGACGCTATTGCTGCTGTGGAGCAGAGTATCGAAGAAGACTCGAATGAGTCTACCCGCCATTGCGCGCAACAATTGGAGCTGTGTCCATCAACTTTATGGAAGATTTTGCGGAAGGATCTTGGTTTGCGTGCTTACAAAAACCAACTCGTGCAAGCATGGAAGCCAAACGACCATCAAGCGCGTCGCACGTTCGGTGAATGGGCCTAAAACGAGATGGCCACCGATCCCGATTTTCACAAGAAAATTTTGTTCAGCGATGAAGCTCACTTTTGGTTAAATGGGTATGTCAATAAGCAAAATTGTCGCTTCTGGAGTAAAGATAATCCACAAGTCATTGTTGAGACGCCGTTACATCCTCAAAAAATCACTGTTTGGTGTGCTCTATGGGCAAAGGGAATCATTGGTCCATATTTCTTCAAAAATGAAGCCGGCCATAATGTTGCCAATGGGGAACGCTATAGAGCCATGATTAATGACTTTTTCGTGCCTGAATTCGAGGGTGTTGATGTGGACGACCTATGGTTCCAACAAGACGGCGCTACATGCCATACAGCCAACGCAACAATCACTTTGTTGCAGGAAAGTTTTGGTGAGCGCATTATCTCGCGTCGTGGACCTGTGGCGTGGCCTCCAAGATCGTGCGATTTAACACCGCTGGACTATTTCTTGTGGGGTTACGTGAAGTCGCTTGTGTACGCAGATAAGCCCGAGACGGTTGACGCCTTGGAAGAGAATATTCGGCGCGTTATTGCTGACATACGGCCCCAAATGATGCAAAAAGTGGTCGGAAATTGGGCCTCTCGGCTGGAATTTATTCGAGCCAGCCCACTTGCCCGAAATCATTTTTAAAACATAATGGCAAACCCTTATCTTTATGATAAAGCTAAATTCTTGGCCATAACAATTAATTATATGCGTTTTATTTCTTCTTGAAAACCACACGTCTAAAAAAAACACCCTTTACTAGAACTTTGAGAAATTTAATATGGAAGATAATACAATATAAGCAAAGCACTTACTTACTTTTTTAATTTTTACAGCACATGTTAGTAAATGGAGAATGGATTTTTGAATGTCTCAACGGAGAAACCGAGTGCTACGTCAATAAAGTCCAAGCTTGTGCGCTGAATCAAAATTTAACCCAAAGCGATAATTTGAATTTTATCTCTTGCATTATGAGCTCATTTGATCCTGCTAGTGATTATAGAATAAATAAGGTAAAACCTCAGTCTACACAGCACAATGGGCCTAATGAGGCCTAAGTGCAGTGCAGACATGCACACTCCCCAAAGAACCAGAACCTCAGTTTACAAAACAGGGTCTGGAGTCGGAGTCGGTGTCGGTGTCAGTATCGTGGAGTCGGAGTTTAAGCATTTTGACGGGAGTCGAAGTCGTGGAATCGGAATCGGAGTCGGTGTCGTGGAGTCGGAGTCGTGGAATCGGAAATCGAGATCGTGGGAGTCAGAGTCGGTGTCGTAAAGCCAAAAATTTCGTATAACTATGACTCAAACTTCAATACATTTTTAATATAATTATTTAGATGAAATTGTGGTCAAAATATTGAATTTTATTTAAAACAAAACTAAATTACATGAAAATTAAAAGGACGGCTATGATGTTATATTATACCCGGATTCGGAGCAGGAATCGGAGTCTGTTTTTCTAAAACTAGGGGAGCAGGAGTCGGATGATTCATGTACCGACTTCACAGACCTAGTAAATATATATATATATATATATATGTTAAAACGTAGATTTTCGCGGGTGTAACATGTATCACTGTTTCTTCGGGTTTGGTCCCGCGTATTTTCTTGGCTCTGGTCCATTTTATTTTTAATTCGACAAGAAAATACGCGGGACCAAACCCGAAGAAACAGTGATACATATATATATATATATATATATATATATATATAAATTAGAATTAACGACCTGCTTATAAGTACCAAATAAGAAATAACAGCGCTCCTCAGGCCGCCACATCCATCATCCCATACACAGCCTGAGGAGCTCATGAAAAGAGCGAAACGATCGTCGTCGTCTTCTGTCCTCCTTGCACACTCACTTGATAAAAAATAACTTTTACATCATGACCTAATGCGCTGTTATTTCTTATTTGGTACTTATAAGCAGGTCGTAATTCTAATTTATTTAATTTAATTCGGCGTTCTGAATATTATCATCGCATCGCATTGGTTCGGGTTTCTCGCCGCTCCGATGCTAGTCGATGGTTTAAACAAAAAACCGACACTAACTGTAGAAGCAAAATGAGATCAATGCCCTTATCAATGCAGTAACATTTATAAATACTGACGTCAATACCGGCTTATGGTTAGCGAAGTCAGTATATATACAACTTCTACATATCAAGTGTGTGTGTATGGGATGATGGATGTGGCGGCCTGAGGAGCTCATAAAAAGAGCGAAACGATCGTCGTCGTCTTCTGTCCTCCTTGCACACTCACTTGATAAAAAATAACTTTTACATCATGACCTAATGCGCTGTTATTTCTTATTTGGTATATATATATATATATATATATATATATATATATATATATATATATATATATATATATATATATATCAAAAACCAAGTGGGAACACTCGCTAGTAATTAAAAGAACGAATGCCTGAATATTTCCAGCATATACATATATCGAAACATGTAAAGCCTTAACAGAAAACTGCTTAACAGAAAAATTCCCCGTACATATACGAATAGCAACGCGTTCTAACATATATTTTTTAAAGTCATGACAACGGACATTTTCCATACCATTGTTGATTAATTTTAGTATCAAAAAAACAATGAAATTATAATTACATTGGGCAAAGTAATAATGATTATATTTTTAGTGTGCGGAAAACTATGGATTTTCATACAATAACATAAAAGAATGTGCCTTAAATGGATTAGGAGATGCACTTCTGGCTCATTATGGTGATCGTACTCATGCAGTACGCCCAAAAATTCAAATCACACCTACAGTGATTTTTAATGATGAATATGATGACAATGTTCAATCTGGATCGAAAACCAATTTTATCGAAACCTTTTGCAAAGCCTTAGACAAAACGCCCGACGTTTGTAAATTTGTAGATAGCGTTATTAAAATATCACAATAGATAGTCTGTTATGTAATGTATATGTAAATATAAATTAAATGTTTAAAATCACAACTTTCACATAAACACTTTTTATAGTAGCTCTTTTTTCTTTTTTAGATATCTGTAAAAGTAAGTTGATTTCTACCGATTTACAATTATGTTATTTATGAACAAGTATTTGTGTTTTTTGCCTCTCAGTATGTTCCTGTTAGATTGTAATGGTTCGACCCTACTTATTATACAAATTTATAATTTGTATAAAATTTACGTTGTGTTGTTTGTGTAGTAACCCTTTTATTTTATTTACCAGGTTCGTTGTTTGTGTCAATATGCATTATCGTAAATACTGTGTCTTTCTTCCCTTTTAATTTGACTATGAGGATGTGTGGACAATAAATAAAACAGGATATGAGCTTAACGTATGCAAAGTTTATTGACCTTTTATGACATTTCTAATGAATTGGTATGTCTTATACTATTTATATTCACAAAATATATTATCCAACGTGTATGCTTAGAAGTCATGTGTATTTAGTTACTTACTACTTGTGGGAGAAAAATTAACTAGCCCCTGCATTTGCATTTCGAGATTGGAAACCCACAAAAACCATCCCGGAGCTAGCATCACACACTCGACACACTTGCGATTAGTTAGTGGGACAATCTCTCACATCGGCCCTACACATCAATCGCCATACATTCTCAATTAATGAGTGGAACGACCTTTCACCTCGTTCCACTCATAATCGAATTCTTTTTTTCTTGTGATTAGTTAGTAGGACATTTAGCGCAATACTAACTCGGATTGGCCTTACACATCAATCGATTGGGTCAATTAGTTAGGAGGACATACCTCGTTTTCTCGCTCAATTCGGCCTTGCACATCAACCACCATACATCCCTCATTCGTGTAGTTAGTTAGTAGGACACTTAGCGCAATACTAACTCGGATTGGCCTAACACATCAATCGACTGGGTCGATTAGTTAGTAGGACATACCTCGTTTTCTTGCTCAATTCGGCCTTACACATCAACCACCATGCATCCCTTATTCGTGTGGTTAATAAGTAGGACATACCTCGTTTTCTCGCTCAATTCGGCCTTACACATCAACCACCGTACATCCCTCATTCGTGTGGTTAGTTAGTAGGACACTTAGCGCAATACTAACACGGATTGGCCTAACACATCAATCGACTGGGTCGATTAGTTAGTAGGACATACCTCGTTTTCTCGCTTAATTCGGCCTTACACATCAACCACCATACATTCCTCTATCTCTCCCCCCCCCCCATCTTCCCTCCATTTTCCCAGATGTTTAAATTATTCCGCCGGTTTTGATTGTTTGATTTCAACTTAGTCGGTTTGGTGTAGAATTAGTTTTACTCTTACGTGATAATCTCGCCATCGTTGTTATCCCTAACTCCATTCTCTAACTCCATTCTCAATACTTAACTCTTTTTATCAACATTACTTCACTAGCTTACATCCCACTGAAACTTCCCATTCTCAGCTGTCCCCATGTACATTCAAATACTGACTGTCTCCGTCCCTGTTCTAAAACTAACTGATTTTTAGAATCGTTTCTTTGGTGCTCTCAAAGTTCTCCCCTCCCCAAATTTTGTTGCTTAGACTTTATCTACTATCATATATGGTCACAAAACCCATCCCTCTCTGACGTCAACGTAATTTCCCTGACTTCGCACACTTGGTGTGTTTGCGTTCGTTAAACCCTGAACTCAATCTTTCTGTCTCAGTTAGCATTTCTCCACGCGCTGGGACTTGTTTATTATTTTAAGGCGATGCTGCATTTGTTATTTCTTTCATACAAAAAATTTTGATTTACTAATGTTATTCTTGTATTTACTGGATGTTGATTTTTCTTTATTATCTTCTTGGATAATTTTTGTATTAATATTTTAATTTAATTTCATCAAAAATAATATTTGCACATGACCCCTACTGACCTATTACAAAGTAAACATCAATTACTTTATGAACAAGTAATTGTGTTTATTGCCTCTCAGTGTGTTCCTGTTCCATTTAAAAGACAAACAATGCCTTTAAAAAAATGTATTATTTTGTATTTATTTATATTTTTATACAGTGTTTATGCCTATAATCTTTAGATATATTACAAAATTAGACCAATTATTTTAATTGCCTATTTTTTATCTTGATTTAAGAACGATTTGCTTCAATCCAATCCAAATAAGAATATACCCTCGTATACATATCAGGTCTGCCGGTCGCGCATGGTATTCCCCAAGAAACAATCCCAATTTGTCTTCCTTTTAAATCCACCAAAGGACCTCCAGAATCACCAGAGCATGTTCCCTTGCCCTCCGGAACTTGAGTACAAACTTCGTCTTCATGTACGAGCTTATTAAATTCCATACAAACGTCAATAGGGATTGTTACGAGCTCTACCCACTGCAGGTGGTCTGGGTATATGCCGGGCATGCCATCTCTTCCCCATCCGGATAAAATGCAGTTTTCACCGCCAAGCTCGTCTTGAGTGGTTAGTTTGACTGGTTGAACAGTTGTGGTAAAGTTGATTGATTGTTTGAGTTTTATTAGGCCTACGTCAGGTCCTGAATTATGTTGGTAACCTTCATGTGGTATTAGCTTACCCACCTCGTATAGTTTTCCTCCATTGGTTAGGCTATTCGTTCCGACCAGGATTTGAAAATCTTCAGGTTGAGACCTAAAAATGGTAATTATTTTTGTAAAGTTCTCTTTATATTGTTACCCTAACATTACCTGACGAGTATAGAAGAAAGGAAGGAAAACAGGACAACTACTAGGAGGCCTAACTATCACAACATTCTGTATATTATGTACGAGGGCAATCCACAAAGTGACAGACGTTTTGAAATAAAAAATAAACAAAGTGAAAAAACTAATTTTTATTATATACATTTTGAAGGTAAACTCTTAGGCTATTTTTCGACGTAATCGCCATATAAATTAGGGCATTTATCATATCGTTTTACAAGATTTTCAATGCCCTCTTTGTAGAAATCTGCCGCCTACGAGTTCAACCACTGGTTTACACCAGCATGGAGTTGAGCGTCATGTCAAAGCGTTGCGTACCAAGCCACGTCTTTGTCTTTGGGAACAGATGGTAATCGCTGGGGGCCAAATCCGGGCTGTATAACGCATGACTGAAAATTTCTCATCCAAAATCATGCAAGAGCTTTTGAGTATGATTGGCTGTGTGTGGACGAGCATTGTCATGGAGAAACAAAATTTTCCCGTTAAGTTTTCCCCGACGCTTGTTTTGTATCGCGCGTCTTAATTTTCGGAGTGTTTCGCAATACCTCTCTGAATTTATTGTTTGACCACGTTCAAGAAAATCAACCAAAATCACTCCCTGAGTATCCCAAAACACAGTAGCCATGATTTTTCTTGCTGGCAGCGTCTGTAGACACTTCCTCTGTTTCTGGGGCGAACGCGTGTGACCCCATTGCATCGACTGTCGTTTTGTTTCGCAGGTAACGTACTGCAGCCAAGTCTCGTCACCAGTTACGATACGATCGAAAACATGGTTTTCAATTTTGTCGTACTTTTCCAGAAATGTCAGTGCTGCAGCAAGTTTTTTGGTTTTGTGGTTTTCCGTTAGGATTTTCGGAATCCACCTGGCACAAAATTTGTGGTATACAAGTTTACCAACTACGATTTCATGAACTAAACTCCGTGAAATTTGGGGAAAATGTTCCGAGAGTTCCGTAATCGTGAATTGACGATTTTCACGGATTTTTTCATTAATTTTTACCAACAATTCATCACTCACAAGACTAGACCTACCACTGCGATCCTCATCGTGAACATTGGTTCGGCCATTTTTAAAATCAATGCACCACTGCCTCACTCGGCTTTCACTCATTATTCCATTGCCGTACACATTACAAATCTGGCGATAAAATTCAATAGGTTTGTAATTTTTCGCCAACAAAAACCTTATCACACCACGCACTTCACAACTGGCGGGATTTTTAATTGCACCGCTCATTTTAAAACGCCACTGTATAAAAAGTACAATATGCACGAGTCTCTAGTCACCACGGCTGGTTGCGTACTAGGTATAGAAAAATTCGGTATCCAAGATGGTGGCGCCAGTGCCACCAACTGCCGCGCTAGGCCAAAACGTCTGTCACTATCTGGATTGCCCTCGTATCTTTCTAATTGTACGAAATAAACCATCCAACCTCAGTAGAATGGTTTGATGATTTATTAATTTCACACATGCAGAGAATTGTTCTTTTTAAAAGAGTTCAATTTGAAGTTTCCACTCCTTGATTAAGCATACAGTAAAATTTTCGATTTTAGAAAAGATTTGGGCGCCAAGGAATTGGAAGAGGGACCTTGCAAATCTATCAGCTAGATCAAAGAACATTGTAGGATGTTGTTTAGATTAACAACAAATCTTGCTTATCTTCATTTTAAAGAATAATATAAGTGAAAATCGGTTTATTTATGGGATCACCTAATATTTGAATACATTTCAGAATACTTACTTAACTATACAATGCGCAGCTGTTAAAATTGTCGTTTCATCTAAAATGGATCCTCCGCAAAAATGATCTCCGTCAGCTTGAATTGATATTTGATAGGGGAATTGTCCTTCTGTTGCATCTTTTCCACCAACTACACGACTAGTAGCGGAATGACCTGAAAATGCATATACAGGGTGTGAGCCTAAGAGCGTATGTTTTTTTTGTGAAGTAATCCGTTTGGTTTAGTACAATAACCTGTGTACTCACAGAAAATAGCTGATGCCAGAAGAAGAAGAAATAAATAAATTCTTCGAAAAATTTCCATAACTACGCACGAACTTATTACAAACAAGCGTATACAACTGTAACTGTTCAGACTAGTCACACTCACACTATTACCTGTCGACATAATATATTATTTAATCTGATAAGAATCTTGTTAATTAAATTTTTAAGTACCACTTCTTACTATCTTAACCTAAGGATAGTGTACAAAATATGCCTTACAATATATTATCATATACTGCGTAGGTACGTAAATGCGGAATATTGTTTTTCGGGAATCATCATATTTTTTCAATTCTAAATGTTGATAGTTGACTCAAACGGGAATCGCATAGTTTTGAACTTGCTTCAAAATTTTGTTATTACTGTAGAAACATAGTGAAACTTAAATATATTTTTTCGCGTTGAAAAAATCATGTCTCGCAGATATCGGCTAACTATGTTGATGTATATACGACTTTTTGTGTATTCTTTCTAAATCACACTAACACAAAAAAGTCTAGAAGAAGAAACACTCATTAGAAGCTTCAAAGTATAAAATTATCGGAATCCTATACATGGGAATATGCATACTTAAACAAAATCCCTGTAGATTATTACATTTAAACAATAACATACGTAATTTTAAATAATACTTGTATTTTTATTGTATATAGTCGCCATATTGTTTCCGCTATTTTGTTTACGAAAAAATCCCTGTGTATTATATTTTGAATGCTTTAGAAAAGGGTCACCAAGTCGCCTTTGGACTGATCAATCATTTCGTTCTTTTAAATAAACTTGAGGATCCGGGCTAGGATGACAGTATAATTAAAAGGTCCAGCTATCTTAGGGGCATATGATAATTTGTTAAAATTGATAACTCTGTATCCAAAACAATCGGCGTTACATCTGGTGTGCTGTGTAAAGAAGGACGCTCGGGACTGGGGATATACTCCAGGAACCTGGGCATCAACCTAAAGACTCCAATGGGAGAGAACACGACCATCGCACAACTAGAAGTGATGGGAATAGCACTTGCGGCTGAAACCATACAGAACCGCAACGTGAGGAACAAAAAGCTACTCATCCTAACAGATAGCAGGCAGGCTCTGATGGCTCTGAAAAACAGAGTAACGACATCGGAGACAGTTCTGGACTGCCACAGCAAACTCAGGCTTGCTGCTGCAGAAAACAGAATCGAGATATCATGGGTGAAGGCCCATGACATTAATGTAGGCAATCGAAAGGCGGATAAACTGGCTAGAGCAGCGGCTGGGGAAACTATTTCCTCGCCACAGCCGCTTGTAAAACCCACCATCTCGACCCTAAACGAATTGATCCACAACGAAATCCTGAAGAAATTCAGGGAACGCTGGGATGACATTAAGGACTGTAGGATGTCTAGGGAAACCTTAGGGTATCCGAACAAAAAGACGGCACTACACTACCTGCAAATGAGCAGAAATAATCTGAGACGCATAACGGCCGTTCTCACGGGCCATTGTGGACTAAATGGGCATCTCTACAAAATGGGAGTCGTTGACTCGCCAGATTGTAGAGGCTGTCATGAGGAGGACGAGACTGCGGAGCACATCCTTTATGATTGCCCAGCACTCGCCTCGCAAAGGGAGGAAATTCTGGCGTCCAGATGGCCGACATTGGCCGATATTGGGGAAGAGTCAACCGCTGCTCTGCTGGCCTTTCTCGACAGAGTGGCATGGCTGAGCTGAGGAGTGACACAACCCTAGGGGGGGATGCAAAAAGGGCCCATTGGGGTCTAATTGCTATATCTAGGTACACACCCCTTTATGATCCAGATCCAGATCCAGATCTGATGTGCCTCGGGGCTCCCACTGTGGACCCATTCTATTCCTGCTCTTCATTAATAACATGGTAGTTTTGTGAATGACAGTACATTTTTGATGTTTGCTGATGACTGAAAGTTATTTAGAGTTACTGGAACTATAAGTGATCAGAATTATTTACAATCTGATCTAAATTATTTATTTATTTGGATGAAAATTTAGATTGGCCGCGTAGCGAAGCGGAGCGGCCAATCCAAATTAGGCTTTTCTAAACTCAAAATTTTACTTCATGCGCTACACGTATAAAACACTGAAATATCTTAAAGTTTAAAATATAAGGCTTTAGCAATCTAATATGTAGATGTGAATAAAACGTGAGTCAAATTCTGCGCTGAACAAATTGTATAAAACAGTGATTATAGGCAACCCAATAACTGTAACGTATATTAGGTTACCTATAATCGTTGTATGTGTGTGCTTTTAAAACTTCACTATAAATCAGTGTTTTTAAGCGTGGCGCATGAAGTAAAATTTCGAGTTTAGAAAAGCCTAATTTGGATTGGCCGCTCCGCTTCGCTACGCGGCCAATCCAAATTCTTAGGCTTTTCTAAACTCGAAATTTTACTTCATGCTTAGTCTGGGAGTGGAAAACACTCGTTAAAAGCTTTAAATTGACCGCTTTGAAACAACAAATTCCCGCAAATTTAAAAACGCTGTAATTATCGAGAAATGTATACTCAAAAGAAGAATGCCCTGTATGTTCTGTTTTTATCACGTTATAAACGTGTTTTAAACGTGTTTTAAACATGTTTTAAACGTGTTTTAAATACGTTTTAAATGTGTTTTAAACATGTTTTAAACGTGTTTTAAACATGTTTTAAATATGTTTTTAATTGTTAATGTTTTAAACGCTGTTTCAATGAAAAAACTGTTAGTTTTAATTAAAATGACCCCCCCCCCCTTCATTTATGAAATCGACCATAGCGCAACGTTATGACGAAATCCTGACTTAAAAGTAATAAAGTAAGCTAGTAGATTTTAAGAATAACAAAAGGCGAAACTAGACAACGATAAATAGTTAAAGCTATATGATAATCGAAAATAATTTTATTCGATAATATATAAGTATAATTATTTGTACAAATAATAACATGATAGATTATTTTATGTTTAAAATCCAATCATAATACGCTGCAACATTAGTTTGAACATCCGGCCTTCCTTTCGCGCAAGGTATCCCCCACGAAACGATTCCAACTTGCAACCCCTTCAAATTTATTACAGCACTACCAGAATCACCTTGGCACACCCCTCTTCCAACCGGAGCAATCGTACAAACATGACTCTCCTCAATACGTGCATTGCTCGGCAAACTCTTCGCACAAGCAGTTAAATCCATTGCTTTTACAGCAACATATTTCAAATTGTTGGGAATAGCAACTCCTGGGTAGCTTAACAAACCCCAACCACTGACTAGAAGATCTTCTCCGGCGACTGGGGATGTTGGAGATAGTTTTATTTCATTGGTCGTTGCGGAATAGGTTATGTTTCTTTCAAGGGTTAAGACTGCTACGTCGTAAAGGGTTGGTTTTTGTGTGGTGAAGTTGTGGCAGTGGATGGTTTTGACGGGGATTCGTTGCCCTCCTGAGAGGAGTTGGTTGGTTCCGGCAACGACTGTGATGGTTTTTGGTTGTCTAAAAATATATGAGTCGCCTATTTTCAAAAACCATTCGAAAACAATGGATTTAGGGGCTCTTGGAAATAGGCTTATTAGGGTGCCCCAAAAAAATTGATTTTTCTCAGATCGAGCTCTTCTTCTAGAATATGTTAGAGTGACTCAATACAAGTTCCGAAACCTAATTTCAGGCCAATCGGATAAGATTTAGAGGTCGCTCAAGTCGAAAGTATGAAAAAAAACTTGGTCTTCTATTTTTTTCATAAGAAAAAATTTAAGGAATCTTTATAACCAATTATTAACTTACCGCAACGTGTTTTCTCAATCATAAACATCATATACTATCGTTTTTAACCGTCAAAGTCATTTTGTTGTCAACATTTTACGCCTGGTTGGTGTTTTTAGGCGATTTTTTTCGCCAAAAATTGACATTTCCGCAAAACCTGACGTATATTTTTCGCTGACGCATCTGATAACTCCTCTTTTTGGTCTTAAATAATGGGGAATATATTAAGCTTATCAAAAAGCCCTTTAGTGCAACTTACTTGCGCCTGCTTCATAATAAAAATCCGAAATTTGATATAATGATCTAAAGTGCGAATTTCGAAGTTTGATGATATTCATCTAACTCTTGCGGAAACAACTGTTAACGTCTATATACACATTGCATTGTTTAAAAACATTGTCAAAGTTGTGTTTAACTACAAGTCATCTTATGAACATTTGTGAAACTGTCATGCGAATTTTTAGGGTTTTATTTAGATGATAGATTCGCGTAATTCTTTTTTGAGACTGTTTAATTTTTTTGATTAGTTTAGTTCTTTTTTTTTATTGTTTAGTAATTGTTAAAAGATTTAATAACTATTAAGAGTTTTTAGCGTTTAAGAGCTTTAAAAATTATCAAGCAGCAAATTGCGCTGCTTACAGCGCCATCTGTTGGTACTGCTTGCAGATGGCGTTGCTTGGAGCGCCATCTGCATCACGCAAGCAGTACTACTAACACAAAGGAACATTTGAAGTGAAGTAACCCCAAAATCAGTCCGTTTGACGTCCCTGGCAAAACATGCCTCCCTCGTCCGACCGTGTATTTACATTATTTGATTGGGTCTGAAATCGATCGGATCGATAATTTCGGGCTTCCAAGTAACCGGACTGTGTTGCGTTTGGTATGCTTCAACCATTTTTCGCAAAACAAATCACTTCACGAAGCAGCAAAAGTTGTGATAAATGAAGCGGATTTTAACGCCGTTAAGAAAGTAGAAGCACTCTATTCGAGTTGGCTGAAGGTTAAGAAGAATAGAAACAGGGAGTCAGAGGCGCAACAAAATGCCGCCGAAGCGTTTTCTCAGATGTTGGACGAGCTTTTTGAGGTGGCACCCAAAAATGTTCTCGATTTGATACAAGGTGATGTCAAACAGTTTTACATCGCGGAAAAAAAAGGAGATAGATTGCGTCCACGTAGTAGCAGTTCTGATACTAAAGGGAAGTTTTTATTTACTATTTGCATTCTATTGTTATTTGAAAATCTGCTTGTAAAGACCATTGCTTGTAAAGAAATTGGATTAATTAAGTAACAAATTTCGTTTTTACCTTTCGAATAACAATTATAACTTATTTGAAGATTTTTTTTAGTATAACCTACTATTCAATAAACACACAGTTTTAAGCAAAACATCAATTTTGTGTTTTGAAAAAAATGATATCTCAATTAATTTAAGTGCATTTATCTGTATTCTCTGCAGCTAGTATTCAGCAGTCGGAAGTGGAGCTCGAAGTCAATGTGCTGGAGGAACATGACAAAGCTCAGGAGGATATTCTTGATGAAAATACGGAGAAGGATACGCCCATGGAATGGGATACATCGATGTGTGATGACTCTCCTCTAGAACCACACAGTCAGGTATTTTCGCAAACCTCTGGAGAAAACGTTGGTGAAATGCCTAAAAAACTAGGACTGGATATTATATCCAAAGAAGTTGCACAAGCGTTGGACAGAACAGGCACGAGTAACCGGAACGCCTTTTACATTTTAAGTGCAACTTTGAAAACTTTGGGATACAACCTAAACGATACCATTTTAAGCGCTGAGACGATACGTAGAAAAAGAGCTACGTATAGAACAGAAGTTGCTGCCGACCTAAAAAATAAATTTGCATCCGAGAACGTCATGACGGTTCACTGGGACGGTAAATTGATGAATGATTTGCAAAGTAAGAATGTAGTTGACCGTTTGCCAATCGTTGTAACTGGCCATGGCATCGAAGAACTTCTGTCGGTGCCAAGCAGTTTTTGAAGCTCTTCAAGAATACCAGTTAGAAGATACCATCAAGGCGTTATCCTTCGATACGACTGCCACAAATACTGGTTCGTTAAAATGTATTAGTTTTTTCAAATGTAATTTTGACTTATTTGTGCTACTTTTCCATGAAAGAATCTCATAAATTATACCAATATTTATACAAATATTGATCATTTGTTTTTCAGGACAGCGTAACGGTACGTGCAACCTTTTGGAGCAGAAACTGGACAAAAATCTTTTATATCTTCCGTGCCGGCACCACATCTTCGAGATTGTCTTGAGAAACGTGTTTGAGACTTCTTTGGACATTAAAACCTCGGGACCTGACATGGCTTTGTTCAAGCGGTTCTCTAAGGCACCTTAGATTTGGACAAGTTTGAGACAGGCGTTGCTGATGAGACTGTTCGAAGGGCTCTTGAGTTGTCACGAGGAAATATTGTGACCTTTGCTTTTAATCAATTACAGATACAAACATTATCTCACAAACAGACGGTCAACAAATATTCTATTATGAAGGACAATCGACTAAAAAAATGTATTTTCATAATTAATGTTGTAGGAATTTGATTTGAGAGATGACTACAGAGAACTTCTGGAGCTGGTTATCATATTTCTGGGCGCCTCTCCGAAAAGCGATTATAAATTTCGCTTACCTGGTCCTATGCACCATGCTAGGTGGATGGCTAAAGCCATTTATTCATTAAAAATGTATCTTTTCAGACAACAATTCAAACTCAACGCGAGAGAAGAAAACGGTTTGCGCGACGTAAATATCTTTATTTCTAAATTGTATGTAAAAGCGTGGTTTACAGCTTCTCATGCCTTATCTAGTCCAAACAATGATTTGACATTTTTACACAACCTGATCGACTATAAAACTGAAAACCAGAAGGTAGCCACTGCTGCGCTTAACAAGTTCGGCAACCATTTGTGGTACTTGTCCGATGAATTGATCGGCTTATCATTGTTCGACGAAAATGTTTCCTACGATGATAAAAGAAAAAATGTTGACGCGTTAAAAAACAACGAAAATTGTGAGATTGAGTCAAAACGCGTTAAAATTAATGTAAATAGTGACAACGAGTTGCAGTTATGGCGAAAACGCGAAATTTCCGATTTCGTGTCAAATCTAACTGAAGTATTATTTTCGCGTTTCGAAATCGACAAAGATTTTCTCAACTATGACCCGAGTTTATGGGAATCGATTGAAGGGTATCAACAGAGCAAAACATATTTGTCAAGCTTGCGAGTAGTGAATGACGCTGCTGAGAGAGCCGTAGCTCTGGCTAAGAAGCTGAATCCATTAATTACAAACGAGGAGAAACAAAAGCAGTATTTGTATAAATCAGTGCGGGATCATCAGCAGCGTTTCAGGACGGCGACAAAATCGACTGCACAAGTTGAATAAACAAGCGAGGTCGTCAGTTGTAAATAATATTAATGTAAACTCTCACTTGTCAATAGATTTTTGCGAACCGATCCTGTTGTTGGTTTTTAGAGAACCCCATTCAAAATAAACGCTTACCAATATCTTCATAACGTTAATAAACTAAAATATTTGTTTTTTTGTACACAATACCAGGAAGAAAATACCTTCAGAGATAATATGTTCTGAAAACATGGATATTATTTCAATTAATAAGTACGCAAATCTATCATCTAAACAAGCCCTAGAAAATTCGCATGATAGTTTCAAAAATGTTCATAAGGTGACTTTTGTAGTTAAACACAACTTTGACAATGTTTTTAAACAATGCAATGTGTATATAAACGTTAACAGTTGTTTCCACAAAAGTTAGATGAATATCACAAAAATTCGAACTTTAAGCTTTAGATCATTATATCAAATTTCGGGTTTTAATTATGAAGCAGACGCAAGCAAGTTGCACTAAAGGGCTTTTTGAGAAGCCTAATATATTCCCCATTATTTAAGACCAAAAAGAGGAGTTATTATATGCGTCAGCGAAAAATATACGTCAGGTTTTGCGGAAATGTCAATTATTTGGCGAAAAAAATCGCCTAAAAACACCAACCAGGCGTAAAATGTTGACAACAAAATGACTTTGACGGTTAAAAACGATAGTATATGATGTTTATGATTGAGAAAACACGTTGCGGTAAGTTAATAATTGGTTATAAAGATTCCTTAAATTTTTTCTTATGAAAAAAATAGGAGACCAAGTTTTTTTTCATACTTTCGACTTGAGCGACTTCTAAATCTTATCTGATTGGCCTGAAATTAGGTTTCGGAACTTGTATTGAGTCACTCTAACATATTCTAGAAGAAGAGCTCGATCTGAGAAAAAACAATTTTAAGCCTGGCTTATCCTTAAAATCTAAATAAAATCACTGGATTTTGAGGTTAATTTGATATGCTGTTTTTAAATTTTGACATGTTTCGAAAGAGATTAAAAGGAAGTCGACCGCTCTCTAAACGTATAAAACTAAGCATACTGCCGTCTTAATTACATCCTTGTTTAGGGATGAAATATTTTGAAAAAATAGGCATACTTTAAGGAAAGTGGAATCTTAATGCCTGTCTTAATAAAATATTTAGCACTTTGACCGTTCTTTTATAAAAAAATATCAAACATTGTTAAACTAGCTTAACCGCATCTTCAATATAATTTTTTTCTGCAACATTTATAAAAAATATTAGGAAACTAAATCAGTTACATTGTAGAAGAATTCTTTTCGAAGAATTTTTTCCAATTATTTCGATCGTACAATAAATTCACTGGGATGTCGCCCGATATTGAAGTTTCAGAAAATTTGAAAAACTGTTTTACGCGCGACATCCTAGTGACTATATTTACCCAAATAAATAAATGAAAAAAATCACATATCTTTGCAAAGGAATTACAGTAGAACCTCGTTATACCGGGATGGCTTTTTTCGGTATATCCGAAAATATGTAATTTGTATAATAGTCACATATATATATATATATATATATACATATGTACAGTAGCCACCTACATAACAAGACATACTATATAATACAATAATGACGCCGGAACGTTTTACCTAATCAGGACGGTACGCAGTCAATTGTTAAAATTAACATCTTTTAAAAAAAAAAAAAAAACCTGAAAAATTATCCCGATATATCCGAATCACGGTATCTCGAGGCCCGGTATAGCGAGGTTCTACTGTATCTACAATGTGACTGATTTAGTTTTTCAATATTTTTTATAGATACTGCAGACAAAAATAAAATTAGGAACGCGATTTCGCTAGTTTGCCAATGTTTGATATTATTTTAATAGTATAAAATATTTTATTGAGACGGGCTTAAAGATTGTACTTTCCTTGAAGTATACCTATTTTTTCAAAATATTACATCCCTAAACAAGGATGTAATTAAGACGGCATTATGCTTAGTTTTATACGTCTAGCGAGCGGTCGACTTCCTCTTAATACTTGTATAAGAGGTATTAATCTCTTTCAAAACATGCCAAAATCTATAAACAGCATATCAAATTAAGCTTAAAATCCAGTGATTTTATTTAAATTTTAAGAATAAGAGGATTTTAAAAATATTTCATTATTTTATAACTGTTAAACTTACAAACAAACGCAATGGGCTGCAGTTAAAATCTTATTTGGCGCAATTATAGAACCACCACAAAAATATCCAGTGTTGCCAGTTAAGAAAACTTGATGTTTAAATTGACCCATGTAAGCATCTTGCCCGCCAACTATTCTTGTTTTATGTCCAAAAGCATCTGCAAATATGTAAAACAATATTACAATCATTACAATCCTACTGTTTGCTTTCAAGATTTATTTCATCGTTAATTCAATCTCTGAGTTGTTATAAATGTTATTTTGATAAAAATTATAAATTGTACTTGAGTATTAGTTGCTTTCAGAGCTGGGCAGGATTCGAATCCTGGATTCGAATCCTTTTAGAGGATTAAAAAAAAAGCATTCGAATACTTTAGTTCAACTGGATTCGTGATCCGGAATCGTTACATTTTTTAAGAGGATTCGTATTTGAATCCAAATGTGGGTGATTCGAATACTTATAAAAGGATTCGAATATTTATAAAAGGATTCGAATACTAACAAAAGGTTTTGAATCGTCAAAAATAATAATAATTGTGAGGATTAACATGAAAAATTTGTTTTGTGTGTTTTTTAATTTCTCGTTAAATCACTGTTTTATACGCGTGGCGTATAAAGTAAAATTTCGAGTTTGGAAAAGCCCCGTGAAAATTTGTCTCGGGTCGCTGCGCGACCCTCGACAAATTTTACTTCATGCGCTACACGTATAAAACACTGAAATATCTTAAAGTTTAAAAAGTCAAATTCTGCGCTGAACAAATTGTATAAAACAGTGATTATAGGCAACCCAATAACTGTAACGTATATTAGGTTACCTATAATCGTTGTATGTGTGTGCTTTTAAAACTTCACTATAAATCAGTGTTTTTAAGCGTGGCGCATGAAGTAAAATTTCGAGTTTAGAAAAGCCTAATTTGGATTGGCCGCTCCGCTTCGCTACGCGGCCAATCCAAATTCTTAGGCTTTTCTAAACTCGAAATTTTACTTCATGCTTAGTCTGGGAGTAGAAACGCTCGTTCGAAACTTCAAACTGAATGATTTGATAAGAACATTAAATGACTGAAAATGTTTTTAAAGATAATAATCTAGTTTTCAAAATTTTGTTTAATATTATTTGAAGTAAAACTGACATGGTAGCCACAATCTGAAACGTTAAATTTTTCCGGCATTTCCCTGATTCAAGATTTTTTTCCCTGACCTTTGAATATACCTTTCTTCTGTGGGAAACCCCTATTTTCTCAAATTGTTTTCATTGTTTTTGTCAATATTTAAGTTAATTATATAAATGTTTACGTGTTTTTAAAATTTCCTGCTGAATTTGAAGAATTTAATAATATCATATGGCTTTTTTGTTAGTGTTTTGGTCAATTTAAATAAAATTCTATGACTTTTCTCGGACTTTCCCGGTTTTAATGATATTCAGTGATTTTCAGGCATTCGTCGATTTTATAATAGAGTTCAATTTAGAGTTTTGAACGGGTGTTTCCACTCCCAGGCTAAGCATGAAGTAAAATTTCGAGTTTAGAAAAGCCCCGTGAAAATTTGTCGAGGGTCGCGCAGCGACCCGAGACAAATTTTCGGGCTTTTCTAAACTCGAAATTTTACTTCATGCGCCACGCGTACAAAACACTAATTTGAAGTGAAGTTCAAAAACACACAAATACATCTTCAATCAGAGTAACAGGGAATCATATGTTCAGTCTATTATTAGCGATGTTTAGTTGCGAAAAAATAATAAAATCAAATTCATTCTTAAAAGATTTGTATTCGTGATTCGAAAAAACAGGATTAAAATCTTTGATTCGAATCTTTGATTCGAATCATATTTATCTCTTACGAATCCTTTATTCGAGTATTCGTGATTCGAATCATATTAGGTGATTCGGATTCGTGATTCGAATCCTTTTTACGAGGATTCGTCCCAGCTCTGGTTGCTTTCTTAGTTACTTTCAGAGAATATGTTTCATAAAATGAAACTCAAATTGCATCTGATGATAAATAGGAGTAGTTTATATCAATAGATGCAACCAAACCCCAATAATTTACCCACTGAGCAAAACAGCAACAAATAACGTTATATCAACATTTTAGCAACATTGAACGTTGCATTAATGTTTATAAAACATTACTTGAATGAGTGTGTTCAGTGGGTAATGATGCTATATAGTAGAGTAATTTAATTACAGTAAAGCTCCGCTAATCCGAAATCCAATAATACGGATTCTCCAGTAATCCGGACGAAATTGAATAATTAGTTATTTACATTTTGTGTTCTAAAATCCGGTTTTCTTAGATCCGGATTAGCGGAGCTTTACTGTAGTTTTATTCGTTTAAAATATTTAATACAGTTCACTCACCGTGAATGTTAATCACTGTTAAAAGTAAGATTACTACTTTAATGTACATGATAATGTTTCGCGTTTCGTTTAATAGTGAATTAAAAAATAATGTACAGGATGCATATATACACTGGTTTCATTGTATTTTTCGTTTGACAAAAAAGACTAATCCAAGAAAATATCTGTGCGTCAACAAATTATATTACGATTATAACAATACATGTTGTTTGCAAGGAGTTAAAAATAATAAAAAATAATCTCGTTATCTTCATTCCCACGAGATTTATGTTTATTCGTTATTTTTTAATCTTAATTTATTGCTCATTTTGGCTTTTTTGTCGAAATAAGGATCACGATTTTCTGAAACTTTATTAGAAAGTATAACGGGGATTTTCAAGAAATATTGTAGATTACTGAAATGTTACTATCCCATATGTGTAAGTATTAAATGATATTAGGTAAATTTGAATTAAAACACTTATTTGGTTCTAAAAATGTACAGAATAAAATAATGCATGTATTTATTTTATTCTGTACATTTTTAGAACCAAACAAGTGTTTTAATTCAAATTTACCTAATATCATTTATTACTTACACATATGGGATAGTAACATTTCAGTAATCTACAATATTTCTTGAAAATCCCCGTTATACTTTCTAATAAAGTTTCAGAAAAGTTTTATGTAACACCGAACATTTTCATAACGAGAATTTTTCTTTCAAGTATACACAAGCATATGTTGAGCATTTGCCGAGGATTGGTTTATTTAAAAAAAATTAATTTGAAGCTTTAAACGAGTGTTGTCCACTCCCCGACTAAGCATGAAGTAAAATTTCAAGTTTAGAAAAGTCTGAAAATTTGGAGTTTCCGGGCGGAGCGAGGCGAGCCCGGCAAATCCAAATTTTTAGGCTTTTCTAAACTCGAAATTTTACTTCATGCGCCACCGGTACATAGCACTGATTCAATGTAAAGTTTAGCGGTGTTTTAAACTTCGTAATATGTCAGTGTTTTGTACCGGTGGCGCAAGAAGTAAAATTTCGAGTTTAGAAAAGCCTGAAAATTTGGTTTGGCCGCTCCGCGCTTCGCGCTACGCGACCAAACCAAATTTTCAGGCTTTTCTAAACTCGAAATTTTACTTCATGCTTAGTCTGGGAGTGAAACACACTCATTTCAAGTTGAAAATTGAACTCTTAAAATAACAATGAGTATCTAAAGATATTTTCAGTCTTTTCTAAACTCGAAATTTTACTTCATGCGCCACGCGTATAAAACACTGAAATATTGTGAAATTAAAATATATCGCTAAATTAGTATTAAAAATATACAGCTAAACCAGATAATTCTGAATTTCGTATTATTTTAGTGCAATATTACGCGAAAAAAGCTTTTCTAAACTCAAAATTGTACTTTTCATTCAGCATTGAATAAAGGAACGCCTCAAAATGCATACGTACCGGAATAAGAATGAAAACCAGTGACGGCTCGTCAGGGACGGCAGGGTCGGCCGGGCCGTACCGTTAAATTTGATTGAACACAAATTATAAATGTTTATTTTCTCAGAAATAAATATTACGCATTTTTTATAATTAATATATAGATATATAGATTTTACCCCAAACTGGGGTATTTAAAGATGTGTGGGTTTTTTTAAGGGGGATTTATATATTTAGGGGTGAAATGGAGTATTTTACCCCCAAAATTCATCATTTTATTATTTAATTGCTATTGTTTTTAATTTCTTTATTAAATTTACAGATACATCATCTATGTTGTAATTATATTATGAAATGAAACAAAAATTATACTAAAACCTCAATTGCTTTTACAAATCAAAATCAAATATTGTGAAAATTAAGTTTGTTGAAATTTGCTTGCTTAGACTTATTTGTACATACATATTGATGATTCTAATCAATATTCTTTAATGCTGATTACTCTCGTCAGTTTTAGTTAACTTTCCAAATTTGATTTTTTTTTTTATTCTGTATTTATTCTGAGTCACAGAAAAACATGGACAAAATAAATCTTTATGTTATCTTGTAATGTATTATTATTATAGATAAAGTATGTTTTTAAACCTCATTTTAAATCAGTGTTTTAAGTACGTGGCGCATGAAGTAAAATTTCGAGTTTATAAAAGCCTAAAAATTTGATTTGGTCGTTCCGCGCTTCGCGCTACGCGACCAAACCAAATTTTTAGGCTTTTCTAAACTCGAAATTTTACTTCATGCTTTACCTGGGAGTGGAAACCCTCGTTAGTCGATCAATCAGAAACTTATTTAGCAATTTCCGTAATTGTAAAATGTAATACACAAAATAAATGTGTTGTTTAAATTTAGAACAAACAAATTTTGTGCATTAAAAAATCAAGTTTTATACAATCAACATACAATTCACAGAATTTACTTAGAATTGATTATACCTGCATTTGCTTTACTGAAAATAAAATTATGTCAACGTATTTTTTCAAAATATTAAGCTAAAGTTGACATTATGCATTAGAAGAATGTTTATTTTGAGAGAATTGTAAAAAAACCGACGGATTATCAAATCAACCTAAAATTCTAAGAATCTACACAGAAATGAATAAACGTTGATTGGTTATAATAGAAATTTAAATATCTCTACTGGATTTAATAAAATATCAAATCAAAGTTGAAATTTCGTGAAAAAAAAAAACGTGAATAATGACAAATTAAAGTTTTATGCAATCAGCATGAAATTTACAGAATTTACTTGAAATGTATTTATCTGAGATCTTATAGAAATAAAATTAAATCATCTTGACGTTTTTTCCTAAAATTTTCAGCCAAAGTTGAAATTATGCAACAAAATATCCAATTTTGGGAGACTGTTTTTCTTTAAATTGTTAACAATTTAATATTTTATACCATCAACATGAAATTCACAGAATTTACTTAGAATTGATTGCATTTACATCTTGTGGAAAGAACATTTACATTTACATCACCAAATTTTCTTAAAATATTTAGCCAAAGTTGAAATTATGCAATACAATCAACGATTTTTGAAGTGTTTTCTTTCAAACAATTGTCAAAAATAAATAGATTATCAAATCAACGTAAAATTCTAAGAATCTACACAGAACAGAATAAACATTGATTGGTTATAAGAAAAAAATATATGTACTAGATATTTCAAAATATCAAATCAAAGTTAAAATTTGATTTGATTTATGCCTATTTTATAAAATTAAATTCCTGAATAATTCCTGATCATTTTGAACTTTTGCAATTTTATTTCTGATTGATCGTCTAACGAGGGTATTCACTCCCAGGTTAAGCATGAAGTAAAATTTCAAGTTTAGAAAAGCCTGAAAATTTGAATTTGCCGGGGCGCGCGAGCGAAGCGAGTCGCGCCTCGGCAAATCCAAATTTTCAGGCTTTTCTAAACTCGAAATTTTACTTCATGCGCCACGCGTACTAAAGATTGACCTAAAGTGGAATCTTCAATCAATTAGTAAGAGTGAAATAAATTTAGTATGTTAATTATTAACTGTTTAAATGACGGGGAAAGACACATCACCACCGTTTTTTTTTATATTTGGGTTAGAATTTTTTTTTCACGGCCTGAATTAATTATACTTTTTTTTACTATTTGTGTAACAAAAAAACCAACAGTGTTGAATATTTACGTTTGGGTTTTATTTGTATAAAAATGTAATATCTAATTTTATACCAAAATTTTCTTTTTAAACCCTAAAATAAAAACGACGTTTATCTTTATATTGAAAATTACTTAGAAATAAATCAAAAACATTGCGTTTTTTCTTCCATTAAAAATTACTTAGAAAAAAATTGAATACACTGCGTTTTGCCTTTCATTGTAAATAAAATAATAGGAAACTTTGTATTTTCCTCTATTTATTTTTTCACAATAATACTTATTTGATGGTTGAAACAAACAAAATATTTTTTAGCCCCAATAATTGGTTAATTAAACATACATAAAAAGCTAATTTTTATATTATCTATAACTTTCATTAAAAAGATTTTTTTATATAATCATTTTAAAGAAAAATCCAAAAAAATGCTAAGAGTTCCGGTTTTGCATTTTCCCCAAAAGAAAATCCTAGGATTGTAAAAAAACGCTTAAGTTAATGCCATCTTAACACCTTGATTGGTTTTGGCAGTAAGACAGATAGATTTTTTTCAAAAAATTGTCTTAATTAACTCGGAAGATCTTAAAATCCACTAACATTTTTGATTTAAAATTTTTCGCGAAAACAATACTTTCCCTTTGTTTTGCATATGGTGGAAAGTAAAAAAAACTGTTTTAAATATGTATTTTTTCAAATTTAATTAAATTTTATTTATATAAAGCAAATTATAAATTATTGGGGGCTAAGTATTGCTAAATGGGGTATTTCCTGTTAGGGTTTGAGGTAAGCCGGTATTTTAGGATTGGCAGCACTGGTCGTTCCATTTCCCCCGCAGCTTGGACGTTCGTTCTAATGGTTTAATTGAGTACGGTAAATTTGCCAGGACCGTACTTCCACATAGAGCATCGACAGTATATAAATAATATTTAATAACTACCAAAAAATTAGGTAGCCGACTCATTTCCTTAAATCACGGGCCGTCACTGATGAAAACTTTTCAGTTGACAGTTGACATAAGTCCGACATTTAACCAACCGTGCCAACTTGACGCAAGTTTGAATTAAACTATAATGAGATCGCCATGTATTTCTTTGTGACAGTTACGATACACTTTTTAACAGTTGTGATGTATTTTAAAGTAACGATTGTCTTCCACTCCCAGACTAAGCATGAAGTAAAATTTCGAGTTTAGAAAAGCCCCGCGTAGAAAATTTGTCGAGGGTCGCGCAGCGACCCGAGACAAATTTTCACGGGGCTTTTCTAAACTCGAAATTTTACTTCATGCGCTACGCGTATAAAACACTGAACATATTGTGATGTTGAAAATATACTGTTTATGTTTAATAAATCTTAACCAAAGCTCGCGCTATTAAAATTCGAGAAATTTGCAATCAATTTTAAGGTATTTTTAAAAGAAAAAATCTATACAGTTTTTATGTTTGTTTTTATTACCTATAATAACCTGTTGATCGCCAAATAACTTGGTATGCAAAAGTTGCTCGCGTATTACAAAAAGTTGAGCACCCCTGGTCTATATAGTGAATTTTTCTTTCTGGTATACATTTTCTTATGTATACCCATATGAAAAACGCATTGGGACAATCGTGTGTACTGTGCTTTATGTTTCGATTATAGGCAACCAAACTTTTATACACATACTAAAATGTCAAAAAGTAATCAAAGCAAGTTTCAATTTAAAACAATTGTATCACAATTAAACAAAATAGTGGTTTGAATTAAACAATTTAGAAAGAGTATTTATTATAACCAGGCAGAAAGACTTATGGTCGATAGCCCTTATTTGGGAATGCAATATAAAAATAATTTTGTTTTGTTAATACTAAATTTATTGTACATAGTTCTCAAATAATAAAGATTTAGTATATATATATATTATAACCAGTATTGTTAAAATGTTGCTAGCATATAATAATATTAATTAATTTATTTCACTTACTTGTAATTAATAAACATTAGCTACCTTATCGGATTTAATCAAGCATCTTAAAAAATGCTTAATGAGGCATTAACACTTATTTTTACTTTTAATAACTTCACGAGTTTGAATTGAACTCTAATAAGATCGCCATGTCGTTGTTTTTCTTTGTGACGGTTACGATACATACTTTAACAATTGTGATGAATTTTAAACTAACGAGTGTCTTCCACTCCCAGACTAAGCATGAAGTAAAATTTCGAGTTTAGAAAAGCCTGAAAATTTGGTTTGGTCGCGTAGCGCGAAGCGCGGAGCGGCCAAACCAAATTTTCAGGCTTTTCTAAAGTCGAAATTTTACTTCATGCGCCACAGGTACAAAACACTGACATATTACGAAGATTAAAACACACCGCTAAACTTTACATTGCATCAGTGTTTTGTACCGGTGGCGCATGAAGTAAAATTTCGAGTTTAGAAAAGCCAAATTTTCAGGCTTGAAAAATTGTTTAAGAGGAAAATATCATTAGTTCTAATTTAAATTACAATATTATTTGAACAATTTAAAATAACACAAAAACAAACCTTTGTAGTTTTAAATACCGAATTCCGGGATATTCCAAAGTACTTCAAATTTTTTTGGTAGTGCAAAAACAGGGTTTTCTTTTACAAAGCATAGAATATATTTTAACTCACCACTTAAGACGTGATTCAATTTCTTCCGCTTTGACTGTGAATTAACTACACAGCCTTTTGAATAAAACTTTGTGATGATTTTTTGGATAGTTCTTGTACGCTTTTGCCATAAATAGGTCCTTTACACTCCTCGAGCTGTTATCATTGTGATGCCAGGTTATTATTTGAACTCTTTCTTCTATGGAACACTATTAACTACTTGAAACTTTCACGCGTACGAAATAGAAACAAATTTTATTACTAATTGACGTTTCAATGCGTACGTTTGGTTGTCTACAATCAAAACATAAAGCATAGTACACATGAACGATCTAATGCGTTTTTTATCTGGGTGTGCATAGGGATTTGTATACTAATATAAAAAATTCCCTGTATACACCAGTCTCATAGAATATCTAATTTTAACTCATCACTTAAAACGTGATTTAATTTCTTCCGCTTTGACTGTGAATTAACTACACAGCCTTTTGAATAAAATTTTCTGATGATTTTTTGGATACTTCTTCTACACTTTTGCCATAAATAGGTCCCTTGCACTTCTCAAGCTGTTATCATTGCGATGCCAGGTTATTATTTTAACTCTTTCTTCCATGGAACACTATTAACTACTTGAAACATTCACGCATACGAAATAGAAACAAATTTTATTACTAATTGACGTTTCAATGCGTACGTTTGGTTGCCTACAATCAAAACATAAAGCATAGTACACATGAACGTTCTAATGCGTTTTTTATCTGGGTATGCCTAGGGATTTGTATACCGATATAAAAAAGTCCCTGTATACACCAGTCCCAGCATCCTGTCCACAGCATCCAAATGCGGGTTCCCAATTTTTGTATGGGGATTGGCTAACTGGATAAATATGAATGGTGGTTAATGTAGTTGTATGAGTTACGTGAAGGTGTTAAGTCACTTAATTAAACACAGTTATATTCCTTTCTTCACTTTTATTTTTCTCGCTAGATGTACATTTCGGGTACTAAGTACCCATTATCAATAGCTAACTGATGTACATTTCGGATACTAGGTACCCATTATCAATAGCTAACTACTTAGTACCCGAAATGTACATCTAGCAAGAAAAATAAAAGTGAAGAAAGGAATATAACTGTGTTTAATTAAATGAATGGTGGTTTTAGTAAATATGGCATACTTATTTGCCTGGTAAAAATTCTAGCTACGCCCATTTATTTTGCATAAAAATGTTGATACTCCAAAATATCGACACATGAGCCCTTTATTTTGAAATATGAGTCGTTTATTTTCTCAATATTTGTTGTTAACGTTAATATTCTTCATAATTTGAGGTTTTCTATCATAACCAACAATTTGTGGTTAAGTACATGCAAAATATATAATATATTTTTTAATATACTTACCCACAAATTGTTGTTTATGACTGTAAACCTCAAATTATAAAGGTTATTACAGTCAAACAAAAAAATAGGAAATGGAGTTAGGCCACTATCAAAAAAAAAGGGCTCATATATTGAAAATCCCTTCCCACTGAGAAAAAACAAACAAATAACGTAATATCAACATTGTAGCAACATTAAACGTTGTTTTAATGATGATGAAACATTACTTAAATGGATTTGCTCAGTGGGTTATTTGGATGCAGTCAGCTAAATACGTTTAAAAACTAGTCTTCTATAGGAACAAAGAATAAAAAATATGTAAGTCACATATTTATTTATTGTCATGAATAAAATCTTAATTACACAATATTATTTTAAACCGATGTAATGCAATGTAAAGTTTAACGGTGTGTTTTAATCTTCGTAATATGTCAGTGTTTTGTACCGGTGGCGCATGAAGTAAAATTTCGAGTTTAGATAAGCCTGAAAATTTGGTTTGGCCGCTCCGCGCTTCGCGCTACGCGACCAAACCAAATTTTCAGGCTTTTTTAAACTCGAAATTTTACTTCATGCTTAGTCTGGGAATGTAAAACACTCGTTTAAAGCTTTAAATTGAGATCTTAGAAAAAAACAATGAATAACTATAACAACCTTTTGAATAAAACTTTGTGATAATTTTTTAGATAATTCTTGTACACTTTTGCTATAAATAGGTCACTTACAGTCCTCAAGCTGTTATCATTGTGATGCCAGGTATTTATTTTAACTCTTTCTTCTATGGAACACTATTAACTACTTGAAACTTTCACGCGTACGAAATAGAAACAAATTTTATTACTAATTGACGTTTCAATGCGTACGTTTGGTTGCCTACAATCCAAACATAAAGCATAGTACACATGGTCGTTCTAATCTGGGTAGGTATAGGGATTTGTATACCGATATAAAAAATTCCCTGTATACACTAATCCCAGCATCCTGTCCACAGCCACGGTTCATATATCTAACGGTTGTAGCATGCGGCCGCTGGCCCCGCCCATTCGCGAGCGCGTGACGTCAGTGTAGTCGGCTGCTTATAATACGCATTGCATACAACGTGCAATTTATGTAAACTCCAGTAAATTCAGTAGAATTTAGTGCGAAAGCAATTCATTTAAAACATCATTCGATACTTTCTTGATTTTATCTTCTAATTCTTGCTGAAACATATTATTAATTCTTATATTTCTTTAAAACGTTCACTTGATAGGTTCACTGATTTTCAAGTACGAAGATGTAAAAATTGATGTGTGTAAAATAAAATCCCAACAATAAAATTAAAATTAAGCAAAAAAAAAATATATTTAAATATGTATATGTTGAAGTATTAATTTATCACTGAATCTAGCTCATTAAAGTAGATCTCAACCGTGTTTAATAATTTAATTTTAATTTTTCAACCGTGTTTAATAATTTAATTACAATCAGCTCTGTGTATATCAAATAATTGTATGTATATCATAAATTTTTCGGTTATTATAATAAATAAAAAATATACCTGAGGTCTTTAGTTTCCGTCTCGTGGGAATATTTAAAAGTTCACTTCGAAAATCTAATTCGAAATCTTAATTTATAAAATGGCTACTACAAATAAAGCTGGTATCGGGATTAAACTTGTCCTTTCTTCTACACGCGTTTATCCATGCATGTCTAATTATTTTAAATCGGTGATAAGAAATTGATTTGCCTTTCGTTAAACAGTGCTGATTTCTGCATACAGCGACGGCGCAAGAGCTTCCGGGCATGATGAAAACTTCAGCACTATTCATTAAAAAATAATGAAAAAGATTGAATATTTAATTCATTATTTGAATGCTATGCTGGAACAACGATGTAAGCGCCAAAAATTGTTTTGTTGGGAAATCGAAAAAGAAGCCCCCCCATAAGGGTTCAAAACCACATATTTAAAAATGTAATACAGCCCACAACACAAGTGAGCCTTGCTGCAAACTAAACTTGCCTCCCCCAAGACAAAATCCTGGCTGCATACATCGTTTTTCCACGGAAATACCGCGTTTTCACAATTGGCGGTTACAACGTTGTTCCAGCATATTATACGCTTCATTTATTGAAATTTGTAATAATTCAATTACTTACCAAAAATATACAGCAATTATATTAATTGTAATATAAAATTTAAGAAAAAACCACTCGTAATTATCTAAACGCACATAAACACCGTAAGCGGGCAATGTTTGACAGGTTAGGAGCGACCACAATGTCGTCAGACGCACGAACATTTCCGACTTCGCCCGACGAATGCTACAACCGTTAGATATACTGGGCTTTCATTAATTCCCGAACCCCACGTGACTAAATTTAAAATTGCCGCGTAAATTATTGTATTTGTACGTTGGAGGCTTTGAAAAAAGTAACCAAACGTACTGAAGTCAAATTTGACATAAACGTTTATGCGCGGTGCATCGTTAAACCAACCTTTGAGATCTTACAAGATTCGCCCGGAATTTTCAGGTAAGCAAAAATTGTTTAATTATTCTGAAACATTGAGTTTTATTTCTATTTATTTTGCAGAGTCAATTTGCTAGGATAAGCAAATACTGCGAAAATTAATAAAAATCAGTTACATTTTTGAAGATGAGCCTATTTTTTAATCATTTTAAATATAATATTTTCAGTCGTCATAAAAATACGCCGGCGAATAAATATTTTTAAATCTAGGTAATTTTTGTGTGAGCCATACCACCTTGTACATTTGGTTGCCTATTATTTTTGGTCACGTGGGGTTCGGGAATTAATGAAAGCCCGGTATAAACCGTGGTCCACAGCATCCAAACGCTACCCGAAACCAATATATGAATACTGCTATAGTACTCACACCAGTCAATTTCTACAAAGCCATTTTTACTACTTCTTCCTATAAAGTATAAAAAGTTCTTTATTGGACTTGACATACAAGAGGGGGTTTTAGTCAGTAAGAGTCTGACATAACCTACTGTTATCCCTCCCATCCGTGGGCAGGATAACAGAAGGTATCCATGAGGATTTTCTCCTCCTCTCTCCCAAAAAAAAAAAAAAATCCAAACACGGGTTCCTAAATTCTAAATGGGGGTTGGCTAACTGGATAAATATGAATAGTGGTTTTAGTAAATATGGCATACTTAGTTGCCTGGTCAAAATTCTGGCTACGCCCATTTATTTTGCATAAAAATGTTGATACTCCAAAATATCGACACATGAGCCGTTTATATTGAAATATGAGTAGTCTGTTTTCTCAATATTTGTTGTTAACTGTAATAATCTTTATAATTTCAGGTTTTCTATCATAACCAGCAATTTGTGGTTAAGTACATGCAAAATATATAATATATTTTTTTAATATACTTAACCACAAATTGTTGTTGTTTATGACAGTAAATCTCAAATTATAAAGGTTATTACAGTCAAACAAAAAAAAATAGGAAATGGAGTTAGGCCACTATAAAAAAAATGGCTCTATAGGAACAAAGAATAAATAATATAAAAGTCACATATTTATTTATTGTCATGAATAGAATTTTAATATCACAATATTATTTTAAACGATATCTTAATAAATGGCACACATTAAATTATACAAGCAACACATAAAATAGAATTAAATCATCTTGAAACACATAAATAGAAATAAATAGACAAACACAAAAGTAATATCAAACTCGTAATTAAATCACCTTGACGCCAATTCTCTTCTGCAAAAACTTTTTGGCAATGTAGAGCAACTGCGCTTGCAAAGACGCATCCGACATGATAATCATTATGGCACGTCTTACGTCAGAGGTTCGCAATTCTCTAAATATCTTCGAGAGAGATCTCGCTAGTTCACGCCTCTGTTCCGTGGGCATTTCTCTGAAAACCTCGGTTAGGGATTTGTACCTGCCATGTCCATAGTTTGAGGTTATATATGAGCCCACGCATCCTCCGATGGCTAAACCGATTGGGCCTCCGAATAGGCCGCCAGCGGCCGAGTACATTCCTACGGGAATGGCATTTTTTGCTATTTCCATGAACATTGAAAGGCCTTTCATCTCCATGATTTGTGTTAGGACGTATAATATTTGTCTGTTGGTTAACGGCATTTTTGTTTATTTCGTCAAATTATCTGAAAATTAAATTTAACGAATATTAATAATAATAATACAGTACAGCACACTGGCGACTCGCGGCCTAACTTCATGTGAGGCTCAAATCCAAGATACAAAAATGAGGTTGAAAGCACTACGTAGCAGCGACGGCTCGCAGCCTAACTTCAGGGTCGGCCACAACGCCAAGGCACACAAAGTTTGAGGTTGGGATCGCGCTTTATAAATACAAGGAATTGCACAACAAAGTCACCTTTCAATAACGGATACATATTACCTTGGGTCTATGGCCGACCCTGAAGTTAGGCTGCGAGCCGTCGCTGCTACGTATCCCTTTTGTTAATCAATGTGCCTTACATCGCGGAACTGCGTCATTAATACATGCGCTTAGCAACACAACGAGCGCACCTTTAACCCATTAAGCGCCATTGCTGTATACACGCAACATTATTAATTTTTTGTAAATTAAATTATTAAATAAGTTAATTTGATATATTAAATTACTTGACCTGACTTGAAAATGTATGAAGAAAAATGTAAATATTTTGTTATTTTAATATTTCGATTATTACTCATTTAAAAAAAATAATGTGAGTGTATTTCTAACTTCACAATAATAAGCGTTTTATGCGCGTGGCGCATGAAGTAAAATTTCGAGTTTAGAAAAGCCTGAAAATTTGGTTTGGCCGCTCCGCTTCGCGGAGCGACCAAACCAAATTTTCAGGCTTTTCTAAACTCGAAATTTTACTTCATGCTTAGTCTGGGAGTGGAATCACTCGTTCTAAACTTCAAATTGCACGTTTTTATATGAAATCGACGAATGCCTGAAATTTTATAGCATATACATTAGGTTTGTTCGTTACATGAACTGGTGCAGCACTTTTTACACTTTTTGCACCAAAACCGTTCGTTACATGCACTAAGTTGAACTGAACTGTGTTCGTTTGCGTCAATTCACTTGCACCGAACCTGCACTTTTTGCCCCTGGTCAAGAGTAGGTGTAACTAGTGCAGGTTAGAAAAAGGAGAAGGTGGGAGATATACAATTTTCAAAGATGGATACGGGATATGTCTATGGTTGTGCAATGTGTGAATTAACGACAAACATTCTGAAATCGTCATCCAACAAGCCTACATTTTTTTATTAAATTATGAAACACGGATTTCTTTCAGTTTTTCTAGTTTTATTTGTTTATAAAATACAGTACCAACATTTTATTATTAGTGTTTCCTTAAACTGTTTTGTAGTGTATTGCAGAAATTAAATTATTTTTATACTTTACACCAAACGCGTTCATTTGTTTTCAGTTAAGTTCATGTACACTGACATGAACTGACCTGATCTGGTGACGTCATAAACTTGAACTCAGTTCAACTTAGTGCAGTACAAACGAACAAACCTATTATGTATATTTAAAGGAAATGTTCACAGAATGTAATACAATAAGTCATTCATAGATATCATAAAAAGAAGTGATTAATTTTACCTAAAATCAACTTTTAGAGTTATCTCTATAATTGCTCGGCCGGTAATGGGTTAATTTCCGAGATGCATTACCTTATCATGTTTGTTTCACATGAAGTTGGCTACCGGCTGCCACTGGTTGCGATTTGTAGCTCTCAATATTTCTGTATTTAGAACAATGGCGGCTGCGTTTTTTAGGAAATTAACGTCGTCATAGAAATGTAAAAATTATTTATTCTTTTGAGAAGTGAAAATACAACACAAGTTTTAAATTATAACTCATCTTATTGATCTCCTTACAGAACTAAAGTGGTAAAGTTGAAATATTCCAGAAAATCATTGTGGAATTAACATGTTTTCTATTTTTTTTTTTTTTCATTAATTAGGAATAACAGTCGTAATTAAATTAAATTTACAGTTATTAACTAAATATTTGATAATAAATACCTGTTATATAATGAATTGACTCCTTAATCGGTAAATCGTTGAATTTAGTTGATGATTTCTGTAGGTTTTATCGGCAAGTACGTGTGAATCTAAGCGGAGGAAGATACGTTCTGCCCGTCTTCTCTATATTTTAATTGAAGGTGAATTCGGTCAATAAATTATCTTATAAAAAGCGAAATCCAAATAATCGTATACAGGGAAGTTTTTGTGGAATATAAAATAAATGTCATGCTTGTAACCATGGGCGTAGACAAGGAGGGGCAGGAGACCCACTGCCCACTGAGCAAGAAAACAAAGAAATAACTTTATACATTAAAAGTGCGATTCTTTTCGCAATCTACAACTAGTTAGTCTTACAAAGATTGTTTGAAGTATTCTGCAACCAAGAATTGGCAATTTTATTTATACTTATGTTTGAACGGTAACGTGACCGCCAGTCTAAGGTGTCAAATTGTTTAGAGGGAATGGCAAAGCTATACTGATGAGAGATAAATCTCGAAACGCGTCTATAGATGGCCTCAATAATTTGACCCAAATTGTTACATTTGCAGTAAGTTACTGTATGTAACAGCAAACACTTGTTGTATAGTTCAATGTCCGTCGGGGTATTAGCCCGGGAAGTAGTTGTTTCAATGAGTGTTTGATATAGTCTTTGTAAGACTAACTAGTTGTAGATTGCGAAAAGAATCGCACTTTTAATGTTTGAAGTATTCTGCAACCAAGAATTGGCAATTTCATCTATACTTAAATAACTTTATATCAACATTGTAGCAACATTAAACGTTGTTTTAATGTTGATGAAACATTACTTAAATGGATTTGCTCAATGGGTGAACACGGAAACATTTTAAAAATTGCACGAGTATTGAATATGATACTAAAATAAACCGCTGTATCGAAAATATTGCAATTAAGTTTTAACAACGTTACAAACATTGTATTAACGTTTTCCGTCGTCCAATATTGATTTATATACATTACCTAAATGTTGGAAATGATACTAAAATTCAAGATTGTTTTATAACGTTTCAAAAATGTTGCGGCAAAGTAACACAACATTGTATAATTATTACAATTCGAATTTTATGCAGCATTGTATTGTAAACATTGGATAAATATTGAAAATGGTAACATTGCATTTTTAACATTGTGTAATTGTTGAAAGCATTGTGGTTTACACCTTTCATGGACATTACATACAGGGAATTTTTCATTTAATTATACATACAGAGAGTTTTATATAACACCGAACATTTTCATAACAAGAATTTTTTTTTAAGTATACAAGCATACGTTGTACCGACGCTCGGTTTGTTAAAAGAATTTAATTTGAAGTTCTAAACGAGTGTTTTCCACTCCCAGGCTAAGCATGAAGTAAAATTTCGAGTTTAGAAAAGCCTGAAAATTTGGTTTGGTCGCGTAGCGCGAAGCGCGGAGCGGCCAAACCAAATTTTCAGGCTTTTCTAAACTCGAAATTTTACTTCATGCGCCACCATTACGAAACACTGATGCAATGTAAAGTTTAGCGCTGTGTTTTAAACTTCGTAATATGTCAGTGTTTTGTATCGGTGGCGCATGAAGTAAAATTTCGAGTTTAGAAAAGCCTGAAAATTTGGTTTGGCCGCTCCGCGCTTCGCGCTACGCGACCAAACCAAATTTTCAGGCTTTTCTAAACTCAAAATTTTGCTTCATGCGCCACCGGTACGAAACACTGATGCAATGTAAAATTTAGCGCTGTGTTCTAAACTTCGTAATATGTCAGTGTTTTGTATCGGTGGCGCATGAAGTAAAATTTCGAGTTTAGAAAAGCCTGAAAATTTGGTTTGGCCGCTCCGCGCTTCGCGCTACGCGACCAAACCAAATTTTCAGGCTTTTCTAAACTCGAAATTTTACTTCATGCTTAATCTGGGAGTGGAACACACTCATTTCAAGTTTCAAATTGTTTTTTTTAACAACGAATCTCTAAAGATTTTCGCCATATACGGTGTAATTGGGACATGTACACTTGAAAGAAAATCTCCCTGTGTGTACAAGTTGAGGCATTAATTGCGATTGATTGGCTACAATTGTTACCGGCGCTTTACTCTAAGCGTCTCAACATTTTTCAAATTCATTGTAACAACGGTCCCATTTTCAATTCCAAAATGTTGCTTCACTTTAATTCAAATAAGTAAAGTTCGCGCCCCACACACATTTCTCCGCAGCTACCTAAAACCAGGAAGAATCCTGTAAAACATCCTACTATCCGTGTCACAGCATTTTGGGCACGGAATAATTTAGCCGCACGAACCCTCTTCTACCTGCGTTGGGACACGACCGCTTGGAAAGCGCGTGTTTAACTCGGGAAAAACCGAAGTTTGCGATGACGTCACAATAGAAGCCAAAGGGATATGCTTTATTCGCGGTTTATAGCAAAACCGCGAATCACACCAGAACACCACAACCACCATTCAATAGCTGAGAGAAAGACCATCAATTTAAGTACAAACACTAATAAGAGCTTCATAGTAGAAGCCTATAAAACTTCGAGCTGTCACAATGTGGAAAATGCTTTCACGACAAGTTTCCACGGGAAAACAACTATACATAACAATTTCATCACCTCCCTTTATGTCTGGGAAAGGTTAAAATATTTAATTCTTAAATATTTTAGCTATTATTTCATATTTACTTATAGCCCAGGCATAATGATTTATGACCCCCCTTTGTTTGTGGTTTATTTTAACATTCAACGGCAATTGTTTATGTATAGTTGTTGCTGACTATATCAAAAGATGCGCATTGTCATGCTGCATCTATTGGTATAAATTTAATTTCCAAATTTCATAACAATCAACCGCTATTCAATATTAATTCAATAAGACACCATTTTTCGCCTGGAATCATTTCAAATTGGATATGTATATGTAGAAAATAATTTTCCCCGTATTTTGGTATACATATCATGGGGAAATATTATTCATAAGTATTTTTTTCATTTGTTTAATTTTTTTCTTTCGGGCCACCCCGAGATGGCTCCAGCGGAAGCCAGGAGAGAAATGGCGCTCTTACCCCCCAAAATCGTAGAGGGGGAAGGTTTTTCGGCGTTTGGCATAAAAGTCCAGCGCCCTAAGCAAAAGCCAGCAGTTCACACCAAGTGTCGAATCAATCAGTTCATCAACCAGTTCTCACCAAGTGCCGTCTTAAGTCCGCGTTATTGTTATCGTTGTAAGTTATTTTATTTTATTTTTAAATTGTTATTTCACTTAATTTTCGTTTTCACTTGTATATTTTTTTTATTGCTCATTTTTGTTATATGTTATTTTCTTGTATATTCATTCACGATTTCTTTTCAATTTTAATTTTTCTTTAAATAAATTCTTTACTTGTTATTTTTCTTAAACAAGAATTTTTAATTCAAGTTACCTGACAGAATTATTCAGAGTCAATTAAACATAAGAATTTATTTTCATAAGTGAAATAAACAATTAAATCTGTTCCTGTGTAAGCTGTTCCGTCTTCACGAAAAACCAGGCAAGATAAACTTCTTTATTATTTTTTTTTTTATTGTGTGTAACTCAGGGTAGAGAGGTAATCGAGTAATCACGGGAAACCGATTAAAACGTTTGGCCAACAAGTTTACGTTTTGATCGGGAATTGCGACTCACAAATCAACGTTCTTAAAATCCCCCGTTGATACAATTTTTAATGGTCATATAGGCAACCGAATTTACACATAACTTGAAAAGTAAAGGTGTTAAATTGTATTGGATGAACATATTCGGTGTTATGTAAAACTCTCTGTATGCTAATTATATGCTGTATATCTTCAGATATACGCTATTTTTTAAAAGAGTTCAATTTAATGCTTTAAACGAGTGTTTTCCACTCGCAGATTAAGCATGAAGTAAAATTTCGAGTTTAGAAAAGCCTTCAAATTTGGTTTGGTCGCTCTGCGGTTCTAAATATTCTCGAACATCTACTCTAAAATGCGCTGAGCAGCCTTCTTGTTGAAAACAAACCTCCTGATTATCACGTGCTGCTCCTTATACTGCAAGGCCAACTTTGTTGATTAAAAGATCTAAAAATGATCTCCAATTTAAATTTAAGATAATTTTAAACGGTCCAATAATTGTATTATTGAAAATTCGCGCTCAAATATTAATTCTTTGAGGGTCTGCGTCCTTGTGCAAAAACTAAATAAATCACGCACATTAATTCTTTGAGGGTACTGCGTCCTTGTGCAAAAACTAAACTACTGGCAGTACTAAGCATTAACAAGAAATAAATGTGTAATCGACGAGGAAGTCAACGAAATAAACTCGCTAGCATATTTTCGAGTAAATCCTCATGCTTCAATGAGATTTGAGGTGGTAAACAAAATCGTTACCTACAGATCCATAAGTTGGGCGGTTAAATTCTTCCAACCTTACAAAACAGCAGGATGGGGTATTTTCTGTTCTACTCCAAAAAGGCTTGGAGAGTATAATAAATGTGTAATCGACGAGGAAGGCAACGAAATAAATTTGCTAGCATATTTTCAAGTAAATCCTCATGCTTCAATAAGATTTGAGGGGGTAAACATAATCGTTACCTACAGATCCGTAAGTTGGGCGGTTAAATTCTTCCAACCTTACAAAACAGCAGGATGGGCTGTTTTCTGTTCCACTCCAAAAAGGCTTGGAGAGTATAATAAATGTGTAATCGACGAGGAAGCCAACGAAATAAACTTGCTAGCATATTTTCAAGTAAATCCTCATGCTTCAATAAGATCTGAGGTGGTAAACAAAATCGTTACCTACAGATCCGTAAGTTGGGCCTTTAAATTCTTCCAACCTTACAAAACACCAGAATAAAAAACACCCCATTTTTTTGTTCTACTCCAAAAAGGCATAGAGAGTATAACTCTCCATCTTATCAGATTGTTTAGGGCGAGCCTAGCTTGGAACTATATCCCAACTAGCTGGTCGGAGGTAAAGGTAGTTTACCTACCTAATGTGGGTAAAACAGACCCCCTGCCAAAACCCTTCCGACCAATTAGCCTGATGTTCATCTTGAAGACACTAGAAAATGTGTTGGACGGCTACATTAAGAGGGAGATACTGAGTATTAATCCCGTTAGTGTACACCAACGGAATTGATACCTCCTCCTCCCGTTAGTGTACACTAACGGGATTGATACCTCCTCCTCCTTACCAAGAGGAAAAGTCTACAGACTTGGCGTTTAATTACCTTGTCAGGAAAGTTGCGCAAACCTTACATCGCAAGGGAATTGCGGTACAGCTTTTCTAGACATATAAGGGGCTTTCAACGCTGCACTGACAGGATCTCTCTGCAACTCCGCAAGAGACAAAGGGCTCCCTTCCACAATTACAGGCTGGATAAGAGCAATGCTCAACGCTAGAACCGTGACGTCACTATGTGGTGACACTGTCAGGTTGAGAACCACCCAGAGGATGCCCGCAGGAAAGAGTTCTCTCCCCCCTGCTTTTGTCCCTACTGGTGGATTATCTCCTAGCGATTTTAGACTCGCTTGACGTCGAAGTGCAAGCGTACGATCATCCTTGCTAGGGGCACAGATGGAAACCAAATCTGTGCAGCACTGCAAGAGGCGCTGGATGTTACGCAGAACTGGTGTATAGGGAAATGACTAAACGTGAACCCTAGTAAAACACTAGTGGCTCTGTCATTTGAAAAAGGATTCTAAAATGAAGACCTCTCACTCTTCAAAGAGAAACCATACCATTTGTGGAGGAAGCGATATAACGTGACGTCACTATGTGGTGACACTGTCAGGGTGAGAACCACCCAGAGGATGCCCGCAGGAAAGAGTTCTCTCCCCCCTGCTTTTGTCCCTACTGGTGGATTATCTCCTAGCGATTTTAGACGCGCTTGACGTCGAAGTGCAAGCGTACGATCCTTGCGAGGGGCACAGATGGAAACCAAATCTGTGCAGCACTGCAAGAGGCGCTGGATGTTACGCAGAACTGGTGTATAGGGAAATGACAAAACGTAAACCCTAGTAAAACACTAGTGGTTCTGCCATTATGAAGAGCATTCTAAAATGAAGACCTCTCACTCTACAAAGAGAAACCATACTATTTGTGGAGGAAGCGATATAACTAGGAGTGACCCTAGATAAATCACTGAATTGGAACTCCCAACTGGACAATCCACAAAGCATGATACGCCCTATGGACGTGACATAAAATCTGCGGACTAGTGGTTCTGTCATTAGAAAGAGGATTCTAAAATGAAGACCTCTCACTCTACAAAGAGAAACCATTCCATTTGTGGAGAAAGCAAATATCTAGGAGTTATCCTAGATAAATCACTGAATTGGAACTTCCAACTGGACATTCCACAAAGCACGATACGCCCTATGGACGTGACATAGAATCTGCGGAAAGTCCTGGGGATTAAACCCAAACCAAATGTATTCGCTATACGGTTCGGTCATAAAACCTATTATTACCTATGGCTGTATTGCCTGATGGCCAATTATAACCCATAAAACGGCCATAACAAGGCTCTCCACACTACAGAAAATGGGAAAGGTGGCGGTAACTGGAGCCATATGACCATGCGGCCTTATTCTACCCAAAGGTGATATAGTCTTCATACCAAATGAGTTGTCACCTGCCATAGAGGCGGATGACACTCTGAGTATGAGGACTAACTATCCGGTGACAGACTACCGCGAAGATCAGTCATACAGTGTCGTGTTCCCAAACAGAGATGAATAGGAGAGATACAAAATCACCCCCGCACAGCTTACTCCTACTGGTACACTGACTCACTGCTGGCTCAAAACTGTCTATTGGCACAGGAGCCGCAGTGGTCGGATGCAAACCAAGGACTGAGCTCTTTTACAGCGTCGCCAAGCATGCCACTATACTACAGGCTGAAATATATGCCATTGAAATGTGCGCCTACGTATTCCTTCTGAAGGGATGGGCGGGCAGGACAATTAAAATATGTTCGGACAGCCAGGCGGCCCTAAGGGCCCTGAGGTCAACTAGATGCTCTTCCTTGGCTGTATAGAACTGTTAACAATTACTCTGCCAGCTGGCAAAGGTAAACAGGACAAAATCACCCCAGCACAGGCTTACTCCTACTGGTATACTGACTCACTGCTGGCTCAAAACTGTCCATTGGCACAGGAGCCGCAGTCGTCGGATGCAAACCAAGGACTGAGCTCTTTTACAGCGTTGGCAAGCATGCCACTATACTACAGGCTGAAATATATGCCATTGAAATGTGCGCCTACGTATTCCTTCTAAAGGGATGGGCGGGCAGGACAACAAAAATATGTTCGGACAGCCAGGTGGCCCTAAGGGCCCTGAGGTCAACTAGATGCTCTTCCTTGGCTGTATAGAACTGTTAACAATCACTCTGCCAGCTGGCAAAGGTAAACAGGACAAAATCACCTCAGCACAGGCTTACTCCTACTGGTACACTGACTCACTGCTGGCTCAAAACTGTCCATTGGCACAGGAGCCGCAGTCGTCGAATGCAAACCAAGGACTGAGCTCTTTTACAGCGTTGGCAAGCATGCCACTATACTACAGGCTGAAATATATGCCATTGAAATGTGCGCCTACGTATTCCTTCTGAAGGGAAGGGCGGGCAGGACAATTAAAATATGTTCGGACAGCCAGGCGGCCCTAAGGGCCCTGAGGTCAACTAGATGCTCTTCCTTGGCTGTATAGAACTGTTAACAATCACTCTGCCAGCTGGCAAAGGTAAACAGGACAAAATCACCCCAGCACAGGCTTACTCCTACTGGTACACTGACTCACTGCTGGCTCAAAACTATCCATTGGCACAGGAGCCGCAGTCGTCGGATGCAAACCAAGGACTGAGCTCTTTTACAGCGTTCGCAAGCATGCCACTATACTACAGGCTGAAATATATGCCATTGCAATGTGCGCCTACGTATTTCTTCTGAAGGGATGGGCGGGCAGGACAATTAAAATATGTTCGGACAGCCAGGCGGCCCTAAGGGCCCTGAGGTCAACTAGATGCTCCTCCTTGGCTGTACAGAACTGTTAACAATCACTCTGCAAGCTGGCAAAGGTAAACAGGGTCAGTCTGATGTGGGTGCTAGGCCATTCCGGCGTAAAGGGAAACGAATTAGCCGATTCTCTGGCTAGAGAGGGGGCACGCACCGCTTTCATTGGGCCAGAACCTGTGCTGGGGATACCCAGGTCGATAGCTAAAGACCATATCAAGGGATGGATGCGACACGAAGTACAGGACTTCTGGCGTCGCTGCCCTGGGATGAGATGTTTCAAAGCAGTGATAAGTGGACCATCACCTGTACTGGGGTTACCCAGATCGATAGCTAAAGACCATATCAAGGGATGGATGCGACACGAAGTACAGGACTTCTGGCGTCGCTGCCCTGCGATGAGATATTTCAAAGCAGTGATAAGTGGACCATCACCTGTACTGGGGATACCCAGATCGATAGCTAAAGACCATATCAAGGGATGGATGCGACACGAAGTACAGGACTTCTGGCGTCGCTGCCCTGGGATGAGACATTTCAAAGCAGTGATAAGTGGACCTCCTCCAGAACGGTGTCATGGCTAAAGCTGAGCAGAGTGGATGTGCATACACTAACTGCTCTCTTTACTGGATATCGCCGCCTAAGACATCACCTTAACAAATTAGGACTGAACAATACAGAGTGTCGCCTTTGCCTGCCTTATGTGCCTGCCCATCTGAAGAGCGACTCAGGACCTTAGTATTTGGCACGCCAAAGCTAAACCTGAAGGACCTGCAAAAGAGCACACTTGACAAGATCCTTGGAAGGACTGGGAAGGTGAGCTGTAAAGACACACGACTAACCTTAATTGTAAACCATAATAGACCCTTGCGGTTGCAGTGGAGGATCGCTGAACGGACACTTTAAATATAATAGAATAGAATAGAATATTAAATAAAAATATAGTAATAACATATTTAATCTTTATTGTTTTTATATTGCATGCACAATGAATTTCTGTTATTTTTATTCTAGATATAGACAATATTGTTTTTATATTAATTATTAATATAGTAACAATATTTGCAATCCCTATTGCTTCTATATTGTATGCACATTGAATAACAGTATTAATGTATAATCAAGATATAGAATTTCATTGAATTTCTGTTATTTTTATTCTAGATATAGACAATATTGTTTTTATATTAATTATTAATATAGTAACAATATTTGCAGTCCCTATTGCTTCTATATTGTATGCACATTGAATAACAGTATTAATGTATAATCAAGATATAGAATTTAATTGAATTTCTGTTATTTTTATTCTAGATATAGACAATATTGTTTTTATATTAATTATTAATATAGTAACAATATTTGCAATCCTTATTGCTTTTATATTGTATGCACATTGAATGACAGTTTTAATGTATAATCAAGATATAGATATAATATTACTACAAGATTAATTTTTACCAGAGCTTGGACGAATCCTCCTAAAAAGGATTCGAATCACGAATCCGAATCACTTAATATGATTCGAATCACGAATCCTCGAATAAAGGATTCGTAAGAGATAAATATGATTCGAATCAAAGATTCGAATCCTGTTTTTTCGAATCACGAATACAAATCCTTTAAGTATAAATTTTATTTTATTATTTTCTTCCAACCATTAATATATAAATATCGTTACCAGTTGTTTCAACAAAAATATTCAAAACCTAATTATTTATTATTAACACTAAACATCGTTGATAACAGACTAAATATCTGATTGCCTGTTACTCTGATTAAAGATGTATTTGTGTGTTTTTGAACTTCACTTCAAATCAGTGTTTTGTACGCGTGGCGCATGAAGTAAAATTTCGAGTTTAGAAAAGCCCGAAAATTTGTCTCGGGTCGCTGCGCGACCCTCTACAAATTTTCACGGGGCTTTTCTAAACTCGAAATTTTACTTCATGCTTAGTCTGGGAGTGGAAAACACTCGTTTAAAACTTTAAATTGAACAAGGAATATCTAAAGATGTACAGAAAATACGCTAAATTTGGAATACGTATACTTAAAAGAAAAATTCTCTGTATACTTGTTTGCATGAGCTGTAACTTTACGATAATTGTTTGTTTTTTAAAATAGTTAATTTGAAGCTTTAAACGAGTGTTTTCCACTCCCAGACTAAGGATGAAGTAAAATTTCGAGTTTAGAAAAGCCCCGTGAAAATTTGTCGAGAGTCGCGCAGCGACCCGAGACAAATTTTCTGGGCTTTTCTAAACTCGAAATTTTACTTCATGCGCCACGCGTATAAAACACAGATTTCAAGTGAAGTTCGAATATACATACATTTCACAATATTTTAGTGTTTTAAACGCGTGGCGCATGAAGTAAAATTTCGAGTTTAGAAAAGCCCGAAAATTTGTCTCGGGTCGCTGCGCGACCCTCGACAAATTTTCACGGGGCTTTTCTAAACTCGAAATTTTACTTCATGCTTAGCCTGGGAGTGGAAACACCCATTTAAAACTTCAAATTGAACTCTATTATAAAATCGACGAATGCCTGAGAATTACGTAAATAAAAAAATCTCTGAATATCATTAAAATCGGGAAAGTCAGAGAAAAGTCATGGAATTATTTTCAAATTGACCAAAACACTAACAAAAAGGCCATATGATGTTATTTAATTTGTCAAAATCAGCAGGCTAATTACAAAACACGTAAAAATTTATAAAATTAACTTAACTATTGACAAAAGCAATGAAAACAATTTAACAAAATGGGGGGTTTTCCACAGAAGAAAGTTATATTAAAAGGTCAGGGCAAAAAAGCCCGAATCAGGGAAATGCCGAAAATATTTAACATTTCAGATTGTGGCTACCATGTCAGTTTTACTTCAAATAATATTTAACAAAATTTTGAATACTAGATAATTACCTTTAAAAACATTTTCAGTCATTTAATGTTCTTATCAAAGCATTCAGTTTGAAGTTTCGAACGAGCGTTTCCACTCCCAGACTAAGCATGAAGTAAAATTTCGAGTTTAGAAGAGCCCCGTGAAAATTTGTCTCGGGTCGCGCAGCGACCCGAGACAAATTTTCTGGGCTTTTCTAAACTCGAAATTTTACTTCATGCGCCACGCGTACAAAACAGTGATTTAACGAGAAATTTAAAAACGCGCAAAAGAAATTTTTCAAGTTAATCCTCACAATTATTTCGAATTATTTTTGACAATTCAAAACCTTTTGTAAGTATTCGAATCCTTTTATAAATATTCGAATTGTCTTATAAGGATTCGAATACTTTAGTTCAACTGTATTCGTGATCCGGATTCGTTACATTTTTTGAAGAGGATTTGTATTCGAATTCAAATGTGGGTGGGATTCGAATACAAATCCTCTTCAAATACAAATCCTCTTCAAAAAATGGTGATTTTTCAATTGGATCAACACATACTGACACAAACCAATGACTAGATAAAAAACACTATTTATTGAATATCTCAAAAACTAAGAGTGCTATGACAAAAAGTGAAGATACAAAAAATCTTTAATATTTTATTACCTATTACTTTTATTTAAAACATTTTCCAATTGTATCAACACACATACTGACACAAATCAATGACTAGATAAAAAACACTATTTATTAAATATCTCAAAAACTAAGAGTACTATGACAAAAAGTGAATCCACAAAAAATCTTTAGTTTTTTATTTCCTACAACTTTTATTTGAAACATTTTTCAATTGTATCGACACATACACTGTCACACACCAATAACTAGATAAAACACACAACTTTTGAAATATCTCAAAAACTAAGAGTACTATGACAAAAAGTAAGTGAACAATACATCTGCATTTTATTATTATCTACAACTTTTATTTAAAAGAATTTTTTGTTTGATAAACATTTATTGAAAAAATCTGAAAAAACTGAAAAACGCTAAGAGTAAAGTACCACTTCCGGTTTTCCGATTTTCACCAAAAGCTTTTCAGTTCTTCCGATTGTAACAAAAAGCTTAAGTTTCAAGTTTCATCTCGATATCTTTAGCGGTGTTTGCGGTACAGCGCACACAGACACACACACAGACACACACAGCCACACAGACAGACAGACATTTTTCAAAAATGGTCTTATTCGACTCAGGGGACCTCAAAACGGATCTTTCCGCTATAATTTTTGATTCGAAAATGTTCACGAAAACAATACTTTCCCTTTGTATTACATACGGGGGAAAGTAAAAATGTAACGAATCCGGATCACGTATCCAGTTGAACTAAAGTATTTGAATGCCTCTTTTGAATCCTTTAAAAGGATTCCAATCCAGGATTCGAATCCTGCCCAGCTCTGATTTTTACTAGGGAAGTTATATTGTTTTGTCTTATATTAAAATATATTAATTTTGTTCATTTTTAAACTATATTTATTTATCGTATTCTATAAAAATACATAATATTTAGTTATTTATCTGTTCGCTTCGATCCAGTCCAAGAATGAGAACACTCTGGTGAAAACATCGGGCTTTCCACGAGCGCACGGATTTCCCCAAGAAACGATACCGATCTGTCTACCTTCGGCATCGAGCAAAGCACCACCGGAATCACCATGGCAAGCTCCCTCTCCGCTTTTCGTCAAGGTGCAAACTTCAGATGAAACACTGCTCGGTTGCTTATCGGCACAATCTTCAACGGACAATGTCTTCAATTTGATCCATTGAAGATCATCGGGAGCTGATCCTGGGAATGAAGTGGTACCCCATCCGCTTAGAATGCAATCTTCGTCTCCTCCAATATTTTCTTGTCTTACTTCGACCGGTTTGACTTTATCGTTGAATTGGATTGGTGTGGCTAGTTTGATTAAGGAGACGTCGTTGGTGATAAGCCAGCTGTCGTAATCTGGGTGGCGTACGTAGCTTGCGACTTGGTAGACATCACCGCCTTGGCTTAGTTTGTTGCTGCCGGTGACGACAGTCATTCTGGATGCATCACGGCTATAATTATAGTGATTTATGATTAATTACCTAGTAAGTGTGATGATTTAAAGCTACTTACTAGTCAACGCAATGAGCGGCACACAAGATGGTGGTTTCATCCAAAATTGAGCCACCGCAAGAGTGAGAACCTGAGTATCTTAAAGACACTTGATGTGGGAATTGGCCATCAGCGGCGGCTTGTCCGCCGACTATTTTCCATCCTAGATTAGTGGTTGTTGCACCTAAAAAATTTAAGTTAGCTTTATAAATGTTCGGTTATTGAATCGAGAAGGATCAATGAATTTGGTATATTTTTATATTGCGCTGGTGCAGCTTATTTAGGGGCAGCGACAGCTCGCAGCCTAACTTCAGGGTCAGCCAGAGGCCCAAGGTAATACGTATCCGGTATTGAAAGGTGACTTTGTTGTGCAATTCCTTATATTTATAAAACGCGATCCCAACCTTAAATTTTGTGTGCCTTGGCCGCTGTGGCCTACCCTGAAGTTAGGCTGCGAGCCGCCGCTGTTTAGGTGCCAAGCCATGCGCGACTTTGCATAAAGGCGAGTCCATAGGAGAAGACCAAAGATAGTGGGCGAGAGAACATTGTGTTTGTGTCATATTATTGTTATCATTCGTTATCATTAAGTTAAGAAGAAGAAGGAGGTACGCGTACGAGAAGCCAAAAGACCAGAAGCCGAGAACACCGAGGTAAGTCCCGAAATTCGCTACACCGCTACCGTAAAAAGTAAATTCCATATAATCCACTATAACAACCCTTTTCACTGCACAGGTAGAATTACCGTTAATTAATATTAAAAACTATAATGTGTCGCATTAAAAGAAAACATGTTTTCGTTTTTTCTTTAACTAATCGATGCCATGATTTGCAATTGAAAAGAGATTTCTGTTTAGGTTAGAACGTGTTTGTTCTTAACAACGCGCCAACGTATGCTTTAGATCTGGCGTGCTACGGATCCTTTCCACTGAACACGGAAACCTTTTTAACGTTGCACGAATAGTGAACATGATACTAAAATAAAACATTGTATTAAAAATATTACAACAAAGTTTTAGCAACGTTCATACATTTTCCGCGCAATATTCATTTAAAGACATTACCTAAATGTTAAAAATGATACTAATGTTCAACGTTGTTTTCTAACGTTTCAAAAATATTGCGGGAAAGTAACACAACGTTGTACAATCATTACAATTTAACTTTTATGTAACATTGTACTGTAAACATTGAATAAATATTGAAAATGGTAACATTGCATTTTTAATATTGTATAAATCTTAAAACTGTTGCTGTAATGCAGCATTATTTCATGGACATTGAACATACAGGGAGTTTTTCTTTTAAGTATACATATGACAATTAGATGTTGTAAATCTTCAGATATTCGTTGTTTTTTCAAAAGAGTTCAATTTAAAGCTTTAAACGAGTGTTTTCCGATCCCAGGTTAAGCATGAAGTAAAATTTCGAGTTTAGAAAAGCCCCGCGTAGAAAATTTGTCGAGGGTCGCGCAGCGACCCGAGACAAATTTTCACGGGGCTTTTCTAAACTCGAAATTTTACTTCATGCGCCACGCGTATAAAACGCTAATTTAAAGTAAAGTTGGAAGCATACTGATCAGGTATGCACGTTTGTAATTCATAGCATTAAATAAATCTTTAATAAACTTGTTGCAGAACGAGACTAGCCTCATAAATTACCTTCAATATTTATTAAACGTATGGGCTAGCCTCGTAATTTACCCTCAAACTTGAGGCAGAACGAGACTAGCCTCATAAATTACCTTCAATATTTATTAAACGTATGGGCTAGCCTCGTAATTTACCCTCAAACTTGAGGCAGAACGAGACTAGCCTCATAAATTACCTTCAATATTTATTAAACGTATGGGCTAGCCTCGTAATTTACCCTCAAACTTGAGGCAGAACGAGGCTAGCCTCATAAGTTACTTTTAATATTTATTAATCGTATGGGCTAGCCTCGTAATTTACCTTCAAACTTGAGGCAGAACGAGGCTAGCCTCATAAATTACTTTCAATAATTATCAAACGTATGGGCTATCCTCGTAATTTACCCTCAAACTTGAGGCAGAACGAGGCTAGCCTCATAAATTACTTTCAATATCTTTTAAACGTATGGGCTATCCTCGTAATTTACCCTCAAACTTGAAGCAGAACGAGGCTAGACTCATAAATTACCTTCAACTATTATTAAACGCGTGGGCTAGCCTCGCAAATTACACTTAATCGTTAATAAACTTGATGCAGAACAAGGCTAGCCTCTTAAATAACCCTCAATCTTTATTAAACAAGTGGGCTTACCTCAATCTTTAATAAACTTGAGATGGAAGGAGGCTAGCATTATACATTACCCTTAATACTTATTAAACACGTGCACTGTTTTTGTTTATGTTTGTGAAAAAGTTAAATTTTTAATTGATATTTACTTCTAACGAGTGTCTTCCACTCCCAGACTAAGCATGAAGTAAAATTTCGAGTTTAGAAAAGCCCCGCGTAGAAAATTTGTCGAGGGTCGCGCAGCGACCCTAGACAAATTTTCACGGGGCTTTTCTAAACTCGAAATTTTACTTCATGCGCCACGCGTATAAAACGTTAAATTAAAGTAAAGTTGAAAGCATGCTGATCAGGTATGCAGGTTTGTATTTCATAGCATTATTAAATAAATCTTTAACAAACTTGATGCAGAACGAGACTAGCCTCATAAATTACCTTCAATATTTATTAAACGTATGGGCTAGCCTCGTAATTTACCCTCAAACTTGAGGCAGAACGAGGCTAGCCTCATAAGTTACTTTTAATATTTATTAATCGTATGGGCTAGCCTCGTAATTTACCTTCAAACTTGAGGCAGAACGGGGCTAGCCTCATAAATTACTTTCAATAATTATCAAACGTATGGGCTATCCTCGTAATTTACCCTCAAACTTGAGGCAGAACGAGGCTAGCCTCATAAATTACTTTCAATATCTATTAAACGTATGGGCTATCCTCGTAATTTACCCTCAAACTTGAGGCAGAACGAGGCTAGCCTCATAAATTACCTTCAACTATTATTAAACGCGTGGGCTGGACCCGTAAATCACACTTAATCGTTAATAAACTTGATGCAGAACAATGCTAGCCTCTTAAATAACCCTCAATCTTTATTAAACAAGTGGGCTTACCTCAATCTTTAATAAACTTGAGATGGAAGGAGGCTAGCATTATACATTACCCTTAATATTTATTAAACACGTACACTGTTTTTGTTGATGTTTGTGAAAAAGTTAAATTTTTAATTGATATTATCTTCTAACAAGTGTCTTCCACTCCCAGACTAAGCATGAAGTAAAATTTCGAGTTTAGAAAAGCCCCGCGTAGAAAATTTGTCGAGGGTCGCGCAGCGACCCGAGACAAATTTTCACGGGGCTTTTCTAAACTCGAAATTTTACTTCATGCGCCACACATATAAGACGCTGTTTTCAATTGAAGTTCACTTGTTAACAATACTTTAGTGTTTTCAGAGTTTAAGGGTACTGGGTACTTAGGTATTGGGATACTGCTCCCCCTAGACTGCACATTACTTTTTGTAAGACAATTTTTTTCTTGTTACCAATATATATTTGTATTTTTTGACCCATTTAAACCCAGAAATAAATATTACATTAGGAATACGAGAGAAACATTCCTATTATGTTCACTTAATTGCTGTACACCGGGTTGTATACAATGCGGATTGTATACATTTATCGTATGCAACTTAACATACATACATTTGTATAAATTGATTGTGAGTTACGTGAAGATCAAATTAATTTGACGAATAAAGCACTAATAACCTTTCTTCACACTTTTATTTGAATTACCAAATGTACATTTCGAACACAAAGTGAAGTGAAGAATATCTGGATGTCTATATATAGTTTAAAACTTCTGTTTTATATTTAGTGTTAATCCATTGATAATGGTCACTTTGTGTCCGAAATGTACATTTGGTAATTCAAATAAAAGTGTGAAGAAAGGTTATTAGTGCTTTATTTGTCAATTACATTTGTATGTTGGATTGCATACAATAAGAGTAATTACTCGTGTAGTATGGGCGTTGCTTTTTCAGCGGTGCAGCAACATTTTTTCTTGAATGTTAGCATGCAACGTTCCTGCAGGCGGACATTCGGCGTTTATGCAAAGAGTTTTCAACATTCGTGCAACTTAAAACGCAACGTTTCCTGTTATACGGCAACATTGATGCAACGTGTTATGCAGCATTTCTTTGCTCAGTAAGTCCTCACCATTTTGAAATGTTCTAGAAACACGCGCGTGCGTATAAAAGACCCACTTGTGCGGTGACCAATTCAGATGTCTGCTTAAAGTTCAAATATAATATTTTTATATGTATAAAACGCAACATACAGAGAGTGTTATGTAACACCGAACATTTTTATCCAATACAGTTTGACATCTTAAATGTTTAAGTTATGTGTAAATTGGGTTGCCTAAATGACCATTACAAATTGTAGCCAATCAATTGCAATTAATGCCTCAACTTGTACATACAGGGAGTTATTCTTTCAAGTATACATGTCCCAATTACATGCCGTAAATCTGTAAATGATCGTTCTTGTTTTTTAAAAAATGTTCAATTTGAAACTTGAAATGAGTGTTCCACTCCCAGACTAAGCATGAAGTAAAATTTCGAGTTTAGAAAAGCCTGAAAATTTGGTTTGGTCGCGTAGCGCGAAGCGCGGAGCGGCCAAACCAAATTTTCAGGCTTTTCTAAACTCGAAATTTTACTTCATGCGCCACCGGTACAAAACACTGACATTACAGAGTTTGAAACACACCGCTAAACTGTACATTGCGTCAGTGTTTAGTACCGGTGGCGCATGAAGTAAAATTTCGAGTTTAGAAAAGCCTGAAAATTTGGTTTGGCCGCTCCGCGCTTCGCGCTACGCGACCAAACCAAATTTTCAGGCTTTTCTAAACTCGAAATTTTACTTCATGCTTAGTCTGGGAGTGGAAAACACTCGTTTATAGCTTCAAATTAAATTCGTTTAGTAGACCGAGCGTCGGCAAATGTACAACGTATACTTATGTATACTTAAAGAAAAAATTCTCGTTATTAAAATGTTCGGTGTTACATAAAACACTCTGTATGTCATTATTTTAAAGATTTTTTATTATTGTAAGTATTGGTATAAAATTACCGGTAATTTATAATAGGGTAATATCCTCAGTAATATTACTGGAAACATGGTAACAATTGGTAATTTAAAGTTAGATATTCAACTTAATGTACAGCAAACAAATCATATAATCCCAAACATTGTAAAAATTCGTAATAAAAGGGAAATCAAAAAGTAGAATTTTAATTTTAGTAAGTTCATTTTCTTGTCAAAATGTATAACAGTGAAGTTAATAAAAAAGATCTCTGTTTTTAGGAGGGCTTCGCTTAATAACATCAATAAAGTGAAACCCTCCCAGCTCAATTGTGTTTAAATAAAAAAACTTGGAATTGTTTCACATTCCTTTGAAAATGGTCTAACAAACCGAAACTAGTTGGAATAAAGTTTTAACTTGTGAAACAATACCAAGTGTTTTTTATTTACATAACTTTACATATTCTAATATGTTTCACCAAGTGCCAGATGAGAAATTAATTCAAGAAAAAAATCAATTGTGTTTATTTCAAATGTTAATATGGAGTTTCATTATGTATATCCGCCTCATCAATTATATATTAAATTATATTAATTAGATTTCAGTGAATAACGACACGTGATATTAAAAGTAATATTACTTACCAAAAGTGCACACCACCAGGGAAAAGAGAACAATTTGAATTTTCATGGTTTGTTTAATATTTCTGGAGATGCGAGTGTTTATATATGATTTTTTTATCTAAAATATCTAGATTTATCAGGAAATACCAACAGACAAAAATACTTGAAAAAATCATTATCTTAGTACTTAACAGATATAAATAGTACTTGACATGATTCTTATTGTTTCCTTTGTAAATTCATTTAACTTTTGTTTGTCATTGTTAATTTTATAACAGATACTGTGTAACGTCAATATTTGGGCACCCCGCAAATTCTTATTATCTCTAAGAAATAATGTTTTTGTATTACAAATACGTGCGATCATTTGAAGCATGACTTAGAGTAGGTTTTGAATTTTAAATTAGATTAGCACTACTGGCGGTTAACACATAGTTTAGCATAACCTCAAATGTAATCCATCATTCAATTAGCATTCCGGGCAACCGCACAAAAATATGCCGCCTACCCTAAATCATAATTTAAACCAGTGGTCTCCAAACTACGGCCCGCGGGCCAAATCCGGCCCGCGACTTGCATAAATCCGGCCCGCGATTGTTTGTAATTTTTTTTGTAAATGTCATATTTTGAAATATTGTAACAATTGTTCCTTAAATTTTTCATAATTTTATAAAATTAATCGGATCTTGGCCGACTTTATTATGTAGAATTGTATTTGTGGCCCGCGAAGAAGATAGTTTGGAGACCCAGGATTTAAACGATCGCACGGTAGAACATAAAGCGTGATCAACAATGATTGTAGACAAGTTAAATTTCCCGCTGAAAAATCTGGGGAGTTTGATCGCTCTAAGTTCATGCCAAAGAAAAATTAATAAACAGTAACTCGATTTGACATTAGCAGCGGCGTGCGTCGTATTTTGCCATTGTGTTAATTCATTCTTCGAATTAAGTTATTTTTCATTCTATTTCATAGACATCAGTTCTTATCAGGACTACTTTGTATAAGTCTTTGTTTTGTGGTAAGTGATTTGCTGTTTTTAATTAGAAAATTTAAGTTTAATCCTAAATTTACAGATTTTAAGAGAATTCGCTTGTGTTTACCGTGATGTTTGCACCACAGCATGATGCTTTCATCCTGAATGCTCATTATCGAAGTGGAACTATGAATGAAGATGTCACATGGACTTACTCATTACAATCGTGTCTGAATAAATTTATTCAAGCCTTCCCCGATGTCCACATTCCTTACAAAACACTTTTTTCTCGCATAAAACCCGCATTATTGACCGTTTTGAGGAAAAGAATTGTATCTGTAAGGGCAAGTCAGCTGGAAGACTGCCTATCTTAACAAAAGATGTTGTTGGCGACATTCAACAACGACTTGAACAAAGCCCAACAAAATCTTTAAGAAAACTTTCAGCTCAAACGGGTATGTTCTTAATTTTAAGGTGCGCACAAATTTTAATGTTTAATCCTTTTACAGGAGTATCGTATGGGAGTTGCATAAAAGCCGCAAAAAAAATTCTGCATTTGCACCCATATAAGGTATCGGTAGTTCAACTACTTCAGCCACTTGATTTCCAAAAAAGAATTGATTATTGCAATTGGTTTAATCAGAATTTAAATGATAATGGTATGTTGGACAAGACCTTTTTTTACTGACGAGGCGTGGTTTCACTTGTCAGGATATGTGAACAGCCAAAACTATCGTACGTGGGCTACAGAAAATCCTCATACTTTTATTGAAACGGATTTACATCCACAAAAAATTGGTGTTTGGGTAGCAATTTTGAGACGTCGGATAATTGGCCCAATATTTTTCAACGAAATAATCAATGCGGAGCGCTACCGAACACTCATTCTAGATGAATTTTTGAATCAATTGCATGATGACGAACAGATAATGGGTTATTTTCAGCAAGATGGAGCCACTCCTCATACTGCGTTGGCGACATTAAATTACTTGAGGGAATTTTACGATGATCGCTTGGTAAGCCACGGATTAAGGCCACCACGTTCGCCAGACCTCACTTCGTGCGATTTTTATTTATTCGGGCATTTAAAAAATAAGGTTTTTAAAAATCGAATGCATACCCTAAACGAGCTTAAAGTAGCAATTGAAGAAGAGATAAGGAACATAAATACCTAAGGAACATTTGCCTAGAAAATGAAGGCCATCATTTTCAACATTTATTATGAAATTAGGGATGCTAACTCTACGTTTATTAAAAATACACAAAACCTTAACTTACTTCAATTTACTTTGTATATTTAATTAAAATTGTAAAAATTTTATATATAGTTATGATTAAATATTTAATTTATTTTGGGAAAAAATGTTTGCTACGCCAATGGAAAAGCAATCTAGGGGATTTTCTTTTCATATAATCAGTTGTACCAACATTTTTTGGCGGGAAATTTAACCTGTCCACAATCGTTGATCACACTGTAAATTATTCTCTAGTAATAGTAGTAAATAGACAATAAAAATTACTTTTTAAACTTTAGCTTCTTATTAAGTAAACGTACAAATTGTAAGCAGTATATTTTGAACTTTGCATTAATACAGTGTTCTGTCATCTGGCTCATGAAGTAAAATTTTGAGTTTAGAAAATCTTGAAAATACTAAGGTTTTTCTGAACATCAAATTTTACTTCATGCGCTAGACGTATAAAACACTGAAAAATATTGAAATGCTTACTTTAATTCCTAGGGACATTAATTAGGAGGTATATTTTAAATGACATGTAGTTTTTTCCGTCATCTATATTTCGGCAAGAATATTATTTAACCTATTAATAACTTTTGTTTTTCTTATGGGCCTATATGAAAATATTCATATCACTGAACAGCACTTTTTACGCTGATTTCAATGATGTGCCACATCGTAATTGCGTCTTTCTTTTAAATAAAATTTTAACTATTACATAGCAACTTGATATTGTTTGGTTGCCATGGCAACTTGAACAACAACAATAATTAAACAAAAGCTTACGCGTGGCATATCGTTGAAATCAGAATTAAAAATGCATTTCTATATGTGCATACATTTGTATGTTTCTACAAGAAATACAAAAATTGAGTGTATAAAACAAAAACGAATCGCTTTCAATATGTGTAACGTTAACCATTCAATAAATCATAAAAAGTTGCCTTTGTCCCCATTTAACCGATTCTCTATGTTTTCAAATAAGCGAGATCTCCATAGTGCCGCTCGAAAAACGATCACCCTGTATATCGGAATATGTTTACCTAAAAGACACATTCCTTGTATGTGAGCAATTGGGATATTTCAAAACTTGAATATTCGAATTCCTAGCCTTAATTAAAACCATTAGAAATTGAGACTAAATAATACGAAAAGCAAGTTAAGGAAAGGTAAAGGAATGTTTAAAAAATATCTTTTGAATATTTAAGTCCTAGTATCCTTGGTAGAGCCTTTGATCGCTTGGAGCATACAAATGTCCCGAAATTCTTCGCGGGACGTCATAAGTCAAGGTCAAATTTATTAAAATTTACAAGGATGACTGAATTCGTTTTAGTCGACCTCTTCGCTAATGACATCACGCGTAGAATTCTTCGTGTGTCGTCATAAATCAAGGTTATTAAATTTATAAGGTCGACTCTGTTCGGTTTATTCGACCTTGAGCGATTTAATTACCTTGACCAATGACGTCATGCGTGGAATTCTTATGACGTCATAAATCAAGGTTATAAAATTTATAAGGTCGACTTAATTGGATTTAGTCGACCTTAAGCAATTTAATTACCTTGTCCAATGACGTCACGCGAGGAATTCTTCGTGTGACGTCAAAAATCAATTAAATTTATAAGGTCGACTCAATTCAATTGTTGACCTTACGCGAATTAATTACGTTGGCTCAATTCGATTTAGTCGACCTTTAACGTGTGACGTCAAAAACTAAGGTTATTAAATCATAATGTGAGCTAATTTCGATTTAGTCAACCTTACGGAATTTAATGACGTCTACTGACGCCACGCGAGAAATTCTTTGCGTGACGTCAGTAGTCAAGGTTATTAAATTTATACGATCTACTTTGATGGATATAGTTAACCTCATGCGAATGACTATCGCATATTGAACTAATCGGGTGTGTCAAAATCAACGGTGAACCTTAAAGGGGTAAAATTTAGACTACTAACGGAAACTAATTAAAAAAAATCATTTTACATTTTGCTATTATGCATTTTTCTTACATTCTTATTAACAAATGCGCGAGTAGATGTTACCGACATCTAGTTTTTACACCTGTAAACCAGTGGCGACTGGTGGCCAACTTCATTTGAAACTAAAACGCCAAGGTATTGTATCCCGGCATTAAAAAGTGAACCCGTTTCGCTGCCAGATGCATGTATTAATGATGCAACCTGACGTAAAAGCATTGGAAAAACAAAGTGCGTATGTTGTGAATGCATTCTCAGACAGCTAGTGACGTAATTATAGCAGTCCATTTGTGTTTTGTTTAGAAATTATTAAATTTAAAGAGGGAACTTTATTTATCCTCTTTGATACCTCTTGATTATGTGATAAAAACAAGAGTAAAACGCATTTAACCAATTGAAACTCAATATTATACTAACTGCATGGTATAGGCAACACAATATACATTATCTTACGTCTGCCAAAGAAAACGTAACCTCGCGGATAACGAGTAATTTTGCCTGTGGATAACCTGCAAAAAAATCAACTGTGAACACTAATTGTGGATAAAAGGTAAGTTTCCTAAAAAAACGAAATACAGATTCATGAATTTATCACGCAAATACATATCATACCTTAAAAACGTCAACTAAATCCAATGTCCATAATATGTATTTATTAAACTTGGATAAAAAAACACCAACACTTTATACATAATAAATTGAGTGGTTCAGTGGAAAAGTAGTATAAGTGCTATTTTCTTAAAAATTGATATAAGTACAGATATTTACAAACGAGATATTTAGTGATGGAAAAAATAGTATAATTGAATATGAATAGGAAGCATAAGTTCTCCAAACTGTTCTTGTGGTGACATTGGGGATTTGAATCATATATTCTTCTCATGTAACAATTATTCTGAGAAATGTAAAAATGTGTACTCTCGTCTTATAGCAACTGGTCACCCAGCCCCTCTTTCTATTTTATCTGTTTTATCTAAATATTGTATTAAAACTTACATCATTCTATATTCTTTATTACACGAAACTGATACATTTATTTAATTATTAATTCATTTTTTCAAGAGTGATTCCTTTCCATCTGTCCTAATCCTTTTTTCACTTTATCCTATCCCCTATTTTCTTTTCCGCTGTGGCTGGTCAACAGAGCTATATAGCTGAGGCCATTAAAAACGCAAGAAGAAGAAGAAGTTTCCTAAAAAAACAAGATTCATGAAGATTCATGAATTTAACACGCATATACATATCATACCTTAAAAACGTCAACTAAATCCAATGTCCATAATATGGATTTGTTAAACTTGGATAAAAAAACACCAACACTATACATAATAAATTGAGTGGATCAGTGGAAAAGTCGTATAACTGCTATTTTCTTAAAAATTGATATAAGTATAGATATTTACAAATGAGATATTTAGTGATAGAAAAAATAGTATAATTGAATATGTGTATCTCTTAAATTAATATACAATAGGTTTGTTCGTTTGCACTGCACTAAGTTGAACTGAGTTCAGGTTTGTGACGTCACAGTTCAAGTTACTGTAACGAACAGATTCAGTTCAAAAAGTGCTGCACTAGTTCATGTAACAAACAGACCCAATATTACGGATTAGATGCCCACAGATTTTTCTATAAAAATTAAATTTACAATGAGAGTACGCGGCAATTTTTTGTGGGGTTACCGAAAATACTAATTGAATGATGCCATAAATTTGAGGTTATTGTAAACTATGTGTTAACAGTCAGTAGTGCCAATCTAATTTAAAATTCAAAGCCTACTCTAAATCATGTTTTAAACAATCGCAGGGTATCACTTTTCCCTTGAGCCCCTCAAATGTATTTTAGTAGACTTACATTTCGAGTACCATGTACTTATTATCAATAGCTTACTTACAATATCAATTAGTTATTGACAATGAGTACATAATGCTTAAAATGTACATCTATTGTGAAGAAAGTGTTGGTTTTTATTACAAATTTAGTTTAAATCTTCACCTAGCTCTAAAAACTAAAACTGAGATTTGAATACGAATAATTCAAATATGAATATTTCAATCAATAAATTATTCACACGTTTGAATTTCTGATTGAATATTTAAATATTCGAATAATTTATAATAATAATATTATCTTTATTGTGTTATTGGCAAAACATGAGTGTAAAGCATATATATTTTTATATTTGAATATATTAATTAAAAAAAATAATATTTCAATACTTAAATTTGAAATATTCCCAACCTTAATAATATTGGAGCGACCAAACCATATTTTTGGGCTTTTCTAAACTCGAAATTTTACTTCATGCTTAATCAAGGAGTGGAAAACATTTGTTCGGCAGCTATTAGAACCTTCAACGACAACACTGATTTCTTAAAGAAAATGTGAAACAAACACAAACTGTAGTTATATTCATAATCTTTACAAGTTTTGTTAATTATCTTTTTGTTCATTTTTTTAAGAATCCAGTATTGTCACTATTGGTTTTAATAGTTTTTTAACAAGGGTTTTCCAATCCTTATTTAGCATGAAGTAAATATTTCTAGTTTCTAAACTCGAAATATTTACTTCATGCTCCAGGCGTGTAAAACACAGATTCAATATGAAGTTCAAAAACACTTAATTATTTTTAATCTATCACAAGATTGAAATAAAATAATACTAAATGTTTTAATTAATGCTGCAAATTTTTTAATTTGAAGTATTCGAATATTCATTTAAAAACATATTCAACTTCAAATATTCAAATAATTATAGTAATTTGAATATTTGAATAAGTTTTTGAATGAATATTCAGTACCTCAATTTTAAAAATTCGCAGCCTTACTAAAAACTATAATTCTATGAATTTTAAGAAATGTGATCTCACTCATTTCAATTTCAATTTATTTTTTCTTTGTCAATATTGTAGTGCGTCACAATGTGGAACAAGAGGAGGATCATCAAGGAGTTCGAAACAAATGAAAGTGCTATTAGGTGGTGCCGAGATAACGGCATCTTACCTAAAAAGAAGACCTGCCCAAGACACCGATCTTCAATGAAGTATAATGGCAAAAAAGGGCTGGGATCATTTAGGTGCAACAAGCGTGACCACAATTTTACAACATCTATTACTAGGCGAACTTTGTTTGAACATACAAAGTTGCCTCTAAATAAAGTTTTCAGGTATACATAAATTCGGTTAATCTTAACAAAGGCTCATTTAATATTTTTTAGTATCATGTACTCATTTTGTGAAGATGAGTCATACGAGAGGTGTACAAACGAAGCTTTTGTTCCGGGTGTTGAGGGTCTGTCATGTCAGACCATTTGCGATTGGTAATATTATATTTTTATCTAATATGTAAAAATTGTTGTGTTGTTTTTTTTTCATGTTATCATTTCATTAGATTTATTATGTGTTGGGTAATAAATAAAAAACTAAATAAATGAGTATTATATATAGTATGCATTTGTGTATTTTAGGTACCAGATTTATCGTCAAATTGTTGTTGATGACTTTTTGATAAGGCAGGAGAACCGCGGCAAAATCGGAGGACCTGGGAAAACCGTCCAAATTAACGAACACAAATTTGGTGAGGACCGAAGGTCGGAAGCACATTGGGTGCTCGGCATGATTGAGGCCGGCGCCGAAGATTTCCGGTTGGCGGTGTGCCCGGAAAACCTTCGCGACGTCGAAACCCTGATGCCTATAATTAAGCACCACGTAGCCGAGGGATCAAAAATTAGCACCAATGTGTGGACTGATTGTAAGCTAGCGGAATACGGCTTTCAACATATCATGTCGGAAGACGGCATTCTCTCTCAACAAATAGAATCACGCTGGAGGCCAATCGTAGATTGGGTGTGGACGAAACATGTTGCACCTGACAAATTTGCTGACGCTCTTGTCGAATACCAGTGGCGGAACGAGTGCCATAAGAACAAAGTCGACACGTTTGACAACTTGTTGAATGCTATACGTTTGAAATTTCCCATCTGGTTAGTAGAATTAAAATACAGTAAAGCTTTGCTAATCCGGATTCTCCAGTAACCCAGACAAAATTGAAATATTGGTTATTTACATTATGTATTCTAAAATCCAGATTACCGGTAATAAAATGCCCAAAAACGATGAGTCGAGATTTCCCTGATGGTTAAGAAGCATTATGGCGCCAAAGAGACGACGCAAAACATGAACTCTAGCGTATTTTTGTGACTTTGAAAAAGGTTTCAATAATCAGGACTAGCACAGCTTTACTGTGTTTACAAAACTCTTAAATACTTAAGCTTACGAATCGTATTAAAATTTAAAATACCCAGTTACTAATAAAAACATTTGTTATTTTTAGATTCTTCTATTCACCGAATTGCTCAAGGTAAGATTGTATACAAGCATTGAATATTATTTACTTCTAAGTTGTGTATTTTATTTGTTTAGCACTTAAAATTCATACAACAATTTTTGGGATTAAGAGATTTTATCTCAGGTTTGAGAACGCGATTACAAAGCCTCTTCTTAATCAAGACCATCTATGCGTGACAACGAGTCATATTCTTCACGAGCTAATCCTGTTCATACAAAACATAGCGCATCTAGTTTAGAGAAAGCCGAAAAAGAATCATCATCCACGTGACGATATTCCGATTCTAAAAATATATCGATATTAGAAATGATCTGTAATAAAGTATCGATAACACATAATAGCATATTGAAAAGTATCGGATAACATCAATCAGCATTCAAAGTAAGACCTAACACTGAAGACGAATCCACATTTATTGATTGTAGGTCGTTAATAAAGGTTGCAAAAATAAATGGTATAAACATTTTTTTCAAGGGAAAATAAGCTGCTTTATAGTTGTATTAATAGAATTGCCATTAATCCCCCCGATTCCGTACGCAAAATGTTAACTTTAACATATACATTATTAATTACCTTTATAATCTGAGTATACAAATCAAGTACTAAACACGCTTAGATGGTAATGTTTAAGAATAACGTACGTTAAATGCTAATACATTTTTACTAGACTCGTACAACAGGATACTTACATTTTGTATTAATAGAAATAATCTACATGCATTTACTTTTATATAAATAAAACAATTTAAACACTTTCAAATACATATTGTATAACGCTACAATTATTTTGCCACTCTGTGGCTTCTTTAGGCGAAAAAATGATTTTACCCGATTATTAGACAACTCTATAAAAAACTACACTTCATTAACATTCACAGGAAAAAGTAGTATTAAAATCGTAAATGTGTTAGAAAATTAAATATTAATGCTACATTACTACAGAACAAATAACTCAATAGGAAAAATAATTAAAAACGAAATAATTATAGCCATTATACAATGTATATTTGAAAGTGTTTAATTTATTTTATTTATATAAAAGTGAAGATGAACTTTCAACATGTATTACCCTTATCAATCAATTACATGCAATTTGTTTCGAACTATTAATAAAATAAACATTGCAGCATTGTTATGTCTTCAATGTTACTCAGATTAAATTTGATGTAATTAAGAGGTTATTTTACACACTTTATATTTGTGAAAATGCATTTCTTCTGTTGAATTATTTGATTGAAATTTACTTCTAACAAGTGTTTCCTCTCCTTGATTTCAAGTTTAGAAAAGACTGAAAATTGACTTTATGCGCCACGCGTGTGTTACACTGATTTAAGTGAAGTTCAAAATATACTGATTTACTTTTATAATTAAATAAATTTCAGAAAACCATATTTCGCCATAGCCAATGTTCTTTGGTAATTTCAATGTATGCAATCCAAAGTACGCGATAATTAATAGATAGCAAACGCTTTGATAACTTTCGTTTCGTATGCAACTCAAAGCACGAGATGATTTTATTCTGTATGCAACCCTACATACACGATAATTCAACTTTATGATAATAGATGGCACTAACGTCGGTAGATTATTAACATACGCGCTAATTCAGATTTGGGATAATAGATGGCACTAACGTCGCAAGGTTGATCAAGACAACCCAACTTGCGCAATAATTCAAATTTATTATAATAGATGGTGCCAAAATCGCTAGATGCAGCCCGACGTACGTATTAGTTCGTGTCTGTGCTAATAGATGGCAGCACCGTTTACGTTTTAGTGTTGGAGGCAATCCGAAATACCCATATTTGTTTTTCGAAAATTTCGAGGGAAGGAAAACGATTTAAAAAAAAGCGGCTCCGATGAGTTTATTATTATAATAAAGATAAAGGTTCCATTATAAGAAGATTTTTACTGCATCTAGAGGTTTCAGGCTCGACAACAGTGTTTTTCTGTTGAACGCGTATAACCTACAAACAAATGAACCATAGTGGAAAATGTGACTGTTTGATAATAAGTTGTGACTGTTAAAAACGTAATATTTAGTTGTGGTCTTGACTGAACAGTAAGTTTCCCAATAATATAACTAATTTGAGGTTCGTTATTCTTACAAGCAAATACTCATAATTCTGCTTGAAAGTTTGATAGGAACAATATAAGTGCCGTAGCTACAAATGTATCGATTATACAGAGACCCCGGGGTAAGGGTTCCCTTTTGTAGATCCAAGTAGGGCCCAATGCAAATTTAAGCTACAGATGCCACTGCATATTATTTACGCATAAAACGATTTTTATTCTATAATAAAGGGTGTCAAATTAAGAGTATCCTGTTTTTATTCAATAAAAATAAAAAAAGTAATGATTTAGCTGCCATTATTTTAACTGTCAAATCTTCAGAGAACTTTCACGTATTTTTGAAAATGGCCGAACAAAGGATTGCTTGTGTAGAGCATTTTATTAGAAAGAACTCCATTATTCAAACTCCGGAATTGTTAGCTACAGATTATTTCTTATAAGGTTATGTTAAATCTAAAGTTTATCAGAACCGACCTGGAACCCTGGAAGACAAAACAAAACATTTGACAAGCAATCGGTGAGAATTCGCCAAAAATGTGGCAGCGTGTATTGTTGCATCGATCTCAGTTATTCATCAAAGCAAACGGAGGTCATCTGATCGATGTAATTTTTAAGTATTACTTGTAAATTTAAGATTAAGTATTTAACTTGTTATTAAACCTTAGATTTTACTCTACAATGTTCAACAAAAAATTTAGTGTCTAACTTATTTCGTTTTTTAATTGCAGTTTAAAATCAGGGGGGCTATTTACTAGCACCAATGCAATTTGTCAACGGTGAAAAGTTGCACTAAAGTGACATCATTTTACTCCGAACGGTTAGGTAAATTCTTCCTATAATGACTTAACATTTTTTTTTTTAATTTACTTTAGTGCACGACAATGTGGAACAGAAACATGATTATCCATAAGTTTGGTACAGATAAAAGTGCACTTAGGTGGTGCCTAGATAACAGCATCTTACCGAAGGAGAAGAACTGCCCAAGGCACCGAACTCTGATGATGTTTGATGCCACAGATGGAGGGCTTGGTGTATTTACGTGCAACGAGGATGGCCACAATTTAATCATATCTATTTCGAAGGGGACTTTCTTAGAGAATACAAAGTTGCCTCTGTACACAGTTTTCAGGTATACATTTTGAAAGTTTGTTATATCTTGACAGATGCTCATGTATTAATTGTTTAGCATCATGTACTCGTTTTGTCATGAAGAGACATATGAGAAGTGTATAAAGGAAGCTGCTGATTCAAAGGATGAGGATATTCTTTCAGTTGAAACCGTTTCCTATTGGTAATAATAAATTAATTACTTTTATGTTTATTATAAATATAAATAAAATATTGTAAACCAAGATGAAGGACTTAGGTCAATGGCCATTTGTATCACATTTGATTGTACATACTGAAAAATTTTGAATATAGAATGCACTTTTATTTCACATTTTAGTCTGCAAAAAGTGAGGGTGCGTACAAGTAATAGTTATAGTAATTTTTTACGAACATTTTGTTCAAAATAAAGCGTGTGTATTATACACATGCGTGTATTTTAGTCAAGATTTCATGGTAAATGATATTAGTTATGGATTTGTATTCATATTTTAAGGTACAATTTTTGCCATGAAACTGTTGTTGACTACTTTTTGAAAAGACAAGAGAAACGTGGCAAAATAGGAGGATCTGGGAAAATTGTCCAAATTACCAAACGCCAATTTGGGCGTACCTCATTTAATATAGGTCTTAGGGTGCTCGGCATAATCGAGGACGGCTCCGATGATCTACGGTTTGTCTTGTGGCCGGATAATATCAACGATGCTGATTCTCTTATTCCTATGATAAAGCAACATGTTGCTGAGGGATCAAGAGTTAGCACCAATGTATGGAAGGACCATAGCCTAGTGGAGCACGGATTCCAGCATAGTGTCATGTCCGAAGACAGGATTCCGTCCAAACAAATAGTGTCGAGCTGGAAGCCACTCCAGGATTGGTTTCGGAAGAAATGTGTTTCACGGGAAAAACATGTTGAAGCTCTTGTGGAATATCAGTGGCGGAGGGAATGCCGCTGGAAGAAAATAGACATATTTGATGGCTTATTAAATGCTGTACGTTTTAAATTCCCTGTATGGTTAGTATAATTAAAATATTTACTAAATTCTTTACTACAACATGATAGTAAATTAATGTTAACAATTTGGCAGAATTGTTAACAGTAAAAAGGAGGAATTTCAAACTATAAATGATAATTTTAAATTTCTTTTCTGTTAATTGTAAGAATTACTTGTAAAACAGTATTTTCACAAATTTATGGTGAAATAGATTGCAACATCCACATGTGGACACAAGTTAAAATTTTTAAACATTAATGAACGCTTCATTTCCTTAAACATTGAACACTAAACGTTAAACGCCTTATAAACCCGACATTAGTTTCGTTAGTGTTTAGTGTGTTTTAAGTTTAGTTTTATTCTATTTTTAAAAGTGGGTTAGATTTATTTATTACTAAATATATTATTAAACTAGTTGAGTATATTAAATTTTTATTTTTAAAAGTAGTTTTAATAAAAACGATTTTAAAATGAGAAGGTCATTTACTAAAGGTTTAAACTACAGTAGGGTACTTACTATATTAGGTCTATTATACTTATGGTTTAACTAACGATTGTAAAAGTGGCCCTAAATATTTAAGTATAAAAATTTAAAATATCTAGAGTTACTAATAAAACACTTTTATTATTTTCAGATTATCCTATTGACCAAATTGCTTAAGGTATGATTCAACATTATATAGCAAAGATGCTAAATAAAGATTATTATTATTATTATTATTTATTTTCTATTATTACATTAAGTATCATTTAGAAATAAAACCCTGAAAATACATACATGGATTTTTTCTTTTAAATATATGTATCACAATGCTGTGATTGTTTAGGCATTTATTATTTTTAAGAAGCATTTAATTCGAAGGTTTTACATTCCTTGATTAAAAAAATATTTAGTCTCCCATACATATACTAGAGAGTGCTCTGGTTTATAGCTGCAAACCACTGCCCTTCAGAGACCAACCCACATGCAGAACGGATGGGCGGATAGACACTCCTGGGCTTTTCAAGGCCCACCCCCCGACTCCTTATTTATAGCTATAGCCAAGGCTGACTCGACCCTGTAGTGGCCAAGTTAGCGCTATTCAAGATAGGGTCACAGATGGTGCCTCGAGAAGGCCTGGGACTCCGACTTGAAATGCTTAAGACACCCACGATCTGCTTGCTGTGGTATGACCCTGACAAATCAGGCCCTCCAGTCTCCCATACAGTGTTAACCTAATCTTTTTGCCGCACTCTGTATAATAAATGTAATAATTCTTTTAATAGCAAAACTAAAAAAGAATCTTCTAAACGTGATAATAATAATAGTGATTAAACAATTGTGATGTGCTATGATAATACCGACTGAAAGGAAGAGAAACAACTTATGTGCTCTAAATTTTTTTATGTATTATTGAAAATTAAATATTAAATATGTATTTTATTCGCAATTTATTATTTGTGAGTTGCTTGAAGATTTGTGTCACTACTAATCTGACCTAACTTGACAAAGTGATATCCAACCTAACTTAATGTGGCGACGTGATGTCTAACCTAATCTTTTACTTTTGGGATATCCTCCTTTTTTGACTTTTTATATCACTTTTGGACAATAGTCCCACTTTCGACATTTTGTTACTTATGTGCATTTGCACTGGTTCTTTTTAAGGTCCTCATTAATTTTTGTTGTATTTAAATGACAAAAAACCTAGCAACGGCACTTATGTTATTGTAAAAAGCGATGTTGCAGTTCCTATTTTTCTAAAGTCACTTTCGAGTTCAGAGTTGAGCCAGTTCAACTTTTCTGGTGCAACTGGCCCTTATTTTTAAAGAATATAAAATTCTATAAATGAAAAATACTTAACTAAATTGGGTATGTTTATTATGGGTCGTCTAATATTTTTAGAACTGCCAGTAAAAAGTTTTAACAAATATTTTTTCTAAATTATAAAACATTTAGGCCCAGTTACACTAAAAACGTAGAACTTGAGTTCAAGATGACACTTTGAACTCGAGTTCAGAGTTGAACCAGTTCAACGTGTTGGGTGCAACTGGCCGTTAATAACTTGAACTAAAGTAGGAACCTGAAACCCTGTAAAAAAATGTAAACTCTTTTAAATTTTATGAGTTAAAGAATTATAAAGTAATTTTACGCTGGCGTTGAAAAAAATCTGGCAACACTGCCATGTAGCTTATATTATTTCTCTACGCATGTAGCAGTAAACACATAAAGTACAATTAAACTGTTTGCAAAATATTTACAAAATAGAAAAATAAACTAAATAATATTTTGCTGAAAGTCGATGTTTGATTGATTTTAATTCGTTTTTATATTTTAAAATAAACACTATTGGTGCCATAGGCAGTTGGGCGCTTGCGCTTGTAAAGTCAAATTAAATTTGCAAATTGTTTAAATTTACAAAATATAAAAACGTATTAAATAATGTTTTGCAGAAAGTCGATATTCGATTGATTGATTTGAATTCGTTTTTATATTTGGTAATAAACACGGTTGGTGCTTCTGCCTATGTTGGGAACACTCGCACAGGCGTCACTCATACATAAAATTTTATCTATGTAAGCACAGTTGGTGCCACTGCTTATGTTGGGAACACTGGCGCAGGCGTCACTCAACAACTTCACTCCGTACACCACGGAAATGTCAACACGACAGCGGCTGTCATCACAAAACTAAACTAATCCGGAAATCTAACGCACAAAAAGAAACACCCGACCATTTCCCGAGTGAATAAACGCACGCAAAATGCCGAGAGTGTCGAACCGTTCCGCGAGTGATGAGTGATCGCGCTCCGCGAGGGTGAACCGTTTGAATCAATCAAATCGAATTCCCACTGATAGTGAGCGCAAAAAAGAGGAAAAAATGTCCGCGTCGGGAGGTGCAGGAACGGGAGGAAGGCACCACCACCACAAGAACCTCTGCACGATTTTATCAAAGATCGGGGGCGCGTTCATCCTAGACCACCACCCCAACAACAAGTACACCTCGTCGTTCGACAAACGCACCCTGGACAAGACGTGGAAGCTGATGGACAAAGTGGTCAAACTGTGCCAGCACCCGAGGATGAATTTGAAGAACTCGCCACCGTTCATCCTCGACATCCTGCCCGACACGTACCAGCGGCTGAAGTTGATCCACTCGAAGTACGAGGAGGATAACAACACGTCCGAATTGCACAACAACGAGCATTTCAATATTTTTATTGTGAACTTGATGAGGAAGTGCAAGCAGGCGGTGAAGTTGTTTAAGGAGGGGAAGGAGAAGATGTTCGACGAGAATTCGCACTACAGGAGGAACTTGACCAAGTTGAGTTTGGTTTTTAGTCACATGTTGAGTGAGTTGAAAGCGCTTTTCCCCAACGGGTTGTTTGCCGGGGATCAGTTCAGGATCACTAAAGCGGACGCTGCCGAGTTTTGGAGGAACAACTTTGGAAACAGGTGAGCTTTTTTTTTGTTTATTATATTTTGAGGTTATGCAGATAAGAGTCGAACTTTTGTCACATGGAGAGGAACATCCCACTACTAAGGCCATTAACATGTTGATCGCCATGCACTTGTGCCGCAGTTAAATTTGCCTTTAGGCCCTGCAGCATGTACCTTGTGAAACAGTGTCGTGCTGCCCGTGCCGCGGAACTAGTATAACTATATAGACATGTAAAATAGGTGGCCTGAACAATTAAAAACGTTTATGACCCTTAAAATTTTTGCTTTATTATTATGTATAATTGGAACAAAGCAGCCGCCTGAGGTAACATTTTTATGTTTATAAAGGTTGCGATCAATGTGTTAAATTACAAGAAGAACATGCCTTAGGGGCTAGTTTTAATTAGGTGAAAAGCCTTTCGTTGTTGATCTATCCTATGTATGTGAAAGATATAAATTCACATTATAAAATGCATTAACTTTTTTTATTTTCTTAAATATTTTATTATGTAGCTATGAAAGTTAAACAACTGGCATCCTAACAGTTATTTACAGCTTCGCACATATGCAACGTTGGCAAAAGACTTTCCTTTACATTTCTGAGCTGCACTAGTAATTTTCTCAAATTTAAACATTTCATCGTTTTTCGATAATTTATGATTTTTTTCAATACTCTAGCAAATTTCAACATTTTTACCTTGACATTTTATCAATTTTAAATGGTTCCACTGACAGAGCTTAAAATGACATTGACATTGTATGTAGAAAAATTGGCTGCAACAGAGTAAATTTTCCAGTTTCCACTGAAATGCAGATAACCGATAAGATGTTCATCTCCATCCCTTTAGAATAAGGGACACGCACCCCCCTCAACAAGTTTGCAAAGAGTTCCAGAACAATTCACCAGATACTCTCTTTTAAGCACTCAATCGATCAACATCAATTTGTATTTATTATTTATTACCGCTGCATTAAAGATCTTGTTTTGTTTTGTGTAAATAAATAGTTTGGATCAATTGTTTATAGCAGTCATGAGTACCTTTTTTTTTATTAATGGCCCCCCAGCAGAGTAAGCTATTCTTAAATATTTATACAAAACAATTTACATTTTCGAGGCGGATTTTTGTACGTAACTGGCCTGTCAAATGAAAGTCACCATTTGACAGGCCAGTAGTACTCTCGCCTTTATGGAACTGCCATACAGGATTTAAGTGATTCCTTTCATCAATTGTTTTACATCTTATATATAAAAGTTTAAAACTTGCGGTTTCCGACTTTAAACACTATTACAGCCTTTGAAAAATGCATCTTCCGTACATTTGTCAGTTAAAGATTTGCTCTTTTTTTTATCTCTCCTGAAAGGGTTAATATTTGATATAATTTAATAAAAATAATTTTCGTTACAAATTATTGAAGACCACAAAGCTCTGCAATATTTGATAGTGTTCGTTTATTTATTTAACATTTTTACCACACTCTGGCCTCATAAGATATACAGATTTAAGATTAATAATGAAATATAATTATTGGTTTATGACAAACTGATATACGATTTCCTGTTTGCAATCGAGGAAACTTTTTTGACGTATGCACATGCGTGAAATTTGTCAGTTTTCTAGAATAGAGGTTGTCAGCACAGTTATTTTGTGGTCAATTTAAAAAGATCATTTCTTTAGAGTGAGACATTACAGATATGTTACTATTTTTGGCTGTATAGGGGTAATATCTAATTTTTTAAATTGAAATCTGCTAATATACTTTATTATTCCACCTCCTAAAGAAAGAACTAACTGATAGTTACATCGTTTACTAGTTTGTGTTTCTTTAGAAAGACATTTTTAGATTTTGAATTTTGTGCAAGCCATAAATGTTTCAACAAACTTGTGGCGAAATGATAAAAACTCACCCTGGTCTTATGAGAGGGCCCACGGATTTAAACCTATGTATATATGTCGAAATACTACAATTTAATTAGTCTCGGGGGGGCTCTGGCCCGCCAGCCACCCTCTGGGTGCAGGCCTGCCCTACTGTACCAATACACAGTCTTCACACACCCCCTAGAAGTCCACAAATGCAAGGCTGTTTAGGCACCCGGTCTAAGCCTCCTGTCCTGTCTTAATTGTCCCAACACGAAGTCTTTATGATCCGGGGAAACACAAGGAAGTCAGGAGAGCAAAATCACGACTGTAGAGTGGTTGGGGCAGTACGTTGTGCATTGCCTAAAACAAGTAGCAGTGTGTGACTGGGAGCAATCAGAGTTTAAGTGTGATGTGTTCGACAGTTTTTGCATCTTCATTTAAACCTTCAAAAGGGTGAGATGCAAATTTACCAGTTCTCCTAGCTTACGTAATATCCCCAACCATCGATACCGCCCATAGATATCACCTATCAATACTATAATTCAATTTGTCATTTTAGTACACTGGTGCTGTGGAAGTGTTTCCGACAGGAGCTCAACAAGGTCCATCCAATAAGCACCGGACTGGAGGCGATGGCCCTCAAGTCCACAATAGACCTCACCTGCAACGATCACATATCCAACTTTGAGTTTGATGTTTTCACAAGGTATGGCTTTTTTATGTGTGCCACAGATAAAGATATATTCTGCTTAGGTATTAAAATTAAGGCTGGGATTCAAATACTAGGGCGGCGGGAGCGGCGCGGTTTGCCGATTTGTGGGGGTGCTGAAAACAGCCAAAAACTAAATAAAGCTCTAAATTTTGTGTTTGGAGAGGCGCCACTAAAGATTTCACACCACCTAAAAATGTAGATAGGATTCAAATAGTCGAATATTCAAATATGAATATTTGAATCACTAAAATTTTCGAATATTCAAATTTCCCATGGAAAGAGTATTATAATTGACATCATTTTTATTCATTGTAATCAATAACTATTAATATGATTATTTAGGTTGTTTCAACCGTGGGGCACACTGTTACGCAACTGGAAAATCCTCGCCGTGACCCACCCAGGTTATGTCGCATTCCTAACCTACGACGAAGTCAAAGCCCGCCTGCAGAGATACATAAACAAAGCCGGCAGTTACGTCTTCCGGTTATCCTGCACCCGGCTGGGCCAATGGGCCATCGGGTACGTCACGTCCGAAGGGGAGATCCTGCAGACGATACCCCAGAACAAAAGTCTGATACAAGCCCTGTTGGATGGATACCGGGAAGGATTGTAAGTGCATAAAACCAAAGTAATTATTAAAAAAGAAAAAAATACATTAATTTCTTCTGAGTAGATCTGCTATTTTACCAACTACTAAAAAAATGTATTGTTTCCTTTCGAGAGGATCTGCTATTTTTGTGAATACTAAAACAATGTATTTTTTTTCCTTTGAGTCCTTTTGGTAAATACTAAAAAAAATACATTATTTTCTTTCGAGTAGATCTGCTATTTAACTAAATACCAAAAAAATGTATGATTTTCTTTCGAGTAGATCTGCTATTTTTGTAAATACTAAAAAAACGTATTCTTTTCCTTTAAGTAAATCTGCTATTTTTGTGTTTTTTTTTTTGTTGTTCTTGTGTACATCGCCAATTAAAAGGTAAAACTTTTAAGAGCTCGTTCCATTTAACTATGTGAGAAATACTGACTATCTCTGTGGAGTTTATCTGTGCCACTATTGAAGTGATTTGCCTAGAAAAATGACATTTCAATGTCATAATACACTTTTGATAAGTTAAACAAGCTGCATCTTACAATTTTTGATGTTATGAGTACAAATGTGTTTTAATTTCTCATTTAGTTAAATGTGTAACGTGCCGTTATATATACAACCCCTTATACCTATCCATCCTATCATAGACAACCCAGTTTACTTCTCGCCCCATCATATACATTTCTTTTTCCCCTACATGCTAATCCTAGAATAATACTCCATTTCCACCTCCAACATTCCAAATCCATGCCTATATAAACCGGTTACATTCGTCCCTAGACAGATGCCGAATCTCTTTGATTGACACGAGTTCTATTGAGAGTATAAGTTTTACAATTTTTACCAAAGATCTACTTATCGTTTATTTTCTTCATAGTTATCAGTATCCAGATGGGAGATCGAATAATCCAGATTTATCGTGGGCTGTGCAGCCCACACCAGAAGACCGGATCGCCGTTACCCAAGAGCAGTATGAACTGTACTGCGAAATGGGCAGCACTTTCCAACTGTGTAAAATATGCGCAGAGAATGATAAAGATGTTCGCATCGAGCCGTGTGGACATTTACTCTGTACACCATGTCTCACCGCTTGGCAAATTGTAAGTAATATTTTGTCTCTTGTTAAAAAAAGATGCAATATACAGGGTGACCAAGTTTTGTAGTTTCTATAGGTTATCTCGGTAAGATATAAAGAAAATTGAATGGCGCATCATCGATCTCTTTTTTAGAAATGAACTCAATGGTGAGACCAGAAATCAGCTATCGTCTTTTTTAAAGTTATAACCAAAAACTCATTATTTTTTATTTTGATTTTTATTGATAAAAATACACGTTCTGAGGATCAGTCAACAGATGTCCAATGGTGGATGGATGGTCAGACCTTGTATGGGATCTGGATCCAATTGCCAGTCATTAAACGAAATTCTGTTTGTCCATCCGATAACTAACATACATACGAAAATTAAGATCGGTCAGCACATTGCGAATCTACATTCACTCTAGAAGAGCGGGGAAATCAAAACGAGTCATGGCTCAAAAAGAGCTGCATATTTCAAGCTGTCACTTGACTCACTAGCTCACTTCACTGAGCTAACTCTTTGAGTCGATTCGCTTAGGAGCTACCATCTCTAATACATACATATTCAATTAGATCCTCTTTAAGTCATCTGATTATCATAACGTATAACTGCCTAATAATTTGTCTATTCTGCATTATCATAAATTTAAAATTGTTTTCTTCTATTTAAAGGATTCCGAAGGACAGGGCTGCCCGTTTTGCCGGGCGGAGATCAAGGGCACCGAGCAAATCGTCGTGGACCCGTTCGACCCGAAGAAGTCACACAACCGGCCGAAGAACAGCATCGGCTCAGGCGGCAACAGCGCAGCGGCCAACGACGACGACGACTTAGAATTAGAGGTACAGCACGAACGACAAAGAAAACACTGCACGACAAATGACGATTATCGGACAGACTGAACGTACAATACACACGCTTTCACATCTCACACACATTTCGGTATGAAAGGACGAATGACAAAATAAAACACAAACTAAATCCATACAATATACGGGCTGTGCTTGACTTGTGTGTGTGTGTTTTGCATGCGTGCGCATATATTTTGTTTTGTATGCACAAACGGATCAACGAATAACAGCATCCGGGATTGAAGGGTGGATGGACGATGTGACGTTTTTATGATTATTTAAAAAACTGCTCCCCGTGATATTTTACCTAATATAGCTCGTTTCATTTACCTAGGCGTGAAATTAGGAAACATTTTTGCACATAAAACCAAATGTCCTTATAAATGACTTGTTTAATTTGCAGAAAGTGCAGTCCGTAATGCACTTTTGACAAATTAAACAAGTCATTTATAAGGGCGTTTGGTTTTATGTGAAAAATGTTTGTATCGAATTGTCATTATTTTTAGGCAAATCACTTGATTAGTCACACAAATAAACTCCATAGAGAACTTTAGAAAGAAAAGGTTGTCCGCATTTCTCGGATAGTTAAATAAAATGAGATATAAATACACGTCATTCACCATTATTTGAAGTAGAGAAGGCTTTTGATTAATGACAAAATCTACTTTTCTAGAGCGGAATTAATTTAGTGGAATATTTGGTTATGATGCACTTTAATGTCCCGACTTTGCAGCTATTAGTAAAAATTAAGGCTGGGATTCGAATATAAATAATTCAAATAGTCGAATATTCAAATATGAATATTTCAATCAATTAATTTTTCACATATTTGAATATACCGTGTGATTGTTAAAATCATGATTTAGAGTAGGCTTTGAATTTTAAATTAAATTGCCACTACTGATTGTTAACACATAGTTTACCATAACCTTAAATTTATCCTATCATTCAATTAGCATTCTGGGCAACCACACAAAAAAAAATGCCGCCTACTCTAAATCGTAAGTTAAACGATCGCACTGTACAAATATCCAAATAATTGAATATTCGTATATTTAAGTATTCAAATATTTGAATATCTTTTTCAACAAATATTTACCTATTCCAATAACACGACCAAACCAAATTTTCAGGCTTTTCTAAACTCGAAATTTTACTTCATGCTTAATCTGGAAGTGGAAAACACTCGTTCAAAAGTTTAATTTGAAATATTTATAAAAACAACAAATATCTGAAGATTTACAGCGTATACAGTATATTGAGATATGTATACTTAAAAGAAAAACTCTCTGTATATCTGAGATAGTAATAAATAATATGCAGTGTACAAAACAATTTTTTGGGTACCAAAAAAATTCCAGGGCTTAAAGGGTTAAAAGCCATTTTATTTCAAATAATGATTAATTAATTAAAAAGTGTTTCCGGCTGTTATCCTCCATTCACCCTTTCAATTGTTTTTATCAATTAACGATTATTATTTAATATTTCTATAAGTATATACAGTATTATATTTTTTTAATTAATTAATTTTCATCTTAATTTTAATTTAATATTGTACGATGGTTTACAAATAATTTAAATTTAGTGTTATCATATTATTATTTAGTATTTTTGATATGAATAAATTATAAACATACGGCGGTTGTACAATAGGCATTTTTTTATAAACTTATGTGCGTTTCTTTTTTTTTTACTGTATTATAAAATATACGCACTGGTTTTTAACTTTTTTTGAGCTTATGCATTTTTTATTTGTATCTCCACATTTTTTTTGTTATGCGCACTAACAATAGTAAGTAGATAGTTTTATTTACGTCTCCTTTGTATGGGATGTTAATTCTATACTCTGTTTTTTTTTTTAATATGACCAATCAAATTTGACATTTCAAGAATTTAGTGATGTGATGCAGGTTATGTGCAAGACCGAAGCCAGGGGGAAGATATAGGGTTTCAACCCCCCCCCCCCCCCCCCCTCGAATTTTCAAGACGTTAAATTTTGCTATGTAAAAGCTGCTGCCTTACAAACATGATGCTAATATTTCGTAAAATACAACATGCCATTAGTTAATTTTGAACTATTGATAAAATCAATGTGGCAACATCGCAGTAGTTTAGAGGTTATATTACCCTGTTTTTAAACCTTTATTTCTTCTGCTGAATTATTTAATTGAAATTTACTACTTGCAAGTGTTTCCACTTTTTTTTTCTTTTGAAATGCAAATTAAAGAAGGTTGAGAACTGCTTTAGGAGCTATATTCACACTGGCTTTTAGAATCGAACACACATCAAAGATACGATTTACAAGAGGTGTCTTCTTCTCAAGTCTTTAATGTAAAGAATTCAATAAAAATCATTAGATTTTGGGGTGTAATTATGTTCCAAATATCACGCAGTGTTTAAATTATTTCACAAAAGGTGTCCCATGGTTTCCTTAATTTGTAGTGCTTTCTGCACCAATACATGTAATATGAAAATAGTTTGATGTCATCAGATTAGGTGTGTGAAAAGAGAAAATTTCATAATATGTCTGCTATGGTTTTTAGATAGAACATGTGAAAACATATGTTTCGGTATGCAGCTTTAAAATTTTAAACCACACATTCCTCATCAATGAGTCATAGGACATCTCTCCCGAATTCCACTATATAGCCATAACCTTAAATAGTTTGTTTATTCAATAATTAATATTACAATAATTATACAAGCATTTCTTACCTAAACAAGAGAAGCAAGTATAATTCGACACCAAAATAGAATAAGAACCTTGAAAAGTCTTTGTTTTTTTATAAAAAAACACCATTCAATTAGATAAAAACTGATTTTGTTATAGTATTACTACTAAATTGTTTATTATATGTATGCATATTTTACTAAAATGTTACTTTTTTGATTGAAATTACTTGATTTTATGTTACGTGCTTACTAACTTTTATTTATAAAACTTTTTTTTGAGCTTGTGCACGTGCGAGTGTTTGTGTGCCTTTTATAAGGTAAGTGCTTTTTTATGCTATTTAGGGTTTTTTCTGGTGGAGTGGTTTAATTTTGTTCGTTTGGATGTTTTTGTTCGCAGGACGCGTCGGAGATTTGGAATTGTTCGTCGTCGTCGATGATGTTGAATAACGGGTTCACTTCATCGTTGTCGCCCTCTTCTGAAATAACGGTAAGGGTAGCACAAAGGATAATGTATGTAAATATGTTTTAAGGTTAGATAGTGCATTCCCTATCATTGTAGAACAGTACTTTATATTTTAACATGGCTAATGCAAAGATATATACTATATTTGTATAGTATTGAGCGTTACTACTTGGTAATCCATATTAATTAATCAATATTGAGAAATGTTTCTATGTTTTATAGCACTTTATTTTAGTATTTCTATGACTCGATATTTAGTGTCATTGAAAATAACATTAAATATGTCGAAACTCGAGTCGTAGAAATATTAAAATAAAGTGGTATAAAACATTGAAACACTTCTCAATATTGATCAAAGATGACTAGATAAAAATCATTTTGCTCCACCTTGTATAAAATGTATCCCGCTGAGGGATACAAAAACTAAGCCACATACAGAGGCTAGCCTACTCATGCACAACAGGAGCATTCAGAACAAATCAATGCTATGTCTTCCACCCCTTGATATTCACATCAAGAGTGTAGCAAGACTAACAGCAGAAAGACTGAGGGCCATGAACACATGGTCAGATCAAATCTTAACCGGAAGACACGAAAACATACTCAAATGGGGACCTTTCCTACTGAGAAACAAAACAGATCAAAAGATTCCCCAGTACATCTTCGAAAAGAAATACATCGTAAACCCAAACCAGCAGACACTATCGGAAGACTGTGTAGTGTTCACACATGGATCAAAGACAAAGACAGTCTGTGGGGCGGGTATATACTCCGAAGTTCTGGCTACCAGGAAACACCTTCCGATAGTAACACATACCACTGCAATTTAGACCGAAATCTAGGCGATTTTAGAAACTGCAAAAATAATAATAAACAGGAAAATCAGTGAACAGTTTGGACAACTTGTCTCTTTCTCGAATGCTTACTATAATTTCTTTATTTACTTAATCATTATTTTTCTTTTAAAAGTACGTATTTTGGTTTCGCTTTTGATTAAACGATGTTTGCTATATCAGGTCGTGCGTTGTAATGGAACAGGACGAGTAGGCTTTGACGTTGGGTCTTGTCTTCTGAATAGCCTCGTCTACGTGGTGAATAGCTTCACGAGGGCTGCATAAAGGTTTTTTTCGACCGTGTTGTGAACATAAAAACACTATAAATATATTACCCAAATTAGGCACTAGCGCGGTAGAACAGCATTTCCCAAACGTAAGCAAGACAGTCCTGAAAACGTTGGGCCGTAAATAGCAGTGATAACACCATTGATATCCCAAGGGATCCTCGTCCGATGCACCACTTGGCAAGTGCGCGCGAGTTCATTTCTTTCAAATAAATGTGCGCCCAACGTACTCAGATTTTACTTTCTCATCTTTTGAGCAGTGGAAATGCACGAACGGCGCTTGTTCTGCACATAAGAGTGCCTAATTTTAAAAAATCGACTATACTATATTATCGTATTGCCTAATAGTTTCGAATATTTTCAGGGGTCTTCGTCGGTGAGTCCGCTGATTTCGCCCCGCAACAGCCCGCGCTTAGCGCGCCGGAGAAGAAGCACAACACCGACCACTACAACTAACACTTCCGCATCCTCAACAACAACAAATAACGTAACAACACAACAATCGCCAAACCCTCCTCCGCCTCTTCCCCCGCGCAAAACTTCGCCCACAACATCAGATCCAAAACCACTACCCACCATCACGTCTTCAACAACAGCAACAACTACGAACAATTCGTCCTCGTCATCATCAACGAGCAACGGGAAATCCACAAAAATCCCCAAAGCGAGAACCGCTGACGAAGAAGAAGAATTGGGGTTAGCGAACAGTACGAGTTCATCGATAAGCACGGCGAGGGAGGAGAATGAACGGCGGCAACAAAACGGACGGATGTGGTCTTCCTCGCTAACGTCGTTACCTCTGAAAGTTATGTCGAAAAAGAGCGGTTCGATGCAGGAATTGGAGATTAGAAGCGGCGCCAAAGAGGAGAACGAGGAGGAGGTGGTTGAACTGAGCACTCCGGAGACCATCTGCGGCTTCGTCAGTTCAACGACGAGCCAGTCCTTCGTCAAATCCAGCACGACACCCGATTTTTCCTCCTCCTCCACTGCCGGAAAAGAACGAAAAGAGGAGGAAAAGCACATCTATGAGAACGCCTCCATCGAGATTAAAACAAAAGACGCGAAAATCGAGCTCGACAAGAACAAACGCTACAACCCTCTTACGGCGAAAGACAACAACGTCTATTACGAAAACCTAAACGTCGACTACATCAGGAAATTGGTGGGCGAGGGATATTCGAAAGAGTCGGTGATTAAAGCGCTGGGCATCACCAAAAACGACATCCGCATGGCGTGTGATATACTTCATGAATTCGGGACGAAGAACGAGAGCGGATGACAGGAGAGGCATTATCATTGACGGTGGTAAGAAAGAGAGAAAGGATATTTTTGTATATTGACGAACATTCTAAAAAAATAGGGGGGGATTAATGTATTTCGAGAGGTTTTCACTGATGATACGCGAAAGTGGATGTTAGTTTTAAGATTATGTAAGGACTGTAATATAACTAAAATTTATAAAGACTATATGAAATAACAAGAAATGCATGTTTATTTTCGAAACTATTTAAGTACATACTGTAAAAATTGTATGAAATGTACGTTTATTTCGGTATTATTGAATGTCATTCTATTAAATTACATGAAATAAAAAGGAATGTATGTTTCATTATTGTTTATTTGGGGTCCTATACAGTAGCTGCTCGTGACAATATTTGTTGGGGGGGCTGCAAACGTAAACACAGGGCGAGGAGCATCAAGCAGAGGGTCGCCATCGAAGGGAGACATCAGAAATTTCGGAAATTTAAATTAGAAATTTGAAATTATACAAGTAATCTATATTTTCACTTCACTTTAAATCGGTGTTTTTTACTTCATGCTTAACCCTCTCAGCACTGGAATTTTTCTGGTGCCCAAAAAAATATTTTGTACACTGCATATTGTATATTATTATCTCAGATATACAGAGAGTTTTTTTTTTAAGTATACATATCTTAACATACTGTATTTGCTGTAAATCTTCAGATATTCGTTTTTTTTTACAAATTTTTCAAACGACTGTTTTCCACTCCTAGATTAAGCATGAAGTAAAATTTCAAGCTTAGAAAAACCTGAAAATTTGGTTTGGTCGTGTAGCGCTACGTAGGGGAGGGGTCTTCTGTGAGGACCTGAACTTCCATATCTCCTTCAGATTGCCGAGCTACTACGACAGTTTGCAAGCGGTGGTGATGGCAATTAAGACAGCCGCAGAGTGGCTAAATGTTAAAAGAACAATTGCCAGACAGGTCCAAATATATAGCGATAGCCAAGCTGCTATTAAGGCGTTAACAAGTGTTTGACTGCTGAAAGGCATTGAATGAACTGGCAGTTCGGACATACCTGCATCTCATCTGGGTACCAGATCACAGCAACAACCAAGGTAACGACACAGCGGACGAGTTGGCAAATAACGAAACGAAGCTACACTCGTCCTCAATTAACCAGCACCCAGGAGTTCCCTTAGGGACACAATAAATCTGCAAAGGTCGTGGTGGTACAGGCCAATGAGGCCACCCCTACAAATATCTATCTAGGGACAAGCAAGAAGATCCTCATTAATATCATTTCAAACGCTACAAACAACAGGTAAAGAAATGAGAGCAGCTGTAGCGTCGCAAGGCAGCTATGGCCTCGATGTGACCGGAAAAGAAGCGATACATTTTAAATATATGTGTACAGTCGTAGAAAGAGTATAGTGTACAATTCGTTCTAACAAGTTAGAATGTTTGATACAAACACGTAACATGTTTAAATCAAACATTCGAATAATTTAGAATGTTTGATGGAATCACGTTACTTGGCAGGCTCGTGTATAAACATAATATTTTTCAGTGCACGTAGTTTAAACAATACTAATATAAAATAATCATTAAATCCACTTAAAGTTGTGTGTTATCTAAATCCACAAAAATTATGCGACCAACTAATTTATACAATAATCAACGAAATATACTGCTCATAACAGTTGGTCACATTACTGATAAGAAAAAGGCACTTTGAATAATTGGATAGGAGTGGTTATATTTCCGTTTTTGTAATAACTTAAAAAACAATCACAATAAAGGTTCATTAAACATCATTTTAAATAATAAAAAAAGAATGTTAATAAATGTAAAATTTATTTAATGTCATACCATGCTATAAAAAACCAGTTACAGATAATATAACAAACTTCTAAATGGTGAAATGATGAACAGGACTTGTGCATATATTAGGTATATGTATTTAACTAAATATATTTACAAATTACATTAAAAAAAAATAATAGGAAATAAAATATATCGTCGTCTTCATTATCAGCCTCTTTCGTTTATAAAATAATAGTGGTAAACTATACAAATAACTGCCTTCACATCACCTATGTATACAAAATCAGACTTATATACAGTTTATGTAATTATAGCTTAGGACGTTAAAGGGATTGTGTATAAGTCACAGCTGTTTGAATGTAATCTGTATACAAAGTGTTCGATAAAACGAGAGATAAAATTGGCAATCTTAAAATTATAAAAATTAAATTAGGTTTTTATAAAATCATTCAACTTGAAGCTTCTAACGAGTGTTTGCACTCTTTTGTTAAGCATGAAGTAAAATTTTGAGTATAGAAAACCTGAAAATTTGGATTAGTCGCGTAGCGAAGCGGAGCAATTCTTTATACGTCTTAAGCTACAGTTACCACTCACCCTGTATTAAAGAAAACAATATAATTATACAGAATGAGTAATAACTCATTTTGTAAAATAATAATGATTAAACAAAATATATCGCACACTCACTATTTTAAATACTTTTTCCTTTTTCTTATTAACATGAATAATCAACTAATACGTTAATATATAATAAAACAATCCGTGTACATATTATACACAATTATGTTTTTTTTTATAAAAATATTGACTATACAATAAGAGATAAGGTTATCATCGTATCGCACACACCTCAACCCTTTCGGCCCTGACGGTGCCATTTGTCACCACTATTTGGTAAATATTCCGATAATCATTTGTTTTTTAAAATAGTTTAATTTGAAGTCTCAAACGAGTGTTTTCCACTCTCAGATTAAGCATGAAGTAAAATTTCAAGTTTAGAAAAGCCTGAAAATTTGGTTTGATCGTGTAGCACGTAGCGAATTTTTCTTTTAAATATACATACATCTATGCATGAGCTTTAACTTTTCCGACGATCGTTTGTTTTTTGAAATAGTTTAATTTGATGTTAAACGAGTGTTTTCCACTCCCAGATTAAGCATGAAGTAAAATTTCGAGTTTAGAAAAGCCTGAAAATTTGAACGAATATATGAAGATTTACAGCGTATACAGTATATTGGGATATGTATACTTAAAAGAAAAACTCTCTGTATATCTTAAATAGTAATGAATAAGATGCAGTGTACAAAACATTTTTTTGGACACCAGAAAAATTCCAGGGCTGAAAGGGTTAATTTAATTTAAGAAGTATGAACAAATGGCAATTATTGAACGTTGAAATATTTTTCGTGTATGTACAGAGAGAGGTTTTAAGTGCCGATGCTCGTCTTGGTGGGCTCGTCGAACCGAAGTTCAGAGCTCATGCTGCTCAAGGAGGTGTACGAGTTGTTGACGATGTGCGGGGCCTCGTTGAACTCGTCGAGTTCGTCGGTGTCGGAGGCCGACGGCCCGGCCAGCAGGAAGTACTGTTCGGACCGCGTCGGCCAGAGCAGGTGGGCCATCACGCAGTAGGCGAAACAATCAGCTGAATATGTTATCCCTGTAAACATAACACCGATGATATCGTATGTTCAATAAAATAAAACCTCTAGAGTGCCATGCAAAATTTTAGGTTGACAACTCTGAAATTATTATTATAATTATTATGTCTGACGTTTTATATGTCATTATAATAATAATTTCAGAGTTGTCAACCTAAAATTTTGCATGTCACCAAATAGTGGTGACAAATTCCTAAAGCATGTAGCCAACTTAAATAAAAAAAAGATAAAATCATGGCACTTTAGAGCAGGATTTCTCAACCGAAGGGGCGCGACAAGATATCAGGGGGGGCACGACAGATTTCCTAAAGAGTAGGTGAAGTGAAATAAGGCTATAATAGTGTTTCAATCTAACTAAAAAACTCAAATAAAATCAGCGAGGGGGGCGTGGAGTTATAAGAGGGGGGCGTGACCTGAACAAGGTTGAGAACCTCTGCTCTAGAGGTTTATTTTTTATCCAACATATGATAATAACTCGAAGAGAACATTTTTGGTACTATTTCAATTTCTCATTATTTGTAATATATGGTTGATTCTTTGGAGAGTGCGCATTTCTTCACTGCCTTAGGGCTTATGAGGCCCATTGTGCTTTGTAATATATGAAATGAAATTCAAACTTTTGTACTATTGCACCTACCTAAGAGTAATTTGAACCTCCACAAAGCGGAGACGTGGAGGGCTATTAGTGCCAGGATGGGCAGGTAGATGAACCAGACGAGACTCGAAGCGCCAAAGTGCAGTAGAAAGTTGAGCTTCTGCGTGTTGTGCTCGTAGAGCATCGTCGTCCTCAGTTCGTACAGGAACCAAATCATGATTAACGACCGGAACACTATAATCAGCCAACCAGGCCACGTTTGATATTCGTCGACATCCTCAATAATATCCACTTCGGTCTATAGATGTAAGAATCATACACAGGATTATGCAAAAGTATATTAGAGGAAAATTAAAAAATTACAAGTCAGAGTTAAAAAGTGTCAGCTTTGTAAAAATCGGAGAGAACATTTTACAATTTTTAGTAAACTGGTAATGTTCAAGATCGATCAAAAAGGATCGACTACTCGATTCTTGCAAATGAGAGGGTATGAGTGTATGAAGAGGGGGCAGTTGTGGTTCCTGTAAGCGGTCAACACCTGGATACATAGTGCTTCAGGGACAAATAGAGGAATCCGAGGGGTTGAAGGAGGAATGGGTGGGAGTAATAGAAGAGTGACCGAATGGATGAGAGAGGATGGGGCCGGGGTAAAGACGCTGGAGATATTGAGGGAAGAGAAGGAGTACAGGAGGAAGAGAGGGGGTAGCAATTAGTTTTAACTAGTAAATATGTAATACATTATGCCAATAAAGGTTTTTTTTTTTAATTAATTCGTGAAAATGATCAAGCAGCTCTATCAGTTACTTTCATGTGTTGCTGATTACTTATGGTAACTAGCCTAACCTAAGCCCACTATAACTATTACTTAAGTTAGTGATTGGTTACTACTGTAAGATATGAGATCCCGCTGGCACCCGGTCGAATTAATATTTAATCATCAAGTTTCTAATATAGATATAATTGCACTATTTAATCAATGATTTAAGTTTTGATCAACCTCTAAATGAAATAAAAATTGATTGAACTAAAGCCGATGATGAACTAGATGTAATTTAATTGATTAATTTCAGCGACAAGTGAATCTAAGAATTATGTTTTAGATGGTAGTACTTTTCGTAAAAGGTTTCGAATCATAAAACAATTCACCTAATATTTATTATTATTAATTGAAGAACAAATTTTTATAGAGCAGCTCTCAGCTTTTTTTGTTCCCCTACAATTTGTTTAATTGTCCCTTTTTTCGTGGTATGAAGGATTTTAGTGCATTACATTTGTATCCCGTATCATTTTTATGTTTATTATGTTTACGCAAAGTATTTTATATCCGGTGAAAATTGAAAAACTTCTATCTTTTCTCTATGGCATCGAAAATGAATGATTGTCAACACTTTTACCTTGAGGTCACAAAAAACAAAACACAGCATCACAAACGCATATCTACCTTTTTGTTTGATTTAATTACTTCATTTATTTGAAAAACCTATCAATATGCAATCAAATTATCTAAATTTAAATTTTTCTTTCAAGTTTTTGTAGAAGAATTCAATTTGAAGCTTTAAACGAGTGTTTTTCACTTCCAGGTTAAGCATAAAGTAAAATTTCGAGTTTAGAAAAGCCTTAAAATTTGGTTTGGTTGCTCCGCGACAGTACAATTTCTTTTACAGTTTTGTCATTTGCTCACTTTGTTCTGTGGAACTTACCAAGTTCCAAACGTATAATAGTATGTGCACAATACCATAACACAACCATATGGCAAATACTAGAGGTTTCCAGGTGAGTTCCAATCGTGTAACTGCCCAACCTTTCGCCAGTAATAACAGCAACAACATGAACGATGTCTGCAAAATAAAAGAAAACGAGTACAAATTAAACAATCTCCAAATAAAATGTTTTACCCTTAAACCATTGACCTTGACGTTACGTTACGTTGACACACATAATGACTAGAACATTTGTCTGTCAATACGGGCTTATGTAATGTTCTAGTCAATACAGGCTTATGTAATATAATTGTAAATCAACTAAATATAAAACATATAAATTGAATGAGCAATATTTCTTGGGATAAAGTGCAAACACCCTTTCAATTTTTAAATGGCAATTAAGTTTATAGTTTCCTTATTTATTTATTTAGGGTTGGGATGACTGTAAAGTCGTAAACTGCTTTTAATGACCATGTTGTAAACACTAAACTCACCAGAAGGCTATAAAATTATTTATCCACAACCACTCTATAATATTATAATTATACATGCTAAGAGTCAATAATAATGACGTTTATTATAAATAGGTTATGAAACCTGTGAGTAATATTTTGACTTATCACTGCTCAACTGTGAATAATAAGAAATCACTACAAAATCAGGATACCTCATGTTAATCAATTTTGACATAAACAAAAACAATTTATAAATTGAAAGCAAATTGTGTTAATTGTGTTGTGATAGTGTGGTTAATAGTTTATCGAAGGTGAAAGAAGCAACATGGAATCCGATCCTGACTTGTTGACACCCCCGGAAATAAGGGACGCGGCAGAAATCGCTTTCATCAATTTGTTGCCTAAAAAGTCTCGCAACATATACCAAAGTACGTACAACACGTTTTGTGAATGGAAAAAGGAGAAAAAAGCACATTCTTCAACTGAGTCGGTAGTTTTGGTGTATTTTACTGAATTATCAAAAAAATACAACACCTCATCGTTGTGGCAGAAGTATTCGATGCTAAAAAGTACATTGAAAATCTTTGAAAACAACAATATTGGAAACTATGGCAAACTTCTAGCTTTTTTGAAAAGAAAAAATGAAGGGTTTACTCCGAAAAAAGCCAACACTTTCTCCCCAGAAAATGTTAACAGTTTCATTGCAAATGCATCGGATGACAAATTTCTTGCAACAAAAGTAAGTTTTAAATTATTTTAATATTTTTTTAAAATTGCAGTAATTTTTTCTTCAGGTTGCATTAATTATGGGTTTAATGGGCGCTTGTCGTTCAAATAAGCTGTATAACATGAAAATTAAAGATAAAGAAGACCTTAATTCCTGCTATATGATTAAGGTGCCAACCACAAAAACTAAAATTTGTAGGAAATTTACAGTATCTGGTAATTTTTACCACATTGTAAAAAAATATTTGTGCCTCCGAAAGCAGATAAACTGTGATTATTTCTTTCAAAATTTTCAAAATGGAAAGTGTACTAAACAGCAAATTGGTATTAATAAATTTACAAAAATGGGAAGGGATATCGCCAGTTTTTTGAAATTACCCAATCCTGAGCAATATACAGGCCATAGCTTTAGAAGAACCTCAGCCACCATTTTGGTTGATGCTGATGGAGACATCACTGCGTTAAATCGTCATGGAGGATGGAAATCAACTACGGTTGCAGAAGGCTATATTAACGATTCTTTGGAAAACAAAAAGGAAACGGCCAGAAAAATTGCATCGTCAATAGAATCGACAGCAAATAATGTAACAGCTGCATCTTCCAACACAAATTCCGTTAATATCGATATTTTGGATCAAACCGTAAATCTTGGTGTACCCACTTCAATGCCCCCTATTGTGTTTAATAATTGTTCTAACGTTACTATTAACATTAATCCTAATAAATAGTATTATTATATGTATTTCTTAGTTATAATTAAAAGTAAATGATTTAATGAATTATGTTCTTATTCTTGAAAAGTTGCAGTAAGCAAGAATGAATATACATTTTGTGGTTGTGGATAAAGTATAGTATTCTACTCGCGCATAATGGCTATTAATCATTCGAATGATTTACTCCACTCGCCTGCGGCTCGTTCCGACAACCTCATTCTCATGATTAATAGCTTTCATTATGCGCTTGTTGAATAATATACTATTAATTTTTAATGACCATAAAAATAATGTCTTTATACTGCCACCCTAGTAGGAAAAGTCTAATCGGCAAACATTGGAAATAAATTATAATTTTTTACTATTTTCATTATTCTTTTAAACAATTTAGATAACTGATTTTGTAAAAAGATGATATCAGTTGAAATAAATAGATAAGCAAATAAACAAAGAAAAAGCTAATCTGTAATACCAAATTAAACAAAACACATTATCAAATTTATTAGTTTGAAATTGCCTTTTCTTACAGTATTTAGAATGAAGTTCAAGTAATTTTAAAACTTTTGGTATAGCAGAGAACACAGGGAATTTTTCTTTTAAGTATACATATCCTGATATACAGAGAGTTTTATGTAACACCGAACATTTTCATAACAAGAATTTTTCTTTTAAGTAAACATATGCATGCGTTGTGCATTTTCCGATGCTCGGTTTATTAAAAGAACACAATTTGAAGCTTTAAACGAGTGTTTTCCACTCCCAGACTAAGCATGAAGTAAAATTTCGAGTTTAGAAAAGCCTGAAAATTTGGATTTGCCGGGCGGAGCGAAGCGAGCCCGGCAAATCCAAATTTTCAGGCTTTTCTAAACTCGAAATTTTACTTCATGCGCCACCGTCACAAAACACTGATTCAATGTAAAGTTTAGAGGTGTGTTTTAAACTTCATAATATGTCAGTGTTTTGTATCGGTGGCGCATAAAGTAAAATTTCGAGTTTGGAAAAGCCTGAAATTTTACTTTATGCTTAGTCTGGGAGTGGATGACACTCATTTTAAGTTTCAAATTGAACTCCTTAAAAAAAAAACAACGATTATCTAAAGGTTTACAGCGTATGCGGTGTAATTGGGACATATATACTTGAAAGAGTAACTACCTGTATGTACAAGTTGCGGCATTAATTGCGATTGATTTGCTACAATTTGTAATGGTCATATAGGCAATTCAATGTACACATAACCTAAAAATTAAAGGTGTCAAATCGTAGTGGATGAAAATGTTACGTGTCATATAAAACTCTCTGTATACACTGCAAATGTACCGTGGCCCAATTTGGATGTTACTATAGGTAATCTCAGTTATTAAAAGTGATAGAAAAAAATCGATGGCGAATCCTTGAGCTCTTCTTTCAATACAAACTCAATGCCGAAAACAAAAGTTAGCTATCGTCTTTTGTTTTCCATCTTCGATTTTTATTAATATCTCAGTCATTTATTATTTTATCAAGATAAGAATTGCATGTTCTTTTTCCAAGAGAATCGAATGCAATTTACAAACTTTTCTATCTTCGTTAATAAAAGAGATACAGCACTAAGTTATATATTTTTCCCTTTTAATTGATTATGTTGATGTTCTTTTTTTTTAAGATGTTAATTTTAACAATTGACTGCGTACCGCCCTGATTAGGTAAAACGTTCCGGCGTCATTATTGTATTATATAGTATGTCTTGTTATGTAGGTGGCTACTGCACATATGTATATATATGTATATATATATATATATCGCTATATATATATATATATATATATATATATATATATATACATATATATATATATACATATATATATATATATATATATATACATATATATATATACATATATATATATATACATATATATATATATATATATATCGCTATATATATATATATATACATATATATATATATATATATATATATATATATATATGCGCGTGTGTGTATGTGACTATTATACAAATTACATATATTCGGATATACCGTGTTTTCCTTACATCGTGCTAGATATAGCCAAAAACCATCCCGGTATAACGAGGTTCTACTGTATATTCCTCTCATTTACATATTTTTATTGTCACTCGATATTATAACCTTTCTTTAAAAAAACCTGACAACCGGTATAAATTTGGTTATGTTTGACATCACTCAGTTTTAATTTGTCCATCAACATTTTATGTCCACTGATGGTACAAATAAGGATATGTATATTTAATAGAAAAATTCTCTGTATATCAAAAGTTTGTCATGATTACTTAAATCATTCTTGCATTTAATTACCAAATATTTACAGTAATAATTATGTGATTACAATACCAAATATTCATAAATAACATTCTAAAGTGAATGTTTAACTTTCTAAACAACACTGTCATGCTATACTATATTATTTCCTGAATGCAATTGTAGAATTTTATTGTTTATTTATACTAAATGCTCGAATGTTATTTATACTTGATTTCTATTTCCGGACTGTAATTTTAGATTTGTTTTTTCATAACCGTACTTTCCACAATATTTACAATTTTTGATAAGTTTTATAAGCGAATATGAATAATTGCAAATAACACAAGTTTAAGTACACACAAGAAGTTTTTCTTTTAAATATACATATCTCGATTTATGCTGTCGATCTTCAGATATTCATTGTTAAAAGGCGTGCAAATTGAAGCTTTAAATGAGTGTTTTCCACTCCCAGGTTAAGCATGAAGTAAAATTTCGAGTTTAGAAAAGCCTGAAAATTTGGATTTGCCGGGCGGAGCGAAGCGAGCCCGGCAAATCCAAATTTTCAGGCTTTTCTAAACTCGAAATTTTACTTCATGCGCCACCGGTATAAAACACTGATTTTAAATGAAGTTTATGATATATTGCTAAAGCAGTATGTTAGAAACGTATGTTATCAACATTGCAATATTTCAGCGTTTTATACGCGTGGCGCATGAAGTAAAATTTCGAGTTTAGAAAAGCCTGAAAATTTGGATTTGCCGGGCTCGCTTCGCTCCGCCCGGCAAATCCAAATTTTCAGGCTTTTCTAAACTCGAAATTTTACTTCATACTTAGCCTGGGAGTGGAAACACTCATAAAAAACTTCAAATTGAACTCTTAAATAGAACAACGAACATCAGAAAAAATGTACAGTGTATGCATATTTAATATACCGGGTATTGATGCGATCGGGTATACAGAAGGATTTAAAAAAAAATTCCCTGTAGGAAATATATACTTAAAAAAAATGTCTGTATGAAATTAATAGCACTGAAATTTCACCAAAAATTAAACGAAAAAACACTCACCCTCGATAAAATATCAAATATATCCCCAGCCATCTCCAACTTGGGAAACCCGATGCCATCCAAAGAAAACTTCAAAGTGTGAATGAGGATGAAACACAACGCTACGAAATCCAGCACTAAACTGGCCGTGAACAACTTGGTCACCGGGTGCTTCTGTATCCTAACCGCGTGCAGTTGCAACGGCACCAACACCATGTAACACAACCAAAACACCAAATACAGCTCGAGGGTGTTCTGCCGGTCGAACGAAAACTGATACGTCAACGTGCTGAACGAAGAACTGTTCGGATTCCCGTTAACCAACCAAACATCGTAGTTCAACGAGTAATCCCTTGACGGAGGGTCGAAGTGCGTCCACTGGCAGGTCGTTTCGTTTATGTAGCAAGAGACTAACGAAACATACCAAAACGACGGCTGCTTCAAGTCTTGAATAACATAAGTAAACTGGTGGTCTTTAATCACGTTCCAAGCGGTGTCTTCATCGGGGCAGAGTTTATCCTTATCACACGGTATCCTCCTCAAATAATCATTCCCATATTTGTTGCACTTCTTGTGGAACGAGTTGACGTTTTTGAACATCCGCTTACACGCCTCGGATTTATCATACAGCACCCTGTTCTGGTAGTACTCGAGGAACACAGACCGGTCGAGCACGGCGAAGGTGACCGGATGGGGGAATTGCTGCGTCGAGGTCATGTTGCCGAAGATGAAACCGTGCGTGGCGTCCCTTTGGTGTCTGTCCGTCTTCTGGAACCCGAACTTTATCAGGAACTTGAAGAATTCATTATTGGGCTTGAAGGTGCCCTTCAGGTGGGTGGTTTGTGTCAGGCACGGCCAGCCCAACAGCAGCAGGAGCAAGAGAGGCATCGCCCGCGTTCGCCACATTTTTTGTTGTATTATTTTATTTCATCAATATGTTTGATTTTTTGGTTATGTTAGACTGTCATTCTGACGTTTCTTATCTCTCTGCTACATATTTGTTTGGGAGTCGATCGGATTAAGGCTGTGCTGTCAACCGTCGAGAGGGGGCATTGTGTGTTGCATAGAAAATAAGTTGAGACTGGCAACGTTGCACACAATAACTCCATCTATTAATATATAGCTCAAATAAAAATCTATTCGATTGTGTATCCTTCGATTCTCTATGATTTATTAGCAATACTGTGCCATCTTTAAAAACTATCCGAAACTAAAACGCGGTTGTACGTCTAGTATTGTATCTTTAATTGTGTTGGCAGTGCAGTAATTTATCATATATCTATGTTTTGGTTGTCGACACTGCGGAGTGAAGTGTTTACAAATCAACACGCGCGCAGCCATTTTCGTTCAAGACGCGTTCCGTACAAAAAACACGTGTCTTGAGCGTCGGTTGTAAATATAAACTGTACAAATAATTTCACCTCTTTTATAAACAAACAACTCTCCGAATTTATCGCACGCGAATAAGATCAAAATGGGCCGACCAGGTGAGTACGTTTTAAATATTGTGCAAAAGGAAATTGAGCTCGGCTTGATTAAGTGAGGTTATGTTTACATTAAAACGCGTGTTGAGGGAAGGTTATGCCGATACAAAAACCGTGTTTTCTATTCAGGATTAGTAATTTTTAGTGATTAATGTATGATATTATAAAAGTCTTGTACCAAAAAAATCAACAGAAGCCAGTGTTGATTTCGATCACACTGTTATCAATGCAGATGTCAGAATTTTGTTCCCATCTATGCCCCCATTTGCACTATATCTGATTACTTTAAACAGCGATTAGTTCTTAAAAACGAAAATTTTATTTACAAATTGTTTACCTAATTGCATAACAGATACATGTTGGGAATATCTTACAAATTTATAACATTCCACTAGGATTCAATTTTTATTTAATCAGAGATTTAGGTCCACTTTACAAACATTAGGTAACCCACCTTTATAGTAGGCCGTCGTTATTTTCCAACCGAGCTTAAGCGGTCAGTCACTAAGTGGTGTTGGATTTTACAAACGCTGTCGTAATTATCTATGCAGTCTTCAATCTATTGCTACTGTGCCCGCAATCAAACATATCGGATAGAGCAGTGGGGAGAGATTGGTGAAAGTGTGTGTTGACGGCGAGGTACCTTATGCTTCAACCACCGCGTAATATAGACTCGAGGTAACTCTGCGATCCACCTAACGACGTTCTACTCTCAGATTGTAAAATTGCAACTGATCGTTTAACCCATAGCCAGCGTTAGCAGCGGGGTACCTATTGTTTGTAAAAGTTAATCTTAATGAATGATTAGTGGATTATTGAAGTTAACCTGTAGTGGTGCAAATAGGCTGTGGTATTTCATTCTAAGACCTTCTTTAAATTAGCAGTAACACGTTTTATATTTACATTCAGGATTTTCTCCGGCGGGCGGTGGTGGCCGAGGCAGAGGAGGATTCGGAGGCCGCGGTGGAGGTGATAGAAGAGGCGGCGGTGGCGGACGAGGTGGTTTCGGAGGAGGGGGAGGAGGAAGGGGCGGTTTTGGAGGAGGAGGAGGAGGAAGGGGCGGTTTCGGTGGTGGTGGAAGAGGTGGAGGCAGAGGAGGATTTGGTGGTCGTGGGGGCGGCAGGGGAGGTGGACGTGGAGGCAAACCAGGTGGTTTCAAAGGGGGCAAGACCGTCGTTATTGAACCACATAGGCACGAAGGTGTTTTCATCGCCCGTGGCAAAGAAGATGCACTGGTCACCCTTAACCTAGTACCTGGATCTGAAGTGTATGGAGAAAAAAGGATATCAGTTGAAGTGAGTACATTATTCCTTTATTTATAACTGACGGCAATTTCACCTGTGCAGTGGAAAGGGTTGTTATAGTAGACTGTATGCGAATTCACTTTTTGCGGTAGCGGTGCAGTGAATCTTGGGACTTATCTTGGTGTTCTCGGTTTCTGGTCTTTTGGCTTCCTGGAGTATCTCGCACGCTTGTCTCCTTGTTCTTCTTAACATAACGCTAACACGACACAAACACTCATGATATTCTCTCGAGGGCCATCTTTGGTCTTCTTCTACCGACTCGCCATTCGCGAGTTTATGTAAAGTCGTGCATAGGCATAGGCCCTAAATAAGCTGCTCCAGCTTATTATAATTTATAATTTAAATGATCCTCGATATTATCAAAAATGTAATTGCTAATGTTAAATAGATATTAATCAATCAATTATTATTTTCCAGACAGACGGAAACAAAGTCGAATACAGAGTATGGAACCCTTTCAGAAGCAAACTCGCAGCGGCCATCCTGGGCGGTGTCGACAAGATTTACATGCCCCCGGGCAGCAAAGTATTGTACCTAGGCGCTGCCTCCGGCACCACAGTCTCACACGTGTCCGACGTGGTCGGCCCCGAGGGCCTCGTCTACGCCGTCGAGTTCTCCCACCGGTCGGGCAGAGACCTGATAAACGTCGCCAAGAAACGCACAAACATCATCCCCATAATCGAAGACGCACGCCACCCCCACAAATACAGGATGCTGGTGGGCATGGTGGACACGATATTCGCCGACGTTGCGCAGCCCGACCAGGCTAGGATAGTCTCGATCAACGCGCAGAATTTCCTGAAGAACGGAGGGAATTTCGTTATCTCTATTAAAGCGTCGTGTATCGATTCAACGGCGACACCAGAGGCGGTGTTCGCTGCGGAAGTCAAAAAGTTGCAAGCGGATAAGCTGAAGCCGCAGGAGCAGATTACGCTGGAGCCTTACGAGAGGGATCACGCTGTTGTGGTGGGGGTGTACAGGCCGCCGCCAAAGAAACAATAATTAGTTTTACTTTAAAACAACTGGTGTTCAATAATTACTCCTGTGATTAATCTAAAGGGAGGAATAATTATTAAACATCTGGTGTTATTTTTTTTTTATTAGTTTTAAGAAAATTATGATTCAATTTTGAAAGAGAAGTTTATTGTATAAGTATGAAAAAGTGTTATTTTCTAACGAATGCTGAATGTAGAAATACATTACTTAGGAACGATACATGTGTAATGTTTTTCTCCACTCCTGTTACAATCCTCCATATTATTAATTTTTAAAATTTGATTATTTACTGGTTTCTAGCACTTGTAAATGAAATATCTAGGCTGAGTTTTTGATTAACTGACCGAAACAAATGTAACGATCATAATCACCGATATTCTTGTTGATGCTGAAAAAATCTATTGTATTTTTCCGAATTTTAAGAAAAACTCTTGAATTTAACTACCTTTTTTAGGCCAATATATATCGGGCCATAATTGAACTGATCTAATCGAAGTGATTCGATTCAATTTTTGTAAACACCTAGCATGTGCCATGTCATTGAAAACAGCGTAAAAAAAATGCTGTTCAATGTTGATATGCCCATTACAAAAATAAAAACGAATTACTTTGTGGATTAAAACTGACATAACCAGTACAACACTGCTAATAATGTCAGTTTTAATCCGCAAAGTAACAAATTGCTCTAAAAATGTTTTTAGAATCAGAAATAACAGATATGGGGAATTTTTTAATATTGAAATTTTCAATTTCTTCAACTTGATTCGAAACAATTAAAGATATTTCAAATGTAAGTTTACTAATAATCAACAATAAAATACTCACCTTTTAACCAATTCTGTATCTCATTAATGCCAAGGTCGTCATCGGGGAAATAATGCTAGGGACCAATTATTTTACAATATTTGTATGTATTTTGAACTAAAATAAACATTGTTCATATTTAAATGACATTGCCGTGAATAGAAACGTACTTGTCTTACAGATATGAAAGACGTGGCCTCTGCAGGTATATCACTGTCTTTCATAAATAAAAGAAATGGCACGCAATGTGTTAAATAAGCAAAATCCTCGTAGTGCAGCTTGTAAAACAAACACCCTGTATAATAAAGGATATAAATAAGTACAATGTATTAATATGCTCATATTTCATATATATTTTATATTACATAGCTCTAGTTATAATTTCTATAATACAGAGATTTACTAAGAATCATGTACAATACAGCAAACAATTTCCCCAGAAGAACAAAATCATTAAAAAATTTCGAGAGAGGTACAAATACAAACTTCCATAAATATTTACAAATGAGGATAATATATCACAATATATATCTGAAGTTAATTGCACTTGCGCAATACACACGGCCACACTGTACACAATTCCATACAAAAAAAACCCTACACAAAAAAAAAACAAGTTCCTTTTTACGTATCCATATGTATATAATATATAAAAAACAAAATGCAAGTACACGAGTTACACATAACCCTGTTAATTAGTTCATTCACGAGATTATATGCATATATTATATTAATAAGGTATACAAAAAAAAATATGAAAGTAGTAAGACAAAGAAAGAAAACAGGCGAATATTTGCTTACAAGCGAATATTCTAGGTTTTTCTTATGTAAAATTATTCATCCATAAAAAAAGGAGTAACTTAAAATTAAACTAAACCATCGTGTTATTATTTCCATTAGTTAAATTAATTACAAATCACAGTGTTTTTTTTTTTCCTCTCTAGTGTGAACGCGAGTTTGTAAAAACCAATAATTAATTTGTACCGATGATGACGATTTTCAATTCTGAACGCAACACAAAAAAAAAATCTATGTACACATTCATGCGGACTGTGTGAACGAAGAAAAACTATTTTTTTTCGATCACACGGTGTACATCCGAATATTAAAGTTTCCATTACCTTAAAATCAAAATAACTTATATATATATATATAGGACATAGCGAATTCGTCGTAGAGTTTGGACCACAAGTGGGGGGAGTGGGGAAAAATCGATAGTACGTTACAATCGGGCGATTAACGATAGATGAAACATATCACACAAATATATATACATATACATAATTATTTACATATGTATACACATATATAAAGATCTTTTTATGAACACCCTGTATATTAATTATTAATAATAATAAAAATTTTAAGAACACAACGATTTGTATTTTTTGTAATAATAGTGTAATAAAATACTGTTAATCCTATTAATTTTCTTAAATTTTGTACTCTTTTTTAAATTCATTTTATTTTTTTATCAAACTATAAGCAATTAAAAAATATATATATATTATGTGTGTGTGTGTATATATATTTACAAATAGAAATATCGTTATGTATATTTTTTTTGGCATGTCTATAAAGTTCAGTCGGGCGACTACATAGATCACAAACGATTATACGTTATTAAAGCTTAATAAAAAAAAAACATGCGACGGCTTTAACACTGTTATTTTTTAAGTTATTTACGACACCCAAATAACAAAAAAAATGTTAAGGGTTTATTAAATGTAAAAGGGATTTACAGCCTTATCAATAGAATTACCATTAATATCATTATACGATAGTATAATGCTAGTTAATTTCTTACAAACGTGATACTAACATTTCGTATTAACCCATTAAAGGTTCGACTCGTCATTTGTAAATGAATCATTTTAATAATCAAATGAACGATCAGTACTTAAATAATAATGATAATCGACTGATCATTCGTATGATAATCGACTGATCATTCGCATGATAATCGACTGATCATTCGCATGATAATTGACTGATCATTTTATATGACAATTGAAAATGTTAATACTATCTTTAAAACTGTGTTAATTAAAGTTTATTGATAAGGCCGTTATCAACCTTTTGAATAAATAACTTAAAAAAACGAGCGTTCTATTTTATTACATTAATATTTACTTTATCTTACTATGATTTAAAAAAATTTGTACATTCAACTCCGCCGCACGTTTATAATAATTCAGTTCACATTAGACCGCTCGTGTGTGTCTGTGTGTGTGTGTAAATGTGAGTGTGGTGAGAAAATTTGCATCCGGTGGGATTTCCCTAAATTTAAATTTAAAAAAAACAACAGTTCTTTTTTTTTTACACATATAACTATTTACAAGGAACTCTAGATTAATTTTCAAGGAAACCCCACTACTTCCTTTTCCTAAACGAAAAAAATGGCCACGAAAAAACATTATTATTTGTCATGATTATTATCACAGTTAAAACTTAAAAGTTACAACGATATACACATATTATAAACATCTAATTAATGATGAGGGGGCAAGGGGGAGAAGTGGGTGGGGGGGGGGGGGTATATAATAAATACCATCGCTTATAGTTTGAAAAATGTTAAGGACGTCGTTTGTTTTGTTGTTTTCACTTCCGAAGAAAAGGCACCTGAATTTCCTTTATAAGTGTTCTGCGCGTGATACGAAAACCATCTACCGTTAAGTCCTATTGTTTGTGTGTGCGGGTCGTCTTCGTCGTTGGCTCTCTTTTTTCCCGCTGTTTCCTAATTATGGTGGTCGGTTCTTTTCTGAATTTTTTAATTTTACATTTGTGGTTTGTTTTGATGATGAAATTGTTGTTTGTGTTTTTTTGTATGTCGGTCGTCTGGTTTTTACACACGCAGGATGTTTTTGTAGTGTCTCGAGTTGTAGGTCATGTTTCTGTACATGGTCTGCGGGACGGGGAGTGACTGCGGCTCGCAGTGCCATTGCGTCCTGTTGTTTTGATGGTGCATGTTAAAACTAAGCTGGAAATAGAAGAGTAAATCGTGTTAATTGTGGTGACGACGAAAAAAATTGGTGGAGTCTAGACGTGATTATAGATAATAGGCTTGTTTGTTCGCTGTGTGTACAGAAACTTATTGTTGGTAATGTGGCGTTTTGTTATGTGAATGGGGATTTGTTTAATAAATCAAATGTTAGAGGGGTCGAGAGTAGCTTTAACATTTTTCATCATTACTTTTCAATTAGGTATTCAAATAACTAATCAATGTACTTTTATATAAATAAAACAATTTAAACACTTTCAAATATATATTGTATTAACGCTACAATTGTTTCGCCACACTGTGGCTTCTTCAGGCGAAGAAATGAAGCCACAGTGTGGCGAAACAATTGTAGCGTTAATACAATATATATTTGAAAGTGTTTAAATTGTTTTATTTATATAAAAGTGAATATGAACTTTCAACATTTATCAGCCTTATCAATCAATTTTTTTACTAATCAATGTGTTTAATATTTTTATTATTTGGTTGTCAATGGAATCATACTTCAATAAATATTTTTTCTCCGTTAATTAACAACAGCCAGCACCTTGTTCTTGGTCTGCTTTGCCTAATTAATGGCAAGGGATAGGAAATACACGTGGATTTTTAAAGAAAAATGTTCATTGAAAGGAGTTTTTAGAAAAGAATTATTGAAAAGATGATTAAGGATATGGTGGACCACGTGGAGGCCGCACGTTTTAATGGTGCAGCAGGACGGACTACTCGGGGTCAGCTCTCGAACCGCACCCCTCGTAGACAGCCAAACAAACTGAAACAACAGCAAGCTGCCACTCTATAACAATGTTGCCAACTCTACATGGCCAGAACCCATATATCTGAGATTGGCCGTACGAATTCTGTCATTTTGATAAGCATTTAGATTCGACCGATAGCCCACGTGCAGTACAGTTGTGTTTTTCTGTTATGACCTTAGGTTCCGATTATTAACCTATTGTGTATTGTAAGTTTTTTTCTTATCTTTGTTCTTTATAATTCTATTAATATTCATTTTTTTTTCATTCATCTCAGCAAAGAATCATTTATTCTCATATACATTTAAATTAATAATATGGAACTGTGCTCGGGGGGCCGTCCCTTCTGATAAAAACTAAATGCAGTTTCTGATAAAAACTAAATGCAGTTTTTGATAAAAAAAAAACAAAATAGTGTTTTGGAATTTGGCAAAGGAGATAGAGCCCCATATATAGTTTCCACTACTCCTGCGTTACATGAAATACTTGTAGGGGACATCTTGTCTCAGGCTGGATTTAATGTTATCATTGCTAGAAAGGGTAGAAATAGGGTTAGTACTCAATTTAAAACAATTGCAGAGGCTAATAAATGTTTAAAATCTAAAGAATTAATAGATAAGCATTCATTAAATGTTTTTATTCCAACCCAATTTGTAACTACTAAATGCATTGTTAGAGATGTAGAAGCCTCTTTTTCTGAAGAAGAGATATTAAATAACTTAAATTCATCAAATAATTTTGAAACCCACAGTGTCAGAAGGTGGAAAAGAAAGGTGATCAACAATAATACTGTTGAATATATCAATACACATTTTATAGTAATTACTATCCGCACTAACTATTCCCCTTAATGTAAAACTATTTTGTACTGATAAGTCCCCAGAAATCTTTATTTATTCTGTGACTCAATGTTTAATGTGTCTTAGATACGGACATACAAAAAATTTATGTAAAAGCGAGGCTAGATGTAATTCCCGTGAAGCGAGGCTAGATGTAATTCCCGTGGTTTAATTAATATACTATGGAGGATTGTATAGCCTCTCATACATCCACTGAAGTGGGTATATTATATAAAAATATAGTCTGTCCGGAATATCTTAGACGAAAAAAAATTAAAGAGTATATCTCGAGACATAATGCCTCTTTTACGGAAGTTAATTCTCTTTTTCCTACATCTACAGAGAAGAGTGATGGAATGGATGAGAGAGGATGGGGTCAGGGGGAAAGCAGGAGGAAAAGAGGGGGTAGTGATTAGTGTGTAACTGTAATGTAGTATGCCAATAAAGGTCTTTTTTTTTACTTCATGCTTAATCTAGGAGTGAAAAACACCCGTTTAAAAGTTCAATTTGAAAACATTAACAGTGTATACAGTATATTGAGATATGTATACTAAAAAGAAAAACTCTTTGTATATCTGTGACAGTAATAAATAATATTAAGTGTACAAAACTTTTTTTGGACACTAGAAAAATTCCAGGGCTAAAGGGGTTCAATAAAAATCAGTGGATCGACGTGTTTCATTTAATTTTTTATTATTAATATAAAAATGTTTCACCACAGATTAAGTGAAAAATTAATGTGTCATATTAGATTTTCTTTATCATTTTTTTTAAGTTAGGTGGAATTTTTTTTCTTTTTTTGACCCGAAAGTTGGTGGGCGTCCTATAAACCATAGCGAATTAAAATTATTGCAATGTATGTCACTTTAAATTTGCCTGTTATCATAAAATAATAAAAATGTTCGTGACTCGGGCAATTTCTGTCAAGTCGCTTATTGATGACACCAGTAGTTAAAAGGTTAAGTAAATAAATATACAAAGTAGGTATGAATAATTTAAGTTATTTTCTTGTTATTTTCAGCTCTTTTCAACAATTTAAAAAATTGCACATTATTTACGTTCCGTTTATTTTATGGCTATAAAAAGCTTTTACTGTAAATATTTATGAAATCCATCGCTATTTATGGTAGCGTCTGGTGCATTTATGTTAAAATTGGCCAAATGCCAACTTCAATCTCACTGCAAAAATGAAAACATAAAAATACTCTCATTTTCAAAAACACAACTTTATTTAATTCTGCAAGCACAATGTAATAAAAAAACGCTACTACATATTTTTTTGTTTTTATAAATCCACTTTTTCAAAACCCTTGGGATTAAAATCTTAGTAAAGTTTGTCTCTTGTGTTGAAATATTTTGTTGCTTTTTTTTCTGCGAAATTTTAATAATGTACAATATGAAGGGGTATGTGAGGAGTGATTGGGGGGAAACAGGAGGGTAACCGAATAGATGAGGGAGGATGGAGCTGGTCTGAGGATTGTAGCGAGGCTGGGTTGGCAGAATATACAGAAAGTTTTATGTAACACCGAACATTTTCACAACGATAATTTTTTAAGTATACATAAGCATACATTGTGCATGCTCCGACGATCCGTTTATTAAAAGATTTGAAGCTTTAAACAAGTGTTTTCCACTACCAGGCTAAGCATGAAGTAAAATTTCGAGTTTAGAAAATTTGGTTTGGTCGCGTAGCGCGGAGTTTGGTTTGGTCGCGAAGCGCGCAACGCGGAGCGGCCATTGTCTATATGACCAATAAACATTGTAGCCAATTAATTGCAGTTAAAGCCTCAACTTGTACATACAAGGAGTTTTTCTTTTAAGTATACATGTCCCAATTACAGCGTATATGCCGTAAATCTTTAGATAATCGTTGCTTTTTGAAAAGGAATTCAATTTGAAACTTGAAATGAGTGTGTTCCACTCCCAGACTAAGCATGAAGTAAAATTTCGAGTTTAGAAAAGCCTGAAAATTTGGTTTGGTCGCGTAGCGCGAAGCGCGGAGCGGCCAAACCAAATTTTCAGGCTTCTCTAAACTCGAAATTTTACTTCATGCGCCACCGGTACAAAACCCTGATGCAATGTAAAGTTTAGCGGTGTGTTTTGAACTTCGTAGTATGTCAGTGTTTTGTACCGGTGGCGCATGAAGTAAAATTTCGAGTTTAGAAAAGCCTGAAAATTTGGTTTGGTCGCGTAGCGCGAAGCGCGGAGCGGCCAAACCAAATTTTCAGGCTTTTCTAAACTCGAAATTTTACTTCATGCGCCACCGGTACAAAACCCTGATGCAATGTAAAGTTTAGCGGTGTGTTTTGAACTTCGTAGTATGTCAGTGTTTTGTACCGGTGGCGCATGAAGTAAAATTTCGAGTTTAGAAAAGCCTGAAAATTTGGTTTGGCCGCTTCGCGCTACGCGACCAAACCAAATTTTCAGGCTTTTCTAAACTCGAAATTTTACTTCATGCTTAGTCTGGGAGTGGAACACACTCATTTTAAATTTCAAATTGAATTCCTTTTAAAAAAGCAACGATTATCTAAAGATTTACGGCATATACACTGTAATTGGGACATGTATACTTAAAAGAAAAACTCCTTGTATGTACATGTTGAGGCTTTAACTGCAATTAATTGGCTACAATGTTTATTGGTCATATAGACAACTCAATTTACACACAACTAAAAAATTAAAGGTGTCAAATTGCATTGGGTGCAAATGTTCGGTGTTACATAAAACTCTCTGTATATACAGAGAGTTGTATGTAATACCGAACATTGTACGATTTGTACTGAATCACATTTGATTACTTGTCTTTTCTAATAGTCATATAGGCAATCTAATTTACATCTAACCTCAAAATTAAACGTGTCAAATTGTGTTAAATGCTTAGACTCGTTTCAGTACAAATCGAACATATTAAAATTAAGGTTCAACGTGTGTTGAAATGTTCGGTCTTACATAAAACTCTCTGTATATATATATTTTTTTTTAATTTTATTATTATTATTATTACATAACATGAGTACATATATTTTCAACAAATTAACATCCGTTCTATAATATATTTCTTTTATATTGAGCAGTGTTCTGCTCAACGTAATGAATATCCAGATGTAACAATAATAGTTCAAAGCACCTAAGTGAGTGAACACTTGTAGCGTGCTGGCATGAAGTTCTTAGAAATTTTGTGCAATATATGATACATAAATGTTGTTTTAGTTTACATAATGAGTACCGAAAAATAAATATATGATATTATTATTATTATTATTATTCTTTATTTACGGAATTCACCTTTTTACAATTGAAATTAACAACATTAAAGCAATAAATAACATGTAGGAATAAAATATTGAATTAAAAGATAAATATAAATAATTATGATCACTGGTCATTGTATGAAATTTGTCAACTTAATGCGCTTTAATCGGTTTTTAAACTGCGGCAGTGAAGATGTGAATAATAAAAAGTCATTACTACGCGACAGTAGGTTTGCGTAACGCATCATACGATCCATGGGATTAAACATCCCATAGTTCGTTGAGTGAAATGCCAATCTAAACAAGGGTTTATGTCTAGACTGAGCATTTCTTGGTATATTGAAATTTAACATCTCCAACAGTTCGCCGCAATTCAAAATCCCATTAACTAATTTAAATAAAAACACAATGTCAAGAAACTTTCTCCTCTCCGCCAACGATTGAATATTTAATCTAATCAGCATCTGGCTATGGCTAAATATTGAATTAGGGCCATCCAGTCTAAACTGCATAAGTTTTAAAAATTTGCTCTGCACCATTTCCATTTTTTTAATTGCTGTACCAGTGTATGGGGCCCATACTGATGATCCATATTCTAGATGTGGACGTACGAGTGCTAAGTACAATCTCATAACTGTACTCGGACTAAAGTCACCAGTAAACCTTCGAATGAACCCCAACATTGTTAAGCTTTTATTGCAAATCAGGTTAATGTGTTTAGAGAAATTAAGGTTAGATGAGAAAAGCACGCCAAGATCTCTTATGATATGTGTTTATTATTCTAATATTTTAGAAGTTTGATTTTGTATGCAGATTTTATATGACGACTTTTGGCCTTCGCAGCCATTAAGTTAGTATTCAAACTGCTCAATGGATATTTGGATTGCCCTGATCTGTTGGAATTGGTTCGTATACGGGTTCCACCGCGCTCTCTTCGGTCTGACATTACATTCCATATCGGCTACAGGCGCACGGATTATGCGAAATATTCCGCTTCTGTTCGGGTTTTGCGTCATGCGAATATTTTAAAATTTGATTTTTTTTAATGGGTCATTTTCATTATTAAAGCATCTTTTAAAAGATTTCTAACTTTTCTTGTTTAGTTTTAAATTCAGTGTTTGTACATATTTGTTTCTTTGTATATTGTATTTTTTATGTAAATGGCATGCCGTTGAATTAAATAAATAAATATATGCTAATTAAGGTTGTTTCTTTTTGTAATATATACACACATACCCCATACGACAACATGTTGATATAAGATATATTCAATTCATCTTATATCAACAGGTTATCGTGGGAGGCATGTGTGTATATCAAAAATGCGCGGAAAAGTGCAACAAAATATTCCGCAGTCAACATGTTAAAACTTTGAAATCAATAAATTGTGCTTGATTTATTCTATATCGATTATAAACGGCAATGATTCTCAAGGCCGAGAAATGCAATAAATTAGATATAAATGTTAATACCACCATAATATTAATAATTCAATAATTTATAAACAAAAATAAACGTGACATTATTTTCAATAACAAACATGATTTCCTTGTAAACACAAAATTCCCCTTAAAGTTGGTTCCACCGTGATAATTTTATTACCACAACTGTGATAAACAACATCCTTTTACGTAAAAACATTTAACACGCATATGCGAAATTGTATATTTGGAATACATGATTATTTACATAACACGTCTTTGTCTTACATTTACATCATGTTGTTATAAAGTTTTTGAAATTAACAGCAGTAGCATAATATCGACTTTGTGAGCTTTGGTTAGGTCATGATTAACTATTTTTAAACATAATAGAAAGTTTTCGCTTATCGTTTTACGAAATACGGTACGCTAAACTTGCTTGTTACCCGGTAACTGTCTGCATTACCGGGCAACAAGTAAGTTTAACCCATTATGCGCCATTGATACATACACGCAACATTATTAATAATAATAATAATCTTTCTTTATTTAGCATCTTTGCTATATAATAACATAGAAAAATATATGTATATCTATATATATATATAAAATAAACATTTGATCATCCTTAATCTATAAATTGTGTATGTATAATAAATTTATCACATAATAATACTTAATATATAATCTTTTTACTACTTTAATAAAATCAGTCTAAAACCATACTTAAATATCTATGTAAAAATAATAAATCCATAATACAACAATACAATAATACAATAATTCTTTGTTAATTATTAATTAAATTACCAAATAAGTGAATTTGATATATTATATTATTTGACCTGACTTAAAAACGTATGAAGAACAATGTAAATATTTTGTTATTTAAATATTTCGATTAATACATCATTAAAAAAAGCAGATAATGTCAGTGTATTTCTAACTTCACAATATTTCAGTGTTTTATACGTGTGGCGCATGAAGTAAAATTTCGAGTTTTGAAAAGCCTAATTTGGCTCGGTCGCTCCGCTTCGCTACGCGCCCGAGCCAAATTTTCAGGCTTTTCTAAACTCGAAATTTTACTTCATGCTTAGTCTGGGAGTGGAAACACTCGTTCTAAACTTCATTTTGCACGTTTTTATATAAAATCGACGAATGCCTGAAAATTTACGGCGTATACATAATGTATATTTAAAGGAAAAATTTACATTATGTAATACAATAAGTCATTCTTAGAAATCATAAAAAGAAGTGCAAATTTTTACCTGAAATCAACTTTTAGAGTTAACTCTATAATTGCTCGGCCGTTAATGGGTTAATATAGATATTATTCCTATTGAAGAGCCCATTTGAAATCTGATAACCTACGAAAAAGTATTTTTATATAATTCTGCTGACTATTCTTCTATCAACAACTTTTTTGCATCTGTAAACTGGGATAATTTATTTAAGATTGGTAATATCGATGAACTTGTGGATAAGTTTTATGAAATTATTGAAGAAGGGAAAAACTTATTCATTCCCAGCAAATTCGTTAGAAAGTATAACACTAATTATCCCAAATGGGTAACTAAAGAATTACGTCTAAATATTGCCAAGAAAAAAATCGCCCACAAAAATTATAAAATGAGTGGCTTACCAAATGATTATCAACAATTTAAACAGCTTAGATCTTTATGTTCAGAAATGTCTACTTATCTTTATAATAATTACATAAATGATGTTCAGTCAAAATTACAAACAAACCCACGGTCTTTTTTTAAATTTATTCATGACCTAAAAAATGAATCAGGCATTCCTAACAAAATGTCATATGATAATAAAACTCACACTTGTGGAGAACATATCGTTAAAGCTTTTTCTGATTTTTTTGCATCAGTGTTTGTAGATTCTACTCCTCATAATACATTGTTTTCATCAAATAATATCAATCTAATAAATGATATCATTTTAGATGTCAGTGTGACGGATGTATTCAACAGCATAATAAATCTTAGTGACAGCTTCTCAATGGGACCGGATGAGGTTCCAAGCATCCTTATTAAAAAATGCATATGTACATTAAGTTCACCGATTCATCGTGTATTTTTAAAATCTCTTTCCACAGGCATATTTCCTATAACATGGAAAAACAGCTTCATAAAACCAATATTCAAATCCGGTCAGCGGAATTTAATTGAAAACTATAGGGGTGTGTGTGTCCAGTCCGTTATTCCAAAATTATTAGATGCAATTGTTGCAAAGCAACTATCATGGATGTCCCATCAAATAATATCGCCACACCAACACGGGTTTGTAAAAGGACGTTCCACGGTAACAAATTTACTTTTATATAAACAATTTCTGTCGGATGCTTTGGAGAAAGGTTATCAGGTAGATGCTTTATATACAGATTTTTCCAAAGCATTCGACACAGTGAATCAAGTGTTGCTTTTGAATAAGATAAAACTTCTAGGTTTCAATACCATTACAATCTCTTGGATCGAGTCATTCATAACAAATCGACGACTTAGTGTGAAAATAGATAACTATCAGGCTGAGTACTTTTTTGCTACATCGGGTGTCCCTCAGGGCTCTCATTGTATCCCAATACTATTCTTGTTGTTTATCAACGATATACAACATAATATTAAACATTCAAAGTTTTCGCTTTTTGCGGACGACCTCAAAATTTTTAAAATTATTACGTCACCGAATGATTGCATGGACTTACAAGATGATTTGTGCAGTGTTGATGAATGGTGTCATAATAATTTATTGCTCTTGAACGTCAAAAAGTGTAACTCCATATCTTTTTCCAGAGGTAGATCTACTATTGATTATACATATAGACTTAATGTCAACAATTTAAATAAACAATGTGTGGTAAAAGATCTGGGGGTACTCTTTGACACTCAATTAAATTTTAAGAATCACATTTCTGCAATATGTATTAAAGCAAATAAAATGTGGGGTTTTGTCTATCATGCTTGCAAAGATTTTGATAGTCGCTGTTTAAAGTTATTATTTTGTTCTCTTGTACGCTGTAACCTGGAGTACGCATCACCAATTTGGACACCGAAATCACAGACGGACATTTACAAGATCGAACGGATCCAAAATAGATTCCTCCGTACCATAGAATGGAAGATGGGCAGACAACATATACAGGGCTCGTATACAGAAATAAAAGCGGATCTTCATATTCACTCCCTGGAGGACAGAAGAACCTTCTCTGATTTATGCACATTATTCAGACTACTCAATAATTTCAGTGACTGCCCGGAACTACTCTCTCAGCTCAATTTTTATATTTCATCATCCACCCGCAGCCTCCGACACACACCGCTTTTCCGGATCCGCACTCATAATTCGGATTTCGCCTCTCACAACAGCATTACACGACTAATGAGTACAGCCAACTATTATAACAAGTTCTATTGGTTCCAACTATTCTCTGGCTCTTTACATTCATTCAAACGAAATTTATGTATACACACAAATTATTCTTAGTTCTATTAGTTACTTTATGGGTATTATTATTATAATTAATGTTTATTTAGTTGTACACTTTATGGTGATATTTTTCTTTGTTATAAATCTATTGTGTATAAAAGGGGGTTCCCGTCAATAAATATTATTATTATTATTATTTCGTAAAACGATAAACTAAAACTATCCAATATAAAATTAAAATAAAAACTACAACAAGCCAAATAATTTTGTGTTTTAAATATTCATTTGTTTTAACAATTTTTAATTTTACATGACTAATTATACTCATTATTTTTCAGATACTTCCTTTTGCATTTGTAAGGCATCATCGGAGGTTATAATTATTTAAAAAATTTATAATTATTCAACAAAATTGTTACCATAAATATAATCAACACGACGTTATTGTTATGTAAATATCTTAAAATTTATCATTTAAATTACATAATTTTCATAACAAAGACAACAATTTGGGCTTTCTGCGTGTTATTTTTATTTGCTTCCACACAAATTAAGTATGCAAATAAATTATTTATTATCGGCGAGGCTCGCAAAACTGTTTACAACCTCGCCAACAAGCCAGGCATTCTCGTCCAGCTCAGTATACATATTTATGAGGAATTGCACGGATACACACAAACGCACACACATAAATACAAACAAGCATGTATACACACACAAAAAACAATTTTCAAACAATAGTTGACAAAGACTAAAAATAGGAATTTAATCCCCGACGACGACCTGAACAACACACGCATAAGTAATCTGTTTATTCAACAGAGAGCTGATAAACTCGAGTGGTGCGCGCAAACTTTCCGTTATCAACGGATTTATGTTAAACTGCTTAACCTCGTTTTAAATGGATTTTAGCGATGGGCATAAGTGTTTTTTTTTATCGATGCATAAGAGGTTAAATGTCGCTTCTTTTCGTGTTTACCAGAAATTTATGTTTGAATAATAAGTTTTAAATAACACAAACACACTTTTCACTTACGATAATAAGTTTTGGGTTTCACAAATACTTAAAATTTTAAATGACATTTCAGCAAACATAAAAAAGATATGCCATAATTGATGGGGGGAAAAATATTTCGCTGTACTCATACTTAAGGGTCATTTTTGATGTATGAAAATCGTCATTTTTTATTCCAGCCTTCCCAGAGAAGAAAATAAGTCATCGTAGATTAAATATGCTTGAATCAATTGAAATGTACAAAAATAAAAATGTTTTACTAAATTTTTATTTTAGTCCCTTAGATCAGGGGTCTCCAAACTATTTTCTTCGCGGGCCACAAATACAATTCTACATAATAAAGTCGGCCAAGATCCGATTCTTCTTCTTCTTCTGCTATCCCTTGTTGCCCCTTAGGGCGTCGGGTACTCGTTATCGAGCCATCTCCTCCATAACTGTTTATTCTCCGCGATTTTTCCTAGCTCTTCTGCGCTTTTCCCATGTCTCTCTCCTATTTCTTCAATTATGTTGGTCATTGTCTTCCTGGGTCTGCCTGGTTTCCTCTTTCCTTCCATGGTTGTTTGCTGCACCTGTTTTGTTAGTCTATAGTTGTCCATTCTCCTGACATGGGCATACCAATTTAGTTGTTTCTTTTCTATTTTGTTTGTTATTGTGTCCTGTTTTAAGTTGGCATATATCTCCTCGTTCCTTTTCTTATCAAATTTGGTGACGTTTGATATTTTTCGCAGGAATTTCATTTCTATTGTGGTTAATTTATTTTTATGTACCGGTAGTGTGGTCATTGTTTCTGTGGAGTATAGCACTGAGGGGATTACAATTTTGTTGTATATATGTTGTTTCGTTTTTGAATTTATTTCTTTTTTGCCTAGAATTGTCTTGTTTATCGCATAGTAGATGTTGTTTGCTTTCTTATGTTTGTTGGCTATTTCTGTGTCTATTTTTCCGTCGTTGCTAATGATTGTTCCTAAGTAGTTGTAGTTAGTTATCTTCTCCAATCTTGTTCCTTTGCATGTATATTCTGTGTTGTTATCTTTCTTGCACCCTTTTATTTCCATTATTTTTGTTTTGTCCGTGTTTATGCTCATACCCATTTTGTCTATTTCTTCTGTCCATATGTCTATCATTTTTTGAATTTTTTCTGGTCTGTCCGCTATTAGTGTTACATCATCTGCGTATATTAGAGCCTCTATTAGTAACGCCTTCAGTTTTTTTATATCCCCATACTGTCTTAGGTGTTCTGTGTTTGCAATTTTTGTATATTCTGTCCATGTATATGATAAATAGTAGGGGGCTAAGTGAGTCTGCTTGTTTTACTCCACTTTTAATCTCGAATTCTGTTGATGTAATGCCGTTTATTTGTACTATTCCTCTTACTCTTGTGTATAAACTCTGAATTGCTTTTAATAGGCTTGATGATATATTTAGCTGCTGTAGGGTCTCCCATAGTTTTGTTCTGTCGATAGTGTCAAATGCTGCTTTCAGGTCGATAAAGGTGATATATAGCTCTGCGTTTCTTTCTATTTCTGCTTCTATTGCTTTCCGGAGTACGCTAATATTATCTGTGGTTTGTCTTTTGCTCCTGAATCCTCCTTGTTCTTCTTCTAGTTTGTGTTCTATTTGTTGTCTTAGCCTCCTTTCTAAAATTTTGCTATACACTTTTATAGCTACTGGGGCTAGGCATATCGCTCTATAGTTGTTGCAATCTGTAAAGCTTCCTTTTTTGTGTATTGGGACCAGCGCGTTTGTTTCCCAATCAGTTGGTATTGTTGCTTCTTTCCATGCCATGTTGCATATATCTTTCATCCATTCTATTGCTTTTTGGCCTCCGTACTTGATGAGTTCTGGCGTGATTCCGTCTGGTCCCGCAGCTTTTCCTGTTTCAGTTCTTTTATTGCATCTGTCACTTCATCCATCTGTATTTCTGTTTCTTCGTCTTGTGTTTGTTTTCCCTCTACTTCATTTGTTCTTGTTTCACTTTTTCGATTAATTTTATAAAATTATGAAAAATTTAAGGAACAATTGTTACAATATTTCAAAATATGACATTTACAAAAAAAAAAAAACAATCGCGGGCCGGATTCATGCAAGTCGCGGGCCGGATTTGGCCCGCGGGCCGTAGTTTGGAGACCACTGCCTTAGATAATCCATTATTAGATTTATTACCCAAAAAGAACCCCACAGAGAATGTAATCCCACCGACAACCATACCAAACCCTTAACCTTGTAGCACCTAGCCAATTACTTATTGGTTTTTCCTAAATCCCTTTAGATATATACACCGCGCAAATAGTTGTAAGAAATCAGTTTGCTATTGATAATGAGCACTTTGTGTCTCGAAATGTACATCTAACTTACAAATAAAAAGTAAAGTAAGGAATAACAGTCTGTTTTAGTGTAATAGGAAAACACTTCACGTAACTAAAAGAAGAATATTTACCAACATCTCAAAATGTTATGTTTAAAATACCCTACCTTTAAAGCAGGACTGCACCTGTTCGCAGTAAATACACCCTAAGTTTGGTCATATTAAAAAAAACAGTTTAGGTATGCACGTTTCAAAAAGAAATGCAACTCAACATCGGTGATTTCACAAATAATTTAAAATATTTATTTCTCGGTAAAAACTGTAAATATAAAATTAATTTACACTCCATTGTTACAAAAATTCATGAAGCGAGTCGGTTTCGCGACGATTGCACTTACAGAAAGTGCTACGCAATTCGTTCCGGCACTCGCCCATGCAGCAATTTTGAAAAGTAAACATGTTTAAAAAATGTAAAATTACTTGATTTCATTTTGGGTAAATAAATTCTTATTAACGCAAATAAGACACTTAAACTTTATTTGTATAACTGAGATTTTTTATTGTGACTATAGTTTCGACAACTTTAATTTGTCATTATCAAACTAGAAGTAGTTTGATAATGACAAGTTAAAGTTGTCGAAACTATAGTCGCAATAAAAACCTCAGTTATAAAAAATGTAAGTGTCTTATTTGTGTAAATAATGATGTATAACAAAGTAGAAGCCTCCATAGTTAACAATTTCATATTAATCTTGTAGTGGAGGCAGTTACTTTGTGATACATTGTAAATATTTAAATAATTAACACTGATTACTTTCCTGTATTCTTTTTTTTATTTATTTATAAATCCAGCTAATACACGACCAGCCCGAGGCTGGTGTATACTCCTCTTTTTGACGCACCTAATAGATAATTTTAAGTATATATACAGGGAGTTTTTCTTTCAAGTATACATGTCCCAATTACAGTGTATATGCTGTAAATCTTTAGATAATAGTTGCTTTTTTTAACATAGTTGAATCCAAAACTTAAAATGAGTGTGTTCCACTCCCAGACTAAGCATGAAGTAAAATTTCGAGTTTAGAAAAGCCTGAAAATTTGGATTTGCCGGGCGGAGCGAAGCGAGCCCGGCAAATCCAAATTTTCAGGCTTTTCTAAACTCGAAATTTTACTTCATGCGCCACCGGTACAAAACACTGACATATTACGAAGTTTAAAACACACCGTTAAACTTTATACTGCATCAGTGTTTTGTACCGGTGGCGCATGAAGTAAAATTTTCAGGCTTTTCTAAACTCGAAATTTTACTTCATGCTTAGCCTGGGAGTGGAAAACACTCGTTTAAAGCTTCAAATTAAATTCTTTTAATGAACCGAGTGTCGGCAAATGTACAACGTATGCTCGCTTCGCTCCGCCCGGCAAATCCAAATTTTCAGGCTATTCTAAACTCGAAATTTTACTTCATGCGCCACCGGTACAAAACACTGACATATTACGAAGTTTAAAACACACCGTTAAACTTTATACTGCATCAGTGTTTTGTACCGGTGGCGCATGAAGTAAAATTTCGAGTTTAGAAAAGCCTGAAAATTTGGATTTGCCGGGCTCGCTTCGCTCCGCCCGGCAAATCCAAATTTTCAGGCTTTTCTAAACTCGAAATTTTACTTCATGCTTAGCCTGGGAGTGGAAAACACTCGTTTAAAGCTTCAAATTAAATTCTTTTAATGAACCGAGTGTCGGCAAATGTACAACGTATGCTCGCTTCGCTCCGCCCGGCAAATCCAAGTTTTCAGGCTTTTCTAAACTCGAAATTTTACTTCATGCGCCACCGGTACAAAACACTGACATATTACGAAGTTTAAAACACACCGCTAAACTTTATACTGCATCAGTGTTTTGTACCGGTGGCGCATGAAGTAAAATTTCGAGTTTAGAAAAGCCTGAAAATTTGGATTTGCCGGGCTCGCTTCGCTCCGCCCGGCAAATCCAAATTTTCAGGCTTTTCTAAACTCGAAATTTTACTTCATGCTTAGCCTGGGAGTGGAAAACACCCGTTTAAAGCTTCAAATTAAATTCTTTTAATGAACCGAGCCTCGGCAAATGTACAACGTATGCTTATGTATACTTAAAAGGAAAATTCTCGCTATGACAATGTTTGGTGTTACATAAAACTCTCTGTATATAAGATCCCAATGTTAGTTTAAGTACTTTAGTTTGAGAATGACTCGCTGACGAGTCGAACTGGTCACAATTTAAAATGAATACAAAAAAGTAATAAGTGTTAATTATTTAAATTTCATATTTACCCAAAATTAAATCAAGTGATTTTAAATGTTTGCCGTGTGATCTGAAATAGTTGTATGAAGAATTGCTATCATAGTTACAGTGTGCAATAAATTAATGAATTATTTAGATGGTACTTACTTCTCTGGGCACAGGCTTCAGCCTGAGCGGCGTGATGGGCAGGCTGGGGTTATATCGGTGCCTGAGGTGGTCATTGATGGACGGCGGTGGCCTCAACTGCCTTAACCTCCGCGTCTTCTCTTGGATGGGCGTGCTAGGCGGCGACGGGGACGGACTGGAACTCTCCGATGATGAGGACTCCGAGGGGAAAGTCGCTAAAGTACAATACGAGCCTTCAGACTCGCCTAACCTAAATTACACAGAAAAATATGGGCGATAACACAATGTACTTTTAAAAATAATGTAATACAAAAGATTTATGCCGAATAAAGGATTTTCATATCACAATACAGAAGAAATAACACAAAATATTACATACAACTTTATATCTTCACATCAACTCTAAATCATCGAATAAGAAAAGAGTTTTTCATTATCATCTCTTGCACCCATTGCTTCAAGCAATACGCACAATATCATATGAACCAATGTCAGTTTCTTTTTAGCAATGCACTAATTCGCAATTGATAACTATTTAAAAGTCAAAACATTGATCTTATACATAGCTTTGATTTACTTAATTCGCCTCCTGAAACAATAATTTTCACATTCGATACATTATTGTTTATTTTTTAGTATTAATATTTATTTTTAGTTAGTATATTTTAAAAAAACTGTATTTTTCTCTGTAAATAGAATTTATTCTGCTGAGAAATAAACGATTATTATTATTATTATAGTTGACAAGATGATATAACTAGCACAGAGTCTTTTTCCAGGAAAAAATCACTAAAGTACAGTACAAGCCTTCTGACTCCTACTCTGTATTACACAGAAAAATATAAATGATAACACACCTTGTTTCATATCAACAAAAAAATACAAAACAAATAACACACTTTTTAATAAATCTAACAAACTTACACAACAAATACATTTCTCTTTCTGCCAAATCAATGTAGCTATTATGTAACACAAAAATTTACATAAAAGTTTGCAAAACTAGCAAAAAGAGACATTTTAGGAAACGGATATTAAGATTGTAAAGCTACCTATAGGCGCAACGAATAGTGTATGGGTACGTTCTTTCTAAAGGAAGGAAAAATCTCGAAGTGGCAACAAAGATTTTATACATCTAACAACGCATTCCACATGCCTGAACAGATATGAACATCCTACATGTACTATTGGTGGAAATAAAATGTTGGGACACGTAAAATTTGTTTAGTGTGTGTGACACTTTGGACTTTATTTATTTATTTACGGTAAAAACCATTTTAACATTAACATAAAAAAAAAAAATATACTCTAAGTATACAAAACTAATTACATCACTACTAAACTAAACTTTACACGAGCTTATAGTATAAAACTAATAAAACAATAGCATCTTCTATTAAGGGAAAGAATAATTAATATATGCAACTGAATTAATATGGATTAAGTAAAGAGCTCGAAATTGATAAACTTAATTTTGGTTTTGAATAGATTTTCCGATTTTTGAAAGAGGTACAAGGAATTAATATCTAGTAAAATATTACCAAATCGGAATAATCTTGTTAACGGGTTATTTAAGCTATAATTGCATGATGCACTTTGGACCTTAAATGTACAGTGTTGCCTCGTTCTTCTGTCAGTTATTGGGACTACTAAGTATATTTTGGAGACAAGAAAAGAAGAATTAATATAGCCCGAAAAAAGTTTGTGCAAGTAACATAAATCATAATAAATGCGCCTGTGAATCAAGGGTTTTAGATTTATCGTCGACTTGTCATTTAATTGTCATTCGATGTGTCAAAACTGATAATCCCTTTCTTTTCCTCTCATTTACATATTTTTATTGTCACTCCATTTTACAACCTTTCTTTAAAAAGCCTAATTTATAATCTGTTTTTTTTTTAATATGACCAATCAAATTTCAACTTTCAACATTTGATCGCTTCAGCTCAATACTGAACGGAGATATTATTTATTAAAAAGAAGTTTTACCCCATTTTTGCTAAAACTTCGGGTCCTAGAACCAATCAAAAATTCCCCACGCCTCTCCTAATTACAGTGAAACAACAAGACTAAAACTTAAAGATAGACGACAAAAAGCTCTACAAACAGTCGAAATTCTATAGCTCCAGCTCAATAGTAAACGAAGATATGATTTTTTTAAAAAAGTAGTTTTACCCCATTTTTGCAAAAATACCAGGTTCTGATACCAATTAAAAATTCCAACTTCTCTCCTAATTTTACTGAAACAATAGAACCAGAACCAAAAGATAGACGATAAAAAGCTCTACAAACTATCAAAATTTTATCGCTTCGGCCCAATAACGAACGGAGATATAATTTTCCAAAAAGAAGTTTTATTCCGTTTTTTGTTAAAATTTCGGCTAAATACAGTGAAACAACGGGACCAAAACCAAAAGGTAGACAATAAAAAAGCTCTACAAACTAGCTCGGCTCTGGGTAAGAATTAAAAATTCCTCACTATTCTCCTAATTGTACTGAAACAACAGGAACAGAACTAAAAGATAGACGATAAAAAGCTCTACAAACTGTCAACATTTAATCGCTCCAGCTCAATACCGAACGGAGATATGATTTTTTAATTAGTAGTTTAACCCCATTTTTGCTAAAATTTCGGGTCCTGGTACCCATTAGAAATTCCCCACTCCTCTCCTAATTACAGTGAAACAACGGGACTAAAATCAAAAGATAGATGACAAAATGGTACACAAACTGTGAAAATTTCATCGCTCCAACTCAATAGGAGATATGGTTTTTTAAAAAGTAGTTTTACCCCATTTTTGCTAAAATTTTGGGTCCTGGTACCAATTAAAAATTCCCCACGCCTCTCCTAATTATAGTGAAACAACAAGACTAAAACTAAAAAATGGTGATGTGTCCATCATAGTACTTTCCCCCGTAAATTGCGTATTAAATCACTTTTAAAATATTTGTAGCATTATTATTTTCAAAATGTCTTCAACTTTTTGATAACTACAACTTTTATTTGAAACATTTTTCAATTGTATCAACACATACACTGAGACAAACCAATGACTAGATAAAAGAACATTATTTATTAATTATCTCAAAAACTAAGAGTGCTATGACAAAAAGTAAAGATACAAAAAATCTTTAATATTTTATTACCTACAACTTTTATTTGAAACATTTTTCAATTGTATCAACACATACACTGACACAAATCAATGACTAGATAAAAAACACTATTTATTAAATATATCAAAAACTAAGAGTGCTATGACAAAAAGTGAATCTACAAAAAAAATCTTTAGTTTTTCATTTCCTACAACTTTTATTTGAAACATTTTTCAATTGTATCGACACATACACTGTCACACACCAATAACTAGATAAAAGACACAACTTTTGAAATATCTCAAAAACTAAGAGTGCTATGACAAAAAGTGAGTGAACAATACATCTTCATTTTGTTATTATCTACAACTTTTATTTGAAAGAACTTTTTGTTTGATGAACATTTATTGACAAAATCTGAAAAAACTGAAAAACGCTAAGAGTAAAGTACCACTTCCGGTTTTCCGATTTTCACCAAAAGCTTTTCAGTTCTTCCGATTGTAACAAAAAGCTTAAGTTTCAAGTTTCATCTCGATATCTTTAGCGGTTTTTGCGGTACAGCGCACACAGACTCACACACAGACATTTTTGAAAAATGGTCATATTCGACTCAGGGGACCTCAAAACGGATATTTCCGCTAAAATTTTTGATTCGAAAATTTTCACGAAAAAAATACTTTCCCTTTGTATTACATACGGGGGAAAGTAAAAATAGACGACAAAAACCTCTACAAACTGTTTAAATTTGACTGCTCCAGCTCATTACCAAACGAAGATATGATTTTTCAAAAAGTCGTATTACCCTATTTTTGCTAAAATTGTGGCTCCTGGTACCAATTAAAAAAATTCCCACTTCTTTCCTAATTACAGTGAAATAACGGAACCAAAACCAAAAGATGAACGACAAAAGTGAGTACAAACTGTTGAAATTTCATCGCTCCAACTCAATACCAAACAGAGATATGATTTTTCAAAAAGTAGTTTTACCCCATTTTTGCAAAAAAATGGCTTCTGGTACCAATTAAAAAATCCCCACTCCTCTCCTAATTACAGTGAAACAACAAGATAAAATTAAAAGATAGACAACAAAGAGCTCTACAAACTGTCAACATTTTAATGCCCTAGCAGCTAGGGCATTAAAATGTTGACAGTTTGTAGAGCTCTTTGTTGTCTATCTTTTAATTTTATCTTGTTGTTTCACTGTAATTAGGAGAGGAGTGGGGATTTTTTTTTTGAGCTAGGGCCTAGCTCATCAACAACTAGAGTTATGAATTTTTCAGAAATTTCAAACAGGTTTTTTTCACTACAAAACGGATTCAGAAAATAATTTATATTTTTTAGCTCCACTCTTAATTGTAACACAATAACGGGACTTTGACTAATTGATAGGGAATACAAATCTCTATAGACCGTGAAAATTTCATTGAGCTAGCTCAATTTAAACGGAACATATAATTATTTTTCGGTTTTTTCATGATTTAGAAATTTACGATTTTCAAGGGTGGGAAACACGTGAGTGGGAGTGAGATAGACTTATGCAGGTTTCAATATAAAATTTTGATCTAAGTATCCCTTCGATTTAAAAAAAAAAATCTTTTTTATGTAACCAAAAAATTCCTTATTTTTTTCTGTGACGTGTATGCTATTTTATTGTAGAAATGAATACCAATTTATATTAAAAACATTAAGGTATAACTAAAAGTGGCAATTGACACTAATACATCTAACATATTTCAAGAATTTAGTGGTGTGATGCAGGCTGTGTATTTTAGGTTAAGACAAGATTAGTCACATGTTATGTTGTAAATCAACTTTTAATTTGTAGGTTATGTGAAGGGAAATCTGACAGTAATATGACTATTCAATTAACTCATAAAACAGATAATTCATTTAACAAAGATTACGATTACAAATGTACATATCACCACCTTAAATTATTTGTATTTACTACCAATTTAATAAAGTGTCTCTGAGGATCAGGTAAATGGACCTTGCTCAGGAATATCTGACTTCTTCATTATCTGCCCATATATGTATATGTTCAAATTTCAAAAAGTTCTAAACACAAGGAATTTTTCTTTTAGGTATGTATGCTACGATGTTTCAACGTAAATTTTCAGACATTCGTGATCTTGTTAAAAACTTTCAATTTGAAGACTCTAACAAGTGTTTCCAATCCCAGACTAAGCATAAAGTAAAATTTCGAGTTTAGAAAAGCCTGAAAATTTGGCTTGGTCGCGTAGCGCAGCGGAGCGACCAAGCCAAATCAGGCTTTTCTAAACTCGAAATTTTACTTCATGCGCCACGCGTATAAAACACTAATTGAAAGTGAAGTTTAAAATATACTGCTTAGTTTTAATCACATGTTTCATTAATTTTACAAATATTTACTTTAAAGAAAAAATCTCTGTATGTGTTGTAAAGTTGCAAGTTGTAGCGTTCTCTTTTTTAAAACTTTCTGCATCGTGACAATTTGACAAATTATGATTTATTTGTCATATTGATAATCATTTACCAACATCTCAAAATTTGATGTTTAAAATACCCTACTGTAAAAGCAGGACTGCAACTGTTCGCAGTAAATACACCCAAAGTTTGGTCATATTAAAAAAAACGAGTTTACCTGTATATAATATTCTTATTTTAGTTACGTGGAGTGTTTTCTATTAATTATTGTAGTAATTCCTTTCTTCACTGATTAGTTTTATTATACTAAATGTATATATTTGACATTATCCCATTTTCGATATGTCCCAACATTTTATGTCCATCGATGGTGCGTGCGATCATTTAAAACATAATTTAGAGTAGAATTTGAATTTTAAATTTTATTAGCACTACTGACCATTAACACATAGTTTAGCATAACCTCAAATTTATTAAATCATTTATTTAGCGTTCTAGGCAGCCGCACAAAAAAAAAGCTGCCTACTTTAAATCACAATTTAAATGATCGCACGATATATCTAACATTAACAAGTTTTACCACGGGTTAAGTGAGAAATTAATTCAAGATAATAACAAGTTTGTGGGCAGCTTAATATTTTTACAAACCAGCAAAATATTTTGCAAATGATCTGAAAAAACCTTTATAGATTGTCAAGTTTGATGTTTGAGATGATTGGTTGACCTACCGATAGCAGACTTCATTGGGGTCGACCCAGACTGTGAGTTCGGCGGGGAGACGCAAGTCTCTGTAGCTGAGGCCGCACTTGCTGGCCGCCTGCTCCAACGTGAGGTCGACAGGCATCAGACCGTTGACTCGGATGCAGCGGTAGCCCTGGCCTTTGGTGGGGACCTCCGGAAACCAGTGCTTCTCAAACCTGCAAGCAATGGAAAAACAAATAAATCAATAGATGCCAAAAATATCATTCTGCTTCTGCATTCTGGTCACTCGTATTTCAGGGGATGATCCCAAAAAAGTAGTCGTTTTTTTTCAAAAATATGGTTAATAAATTTCGGAAAATACGAATGACCAAAACAACTCCCCTGCTATGCGAAAGGGCGCGACCTTTCCAAATACTCTACCCCAGTGGTTCTCAACCTTTTCAGGTTGCGCCCCCCATCATAACTCTACGTCCCCCTCCTTTATTTAATGTCGGTTTATTTAGATAGTTTCTTGAATTAATTTCTCATCTGGCACTTGGTGAAACATATTACACTATGTAAAGTTAATTAAAGGAAAGGCACTTGGTATTGTTATTTATTTAGATAGATTGAAACACCATTATAGCCTTGTTTCACTTCTCCTCCTCTTTAGAAAATCTGTTGCGCCCCCCTGACATCTTGTCGCGCTCCCCTAATGCGAAAACATGCCTAGTTGAAAAGTGCGCTTTCAAAAACACAGCCATAAACGGCTGAACGGTTAAGTTCGCCATCTGAAGGGTGCGCACCCAAACAATACCATAATAAACAACTTCGAGGGACTTCTCAGAAATTGAAGAACAGGCCGAAACACAGCTAGTATTGGCCTGACCATCAGAGGTTTGGCAACATTGCAAAGTTGTAGTGAGCGTGGGAAAACGAATAACCATCGTAACCAATTAGCATGACCTCGTTACCATCACTCACCCTTGAAGCTCCACCGTCAATCCCTTGGAGGAGCACAAGAGCAGAAGATAACGGAGAGATGACAATAAACCCTTGAACTGCTAACATTGCCAATGTTTTATTAATTGACAGAGTGTATGAGGAGACATGGGTGGTGGCGAAAGTGGGGAAGGAGGTGTCGGGGTGTTTCAGAACGTGGGAGGGTTTGAGGCAGGGGTGCCCGCTGAGCCCGATGCTCTTTAATGTATACATGAGTGAATTGGAAGAGGTGATGAGGAAAGGGCAGGCAGGGGGAGTGGTGATGGGTAAAAGTAAAGTATGGATGTTGGCATATGCGGATGACGTTGTGTTAGTGGCAAGAGAATATGAAGGGATGAAAGAGATGTTGAAGAGAGTGGAGAGGTTTATGGATAGAAGAGGAATGAATGTGAATGTAGTGAAAACGAAGTGGGTGAAGTTTAGAAATAAAGGGAGAGAGGGGAAGGTGAAAGAATTGGAGTGGAAGGGGGTAGTTATTGAGAGGGTGAAAACTTTCAAGTATTTAGGGTTTTGGTTCAAAGGAACGGGAGGGTATGAGGAGCATGTGAGGTGGGTGCAGAGTAAGGCGAGAAAGGCGTGGGGAATGGCGTGGGGCAAGTGGGGGAAGTGGATGGGGAACAATATGACGGTTGCGTGTAAAATATGGGATGCGTGTGTGAGATCGGTGCTAATGTATGGAGTGGAAGTGTGGGGGACGAAAGGGTACGAGCTGATAGAGAGGGAGCAGATGTGGTTCCTGAAGCGCATGTTGGGGGTGGAGAGGTCCACGCCCAGCTACATAGTGCTTCAGGAGACGAACAGAGAGAGGCTAGAGTGGGAGGCAATGGTGAGGGTGGTGAGGTACGAGATGAGATTGTGGGAAATGGAGGAAGAGAGATTGGTGAAGGATGTATGGGTGACGAGTGTGTGTGGGGGTGAGGGTAGATGGAGGGGGGAGAGGAGGAAAATGTATGAGAGGGTAGGGCTGTCGGAGGCGAAGGTAATGGAATGGCTAGGAAATGGGGTGAAGGTGGATGAGTGGGTGAGGGGGAAAGGGAAGGAGGTGGAAGGGCAAGAAAGGCAAGGGCGTATTGAGAGAAGTGAGTATAATGATATGTATGGGAGGTGGCAGGTGTATGGAAGAGTGCCGAAGTATTTGATAGAGAAGGGATGGGGTAGAGAGGATAGGGTGATTGTGGCAAGGGCGAGGTGTGGATCGGAGGAGAGAGGAAGGAAAGTATGGATGGGGGAAGAATATGGAAGGTGTGTGTTGTGTGGACAGGGGAAGGATACGTGGGGACACTTGGCGGAGGAATGTGAGGGGGTGAAAGAAGAGTGGCTGGGAGCGAAAGGGAATAGAAGGGTAGTGGAGTGGATGAGAGAGGATGGGATCGGGGTAAGGACGTTGGAAAAGCTGGGGAGGGAGAGGGAAAAGAGAAGGGAGGGTAAGAGGGATACGGAAATGGAGAAATAACGAATGAATTGTAAATAGTCTGTAAGATGTTGAGATATGCCAATAAAGGTCTTTTTTTTTTTTTTTTTTTTTTTTATTAATTGACACTGTAAATTGTACATTTTTTCTGTTATATTGAATATACGTCCTTCGAAATAATAACCTAAGTAGTAACTGTTGATAATTCACATATGGATTGATAACACGGTTACAGTGCACATAGCTTCATATTTTTTTTAAACTAAATTGGCATCTTGCAAAGACATATTTCACAACATTTTTTGAGATAAAACTTTGATAACTACCAAATTTGTTTCTCAATAGTTAGTATCATATCATATAGCTTTTAGGTTAGAAGCCAGTTGCTTCAAAACTGACTTTAGGTTAGGTTATATGTTAATTTTTGTTAGGTTAGATGCAATGTTTTAATCAATATTTTGCTCAAAAATGATAAAATTTTGTGGAGCCCTCAATTGGGGGTTGATGATTATTTCTTTTAATAATAAAATAATATAATTTTGCTCGAATTTGGAATGAAGGTATCAATCGTTTCAGAATAATTCATGATAAAATTCGAACCAGAAGCGTAACAAAGTTTAATATTTTGATATAAATAATATTTCTATCAATTTATCTTGTCTCACCTTTCGGAAAACACAATTAAAAATTACTTAGAAATTAAGTTTCATTACTATCACCTGATATAAATGTTATCTACCTGCAATTTGATTCACACTTCCCAAAAACCATGGCGACCATAAATATGATTTCACTAAACAAACAATATTGCTCATTTTTCACTTTAAAGGTATTAACTGACTAGCTAATTAAAATGTAAACAACACGATCTTGTCTACACAGAATCATACTAATTCTATTCAGCTGTATTATATTTATCCAAAAATCAATGTCTTGCTGTAGATGGCGCATCAGTACAGGAATTGAAAATCTTTATCATGATGATTTAATTCAGCTACTGTCTTAATTCATTACACAACTCCATCCTGTAAATCTTTTATGAATATTATGTAAATTAATATCTTGTATTTTCATTCTCCACATTATTTGCCCCTTTATTGGATTTCATTTTTTACATACACGAGATTACATCTAATAATAACGACCACATTTCTAATCCTGGCTTATAGTTATTACCCACAAATATACAAATTGTTTAAACAATGATTTCATGCCATAATCAAGGATATAGTGTAAATGTGTGCACTGTGCTCAAGGATAGCAAACGACGCCTGTCTAGAAGGTGATCTACACTTTTTTTTTTAAAAGACCTTCCAAACAAACACCACACAATGAAAAAAATTGAGCAATTAGCGTCGTTCGATGATTCAACGAATAACAACTAAAGAAAAACCTACCATATATTTTATTGAAATAGAGACAAAATTAAAATAAAAATAATTATTGTTCCTGAAAATAGCAAAAATTACAAAATACACAATAATGCATATACAGGGTATTTTTTAATTACGGAATATTAGCGCTCAAGCCGAGGCAGTTTGAAATATAAAAAAATCCACGGACAGGTTAATTTTTGTTCCCAATTGTGCACTTTCTGACGTACTTAAAAAATTATGATGTCAATAATTTAGGAGCGCTTATATTCCATATTTAAAAAAGACCCTGTATAATAAAATATACCTACAAAATAAGAGTATTTTTCTGAAAATTGTGTATTTGCAAATAGGAGGTAGTTTTTAACAACATACGGCTTCTAAATCTTTTATTGTGGTGTTTAATATTACTTTTCAACATACAGAGTTTTATGTAACACCAAACATTTTCATAATAGAATATTTCTTTTAAGTATATATATGCATTTCGTTGTACATTTTTCGATGCTCGGTTTATTAAGAGAATTCAATTAGAACTTTTTTTTTTTTTTTATTTAACACCTTTAATAATTAGCAATCTACCCATGGGCATTCTAATGGTTTAAAGTACATTTCAACTGCGTGAGGTCAAGGTCTACATTAAGACTTTAACTAATTGTTCTTAAATATATGATGTGTTTTCATTATTTAATTTAATTAATTTCATTTCATTTCAATGTCTGTTTTATTTATACGGCAATTCCAATATGTGGTGTCGCTTCAGGCGATAGGTCTTTTTACTGTTGTCCAGTAAATTCAGGGCTAGCAGGTTCGGATGCACTTCTAGTCTTTTGATGTATCGCGCAGTCACGCACTTCACTTCGTCTTTAACCTCGGTCATTTGTAAATCTCTGTGTATTTGCTCATTTCTTACATACCAGGGAGCATTTGTGATTATTCTTAATGTTTTTGATTGGAATCTTTGTAGGATCTCTACGTTTGAGGAACTCGCAGTGCCCCACAGTTGAATTCCGTATGTCCATATAGGTTTTAATATAACTTTGTACACTAGTAGTTTATTTTCAAGCGATAGTTCAGATTGGCGACCAATTAACCAGTAGAGCTTAGTAAATTTTAATTCCAGCTGTTTCCGCTTCGTGAAAATGTGCTTTCTCCAGCTAAGCCTTCTGTCAAGGTGCATACCCAAATACTTGACATCTTCTGCTTGTGGTAGCTGCTGTTGGTTTATGTGAACTGGTGGACAGGTTCCTTTTCGCAGTGTGAAAGTTACATGCACTGACTTTGTTTCGTTTGCTTTAATCCTCCATTTTCTCAACCATTCTTGTATATTGTCCAGGGCCGCTTGTAAACATTGGGAAGCTTCTTCAGCATTACGATTTACTGCCATAATAGCCGTGTCATCAGCGAATGTCGATGTGTTTGTATTTAGTGTTGTCGGTAAGTCGGCCGTGTAGATAAGGTAAAGAATTGGTCCTTAAACGCTCCCCTGCGGTACCCCGGATGATATTGGGTATAGTTCTGATGTCGTTTCTTCGTACTTCACCATAAAGTATCTATCACTCAGGTATGATTTTAGTAGTTGATAAAATGGGTGTGGAAGGTCTCGTTTCAGTTTGTAAAATAGTCCTTGGTGCCAGACTTTGTCGAAAGCTTGACTTACATCCAGGAAGGCTGCTGTACAAAACTTTTTGTTTTCTAGACTGTTTCTGATAACTTCCACTACACGGTGTACTTGTTCTATCGTAGCGTGTTTGTTGCGAAAGCCAAACTGGTGTTCGGGGATGAGTTGTAGCTTGGTTATAATCGGTTTCAGTCGTTTCATTAATAATTTCTCCAGCAGCTTCGATAGGATAGGTAGCAAGCTTATTGGTCGGTAGGATGCGACTTCTTCAGCAGGTTTTCCTGGTTTTGGAATCATTCTTATCTGCGCTACTTTCCACTGCGATGGAAAATATCCCGTTCTTAGTACCGCATTGTAAATGTGTGTGAGATGTGTCAGCGCTTTATCTGGTAGCTGTTTAATGACTGTTCCTGTTATTAGTTCATAACCTGGGACTTTTTTGGGATTCAAATCATTTTTGATTGTATTTTTGAGCTCTTTTATCTTTATCGAATTAATGGGAAGTGCTAGCTGGTGTGGAGATTCCAGAGACTGGATTATTTCATTATCTTCCCCTGTGCTGATTTCTCTAGAGTGAGGTTGGAATACATGAACTAGATGTTCTGCAAAATTGTCCGCTTTGGCCTTATCATCCCTCGCCCAACTGCCGTCCGGTTTTCTTATTGGTGGAATATTTACTTGGCGTTGTTTGAGTTTCCTGGTGGCTTTCCATAGTGAATAGTCTGTCACTTCCGAGGGTGATAATTCTTCCAGATATTTTTTCACTGATGCAATTAGGTCTTTTAGATCTCGTACGGCTTTGTTAAATTTCGTTTTATCTTGGGGAAATTTTGTTTCCATCCAAGTTTTCCGTAGTTTTCTTTTTTCAAGAATTGCTTCTTGTACCAATTTTGAGATAGTTTGCCTTTTCCTAGAATTCTTTGTCACTGGAGTGGATTCCCATGCCGCTTCTTGTATCGCACGTGTTAGGTTCTCTACAGCTTTATCAATTTCCTCTGCGGTTTTTAGTGCAGTTTTGGTTTCTATTTTGTCTTCCAAACATTTCCTAAATAGTTCCCCGTTAGTGTTTTTGTTAGAGAGTTTAGCCGGTTCAGGTTTTTCAATTCCCGTGCTGCTTAGGGTAACCATTATTGGAGAATGGTCTGAGGAAAGGTCTAGGTTTTGTTCTGCCAGCAAATGATTTGTTGGAATACCTTTTGTTACACAGAAGTCAATCACGTTCATTAGAACTTTAAACGAGTGTTTTCCACTCCCAGGCTAAGCATGAAGTAAAATTTCGAGTTTAGAAAAGCCTGAAAATTTGGTTTGGTCGCGTAGCGCGGAGCGGCCAAACCAAATTTTCAGGCTTTTCTAAACTCGAAATTTTACTTCATGCGCCACCGGTACAAAATACTGACATTACGAAGTTTACAACACACCGCTAAACTTTACATTGCATCAGTGTTTCGTACCGGTGGCGCATGAAGTAAAATTTCGAGTTTAGAAAAGCCTGAAAATTTGGATTGGCCGCTCCGCGCTTCGCGCTACGCGACCAAACCAAATTTTCAGGCTTTTCTAAACTCGAAATTTTACTTCATGCTTAGCCTGGGAGTGGAAAACACTTGTTTAAAATTTTGGTCGCGTAGCGCGAAGCGCGGAGCGGCCAAACCAAATTTTCAGGCTTTTCTAAACTCGAAATTTTACTTCATGCTTAGCCTGGGAGTGGAAAACACTTGATTAAAGCTTCAAATTGAATTCTCTTAATAAATCGAGCGTCGGAAAATGTACAATGTATGCATATGTATACCTAAAAGAAATATTCTCATTATGAAAATGTTCGGTGTTACTCTCTGTATGTTTTCCACTCCTTGATTAGACATGAAGAGTAAATACTTTAAGTTCTGTCAACTTAATTGATATTATTTTTTTTTGTTGATAATCTTAAATATATCTCATCAGTAAAATAAAAATGGCAGTTTGTCTCTCGACATTAATATTTTAAATTATGTTGTTAATATAACTTTAATAAGTCGTTAAGTCGTTAGGATTTTAAATATAACACCAACATATTCCGAATTAAAACGGAAGAACCTATAAGATCTGGATGAGCCGAATTTCACCTGGCAAACTTTCAAGCTTCATAAATAAAAGAGAAATTATATCGGCTAAAAATAGATCAAAACACACGTTTAACGTAGAATCCCGTTCAGATATTTGTAATATTTCATATTCAGTGATTTCACCTGCTATATTTCATATCTTAATTAATCAAAAACAAATTGTGGCGTATTAAACAAATATTTTTTTAATTACTAGCAACAACAAAAACACTCTCGAAAGGATCTATTTTTTTTTTTATTAGCTTGTCCGAACAAAACAGATAAACGTCTTTATATAAATAAAAACTGGCGTGATACCTTATCTGTATCAAAGTTGTTTATCGACATTGAAACAAGATTCATTTTATTACTACTAAAAGCTCTTAATTATTATAAAAACAATGCGAATGGATACTAACGTTAGCGACAAATTTAACAGGTTAGCTGAGGATAACGACTCAATAGTTTTTGTGAAGTTTCTATATAGTTAGTTAAGCGTTGTAGTCTAAAACTACAGTTGGATCAGTGCTGTAACACTTGTAAATTAAACACTTTTTTCTTTGTTTACCCACTGTATTTTGCACTTTATTAATTTATTTACTTTTAGTTTGATAATGACTAGTAAATAGTCGAAACTTTAGCACAAATTAAGTGCAAAATACAGTGGTTAAACAAAGTAAAAATTGTTTTATTTACAAATGTTACAACACTGATCCAACTGTAGTTTGAGATTACAATGCGTAACTAACTATATAGAAACTTTACAAAAACTATTTAATCGTTATCCTCAGCTAATCTGTTAAAAAGTGTATGATGTACCACAAAGTGAACACCTACAACACAAAACAGTCAATTTATTGTGAGGGAATGGTAGAGTGGGTGAGAGGTGTATGAGGAAACATGGGCTGTGGCGAAAGGGGGAATGGAAGAGTCGGAGAAGTTTAGGACGTGGGTGGGGCTTAGGCAGGGGTGCCCATTGAGCCTGGTGTTGTTTAACCTCTACACGAGGTGGAAAACACTGTTTAAAGCTTCAAATTAAATTGTTTTAATAAACCAAGCGTCAGCAAATGTACAACGTATGTTTGTGTTTACTTAAAGGAAAAATTAAACTTATCTAAAAAAACAACGGTTATCTAAAGATTTACGGCATGACATATGCGGATGATATGGTGCTGGTGGCAAGAGAGTGGGAAGGGATGAAGGATATGCTGAAAAGGGCGGAGAGGTTTATGGATAAGAGGGAGTTGAGTGTGAATGTGAGAAAAACGAAATGGATGAGATTCAGAAATAAAGGGAGGGAGGGGAGGGTGAAGGAATTAGAGTGGAAGGGGGAGGTGATTGAGAGGGTTAAAAAATTCAAGTATTTAGGGTTATTGTTCAAAGGGTGCAGGGGGAAGGCTAGAAAGGCGTGGGGGATAGCGTGGGAAAAGTGGATGAGGAACAATGTAAGAGTGGCGTGTAAAGCATGGGATGCGTGTGTAAGGTCAGTGTTAATGTATGGGTGGAAGTATGGGGGACGAGAGGGTATGAGTGTAAAGAGAGGGAGCAGTTGTGGTTCTTGAAGCGTATGTTGGGGTTGGAAAGGTCGACACCCGGATACATAGTACTACAGGAAACGAATAGAGAGAAGCTAGAGTGTGAGAAAATGGTGAGAATGGCTAGGTATGAGATGAAGTTATGGGACCTGGAGGAAGAGAGACTGGTGAAGGCGGTGTGGGTGGCGTGCTTCAATGGGAGAGAGGGTAAATGGAGGAGCGAGAGAAGAAGAATGTATGAGAGGGTGGGTTTGTCGGAGGTGAAGGTGATGGAGTGGCTGGCGAATGGGGTAAAGATGCGGCGTGGGTGAAAAAGAAGGAGAAGGAGGTGGAAGCACAGGAAAGGCAAGGGTGTATAGAGAGGAGTGAATACAACGATAGGTACGGGAGGTGGCAGGTACATAGGGGAATGCCGAGGTATTTGGTGGAGGGGGGATGGAGTAGGGAGGAAAGGGTGGTGCTGGCAAGGGCGAGGTGTGGATCAGAGGAGAGAGGAAGGAAAGTGTGAATGGGGGAAGAGTATGGGAGGTGTGTAATGTGTGAGCGGGGGAGGGATACGTGGAGTCATCTGGCAGAGGAGTGCGAGGGGGTGAAAGAGGAATGGGTGGGAATAAGAGGGAATAGAAGAGTGACGGAATAGATGAGAGAGGATGGGGCTGGGGTAAGGACGCTGGAGAAGTTGGGGGACGAGAGGGAAAGCAGAAGGAAGAGAGGGGGCAGTGACTAGTGTAGATATGGATGTAATAGAGTATTATGCCAATAAAGGTCTTCTTTTGTATTTTAATCTCTAACCGTATCTGAACTTTACATAGAAACAAACATTTATTTATTCTTGACACAAGCTACAAATAATTGTTTTCTCCGAATAATCAACGAAATCCCCAAATTAAAAAAATTATTATTTCTTATCTTATGCGAACACCAACGTCATAGGGCTCGACTCCAAAATATATTAATGAATGTAAACTGATTCGATAAGTGAACACTTTAAAAATTGAATTTCTAATTATGCATTTAATTCTGCATATATTACCGATACAAAAACTACGTATGATAATGAGAATTATAAATAGATCGACATTTTCCGAGTCATTTCTACATAAACATGTAAATAATGTGCACTAATGAATGGATTTTTAACATTCGAAAATACATAATCATGCATTTTAATAACGCAGGTATTTTTTTTTGCCGAACATATTTTGAATAATACGGTTGGTTTTTCTTGGGATGTATTTTTAAATATTTCAGTGAAATAATACGAATGCATTTGTGTTTTTTTCAGGGCTGTTGAACAAATAGCAGATTTGTTTATATTTACTTCAAAAAAATTGAACTTTTTTTTTTTTTGGATATTGGTTTTTAAACTGTTTCACCTTTTATATTTTGTAATTTAACTATATTTAGACGCCACAAACGAATGTTTGTTAACAAATGCACGATAACTTATTTCTTTTTTTCAAAGTCAACTAATTTTTCTTAAACATAATTTAAAATTTATTACCTCTACTGTATGTATATTTATAAAAAATTTGCTTAGTTACAAATTCATCTCGCTATCAGCGTATTTAATGATGCTGACAGGTTTTTTTTTATCACTCATGCCGTTATCACGTTAAACCGACAAACTGCGCTTTCTTTTTATTCCTTACGTTGATAATGTTTCACATCAATTAAAAAAAAAAATAAGTTCGAGATAAGCGTAAAATTTCAATTCGCATGTAATAATAATCAACTTGTATCCACCATTCATAAATAGTATAAAATCAGCAACATTTCAATTCGTGGACTCAGTTATTGATTAAATATATTTAGAAACTAACTTATGGATATTAACCCATTAACGGCCTAGCAATTATGGAGTTAACTCTAAAAGTTGATGTCAGGTAAAATTTTCCACTTCTTTTTATGATTTCTATGAATGACTTATTGTATTACATACTGTAAATTTTTCTTTTAAATATACATTATGTATACGCTATAAATTTTCAGGCATTCGTCGATTTTATATAAAAACGTGCAATATGAGGTTTAGAACGAGTGATTCCACTCCCAGACTAAGCATGAAGTAAAATTTCGAGTTTAGAAAAGCCTGAAAATTTGGCTCGGGCGCGTAGCGAAGCGGAGCGACCGAGCCAAATTAGGCTTTTCTAAACTCGAAATTTTACTTTATGCGCCACCCGTATAAAACACTGAAATATTGTGAAGTTAGAAATACACTGACATTATTTGTTCTTTTTTTAATGAGTATAAATCGAAATATTTAAATAACAAAATATTTACATTGTTCTTCATACGTTTTTAAGTCAGGTCAAATAATATAATATATCAAATTCGCTTATTTAGTAATTTAATTAATAATTAACAAAAAATTAATAATGTTGCATGTATGCATCAATGGCGCATAATGGGTTAATAAATCAGAATTTGATTTTATATGGTGTGCGACAAAAGTATAGAGCATTATTAAAATTTAGGTTTTTAGGCCAAGAAAAAATAATGTTTGGCGTTTGCTATACATTATTTCATTTAACTAGGTGAGAAATTATTACACATTTGTGCTCATAACCTTAAAAATTATAAGATGACTTCACTAATTGTTTTGATTTGAGTTATGTGGAGTATTTAATCACAATGAAAAAACTGTTATTTATAGCGTATACATAATTTTATTCCTTACTTCACTTTCATTAGTTATTGATAATGAGTGCTTAGCACTCGAAATGTACATCTAACGCATAAAAATAAAAGTGAAGTAAGGAATAAAAACAGTTTTTTCATTATAAGATGACTTGTTTATGTTATCAAAAGTGAGATAGAAATATGTCCACATGTCTCGCCTGGTTGAATGGAATGAGCTTTAAACGAATATGATATGTCTTACCTTTGTGTGAGAAGTGAGGTCAGGTGCTGTTTGAAGTTGTCCAGCTGGTCCCTGGGAAACGTCTCGCTCTTCTCGATGAAACGCACCAGGAACATCACCGCCGCCAAAATTTCTTCCTTCATTTTTCACGCACACGCACACCAAGATTAACCGATCCCAACACGCACGCGGCACTGCGTTCGCAGTCTCGGAAATAATAACAGCAGTAACGGAACTGAGAAATGTCGAAACGGAAGAAGAGAAAGTTGGGTGAACGAGGTTTGAATTCACATGAGAATGAGCTCCACACGCGGACGTAAACAAAAGGGAACGACCTGAAACAGAAAGAAAATATGTAGTGGAAACGTTTGTGTTTCATAATGTAATGTTGTTGAGAGGAAAAAAACATTATTGTTTTCGTTCTGGTTCTTTAAGGAGTGCGCATTTCTGCACTGTACTCAGGCCTCATTAGGCTTATTGTGCTTTCTCCCGTTGGCCACCCAGCCTCAGCTCAGCCAGCCTACCTAGTCTAGCAAAGCCGAGGTGGCTCGCATTTTGCGATGATATTAGCTGCCCACACACATAGAGACTTACCTGGGGGTTTTGACTGTGGGAGAAAACTGTGTGTTAGTGGATACATTCGTGTCAAATTTGTCTAATAATATTTTTATTCATTGTTATGGGATAGACTTGAGCTGCGGTTCAAATCCACGGATAAGTCTTTGTACGTGGGCACCTATAAGTGTGAATTAAAAACATTCGAGGGTTAAAATTGGGGGGCAATTTATTGGCGTGTTTTTGAAACTGGGAGCACTTTGTGTATGCATAAAAAAAAGAAGCATTTTTTAATGGCAAATATTATCATTGAGAAATTTCTAAGCTGATAAATGGTATACATAATTGTTTATACAAAGAGTTTTTCTTTCAAGTATGCATGTCCCAATTTCAGCGTATATACTTAAATTTATCGATATGCGTAGTTTATTAAGAGTTAAACTTGAAGCTTTAAATGAGTGTTTTCCACTCCCAGGCTAAGCATGAAGTAAACTTTCGAGTTTAGAAAAGCCCCGTGAAAATTTGTTGAGGGTCGCCCAGATTAAACATGAAGTAAAATTTCGAGTTTAAAAAAGCCTGAAGAAATTGGATAAGTCGTGTAGCGACCTATCCAAATAGGCTTTTCTAAACTCGAAATTTCATGTGCCACATGTATAAAGCACTGAAACATTGTAAAGTTCAAAATATACTCTCCTTTTGTTTTTGATCTCTTGCAAATTAATTTTAGAATTGCTTATTCTGACTAGTTCGAACGTCTGGAGATTTTTTTTGGAAGAAAGGAAAGTACACTAAGAAAAAATCACTGTATGCATCTTAAATGTAATTTAAAATCATAAGTAAGGGCGTTACAATCATGTTTCGCTATTCACTCAGTCCTTTGTACTCATAAAAGTACTTACACTCTGTTTTTTTTTAATACGACCAATCAAATTTGACATTTCAAGAATTTAGTGGTGTGATGCAGGCTGTGTGTTTTTGGTTAGAACAAGATTAATCACATGTTATGTTGTAAATCAACTTTTAATTTGTAGGTTATGTTAAAGGAAATCTGACATTAATATGACAATTCAATTAACGATTACAAATGTATTTACCTGTCACCATCTCAAATTATTTGTATCTACTACCAATTTAATAAAATGTCTCCAAGGATCAGGTAGGATAGGAGGATCAGGTAATATTCCTTGCTCAGGAATATCTGTCTTTTTTTATTATCTGCCCATTTATATGTTCAAATTTTTAAAAAAGTTCTAAATACAAGGAATTTTTCTTTTAGGTATGCATGTTACAATTTTTCAATGTAAATTTTCAGACATTCGTGATATTATTAAAAACTTTCAATTTGAAAACTCTAACGAGTGTTTTCCACTCCCAGGCTAAGCATGAAGTAAAATTTCGAGTTTAGAAAAGCCTGTAAATTTGGCTTGGTCGCGTAGCGCAGCGGAGCGACCAAGCCAAATCAGGCTTTTCTAAACTCGAAATTTTACTTCATGCGCCCCACACGTACAAAACACTGATTTAAAGTAAAGTTCAAAATATACTTCGACTTAGTTTTGTTTAGTTCATTAATTTTACAAATGTTTATATGGAATATGTGAAAGTATACTTAAAAGAAAAAATCCCTGTATGTGTTGTAAAGTTGCAAGTTGTAGCGTTCTCTTTTTTGACAAATTATGATTTATTTTTCACATTGGTCGTGTTCAGGGAACTGTAGCAGTGCAGCGCTTTACAAAGGCGGTGTCGCTTATACCATGTAGCACTGCAGTGCTTTATCAAATGGTAAAGCATATATTTTTTCCGCCTAATCGCGGTAAACAACACCGCTATATTTTCGTGATATAAACAGCTAAACACGCTCATTGTTTTTTAATATTTTGTTCTTTAATCATGGAGAAAAGTATTATTATACCCATTTCCTCCTATAAGTCAACAATTTATTCGTTACATAAACAAACATAATATTTAGAATAGTCTTCAACTACTTGATATATTTAAAATCTAAAAAAACTAACGGTTTGATAATAATACGTGTAGTATCGAAACTATAGTCACCAAATAAATAAATTGTTATACAAACAAAGTGATAAACAGTGTTTTATTTATGTTCAACAATGTATAACGCAGTAGAAGCCTCTATAGTCAGTGAATATTTAAAATCAGCGTTTTAACTAAACTTTTATGTTAATTCAATCTACGATTCATTCCCCTTTGCTTTCAGAAAATACCTTTGAATTTGCATGTTATATATATATAAACAGAAGTGAATATAGCAATTCTACCAACTGGAATTTTGTCCGTTCAGGAAACATCAACCGCTTACCGCTGCAGTGCTACATGGCTAAATATTCCCTCACAGCGACCATTGATAATCATTTACCAACAACTCAAAATTTGATTTTTAAAATACTCTACTATTAAAGCAGGACTGCAACTGTTTACAGTAAATACACCCTAAGTTTTGGTCATATTAAAAAAAACCGTTTAAGTACCTATTGTTACGTACTTGTACTTAGTCCTCAAGTACATATTTCGCAGAGTACTTGTACTTGAGTACATTTTGCTTGTACTGGGAACAGCTCTGAAAATTGCCTAATTAATTGCACAGATTAACTCCCGAGATACAAGTGTGTTTGCATTTCTTCGATGTTCTCGCCTAGTTAAATGAAACGAGCTATACTTGGAAGTTGAAAGAATAACATATACTTCTAATTACGATATACTCAAGCGGCCCATATTGGTTCCACAAAGGGCCTCTTCCATTAGTGCCGGGATGAACTCAAACCTTGGATTTTTTTATCTTCTAATTAACACTAACCTAACTGAGGAGACATAAACATATGTGTCTTGTTTATGTTTGTTAAGTTGTGTTTGATTTAATGAGGGTTCTTGGGGAAAGTGCCTTTGTTGAGCCGATATGGACGGGCCTTAGAGGTTCTCTTTTAATTTAACATTTCGTTAGCAGAATCAGGGGCATTATCTAATTAAAGCATGAATTTACCCTTCACATTTTACTCAATTCTTTCCGCATTAAAATTAACAAATACTCACTCCAATTCTACACATGAAACCACAATTTTTTCACCTTTTAAATTACCACAAACAAGGCACACAATTACAAACGAACGTTTCCGTTTATACAGGTTTCACCGTCGTCACAAACACACACACACACACAAACGCGTTGTTAATGAAGGTAACCTTTCCTTTGTAACAGCAAACGCGCACACAGCAGACACACAAACACACGAAACACTCAGTTTCGAAAATAAAAAAAGCCCGAAAAACACAATGCACGGCGAGTGGAGTTTACATAATGCACACACATACGGATTAAGAAATAATCCACACACACACACACACACATACACGCGCTTTGTGTGTTTCAAATACGGGATTAAGAAATCACACACATGCACACGTGATTTAGTCTGGCTGTGTGTGTGCGTGTTTTAACGGGTTCAGAAACACACTTTTCTCTATTAATAGGGTCCGCTAAGTACGTTTCTCTTAGTTATTTCTTAGTGTGGCCTTAAAACTTTCCACTAAGCATTAATAAGGCGTGCTTTGTGTGCATTTTATCGCCACCACGAAACGAGATAGCGTACGTGACGCAAACAAAGAGAAAAAAAAAAGGTCGGACGGATTAAGTGTAAACAACGCACGAACAGATGTTGGCCTGTTTTTTTTTTGTTTTTTTACTCCTGTTTTTCAACACACGCGGGGGGCACGGCGTATTAAAATTTCACTCACACACGCGCTTTTTCGAGAGCGCAGCTAAATTAATTCCAAAACGAGCAACATACGTGACACATTTACGTCGGAACAACGGAATACGCCATTAAAAACCGAATTTCACTTACACTACGCTCAGGGTAATTTACTTACGTTTTGTTGTTGTTGTTTGCAGCCCTCGTATCGGAACAAGGGGGGTGGAAATAAACGGATGGGAAATAATTCGTCAGCAACGGGCGCAAAGCGAACGAACGAACAAAGCGGTGTGAAACGAGTGCGAATGATGGCGCAAGTCGGAAATGACTAATCCAGCACCCGTCACCCGACGGAAAACAGCTGCTGCGCAATCATCTGTTTTTGTAACGGCCGCCGCGGCGGGAAGTTTGAATTTACGCGTTTGCGCTCGGTTTTTCGGGCGGTAGGTGTCGCGGTGTGTGATGTTTTCTAGAGTCCCTAGATGAAAGAGAGCGGCGTCCATCTTGGCGCCTAAAAAGCGCCATATTCAAATTAAGTAACACCGAGTCCGGGGGCTTTAGGGGCCCGTAAGGCCCAAACGCGTGACAAATATAAAATTCTTCAAAAATTGACATTGACGAAAATCTTGTAGACTAATAAAAATATTAATCACATTGCATTCTATATACTTATTAATATCACTAGTTTAGTCGACATTTTAAGTATAGGTACTTGGTAAATGTTTCTTTATTTTTAATTTATTTGAATTGGTACTTTTTAAGAAAGGGACTCTAGTTGTTTTCGCGTTGGATATCTGTGTGGACTGTGTGCGCTTTCAATGACAAATTATTTACTATTTGCATTTGACCTTTTTTGTGTGGTAGACGACTTCCTGAATATCGTTTCCTTAAAAATGATGAATGTGGATAAAAAATGAGGAAAGATTTGACGAAAAAATAGTGTTGACCATAAACAGCATATAATTAAGCGTACTTCTAAAAATAAACACGTTTTACTTTGTTTGACCACTGTATTTTGCACTTAATTTGTGACTATAGTTATCTAGTAGTCATTATCAAATTAAAAGTAAATAAAAATTACATGTTAAAAACTATTTATACGGCTATAAGTGTATTTAAAATGTATCACATAGTGAACGCCTACCACACAAAACAGTTAATTAAGCGTAATAACTGAAATAAAATACCTGATTTAATAAATACTTGTTTTCAATTGCCTTTTTTAAAACTTAAATTGCGCCTCTGTGGGGCGTAGGCCTCACGTTCGGAACCACGTACTGCACTAGACGTGGTTCCGACCGTAAGGCCTATGCCCCGCAGAGGAGCAATTTAAGTTTTAAAAAAGGCAATTGAAAATTAATAGAACGCATAAAAATCGACCAAATATATATTTATTTATATAACAAAAACCTACTAATTTTGTTAGACTTTGCGAGTAGTTGCTCAACAGATTCAGACCTACCTGCAAGCGATTTCTCTCAGCCAGTACTTTCAGCAATTTGTAAAGATTCATTCTTCCCTGTAATTAAACATGTTTACACCTGCAAGTTGTGAAAAATTACATTCAGAGGCCCAACAGTTTTATTTGCTCATGTAAACTTAATGCAATAGGACAGGATACGACAGGTAGATTTCCTAATTGGTCTAAAATCTTTTAGGTATTCAGGTAATAAAGTAATAACTTCCAAGAATCTGAATAAAATGCAGCATTCATGACAACAGTTTATAATATGTATTCATGGTGGACAGAAAATGAGTATGAGGCGTTAGGTAACGCGATTTTTTAATTAATTTTTAGTAGAAAATAGAAGTAAAAAATGGTGATGTGTCCATCATAGTACTTTCCCCCGTAAATTGCGTATTAAATCACTTTTAAAATATTTGTAGCATTATTATTTTCAAAATGTCTTCAACTTTTTGATAACTACAACTTTTATTTGAAACATTTTTCAATTGGATCAACACATGCTGACACAAACCAATGACTAGATAAAAAACACTATTTATTGAATATCTCAAAAACTAAGAGTGCTATGACAAAAAGTGAATCTACAAAAAATCTTTAATATTTTATTACCTACAACTTTTATTTGAAACATTTTCCAATTGTATCAACACACACACTGACACAAATCAATGACTAGATAAAAAACACTATTTATTAAATATATCAAAAACTAAGAGTGCTATGACAAAAAGTAAGTAAACAATACATCTTCATTTTGTTATTATCTACAACTTTTATTTGAAAGAATTTTTTGTTTGATGAACATTTATTGAAAAAATCTGAAAAAACTGAAAAACGCTAAGAGTAAAGTACCACTTCCAGTTTTCCGATTTTCACCAAAAGCTTTTCAGTTCTTCCGATTGTAACAAAAAGTTTAAGTTTCAAGTTTCATCTCGATATCTTTAGCGGTTTTTGCGGTACAGCGCACACAGACACACACACAGACACACAGACAGACAGACATTTTTCAAAAATTGTCTTATTCGACTCAGGGGACCTCAAAACGGATATTTCCGCTAAAATTTTTGATTCGAAAATTTTCACGAAAACAATTTTCGAGATTTTCAGTTTTATCTCAATAACTTCCAAGCATTCAAATTTTTATATTTTATTCAGTGGAATCTGAATATGCACAACTCTGCCCATTGAATAAAGCGGACCTTTTCAACTTTTTTCTTAAAGTCACATGAAGAATTTCACGCGCAACGTCATTGGACAAGGTCATTAATCGCGTAAAAGCGATTATATTGAACTGAATCGATCTTATAAGTTTAATAACCTTACCTTTTGACGTCACGTGAAGAATTCCCCTCTTTACATCAATGACCAAGGCCTCTAAATTGAACGAGATGGACTATATTAAACTGAACCGACCTTATAAAATTAATAACCTTGACTTTTGACGTCACATGAAGAATTCCACGCCTGACGTCATTGGCCAAGGTCATTAATCGCGTAAGGTCGACTATATTGATTTGAGTCGACCTTATAAAATTAATAACCTTGCCTTATAACGTCACATGAAAAATTCCACGCGTGACGACATTGGCCAAGGTCATTAATGCCGTAAGGTCTACTATATTGAACTGAGTCGACCTTATAAAATTAATAACCTTGACGTTTGATGTCACATGAAAAATTCCACGCCTGACGTCATTGGCCAAGGTCATTAATCGCGTAAGGTCGACTATATTGATTTGAGTCGACCTTATAAAATTATTAACCTTGCCTTTTGACGTCACATGAAGAATTCCTCTCGTGACGTCATTGGCCAAGGTCATTAATTCCGTAAGGTCTATTATATTGAACTGAGTCGACCTTATAAAATTAATAACCTTGACTTTTGACGTCAGATGAAGAATTCCACGCCTGACGTCATTGGCCAAGGTATTAATCGACGGAGTCAACCATACAGGCTTAATAATAATAAATGTCTTTTATTTTAAAAACAATACACAAAGAAATAAAAACAAAACAGGTATACTTTTATTTAACAATTGAAATCAATATGTATGCAGAAATATGGCGAAGTTCAGCTTGCATACAAAGAGTTTTATGTAACACCGAACATTTTCATAACGATAATTTTTACTTTCCCCCGTATGTAATACAAAGGGAAAGTATTGTTTTCGTGAAAATTTTCGAATCAAAAATTTTAGCGCAAATATCCGTTTTGAGGTCCCCTGAGTCGAATAAGACCATTTTTGAAAAATGTCTGTCTGGCTGTGTGTCTGTGGCTGTGTGCGCTGTACCGCAAAAACCGCTAAAGATATCTAGATGAAACTTGAAACTTAAGCTTTTTGTTACAATCGGAAGAACTGAAAAGCTTTTGGTGAAAATCGGAAAACCGGAAGTGGTGCTTTACTCCTAGCGTTTTTCAGTTTTTTCAGATTTTTTCAATAAATGTTCATCAAACAAAAAATTCTTTCAAATAAAAGTTGTAGATAATAACAAAATGAAGATGTATTGTTCACTTACTTTTTGTCATAGCACTATTAGTTTTTGAGATATTTTAAAAGTTGTGTGTTTTATCTAGTTATTGGTGTGTGACAGTGTATGTGTCGATACAATTGAAAAATGTTTCAAATAAAAGTTGTAGGAAATGAAAAACAAAAGATTTTTTGTGGACCCACTTTTTGTCATAGCGCTCTTAGTTTTTGAGATATTTAATAAATAGTGTTTTTTATCTAGTCATTGATTTGTGTCAGTGTGTGTGTTGATACAATTGGAAAATGTTTCAAATAAAAGTTGTAGGAAATAAAATATTAAAGATTTTTTGTATCTTCACTTTTTGTCATAGCACTCTTAGTTTTTGAGATATTCAATAAATAGTGTTTTTTATCTAGTCATTGGTTTGTGTCAGTATGTATTGATCCAATTGAAAAATGTTTCAAATAAAAGTTGTAGTTATCAAAAAGTTGAAGACATTTTGAAAATAATAATGCTACAAATATTTTAAAAGTGATTTAATACGCAATTTACGGGGGAAAGTACTATGATGGACACATCACCATTTTTTTTTTGTAGTTTCCATATGCATAAATTGCACATTTTCCGATGCTCGGTTTATTAAAAGAATTCAATTTGAAGCTTTTGTAGTCGGGGATGGCCTCTTCGTGGGGTTGGAAATTAGACGGACTGTATCTGTTTACAACTTTAATAATCCCTAACAACAATTCCACATAACGTAACGTAACCTTCTCGTCTTCTAATAATTCTCTATGATTCAACAACCTGAACATAGCTCTCCTAAAATCTCATAAGTCTAGCCAACATGAAATACATTTCCTTTCCGCGGCGTTAGATGGCGCGGGTAATTCAAAAATATCGCCTACACTTTAAGAGTGTTTTCCACTCCCAGGCTAAGCATGAAGTAAAATTTCGAGTTTAGAAAAGCCTGAAAATTTGGTTTGGCCGCGCAGCGCGAAGCGCGGAGTGGCCAAACCAAATTTTCAGGCTTTTCTAAACTCGAAATTTTACTTCATGCGCCACCAGTACAACACACTGATTCAATATAAAGTTTAGCGGTGTGTTTTAAACTTCGTAATATGTCGGTGTTTAGTACCGGTGGCGCATGAAGTAAAATTTCGAGTTTAGAAAAGCCTGAAAATTTGGTTTGGCCGCTCCGCGCTTCGCGCTACGCGACCAAACCAAATTTTCAGGCTTTTCTAAACTCGAAATTTTACTTCATGCTTAGCCTGGGAGTGGAAAACACTCGCTTAAAGCTTTATATTAAATTCTTTTAACAAACCGAGCATCGAAAAATGTGCAACGTATGCATATGGATACTTAAAAGAAAAATTCTCGTTAAATGTTCGGTGTTACATAAAACTCTCTGTATATAAAAATATATTAGCTGTTTTTAACTTTACCTAAATTCAAAAAATAATTTACACCCATTAGGTGAATAAAGTTATGTAGATCTAAAGTAATCTAAATCTATAAAGTAACTAAAATCAAGTTAAAACACAATTTTTATACAACTCAATGAATTTTTGTTTGATTACTCCCAAAAGATTACCAAGCCATTTGTTTACAATTTTTGCTATTTGGAATGAAAAAGAACAAATAAATAATGGAGTTCAGTGTTTCGGACGAGTTAGAGTGCCTTTAAACCTTAAGTTTAAATTGTGTACATCTCCTCTGTAAACATCTTAGGGCCACGTACGGTTTGGGTTAAAACACTTGAGACTAATCAAATTTGGAACCGAACCACATTTTCAAAGTTTGTTTACTGAAAGAGGGGTAGGATACGGAGGAAATTGAGCAGAAGGGGTCAATGTAAAAGTAAATGATAGTGAAGAAAAATATGGTGATTTAAATGAACGCCCAACGGATGAAGAACAACGGGAATGTTATGACCAATCTACACCTGATTATAACGTGCAAATGCCATCAAGTGGTGTTAGGGTGATTAAGGGTTCATTACGTGTTTTGCGGCCTAGATTAAGGGGGTATTACCATTCGGAAGTTTTAAAAAATTGATTTTTTTTTGCATGTATTGATACTTGATAGTATCTAGTTTCATGTCCGAAAGCCGTTTTACAATAGGCGAATTCGTTAGTTAGATTTTTGCTTGTTGAAGTAAACAATGCTGAGTAGGTGGCTGGGTGGAAATACGCAGAACTCAAACGAAAATTTGAATGCTTGTGTCTGGAAGCTGGCTTCGAAGCACCTCAACTGTGGTGCAAAAACCGTCGCTATCGCGTCTTTCATAGCTACCAGCATTTTCAACGACGGATACTCGGCAGTTTTTAAGACGATAGAGACACTGGGAATCCATATCGGCCTGCAAGCCAAGGCTTTCCGGTGCGGACCGACGCGGAGCGCGAGATGTGGGACGAATTTTGCCTGACTCCAGCAACTCATAAGGCCATCCAACAACGCTGGCAGGAGTAAAACATTCAAACCCAGTTTTTAGAGGAAGAGGAGGGCCTAGTGTACAGAGCTAGCATAGCTGACTAAAGCCAAAAATCTCCAAAAATAGTTAAAACTTGTGTCAAAACTTTAAACGCGTTTTTCTCGAAACCACTTTTTTTTCGCTGGCCGGAAACTTTCTTTTCAAACTATGAAACGGATTAACTTGAGCTTTTAGTGTTCGGTTCTCCACATTTTCCTCTGGAGTTTGAACCACCGTCATTCAAATATATTAACATTTGATATTTTTCATAGAGCCTTAAAGTCAGAAAAAGGGGGGCAAAAAGCGACCACTTTTTTCGAATGGCCTCCATTTTGTTATTTATCGAGATTTTTTATTGTCGGTGGTTCAAACTCCAGATAATTTAATACAGATTAATGACTACTACTTCATTTTACGTTTCAAATCACAGAATCGAAAAAATCTTTCCGGCCATGAGGAAAAACACGGCGGACACGGCCTTATTTGAGGCCAGATTTAGAAGTTTAGCCGGACGATTGAAAAGAATTAAAATTCATTTTTTATAGTTTATGAATCTATAAACAAGTTGCAAGAAACCGCAAGATCGCATGTATTAAATTTCCCAAAAATAAAAATTCTGAAAAACCGTAAAAAAAAAACGCTGTCCTAGTGGTAATACCCCCTTAATAGATGTTTCTTATAAATATTGATATTAATCATCGTTAAGAGATTTGCTTCCTTTTGTTAAGGGAGGTGATGATGTAATGTATGTTATAAGGAATTTATGTAATAAGTCGGCACTGTTCAACAGTGTTGTTGTTATAGTTTTCATATAACAGAAAATGAATAAAAAGTCATGTTCGTGTTTTCTCTTCTGGAATTTATACAGTAGTTATAAATCTTACATGTTCCTTATAACATTACACCCTCGGTACCAGGGTTGTTAAAAAAAAACGTTTTTTTCATTTTAATTGAAACAAACAGTTTTTTTTCAACAAAATGTGTTTTTTCATTAAAACAGCGTTTAAAAAGATTAACAATTAAAAACATGTTTAAAACACGTTTAAAATGTGTTTAAAACAGTTTATTCTTTTCAGTAAACATATCCTGATAATTACAGCGTTTTTCAAACTTGTGGGAATTCGTTGTTTGAAAGCGGTTAATTAGGGGCTTTTAACGAGGGTTTTCCACTCCCAGATTAAGCATGAAGTAAAATTTCGAGTTTAGAAAAGCCTAAGAATTTGGATTGGCCGCGTAGCGAAGCGGAGCGGCCAATCCAAATTAGGCTTTTCTAAACTCGAAATTTTACTTCATGCGCCACGCCTAAAAACACTGATTTACAATTGTTTTAAACAATTTGTTCAGCACTGAATTTGACTTATGTTTTATTCACATCTACATATTAGATTGTTAAAGCCGTATATTTTTAACTTTACGATATTTAAGTGTTTTATACGTGTGGCGAATAAAGTAAAATTTCGAGTTTAGGAAAGCCGCATCGCTACGCGGCCAATCCAAATTTTCAGGCTTTTCTAAACTCAAAATTTTACTTCATGCTTAGTCTGGGATGGAAAACCCTCGTTTAAAAATTCAAATTTAAAAGAAATGCAAATCATAAAAAGAAGTGCAGATTTTTACCTAAAATCAACTTATAGAGTTAACTCTATAATTGCTCTGCCTTTAATGGATTAATGTATTACAATACATACATATCATACATACAGAGAGTTTTATGTAACACCGAACATGCTAAAATGTATTCAATGTTAATTTTCCTATGTTCGATGTGTACTGGGACGCATCACAGCATTGAGTGCGATGTGATTGGCTACGATTTCTAATAGTAATATAGTCAACCCAATTCACACTCTTCCTGTCAAAAATTAATTACATCTGTCAATTGTTATGTCAAGTGCAACATGTAATATGGATATTTTAGTTCAACGGAATGCATATCAACTTCTGTTATATTTTTAATCAGTAAAATACTTAAAGAAGGCATAAAGAGTAATTTAAAAGAACCAAATAAATAATTCTATTCACCTTTTATTAAATACTTAGCCAATAAGTTAAAGAATATAGTTTATTAGAAACAAGTAATATTTATAATAAATTTGCAAAATGACCTCCTTCGCGCTCTAAGCAATATGCTAGACGATGATAAAATGATTCTACAGCATTTCTTAAAAAAATTGGATTCATTTCTTCACATACTAACCGTACTCGAGTCTGAAGTTCTTCCACATTTTTAATTGGAACATCACTATAAATTTTTGTTTTCATATACCCCCACAGAAGAAACTCATTTGGAGAAAGGTCGGGCGAACGTGCAGGCCAAGATATGGGACCATATCTTCCTATCCACCGACGAGGAAAATGCTGGTTCAAAAACCGCGTTACCTCATTCGTAGAGTGTGGAGGAGCTCCGTCCATTTGAAAAAATGAGTTGTTAATATTTAAATTCTGTATGCCTGGTATAATATCACTTTGAAGAAGTGTTAAAAATTTACTAGAATATAGATTTCCGTTAATAAAAAATGGGCCAATCAAGTGCGTGTCAATAATTCCAATCCATACATTAATTCTCTTGTTGTACTGAGTATGAGTTAAATTTTAAAGGTAGGTATTACTTGTAGACCATACCTAAAAGAAAAGGAATAATGGGTCTAGAAAGGATACAATTTAATAGGAATAACTGACCTGTAATTTTGAGAATTTACTGATCCATCCAGACAAAAAGATGCTTCGTCAGTAAACACTATTTTCCGCAAAATGTCGTTATTTTCATTTACCATATTAAATAAAATTTCACAAAAATTTGATCGCTTAATTTTGTCACCTTCATACAGCAACTGGTGATTTTGAAATTTGTAGGACCTAAACTTAAATTCTCGTAGAACTCTATGTACGGAGGATTTTAAAATATGAACTGATTTTGCAATAGTATTTAAAGATACTATTGGACATTCTTCAACATAACACAAAATGTTTAATTTCATCTCTTCTGATAAATTTGACGGTCTTCTTACTCTTCGTTTGTGAATTTATCTAAACAGCCGGTTCTATTAAATTGTTTTATAAGGTCCGAAATGGTTGAAATGAATGGGATTGGGCGATCAGGAAATTTAACAGAAAATAAATCTTGGGAATTTCTAAAACTGTTTCCTCCATGATACAAGTTCACCAGAAAAATCTTCTCCTCCTTTGTATACATTGTATAACTATCCGTTCTTCTTCTGAGTCTGTTTTAAATGCCAGAACAACAAATATCACTTGCTTGAGATAACTGACAGATTTAATTTATTTTTGAAGGGAACAATGTACATTGGGTTGACTATATTACAATTAAAAATCGTAGCCAATCACATCGCACTCAATGCTGTGATGCGTCCCAGTACACATCGAACATAGGAAAATTTACATTGAGTAGATTCTAGCATGTTCGGTGTTACATAAAACTCTCTGTATGTATCATCGGTGGACATAAAATGTTGGGACAAATCGAAAACTGGATAATCTTCAATAATGCGGCCAAACCAAATTTTCAGGCTTTTCTAAACTTGAAATTTTACTTCAAGCGCCACGCGTATAAAACACTGAAATATTGTGAAGTTAGAAATACACTGATTTTTTTTTTTAAATGAGTAATAATCGAAAAATTTAGACAACAAATTATTTCCATTTTTCTTCACACATTTTTAAGTTAGGTCAAATAATACAATGTATAAAATTAACTCATTTAGTAATTTAATTACCAAAATATTATTAATGTTGTGTGTATGCATCAATGGCGATTAATGGGTTAAAAAAACTGATTTCCAATTAAATCACATCTTTCCTGAAGTAATCTAAAAGAAAACTTTGATAATTAACTTACATACGTATATTTAAAAAATAATATTACACTTTTTTGTATATATAAAAATCAATAGTTTTACAAGCTATATTTTCTTCAATTCAATTAATACAACATAAATAATAAAGACGATAAGAAAATGCAGATGGAAGAAATGTAACAGATGAACCAATCCGTCTGTCGGGTAAAATCAATTCTACTTCACGTTTTAATACCTATACAAACAAAAAAGAAAAACAAATAATAGAAAAATAAAATAAATTAAGATAAAAAGATATGAAACTTAACAAATAGCAGATTTCCATTTGACTAGACTTTAAATCTTCAAATTTAAGGTGTAGTTAACACGTTGATCGCCACCTTTATAACAATAAAAATATTACCTCTGACCGCTGCTTAAGTTTCTGTTCTAATTACACTGGTCTGCAAAAAAAAAAATTTTTTCGAGCCTTGACACCATTCCTGCTGATTCTTATGTAAAATGACCTCCTGAATCCGAATATGACCTCTGTTTTCCCCCATCACCCACCGTTTTCGGGGGAGGCCCCCCCACCTATTTTTATCACTTTTCGATAATTTGGAGGGATGAAATGGATTATTTTAGCCTTTACATTTCTTCTGAGGGGCGAGAGAGGTGAAAAGTTCCAAACCATGAACATTTGTAGCAAGGAGGTAGATTTGGGGGGGGGGATTTGCCCCCTTAAATTGTAAAAATATCATTAAAAATGATCAATTTTTTCCGTTTTTTTCGCAGTTTTTTCACTAATTTTCTACATATTCCAGCTTCCATTCCCCCTCATCCTCCCCCAAATAATAAAAATATATTGCAACAATATATAGCAACAATAATAAAAATATATAGCAACAATAATAAAAATATATAGCAACAGTTCGGAAGATTCACTGTACCACGCTGGCGCTCTCAATACTCCCCCCGTTTCCTCCATCCATTGGAGGGGTGAAAAGGATTATTTTAGCTGTAAAGAATAATAAATAAAAAGTAAAATAATAAATGTAAAATAATAAATGTAAAGAATAATAAATAACTTAGATAAGTACCTTCATTGGTGTGGTACAGTGAATCTTCCGAACTGTTGCTATATATTTTTATTATTGTTGCTATATATTTTTATTATTGTTGCTATATATTTTTATTGTTTGGTGGAGGATGAGGGGGGATGGAAGCTGGAATATGTAGAAAATAAGTGAAAAAACTACGAAAAAAACGGAAAAATCGATCATTTTTAAGGATTTTTTTACAATTTAAGGGGGCAAATCCCCCCCGAAATCTGCCTCCTTGCTACAAATGTTCATGTTTTTGAACCTTTCACCTCTCTAGCCCCTCAGATGAAACGTAAAGGCTAAAATAATCCCTTTCATCCCTCCAAATTATCGAAAAGTGATAAAAATAGGTGGGGGGCCTCCCCCGAAAACGGTGGGTGATGGGGGAAAACGGGGGTCATATTCGGATTCAGGAGGTCATTTTACATAAGAATCAGCAGGAATGGTGTCAGGGCCGATTTTCATGCCGACCAGTGTTATACAGAATACTAAAGCAAAATTTTAAAGGGACATAAACGTTTTTAAACGTTCAGGCCACCTAGTTTTTATGTCTATATAGTTATACTAGTTTCGCGGCATGGGCAGCACGATGCTTTAAAAGTTGTTTCTGGATGCGGCACAAGGTACATGCCCCGTGGCCTAAACGCAAATTTAACTGCGGCGCAAAGAAATGCCGTGCGGCGATCAATGAGTTAAAAAAAATTGAATGAAAATATCGTATGTTTAATAAAAAAAAAACAACCTCTAAAGTGCCATGATTTCATCTTTTTTTAAATTTAAGACATAATAATTATAATGTATAATTTCAGAGTTGGCAACCTACAATATATTCCATGGCACTCTAGAGGTTTTATTTTATTGAACATACGATACTATGAAATAAGATTTTTTCTTTTAAATAATATAAAAATACTCAAATAGGATAATTAAAATTAATCATAACAGAAAACATTGATGGGTAAATTAAAAAGTACATAATTACATTATCGAATTTTAATTACTAGTTTTTTTATTATTTTTACAAATTATTGACTCTCTTCAAAAGAAGGAAACATCGTATTTCATCCAATTAAAAGGGAGTTTTAGTTTATCGTTTTAGAAAATACGGTAACGCTAATGTCTACGCTAAACTTGCTAATTGCCCGGTAATCGTCTGCTTTACTGGGCAACAGGCAAGTTTAGCGTAGACGTCAGCGTTACCGTATTTCGAAAATGATAAACTAAAACTACCCAATAAGATAATCTCCTTTAACTTTAAATATCAAAATTAGCTTTACAAATGAAAATGATCATATTTACTTTTTATCAATAAGATAAGAAAATTTCAACTTTTTTTTTGTATTTTAAATCTAATCGAAATAATTTTCTACGTTGAGCGTGTACCTAATTTCTTCAGCACGTTGAGCCCCTGCTCCTCGTACTCCTGCTTGGACATCCAGAAGGTGTCCCTGTCCTTCATCACTTCGGCGAGGACGGCGCCGCCGATGAACACCATGTCCTTTCGCCTGGGAGGGTCTTCGATGCGGATTTTGAACTTGTTCAGCTTCTCCGTGTCGTTCTTGAGCACCCGTTCCAGGTACAGCTGTTTGATCTCCCTTTCTAGTCGGGACGGCAGGCCCGGGTACATCGTCGAGCCACCGGATAGGACTATATGTTTGTAGAGCTCGCTCCTCATGTCAATATCAGCAGCCTGTAATAACGAACAATAATAACAGATTTATTAGATATATAAATTTAAACTCTGTTTTTTTTTTTAATATGACCAAACTTAGGGTGTATTTACTACGAACAGTTGCAGTCCTGCTTTAACATCATCAAATTTTGAGATGTTGGTAAATGATTATCAATGTCACATTTTTTTTAAATTTATTTATTATTATTATTATTACATAACATGAGTACATATATTTTCAACAAATTATAAATATATATAAATCACAATTTGTCAAATAGTCACTGTGCAGAGATTTAAAAAAAAAACATCAAATTTTAAGATGTTGGTAAATGATTATCAATGTGACAAATAAATCACAATTTGTCAAATAAATTGTCACGATGCAGAGATTTACAAAAAAAAATAATGCTACAACTTGCAACTCTACAACACATACAGGGATTTTACTTTTAAGTATACTTTCACATATTCCATATAAACATTTGTAAAATTAATGAAGTAAACAAAACTTAAGTCGAAGTATATTTTGAACTTAACTTTAAATCGGTATTTTATACGCGTGGCGCATGAAGTAAAATTTCGAGTTTAGAAAAGCCTGATTTGGCTTGGTCGCTCCGCTGCGCTACGCGACCAAGCCAAATTTCCAGGCTTTTCTAAACTCGAAATTTTACTTCATGCTTAGCCTGGGAGTGGAAAACACTCGTTAGAGTTTTCAAATTGTAAGTTTTTAATAAGATCACGAATGTCTGAAAATTTACATTGAAAAATTGTAACATTTATACCCAAAAGAAAAATTCCTTGTATTAAGAACTTTTTTAAAATTTGAACATATAAATGGGCAGATAATAAAGAAGACAGATATTCCCGAGCAAGGAATATTATCTGATCCTCCTATCCTACCTGATCCTCAGAGACACTTTATTAAATTGGTAGTTGATACAAATAATTTGAGGCAGTAATAAGTAAATACGTTTGTAATCGTAATCTTTGTGAGTTAATTGAGTTGTCATATTAATGTCAGATTTCCTTTCACGTAACCTACAAATTACAAGTTTATTTACAACACAACATGTGATTAATCTTGCCCTAAAGTAAAACACAACCTGCATTACACCACTAAATTCCTGAAATGTCAAATTTGATTGGTCATATTAAAAAAAAAATACTTAAAAGTTGGGCGCCATGATTTCCTCTTGTTAAGGCTTTCGTTAACTAAATAATTGATTAGAATGAGTACAAACATACTAAAATTAACATGTATGACAAAGAAAAACTTAACGACTTTAAGGCCGAGCTCAAGATAGATGCAGGCGAGTCACACCACGCAGGAAAAAGCAACCCATTTTCCATAATGCATACATTTAAATACAATGGTGCAAATTGAGCCGTGAGTCATGAGACTCAATTTTCCCATTTAAATACGTGCTACATAGAAAACTGAACTGCTTTTCCTGTGAGACGTGACTCACCTGCGTCTATCTTGCGCCTTAAAGTTCGACAGTCGTTAAGTTTTTGTTTGTCATATATGTTAATTTTGATATGTTTTTACTCATTCTAATCAATTATTTAGTTTACGAAAGCCTTAACAAGAGGATCTTGTTCCCAAGCGATATCACCTTACGTTCAGCACGTTAAACAATTCAAATTAATCATTTTGTAACAACTGTCTTATTTGAATTTTGTATTTACTTCACCTTTTTTTTAAATAAGCAAAGTTCGTGCCAACTATGTAAATTCAAGGAGCTAACCTGGTAATCGCGGGAACCAATTTAGATTACTTGGATTGTAATTTTTTTTTCTAAATTGGGGTTTTCGATTTAAAAGTCCAAAGCCTTAAAACCCCCCGCCGATAGGTTATAGAAAGAAAAATCATACAGATCATTTATTTCATATACAGGGTGTCTCAGACCACCCGTACCAGCCTTTTATTTCGATAACGCTTGGTCGAATGTGACTGGGACAAAAAATGTTATTACCAAAGTGAACCCAAGGAATCCACTAATGAATTTATTTTTTACCGGAATAATCCGGAAGTACCCGGAACCGGAAGTAACTTTAAAATTTCAAATGGCAACATAGGTCGAGTATGGTATTAATTGATAGGTCTTTTTAAAAGAAACAACTTTTATTAAAATGTTTTCTTAATATTTTGCATATTTACAAAAATAAACTAAAAAAACTAAATTGAAAATTAGTTATCCATTCAACACTCAATTTTCTCAAGTATGCTTTGCTCTTTTGTTATGTCAAAATAATTGATGTTCGTGAATATTTGAAGTAAAATAAATTATTATTATCAAAGTATTAAATGTGTCAACATGGTTTATACAAACCTCGAAGGTTTTGATATGTTGATGATATTAGGTGAAAATGCGGACCAATTATTTGGTTTCCTAAAATACCACACGTGTTGATTATCAACTTCTCTTAACCAATGATGGTTTTCATTACTCCAGTAGTGAGCATTCTGTAAATTAACAACTCCGTTCCTTTTGATTGTCGCCTCATCTGTCCATAAAATTTTGTAATGGAAATTATAATTTTTATGAGACATCTATTCACAAAAATTCAACCTATCTTGAAAATCCCGCTCTTCAAGTTTCTGGTGTAAAGAGATATGGTGTAGATCGAATTTGTTTGTTTTTAAAACTCTCCAAGCAGTAGAGCGACTTATTCCAGCATCGATTTCAATTTTTCTAGTCGAGATGTTCGGGTCCAGAGCAATTGCTGCAAGAATATCTGGTGCTCTTTCATCTTGTACACGTTTTCTGATACTTCGACCGTTGTTGTGGCTGGGCTGTAGCTTACTGTCTTAACTCATTCTGCAAGGCGCCGAAAAACATTTTTTGACTGGCTCGTTGAGGGTATCGCTCAACATAAATTCGCTCAGCAGCACGATAGTTTTGGCCGCTTTCACCTAATATCATCAGCATATCAAAACCTTCAAGGTTTGTAAAAACCATGTTGACACGTTCAATACTTTGATAATAATAATTTATGTTACTTCAAATATTCACGAACATCAATTATTTTGACATAACAAAAAAGCAAAGCCTACTTGAGGAAATTGAGTGTTGCATGGATAACTAGTTTTTAATTTAGTTTTTTTTGTTTATTTTTGTAAATATGCAAAATATTAAAAAAACATTTTTATAAAAGTTATTTCTTTTAAAAAGACCTATCAATTAATACCATACTCGACCTATGTTGCCATCTGAAATTTTAAAGTTACTTCCGGTTCCGGGTACTTCCGGATTATTCCGGTAAAAAATAAATTCATTAGTGGATTCCTTGGGTTCACTTTGGTAATAAAATTTTTTGTCCCAGTCACATTCGACCAAGCGTTGTCGAAATAAAAGGCTGGTACGGGTGGTCTGAGACCCTGTATATAGATAAATTATACTTTTAACATCCAAATTTTAGAGGTAAAATTAATTTATTATTATTCAAAAGTATAATATCATAATAATTTAAATTAAATCTTACTTGAATGGTGGAGAATACGAGCTCGGCAATGCCCTGACCTTCAACGTTGATCAAGTGAGGTTGGAAGAGGGCTTCAGGGGCTTCGAACCTCTCACCTCCCACTTTTATAACACGCCCGTCTGGCAGGGTGTAAGGTTCCACTAGCACTGTTGTTTCTAAGGCTAATCTTTGTTCTGTCTCGATATCGTATCCTATGTAACATAATTTTTCCTTCATCATCCTCACCTAAAATTAAAGAAAATATGTAAGGTACGATTCACGAGAGGTTTTTTTGATTTGTAATGCTTTCTGCATCAGATTACTTGTGTGAAAAGAGACAGAAAACTTCATAATATGTCTGCTATGGTTTTTAGATGGAACATGCAAAACGTATGTTCCGGTATGCAGCTTTAAGCCAAGATTGCATGCATGCTTACTTTCGGTGCATTATTTTTTTTTAGTAAACAGCACACTTTTGCCTAAAACATCTTGCCATTCTTTACCAACAACAGCAATTTCCTATACGTTTATCTTTTACTTATGTTAGCACAGCAAGTGCAAGTCTGTGAATGCTAGATCTAGTAGTTATTAGATCTAGTAGTTATTAGATCATTAGCGTGCGCTCAGAAATTGTCCGAGCTGACGAGCCATCCCCTGGATGTGTGTAAGAACCTCAGATCTCAGAGAAACAGTTTGTTTATGAAGGAATGATCACTTGTTTTTGTATTGAACAAAATGCTGGAAAGGGTACAGCAAAAAGAGATAATCATAAAGTACAGAAAGATTAGCTGATGGTAGTAAATCCAACTAGTAACCCACAACAAAATACTTCTTTATAATAAACTATTGAAAAAGGAGAACCAGTGGGTGACATCTTAAAATAAACAAGGCAGATAAATATTGTTGGTTATCCCTTAAGGCGTGTTTACACAGTGCGAGCTAGCGTGTGAGTTGGCGTAGACCAGGGATGCACAGACCACGGCCCGCATGCGGCCCGCCGGTCGAATACTGGTGGCCCGCCGACAGCAAAAATAATACTCTCATACATTCGAAAAATATTGAATTCTATTCCAGAATAAAACCAAAAAAAATATGTTCGAAAAGTAATTGGAATCTCGCGCGCGCGCTCTTAAGTGCCCAAAAGAGTCGACACCCCCTGGTGCGCCGTGCATGCGTCGGAAACAGCGGTCGGTAATGTTCGTGCCGATCTCGGTTAAATTCGTTTTCTTGAGGAAGCACCGCGGCCGGCGGCGCGGCGACGACGGCAGCGCGGTGGCGGCTTATCCACGGGTTATATTGTTAGAGCAAGCGAGATAGCAATAGTCCCGAATTCCCGATTGCTCGCGTAGGTAGATACACGAAGCTTCCAGAGTCGGTTTCGAGATTTCTCCAGACAGTTTTCGACTCTATACGCGCGGTATAAAAGCCACGCTAACCGCAGCGACCGACAGTTCGGTTTTAATTTAAGTGAAGTGTCAATAGTTCTAGTGTAGATTTTAACTCGACTAGCCGGTGTCATATATTTTGATCCACATTCAACGTAGATTTCCCGTCAAGTGCCGTGTATAATTGTGTTGTGAAATCGTAAGTAAAACTCTGTTATTAATAAGTGTTTCCCTACATATTTAACCCATTCCGGACGGCCAATGATTGGCATCGCCACTTGTGCTGGCCGAGCTCAGGAATATGCTATCGCGTCGACCGAGTTGCATAACCTGATCCCTAAAACTATTAATTTTTAATCCATTTATAATTTTGCGTACGTTATAATTGTATTTGTACACGTGCAACTGAGAGTACAGTCGTGTTTACCTAGTTTCAGAGCGTGGTTCTTTAACCTATTAATTAATTTTCTAACCTATTTGCAATTTTATTTGCACACACGTGTTTTGTTCAATAATAAAGTGTGAGTAACAATTTGTGAAAATGACTAGACCGCTCTCCGATAAGGAGATCCAGGAGGAGGTTAATCTAATTATGAATGAGGATACCGATAACGAATTGCTACAGGAATACAGTGAAAGCGAACATTATTCTTCGAGTGAATGTGAAGACGACATTCTTATAGCCGATGTCAATTCTTCGAGTGACGATAAAGAAGAAGATATACCAAGACGTCCAGCCAAGATGCCTCGAAGAAATGTTCCATTGCAACAATTTATTTGGAAATTCAATGAAGAATTTACACCTATGCAATTTATGTTCGAATTAAGTAAGTCTGGCGTTACATCAAATTTCACATTAGCAACAGAAGCCTCAGAATATGAATATTTTACACTATTTTTTGATGAAGCTACTATAATGAATCAAATTGTTACCGAAACAAATATTTACGCTAATCAAGTTAGGGATTCAAGAATATCGAATACTAATTGGGTCGATACAGATATATCGGAAATATATTGTTTTTTAGCAACATCAATTCTGATGGGAATTTTGCAAAAACCTACACTAAAAGACTACTGGTCAAAGAAAACAGCCATTGAAACACCATTTTTTGCTAAAATATTTACGCGTGATAGATATTTGAACTTGCTTTATAAATTGCATTTTATGGACAATACTAAAGCGAATAAAGAAGACCCGCTAAGAAAAATTAGGTACATCTTTGATGGAGTAAAAAAAAATTTTGCTGATATGTTTTATCCATTTCAAGACATAGCAATTGATGAAAGCCTTATATTATGGAAAGGAAGACTATCCTTCAAACAGTATATTCCGTCTAAACGGCACAGATTCAGGATAAAATTGTTTGAAGCCTGTGATGCTGAAACTGGGCATATTCTGAACATAATTATTTATACAGGTTCAAAAACTGAATTGGACGAAGATGGGAAAGTTTATGGAACTTCTGGTCAAAACGTTGATGAAACAATATCTAAATCAACAACATGTTTTGTATGTGGACAATTGGTACAGCAGTCCCTCATTATTTCAACATTTATTGGATCAAAATACAGGGGCTTGTGGGACCGTACGGTCAAATAGGAAAGGAATGCCTCAATTTCCTTGCAGCGCAAACAAGGGTGAAAGTGTAACAGCTTGTACACATTCCATGCTTGCTCTAAAGTGGTGTGACAAGAGATATGTTCACATGCTTACAACAGTTCACCGAGCAACACCCACAGAAACTGGTAAAATAAGTCACAAAACAAAAGAAAAAATTTTTAAACCAGAATGCATTATTGAGTATAATATGAAAATGGGTGCAGTTGACAAAGTTGACATGCAAGTTAGTTTTGTTGATTGTGCTCGAAAAACTTTGAAGTGGTACAAGAAGCTATTTTTTCACCTTGTGGATTTATCATTGTACAATGCATTTATTTTATATCAAGTAAGATCTGGAAAAAAACCATCCTTTTCAGATTTTCGACTAAATGTGGTAACTCAGATAATAGAAAAATATCACACCGTTACGTCAAAGCGTCCATCAGTTGCAACTGTCGATTATCCATTACGACTAATTGAAAAACATTTTATATATCCAGTTCCTCAAACAGAAGCACAAGGGTCTCGAACACAGCGAAGATGTCATGTTTGCAGCACGTCTAAAATTCAAAAAAGGCAGCGATGCGATACGAGGTTTATGTGTGTAGAATGCAATGTTGCATTGTGCGTGCATCCATGTTTCAGACTTTATCACACCATAAAAAAATATTGATTCATATAAGTTTATAAAATCTAATGCAAATGTTATGTTTATTTGTTTTCTTTGAATGAATTCATCAATAAAAAGATATAAAAAATAATTATAAATTTACTTATTATAAATTTTCCGTACAGGTAAGACAAATTTATACATATTAAATTTTCCCTACTGGTACGGCATCCGGATTCCAAATTATAAACACTTACGGGTACGTGAATAAAGTACCGAGATAGGCAACTAAATTTGTATATGTACGGCACCCGGCTGGCAACTAGGCGTCAAGCCTGACGTACGCGAACGGCGACCGTCCTGAATGGGTTAATCAATTATTTTTGGTAATTTAAAAAAGGATAGGTAATTTAAGTAGGTACTGTAATTGTTTTTAGGTGCTGTGTTAATCATAGCCAGGATTAGAACGCAACATGGAGAAGCCAGGGCCTAGTAAAAAAACGTAAGGTTAAAGATGAAAATCGGCAGTTTCAAGAAATTTGGACTGAGAAATACTTTTTTGTATGGTCGCATAACAAAGTCGTTTGTTTAATTTGCAAGAATTCTGTTGCGATTGCAAAGGAATATAATGTAAAAAGGCACTATGAAACGCAGCATCCTACTTTTACCAAGTTTACAGGCGATTTAAGAAAGCAAAAAATGTTGTCTTTAAAACGGGAGCTTACTGGTCAGCAAGCTATGTTTACAAAACCCATTCAAGATTCAGAAACAGCTACAGAAGTAAGTTATGAAATTTCTCGAATGATAGCAAAGCGAAGTCGCCCCTTCAATGATGGGGATTTTGTAAAAGAATGCATAGAAATTGCCGCTAAGAAAATGTGTCTAGAAGCAGCAAAAAAGTTTGACTATCCAAAGACGAATTATGTCTTTGTCAGGTAATATTGCGGAACAATTAAATGAAAAAACTAAGATCATTGAATTTTTTTCATTAGCACTCGACGAATCCACTGATATTAGTTCCACAGCTCAGCTTCTCATATTCATACGAGGTGTTACTCAAGATTTTGAAGTCTTAGAAGAGTTATTAGGAATGTGTTCATTGAAAGGTCAAACCAGAGGAGTTGATATACTCAATGTACTTTTGGATGAGTGTTCAAAAACTGATTTGGACTTATCAAAATTATCGGGAGTTGCGACTGACGGTGCTCCTTCGATGATTGGTGTCAATTCTGGGCTAGTTACTTTGCTGAAATAGCATCTGCAAGAAAAAAACATAAACGCTGAAGATCTCATGCAGTTTCACTGCATTATACACCAAGAAGCCCTCTGTTCTAAAAAAATTGAATTTCAAAATGTCATTAAAGTGGTAGTTTCGACTGTAAATTTCATAAAATCACGAGGACTCAATCACAGGCAATTCAAACAATTCCTTGATGACATCGAAAGCGAATATGGAGATTTACTGTATTATACAGAAGTAAGGTGGCTAAGTCGTGGATTGACACTGGAACGATTTCTAAATTTAAGGGGATTATCGCAGTGTAACACGCCGATCGTGTTGGAAAGACCCACATAGTTTAGAGTAGCTCATCCGATACCAAATTTACAGGACAAGTGGGGCGAATACAGTCAGAGAGAAAAGCGGCAGTTCACTGTGCATTTGTGCATTGCTCCTTGGCATGAACGGATAGGGTCTCGCGTCGCGTGGAATAGACGAAAAAAAAGCGTATAAAAAAGACGGATCGAAGGAAAGTGTCGATTCGTATTATTTAAACACGCTGATAATACATACAAGCTATGTATTGTTTTCAATTCGTTAGAAAGCGATCCTGTGTTATTTTTCGGTATTTACAAAACCGATGATTCTTATTTTTGTTATTATAACTAATTATTTTTACTTTTAAGACTCCAGTTTCGACAGCTGAACAAAGTATGTGTTTTATTTTATTAAATTAGAGATTATTTCTTAAAAATATAATAATAAAATAATTCATGTTCATAAGCTCCTTGTGAATATGTATATGCCGGATATACAGAGAGTTTTATGTAACACCGAACATTTTCATAACGAGAATTTGTCTTTTAAGTATACATAAGCATAGGTTGAACATTTGCCGATACTAGGTTTATTAAAAGAATTTAATTTGAAGCTTTAAACGAGTGTTTTCCACTCCCAGGCTAAGCATGAAGTAAAATTTCGAGTTTAGAAAAGCCTGAAAATTTGGTTTGGTCGCGTAGCGCGAAGCGCGGAGCGGCCAAACCAAATTTTCAGGCTTTTCTAAACTCGAAATTTTACTTCATGCGCCACCGGTACTAAACACTGATGCAATAGAAAGTTTATCGGTGTGTTTTAAACTTCGTAATTTGTCAGTGTTTTGTACCGGTGGCGCATGAAGTAAAATTTCGAGTTTAGAAAAGCCTGAAAATTTGGTTTGGCCGCTCCGCGCTTCGCGCTACGCGACCAAACCAAATTTTCAGGCTTTTCTAAACTCGAAATTTTACTTCATGCTTAGTCTGGGAGTGGAACACACTCATTTCAAGTTTCAAATTATTTTTTTAACAACGAGTATCTAAAGATTTATGACATATACTGTGTAATTCTCACATGTATACTTGAAAGAAAAACTCCCTGTGTGTACAAGTTGAGGCATTAATTGCGATTGATTGGCTACAGTTTTTAATGGTCATAGAGGCAACCCAATTTACACATAACTTAAAAAATAAAGGTGTCAAAATTGTATTGGATGAACATGTTTGGTGTTATATAAAACTCTCTGTATATGAAAAAAACGGAACATAGGATTTTCAATGATATTTTTTATATAGGAATATTATCTTTGATAACTGCTATTGCCATGAAAATAATGTATATTAATTTGGCCTCTGCCAAATTGGGTAAATACCCCAGATTTTGGGGAGAATTTCAATTTTTATTTTATCCAATATTCTAGTTTTTATGAATGCAAAAAATAAATAATAGATTGAAAAAAATTAAACGGACAGCTGCCCTGTTTTTTTTATAATTAGTACAGGGTTTACAAAATGATGATGTGTATAAATAGAGGATTGCAATAACATTCAATTACAATTCATTTATTCCTTATTTACTTACTATCAAAATATGACTCATCATAAATCAGCCAAATTTGAAATAAAATATATTGGGTTCGGTGCAATGTTGAGCAAGAAGCTTGTTATTTGAAATGCATTATAATAACTACCTTATTATTATTATAGTTCTATTTTTTCTAAAATAATTAACAATGAATATGCACGCAGTTAAACCCTACATTTTTGTAAACATTTGTCAAACATATATTACCTGTGCTCAGTAAAAAATAGTTGATTTGTAACATTAATCTACGACAACGTCATATTGGTGACGTTATTCTCACTATTCTTATAGTTTTGATATCATTGATTCGTTGATGAAGTCGCAGTTGGTTCAAATATGTCCGATTGCTAGAAACTTTACAATTTACTTTAATAGTTTTATTGCGAGAAGTTTAATGGCATTTAACAACTGTTTTAACAACGAAAGATTTAAGACGAAATAATGATTTGAACAAGACTGATTGTTATTCGATTGCTTCTGCTTATTAATCAGCTTAAAACACTTTAAAAATAATTTAATAATACCGACACTGTCAAATAATTAGGAAAGCCAATATTAAAAGTATATTACACATCTTTATTTAAATTAGTGAAACATTTCGTGTTTTCTATATTAGTGAACATCTAGTATAAAAAAATACTTATTCCATTAGTAGTCAGAAAGCATAAAAATAAAACACTAGTACAATAAAATATCGATTATAATTGCGAAATATTAATTTTACGAGAATAAATGCTAACGACGCGAGCCGTTTTTGTTAACTATGATTGAGAAAAGAAAATAAAAACAAACGCGAAGCCGCGCAGCGTTCACCGGCCCAGGGATAAACGCTGGCCGCATGCTGCTCGCCCCTCCAATAATTGTGCAGATGAGTGTACAACGCGTTCAACTAAGAGAAGATCCGCAAGGCGGCGGTATTTTACGGTCTTATTTTTTAAGGTTTTTATTTTAACCTGACTCGGGCATGAGCTATCGCATCCTTATGGAATGTTCAAATTATATTCCTTATAGTATAAACTAGTAAGATATGGGAATATTTTTTTTAATTTTGAAAAATATAACATTATTTTTTTCATACCTCTGAAAGCAAATTGTTAAAAAAAAAAGTACTTCGATATTTTACTAGATAATTGAGCTTAATATACGTTGTCAAAATTTCAACTTTCTAGGATCCTTAGTTTTTAAATAAACCTGACATTAAATTTCAGACCACTGTTATATTCCCCTTAATAGAAGAAATTGGAATATTTCTGGCGGAAAAGCAAAGGAATGTCCCGGAACTTAAAAATCCTGATTGGTTGTGTGATTTGGCTTTTTTAGTTGACATTACAAATCATTTGAATGTCTTGAACACACGGCTTCAAGGCAAAAATCAACTGATATCCCAGCTCTACGCTCATGTATCATCCTTTCAATGCAAGCTGACACTTTTCAGATCGCAATTGAATTCTGGAAATTACAATCATTTTCCGAATTATAAGAAAATGGCTGAAAAATTCAACAAAACTGCGATTAATTTCAGTTATGTAGAAAAGCTATATATTTTGATTCAATCTTTTCAAGACAGATTTTCGGAGTTTAAAAAAGTGAAACCTCTGTTGGACATATTCAGCAATCCTTTCACGATTTCAGTTGAAAATTCGCCAGAGTCAATGCAGTTACAAATTATCGACATTCAAAACGACCAAGATTTACGAAACAAATTCAACGAAGGAGACTTGCTGAACTTTTACCGCTGCATTGATAAAAATACGTACAAAGAGTTGCGCATAAACGCTCTGAAATGTGCCAGCTTATTTGGTTCTACCTATATATGTGAACAAACCTTTTCAATACTAAATAATAATAAAACAAAAAATCGAAACCGCCTTGCAAACGAAAGTTTGCAAGCAGTTTTACGTGTTGCTACAAGTAAATTTGAGCCAAATATAAAAAAGATTGTAAGCACAATGCAGTGCCACGCTTCAAATTAATAAATTCTTTTTCAATTTTAATACATTATTATCAATTCTTTATTGTCTTTAATTACCTATACTTCTGGCGGCCCGCCATCAGTTCATAATTTGCCCGAGTGGCCCCTAGTCTTAATAAGTCTGTGCATCCCTGGCGTAGACAGTAGCTGCAGGACAGCTACTGTCATTGTGTAAACGTATCATGCGAGTTACTGTCAAGGCGAGTAGGACAGCAACTGGAGTGCGAGCTACAACGACATTTTTTGTTTTGACTGTTTACTCGCCTTCCCCCACCACACAGTGGCTCGCCCACAACTCCCGTTGTGTGAACTACAGGCGAGTTAGTGCCAGGCCAGTGTTCAAGTTCTCTTTCCATATGCTGATAAATATTCTGGCATAGAATATTTTAACATTTATCAACATGTCTGAAAGATGGTCTTCCGAACATATCATAAACTGTAGAAATTATATGGAGCACTTTTGATCCTAATTACAAAAACTGAGATTTGAGAAATACATCCTTACAACATATTGCGAAAGAAATGATACTGGAAAAGGTGGCTGATGTGACCAAGAAAATACAAAATGTACGTTCAACATATAACCAAGAACATATTAAAATGTCATAGCAGTTGGCTTGACAGTACTTGCCAGGCAAGCTGGTAGCACTGTGTAAACAGTCAAGTGCAGGCAGCAACTGTCATGGCAGTTGGCTTGACAGTAACTGTCTACTCGCCAGGCAAGCTACTAGCACAGTGTAAACACACCTTTAGGCTGCAACATCAGTGAGCTGAAGCCAAAAATCTTAGAATTTGATCAAACACATATGGGGCAAGCGTGCACATGTCGGAATTTATAAAATGCAGGAAATATCCGAGCTCTATTAGATAATCAAGTCTTTCTGGAAACATCTCATGGACAAATTTTACAAGTTAAAATCATTTATATCCTTCATGAAACTTTATTTTGTAATTCTAGATGCACACTATTTCCATATAATTTTATTTTGAATGAAAAATACAATTCGATTGACTCACCGTTTCAAAATCAGCAGAATGGTTAAACGCGTACCCTCGCAGCAGGAGCAATTTAATCAAATACCTCGTAATATCCCGACCTGCTATGTCCAGCCGCCTGGTCAAATGTGGAAGGGCGTACTCCTCGTAAACAGGACATATGTGCGTCACACCATCTCCCGAATCAACAACAACACCCGACAACAAACCCTAAAAAAACAAAACAATTAAATATAATGACATAAAATTACATACAATCATTTATAATACATCTTTATTGTTAGTACTAATAGAAATATCTAATAAAATGTAGTGTTATTAAAATTACTTGTGCGTATAAAGTTAAAACAGCTTGTATGGCTATGTAACTGCCTGCGAAGCCATATTTCTCGAACATAACCTCAATCATCTTCTCCCTATTTTTGATCGGGTTCATCGGTGGCTCCGTCAACAGAATCTAGAAGTCATAAATGACAACATAAATATAATTAATAAATTCTAATAAATTCTAAGAATATTTTAAAATATCAGTTCACACTTAATCTAAAGTTGCTTCTATTATACAGGAATTATACAGGAAATCCTTCTTTTAATATCCCGATGATTATAGCGTTTCGTACATTTTCAGGATTTTGTTGCTTTTATAAAAGCGTTCAACTCGAAGCTTCTAACGAGTGTTTTCAATCCCAGATTAAGCATGAAGTAAAATTTCGAGTTTAGAAAAGCCTGAAAATTTGGATTTGCCGGGCGGAGCGAAGCGAGCCCGGCAAATCCAAATTTTCAGGCTTTTCTAAACTCGAAATTTTACTTCATGCGCCACCGGTGCTAACACTAATTCAATGTGAAATTATTTAATTGGGAGGATTATTTTTTTTTTTTGCGCCCAACGCAGGGCTAGCTACAAACAATCAACTCCAGATCATCAGATGTCTGAAAATCTAATTTTAAAAATCACTATTTTGTTATTGAATAAATATCATAAATTATTATATCAGTGTTAGCACCGGTGGCGCATGAAGTAAAATTTCGAGTTTAGAAAAGCCTGAAAATTTGGATTTGCCTCGATTCGCTCCGCCCGGCAAATCCAAATTTTCATGCTTTTCTAAACTCGAAATTTTACTTCATGCGCCACCGGTGCTAACACTAATTCAATGTGAAATTATTTAATTGGGAGGATTATTATTTTTTTTTGCGCCCAACGCAGGGCTAGCTACAAACAATCAACTCCAGATCATCAGATGTCTGAAAATCTAATTTTAAAAATCACTATTTTGTTATTGAATAAATATCATAAATTATTATATCAGTGTTAGCACCGGTGGCACATGAAGTAAAATTTCGAGTTTAGAAAAGCCTGAAAATTTGGATTTGCCGGGCTCGCTTCGCTCCGCCCGGCAAATCCAAATTTTCAGGCTTTTCTAAACTCGAAATTTTACTTCATGCTTGATCTGGGATTGGAAACACTCGTTAGAAGCTTCCAATTGAACGCTTTTATAAAACCAATGAGCCCCTAAAAATTTACAGCGTATATATCAGCATATGTATACTTCAAAGAAAAATGATTTAAGTTTCAGTTTAAAACCTTGGTTTCACGGGGGTCCAGGTTCATCTTTTTCGGTCCGAACGTGTAATCCCAGACGTGGCACATGTCCTCCCAGTTCCTGACGACGCCGTTCTCCATCGGATAGTTGACCTCCAGCAGCGAGCGCAGCGCCGACGCTTCGTCCCCGACCATCAAATCCTGTCACAATTGCGCACAAAAATTACGCTCAAGCCGATTCTCTTCAAATCTTCACAAATATCCAAATAATTCATGCAGAAAAACAGACTTAGTGAATAAAAAAAACAAACAAACAAAAAACTAGAAGTAATGGGATGTGAAGAATACAAAGGACTGTGAAAAGAGGGGGGAATGAGAAGTGGGCGAACTAATTTACTTACAGGAAGCGTACTTGCCACTCCCTTTTTGTGCATGAAACATTCAACCGATTACAGTTAACAAACATTATGTATACACAGGGCCGTAGCCAGAAAAAAAAATCGGAAAGGGTTATAAATAATATAGATATCGTTATTGCTCTTAAGGGCTGCTTTTACATAAAAAAAAATTAGATTTTAAAAATGTTGAGGGAAGTGTGAACCCCCATATCCCCTTCTGGTTACGGCCTTGTGTACACAAATACAAACATCTTTAAAAAAACACAACCATTTTTTCTAATAAAAACAAATAAAACCACAAAATTCAATAACATTCAAATCTAAACAAAAATGGCTGTTTTGAGGAATATTTAAGGCGCCTATTTCCAAAAACTACTAAATCCAATTTTTTCAAATGGATTTAAGGGTTTTTCGATTTGGATTTGTTTAATATTATCAGTATTAAAAGTAGTAACGAACTTGTGTATTAAAGAGCAATTAATAATCTAGATCCTGGGTCTCCAAACTATCGTCTTCGCGGGCCACAAATACAATTCTACATAATAAAGTCGGCAAAGATCCGATTAATTTTATAAAATTATGAAAAATTTAAGGAACAATTGTTGCAATATTTCAAAATATGACATTTACAAAAAAAATTACAAACAATCGCGGGCCATAGTTTGGAGACCACTGATCTAGATAATTAACAAATTAAACACTTTTTAAATTTGTTTGTATAACTGAGACATTTTTTTTTTTAATTGACTTAGGCGTTAGCCATTCACTCACAACAATTTTCTATGTATTAAATAATTTCATATAACAAAATCTGGATAACACAACTAAATAACAACCATGAACCTGGGACGAGTATTTCTCGTCAGAAAAATTTCTCACCCCGGCGAGATTCAAACTCACTCTCCGCAGTAACCGAAAAGACAGTCCGACAGTTCGGCTACCGCGGTTTCCATAACTGAGACATAATAAATCTCAATTACAAAAAGTTAAAAAATGTTTCATTTGTGAAAAATTATGTATAATGAAGTTACGGTATAACACCGTTAACAGGTGGATAATTAAAGTTAAAATATTTTGATTATTAATCGCCTTTATTAATATAGTAGTTCGTTAAATAACTATTACTTTTAAACTAATGATATTAAAGCTGATTATTATTTCAACAACACTGATTATTTCATTAAAAATTTCATAATGTTGAACGTGAAGGTTATTGCGATCATAACAATAATTGTTTTTTGTTTAATAAAAAACAACACAAACGGCAATAATTACTGACAGTGTTAGGTGTTAGTTTGTGAAATAGATATGACTCAGGCAAAATGTATTCTTACAAACAATTTCATACGTCTACGTGTAATCCCTAGAAATAATACAAATAATGAATGCGATGTACGTTCGTGAGACTAATTGGAGATTTATAAAAATGATAAATATTTATTGGTGATCGTGTAGTGCATGAGTGCGGGTGCGTTCCGTTTTTTACGTACCTTGACTTCAATGTCTCCGATCTTGTTGACTGCCCTGATGATCGGCCTGCCCACCATCGAGGGGAATATGTGCGCCGGGAAGTTCCCACCTGCGTATCCGCATTTCACAAACTGCAAATAAATTGTGGTAACATTGTAAATGTCAGTAATGCACTAACATTAACGGCGCAAAACGCGATGCATTTTGCCACGGCGTTTGCGAAATGTATATGAATAAATGGGACATAAAAACGGAAAGTACCGCGGCAGATTTTGTAGCAGTATTTGTATTGTGTGTGTTACAGGGCTAAGGAAGGCATTATGATCGTTCAGTTCAATGCAATTATGAATCATCATTTGGGTAATGATACCGGCCTTTTATGGGATCTGGACCTATCGTAGTTAATACGCTCTGATCTAACCAAGAAATTATGGAACCAACGTTTCAGGGCCCGTATTCCCAAAATTGGTCATACGATTCAGTCGTACGAAATCTGTCATTTAGATAGATTTAACATGTGAACTTGACAGTTGGCGGACGACTGATCTTGTGATCAATTACAGGAATACAGTCCAGATTCCCAGACTGGCACAATTATAATTTACAAGCACAAAGTTTTGTCCGGCAACGTTGCATATATCCTGGGCCCGTGTTCACAACATCAATGCAATTTGTCATCGATGAGAAGTCGCACTAAAATGACGTCATTTTGGGAAGAATTTACCAAACCATGTGGAGTAAAATGACAAAATAGTGCAAGTTCTCACCGATGACAAATTGCATGGCTGCTGTGAACATGGGCCCCGGAGGCCACTATATAGTAATGATTGCCCGTTTGTCTTTGAAGTGTAATGTAAATAAACAACAACCTAAACCATTTTGTATCAGACGTTAATTAAAAAATAAACTTATGTTAGCACTTTTCCTACATTTTATTCTTATGACACAAATCACAATTATTCATATTACAAACATTTCCTCTTATCAACGAAATCATATTTACTCCCACTATCAGAATAATAAGTTCACAAATTTGATCGAAACTAAAAACATTAGGGTTATTTTATCGTGAACTTATTTTTATCTTACCCCAGTGCCGTTATCGCAGACAATAACTTTCCTCCCTTGACTGTCCATAGTTGTGCCAATAATTAAAACACTAATCGTTCACTAATAATTTAATAAAAATGATTCACCGACAGTACATTATCTTTTTACCACACCTCTCGACTTATCAATTTATTCGTTGACAAGTTATGACAGTTGGAGAAAGTGGCGCATTCACATTAACAGAATCCATAGATAAAGATTTGATAATAACCTTAATTTTTAACAAACTCACACAAAGACATTGATAAATTTATTATAATAACTAACTTTTTTTTGAACTTGTGCAATAATTTTATAATATTTTGTATTTTAACCCGGTTTGAATACAGATTTATAAAATTTACTACACTATCTATGGAATATCGGCACGAGCTACGAACGATCCTTTATAATCATAGATTATGCATAAAATGATTAAATATTTTAAAAAAGCAAATCATTATTTAAAACTATGATTTGATTGAATTAAATAAAAGCGAAATAACTGTTTTAGAGTTATATAACCACATTTTAACGATTTAAACAAAAAAAAAAAACAATTATTTAATCTAAGAATTAGCAGTAATTAGTAAATTTACTTCTAACGAGTGTTTCCACTCCTTGATCAATCATGAAGTAAAATTTCGAGTTTAGAAAAGCCTGAAAATTTGGATTAGTCGCGTAGCGACCAATCCAAATTTTCAGGCTTTTCTAAACTCGAAATTTTACTTCATGCGCCACGCGTGTAAAGCACTGATTTCAAATGAAGTTCAAAATATACTGATTATATACGATTCATAGCATTATATATAAATAATTAGAGAGCTAAATTGACTCTAAAAAGTATTTTTAAATTGATTTTCCAAGATTTTTTGTAACATTGACAAAATAACGTAGGCAACCAAATATACGCACACAAAGCAACTACAAAAATAACAACTATTTAAAAAAAGCAAATCTAGTATATGTTTCATTTAACGTTCTAGTTATACAATAATACAAACTACATAATTCTAAAGGTTTTGTTGCAAAAATGATTAATTATTTTGAAAAAAACCTTTAAAGTTTTCTTGAGATAGGCAACCATTAAATCAGCTAAAAAAGAAAAATACAATATAATTTAAAAATCAGTAAATAATCAAAACTACATAGTTCTAAAGGCTCAGACGGTACATGATAAATTATTGTGAAAAAAATAGTTTACATTTTTTTTAGATAACGTAGGCAACCAAATATACAGTTGTGATTTAACTAAAGAAAAAACAATACCTTTAAAAAAACTAACAAATCGGGTATATATTCTATTAAACATTATAGTAACAGCAATAATTTAAACTTCATACTTTAAAAACTTGTATATGTAGATTTTAAATTATATAAAGAAAATTAATTTGAAGTTAATTTTTTCATGTGTGGTAGCACTGACTGTCAAGCGCGTTCGCGTTATGGCGGCGGCGCATCAAATTATCGGTCGACGTTCGTGAGTTTTGCAGTTTACAATTTCTAATTGAAGCCATATTCGTGCTATATAAATAAAATGGGAAAACGCAAGAATCAAGCCTTAATCGATTCGGACAGCAGCAACGATTCGAACAGCGATGTGGACGACAGTGTGAGTAATGCCGTTTACCGTTTTAGGTTAAGAGCGCCCTATTTGAAATAAAAAATGTTTATAATGCAATGAGGTTTTTGATAAATCCGCGTGTTTCTGTGCGTTGGGCGCGGGGTAATTTATGTTATGTTATGTTGCACTTTCAGATTTCAGTTATTTCGATTTCTCTGAGTGTAGTGTAATGGTTTTATTAGCTATTGCATTTTGTGTAATTGTATGAAATATGTGTGAGTGTTTGTTGCCAAAATTTTAATTTCGGTATGTGTATGTGTGTATTTGCCCTTGGCTAAAATAAAGTTGGCCTTTATTGAGTGTACACGTTTTATTATGAACCCTACAAAATGATGTTATGCTTAACCTACAAATTAATTTATCTTGAATCTTCATTATCTATTCAATCCAATAAACCTTTCTATAATAATAATCTTTAATTTAGCATTCTTGTTATACAAAACTATAAAATGAGAACATTGGGCCTGTTCATCAGAGACAACAGTTAGGTGTTTACTGCTAACTGTTGGGAAATTCTCTGATGACCAGATTGTTAATCGTGAACGTATTTGGGATTTTTGCAATCCTACGAAATAGACTGACCGAAGTACCGTTCATTAGAACTAACATATATCACAAACAAATCCAAACATGTTGAATGTTGAACATTTGATGATGGGGCCCATTATAATTTTACTGTTTAACATATTAACTGCCACGCCATAAATCGGTAAAGGCGCCGTGAGGCCGTACTACATTTGTATGCTTTATAACCAAATCTACTATGGAATCATATATAACTCGCATGGCACCGTAGCCGAGAGTACATGTGAGTTGCGGCAGTCAAAGTGTTAGATTACGGGAATTCTTTAACTTAACAAAGAAGAAAAATAAGAAACATTTGCCACGCAGTGTTACAAAATTATGTTATACTTAACCTTCAAATCAATTTATTTAGAAGCTTCATTATACATCTAATTCAGTGAACCTTTTTATAATAATAATTTTTAATTTGGAATTTTTGTTATACCGTGTGATCATTTAAAAAATGATTTAGAGTAGAATTTAAATTTTAAATTAGATTGGCACTACTGACTGCTAACACATAGTTTACCATAACCTTAAATTTATTTAATCATTAAATTAGCATTTTGAGCAACCGCACAAAAAAAATGCCGCCTACTTAAATCATAATTTAAACGAATACACGTACAAGTATAATATAAGATCTTTATAAATTGATTGTTTAAATTACAGGAATTCTTAAATTTAGCAAAGAAAAAAAACAAGAAGAAACATTCGCCGCGCAGCGTCTCGGGCAGTTCGAGTTCTGACTCGGATTCTGACAATGAGGACAATCACAAGTCGAAGAAGCCGAAGAAACGGGCGTCCGTGTCGTCGGACTCGGAGAAAGAAGACCCGCCCGCCGCTATGGATGAAGACGACGACGACGACGATGATGATAAGGAAGGTGGGGGGAACTCCGAGCCTGAGGAGGGTGAGGTGTCCGATTCTTCGGACATGTCGGAGGAGGAGTTCAACGACGGGTACGACGACCAACTTATGGGTGATGAAGAGGACAGAGCGCACCTGGCTAGTTTGACAGAGAAGGAGAGGGAGACTGAAATCTTTAAAAGGATAGAAAGACGTGAACTTATGAAGCATAGGTGAGTTTATAAAAATTAATATAATTGCCATCTAACCTAATCTAACATCAGAATTTGACAACTAACCTAACCCAATATTTCGAAATTGTGACAATTAAGTTAGGTTAATTTAAGTAATCACAAAATTGTAAGGTTGTGTTTTATTATCATCACATTCCTTAGTCACTCAGTACTTTGTACTTTTTGTTAGGTACTAGTACTTAGTACTCGAGTAAATTTTGTGTAGAGAACTTGTACTCAGTACTCGAGTACATTTTACTTGTACTCGGAACAGCTCTGAACTAATTCAAAGATATTATTTTCATGGAATTTAAAAAACTAAATAATTCAACCAAAATATTAATACCACAAATAAAATCAACCCTTAATTTCAACATTATGAAACTTGGTCAATTTCCTTGGCTATATTTCCTTGTGTTTTATATAAAGGATTCCCTCCTTACACAATAAGCAACTATTACTATTGTATCCTGTTTGGGAGTAGTTGGCTGGGCGAATATTTTGACAGGTTTACTGTGTGTGTGTGTGTGAGAAACAAAGTGGGTTGCAGGTTCGAGATCAAGAACAAGCTGAGACAGGCCAAGAAGGCGGAACGTGCCAAAGAAAAACCGAAGGAGAAGCCCCCTAAGGATAAAGACAAGGACAGGGGAGATAAGGACTCGGGGGCGAAGAGCCTGCAGACCGATTACAGTTCCATCGATCACAAGGAGCGCAGCAAAGAGAGGAAGAAGAACATCGAAGAGAACCGAGGAAAGGTAGGAAGTTCAGCAATAAATAAAATGTTTAGATAATTTGCTAAATTATTTTTTTTATTTATTTATATTAATTATCCTCTTCTGAGTTAAATAATAATTTACGTGATTTCTTCGTCAGGTTGATAAAAGGGTGAATGCCATGGCTGAACTGAAAGCCAGGCGTGAGCAAAGGGAGGCGGCGGAAGTGGCGAGGAGAGAAGAACAGAGGAAAAAGGATGAAGAGGAGGCTAAGCAGTCGCCGAAGAAGAACGACATAAAATTGAAGGCATCGGATATTTACTCAGATGACAGTGAAAGTGATGGTAAGTTTAAATTAACAATAATAGTTTCGGTAGATTGCCATGTGTTACTATTTACACAATCGAAGCACTTTAACTTTGTTCGTAAAGAATAAAGTTGTTATTATGCGAGTTTCAGTAGCGTGTTCAGCTTTTTATTCTGGGGGTACCAAATAAATATGATAACAATATTTAAATAATTGAGTCGTTAGGCCTAGGGGGGTACAGTACACTTTGAAAGTTAAATAATGTATGAATAATTACCACTCTTCGCCATTAAATTATTTTTTTTAATTAATATTAGGTGGGGAAGGGAAAGAATCACCGCCGCCGACCTCTCGAGCTGGAACGCAAAGGTCCAGATCATCGTCCAGTTCCTCTTCGAGCGACAACGACCAGGGTTCGGAAGACGACCGCTCCGTCACCAAACCGAAGTACGTGCCTACGGCCTCTGATTTGAACTCGGTGCGGCTCTCCCGGCACAAACTGGAGCGCTTCGTCCACCTGCCCTTCTTCGACCGGATAGCCAAGGGCTGCTTTATACGCATCGGTATCGGAACGCACAACAATGTGCCTGTTTATAGGGCGGCGGAGATCACGGGCGTCTACGAGACGGCGAAGATTTACAATTTAGGGAAGACCAGAACAAATAAGGTAAATCACAATTAAATATGAGTGTATCCGTTTAAGAATTTCATTCTTCAATGTCTTCATTTATCTTGCGGTTAACTTTCTAGTCAGTTCAGGTGACATTTCAGAGCGTCTTAAGAAAATTTTGACATGCTACGATACCCGGATCTGTCAGGCCTGAAAACTTTGGCGCTTACCTCGTATATCACGTTTGTGTAATTGTGTAAATTATTAATAGGGCTGTAAAGTGAGGCATGGGAAAGGCGAGAGGGTCTTCAGGCTGGAATTCGTTTCAAATCAGGAGTTTACGGACGCTGAGCATCAGAAATGGATTGAGGCTTGTGCCGAGGCGGCTATCATCATGCCGACAAAAGATGAAATTGCTCAAAAGCAGGCCGATATTAAGGAGGCTTTAAACTACGAGTACAACGAGAAGGATGTCGACCGAATAGTAAGTTTTAAGTTTAGTAAAAAAACAACAAAAAACGAATTAATATTGACTTTCTGTGAATATTTTGTCTTGTTGTGACTTTTCCCCGATCACAATCCCAATCAAGGTTGTTAAAAAACGTTTTCTTTATTTTAATTAATACAAACATTTTTTTTTTGTACAAAACATGTTTTTTAAAGTAAAATTTCGAGTTAAGAAAAGCCTAAGAATTTGGATTATCTGCGTAGCGAAGCGGAGCGGCCAATCCAAATAAGGCTTTTCTAAACTTGAAATTTTACTTCATGCACCACGCTTAAAAACACTGATTTACAGTGAAGTTAAAAAACGCACACATACAACAAAAATAGGGTTGCCTATAATTGTTCAGCTCAGAATTTGACTCACTTTTTATTCACATCTATATATTAGATTGCTAAGGCCGTATATTTTAAACTTACTGATATTTCAGTGTTTATATGTGTGGCTCATTAAGTAAAATTTCAAGTTTAGAAAAGTCTAATTTGGATTGGCCGCTCCACTTCGCTATGCGGCCAATCCAAATTTTCATGCTTATGTTTAAAAATGTAATTTGAAATATCTTTAACAATTTAGCCAAAATTTAAAAAAGTAGGCAAAAAATTTTAATAAAGTAGTATAAAATATAATTTAGTAAATTTAAGATAATAAAAAAACGTTTTAAATAAATTTAACATTTAAAATATGTTCTAAACAAATTTAAGATCTAAAACATGTCCAAAACAAAAGTGTTTTAAACATACCAACCCTGGTTACAATGAATATTTGGCAATGTCTTAATGAGACAACATTTTTGCAGAAAATTGATATTAATTCATTTTTATATTTTGTAAATATTCTACAAACATTTGGCAAATTTAATTTGACCTCATGTTAAAATTTTTAGTTAAAAGAAAAGGATAGATTTAAACAAAGGACTTACAATTACGCGATGAAAAAGACCCAGCTGATGAAAGAGCGCGATTCGGCGTTGTCGAGGGGCGATGAGGAAACAGCCAGGGAGTACAACAAGAAAATCGCCGAATTGGAGGAGCGAGCCTCGGAGCTGGACAAGGCGCGCACTTCGACGATCTCTAGCATATCGTACATCAACGACAGGAATCGAAAGAAGAACGTGGCGGAAGCGGAGAAGGCGATCATGGAGGAGGTGAGGGCGAACAAGGGGAAGAAGATCGACGATCCGTTCACGCGGCGGTCGACGAAGCCGAGGATGAACTTCAAGGCGGCGCACGCGGAGGAGGCGGCCGCGGAGAGGGCCGCGCAGGTCATCCTCGAGAGCGAGGAGGTGGAGAAGGAGGAGGAGATGACAAAGCCGGCGTCGTCGGCAGTCGCGCCAGTCCAAGTCACGCAGGATGATCTCTTCTCGGCGCATGATTTCGATATTAAGATTGATCTGGAATTGCCAACACCGCGTAAGTATTGCAAACTGTAGTCCGACAGATGTCTATAATCTAATCTTGAAAATCACAAAATTTTATCGTATCCCACAATACGATATTTCCTGCCGTTTACAAATATATATGGTTTGTTATACTTTACTCTCAAAATAAAAAAGTTATAACAGGGTGAAACACGAAATTGAATCACCCTGTATATTTTATTATTATTATATTTTACATTCCGAAAAAATAAGTATTTATTTATTTATTAAATATTTACATTCGAATGAATTTGGTTTTGTGCCTAACTTGAGTGATTCCTTCCCTCTAAAAAAAAAAAAAAACTTGAGTGATTTGTCTTTTAGCCCAAGCCGTGAGCGTGACAGCGAAAACGGCAACAACCAATACTCTGGGACCGAAGAGGAGCCTGAATCTGCAGGACTACAAAAAGAAACGAGGACTCATTTAGTATCGGCTTAGCTTAGATAACTATGTAAGGACGATTTTTTAAACGTTGAAAGAATCAAGTACTTCAGGTCTACGTATTAATAAGTATTTGCCCTAGATTTTTAAGGATAAACAATGAAATAATTTCTAATTAATTATTATTATTATGTACCTATATTATTAAGTTTTATTCCACACAAATGCCACATTATCGAAATTTATTTATTTACATGTTGATTGTAATTCCGCCGACGACGAGAAATTTTTATGTGATTTGTTTTTATATCTCATATCTCATTTATATTGATTTTTTTAAAATTTCAAATGATTTGAAATCAATAAAGTTTGTTTGCAATTTTAAATACAATTACATGCTTTTTTTTAATTTGACTCTGAAGAGGGAAAGAATATATTTTACTTGGCAATTACGTCAAAGCGATGTAATAATGTTGAGAAAAAAAAAAATATGGAAAAGTGTTGTTTGCTGAAAAGAACCATGCAATCATTTAAATTATAAATTAAAGTAGGCCGTATTTTTTTGTGCGGTTGCCTAGAATGCTAATTGAATGAAGAACAGGGATGTTTTATCCATGGATTGCTTACTTTCATTTTACGGGTGAGGCAAGTTGTGGGCGAAAATAATCCCTACCACAATATAGTCGTCGTTTGTTGACATTCCGAGTGAACTTAATATTTTTATATTTTTAGTGTTACTTTACAGTGTTGTGCCCCCTGTTTATATATTAGAATAGTTTTGTACTGTGAAATCGAAAAAAAAAAGATTCAGAGCAGGCCTTGACTACTACAACACGATTGGCAAGCCTGCTTTAAAAATGCGGCAGTAAATACAAGAAATGTCCAATAAATTAAAACAAAACAGTATTTATATTTAGAGAACAAACTAAAAACTAGGATAAATATAAGTAAAGTAGCTGTTCAAAATGTGATCCTTCAGCTTCGATACAACTAATAACTTTTCGTTTCATATTATCAAATGCGTTTTCTAATGATCGAGGAGTAAATGAATTACATGCATTGGTAATTGCATCCATAAGTTCTTGTATCGTATGAAATGCTTGTCTGTAAATTGTGTTTTTCGGAAAAGGGAAAACATAATAGTCCATAATGGTTAAATCGGGAGAGAGCGGAGGAAAAGATACAATTTAATCGTCAAAGAATTCCCGCATTCATATACATTTATTTAGCAAGGAGTGAGATTTCAAAGGTTCCTGCTTAAATCCCTACCACAAGATGGCGGACACTTGCCTCACTTTGCGAATTTATCATTTTGACAAGTTAATGATCCATGTATATAACATCTGTAATGAAGAAATAAATTTGAGGTTATGGTAAACTATGTGTTAACAGTCAGTAGTGCCAATCTAATTAAAATTTGAAAACCCACTCTCATTTATATTTTAAATGATCGCACTAATAAGGTGTTTACAAAAATTCAATTGAAACAGTCTGAGTTATCTGGATCATGTAAACAAACGTAAAAAAAGAATCCTATTTATTAATTGAAATTATAATTCGACGGGTACTCAAACTAATCTAACCTAAGTGATCCAATTGAATTTTTGTAAATGTCCAAGCCACTGAGAGGTCACTTTGACTCATGCGTTGTGAAACTAAGAATTTTATTTTCTTAAATATTAATCCCGTCAAAAGTTAGTAAAGTAGAATTGCAGTGAGTTTTATTATTATTATTCGAATATTCATTTTAAAACATATTCAATGGATTGGCCAGCGTTAAGTCCTGATATCTAAATCCTATTGAACATGTGAGAGATCAGCTTAACAGTTGCGTTCATAAGCACCTTAATTCACCGCAAACAATTCAAGAACCAACAGAAGCTCTGATTGAGGAATGGAAAAGCAAGAATACCTTCGCAGACTAGTGCGAAGTATGCCAAACAGGTGCGAAGAAGTAATTCGTGCCCGTGGAGGACATACCCATTATTAAACTTTGCCAAACCTCCGAAAATTCGACTCGCAATTTTTTCATGTCACTCGTTTTTATTTAATTTGGTGCTATATTGTTGAATTTTCCATTGTAATTTAGAAGTTACAAATAATTGTATAATTGTTTTTGTCAAATTTGTTACTTATATTTGAAGCATACTTAATTTGACTTATCTAGAGCTCTTATCTAAAAAATTACAGATTTTCAAAGAAGTGCTCTTCTAATTCTTTTGAGCAGTGTATTTGAATATTTTAAATACATTGCTCCAAGAAATTAATGCACCACCTGCAATTTCTCGAAAATTTTATAAATGTGTACAACCGTACACGTGCGATCATTTAAATTATGATTTAGAGTAGACGTTTTGTGCAGTTGCCTAGAATGCTAATTGAATGATGAAATAAATTTGAGGTTATGGTAAACTATGTGTTAACACTGAGTAATGCCAATCTAATTTAAAATTCAAAGCCTACTCTAATTTATATTTCAAATGATCGCACAGTATTTCCTGCTAATTTGATCTAGAGGTAACAAACTAATGAGTCACGGTTACCTCTTGGCTATAAATAATTACTTGTTATATACAATTGCAATAAAATAATCCTTTATATTATAATATTTCATTGATTTTTGAACAGTCCCAACACTATTTTGTTATGAGGGTGTTCATATTTTAATTGTATTATTGTTCTGTTGCGTTCTATTTAAAATATGAATGGATATCAGTTCTAAATAAATTATATTGAGTAATTTTATATAGTTTTTACATATGTGTTACTTAATTATCTACCGAATTCATTTCCCATCCAGTAGATTGTTTTTAGTGGTTGCTAAGTCTACTAAGGGGTGTCGCTGGGAGCGACACAAAATCACCCCAGAAAAGGCTGATTCCTACTGGTACACTGACGGCTCAAAACTGTCCACTGGAACAGGAGCCTCAGTCGTCAGGCCAAGGACTGAACTTTACTACAGCCTTGGCAGGTATGCTACCATACTTCAGGCTGAAATATACGCCATTGAAATGTGCGCCCACGAAATCCTTTCAAAGGGTTGGGCTGGCAGGACAATAAAAATATGTTCGGACAGCCAGGCGGCCCTTAGGGCCCTGGCATCTTCTAAATGCTCCTCGCTGGCTGTACGGAACTGCAAGGAAGCCCTCTGCCAAATGGCACAGGTAAACGGGGTCAGTCTGATGTGGGTGCCAAGCCACTCTGGCGTGAAGGGAAACGAATTAGCCGATTCCCTAGCCAGAGAGGGGGCGTGTACCACCTACATCGGACCAGAACCCACTCTGGGGATACCCAGATCAACAGCTAGAGACCGTAACAACGGATGGATGAGACACGAGGCACAGGATTTCTGGCAAAACCGCCCTGGGATGAGACATTTCAGAGCGGTAACAAGTGGACCATCTGCGGCCAGGACGGCCTCATGGTTGAAGCTGAGCAGATCAGATGTTCACACATTAACTGCTCTCTTCACTGGACACAGCCGTCTAAGGCATCACCTTAATAAACTAGGACTAAGCGACACCACTGAGTGCCACCTATGCCTAGAGGATGATGAAACAGCAGAGCACGTCATATGTGCCTGTCCAGCTGGCGACCAGATCAGGACCACGGTGTTTGGCACACCGAAGCTAAACCTGAAGGACCTGGAAAAAACTTCACCTGACAAGATCCTTGACTTCATCAAGAAGATGGACTTGGAAGGTGAGCTGTAAGGTCGGATGTTCGACCTTAATTGTGAGCCACAATAGATCCTTGCGGTCGCAGTGGAGGGTAGCATAACTACCCACTCACTTTCAATACAATAGAATAGAAGGGGTACAATTAGGGATGGGATCATTCAAATGAGAATAACTGATTCGTTTGATTATGAAAATAATTGAACATCTCGTGTATTCCGGAGATCAATCAAGAGATCACTTAAAAAATTGCTCGAGAAATCATTCAAAAGATTTGCTAGCGAGATCTCTTCAATGATTGCTCAAGAGATCTTTTGAATGATCGAGAGATCACTCAAATGTTCACTTCTATCATTCGAATTATCACTCGCTCATATTAAAATTGGATTTGTTTACACCATTTAATGTGCGGGTGCATCAGTTCTCGTTAATTTATGTTATAGTTAAATAATAAAATACCTAGCAACGCCACTTATGTAATACTTAAAGTCGCTATCTGTCACATAATTGATGCACCATTTAGGTTAGATTTAACGAATACATAAAAGTATAATCTGTTTTTTTCAATATGACCAATCAAATTAGACATTTCAGGAATTTAGTGGTGGGATGCAGGCTGTGTGTTTTAGGTTTGGACAAGATAAATCACATGTTATGTTGTAAATCAACTTTTAATGTGTTGGTCATGTGAAGGAAAATCTGACATTAATATGACAATTCAATTACTCTAACGAGTGTTTTTCACTCCCAGACTAAGCATGAAGTAAAATTTCGAGTTTAGAAAAGCCTGAAAATTTGGCTTGGTCGCGTAGCGCAGCGGAGCGACCAAGCCAAATCAGGCTTTTCTAAACTCGAAATTTTACTTCATGCGCCAAGCGTATAAAACAGTGATTTCAAGTGCAGTTAAAATATACATACATTTTACAATATTTTAGTGTTTTATACGCGTGGCGCATGAAGTAAAATTTCGAGTTTAGAAAAGCCCAGAAAATTTGTCTCGGGTCGCTGCGCGACCCTCGACAAATTTTCACGGGGCTTTTCTAAACTCGAAATTTTACTTCATGCTTAGTCTGGGAGTGGAAAACACTTGTTTCAAGCTTTTCTAAACTCGAAATTTTACTTCATGCGCCACGCGTATAAAACACAGATCTAAAATGAAGTTCAAAATATACTGCTTAGTTCTAATCACATGTTCACTCATTTTACAAATGTTTATATGGAATAAACTTAAAAGAAAAAATCCCTGTATGTGTTGTAAAGTTGCAAGTTTTAGTGTTCTCTTTTTTAAAAATCTCTGCATCGTGACAATTTATGATTTATTTGTCACATTGATAATCATTTACCAACATTTAAAAATTTTATGTTAAAATACCCTATTGTTAAAGCAGGACGCTAAGTTTGGTTATACTAAAAAAAGAGTTTATGTATTTGTCAGTTGGGTTCAAAATGGCGTTTAAAATAGAATAGACATTTAACCATGGCAACGTGTTTTATTACCTCATACACAAGACTTTAAATTTATGTTGTAGTTAGTTAACGAAGACTTTAACGGAAACTGGTGCAAAAGGGTATAACCCATAAATTTCTTTACTAATTGATTATTATAATTACTATCAAGTGTAGATAAAATTCAATATTTGAACTTACACATAAGTGTATATATTTAATAGTGATTCTTGTATTATGACGTTTATAATTTTAGGGCCGTGAGCGTGACTACTCAATCTCCAACGGTTTATCTCATAAGCAGACCATAAGATAAAATTATAGCCGTTATGTTGAAGTCATAATAGACGTTGATTCACTAAGTGCCGTTTATCTTCTATTTATAAATCTTGTGTTTGTATAGTGTTTTGTATTCTCTCCCCACGCCTTAAAATATTTGCTTATATTTCGACTATTTAAACTGGATAGTTTGTTGTGGACAACCCATAAAAATATTTTTTCCTCTTTCCAATATTAAGACAGCTACAGAACTTAGTTGGAATACCCTGTATAATTAACATAGCATTATATTTAATATTTTTTATTCAAAAATACTATTACCTAACAGAAAAAAAATTAACATTACAATCACACATTATAAATAAATTACTTTCCAGAAGCGAACTTCGACAGCCCCTCAAGCAGACCTATGTACGCCGAGTGCTCGAAAGACGTACTGTACTCCGACAACTTCTCCACAAACTCATTGGAAATACCTTTCTCCTCCAAGTAATTCATCAACAAATCGTACAAATACGAGTCAACGACATCCCCGGAAACGGCGTACACGTTCTCGTTCCAGTCGCCGTTGTAAATGCTGATCTCGTCGATTCCGTAAATGTCGTTGTAGCCCTCCTCCTGCTCGTTGGGGCCGATGAACGAGCACAGCAGGCCGACGGTAGTTTCGCCACGGATGAGGTCAATTTTAAACGCAGGCTTCGATTTCAACTCACCGATGTCGGGTTTATCCATGTTTGGGTGGAGTTCCGGTTCGTGTTCGGCATCGACCGTGTGGTTAACATTGAATCTGATTTTAATGCTGTAAAAGAAACATAAAAAAAAAAAAAGAATTTTTTTCATGATAAAGATAAAATATCTTAAATAAAAAGAACACAATCGAGAGGGTTTCACTTTTATTGTTTTATCACACAGTGGCTTCGTCGGTAAATGTGTAGAACACGGCACATACTCCATCTTGACGGATTCGCGCATGCGCAGTACGGCCCACTCCAGTGGTCCTCAATAAGTTATTTGTGTGTGTGTTTTCTATTCATTTAATATAAAGAAAAATTGAGTTTGTTTTGAAATTTTCTGATGACTAGACTGTTAATCGTAAACGTGTTTGAGATTTTTGCAATCATACAAAATAGACCGATTGGTGTTGGCGGGTTAAAGTTTTAAAAATCGCCGGAGTACCATTCATTAGATACCAACATACATCACAAAAAAATCCAAACATGTTAATTGTTGAACATTTTGATGAATGGGCCCATTATTATTGATTCTATAAACGTCATTGATTATATTCAACTTCTTTTCTACTCACCTAACCTAAGCATACGCACACACATATACACATCCATACAAATAACTTGTTGAGTACCACTGGAGTAGGCGTTACTGCGCATGTGCCATGTTAATGCCTGGATCAGGCGCACACCCAAAAATGTTTCTTAAGTGGTCTTACCCCAGTCTTATGGGGCACCTCACGCATATAAACCTATGTATATACATCGAAATACTATAGTTTAGTAAGTCTTGGGGGAGGGGGCTCAAGCCCGCAAGCCATAATTATGGATGCGCGCCTGGCCTAGATGAATGCCAATAAAAGTGAAATGGGAGGGTTATTATTTCAAATAGTATTATGAAGTTGCATCATGTATCCACCTTGTCAATTTAATATTAAATATATCTTACGTTTCTTTATCAGTCTTTTTTGTGAATGTAACTTCGGCTCCATTTAAAGTCGCCTGGAATCCATCAATTTCAGTGGGAATAGTTTTCGATTTCTGCGCCTTCCTCTCGGCCAAAATCTCCTCAGTTAAGAACTCGACCAATTCACGCTCCCCTGCAAGCACATTTTAATAAAAAAAAAAAAAAAAAAGACCTTTATTGGCATATCTTAATATCTTACAGACTATTTACAATTCATTCGTTATTTCTCCATTTCCGTATCCCTCTTACCCTCCCTTCTCTTTTCCCTCTCCCTCCCCAGCTTTTCCAACGTCCTTACCCCGATCCCATCCTCTCTCATCCACTCCACTACCCTTCTATTCCCTTTCGCTCCCAGCCACTCCTCTTTCACCCCCTCACATTCCTCCGCCAAGTGTCCCCACGTATCCTTCCCCTGTCCACACAACACACACCTTCCATATTCTTCCCCCATCCATACTTTTCTTCCTCTCTCCTCCGATCCACACCTCGCCCTTGCCACAATCACCCTATCCTCTCTACCCCATCCCTTCTCTATCAAATACTTTGGCACTCTTCCATACACCTGCCACCTCCCATACATATCATTATACTCACTTCTCTCAATACGCCCTTGCCTTTCTTGTCCTTCCACCTCCTTCCCTTTCCCCCTCACCCACTCATCCACCTTCACCCCATTTCCTAACCATTCCATTACCTTCGCCTCCGACGGCCCTACCCACTCATACATTTTAATCATTCATTGCTCAATGACAAGGCCAGGGAGTTTGAACCCCCCTCAAAGATGTTACGGCCTTGCCCATCGATTATAATTAAATACACCTCAAAATCATTCACCACCCAATCTAACTCGAAGAGACTATAAATCATTACCTTTACTGTGGATTCCCTTTTTGCCGCATCCGCAACTGCACAGTTCTGACGGTTTGTGGAAATCGGACACGCGCGAGTTGCACATGTACCACAGGTTCCTCGCTAGCTGTCTCTGCTGGGTGATGTGCGAGGAGGCGATGTTTTTCACGGGATGCAGGAGGCCCCGCAGGCTGGACAAACGTGACGCGAATTTGAAGATTCCAATCATTTTTCGATCTTTTCTGTGCGCCGGTTTGTTAAAGGTTAGCGTTATTGGTGGAAAATGGGGTTAGATTTTCAAGCAGTGTTGCCAAATTGTTTAATTGGCGCCAACTACGGAAACCTGAATTTACTATGGTCGGGTGTTTTACCTATGATCGCAATTTTAGGGGCGCCATCTGTGTAATTGAGTGGATACTCTTATACAGCCTTAAAGCCGCTAGATGGCTCCACGACACGCGGAAAATTGTAAAATGCATAATAAATTTTATTTAAGCTATTCCAGAGAATTCAGTGAAAATCTAACTTTACAGAAATGTCAGGGGGTAAAAGTATACTACGTTTGTATCGTTTAGGCAAATCTGTAAACATTTTTAAAGATTTTATCAGGATTGAAAATTATTTTTATAATTTTCTTCAAAAAACTTACAATATGTAAAAGTATAAACGACACACCACAAATAAATTGGCTCCAGATAGCGTGTACATTTGTTCTTAACTTCCCTCGGATAGTTGCAAATAAAATTTCACGATTTTTTGACAATTTAAAATTTCTGCATCAAAATATTTATTTCATGCTTAATCAAGGAGTGGAGAACACTCGTTTCAATATTATTGCACACTTAAATAATTATGAAGATATGAAAGTATGAAATCAAAGAAATATCTACTTAATTTTATTTTAAATTTAATTTAATATTAATTTTGTTGATTTAAAAAAAATTAACAATCAACAGTCTATTCACCATAAAATTCAATGAGTTTAGACAAAAGTGAATACCTTATCTTACTTTAAAATTCAAATATCTTGACTAGTTTATTCAAAAATTAAAGTTGTTTATGATTTATAAAGAAAAATTCCATTGCATTTAACGTAAGTTTGAAAAACAAAATTGTAGAAAAATCGATGGATTAGTCAGTCTTTAACTTTTTTTTCTACAACCGCCAAAAAAAAGGTGACATTGACACACCGTTTTGAATTTGCAAAGTGGGCTATTTATTCACTGTGAAAAAATGTCATTTCTTCACGCTAAATACCAATATGGCTGCAATTAATACAAAATATAAATTAACAATTTTTATTTAATGAGACATTTAGTAATTAATTGTCCATAGGTGCTCACAATTTAGGTGGTGGTATCCAAATTAAAGAAAAAATGTAAATTCCTCTAAATTTTATGAGTTAAAGAATTATGAAGAAATTTTACGCTTGCGTTGAATAAAATCTAAAAAAAAACCTGGCAACACTGCTCTATAGCATCGTATCCATGTAGCTTATTGTACTTCAATTGATTTAATGCTTTTGACTTGCGTAGGTATTACCTGAATAAAAATAAAATATGACAAATAGAACACAAAAATTGGTAAAAGTACATAAGTTTATTTAATTAAATATATATAAAATAAGATGATTTAATTAATTACAATAACCTGTTGATAAAAATATTTCTTCGCCAAAATACTCATCAAAAAGTAACAATTGCTTTACCATTATAACCCTGGCATAATAAAAGCGACATTATCCAGGATTTTAATCAACTGCTCGGGCGAACAGCAATTATCCTGTAACTCGGGAATTTGTTGGGTCAGACAAAGTAGAGGCCCTAAAGCGCAAAGTAACGAATCGAGAAGAACTGAGAGACTTCCGGAGACTGCTATTTGACCCTATTACCAAATAAAAAGGAAAAAAATAACAGTAAAGATGAACTAATTGTTTGATTGAATTATGTAGAGTAATTAATCACAGTGAAAAAGTTTATATTCCTTACTTTACCTTTATTTTCATTCGTTAGATGTACATTTGGAGTGGTAAGCACTCATTATGACTAATTAGTTATTGATAATGAGTAGCGGCGGCTCACAGCTTAACCTCAGGGTAGACCAGAGACTTAAGGTAATATGTATCCGTTATTGAAAGGTGACTTTGTTGTGCAATTCCTTGTATTTATAAAGCGCGATCCCAATTTCAAATTTTGTGTGCCTTGGTGCTGTGGCCTACCCCGAAGTTAGGCTACGAGCCGTTGCTAATAATGAGTGCTTAGCACTCGAAATGTACATCTAATGAATAAAAATAAAAGAGAAGGAATAAAAAGTTTTTCATTGTGACTTAAGATGAAGATATTTCGTAAATGTGTTGACTATACCTCATGCTCTTTTAACCTCCCTCCGATGATTGTCAGACTCTCACCCAAAAGCTTCAAATGCGCCGCGACGTCTATCGGCTTGATCCCCGTGACTCTATTCGCCCAACTCGAAGCGTCCTTTCCTTTCGGACTAGGAGGCGAGACGGAAAGTCCCCCGATAGCAGCGGACGATCCAAGTGTAAAAGAGGACGTCTGCCCTCCGACCGGCGGTCCCGTTTTAACACCACCCACCAAACTGGATCCGCTTCCGCTCTTCTTATTGATGAACTTCGCGGTCGAGGACGTCGTCGTTGTCGTCTTAACGCCGACGATCGGTTCTGGAAATGTTGGTTTTGTTGAGTTCAATCGTTTGGCGCGACGGCGCCAAGTGAATTTCTCGCTAGAGGACACCACCGCCCACAGTTCGCCTAATCGTTTAGAAATCTGCGAGAAATTCATTAGAGGGTTTTCTTTGATTATTTTGGGGCGTACTTCACGCGCCCATAACATGTACGCCGTGAAACGCGTTTTACCTGGAAATTTTTAAATAGAACATAATTGGCACACACGCGCATACGCACAAAATGCACACACCCACACAACTTAAAAGAAAACGAAAAAATCCATGCAAATTTCCATCCACGTCCAAAGTTTTTGTGCCAATTCGGTTTGTTGAAGTAATTTTCGTTAATCTTGAAAAGAGTATGTTAGTTTTGATCAGTAGCGTATCCAGGATTTGTTTCGAGTTTCATTAGGATTGTTCTAAAAAATAAGTGCCTTAACAATCAACGAGATTGTTCCAAGTTCAGTAAAATAATTTCTTTCAAAATAATGAACCCATTTATGGCCGGAATTACAACATTGCTTAGAGCATTGTTCATGTAAGTCCGTCCTAACTTTAGGCATGGGTTAAAATTGGTACTCCATTTTCTTAATCGTCTTAATTTAAAAAAATGATTCATATCACATTAAATTTGTCTGCTCTTTTTAACGGTATAAGAAAGACATATCCACCAAATATTTCAGTTGCTTACCCTGAATACGCCATTGGATTCCTTTATTATTAATTCACTGTTAAATGCCTCCCATTTATCAACCTTTTGTGTTTTGAACAATTGAAAGTGTTATTAATTCACCATTAAATAAAATACTTTCCATATATCACTTAGACAATTGCAAGTATTAAATCTCACAGATATTTTGTACCAATTCCTCTTTGTGTTACCACAGTTTTTATATTTAATGTTAATATCATTATTTCTCACAATTTTGTTATTTTCATGTCTTTGTGTATTTATTTCTCACCCTTGTCCTTACGTTGTGACTTTGGAGATTTTCCGACGATTTTCCCGTCCTTGATAACCAGACGTTTCTTCGGTGATTTGTCCGTCATGTAAAGAGACTGCTGCGTGGTCGAGCTGTCGGTGTCGTCGAGGCGCCTGAAGCCGCCGCCGCCGGTGTCCTCCTCGTCGAAGTCACTCTGGGAGTCGTCCATGCTTTCACTCGACGCGATTTGAGATTCGTTGAAGTGTTCCGTTTCGAAATCGGAGGCGCTTTCTTGGCTGCCGATGTCACCGTAGTCGTGTGCGTTGAGTTCATCATCAGATTTCATAAATAACTAAAAATTGTTGCATGAAAAAATGACGTTGATATTGAAGCATATTGTGTGATTCAATACTGATAACTTAAAATGTTTGCACTACAAAGAAAAAAGTAAATAAAATAACTTTACATCATCCTTTCTTGGCGAACCAAAATCAGGTTGCTTCCTGGGCGATCTTTTGTAACTGTCGTCAATTATATCTTCGTAATCATAATCCATCTTTGATTCTAGCATCTAAACAATAAAAAAACAAATCCATTTTATCTACCAAATTTGACTAAACAAAACTAATAACTCTTTTTCCAATTCTACTTGTTCAGTCAAATTTGGTAGATAATAAACACAGAAAGAACACAGCTAGAGAATTATTTCCTCTTAATATACAGGATGTCCTATACATAATTATTATTTTTGAGAAAAGGGTACATAAATATAAATTAAATTTGTAATGTAGAGTACATAAATATAAATTAAATTTGTAATGTAGAGTACATAAATATAAATTAAATTTGTAATGTAATGTAACAATATTTATCGAGCTATTAATATTTAAAAAAATATTGTTGCCATAAAACCTTACCGATGATGGTTCTTGTTTCTTTGGAACTGCTGTCGCTGGTTGTCTCTTATAATTTCTATCAATCTCGTCTGGGGACTCAAAGTCCATTAACTTGGAAGACTTTTTTCGAACACGTCCACTTCTGGAAACACCAGTCACCTCCAGATCTATTTAAGACACGAAAAAAAAAACGCACATTTAAACAATTTCTTTTGTTGCAACTGAAATATTAATACTTGTTTCAACTTCAACGAAATAAAAGAAAATTAATGAAAACGGTTTATTACACTGTATTTTATTAAGTGAGAAATTAATTCATCACATTTATCATATACAGAGAGTTTTATTTAACACCGAACATTTACATAACGAGAATTTTTCTTTTAAGTATATATATGCAGACGTTGTGCATTTTAGCACGCTCGGTTTATTAAAAGAATACAATTTGAAGCATTAAACGAGTGTTTTCCACTCCCAGGCTAAGCATGAAGTAAAATTTCGAGTTTAGAAAAGCCTGAAAATTTGGTTTGGTCGCGTAGCGCGAAGCGCGGAGCGGCCAAACCAAATTTTCAGGCTTTTCTAAACTCGAAATTTTACTTCATGCGCCACCGGTACAAAACACTGATTCAATGTAAAGTTCAGCGGTGTGTTTTAAACTTCGTAATATGTCAGTGTTTTGTACCGGTGGCGCATGAAGTAAAATTTCGAGTTTAGAAAAGCCTGAAAATTTGGTTTGGCCGCTCCGCGCTTCGCGCTACGCGACCAAACCAAATTTTCAGGCTTTTCTAAACTCGAAATTTTACTTCATGCTTAGTCTGGGAGTGGAACACACTTATTTTAAGTTTCAAATTGAATTCCTTTTAAAAAAGCAACGATTATCTAAAGATTTACGGCATATACGCTGTAATTGGGACATGTATACTTGAAAGAGAAACTCCCTGTATGTACAAGTTGAGGCGTTAATTGCAATTGATTTGTTATGGTCATATAGGCAACCCCATTTACACATAACCTAAAAATTAAAGGTGTCAAATCGTATTTTATAAAAATGTTCGGTGTTATATAAAACTCTTTGTATATACTATACTCTGTAATATACTTTATGAAATCAGAATATCCTGGGTGGCTATGGAATCAAAAATGAATGTCAATACTTACTTCTCTGAAACAGGTTATGACTTTACAAACATCAGATTCAATAAGTTTTTTAGTAGATTATTTGCATATTTATTAGTATTAATAATTTATAAATTCCCTGACTTTTCGCTAATTTCCCGATGAACCCTCGACTTTCCTGGTTGGTCGCCACCCTGTTATCGTATTTATCCATAAACCTATGTGAATTTGGTTCAAACTTGCTTCATATCTTCATCCAATTCTATTCTACTGAATACCAAAATATGCAGTATAATGAATATGTGTATCTTTATGCTAACTTTTTTTTCTATACCCCTCATTTGTTCACCTCACAATCTAAGTATACATACCAATTACCAACCCCGCTTAAACTGTGATGTTAAGAATAACATGTACGTTAAGTTTAACATTTTGCCTACAGAATCTTTCCAAATATCTCGAAAACAAAAGCAGATATTTCAAAGTTATTTTCAGATCATTATTGGGCCCTAAACTACACAACGACCTCAATTTAACCGGCTCTGTATCTTCAAATAACAAATGCTATGTATGTAATTGCCCAACTTGAATTTTTTGCCTGTAGGTCTTACATAGGAATAATTAAAAATAAAATTAATTAAAAAATATGTTTATTCAACAATACAGTAAATTAATCATCTTGTTTCCAACCATCTTCATCACTGAAAAACCTCCGCTTGACCGACGTATTCATATACGGCCTCAAAGCCCATTCTGTATCCGCTGAATCTGCATTATCCAATGTACCCAACTTAATCTCATACAACCTCAGCTGAAATCGAGGACCCACTTCATCCAATTCAATCTAAAATAAGCAATTTGTTACATTAACACAATACAAAATAACCACGATATCCTAACCTGTCTATCGACCTTCTTATAAGTATGATGCCTGAATGTGATGTAATCATCGTGATTCGCAAACGTTAGTACTCTTTTAGAATCCTCTTTCGGCACAGGGAACAAATACTTCAAAATCGACATCGTCCTCAAGCCCAGTTGCGTCTTGAAATTGTGAAAAATCAGCTGGGGATATTGCTCGGACATCGTGCCGATATCCGGTATATCGTGTCTCATCACCACACCGGACATGTTAAAATAAGCCGTGGGTCCGTAAGGTAAATGACATATTATTAATCCATCGGGAACACCGCGGTGCTCATGTACTATTATGAAATCGGTGACGTCGTTCGCTCGGCAAGCGTGGACCAGTTGCTTCATTTCGTAATTACCGCGGTTCATCCGTTGAGCGTTCGGAAAGATCAATCGCAGTTCTTTAGCGAATTGTTTTAGTTTCGAGCTCGGATCACGGGATGTAGTTATTACGATTTTCGGGTCTTCTACTCCGGCGTAGCGGTATTCGTCGTCTTGTGAGTTGGCGAACGTGCCTCCGCTTTCACCACCTAATTTGATTTTTAAAAATGAATTAAAAACACCAAAACAAATTGAACGCTATTGTATACCAGGTGTTGACTTGATGGACGCAACATAGGAAATCGCATATTAATTTTGACGTGTTCAAATATTAGCTCTCCTATTCATTTTAAAAACAGAATGTATTTAACTTTTTTGTAGAGGGAAAAATTGTAAATTTAATAATGTTCACACTTAACGTCTCTCTAAGTTAAAATAATTAAGAGAAAGCAATGTGGTTTTATAAAAATGATGACATGCCATGGAATTGAAACAATAATTGCGAATGTCAAAATGGTACAATATATCGCTGTCACTTTATTAAAGTAAATGTTTTTGAAATGATTTACAGGATTTTGGCTTTTGTAGTGTAAATTATTTAAAAAGCATTTACAGGATTTTGGCTTTTGTAGTGTAAATTATTTAAAAAGCATTTACTTTAATAAAGTGACAGCGATATCTAGTGCCATTTTGGCATCCTCAATTGTTGTTTCAATTCCATGGCATGTCATTATTTTTATAAAATCGCATTACTTTTGCTTAATTATTTTAGCTTAGAGAAACTTAAAGTGACAAACTTTAACAAGAATGAATTCATAATTTTTCCCTCTGCAAATTAGGTAAATACATTTTATTTCTAAAATAAATAGGGGAGCCAATATTTGAACATTTCAAAATTTACATGGGATTTCCTATGTTGCGTCCGCCAAGTCAACACCCGGAATATATAGTAATATTTTACAAGATATTGTAATATATTTGTTCTTATAAAACTAAAATTTCTAAAAAAAATAATTTACTTACCAATCTGTGTGGCTTTTTGCGGACCTTCGTCCTCCCACTCAATTTTTTTCTGTAAGTGCAGAGCTTTCTTTTGTAGATCGCCATGAATGGTTGTATTATTATCCAAATTCTTGCGTATCCTGTCTTTTTTATCTTGAACGCTCTTCTGTTTATCTTCCACACTCTTTCTATACAGGTATTCCCTGCGTAGGCGTGCTTGTCTTCTCAACATTGTTTATAAATTTCTATTCACTATTTTTAATATCAGAATACAGTTCTTTAAAAATTCACCTTGTCACTATTTATCTCCGACGCTCTACATAGGGAAAAAGCTGAAGAATAAGTCACTATTTATAGCAATCTGATAAAATAATAAAGATTTAAATTATGTCAGTACACAAAAGCAGTCGTTTTTCAATTATGTATTCTTACAATGAATAAACACTACTTTCACTGTTTTAATCAATTAATATGTATTCTTCGAATGAATAAACACTATTTTAAACGCGAAATTTCATTTAATTCACAGCACCTTCAACACATGTTCACCAAACATAACCTCCAAAACTTGCACCGTTTGTGTACGTAACCTCACTTTCACTGTTTAGCAAACCACCGAGAAAATCAATTCTATAATACAAACGGAAATTTATTGTTTTCCATTGTTGCGAAATGAATAAAGTACACTTCTAAATATTTATAATTTAAGTTTAAACAAAATTATTCACCATCAATTATATTTAAATGTATGATTTTTGAGTTTAAATTATCAAAATGTTAGTTTAAACAAAATTATTTACCATCCATTATATTCAAATGTATGATTTTTTTAGATCATCATTTTAGAATTAAGAGTAATTTGTTGTAGATTACGTAAAGAATCGCACTTTTAATGTTTAAACTAAATAATTGAATTAGAGTGAGTGAAAACATATTAACATTAATGGCCAGTTGCATCAAACACGTTAAACTGGTTCGACCCAGTTGTACCAAAAACGTTGAACTCGAGTTCAAGCTTAACTTAAGTTCAAGATAACAGTTTCTATTGTTCTAATGTCATTTTGAACTAGAGTTCAGAGTTAAACCAGTTCAACGTGTTTGGTACAACTGGCCCTTCATCTCTGAACTTGAGTTCGAAGTGACATTCGAACAATAGGAATTGTCATCTTGAACTCAAGTTCATAGTTAAAACAGTTCAACGTGTTCTGGTGCAACTGAGCCTCACATGTATGGCCAAAAGAAACATAATTAACAACTGTCCCTAATTTTACCGAAGGGAAAATAATTTCACTAAAAAGTATCAGTGAATTGATTTAATAATCATGATTAATTGTTTGATTCACACATGATTAATTCATTTGATATTAATCATACAACATTTGTTTCAATTAATTATGATTGACAGATATCTGCAAGTCTTAAGATAATTGGATTAGCTTTTAAAATGTAATAAACATATTAGCAACGACCTAAAAAACAAACGAAAATGGACAAATGAGAAAAAAATCTCTTCATAATCAAATCTTCACCTTCCCTTTATTTTGTATACAAAAAGAAAGTAATGCTTATGCAAACTTTACTTACAAAATCCTATTCCTCGTATTTGTTACCCTCACAACTCAAAATTTTAGTAGGGTTTTCACAAATTTCTCGAAATGTTTGGATTTAGTTACTCGACGTCAATTTTAGGGAAACAATAAAAATGCTGATTCAAAACACTACTCACCCTCTGTCTTCTGCTTTTTCACCTGGAATTCCATTCTGTTACTCTTGGATATCGTTATTTGAAGAGTAGAGTCGTTTCAAGGATAAAACTTCCGTAGATTATTGAGAACGGTGTTGTCGTATCCTATAAATAAACATAATTTTCGTTTTATTTTTATTATTGTTGAGGTTAGGTAATTGGAAATCGATTTTGGCGCTCGTTACATCGAAAGGTAATTTTTGTATCGATACGTCGAAAGCTGTACATATCGAACGATGAAGTGCGTTCACAATAAATTTAAAAAAAATCAATCAAACAGCGACGGCTCGCAGCATAGATTAAATTAGATTGATAACTCCTAGAGGGCTCCACGTATCATGATTTTAGTTAACCGACCCACTCGATGGGACAGCGCTGCAATCGCAAATGACGTCATTAGGCGCGGGGAGCGGGCGGGCTTCTTGCTAAGCGGGGTGTGCGATACAGGGGGTCTTAACATTGAATGGAGGGTGCGGTGCGGTTAACATGGCACGGTATTAAATTACCGTGCGATGCGAAAAATAACAAAGACCTAATGAACATGTTAAATGTATATTTTAAAAGTTATTACAAATATATTTCACTATATGTCAAAACCTAATTACATTTCACTTTTGAACAAAATGTCTGCAGTTCGTCAAAAAATGCATCTTAGAAATGAAATAAGAGGTCTCCTTATCCGGATAAGGATGTTGGCGTAAGTAGTGTTCCATACAGTGAATTTTTCTCTAAGGTAAACATATGCACAAGCTGTAAATTTTCCGGCATTCGTTGTTTTTCAAAAGAGTTCAATATAAAGCTTTAAACGAGTGTTTTCCACTCCCAGACTAAGCATGAAGTAAAATTTCGAGTTTAGAAAAGCCCCGTGAAAATTTGTCTCGGGTCGCGCAGCGACCCGAGACAAATTTTCTGGGCTTTTCTAAACTCGAAATTTTACTTCATGCGCCACGCGTATAAAACACTAAAATATTGTGATATTTATGTATATTCGAATTTCACTTGAAATCTGTGTTTTATACGCGTGGCGCATGAAGTAAAATTTCGAGTTTAGAAAAGCCCAGAAAATTTGTCTCGGGTCGCTGCGCGACCCTCGACAAATTTTCACGGGGCTTTTCTAAACTCGAAATTTTACTTCATGCTTAGTCTGGGAGTGGAAAACACTCATTTAAAGCTTTAAATTGAACTTTAAAAAAAAACAAAGAATATCTAAAGATTTACAGAAAATAGGTTGAATTTGAAATACGTATACTTAAAAGAAAACTCCCTGTATGTATAAATACAAATAAAATATTTCCAGAAGAAAGTTATTGTTACTGCAAAAATGGTCAGCAAAAATATTAAAAGGAAAAGTATTTGGTATATAGTGAAACTCATTTCGTAAATCGGGAAATCTTTTGACTTATATTTGACAAGGTGAAAGATATTTGGGATATAGTGAATCTTATTTGAACAATAGTAAAATGCAATAGAAAAACCGTGTAATTGAATTTAAGGCATTATTTTATGTTCTGGGATCGTACTTTGTGACTAGATGGAATTTCAGAATTGCTTGATCCAACAGCAACAAGAACATTCTCCATGGAAGTATGCTCCTAGCCCGGTGTGAAGAAAATCTCCACGTCCGTGATTGTTTCATGCATGGTACTTGAAGATCATTCACGAATGCTAGGAAGAAATAAAGAGAAATAATGTAGACATACTAAATGTGTTTGACTACAGATTTAATTAAAAGAATAAACAATGGCTTGAAAACTTAAGATATTAAATAAACTTACGGTTTTAATTATTAATGTTAACGCCCATCCCTAAAGATTCAGAATTGCTTAATCCAACAATAACGGGGATATGATGAAAATATCATGTATCATGTACTAGGAAGAAATAAAGAGAAATAATGTAGTAACACCCTGGTTTTAAATTTGTTTGACTGTAGACTTATTTAAAATAATACACAATAGGTTAAAATTTAAAAATATTATATATACTTACGGTTGTAATTATTTATATTTATTAACGCTCATCTCGAGACGATTTCGCCTTATTGGCATTTTTGTGCCTTTAGATCCGACGGATCTGACAGCTGTTGATTGAAAACGAGCCCACGTTAGAAATTGCGGGAAATTTGAAATTCCGACTATGCGCCCTCCCATCGAGTGGGTCGGTTAACTATATATGTGAACTTATAGAATCATATGGAGTCGACTGGGTCCACTGAAATATAGTAATACTGGAACGCGCACTGCCTATGATCGCTGGGTTAAGAAAGCGAGCCGAGAGAGACAGCGACCAAAGGGTCTTGTGTCATTGTCTCACGCTCCTCGCGCATGCGCATTAGAACTAAAGTCAGGCGGCGTATTACTATACGACGGAGACACAAGACCCGTTACTCGCTATCTCTGTCGGCTCGCGCTGGCGTCGCCAGAGCGCGTTCCAGTATTACTATATTTCAGTGACTGGGTCGGGCTCGCAGTCTAACTACAGGGTAGGCCGCAGCGCTAAGGCACACAAAATTTGAGGTTGGGATCGCGCTTTATAAATACAAGGAATTGCACAACAGTCACCTTTCAATAACGGATACATATTACCTTGGGTCTCTGGGCTCCCCTGAAGTTAGGCTGCGAGCCGCCGCTGCAATCAAATTTGGCGCAAAGTCGGGACCTCGAAGTACAGGATAACCGGAAAATTCCCTGTATATAATGAATAATTTACAATTTCTTCTTTTGTATAAACAAAATGTGATTCATTTTTGGGATTTTACGTCGTTTTATTTAAAACAAAATATCGCGTATGTGGACGTATCTTAATAACATAACCTAAAAAGGAAAATTATACAACATAACCTACAAATTCAGCCTATTTTCTGTAAATCTTTAAATATCCTTTGTTTTTTTTAAAGTTTAATTCAAAGCCTTAAACGAGTGTTTTCTAAACTAGAAATTTTACTTCATGCATGTTTACCTAAAAGAAAAATTCACTGTGTAAAGATATGTAATTAAATACTCGAATTTGATTATATTTTATTGTCAAATTGGGTAAAGCAACTAAAAATTAAGATATGGATTAAAAAAATATTTATTTTCCCTAATTTGGGAAAGAAATTAGCATAAGTATATTTTTTTGTTTCTTGTAATTAAACCTATGCAAAATGAATTTTTTTAAGGAACTTTGTGAAATTAAATGAATAAAAAAATCAATCGAAATGCAATATTGTTTATTAAAATCGGGGAATTAATTAAATAATAAATGTACTTTAAACCAAACATTGTTTTGTATTAGATTAATTTTAAATTAAGGGGTAAATGTATTTTAAGTTGAAGCAATATTTTCTTGTTTTATAACCGCCGTGACTGCCCCAGCTATTTCCACTGAAATCACCAAAACAGCCACGGCAAAAACCCTTTAAATTTTTTAGGAGAGACCACTTTTCCAACATAAAAATCAATAGTACAAATAATTCCATTAATCTTAAACAAAATTATTCCGTGTCCATGGCTACAGCTGGAACTGGATCCCTCGGGCCGTCGTCCCCCGCCTCATCACGAGCCGGCGGCGGCGGTTGATCAGCCGGAGCCCCCCTACGTTCCTCTCCCTCGATCAACCTTAAATAATTCGCAGTTTCCTCCTCGGTTGAAATCGTGAACGTCGTTCCTTTTCCAACAAAGCCAATGGAGACGTTTTTTGTGTTGAGATCGACTTCGTTCGGTAAAGTATCCCGCAGGGCTCTCAAACCGTGCTTGATGAGCTCTTCGAGTTCGGCCCTCGGGAACTCCTCCAATTTTTTCTCCAAATAAGTCCTCGCGGATTGCGAGCGAGCCCCGATGGACATCGCCTTACAATCGAAGTAATTAGCGGAAGGGCACGTTTGGTAAATATGAGGGCCCTGCTCGTCGTATCCAGCGACCAACAGCCCGACACCATAAGGACGCCTGTCGTATCTCTGCGTGCACACCTGCATCTTATTCCCCAATTGGCTGATCAATCGATTTACCGGCAATAAAGAATCATGCGAGTATTTATAGTTCAAACACTCGGTCCTCATGTAACGGCTCAAAATCCTCGCATCAGCCGTTAATCCAGAAATCGTGATGCCGATGTGCGAATCAATAGGGATGATTTTCTTCTGGTGAGCGGAGAGCTCGGACGAGGCCCTCTTCAGGGCTATGATAACGGCGTGGGTCTTGTTCTTCAGCCCCACCGTTGCAGAGCCGAGTTTCACGGCCTCCATGGCGTATTCCACCTGGTGGAGGCGCCCCTGGGGGCTCCACACGGTCACGTCACTGTCGTATTGATTTCGGAACATTTTTCACAAAAATGTGTACTTCTAAGTTGAAATTAAAGCACTTTTAATTCACAAAACCGGCTAACTTTTATGGAGGTTGTTTATGTGCTGTGTCACTTGCAGAAAATGAAAAGTCAGGTAGAGCAGAAGTGCCAACCTAAAATTTGTGTTGCCAACCAACACAGAATCACCAATCGCGAAGAATTGGATGGATTGGATATTTCTATTTTAGGTAGAAAGAACGCATGAGAATATTGTTTTGCGCGAAATATTTTTAATTTATCCCCGTATAAGAAGATAGACAATACAAGTATAAATACAATTGTATAAAAACATTATAAATTATTAACAGTATTTGAAACATACAGAAATTTTCCCCGATTCCATACGCAAAATGTTAAATTTAAGGTATACGTTATAACCCTCACAATCTAAGCATACAATTATTAAATCCGCTTAGACTGTAAAGTTAAAGAATAACATGTAAGTTAAATTTAACATTTCGTGTACGAAATCGGGCTGATTATTTGAATAGTGGCTTTATGTTGGATCATAGATGTGGTATGCATTTATTGCATTAGTTAATTGGATATTTTATTAATTTTTGGTTGTTTAACCTAATAATAATCTATGTGATTATTAAAATTATAAATTATTTATTTATTATAATATTTCAATGTAATTATATATTTAAATAAAATAATGCAATATATGCTATTTATTGTACAGATGTTAAGTATATTGCGTTGCATACTATAAATGATTATGTATAGGGCAGTGGCGGCTCGTCTTTAACGGCTAGTATACATTGAATGACAAATATTTTAGCCGTATTTTAGTTTATTTTGGTTTAGTAATTTATTTCTTTTAAGTAATATATTTTTGTAGTAAAGGACAAAGAGAAAAAAAAAGAGGAAAAAGAAAAAAAATGGAAAGAACTAATTATGGAAGTCTACAACAACATATGGGGAAAGGGATACGGCATAGTAAGAAAAAAAATAAGCCAAAGCCGCTCAATGTCTTCAGAGAAATAAGGAAAAGGGCAGTAGAACAATGCCTTTCCCTATACATCCAGAAATTATATGGACAACCGGCAAAACAACCCATGAGAGTGAGCGTGACAAGTTCGTGAAAGAAGAGATCGAACGAGCCTGCAATAAAATGAAAAACAAGGCATCAGGATTAGACAACACATCAGCGGAGATAATTAAGCTCACGGCTAAATATGAACCGGACGCTATACAGGAAGTGATGAAAAATGCCATGAAGGATGGCAAGTTCTCGAAGGAGTGGAAGAAGGGAAAAATTATCCTCATCAAAAAAAAAAAACCCGAACAAAGAGGAAACAGACCCGAGCGGTTTCCGTCCCATATGCCTCACAATGGGGAAACTGCTGGAACACCTAATGGTCACGAGGCTAAGGAAAGAACTGGAGGAGGGGGAAAATCTGTCAGAGCAACAATTTGGATTCAGAGAGCATAGACGCACTATACACCCGCTAGCAATAGTAATAGAGATTGCAAAGAATAAACTCCGGAAAACATACAAAACAAGAGGTGCCTTGGTAACGATCGATGTGAGAAACGCATTTAACAGTGCATCGTGAAAACTAATTGGCAAAGAACTAGATAGAAGGAAGATATTACCCGGGCTTAAGAGACTGATTAAGGATTACCTACGCGAAAGATCCATAGTAGACGAAGACGGAGAAGAATACAAAGTGACGGCAGGGATCCCACAAGGATCGGTGTTGGGGCCGATACTGTGCAACCTGCTGTACGACGGAGTATCTGGTATCTGGTATAAGGGGAGTGCTCATTGCTGCACTGCACTTAGACCTCATTAGGCCCATTGTGCCGCCTCCCTCTACGGGTCATTCATTCTCAGCTCAACCATCCCACCTTGTTTAGGTAGTCCTGTATTACTGAGGTGGGCACATCCCTGATAATGCCCATCGTCGGCCATCTTTCATCTAGTATGGATCCTCTCGTAGACGAGAGTGCCAGGCATTCGCTGAGGATGTACCTCGCAGTCTCGTCTTCCATTCCACACCATCCACAAGATCGTCCCATCTTGTATAAGTGTCCATTGAGCCCGCAGTGTCTGGTTAGAACACCGGTTATCCTCTGAGGTTCCTTCTAGTCATCTGCAGGTACCGTTTAGCTGAAATTTCGTTGAGGTACAGTAATGTATCCTGCGAGAGTTTGCAGCTTTCCGTATCATCCCAACGCTTCCTGAATTTATCAAGTGTGGTGGAATGTAACAAGTTACATAGTGACGGGGTGTCAATCGCACTAGCGGGTCCGGTGAGATGACGTTCATCCCAGCCACTGCTCTGGCCAGTGGATCAGCCCTCCTTTTACATATGTTTATATCGTGCCCCTTCACCCATCAGATCCAGTTGAGCGACGGTCGCATACTTACCCATGGGGATTTTCGTATGGATCCTCAGGGTTCTAGAGAAAACTCCAATCCCTGATCCCCTGTACGACGGGGTTAAAGGTTCCTGAAAACGTAACACTTCTAGCATACGCCGACGACCTGGCAGTGGTAACAGTGAAAACGGAAGAGGGATGAATGATACACTAGAGAATCAGAAACAGGATGACAAACAACGATCAAGCGGCAGAGGCCTTCCTAATCGGAAGGAAGAAGGTCAAAAGCAAAAACATAGGGTTCATGATAGACAACGTCCCAATAAAAATCAATAGATCGCTCAAATACCTTGGAGTAGAGCTCGAAAAAAATTTAGGCTTCAAGGATTACATCGCCAAAGTCACGGCTAGAGCAGGAGAAGTGACTGGCCAGCTAGGAAAGATCCTACCCAGAATTGGGGGCGTAGCAGAGGTGATCATTGCTATTCGAAGAGCAGCTCTTCGAATAGCAAGAGCCTACAGGACAGTCTCTACCAAGGCCATACAAGTCATTGCAGGTGCTACACCCATTGGCCGAGCAAAGAAGTTATAATAAAGGCCAGAACACTGTGCTCTCATGAAAGGAAGTGATGGAAAAATCCCTCCAAAAGTGGCAGGCGAGGTGGGAAACAAACGACGGGAAAGCAGAACACACGAGAGGATTAATCCCCGAGATCCGGCCGTGGATTGAGAGAAGACATGGCGAGCTCTCGTATGCGTTCACCCAATTACTGACCGGACAAGGCTGCTTTAACCACTATCTAAAGCGGTTCAACAAAAGAACAAGCGACGTACTGCGCAGAAGTAGACGACGCGGAGCACACCTTTCTTAAGTGCCCGAGGGAAGAAGCCGAGAAGGAACTGGGGACGCTAGAGAGCTGCAAACTCCTAGTTCAAAAAATGCTGGAAACCGATAAAACATGGGCAGCAGGACGGAACGTGGTCGACAAAATTAGCCACAAGAAGGAGGAAGAAGGAAGAGAAAAAGAAAGGCAGACGTAGATCTGCGCTCTCTTGTAGGGGGGCCGGGAAACATCAGCGGTGTTCACCATCTAAATGCCACAGCCTACCTACTCTGAAGTAATGCCAAGAGGCGGTTCCAGAGTAGGTCACGAAAAGGCAGAAGGGGGTTTTTAGTGGGTCGGTTTGAGTAGCCAAACCACCCCCACACTACCACGTCAACCTGGCGACGTGGTGTCTGATGCTGTGACAGCGAAACATATTTTCCTCCTACCAAAAAAAAAGGTTACGTTAGGTTACGTTAGGTTACGTTATTGCTTGTTTATGTGTTGTGTGATACTCAAACTTAACAATAATTGAAATGCGTTTTTATAATAGGTTAGGTTAGGTTAAGTTAGGTTATGTTCGTAACATGGTGGATAGAATCATACACCAGAAGGAAAATGAAGAAAGAGAACGGGAAAGGCAGTCATAAGACTGTGCTTGCTCATTGGAGGGCCAGAAAACAACAGCGGCACTGACTACCTAAATGCCGCAGCCTGCTACTCCGAAGTAATACCAAAAGGTGGTTCCAGAGTAGGATACGACAAGGCAGAAGGGGGTTTTTAGTGGGTCGGTCAGACTAACAGACCATCCCCACACTACCACGCCAACCTGGCGGCGTGGTGTCTGATGCTGCGATAGCGAAACAGATTTTACCCCTTCACACAAAAAAAAAGGTTACGTTAGGTTACGTTATTGCTTGTTTAGGTGTTGTGTGATACACTAACTTAAAAATAACCGATATGCGATTTTATAATCGCATATCGGTTATTGTTTAGTTAGTGTACTATCACAAGATTAAAAGAAAATAATGATACATGTTTAAATAATGCTGAGCATTTTCAATATTGGAAGTATTCAGATATTCACTCAAAAACATATTTAAATTCGATAATTAAATATTTACAGAGTTTTTCTATTGCATTTCACTATTGATCAAATTAGATTCACTATAACCCAAATATCTTTCACCTTGTCAAATATATTCCAGAAAATTTTCCGATTTACGAATTGAGTTTCACTATATACGAAATACTTTTCCCTTTAATATTTTTGCTGAACATTTTTGCAGTAACAATAACTTTCATCTGGAAATATTTTATTTGTATTTATACATACAGGGAGTTTTTCTTTCAAGTATACGTTTCCTAATTCAGTATATTTTCTGAAAATCGTTTGATTTCCCTTGTTTTTTTTTAAATCCCATTTGAAGCTTTAAACGAGTGTTCTCCACTCCCAGACTAAGCATGAAGTAAAATTTCGAGTTTAGAAAAGCCCCGTGAAAATTTGTCGAGGGTCGCGCAGCGACCCGAGACAAATTTTCTGGGCTTTTCTAAACTCGAAATTTTACTTCATGCGCCACGCATATAAATCACTATAATATTGTCAAATTTATGTATATTCGAACTTCACTTAAAATCTGTGTTTTATACGCGTGGCGCATGAAGTAAAATTTCGAGTTTAGAAAAGCCCAGAAAATTTGTCTCGGGTCGCTGCGCGACCCTCGACAAATTTTCACGGGGCTTTTCTAAACTCGAAATTTTACTTCATGCTTAGTCTGGGAGTGAAAAACACTCGTTTAAAGCTTCAAATTGAATTTTTTTAAAATCAACGATTGTCACAAAATTAACAGGTAAAATAATTAAGAAAAGATAATGTGATTTTATAAAAATAATGACATACCATGGAATTGATACAACAATTGCGGATATTCCCTGTTTCATTTAAGTTCAATTTAAAGCTTTAAACAAGTGTTTTCCACTCCCAGACTAAGCATGAAGTAAAATTTCGAGTTTAGAAAAGCCCCGTGAAAATTTGTCGAGGGTCGCGCAGCGACCCGAGACAAATTTTCTGGGCTTTTCTAAACTCGAAATTTTACTTCATGCGCCAGGCGTATTAGTCACTATAATATTGTCAAATTTATGTATATTCGAACTTCACTTAAAATCTGTTTTATACGCGTGGCGCATGAAGTAAAATTTCGAGTTTAGAAAAGCCCAGAAAATTTGTCTCGGGTCGCTGCGCGACCCTCCACAAATTTTCACGGGGCTTTTCTAAACTCGAAATTTTACTTCATGCTTAGTCTGGGAGTGGAAAACACTCGTTTAAAGCTTCAAATTGAATTTTTTTAAAATCAACGAATGTCACAAAATTAACAGCTAAAATAATTAAGAAAAGGTAATGTGATTTTATAAAAATAATGACATACCATGGAATTGATACAACAACTGCGGATATTCCCTGTTTTTTTTAAGTTCATTTTAAAGCTTTAAACAAGTGTTTTCCACTCCCAGACTAAGCATGAAGTAAAATTTCGAGTTTAGAAAAGCCCCGTGAAAATTTGTGGAGGGTCGCGCAGCGACCCGAGACACATTTTCTGGGCTTTTCTAAACTCGAAATTTTACTTCATGCGCCACGCGTATAAAACAGATTTTAAGTGAAGTTCGAATATACATAAATTTGACAATATTATAGTGATTTATACACGTTTCGCATGAAGTAAAATTTCGAGTTTAGAAAAGCCCAGAAAATTTGACTAATTTTCTGGGCTTTTCTAAACTCAAAATTTTACTTCATGCGCCACGCGTATAAAACACTAAAATATTGTGAAATTTATGTATATTCGATATTATATTGTTAAAAATGGTTGGTACCGTAAATGAATAAAAAATATCGGGCATAATTTGATTCAGAAAAATATTATACAGGGTGTCCCATTAGTGCGTTCTCGGAGGATATCTCAGCTCATGTTAAAGATAGAATAATTGTTTCTTTCCCAAAGTTATTCGATTTTTAGAGCTACATCACCTAAAAATATTTGTTTATATACAGAGTGTGCCATTTAGACAGTAGCGGATGTAATTTGCTTATTTTAAATGGATCTCCCTGTATATTATTTTGTTTTTGAATTTATCATAAAAATAGCCTATCATTTTATTGAAAACATTTCGTCTTAGTCGTATCGTTTCGGTGTTATTTAAAATTTATGGACGAAAATAATATTTGCAGTGGTTTTATAAAGCTAAAATATCTCGGAAACTAAATGAGAGCTGCAGATTTCACTATTCTCTTGAGAATTTGGGGCGCTATCACCTGCACTATATAGTTGTTGCGTTTAAGTTATTTGGCTATAAAATAAAAATAGTTAAATTTATAAATTTTAAATTAAAGGTTTTTTCAAATAGAACCATGTAACTTTTTTTATGTCAATCGACTCAAAATGAAATTCTATTTCTAATTTGATAATAATTTTGTATCTGTAGATGTAATATAATTATCTTAAAAAATTTAAACTTACGGATAAAAATTATGGACCTAATGAAAAGAGAATTGAATTTTGAATCGATTGACGTTAAAAAATTATATGGTTCCATTTTAAAAAATCAAGTTACCTTTGTTTGAAAGTTTATAAATTCGACTATTTTTGTTTTGTAGTCAAATAACTTGATCGCGATTACGGATAAAAATTATGAACCTAATAAAAAGAGAATTGAATTTCGAATCGATTGACGTTAAAAAATTATATGGTTCCATTTTAAAAAATCAAGTTACCTTTGTTTGAAAGTTTATAAATTCGACTATTTTTGTTTTGTAGTCAAATAACTTGATCGCGATTACGGATAAAAATTATGAACCTAATAAAAAGAGAATTGAATTTCGAATCGATTGACGTTAAAAAATTATATGGTTCCATTTTAAAAAATCAAGTTACCTTTGTTTGAAAGTTTATAAATTCGACTATTTTTGTTTTGTAGTCAAATAACCTGATCGCGATAACTTTATAGTGCATTCGATAGCGCCTTCTATTCTCAAGAGAGTGGCGAAAACCGCAACTCTCTATTTTATTTACTTTCAGAGATATTTTAGGTTTACAAAACTGCCGCAAACGTGATTTTTATATATAAATGTCAATTGAGTCCGAAACGGAACAATTTAGACCAAATTTTTTTAATAAAATGATACGCAGTTTTAAGGAGCAATTTAAGAACCAAATAATATACAGGGTGATCCTTTTGATATAAGCAAGTTGCATCTGCTACTGCCTTTACAACACACCCTGTATACATGCAAATATTTTTAGGTTATGCAGCTTTTAAAAACAAGCAAATTTCTTAAAAAAACCTTTTTTCTATCTTTAACACGAGCCGAGATATCCTCCGAGAACGCACTCATGGGACATCCTGTATATTGTATTAAATATTATATTTTTTTATATATTTACGGTACCAACCATTTTTAACAATATAATATCGAATATACATAAATTTCACAATATTTCTGTGTTTTATACGCGTGGCGCATGAAGTAAAATTTCGAGTTTAGAAAAGCCCAGAAAATTTGTCTCGGGTCGCTGCGCGACCCTCGACAAATTTTCACGGGGCTTTTCTAAACTCGAAATTTTACTTCATGCTTAGTCTGGGAGTGGAAAACACTCGTTTAAAGCTTCAAATTGAATTTAAAAAAAATAAGCAATATCAAACGATTTACAGAAAATATACTGAATATGGAATACGTATTCTTGAAAGAAAAACTCCCTGTATGTATAAATACAAATAAAACATTTCCAGGTGAAAGTTATTGTTACTCCAAAAATGTTCAGCAAAAATATTAAAGGGAAAAGTGTTTTTTTAATAAAATAAGAAAAGTATATGCCGTCATTTAAAAATTTTAAACTAGTTTGTTATTGATAATGAGCACCTTGTGTCTCGAAATGTACATCTAACATAAAAATAAAAAGTGAAGTAAGGAATAACAGTCTTTCTATTTGTGATTAATCACTTCACGTAAACTCGAAACAATACAGTTAAAAATTTTAGGTTGACTATGATTTGGCAATGAAGTTAATTTTGAAACAATATATAATTACTGTCATTTTATAGAATTTTAAGTTTGTTTTTAAATTCATGCAAATCGGTCAATAAATAACAGAGTTATGGCGTTGGGCGTTCTTTATTAAACACCCGGTTTTTACGAAAGTAATTAAATTTTACTACATTTATCGACTCTTGTAGAATTTTCATCAATTTTATTAATTATTAAAAATTTAATTTAATTTTTATAACTTTAAGAATTGCAATAATTACACATAAATAAATGTCTATTTGCTTCGATATTCTCGATATTATTCAATTGTTTAAGTCCCCGCAATTTGCTGCGCCCCTGATTATTATTATATTTTTTCCCCTTTCTTAAAAAGATTCTGCAGGCGTCCATGACTGCCTGGTTTGTAATAAATATGGTTTAATTGTTCAAGTCCCTCCATTTAACTACGCCCCTGATTATTATTATATAGTATGTTTAATAAAATAAAATCTCTAGAGTGCCATGGAAAATATATATATATATAGTTGGCAACTATGAAATTATACATTATAATTATTATGTTTGACGTTTAATATGTCAATTCCTAAAGCTTTTGTAGTGGCCCCACTTTAGTTGGCTACATAACTTACATTTTAAAAAAGATTGGTTGTCAACTATGAAATTATACATTATAATTATTATGTTTCACTTTGTATATGTCAATTACTAAAGCGTGTAGCCAACTTAAATTTTAAAAAAAGATAAAATCATGGCACTCTAGAGGTTTTTTTTTATTGAACATACGATATTTTGAAACCCCCTCCCCCCCCAAATAGATTCTGCCGGCGCCCACGACTGCCTGGTTTGTAATAAATATGGTAAAACATAAAAAATTAAATCGAATACGAATAGATTTTTATTAATTTCCAAATTTATTGTTAATTGATGATAAATTTCTTTAACTCTTTGTTAACTGTATGTTTTTGACACACTTGTAAATAAAACACTTTTTACTTTGTTTAACCACTGAATCTTACATTTAATTGTGTGACTAGTTTCGACTATCTAGTAGTCATTCTCAAACTAAAGTGATACTACTTGATAGTCGAAACTAGTCACACAATTAAATGTAAGATTCAGTGGTTAAACAAAGTAAAATGTGTTTTATTTACAAGTGTATTTAAGATGTACCAAAATATGAACGCCTACAACACCATACAGTATGTTTTTGAGTTTACGTGAAGTTATTATTACACTAAAAAAGACTGTTATTCTTTACTTCACTTTATATAAAAAGTGAAGTAAGGAATAACAGTCTTTTTTAGTGTAACCCTTTGTTAATTTTCAAGTCAATAAGTTTACTAATTTAAACACATTTTTTTTTGTAAACACTTTATCATATTAGATTTGTATTGAAAAACTTCCTGTATGTAATGTATAAAGTAGAAAAGTGGCCTAATTTTTGATTAAACAATTTTAAATTTATTGCGGGAATACACTGAAATGAACATGGTTTTTATTCAACGCAATATTTATTATAAACACAAAGCCCAGAATAAAAAAAAAACCTCTAACCCCAAGGATTGAATTTTAACCCCTGTTTTCCTCTCCGGAACAAAACGAAAAAACCGGGGCGGAGAAAATAAAAGAAGCGAAAGCCGCAAGACGAGAAAGAAAAAAAGAAAGGAAAAAGCAAAAAAAAGACCCGAACATATCTCAGCGGAATCTTTGGCCCCGATATCCATATGCCACGAAAGTGGCATGGAGTGGGCGTGGCCGGCGCGGGCGTCGCGACGCCCCACCCACCCGGCGTAGGAATACGCTCCACGATGGCGCTCTGTTAATTCCGCCCTCCGCTAGAGGGCTTAGATAAAGCATGTGCCCTAACTAAAGAGTGCGTCAAGCGGATGATCATTGCGTTAATATTTGGTTAAAATCGAAAAGTATACACGATTTTTTTTGCGAAACGAGAGAGACAATACAAAGCATTATATCGCGGTTTGAATATTGGAGAATTGAATAGAAAAAAAATCAACGTTATGGGTGAGTACGTAATTTTGATTGCCCTTTCTCCCGTGTTTGTTTTTGTAGTGGCCCCACTTTATTATGGTGTTTTTGTTTGTGTTTTTATAAGTGTGTCGACATCGTCCGTGTCTACGCGAATTAAATTAAAAATATAATCAAAATACGCTTATTACTTTATAAATCAATAAATTATTGATACCGATAACATTTAATTTAAAATGCATAAGGAATCATGCGTTTATTAATTGATTTGTTTATTTCATATTCCGTACTCCAGAGCAAAAAGGTATTAAGTCCAAAATATCAATTTTCCGGTTTTTTGGGATATTCAGATTTAAATGTTCCACTCTATTTAGTGGTCTACTAGACTTAAAATGACAAAAATAGCATTTTATGAACAGTATTAGGTCCGCTTTTTTTGGGACATCTAGATTTAAATGTTCCACTCTATTTAGTGGTCTACTAGACTTAAAATGACAAACATAGCATTTTATGAACAGTATTAAGTCCGCTTCCTTTCTGAAGAAAAAGTGTATGTCCTTTATATCCAAGGTCGTAGCCAGGGGGGGATATGGGGGTTCAACCCTCCCTAAAATTTTCAAAATAATAAATTTTTGTATATAAAAGCGTCTCTGAAAGAGCAAAAACAATATTTTTACCAGTAGCCCCTCCCGAAAATTTTATATCCCCCCCAAATGTTGTTTCTAGCTACGGATTTGTTTATATCGTATGTACCTCATTTATCGCACTAACTATTATCATTATTCATATAAATAAGTATTATCTTAATCAAGTTTAAATTATTAATTAGCACAGGCTACAAAACAAGTAGGAATTATTGTATTTTACGCTCTACTGTGCAGGGTGGTCCAAATTGGATGTTACTATAGGGAATGTCGGTTATTAGAAGAGATAGAAAAAAATCGATGGCGCATCCTCGAACTCTTTTTTCGAGAAAAACTCAATGTCGAAAACAGAAATCAGCTATCGTCTTTTGTTTTCAAGTTATAGCCAAAAATTCAATATTTTCTATATTCGATTTTTATTAATATCTAAGTGATTTATGATTTTATCAAGATAAGAATTGTATTTCTTGAATAATTTACTCACTTATCACTTGGTTAAACATTTTTAAATATTGATAATGAAGGTTTAAATAATTTAAACCTTCATTATCAAGAATTGTATGTTCTCTAAGTACTTTTCCAAGGAGAATCGAATGCAATTTAAAGATTATTTCTATCTTCATTAATAAAAGAGATACAGCTCAAAGTTATATTTTTTTAAATAGCAGTTATAGTTGGCTGTGCTATTAATAAATTTGTTATTTTTTTCTCTTTTCATTAGTATATAATATGTTCATGTTATATTTGCAATTTATTAAGATATATATTTTTAATAAATTTTAAATATTTCTCATTAAACGCAGTAGGCTTGTAGTAAAATGATGCCTGTTACGCATGAAACAAAAAACAACAACGTTGTTATTTTATTAGTTGTTTGTTGTATTGTGTTGTGTATTAATAATCTAAGTGTTTAAACATGAAGTACGAAAATTGCAAAAAGTTTGATATGTTAGAATGCTTTATTCAAAGCAACAATAATTCTCTAATATTGCATTGGAAACATATTATACTCGATATCGGGAGAGAAGGCAGCCCGATAAACCCATATTCCAGCGGTTGAAGACGAATCTCATCAAACACGGTTCCTTTACTATCCCGAGATCCAGAGAATATAATATATTAGACGCAGAAGAAGCTGGATTTAGTGTTCTGCGGGAATATTTAATAGGCACAATGCCCATTATTGGGCCGATTCTAACCCTCATCGGACTGTTGATGTAAGGACACAAGGTAGATTTGGTTTTAGTGTTTGGTGTGCTCTACTGGAAAACCGAATCTTGTGTTACAAAATTAACGGGGGAAACTTGAATGGACGGAAATATACAGACATTTTACAACAAAATATAGTAAGTTCAATAAAAAAAAACCTCTAGAGTGCCATGATTTAATCTTTTTTTTTAATTTAGGTTGGCTACATGCTTTAAGAATTGACATATCAAACTTCAGACATTATAATTATAGTACATAATTTCAGAGCTGCCAACCTACAATATTTTCCATGGCACACTAGAGGTTTTGTTTTATTGAACATACGATATTATTGAGAACTATTTGGACAATTTGCCATTAGTTCAAAGGAGACATTTGTATTTCCAACAAGATAATTGCAGAGAAGTGTCAAATTTATAAAATGTTAATTTTGGAGCAAAATGGTTAGGCACAAATGGACCGGTAAAATGGCCTCCGCGATCTCCGGACCTAACACCGCTGGACTTCTTTTTTTGGGGCTTTATAAAGGACAGTTCATATAAATTAAATAACAACAATATCAATATTTTACGACAAAATTTCAATAATATTGTAAATTCTATATCTCATATTCATACTCGTAATGCATGAAGAGGTGTCATAAATAGATGTAACTCATGCATTTTGAACAATGGCAATCAATTTGAGCATTTATTGTAATTTTTCTGTCAATCTTTAGTATAATCGTTGTTTTTTTTTATATTGACCAACCAGATTTGGTGATTTTTTTAATAAAGTTGGATAATTGGTTGGATACTCTGCTTGTAATTGTGACTTTTGTCTTCAAAATAAATTTGAGGTTATGTTTACAGATGGTTCCCATGTGCTTAATTACCCTGTCGTAAAGATTAATTTCGCGGCGGAACAGGTTTCATTTGTTAATCCCACTTTTTGTCAAATCATTAATCAATGGCAACATGGCATTCATATATCAATGTCATTTTATGACAAATAATCAAAGAACCTAAGAAAAATAAATCTGAAATCTGGTTGGTCAATAATCAAAACCTAGGTATAATATCCATTTATTTTCATTTAATTTTTTCGAAATAATTGTAATTATTATCACATCCAAATAGCCTACGCGTATAAAACACTATAACACTGTCAAATTTATGTATATTCTAACTTCACTTAAAATCTGCGTTTTATACGCGTTGCGCATGAAGTAAAATTTCGAGTTTAGAAAAGCCCAGAAAATTTGTCTCGGGTCGCTGCGCGACCCTCGACAAATTTTCACGGGGCTTTTCTAAACTCGAAATTTTACTTCATGCTTAGCCTGGGAGTGGAAAACACTCGTTTAAAGCTTTGAATTGAACTCTTTTAAAAATGAACGAATGTCAGAAAGATTACAGCTAAAATAATTAATATAATTTGAAATATAACAACACAGTTGGGAGGGTTTCACTTTAATTGTTGAACACTGCAACATGTTTCACCACACAGTGGCTTCATCAGGCAGATGAAATAATAATCATTATTTCATCTGCCTGATGAAGCCACTGTGTGGTGAAACATGTTGCAGTGTTCAACAATTAAAGTGAAACCCTCCCAACTGTGTTGTTTTATTTCAAATAGTATTATGGAGTTTCATCATGTATCCGCCTCATCAATTAAATATATAAAAAATAAAATAATTAAGTCAAAGTAATGTGATTTTATAAAAATAGTGACACCATGGAATTGATACAACAATTGCGGATATTCCCTGTTTTTTTAAAGTTCAATTTAAAGCTTTAAACAAGTGTTTTCCACTCTCAGACTAAGTATAAAGTAAAATTTCGAGTTTAGAAAAGCCCCGTGAAAATTTGTCGAGGGTCGCGCAGCGACCCGAGACAAATTTTCTGGGCTTTTCTAAACTCGAAATTTTACTTCATGCGCCACGCGTATAAAACACTATAATATTGTCAAATTTATGTATATTCTAATTTCACTAGGAATCTGTGTTTTATACGCGTGACGCATGAAGTAAAATTTCGAGTTTAGAAAAGCCCAGAAAATTTGTCTCGGGTCGCTGCGCGACCCGCAACAAATTTTCACAGGGCTTTTCTAAACTCGAAATTTTACTTCATGCTTAGTCTGGGAGTGGAAAACACTCGTTTAAAGCTTCAAATTGAACTCTTTTGAAAATAAACGAATGTCAGAAAATTAACAGCTAAAATAATTAAGAAAATGTAATGTGATTTTATAAAAATAATGACATACCATGGAATTGATACAACAATTGCGGATATTCCCTGGTTTTTTTAAGTTTAATTTAAAGCTTTAAACAAGTGTTTTGCACTCCCAGACTAAGCATAAAGTAAAATTTCGAGTTTAGAAAAGCCCCGTGAAAATTTGTCGAGGGTCGCGCAGCGACCCGAGACAAATTTTCTGGGCTTTTCTAAACTCGAAATTTTACTTCATGCGCCACGCGTATAAAACACTATAATATTGTCAAATTTATGTATATTCTAATTTCACTAGGAATCTGTGTTTTATACGCGTGACGCATGAAGTAAAATTTCGAGTTTAGAAAAGCCCAGAAAATTTGTCTCGGGTCGCTGCGCGACCCGCAACAAATTTTCACAGGGCTTTTCTAAACTCGAAATTTTACTTCATGCTTAGTCTGGGAGTGGAAAACACTCGTTTAAAGCTTCAAATTGAACTCTTTTGAAAATAAACGAATGTCAGAAAATTAACAGCTAAAATAATTAAGAAAATGTAATGTGATTTTATAAAAATAATGACATACCATGGAATTGATACAACAATTGCGGATATTCCCTGGTTTTTTTAAGTTTAATTTAAAGCTTTAAACAAGTGTTTTGCACTCCCAGACTAAGCATAAAGTAAAATTTCGAGTTTAGAAAAGCCCCGTGAAAATTTGTCGAGGGTCGCGCAGCGACCCGAGACAAATTTTCTGGGCTTTTCTAAACTCGAAATTTTACTTCATGCGCCACGCGTATAAAACACTATAATATTGTCAAATTTATGTATATTCTAATTTCACTAGAAATCTGTGTTTTATACGCGTGACGCATGAAGTAAAATTTCGAGTTTAGAAAAGCCCAGAAAATTTGTCTCGGGTCGCTACGCGACCCTCGACAAATTTTCACGGGGCTTTACTAAACTCGAAATTTTACTTCATGCTTAGTCTGGGAGTGGAAAACACTCGTTTAAAGCTTCAAATTGAACTCTTTTAAAAATGAACGAATGTCAGAAAGATTACAGCTAAAATAATTAAGTCAAAGTAATGTGATTTTATAAAAATAGTGACATACCATGGAATTGATACAACAATTGCGGATATTCCCTGTTTTTTTAAAGTTCAATTTAGAGCTTTAAACAAGTGTTTTCAACTCCCAGACTAAGCATGAAGTAAAATTTCGAGTTTAGAAAAGCCCCGTGAAAATTTGTCGAGGGTCGCGCAGCGACCCGAGACAAATTTTCTGGGCTTTTCTAAACTCGAAATTTTACTTCATGCGCCACGCGTATAAAACACTATAATATTGTCAAATTTATGTATATTCTAATTTCACTAGAAATCTGTGTTTTATACGCGTGACGCATGAAGTAAAGTGGAGTGGAAAACACTCGTTTAAAGCTTCAAATTGAACTCTTTTAAAAATGAACGAATGTCAGAAAGATTACAACTAAAATAATTAAGTCAAAGTAATGTGATTTTATAAAAATAGTGACATACCATGGAATTGATACAACAATTGCGGATATTCCCTGTTTTTTTAAAGTTCAATTTAGAGCTTTAAACAAGTGTTTTCAACTCCCAGACTAAGCATGAAGTAAAATTTCGAGTTTAGAAAAGCCCCGTGAAAATTTGTCGAGGGTCGCGCAGCGACCCGAGACAAATTTTCTGGGCTTTTCTAAACTCGAAATTTTACTTCATGCGCCACGCGTATAAAACACTATAATATTGTTAAATTTATGTATATTCTAATTTCACTAGAAATCTGTGTTTTATACGCGTGACGCATGAAGTAAAATTTCGAGTTTAGAAAAGCCCAGAAAATTTGTCTCGGGTCGCTGCGCGACCCTCGACAAATTTTCACGGGGCTTTTCTAAACTCGAAATTTTACTTCATGCTTAGTCTGGGAGTGGAAAACACTCGTTTAAAGCTTCAAATTGAACTCTTTTAAAAATGAACGAATGTCAGTAAGATTACAGCTAAAATAATTAAGTCAAAGTAATGTGATTTTATAAAAATAGTGACATACCATGGAATTGATACAACAATTGCGGATATTCCCTGTTTTTTTAAAGTTCAATTTAGAGCTTTAAACAAGTGTTTTCAACTCCCAGACTAAGCATGAAGTAAAATTTCGAGTTTAGAAAAGCCCCGTGAAAATTTGTCGAGGGTCGCGCAGCGACCCGAGACAAATTTTCTGGGCTTTTCTAAACTCGAAATTTTACTTCATGCGCCACGCGTATAAAACACTATAATATTGTCAAATTTATGTATATTCTAATTTCACTAGGAATCCGTGTTTTATACGCGTGACGCATGAAGTAAAATTTCGAGTTTAGAAAAGCCCAGAAAATTTGTCTCGGGTCGCTGCGCGACCCGTAACAAATTTTCACAGGGCTTTTCTAAACTCGAAATTTTACTTCATGCTTAGTCTGGGAGTGGAAAACACTCGTTTAAAGCTTCAAATTGAACTCTTTTGAAAATAAACGAATGTCAGAAAATTAACAGCTAAAATAATTAAGAAAATGTGATGTGATTTTATAAAAATAATGACATACCATGGAATTGATACAACAATTGCGGATATTCCCTGGTTTTTTTAAGTTTAATTTAAAGCTTTAAACAAGTGTTTTGCACTCCCAGACTAAGCATGAAGTAAAATTTCGAGTTTAGAAAAGCCCCGTGAAAATTTGTCGAGGGTCGCGCAGCGACCCGAGACTAATTTTCTGAGCTTTTCTAAACTCGAAATTTTACTTCATGCGCCATGCGTATTAAACACTATAATATTGTCAAATTTATGTATATTCGAACTTCACTTAAAATCTGTCTTTTATACGCGTGGCGCATGAAGTAAAATTTCGAGTTTACAAAATTATTATTTTTTCTTAATAATTATAACTTTGAGAAACGTAAAGTGATAAAAGTTAACACGAAACACGAACATTTTTTCCTCTACAAAAAAGGTCAATACATTTTGTTTCTAAAATAAATAGGGGAGCTAAAATTTGAACATTTCAAAATTTACATGGGATTTCCTATGTTATGTATACATATATATATATATATATATATATATATATATATATATATATATATATATATATATATATATAACAAATACAAATTCGTGTGCATTATTTACTTTTTTTAGTAAACTTATTTATACAATTTTGATATATAAATCTTGAAATGGTGATGTGTCTACTGTCCCCGTAAAATAGACCGTTTCGGTAGAAAATCAACCGAAAAACTTTTAAATTATTTAATTAGTTATTTTAATTAAAAATAGTTTTTTCAAAATTACTTAAAAAGAAGAGGACTACGACAAAAAGTAAAAATACAAAAAATATGCTTTTTTTTAAATCTCTACAACTTTCTCTACAAATATATTTCCATATCATCAATACTTACCAATATGTCAAGAAAAAATTGGAAAAAAGTAAAGTACCACTTCTGGATCCCAGCTTTTTAGTTCCTAGAATTGTAATAAAAAGCTTAAATTTATTGTGTAGTTTTAACACCTTAATTGGTTTAGATTATACGGCATAATTGGATATACAGATGGCCAGACAGACAGATAGACAATTTTCAACTCAGGGGACCTCAAAATAGATATATCTTCTAAAATCTTTAATGGATTCATTGCATATCGACTTACCATGATTTTTGAGATCCTGATAATGGAATCAGGGTAAAGGTGTATGGGAGGCACGAATCTAAAGTTCGTTGGTTAGGGCGACTTACCGCTTGGCCGCTAATCGAATTTTAAGTTCTACTTTTGAGGTTATATATGGTCGTATTTTCAGCCGTAATATAAGTGGTATGATTATTATCGATGATATTTTGGAGTTGAAACCGAGCTGCAGATTCAACGAGTGCGCAGCACGAGTTGAATGTGCTGCTTCGGTTTCAACGACAAAATATCATCGATAATTAATTATATCACGAGTTATATTTAGTGAGAGAATATAACGAATAAAACAATGTGAGACCCTTAACATTATCGACAGCTGTGATATTGTTGTTTCCCTATTAATTGAGATATTTTTAACCGCACATAAGTTCGTAAACTGCCGCCACTGTGATTCTATGTTCATGACGGTGTTTTTTGGCGTCGCACTTTGCACTTTTCTATTAATATCACTGCACGAAACTTTACCTATTTTGACGTTTCGAATGACAGGACAACTTATTACACCCCGCTTCTTTTGTTTTTTATCATCGCGGTGATAGACATGTACCTACGGTTTTCTTTGCATCTCATTCGTTTAAAATTCGTTCTAGTAGGCTATGAGTTGTATTCTCGGCTAAATAAGCACATTATAGATACAAATTACACACATGATGAAATTATCTCCAAAATAAGGACGTGATTTATTCAATTTGTAGTGTTATCTTCATTAATTCAGCCAATATCACGATATTAGTTTTACGCTAGAATTGACGTCTACTGACGTTTATTTAAAATAATGGATATATAAATCGAGATTGATTATTAAATCATTGGTAATTTAATTTACGATATAAAAAATAGATGGCACCTTCGTACGATAACTAGGATATTTACTGCAATAATAAAATATTGACAAATAATATAACAATATATAATAACACCTACAAATATTACTTTTATATTTAATTCACTGTTTTTACTAAAATTAAATTTGTACGGCATATCCAGTTTGGTTAGTAGACACACAGCTAAATTTAAATACAATTAAAATAATTTAATAGAACCACATAACCAGGCAAAATTATCTGATCTAAGGCTTAATATATATACATATAGCCACACGTTTTTTTTTTAAATAATAAGATGCAGATAAACATTTTATTATGCCTAGGCGATTTTACATGTTTTTAAGTTAGGTTCGTAGAAAGGTTTGCAATAGAATAAATTGCGGAAGTCTTTTTGCGCAAGTTAAATATTTCATATACTTCTAGGTTAGCAGACGATGACTATTCCACATACTTCTAAATTAGGTTAGGATAAAGGTTACAATAGAATAAACTGCGTAAGTCTCTTTGCGCACGGTGACTATGCCACATACTTGTAGGTTAGGTTATGTTAGGAGAAAGATTTGTAATAGAAAAATTGCTTAAATCTCTTTGCGCAAATTAATTATTCTACACACTGCTAGGTTAGGTTAGGTTAGGAGAAAAGTTTGCAATAGAATAAATTGCGTAAGTCTCTTTGCATGTACGGAACAGCCCCTGAATATTTAAATATTACATTAATATTTTACATCATTCCCAAAGATGTCGATGACAGTTTTAGTAAACAGTTAATATTTATTACATTTTAATACATCTAGCGCCATCTATTTTTTTATATCGTAAATTAGAATACATATGATTCACTAATCAATCTTGATTTATATATACATTGTTTTAAATAAACGTCAGTAGACGTCAATTTTAGTGTAAAATTAATATCGTGATATTGACTGAATTAATGAAGATAACACTACAAATTGGATAATTTACGTCATCATTTTGGAGATAATTTCATCATGTGTGTAATAGGTATCCCTAATGTGCTTATTTAGCCGAAAATACGACCATATATAACCTCAAAAGTGGAACTTAAAATTTAGTTCGTGGCCAAACGGTAAGTTTACCTCGATTCCGTTTTCAGAATCTCAAAAATCAAGGTAAATCGATATACGTTCCCTTTGTATTACATATGCGGAAAAGTGAAAATTGACATAATTTACTGTTTTTGTCTTATGTGCCGACGAAACTTATTTCCCGGGCCGCTAATGCGCCGCCCTGTATGCATCCATTTAAAAAGAACCATGAAAATATAGCATTTTTTCTCGGTTAGAACAAATCCGAGTTTAGCCCACATTTTGTGCAATACCACGAGATTAAAGAGGGAATGTGTTTGTGCGTAGACGGATAGACGGTATACCGGGGGTACACAATCCGGATGGGGTGGGGGATAGGGATGGTTTAGGTAATAGCCAAAGAGGCGAATAATCGGATCGCAAGGGGATTATTCGGCTTAACTCTGGCGTGATTAATTGATTCATATAGCAGACAGCCCGTTATTATTACGGGGCGTAAATAATTCAGACGGCGCGGCGCGCGGGCGGATGGCGAAGGGCTGGCTTACAGGTGATCCCGAATTTTCATCAATGTCTCACCCCCATTCGGACTTTTATTCTGCTTTGTTTACATTTTTGTTCAAAATAAGTTTAATAAACACGCAGACGATATTCATCATCGGTATGAAAGGAAAGGTAGATAACAACAGCTCTTTAAAATTCAAGATTAATCTATACAGCAGTTTGTACTAGGGATTGTAATACCGGTAAACCAGTTTACTAATTTATTGGCAAATCGTAAACAATGCTCTCAAAAATGTACTGGTAATTTCATTATCATTATCATCATTGCTAGCAAAGGCAAGCGGAGAAGCCAATGAAGCCACTGCATTGTGTTTGTTTCAGTTTTCACTCTTATCACAGCCAATTTCACTAGACTAGTTAAAATCCTTAGTATATATCACAGTTCACTTTTTTATTAATAGACTAACTCAGTGATGGGGAAACTACGGCCCGCGGGCCAAGTCCGGCCCGCGGAAAGGTTCGATCCGGCCCGTTTAAGAGTGCCGTGGTGAGAATGTTTGAACGCGTTCTTACTTCGTAATGTGACGACCCGCATAAAAACTACCTACCTACGATTAAGCATTATTCTTTGGCCCGCTACGATTGTCTGGTTATTACAAATGGCCCGTCTTAAAAAAAGTTTCCCCACCACTGGACTAACTCATCACATAATATATCAGAGTCTTAGCCAAATCACAGTCGAAGATATAAAAATAAATCACAGTGTTAGAAATAGTGCACCAGGTTATTATTAATTGACATCATATTTTTGTCTAGTCTGTTCTTAAAGACGTTCTTGTTCGGGGCAGATACTGTTTCCTCAGTCAGAGCATTCCACCTGTATACAACTCTGTTGGACAAATAGTTCTACCTAGGAAGACAGAGGAATTTTTCCTTTTTCAGTTTTTTGGAGTGGCCTCTGAGTTCATTCGTATTTGTTGTGTAGATGTCAAGGCTGAGGTCCTCGTAGTAGTTCTTGTGCATAATCTTATATGTATCTATCAGGTTTCCTCTATCCCTTCTTTCCTTGAGAGTAGTCACACCAAACATTTGCATTCGCTCCTCATAGGGAATGTAAATTAGAGTGGTTGGTATCTTCGTGAATCTTTGCTGTGCTCTCTCTAGAGCTTTTATATCCTTTATATAGTGTGGATTCCATACTGCATGTGCATATTCCAACTTGGGTCTTACATAGGTTTTATAAATTTTACTCATGAAAGGAACGGACTTGTTGGAGAAGGCCTTCTGCACCAGGTAGGTAAATGTATTGCATTTTTCAACTATATAGTTAATGTGAGACTCTCACTTGAAATCCTTCCTTACTATCACTCCCAAGTCTTTTTGTTCGTCTACGCTTTTCACTTCAGTACCATTCAATGTGTAAGTGTGGTATGGATTGATAGTGCCTATATGTTGTATGGTGCATTTATCCTCATTAAGAGAGAGAGAGAAGCCATGTTTTGGTCCAGGTTTCAATGGTCTGAATATCATCCTTGAAGAGCGCCAGCTCGCTGTCTGGATTGCAATAGAGTTTAGTATCACCAGCAAAGTAGGAGATGCTTGTTTTAATATGCTGATGAAGGTCACTTATATATACAATAAACAGCAAAGGCCCTATTACAGATCCCTGTGGTACTACACTCAATACCTGATGTGAACCAGAGTAGGTGCCATTTACTCTAACTTGAAATGTGCGTTGTGTGATCAGATTTTTAATAAAACTAAAAAGGTTGCCCCTGGTTCCAAAGTGCTCCAGTTTGTAAAGAAGCCTGCCAAATGGCACCTTATCGAATGCTTTTTCCTGGTCTAAATATAGCACATCCACCGGATGACCCTCATCAATACTTTTTGTCCAAGCGTCAAGGCCCTCCAGGAGGTTTGACATTGTTGATCTTTTAGGAAGAAAACCATGCTGTTTGGTGGGAATTATTTTGTTATATATAAGAAATTCTGTCTACTCGAGCACTACCATCTTATCCAGGATTTTGCTTAGATGACTTGTCAGGCTAATAGGACTGTAGTTGGCTGGGTCCAGTCTGTCTCCTTTCTTATCGATTGGTATGACAAAGGCCTTTGTCCAATTGTCAGGTTCGTTACTAGAGACTAGTATGTTAGTCAGGACCTCACTGATGTATGGCGCTAGTATTTAAGCACACCTTTTTAAAAAAAATGAGGGGATGTTGTCTGGCCCTGGACTGGAGTCACCTTTTAGTGATTTTATTGCCTCTGTTACTTTCTCCATAGTGATTGTGATGTCAGTGATTTCCTGTCCTGTGTATTCGAAGAGGATCGGTAGTGGGGTCGCTGTTTCCACTGTATATACATGGGAAAACCGACTAGCAAAAATTTCAGCTACATCCTTGCTCTGTGTAACTCTTTCAGAATTAATGGGACTTCTCAGGGAAAATTCCATGTGACTGCTGTTAAGAATGGTTTTAATATAACCAAAAAATGTTTATCTTCTTTCTGAAGCAGGTCTTTCTCATACTGACTTTTGGCATTCCTTATTTTGTTCTTTAGAAGGTTGTTCTGCTGTCTATATAGATTATAGTTTATTCCAGTCATACATTTTTTGTAGTTGTCCCAGAGTTTCCTTTTTTTGTTTATCTCATCAATTGAGGGGATGTTGTCTGGCCCTGGACTGGAGTCGTCTTTTAGTGATTTTATTGCTTCTGTTACTTTCTCCGCAGTGATTGTGATGTCAGTGATTTCCTGTCCTGTGTATTCGAAGAGGATCGGTAGTGGTGTCGCTGTTTCCACTGTATATACATGGGAAAACTGACTAGCAAAAATTTCAGCTACATCCTTGCTCTGTGTAACTCTTTTAGAATTAATGGGACTTCTCAGGGAAAATTCCATGTGACTGCTGTTAAGAATGGTTTTAACATAACCAAAAAATGTTTATCTTCTTTCTGAAGCAGGTCTTTCTCATACTGACTTTTGGCATTCCTTATTTTGTTTTTTAGAAGGTTGTTCTGCTGTCTATATAGATTATAGTTTATTTCAGTCATGAATTTTTGGTACTTGTCCCAGAGTCTCCTTTTTTGGTTTATCTCATCAAATAGTCCTGGGTTAATCCAGAGCTTTTTGGGGTGTACTATACACTTTTTAAGAGTAAAGTGGTGATTAATTGTGTCTATGATTATTAGTTCAAGGTCAGTATAGGTTAGAGATGAGTAGGCAAGAAGTTTATGTGCTAGATATGCCTTGACCTTGTTGTAGTCTGCTTTCCAAAAGTTTCTTTTAAGTACAGTTTTTGTAGATCTAGCTTGAATATGAAACTGTACAGTTGCTTTAATGACACAGTAATCGCTCTTTCCTATCGATGGGAGAAAATTTATAGAAGTTATTAACTTTTTATCACTGACAAACAGTAGGTCGAGGAGAGATGCTTGGGTTCCTCTAAATCTTGTGTTCTGATCTATGAGCTGCCGGGAATTCCACTGCTCATAATGGTTCATAAAGTCCTGTGCCAAGATGCTTGGGGTTCTAAGACAGTGGTAGGGAAACTTTTTTTAAGACGGGCCATTTGTAATAACCAGACAATCGTAGCGGGCCAAAGAATAATGCTTAATCGTAGGTAGGTAGTTTTTATGCGGGTCGTCACATTACGAAGTAAGAACGCGTTCAAACATTCTCACGACGGCACTCTTAAACGGGCCGGATTAAACCTTTCCGCGGGCCGGACTTGGCCCGCGGGCCGTAGTTTCCCCATCACTGTTCTAAGAGATAGGCTTGGCCAGTCAATTTCCGGGAAGTTGAAATCACCCAGAATTAAAGTGTTGGGGTGGTTTTTATGTACAGTGCCGATCGACGTGAGAAGTTGAGTAGTATCTTGGCAGCTAGTACTTGGAGGTCTGTAGACACATCCTACACACATCTGAAAGTTGGAGATTTTAATATCTACCCAAACCGAGTTGATTGATAGGGGAACTGGATAATTTGTGTTCAGTGCAGTTTTTATTGGTAGATCATTATGCATTGTTCCTCCTCTGGTCCCATCAACACGCTTATTCCTGTACATGATGTATCCTGGCAGACAAACAAGAGAGTCAGGCACACTTTGGTTAAGACAAGTTTCAGTAACGAATATAAAAGTTGCTTTGATTTTTTGCATTGTAACTAGAAACTCATCAAGCTTGCTGAGAATGGAGCTAGTGTTAGTATAGCATATCTCCAGTTCTGTGAAAGATGTTAGTTTTTTGGAAAAGATTAAGGGCTTGTTTCCTGAGCATACTCTTCACTTGTTCTCCTTTTTACGATAGTTGGAGTACCCCTAATATATTTAATAAAAATATTTGACTCACTTTTGGCCTTTCTATCCTCCAGCTGTTTAAGCACATTCGAGTGTTTTCCACTCCCAGACTAAGCATGAAGTAAAATTTCGAGTTTAGAAAAGCCCCGTGAACATTTTCTGGGCTTTTCTAAACTCGAAATTTTACTTCATGCGCTACGCGTATAAAACACTAAAATATTGTCAAATTTATGTATATTCGAACTTCACTTAAAATCTGTGTTTTATACGCGTGGCGCATGAAGTAAAATTTCGAGTTTAGAAAAGCCCAGAAAATTTTCACGGGGCTTTTCTAAACTCGAAATTTTACTTCATGCTTAGTCTGGGAGTGGAAAACACTTGTTTAAAGCTTTAAATTGAACTTAAAAAAAAACAGGGAATATCCGCAATTGTTGTATCAATTCCATGGTATGTCATTATTTTTATAAAATCACATTACTTTTTTAATTATTTTAGCTGTAAATGTTCTGGCATCCGTTGATTTAAAAAAAAATTCAATTCAAAGCTTTAAACGAGTGTTTTCCACTCCCAGACTAAGCATGAAGTAAAATTTCGAGTTTAGAAAAGCCCCGTGAAAATTTGTCGAGGGTCGCGCAGCGACTCGAGACAAATTTTCTGGGCTTTTCTAAACTCGAAATTTTACTTCATGCGCCACGCGTATAAAACACTAAAATATTGTCAAATTTATGTATATTCGAACTTCACTTAAAATCTGTGTTTTATACGCGTGGCGCATGAAGTAAAATTTCGAGTTTAGAAAAGCCCAGAAAATTTGTCTCGGGTCGCTGCGCGACCCTCGAAAAATTTTCACGGGGCTTTTCTAAACTCGAAATTTTACTTCATGCTTAGTCTGGGAGTGGAAAACACTTGTTTAAAGTTTTAAATTGAATTAAAAAAAAAAACAGAGAATATCCGCAATTGTTGTATCAATTCCATGGTATCTCATTATTTTTATAAAATCACATTACTTTTTTAATTATTTTAGCTGTAAATGTTCTGGCATCCGTTGATTTTTAAAAAAAATTCAATTCAAAGCTTTAAACGACTGTTTTCCACTCCCAGACTAAGCATGAAGTAAAATTTCGAGTTTAGAAAAGCCCCGTGAAAATTTGTCGAGGATCGCGCAGCGATCCGAGACAAATTTTCTGGGCTTTTCTAAACTCGAAATTTTACTTCATGCGCCACGCGTATAAAACACTAAAATATTATGAACTCTATGTATATTTCAACCTCACTTGAAATCAGTGTTTTATACGCGTGGCGCATGAAGTAAAATTTCGAGTTTAGAAAAGCCCAGAAAATTTGTCTCGGGTCGCTGCGCGACCCTCGACAAATTTTCACGGGGCTTTTCTAAACTCGAAATTTTACTTCATGCTTAGTCTGGAAGTGGAAAACACTTGTTTAAAGCTTTAAATTGAATTACAAAAAAACAGGGAATATCCGCAATTGTTGTATCAATTCCATGGTATTTCATTATTTTTATAAAATCACATTACTTTTCCTTAATTATTTTAACTTAGAGAAACGTAAAGTGTTAAGTGTGAACATTAATAAATTTATCATTTTTCCCTCTACAAAAAAGTTAAATACATTTTGTCTCTAAAATAATTAGGAAAGCCAATATTTTAAAACTTTAAAATTAACATGCGATTTCCTATGTTGCGTCCGCCAAGTCAAAACCCGGTATATATTTTTTTTCTAAAAGGTGAATTTTGGTAAATTTGTATAACGGTTACAAATTTACCAAAACTATTCCTGGTAATATTAGTTATCTTAACATATAAAATTACGAAAAACTATTCGTGAAAATGCAAACAATGTCTTAATTAATAAGACAATTTAAGTTTGTTTTAGTTATCTTAGATGAAGGTCTTTTAAAAATTAATTAGGAGTATTAAATAATAATAAATATTAAACCTGAAACATCTCGCATTGACAAGTATCGATATTTTTAATATCGATACTTTTTATTACGATATTTTACCGTATCGACACTTTGATATACGATATAATCGGATTTTTTTTGGGATCGGAATATCTTTAATGTGTATTATAACGACACTATTGATATTAAGTTTATTTTTACCAATACCAAAAATAAAACATTCCAAAAATTCTAAATCTCTCGCACATATTCATAACTCAGAAAAATCCCACAACTCTTTCAAAATACTTCAGAAAATGAGCGCATTTAATTAAAAACCCACCACCTTTACAAAAACGTGTGAACGTGTAAGTATTAGCCACGAAAGCCCGAAATTATCACGGTACCCCTTAATAGATTACACGTGCTAATAACAACCAACTTTAACTTCACTATTTAGTCAAGTCCGTAATTCAATAAGGTGTCGAGGTGCTAATAGCCCTAAATTTAATAGTTATGTCATCGAGCCGCGGCACGTGCTTAACCTCATGACTTCCGAAATAGATCATCCCGAAATCTTAACACATGTCCAATATTTACCCAGCTACTAAAAATAAGCTTTAAATTTCATGTAGGGTGTGCGATTTTTTGTATGTTTGATGATTAATTTATAATTTCGGTATTCGATTGGGGTGAACACTTGTTTCAGCATATGACGAAGTGAAAGCGGGGTCGTGTTATTGCTAAGTAGTAATAAGTATGACGCGGCATGAAATTGTAATTTTAAAGAGTTAAATGAGTTACAATGGATTTATTGTGGGGATTAGCACCCTCGTATTAAGGGTGACTTTTAAGCTGCAGATTGATGGGCCCGTACCGCAGGTGGCTTGTCAAAGGGTTTCCCCGATCGGAAGTTATTGTTTGTTGTTTTAGGTCATTGTTGTGGCTTTATATTCTTAGTAAATTACGAGATTCTTAAAACCGAATAGGTTGATTGTGGGAGAAAAGTTTTTCTTTCCATAAATAATTTCCAGAGAATTTTATTAAATTCACCGTTGGGGCCAAAACACTGGATGCCTATAATAATTCCAGGTCCATCTTATTACTTTTGTATTATCTAATATAATAAAAAAGATGTTTGATCAAAGTGTATAGCTTTTTTTTATTAACAACCTCTTATGTTGAATTAATATCTCATTTAACCCGTGGTGAAGCATATTTAATTAATAGTAAAACTTTGATTAGAACACTTGGTTTGTTTCACTGATTTATCTTTATGTTTACTTGAACTAGTTTCGATCTTAGGTCATTATCAAGATAGATATGTATACAAAATGGTATAACCTGATTTTACCAAAAATGGAGTTAACGTTGGGAAATATAAGTACATGATGTTAACAAGAGAAAGGCCTGATTCTTTTTGGAATACTGTATTTATAGTTGACAACTTAACTGTATGTTTTTGAGTTTACGTGAAGTGATTATTACACTAAAAAATACTTTATTCCTTACTTCACTTATTTATTTTTAAAAAGTGAAGTAAGGAATAACAGTATTTTTTAGTGTAGTTGACAACTTGCGACTTTAATTTTTTTGAATTATTTAAATTCTATATAAGTTTGTGTCAGGATGGAGATAGAGTTTAATAATGATGGACAGGGCCGGCTGGAGGGCGGTGCGAACGGTGCGGCCGCACACGGCCGGCGCCAAGCTTCTGAAGGCCCCGTGCCCGTGAATTTTAAACAAAATCCCCAATTTCCTAGATAATCTGCGCTTGTTTAAGTCCCCGTAACTTACATTTGCACCGGGTCCCACTTTTGTTTGGGTCAGCCCTATGATAGAGTTAGATATTTGAAAAAATGCTCCTTAATTATTTAAGGAAAGATCGAGCGTTTATGATTAAATCTTGGAATAAAAATAGATATCTCTTTTATTAGGACAAGAAATGGTGGTTTTTGGAACTAGAAAGACGTTTGCCGGACGACGCCCATCGGACTCTGGCAATGTTACGAGCTCCGAAAACCCATTTTTTATCTGAACTAAACATACTATTTTTTCTCCAACAGTATTTAACAAATCTTTAACTAGTTTTTCATTGATCACGTGGTGAAACATCTATAGTGATGAAAACAATTAAGAGAGCACTTGTCCTCGCCAACTCTAATAATGAAACCCTAAACCCCCCCCCCCCTCGGAAGGATCTCTGCTGCATCATGATGATCGTTCTGTCGGTCTGCCATCTTCTTCAATGGGGTCACTGCAGCATTCGGGCACAGTGGTCTTCGTGTAGATTCCGATTCAATGGTTTCGTCAACAAATCCGTTCGTAGGAACATACTTCAACTGTATGGTTTCATCCATGACGTTCTCGCGGATGTAGTTGTGTTTTATAGCGATGTGCTTAGTGCTGTACTTGTCGATGTGGTTGGTGGCGTGTGCGATGTCGCACCAGATCAGTGTCGATTCTCCAACCAAGTCTTCCAGGTCCTGTAGTCTGAGAAGCTTCTTCATCCAAATGACATCCCTTGCGCAGACGGCCAGTGAGATGTACTCAGCTTCCAAGGTGCTCATCGCGTCTGCTTCGCACTCTTCCAGTAAAATAGGGCGCCTGCTAACATGATCAGGTATCAGCTGGTACTCTTCCTGTCGCTCGAAGACGTGGCCCAATTTGCATCGGTTTACGCATATATGGACTGGAGTGTGGGATGATAAATGATCCTGTACTGTTTCGTCTCCGCTTTGCTGCGTTCCAATGTTGCTTGTTGAAATTGGAGCAAAACTGGGCCAGTTTGGCGACGGCGAACACGATGTCCGGTCGAGTCCTCTGGAAAAGGTAGAGAAGTCCGCCGATTAGTTCCCGGTATAGAACATCCGAAGTATCTTCAGTGCTGTCTTCCTCAAGGAAGTTCGGCTTGACTTTCAACGACGTTGAGGCTCCTTTCGTGTCCTTTAGTCCAAATCGGTTGATCAGCTGGTCGATGTAGTCCTCTTGAGAAAGTGCAAAGATTCCGTTCTTCTTTTTCTCAAACTTGACTCCCAGCATGTAAGAAATCTCTCCAATATGTTTAACCTCAAAACAATTACCAAGTAGGAAGTTCACCTTCTGTCTTGTAGCTATGTTTTCCGTTATGGCCAGCATATCGTCAACGTATACAGTCAGTATAGCTCGGCCATGTTCTCCTGTGAACTCGTAAGCACAAGGATCGATTAGGTTGCGTACAAACCCCATGTTTATCAACGAGCTGTTTAGGTGGTCATTCTAGCATCTGCCACTCTGCTTGAGCCCGTAGGTAGACTTCTTTGCTCATACACGAACGCTTCCTTGCCAGCTTTTACAGATCCCTCTAGTTGTTCCATGTACACGACCTCTTTCAGGTCGCTGTGAAGGTAAGCGCTTTTGGCGTCGTTTTGATCAATGTTCCAATTTTTCTCGACGCTAGCAGCCACTAATAAACAAATGGTTTCAAAACTGGAAACAGGAGCATTAATCTCATTGTAATCAATACCTTTTAGTTGTGTGAATCCCTTGGCCACGAGACGCGCTTTGAAACGATGAGTGTCACCCGCTGTTTTCTTCTTGAAGACCCATTTGCATTTCACAGTCCAATCGGTCGCGGAACAATCTTCCAGGAATCGTGTTCCCTTAGCGAGTTCATCTCCTCAGCCATCGCCTCCAACCATTGTGATGACATCGTGGAGTTTATAGCGTCCTGGTAGCACGAGGGATCCTAATCGGTGCCTGTCACGACGTTCGATCGAGGTGGATTCGGAGTGTCCCGAGTCCTCTGGAGAAGTGTCATCTCGTGTTTCTCGGAACTATCCCCGCGCGATAGTCCAGTGTCCTTCCTCGGTCTTCCACGCTACCTCACTATTGCTTTAGGGTCTGCAGGTGTGTCATTTACGTCATCCGCTCGATCTTCTGCATCCTCTGCTTCGCGAAATTCCTCCTCAAAATGCAAGTACTTGTCGACGTTCTGTTCGGTTACGATGGAGGCTTCCAGGTGATCGTTGCTCGTAGCCGTTGATTCGCAAAACTGCTCTCGACTGCTTCTGACTGGGGCTCTCTTCAGCTGACGTTCCGACGAACACACAGTCACGCGACTCGTCTACTCGCCGCGTTCCAGGTATCCAGATGCGGTATCCCCGGGCCGTGCAGTGCATAACCGATCATCAACCTTCTTGCAGACAGCTTGGACGTCCGTTTTTGCTTCGGAATGTGTATAAACACACGGCTCGCAGGCGTCGGACGCCGGGCTTCTTTCGGGTCTATAGCTCGTACGGAGTTCGCTTCTTGTCACAAGAATTTGTGGCGCGTTTTCTTCTTCTGAGGACAAAATCGAGCGATGTGACCGCTTCTCTGATAGTTGAAACAGACGAGACTCCTCTTTTGCGTAAGTTTCTTCTTTTCCTTGTCATCCTTCCTGTCTTATGGTGCGCCATCCGATGACTTTGCGGACCTATGGACCTTCTGGTTTCCTTGCTATTTTATCTTTGCGATAAGTGCCTTCTGCCGGACTTCGTGGCCCTCGGTACGTCGAGCGTCTTCTGCAAGCAAGCGCCGCTTACCAGTGGCGCTTGTGAAGTCTGCTTCTGGGAGATTACATAGTGCTGAGACTACGGTGTCCTATTCATCCGATAATCCGCAGAGAATCGTCATGGCCAAATCGATTCGTAGTCCATCTTTTTACACGAGTACAATTTTCGCCGCAGTTGAACTGTTCGGAACTTGCTGTCTGTCGGAGCATACAATCTCTGATGTTCCTCCCACACCAGCTTCGCAGTCGTTAACTGACGGATGTGCATCTGCGGTTCGTTGCAGATCGCAAGAGCAATTTTCGCGAGAGCTTTACCTTGACGTGTGATGTAGTCCTTTTTGTCCTTTGCGGAGGCATCTCCGGGACTGATAATCGACCAGAGATCGCATTCTGTCGATTAAGTGCTTCGCCTCCGCCAGTGTTGGAAAAAATGGCAACCTAACCTCTAAACGTCACGCAGCCAGTGATTGCCTTTTGGGTTTAATGGAGCGCGTGATACGGTCAAGGTGCATGTGCAGGACAGTACAATTTTTGAACTTTTTTTTTTAAACATATGTATTTTTATGAGAAAATAACGAATCTGAAGTCCATTTTTTTAGAAAACTTACCGTTTTAGCGAAATTAATTTTTAAAGTTGTCGATTTTGAGAAATTATTTATCGCTCATATGTGTGATTTTATACACATTTCCTGAATAAAATAGACCCACATTACAACTTAGACACAAGCTCTTGAGTATTATTCGAAATTTATTACTTTGTCTTAAATTTTACGCGAATACACTGATTAAATTTTACACTATAAAAGTGACGTTTGTTGACAACTATTTATATGAAATATGTGTAATACCGACTAATGCCTCAGATTGATATAATTTCATGAAAAAAAGAACAGGTGGCGCTAGTGTATTATTTATTTGGTTTATTTCATCAATGTATGCTCTTTATGTACATGCGCTATAATTTTATAGTTGATTAGTTAAAATAAATGTATTATGTTTAACCCATTAAAGGCGAGGCCGCGCGATTATGTACTAGCGCCACCTAGTTTTTACACACCTAATCATGGCGATATCAGCGGTGACAATTGAATTTTGGATAAACAAATCTCAAATGTCACCGTTTATATATTAACGATGTTAACATTAAATTTGTGTAGTGTATTCACGTTAAAATACAAGTAAAAGATCAAAATTGGTGCAGATATGTAGCAATTTATAAGGAAGTTATGCTGTGTTTTCACTTTACAGTGGAAATGTGGCATAAAATTGCAAGAAAAGGCAAAAAGGACATCTAATAAAAACATTAACCTAAAACACAAATTGTGACTAAACGGTAAGTTTTAGACAAAAACATATATTAGATTCTTCATTGTCACACACAAACGCAGACAGTTCCATTAAAAAAAGTTCTCAAAAAGGTCAAAAACGTCGAAAAAAAAAAAACCCAGTGTCCAACACATGCACTCAAGCCCGTGAACACTTCAATTCGTTCCTGGGCCCATAACCATTGTTAAAGTTTCAAGCAACACCGTACTTATTATCTGTATCTCTTTATCTCTCTTTTGATGTATACAGTTTCTAACGATTGCAAAAACAGTTTGTAACTATAGCGATGAAAACAATTAAGAGAGCGCTTGTCCTCGCCAACTCTAATATTGAAACATAATATATAAAATTACGAAAATGTTATTCGTGAAAATGCAAACAATGTCTTAATTAATATTGAAACCCTACAATATGGAATAACATTTATGATTTATACTTATGCAAAACTATGAGTCGACAATAATTATTTTCATACACTTATCTTGATGTCGAAAGTAACAATTCCAAAGTGGCTATATTAGCTGATTCCTTTACATCAGGTGGCGCACAATGTGCCAAATCCGAGCGCGAGCGCCAGGGGGGGATTTGGAGGAAAAACATTAAATTAAAAATTTCGAGAAAAAAACATATCCACTCCATTGTAGATACATGAAACCCTTATAATCTTGCATGTTTATATTTTTTAACCCCCTATATTATTAACAATTAACGCTTAAAGTTGAGCAATTTAGAAAACATCAATTTTACGGCATTTCATTCGCAAGTTTAAATAATTTATTACATGGATAGTAGGCGTACTATAAATATAACATTATACACTATTGTTTATAACATAATACTGTATATTATGGTTGAAAGATCAACTCTCTAAATATTTTAGAAAAAAAGTTAAAAACATTTTATATGAAATATATTTTAAATATAAATTTTAACTTTAGAAAGTGTTATAAAAAAAATGTCAACTCGATGAGGTCTGTGACTATCACTAAAAATTAGTTCTATGTTTTCTCTAACTACTCTCAAAATTTCGTATCTCCACCGGTGCGTTTTTGGGGTCTTTTTAATTTTTTTATTCGACGCCACCAATTAAAATTGGGTCGGGCGAGGCCCGTGTGCGGTGAGCATCGCGGAGTCGAGCGCGCTATTCTCGAGCAGCACGCAACATGATTTCTACGTTGGCCCCGAACAAAAAAATAATAAAACGCACTTAAAACGCACATGTAAAAATTCAAAAAAATTAGGGCTGTTACAGAAAATATTAACAAATGTTTATATAATAGTCATAATCCTCACAATCTACAATTTTTCTAATATACAGGTATATATCATAGTGAAATTATTTCTTCTCTGAGTATTTTTTGCACCATTTAAATCACATTTACTAAAATAGTTTTATGGGTTTTTTTCTTATTGATATATAAGGGTGTACATCTGTTACTGATAAAGGTCATCTGGTTTGTGTTTACATTTTTATTAGGGGTCCGATTGGAGCTGTCATTTACCGTAACAAATGGCATTCTTGTCACACAGTTTTTACGGTTTAAGTATCTGAAATGGATTATTCCTAATTTTCTTGAAAGCACAATATGCGTTTAGTGTTGAACGAAGTCTCCAACAGTTCACATATTTTTCTGATCCCTAAGCGAACGATTGAACATTATAAAGTAGTTATTAATTAAGTTAGTGTTAAGTGTTATTAATTTGTTGACTATATACTCTTTCTTTGATTTAGTGTTTTTTTGTGTAAAAAATAGTTTAGTTTAGTGTTTAATAGTTTACTTTAATTAAACTAGTGTTTAGTGTTAGTGTAATTTAATTAATCCAAAACGCTGAGTGATAATGGAGAAAATTAAAATTACAAACGGTGATTTATATAAGGTATGGTACGAACTAAAACCAAAAAACCTTATTCAGTCAAGCAATACCATTGATTATTTAATAAAATATATTGAAAATGTTTCGACGAAAAACAATAGTGAAAATGATGACATTCTTAAAAAAGTTAAGGGTTTCTGCAGTACTCTTAATAGAAAGTGGAAAATGTGCTCAAGATCTCATATCAATTTCATTATAAAAAAATAGAAATTGGTTACTGCTGCCTTTTAAATACAACGAGGGTTCTGTCTTAATTGAAAATACAAACCTCTTTGAAAATATAGAAAATATTTCACCAATACCAAGTACATCAGGTACACAGTTCACAATACAAAGTAATACATCTAAAAGAAGACAAACTAATTTATTGATCACCGAAAATACACCAGAACAAATATTTTCAGCAGCAAAAAAAAGTTTACGCGATAAAGGAAATATACCAGCGGCCAAATTAGTGGAAAGTGCTTCCTCGGATTCACAGGAAAAAATTAAAAAAGTCTTAACTTATTTAAAAACAAATGAAGTTGAAACTGTAAAAAAATTTACAGATGAAGAAGCTCTATCAATTTTTATTGATTCAAAAATGACGGCAGCAAGTTATAAAAATTTAAGAAAAAAACTACGTTCTCATGGAGCAAAAGACCTTTTACCATCTTACAATAAAATTAAAATAATGAAGACAATGTGTTACCCAGCTAATATTTCTATTTCTCAAAATGGAGCATCAGTACCTTTGCAGAGCCTTCTTGAGCATACTTTATGTAGATTAATATCAACAATTAAATTTCCTCAAGATACATCATTTAGTAAATTAATTTTGTTGTGTAAATATGGTTGCGATGGCAGCTCAGGGCACTCTACTTATATGCAAAAGCCATCTGATGATAGCAGTACAGATGAAGAAGAAATTACAGAGAAGAGTGTCTTTGTGTTTTCACTGGTTCCACTTAGATTATTTTCTGATGAAAGTGTTATTTGGAAAAACGAAAAACGAAAAACCTTCATCTATTAAATTATGTAGACCAATAAAATTTATTTATGCTAAAGAAACAAAACAGCTTATTCTAGATGAAGTTAAGAGTATGAGGCAAGAGGTAAATTTATTGGAAAAACAACAAATTTATATTAATGGTAACCATGTAGAGGTAAAATTTAATTTGTTGTTTACAATGATCGACGGCAAAGTTATAAATACCTTAACAAATACTCCGAGCTCAAATTGTTTTGTATGTAAATGTTCTCCGAAGGAGATGAATGATATTGAAAGAATTAATAATATTCCTATTATCGAAGATAATTTAAATTATGGTATTTCTTCCCTCCATGCATGGATTAAGTTCATGGAATGTGTTCTTCATATCTCCTATAATTTAGATTTGAAGAAAACAACTACTCACGGATGTACGATAGAAGAGAAAAATAATATATTTAGTCGGAAAACTAGAATACAAAAACTATTACGTAAAGAGTTAGGGATAAGGGTTGATATTGTTGTGCAAGGAGGAGGTACTTCAAATACTGGCAACGTTGCTCGAATATTTTTTCGAAATTATGAGAAAGTAGCTGTCATCACTGAATTGAATGAAGAATTATTGAACAGATTTTATACAATTCTTATAACAATGTCGAGTTCTCGTAAAATAAATGTATTGATGTTTCATAAATATGCAGAAGATACGGCCCGACTTTACACCTCGTTATATGGATGGTATAGAATGCCTCCTAGTGTCCATAAAATTTTAATTCACGGGAGCAAAATAATTGGACAATGTCTTTTACCAATCGGAGAACTTTCGGAAGAGGCACAGGAAGCAACCAATAAAATATATAAGAGAGTTAGAGAAAACCATACTAGGAAAAAATCTAGGCTTAATACAATTCGAGATTTATTTAATATGCTTCTTGTATGTTCTGATCCAATAATTTCTTCTTTGAGAAGCGATGTAAAAATTCATAAAAAACAACTACCTGCAGACGCTAAAAAATTAGTTATTTGTGAAACGGACACAAGTGACAGTGAAGACGAACAGACTGATGAGGATACTGACAATTTTTCATTTTAAAAAAGTAAGTAAATAAAACAGTATAAAATACATAACTTCGTTGTGCAAAATCAGAAAAATGTAATGTATATTCTGATTAAAAATTCATATTTTAAACAACAGATTAAATTATTTTTAAACTACAGCAGATACTTTTCATATTTGTACGTTTTTTTGAGGTGCTTTATTTTTTATTAGGCGCAACCGATAAAAATCGACTCGGTCATTCGCAAAAACCTGACACAAAACGCACATGTAGAGATACGAAGTTTTTAGGGCATTTAAAAACATACCACATTTTTTGGTGAAAGTCACAACCTATGTAATGATTATAACAATTGTATATAATTTTGCTGCCTTGAATTATTATTATATCATCTTTTTTATCATATAAACATTTGTTAATATTTTCTGTAACTGCCCTAATTTTTTTGAATTTTTACATGTGCGTTTTAAGTGCGTTTTTATTATTTTTTGTTCGGGGCCAACGTAAAAATCATGTTGCGTGCTGCTCGAGAATAGCGCGCGCTCGACTCCACGATACTCACCGCACACGGGCCTCGTCCGACCCAATTTTAATTGGTGGCGTCAAATAAAAAAATTAAAAAGACCCCAAAAACGCACCGGTGGAGATACGAAATTTTGAGGGTAGTTAGAGAAAACATAGAACTAATTTTTAGTGATAGTCCCAGACCTCATCGAGTTGACATTTTTTTTATAACACTTTCTAAAGTTAAAATTTATATTTAAAATATATTTCATATTCAATTTTTTTTTAACTTTTGTTCTAAAATATTTAGAGACTTGATTTTTCAACCATAATATACAGTATTATGTTATAAACAATAGTGTATAATGTTATATTGATAGTACGTCTACTATCCATGTAATAAATTATTTAAACTTGCGAGTGAAATGCCGTAAAATTTATGTTTTCTAAATCGCTCAACTTTAAGCGTTAATTGTTAATAATATAGGGGGTTGAAAAATATAAACATGCAAGATTAGAAGGGTTTCATGTATCTACAATGGAGTGGATATGTTTTTTTCTCGAAATTTTTAATTTAATTTTTTTCCTCAAAATCCCCCCCTGGCGCTCACGCTCCGATTTGGCACATTGTGTGGCGTGCAGAGAATCGATTCATTAAACTCACTGTTCATTTTTATAAGCACTTTCTTTACTTGAATGTTTAATATAAATTTGAAGTTTGATATGTCATTAAATATCAATGTCAAATTATTTTCGACCTAGGACGAAAATAATTTACATTTTTGTACAATTGCCATGAAAACTAGTAATTACACAAATGCCGTTCTTTTTTAACTAATAACTATCAAAATATGGTGTCTTATTCGGGGTGTTAGAGAAAAACGTAATTAATTAATTAACATTTCTTGAATAACTTTCTCATTTATCACTTGGTGAAACATTTTGAAATAATATTAAAGGATACATTTTTAGTTAATTATTTAATATCAAAATTTACTATACAGTAAAAATGATACAAATGTCCATCGAAATAAGTCCTTCTTTCTAAAAATAATAATTTATTACCTTTGGATGATTTACAAAATTTAATTTATTTAGTTTAAGAATTGTTTGGTCAATCAATAATGAAGATATTCGTTTTAGCTGGAGGCATAGGGCCGATTTGCGGCATGTGCTGCAGGCCGATCAACGAGCGGTTTTTGCTCCGGGTGTCCGACGTCTCCTATCACGAGTCCTGCCTGCAGTGTTGCGTCTGCTGCGACAGGCTCATCCAAACTTGCTTCATAAAAGACTCCAAACTCTATTGCAGGATCGATTACGAAAGGTGAGTAACTTCTTGCCTCCGATTACAATACGCTACCCATAAACTTTAAATAACTATTCGTAGTTGACATTCCTCGGAAAGTCAACGGACAGTTTCATAATAAGAGAATTAAAACGCTATAAATTAATAATAAAAATAACAAAGGTCTAATTTACCGAAATGTTACTTAAAATTAAACAACAGTTATTTTTAAGCTGAGGTTTGTGTTTCATTCTGGTAATAATAATAATAATAATAATAATAATAATAATAGTCTTTATTCCCAACAGAATTACATCTTACGAGGAAATACATAAACAATTGTTACATTTAAGAAATTACTATAACAAATAAAAATAAATATATATATATATATATATATATATATATATATATATATATATATATATATATATTACAAAGCGATGAAACGAAAACAATGAGACTAACATAATGTTCCGGTGAAGTGTGGCAACTACATACAATAAATAAAGTTAACCATATTCAGGTTTAGATCATATCTGCACCCTGATAAGCATACACTCCTGAGCCTTTTGTTAAATTCAGAAAAGCTAGCAAATATATCAGTATCGTACTGTATTTGGTGATACCTGTGAACCATTTTATTAATTGGGGAATGGTTGTGGTAATATTTGCGTTACTTTAAAAATTATACAAAGAGTTTTATGTAACACCGAACATTATCAATATTCATTTTCGTATATTCTATTTATCAAACCAAAGCACGATTTGACACCTTTGATTTTTTAGGTTATGTGCAAATTGGATTGCCTATATGACCATTACAAATTGTAGCCAATCAATCGCAATTAATGCCTCGACTTGTAAATACAGGGGGCTTCTCTTTCAAGTATACATGTCCCAATTATATGCCGTACATTTTTAGATACTCGTTGTTTTTTTAAAAGAGTTCACTTTGAAACCTAAAATGAGTGTGTTCCACTCCCAGACTAAGCATGAAGTAGAATTTCGAGTTTAGAAAAGCCTGAAAATTTGGTTTGGTCGCGTAGCGCGAAGCGCGGAGCGGCCAAACCAAATTTTCAGGCTTTTCTAAACTCGAAATTTTACTTCATGCGCCACCGGTACAAAACACTGACATATTACGAAGTTTAAAACACACCGCTAAACTTTACATTGAATCAGTGTGTTGTATCGGTGGCGCATGAAGTAAAATTTCGAGTTTAGAAAAGCCTGAAAATTTGGTTTGGCCGCTCCGCGCTTCGCGCTACGCGACCAAACCAAATTTTCAGGCTTTTCTAAACTCGAAATTTTACTTCATGCTTAACCTGGGAGTGGAAAACACTCGTTTAAAGCTTCAAATTGAATTTCTTTAATAAACCGAGCGTCGAAAAATGTACGACGTATGCATATGGATACTAAAAAGAAACATTCTCGTTATGAAAATGTTCGGTGTTACATAAAACTCTCTGAATACTTAGAGTATTAAAATACATTGTTTTTTTATATATGTTTTTTTTATTTTATACAGTATCTAATACAAGAAGGAATTGAACTAAAAATATATACATATTAATAGCACATACGAGTAAATATTATTATTTTTATATAATTTAGTAAAACTGACGATCGTCTTTTAATGGAAATCATTTCTGGTATTTGTTTGGTCTCAAATGAAAATGTAAAGCGATTCGGTGGAAGTAATTAGAACGTTTCCACATCATCGATCAAGGGCGCCCCTCGAGGGGAGCAAAAGTTAAACATCGCGAACGGGAGGACGGGGGCGGAGTGGGGGAGGAGGAGGAGGTCTTTGACAAAAACTCATTTCTCCAAGTCTCTCCGAACTTTCCGAAGTCTCCAAATATTTGCTTTCGACGTTTCGAAGGTTATCTCAGAGACGAACATGTTTGCCTCTTTCTGGATGGGTGGTAATATTTATTTAAAAGCGACAAAAAAATATTGTACGCTGCCAGAGAAATTGCAAAACGTACGCGCGCACGGCGAAAGTAAAGAATAAATTATAAAAAAATAAACAATTTGTTATTTTACCTACGCCCTATCTAGTAACCGCATCATACCACACTGTCATCGTGACAAGTATTATTGACATTACGTACACATGCACGTAATAGCTTTGACAAGTACATTACGTGCTGACAGCTGAACAGCTGATTGCTTACCGTACAACCAAAGGAGATTTCTTTGATGTACAGGGAGTTTTTCTTTAAAGTATACGTATTCCAAATTCAGCTTATTTTCTTTAAATCTTTAGTTATTCGTTGTTTTTTAAGAGTTAAATTTAAAGCTTTAAACGAGTGTTTTCCACTCCCAGACTAAGCATGAAGTAAAATTTCGAGTTTAGAAAAGCCCCGTGAAAATTTGTCGAGGGTCGCGTAGCGACCCGAGACAAATTTTCTGGGCTTTTCTAAACTCGAAATTTTACTTCATGCGCCACGCGTATAAAACACTAAAATATTGTGAACTCTATGTATATTTGAACCTCACTTGAAATCAGTGTTTTATACGCGTGGCGCATGAAGTAAAATTTCGAGTTTAGAAAAGCCCAGAAAATTTGTCTCGGGTCGCTGCGCGACCCTCGACAAAATTTCACGGGGCTTTTCTAAACTCGAAATTTTACTTCATGCTTAGTCTGGGAGTGGGAAACACTTGTTTTAAGCTTCAAATTGAATTCTTTTAAAAAAACAACGAATGTACAGCTTTATTCTTTGTATATTGATCCAAATTCAGCTTATTTTCTTTAAATCTTTAGTTATTCGTTGTTTTTTTAAGAGTTCAATTTAAAGCTTTAAACGAGTGTTTTCCACTCCCAGACTAAGCATGAAGTAAAATTTCGAGTTTAGAAAAGCCCCGTGAAAATTTGTCGAGGGTCGCGTAGCGACCCGAGACAAATTTTCTGGGCTTTTCTAAACTCGAAATTTTACTTCATGCGCCACGCGTATAAAACACTAAAATATTGTGAACTCTATGTATATTTGAACCTCACTTGAAATCAGTGTTTTATACGCGTGGCGCATGAAGTAAAATTTCGAGTTTAGAAAAGCCCAGAAAATTTGTCTCGGGTCGCTGCGCGACCCTCGACAAATTTTCACGGGGCTTTTCTAAACTCGAAATTTTACTTCATGCTTAGTCTGGGAGTGGAAAACACTTGTTTTAAGCTTCAAATTGAATTCTTTTAAAAAACAACGAATGTACAGCTTTATTCTTTGTATATTGATCCAAATTCAGCTTATTTTCTTTAAATCTTTAGTTATTCGTTGTTTTTTTAAGAGTTCAATTTAAAGCTTTAAACGAGTGTTTTCCACTCCCAGACTAAGCATGAAGTAAAATTTCGAGTTTAGAAAAGCCCCGTGAAAATTTGTCGAGGGTCGCGCAGCGACCCGAGACAAATTTTCTGGGCTTTTCTAAACTCGAAATTTTACTTCATGCGCCACGCTTATAAAACACTAAAATATTGTGAACTCTATGTATGTTTGAACCTCACTTGAAATCAGTGTTTTATACGCGTGGCGCATGAAGTAAAATTTCGAGTTTAGAAAAGCCCAGAAAATTTGTCTCGGGTCGCTGCGCGACCCTCGACAAATTTTCACGGGGCTTTTCTAAACTCGAAATTTTACTTCATGCTTAGTCTGGGAGTAGAAAACACTTGTTTTAAGCTTCAAATTGAATTCTTTTAAAAAACAACGAATGTACAGCTTTATTCCTTGTATATTGATCAAGTAGTAATTTAGTTGTCATCATTGTCATGGTACTATTAAAAATTATTACAATAAATAAGTTGTTCTTTCATGCCTATTGCTTATTTTGTTAGGGCGTAGGTAAAGTATCGTAAGTTTCTAGAGTGGTATGGCAATTACATACTCACGGAATACTGCACTCGCCGCTGCGCGGCTCGTGCGCAACTTGTCCGCTCATATGTAATATGCTGCATACCACTCTCGTTACGTAAAATACTATTAAAGTCTCCTTGGATACGTTAATTTTTAATTTCACATATTCAAATGTCAACATAATTTTCTTTTAATGGTTATTACGTTTACGGAATGTTTTTAAATATAATCCTCTTTTTTTTATTATAAATTTTGTTTATAGATTTACTGTCTCTCTTTACTTTAGCATATAGTATAATTCATTACCAGTCCAGTAAAAAGCATTTTTCCTTTTTACATTCATTTTCGAAATAATGACAGTTACAACATTGTGAGTTTGACATTAGTAAAAAATACATGCCAAATAACTATAACTATTAAAGCATTTGTTCCAAGTGCCTTCCACTGATGCTTTGACAAAATACTCCAAAAAAGCAATGTCAAATTAAGAAAATATTTCCTGAATGCTAACTATAAATATTTGTTTTATATACAAATACGCCAAATTTGAGTTGCTGTATTCTGGGTGAGGATATTTTATGCATACGAACAAGTGTGATTTCCTGCGACATTATTCTGAAGTTTATTAAATATGCGACACCTGTAAGCTCTTCCTGGATACGGTATATTTGTGACACGCGCGCACGGTGCACACACGAGGGGCGGAATTGGGGTGAAACGCACACCCTCGCATCCTTGCACACGTGGCGCCGCTGATACCCCTATGGCTTTTTAACTGTGATAAATCGTCCGGTTGATGCCACACTGGGGCAACATTTAACCTTTAGGCCGTTCCACTATCGCTAATACATCATTTTCTTCCCCTGCGTATTAAAATAACATAATATTGCCTTAAAATGATACACGTTTGATATATTTAAAAATAAAAAATGAAATATTCACTCCTCCGTGTGATTAGGAAAAACTGATCCTCCTCGAATAACCAGCGGCTTTAATGCAACCTTCAATTTCTCATCCTTCCAAATTCATTTATTCATAGTTTATATCCATCCTTTTTCGACAATTAAAGACAATATTTACTAAGGCATCCCTATACTACAATGTTATAATTATAGGAGACTTCAATGTAAATACTGCTAAAAAGAAACACTTGTCACAATTCCTCTCCCACTCAATTTTGTCCAAGTTATTCCGATCCTATTTTTATTATGAACTAACACCAAGCTACCACTCCCTATATCCTATTATGTACCAATAATTTGAAAAACCTCATCCACTCAGTCCAACTAATTTCAGATTTATGTTTAAACCATCTTTCCATTTCTTTCAAACTTTAAGTTCAACATAATCCCACCCAAATAATACTTGACTCCATACCAGATTATAAATACGTAAACATCCCACAAAGTACATTCACATATTACAATTTATAATGAGTGTCTATATACTGTCGGCATCCCAGTAGGTTCTGAATTCAGAAACATACACCGTAATTAAATTCAGAATTAAAAAAACAAACCTCAAGACTGTCAAAAGTAAATTTTATTTCTCAAACAATGTGCCCCTTTAAACACAGCAAGAAATTACAAAACGTGTTGAATATTGTGCCCATGATGCCGGAGACACAAATCAATTCTTCACTTCATGCTCTCGTAAGCATTTACCATATCAGAAGGCGCAAGCCGATATCCTTTTTAAAACATTGTGTACAGTTAAGCGGCGTAAGTCAAGTTCTTGTAAAGTGTTCTAATTGAAGAGGTAGGTTACGCTTTGATCGCATTTCTAACCGTATTAATAACATTTTCTGTACGAACCCTTGGCCGAAAATTTCGTTATCACAACGTTTGGAAACCGCAATCTGAATACATGTTTACATGCTTCCGTCGAATATTGCCATTTACCATTCACAAGTGTCCAATTTCTTAGATAACTCTCGAGCATAAATGCATTTTGTTTCACCGTAAACATGCTTTCAAACTTAAACAACTTAAAGTGCTCTGACACTACCGAATTAGGTATAATTAAATTTAGTTGACGCTTCCAAGATTCATCGTTTCGTATCACACTATCTAAAATATGTATTTTTCAAAGCAACCGAGATGCCGACAGTTTATAGACTCGTTAGATTACAGAGGGTAACACGATTTTTGCTGATTTACATCCAGGACTTGTTTCTTAGTAAATTTGGGATGCTGAATTCAAATTTTACATTACATTTTGCCTATCAGGTCACATTTTTGATCTATAGCATATCTTCATTTTCGTCAAATCATGGTTTATCATATAATTTTAGATACCAAAAATAATAAATTAATGATTACATTTTAGGAAACCATAAGGACTAATTAACCCATTAACGGCCGAGCAATTATAGAGTTAACTCTAAAAGTTGATTTTAGGTAAAATTCTACACTTCTTTTAATGATTTCTACGAATGACTTATTGTATTACATATTGTAAATTTTTCTTTTAAATTTACATAATATATACGCTGTAAATGTACGGCATTCGTCGATTTTGTATAAAAACGTGCAATATGTAGTTTAAAACGAGTATTTCCACTCCCAGACTAAGCATGAAGTAAAATTTCGAGTTTAGAAAAGCCCCGTGAAAATTTGTCGAGGGTCGCACCGCGACCCTCGACAAATTTTCACGGGGCTTTTCTAAACTCGAAATTTTACTTCATGCGCCACGCGTATAAAACACTGAAATATTGTGAAGTTACAAATACACTGAAAACATTTTTTACATGAGTAATAATCGAGATATTTAAATAACAAAATATTTACGTTATTCTTCATACATTTTCAAGTCAATTTAAATAATATAATATATCAAATTAACTTATTTAGTAATTTAATTAACATAAAATTAATAATGTTGCGTATATGCATCAATGGCGCCTAATGGGTTAACATTCATAAACTTGTATTGATAGTGTCATATAAAAATTATAGCAGTCTATGTACATTATTATTGCCGGAAGAGAGAAAATCAAACAATTTAATTTTCAAGGTTCGAATTTCCGTTTGGGGGATTTTCGGGAGTGTGCCATTCCCAAACAATCTCTTTTAATATTCTAACAGTAGTCATGTGAGTATCCTACCTTCCTTGGTACCACGTCTCCATATCTTTTAAATTTTGGTGAAAACTTCACCCTGCTCATCAATTACATCTCTAAGATTTTCAGAAAATTTGTCTAGGTGACTATACAAATAATGAACTTTTACATTACAACCCATATGATGGAAATTCTTAATCAAAGTTTGAACCAGTTCGATATAATTGTTAGCCTTTTTATTTCCCAGGAAATCTTTGATGATTATCATGAAAGAAGTCCATGCCTTTTTCTCCTTATCATTCACGGAACTTGAAAATGTTGGATCTTTGGTTAGTTTCCAAATTTGTGGTTTTCATGGCTCAGACTAGGAAATGCATTGCATATGTATTTTAAACACTTACCATTTTTGTTTAACGCTTTGACAAACTGCTTTATTAGACCCGGCTTTATATAAAGAGGATCAAATATAATTTTTGAACTATCTACTAAAGGTTTATGTATATAAATAACCTTTATTTGGCATATACCCCTACCAATCACAATTATAATTATTCAAACTAAAATTAACAATACTTTCTTAAATGCAATATGAATAATGAATAATCCTCTTTTTCCACACCTCTTTCCTTAGCTACTCCTCCCTGTATAGAATTTACCACTTCCATTATTACACCCATACCCTGTCCACTCTCACACATACCTTTAACTCGACTCATATCTTTTATTCTATACTTGCAAACCCCCACATTCCCTCGTCCAATGCTCCCAATTATCTTTCTCTGCCCCGCAAAACACACACTTCATATATTCTTCTCCCATCCACCATTTTCTTCCTCTTTCCTCGTTCTAAATCATGCCAGTAGTCGTGCTTCTTTGTATAGTCTTTGAAAATAACTCGGGGGCCCGCCCATCACCTGTAATTCTTTGTAATGTGGGTTAAAGCTACTCTTATCTAGTCTACCTTGTTGTATCTGCAGCTCTACAACTCCTGCTCTCACCCCATACTCTATGTCAAGCCTCTCCCCCCTTGTTACTTTCTGCTCCACTCTTAGCCACGACCACCCTAATTTTATGTAACATTTATACCTTTTCTAACCGGCCAATCTTTCTGAATCCAATGCTTATCTCTGGCTCTGCTGTCCCACAAACACAAGAAACATAGATATTTCGTGAACCCTCCTTGTTGGCCAAATAAGTAATTAACCATTTTAGGATCTACGCAGATGCGCAGATGATCCATTGATCCATTTCTTACTTAAGTAGCTTGAGCATTTTTCTAATTGTTTCGTATTCTTCTTTGAGATGTACAGAGTGTCCAATTGTAATTCACCCATATACAGTTCCATTATGAGGTAAAATGCACTTTAGGCTCCTCTTCAAACTGTCGAAAAACAATCACCACTCTCTACAGTCATATAGTGTCACACCTGCCGAATTTAATAAGCCTGGCACATAATGACCATATACTAAATAACTGTCCACTTTAAAATATTGCAAAAGTTCTGCTTTTCTGTTACGACAGAAAATAACTTTAGTACCTTGCTCAAGGAAATGCTTTTCATTAAGCCCGGAAGCTAATAATTCCGATGCTTTTTTAGAAAGATTTAAATCTCTTATTGAATCATTTAATTCGGCCTGGTTAAGTCTCTGAGGTGTAGGTTGTGTAGAAACGCCGCATTCAAAATTCATATCATGTTCGTCAATATCACTTGCTAAATCTTCCTCATTTTCAAGTAAAGGGGACTCCCTAAACACCAAGATAGGTACTTCCTCGGAATGGGGTACGGGACGCCTTGCCGATTCTAGATCTTAAAATTAGGTACCTTTATAAAATTAAAACGATTTCAGTTATTTAAAACTAAACTTTTGTCGTATTTCTGACCAAGTTACAAAGGTATAGAAAAAAAGGTACAAATAAGAACTGATTATTTAAAATAAATAATCGTAGTAGTAGTGTTCTAAAAGATAAAAAAATGTAAGCATAAAATGACATTAGAACAATAGAAAAGGAAAGTTTGCACTGATATTCAGAGACGAAAACTGTTTTCTTGTACAATATTACAATGTATTAGTTGTTCTGAAGCGCATTTCATTATTTAATTCGACTGTATAACGGATGACTGTGCTTAGTGTATATACGTGTGACTTTTCAATAAAACAACCCATAAACTCCTGGGGTTGACAAAAACAAGCCCATTTAACGCATTTGTAAATATCCTTTGGAATGTGTTTTCAATAACACAATAGAATTTGATTCCAATATATCTCAATATAAACGATGCCGCTTTTATTGTGCGTTCCGTTTCTTGTGTGCGTCCCACCCCATCTATATATGAGGGTTTGTGTGTCTGCGCCAGCCAGCCAGGAACGAATGGAGGGAGGGAGGATTAGGAGGGTAGTGCAGCATATTGCTTCCCTCCTCCTCACAATATGTTTCATAGCAATATAGCAATATCATCATCGCGTGCCGTGGTTTATATTGTCGGAGGGATGAACGCCGGGGATCCCGCTTCTTATTAGGTGCTTACATGTCTTTTGTTACATCCGCTTGTTTTCAATAAACTATGCCCCGATGGAAATCGTACCCGAATTATCCGACTACATTTAATTAAATTCTCCGACGACTAACACATATTTTTAGCTAGGGCTCGTGTTATCAAATTTCTCGTAATTTTAAAGCTTAGCTTTAGAAATTGGGCTAAACAATGAATACGTAATCTTCACAGCTGGGTCAAATCCTTAACAAAAAAAAAACATTGAAGTAAAATTTTAAGTTTAGAAAAGCCTGAACATTTAGATCTGGACGCGGATCGAATGTAACTACCAAATTTCATATAGAAATTTAAAAGAACATTGCAGAAGTACCGTTAATATTTATTCTTCCTTTATCTCGAAAGATTAATTATTCTCCGTTTCATTGTTCCAATCATGCACGATTGTTTCTCCATTGTCTTTACCTGAACCACTTCGGACTTCCCTTATCGTTAATAACGAGTGTCTATAAACTGTCGGCATCTCGGTTGCTTTGAAAAACAAATTACATATCTTAGATTAAATCATATGATTCGGTGAATTTTGGAAGCGTTAAATAAATTTAATTATATGTTTAATTACGACGTATGTTTCTGAAGTCAGAACCTACTAAGATGCCGAAAGTTTATAGACACTCGTTACTTGCAAAAAATTCATAACATTTGGCAGAGCTGGGTAGGTTTCGAATCATTCCAGATTCGAATGCGTTTATAGGATTCGAATACTTTAGAGGAAAATGATTTGTGATTTAGATTCGTTACAGTTTTTGAAAAAAGACTAATGACAGAATAAACATTTTAAATTAAAATCAATAGCACACATTATTAAGTATCGATTTAAAATTACAAGTTTATACGATAATATTATTCAATCATATGGTATGAAATTTAATAAGTAGTATTAAATATTTGCGTAATCCATAATTAACGCATGCATATTGAACACATAACATTTGAACATGTTTATGTATACAAATCAAATTGCAATCAAGTGTCCGCCCGAATTGGCATCCATCCACCCACGGGCAAATGAATGACGGTTAATATTTGTTATTCAGCGTTGTGCATACTTTACTCCAGTTAAGATATTCTGGCCGGAGTCCCTAAACAAACTTTGGCTCTCGTCATACGAAGAGAGGACAGTCACGTGTTTGCTTTAGGCCGGGCTTATTGAGTCCACCGCGCGTTATGTCTGCCAGTGTGTGTGATGTCCCAAAGTAAACATTGCTCTCTTTCAGTCTCTATTCACTTTTACGGGTCCTCTCTTTCACAGAATCCGACAAAGCGTGTGAATTTTCAAAATGGGAATCTGTACAATTGCACTTTCGCACATATTCAGTCTAAATCTAAAGCAAACATACTGAGATACTAATTTATAAACATAATCTGTATGATGGATATAAACCAAAATCTGTTCACTATGTTGTTTATTAGTAGAAATATGTAACCAATTGAGCAATGAGAGATGAATAAATGACTTTTTACTTGAATACGAGTTTTAATTCATAGTGCTGTTGACATCAAACATTGCCAGTAATTTAAATGACATCATTTATAAATTGCAGAAAGTTTATGGTGAATGATGTGTAGCGGTTTTACCAACTATCTATTAGGTTTATACATTGAACAGGAATGATACAGCAGTTTTGATCCCCGGAATATATTAATATGTAATTGCGGTGTCGTTTATGCAGCGACCGCACGTGCGTCTGTGAGGGTGAATGTTGTAGGCCTGGTCTGCTACGCTTTTGATGACGATCATTTTATGTTAAACATTGTTTGAATATAAATAATTGTCTATAATGTCTAACATAAGAGAATATAATTTTTCTAATCTTAAAATTCTCCATTTATTGAAAATCAATTTTGAAAGATAACTCTACAATTTCTCGACCGTTAATTATGTAATAATAAAGTATATGTTTTAAATGCCACTTTCCTACTACATAAGAAAAAAAAAAGAGATGGAGAGACAGACCTATAGAATATATATAGGGCATTTTTAATTTAAGCATACATGTCCTTGACTCTGCAGCGCAACTCGCCGACCCAGGTTCGATCCTCTAATCCAGGACGACATTTTATTCATTATTTTATTTATCTTTATTCATAAAAATATGTACCTATACACTATCAATATGTTCGGAAAGTTAAGTGGGGTCCTCTACAGATTTTTTTAGAAATATATGGTTTAAAAATCTAACTTTCAGTTCTTAGACAAAATTAAATAATCTGTTTGTTCGGCATTGCAATGCAAGCTTGCGCATTCTTAATTTGTTTAAAATTTAATTTAAAACGAGTAAAAAAAAAATTTACAATGCCAGCTCATTTGTTTATATTTTCTTACAGATTGTACATAAAGAAATGTCTGGGTTGTTCGGAAAAGATCTCCCCGGAAGAACTAGTGATGCGTGCGTGCGAAAACATTTTCCACTTGCGCTGTTTCGTGTGCGTGGTATGCGGCATCCGACTTCAGAAGGGCGACCTTTACGTGATAAAACAGGGTCAGCTATTCTGCAGGATCGACTATGAAAAGGAGGTCGAAATGCTACAAGGATACGGACACGGTAACAACAACCAAACAACCCCGCAAACTTTAACTCGAACATTTCCGACAAAACCCACAACATTTTTAAGTAGAAAAAAGTGAAAGATAAGAATCTTTTACAGTTTTCGAAATGTTTTATAATTCAAATAAATATTTTTTCATGTACATTAATAAGATTACTTTATGACATTTCTATATTTTTAATATTTATTAACATACTTACTTCGTTAGTAAATACCAGCAAAGTAGGTAATTTTGAAGTCTTTATATTTTCTCTAACTCTTAATTGATAAATGACATCTAAGTTTTAGGGCCAGTTCAAATCTGAACTTGAGTTCAAAGTGACGGAACAATAGGAACTGTCATCTTAAACTAGAGTTTAGCTTGAACTCAAGTTCAACGTTTTTGGTACAACTGGGCCTTACTCACCGTCAAATCATATAACTTCCTATAATCATTTCTCGATATTTTATGGTAAAATTATAAGTAAAATAATAATCATGTTGCAGTGTCATGAATAATGGGAGGTTTTATTATTATATTATATTATATGGTTACGGTTTACTAGAGTCAGATAGACTCTGCCCAGCCATTTGCTAGAGTGAGATAGACCTATATTTCTATTTCCAACATAAAAGGGCAAACGTAAAATACCATAGACATTTTTTTTTAATTAATGTTGAGCTAATTGAATGCATAATGTACGGATACCCTTAAATTTTACGTAGTACAAGTTTTTGTTTACTAAAAAGGAGTAAATAAATGACTCAAAAATAGCTATTTTCTGGATTTTTATTACAAAAAAAACTAAATATCTTAATCGTTTCAAATTGATGACATTAAAATCCCCCGAGTTTTAAGATTATTTTGATGTATCATGTAATATTGTCTCATAATCAGAACATGAATGGTGCTGGAACTAGTGACTATCAAAAATGTTGGATTTTACCCATTATAAACCGCAACTTTAAAGTCGTTGCTTCATTTTTGATATTAATATGATATTTTATATTTACAGGTGATTTTTTATGCGATGACCTCCTCCAGTCCCCGAGATCACACGATGGTAGAAGAGGTCCGAAGAGGCCGAGAACCATACTAACCACTCAACAAAGAAGGGCCTTCAAAGCTTCTTTTGAGGTCAGTCCGAAGCCTTGCAGGAAAGTGAGGGAGGCTCTGGCGAAGGATACGGGATTAAGTGTGAGGATAGTGCAGGTGGGTGATTCAAATAAAACTAGAGGGCGGATTTGATTTTTGCGTTTATTTTGTTGATAGGTTTGGTTTCAAAACCAGAGGGCCAAGATGAAGAAGATGCAGAAGAAGGCGCGGCAGGATGGGAGTAAGGGTATCAAGGATGGGGAAAACGAGAAAAAATTGAGCGTGAAAGAGGAGGAGCATAGTGAGTTGTTATTATTGATTATTTTTAAGGATTTTCTAAACTCTAAATATTTACTTCATGCTTGATCAAGGATTAGAAAACACTGTGTTAAAAATCTAATAAAACTTTAATGACAACACTGGACTCATGAAATTTAGTGATTGAAATATTCATATTTGAATATTAGACTATTTTAATCAGTCTCAGTTAACACAGAATTATAAAAATTAAAGCATAAAATAACGAACTACTATTACCAACTATGAAAAACGTTGATTAGAGTCATTGAAATTGAATAATCAATTCTAAGAATATCTTAATAAGTCATATTAATTGATGCATATTTTCATTTTTCATGATATTCATCAATTCACTAGCTTATGTGAAAACAGTTTCTTAGCTTTTTAAGGAAATTTAGCATATTTTCTTATCTTTTCCTCTATCCTAGTGAAAAACCTGGATAAGCACATGGCCATAATTATTAAGAAGGTTATCGATTATTATATAAAATTTGAATTGCTAATGCACAGTATATCCATACTTTAAGAGGGCCAATTTTTGCTAGTTGTGTGTTTCTGGGATACGAGATGGCGCAGACATAGCAAAATTGCAGAAAGATGTTTTGACTATGTATTGGTTTATATTGTCTGCCGTATTTTATCACAACGAATAATAAAAATGATGAGTGCGGAGTGAGTTGTTTGTTTGTTTGTTGACATAGCGCCGTGCGAATGAATGAATGGGTATTGAATTACGAAAGACACAAGTAATCTGGATAAATATTCACGATTTTGATAACTATTACTATATAACGAAACAGATGCCTTTTTAGTTTGATATTTCATATGAGTATATACAGGGAGTTTTTCTATAAAGTATACGTACTGTAAATTCAAATTATTTTCTTTAAATATTAAAATATTCGTTGTTTCTTAAAAGAGTTCAATTTGAAATTTTAAACGAGTGTTTTCCAATCCAAGACTAAGCATGAAGTAAAATTTCGAGTTTAGAAAAGCTCCGTGAAAATTTGTCTCGGGTCGCGCAGCGACCCGAGACAAATTTTCTGGGCTTTTCTAAACTCGAAATTTTACTTCATGCGCCACGCTTATAAAACACTAAAATACTGTGAAATTTATGTATATTTGAACCTCATTCGAAATCAGTGTTTTATACGCGTGGCGCATGAAATAAAATTTCGAGTTTAGAAAAGCCCAGAAAATTTGTCTCGGGTCGCTGCGCGACCCGAGACAAATTTTCACGGGGCTTTTCTAAACTCGAAATTTTACTTCATGCTTAGTCTGGGAGTGGAAAACACTCGCTTAAAGCTTCAAATTAAACTTTTTTTAAGAAACAACGCATGTCGGAATATTTACAGCTTATGCACATGTTTACCTGAAAGAAACATTCCCTGTATTTATATTGTAGACAAACAGTTAAATTCTGGCAATATAAAATATATATTCATGTTATTTGCAACTACATACGTGATTTAAATGATAACTATCAAAAATCAAATATCGTACATGACCGTCACGTGCTGCACTCCTTAATTTGGTAAATTGCAATGAAGCACACAAAAGGAATAGATGCGAACACGAACAGAGGTCTACCCTCTAAGCTGGGTAGGCGACACTTCAAGCTGAGTAGGCTAAGCCGTACAAAAAATGAGAAATTACAATAACCCAATTCAAACTCTAGACGCTAAGCTGACTAAGTGCCTCGGTAATCAAATCGCCGAGTGTCGCACACTAAATTTGGTAAATAAATAAAAAGGAATTTTGCGACTCATCACTTGAATCAACATATACCGGCATTCCACATTCCTGTTCAAAACATGAATCCAGAAATGCACTTATATTTAAAGAATGTATTGGGAAATATTTTAATAAAGTCTTTCTTTGTTGTGTATCAACAACATAATCAATGAACAGTCTGCAGCAGAAAAATTACATTCGCGATTCAAGGCCGCGCACCGCGAATCCGTGTCGCGACAAATGCCGTACACATATTCTACATATCAAACCCAATTTCGTTTCACATGTTTTTGGAAATTACAGTATAATTATGAGATATTACTCAAATAGCACGATGCTGCCCCCTATTTATTAAAAGCATAATCAAAATTTACATTGCTCTTATGGAGATTTCTAAGCAACGATTAATTTTATTTATCATTTATTTTAGATTAATCTATTTAATACAACATGTTTATAATAATTACTTCAATAAATTAAAGCAATATGAAGAAGAAATAATGTTTTCTATGGAAGTATTGCACGGATTTATGTGATCATTTAAGAGTGTTCCATTAGTTGATTTATATATAATCTAAGAAACATTTTTTTAAAAAAGAATAGTGTCAATTTATTCGCAAAGCCTTAATGTGCAATATGTATAAGTTTCAACGATCTATATTCATTATTGTGGAAGATTAATCGTTGTTCGTTCTTATGTCCAAATAACATGTGAATTTCCGACCTTAAGGCGGCATTGCTTGGCATTCCCCAAACCATTGTATCGTAATTTCGCATTGTAATTTCTTCTGCATTGTGTCGACGAAAGTAAGACTTCTTTTTCTTGTTTAATGGACTTGGCAACTGGCCCGTTTCGATCAGTAGCTACTATTATATTTCAAATAATTGCAAGATCTTGTTTCTAGAGGGTGTCTAAAAAGGGTGAGTGCAGTTTTAAAGTAAAATAAATCAAAGATAAAAAAAAAATTAAGAAAATGTTTTATTGATTTTTTTTGCAGATAATTGGACAATTATTTACTGAAAATAATGTTGTCTAAATGTCTACCGTTTCGATCCTGGAACTCCTTTAATCTTGAACAAAGATTTTCTACTACGCGATGACACATTGCTTGAGGTATCGATGCCATTTCTGCTGCGATTTTATCCTTAAAATGCGTCAATGTCCTTGGTTTATCGATGTTCACCTTTTCCCCATAAGAAATAGTCCAAAGGACTCAGGTCTGGATTGCGTAGTGGCCAGTTAACATCATCTCTTCGCGAAATGAGTTTATTGGGAAATAGTTTGTTTAGTGCTTCAATCGAAGGTTTTGATGTCTGACTCGTGGCTCGATTTTGTTAAAAATAAGTTTCTGCATTAAAGCTATCAAACTGTTGCAAAAATGGAGCTAGGAAATTCCTAACCATCTCTGCACCCGCCCTTTTTGGACACCCTGTATAATACCAAGATTTGTTTATATCGAGCATATGATAGTAATAATGACGTGCATGTTTTGCGTCAGAAATATTGTTTCGCCACACAGTAGCTTCTTCAGGTGAACAAAAAAAGTAAAACTCAAAGTGAAAATTAACTTTCAACTATTATCAGCCTCAACAATTAAGTTATAGTCAAAGAAAAAATTGCATAGGATTACAGACGAACAGATTTACTTACATTTATATGAACAGTGCTGGAAAAAAGAAAATAACACAAGCGCATAGTTATTAAATAAATGACACGTGATGATTTAAATTCTTGTTAGGACTGCGAGTATCAGAACGCTTATGAGAAATCAATGTAAAGTGAACACCAAGATTTAAAAAATTAAATAATTAGTCTTACAAAGTATTTTTTTAAGTATAATTGAAATTGCCAATTCTTGGTTGCAGAATACTTCAAACATTAAAAGTGCGATTCTTTTCGCAATCTACAACAAATTAGTCTTACAAAGACTATACCAAAAACTCATTGGAACAACTACCTCCCGGGCTAATACCCCGACGGACATTGAATTATACAACAAGTGTTTGCTGTTACATACAGTAACCTACTGTAAATGTAACAATTTGGGTCAAACTATTCAGGCCATCTATAGACGCGTTTCGAGATTTATCTCTCATCAGTATAGCTTTGCAATTTTCTCTAAACAATTTGACACCTTAGACTGGCGGTCACGTTACCGTTCAAACATAAGTATAATTGAAATTGCCAATTCTTGGTTGCAGAATACTTCAAACATTAAAAGTGCGATTCTTTTCGCAATCTACAACAGTAGGTTACTGTATGTAACAGCAAACATTTGTTGTATAATTCAATGTCCGTCGGGGTATTAGCCCGGGAAGTAGTTGTTTCAATGAGTGTTTTATATAGTCTTTGTAAGACTAACTTGTAGATTGCGAAAAGAATCTCGGCACTTTTAATGTTTAAAGTATTCTGCAACCAAGAATTGGCAATTTCAATTATACTTAAAAAAATACTTTTAAAATAGCTAATTTCTATTTTCGTCCAATGTCCAATATCAACCCATAAATAACTTATAGAAATTAAGAATACTTAAACTCTAATCCCCCGCACGTATAATTTTTTATAACTCTCGAAAATTAAGTTCTGTCATTTAGGTATTGGCTATAAATAAAAAAAATGAATGTCGTAATAAAATACGTAAAATGGTGATCATATAAAGGGTATACGTCGGGGATGCAGCCAGTAGGGGACGACCTCTCGTTGCCATAGCAGCCGGGGTAACCATCCTCGTGTAAACGATCAGAACAAGATAACGTTGGCTTCTCTACTTTTCTGCTCGTCTGCTTGTAACTAATACTTAAATAAAAATATGTCAGATTCTGTGTATAAAAATATATTTTGAGTTGGACAATTTACAATTTTAATACAATAACAAAGCTAGTGTTATTTGTCGGTATTAAATAACTTATAATTAGCTTACATATGAAATAATTATTCATTTTTACCCATATTGTAAGATTACATTTTAATTTGAGATCAAAATGAAACCAGGAATAAGCTATAACTAAAATAAAATTTGTAAATTCACAACTAGCTATAAATTACTGTAATATTTTTTTATAATTTTTTAGTGGTAGTATAATGTGTTAATAATAACAACAATTTTTAAATGGAAACAATATCTCTAACATTAGATGCTAATTGGGTTTAACATATTGTCTTCTTTTGCGAATCTTGTTGTAAACGTTAACGAATGAATACTGGATAACTGTTTAATTCTATATTCTGTAATCTTACATTTTATTTCAGGCCCTATTTCAACTCCATTCTTCAACGATAGCTGCAGTGATACCGAGACAACAGGTGACGCCGAAACGCTGCTGCAGGCAGGGGATACCAAGCATTTCCTGCAAATTAAAGAAGAGATCGATCCTGACAGGGGATATTTCAAGTGCAATAATAATCTACCTATGCGACAATTCTCAGGTATTTCATTATGTTTAGATTATGTTGGCTTAGTGTCGTATATCTCTTTATATCTCGGAATGATTCTTTTATAACTCTCAACATATAAAATATTAAGTTATGATAGTATTCGTGTAAACCGCAAATAATAAGTCTTAATTTGTAATACAATTAAGACTTATTATTTGCGGTTTATACGAATATTATCATAATTTAATATTTTATATGTTGAGAGTTATAAAAAAATCATTTCGAGATATAAAGAGATATTCGACATTAAAATGTGGATTTCATGAAAACAATATTTCTTTATTAATTTTTGATATCGACACAGATTAATAGTAAACGTTTAATAGCACCGGATGATTTACCTATAAACCGACAATATCTGAAGTTCGTAACTTAATGTATCATGTGGCAGCCATGATATGAGTCGCCCAGATGCAAAACCAGCCATACACCTTTTTTTTTTTGATTTCGAGGTTTTGATATATTTGATATCCCTGGAATCTGCTCGTCTCAGGCTATAATTTTAAAAATAAATCGATCTTTAAAACCTTTAATAAACCTTTTAAAATTATGTTTGAAAAATCCTGTCGAATGCAAAACCCGCTACATTTCTCGGTTGCAAAAGCTGACATATTTTTTCTGTTGTAAATCCTGCCAACTTTTATTTTTATATTTTTTTATTTCCATTCTATACAACGCTTATTCAACACTATTTAGATTTATTTAAAAGACGCTGCAAAATCGTTTTTTTTTCTTTTTACTACAAATTTTTCAAAACCCGTATGGCCGGTTTTGCATCTGGGGGACTCATTTATGAATCTAGAGAGAAAAAAATATTCCTCCGCAATTTAAATCGATCTGTTATGCTAAACCGATCGAGTTATATAAGTATGGTACTAACATCACTAATTTATTTTGTTGATTCAAACAATGTTATCTTATCAATAGGTATAGGAAACGAAAAGAACGACGAAAACTTCGTGGCTTTACCATTCGATTCAGGCCAATCGCCGATGTTCATGATACCTCCGATGGCCCACCAAAACCTCCCGCATGGAAGCATCATCAATCCAATAGACAGGCTGTATTCTATGCAAAATTCATATTTTTGCGGTGAAGAAGAAAACATGATGGAATAAAAGTTGTTAACAATGCGTCGCATCATATATTAAAATATTGTTCGTGATGTTATATTTGAGAGATTTTATAGCATGATATTATATTTTTGACTTATCCATTTTGTATATTTTTGTGAAGAATATTATTTAGCGTTTTAACGTTTTAACTTATCGCGCATTGTTTTAGTGTGAATTTTGCAAATTTCAGGGCTATTACTATGTAATTATTACACACACCGAAGACTGAACACAAAATTGTATATAGTTAATATCATGTAAATTTGTTCCTCCCAAGGCTAGCTTTTATATGTCGTAAAGATCTGTGCAATAAACTATGTAAATCTTTAATATATTATCTATATATAATAAATATTGAATATTATTAAAAACATTGTTTCTTTATTTATATGTATATCTTTTAAATCAAATTACTTCAAGGGCCAAAACTAACACTTAAAATGTTTTAAGGGTCGCACCTAGGAAATATATTAAAACGCAGTTATATTCCTTCCTTTACTCTTATTTTTCGATTAGCATCGAAAAATATAAGTGAAGACAAGAATATAACTGCATTTTAATTAAGTGACTTAATATCTTCACGTAACTTCACGTACAAAAATATATATTTCCTATTAATTTAGTCATTTAAATTAATAGGAAATATATATTTTTGTAAAATCAACGTTTTTACATATTTTTATTTCTATAAAAACTTTTGGCATTTTTTAAATATTTTTAAAAAAGTTCAGGAACCTATTATTCCGTATTGATTATTTTTTAATATTCAGGTAATTAACCCTAATTAATTATTTGTTCGTTGTTGAGTTTAATTTTAAGTTTCTAACGAGTTCAATAAACTGAACATTTGGTTTAGTTTCTGTACTGAAATATTATATATATTAATTCCAAATATATTTGTTTAGCAGCATATTTGTAATCCTGCTTTAGCAGTATATTTTTAATACTGATTTATCTGTATATTTTTAATTTCACAATTTATAAGTGTTTGATATGCGTGGCGCATGAAGTAAAATTTCGAGTTTCAGCTTCATGCTTAATCAAGGAGTGGACAAACTCGTTCTAAACATCAAATTTAAACTATAATAAGAGTGATAATGTTTAATTAAAAAAATATACAATAATGTTGACATGTTATAGTCAACATTATTGTATATTTTTTTAATTAAACATTATCACTCACTCTTCAATATAAAAATGTATTTCCTTTTCTTTATAAAACAAAAATAATTGAAACAGCAGATTTTAATAAAACAAAATTACTGATAAAATTTGTCTGAATTCTAAAATTGGACAAAAATACCCAGTTATCCTTTCAACATCTTAATGAAATGAACTATTCAAGAATGCAGAAAATGAAATAGTACATTTATATAAAATATTAAAATTGTCATTATTATATTTAATTATTCTTTAGAAAATTTACAAAATAGATACGTTAAATCGACTGCATTTTTTAGTTGAAATAAGCGTATTCCTTAATTGCTTGAGCATAACTAGATTAAAAAGTTACGATTGAAGATATACAGGGTGTCCGTATTTCAACAGAATGTATGCAGATCTCGGTTATTTGAAGAGATAGTGTTCTTAAAATGTCAATATCGAAGTTCCCTCTTCAATATCTAGTAATTCAATTTCTTTAAATAGAATGACCCATTTTTTATCACATGGTACGATTGGGGGGGGAAATTTCCTACAAAAAAGTATTTACAACTATACTCCTAAAGCAAGTAGTTTTAGTAGGCAAGTAGTATGCTTTTTTTGTACTCTAGGCAGCCTAGACTATAGTCTCTAGACTCTAATTATCTAAACTATAATAGTTAAGTTCTGTACTCTAAGCAGCCTAGGCAATAGTCTGTAGACAAGACTATAGTGTGTATACTCATCCCTAGACTCCAATATCTAGAATATAATCTCTAAGCGCTGTGCTATAGACATCTTAAACTCTAGAGTTTTGACATTTGACCCAGACTCTAAACTCTGCATTTTGAGCAGTCGACTTATGTAGACTAAACTAAAGTTTCTAGACAGTCTAGACAAGTCTGTGGACTAGTTAGTATACTTTAATCTGTGAATTCTAATCTGTGGACTCTATCTAGTCTGTCGGTTGAGGTAAAATTTTAAAGCAAAGTTGCGTATTTTACGGCCCAATAATAATCTAAAAATAAATTAGAAATATTTTCTTTCGTTTTTGAGATATTGCCAAAAAAACGGATTTTTTGGAAATTTTGGTTTTATTTTTTTAGTCAAAAACTATTGAGTTTAGACATTTACTACCTTGACGTTATACAGGCACTTTTTAACGATAAATCCAGTAACATTTTTTGTTTTAAGAAAACTATAACATTTACCTGAGGACCATAGCTAACTTTTGTTTTCCTTGTGGGCACCATTTTGAATTTTCATATTTTTTGAAAAATATTTTTAAGTACCCGTGTGTAAAGAAACTATTTGAAGTATTTAACATTTCATTCCTAAAAACTATTTTAATTTTGCACAATCTTTGAAACATATTTTGTTCTAATGTTCTGTTTATATCAAGTTTTTGTCATTTTCTTAAAAAAAAAAAAACGTATACGAATATACAAACAAGCTATATTATTCTTAAACAAAGTTATAGATCCATTACCTTTTTGTAAAACAATCTTAAAATGCCTTCATTTCTATATGAGTTTAGGCAATTCTTAATTGAATGATTTATTTTCTAATTTTGCACAATTTTGTGAACATATTTTTTCTTAATTTTTTGTTTAGAATAACTTGTTTATAAAAAAGTTACAGATTCATTATTTTTATGTAAATTCAGTGATTTTCATGTTGATTAAATAATCTCATGGTTTTTTTACAATGCTTGCTGTATTAATTTTGTGGATTTTCTCTTTATTTTTAAATTTTGCATGATTAAATATACATTTTTTGAAAAAAAATGTAATACTTAGTTTGATTTCCTTTTTTCATGTCCTTATATTAATTGAAGTGTTCAATAGTATTCCAACAAGTCTTTACAGTCTTTGTTTAAGCGTAAAGTAAAATTCCGTATTTAGAAAAGCTTGAAAATTAGGATTTGCCGGCGCCAAGCAACTTGCAAATTTAAATTTTTAGGCTTTTCTAAACACGAAATGTTACTTCATGCGCCAGGCGTGTAAAACGAGAATTCAAAGTGAAGTTTAAAAAACGATTTATTTTTAGAATAAAATAAAAGTATCAACTATTTATGGCTCAATTTAACAAAATAGACAATACAAATAATATTCACGTATGCGTGATAAATTTGGCCAATACGAATTAATTTTAATTTCATAATTTTAAAAATACATTAATAAATATGGACTGGCTTTTGTTCTCGCGGGCCGTACAAACGCGCTTTAAGGGCCGAATGGGGAATGAGGGAATTCCCTTGACATTTTCCTAACTACCCTAATGAGAGATTTTTTCTCTGACCCCTAAAAATAATTTCATATAACCAAACCAATAGGTGAAAAAAGTTATTCAAGTTATATTAAAAGGTAAAACAAAAAGATATTATAAAGCACGAATTCAGAAATCGCAAGATTTGATAAAACTTTTCTAAAAGTTATTATCGCGAAATCAAACATAAGCAGTATATTTTGAACTTCACAATACTGCCAATGTTTTATACGCGTGGCGCATGAAGTAAAATTTCGAGTTTAGAAAAGCCTAATTTGGCTCGGTCGCTCCGCTTCGCTGCGCGCCCGAGCCAAATTTTCAGGCTTTTCTAAACTCGAAATTTTACTTCATGCTTAGTCTGGGAGTGGAAAACACTCGTTACAAATTTCAAATTGAACACATTTATAAAATCAATAAATACCCGAAAAATTACATGATGTACATCGGGATATGTATATAAGTACTTAAAAAAACAATTCCTTGATTGTCGTGTCTAGCCGTCAACAATTAAGAAATGTCCAAAATGTCGAGAAAGTATAAAAAAGGGAAAATTAAAAAAAAATCTATTATACTTTTCATGTGTTGAATTAGTAAATATAATTCTAAATGTTTTTGATTTTCATCGCTTAACAAGACATTAGTTTTACTCAACTTTGTCCCAGTTTAACCGACTCTCTATCTCTTCTAATAACTGAGATCCCCATACATTTTGTCAAAATACGGACACTGTATGTCATATCTCATAAAGGTTCAACTTAAAACACAATCTGATAATGTCAACGTAATTTACTTAAAAAGTGGCGTAAGAAAGTTTCTACCGCATGTCGATATCTTTTTAAATAAGAAAGTTATTTCAATATTTCGAAATAGCCAAATTTTGAGTTTTGACCTATAACTCGAAAACAATTGATGATAGACAAATTTTGATTAACCACATGAAATATGCTCTAAAAAAGAGCCCTGGAATTATATATTAGTTTTTGTCTATCATTGATATTTCTGGTACTTTACTTGAAGAAACCATCGAAAATGCTGCACCCTGTACACCCTGCAAAGAATACAGTTTCTAAAACATCATTTAGGGGATTATAAACGGAGAATACAAAATTTCAGTTGATTTATCTAGAATCATTTGCTGTATCATCAAGGGGTGTGAGCGACAATTTAAAAACAAATGGAGTACATTCAAATTTCTTAATTAGCTAAGAGATATAGAGATTTCATTGATAGGTATTGTTACCCAGTATATTTTCTGTGCATTAACATAACCATTCTGCTATTTTGTTTGCTGGTTTTAATACAACTTAAACTTGATTCCTCAATACTTGTATTTTTACCCCGTATATTGTAGGTGATTCATATGTTTATAAAAAAGGTGGAGATAGCTGGTTTTGCATCTAGATCCCTCACGTCATGGTACATTCGCGTATGCACTTAATTTCTATGAATTTTAATAACATTTTATTAATTTATTATCGAATATAACATTAAAGCATACATTACATTACATAACCTATAGTGCAGTCAAATTATACCTAGGCAATAAGCCAGACAAATTAAGAAATATGAAAAAATTTACTAAATTAGCAAACATGTTAATTCTAAATTGGAATTTAATCTTAATTTTAAAACTGTCTTTAATAATCGTTCTTGATTAATGCTTGATGTCTACTTAATTCAGTATGTTATACCAAGTGACCAAACTTCGTAAACATTTAAGTTAGCTTAGTTTATTTTCTATTGATTGGATTTCGAATTTCTTTTTTAGATTAAAATAAGAAACGTAAATGAATCAGCAGCGCCCCGCACCTTCAGAAGCGCTAGGCTGTGTGCGGTCGCAGCCTCTGGCCCTGATTACTAGAACTGCTAGATGATAAAACACGTTTTATAGTTTAGTTGCTTTCGTAAATCAATTTAAAATGGATTTGAAATAAATTATTATAACCTTAACTTATATCCCATAAACCGTTTTGAATATTCACAACATGTCACCCCATGGGGGTGTTTAATTAAATTAAATTATAATAGAAAATAAAAGGATCGGCAATCGTGAGTAAGTAAGAGGAAGGTTAAAAGCCGGCATTAACCCTGCGTGTAGTTTATAACCGGCGTCTAAGTTACGTCCATTATTAAGTTTTAATCTAATCCTCCCGGAGCAAGCAGTAATCTTAAATCTTACGAGGCATAGCTCCGTGGATTTCTAGTCTGAGCCAAAGCCCGCGTGCTTAGCGGTATGCTCGTCGGGGGTGTCAGAGCATTTAGGAGGCGAGGCCCATTAAAATTCTCCGGGTGGGAGAAGGCGACTCCGGGCTCGAGCAGTAATACACAACTGGCAGCATGATTCACATGTAAATGGCAGCACGATCATAATCTGCGACAGAGCGACAGAGGCTGACACTAACAGCTTACGGCTTATACAGGCTGACGCGTTTTCCTGCCTTTGCCTTCCCGTAGGATCATTACAGCATATGCCGCCTCACCGCTGCTCAGGGGGGGGAGTGCATTTCAACAACCCCGCTCTTTTACCACCGCCGACACTGCCACACTCTGCCACCGATGGCCCCGATATTAAATTAAAAACGCAAATGCCCCGTGTTTCTCTTAGTGCTGAATTTAAATACGGATGTGATGAGAAATATTCAATGAGGGGGAAACGGTGCCCCTTTTTCATTTTAAAAAGTTTTTACAATTCCTTCAACATTTTAACCCTCTTGCAAGAGGGTAGAAGTTCTATTTTGTTAGTTAAATTAAGTAATTACGATAAACATAGGGGTGTTGTTGTCCGTATTTCGACAGAATTTATGGGGATCTCAGCTATTTGAAGCGACAGAGAGTCGGTTAAATTGGGGCAAAGTTGCGTATTTTAGGGCCTAACAATAATCTGAAAAAAAAATTCTGAACTCAGTGATGTATAACACTCATAATTTATTTTAGATTTTATATCAAAGGGTGTGCTGGAGTCGTCGAAAATTTCGCGTTCAAGGTCATCCGAGTGCCACGTTACTTCACACCCCCCGAAGTCGCCCAGGCACCTTTCCCTGTCTAACTACCTCCCCCGCCCCGCAGGGGCAAAATCCCGACTTTGCCAATTTTTTCCGCCAAAAGGGCTAGAGATAAAAAATCGCAGTTTTCGGGCGGAGCGAATTTTCGAAAAAAACACGAAATTTTTGAGAAAAACCGAACCCTTGGTACCTCCTACGGGAACACCTTACCTATGACGGCCACAAAAAAAATCAGGCCATAGTGCCATATTTCATCCAACTAATAAGCACAAGTACGCTAAAATCCAATCGCTGGGGGCCGAGAAAAAGAAATCCAAGTACATCGGGGTCGATTTTGCCAATTTTTACATTTTTCGCCATAGCGTCGAGCTGCTACTTCCGATCGAATCGCGGTCAACGGCTTCGGATGCGGCCTAAAATTTGCCTTCAAATTGTTTTTCATTTGGGCTTCTGCCGCACCCCGGGGGGCGGTGATTAATTTATACAATTTTAAACTTTGGACCTTGATAACTAGAGATAAAACATCGCGGTTTTCAGGCGGACCGAATTTTCGAAAAAAAAACACGAAATTTTTGAGAGAAACCGAATCCTTGGTACCTTCTACGGGAACACCTTACCTATGACGGCCACAAAAAAGAAAATCAGGCCATAGTGCTATATTTAATCCAACTAATAAGCACAAGTACGCTAAAATCCAATCACTGGGGGCCGAGAAATAAAATCCAAGCACATCGGGACCGATTTCCCAATTTTTACATTTTTCACCATAGCGTCGAGCTGCTACTTCCGATCGAATCGCGGTCAACGGCTTCGGATGCGGCCTAAAATTTGCCTTCAAATTGTTTTTTATTTGGGCTTCTGCCGCCCCCAGGGGGCGGCAATTAATTAAAACAATTTTAAACTTTGGACCTTAATAACGCCCTTATGCGATGAGCTACGTCGCCTTTTTTGTAGCAAACTGTAGTTCTTGACGTGTTCTACAAGAATTAAACCAGCCGCGCCGCCTCCGATTTCTAATTCGGGGGTGCCAACGGTATTTCTGAAACCAAAATGTCCCTCAAGTTCGAAGTGCTATAGCGACTGAACGGAAGCTCCAAGAAAATATTCAATTACAGAATCTTGTAGCCCTTTAAAAGGGCTTTCGATTAATGTACCGGGGCCCCATTATGGGGCCCACAATCGAGAAAATATCCGGTCCGGTCCTCCGCCATTTTGTTCGCCTACGCAATGACTGATCCGATTGAAAAAAATACTCACAGGTAGCCAAAAGGGCACTTATTAAGGTGTGCCCCATGCGCCCTTATTGAGGAGCCCAAGGGGCCCGTCAAAAATTCACAAAGTTCAATAATTTTGCAAACTTTTAAAATGGCATTTTTTAACGAAAAAGCGAAGAAAAAAATCACTATTCCCTGTGAGTTTATCATAGAGGGCTAAAATTTTCATTGAATGTACTTTAGGGTAGTACCTTTTATATGCCCCGGATCGCTTTTTATCTTTTGGATACTTGAAAAAAAAAAAATTGAAATTTTTCGTGATTTCGACTTTCAACATAAACTTAAATATTTTAAGTTTATGTTGGCGGAGTCGTCGAAATCACGAAAAATTTCAATTTTTTTTTTTTTACTTCGGTCATAATAATAGTAGACCAATGGGAGTTAGACCACAAATGGGCAATATGAATCTGCATAAATGCTGAAAATTTCATTAATCCAGCTCTATTAGGATGAATATTGGTACTTTTTTCTGCGCATCAAAAACGCTGTTCAGGCTGAAACGGCGAATTAAAAATACAATTTTTATTTTTTAGCTCCGCTATTATTTATAGTACAACAATGGGAATTAGATTAGAATTAGATCATTAAATAGGTAATACTAATCTCTATAAATGCTAAAAATTTCATTCATCTATCTCAAGTAGGACCGGAACAATAAATATTTTTTAGTTTTCAGCAATTTAGGAATATTTTCATGTACGGGCTATCAAAAGCCATGAGTGGGAAAAGGACAGACTTATGCGGGTTTCAATGTAAAATTTCGAATCAAGGGGTCCCCTTTGGATTTTTTTGAAAAAAAAATCTGTTAAAGGTTTCAAAAATTCCTCATTTTTTTCTATGACGTTTTTGTAACACGTGTTTTTTTTTCTGCTCAACCAGAATTATTTTTTTTATTAAATTAAATTTAAAAATAATTATATTTTAAACGAAATAAATACGTGGGCTTTAGCTTACTACCCGCAGGTAGTTCCAGCGGAGCGGTGGTTAGGCTAGGTTAGTACTAGATACATTCGAGTTTGTTTGATATACTAATCGGACAATAGAGAGTGGTCAGAAAAGGAGTGAAAAGCGATGCGATACGTAGAGCGATGTATTAATTAATTTGGAGTAGTCAAATCTAGAAAAATAATTAGACTATAAAAAATAAATGTAAAAAGTTCAAAAATAAAACAAAAAATATTGATGTCTATCGTAGTACTTTCCCCCATGTTAGATACTTCAAATCAATAGCTTTCACCTACCATATTTTTCACACTATAAAATATCACTATACACAAGATCTCTATACTTCACTTTAGTTTGCTTCTTCGAAAGCCAATAAGGTGGCGTAATTTAATCACTTGATTTTTGATTTTTGTTGTAGTACAATTTTTGCGATAATAGACATTGCAAACGCTCAAGGAAGTTCGAGTATACGGTAAGAAGGATCGACAGACTCGAAGATTTTGTAGTGAGAGCAGAGATCGCTTACGTCACAAATGCGCGCTGAATTTAAATGTGGTTACTTTATGGTAAACTTAAGGTAAACATGCATAAGCTGTACATTTTCAAATATTCGTTGTTTTTTTAAAAGAGTTCAATTTGAAACTTTAAACGAGTGTTGTCCACTCCCAGACTAAGCATGAAGTAAAATTTCGAGTTTAGAAAAGCCCCGTGAAAATTTGTCGAGGGTCGCGCAGCGACCCGAGTAAAATTTTTTGGGCTTTTCTAAACTCGGAATTTTACTTCATGCGCCACGCTTATAAAACACAGATTTTAGGCGAAGTTCGAACATACATAAATTTCACTATATTTTAGTGTTTTGAACGCGTGGCGCATGAAGTAAAATTTCGAGTTTAGAAAAGCCCACAATATTTGTCTCGGGTCGCTGCGCGACCCGAGGCAAATTTTCACGGGGCTTTTCTAAACTCGAAATTTTACTTCATGCTTAGTCTGGGAGTGGAAAACACTTGTTTAAAGCTTCTTTTAAAAATCAACAAATGTCAGAAAATTAACAGCTAAAATAATTTAGAAAAAGTAATATGATTTTATAAAAATAATAACATACCATGGAATTGATACAATTGCGGATATTCCCTGTTTTTTTTTTAAGTTCAATTTAAAACTTTAAACAAGTGTTTTCCACTCCCAGACTGAGCATGAAGTAAAATTTCGAGTTTAGAAAAGCCCCGTGAAAATTTGTCGAGGGTCGCGCAGCGACCCGAGACAAATTTTTTGGGCTTTTCTAAACTCGAAATTTTACTTCATGCGCCACGCGTATCAAACACTATAATATTGTCAAATTTACGTATATTCGATCATCACTTAAAATCTGTGTATTATACGCGTGGCGCATGAAGTAAAATTTCGAGTTTAGAAAAGCCCAGAAAATTTGTCTCGGGTCGCTGCGCGACCCTCGACAAATTTTCACGGGGCTTTTCTAAACTCGAAATTTTACTTCATGCTTAGTCTGGGAGTGGAAAACACTCGTTTAAAGCTTCAAATTGAACTTAAAAACACTTTAACACAAAATATTAAAAAATACAACGTCATTCTCTCTCGCACGAACTAGGGCCTGCGAGGAAAGGGGTACGGGAATACATGGACAGATCCAATTCTGTCATACCTTGTAACTAATTTCATGCGGCAACATTGTAAAGCGGCAAAGCTAACGGTTTAAATTTACTAGGCGGGTGCCAAGATTCGTGTTACGCCCATCGACGAATCTTGGCACCTGCCTAGTAAATTTAAACCGTAAGCTTTGCCGCTTTACAATGTTGCCGCATGGAATTAGTTCGTGTTTGTAATCTGGGGGCAGCACTTTGCAAAGCGACCCATATCAGGATTTAGAAAAATAATATTAAACGAATATTAATTAGATATATATATAAAAAATGTTATTAATAAAATATATTACACTCTCCTTAATTGTGCGGAAAGCATTCCGATTTCTTATTACATAAAATTTATGATTTTAAAATGCGTTATAGCACAAATATTAAAAAATTGCGCATATCTCAGTAAAAAATAGGCTTATTAAGCAAAACCGATCATTTAAATGTTTATTATTAACAACGGAATCTTGAAAATTGTATGTAGGCAACTCTATTTACATCCATCTCACTCCAGCGCGCCCTTAACGGTCGGTGCGCAAAATTAGCGTTATCTTAAAAAAATCACAACTTTACGACCACACGCTATATCGTCACAATTTTTTAACACAACGATAACATTATATGATTTTACTAAATGACACGTAGTTTGATTAATTTAAATAATTAGTAACGCTTTGAGAACTCATTAAAATTGGATTATTTTCACTACTAAATTTTAACTTTAGTTGAGCCGTAATAACATTTAAAAAAAAGTTGAGGGCTGGCATTACCCGCAAAAAGTTGGCTAATGTCTCCTCTATAACTCTATGCAGAAATCTTATTTTTATCGATCCGACTCCGAAAATAATCATTTTCTATCAGCGCATCAGTCAACAAAAACACATAATTGGCGCGAGGAATTTACATAATTTTCAAAAATGTACAGCTTTTAGCTTAGTCTTTTAATCGTTCTCATTTAACGACAAGCTATCTCGTTAAATGAAAACGATTAAAAGACTAAGCTAAAAGTTGTACATTTTTTAATGTAAGTAAGACAGTGGCGTAACTTACGATTGTTTTTCCATCCCCTTAAAGTTTAAATCGTTATAACTCGGAAATTAATCGTACGATTTCAAAAATTCTCTTGCCATTGAAATTACTAGCTTGCTGTCTATAATCACAAGTAACAAAATACCTTGCGCTAGCAAGACAGTGGCGTAACTGACGATTGTTTTTTCACTCCTTGTTAATTGAAATCGTTATAACTCGGAAACTAAGAGTACGATTTCAAAAATTCTTTCGGCATTGTAATTACTATACTGATGTCTATAAACACTGACAACGAGATAGCTTGCACTAGTAAGACAGTGGCGTAACTGACGATTGCTTGATAGTTTAAATCGTTGTAACTCAGGAACTAACCGTGCGATTTCAGAAATTCTTTCGGCATTGTAACTACTATACTGATGTCTATAAACACTGGTAAAGAGATACCTTGCACTAGTAAGAAAAGACAGTGGCGCAACTGACGATTGTATTTTTACTCCTTGATAATTTAAATCGTTATAACTCGGGAACTAACCTTACGATCTCAACATTTCCTTGAGCGTTAGAAAACCTAAAGTGATGTTCATAAACACTGCTAATAAGATAGCTAGCGCTAGCAATACAGTGGCGTACCTGATTATTTTATTTTACTCCTTGATATTTTTAATCGTTATAACTCGAGAACTAACCATACGATTTCAATGTATTTTCGGCGTTGAAATACCTATCAGGGCATCAGTTAATGCAAACACACAATTGGCGCATAATTGTACAACTTTTAGCTTAGTCTTTTAATCGTTCTCATTTAACGAGATAGCTTGCGCTAGTAAGACAGTGGCGTAACTGACGATTGCTTTTTAACCCCTTGATAATTTAAATCGTTATAACTCAGGAACTAACCGTACGATTTCAGAAATTCTTTCGGCATTGTAATTACTATACTGATAGATACTCTATAACTACTGGTAAAGAGATACCTTGCACTAGTAAGAAAAGACAGTGGCGCAACTGACGATTGTATTTTTACTCTTTGATAATTTGAATCGTTTTAACTTGGGAACTAACCGTACAATCTCAACATTTCCTTGGGCGTTAGAAAACCTAAAGTGATGTTCATAAATACTGCTAATAGGATAGCTAGCGCTAGCAAGACAGTGGCGTACCTGATTTTTATTTTACTCCTTGATATTTTAAATCATTATAACCCGAGAATTAATGATACGATTTCAATGTTTTTTCGGCGTTAAAATATCTAAAGTAACGTCCATAAACACTGGCAAAAAGATAGCTAGCGCTCGCAAGACAGTGGCGTACCTGACTATTGTTTTTTTACTCCTTTGTTATTTGTTAATAACTCTGTTAAGAACGCAAATTACAAAAATAAACCTATTTTGTTCTGGACGGATTTGACCGTTACTACATGGTAATCCATATCAAAACCTATTTTGTTATTGTTTGAAATATTTTGTTTACGCAATATCAATAATTACACCAAATGTTAGATGGTTATTTCCATAGATAGGTATCAACGTTTTTTATGGTACCCATAAATCAAGACCAACATTACAGGTTTACAACACCGAAACAAGGATATTTATGTAAATACGAATAAAACACATATAATCAGGTGTTTATGTATAAAGTTGGATTAGTATTAGGATTCGAACGCCGCCCGCCGAAACACCTGCAATTCGAAGACTCGGCTCCCACTGATAACGTATCTTTTTATCGGGACAAGTGCGTAAATTCACTCTGATTCTTTATTTTTCTTTATCAATCTCTTCATAATTATTGCACTGTGCATGTACGGCGTAAGAATCAATATTTGTTATATTCTTAACATACATGCATACAGGTGCTGATAACGTATTAATATTAATAACTGTGTCAGTGGGTTTCCTCCTGAATTTTGCATCTAATGTGTGTTTGAATAAATAGAAACTTCCGAAATTATTATTTATCTTGTTGTTCGCTGATTATTTGTTTGTTTAATTGTGGATGAGATAATATTGTTGATTTAAGGATGTATATATTTAACTATATTTACTAGGAAAACCAATGCCTTCATTTGTAATTGCGTCCAAGTGCTTATTTATTGTACATTTTTTATTTTTATATTTTATGTTTACCCTACATTTTTACATTGTTACTTGTATACTTAAGTTATGATGTTACGCTTTTGTAAACTCGAAATTTTACTTCATGCGCCACGCTTATAAAACACAGATTTTATGCAAAGTTCGAACATACATAAATTTCACAATATTATAGTGTATAAAACACTATAATATTGTGAAATTTATGTATGTTCGAACTTTGCATAAAATTTGTGTTTTATAAGCGTGGCGCATGAAGTAAAATTTAGAGTTTAGAAAAGCCCAGAAAATTTGTCTCGGGTCGCTGCGCGACCCTCGACAAATTTTCACGGGGCTTTTCTAAACTCGAAATTTTACTTCATGCTTAGTCTGGGAGTGTAAAACACTCGTTTAAAGCTTAAAATTGAACTTTTTTAAAATTCAAGGAATGTCAGAACATTTACAGCTAAAATAATTAAAAAAAAGTAATGTGAATTTATAAAAATAATGACATACCATGGAATTGATACAACAATTGCGGATATTCCCTGTTTTTTTTTTTTTAAGTTCAATTTAAAGCTTTAAACAAGTGTTTTCCACTCCCAGACTAAGCATGAAGTAAAATTTCGAGTTTAGAAAAGCCCCGTGAAAATTTGTCTCGGGTCGCTGCTGTAAATGTTCTGACATCCGTTGATTTTTTAAAAAAAATCAATTTAAAGCTTTAAACGAGTGTTTTCCACTCCCAGACTAAGCATGAAGTAAAATTTCGAGTTTAGAAAAGCCCCGTGAAAATTTGTCGAGGGTCGCGCAGCGACCCGAGACAAATTTTCTGGGCTTTTCTAAACTCGAAATTTTACTTCATGCGCCACGCGTCTAAAACACAGATTTTAAGTGAAGTTCGAATATACATAAATTTAAGAATATTATAGTGTTTTATACGCGTGGCGCATGAAGTAAAATTTCGAGTTTAGAAAAGCCCAGAAAATTTGTCTCGGGTCGCTACGCGACCCTCGACAAATTTTCACGGGGCTTTTCTAAACTCGAAATTTTACTTCATGCTTAGTCTGGAAGTGGAAAACACTTGTTTAAAGGTTCAAATTGAACTCTTTCAAAAATCAACGAATGTCAGAAAATGTATAGCTAAAATAATTAAGAAAAAGTAATGTGATTTTATAAAAATTATGATAATGTGGAGCGTGATACCGGAAATGCGACTTTCGACTTGTTAAAACAATATTCGAAACTTTCGAAGCAGTGAGAGCAAAAAAACTGGTTTCCTACCCGAAAAATATCCAGGGACACACTGAATATGTACACGCAGGTGCGTTAACGTTAAAACTCAATAACGTCACCTAATGACACGCTGAAGTTGCGATCGAATGATTTAATTAAACAAAATTTTACATACCTTATAAAGTAATGGCCCCATCTTGAAAGCGCTGAATCCCGCTGAGCACACACACCCTGCCGGGAAAGAGCAGTATCCGAGGAGGAAATATGGCGCCATGTTGGCACTGCAATAAGGCTTTATTATCCTTTATAAACAGGTAAAAGTGGTAAAGCCGGCGAATGAACGGCCTTTGCTCCCTGCACACAACCCCACTTTACGACCGACCGTTTAAACCTTCAAATGACAAGTGACGATCACAAACTCTCCTCCTCCACCTTCTCCGAAGACAAAATTGAACTGTTTATACGCGAAACTATAAAAATCCCAAACGACTTTCTCGCCTCCTTTAACTATTCGACGCGGATAACGATGGGATTTTAACTGTTTCCAATAAAAGGAGTGATTTAATCGGCGTGTTAAATATGCCATAGAGCGGTTCATTTATACAGTAATTTGTGTGGAAGTGTTGCATTAATAGTTTTTGGGTGCTGTGTGCGTGCGTTATATTCGATAGTCGATGGCAATGTTCGTACAAATTTAGCGGTCGGAAAAATCATATTTTTGCGCCATTTGGCCCGAGTGTATTGACTAGCACGGGCCCATATAAACACTCTGGTTTTACTAATACGGATACCACAAGTGTTAACAATGGTCGTCGTCGGGAGGGGCGCTCATTAATATTTTTTTCCGATCGTTAATTTTGTGTAATAAATATGAGGGGTTATTGTTAATCGAAAAATTGCACGTACGATTTTATTGCACTTTATTGATAATAGAAATGTTCATAGATTTATCCACTAATATTTATTTAGATATTACAAAACTAATTGGTATTTACGTTTCTTTCATATGCAGTAGCGAATTTACAATTTTGTTCCACCGAATAGAGTAACTTTCGATGAAATTATTATCACATAAACGCTGATTAGATATCACAGGTTTTTGGTAGAAATGACAAGATACGTATTGAATTATGACATAAATTCGTCTAATTGTCTGACTGATGTAATTAATTGAAACATTTCATTACATTTGGATTGATTGAGTTACTTGGAGATAATTATAACTTTGAATAAAATACTTAGAACCTTTCTTCAATACTTTAAAGTATTGAAGAAAGGTTCAAAGTATTTTATTCAAAGTTATTTTATTACATACAGAGTGCTGTATTAGATGAAAAAGTATGGAGATATGGATTATTAGAAGAGGTAATTTAAGAGCTGAAAATGTCTCTCTTGAAAAAATAAGTAGATGAATCTTTAAACTCAGATTATATTCAATATACAGAGAGTTTTATTTAACCCCGAACATTTTTACAACGAGATTTTTTCTTTTAAGTATGCATATGCATACGTTGTACATTTTCCGACGCTCGGTTTTTAAAAGAATTCAATTTGAAGCTTTAAACGAGTGTGTTCCACTCCCAGACTAAGCATGAAGTAAAATTTCGAGTTTAGAAAAGCCTGAAAATTTGGTTTGGTCGCGCCAAACCAAATTTTCAGGCTCTTCTAAACTCGAAATTTTACTTCATGCGCCACCGGTAGAAACACTGATTCAATGTAAAGTTCAGCGGTGCGTTTTAAACTTCGCAATACGTCAGTGTTTTGTACCGGTGTCGCATGAAGTAAAATTTCGAGTTTAGAAAAGCCTAAAAATTTTACTTCATGCTTAGTCTGTGGAACACACTCATTTTTTGTTTCAAATTGAACTCTTTAAAAAAAAAACAACGATTATCTAAAGATTTACGGCAAATACACTGTAATATGGGCCCCACTTTGGACCTTTATATTTTTTGGAAGAATATTTTTTTCGGAATTTAATTAAGTATCTTTTGTTTTTTGTGAAGAGTGCCTTGGAAACATTTGAGTAACTCACTTATTTGACAACTCCTAGGACGTACGATTTTATTGCACTTTATAGATAATGGGAATGTTCATAGATTTATCCACACACATTGAATTAGATATTACAAAACTAATTGGTATATACGTTTCTTTTATATGAAGTGGCGACTTTACAATTTTACCATCTAGTATATTCCAGCTAACAGAGCGACTTTAGATGACATTATTATGACATCAAAGCTGTTTCGGCTGCAAAGGAATTTGGAAATGACATAAGGTATGATTCACGAGAGGTGTCCCATGGTTTTCTTGATTTGTAGTGCTTTCTGCACCAATACATGTAATACGAAAATAGTTTGATGTCATCAGATTACGTGTGTGAAAAGTGGCCAATAAAACAACTTGTTCTAAATGTAACAAGTTCTTTCATCCTGGGTGCAAGAGAAATCATATTTGTTCGGTGAAAGTTGTTTACAATGGCAATGATTTAATTATAAAAGATCTTTGAAAATATGTTAAAGAGTTGTAAAAATCAGTTGATGTGTTAACTGATAAGTGTCAAAAACTATCACCAAAAAACACTGAATTAAAGGCTTTAACATCGAATATGATGAATTTGAAAGATGATGACCCAAGAATGCGAAAACATTTAGACACAATAACTACCAAAATAAATAAATTTGAAGACACATGCTCACAAACAAACGTTTGAATTATTAATAAAATAGAAGATCGCAAGCGAAGAGAAAATAATGTGATATTATACAACCTACTAGAGGATTTGAATGATCATGCCAGTGCAAACAATGATGCTAATAATTCTCTCTGTAGTAAAATTAATGTTATATTACAATGACTTGATTGTACAAGTAAAGAAATGCTTTAAATTGGGTTAAAACAATGATAGACCATGACCTGTTAAGATTATTTTAGCTCATAATTCAATGGTTTCTTTAATATTGAACAATAGAAATAAATTACTAAATAATAATATTAAAATTGGGCTCGACAAAACTATTCTTCAGCGCGAAAAGTACAAAGCTCTGGCCGAGGAACTCAAAAGATGTCAATAATGCGCCTAAGATCACTAAATTACGAAAAAAACTAATTACTACCCAACGTTCTGTCGATATATCAAACTAAAATTTCGGTTTTGTAATTTCAGGTAATTCGAACAAGAAGCCGGCGGCGGCTTGCAGCCTAGCTTCCCAAGGTAATATGAATCCGTTATTGAAAGGTGACTTTGTTGTGCAATTCCTTGTATTTATAATGCCCGATCCCAACCTCAAATTTTGTGTGCCTTGACGCTGTGGCCTACCCTGAAGTTAGGCATACTCTCACCATCCGACCCTAAGATTTAATATCACAAATAGCTCTGAAGCAGAACCGATCAAATTCTCTAGCACATGTAAACGGTACAGTGTGATCAACAATGATTGTAGACAGGTTAAATTTCCCGCCAAAAAAATGTTGGTACAACTGATTATATGAAAAGAAAATCCCCTAGATTGCTTTTCCATTGGCGTAGCAAACATTTTTTCCCAAAATAAATTAAATATTTAATCATAACTATATATAAAATTTTTACAATTTTAATTAAATATACAAAGTAAATTGAAGTAAGTTAAGGTTTTGTGTATTTTTAATAAACGTAGAGTTAGCATCCCTAATTTTATAATAAATGTTGAAAATGATGGCCTTCATTTTCTAGGCAAATGTTAACTCTACGTTTTTTATTTTGAAATACTCGTTGAAGCTCCTCCGGATTTATGTTCCTTATCTCTTCTTAAATTGCTGCTTTAAGCTCGTTTAGGGTATGCATTCGGTTTTTAAAAACCTTATTTTTTAAATGCCCGAATAAATAAAAATCGCACGGAGTGAGGTCTGGCGAACGTGGTGGCCATAATCCGTCGCTTACCAAGCGATCATCGTAAAATTCCCTCAAGTAATTTAATGTCGCCAACGCAGTATGAGGAGTGGCTCCATCTTGCTGAAAATAACCCGTTATCTGTTCGTCATCATGCAATTGATTCAAAAATTCATCTAGAATGAGTGTTCGGTAGGGCTCCGCATTGATTATTTCGTTGAAAAATATTGGGCCAATTATCCGACGTCTCGAAATTGCTACCCAAACACCATTTTTTTGTGGATGTAAATCCGTTTCAATAAAAGTATGAGGATTTTCTGTAGCCCACGTACGATAGTTTTGGCTGTTCACATATCCTGACAAGTGAAACCACGCCTCGTCAGTAAAAAAGGTCTTGTCCAACATACCATTATCATTTAAATTCTGATTAAACCAATTGCAATAATCAATTCTTTTTTGGAAATCAAGTGGCTGAAGTTGTTGAACTACCGATACCTTACACGGGTGCAAATGCAGAATTTTTTTTGCGGCTTTTATGCAACTCCCATACGATACTCCTGTAAAAGGATTAAACATTAAAATTTGTGCGCACCTTAAATTAAGAACATACCCGTTTGAGCTAAAAGTGTTCTTAAAGATTTTGTTGGGCTTTGTTCAAGTCATTGTTGAATGTCGCCAACAACCTCTTCTGTTAAGATAGATAGGTAGTCTTCCAGCTGACTTGCCCTTACAGATACAATTCTTTCCCTCAAAACGGTCAACAATGCGGGTTTTATGCGAGGAAAATGTTTTGTAAGGAATTAATGTGGACATTGGGGAAGGCTTGAATAAATTGATTCAGACACGATTGTAATGAGTAAGTCCATGTGCCATCTTCATTCATAGTTCCACTTCGATAATGAGCCTTCAGGATGAAAGCATCATGCTGTGGTGCAAACATCACGGTAAACACAAGCGAATTCTCTTAAAATCTGTAAATTTAGGATTACACTTAAATTTTCTAATTTTCTAACCTTAAAAACAGCAAATCACTTACCACAAAACAAAGACTTATACAAAGTAGTCCTGATAAGAACTGATGTCTATGAAACAGAATGAAAAATAACTTAATTCGAAGAATGAATGAACACAATGGCAAAATACGACGCACGAAGCTGCTAATGTCAAATCGAGTTACTGTTTATTAATTTTTCCTTGGCATGAACTTGGAGCGATCAAATTCTCCAGATTTTTCGGCGGGAAATTTAACTTGTCTACAATCATTGTTGATCACCCTTTACAATGTTCGGAAAGCAAACTTTTTAGGTCTCTATAGAGATATTGCACTGATCGACTGGAAAGGCTTATATGATATTGTAGATGTCAACAATGCATGTGACTTTTTCTACGATCGTATTTACTCTATATTTAATAAGCATGTTTCTCTGACTACAAACAAGCCAAATAATCAAACAAATACCTCTTGGATTAAAGCCGAAATAAAAGAACAACTAAAACAAAAAGACGATAAAATTTCGAGTTTAGAAAAACCTGAATTTGGATTTGGCGTAGCGTCCAAATCCAAACCTTCAGGCTTTTCTAAACTCAAAATTTTACTGCATGCTTAACCTGGGAGTGGACCATACTCTTTAGAATAATTCTGAAAGATTTGAATTAAAAAAATGTCAGGAAATAAAAAAATTACCACCTGAATCAAGTTTAACCGAACATACATTGTGTATAGATGTGTGTAACCTACAAGATAATAACATTGCAGTACTTGAAACTAATAAAAACATAATTTATACAATACCATACGAAATTCTTGTAAAACTCATTAGGTGTCATTATCTGGATATGGTTCCTATTTACTCTAAAGAGATAGTTAATGTATTTTTCCTAGGTCATGTAAATATTACGATATGATCAAAGAGGAGGAACGTCGGAAGAAGGAGAACAAGTGTCCATGAATGATTTGTTAACATTTGCATCAATTTACATTATTACATGGCCCAATGCTTATAAAATATTTACTAATGGGTCTCACAACAATGGACTGTACGGATGTGCTTATTACGACCCCAAAAGGTGTAAAAGTAAATGTTTTTTTTTGAGCATTCATATTTCAACGTACACAGCAGAATTAATAGCTATACTGAAAGCTCTAAAGTATCTTAAAGATATTGACAATTCAAGTTATACAAATGTAGTTATTTTACAAGATTGTAAAAGTATTGTCGATTTCTATAAACATTTTGGATTTTCCTGAAAACTAAATTACATTACTACCGATATAATGCAAGCATTTGCACATCTAATAAAATTATCTCTCTTGTTTGGATTAAGGGACATATTGGTGTCACAGGCAATGAAATAGTAGACTGTCTAGCAAAAGAAAGTTTATACAGCACCAATTTCTTTACTTAACCACTAACGTCTACAGAAGTATACCGAGTGTCTGGGATAAGGGGCGAACATAGGAATTTAACATGCAAAATTAAATATGTGTAATTATTAGCTCCCCTATTAATTTTAGAGAAAAATCGTGAAGGAATATTTTTTAGAGTATTAAAAACTGTATTAAATGTATCCATTTAATTTACGTTTGTACCAGAATCCACCCGAAAAATAATAAAAATAAGTTGAACAATGTAAAATTTAATAAAAACCCTTGCCATAATTCACGCATTATAATTGTTATGAATAATAATCTGAATTATTCCAATGAAGAGAGGGTATTCAATATAAAAACATTTTACAGTGGCGTCAGTTTACGCTGAGTTCGTGACTTATTTTCGGTTAAATTTAACAATCGACCAATTCCGTCTGTATCAACAATTACCAAGTTTGTGAAAAAGTTTGAAAATGCAGCAAGTATAGCGGCAGATGATTCAAAAGGTATTTTAATAGTCCAATTTCAACAAATATTAATTTAAAAACATTAACCTTACAGGCAAACGGAACAGAAGATGCAACAATGAATTGGAAGAATGAGTTTTGGGTTTGATAAATGCTGAACCAACAACTAGCATACGATGTATTGCTCGTGAGTGCAACGTGTCTAAATTCTCTGTGCATAAGATTCTGAAGAAGCATGGATATCATCCCTACAAACATCAATGTCGTGGAGATACACCTAGTGGATGAAGAAAGCACTCGTGTATTCTGTGAAATAATGCAGGATCATTCAAACACAGACCGAAATGTTTTGCAGTCTATCTGTTTTACCGATGAATGCACGTTCACTGTTAATAAGGAGCCCAACACACAGAACACGCGATACTGGACCCAGGAAACTAGAACCCAGTTCCCGCAAAAAATAAATATTTGGGCTGGTATTTTTAACAGAATAACGGCCAAGTAATTATAGAGATAACTCTAATACTTGGTTTTAGGTAATAAATGTGCACTTATTTTTAGGATTTCTACGAATGACTTATTGTATGATATACTGTGCATTTTTTTAATTATACATAATGTGTACTATGTAAATTTTTAGGCATTCGTCGATTTTATATAAAAACGTGCAATATAAAGTTTAGAAAGAGTTTCCACTCCCAGACTAAGCATGAAGTAAAATTTCGAGTTTAGAAAAGCCCCGCGTAGAAAATTTGTCGAGGGTCGCGCCAGCGACCCGAGACAAATTTTCACGGGGCTTTTCTAAACTCGAAATTTTACTTCATGCGCCACGCGTATTAAACGCTGAAATATTGTGAAGTTACAAATACACTACCATTTTTGTTTATGATGAATAATCAAAATATTTACAGCTTTCTTTATACACTTTCAAGTTAGGTTAAATAATATAATATATCAAATTAACTTATTTAGAAATTTAATTAACAAAAAAATAATAATGTTGCGTGTATGCATCAAAGGTACTTAATGGGTTAAGAATAATATTATTGGGCCATTTGAAATTTATGGAAATTTAAATTCGAATTCTTATTTAGACCTTTTAATCGATCAGGTTGGCCCTGCGTTAGAAGAAGATGCACGTGAAAATTAGGAGATATGGTATCAGCATGATGACTGTTAAATGTGAGGGAATATTTAAATGCTAATTTTCCCAATTGTTGGATTGGTCTAATGGCACTATCAACTGGCCACCAAGATCTCCTGATTTAACACCATGCGATTTCTTTTTATAGGGTCACCTGAAAAACAAAATTTATAAAAAACGCCATCCAAATATTGAATCTTTGCGGGAAGCAATTTTTGTGAATTGCAGATTAATTACAGATAGGCAGTTGGCTAATGTAAGGCAGGCATTTTATAACAGATTAGGTTATTGTTTACACCACAATGGAGAATTTTTTGAGTACTTGCTCTAACATTTCCCATTGGGCGTAGATACAGTAAAATAAAAATTTAAACAAAAATAAATCACGAACTGTTTGTAATCTGACACCACTATAAATTTTCTTGATAATAAATTAATTATCTTTCTTCCATTAATTACGTGTTATTATTATGATTTATCCCAAATGTCAAGCATGCATTAATTATTTTTCATCATTTAAATTTCTTTGGTAGCATTTTGATAATATGGATTCTGGTACTATCGTAAATTAAATCAATACATTTAATACAGTTTTTAATACTCTAAAAAATATTCCTTTGCAATTTTTCTCTGAAATGAATGGGGGAGCTAATAATTACACATATTTAATTTTACATGTTAAATTCCTATGTTCGCCCCTTATCCCAGATACTCGGTATATTAAGTAAACTAACATATTATTCGGTTATATGGTCATCTATGTATTATAAATATATAAATTTACTCGAGAGCGTACCAAAATGATTTCTTCGGTATCTATACTATTTAAAGTATAAAGTATATCGGTACGATATTCCTTATAGTGAGTTGTTATCTGAATTTAACTTACTATCTGGTTATGGAAGATTTATATATATATATATATATATATATATATATCCTTATGCTATTTGTATAAATTAATACATAATTCAATTGACGATACTAATTTCTTATCTTACTCCAGATTTTGTGTGCCTAGACTGACTTCACGAAATGGACGAACATTTATCTATTCCATTTCAAATAGTAATTACTGTTTAAATTCACTAGTTTATCGGTTATCACGTCTACACAATGAATATAAATATACGACAGACATATTTCAACCTTCACTTAAGACATTTTCAAATGAATTATTATCTGTATTAAATAATTATTTTTGTTGTTATTTTTTATATTTTTATTTTTTTTCTTATATTGTAATTTTAGTTTCACTTATGTATAAGGGTATTAATCTTAGTTCTAATTTTAAGTCGTTTATGTATATAATACATATATTGTAACCACCCTGTAATAGGTTGGGTTTTGAGTAAATAAATAAATAAATAAATATTAATTAATTAATATAGATTACCACTTAGTAACGCTCAATACTATACAAATATTGTTCATTTTTAGTTTATTATTTTTTAGGGTTATTGTGAGTGTGGTAAATAAATAATAGCATGAATCCAATGAAGAATATTTTAAACTACAACAAATTTATTTACATGTCCGCTGTAAAATAATTAGGGAAGATAATATTCTAATAACTATTTTAACATTGAAAATCCTGTTCTGTTTTATCCATTTTTTGGGTGGTTGTATGGTAAAATCAACTGTTTCTATAACTCCAAGAAATCTAAATTCCCGGCGAAATAAATGAAAGCAAAATTAAAAATGCAAAGAATGCAGTCCATCAATTGATGGTAGTTAACGTGAGACGAGAGGGCGAAGAGGACATGACGGCGGCGAAAGTGGATGGCTAGGATAGGATGGCATAGGGGGATGAATTCCTACCCCTGCAATCCCAATCCACCCCCCATGAACGAGCGAACGGACAGTTCGGGGTGGCTCGAGAAGAATGCCCGGATCAGCCCGATATTAGATTCTCGGCACATAGCTGCCTGCTCCACCATCCGCCCGACCCCTATTTTTCTCCGACACGACGCGATGCGATATATCTGCTAGAGTTCTGCTGAATTCTTATACCTCTTTAAAAAAATCCCCCATCCCTCCCTGCCTGCGAGAGAAGCCCGCCCCCGATATTTTGTTTGTCATGCCCTAAATACGTTCGGTATTTGTATGCAAAGTATCCCGCCTTTATTACTCTTACCAACTGATAGATTTTTCTAAATTAAAATATTTGACACAGTTTTAAATAAATAAACAAATGATTTGTTACCAAGGGCGTAACTAGAATTGTATAATATTAAAATTATAGATTCCAAGTTAAATTTAATTTGTAAAGAATAAGAATTATTAATAATTATGTTTCAAAGACAGTTTTAAAATTTGTGTTAAATTCCACTAATCAATTAATCTATTAATGATTTCGATAGCTAACGCCATCTAATGCTTCATAGTGGCATCGTCAGTGACACGAATGCACAAAGTGCATATACAGGTCACTGTTTCGTCCACGAGCGAGCAGAACTCTGTTTGTGAAACCAGAAAACAAATATCAAAATTGAATTTGTGAACACAAATTCAATTTTAATCAATTAATCGTTTAAGAGTTCTACATTTTTATTGATTTGGTAAATGTTTACATTTTTGTCAATTTGTTCTAACTTTCACAGTTCTGAAGTTTTCGTAAAATTTTATGATGTGTGTTGGTTTTGGCGATTTTATTTAAAATATTAAAAATTATTTTAATTTTGTGATTTTTGGTAAATGACATACAGCGATTTTTTTTAGGTATACTTTAACATCAAAACTAAGCAGTATAATTTAAACTTCACTTAAAATCAGTGTTTTATACGCGTGGCGCATGAAGTAAAATTTCGAGTTTAGAAAAGCCCAGAAAATTTGTCTCGGGTCGCTGCGCGACCCTCGACAAATTTTCACGGGGCTTTTCTAAACTCGAAATTTTACTTCATGCTTAGTCTGGGAGTGGAAAACACTCGTTTTGAATTGCAAATTGAACTCTTTTAAAAAAAACAACGAATATCTAAATATTTAAAGAAAATAATCTGGATTTAAAATACTTATACTTTAAAGAAAAACTCCCTGTATATACTCATATGGAATATCAAACTAAAACAGCATCTGTTTCGTTATAGAGTTGTATGTATCTCGATAGAAATTGAAATCGTGAATATTTATCCAGTTTACTTGTGCTTCTGTAATTCAATACTCATTCATTCATTCGCACGGCGCTACGTAAACAAACAAACAACGCGCTCCGCACTCATCATTTTTCTTATTCGATGTGATATAATTCGGCAGGCACTACAAACCAATACATAGTCGAAACTACTTTCTGCAATTTTGCTTTTTCTGCGAGTAGGGGTACAGTTTTACCACTCCAAATTTACCAATCCATTTTTACCACCGCATTTTTACCACCATACTTTTTTTACCGCTATACAGTTTTACCACTAATATTTGTACCAATAATTATACAATAAAACACTTTTTTACAAATAAAATTAGTTTTATTTAAAATTGTATGTTGTGACCGATCGCCCTTAAGTATTCTGCAATTTCCTCTTCTTCTTTTCTGACATCGTAATCTCGGACTATATTTGTAATCCTATCCTCAGTTTTAATTCTGGCAAGGTTTTCCGTACGTTTAATTTTTCGCCCAAGGTCCAATTCCCGGAACATTGCCTCGGTGTCTCCCTGTTCTTTTTGAAGCTCGACGACAAAAGCATATAGGCTAGGATGATCCCGGCCGACGACTACAGAAAAACGGTTATGCCATCCTTCAGACATGTTGTTCGTGCGTGCCGTATTCTGCAGAACTGCCTGATACATGTTCCACAGCATTGGCGGATATCGCGGGGATGTGGCAGGTCGTCTTCCTCTTGCTGGTTTGCCTCGTACGTAAATGTCCTCGAAGTAGTCGGCAATATCAGCAAAGGCATCTGGAACATCCTCCAGAAATATATCAAAAGCCTCTTCGACATCTTCTACAGGCACAAAGGCTGTGGCGCACATCATCTGCGCCGCGATTTCGATTGAACGATCTTCACGATCATTATATGCCTATTGGAGACCTTCAGCCTGTAAGCGATGAAAAATCGCTTGCCGCATATGAAAAAAGCAGGCTCTAATGTTTGCTCCAGGCACTGTTTCGGCTGCATTTATAATCGCAACTTCAAAGTCTGTTAAAATCGTCGTAACAGAAAGCCTGTAAGCATACCTGTCGCACTCCTCTCTTACAACATCAAAAACCTGGAAAAAAGTTTTAGTTATATTTATAGTTATACATTTGTACATATATTTAGTTTGATAAACACCTTTTGATATGCAGCTTCTGTTTTATTTTCCATCAGCACATAAACAACGGGTAAAGCCACTCTTTGTTCGGTTCCACGTATAACTTGATGAAATCCAGCCATCACAGCAAAAAGTTGAAAAAATAAAAAGTAAGCTGTGCGAACCATCGATGGAGATCGATGGTTCGCACAGCTTACTTCTCCTTAGTTCACACTCACTTAGCCTATGGTATAATTATATGGGGTCATTCTTCATGTCGCCATAGGTTATTTTCTTTGCAAAGAAGAGCTATTAGGATTGTTAGGTTGCTATGCAAGTTACGAAGTAAAAAGATCGATTTGTTTACTTTCCTAGTTATATTTTCTCCCTGTTCAGACCACAATAGGCCTTGTTCCAGATACATTCCTAAGAATTTCACTGCTTCATTTCCCTGAATTGACTTACTCAAGGAGAAAGTTCTTGTGACCGTCTTTTTCTCATTCAGGTTTAACCTATTGCTCGTAAACCATGTTTCAGCTTGAGCTAGAGTAGCTGTATTTATTGAGCTTGCAGTATTAACATCTCGGCCGGTTGCAAGTAAGGTGGTGTCACCTGCAAATTGGATCACTCTGCAGCCATCTACGTACATAGGAAAATCATTTATATAAATAAGAAAAAGTAACGGTCCGAGAATCGAGCCCTGAGGCACACCGTAATTTATGGGCAATGGTCCTGAAAGGGTGCCACTGCAAAATACCGCCTGTTTTCTATTTGTCAAATAACTTTTTATTAGTTTTTGGCTGGTCCTGTGAAAATTATAGAAACGTAATTTTTCAATAATAATCTCATGCGGAACACAGTCAAACGCTTTACTTAGATCTAAAAATGAAGCGATTGTCGTTTCGCCTGTTTCAAAGGATTTGACAATTTGATGAGTAAGATCTAATACTGCATTAACTGTCGATAGCCCTTGACGGAAACCGTATTGATTTTCGTTAAACAGGCTGTTACTTACAAAATAGTCAATAATTTGCAGTGACATCACCTTTTCTATGATCTTTGCAAAGATAGGAAGCAATGATATGGGTCTGTAATTATTCATATCGTCTTTATCACCCTTTTTATGAATGGGAATAACTTTTCCTATTATTAGGTTATACAAAGTCAAGAAGTGTAGAAGTAGAAGCCTCCACCGTTTTATAGTATGAAATAAATTACAACTAAACGAAATGTATACAAACATCCCTTAACGATATCTTATACATTGTACCAATGTAATTTAATTAAATCAATAACGTTGTTTGACAGTAATTCCGAGCTTATTGTGTGCGTTCAGTGTGTATGTAGCCCGACTCAATAACCAACCAGACATTACCTAATACCAACATAACCTCACACACCATGTAATACCATCATTACGTATTGTTTGGCTAAGCTTTGCCCTTTGGTCCTCCCCCTTTATAGTTTGCCACCCGGGTCTAACATTATCCTAAAACCAGGACACGGCGACACACTAGGTGTTAACTAAAATTATCGATTATCTAATTCTGTGTGTGTGATCCCCTATTATCTTCAAGGTTTTGAACTTAATTTATTTACACTTGTAAATAAAACACTTTTTACTTTGTGTAACCACTATGTTTTGCACTTACTTTGTGCAAATGAATTAACAAACTAAGTGCAAAGTATAGTGGTTAAACAAAGTAATAAGTGTTTTATCTACAAGTATATTTAAGAGTGAACGCATGCAACACAAAACAGTTATACAGGGCTTTCATTAATTCCCGAACCCCACGTGACTAAATTTAAAATTGCCGCGTAAATTATGGTATTTGTACGTTGGAGGCTTTGAAAAAAGTAACCAAACGTTACTAAAGTCAAATTTGACATAAACGTTTATGCGCGGTGCATCGTTAAACCAACCTTTGAGATCTTACAAGATTCGCCCGGAATTTTCAGATAAGCAAAAATTGTTTAATTATTCTGAAACATTGAGTTTTATTTCTATTTATTTTGCAGAGTCAATTTGCTAGGATAAGCAAATACTGCAAAAATGGTATTTACAACGAAAAAAATTAATAAAAATTAGTTACATTTTTGAAGATGAGCCTATTTTTTAATCATTTTAAATATAATATTTTCAGTCGTCATAAAAATACGCCGGCGAATAAATAATTTTAAATCTAGGAAATTTTTGTGTGAGCCATACCACCTTGTACATTTGGTTGCCTATTATTTTTGGTCACGTGGGGTTCGGGAATTAATGAAAGCCCGGTAGTATATTACGTAACGAGAATGGTATGCAGCATATTACATATGAGCGGACATGTTGCGCACGAGCCGCGCAGCGGCGAGTGCAGTATTCCGCGAGTATGTAATTGCCATACCACTCGAGAAACGTACGATACTTTACCTACGCCCTAACAAAATAAACAATGAGCATGAAAGAACAACTTATTTATTGTAATAATTTTTAATAGTACCATGACAATGATGAAAACTAAATTACTACTTGATCAATATACAAGGAATAAATCTGTACATTTTCCGACATTCGTTGTTTTTTAAAAGAGGTCAATTTGAAGCCTTAAACGAGTGTTTTCCACCCCCAGACTAAGCATGAAGTAAAATTTCGAGTTTAGAAAAGCCCCTTGAAAATTTGTCGAGGGTCGCGCAGCGACCCGAGACAAATTTTCTGGGCTTTTCTAAACTCGAAATTTTACTTCATGCGCCACACGTATAAAACACTGATTTCAAGTGAGGTTCAAATATACATAGAGTTGACAATATTTTAGTGTTTTATACGCGTGGCGCATGAAGTAAAATTTCGAGTTTAGAGCAGCCCAGAAAATTTGTCTCAGGTCGCTGCGCGACCCTCGACAAATTTTCACGGGGCTTTTCTAAACTCGAAATTTTACTTCATGCTTAGTCTGGGAGTGGAAAATACTCGTTTAAAGTTTCGAGTAGAACTCCTTTAAAAAAACAAGGAATAACTAAAGATTTAAAGATAATAAGCTGAATTTGCTGTAAATTTTCGGAATTTTTTATTTTGGTATACAAATCCCTGTTTACCCAGATAAAAAAAAACGCATTAGAACAGTTTTCTTTGAGGTAAACATATGCATAAGCTGTAAATTTTTGGACATCCGTTTTTTAACAATTTCAATTTGAAGCCTCAAACGAGTGTTTTCCACTCCCAGACTAAGCATGAAGTAAAATTTCGAGTTTAGAAAAGCCCTGTGACAATTTGTCGTGGGTCGCGCAGCCACCCGAGACAAATTTTCTGGGCTTTTCTAAACTCGAAATTTTACTTCATGCGCCACGCGTATAAAACACTGATTTCAAGTGAGGTTCAAATATACATAGAGTAGACAATATTTTAGTGTTTTATACGCGTGGCGCATGAAGTAAAATTTCGAGTTTAGAAAAGCCCAGAAAATTTGTCTCGGGTCGCTGCGCGACCCTCGACAAATTTTCACGGGGCTTTTCTAAACTCGAAATTTTACTTCATGCTTAGTCTGGGAGTGGAAAATACTCGTTTAAAGTTTCGAGTAGAACTCCTTTAAAAAACAAGGAATATCTAAAGATTTAAAGATAATAAGCTGAATTTGCTGTAAATTTTCGGAATTTTTTATTTTGGTATACAAATCCCTGTTTACCCAGATAAAAAAACGCATTGGAACAGTTTTCTTTGAGGTAAACATATGCATGAGCTGTAAATTTTTGGACATTCGTATTTTTAACAATTTCAATATGAAGCTTCAAACGAGTGTTTTCCACTCCCAGACTTAGCATGAAGTAAAATTTCGAGTTTAGAAAAGCCCCGTGAAAATTTGTCGAGGGTCGCGCAGCGCCCCGAGACAAATTTTCTGGGCTTTTCTAAACTCGAAATTTTACTTCATGCGCCACGCGTATAAAACACTGATTTCAAGTGAGGTTCAAATATACATAGACTTCACAATATTTTAGGTTTTATACGCGTGGCGCATGAAGTAAAATTTCGAGTTTGGAAAAGCCCAGAAAATTTGTCTCGGGTCGCTGCGCGACCCTCGACAAATTTTCTACGCGGGGCTTTTCTAAACTCGAAATTTTACTTCATGCTTAGTCTGGGAGTGGACAACACTCGTTTAAAGCTTCAAATTGAACTTTAAATAAAAACGAGAAACTAATGATTTAAAGAAAATAAGCTAAATTTGGAACTCGTATACTTTAAAGAAAAATTCCCTGCACATCAAAGAAATGTCATTTGATTGTACGGTAAGCAATCAGCTGTTCAGCTGTCAGCACGTAATGTACTTGTCAAAGCTATTACGTGCATGTCAATATCAATCATACTTGTCAAGATGACAGTGTGGTATGATGCGGTTACTAGATAGGGCGTAGGTAAATTTATTTAATGAGTTTATAACTTAATTATCAATAGTGCGGGAAATGGGAATAAATCTGCTCCATACTCATATTGTTGATCGATCCATATTTATTTTAAGCTGAGCAATGCCAAGTTTTTCTTTTATTTCAAGTGTCAATCGAATTGTTTACACTTGAAATAAAAGAAAAACTTGAAGTTGCTCAGCTTAAAATAAATATGTTATGTTTATGCCAATCATGACGTACACGTAAACAAAATGTTGCTAATTAAATTCAATGACCGTTATGTCAATCGTATTTTTGAATTTATAATATAAACGTACGGCCAAATTTGAAAAGTCCCCCCCCAATACATTGAAGCAAAATATTTAACAAACTACCGACACAAATCAATGAATTTAAAGGGAATTAATTTAAAAAGCAAATCAAAACTATTCTCAATAACAATTGTTATTATAGTGTCCTAGATAATTTGACGGATACTGATTTTACATTGTAATGTCCTTTTATTTTTAAATTGTGCCTTGTTTATAACTATTTTGCGTAATTATATATTGTATGTTAATTGTAATATTTTAAACTGACTTGTACATCCATTCATGTAATGGCGTAGTATGAATAAAGATTATTATTATTATTATATCAGTCAAATGATATAAACACGTGTATTGCTTCATTGTGTTGAATAAAAAAACAGGGAATCAATTAATCATGTTTAAAAACACATATGAAGACATTAACACCGCAATCGCCCAAATCAAACGAGTCGGAACGCATTCAGAGCGTTCGCCCAGTCAGAAAATTAAATTACCCTCCCCGACTCCATTTTTGAAAGCCACAGATATACATCATCGAATATAAAATATCCCCTAGTGAAATCTGGACCCCTCTAAAACGACTTGGTTAATATATCACTGCTGTACTGGGTGCAACCTGCTTTAAATAATTTGTTGGATGATTAGAACAACGTTAATTGGTTAGAAAGATACGTTATACTCATCTGTATTACTGTATTAATGTGAGATAAATCATCTGTTCTTCTAATATCTATGAATTTTATAAATATGTGATGTTTTTTTTAGACGTCTTGTGATGTTTTTAAAGATAAAGTATGTTTAATAAGTGCAAACAGAATGAGTATACATGTATATGGAACTGTGCATGTGCTTAGTATTAGTTTTTTTGAGAATTACTAGACGGCGCTAGCTCGAGCCTTAAAACAAGGACAACGGGATGTCGCTTATGAAATAATATTTACAGAATAAATTAATACTAATACCCCAAATTGAAACGCAATGTCTCTAAAAACGATGTTCCCGCCCGGGTTCGAACCGGGGACCTTCTGCGTGTGAAGCAGACGTGATAACCACTACACTACGGAAACTTGCTTCAAATAAAGTTTTTATATTCATTTGTTTCGTAGCTTTGTAATAGCGTACCAGGGGGGGGGTGGCCTCTCCAATCCGGGAGGATTAATTGTGGAAAAAAGGAACTAACCTTAAGCCTCGTACGGTCTTGAAGAGGACTGGCGGCTCTCTTCTGGTCTTCTACTTCCTTTGGGGTTGCACTATTAAAGCCGGAGGCAAGTCTATAGCCGGGGGCAGTTACTAAAGCCGGAGGCAGGTACAAAAGCCGGAGGCAAAACTATTTAAAACTGTTGAGGCGCGGAGGCCGTCTTCTCTCGCCCGATGCAAGAGTTACACTATATGGTTATTTAGGAGGGGGTAAAACCGAAAGATATGGTGGCGATAAAACGGGATGATTGGGTTGGAGAGCCCGCAACCCGATTTGCACCGAACATCATTCAAAACTGAATGTTTACAATTTTGTTATCATTTAACATCAACATGATTTGTTGGTATTCATGAGTGATATTGTTTCCATATATATCAGATGATTATTATAAATTAAAAACAGCAATGGGCCAAGAATTGACCCTTGAGGAACCCTGTCGTTTATTGGTTTGCACCCTGAGCTCGGATCTAAAGCGTACGACTGTGTAAATCATAACATTCTTTTGCGGGGCAGCTTGGTGGTATAGTGGTTAGAGTGTTGGATTGCCACGCCACGGGCCGGGGTTCAAATACCGGCCTAACAAGTTGTCTGCATTTATATAGGTTAGGATAAAAATGCCAAACACTCCGTCTTCTCGGATATGACGTTAAATGCATGTAGGACCCGTGTACTGCCTAGATGTTGCGTGCACGTTAAAGATCCCTACCGGTGGGTTGGAACTCCCACCGGGTTCGGCAAAATTCCCGGATAGCTGTAGACCTAATCTCCGGCGTCATGATAGGCCATAGCAGCGGAAATAGATGACGTAAAGCCCAAAAACAAAAACAAAAAAACATTCTTTTGCATAAATTAGAAGTGAATGGAGTACGAGGGGTAGGCTTAGAATAGTTCAAATCATACCTGAATGGTTGGACACAGCAGGTGGGCTTAAGACAACATCCCAACTTTCGCAAACTAAGCTAGGTTTACCGCAAGGGAGTCTAACAGCACCGACATTCTTTGTCATTTTTATTAATGACTTAACCCACTAAGCAAAAAATAAACAAATAACGTTATATCAACATTGAAGCAACATTAAACGTTGTTTAAATGTTATTGAAACATTACTTAAATGGATTTGCTCAGTGGGAATAAGCGCAATTTCCCGTGATTGTGAAAAAATTGTTAGCTATGCCGATGATACCAAGTTGCTCACTTTTGGGAAACACATTAACGACATCCAAACAAACGCAAATACACTTGTATCAAATGTGAATAATCATTTTAAAAGAAATAAACTGATAATAAATAAAGAAAAAACTAACATAATAATATTTAAAAATAGAAAACAATTCACACAAAATACGACTATAAATTCCAACTTTAATGACACAGTAGGAAGCACGAGATTTCTAGGTATACAAATTGATAGCCAACTATCAGGAGAATCCCATATAAATATCCTAAGAGGGCAACTAAGCTTAATAAATAAATAAATAAATAAATACATTTATTGCCCACCAGGAAACAAAAAGACCCAATTACAGGACAATATAGAAAACATAAATGTACAGCAAAAAGTAAGTAAAGTAACACATTCAAAAAATACTTAAATTAACATAGAGCGACAATTGACGATAGGTGATCATAAAATAAATCACAAGTTGGGGGTAGATCATTGACCACGTTACACATCACACTTAGAGGTGATTTTGAACCGGTCACTGTTCTATTAAAATTTACATAAAATGTAGACTTGTTTCTACTATTGAAAGACGGAGTATGAAGATTGACTAGTTGTAAAATGTCAGCACAGTCGATATGATTGTGAATTAATTTATATAAAAATGAAACACATGATTTATTTCGTCTTTGTTTAAGTGATTCGAGTTCAAATCGATCAAGCAATAACACATGGTCACAGCCTCTTGCCGGGTAATTACCAGTATTTTTGAAGTACAAGAACTTAGCGAATTTGCGTTGAACACTTTCAACCAAGTTGATTTGCTGCTGGGTCTGGGGATACCAAATCAATGATCCATACTCCAACTTTGACCTCACATATACATTGAACAGAGATTTTAAGGCATTAGGATTCTGTAAATTTGCAGAATTTCGATGAATAAATCCCAATGCCTTAAAAGAACTCTTTACAAGCATTTCTACATGATTGTTGAATGTAAGTTTTTCATCAAACCATACGCCTAAGTCCTTAAAAGATCGCACTCGTTCGATATCACTATTGTTAATTGTGTAATTCGATGTAATGTATTTAGTTTTTTTAGTGAATGTCATATATTTACATTTATCGGGATTAAGATTAAGGTTGTTGTTGTTACACCAGTTAGAGATAATATTTAGTTGGTCTTGCAAACGTAAACAATCATCAATAGTATTAATGGTAGAATAGATCTTTAAATCATCTGCGTATAATAAATGTTTACAATTTAGTGCGCTTGACAGATCATTAATAAAAAGATTAAAAAGAAGTGGGCCCAAGATAGATCCTTGCGGAACCCCAGAAGTCGGAAAATACGACATAGACTTAAAATTGTTAACTGTAACATAGGATTCACGGCAAGAGAGATACGACGCTAAAAGTGAACTTGAATTAGAACAGAAGCCAAAATACTTTAGCTTTTCTAACAAAAGACTATGGTCCACCCTGTCAAAAGCTTTAGACATATCGGTATAAATTACATCAATATGTCCAGTAGAATCTAATGAATTTGTTATATCGTGGGTAATAATAGCTAAATTAGTGACGGTAGAACGCTTAGGTACAAAACCATGTTGATACTGTGATAAATATGGTGACACATGTGAATAAATTTGATCATACAGGGTTTTTTCAAATATTTTAGCTATATGCGAAAGTAAAGCTATCGGTCTGTAGTTTTCAAGATTAGAGCGATTCAATGATGTTTTCGGAATAGGACATATTGATGCAACTTTTAATTGATCGGGAAATATACAATTACTAACAGACATATTAAAAATAATTGAAAGCGGATGACAGCACAATAATATATACTATTCATGAAACTAGTAAATAGCTTACAAAATCTGTAGCAAAAACTGTATACCATGCAAATTTTATTCACAAAATGCAGCATGGAACAATGTTTCGGGGAAATTATTTACATTCTTCCTATATTTTTTCGTTACAAAAAAGAGCATTACGTTTAGTGCTCATATTAGGCTGCAAAGAATCCTGTAGACACAAATTTTAAGATATGCATAGTAATACTCTTTATGGACACTACATAATGGGGTGTACAATATTTTACTTAACTCATTAGCGGCCGAGCAATTATAGAATTAAGAGTAAAAGTTGATTTTACATAAAATTCAGCACTTCTTTTTATGATTTCTATGAATGACTTATTGTATTACATATTGTGAATTTTTCGATTAAATATACATAATGTATACACTGTAAAATTTAGGGAATTCGTTGATTTTATATAAACACGTGCAATATGAAGTTTAGAATGAGTGTTTCCACTCCCAGACTAAGCATGAAGTAAAATTTCGAGTTTAGAAAAGCCTGAAAATTTGGTTTGGTCGCTCCGCGAAGCGGAGCGGCCAAACCAAATTTTCAGGCTTTTCTAAACTCGAAATTTTACTTCATGCGCCACGCGTATAAAACACTGAAATATTGTGAAGTTAGGGTTACACAAAAAAAATATTGTTCATTTAGTAATAATCGAAATATTCAAATAACTAACTATTTACATTATTCTTCATACATTTTCATGTTAGGTCGAATAATATAATTTATCAAATTAACTTATTTAATAATTTAATTAACAAAAAATTAATAATGTTTCGTGTATGCATAAATGGCGCTTAATGGGTTAAATTATATCCAAGGAAATGACAACCAACTGTGTAAATATAAAACAAGATTAATAGATTTTTTGTACCCCCCCCCCCCCCCCCCCGCAAACATAATTTAGGGAAAACGGAAAATTCAACTCATTACATGAGAATAAAACTATTTAATACTCTACCGGAAGGGCTTAAGAGAAAGAAAGATAATATTAAAATCTTCAAGAAGAAACTAAATGAATATGTAATTAATGTTGGACCCTACAATATTAAAGAATTTCTGGATTACAGATATAAATGATTACAACAAACATGTATATACTAAGATATATGCAAGGTGTTCTCAATCAATTAAATGCGCACCATTACTAACTTTCTTATTATTCTAGCTTAAATAATAAAAAAGTTAGCAATGGTGCGTCGGTTAAATAGGCAAAGTAGTAAGAAATTTGATGGCGATTACAATGGTCAAATCCGAAAAACAATTGAACGTCGTATTTTTAAGATATTAATTAAATCAACATTTTTTTTAAATGAAACACCCTGTATATTTTACTGCCACTTGATAGAGAAGAATATTCTTGACTAAAAAGTTAAAATACATCATTACACAAAAATCACAAATAAGGAAGTTATTCATACAACCTGTACATAAATGGTTGTCGTTATGTAACCATGTAAAATATTTTTATGCCGTTCTAGTAAAATGGGTTGAATTGTTATTTAGGCAACTTAATTTAGACACTACGAATTTAGCAATTAAAGTTATATTCATGCCACTGCAAATATTATTTGCTTCAAATGCAATGGATGGTTTATTGACCAAAATATAAGACAAAAGCTCGAATTCAAACCTCACATCTAGTGTTTATTGAATACATTTCAGACAAATAAAACAATCAAAATAATAATAAACATAATTATAAGTGCTGAAAATGTTCACCATTCGCCTGTAAACACATTTGAACCCGTCTTCTTTTATTGTCAAAGATATTGATCAGCATTTCAGGTGTTATCGTTTGACATGCAGTTATAATCGCTGCCCTCAATTCTTCCAACGTATGTAGTCGTTGTCGAAAAACTCTTTCAGGTATCCAAAAATAGAATAGTCCAGCGGACTTAGATCTGGAGAACGTGTAGGCCATAATCCTTGACTAATTAGTCTATCACCAAAAAATTCTCTAAGATAGTCCAATGTTGCTCTAGCTGTATGAGCTGTCGCACTATCTTGTTGAAAATATCCGTTCTGTAATTCTTCATCGTCCAACCGGTTTATAAAAGGATTGATAAGTTGTTGCCGATATCTCTCACCATTTATTGTGCCATCAAAGAATACCATCCCAAATATTCTACGGCGAGACACTGCTAGCCAAATTCCAACCTTCCGAGGATGTAACGGTGTTTCAATAAAAAGTTGAGGGTTTTCCGAGTGCCAGAACCTATAGTTTTGCGAATTAACATATCCCGAGAGATGAAACCAACCCTCATCACTGAAAAAACGTTAAATCCAGTGTTCGATCTTCATTTAAATTTTCTAAAAACCATCGACAATAATTCATTCGGCGTTCCGGATCAACTGGTAATAATTGATGAACCACAGACAGTTTATAGGGATGTAAGTTCAACCTCTTCCTCACAATCTTATGGCACGTGCTCGAAGGAATTGCAGTTTGCAAAGCCAATTTGCGAATAGATTTCTGCGGGCTTACAGCGAGTCGTTGTCTGACATCTTCGACAACCTCTTGTGACACAGAGGGCGATTTACCTCTCTGCACACTACCAGTTTGCCTGAAACGATTCACTATTCGTAGAATATGTTTTGATAACACCGAATATTCAAATTGGTGATCCGGAAACTTCTGCTGAAATTCTCGAACACACTCTGGTATTGAATAGATCCATGCCCCATTTTCTAATCGCCCATTCCGAAAGTACGACTCGATTGCGAAAGCATTATTCTCGTCAGAATACATTTCGATTAATTGCTTTATTTTTGTTTGTTTGATAGACGACAGTAACAGTTTAGTTCAGGTGCACAATTTTAAAAAGGCGGCAAAAGTGAATTGAAGTGATTACATAATTCCAACCATTGATGTACACGCTGTATATTATTATTTAATAAAATCAAGATACCGCGAAAAAATAAGATTTTGTAACAAATGTTCAAAAACTTTTCCCTCCTGCTCGATGCACTTTATCAATCTTCATTGAACACTGCGAGTTGCTTTTAATATAGTGCGTGCATCAATATTTCTGATGATCGCAGTGATGGAGTCTTGGTGGTCATCAATTGTTTGGTATTGCACCTTATAAACTTTATTTTTTAGATACCCCCCTCAAAAAAAATCTAATGGTGTCAGGTCCGGTGATCGCGGAGGCCATTGAATAGGCCCATCCAGCGAATTCCAAACAGAGCATTTAATCATTTATTCGTACCATGGTAATTATGGGCTTAGGCACCATCATGTTGGAAATGGGCGAAGGGTCTCTTCAATAAATTTAAATTATCCCTTTCAGCCTTGTAATTTTCCTGGTGTCAAACAAAAATGTTTTGTACACTGCATATTATTTTTTACTATCTCAGATATACAGAGAGTTTTCTTGTAAGTATACAAATCTCAATATACTGCATACGCTGTAAATCTTCAGATATTCGTTGTTTTTACAAATATTCCAAATTAAAATTTTGAACGAGTGTTTTCCACTCCCAGATTAAGCATGAAGTAAAATTTCGAGTTTAGAAAAGCCTGAAAATTTGGTTTGGTCGCGTAGCGCGTAGCGCTACGCGACCAAACCAAATTTTCAGGCTTTTCTAAACTCGAAATTTTACTTCATGCGCCACGCGTACTAACCAATGATATGATGTGATGTTAAGAATACGCGTTTTTAGCATACTGCTTTAGTATAATATTTTGAACTTCACCTAAAATCAGTGTTTTACACGCGTGGCGCATGAAGTAAAATTTCGAGTTTAGAAAAGCCTGTAAATTTGGTTTGGTCGCGTAGCGCGTAGCGCTACGCGACCAATCCAAATTTTCAGGCTTTTCTAAACTCGAAATTTTACTTCATGCTTAATCTGGGAGTGGAAAACACTCGTTTAAGACTTTAAATTAAACTATTTAAAAAACAAACGATTATCGGAAAAGATACAGCTCATGCATGGATGTGTGTATATTTAATAGCAAAATTCGCAGGATGTTTAGAAAATTTTAGTGGTGACAACTACCACCATCAGGGCCGAAAGGGTTAAATACAAAATTCTCTATACATAATTTTGCTATGTTGATACAATACATATAATATTATTATATAAAATAAATATAGTAACAACTATGTAATATCTTGTGGTGGAGGCGGTTACTTTGTGAAACGTAAATATTTAAATAATTAACACTGATTACTTTTTTGAATTCACTTATATTTTTATATAAATACTTCAACTTTTATTAATCATTTGATAAAATAGAAAACAATTTTAATTTTTAGTTTCAGACTTATTACATTAATTAAATCCTAGGTATAAAATTACAGTGTTTTACATATTACATAGTTTTTAAAGTAATAAAAAACTTTAAAAACTATGTAATATGTAAAACACTGTAATTTTATACCTAAGATTTAATTAATGTAATAAGTCTGAAACTAAAAATTAAAATTGTTTTCTATTTTATGAAATGATTAATAAAAGTTGAAGTATTTATATAAAAATATAAGTGAGACGAGTACGTCCCACTTCACCACCTCAGCACATCAGAATCCCCTCTAACCCCCCCGACGATTCCCCGGCCCCCATTGACGTGCTCGCTCTGACTTTTAATAAAACTCTTGTCTGTTAGGATCTGATAGATGACTACACCCTAGTCAGATATTAAACTACTGTGGGTAGAAGGGCGGACGACGTAGCAAAGGGCAGATGGGGGCTGGAAAGGGGGGCGGCGGTGAGCAGGGGGGTGTAGGACGAGCGAACGTTTACTAGAGATCAACTTTTCAGAGGGAAAGTACACTTCAACTCCACCAATACCGATGTGCTCTCATTTCGGACCAGATTTTCTGCGAAAGTATTTGCTTTGCTTTTTTACTGGAGGGCTTTCGCAAACATGCTGCCTCTACAGACGACCATCCTGTTTCCTTTATTTTAATTGATTTTCCAAAGGAAATAAAAAACCATTAAAAGTACACTCAACATAATGCCTTGCATGTAGAGGCTGAGTGGGAGGCTAGGAATTGCAATAATATTGTTTACAGATTTACAGATAAGTTGCAAAAATCATGTCCAAACATTTACTAATAATTTTTACAAGTTTCCGTAGTGTAGTGGTTATCACGTCTGCTTCACACGCAGAAGGTCCCCGGTTCGAACCCGGGCGGGAACAATGCCCTTATAGGACGTTTATTTTTCATTAATTTTCTTATTAATAAACTTTGCATACGTTATGCTCACGCTCCTACCCTGTTTTATTTATTGTCCACACGTCCTCCTGGGCAAATTAAGCAAAGGAAAAGAGAAACAGTATTAGGATATTGCATATTGACACAAACAACGAACTCGTTAAATTAATTAAAGGGTTACTACATGCCCGACACAACTTAAATAAGCAAATTTTCAGGCTATTCCAAACTTGAAATTTTACTTCATGCGCCATGCGTATAAAACACTGATTTAAAGTAAAGGTCGAGCGGTTGAGCCTCCGATTTCGCCAATCGGTCATGGAGGTGATCTGGGTTCGATTCCCAGCGGAGGCGAGTAAATTTTCGTCCCCGGTTCCATGGATGTGTGTGAATGTGTTGTGACGTCCAAATATACATGTTTATATATAACTTGGGATAAGTTAAAATGAAATATTAATACAAATTAAAAATTGATGTTGGCTAATAGTCAAGAAACTAAGGCCAGGCAAAACCCAGGCAAAACCCCCGAAAAAAAAAAGATTGATCTTATACAAATTAGTGTTAATGATAATGAATTTATCTGCTTAAGACATATATTATTGTAGTAAATGTGATATTATTTAATTAATATAACATTTTAGTTTAATTGATTTTTGGAGAAGAAAAAAGAAATGACAAAAAATATAAGGCCATGAGTGATCACAACAAAAGTATGCTCCAGTCGCATTAGCATAATATTACCACGGGGATAAATAAAGGGTTGAAACTGGCTGGATTGGGGTCGTACGTACACATAAAGAGAGGAAGGGATGCTCATCGTCCCTATTTTAAACGAATAATAATTATAGGGCTAGTGCCGTGTAATTGCAATGATATATTTCGGGCAGTAGCGCGCGAACATAAATTATTCTATTCAATTGTGGTTTCTATGTCACTCATACATCGCTTTTAGTTAGGGTATACCTCAAAAAGAACAAGATTTATTCGATTTACATTTGCGTTTTAGATAGAAATTTACGAACCGAGTGCTGGAAATGCTGATTTTCGGTTGTCAGTAGAATGCGCGAAACGACACTTTCGAGGCAGTTAGTTCAAAAATTATTTTTAAGATATCAACATTTTTATTGCTAATTTTTAACTCTCTTGATTTCTGTGTCTTTAGTTTACCTGCTGTGTTTATGTACACCGTGTTGTAGGTGTGTTAAATAAAAAGAGGTTGTTAAACACTTGTATTTCACCGAACTTTATTTCTCGCCATGTGCGCACGTGTTCGCCATGTGACTACAATTAAACTTACAATAATGTTCTTTACAACTAACTTAATATGCATCAATACTACCAACATAAGATAATATTCTGATGTATTTCCAACACATCAGAGGTGTTCAACCTTTTGTAATATGCGAGCTACTTTTGCATACCAAGTTATTTGGTGATCGATCTATAACCTGTCTATCGCCAAATAACTTGGTATGCAAAAATATCTCGCGTATTACGAAAGGTTGAACACCTCTGGTGTGTTGGTAATACATCAGATAATAAAAACAAATAAAAAACAGTATATAAAGAGATTTTTTCTTACAAGTATACCTTAAAATTTATTGCGAATTGCTCGAATTTTGATAGCGCGAGATTTGGTTTAAATTTATTTAACACAAGTAGTATATTTCCAACTTCACAATATGGTAACTGTTTTGTACGCGTGGCGCATGAAGTAAAATTTCGAGTTTAGAAAAGCCCCGTGAAAATTTGTCTCGGGTCGCTGCGCGACCCTCGAAAAATTTTCTACGCGGGGCTTTTCTAAACTCGAAATTTTACTTCATGCTTAGTCTGGGAGTGGAAGACACTCGTTTAAAACTTCCAAGTGAACGAACGCTTTTTAGAAACGATGAATGCCTACAAAATTAAATCATGATATGAATACGAATAGTCGTTAGATTTGAAGGTTATTAAGGTAATTATAAAATTAAATCCTGATATGAATAAGAATAGTCGTTGTTCTTTGCAACTAACTTAATATGCATCAATACTACCAACATAAGATAATATTCTGATGTATTACCAATACACCAGAGGTGTTCAACCTTTTGTAATACGCGAACTACTTTTGCATACCAGGTTATTTCGCGATCGACAGGTTATAGATAATAAAAACCAATAAAAAACAGTATATAAAGATATTTTTTCTTACAAGTATACCTTAAAATTTATTGTAAATTGCTTGAATTTTGATAGCGCGAGGTTTGGTTGAAATTTATTAAACATAAGCAGTATATTTTCAACTTCACAATATGGTAACTGTTTTGTACGCGTGGCGCATGAAGTAAAATTTCGAGTTTAGAAAAGCCCCGTGAAAATTTGTCTCGGGTCGCTGCGCGACCCTTGACAAATTTTCTACGCGGGGCTTTTCTAAACTCGAAATTTTACTTCATGCTTAGTCTGGGCGTGGACAATACTTGCTCAAAACTTCCAATTGAACACTGTTCAGGATCGATGAATGCCTATAAGATTAAATGCTAATATGAATATGAATAGTCGTTAGATTTTGAAGTAATTTGTTTGGGAAATTATAAGAAAATTATAAATTATTAAATCAACGTCAAAAGCTTCAATTTTGCCTAGAAATAAATACGCTATAAGATTATGAAAATAGGGTTAAGATATTTGACTAGGAGAAGAAGGAGAAGAAGAAATGTGACATGTTAATGAAATCCGGAGCTTCAACAGACAATGTCTACACATCAAAATTGTTGTACTTAGATTTGTTCGATTTTCTTGGCGATCAAAATACTCCTGGTGCGTCTGTGTCAAACTTAGATGACGAGGATGGAAGTGACGATGAAGTAAGTACTCAGATTAGTTATAATACTCATATAATTTAATTGAAATACATTTATTTTTGTTTTGTTTCAAAGAACCCTATTGTCTTGCCATGGAACTTTCATTAACCCATTAACGGACGAGCAATTAAAGAGTTAGCTCTCAAAGTTGATTTTAGGTAAAATTCTACACTTCTTTTAATGATTTTTTCAAATGACTTATTGTATTACATACTGTGAATTTTTCTTTTAACTATACATAATGTATACGCTGTAAATGTAAGGTATTCGTCGATTTTGTATGAAAACGTGCAATATGAAGTTTAGGACAAGTATTTCCACTCCCAGACTAAGCATGAAGTAAAATTTCGAGTTTAGAAAAGCCCCGCGTAGAAAATTTGTCGAGGGACGCGCCAGCGACCCGAGACAAATTTTCACGGGGCTTTTCTAAACTCGAAATTTTACTTCATGCGCCACGCGTATAAAACACTGAAGTATTGTGAACTTAGAAATACACTGAACACATTTCTTTTTAAATGAGTAATAATCGAGATATTTAAATAACACAATATTTACGTTATTCTTGATACATTTTCAAGTCAAGTCAAATAATATATTTAAAATTAACTTACTTACTTTTTTAATTAACATAAAATGAATAATGGTGCGTATATGCATCAATGGCGCCTAATGGGTTAATGAAGTAGGAAGTGAACTCATTTCTAAGCTGTTTTAGCAACAGAGGTTATGTTCCCTTGATTCAGACATTTTAATGCGATCATATTGGATTCCAAGGTATCCAAACCTGCAATACCTGTAGTTCCATCGTAATTCTCCTGATAGGTGCTGTTTGAAGGAGCATAGAAGGTTGGATGTTGTTCCATCAAAAAATTATGCAATGCACACGTTGCCTTTAACACTTTTGTTATGTTCTCTGGTTCCAAATTGATTTGAGTATGAAATATACGAAATCTGGATGCAAGTATTCCAAAACTATTTTCGACAACGTGTCTTGCTCTTGAAATGCGGTAGTTGTAAATTTCTTTACTAGCTGAATCCAGTTTCGACGCTTGTCGAAAAGGCTTCATAATATTAATTGTAAGAGGAAAGGCGTCATCAGCCACAAAACGTAAGGGACCGTTTCGAAATTTTACGTAACATTGCTTGGCTTTGGAACTACTCTCTAACTTTTCCTAAAATTTGGTATTCTGAAGAACGCCTCCATCAGAAACACGTCTATTAGTTCCAAAATCCACTAAAAGGAACCGACAGTTAGCATCCACTATTGAAAGAAGTACCATACTGTATGTGCCTTTGTAGTTGAAGTAAAAAATATCCGGAATTCGCTGGGGAAACTACATCTATATGTTTACCATCCATGGCACCAAGACAATGTGGGAAATTCCATCTGTCTTCAAATGTTTTAGCAATAAATTTCCATTTTTCAGCGGAACCAGGAAACTGAAACAAAAGCTGTATAAATTTAGTTTTATAAGTAAAATAAAAATAACTTTTAAAATAACATAAAACCAATGCTTGTTTATACAGTTTGGTTATTAATAAAATAAGAAATAGAATTTTAAAGTGGTACAGTACCACTACTTGTTTAACAGTTTTTTGAAGTAAAAAGATCCGGAATTCGCTGGGAGAATCTATATGTTTACCATCCATGGCACCAAGACAATGTGGGAAATTCCATCTGTCTTCAAATGTTTTAGCAATAAATTTCCATTTTTCAGCGGAATCAGGAAACTGAAACAAAAGCTGTATACATTTAGTTTTATAAGTAAAATAAAAATAACATAAAACCAATGCGTGTTTACACAGTTTGGTTATTAATAAAATACTTGTATAACAGTTTTTTAAAAGTGTAGGTTAATTTTATCTTATTTTAAACTGAGTCGCTGGGTTAATAACCAAACTGTATAACAGTTTGGTTATTAATAAAATAAGAAATAGAATTTTAAAGTGGTACAGTACCACTACTTGTTTAACAGTTTTTTTGAAGTAAAAAGATCCGGAATTCGCTGGGGGAATCTATATGTTTACCATTCATGGCACCAAGACAATGTGGAAAATTCCATCTGTCTTCAAATGTTTTAGCAATAAATTTCCATTTTTCAGAGGAATCAGGAAACTGAAAAAAAAGCTGTATAAACTTAGTTTTGTAAGTAAAATAAAAATAACATTTAAAATAACATAAAACCAATGCTTGTTTATACAGTTTGGTTATTAATAAAACAAGAAATAGAATTTTAAAATGGTACAGTACCACTACTTGTTTAACAGTTTTTTAAACAGTGTGGGTCTTATCTTATTTTAAATTGAGTCGCTGGCTGAAATAACGACTTAAGGGCACTCATTTTTCCGGAGAACATGATTTTGAAAAGTACACTCTCTATTCAATCACCGAGTGTTTTTTGGATGAAAAATGAGGAGAAAATCGAATGTTGCCAGTCTTTCATGGGAAGAAATAGAAGTTCTCATAATTGTATTTTTCTTTTATATTAAAGGAGTTACAAGTGACAACAGTTTTTGGTAGACTTCTTTATTCATCCGCAAATAATTACGGTAATCTGTAAAGTCTGAACTTAACTCTTTTAGTAATCTTGTATGAGTGTATTTATTTCTTTGTGTAAGCCAATATTTATACTAAGCTTTGCGTTTTCGCTTCTTTTTACACTTCATTGCCATTACCAAACCGACTAAGTAAATCGCGCCTTCTTGTTTGTTCGCCATCTCTCGACTGAGCTAAAATCTTCCGGTTTACCGTAGCGTGTATGTGCTCTTGCCTGCACGGGTATACCTTTCCGGTTTACCTTTGCAAGTTTAACTGTGCAGACAAATCGACAAATTTTCTACGCGGGGCTTTTCTAAACTCATAATTTTACTTCATGCTTAGTCAGGTAGTGGACAACACTTGTTCAAAACCTCCAATTGAACACTGTTCAAAAGCGATGAATGCTTATAAAATTAAATCCTGATATGAATATGAATAGACTTTATATTTTGAGGTAATTTGTTTGGGAAATTATAAGAAAATGATAAATTATTAAATAATACCGTAGCGTGTATGTGCTCTAGCCTGCACGGGTATACCTTTCCGGTTTACTTGTGCAAGTTTAACTGTGCAGGTTTACCTGACAGGTATATCGTAACGTTAGTGCCGGACTTAATATTTTAAAGTAATCAGGTTTAAACAATTATAAATAATTCGATCGACGGTCGATCGCGATCAGGGGTGCTCAACCAATTCACTCACTTTGACAGGATTTTCAAGAATAACCAGTTGAGATATGGCAACCCCAACTTCAGGTTCTTAAAGCTTGTTTATTTTAAAGTAAAAATCAGTGCTTTCAAAGTTGATTCAATAGTTCAGAATAGTTTTATAATTTTAAAAACAAGACCACCTTATAATCTAACGTTGTTTTTACTAGATCTCAACTTTGACACGGTTTTAAAAACAAACTAGTCCAGATATTTTACCCCTACTTTCAGAATCTTATAGCGTATTTATATCTAAGCAAAATTGAAGCTTTTAAAGTTAATTCAATAATTTATCATTTTCTTATAATTTCCCAAACAAATTACCTCAAACTCTAACGACTATTTGTATTTATATAATGATTTAGTTTTGTAGGTATTCATCGTTTCTGAGAAGTGTTTAATTTGAAGTTTTAAACAAGTGTTGTCCACTCCCAGACTAAGCATGAAGCGTGCCCGTTTGACTCCTGTATACAAAAAAAGGTGACAGGTCCAACATATGTAATTATAGACCAATAGCTATTTTGTCCAATTTTTCCAAAGTCTTTAAACAAGTGCTGTATAAATCGTTTTACAAACATATAAAATATTCAATTTCTCCACATCAATATGGCTTTATGCAGGGTCGGTCTGTAGTAACTAATCTAGCATTTGTCACCCAAAATATTAGCAAACTATTAGACAATCGTTGTCAGACAGACGTGATATACCTGGTGTTGACTTGGCGGACTCAACATAGGAAATCGCATGTTAATTTTTAAAGTGTTCAAATATTGGTTTCCCTATTTATTTTAGAGACAAAACTTTTTTGTAGAGAGAAAAATTCTAAATTTATGAATGTATACACTTATACTTTACATTTCTCTAAGTTAAAAATAATTAAGGAAAAGTAATGTGATTTTATAAAAATAATGACATACCATGGAATTGATACAACACTTGCGGATATTCCCTGTTTTTCTTTAAAGTTCAATTTAAAGCTTTAAAAAAGTGTTTTCCACTCCCAGACTAAGCATGAAGTAAAATTTCGAGTTTAGAAAAGCCCCGTGAAAATTTGTCGAGGGTCGCGCAGCGACCCGAGACAAATTTTCTGGGCTTTTCTAAACTCGAAATTTTACTTCATGCGCCACGCGTATAAAACACTATAATATTGTCAAATTTATGTTTATTCCAACTTCACTCAAAATTTGTGTTTTATACGCGTGGCGCATGAAGTAAAATTTCGAGTTTAGAAAAGCCCAGAAAATTTGTCTCGGGTCGCTGCGCGACCCTCGACAAATTTTCACGGGGCTTTTCTAAACTCGAAATTTTACTTCATGCTTAGTCTGGGAGTGGAAAACACTCGTTTAAAGCTTCAAATTAAACTCTTTTAAAAATCAACGAATGTCAGAATAATTACAGCTAAAATATTTAGGATAAAGTATTGTGATTTTATAAAAATAATGACATACCATGGAATTGATACAACAATTGCGGATATTCCCTGTTTTTTTTAAAGTTCAATTTGAAGCTTTAAACAAGTGTTTTCCACTCCCAGACTAAGCATGAAGTAAAATTTCGAGTTTAGAAAAGCCCCGTGAAAATTTGTCGAGGGTCGCGCAGCGACCCGAGACAAATTTTCTGGGCTTTTCTAAACTCGAAATTTTACTTCATGCGCCACGCATATAAAACACTTACCTTATTGTGAAGTTGGAAATATACTGCCTATATTTAATAAATTTTAACTAAATTTCGCGCTATCAAAATTTTAGCAAAATCGATTTTTATTATTAAAGTTGATATTGTTTATACAGTTTAGAAAAATAATTGGGAATATGAATTATTTTTTTTAATTCTAATTATATTTAATATTTAATTATATTTAATATTTGAGTTGCCTATTCCCAAAAACCCCTAAATTCATTTAAAAACAATGGATTTAGGAGTTTTTGGAAAAAAAGGCGACTCATTTATAAAACAGTAGGTATACGTGTTGGAAGATTTATTACAAAAAAATCCTACTATAAATTCAACATAAACAATTACTTACTTGATTAAATTAACGTATAAGTACTTACATATAAAAACAAATATAAAAATTCGTGTAAATCCAGAACAAAATTTAATTAATTCAGGGCATACCCTCTGTCTTAGAATCCCCAGCGTTTTTTTCTTTTCCTTTCGCTCCCCTCGTTCTTTTTCTCCTCCCTCAAGATGAACAGATCGCCACAAGTCTTCGCTGAGGGATCCGTTTTTCGTCAGAGCTGCAGATCTCTTACACGACTTTTTATCGCCGCCTGGATTCCGAAATTACGGCGTTCCCGACGTCGGCCGGAAATTTTAACTTCTTCCCTTTTCTGCTGCCAAATGTGTCTCGCTCTCCGACGCCCGTCCGGAAGGAGGGGGCGCAATGTGGAAGTATCTCGGTTTTAACTTTTATACTTCAATTGAAGGAAAACGTTGTACGTGCAATAAAGTTTAAATTTTGTTGCGGATAAAAAGGAACAAGTTTAAATGTTGGTTATTTAATTGCAGGAGTGTAAAAAGTGTCGTGTTTATATGTATTCGTAAGTTATGTGCAGATTGTTGTAATAGTAATAAAAAGCGGTTAAATTCCTTTCCTCACTGTTTTTATTTAAGTACTATATGTACATTTCGGACACTAAGTGTCCATTATCAATAGTTAACTATTGATATTGGACACTTAATGTCCGAAATGTATATATAGTACTTAAATACAAACAGTGAAGAAAGGAATTTAACCGCTTTTTATTACTATTTTGCGATTTTAGTTTAGATGTAAAATTACAGATACTCATCTGTAATTTTACACCTAGTCATTGGTTTATTTTTTTGTTAATACACAGTGTTCTCCATTTCTTAGAAATGTCAAATTTTAAGGCTTTTCTAAACTCGAAATTTTACTTCATGCTTAATCAATGATTGGAAACACTCGTTAGACGTTTCAAATCGAAAGCTTTTGTAAACCCAACGAATACCTGAAAATTTATAGCATATGCATCGGGATTTGTACTCACACCTACTTAAAAGAAAATTTAACTGTATAACATGAAACGTCGGTTTAAAAGTAATAGTCATTAAGTTCCATTAAAATTTTTCTTTTTAATATTAAATAAATTATTTAGTATAATTCGGTAAAATGGTGTTAATTATGAGTTAGTTCAGCAGATTTTAAAATGCACAATAAATAGCGTACACATAGAAAATCTATTTATACATACAGAGTTTTATGTAACACCGAACATGCCAGAAAACGTTCAATGTGGGTTGACTGTTTTACCATTGGAAATGGTAGCCAATAAATTCTGCGTTCCAGAACAAATCGAACATAGTAAAATTTACATTGAATATTTTCTGGCATGTTCAGTGTTACATAAAACTCTCTGTATGTAATTCTAGCAATGAACGTTTATAAAAGGGAAAACGATAATAAATTCCAAAATACATGCATATATTTAATTAAACTTTAATGGGACGATAATAAAGTCAGCAGAAGGCACAAAGCAGGTTTATGGTGAACGGTTCCCGAAATGGGGTTTCGGGGGGTGTTTCGCACAGCTCCCAGGGCTTACGCAGTGTGCAGCGCAAAGCCAAAGTTCGGTTAGCCGCACACCCAACATTGATAAAGTTAAGACTCATAACTATTAACTGATGCGAATGTGACCGTTATGAATAATGGCCAATGCGCCGCCACCTCGACACCCAACTCGCCACGTGTCTATTATTCGAATAGTTTCTGCCCTACGCATACTAATAAATAATTTTCATATTTCATTGCTGATATTATTCATGACAATATTACGCTCAGCTGACGTCGATTGGTTTAAGTGCTAATAAGTTTTTATTTAAGTGAAAGATAATGTAGTGAATTCAAATTTATTTTTATTTTAATGAGCAATTACCCAAATTTTCAACGCATGCTCTTCAGGTTTAGAAATCTTCTTCCTTCCATAATTTTTGTATCAGTTAAATCCGAAGAAAATAAGCTGTATTTTAGGCAGATATTTTACGAAACGAAAATTAATACAAATTATAGATACAGGGTGGGCCATCTAGTGGTTTCTTTTTAAATAAAAGGTTATTTTGACACTGACATCTTTTTCCCGCTCGGAATCTTGACAGAAAGTCGGTATCATTCCTCCGCGGTACGAAATGAGTCGTTTTACGCTTGAACAACGTTGGGAAATATTGCAAACTTATTTCCAAAGTGAGTGCTGTGTTGCCCAAACAGTGCGTTTGTTGAAAAGAAGTTTTGGCCGAAATGAATCACCCACCGCGCCTGCTGTACGCAAGTTTGTGCAAAAAGTTCGTGAGACTGGCATGCTAGTGGACAACACTCATGGTCCTCGTTCTCGTACGGTGCGCACAGACGAGAACGTGGCTGCTGTAACCGAGAGTGTGAGACTCAATCCACGAACATCAACTCGCCGTCGATCTCAACAGCTCAACATTGCACGCATTAGCCTGAGGAGAATTCTGCACAAAGATCTCGGATTATTCGCTTACAAGGTCCAATTGTTTCAGCAATTGAAGGCGCATGACCATCCGCTTCGTTATCTCTTCGCAGTTTGGGCCTTAGAGCAGCTTGAATTGGACAACGATTTTGGGCGAAAAATCATCTTTTCTGACGAGGCTCATTTTCATCTTGGCGGCTACGTTAACAAACAAAATTGCCGCATCTGGGGCTCGGAAAACCCGCACGTTATTGTCGAGAAGCCAATGCATTCTCGGAGAGTGACAGTTTGGTGCGGATTGTGGAGTGGTGGCATCATTGGACCATTTTTCTTCGAAAATGAGGCTGGAAACAACGTTTTGGTCAACGGTGAGCGTTACAGAGCCATGTTATCCGATTTTTTTTTAATAATAATAATAATAATAATAATAATAAATCTTTACTGTCCAACAGGAAACATATCCTAATTACAAGACAATATAGTTAAAAAGAAAGTAAATTAATTGTAAAACATACAAAAATATATAAGTAATCAATATACGAATGTGTAACAACTTGTTTAAATCTATACAAGTTTCATTTTACTAAATATAGTGTATATAATAATTATAAGTAAGAATTATAATTGATTTAAGGCTGTCAGTAGAGTTTTCAGAGTATCATGAAATATATCACAGGAAGAAGAAATGCTATTAAAACATCTGGACACAATACTGACAGGTGATTTCAGACCTATATCAGTTCTATGTGCTACTAAATTAAATGTAGAAGACTGTCTACTATGAAAAGATGGAATATGCAGCCCAATTCTATTTAAGAAGTCAGGAGAGTCAACAGAATTGTGCAGAAGTTTATATAGGAAAGAAATACATGCTTTTTGTCGGCGAGATGCAAGACTTTCAAAATCATATTTACGTAAAAGTATATCGTGATCTATACCTCTGTTTGGATAATATCCCTCCGACTTATAAGATAAAATTTTGAAAAATTTGCGTTGTACACTTTCTAATGCACTAATCTGACCCTGGTTCTGCGGAAACCAAACTATGGCCGCATATTCCAACTTTGATCGTACGTATGCATAAAACAATGATTTTAATGCATTGGGGTTATGGAACTGGGAAGAGTTACGACAAATGAAACCTAGAGACCTTGAGGAGTCTTTAACAATATGGTCAACATGGACATTAAAAGTTAAGGTGTTGTCAAAGTAAACTCCCAGATCTTTAAAAACTGTGGCACGCTCTAAGATATTACCATGAATTGTGTAATTAAATGTAAGCGGATTGGACATCTTAGTGAACGACATGTATGTACATTTTGAGATGTTTAGGTTGAGTGCATTTTTTAGACACCATGATGATAAAGTATTAAGGTTATATTGTAAGACTTGACAATCGTTGACATTTTTAATGGTACTGTAGATTTTTAAATCGTCGGCGTAGAGTAGGTGCTTACAAGATGGGGAGTCAGAAAGATCATTAATAAATAAGTTAAATAGTAGTGGGCCTAAAATAGAACCTTGGGGTACCCCAGAAGTTGGACAGTATTCAACAGATTTAAAGCCATTGACTACCACGTATGCTTTGCGTTCACTAAGATAAGTCTGTATTAATGACAGCGACGACGCACAAAAACCAAAGGTACTTAACTTTGACAACAGAATATTGTGTTGAACTTTGTCGAAGGCTTTCGACAGGTCCGTATAAATCACGTCAATTTGTCCCAAATGAAATTGAAGGCATGGATTTGAACGGCCTCTGGTTCATGCAGGATGGCGCGCCATGCCACACAGCCCATGCCACAATCGATCTTTTGAGCACCAAATTCCCAAATCGTGTTATCAGCCATCTTGGCGATGTCAATTGGCCGCCTCGGAGCTGCGATTTAACCCATTTGGATTTTTTTTTGTGGGGAACCGTGAAGGACCGAAGTTATGTCAACAATTCAGAAACGATTCAAGCACTTCAGGCCAATATCATCCAAGCAATCCGTGAGCTACAGCTCGAAACCTTCAACAAGGTCTTGGAAAATTGGAGTGACAGAATGCGCTACTGCGAAGCCAGCTGAGGCAGCCACTTGAACGAAGTTGTGTTCCATAATTAATGGGAATGTTTGCTCTTACTAATAAAGCCATAATATATGGGAAAAAAAATGTTGTTCATTTTATTGCATTTTTATAAAGAAACCAATAGATGGCCCACCCGTTATGTGTACCTAGGGTCAACTCATTATTGAGAATATGTATTTCTTTTTTAATCAAACAATAAATAACTATTATCTTAAAAAAAATCAAAATTTTAAAGATAGCATCCTCTATTGCACATATCCCATCTAGTATACACGTGCAATTAATAATAGCTGGCAGCACGCGTGATGGCGATAAATCGCAATAAATAAAACTCTATTGGCGACATAATGGTATTTCAAATTCGAATCTGATGACTTTATAAAGTCCTTGAATAGGTGTAACAATGGGCGCCAGCATGTGAACTTTTATCAATAATCTGGATCCCTTCCCTCCTTAAAAAGTTGATAAGTCGGTCGAGTGTGGAGTGCATGAGAACGGGAGCGAGCGCTTTATTTACCCTACCTGTCTATCAGGAAATTTAATCTACATAAGTACATGTGTACGTTTTACTCTCTACAAATAGTTCACACGAGTCAAACAGATACTATTTTTTATTTTATTCGCATAAACGATATCTGATTGTATTTTTAATAAATATTCTTTATATAATATATAAAATTACGAAAATTTGTGTAAAATGCAAACAATAAGTCTTAATTAATAAGATAACTTATGACCCATTGAAACAACTACTTCCCGTGCAAATACACCTCCGGATATTGAATTATACAATGAAATATTTAAATCTTATTTGACACGGTATAATTATTACGTAATTTAATCAAATAAAATAGATGATTAAATATTCATTTTTTAAATATTTATTTATAAACGGCGAAAGAAAATGACTAAACAATATTTGTAATAAGATATTGTTTAGTCATTTTCTTTCGCCGTTTATAAATAAATATTTAAAAAATGAATATTTAATCATCTATTTTATGTTTGATTAAATTACATAATAATTATACCGGGTGTTGACTTGGCGGACGCAACATAGGAAATCGCATGTTCATTTTAAAGTGTTCAAATATTGGCTTCCCTATTTATTTAAGAGACAAAATCTATATCACTTTTTTGTAGAGGGAAAAATTCTAAATTTGTTAATGTTCACACTTAACACTTTACGTTTCTCTAAGTTAAAATAATTAAAAACAAGTATTGTGATTTAATAAAAATAATGACATACCATGGAATTCATGCAACAATTGCGGATATTCCCTGTTTTTTTAAGTTCAATTTAAAGCTTCAAACAAGTGTTTTCCACTCCCAGACTAAGCATGAAGTAAAATTTCGAGTTTAGAAAAGCCCCGTGAAAATTTGTCGAGGGTCGCGCAGCGACCCGAGAGAAATTTTCTGGGCTTTTCCAAACTCGAAATTTTACTTCATGCGCCACGCTTATAAAACACTAAAATATTGTGAACTCTATGTATATCTGAACCCCACTTGAAATCAGTGTTTTATGCGCGTGGCGCATAAAGTAACATTTCGAGTTTAGAAAAGTCCTCGACAAATTTTCACGGGGCTTTTCTAAACTCGAAATTTTACTTCATGCTTAGTCTGGGAGTGGAAAACACTCGTTTAAAGCTTCAAATTGAACTCTTTTGAAAATTAACGAATGTCAGAAAATGTACACCTAAAATAATTAAGAAAAAGTAATGTGATTTTATAAAAATAATGACATACCATGGAATTCATACAACAATTGCGGATATTTCCTGTTTTTTTTAAGTTTAATTTAAAGCTTTAAACAAGTGTTTTCCACTTCCAGACTAAGCATGAAGTTAAATTTCGAGTTTAGAAAAGCCCCGTGAAAATTTGTCGAGGGTCGCGTAGCGACCCGAGACAAATTTTCTGGGCTTTTCTAAACTCGAAATTTTACTTCATGCGCCACGCGTATACAACACAAAAATATTGTAAACTCTATGTTTATTTGAACCCCACTTAAAATCAGTGTTTTATACGCGTGGCGCATAAAGTAAAATTTCGAGTTTAGAAAAGCCCAGAAAATTTGTCTCGGGTCGCTGCGCGACCCTCGACAAATTTTCACGGGGCTTTTCTAAACTCGAAATTTTACTTCATGCTTAGTCTGGGAGTGGAAAACACTCGTTTAAAGCTTCAAATTGAACTCTTTTAAAAATCAACGAATGTCAGAAAATTAACAGCTAAAATAATTAAGAAAAAGTAATGTGATTTTATAAAATAAATGACATACCATGGAATTAATACAACAATTGCGGATATTCCCTGTCTTTTTTTTTAAAGTTCAATTTAAAGCTTTAAACAAGTGTTTTCCACTCCCAGGCTAAGCATGAAGTGAAATTTCGAGTTTAGCAAAGCCCCGTGAACATTTGTCGAGGGTCGCGCAGCGACCCGAGACAAATTTTCTGGGCTTTTCTAAACTCGAAATTTTACTTCATGCGCCACGCGTATAAAACACAAAAATATTGTAAACTCTATGTTTATTTGAACCCCACTTAAAATCAGTGTTTTATACGCGTGGCGCATGAAGTAAAATTTCGAGTTTAGAAATTTTCACGGGGCTTTTCTAAACTCGAAATTTTACCTCATGCTTAGTCTGGGAGTGGAGAACACTTATTTAAAGCTTCAAATTGAACTCGTTTAAAAATCAACGAACGTCAGAAAAATAACAGCTAAAATAATTAAGAAAAAGTAATGTGATTTTATAAAATTAATGACATACCATGGAATTAATACAACAATTGCGGATATTCCCTGTCTTTTTTTTAAGATCAATTTAAAGCTTTAAACAAGTGTTTTCCACTCCCAGACTAAGCATGAAGTAAAATTTCGAGTTTAGAAAAGCCCCGTGAAAATTTGTCGAGGGTCGCGCAGCGACCCGAGACAAACTTTCTGGGCTTTTCTAAACTCGAAATTTTACTTCATGCGCCACGCGTTTAAAACACTAAAATATTGTGAACTCTATGTATATTTGAACCCCACTTAAAATCAGTGTTTTATACGCGTGGCGCATGAAGTAAAATTTCGAGTTTAGAAAAGCCCAGAAAATTTGTCTCGGGTCGCTGCGCGACCCTCGACAAATTTTCACGAGGCTTTTCTAAGCCCGAAATTTAACTTCATGCTTAGTCTTGGAGTGGAAAACACTTATTTAAAGCTTCAAATTGAACTCTTTTAAAAATCAACGAATGTCAGAAAATTAACTGCTAAAATAATTAAGAAAACGTAATGTGATTTTATAAAATTAATGACATACCATGGAATTAATACAACAATTGCGGATATTCCCTGTCTTTTTTTTTAAAGTTCAATTTAAAGCTTTAAACAAGTGTTTTCCACTCCCAGACTAAGCATGAAGTAAAATTTCGAGTTTAGAAAAGCCCCGTGAAAATTTGTCGAGGGTCGCGCATTTTTACTTCATGCGCCACGCGTATAAAACACTAAAATATTGTGAACTCTATGTATATCTGAACCCCACTTGAAATCAGTGTTTTATGCGCGTGGCGCATGAAGTAAAATTTCGAGTTTATAAAAGCCCAGAAAATTTGTCTCGGGTCGCTGCGCGACCCTCGACAAATTTTCACGGGGCTTTTCTAAACTCGAAATTTTACTTCATGCTTAGTCTGGGAGTGAAAAACACTCGTTTAAAGCTTCAAATTAAACTCTTTAAAAAACAACGAATGTCGGAAAATGTACAGCTTTATTCCTTGTATATTGATCAAGTAGTAATTTAGTTTTCTTCATTGTCGTGGTACTATTATAAATTATTACAATAAATAAGTTCTTCTTTCATGCTCATTGTTTATTTTGCTAGGGCGTAGGTAAAGTATCCTACGTTTCTCGAGTGATATGACAATTACATACTCGCGGAATACTGCACTCGCCGCTGCGCGGCTCGTGCGCTACATATCCGCTGATATGTAATATGCTGCATACCACTCTCGCTACGTAATATACTATTATGTTTGATTAAATTACGTGAAAATTATATGATAAAAATATTTATATTTATTATCCTCAGTAAATTGAATGCAATATGTAAATAAAAGTGACGTGTGCCATATTTAAATAGCTCATAGCCTAAGGAGAGGAATGTTGATGGGCTGATGATATGGAAGCGTAAAAATATTCATATCTAGGGCTTTAGGAGACGTCAGTCAATATAATAGAATATATGGGAAGGGATTGGCAGCGGGTGGTACGGTATTAGCACTAAACGGACGCTTCGCCACACTCTTCGCTTCAATTCAGCGTTCAATCTCAATCCCTTCGTCAACATCGGGGGCTGTCAGGGATTAGTGAGCACCCGTGGAAATATATTTATGATTCACCTTACCATACTTATTATATTTACTGTAAACATATCATCGTTTTTATTCAGCCAGTTCTCACACTCAGTACTCATAATCGTATCTCATTGTAGTGGAGGCAATTAAAAGAGATGGGTATACGCATAATAACATTAATAAATCAATAGAAGTAATTATACAGGAAGTTTTTCTTTCAAGTATACATATCCCATTAAGTGAATTCGATAGCTAACGCCATCTAATGCTCCATTGTGGCATCGTCAATGACACGAATGCACAAGTGCATATATTGGTCACTGTTTCGTCCACGGAGCAATACTCTGTGTAACCACCGAAAACAAATATCAAAATTGTATTCTTCTTCTTCTTCTTCTGCTATCCCTTGTTGCCCCTTAGGGCGTCGGATACAAAATTGTATTCAAGTTCAGTATTCCGGCACCGGATACCCACTATGGAGCGTTAGATGGCGTTAGCTATTCAATTCACTTAATAGTGTTCACATATCGGTTTGATATAGTAAGAAATGTTCAGTATTCCTCAGCACTGGGTTCGACCTTCTGCGTGTGAAGCAGGCGTGATAACCACTACACTACGGAAACTTATTAAAATTTATCTTCCCTTAGCAGAAATCAAAATTAGAAATAAATGGGCCCTATTGTTAGTACTCGCCCAATTATTGGCACCATACTTTATTTCTTTAAAGAACAATTAACATTTTAAATAGAATACCTACCCTATATCATTTTAATTTTCTGATACATGATGTCATTTTACATAAAAAAAACAATTGTTTTTTAGAAAAAGAAAAAAAAAACATATCATGTGATTGTTCAAAAATCATCATTACAGCTAGGTGGCTGTGACCGCCCTAATATATTTTAAGCGTAGCTAGAATTTTGAGCCCCTTCCTGGTCAAAACTCTGGCTACGAGACAAAACTATGAGACAAAGCATATGCCATCATTAGCCAAAGCCTAATTTTCTAGTTTACACTGCATAAAGTGTCTTGTATTAAGGGACCTCTTAGATGGACGTTTTAAACGCGAGGCGGAACGTGAGCGGGCGCAGCGTTTGCGTTTTAACACATGGGTTTATATGAGAGTCCGTAGACGGACGGGTGCGAGGCGGAGAAGACGCCAGCACTCGCGTTTGTTTAAATTTGAGCGGAGCGGGACGGACGCGTTTTTCAGTTTTAACACATGGTTTCTTATGCGCCTTGTTATACGGGTGAATCGCGTTTTCAAAGCGGGCGTTTTTTGCAAGTTTTTTGTAAAAAATCGGCCAAAGCGAGTTAAATTCATAATATTTTCCTTACAATATTTAGTCGTAACGCAAAAATAAATATTTTTGCGTTTATAATAATAATAATAATAATATCTTTATTGGTGTTAGCAACTTAACAAGTTTTACACAGGTCAACAAGAAAATAAATAAATGAAGTAGTGCCTATAAGTACGATCAAGTAGTAATAATATGTTTAACAATTTTGGTAAAAATATAACAAACAAGAATATATGACTTAGAATGATAGATACAAGATATAAGCATTGGGATAAGGTCTAAGTGATTAAATACAAAAGTATAACAGGATAACAGAATATTGTTACAGTAAATTAAAAACGTTAAAAAAGACCAGAACTTATAATTATAACACAACAGACATACATATATACACTTTAAGATAATATATAGATACAACCTTGGAACGCACATGCACTGTTATTAGTATTACATTAAGAATCCAACTTCCAACTAGACAGAGGACAATGTATAAGATAATCATCGATGGAATAGTATGCATTTTCTAAGAGATATTTCTTACAAACCTGTATAAATTTCTTATTTGGCAAAATTTGAACCCATGGTGGCAATACATTGTAAAATTTTATGCAATAATACCGTTGAGCAGTTTTGGCCTTAGATAAACGTAATTTACGCGCTCTAATCTCATTTTTCCTTCTTGTTTCATGTGAATGTGTATCTTTATTACACACATAGGTTCCGCGATTATTCTTGATAAATTTCAAGCACTCTAATATGAACAGACATGGTACAGTAAGAACATTGAGTGTTCTAAATTCATTTAGATAAGTGTCCAAAATTAAAAAAATAAATAAACAAAAAATATAAATTATAAATTTTTAGGTAAACTTGCATCTTTAAGATATGAGTATAATTTTATTTAATATTTAAAAAATCTTTGACATTTTCTAGAAATTGCGAAAAATAAAATAGCTAACAATTTAAAATCGCCCCCACTCTCTTGTAAAAATAGTGTGATGAGAACAAAATAATTAAAAGAATTAATATTCATTTTTTTGAGAGCGGTCTCTGTGCTCGTAAATTTTGTACCGGCAGCAGCTTCTCTTTTCCCTGACTCTCCAATTGGCCAACATACTAGGGAAATTACCCATCAAAGTGTTTGAAATTTTTGACAGAAATTTGTATACCGGTTACGGGTTAAATAAAAGGAAAAAAGTGATTGTCTATATCCTAGCGCTAAAACATGATTTTATAAGTATGTTTGATACAGAAAGTTTTATCTTAGAAATTCAGGCACCGCCCAAGGAACAAATCAATTTAAGTAATGTTTCCTCAACATTAAAACAACGTTTAATGTTGCTGCACTGTTGATATAACGTTATTTGTTTGTTTATTGCTCAGTGGGCGGAGTGCATGTGGAATTTAGGTAAGTAATATTTATATTTATAAAAATATTAAATACATAAATACAGTAACGTCTATGAATAATAAAGGATAAATAAATAATAATATGACGCAATTAAATCTATTTCGTTTGTGCTTATTACTCAGCGTAACATAATTGAATGATAGACGGCACTGAAGGCTCGGCGGAGAACTCGCCCAGCACCCGCTTGCAAAACGCGTTCAATCCGCTCCGTATAAGAGCTAAAAGCGGAGCGGAAAAAACGATCCGTCCCGCTCCGCTATCGCGCTAAAAACGTCCATCTAAGACCGCCCTAAACCTCTGAGGAGTCCTACATTTAAAACATAAAAACAACATGACTAATCTGCTAAACGTTTAAAAAAAGGTGTGTAATTTGGGTATTTAAATTATTTATGTTTAAATTTTCATCCGCAGCCTCACCAATAAAATTCTTATATAATTTTCAAAAAGAAGTCTTCCCTTGTGTATGCTTGTGCCAAAATGAATCTAGAATCTATTTTGAGATCTTTCCCCACGGATTTAGTGTCTTAATAAATCCATCAGCTTAATCCAGCACGGAGTAACTGCAACGACGCGGTCGCACCCTTCCTGTCCCGCCTTTCCGCCCTCCAGCCTTTCCGCTCGCATTCGGACCCCGGGGTGGCAATATAACCATCCATCCACGTAGCTTCTATACACACGCATATGCATGTGTGTGGGCCAAATTCTCAATTCCCAATTCCGCTATTCGAACAGTGTTTAGGAATAAATAGAGGGCGCGCGGCCGCGATTCAATATACATCCCTTACTAGCTATATAGCTAGCTAGTCAACAGTGGCAGCCACGTGGCTTCGGTGAGAAAACATTCGACGACACGCGACCAGGCTATTTACAAATTGCCGCCGGTGCGATATGCGCCCTCCCTCGGGGACAAAGGATAAAATGTAACACAGATACGAATCTTTAGGGACTTTTAAACTCCTATGACACGGGGGGTTTATTAAATCTGTTGCTCGTGCCGGTGATCCTCTGATACGGCTTTTGATGGCCGAACGCTGATGTGTGTATTATTAATATTTATTGCCATCGTTTAAAGACCTGTGGGTTAGCCACACACGTTGTATTTATATTCCCTAATGGCTTTTAAGTTTGATTTAGATGTAGGATGTACAGATTGACTATGCGAACTAGGTATTGCATGGGAAAATAAAGTCACATTACTTTTAATTGATATTCTTACAAATGTCATCATCTCTGAGGTGGCAAAAAAAAGATTTGATAGCTGAGGCTCTTACTTGGTGAAATTCCATATCAACACTTTTAGTAAAGGGTTCGAACCCGGGCGGAAACATTTATTTTTACAAAAACGTGATTATCTTAGGGAAGCACAATCTGTTGCTTTAAATGGCTAACTTATAATTATGGCGATCACTTTTATAAAAATATATGCACAATTTTTATGTGTACAACAATTACTCGTTATTTTATAAAACTCTTACAAACTAGAAGGTATTCTATAACACATATCAATATTCTGACGTTTACATTTTTGTAGACGCGTAGCGACCAAACCAAATGTTCAGGCTTTTCAAAACTCGAAATTTTACTTCATGCGCCACGCGACTGAAACACTAAAATATTGTGAACAAGTGAACTTCACTTAAAATCAGTGTTTTGTACGCGTGGCGCATGAAGTAAAATTTCGAGTTTAGAAAAGCCTGAAAATTTCGGTCTTGTGTATTTTTTTCCTCCTAAACCAAGTGGAGAATTGAAAAACAAACACAATTTCATTTTAGATAAAGTTATTTTTTCTTCCTAAAATATACTTTTGCGCATTCTATTTGTATGCACATTTGTAATATTAATTATTTTACTTGGTGAACTTCACTTTAAGTCAGTGTTTTGAACGCGTGGCGCATGAAGTAAAATTTCGAGTTTAGAAAAGCCCAGAAAATTTGTCTCGGGTCGCTGCGCGACCCTCGACAAATTTTCACTGGGCTTTTCTAAACTCGAAATTTTACTTCATGCTTAGTCTGGGAGTGGACTACGCGACCAAACCAAATTTTCAGGCTTTTCTAAACTCGAAATTTTACTTCATGCTTAGCCTGGGAGTGGAAAACATTCGTTTCAGTCTTTTATAATTTCTAATAAGCTTTCTTTTTCTTGTTCTGTGTAATTCTGTCTTATTCCACGGTTATTCTCCATAATTATAAGGAATTACACTAAATTTCCAACTTGATTGACAATTTAATTTGAAATATTGACAATTCAATTTAACAAATTGGTGGTTCTAGCTATGGCCACAATGAAAATGTATAATTTCGGTTTGTAATCTATTAATTAAATTATTAATTTCTAGAATTGCTGTTTATTTGGTAGGTTTGCTTTATAATACGCAATTTTATTTGCCTATTAGTTTACTAGGTAAATAAATTGACTCCACAAATAGTTATCTAATGATTTATTAATCGTTTATAATACCGGGCATAATTAATATTTTTTAGAGTGTTTTCCACTCCCAGACTAAGCATGAAGTAAAATTTCGAGTTTAGAAAAGCCTGAAAATTTGGTTTGGTCGCGTAGCGCGGAGCGACCAAACCAAATTTTCAGGCTTTTCTAAACTCGAAATTTTACTTCATGCGCCACGCGTATTTAACACTGAAAATACTGAAATATGTGAACAAGTGAACTTTACTTGAAATCAGTGTCTTGTACGCGTGGCGCATGAAGTAAAATTTCGAGTTTAGAAAAGCCTGAAAATTTGGTTTGGCCGCTCCGCGCTTCGCGCTACGCGACCAAACCAAATTTTCAGGCTTTTCTAAACTCGAAATGTTACTTCATGCTTAGCCTGGGAGTGGAAAACACTCGTTTAAGTCTTTTATAATTTCTAATAAGCTTTCTTTTTCTTGTTCTGTGTAATTCTGTCCTATTCCACGGTTATCCATAATTATAAGGAATTATACTAAATTTCCAATTTGATTGACAATTTAATTTGAAATATTGACAATTCAATTTAACAAATTGGTGGTTCTAGCTATGGCCACAATGTAAATGTATAATTTCAGTTTGTAATGTATTAATTAAATTATTTATTTCTAGAATTGCTATTTATTTGGTAGGTTTGCTTTATAATACGCAATTTTATTTGCCTATTCGTTTACTAGGTAAATAAATTCACTCCACAAATAGTTATCTAATGATTTATTAATCGTTTATACTACCGGGCATATTAATATTTTTCATACTTACATAATTACATAAACTATTTGTGATAATTTGAGTGATATACTATTTACTTAATTCATATTTTTTCTTTAACATTAACATATTTCTTTTTCAAAATAAAATGTGTTTTGATTTTCATATAAACATTTTCCACGCCAAAAATAAAAACTGAAATCGAAACTCCAGTAAAATAGGCAACCAAAGCGAAGTAACAATCATTGATGCTGACGCTTGTAAAACTTGCTCCTTGATTAACACATCTCGGTTTCTCAGCGTAGATCTTCTTAAAGCTGCGACTTCGCAAGCCTCTCTCATTAATTATAGTAAATCTAAAAAAAATATATTTTCATCAATACAAAAGAGAAGTCTCGCAGAAATGTATAATAATTTTATTCCTGAAAATAATATAGGTTTATCTTCAATTTGGTTCTCATTAATCACTTGATGAAACATGTTTACAATATTGATAATTAAATAAAAGTCACTTGGTTTGTTTCACTACTATTTTTTATTCTCTCCGACTAGTTTCGACTTATCGTCATTCTCAAGGAGTAATACAGAAAATTATTTTACAAGATATATATACATATTTTTGTGAAGGTCAGGTAATAAGGGCTTTAAGAATTGGAGAGTTCCAGATGTCTTCGTACTCATTTACAATGTGTTTCCCTGTTTTATTGCTTTGCTTATTTCCAGGCCTTCTCGGGTTTGCCCGTCATTGCATCGCATCCAACCACTTCTTTAATTCAGATGATTTCAAAATATTATATTCGGGTAATAAGGGACGAGAGTTAAATTTTAGAGAAGGCCTGGAAATAAGCAAAGCAATAAAACAGGGAAAACAAATTGTAAATGAGTACGAAGACATCTGGAACTCTCCAATTCTTAAAGCCCTTATTACCTGACCTTCACAAAAATATGTATATATATCTTGTAAAATAATTTTCTGTATTACTCCTTGAGAATGACGATAAGTCGAAACTAGTCGGAGAGAATAAAAAATAGTAGTGAAACGAACCAAGTGACTTTCATTTAATTATCAATAATATAGGTTTATTTATAAGTGATACAGTAATACCAAAGATATTTTTTACGGGAAGGGTTAATAGTTAATTAGTAGTAGTTATTGCGATTATCTGCACTTTTTTTAATTAAAATTCTAAATTTACATTTCAAACATTTTAGTTATGCCCGGTATTAAAAACGATTAAAAAATCATTAGATAACTATTTGTGGAGTTAATTTATTTACCTAGACAGACAAACAAAATCGCGTATTATAAAGCAAACCTACGAAATAAATCGCAATTCTAGACATAAATAATTTAATTAGTAGATTACAGACCGAAATTATATATTTTCATTGTCGCCATAGCTGGAACCACCAATTTGTTAAATTGAATTGTCAATATTTCAAATTAAATTGTCAATAAAATTGAAAATTTAGTTTAATTCCTTATAATTATGGAGAATAACCGTGGAATAGGACAGAATTACACAGATCAAGAAAACGAAAGCTTATTAGAAATTATAAAAGACTTAAACGAGTGTTTTCCACTCCCAGGCTAAGCATGAAGTAAAATTTCGAGTTTAGAAAAGCCTGAAAATTTGGTTTGGTCGCGTAGCGCGAAGCGCGGAGCGGCCAAACCAAATTTTCAGGCTTGTCTAAACTCGAAATTTTATTTCATGCGCCACGCGTACAAGACACTGATTTCAAGTGATGTTCACATGTTCACAATATTTCAGTGTTTTATACGAGTGGCGCATGAAGTAAAATTTCGAGTTTAGAAAAGCCTGAAAATTTGGTTTGGTCGCGTAGCGCGAAGCGCGGAGCGACCAAACCAAATTTTCAGGCTTTTCTAAACTCGAAATTTTTTCTAAACTCGAAATTTTACTTCATGCTTATCCTGGGAGTGGAAAACACTTGTTTAAGTCTTTTATAATTTCTAAAACTTAAAACTTTAAATGGAACTAATTTTAATAAAGCGTATGCATAAGTATAAAAATCCCTGGTTATGTCTAATTTGAAAAACTTTAGGTCTTCGACTCCTTAGGATGTCACACAGAACAAGAAAAATAAAGCTTATTTGAAATTATTCAAGACTTAAACGAGCGTTTTCCGCTCCCAGGCTAAGCATGAAGTAAAATTTCGAGTTTAGAAAAGCCTGAAAATTTGGTTTGGTCGCGTAGCGCGAAGCGCGGAGCGGCCAAACCAAATTTTCAGGCTTGTCTAAACTCGAAATTTTATTTCATGCGCCACGCGTACAAGACACTGATTTCAAGTGATGTTCACTTGTTCACAATATTTCAGTGTTTTATACGCGTGGCGCATTTAGTAAAATTTCGAGTTTAGAAAAGCCTGAAAATTTGGTTTGGTCGCTCCGCGCTTCGCGCTACGCGACCAAACCAAATTTTCCGGCTTTTCTAAACTCGAAATTTTACTTCATGCTTAGTCTGGGAGTGGAAAACACTCGTTTAAAACTTTAAATGGAACTAATTTTAAAAAAGCGTATGCATAAGTATAAAAATCCCTGGTTATGTCTAATTTGAAAAACTCTAGGTCTTCGACTCCTTAGAATGTCTTGTGGTTCGAATTAATTACTGTGAGGGAAGATACTATAAGCGAACTTAAATCTAACATGGATGATATGGTAGACATGATAACCGTAAAGAAATTAATAAACACAAGTAGTAGAATCTAGAGTAATTAAAATAATATAATACACTTTTGACTTTTAACTGTCAAATTATTTAGAGAATAAAATTTACTTGGCAGAAAAACAAACAAATAATTTACTGCGGAGATTTATTAGCCAAATAAAGTTATTTTGTGTTTTTAATACCGAAATCTTTACAATAAATTAATTTATTCCTAATGTAAATTTTATTTAGGGAATAAAACGTTTTATAATACCGGGCATTAATCTATTAAAAATGAGCACATTCTGAATATACATTCATAATTCTAAGAAAAAAGTAAAGATAAAGAAAATAACTTCAACTAATTAATAATATATTGAATATTTTTACGCGCAGATTCTCGGAAGAGAAAAATTCTCTAAAAAACAAAAGTATAATATTTAAATGATATATTTCTCTTGAACAAGTTTCTCATCTTTCACGTGGTGAAATATATTTAACTATGATTTAATAAAGAAAACACTTGGTTAAATTTCACTAATATTAGTGAAATTTAACCAAGTGTTTTCTTTATTAAATTATGATGTATTTCTATAAATGCGCGAGTTGGCATTTATAGAAATACATCATTTAAATATTATACTTTCGTTTCCTCCGAAATAGCCTTAATGTTTTTGCATTTCTTTATTTCTCACCCAACTTTAACTAATTCTTTGTACTGAGTTCCCTTCCTCATGGGAATCTCTGGATAAGACATTTGCCAAAAGGGGACCACGACCAAACCACACTTTTCCTTCTCTAAATAATTTTCAGCAATCAGCTTGTACATGGTGTCTAATTCTGAAAAAAAACCGAAGAATTCGCTTCTCATTCTCTCGACTCCGGTTGGGGGCGGATAGTAATTTCCATCTTTATTTGACGGCTGGATTTTACTATCCACTATCGCTTTTTGAAGTTCACCAGTTTGAAGCTAAAGTATTAATAATTTTAACTACTGTAATATTTTCCTATTTGGTTCACCTTACCGGCATAAAATATCTCATATAAGGATTATCCTCAACGCCCAACTCAATCTTTGAATTAAGTAAATCCGAGAGCGAGTTAAGGCTAGTAGCCCTCGATTGCAACAGCGCGACAATGCACGCCGAAAACGCCGTATACAAAAACATCATCGAGAGAAATATGACAAACGTCGCGATCTGTCCGGACGCGCTCTTCGGCTCCGCTTCCGAACCTTGCTGACAAACCCCGCCAATTTCCATTTGGACGACATCCCAGAATTGCGGCCTGAGTATAGTGGGTGGATGATCCGCATAGCGGTCGTGTAATCCGTAATCGCTCCATTCCCATCTGATTATGATGTACACTGCGACGAAGATAATGACCAGGATGGCTATGCAGGAGTACCAGACCCAGAGGTCGAAAGGTAGATAAAATACGTTGGAGACGGCAGAGAGTGGCGGGGCTCGGAACATGAATGCGGCGATTGTTGGTGTTAGGCTTGCTACAAAGTCAAATTGTCTGATGCGTAGTGGGAGTACGAAACACGGTGAACCTAAAATAGTGTATTATACAATGAGAATAGAATGATGACCATTTTACACAAGTATAAAAATTGCTGCACGAGCTGCAATTTATACGAGCGCGAAATGGTAGTTCCATATTATATACTCAATGACATTAGAAGCGTAACACCCAGAAGGAGTAATTATTTTAACTTGATTTTTTGCCAGTATGGTAGTCTTACATCAAGAATAAAATGATTACATTTTCAAGAAATTTTATTAAAAAACAATCTAAAAAAAATTAATAATGTGTTTGGCGACCCCTTTGCTGTATACACTCCTGTAGACGCCTGGGCATTGACAAAATAAGATGGTCGATGTCTTCTTGAGGCATCTCGTTCCAAGCAACTTGAATTTCATCGATCAACTGTGCTAGAGTCTGTGGAGGATGGTGCAAAGAGAATATTCTTCTTCCCATGATATCCCACACATGTTCAATGGGATTTAAATCCGGCGAACGGGGCGGCCACGCCAAAACATTAACACCAGCTTCATTAAGAAAGTTCATAGTTCGACGAGCAATATGGGGACGTGCGTTATCTTGTTGCAAAAGTACGTCTGGGCGGCCATCTAAATAAGGCAATAAAGTCGGTCGTATGACGTCTTCAACATAACGCGCAGCTGTCATACTGCCTCGAATGAATACAAGAGGTGATCGACTACCATAAGCAATAGCCCCCCAAACCATTACTCCAGCAGTCCTGTGTACATGCCTCTCAATAGCAAACCTAAGATCAGGTCGTTCTCCAAGGTAGCGTCGTACCCTTCTACGGCCATCATGCGTGCCTAGACAAAATCGTGATTCATCGCTGAATACGACATCGTGCCATTCTGCCTCCCAATGCTGCCGTTCTCTGCACCAGTCCAACCATTGGTGACAGTGTCTCGCTGTTAAAGGAAGCACTAATCTTGGACGGTACGAAAGAAGCCCAAAGGATTGAATGCGGTGATATAAGGTTCGCCTACCTTCTTCTCCAATTCATTGATCACCGATTTGACGCGTAGTAGCGAAACGGTCTCGCAGGGCTATTTGTCTTAGGCGCCGATGTTGACGTTCTGTGGTACGCCTTGGTTGACCAATTGGTCTTCTTCTTGCTCCTCTACCTTCTTCTGTCCATACCTGATACACACGTATTACAGTTGCTGCAGTGGAATCAATACGGCGTGCAATTTCGCGATATGACATACCGACATCTCGATAAGCAACAACTCGACCCCGGTCAAAATCGCTCAAATGGTGATATTGTGGACGTCTTCGGACTCGAGGCATTTTATTTAAGCTTAACACACTCAACGGAAACACGAAAACTAAAAACATCTGTACTAAACAGCTCATATAAATAGTTTTATCAAAAAAGAAAAAGTGAATTTTTTTTTTCACAATAAATATAAAAGGAACAAATTTGAAATTGTTATCAATGTATGCCTTAAATATAGTCACTCTGTTGCTAAAAAAGAATTCAAAAAAATCATTCCTTCTTGGTGTTACGCTTCTAATGTCATTGAGTATATTATCACTGCTTTATAAAATTTGATGTTTTGTTTCTGCTGACTAATGTCCCTAGTACAAATAAATCATGTATTTACATTGTAGCAATATTGTATCTATATTTACCTACGCCCTATCTAGTAACCGCATTATACCACACTGTCATCTTGACAAGTATGATTGACATTATGTACACATGCACGTAATAGCTTTGACAAGTACATTACGCGCTGACAGCTGAACAGCTGATTGCTTACCGAACAACCAAATCACATTTCTTTGATGTACAGGGAGTTTTTCTTTAAAGTATACGTATTCCAAATTCAGCTTATTTTCTTTAAATCATTAGTTATTCGTTGTTGTTTTTTTAGGTTTAATTTAAAGCTTTAAAGGAGTGTTTTCCACTCCCAGACTAAGCATGAAGTAAAATTTCGAGTTTAGAAAAGCCCCGTGAAAATTTGTCGAGGGTCGCGCAGCGACCCGAGACAAATTTTCTGGGCTTTTCTAAACTCGAAATTTTACTTCATGCGCCACGCGTATAAAACACTAAAACATTGTGAACTCTATGTATATTTGAAACTCACTTGAAATCACTGTTTTATACGCGTGGCGCATGAAGTAAAATTTCGAGTTTAGAAAAGCCCCGAGAAAATTTGTCTCGGGTCGCTGCGCGACCCTCGACAAATTTTCACGGGGCTTTTCTAAACTCGAAATTTTACTTCATGCTTAGTCTGGGAGTGGAAAACACTTGTTTAAAGCTTCAAATTGAACTCTTTTAAAAAACAACGAATGTCGGAAAATATACAGCTTTATTCCTTGTATATTGATCAAGTGATCCCGTGAAAATTTGTCGAGGGTCGCGCAGCGACCCAAGACACATTTTCTGGGTTATTCTAAACTCAAAATTTTACTTCATGCGCCACGCGTACAAAACACTAAAATATTGTGAACTCTATGTATATTTGAACCTCACTTGAAATCACTGTGTTATACGCGTGGCGCATGAAGTAAAATTTCGAGTTTAGAAAAGCCCAGAAAATTTGTCTCGGGTCGCTGCGCGACCCTCGACAAATTTTCACGGGGCTTTTCTAAACTCGAAATTTTACTTCATGCTTAGTCTGGGAGTGGAAAAAAATGTTTAAAGCTTCAAATTGAACTCTTTTAAAAAATAACGAATGTCGGAAAATATACAGCTTTATTCCTTGTATATTTAGTTTTCATCATTGTCATGGTACTATTAAAAATTATTACACTAAATAAGTTGTTCTTTCATGCTCATTGTTTATTTTGTTAGGGCGTAGGTAAAGTATCGTACGTTTCTCGAGTGGTATGGCAATTACATACTCGCGGAATACTGCAATCGCCGCTGCGCGGCTCGCGCGCAACATGTCCGCTCATATGTAATATGCTACATACCACTCTCGTTACGTAATATACTATTACGTGGGTTGATCAAATATAAACGAGCCTTTGTTTTCTGACCGTTGGGAATAATATTTATTTGTGATTGGGCTATTGGAGTCTTTAGGTTGGCATGCCTAGAGTTCGGCAACAACACCAGCCGGTTTGTTCTGTCCTTTATTTAGCAGCCCTAACAATAAATGTGAAGAGCGGGCCCGTTTATTTAGCGTAACGCGTAATTTTAAAGTTCCTAAAGAGAAACAAAGGCTAAGGAAAACCAGTAAAACCTAAAATTCGATTGTCTCAGTTGGCCACGGTTTTTTGACAATTGTCAATACACCGATTCACTCGAATTCGGAAGTTTGGGTCCACTCTTTCAAGCGTCCTGATCGGCATATAAAATCGTGTTTTACTCAAAAACTACGCGGTAGAAATTTTTCTAAGATGAACATTTGATTTTAGCGGGAAAAAATACATTAAAAATGATAGGTTTGATCTCAAGGACAGCAACTTTTTTTTTGTCGGCCAGTGTAGTGAACAGCACTTATCAACGTTGAGTGAAACTTTATGTTTGTTACACTATTCTTTAAGTTTATTGATATTGTTTTGCAGGGACAGAGCATCACTCAATGTTGTTTCAATTGCAAAGAGCTTACATTATTTCTATCAATCAACAAAAATGTAACTAAACAAGATCGAATATTAATAACATGGACCTTTGGTAATAACATATTCAACCGTGTCTTGACATTTTCAGTGATGGGTCGCTGGTCCTCAAGCGTTAATCGGTTCTACCACCATCGCAGGGATTGCTTCAGAGACTCTAAACTTTTGTGGCGTATAGCATAGCCTCCCGGGGACCCTCGTGGGTCAGTGAGTAGAGCTCCTGCTCTTGGGCCAGAGGGTCGTGGGTTCGAATCCCACCGAGGGGTGCCAGTTTCTTATGGGGAAATTGGCACCCTCTGGAGCCATGGTTGTGAGTGAATGTGTTGTGCCGTCCATAATTAGTTGCATAAGCATGTAAAGAATTAAATACTTAAATGGAATAAATAAAAATTAAGACTAAGGCCAGGCAAAAGCCAAAACCTAAAAAAAAAGCATAGCCTCTGGCCTCTAAAACGGACCATGCATTACAGTTCATCGGATTGTGATCTGGTGATTAGGGCGGATATTTTGCAGATGTGATGAAACACGGAAAATAGGCATCGCAGCATTCTTGTGATATTTTCGCCTTGTGGGCCAGAGCAGAATCTTGTTGAAACGTCTAATCCATATCCCGAAGTGCTGCTGTGTCTACGGAAGTATCAGAGGCTCGAGTATCTCCCGTCAGTACAATTCTTGGTTGATTTTTACCTGTTGCGCAGGAGAGAACGAGCGGCTGCTTTCTCCCGACTTTAAGGGTTTCGGGTTGATTAATTGTGGAAGACCTCCTTGATTGCACAATAAGATTTATTACAATCTTAAGGTCTAAAGTGTTTGTTTCTTAAACTATGATTCTAGAGTGTTTCTCGAAGTACAATTCTAAAATGTGTTTCTAAAACTATGCTTCTAAAGTGAAACAAAATAATGGCGACGTCGAAGGTATACCCAGACGTGACAAACTGACATCAGCTTGAGAAAATCAGGCGTAATATACCGGAACAATACCGAATGCGAATTTACACGTGTCTTTGCAAATTAATATACATTAACAATCTGAAAGAATGTATGGGCGAAGCAAACTTGATTGTATACGCAGATGACACGTCAGCCTTAAATTTTAAAGATGACATTGAAACTCTCAAATTCAGTACCGATACAACAAAAGACAAACTAAAAATTTGATTTACTGCCAATGAATTATCGCTAAATGAATCGAAGACTCAAACATTGATCGTCGGTACTCGACCTATGGAGCAGCATTTCAGAGAACAAAAAGGAAAGCTCTTAGGAATTAGCTTTGAACCAACACTCACGTGGTTCACACACTGCGATCAGCTTGCAAAAAAATTGAGCTTGCTCATTTTTTTATTTTGCAATATTACTGCCTCCTCAAAGGTTTTGCTAAATGCATATCATGAAATATTTCATTCAAAGATGACCTACGGAATCATTATATGGGGTCACTCGGCATCTAGCGACCGAATATTCAAGTTACAAAGAAAAGTCATTAGGGTAATTGGCGGTGTACACTACAGACACGAAACAAATGATCTTTTTAAAAAAATTAACATCTTAACGTTGCCTAGTGCATTCATATACAGTTGTTTAATGCACATTAAACAAAACTTAAATAAGTACGATCCTCTTTGCGACACGCACGCATATAACACGAGGACGAGAGAAGATCTACGCATGCCGTACTCTAGATTGAACAAAACTCGGGGAGGTGTCAATTATTATGGAGTAGGTTTCTACAATTCGCTACCAAAAAATGTTAGAGAGCTAAATGTCTGTCAGTTCAAAAAGTACATAAAAAAAGTGTTAACAGCAAATTGCTTATTCTCTATAAATGATTTTTTTAAGATAACTTATTAGTATATAAGTATGTATTGTATTCTTTTGTAATGACGAGTGTGAATCTTTTTTTGTAAATATATAACACAATAAAGTTAAATAAAAAAAAATATCGCTGTTGCTATGAGACAACTGCATAATTGCACTTTTGTTACTAGGCCATAAATGCAGACTTGCATGTAGTGCATGTGTAGATACATACTGGACATTGTTCGGTATCTTACGCAATTGCTCACATTACAACAGACCTCTTGGTCAACAAAACCGAGGGATGTTTTACCACTGGCACAAACTCGCAATTGCTCACATTACAACAGACCTCTTGGTCAACAAAACCGAGGGATGTTTTACCACTGGCACAAACTCGCAATTGCTCACATTACAACAGACCTCTTGGTCAACAAAAACGAGGGATGTTTTACCACTGGCACAAATTCTCCTTAAAAACCATTTCGGCGAGGTTCGACGGTGGCCGACGTACCGGGAGCATTGGTCGATCAGATTCTGCCGTTTTGCTTATTGTGGGTTTGTGTCACAGTGAAAAACTTCTCGTCTGTGAGAGGATGCGCTTTCATTGCCGACCTGCAGTCCGACGCTTGAGTAGGCGGCATCTTTGGAGTCGCATACTTGTTCCTATTCGTATGTAGCTGAACTTTTTAAAGTCAAGCTCATTTTTGATCATTAATCGTACTCATCGCGATTTTTCCCATAGATACCCTCGAATTTCGGTCAACTTGCTTTTTGGTTATCTTGCGGTTCTCCTAAGTGTTCACTTTCTTCCACTTTCAGGACGGTCGCCCTTGTGACCAAGCTCCTTGAACCAGCTGATGCCGTTTGAAACAGTACGTTGAGGCACATTGAGCAGACCAACAATATCAAACTGGCGTTCCCTACACGAAAGAGCTTCAACATTGAACCACGTTTGTTTAGCAACTTATAAACAAAACATAAAACAAAACACAACTCATTATTACAAAAAAGTGCGGAGAATTCAATAAAATAAAAACTGTTTTTCTACGAAACAAAACCTTGATTCTAGGAGGCAGTTAAGTTTGAGTTAGTGATTTTGCTGCGTAATAATGAATTTATGAAAATTATAAAAAGAAGCGGGCCAAGGTTAGAGCCCCGTCTGACCCTAGAATTAGTTAAAGGAGACTATTAGAATCCGTTATAAGGAATGTACGCCTGGCAGTTAGTTAAGTATGATTTCACAAGTAGTTGTACTTTTGGAGCAGCGTCTAAGTCCGTTAGTTTCACAAGCAGTATATCATGGTTAAGAGTGTCAAATGCACAGAAAAACACCGTATAAATGACATCCACTTATCCTCTGTTATCAATTACTTGAGAACAGCTAGGATTGGTAGTTGTAGATCGATCAGGCATAAATCAGTGCTGGATAAAAGAAATAAATGAGCAATCATTCTTGAAGATTGTGCTATAGATAACCTGCTGAAATATTTTTGAAAAATTTGATAATGAGATAGGTCTATAATTTATAATGACATGTTTGTCTCCTTTTTTTAGAAATCGGACTTATCTTTGCAACTTTTCACCTACTGGGGAATTCACACGTATGAATACCTAAATAATACAAAGTGGATCAGCAGGAACAAATCTCGTCCTAGTACGCTTCGTGCTACGCAACCAAACCAAATTTTCAGGCTTTTATAAACTCGAAATTTTACTTCATGCGCCACCGGTACTAAACACTGACGCAATGTACAGTTTAGCAGTGTGTTTCAAACTCTGTGTGTGTCAGTGTTTTGTACCGATGGCGCATGAAGTAAAATGTCGAGTTTAGAAAAGCCTGAAAATTTGGTTTGGTTGCGTAGCACGAAGCGTACTAGGACGAGATTTGTTCCTGCTGATCTACTTTGTATTATTTAGGTATTCATACGTGTGAATTCCCCAGTAGGTGAAAAGTTGCAAAGATAAGTCCGATTTCTAAAAAAAAGGAGACAAACATGTCATTACAAATTATAGACCTATCTCATTATCAAATTTTTAGAAACACATTTTAGAATTGTACTTCGAGAAACACTTTAGAATCATAGTTTAAGAAACAAACACTAGACCTTAAGATTATAATTCGTTAAGCGTAACTGTTAACTCAATAAATCTTATTGTACAATCAAGGAGGTCTTTCACAATTAATCAACCCGAAACCCTAAAAATCGGGAGAATGCAGCCGCTCGTTCTCTCCTGCGCAACAGGTAAAAATCAACCAAGAATTGTACCGACGGGAGATACTCAAGGCTCTGATACTTCCGTAGACACAGCAGCACTTCGGGATATGGATTAGACGTTTCAACAAGATTCTGCTCCGGCCCACAAATGACATCCACTTATCCTCTGTTATCAATTACTTGAGAACAGCTAGGATTGGTAGTTGTAGATCGATCCGGCATAAATCAGTGCTGGATAAAAGAAATAAATGAGCAATCATTCTTGAAGATCGTGCTATAGATAACCTGCTGAAATATTTTTGAAAAATTTGATAATGAGATAGGTCTATAATTTGTAATGACATGTTTGTCTCCTTTTTTTAGAAATCGGACTTATCTTTGCAACTTTTCACCTACTGAGGAATTCACACGTATGAATACCTAAATAATACAAAGTGAATCAGCTCGAACAAATCTCGTCCCAGTACGCTTCGCGCTACGAAACCAAACCAAATTTACAGGCTTTTCTAAACTCGAAATTTTACTTCATGCGCCACCGGTACAAAACACTGACACACACAGAGTTTGAAACACACCGCTAAACTGTACATTGCGTCAGTGTTTAGTACCGGTGGCGCATGAAGTAAAATTTCGAGTTTAGAAAAGCCTAAAAATTTGGTTTGGCCGCTCCGCGCTTCGCGCTACGCGACCAAACCAAATTTTCAGGCTTTTCTAAACTCGAAATTTTACTTCATGCTTAGTCTGGGAGTGGAACACACTCGTTTTAGGTTTCGAATTGAACTCTTTTAAAAAAACAACGATTATCTAAAAAAATTACGGCATATAATTGGGACATGTATACTTGAAAAAAAAACCTGTATTTAAAAGTCGAGGCATTAATTGCGATTGATTGGCTACAATTTGTAATGGTCATATAGGCAACCCAATTTGCATATAACCTAAAAAATCAAAGGCGTCGATTATCTAAAAAATGTACGGCATCTAATTGGGACATGTATACTTGAAAGAAAAACCCCCTGTATTTACAAGTCGAGGCATTAATTGCGATTGATTGGCTACAATTTGTAATGGTCATATAGCTAACCCAATTTGCACATAACCAAAAAAACCAAAGGTGTCAAATCGTGCTTTGGTTTGATAAATAGAATATACGAAAATGAACATTGATAATGTTCTGTGTTACATAAGCCTCTCTGTATGTTTATGTATTCTTAAATAAATTTTGCTCTCTAAAGCTCCGATATTACTTTTGTGTACACCCGGTATATTACTTATTAAATGGTAATCTTAATGGTTCATTATTATTGAAATAAAATTGTATAAAATAGTACCAGAAAATTCAGAAATATTTCTCTGCAGCTCTCCCAAAGTCGAATTTCGCTCGTACAAAAGTGTTTTCCTGTCTAAAGTTCCCCACGATGAATAATAATTGTATTTTGGAGTTATATTCAACATTTCCATAATATGCCGTGTAAGAGCAAAGTTGTGCTTGGACAGGGCATCTTTACTTCTTTCTCTAAAAATAAACCGTATAGGCACAAGATTGGTTAATTCAATTCTAACAAATAAAGTAATATGTAAAGTCATTTAAATTAAAAAAAACATTTGGTATTGTTTCACAAATTTGTGAAACAATACCAAGTGTTTTTTAATTTAATTAACTTTACATATTTTAATATGTTTCACCAAGTGCCAGATGAGAAATTAATTCAAGAAATTAACCCATTAACGGCCAAGCAATTATAGAGTTAACTCTAAAAGTTGATTTTAGGTAAAATTCTGCACTTATGTTTATGATTTCTATGAACGACTTATCGTATTACATACTGTGAATTTTTCGTTGAAATATACATAATGTATACGCTGTAAATTTTCAGGCATTAGTCTATTGCATATAAAAATGTGAAATATGAAGTTTAAAACGATTGTTTCCACTCCCAAGACTAAGCATGAAGTAAAATTTCGAGTTTAGAAAAGCCTGAAAATTTGGTTTGGTCGCTCCGCGAAGCGGAGCGGCCAAACCAAATTTTCAGGCTTTTCTAAACTCGAAATTTTACTTCATGCGCCACGCGTATAAAACACTGAAATATTGTGAAGTTAGAAATACACCGATATATTTTTATATTTTTTTAAATGATTACTCATAATCGAAATATTTAAATAACAAAATATTTACATTTTTCTTGATACTTTTTCAAGTCAGGTAAAATAATATAACATATTAGATTACCTTATTTAGTAATTTAATTATCAAAAAATAATAATGTTGCGTCTATGCATCAATGGCGCTTAATGGGTTAAGCAAAGTATTGGTAATTAAATACATAAGAAATGAACGAATCTTCAAATCGAGTATTTAAAGAAATAATATGTAAAGTTGTTTAATTTAAAGCACTTGGTATTGTTTTACAAATTAAAACTTTATTCCTACTAGTTTCGGTTTATTACACAATTTTCAAAGGAATGTACATTCCTTTAAAAATGGTCTAACAAACCGAAACTAGTCGGAATAAAATTTTAATTTGTGAAACAATACCAAGTGTTTTAATTTAAATAACTTTACATATTGTAATAATAATAATATATTTTTTTTAATAAAGTAATATGTATATAAATTAGATAATTTATTGTTCTTTTTTAAGTACAAAATCAATTAAAGATCCAAATATATATCTGTAATTAAATGCAGTGCGAATAGAAAGCCAACTTTTTTTACCATACACAATTAGGAATGACGTTTTTCAACTATCCCAGTCAGATGACACATTTTATTCTATTCTATTTTTATAGGTAATTATAAGATTTGAATTGTTATATATAATTTTATTAATAATAAACTATTTTTATAGCAATTGTCTATTTGTCCACGCATCAATATTACATGTAAAGTCATTTAAATTAAAAAAAAAACACTTGGTATTGTTCCAAAAATTTGTTAAACAGTACCAAGTGTTTTTTAATTTAAATAACTTTACATATTTTAATATGTTTCACCAAGTGCCAGATGAGAAATTAATTCAAGAAATTAGGAAAAAATATCGTAGCCATCACTACAATAAGGTAATCCATTTTTCGATTAAACACTACCGAGTTTATATTCACTTACTTCATGTATTTCAAATCGTTGAGGGATTCATTTAAATAAAGAAACGTTACGCTAATAATCAATTCGATGCCCATCAATTTCGATCGGTTTCTTGTATCAGTCAATTGATTGAATTCCTCGAAAACACCATCTTTCCACACCGCCACTGTACTATTGGAAATTTCTTTCAATTTTGGATCTAAATAAATTGTATTAAAAACGTATTTATCTGCACCGTAAACTAAAAGAAATGGAAATAATACCACTACTAAAAATAAATGAGGTTCTGGCATGTTCGCTGTATCTAGTAACAGTGCGTATTTGTATTTCTGTAGAACATTAATTGTAATTCTACACAGATTTGTTGTATTGAATTATTTGAAAACGAGCGGTGTTTTTATGCTTGCTTTGTGATATTATCCAATTTACATTGGAAATGTTTGTCTCGTGTAAAAAAAACAGGTATTATAAAAATTGAGACAATTATTTCGAATTATTGTGTAAGTAACTAGTAAGTCCATAATTTTAATAAATTATTAAAAAGTTGTCTATTCTTCTTATAAATCGAATAGTCTTTACCTGCGTTTAATATTTATTAAGCCCATTAACGGCCTACCAATTATAGAGTTGACTATAAAATTTGATTTTAAGTAAAATTCTGCACTTTTCTCTAAGATTTCTATGAATTATTTATTATATTATATAAAAAAAAAGTAAAAAGTACTAATCCGTTCATTAGTAGAATTTTTTATTATAGTAATATATACTCGATTATACGATATGGTATAATTTTTTGGGGCTCCAGCTCAAACCAAGATAAAGTTTTTATGCTTCAAAAACGTGCTCTCAGAGTTATGAAAAACATGCATTATCTAGAATCCTGCAGACAAAAATTTAAAAACGAACGTCCTCACAGTGCCAGCCATCTATATGTATGAATGTGTTATATTCCTCAAAAAGCACTCTCACTACTTCTCAGATAGTGTTATGAAAAGTAATTACTACATTAGGCAATGCAATACGTACGTAATTCCTAAACACAGGTTGACTTTATATGAAAAGGGCACATTTTATTCATGTATAAAAATATGGAATAGTATGCCTGATACACTAAAAGAATGTAAACCTTTAAATTTATTAAAAAAACAATTATTTAATTATCTGTGCGAATTAGAGCCCTATTCAATTAATGAATTAGGTATTTGATTTATATACATTTCTCGTTTTGCTTTGTTTTGACCCTATTTTAAGTTCTTTTCCATAGTATCAGAATATATGTTTTGTATATCTGTATGTCATGGGGAACTATAAAATAAATAATGCTTATTATTATTATTATTATACTAGCATTTAGCCCGATTTACCAACCGGGGAGCCGAGGGCCGAATCAAGGAAATGTAGAAATGTAAAGAGAATTGCATAATTAAAAAAAAAATAAATGATGTTGAAGAAAAATATATGTATAATAGTAGCAAGGGCAAAGGGAGGGGGAGAGGCGTTGGTGCATGAGCCGAATGGTGGTGACTGCAAGGTAAGTCGTTGTTTTGTAGTGGTTATGGAGTGGATGGATGTAAAGGTCCGTGAAAAGGTTGGAAGAGATGGTCGCTTCGCTCCAGCCGCTCGCTTCGCTCGCTTGCCTTGCTCGCTTCGCTCGCACATAGAGAGGGTAGTTGCTCCTTTATCCCCGCGGAAACAAATTTTCTCTAGCGCATTTTTTGGACCGAACATTTGCTGAAACACCGGGAAGGCGGCCATTTGTTGGCTCGAAAATAATTTGCTGAGCACCGCGAGGTCAAACCATACCACCCTACGTTTAAACAAATCGTTTTGGAGCATTTTAAGTCGGTCAAAAAAAAATAATCAAGAAAATCACGGTTTTAGACCACCCTGTATATACACGTTAAACTTAAAAATTAATTAATGTTAATTGTTTTGTTTCGTCTTGTTTCACCTTGTCGGTTGCGGATAATTATTCGAAATCGAAATGTGAAAACCAAATTCCTCTATCGCAATTTTTCGACCGAAAATGTGCTGACAGCCCGTGAAGGCGGCCAATAAAAAAAAAAAGAAAAACATGTCCCAACACCGCTAAATTTAATCCTAGCGATCTGCGTTTAAACAAAACATTTTGGAGAAAAAATAAAAACCATCGATTAAATGCGAGATTTATGCTCGGTTGCAGAAACGACATTCAAATCTATCATCCTGTGATGAACCATCAAAAATTGATGATCATCAAAATTAAATTGCGTTGCACAAAGCAAATTGAACTCTCGTCAAACTTTCATCACAGGATGATTGTTTGATTTGACAACGTCGCAAAATATCCCCGCGCAAGCCCGCGATTGAGGTTAGAAACATTCGTTGTTTGTATTTTTATTACTGTCAGTGGCGTTTGGATTTATTCTTGCGGTGTTGTGTGTGGTTATACTGTGGAGTTTGATTAGAAAATGTAAGTTTTGTTAACGATTTACGAAAATATATAAATCTAATGGGCAATCTCAACCTTTTAGGAGTACAAGAAAAAATTATACTGCCACGGAGAAGAATCTTCTTCTAGCTCTAGTTGAACAGTGAGTATCTTAAAACTGCGAAGTAAAATAAGAGTCATATTATTTTAGCCTGTTAAGAATCATTATTATTAGTACTTGAATGCGGTTATTATCTTAAAAGTGCTCTTCTGAAAATTTATAATATTGTGAGCTTCATCGTTTTTCCCGTCGACTCTTCATATGTAAAATATATTTGAGATATGTTGTAAATAATATGTGGAAAGTAATATTTTAATTTATCCTGCACATAAATTTATGTAATTTATTCCTGCATCGGTGTGTTTTCCATTCGATGAATTGTTAGTCGTTGAATTTTCCATTCGACAAATTTTCCGATCTCTTAATTACAAGTCGGTGAAATACTGTCGGTGAGTTGCAGTCGGTGAACTTTCCGGATACGGTTTCATATAGTATTTTTTAATCCTTTTCTACTTTCTATTCCTTAGAAATAAAGACATTCTAGAAAACAAATCTACCAAAGCTATTTATGTGGAGAAAAAAACTTCTACATGGGATAACATCACAACACTTTTCAATAGTTCGGCAGAATCCAATAATAGGAGTGCCAAACAATTGAAAAGTCTGTATGACAACATAAAATGGGACGTCCGAAAGAATGTAGCGATGGAACATGTATGGTTTTCCTTTATTCAATTAAACATTTTGAGTACTTATCTCAAACAATTTTTTTAGCAAAAAGAATATTCAGATACATTAAAATTGGCTAAATGTATAGCCTCAGCATCTAAGGTATTTGTTACAACAGTGCACTTTGTAATAATTAATATTTTAATTAATTATATTATGTTGTTTTAAGCAAGAAACATTGAAAACTGGAGGAGGGAGATCAGTATGTACACTGTCACAAGAGCAGGAAAGGTTTTTAGCGGAGCTGCAGGGTCAAGTACAACCCCTATCCAATTCCCATGACTCGGCTGCCATATACTTTTGTAATGCTTTATAATTGCACTTATATTTTTATACTAATTTTGATCTTCATAGCTCAAGATATTCCTGTCGCTGAAATTCCCGACACAAACTCCACACCCGATCCTGAACCTGATACTTTATCCCTGTTGCCGGTTATTTCTGAGGCGCCGCAAAAATTACCAGAACGTGCCAGAGCTCTTAAGGCAAAGAGAGTGATAAAAAAAAGAAATTATTGTCGGCTGACCAATATAGACAATTATATTTTAAACAAAAATTTTTCAATGCACGTAGAGAGGGAATATATCAAAAAAAAATTATGATTTGACAATAAAAAAGTTACAAATAGAATTAGATAATTTAAAATAAATTTTGTATTGCTTTAAACACTAGTTTTATTGTCAGACGTGAAAAATGGTATTTATTAGTGTATTTCTTGTGGCGTAATTGCGATTGTTGCGCTGAATATTCTGTTCTACAATTTCTTCCTCTTCTTCCTGTCCTTCATCGTAATCAATTTCTTCTAACATTATATCGTTATGGCTGTTGCAGATGTTATGTAAAACTCCACAAGCAACTATAACTTCCAGAACAGTTTGTAACTTGAGACGCAGGCCCAATTGCAGACACGGAAACCTTCTTTTCAGGACTCCAAAGAAACGTTCTATTGGATTTCTTGTGGCTATATGAGCGCGATTATAAGCTTCTTCACTGGGACTTGCTGGGCGAAGCAATGGAGTTAATAAATAGTTCTTGCACGCATAGCCACTATCTCCCAACAAAAAAACATTTCCATACTGGCCCATTTCAAATTCAACTGGAAGTGGTGAATCATTAAAGATAGTGCTGTCATGAACTGATCCTGGCCACCGAGCTATTAAATGTTGCAAATTTAAATACGAATCCAAATAGCTTGAACATTTATGCTAAAATACTGTTTGCGGTTCCTAAATAATTCAGCTCTTTCCCCACCAGGAGACTGTATTTTAATATGTGTGCAGTCAATGGCACCGATCACACGTGGAAATCCAGCAATTTTATAAAATCCAGCCTTTACGTGTGTTAAATTATCCCGAGTAACAGGCAATTTATTATATTCCCGGGATAAAGAGGCAATATGTGTAGTCACTCTCTTGATAATGCGGCAGACAGTGGACTTATTTACATGGATAAGATCACCATTAACGATATGGAAACTTCCCGAGGCGTAGAAGCGGAGACAAATTAATATTTGATTGATTGAATCAATAGATTTATTGCGTTGAGTAAATGGTCTAATTCTCTTACCAAATAAATGCAATAAATCTGTGACCGTTTCTTTATTCAATCTGTATCGACTTTTAAATTCATGTTCATCCAGTGTTAGAAATGGATTGTTTCGATCGGGAATGTGCCTGATTCTACGGGGATGGTAGTCATCATCGGACAAATCAGACAGATCAGACAGACCCGACATTTTCTAAAACATGAAATATGAATTTAAGGTACTATTTGCAATCTTACTTACAAATTTACTTACCCAATTTATTTAGCTTATATGTATTTTTAGGTTAGTTTGTGAATTTTATTAAGGTTATGTTATGTAGAGCACTCGAAATTGATTTATGATGGTTCATTAACTGGAGATATTTGTCATTCAAATGTAACAATTCGTTAACGAAGCATCTGTACCTGAATGTTGTTTCTGCAACATAATATTCGATTATTGATCCGTTAACGAGCCATCAATGTGACATTTCATCAAAAATTGATGAAAGACTGATGCTCCATTAACGAGTCATTAACAAACCATTGACAGTTCATAAAATGTTTGATGGTTCGTTAACGATCCATCAAACTAACATCATTTTTGATGAGTGTTTCTGCAACTGGGCATTAGACACCCGGTATATATTTTTATGAAATTTCAATTGCAAAAAAAAAATACTTTTCCGCGATAGGAAAAATTCTCGATAGATAGGTCGTGTTTCTAATGGAATTCTGAACACGATAGACGCAAAATTTTGAAAATCTATTTTTTTTTTTGCAAAATCGATTAAATGCGATATTTTTTTTAATCGGGCGATTTGAGCGCTCGGAAGTGTCGCGTTGGAAAGTCCAGGTCAAATCCCATCGAAATTGTGCTATGCGCGACCTGAAAAAGTTCCGTGTGAGGCAAGACCAGCGTGTAAAGTATTGAGGTTAGGAAATCTTCCGCCCGGCGTAAAATTAAAAAAATGATTTAAAATAGAAAACGCGGTCGGATTTGAACGCCGCTTAGCCTAAGACACGCGAAATTTATTTTTTCGGTCCTGTGAAAATTTGAACTTTCTAAACTGAATTCTTCGATTTTTCCACTCCCGGTGACAGTCGTCTCCCATAAGAGCAATGTAAAAGTGGTTGCCATGGCGACCGAATCGCAGCCTTCTCGGATCCCCGCTGCTTTAACGTTCTTATTATGGGAGATTAACGTTCTTATTATGGGAGACTAGTAATTTTTCTTTTAATAGTATATTACGTAACGAGAGTGGTATGTAGCATATTACATATGAGAGGAAATGTTGCGCACGATCCGCGCAGCGGCGAGTGCAGTGTTCCGCGAGTATGTAATTGCCATACCACTCGAGAAACGTACGATACTTTACCTACGCCCTGACAAAATAAACAATGAGCATGAAAGAACAACTTATTTATTGTAATCATTTTTCATAGTACCACGACAATGATGAAAACTAAATTACTACTTGATCAATATACAAGGAATAAAGGTGTACATTTTCCGAATTTCGTATGTTATTTAAAACAGTTCAATTTGAAGTTTTAAACGAGTGTTTTTTTTAAGAGTTCAATTTTAAGCTTCAAACGAGTGTTTTCCACTCCCAGACTAAGCATGAAGTAAAATTTCGAGTTTAGAAAAGCCCCGTGAAAATTTGTCGAGGGTCGCGCAGCGACCCGAGACAAATTTTCTGGGCTTTTCTAAACTCGAAATTTTACTTCATGCGCCACGCGTATAAAACAGTGATTTCAAGTGAGGTTCCAATGTACATAGAGTTCACAATATTTTAGTGTTTTATACGCGTGGCGCATGAAGTAAAATTTCGAGTTTAGAAAAGCCCAGAAAATTTGTCTCGGGTCGCTGCGCGACCCTCGACAAATTTTCACGGGGCTTTTCTAAACTCGAAATTTTACTTCATGCTTAGTCTGGGAGTGGAAAACACTCGTTTGAAGCTTCAAATTGAACTCTTAAAAAAAACAACAAATAACTAAAGATTCAAAGAAAATAAGCTGAATTTGGAATACGTATACAGGGAATAAAGTTATACGTTTCTGACATTCGTTGTTTTTTAAAAGAGTTCAATTTGAAGCTTTAAACGAGTGTTTTCCACTCCCAGACTAAGCATGAAGTAAAATTTCGAGTTTAGAAAAGCCCCGTGAAAATTTGTCTCGGGTCGCGTAGCGACCCGAGACAAATTTTCTGGGCTTTTCTAAACTCGAAATTTTACTTCATGCGCCACGCGTATAAAACAGTGATTTCAAGTGAGGTTCCAATGTACGTAGAGTTCACAATATTTTAGTGTTTTATACGCGTGGCGCATGAAGTAAAATTTCGAGTTTAGAAAAGCCTAGAAAATTTGTCTCGGGTCGCTTTTCACGGGGCTTTTCTAAACTCGAAATTTTACTTCATGCTTAGTCTGGGAGTGGAAAACACTCGTTTGAAGCTTCAAATTGAACTCTTAAAAAAACAACGAATAACTAAAGATTTGAAGAAAATAAACTAAATTTGGAATACGTATACACGGAATAAAGTTATACATTTTCTGACATTCGTTGTTTTTTAAAAAAAATCAATTTGAAGCTTTAAACGAGTGTTTTCCACTCCCAGACTAAGCATGAAGTAAAATTTCGAGTTTAGAAAAGCCCCGTGAAAATTTGTCGAGGGTCGCGCAGCGACCCGAGACAAATTTTCTGGGCTTTTCTAAACTCGAAATTTTACTTCATGCGCCACGCGTATAAAACAGTGATTTTAAGTGAGGTTCAAATATACATAGAGTTCACAATATTTTAGTGTTTTATCCGCGTGGCGCATGAAGTAAAATTTCGAGTTTAGAAAAGCCCAGAAAATGTGTCTCGGGTCGCTGCGCGACCCTCGACAAATTTTCACGGGGCTTTTCTAAACTCGAAATTTTACTTTATGCTTAGTCTGGGAGTGGAAAACACTCGTTTGAGTGGCCAATCAATTTATTTACTCGTTTGAAGCTTCAATTTGAACTCTTAAAAAAAACAACGAATAACTAAAGAATTAAAGAAAATAAGCTGAATTTGGAATACAAGGTAAAATAAAAGTAAACTTATTTAGTAAATAAAAATTAAAATAATTATTTTATTTTATAATCACAAAAGATAATTATTTAATTAAAGTAAAAATATTTTTCCTCGTGGAACACCTGGAAAATTGATAAACCTCTCCAATAAATACAAGTTTACCCAAAACATTATCACCGGCTTTATCAATTTCGTCTAGTAAATATATGCACACACGTACGTGATTGAATAATTTAATTAAATTTCTGCAACTTTCATTCGGCTAAACAATTTCGGTTATTTGTCGAACACTCGGCGGGAAATATTAAATTATCTTATTATTAGAAAACGCAGGAAGGACAGATAAAAACTCGTTATTTACTTTTTATGGTCGGGATTAACACGTTCACCGCTTTTATTGCAGTCGATTTAATCAATATCGTATTTACTCAAGGCATCCGTCGATTTATTACACCAATGGGCGATATGTGTTCCATGTAACATAAACAAATGTTTGCGTGGATTCTCTTCGTTGTGTTTTGTTTGGTAGGTAAATGTATACGGCACATCCGTATGTTTGTGTTATCTGAAACAATACCTTGATTAGGCGACATGGAATAATTAAATCATCGATTTCACTGATCTATTTTCTGTTAGTGTATACCCTGGGTCTCCAAACTATCTTCTTCGCGGGCCACAGATACAATTCTACATAATAAAGTCGGCCAAGATCCGATTAATTTTATAAAAATATGAAAAATTTAAGGAACAATTGTTACAATATTTCAAAATATGACATTTACAAAAAAAATTACAAACAATCGCGGGCCGGATTCATGCAAGTCGCGGGCAGGATTTGGCCCGCGGGCCGTAGTTTGGAGACCACTGGTGTATACGAAAAAGCAAAGCCGCAGTAAGGAAAAACGAAGCCTGGGGCCAAATAACCAATTGGCCCCCTTCCTTTAATAAAGTCAGTCACATTAAAAGTGCGATTCTTTTCGCAATCTGCAACAAGTTAGTCTTACAAAGACTATATCAAGCACTCATTGAAACAACTACTTCCCGGGGTAATACTCCGACGGATATTGAATTATACAATAATATTACGGTATGAGTTACGTGAAGATGATATTAAATTAAATAAAACTAGTAATCCTTTTTCTTCACTGGTTTATTTGTAACACTAAATGTACATTTCGTTCACCAAGCGAACATTTTTAATAGCTGTGCTAAACTGGGCATCCGATTTAGTTTAGTACAGCTATTAAAAATGTTCACTTGGTGAACGAAATGTACACTTAGTGTTACAAATAAACCAGTGAAGAAAAAGGATTACTAGTTTTATTTAATTGAATTATACAACAAGTGTTTGCTGTTACATACAGTAACCTACTGCAAATGTAATAATTTGGGTCAAATTATTGAGGCCATCTATAGACGCGTTTCGAGATTTATCTCTCATCAGTATAGCTTTGCCATTCCCTCTAAACAATTTGACACCTTAGACTGGCGGTCACGTTACCGTTCAAACATAAGTATCTCTGTAATGTGCAACCTTTTGTTTATGTGTATGTTATTTATGAATAAAGATGTCCCCGAATGGTCTGTACAACGCTCTACCACATATTCTCTGAAACAAAATAAGACGATTTAACTAAACTTATCTCTATCCAAAAGTGGTTCCTAAGCCATCTACGAGGCCTCAAAGATATTATTTTTTCTCATTATTTTTCAAATATTTTTATTTTGGAATTAGGTAAGAAAACCTAATTTGGCACATTTAATTACATTGATACCATGCACTTTTTGCGACATGTTTCTTTATCCTACGTTTAAAGTAAGTGGTCAAACTAGGACCATCGACTTCTTAAGATACCTAAATCTTTTTATTCAACAGGTCAAATCATAAGGAATACTTTTTTCTGCAAGATCATTCAATTTTACGTATTTTTCGTCTCTTATAAAATTTTGCTATTTTCCCCACAAAAAAAATATTTTTATTTGTCAAAACAACAAAACTAATAAATTTGTGTTTATTGTTAGGTACCTATGTCTATTTCTACTTTGTTAATTGTTTTGAGAAGCAAAATATTGTTCATAATTGTATTACTTTTATTTGACAAATAAAAATATTTTTTTGTGGGGAAAATAGCAAAATTTTATAAAAGACAAAAAATACGTAAAATTGAATGATCTTGCAGAAAAATAGTATTCCTTATGATTTGACCTGTTTAATAAAAATATTTAGGTATCTTAAGAAGTCGATGGTCCTAGTTTGACCACTTACTTTAAACGTAGGATAAAGAAACATATCGCAAAAAGTGCATGGTATCAATGTAATTAATTGTGCCAAATCAGGTTTTCTTACCTAAGTCCAAAATAAAAATATTTGAAGAATAATGAAAAAAAATAATATCTTTGAGGCCTCGTAGATGGCTTAGGAGCCACTTTTGGATAGAGATAAGTTTAGTTAAATCGTCTTATTTTGTTTCAGAGAATATGTGGAAGAGCGTTGTACAGACCATTCGGGGACACCTTGTATTATAAATAAAATAGCCAATTCTTGGTTGCAGAATACTATTCTGCAACCAAGAATTGGCAATTTCGTTTATACTTAAAGTCAGTCACATTTGCACTTAGCCTATATGATGCGTCTCTTTTACGCGACGTCTTATTTCACGATTAGACGCGCTCTAACATAAATGGCGATGAAAGCTGCTCAGTGAACACAACCACAAACGAATACAATTCTTTATATTTTTGAAACAAAGCGTATTTAATCATTAATCACTAACTTAAAAAATATTTAGAGTTCATTTTGAAGCTTTAAACAGTGTTTTCCACTCCTAGACATAGCATAAAGTAAAATTTCGAGTTTAGAAAAGTCTGAGCGTTTGGATTTGGACTCGGGCTTTTCTAAACTCGAAATTTTACTTCATGCGACATGCGTACAAAGCGCTGATTCAGTGGGAAGTTTTCAACGTTTACTCTCGTAATGTATGGCGCCCAACAACGGCCAAGCGTTAAATTTGGACGCTCGCGATTTATGGCGCCCAACTAGGGGCCACAGCGTTAGCCTGTTTCAAAATTCAATTCTTTATTCAAGTGAGGAAAAATATACAATAATAATGTACAGTGTCCAAACCGATAGTGTCAAATACTACATAAATAAAAATAATAAGATTGATAATGATAACTATCATGTGCATTGTATTATTTGTTATATGTTTAATTTACACACATTTATTATTATATATATTTAATGAAAAATGGAGATTTCCGTACAAATAAATAAATAAATAATGAATGGAATTATAATACAAAGTAATACACTAATATAATAACAAGGATACATTTATAATACGCTAATAATATTAAATAATAAATAATTACAAAAAAATAAGCTGATGAAAACATGAAAAGAGGAAATATTAGTAATAATGAAAAAATAACAATAATAATTATAATATGTAAGACTATTAATAAAAATATTATATTTATTAATATATATTCAGTATCGTTCTATATTTCTACGCAAAGTTAACAAAGTTAAAAAAAACATAATGTATACCTAAGTAAAACTCAAAATTCAATATTCTCGTATATTTCTCTGTCGATGAGAAATTGTTTAAAAGCGCATAAAGTTAATTTCGAGTTTAGAAAACTCAAAATGTTACTTCATGCCTACGCTGAGAGTGGAGAACACACAGGCTTTTCTAAACTCAAAATGTTTCCTCATGTTAAAACTGAGAGTGCAGAACACTAGTTTAAAAATACTTAAAACGCTTGCATTTGAGGTTTTTTTGGCGCCTAACGTGGGCCAGGCTAACGCTGTGGCCTCTAATTGTGCGCCATAAATCGCAAGCATCTAAATTTAAAACTTCCCACTGAATCAACGTTTTGTACGCGTGGCGCATGAAGTAAAATTTCGAGTTTAGAAAAGCCTGAGTTTAGATTTGGACGCTACGCGTCCAAATCCAAAACGCTCAGGCTTTTCTAAACTCGAAATTTTACTTCATGCTTTGTCTGGGAGTGGAAAACACTCGTTTAAGCTTTAAAATGAACGCTTATTAATTTAAATTTGTTTAAACTTACTGATTAATGACTAAATACGCTTTAATTTGAATCGCATTTTTTTATACTTATTAAGAATTGTAAACTTACCGCGATTCAATAAATTCCCTTCATTTAAACTTCATGCTTAAACTGAGAGTGCAGAACACTCGTTTAGAAATACTTAAAACGCTTGCATTTCATTTTTTTTGGCGCCCAACGTGGGCCAGGCTAACGCTGTGGCCCCTAGTTGGCAGCCATAAATCGCAAGCAACTAAATTTAACACTTCCCACTGAATCAGCGTTTCGTACGTGTGGCGCATGAAGTAAAATTTCGAGTTTAGAAAAGCCTGAGTTTGGATTTGGACGCTACGCGTCCAAATCCAAAACGCTCAGGCTTTTCTAAACTCGAAATTTTACTTCATGCTTAGTCTGGGAGTGGAAAACACTTGGTAAAGATAAATCTTTAAATTCTCTTAATTATCCACGTAACGTATTTAATGAATGTTACCCCTGAAACAACGATATCATGATTTCCCGGTGAATTATTGATAAACTGATTTAGATTCATTAATTTATTGAATCACGGTTAATTTACAATTCTTACTAAGCATATACAAAAATGTACGAATCAAATTAAAGCGTATTTAGTCATTAATCAATAAGTTTAAAAAAATTAAATTAATAAGCGTTCATTTTGAAGCTTAAACGAGTGTTTTCCACTCCCAGACAAAGCATGAAGTAAAATTTCGAGTTTAGAAAAGCCTGAGCGTTTTGGATTTGGACGCGTAGCGTCCAAATCCAAACTCAGGCTTTTCTAAACTCGAAATTTTACTTCATGCGCCACGCGTACGAAACGCTGATTCATTGGGAAGTTTTAAATTTAAATGCTTGCGATTTATGGCGCCCAACTAAGGGCCACAGCGTTAGACTGGCCCACGTTGAGCGTCAAAAAACCTTAAATCTATGCAAGTATTGGAAAATTTCTAGATAATTAAGAACGCACTTCTACCTTTTAAGATGTTGGAAGATTTGTAGATGACAAAGAAGTACTGGTGTGGGACAATTTGTAGATAACAAAAAACTTGAATTAAGGTTTAGTAAAAAGATCGTAACATTTTAAAGTAAACTCAAATGCAAGCGTTTTATGTATTTTTAGACAAGTGTTCTTCAATCTGAGCTTAAGCATGAAGTAAAATTTTGAGTTTAGAAAATCCTGTTTGTTTTGGTTTAGAGCCGTAGCGTCCAAACTCAATCTTTTCTAAACTTTAAATTTTACCTCTTGCGCCACACGTACGAAAAACTAATTTAGTGTGAAGTTTTTAACTTTTACTTTCGCAATTTATGGCGCCCAACAAGGGCCCAGCGTTAGCATGGCCCCACGTTGGGCGCCAAAAAACCTCAAATCTATGCAAGTATTGGACAATTTCTAGATAATTAAGAACGCACATACATCTTTTAAGATGTTGGACGATTTTTAGATGACAAAGAATTACTGGTGTGGGACAATTTGTAGAAAACAAAGAACTTAATTTAAGGTTTAGTAATAAGATCGTAGCATTTTAAAGTAGTCTTGTTTGAATAACTAAAGAATTACTGGTGTGGACAGTTTGTTGATAACAAAGAACTTAAGTTAAGGTTTAGTAAAAAGATCGTAATATTTTAAGGTAATCTTGTTTGGAGAACTATTAATAAATCATGGATTGAAGCGTGCCATATGCAACAGGTCGTAATTACCAAATTACATATTTCACAGGAGAAACATAAAACGTGAATGAAAGTACTATGGCACTTACGACGTGTTGATATTTGAGTCCCTATTTCCTGAAACTTGTAGTAGCACTATCGCCCCGGCATTTATTGAACAAGTAAAGCATGACATTTAGAACATATTCCGTATATAAAACGCATTACTTAAAAATTGATACTTACGACTTTTTGCATATGGCATGCTTCAATTATTAACTCAACTTTAAAAGCTCTCTGTATATTATAATTTTTAATAAATATTTCGGCGCCGTCAGCGCCTGGAGCCGTAGCCCCCTTTGCCCCCCCCCTTACTGCGGTGCTGCGAGAAAGTAAAAAGCACATAAAACTAACTCCCCAAGTGAAAGATAATTTATTGAATCGCGGTAAGTTTACAATTCTTAATAAGTATAAAAAAATTGCGAATCAAATTAAAGCGTATTTAGTCATTAATCAATAAGTTTAAACAAATTTAAATTAATAAGCGTTCATTTTAAAGCTTAAACGAGTGTTTTCTACTCCCAGACAAAGCATGAAGTAAAATTTCGAGTTTAGAAAAGCCTGAGCGTTTTGGATTTGGACGCGTAGCGTCCAAATCCAAACTCAGGCTTTTCTAAACTCGAAATTTTACTTCATGCGCCGCGCGTACAAAACGCTGATTCAGTGGGAAGTTTTAAATTCAAAGGAGTGAAAATTCCAGATGTGTTTTAGTAAAGAAAACACCCTGTAAATTCGAAATAACTCGCATGTGCGTGAACTTCCACTAATTTGTAATATTCGTTCGTGCTTGTAGAAAAGGCATTTATTGATTAGAGATATTTATTAACACATTCCGCATTTCTGCAGCACCTGCCGCCCGACGACAGAAATTGTTTCGTTAAACTCTTTGCATTTTTCGCAAGTGTCATCGGAGGAGATATGGTTAAAAAGGGTATCCAGTTTTCCACCCTTCTTTCTCTGATCCCCCCACGGCAGTCATGAGTGAGAGCAGAAGTGCGAAAGCGCAGTGTGTCCTTGATTAATGACAGAACTTAATTAAAAGTAAAATTAGAGTTACATTTCTCCGACTGCCTGTGCCTTTCAGGCAATGCCTTCGTTCGAACGGTGGGTGGGTGACTAATCGTTCAGACACGCTCCCCTTTAACATATACGAGTACTGCCATATTTCATATACGGACGTTGGAAGGTGAATGATAATGCTAGAGTTGTGCTGATTTCTTTTTAATGATAAAAAAAAACAAGATTTAACCATGCAAGTATCCAAGATTTAGACGGAAACACATGTTATCGACTTAGATTTAATTTCGCCAAACATCTCATCGATGAAAACCAATCATTTGGCGAGGATGTACTTAGGATTATCCATTATGCCGAAAAGGATCGACAAATGAATCTCTTAGAATCCCTGGAAATACAGAAAGCCCGCGCTAATCCGAAAATTCCCCTAGTTAAATACGGACACCCTGTATACACGAATGGATATTTACAAAATAGCATTAAAAATGGGGGTATACACTAGATCAACCGGGTCGTGATCTAATGTATACCCCCATTTTTAATGCTATTTTGTAAATATCTATTCGTGTATACAGGGTGTCCGTATTTCGACAGAATTTATGGGGATCTCAGTTATTTGAAGAGATAGAGAGTCGGTTAAACTGGCGCAAAGTTGCGTATTTTATTGTTATTGTTATTTCTTAATTATGACGACTTTTATTTAATCGAGTGTGAAGCGTGAATTTTTAGTGACTAATATAATTTTATTTGCAAATCATTAATAATTTCATTTCATTTATTGGACTTGTAACCTTTTTATGTAATTTCTAAATATTAGATATTAATAACTTTCGTCCAAAATTATGAATTTTCGCATTTGTTTGTCAAAGTGTAACACATAAATAATGCACACACATTTGTTTATGTTCTAAATTTAACCTAAAAAATAACATCAACTCTATTTATTTAATGCCAAAAAAATGGACAATAAAGGAAACTGCCAAATAAATATCTGATTGATCGTCTAACGAGGGTTTCCACTCCCAGATTAAGCATGAAGTAAAATTTCGAGTTTAGAAAAGCCTGAAAATTTGAATTTGCTGGGGCGCGCGAGCGAAGCGAGTCGCGCCCCAGCAAATTCAAATTTTCAGGCTTTTCTAAACTCGAAATTTTACTTCATGCGCCACGCGTATAAATCACTAACTTCAAGTGAAATCTTCAACTAGTTGGTTAGAGTGAAATAAATTTAGTATGTCAATTATCAGTTGTTCAAATTACAGGGAAAGTGGTATGCTATGATGGACACGACCATTTTTTTAAGTTTTTTAATATTATTTAATGTGTCAAATTCGTGCTCCGAATAAAACTAACAATTTGTTAGTTCTTAAATCGTATTATTTGCAAATTTATTATTATTATTATTATTATTATTAATTTAAAAATACTTTTTGTTTAATTGATTGAATATTATATTTTAAGTTACGAATAACAGATTTATTATTCACGTGTGATTGTCATTAATATTTTTTTGCCTTTACCTTTGTAGAAGATTTTTTGTTTAATTTATTATTAATAAATAATTAATTTTTGAATCTTAATTTTTAATTTTATATTCACATGTGAGTGACCGTAACCCAGCACCGCGGTAAGAGTAGCGGGCAGTTTCAATGCTTAAGCTGAGAGTGGAGAACACTCAGGCTTTTCTAAACTCCAAATTTTACTTCATGCTTAAACTGAGGGTGCAGAATCCTCGTTTAAAAATACTTAAAACGTTTGCATTTGAGGTTTTCTGGCGCCCAACGTGGGCTAGGCTAACGCTGTAGCCCCAAGTTGGGCGCCATAAATCGCAAGCAACTAAATTTAATACTTCCCACGGAATCAGCGTTTCGTACGCGTGGCGCATGAAGTAAAATTTCGAGTTTAGAAAAGCCTGAGTTTGGATTTGGACGCTACGCGTCCAAATCCAAAACGCTCAGGCTTTTCTAAACTCGAAATTTTACTTCATGCTTTGTCTGGGAGTGGAAAATACTCGTTTAAGCTTCAAATTTAACGCTTATTAATTTAATTTTTTTTAAACTTATTGATTGATGACTAAATACGCTATAATTTGATTCGATTTTTATACTTATTAAGAATTGTAAACCAACCGTAATTCAATAAATTCCCTTCACTTAAACTTCATGCTTAAACTGAGAGTGCAGAACACTCGTTTAAAAATACTTAAAACGCTTGCATTTGAGGTTTTTTGGCGCCCAACGTGGGCCAGGCTAACGCTGTGGCCCCTAGTTGGGCGCCATAAATCGCAAGCATCTAAATTTAAAACTTTCCACTGAATCAGCGTTTCGTACGCGTGGCGCATGAAGTAAAATTTCGAGTTTAGAAAAGCCTGAGTTTGGATTTGGACGCTACGCGTCCAAATCCAAACGCTCAGGCTTTTCTAAACTCGAAATTTTACTTCATGCTTAGTCTGGGAGTGGAAAACACTTGGTCAAGGTAAATCTTGAAATTCTATTAATTATCCACGTAACGTATTTAATCAATGTTACCCCTGAAACAACGATATCATGATTTCTCGGTGAATTCGCGGTAAACTGATTTAGATTCACTTGTAAATAAAACACTTTTTACTTTGTTTAACCACTGAATTTTACATTTAATTGTGTGACTAGTTTCGACTATCTAGTAGTCATTCTCAAACTAAAGTAAATACAAATTACACGTTAAAAACTATTTATACGGCTTCGAAGAGAGGGGTGTACATTAGGTCAAGAACACGAGCGAGCTTTTAGATTAAAACATAATAGTTCTTTCTACCTATGCTAACCATCTTTTAGAAGAGAATCACACTTTTGGCGAGGATGTACTTTCAGTAATCCATTTTGCCGAAAAAGGTCGTAAAATGGATTTACTGGAAGCACTAGAAATACACAAGGCCCGAATTAATCCCGGAATTTCCCTTCTTAATGACCAGGTTGACCTAATGTACACCCCTCTCTTCGAAGCCGTATAAATAGTTTTTAACGTGTAATTTGTATTTACTTTAGTTTGAGAATGACTACTAGATAGTCGAAACTAGTCACACAATTAAATGTAAAATTTAGTGGTTAAACAAAGTAAAAAGTGTTTTATTTACAAGTGTATCTAAGATGTACCACAAAGTGAACGCCTACAACACCAAACAAATGATTTAGATTCACTAATTTATTGAATAACGGTTAGTTTACAATTCTTAATAAGTATATAAAAAATTTACGAATCAAATTAAAGCGTATTTAATTAGTAATCAATAAGTTTAAATCAAAGAGAATATATGAGAATTATTTCATATTTTTCAGGAATTAAAATCTATCCTGCTCAAAAAAGCGTATACAAACTATTATTTTAAGGAGAACCTTTAAAACGAAAACATTATTCAATTGTTTATAACAAAAACAATATTTAGAAAACCTATTAAATTAAGGTAAATTAAAAAACTATGCTTGTGGTGTCCTTTTAAATAGTATATGATACAAGTTATATTTTAAAAGTTTTCTTCTAACATGAATATTGAATGAGAAAAACATTATTAAAAATTAAGCAAAGACGAACCCGTAATAACCTGCCGCCCTATTAACTATTAATAATAGTAAATGTCATATTAATATGAGTGAAATGTATGAGTACTCGTTTCTCAAATATATTAGTCTATTTTAATAGTTAATAGTTTAATAGTGAAAATTAATGACATATTTTATTGACTAATATCTGTCAAATATTCAGTTCTGTTTCTTAAAATTGAAAACTATTATAATTGTTCTCATAATAATTGTTTATTTCCATAAGTAGTAATTGACTTGTAAGTTTTTAATTTAATAAAAATGTCTTCAAGTGAAAGTTCTGATAAAGAAGCTGTTATACATATACGAAATGCAAGAGTATATAGAACAAGAATTAATTATGAATTTATGGAAAATTCATATCAATTTAACGAAAGATTTAGAATGCAGGTAGATAAGTTTTATAATTTGGTGGAGATATTACGTCCATATCTTATCAGAGTAACTGAAAGAAGTAGAGCACTTTCACCTAAAATTATTGTTGAGATAGGATTGCATTGGTTGGGTACAGGGGCACAATACCATGCAATTGCAGATATGCATGGCGTATCAAAGGCAAGTGTGTGTCGTGCTGTACACAGTGTCGTTAATTCTGTTGTAGCGACGATCTTTCGACAATATGTTAAATGGCCAGAAAATGTACAAGAGATTGTTCAACGTTTCCATGCAATTGCTGGTATGCCTATGGTTTGCGGATGTGTTGATGGGACATTAATTAATATTGACGCTCCTTCAGATAATGAAGCTGCATATGTAGATCGACATGGTAAACATTCAATAAATACCATGGTAGTTTGTGGACCAAATTTTGAGTTTTTTTATTCATTTGCAAATTGGCCCGGTAGTGTGCATGATGCTCGTGTATTACGAACAAGTGGTTTATACGCTCGCATGGAAAATGGTTGGACACCAATCCCTAATGGGATTATACTTGGCGATAGTGCGTACCCCCTAAAACAATGGCTAATTCCACCAGTAATTAGGAATAACAATGAAGTAGAAGCTCGATTTTTAAGAAGCCACAAGAGTACACGAAGGATAATTGAAAACTCTATAGGTATTTTAAAAGAAAAGTTTCCATGCTTAAATCATTTAAGAGTGAATCCAAGCTTTGCTTGTGATGTCTTCAACTGTTGTGTAACATTACACAATTTTCTAAAGGATAATTTATTTAATGAAATAAATAATTTGCAAGAAAATAACTAGGACGAGGAGCATGGAGAAATAATTGATCCCGATCCCATCCAAATCCAAGCAGAAATTAGACTTCAAGATATTATTAGACACTTTAGAAGATAGTAAAATTGAGTTTTTATTTACTAATTATTCTTATATTTAACAAATAACATGAAAATAAAAAAAAATGGGTTCGAAGAATTTCATTAACAAATTTTGAAAATATAATTATTTTGGTAAAATTTCATTAACATATTTTGAATGACTTAGATCTAAATTTCTTTCTTTCTCGAAAATTTCTAATTTAAGTTTATAATTTTGTAATTCCAATTGTTCAATTTTAAGTTCTAATTTTCTTTTGTTTAAACATTTCCCTTCCTCAACATTTTTTCTTTTTGAATTTGTATGAAAAGATTGTCCTAAAACAGTAGTAGTTTAATAAAATTATTATATGAACTGCATTTATTACAACCTTTGGATGTTGATGGCATTTCTAATGATTTAAACGTTTCTGCTTCATTAGCATTATTAATGCTTTGCACATCATCAACACTTGAGTTATATTCTAATATCAATAACGAGGGATTGTTTTCTTCCGTTAAGGAATCTTCCTTTCCCAATCCAACTACGCCCGGTGATTCTTTTCCTATAATATCCAAGACTAAGTTATCGATATCTGATAACTTAGCTTGGATTCCTCCTCCAGTGCCGGTATGTTTGGCGTTATCAATTTTTTTCTGAATAAAATAAATTGTAAATTGTTATTATTTGTAAAAATTAAGTGCTTACTACTCCCCATAGTCGAATTTCTAATGTTTGGCCAAAAAGTGTCTCGAATGTACGTGTAAGGTTTATCACTTTCTATCATGTTTAAACTCTTCGATATGTTGGCCACATTCTTCCATGTGGTTTGTTTTAATTCTTTTGTAACTTTATCAGAAAAGGCCGCAAACAGAATTGCCTTTTCTTTAAAAATTTCTCTTAAAATTGCAATTTTTGCGCCTTCGTTCTTTTTCATTATTATTTATAATGATTGACATATAAGTGACATCAGTAGACTATTAATAATAGTGGTCCATTTTAAGAGTATTACATTTTTTTTTTCGAGAAACATGTTTTATGAGTACTAATAGTTATTGAACTATTAACTATTAAACTATTAACTATTATTTTCGAGAAACAGGGCCCTGGCCATAGAAAAATAGGAATTTTTAGAATTTTAATAATTTTAATTCATTTCCATAATAATTATCATCTTAGCGAATTAATGTTTATATATATTATTATATATTAATGTTATATTGAAAAAATGCTGATCATGAATGAATCCTTTTACTCTGGTAATAGTTTAAAAGTAATTATGTTATAGCTGTAAATTGCAGTAAATGCAAATATAATTCGACTCGGAATACCTATAATAATAATCAGGAGCGCAGCTAAATGGGGGGAGGAAGATAAAAAATAGAAAATATCGAGAATAACGAAGCAAATAGAAATATGTTTATCAAATTATTGCAATTCTTATAGTTATTATAATAAAATGAAATAAAACTGATAAAAATCCACAAGAGTCGATAAATGTAGCCAAAGCAATTCGACGCATAGTGAAAATTTATCCAAAAGTGTTAATAATTGAGATGATCAAAAACATTCACAAAATCAATTAATATTGCAAAATGATAAATTTCCTCTACATTTACAAAATAATTAAATATTCATTCGTTGGCTTAATAAATTAATAAGCGTTCATTTTGAAGCTTAAACGGGTGTTTTCCACTCCCAGACAAAGCATGAAGTAAAATTTCGAGTTTAGAAAAGCCTGAGCGTTTTGGATTTGGACGCGTAGCGTCCAAATCCAAACTCAGGCTTTTCTAAACTCGAAATTTTACTTCATACGCCACGCGTACGAAACGCTGATTCAGTGGGAAGTTTTAAATTTAGATGCTTGCGATTTATGGCGCCCAACTAAGGGCCACAGCGTTAGCCTGGCCCACGTTGGGCGTAAAAAAACCTCAAATCTATGCAAGCATTTTTTAAAGTTTTTTTTAAATTATTTAATGTGTCAAATTCGTGCTCCGAATAGAACTAACAATTTGTTAGTTCTTAAATCGTATTATTTGCAAATTTATTATTATTATTAATTTAAAAATTCCTTTTTTCTAAAAAGGTCGAATTTTTATGACTTTTCCCGATGAATAAAATCCCCTGACTTTCCCGGTTTTCCCGGTACGTCGCCACCCTGTAAATACATTTTTAAAGTAGTTTTTATTAGTAAATGCCCCCCCCCCCTGCTCTCTGGATCCGCCACTGCAGTTGACTAAATCCATTTCATACATTTAGTAAAATAAATTGAACACAATAAAGTATACTTCAATTCTTGTCAAGAGACAGTATTTTCATTAGTAACTTGTTACAGTTTTAAATTACATTACACAATCATAATCGATTGGTTGCATTCATTAGTTAACCTGGACCACATCGGACTTAATTTAAGATATAAATATAAAACACGATTAAAAAATATAGCGCATGCACAATGACAGTTTAAAATCAATAGTTAGTAAAAACATTAGGTACAAAGGTAAATACATTACAATACATTTTTAATCTCTTAGGGCACTTCTTAACACAGCACGAGAATCTGCGAAAAAGTTGCTTGTTTGTATAAAGAATAAATATCAAATTATAAGCAGGCTGCCTTTTAATGTTTACGTTTGGGTATCCCAAAGTAAGAAAAGTTGAGAAATACTGGTAGAAACTAGTCGCGTACAGTTTGTAACTTTGCCCTTGCGAACAACTTTTTCTTATAGAATCGTGCAAATGTTGCTTTCTTTATTCAATTTGGCGCCTCCTATTCGTGGCGTATATAATCAAATCTAAGTTTTGTAAGGCACATTGTTTATTGTTTAGGATATTCATCAATTTTCTCCAGTTTATGTTGAAAAATCGTTTTGATTTTTTTATTTGTTTGAGAATGCGCATTATATCCAGGCCCCCAGACACCCAGGGCGCACTCCCTAGTTACACCACTGGGTAATACCCGTTAAGCGATATGCACTTTATGAATACCGCCCAATTTAATAGAAGCATTAAAAAGTGTCGAAGCCAAAGTAATTTATCCGGTAGGCCTCGTGTCCATCCTTTTATCGAAATTTATCAGCCCCCGATCCAACGACTGGGAGTAATCGCGTGGGAAAGCTCACGAATTCACAGGTGAGTAACTGCGCGCAAATCTCCAGCTCCTCCCTTCCACCGGCACGTGTGTACCATTTCATTTATCTCTTCCATCTCTTCGATTACACACAACGTTAATACTCACACATATCGCACAATTAAACATATCATTTTTGAGCAGAACGTATAGCATTTTAATTGCTCTGGATCTATTAGTGTGTGTGTGCACTTGAAAATTCAATATTGATATAGAACGGTTCAATGATGGGCCTCAAAAGAATTACGCAGCCAATTTCGATATTTGCCGAGTACATCTGACGCGCCCCCTTTAGAAGGGAGGGTTCGCTAATCTGCGAGTTATTGCGTTTTTCTCTTTATTCTCTTTCGAGTGGATATCTAGTTTTTTGTTTTTAATTGTGCACTGACAACGAGTGCAAGATGAACCGAAGAGGGAACACAACGCCTGCTTGTTTATATTAAATGTAACTTGGATGCATTGTAGTCTGTGAAAGAGTATTGTATTTCAACTTTAATTTCAGAATTTGTCTTGAGAAAAAAATTAAAATGTGACATTGTAAAGATCCGTGTAGTTAAGGTAGTCTTACAAAAGACTATATTGTATAAATGTCGACACACAATACATACGACTTGATTTATAAAAAGTGACAAAAATCACCAACATTAAATAAAATCGATGAGAATCACAGAAGTTGTACAATTAAGTTCAAGAATGTTACTTTAGATAAACATAATAAAGAACAATATTTAATAAACATGCATCAAATATTGTATTTGTCAGAGCTGGCACTCTTGGACTTGACTGTAGAGTTTGGATTATTCATGATGCTTATCATTTTTACGTTTCATGTAAAATTAATTGACATTCACGCAGATTCTGTAAGCGAAATGTTAAATGTAACATACCTGATTGATTTGTATACTTAGATTGTGAAATTAAAAAACAAAAGTAACCCCAAAATCTTAGTATACATATCAATTACCGAACCTGCTTAGACTGTTATGTTAAAATGACATGAACGCTTACAGAATCAACCTGATTAACTAATTTTGGAATATTTTTTTGTCTCGTGTCCCTGCCGCATAAAAATCCCGGCTACGTCTATGGAATTATATAAATTGTACATTTAAAATTATACAGTATGGCAAAACGCAGTCGTAATTATTTTATTTAAAACAGTAGGTGTATAAATGTGCAGTTTCGTAGACAATGAATACAATTTAAAAAAACACAATGTAGATAATCTATAAATAATCAATAAAATAAAACACTTTAACTTTGTTTGTACAACACAATAATTTTATTTTTATGACTGCAGTTTCGGCAACTCAACTTGCCATTATCAAAGTTTCCCAGACGCACAGCTCTCCGCAAAGGACAAAGTTACTCTGCGGTGGACCCTCAAAACCATCGAGGATTACGGGAAGAGTACGAGTCAGTCAGGCTCGTCGTAAAGACTAAGGTCGCTAGACGAAGCTCCTCCCGTGGTCAAAAGAGCGAGGACAGGCCCCTCTCTCGTTCAATGACATCCTTAAGGATCATCTGGTGTGGGCGGTGGTTGATAAGGGCCACAAAAAGGGAACTATCTCACTGGCTAATTGTAAGCTGGTGGAGATGAGGCTCCTCAAAGCATACCTGGACATTCTCAGGTCCCGCTCCCAGGCGCAGAAACGCGTGCTAACTTGCGTTTCACGTTAAGCTGGTAGCTTACGCCGATCAAAGATCGGCCGAGCTATACAAGCAAGCCATCGGGGAACTGGGGGAAGTATGACCCGGGGCTAGAATCAAGGCTGTATCAAGGGACATTATCCCGAGCAGACTAAGGTCTAGAACCTGGATCCTAGCGGAACCCTCCGACCCGGCAACCATTCTGGAAATAATCCAGGTCAGCAATCCCACGCTACCTATTGAGAATTGAAGCGTGGCCAAAACCAGTGAGACCAATGGTAACTCGAGACAATGCATCATTGTGCTCAAAGAGGAATCCCTCGTCTCTCTTATGGAGTGCAAAGGGGTGATAAGTTACGGTTTCGGCTATATCATCCTTAGCATCTACAGGAAGGACCAGAAGACCTCCAACCTCAAGAAGGAAGAGGTCCCTGGAACTTCTCGGGCCCCAGCGTCGGACAGTGACTCACTGCCCGATCTTGAGGCCTGGAGATCCCTCCGTTTCCTGGGATGCGACGAGGAGAGCACAGAGAGTACAGAATTCTGTATCTGGATAAAACTGTCCTCGAGGTGTCCAAATAACACCCAGTTCGTGATGGCGGGGATAAATCAAGTCAACCTCCATCACTTCAAGGCAGCCTCGGCTGCTCTGCTCCTACGCCTCGCGCAAAGGGGGGAGGACATCCTCTAATACAATAAGCCTGGATCGTAGGTAACGAGATCTGTGGGCTGGGCTCCAAGGACTACAGACTCTTTCACCTGCAGAAGTCAGGTAAGCCGTGCTCCTGCATTTTTATGAATAAAAGATACAGTGCTTTTGTTCTGCCTAATTTCAGCAACGGCGACACTGTCGCTGTATTCATGGAGTACCAGAATTGCACCCTCTGGCTGGTCTCCTCCTACTTCGCCCACGATTCAGACATCCCTCCAAGGGGTCTGTGTGGGCTCCTTAGCGCTGCCGACCGAGAAAGGGTAGGCGTCATCATTTGGACGGACGCGAATGCTTATTACGATATCTGAGGCAGCTCGGATACCAGCACTAGAGGTGAGTCACTCTTAGAATTTATTCTAACTTCTAATATATCTATATGTAACGTAGGAAATATCTCCACCTTCATAACCTCTGCTAGATGTAAAGTTCTTGACATCACGCTAGCTTCCGAACGATCGTCTCATATTGTCAGAAATTGTCGGAGAAACACTACTTCTCTGACCACAGATATATCGAATTCAACCTCGATACTCAAACGCAAGTATGCCCTAAATTTGTAGACAGGAGGAGAACTGCTTGGGTCAAGTATAGAACAGCCTTATCAAGTGCCCATGTAAGAGGCATGGTTAGTTGTTCAGATGGTACAACTAACCATGCCCCTTACATGGCATGAGCTGGACCAAACAGTGGAGCTATTCTCTAATGCCTGCAACAAGTCTATAGAAGCAGCGTCCCCAAGCGCGCTCAAGAAAGGTAAAAGCAAAAAAACACTGGTAGACCTCTGAAGTTATCCCACTCCTTCTATGACCACAGATATATCGATGACCACAGATATATCGAATTCAACCTCGATATTCAAACGCAAGTATGCCCCAAATTTGTAGACAAGAGGAGAACTGCTTGGGTCAAGTATAGAACAGCCTTATCAAGTGCCCATGTAAGAGGCATGGTTAGTTGTTCAGATGGTACAACTAACTATGCCCCTTAAATGGGATGAGCTGGATCAAACAGTGGAGCTATTCTTTAATGCCTTCAACAAGTCTATAGAAGCGTCCCCAAGCGCGCTCAAGAAAGGTAAGAGCAAGAAAACACTGGTAGACCTCTGAAGTTATCTCTCTAAGAAAGGAGTGTAGAAGACTATTAAAAAACGCCAAACACACCAACGAGTGGACTGTTGATAAGGATAGTTTCAGGAACTACGGAACTGCTGACGGCTTGGAAGAACTTCTGTAACCAAATAGAAGATACTTGAGAAGAATGCCGTCTACGCAAAATCCTCTCCAAAGAGCCCGCAGTCCCATGCTTTGTCATGAAAGAAGACGGTAGTTGGACGAGCTCTTGTAAGGAAACTCTTAAACTACTGTTCGACTCTCACTTCCCGGGGAAAGAACAAGGTGCGCAATCTGCCACCATAGTTTCCAATTCTCAATGCCCCGTTCAGGAGATAGTAAGCAGAGAGAAGCTATTTTGGAGCAACAAATCGGTCGGGCCTGGCGGAATCAGCCCCGTCGAGCTACAAGATGCTTCGGACATCGTCATACCTTGTTTGGAAACGATGTTCGTAGCTTGTCTTAGGCTTTCCTACATCACTAGGATATGGAAAGCAGTAGAAGTAGTCTTCATCCCTAAAAGCGGGATTACAGGCCCATAAGTCTATCCTTATTTTTGCTTAAAACGGTCCTAGTTGACGTTTATATAAGAGGGAGCTTAGGCCCCCAACTGTTGTCAACCTCTCAACATGCGTATACCAAAGGAAAATGTGTAGAAACGGTTCTACATTCCTTGGTTAGTCAAATTGAAGGACCAATGAGAAACAAGAAGTTTACACTAGTGGCCTTTCTCGATATTGAGGGAGCGTTTAACAATGTGTTCCCTGAAGCCATTGAGTCCGGTCTAATAGCAACAGGAATGGAGAAAGCCATGTGTGGTCCCTTAGGAAAGTTGCTCCGTCATAGGAACATCACCTCCAAACTACGGAACTATCGAATGAGGTGGCAGGTTAATAGAAGTACCCCCCAAGGAGAGGTCCTATCTTCTCTCCTCTGGAACCTGACACTCAATGAGTTCCTCCTGGTACTAGGAAACTCTGGCTGCAGGGTAATTGCGTATGCTGATGATGTGGCTATCGCCAATGTCGCAAATAATACAGCAAGGATTAGCCCAACTAGCTCAGTGGAAAACGAGGTGCGGCCTTGGTATCAACCCTAAAAAAACTGAGTTAGTCCTCTTTACAAATAAGCACAAAATTCCCAGCTTCAGACTACCAACCTTAAAGGGATCTGAGCTGGTAATCAAAGAGCAAGCTAGGTACAATCCAAGACCGTAAGCTTAGCTGGAAGCAAAACATTCAAGAGAGAGCACGAATGGCGACTGTCTCGCTGTACTCCTGTAACAAAGCGGTAGGTAAAAGATGGGGGATGCAGCCTAACATCACCTACTGGCTCTACAAAGCCGTGGTTAGACCTATACGATGCTTTCATTTGGTGGCCAGCGCTTGTAAAGAGGATCTACCAGCAAGCATTCGGAAAGGTGCAATGAATGGATGATTACAGGTGCCATTAAAACATCACCTTGAAAGCATTGGAAACGATCCTGAAATTTTCAGGTTTTCCTAAACCCGAAATTATACTTCATGCTTAATCTGGGAGTGGAAAACACTCGTTAAAAACTCCAAATTGAAAAATAAATAATTAACACTGTTGTATCCTTTCTTCACACTTTGTTTTCTAATGGTTAGATATATATTTCAAGTGCTAAGCACTCATTATCAATAACAACTAATTCTAACAACTGCTGTCCGGATTCTTTATACCTATAGTGGATTAAAGGGACAAACCAAGATTAAGGGAAGACCTAGGGTGGGTTCACATTTGAATTTTATTGAGTTATGTTTATGGCGGTAACAAATTTAAAAGCGGATTATTTAAGGGACTCAAATCGAAATTCAATAAATTATTTTTATTTTTACGCATTTCAATAGTTTACAACATATTTAATTGAACTTTAAAAAAAAAAAACAACGAATGTAGGAACATTTACTTCGTACGCATATGCATACTAAAAAGAAAATTTCCCTATATGTTATTCCCTGTGTATAATTTAATTAAAGTTTGTGTATGTAAGTGTTAATTAAAGTGAAAATTATTTTGAAAAATGGATGCGTTACTGAACTATGGGGCCTTAAAATCGATGGAGACTAAATTTCAATTTTCCAAGCAATTTTATATTTTTATCCTTACACATTTTTTATTACCATTATTGAATAAAACTAAAATTTATATAACAGTACAAATTGCCACTATTGTGTGAGGCGAAGAAAACATTGCGAAACACAACCAAGAATTTAATTGATTTACATTGTATATAATAATAATAATAAATTGTCTTTATTCAATTGAAAGAAAATACAAAGTAAACAAAAAACAAAATACAGGCGAAGTTCAGCGATAGCTTAAAAAAAACTATCTGAAATCTTCCACTTAACCTGTGAGGAAAAAGAATATATATATCGTTTAAGAGTGCTTAATTAAATAATGGTTAAAAAAATAAAGAATTACAGATTTTTTTTAAATCTTTATTTCAATGTTCTTTCTAGAAATTAACTATTTTAAAAACAATAAAGACAATAATTAAACTAAGATTCTATGGGGAAAACTAAATATATATATATATATATATATATATATATATATATATATATATATATATGTATATATATATATATATATATTAGGGTGGGTCGAAAATTTTAGATTTGAGACGGGTAGTGAAAAAATGATAGTTTTTATGATTCTATGTAAGGGAGCGACCGTGGTTTCAATCATGGGTTTACCCCCAGCTCGCACAAATGCCTCAAAAATGGCCATTTTGGTAGTTTTTTCATATTTCACCCAATAGATCATACTGTACATGTTATATGTGCGACTTTTTGGTCACAAATTACTCATGGGTCTTCAACCTTTAGATAAAGTCCATTGGGACCATAGTTATTGCCCTCTGAAAATATCGATTTTTGGGGGTAAAACTGCGAGATGCTTGTTACAATGATAAATAGGTAACAATTAGCTTTTAAACCACCTCATTTACTAATTTAGACTCTAAACTGCACCGCAAGCGCCTGAAGTTGGTTTTCGACCGAAGAAAAACTTTGTTTTGACATTCATTTTCGATTTTTTACCTCAAATTGGCGAAAAAACACGAGACTCTTTTTAAAGTGATTAATAGGTGATGATTAGCTTCTAATCCACTCATTGTTTAAATTTAGAATCTAAACTGCACCGCAAGATTATGTTGTTCACTTTCGACCAAAGGAAAACTTTGTTTTTGCCGTTTACTTTCGACTTTTTAGCTTAAATCGTCGAAAATGTCGAGATGATTATTGCTGTGATAAATTGTCTAAATGTGGATTTAAAAACCACTCTCTGCCCTAATTTAACATCTTAGCTTCACCATTAGCTCATTACACTGAATTCCGATCGAAGAAAACTTTTGTTTAAGCCTATTTTTGACTTTTTATTTTCTGATGTGCCTATGTCAGGTTTGGTTAACAATATGTTAAATATAGTGTACTAAACTGATTCTCTACACTCATTGAGCACAATAACTTGATATCAGATTCATAGGATATGGAATTAAGGAAAATGATACATTTGCAGAGGCACACAACTATGTAACTGAAAGAAGTGTAATGAAAAGTGTGATGCATTATTATTTTTTCATTTATTTTTATTTATAATATTACAGTCCTTAATCTCGTTTTGTCTCGAACGTTGGCATTTTCTTCTGAGAATCTAAAGTGTTTCTAATATTTGACTCTCAAGCATTTTGCCCGCACACGAGATGCGAAGCGCGAGTGACGAGTTTGATATGCCTTTCAACGGCCTGTGTATGGCAAGGAAATTTTAACATGTCTATCAATTCTGTCTGACCTTCTATCACAAGTTCCCGCAATATTTTGCTGGGAATTCTATTTAATAGGGGAGGTTCAGTTACATTTGACCAATCTATCAATTTCGTATAATCTGCAGCTTTAAAATTTAATGTTGGGATTTTAAAATCACGGACACCGTTTCCAGCTGATTCACGACATTCAAAAATGATGTCCAAGGCTTCGAGTCTAAAAAATCGATATTTTCAGAGGGCAATAACTCCACCGGTTTACCATCAAAATATGATCCTAATGGACTTTATCTAAAGGTTGAAGACCCATGAGTAATTTGTGACCAAAAAGTCGCACATATAACATGTACAATATGATCTATTGGATGAAATATGAAAAAACTACGAAAATGGCCATTTTTGAGGCATTTGTGCGAGCTGGTGGTAAACCCATGATCGAAACCACGGTCGCTCCCTTACATAGAATCATAAAAACTATCATTTTTTTACTACCCGTCTCAAATCTAAAATTTTCGACCCACCCTAATATATATATATATATATATATATATATATATATATATATATCTACGTTTTAACATATATATATATATATATATATATATATATATATATATATATATATATATATATATATATTTCTTCATTGCTTGTTTGAAACTATTGTTTGTGAGATTTTTGAGTATATGTATATGTAGTTTGCATGAATATGCAGAGTTAGATTGACTCCAACCTCCAATTCACCTTTCCTTGATCTCTCCAGAAATTCCCAATATTTCGCAATTTTATGCTTATATTGCTGAAAACTCGCTTCACGTTTATTGCACGCGCGTTTTTCTTTTCATCTACGCGAAATAATGAAATATCCGCGCTACAGTTACTTTAATATTATGCAGGAAAACAATTAGATCAACAAGTGTCCGTACAAGGAAAGGAAGTTAATACCTGGCTCATTGTGGTTTATGAATAATACGATTAGTTTCCAGTTTGTCGGGCTTTAATTCGTAAAACATTTCGCTTTGTTTACTAATTAGCCCAACCCTTTCGCGTTTCCGGCGACTTTTGCGTTTGTTCGGCTCTTCGGTTATGACAGTGACGGATGGGTGATCATTTTCAGGGAATGCTTCGCAGATTATTAAGGATTAAACAAGTGGGAAGTGTCGATTTAATTCCGGAAGAAAGATATCAAATGCTTTGTAGGATTTCATGTACTTAGTGGAGATGGGTATAACTGCTACTTTTCAATCTCGATGCTACTTGTGATTGCTACTTTTTAATATGGGTGATTTTAAACTGTGACTGTGATTATAATTACGTATGCTAGAACTTGTTTTGTATTTATATTAAACGTAGTTTTATACTAACGGTGATAAGCAACAGAAAACGAGTTTACTTAAAGTCGAGTTAATGGGCGCATTCATCAGAAAAAATATACTCTCAACACTTTTTCTTAATTATTTTAGCTGTTAATTTTCTGACAATCGTTGATTTTTTAAAGAGTTCAATTTGAAGCTTGAAACGAATGTTTTCCACTCCCAGACTAAGCATGAAGTAAAATTTCGAGTTTAGAAAAGCCCCGTGAAAATTTGTCGAGGGTCGCGCAGCGACCCGAGACAAATTTTCTGGGCTTTTCTAAACTCGAAATTTTACTTCATGCGCCACGCGTATAAAACACAGATTTTAAGTGAAGTTCGAATATACATAAATTTGACAATATTATAGTGTTTTATACGCGTGGCGCATGAAGTAAAATTTCGAGTTTAGAAAAGCCCAGAAAATTTGTCTCGGGTCGCTGCGCGACCCTCGACAAATTTTCACAGGGCTTTTCTAAACTCTAAATTTTACTTCATGCTTAGTCTGGGAGTGGAAAACACTTGTTTAAAGCTTTAAATTGAACTTAAAAAAACAGGGAATATCCGCAATTGTTGTATCAATTCCATGGTATGTCATTATTTTTATAAAATCACATTACTTTTTCTTAATTATTTTAGCTGTTAATTTTCTGACATTCCTTGATTTTTAAAAGAGTTTAATTTAAAGCTTTAAACGAGTGTTTTCCACTCCCAGACTAAGCATGAAGTAAAATTTCGAGTTTAGAAAAGCCCCGTGAAAATTTGTCGTGGGTCGCGCAGCGACCCGAGACAAACTTTCTGGGCTTTTCTAAACTCGAAATTTTACTTCATGCGCCACGCGTATAAAACACAGATTTTAAGTGAAGTTCGAATATAATAAATTTGACAATATTATAGTGTTTTATACGCGTGGCGCATGAAGTAAAATTTCGAGTTTAGAAAAGCCCAAAAAATTTGTCTCGGGTCGCTGCGCGACCCTCGACAAATTTTCACGGGGCTTTTCTAAACTCGAAATTTTACTTCATGCTTAGTCTGGGAGTGGAAAACACTTGTTTAATGCTTTAAATTAAACTTAAAAAAACAGGGAATATCCGCAATTGTTGTATCAATTCCATGGTATATCATTATTTTTATAAAATCACATTACTTTTTCTTAATTATTTTAGCTGTTAATTTTCTGACATTCGTTGATTTTTAAAAGAGTTCAATTTGAAGTTTTAAACGAGTGTTTTCCACTCCCAGACTAAGCATGAAGTAAAATTTCGAGTTTAGAAAAGCCCCGTGAAAATTTGTCGAGGGTCGCGCAGCGACCCGAGACAAATTTTCTGGGCTTTTCTAAACTCGAAATTTTACTTCATGCGCCACGCGTATAAAACACAGATTCTAAGTGAAGTTCGAACACACATAAATTGGACAATATTATAGTGTTTTATACGCGTGGCGCATGAAGTAAAATTTCGAGTTTAGAAAAGCCCAGAAAATTTGTCTCGGGTCGCTGCGCGACCCTCGACAAATGTTCACGGGGCTTTTCTAAACTCGAAATTTTACTTCATGCTTAGTCTGGGAGTGGAAAACACTTGTATAGAGCTTTAAATTGAACTTAAAAAAAAACAAGGAATATCCGCAATTGCTGTATAAATTCCATGGTATGTCATTATTTTTATAAAATCACATTACTTTTTCTTAATTATTTTAACTTAGAGAAACGTAAAGTATTAACTGTGAACATTAATAAATTTAGAATTTTTCCCTCTGCAAAAAAGTACATTTTGTCTCCAAAATAAATAGGGAAGCCAATATTTGAACATTTTAAAATTAACATGCGATTTCCTATGTTGCGCCCGCTAAGTCAACACACGGTATGGTGTTTGTTGTTAACAGTGCGTTCATCATAAAATCCCCCAACTGTTGCCATCAAACTCCCAACAGTTTTATCTGATGAATGCGCCCAATTTCTATCCGTTTACTCCCTAGTGTACATTTTTCAAAATTGTGTAGAGTGGATTTTCCAGGTTATGAGTTTGTACACTTAGGGTCGGAAATTTACTTGTTATTTGGCCATAGGAACGAACAACGATTAATCTTCCACAATAATGAAAATAGATATTTAAAACTTATACATATTATACATTAAATCTTTGCGAATAAATTGACAGTATTTATTTTTTTAAATAAAATGGTTCTTAAATTAAATATAAATTAAATAATGAAACACTGTCAAACGATCACATAAATCCTTAAAATGCTTCCATTGGAAACATTATTTCTTCTTCATATTGCTTTAATTTATTGAGGTAATTTATATAAACATGTTGAATTAAATAAATTGATCGAAAATAGATGGTAAATAAAACTAATCGTTGCTTAGAAATCTCCATAAGAGAAATAAAAAATGGTGATGTGTCCATCATAGTACTTTCCCCCGTAAATTGCGTATTAAATCACTTTTAAAATATTTGTAGCATTATTTTCTTCAAAATGTCTTCACCTTTTTGATAACTACAACTTTTATTTGAAACATTTTTCAATTGGATCAACACATACTGACACAAACCAATGACTAGATAAAAAACACTATTTATTGAATATCTCAAAAACTAAGAGTGCTATGACAAAAAGTGAATCTACAAAAAATCTTTAGTTTTTCATTTCCTACAACTTTTATTTGAAACATTTTTTAATTGTATCGACACATACACTGTCACACACCAATAACTAGATAAAACACACAACTTTTGAAATATTTCAAAAACTAAGAGTACTATGACAAAAAGTAAATGAACAATACATCTTCATTTTGTTATTATCTACAACTTTTATTTGAAAGAATTTTTTGTTTGATGAACATTTATTGAAAAAATCTGAAATAACTGAAAAACGCTAAGAGTAAAGTACCACTTCCGGTTTTCCGATTTTCACCGAAAGCTTTTCAGTTCTTCCGATTGTAACAAAAAGCTTAAGTTTCAAGTTTCATCTCGATATCTTTAGCGGTTTTTGCGGTACAGCGCACACAGACACACACACAGACACACAGACAGACAGACAGACATTTTTCAAAAATGGTCTTATTCGACTCAGGGGACCTCAAAACGGATATTTCCGCTAAAATTTTTGATTCGAAAATGTTCACGAAAACAATACTTTCCCTTTGTATTACATACGGGGGAAAGTAAAAAATTGCAATAAATAGGGGGCAGCATCGTGCCTTTTTCGTGATATTTTAAAAATATACTTGATTTCTAAAAACATGTGAAAAGAAATTAGATTTGATATATAGAATTCGTGTACGACAGCCGGGAGCCAAAAGCATTGATCGGAATACCCAGAAATGCGAAAGTAGTAAATTAATCAACACAAAACCCACACTGTCATGCATATTTTCTTTTCTATTAATAAATTCACATAAATAAATATAGAGCACTCGCTGTTTCCCCAGAATTTCAATTCCGCACGGTTCCAAGGGGGAAGAGGCAATAGCAATATCAGCGGCAGCAATAGGTCGACGGGGGTGCCCCGTTCGACATAAACAAAGATCATCCCCGTTCGGAAGGTCGAAATCTAAACCACCCGCAGGTGGCACGCGCTAGCACGTGTCCCCAACAATGGGATGATATTGCCGGGAAACAATGCCCTAAGAGGATTGCGCAAGGGTTAATTTTAATTCAAATCCCTCCCTTCTCACCTGGCGTTCCATCCACTTCTCATCGCCATGACGATTGATTCCGTCCCGTCGACTTCGCTTTTCTCTTTGATCTCTTTCTCGGAAATTTTATATGTTGGCAATTTCCACGCACTTTTGTAATTTTATGCTTATATTGCGAAATTGTGTTTTATTGCATGCGCTTTTCTCATTTCATTTACTTTTGAAAATAACATTTCAATTTAGTCTAGTAACATTCGCTCGATGTTATTCTGAATAATAATATACTATGTATGGGGAACTGTAAGGGTTACCAGTCTGAGGTTGCCAGTCAACTTGATCAATAAAAATGAATTAAGTTCAAAACTGTATGTTGTAAATACAAAATAAATGACAATGAGCTTTGTATTCAGAAAATTTTGTATGCGTAATCACCAGGTCATTAATATTTCTTCAATAATTTTCTAACTTATCACTTGGTGAAACATTTTTAAATATAAAGGTTTGAATTAAATTACACTTGGTTTGTTTCACAATTTACTATTTACTATTTACTCGACTAGTTTCGCGTTTTTCAGCATTATCAGGAGTGAATTACAAAAGAAACCGACAAGCGTAAATATTGTCAGGTAATAAGGGATTTTAAAATTGGGGAATTCCAAATCTCCTCGTCGTTGACGAGGTGTTTTCCGTTTTTTATTGCCCTATTTATTTCTAGGCCTTCTCTGAGGTTTAAATTAATCAGTTATTAATATTTTAAATATGTAACTAGAATTTGTTTTTAATATTGTGTGTCAAATATTTTATGTAACAATCAACTAAACTTTACATAGACATTTGAAATGTTCAATGAATTCTTAATAACAATAATTTTAGACAAAATATTTAGAATCACAATATATTTTTACTCAGATTTTCTACTTAATAGGTGAATTATTCAATGTTTGTCTACCTTGCATCAAAATATTCAATAAGTCTAATAGCTTCTTCTACATCGGTTAGAAAATAAGCATTATTAAGCAGAGCGATCAAATCAAATTTTTAGGCTTTTCTAAACTCGAAATTTTACTTCATGAGCCACGCGTGTAATACAATGAAATATTGTGAAATGTATGTATTTTGAACCAACTTTAACTTACCATTTTCATTTTTTAACTTATCATTTTTTAACTTATGACTTTTGGATAATTTAAAAACTAATTTTACAACAGTTTACAAATGTAATATTTTATTGTAGTGAAATCCCTGAAGAAGGAGCCAAAACGCTTCGAAAGCTTGGAATTAATAAATTAATTGAATTTAAGAATTAGCCTATCATTAGTGGTCGATTACCCCGTTACGAAGTATTTTGTGTTTTCCCAACAAGTACGACCGTTACTTCCCTCCGCGGTTTCTAATGTATTTTGAACTTCACTGGAAATCAGTGTTTTATAGACGTGGCACATCAAGTAAAATTTCGAGTTTTGGAAAGCCTGAACATTTTAACTCACGCTTAATCTGGAAGTGGAAAGCACTCGTTTACAGCTTAAAATTGAACTCTTAAAAGACAATGAATATCTGAAAATTTACAGCATATACGTTACAATTGGGATATGTATACTTAAAAGAAACTTGATGTTCATATTCTTTAATTAAATTAGTTGACATGTGCGCCCGCACATATGGGCAAGAAGGGGCACTTGCCCCCCTGGAATTCTGATTTATATTTATTTATGCTATGATTTGTAAATGTACATACAAATTTAAGCTTTAGAATAAATCAGTATTTTATACGCGTAGCTCATGAAGAAAAGCCTAAAAATTTGCTTTGATCTCGTATCGAAGCGGAGCGAAGTGGAATGGAGCGGAGCGGAGCGAAGCGGAGCGAAGCGGAGCGAAGCGGAACGAAGCGGAGCAAAGCGGAACGAAGCGGAACGAAGCGGAACGAAGCGGAACGAAGTGGAACGAAGCGGAGCGACCAGATCAAATGTTCAGGCTTTTCTGAACTCGAAATGTTACTTCATGCGCCACGCGTAGTAAACATTGATGTGATGTGATGTTCAGAATACACGTTTTTAACATACTACTTTAGTAGAATATTTTGAACTTCACCTAAAATCAGTGTTTTATACGCGTGGCGCATGAAATAAAATTTCGAGTTTAGAAAAGCCTGAAAATTTGGTTTGGTCGCGTAGCGCTACGCGCTACACGACCAAACCAAATTTTCAGGCTTTTCTAAACTCGAAATTTTACTTCATGCTTAATCTGGGAGTGGAAAACACTCGTTTAAGACTTCAAATTAAACTATTTTAAAAAACAAACGATTATAGGAAAAGTTACAGCGCATGCATAGATGTATGTATATTTAAAAGAAAAATTCCCAGTATGTTTAACAAATTTTAGTGGTGGCAAATGCCACCGTCAGGGCCGAAAGTGGTAAAACAAAAACTCCCTGTATAATTAAGTAACTTAAGTGTATCTAAGATATTTACAAAGTATTAATTTTTTTTATATTTTAAATTATACTTATCATTTATTAAAAATACAACTATTTTGAATAGATAATTATAAAAATAAATTAATTTAATAAAAAATCATTTTTTGTATGAAGACTCAATTCTCGATTACAAATTACTTCTTCAAATAACATCTGCTAAGCTCTCGATGTTGCAGGGGATTGTTATCGAAAAAACAGCGAGGTGTACCAATTAAAAAAACTGTAGTCGTTTCAAAACACTTTCTACTTTAATTATCAAACTACTAAATTTACATAATATGCGATTGCATTTACACTTGCTCAAGCTCTGACAGTTATTCACGTTCTTTTTACTGTCGCGTGCCGGACGTATCCGTCTTGAGGGCCGGCCACCCCCTCCTACCCTTACAATAGGTTAATTTTGGAGGGAGGTGGAGAAAGCCTAAACAAATAGATAATTATAAAAATAAATTAATTTAATAAAAATTCATATTTTGTATGAAAACTCAATTCTCGATTACAAATTACTTCTTCAAATAACATCTTTTTCTAAAATTATAATTAGAGGTACTTTTCTCTTACGAGCATTTTAGTTATTCCTAATTTTTAAGCGCTCTCTATAGTAAATTTAAGATTTGAGAACTAAAATAGTGTTTTTAAATCATCTTTCTTTTTGTAAAGAATGACTTTTTGTCGAAAAATGGACAGTACATAAGTTTTTGCTATCCCGGCAGTAATCCGGGGACACACGGTATATGATTCATTGTTAATCCTGAAAAATATTGTAAAAATGAGGTATAAGATAAATTTAATTAATAAGATAAAATTATTTTGTCTAGCCAACTTCTAAATTTTAAATCCCACGGGCATAAATGTCACCAGATTGCGCCGTTTTACCCGCGTAAGCGTCAAAATGTCACTATTTTTGTTATTATTAATATTTATATTATTTTTCTTGTTACATTCTCTAAAATTACTGTTCATTTGCACATACATTATTGTTATTGCCTTCTTTCTGGATACATTTGTAAATATTTTTAACTAGCCGATTCTGTATTTCTGTTTAATGAATGAAAAAACGTAATATATCTATATATATATCAATAGAATTTTTGATAAACAATGAGTTATTCATATTTTTCATAGTTTTAAATACCATGAGAAAGATGTTTTTGAGTTAGCACAATAACAGACTGCTAGCAAAAACATTTTTAACGATAGTAGGTTGTAAATATAAAATTACGAAAAAACTATTCGTGAAAATGCAAACAGTGTCTTAATTAATAAGACAATTTAAGACGATAAATATCCATTGAAACAACTACTTCCCGTGCAAATACACCTCCGGATATTGAATTATACAATGAAATATTTAAAATCTTATATAATTAGTAGTTGTTTCAATGGATATTTATCGTCTTAAATTGTCTTATTAATTAAGACACTGTTTGCATTTTCACGAATAGTTTTTTCGTAATTTTATATTTATATTTAAAGTGTGCAAACTATAAGAAGCGTAAGCTTATTTTCTCGAATTCAAATAGTTTTGAATTTGAATTTATCTTGTTTGATAGTAGGTTGGTTTATGAAATTAGATATATGTTGTACTATATCGTTGTCAAAAGAAACGAAACATGTAACAAAGAAATAAATCACGCCATCCGTTAGATAATAAAAAAAAGCGCTATAAAAAGGTCTTTACAGTTTTTTAATATTGTCTCAAATAACGAAAATATAAATAAAGTATTTGTCTTTCATTAATATAGCTTTTATCAGATTTGTTAATAACTGATACATCTCCTCTATAAAACGAACGATATTTGAAATGATAATTTACAAATAGATGACACAGATACGCAGTGAAAATGGAATACATGAAATGTTTACAGCCTCTAAAAACGAAGGGCGTAATAAATATTTGACCCCCGCTCAGGTCGTGTTTTATTTAAATTGGGGATGAATCGGGTAAAAAAATGATGTGTGGCGTATCATCCCGAAACAATTTTAATAACACAGCATCAATAAATTTCAATATGGTCCTGTTTAGGGGATAGCGATCAATCCATCGCCACCCTCATTTCTCGGTCCAGTGGGGTGCGTGGCACGTTGACAAACAAGCCGGAAAATCACGCAATAGGGGGTTTCCCCCGACACACACACACACACATACATACCGATTATCTTTATACTATTCTATTCGCATCCCCCTCAAAGTGGAATTATTAAAAGGTGTATAGATTATTTTATCAGAGATTATCTCTAGTGATGTTTTTCAAAGTCAAAAATGTTGTAAATGTTATGAAAACACTTCATATTGTTAACTCCCTTTTATGTAAATAATATTGGAATAATAATAAATACGACACTTGGAAAATTAAATTAATATTTGACGGCAATTGCACCTGTGCAGTGGAATACAGCCACTATAATACAGTCCATCAGTGTCGCAGCCAGGATTTCGTTTGGGGGGCAGTAGCGTAGATGGGGGGGGGGGGGCGATTTAGGGGATTAATCGCCCTCATGAGTTTTAAAAAATAGGAGAATAAAACAAGAGGTGTTCTTCTGTTAGCGACAAGGTTATTATCAAAACTTTATTTAAAAATTTTATCAAAACAAACGCGTTTTTTTAATTAAAAAAAAAGGATCTTAGAGCCCCGGTGGGGTATTGGGTAGAGGCCCTGCCTTCTAACCCAGGGGTCATTTTAGAGTACAAAATGATTCCACCTGGGTTCATGGATGCGCGTGAATGTGTTTGTGGCGTCTAAATATAGGAAATTATAAAATCCAAAGGTGAAATGGTGGAATGGTTTAAAGCCAATATCCAATAAATGGATAAAAAGAGTATTTTTCATTTAAAGAGCGATTAAAACAAGAAAAATTATTAAATTCTCATTATTAAAACTAAGAAAAATCATTAAATTTGTAAATAATTATTGTATAAAAAAAGGATGTGTTATTTTTCAATATACTACAAAGTCTGTAAATTTTGATTAGATGATATTAAAATCGTTTGAAACAAAATCTGTCAGTATTAAAATGATAAGTTGCCCTATTTTTTTAACTTTGGCTCAAACTTATAAATAAAATCAGCTCAGATATTTTCAATATAATATTTACTAATTATTAGAGTGATCTCAATTAATTAATGTTTAAATACTTTCAAAATTAACCTATTAAGCATCATTGATGCAATAACGCAACATAAATATTGTTTTGCTTATTAAACTAACAAATAAGATAATTATATATACTGTACTAGTTGACCTGATTTGAGAATGCATGAAGAAAAATGTAAATATTTTGTTATTTAAATATTTTGAGTATTACTTATTAAAAAAAAAGTATTTTTAAGTGTAGTTCTAACCTCACAATATTTCAGTGTTATATACGCGTGGCGCATGAAGTAATATTTCGAGTTTAGAAAAGCCCTGTAAATTTGGTTTGGCCGCTCCGCTTTGCGGAGCGACCAAACCGAATTTTCAGGCTTTTCTAAACTCGAAATTTTACTTCATGCGCCACGCGTACACAACGCTGTTTTCGCGTGAAGTTCAAAATACAAACAAACAAATAATCTGGGTGATTTTTTTCAACGTAATAAAACAATTAATAAAATTATAGAACGATAATTATTCTTGAAGGTAATATATTTTCTTAGGTTGGCTCTGCCGCCGGCGTGATTTGACAGCGATGCGCAAGCGCCACCACCGGTCGTTGCGGGAACCGTCAGCAAGTGCGACGTTTTCGAAATCCGCTCCGCTTAAAAATCAACTTTCGGTAAATAAAATTAACTTAAATTAAAAACCCAACAACAAAATACGTATTCCTTATTAAATCCCATGCATTTCGATATATAATTCACCCAGCACTCGCATTTTCGCGCTTTAAGCTTCCAAGAAAAACTTGTTACTAAAACCCAATTTTTGTTAGTAAATTTTGCCTATGGATTGAATATCTTGATGGAAACGAAATTCCGCCAGATTTACTGTGGGGTTCATGTTGTTTTTACAGTTTGTTGTGTCGATATGAAGATTGAAAACTCGACTTACTACGCGCTACACGACCAAACCAAATTGTCAGGCTTTTCTCAACTCGAAATTTTAATTCATGCTTAATCTGGGAATGGAAAACACTCGTTTGAAGTAAATTTTAACCAAATAATTCAACAGAAAAAATACAAATTCAAAAACATTAACAAAAGCAGTCTAACACTTCTAGGTGGTTAGTGTTACAGTTTTTTATTAATGCTTGTGATTTCTGATTCTTCTGATTAATCATTTGGTTAAAATTCATTCCGATCGAGTGTTTTCGGCTCCCAGATTAAGCATGAAGTAATATTTCAAGTTTATTTAAGCTTGAAAATTTGGTTTGGTCGCGTAGCGCTACGTATTGTGAATAAATTGTTGTATTATTAAGAAAAATAATCACTGACTAGGTTAATCGACTTAGGAAAAAACGAGCATAACTGTTGTGTTAGCACTAATAATAACAATAATACCTTGTGAAAATGAATTTGTTTCATCTTTAACATTCCCCGAGTCTCCATGTTTTCTTTTCTTTTTAGCACTTATAATTTACCGCAAATCCATCCAACTTGAAAACTGCACAATCACTTGCCGATTAAATCTCTTTTGTAAAAACACTATGCTATACACTTTTGTCACGTTGATTTATTAATTACAAATAACAAAATGAAGAAACAACGCCTGCAAACAAATAATGGTGGACTGGCCGTTCGAGTCAAAGCACTCACACTGTGACGTTAACAAAATAATTTAAAATTTACGTTGGAATAAATCTTTAATATTCCGATTGTAATTACCGGATTAACTTACGGTTAGCGGAACTGTTAATCGAAATTGTGTTTTAATTGAATTATGTTTGTTGGTTAGTGTCGCACAAGCGTGATTTGACTAACGTAGTCGCGGCGCTGCGCGACGGAATTCTCTCGAACCAAATCTAGACCTACCATTTGATAAAGTACTCGCGCTGTCAAATGTGTTTATTTTTTTATTTTGGTATGTATCTTCAAAGAAATTATTAAATAAGGGTGTTTCGAATGATGGCTAAGTGCGTTTGCGCATGATGATATACAAATAATGTGTTTTCGATTGTGTTTTTTCTTTTTAAAGTTTGTGTTTGGAATCTAGCCCTACCTATCAAAAAAGTACCAGCGCTATCAATATATCTTGTATTTCCCATATATCTTTTAAACGAAGCGGAGCAACCAAACTAAATGTTTAGGCTTTTCTAAACTCGAAATTTTACTTCATGCTTAACTTGGGAGTGGAAAACATTTGTTTAACGCTTCAAATTGAACTCTATTAAAAGAAAACTACGAATATCTGAACATTTACAGCATATAATTGGGATACGTATACTAAAAAAAAACTCCCTGTATAATATCTTTTGAAATAAATACCAGAATAGATCCAGTTAAATGTTTGCATGTCAGTTTTGACTTTTAAAACAGCAAGTATTGTTCAGTGGTCTTCCTATTTTTGGAATAGTATGTAGGTTTTGTAAGCGATTGGAATAAAATATGTTGTTTTTATTGAATTAATGCCAGTTAACTTAAGCAGCGATTAATACTTCCTAAAATACAACTATTTTAATTACAAATTGTTTTACACAATCGCATATTCATTAAAGAAACATGCTTGGGATATCTCGCCAATTTACAACATTTTTATATTCTAGAATTTTGACTTAATCAAAGATGTAATTAATGATTAGTAGAAGATGAAAGTTAGTCAGTCGTGATTCAAATGGGCACACGTGTTTTTTTTACTCTACAACAAAAACACATATTGCTAAAAACTAATCAAAAGTCAACAATTTGCAAATAATTATAAATTAATAACATACTTCTGATAAAAGAAGAGAAATTGTGTTTTATATAAATATAAACATACGTTATACAACCAATCTAGTTATCGTAGATCTGTATGCGCCACTAAACTAAACACTAAAAAAGGGAACGGGGCATATATAAACTAAATAGATGACAAGCCCAAATATTATGATTATAACTGTTCCCTAGATTTAAATTTTGCAGCAAAAAAGATACCAGATTACTTCATTCTAGCTGTGCAAATCAGGTTTCTGGTTCTCTTAAAAAAAAAGCAGAGTATAAAAATTTCGACATAAAAGTAAATGATCTTAAACGATATTGTTATATCGATATATTTCTGAATCAAAACCTATTTACCGATAATTTACCAGTAAAATGATCGGTAAATAGGTTTTGATTCAGAAATATATCGAATTACCGGTAATTGAATAATGTCGGTAAATGTACAATCCCTAGTTCTAGTATGGTTTATATTCGATCATCAAGGAAATAACTTTACAAAACATATCGAATCAAGTAAAGAAGATATTAAAAAATGTTTCTGCTGAAAATATTGTAGAAATCCTAATTTACTATGTAGATAGAAAAATCAATTTATTTTGTTCTTATATTTATTCATTAGTTCAAATGTTTTCCCCGTAAAGCTAACTGTATTTTTTTAACTTTACACAATTGATTGATGAATCAATACGCCCGACTTAGCACGAGATATATAAAAGTGAGAGATTAAAGACTCAAAGAAGCGTTTAAACATTGGTATGTCATAAATGAATGCATCCCTGCTATGCTGTTACTAAGGGCAATTTCTCACCCCGTTCCCTTCCTTCCCCTCTCTCGATCCACTGTTTGATAATTGCTTATTAATTGTTTCTGCTTTGCTGAATTCAGTCGAAATTGCATACAATGATATAATTTTTAAATAAATATTGGATCTTTTTGCTTATAGTGCAATAATTTGTCTTTATCATAACTTTCTTGCACTTGATTTTTTCTACTATCAATGCAGATATCTAGATATACATTTTTTTTCGATTTATATTCTTAACCCATTAAACGCCATTGATGCATACACGCAACATTCTTAATATTTTTTATTTAAATTACTTAATAAGTTACTTTGATATATTATATTATTTGACCTGACTTGTAAATGTATGAAGAAAAATGTTAATATTTTGTTATTCAAATATTTCGATCATTACTTATTAAAAAAAAAAAATGTTAGTGTATTTGTAAATTCACAATATTTCAGTGTTTTATACGCGTGGCGCATGAAGTAAAATTTCGAGATTAGAAAAGCCCAGAAAATTTGTCTCGGGACCCTCGACAAATTTTCACGGGGCAAAAGTGTATTATATTATTATAATTACTTTAGATTCTACTGCTTGTATTTATTAAAGTGCGCTCATACTATCTTCCCTGACAGTGATTAATTCAAACCACAAGACATTCTAAGGAGTCGAAGACCTACAGTTTTTCAAATCAGCCATAACCAGGGATTTTTATACTTACACATACGCTTTTTTAAAATTAGTTCCATTTAAAGTTTTAAACGAGTGTTTTCCACTCCCAGACTAAGCATGAAGTAAAATTTCGAGTTTAGAAAAGCCTGAAAATTTGGTTTGGTCGCGTAGCGCGAAGCGCGGAGCGGCCAAACCAAATTTTCAGGCTTTTCTAAACTCGAAATTTTACTTCATGCGCCACGCGTATTTAACACCGAAAGCACTGAAATATTGTGAACAAGTGAACTTCACTTGAAATCAGTGTCTTGTACGCGTGGCGCATGAAGTAAAATTTCGAGTTTAGAAAAGCCTGAAAATTTGGTTTGGCCGCTCCGCGCTTCGCGCTACGCGACCAAACCAAATTTTCAGGCTTTTCTAAACTCGAAATTTTACTTCATGCTTAGTCTGGGAGTGGAAACACTCGACCTAAACTTCATATTGCACGTTTTTGTACAAAATCGACAACTGCCTCAAAATGTACAGCGTTTACATTATGACTATCTAAAAGACAAATTCACAGTAGGTAATACAATAAGTTATTCATAGAAATCATAAAAAGAAGTGCAGAATTTAACCTTAAATCAACTTTTAGAGTTAACTCGATAATTGCTTGGCCGTTAATGGGTTAATAAATATATTTGTTATAACACTTGTGTTTTTATTTTAAGAGGAAATCCGAATCCATATTCAGAAACCACACAATTTTCGATATGCATCGATTTGTAATAAATTACGTTTTCTCTCTACGCAAGTGCAAGTGCAAAAAGGGAGCAAACACGAAACACGAAAGGACAAAAGGCCCCTTATTTAAAAGTGCAGCTGCATCCATTTAGTCACACTTTTCCCGAATTGCGCACGGGCCTCGTAACGCGCATATCAAATTCGAAATTCCGAATTTATCTGTCACCCCCTTTGGAACAATGGACTGTCACCTGTTTTTCACGGACCGACCTCTTTATTACGCGCCTGACGAGGGTGTCACTGCGAAACTCACCCCCTCACGTCGTTACGCATTGCAAGTGTAATGTTGCGACACGCATTTATACGCCTTTTTATCTGGTTTTACGGTTTTATATGGAATTTTTCAAAATACACGCACGTGGATAGCCAAATGTATAGAAGTAATTAAGTGTAAAGAGGAAGATTGATGGAGGGCTTTAAACAATATTAGTATGTATCGTTAACTTGTTCCTCATTGATCACTTGGTAAAACATTTCTACTAATACAGGGTTTGGCAATGAAACGGGAAGATATCGTAAATAATTTTATTGTTGAAAAAAAATGTTGTTTGTAATTATTAATACATTAATAGGAAATAAAAGAATAGCTATTTGATATACAATGTTAAAAAAAAATATTTTTTGAAAACTACATCTGCCAAATGTCCTCCATTGACACCTATGCATTCATGGAGTCGAGCCTGAAAGTTCTGCATAACTCTTCGCAGCATCTCAACAGGTATTGCTGCAATCTCGTCACGAATTCGTTGTTTGAGGTCCGGGATTGTCCTGGGTGGATCAGTTTCAAACACTTTCGTTTTCAGATAACCCCATAAAAAGAAGTCGTAGACCGTAAGGTCGGGAGACCGAGGTGGCCAAGCGATATCCCCGTTTCGAGAAACGACACGCCCTGTGAACAAAGCATTCACTGCATTCATTGAATTTCTCGCAGTGTGGCTTGTTGCACCGTCTTGTTGAAAAAGTGTGTTTTCATTAACTGGAAAGCGTTGAAGTTGAGGTGTGAGGAAGTTCTGAATCATTGTAACGTATCTCGCAGAATTAACGGTAACGGCATTTTCAGCCTCATCCTCAAAAAAATACGGACCGATGATTCCACTTGCCGACATTGCACACCATGTTGTCACTTTCTGCGAATGAAGATGTGTTTCATGAAGCAAACGAGGGTTCTCTTCAGCCCAGTACCTGAAGTTATGTTTGTTTACAAAACCAGAGAGGTGAAAGTGTGCCGCATCACTCATCCACAAGTTGTTAATTTGGTCATCATTTTCTTCCAACCTGGCAAGCATAACCTCACAAAATCTGAGACGCTGTTCATAATCACCCAGGTGAAGAGATTGAACAACCTGTATTTTATACGGGTGATATTGAAGATCTTGGTGGAGTATCCTTCTAACCGATCTTTCACTTATTCGAAGGCGTGTGGCGTGACGGACGGCCGATCGACGTGGACTTCTTAACATTGCTTGTCGAACACGTTCGATATTTTCAGGGGTTTGAATCGTTTTGGCACTACCACCTCTTTTTCTAGACGTCGATCCAGTTTGCTCGAGGTTGTTTACCCACATTTTAATCGCATGGTCTGACGGTACAGGTTGGTTACGCGGTATGTTAAAATGTCTAAAATCCCGACGCGTTTGCACTAAACTCTCGCCATTTACATAATATGCCTTAATTGCGTAACCGCGATGCTCACCCGTCCAACGCTCCATTGTAGACTAAATGGCAAGTCACTCGGGTTTCGACAGGCCTGGGACTGTCTTCCCTACCACTTCACCGCGCGCTGCAAGCCCCACCCCAAATCTTCCCGCTTTATTGCCGAACCCTGTATATAAGTTTTTAATTTAACCGATAACTAGTGTATATAAACAATTCTGTTTTTTTTGTACATCATTCTTGAAAATGGCGCCAAGCCGAAATTAGACGAATGTATTAAAATGAAACAACGAAATACTGGCTAAGGCTTAAGTTCAATATCCACGTCTATTTTTAACAAAGCAGCTCTTATAAAATTAAATTCCGTGTTTTAGATTATTCATTTGAACAGTAGTTCTTTTTATCAGAATCCACACATAAGAGTCGGCCGAATAACATTCCAATGTTTAAATGCATCGATGGGTCTCTCTCAAACGAGCACTGCACTCCTAATTGCATTCCCTTTGTAGGTATCACTTTTAGCATTTTATTAGCGCTTTTACAAAAGCGCACAAGTTTTGCGAAACAAAAAAATATACACGAAGGGCCTTGTGAAACAGCTATTCCGAAGAATTTATTTCGCTTTGTTTTATGCACGAAATCATTTTCATTACATTATTAAAATAAATAAATTTATAATTACTTATGAATAAACCTTTAAACTACTTGATAACAATAACCTTACTAAATAATGTCCATATCTAATTTAATCCTACTATACGGGGCTCGCGTTTGGGAAGATTGGCTGAAAGCCTCCAAATACCGGAAAATGTTCGAAGGTGCTCAAAGAAGAGCGGCACTATGCCTCGCCCGGGCCTACCGCACGGTTTCTATCAAAGCAATGTAGGTAATAACCGGCTCAGTACCAATTCACCTACTGGCAAAGGAGAGATCACTAAAGTTCAACAACAAACACTTATCAAAAATTGATGGTATGCGCACCTACTGGCAAAGGAGAGATCACTAAAGTTCAACAACAAACAATTATCCAAAATTGATTTAAGACGTGATAGCATAAATTCATGGCAAACCAATTGGAATAATGAGACACATTTAGGACAAAGAACCAAAATTCTAATACCCGACATTAACAGATGGATCTCCAGAAAGCACGGAGATCTCAGTTACGGTGTCACCCAATTCTTATCCGGGCACGGATGTTTCAACTCATACCTAAATAAAATAACAAAAACGAAACTCACCAAACTGTAACTACTGCACTGAAACTGATAATCCCGACCATACCTTCTTGAAATGCAACCGCTGGGATGATGAGCAGAAAATTATTACAGACAAATTTGGAAATGTTGGAACCTGTCCTGATCTAATCGAAATTATGTTAATTGAAAAAGAAGAATGGGATTTCATCCAAAAAATTATAGACAAAATTGTAATTAGAAAGGAACACGAAGAAAGAGAAATATTCAACTATTAAATTTTATTAAATTATAGGCAAACAGTTCGATGGTATGCGCAAGCGATTCTGAACTGTTTTGCTAGATTACATAAGATCGAGGTTTTAGTAGTGTAACCTTCCCTCACTGGCACCTTAAAGAGGTAGGCGGGTCGTGGTTTGTTCCAAACTGAAAAGCAAACGGTTGGGCGCCACTTGATTTAAAAGACCGTTCACCCTGAAAAATCAAGAAACCAGGGAAGAACAATAAAGTTTAACAATCTTTAATTCTTCGTATTTACAATACAATTTAACACTAAAGAAACTAATTCAAGCCCAAAACCTGCCAAGATATTAACAACGAGGGATCATACAAACTTAACCTTACCAGCCTTTTAAAAGGTCGGTGCCTATAGTGTAATGTAAATCACTTACCCCTTACTTTCACTTCTGGTTACGATGGAACCGCCGGTAGCTACCCCGATTCCACGTTCTAAAACACCTGTAACAGACCCCTAATTCCCACCGGTAGACATTACCGGTCTAGGACGTTTCATCGCCGCCGATTCATCGCCGCCGATTCATCGCCGCCGTTTCATCGCCGCCGTTTCATCGCCGGGCCAGTTCATCGCCGGCCGTTTCATCGCCGGGCCAGTTCATCGCCAATATTTTTATAAAATAAATTTTGAAAGAAAGATCATATCTAATGATAAAAGTTCAAATATTGCGCGACCCTCGACAAATTTTCACGGGCTTTTCTAAGCTCGAAATTTTACTTCATGTTTAGTCTGTGAGTGTAAAACACTCGTTGAGGCTTTTCTAAACTCGAAATTTGACTTTATGCTTAGCCTGGGGAGTGGAAACACTCGTTATCAGCATCAAATTGAGCTTAAATACAAAAACAACGAATGGCTCAAAATTCACAGTTATATACACCCAAAAGAAATATCCCTTGAATAATAACCTATCCTAACCTATCCTAACCTATCATAACCTATCCTAACCTAACCTAACCTATCCTAACCTATCCTAACCTATCCTAACCTATCCTAACCTATTCTAACCTATCCTAACCTATCCTAACCTATCCTAACCTATCCTAACCTATCCTAACATATCCTAACCTATCCTAACCTATCCTAACCTATCCTAACCTATCCTAACCTATCCTAACCTATCCTAACCTATCCTAACCTATCCTAACCTATCCTAACCTATCCTAACCTATCCTAACCTATCCTAACCTATCCTAACCTATCCTAACCTATCCTAACCTATCCTAACCTATCCTAACCTATCCTAACCTATCCTAACCTATCCTAACCTATCCTAACCTATCCTAACCTATCCTAACCTATCCTAACCTATCCTAACCTATCCTAACCTATCCTAACCTATCCTAACCTATCCTAACCTATCCTAACCTATCCTAACCTATCCTAACCTATCCTAACCTATCCTAACCTATCCTAACCTATCCTAACCTATCCTAACCTATCCTAACCTATCCTAACCTATCCTAACCTATCTTAACCTATCCTAACCTATCCTAACCTATCCTAACCTATCCTAACCTATCCTAACCTATCCTAACCTATCCTAACCTATCCTAACCTATCCTAACCTATCCTAACCTATCCTAACCTATCCTAACCTATCCTAACCTAATATAACCTATTCAAACCTATTCTAACCTATCCTAACCTATCCTAATCTATCCTAACGTATCATAACCTATCCTGACCCATCCAAACCTATCCTGACATATCCTATCGCAATTAGCCTGGCGATGAACTGGCCTGGCGATGAACTGGCCTGGCGATGAAACGGCCGGCGATGAACTGGCCCGGCGATGAACTGGCCCGGCGATGAACTGGCCCGGCGATGAAACGTCCCATCCCCAGACATTACCGTTTTAAAAGGATTAAAAGGATTAAATTTGTCTCGACATCAGAAATTTATACAAATTTGGTTTAGTTGTGGGCCGATTAAATTACAAATAAAACTTGACAGACTTCAATGATTTGTCACACCAACTGAATAATTTGAATAGTCTTCGCTGATCTTCCCAAATTTCCCAAGTTTTACCGACGAAGTCCGAATCGGTGCCCCCTCTTGACCCTTCTTCTCTCGAACCATCTAATGTCGAGCAGGGTGCTGCAACCGGATCTCGAGCTGTCCGCTGCAACCAATCTCAATCAGGGCGGTTCTGGAGTCCACCTCGCAGTTGCTAAGGTCTGGTGCTGCGGCCGACCTTCTTGCACCAACTAACGGATTCTTCACTGTCCAGTCCACCTCCAAATCTCTTCCCAATCAACCTCCAAATCTTTATACGTTCAACCTCCAAATCTCCAATCTCTTCTCCTTTCTTTTAAGAAATCACCCTTTAGAACAATCTGGTTTCTATGCGGATTCTTCCAAAAAAACTTCTCTCCAAAAAATCTCCACAGTCTCCTTTTTCTTCAAAACGACTTTTCGTCTCCCTAACAACCCCCTTTTTTTTTCTTTTCCTACAATTCCCTACTCTGATTTTTCCAATTTCTCCCAAAACAACATAAACCAGTGGCAGACCGTTACAGTAGGTAAAAATGCTTTTGATAAGGTTAAGTCCCACACATCCCAGGTAGACTGGTAGTGCATAAAGCATTTCCTCCTCTTTCAAAGGAGGTTGGGTTAGATTGGTGTATCGAGGCCAACCGCAGATCGATCGACGCGAAACTCGCTGGGAGGCTCCAGGACAGTAGTAGCTGGTGATCCCGTACCATACTTCTGGGATCGAACATCCCCCGCGGATGATTGCAAAAAACAGGCAAGTTCCAAGTGACATGCGAATATCGGGGCCATCCGCAGGCTAATCAGGCTGAAATTTTGCGTGGACATTATAAATATATTGAATATATTGGTCAATTGCATCTGAGAAGTGTGTGTTTAATTTAAACAAAATCGGGATAGTAGTGACTGTTTTCAGCAAGAGTGTCAACATTACGCACGTGGTTGGTCACGTGGCGATGGAGAAATCTGCGAGGAATCAGACGGTACGCTAAGCGAGAACGAATACCCGTCCCTGACCAGAATTAAGCCGGTTAGGGCTAGGCCGACCCAAATTGTGGTGGATACCAGTGGCTCCAACTATGGAGAAGTCCTAAAGAGGATGAAATCTGGCATTAATCCGAAACTGGCAACCACGGTGAAAAACAGTAGAAAGGGCAGGGCGGGCAACCTGGTAGTGGAGGTGAAGAAAGGATCAGACGAAAAAGGGCTGGTCGACGCTATGAACGATATAGTCGGGGGTTCGAAGGCCAAAATAACGGCTGGAAGTATGACTGTGGTTGATGTGAAAGGGCTGGAGTTAGATACTGACGCGAAGGATGTCATGGAAGCCATCGCAAAGGCGACTGATGAGTCAATTCAGGGTGAGGGAGATCTGTAAATACGGAGACGACTTAAAGATAGCCATCGTAGAGGGGACCAAGGCAGACACCAGGACATTACTCAACCCGGGACACCTCGATTTTGGCTGTACAAGGTGCAGGGTGCAGGAGAGGCCGTAAAAGCCAACAACATGTTGGAGGTGTCTGGGCTATAGGCATAGTGCCGATGCGTGCAAAGGGCCTGACAGAAGTGACTGCTGCCGAAAATGCAGGGGGAAGGGCAGAAAGAGAATTCCTGCACAAAGGATCCTGACTGCATGCTCTGCAAGGAGAGGCATCGAGGTAGCAGGGACTGCCAAGCCTACAAACAGGCAAAAGAAAAGTTGGAGGGCGATCCAAATAAATTTGAATCGATATAGGGCAGCGTATGACCTAATGGAGAAAATAGTGGAGGAAAACGCTTGTGTGGCTCTGCTTTCGGAGCCCAATCAAAAGAAGTTGGGGGGATGTACAGTAAGGGATGATAGAGGGTATTCTTTTTAGCAAGGAGGCAGCTAAGGCGGTAAAGGGATGGTTTCCTTTACGAGATGAAATAGTGTGGGCAAAAATGGACGACTACTATTTTTGTTAGGTGGCGTTGCGCTCTCACTTAGTCCTCTAGGCTTTGCAGCCATTTGCTGTACTCCTCGCTACTTGTATTAGGCGATATGTAGCAGCTGCAGAGGACTATCTACAGCTGCTACATATCGCCTAATACAAGTAGCGAGGAGTACAGCAAATGGCTGCAAAGCCTAGAGGACTAAGTGAGAGCGCATCGCCACGTAACAAAAATAGTAGGGGGCGACTTTAATGCAAAGTCGGTGGCTTGGAGAGGACCGAGCACGGACAGCTAGGGGCGCAGACTTGCAGACATGTGGTCCACAGAAATGGAAGTGGTTAATGTCGGACAATTGCCAACATATTTGTATTACTGGTCAAGTGACACTTCCATAAACGCAATTATTGTGAGAATCGCCGATCCGCCTCTTTTCTCATACTAATTTTTCTATGTTATCTCATAATTTTTCTTTTGTTTTTTTCTTTCTTTGGGGAAAGCAATACATTTTTCCCTTTACTTACTAAATGCGAAAATGTAAACCATTACTATTTTACTATTTATTCAATAAAAACATGTCCAATTTGACATGGATTTGATATAATTTTACTTTGCGGTTAAATTTGGCGAATGCGCCGGGTATATCTTTCAGATAACCCCAGCAAGAAATAACAATCGTCAGATAAACAGTCTGAATAAAGCAGTGGCGCTGTCTATGGAAGGAGGGGGGCAATCAATATTACAAATTATACAATAAATGTTTTTCTAATGCCCGGTATTATAAACGTTTAACAAATCGTGAGATAAATTGATTGTGAGTTAATCCATTGATAATGGTCACTTTGTGTCCGAAATGTACATTTGGTAATTCAAATAAAAGTGTGAAGAAAGGTTATCAGTGCTTTATTCGTCAAATTAAATCATTAGATAACTATTTGTGGAGTAAATTTATTTACCTAGTAAACTAATAGGCAAATAAATTTGCGTATTATTAAGCAAACCTACCAAATAAATAGCAATTCTGGAAATAAATAATGTAATTAGTAGATTACAGACTGAAATTATACATTTTTATTGTGGCCATAGCTGGAACCACCAATTTGTTAAATTGAATTGTCAATATTTCAAATTAAATTGTCAATCAAATTGGAAATTTAGTATAATTCCTTATAATTATGGAGAATAACTGTGGAATAGGACACAATTACACTGAACAAGAAAAAGAAAGCTTATTAGAAATTAGATAAGACTTAAACGAGTGTTTTCCACTCCCAGGCTAAGCATGAAGTAAAATTTCGAGTTTAGAAAAGCCTGAAAATTTGGTTTGGTCGCGTAGCGCGAAGCGCGGAGCGGCCAAACCAAATTTTCAGGCATTTCTAAACTCGAAATTTTACTTCATGCGCCACGCGTACAAGACATTGATTTCAAGTGAAGTTCACTTGTTCACAATATTTCAGTGCTTTCAGTGTTAAATACGCGTGGCGCATGAAGTAAAATTTCGAGTTTAGAAAAGCCTGAAAATTTTACTTCATGCTTAGTCTGGGAGTGGAAAACACTCGTTTAAAACTTTAAATGGAACTAATTTTAAAAAAAGCGTATGCATAAATATAAAAATTCCTGGTTATGTCTTATTTGAAAAACTCTAGGTCTTCGACTTCTAGAAATAAATAATTTAATTAGTAGATTACAGAAAGAAATTATACATTTTCATTGTTCCCATAGCTGGAACCACCAATTGTTAAATTGAATTGTCAATATTTCAAATTAATCTGTCAATCAAATTGGAAATTTAGTATAATTCCTTATAATAATGGAGAATAACCGTGGAATAGGACAGAATTACACAGAACAAGAAAATGAAAGCTTATTAGAAATTAGAAAAGACTTAAACGAGTGTTTTCCACTCCCAGACTAAGCATGAAGTAAAATTTCGAGTTTAGAAAAGCCTGAAAATTTGGTTTGGTCGCGTAGCGCGAAGCGCGGAGCGGCCAAACCAAATTTTCAGGCTTTTCTAAACTCGAAATTTTACTTCATGCGCCACGCGTACAAGACACTGATTTCAAGTGAAGTTCACTTGTTCACAATATTTCAGTGTTTTCAGTGTTAAATACGCGTGGCGCATGAAGTAAAATTTCGAACTCGAAATTTTACTTCATGCTTAGTCTGGGAGTGGAAAACACTCGTTTAAAACTTTAAATGGAACTAATTTTAAAAAAGCGTATGCATAAGTATAAAAATTCTTGGTTATGTCTGATTTGAAAAACTCTAGGTCTTCGACTCCTTAGAATGTCTTGTGGTTCGAATTAATCACTGTCAGGGAAGATACTATGAGCGAACTTAAATAAATACAAGCAGTAGAATCTAATGTAATTATAATAATATTATACACTTTTGAGTTTTAACTGTCAAATTATTTAGAGAATAAAATTTACTTGGTAGAAAAACAAACAAATAATTACTAGAAAAATAAAGCTTATTAGAAATAAGAAAAGACTTAAACGAGTGTTTTCCACTCCCAGACTAAGCATGAAGTAAAATTTCGAGTTCGAAATTTTACTTCATGCGCCACGCGTATTTAACACTGAAAACACTGAAATATTGTGAACAGCATGATGTAAAATTTCGAGTTTAGAAAAGCCTGAAAATTTGGTTTGGTCGCGTAGCGCGAAGCGCGGGGCGGCCAAACCAAATTTTCAGGCTTTTCTAAACTCGAAATTTTACTTCATACGCCACGCGTACAAGACACTGATTTCAAGTGAAGCTCACTTGTTCACAATATTTTAGTGTTGTCAGTGTTAAATACGCGTGGCGCATGAAGTAAAATTTCGAGTTTAGAAAAGCCTAAAAATTTGGTTTGGTCGCTCCGCGCTTCGCGCTACGCGACCAAACCAAATTTTCAGGCTTTTCTAAACTCGAAATTTTACTTCATGTTTAGTCTGGGAGTGGAAAACACTCGTTTAAAACTTTAAATGGAACTAATTTTAAAAAAGCGTATGCATTAATATAAAAATCCCGTATTTGAGCAATGCCTTATTCAATCTTTGGAAATAAATGTTTCTTTCTCAAAGTCAAGCGCTTTGAGATAACCGTGATTATAGACACATACAATGGAATTTGCAATGCAGTACATAATGCGTAACACACATTACTACAGTATGTATAGTATGTATATCTAGTATACAGATGTAATATGATATTAGTGAATGGATAGGAGAGGATAGTATAACCATAGGGCGAGAGAATGGCATTAGTGTGTTCGGTCGAGTACAAGTGTTTGCGGTTATCGGCGCATTACAACACCTGCGTCGCATTCCGAGCAATGTTAGACCATAGTTCACGCCGCCGTCCACGAGTTCCTGCCATATCCCGAACAACTTATCGTTTCTGCGACAAATTTAATATTCCCTATCATACCTTCTGTTTCTGCGATAAATCCAACAATATTCCCATCAACTTATCTAATTTTGTTAACACTTCAGTACTGACTGCTACAAATTCAAAAATCTATGAGATTATTATAACTCTTGAACTAATTTCTTACCTAACACTTTGTGAAATATATTTGTCATTCTTTGAAAATGATGTAAAAAAATGGAAACTAATTCATTATTGTGAACTTGAACTAACCGCGGTGTTTATTTGTGTATCTAATATAAAATTTGACCTTGATTTAAAAGAATTTCTGTGTTTATGTCACCAAAGTGCCTTTTAAGTATAAGAATTTTAATGAAAACTCTGCCATCGGATTGTAGATACAATATATTTCTATAAACCCAAATTTGTAGGCTTTTTTTAACTCGAAATTTTACTCCACATTTCATCAAGAAGAAGAAAATAGTCGCAATAATAATATTGAGGAACTTAAATAAATAAACGTTCTGAATAAATTTATAAAAGTGTAAAAACTTGGATGTGTTTTTTTTTCTAGGAAAAATAAAATGGCACAGATGGTACCATCCCAATCGTCGATATGGGAATAAAGCAGTCTTAACTTTGCAAAAGACACGTTAAGTAAACCAAATAGTACCACTGCAGTTACTAGATCCAGATCTAAAACTTCTTCGGAGAATGCTGTAATTGGTAACAGTACTGGGCATCCTCATAATTCAACAGCATTCAAGGTACGTCGAATAACATACAGGGAATTTTTATTTCGGTATACAAATCCCTATGTATACCCAGATAAAAAACGCATTGGAACAGTCGTGTGTACTATGCTTTTTCAAAATGTTAAATTTTTGTATGCAAAAGCGGCCCTGTATGAGCAAAAATAATATTTTTATCATTAACCCCCCCCCTACCTTTGAAAGTTGTATAGCCCTCTCCGAATTTTTATTCTGGCTACGGCCTTAGGTAAGGTAAGGTTTTAGTAGCTGCACCGCCCAAGGAGGTGCACACTTAGGCCTGAATGGCCCATTGTGATACCACGACCTCCAGCCTCTCAAGGGAACCACTTGGAGCCGATGACAAACCTTGGAAGATCTGTGACGTCTAGAGACTCAAAATAAGAGAGTCCGTCGATACACCATCGGCCAAGGGAGGAACTTCTTTTTCCAGCCAAAGAGGGACATTGACAGAGATAGTGAAGCACGCTTTCGTACAGTAGTCATTATAGGGTAACCTCAGCCTTTAAGCATGTTTGCCAAAGAGGCAATGTCCCGTAATGACGCCTACGGTCTGAGCAATGTCACTCCTTTTTAGCGAGATAAGAGCATCGCTTCTTTTCCTGTCGCATCGAGACCATATCTGCCTGGCAATGCTACAGCTGCCAATTCATCCAATGCCTTCCGGCAGTCAGACACAACTTTCGAGGTGCAGCATACACCTGTTAGAGCCTAAATCGCAGCGTAGCTGTCAGTATGTATATGGACCTGACCAGCAGAAGTCCCATTAGCTTCTAACCAGTCTGCAGCTGTCTTAATAGCCATCACCTCCGCCTGCAGGACATTACAGTGTTTCGGCAGTCTAAAGGAGATGCAGAGGTGAAGGTACTCACAAAAAACCACATCCCATGTTTTATCATCACAGATCCGTCTGTGAAAACGTGGAGTGAGCCTGTGTTCGGCCACCTGTCCTCCTCCCAGTCCATAGTAGTGCGTATTTGGACAGAGAACATATTGTTGACTAACAACACCACAGGGGTTAAGTTGAGGATGCCTTAGAAGCTGATCTGTTAATGGCACCCGTGATCATGAGGGACGCCATTCTTTGCACCTTTCCGAATGCTTGCTGGTGAATCCTCTTTTCAAGCGCTGGCCACCAAATGAAAGCACCATAGTAGAGTATAGGTCTAACCACGGCTTTGTAGAGCCAGTAGGTGATGTTAGGCTGCATGCCCCATCTTTTACATACCGCTTTGTTACAGGAGTACAGCGCGACAGTAGCCTTCCGTATTCTCTCTTGAATGTTTTATTTTCAGCTAAGCTTATGGTCTAGGATTGTACCTAAATACCTGGCTTGTTCTTTGATTATTAGCTTAGATCCATTCAAGGTTGGCAGTTTGAAGCAGGGAATTTTGTGCTTATTTGTAAAAAGGACTAGCTCAGTTTTTGAGGGTTGACACCAAGGCCGCACCTCGTGCACCACTGGGCTAGTTGGGCTAATGATTGCTGTATTAGTTGCGACATTACGTCCAGATGCTTACCTGAGATGGTTATAGCCATATCAGCATACGCAACTACCCTGCACCCAGAGTTTTCTAGTACCAGGAGTAACTCATTGAGTACCAGGTTCCAGAGGAGAGAAGATAGGACCCCTTCCTGGGGGTACCCCTATTAACCTGTCTCCTCGTTCGATAGATCCCTAGTTTTGAGGTGTTCCTTTGACGGAGCAACTTTCCTACCAGACCGCACACGGCTTTCTCTATTCCTGTTGCTATTAGAGCGGACCCAATGGCTTCAGAGAACATTGTTAAACGCTCCTTCAATATCGAGAAAGGCCACTAGTGTAAACTCCTTGTGTCCCATTGCTCCTTCAATTTGGCTAACCAAGGAATGTAGAGCCGTTTCTACAGATCTTTCTTTAGCATAAGCATGCTGAGAGGTTGACAACAGTTGTGGGTCTAAGCTTATGTAAACGCCAACTAGTCTTTCAAGCGTTTTAAGCAAAAATTAGTATAGGCTTATGGGCCTGTAATCCTTAGGGTTTGTGTAGGAAATTTTCCCCTTTTAGGGATAAAGACTATTTCCACTTCTTTTCACATTCTAGAGATGTAATAAAGTTTAAGACAAGCCACAAGCATCATTTTAAACCAGGGTATGATAATGTCCGGAGCTTCTTGTAGCTCGACGGGGCTGATTCCGTCAGGCCCGGCCGATTTAAAGGGTTTAAAGCTTTTGATGTTCCAAAAAAAGCGTCTCTCTGCTTACTATCTCCTGGACATTTAGAATTGGAGACTACGGTTTCAGATTGCGCCCCTCGTTTTTCCCCTAGGAAATGGGAGTCGTTCAAGAGTTTCCTTACAAGAGCTCGTCCAACTGCCGTCTTCTTTCATGACAAAGCCTTGGACTGCTGGCTCTTTGGAGAACGGCATGCTTCTGAACTATCTTTTACTTGGTTACAGAAGTTCTTCCTAGCCGTCCGCTTCGCAATCCGTATTGCTTAAAGTTCCTGAGACTGTCCCTTGTTGAATAATAGTCTTCTACACTTCTTCCTTAGGGAGCTAACTTCTGAGGTCCATCAGTGTGGTTTGTTCTTACCTTTCTTGAGCGCGCCTGTGGTCGCTGCCTCTATAGACTTGTTGCAGGCATTAGAGAATTGCTCCACCGTCTGATCCAACGCATCCCTTGTAAGAGGCATGGTTGGTTGTTTAGATGGTAGGGCACTTGATAAGGCAGTTCTATATTTGACCCAATCAGTTCTCCTCTTGTCTTAAAATTTAGGGCATAATTGCATTTAAATGTCGAGGTTGAATTCGATATATCTGTGGTCAGAGAGGAAGTGTTCCTCCAACACTTTCCAATTTCTGATAATATGAGACGATCGTTCGGAAGCTAACGTGATGTCAAGGACTACATATCTAGCAGAGGCTATAAAGGTGGGAATATTACCCACATTACAGATAGAGAAATTAGAAGTGAGGATAAATTCTGACAATGTGGGCCGTCTGGTGGACTTAAGAGAGCCGCCTGTCCTTGCTTTTTTACTACGGGAGGAGCCTCGTCCAGCGACCTTAGTTTTTTCGACGAGACTGACTGACTCGTACTATTCCCGTAATCCTCGATGATTTTGAAGGCAGAGTAGCTTTGTCCTTTGCGGAGAGCTGTGCTCTAGGGTGAAACCCAGTTTGTCCCTGATTTTATAGGCTCCTCTTTTATTGCGGAACGTTCTAGTGGAGGGTCTTACGTCGTCGATGTATATTGTTAACCTATAATTTCAATAAAATGTTGCCAATATCGTAAATTCTTTATAGTAATATCGCACCCCCACCAGAAGAGCGTTTTACATCTCAAAATGAATTTTGGCAATCGATAATTGATATTTAACAGCCCATTCCACCACCTACTATCGTAATATTGTTACATGTGGATGAGGGATATTATAAACACTGCACTACACATAACCAAAGAAATGCAATGACATAACTAAATTGTTAGTAACTTTTTTTACTACCAACAAAAATATCATTCTAAAAAAACCTACTGCGGTAAGAATAAAATGTGAACAGAGTTTAAATACAATTGTTGTGTTTTTTTAGAAGTAATAATCACTAATTAAGTTAATCGACTTGCATGCAAACGGACATAAGTTCTAAAAACATGACGTTTGAAGTGGATTCTCCAAAAATAAATAATGTAGAGAGTTGTGGTTTAATTTTCCCACGACAAGTATTATTGTCACCATTACTTACGCACTCTACCAAGTTAATAATTTATTTCCTGTTTTGAAAAAAAGATTTAAAAAAAACTAGGGACGGTTTATAGAAATCCAATGAGGGCATGGATTTTTCTGCTCGAAAAAATATCGAGCTCCATGTGTGCATATGTCCAACCCGGCGAATTATGCCATGCAAACGTAATCGCATTGTGCATCTGGAGACATCCATAAACCGACGAGCGTTACGGATGTGCACAATAGATTGCAGTAGGCTAGTTAGCCACTTGCCCAAATGAGTATGTTTTATACACAACCCATTCAAACGACCACATAGGTAGTATTATTGGCACACTTCAGTCCGCCTCGATTCACTTTTCTCTCTCTCCGTGTGCACTATTTCACCCTCCTCTTATCCATTGAGTACGCTAATATTCACAGCGATATATCTGCTCCCTGCGCATACGGGTGCACACTTTTTACAAACAAACAAAATCGATATTTCATTATATACAAAGTTTAATAAAAACAAATATTTTTGTAAAAATATACTAAGTTAATCCTTTTAAGAGTGAATCGCGATTTTTATTTCATTTTTATACTGCGGGTCATTGTTATTCTTTTTACTCAACACAGTGCGAATTATCTTGAACAAGTTTCTCATTTTTCACGCCTTGAAACATATTTAACTATGATTTAATAAAGAAAACACTTGGTTAAATTTCACTAATTGTATCCAGGTCTAAGTTTAATCTTTTAAGGATGGATTGTGTTTTTTAGTTCATTTTTTGAACTACAAATCATTGGTAACGTGTCACTTAATTAAATTGCTCAACATTTTATTTGAGCTGAACTACAGTTCAAATTGTTTATGTAACTAGCTTTATTATTAGTAATAAAGAGCATTCATAATATCGAATGTTCAATTATAATAATCCTCAAGAGTGCCAAGATTTAAACTTTTTTTAAATTTAAGTTGTCTGCACGCTTTAGTAATTGACATATAAAACGTCAGGCATAATAATTATAATGTAAAATTTCAGAGTTGCCAGAGTTTTTTTTTATTGAACATTCTATACAATTGCCACGTTTCAAATTGAAATAATTTATGCGATATATATTTTAATAAAATTAATAAAGAATCCTTTAAAATTAAACGAAATTACCATGAAATATTTTAATGTATTCCGGAAACCGATTGAATAATATCCCAATTAAGAATTATCGCGGCCATCAGATAGATCTATCTCCCTTCTTCTCGAAATAATACGATTCCAATAATTTGTGGCAAATCTGTCGACCGGAAATATAAATTTCAAATGTGCCATCATTTCCAATACTCCCCCAATATAATTGAATCGGCTTTCGTGAAAATCATCATTTCCGATTATGAAAATAGGCATGATGGGGATCTGGGGCACTGGCGGCTCGTGCATAAGGGTTACGGGCTGCAAGTAAGTTTGAATTGTGGTAAAGCTCAATTGTTTTTACGCTTAAACCATTAAGAGTAAAAACAAGTGATCTTTACCACAATTCAGCCACATTATTCGGCTGCGTCTGCCTTTTGCTTCATGAAAATATCAAACCCGTGGACAAAGTTACACTTAATTATTTGAGCAAGCCTTTTTTCATTTACTATTTATTAAAACACGGACTTGGACTTAAAATTCAAGCCTTAATTTGGGGTTGAAATCAATCGATCAGTACGTCACTTCAAAGCCATATTTTTCGGCTGTCGTTCGCTTTTTGTTTTGAGAAAATATTAAGTTCGTGGAAAGAGTTGCGCTTAGTTATTTGAGCGAATATTTTTTGAGAATTTATTAATCATTAGAAAACGGACTTTGACTTAAAACTTAATTAATATTTTTGGAATATCCAGTAAAGATATTCAAATTTCAATTATAACTAATCGAAATTTATTCGTTTCTGTGTAGATTCTTAGAATTCTATGTAGATTTAATAATATGTTAGTTTTTACAATTGTTTAAAAAATACATTCATTGATTTTATTGCATAATTTCAAATTTGGATGAATATTTTCAGAAAACGTGGCAAGATAATATAATTTTCTTTCTATAAGATGTAAGTGCAATCAATTCGAAGTAAATTCTGTAAATTACATGTTTATGGTGCAAAGTTTTAATTTTTTAAATTTTTTTCAAAGAAAACATTCTCCAAAAATTGTTCATTTTATTGCATAATTTCAACTTTCGCTAAATATTTTAAGAAAATACGTCAAGATAATTTAATTTTCTTTCTATAGGATATAAGTACAATCAGTTCTAAGTAAATTCTGTCAATTTAATGTTGATAGTATAGATTTATAATTTTTTACAATTTTTTCAAAGAAAACATTCTTTCAAAATTGTTAATTTTATTTCATAATTTTAACTTTGACTAAGATAATATAATTTTCTTTTTACAAGATGTAACTGCAATAACAACATAAAATTTACAGAATTTACTTAGAATTGTCTAAGTAAATTCTGTAAATTTTATGTTGATGGTACAAAATTTTAAAATTTTACAATTTTTTCAAAGAAAACACTTCAAAAATTGTCAATTTTATTGCATAGTTTCAACTTTGGGTAAATATTTCAAGAAAATACGTCAAGATAATTTAATTTTCTTTCTATAAGATGTAAGTAAAATCAATTCTAAGTAAATTCTGACAATTAAATGCTGATAATATAGATTTCTAATTTTTTACAGTTATTTTCAAAGAAAACATTCTCTCAAAATTGTTATAATTTTAACTATGACTGCATATTTTAAGAAAATGTGGTGAGATAATATAATTTTCTTTCTATAAGATGTAAGTGCAATAAATTCTAAGTAAATTTTTGACTTTGGCTAAATATTTTAAGAAAATACGTCAAGATGATTTAATTTTCTTTCTATAAGATGTAAGTGCAATAAATTTTAAGTAAATTCTGTAGATTTCATGTTGATGCGGCAAAGTTTTAATTTTTTACAATGTTTTCAAAGAAAACATTCTCCCCAAATTGTCGACTTTATTGCAAAATTTCAACTTTGGCTAAACATTTTAAGAAAATACGTCATGATAATTTAATTTTCTTTCTATAAGATGTTAGTACAATCAATTCTTAGTAAATTCTGACAATTTAATGTTGATAATATAGATTTCTAATTTTTTACAATTTGTTTAAAAGAAAACATTCTTTCAAAATTGTTAATTTTATTGCATAATTTTAACTATGACTGAATATTTTAAAAAAATGTGGTGAGATAATATAATTTTCTTTCTATAAGATGTTAGTGCAATAAATTCTAAGTAAATTCTGTGAATTTCATGTTGATGGTACAAAGATTTAATTTTTTATAATTTTTTCAAAGAAAACATTCTCCAAAAATTGTCAATTTTATTGCATAATTTCAACTTTGGCTAAATGTTTTAAGAAAATACATTAAGATAATTTAATTTTCTTTCTATAAGATAAAACTACAATCAGTTCTAACTAAATTCTGTCAATTTACTGTTGATAGTATAGATTTATAATTTTTTACAATTCTTTCAAAGATAACATTCTTTCAAAATTGTTAATTATATTTTATAATTTTAACTTTGACTAAGATAATATAATTTTCTTTCTATAAGATGTAAGTGCAATCAATTATAAGTACATTCTGAAAATATTAAGTTGATGGTATAAAATTTTAAATTTTAACATTTTTTTTTAAAGAAAACATACTTCAAAAATTGTCAATTTTATTGCATAATTTCAATTTTGGCTAAATATTTCAAGAAAATACGTCAAGATAATTTCATTTTTTTTATATGATGGAAGCACAATCAATTCTAAATAAATTCTGACAATTTAATGTTAATAATATAGATTTTTATTTTTTGCAATTATTTTCAAAGAAAACTATCTCTCAAAATTGTTAATTTTATTGCATAATTTTAACTATTACTGAATATTTTAAGAAAATGAGGTGAAATAATATAATTTTCTTTCTATAAGATGTAAGTGCAATAAATTTTAAGTAAATTCTGTAAATTTCGTGTTGATGGTACAAAGTTATAATTTTTTACAATTTTTTCAAAGAAAACATTCTCCAAAAATTGTCAATTTTATTGCATAATTTCAACTTTGGCTAAATATTTTAAGAAAATAGCTCAAGATAATTTAATTTTCTTTCTATAAGATGTAAGTGCAATCAATTGGAAGTCAATTCTTTAAATTTCATGTTGATGGTGCAAAGTTTTAATTTTTTACAATTTTTTCAAAGAAAACATTCTCTTCAAATTGTCAATTTTATTGCATAATTTCAACTTTGGCTAAATGTTTTCAAAAAATACGTCAAGATAATTTAATTTTCTTTCTATAAGATGTAAGTGCAATCAATTCGAAGTGAATTCTGTAAATTTCATGTTGATGGTACAAAGTTTTAATTTTTTACAATTTTTTCAATGAAAACATTCTCCAAAAATTGTCAATTTTATTGCATAATTTCAACTTTGGCTTCATATTTTAAGAAAATAAGTCAAGATATTTTAATTTTCTTTCTATAAGATGTAAGTCCAATCAATTCGAAATTAATTCTGTAAATTTATTGTTAATGGTGCAAAGTTTTAATTTTTTGCAATTTTTTCAAAGAAAACATTCTCCAAAAATTGTCAATTTTATTGCATAATTTCAAATTTGGCTAAATATTTCAAGAAAATACGTCAAGATAATTTAATTTTCTTTCTATAAGATGTTAGTACAATCAATTCTAAGTAAATTTTGAAAATTTAATGTTGATAATATAGATTTCTAATTTTTTACAATTTGTTTAAAAGAAAACATCCTTTCAAAATTGTTAATTTTATTGCATAATTTTAACTATGACTGAATATTTTTAAAAAATGTGGTGAGATAATATAATTTTCTTTCTATAAGATGTTAGTGCAATAAATTCTAAGTAAATTCAGTGAATTATATGTTGATGGCACAAAGTTTTAATTTTTTACAATTTTTTCAATGAAAACATTCTCCAAAAATTGTCAATTTTATTGCATAATTTCAACTTTGGCTTCATATTCTAAGAAAATAGGTCAAGATAATTTAATTTTCTTTAGATAAGATGTAATTCTGTACATTTCATGTTGATGGTGCAAAGTTTTAATTTTTTACAATTTTTTCAAAGAAAACATTCTCCCCAAATTGTCGACTTTATTGCATAATTTCAACTTTGGCTAAACATTTTAAGAAAATACGTCATGATAATTTAATTTTCTTTCTATAAGATGTAAGTGCAATAAATTTTAAGTAAATTCTGTGAATTTTTTGTTGATGGTACAAAGTTTTAATTTTTTATAATTTTTTCAAAGAAAACATTCTCCAAAAATTGTCAATTTTATTGCATAATTTCAAATTTGGCTTCATATATTAAGAAAATAAGTCAAGATAATTTAATTTTTTTTCTATAAGATGTAAGTGCAATCAATTCTAAGTAAATTCTGTGAATTTCATGTTGATAGCACAAAGTTTTAAATTTTTACAATTTTTTCAATAAAAACATTCTCCAAAAATTGTCAATTTTATTGCATAATTTTAACTTTGGCTTCATATTTTAAGAAAATAAGTCAAGATAATTTAATTTTCTTTCTATAAGATGTAAGTGCAATCAAATCTAAGTAAATTCTGTGAATTTCATGTTTATCGTACAAAGTTTTAATGTTTTACAATTTTTTCAATAAAAACATTCTCCAAAAATTGTCAATTTTATTGCATAATTTCAACTTTGGCTTCATATATTAAGAAAATAAGTCAAGATAATTTAATTTTCTTTCTATAAGATGTAAGTGCAATCAATTCTAAGTAAATTCTGAGAATTTCATGTTGATAGCACAAAGTTTTAAATTTTTACAATTTTTTCAATAAAAACATTCTCCAAAAATTGTCAATTTTATTGCATAATTTTAACTTTGGCTTCATATTTTAAGAAAATAAGTCAAGATAATTTAATTTTCTTTCTATAAGATGTAAGTGCAATAAATTCTAAGTAAATTCTGTGAATTTCATGTTTATCGTACAAAGTTTTAATTTTTACAATTTTTTCAAAGAAAACAACCTTCAAAAATTGTCAATTTCATTGCATAATTTCAACTTTGGCTTCATATTTTAAGAAAATAGGCTAAGATAATTTAATTGTCTTTTTATAAGATGTAAGTGCAATCAATTCAAGGTCAATTCTGTAAATTTCATGTTGATGGTGCAAAGTTTTAATTTTTTACATTTTTTTCAAAGAAAACAATCTCCCTAAATTGTCAATTTTATTGCATAATTTCAACTTTGGCTAAATATTTTAAGAAAATACGTCAAGATAACTTAATTTTCTTTCTATAAGATGTAAGTGCAATAAATTTTAAGTAAATTTTGTGAATTTCATGTTGATGGTACAAAGTTTTAATTTTTTACAATTTTTTCAAAGAAAACATTCTCCCAAAATTGTCAATTTTATTGCATAATTTCAACTTTGGCTTCATATTTTAAGAAAATAGGTCAAGATAATTTAATTTTCTTTCTATAAGATGTAAGGGCAATTAATTCTAAGTAAATTCTGTAAATTTCAAGTTGTGGAATAGAAAGAAATAGTTGATGAAAAAGTTGATGGAAATGAAATTGTCAATTTTATTGCATAATTTCAACTTTGGCTTCATATTTTAGGAAATCCAGTATAGATATTTAAATTTCCATTAAAACAATTAAAGTTTATTCATTTTTGTGTAGATTCTATAAATTTTAGGTTGATTTGATAATTCGTTGAATTTTTACAACTCTCTCAAAATAAACATTCTCCTAAAATCATTGAATTTATTGGATAATTTCAACGTTGGCTTAATATTTTGGAAAAAAGCGCTGCCATAAATTAATTTTCTATGAAACATATGCAACTGCCATTGATTCTAAGTACATTTTATGTTGATTGTATAAAACTTGATTTTTTAACGCACAAGGATTTGTATTTGTTCTACATTGGAACAACAAATTTATTTTACGTGTTTAAGTTTACAATTCTAATGTTTTTGAAGATTTTTTTTCTATTAAAATTGTTTTAATATTTTTTGGTGACAGTAATGATATATTTTAAAAGTTACAACGTTTTTGGATATACTTCGACAATTATATTAAAATGTTGAGTATTTTAATATGATTGTCAAATGATTGTTTAATTTGAATAAATATTTCCATAACATTCTACTTTTTCGACTTTCAATTGAAAATAACTCGAAAACTGTCGATGGCGTATTTTTTGCATATTTTGAAAGAATAATGTCTTCTTAACATTCACACGAAATTTCATGAAAATTTCTTAACTTCTTGACGACGAACGGTACTTTAAAGTACCAAAACTTTATTAGTCTATAAAAGCATTGCTTTTTGTGTAAAAAAGCATTGCTTTAACTCAAAACGAGTGTTTTCCAGTCCCAGACTAAGCATGAAGTAAAATTTCGAGTTTAGAAAAGCCCCGTGAAAATTTGTCGAGGGTCGCGCAGCGACCCTCGACAAATTTTCTGGGCTTTTCTAAACTCGAAATTTTACTTCATGCGCCACGCGTATAAAACACAGATTTTAAGTGAAGTTCGAATATACATAAATTTGACAATATTATAGTGTTTTATACGCGTGGCGCATGAAGTAAAATTTCGAGTTTAGAAAAGCCCAGAAAATTTGTCTCGGGTCGCTGCGCGACCCTCGACAAATTTTCACGGGGCTTTTCTAAACTCGAAATTTTACTTCATGCTTAGTCTGGGAGTGGAAAAAAATTGTTTTTTCTGTTTTTTTTTTAAGTGCAAGTTAAAGCTTACTTGCACTTAAAAAAAACAGGGAATATCCTCAATTGTTGTATCAATTCCATGGTATGTCATTATTTTTATAAAATCACATAAAATTTTCTTAATTATTTTAGCTGTTAATTTTCTGACATTCGTTGATTTTTAAAAGAGTTCAATTTGAAGCTTTAAACGAGTGTTTTCCACTCCCAGACTAAGCATGAAGTAAAATTTCGAGTTTAGAAAAGCCCCGTGAAAATTTGTCGAGGGTCGCGCAGCGACTCGAGACAAATTTTCTGGGCTTTTCTAAACTCGAAATTTTACTTCATGCGCCACACGTATAAAACACAGATTTTAAGTGAAGTTCGACTATACATAAATTTGACAATATTATAGTGTTTTATACGCGTGGCGCATGAAGTAAAATTTCGAGTTTAGAAAAGCCCAGAAAATTTGTCTCGGGTCGCTGCGCGACCCTCGACAAATTTTCACGGGGCTTTTCTAAACTCGAAATTTTACTTCATGCTTAGTCTGGGAGTGGAAAAACATTGTTTAAAGCTTTAACTTGCACTTAAAAAAACAGGGAATGTCCTCAATTGTTGTATTAATTCCATGGTATGTCATTATTTTTATAAAATCACATAACATTTTCTTAATTATTTTAGCTGTTAATTTTCTGACATTCGTTGATTTTTAAAAGAGTTCAATTTAAAGCATTAAACGAGTGTTTTCCACTCCCAGACTAAGCAAGAAGTAAAATTTCGAGTTTAGAAAAGCCCCGCGTAGAAAATTTGTCGAGGGTCGCGCAGCGACCCGAGACAAATTTTCGCGGGGCTTTTCTAAACTCGAAATTTTACTTCATGCGCCACGCGTATAAAACACTATAATATTGTCAAATTTATGTATATTCGAACTTCACTTAAAATCTGTGTTTTATACGCGTGGCGCATGAAGTAAAATTTCGAGTTTAGAAAAGCCCAGAAAATTTGTCGAGGGTCGCTGCGCGACCCTCGACAAATTTTCACGGGGCTTTTCTAAACTCGAAATTTTACTTCATGCTTAGTCTGGGAGTGGAAAAACATTGTTTAAAGCTTTAAATTGAACTTAAAAAAACAGGGAATATCCGCAAATGTATCAATTCGATGATATGTCATTATTTTTATAAAATCACATTACTTTTTCTTAATTATTTTAACTTAGAAAAACGTAAAGTGTTAAGTGTTAAGTGTGAACATTCATAAATTTAGAATGTTTCCCTCTACAAAAAAGTGAAATACATTTTGTCTATTGGAAGCCAATATTTGAACACTTTAAAATTAACATGCGATTTCCTATGTTGTGTCCGCCAAGTCAACACCCGGTATCATTTTAAGTTTACGAAATTTCGGATCTCGGGCTTCGATGGCATGCATGATGCGCCTGTGGCTGTCGCCCCATTGGCCCCCCTCATTACTGCGGCACTGGAACATAATTAGCTAAACGTTTCAACCAACGATTTTTTCAAAGCATATTTTATATTTCTAAAATACACACAATTTTAAACTGCCCTTATATCTAATTAGCAGACTTATAAGGTTGAAAACAATTTACATGTAACGTATTAATAAAACTCAACGCTATAAAAATCCCCATTCATTTATAAACACTCGCGGCACGAACAAAATAAAACAAAACCAATTTATAATTCAGCAACTTGCCCGGAGATTAAACTTACAAACATGAACATACTAGTTACAACGCAAATAGTATTCAACATTACAGCGAAGAAGGATAATCCTTACAATATTCCTCCTGACAGACCTCCAGACTATAATCCCTTATACACGGAGGGGGCCAAAACGCGCAGAATCTGAAAATGGACTGAAACGCGCAGGATTCATGAAATATAGATATCTGGATTATTCCGTGGAAGGGATGAGGCGACGCCCATTGGGGTGTCCAGGGCTCCGCCCTTCGGGACTACGTTTTCGGCGGAGCCGTCAGAAAGGTGGACCGGGGGCCCTCCGTCGGAGGGTGGGGCGTCTCTCTCTCCCGACAACCCTTCGATATCTGGTGTCACCGAGGATCTATAGTTAAAGGGACAGTAGTGCATCTTGCATCGTAGGGCACATGTGATGTTTGATGTTGAAAGGGACTGAGGTTTAGTTTTTGTTTTTAAGTTTCGGTCGCGTGTGCTTTTTTTTAATTAAAGAAGTGTTGTATTTAAAGAGGTTAAACATTTTTCGGAGTGGTGTATTTACACGGACAGGAGCGAAAATGTTGGAGTTTTACCCTAATTTGAATTTAAACCACGTGATGATTCCTGATCATACCATGCAGGCTGGGGATTGTAATGGAAGGACAGGTAATTAAACATAATCTACGTATGTCTAGATGTTTAAACAAAGTGTATTTTTATGCAGAACGTGCATGTCCTAGAAATATTACAACAATAAATATCAAAGTGTAATCACATTGTGTCTCACATTCTTCATACCTGCTAATGACATAATCCCTTTTTACCTATAAATACCGACCATATTTTTCACTTATTCCATTTCTGTGTACCTGTTCAATCCACACACAACACTTTTTCCTAGTAAGTTTATTTTAATTTTATTCCTAAATTTTTTTTAAAACGTCATAGGCAAAGCTATACCGAAGAGAGATAAATCTCGAAACGCGTCTATAGATGGCCTAAGACATTAGTTTTAATCCAAGCCCTTTCACTTGTAATTTTTTATTATTTTTCCTTTCATTTAAAATGTATTTGTTAGTTAGTTTTAAGAGAATTTGACCTAAACGTTAGAGCGTTGTAACAAATCAAATTAAATAAGATTTTAAATATTTTATTGTATAATTCAATATCCGGAGGTGTATTTGCACAGGAAGTAGTTGTTTCAATGGATATTTATCGTCTTAAGTTGTCTTATTAGTTAAGACATTGTTTGCATTTTCACGAATAACATTTTCGTAATTTTATATATTTTGTTTATCTGTTATTAGTTACAAAACAATCCATTATCCAACAACTCAAAGCATTTATGTGGTTTTCCCACTAAAGATTAATAAGAAACTTTCATTAGAAATGATTTTAACTGTATGTTTTTGAGTTTAAGTAAAGTGGTTATTACACATAAAAAATACTGTTATTCCTTACTTCACTTTTTATTTGTATCGTTAGATGTACATTTCGAGACACAAGTTGCTCATTATCAATAACAAACTCACCTAACGATACAAACAAAAAGTGAAGTAAGGAATAACAGTCGTTTTTATGTATACTAATAGAATAGAATAGAATAGAATAGAATAGAATAGAATTTATTCATGCAATTACGGTTCGTTTATATAAGTCAAAAATAAATACAAAAATAAATACAATGATGTAATACAAGTTTGTAAAAGTGTGCTAAATTTTATAATACAGTTGAAGCTATAGATTGGGTACACTCGTACACTGAAGTAAATAGTATGATGATAATTTCCATACATAGAACAAAAAATTACAAATATATGTTTAAATAATGATTATATAATTATAGCAGTATACTAAAGTATATAACACAAGGTGAAAAATGACTAGGCCATTAGATATCACAGGCAAGCTTACTATATAGTTGAAAAAATAACTTTTAAAAGACGTTACAGGTTACAGTTAAAATATATGTAATAAGTAAAAACACATTGATATAGACAAGTCTAAAGATAAAACCAATTAGATTAAATATAAACGTAAAAAATAGGGTGAACAAAAAATAAAATGACTAAGTTATTTAATATCATAGGTAAGCTTACTGTATCGTTGGAAAATCATTTTTAAAAGAAGTTACAGTTTACAGTTAAAATATAAGTATAAATAAAACTAACACATTAAAATAGGTAAAGTCTAAGGATAAAAGCATTAAAATTAAATATAATTTAGTAATGAAAAGTAAATTAATTTTGTGGTATAAGGCGTAGTCCAGCAAAACCATCAGTAAGGCAATCATTGATGCTGTAATGAGCTTTCTTAGCAAAGTATGTTTTCAAAGAGTGTATAAACGTTGAAAGTGGTAAACATTTAATATTATCTGGTAAGCTATTGTAGAGCTTGGGACCTATGAAGTTAATACCATTTTGTGTCTTAGCAAGTCTCTGACGGTCCAGCTTAATTAGCCTATTAGTTCGCGTGTCCCGTTTCAAAAATTTCAATTTCACTTTTTATCTCTATTATTGAATTAAAATGATCAGAATAAAATTAGAATCATTCCTTTACCTACTAATAGGAATGACAAAATGTTCATGCTTTTTTTAAACTTGAAATTTTACTTCATGCGCCACGCGTATAGAACACCGATTTCAAGTCAAGTTTAAAAATATAAATTTCACAACATTTCAGTGTTGTATACGCGTGGCGCATGGAGCAAAATTTTGAGTTTAGACAAGCCTGCTTTGAGAACCAAACAACAAATGCTTTTTTTGTTTTCGTTGGCCTCGGCTTTCGCCACACAGCCATCATCTATTATATTATTTGTTTTATCAATTTTTAATTTATACTAATTCACACATTTAACTTAAACTCATTTGGACACCACAATACATTCACACAACATCCATGACCCGGATGGAATAATTTATTACTCATAAATGATTCCGCCGGACGGGATTCGAACCCGCGACCTCTGGGTTCGTGGAAATGCTTATCTAATTATTAACTAATTTTGACTGCTAACAATGACTGCTGCAAATATTTTTATTGATTAATAGATATGACGTCATTGTTTCCAAGGCACTCTTTGCAAAAAAGAAAATATTAAAATTTTAAATATCAAATCTAGAATCAATTATGAGTGTGATACATCTCTGAGTTCAGAAAAAAATATTCTTTCAAAAAATATGAAAATCCAAAATGACGCCCATAAGAAAAACAAAAGTTGACTATGGTCCCCAGGTAAATGTAAAGGATATTTAAAAAAAAGCTACTAGCTTCCTCATTAAAAAGTGCCTGTTTATTGTTCTAAATGTCCGGATTCAGTAGTTTTTGAATAAAAAAATAAAAACAATTTTTCAAAAAAACAGTTTTTTACTGATATCTCGAAAACAAAACAATATATTTTCAAATTGCTTACTGTTTACCCTTAAAATACGCAACTTCGTTCCAACTCTCTATCTCTTTAAATAACCGAGATCCCCATACATTCTGTTGCAATACGGGCACCCTGTATATCATCAATGTCCCTATCTACCCGGAGGTGTAAAGGTTATTCAGTTTTGTACTTTAATGTTCTTTATCATTTATACATTTAATCCATTTCTTCCGATCTTTTGCCAAACTTCTTGCTTCTGTCAAGTAGTTTGCAATATGAGTTTTGCTGGTTTTGTGTCTTAGTTCCGTATTACATGCCCATACCATTGCAACTGTTTTCTCTCAATCCATTCTTCTATTGAATCTATTTCAAGTTCTACATTAACGCTATCGTTTCTTATTCTGTCTCTTCTCGTTATGCCCTTGACTCTTTTCAAATACTTTATCTCAGTTGCTTGTAATTTGCTCTTCAATTCGTTTGTAAGCAGCCATGTTTCTGACCCATATGTTAAAATTGGTCTATATATAGTTTTAAAAATTGTCATTTTTGTTGTTTTGTCTACCTCTACCTCTACCTGTCTACATTCTTATTTACGATTTTAAATGTGACCAGTGACCAGTGTTAATCAAAATTTATTTGCCATATTTTTTTAAGTGCAGTTTTTGATTTTTGTTATTTTTGTTGGTAAAGTAAATTAGGTATATTTTTTATGAGTCGTCTAATACTTTTAGAACTAACAATAGAATGTAATGTGTTGATAGCACATTATTAAAAAAATGTACGAAAATTTTATCGAAAAATTTAATAACAAAGGACCGAAGATAATCAGATGTTTAAGGAGAGCGAGAATAATCAATGACCCGATGAAACAAATAGAAATAATTTTGAAATACCATGAAGTACCTCATAACCATCGAGGAACAGAGGATACTATTAAACGAACGTATTGGTGGAAGAATATGAAAAAATCAATCAAGAATTTTATTGATGGATGTGACACATGTAAACTAACAAAATACAACAGACACTCTGAAGTAACGTTACTACCTGTAACAAAAACACCAAATGCCCCATTTGAAAGAATTTATGTTGATATATTTTAAATATCTTCAAAGAAATATTTAACAATAATAGAATCATTTTCACGCATGGACCAAGCTATTAAAATTCACAGCAAAATCCACACGAAATAGTCGAAGCATTATTACAATATTTTACAAACTACGGAATACCTGAAGAAATCTGTTTCGATCAAGGCACCGAATTTAATAATGAACTAATCAAGGAATTTCTTAAAATCCACAAAATTAATATTCATCTTGCAACAACGAAAAACCCCGAATCTCAAGGAAATATTGAAAGATTCCACTCTACGCTACTGGAACACATAAGATGTCTTAATGAAGACAGAGATATAAATATAGAAAAACAGGTTCAATTAGCTATTATAGCTTATAATAATAGCATTACTCAAGCAAAGGGTTTCACACCATTAGACTGAATGGAAAATTGGAGAAAACGTGCATGTTGAAAATATTACAAAATCAAGTAAACTAATGAAACCTTATTTTGGACCTTAGGTAATTACAAAAATAAATGACGGCATCAACGGAATCTAAAACACGGTATTGTTACAGATGTTTCGTCCTCTGGACTGCAGGAGAAGTAAAAATCTTATTGAAATCTGTTTTAATTTCTCGCCTTGTTCAACGGAACGAGCTCTAATTTTAAATTTGAAGCTTCTAACAAGTATTTTCACTCCTTGACTAAGCACAAGGTAAAATTTCGAGTTTATCTACATTTTTTGGCTCTCCTAAACTCGAAATTTTACTTCATGCGCCATGCCTATAAAACGCTGAAAATGTCATATGTAGTCTTTAACTGCACAATAGTGAAGTTGAAGACTACATATGAAATGTATAGCATATACATTAGAATATGTATAATTTAAAGAAAAATTCCATGAATATAAATAACAATATGTTATATGGAATATACCGGATGTTCGATAAAAAACGTTGTAACTCTGTTATTTAATTACTCTCAATTTGGAGTATTGAAACAGCCATTGACTTTGCTTTTTAGTTCATTTAAATCGAAAATCGATTAGGAATCGATTTTCGATTTAAATGAACTAAAAAGCAAAGTCAATGGCTGTTTCAATACTCCAAATTGAGAGTAATTCCAGAGTTATGGCGTTGGGCGTTTTTTTGTCGAACACCCGGTATTTTGAAGTTCACTTACAACCAGTCTTTAATGCGCGTGGCGCATGAAGTATAATTTTGAGTTTAGAATAGCCTGATAATTTGGTTTGGTTGCTCCGCTTCGCGGACCAAACCAACTTTTCAGGCTTATCTAAACTCGCAATTTTACTTCATGCTTAATCTGGGAGTAGAATACACTCGTTAAAAGCGGTAAATTTAACTCTTTTAACAACGAATATCAGAAAATTTACAGCGTATGCATATAAAGCCTATAGATTTCTGAAAATATTGACATTTTTAGTTTGAAATATCTAAATTCTGTTATGAACATTTAAAACGAATAGTATTTCTTTGAATTACACACCTTTTATTTCTTTCTTTCATTCTTTTTCAGATTTAAAATACGGCCAACATATTTCATTAGTCTTGACTAAGGATTATTAATCATAAGTTAATTGAAGATTGATTAGTCATCAATCAACAGAATAAATTCATGACTAATGACTAAAAAAAATGTCATAAGTCAAGATTAACAATTACAAAATAAGTCATAAGTCTTAGTTATCAATCGACTAAAAAATGCTCAACTCGGAACTGCAAAGCTTTGGCAATTTAACCTAATCTCTATCAATAATAAAGTTACCTATATTGTAGGATACTCTGTATACATTAGGATATATACAGAGAGTTTTATGTAACACCGAACATATTCATCCAATACAATTTGACACCTTTATTTTTCAAGTTATGTATAAATTGGGTTGCCTATATGACCATTAAAAATTGTAGCCAATCAATCGCAATTATTGCCTCAACTTGTACACACAGGGAGTTTTCCTTTCAAGTATACATGTCCCAATTACACCGTATATGTCGTAAATCTTAAGATACTCGTTATTAAAAAAGTCAATTTGAAACTTGAAACAAGTTCCACTCCCAGACTAAGCATGAAGTAAAATTTCGAGTTTAGAAAAGCCTGAAAATTTGGTTTGGTCGCGTAGCGCCACCGGTACAAAACACTGACATATTACGAAGTTTAAAACAAACCACTAAACTTTACATTGCATTAGTGTTTTGTACCGGTGGCGCATGAAGTAAAATTTCGAGTTTATAAAAGCCTGAAAATTTGGTTTGGCCGTTCCGCGCTTCGCGCTACGCGACCAAACCAAATTTTCAGGCTTTTATAAACTCGAAATTTTACTTCATGCTTAGCCTGGGAGTGGAAAACACTCGTTTAAAGCTTCAAATTAAATTCTTCTAACAAATCGAGCGTCGGCAAATGCACAACGTATGCTTGTGTATACTTAAAAAGAAAGCTCGTTAAGAAAATGTTCGATGTTACATAAAACTCTCTGTATATATATTTTGAAAACAAAATTCTATGTATGTTAAAAACTGCAATAGAAAATATAAATATAAATAGATCAAATTAGAGTTGTAGAGCTTCAATGAAAGTGTATAAGATTAACATTTTCCCGGCGCTTTCACCAAAAGTAGAAAATACTTTTATATACTTAACCCTACTATTCTGCTCGTCCTGTTCATCCTAAATAATTCGAACAACAAATAAAATACATTTTTTTAATACCAATTTGTTCTCGACACCCTAAAGGGTAAAAGGGATTTTAAATGATTATATATATATATATATATAATACCAATTTGTATTAATTAGGATAGTACAAATTGTTTCATAATTATACACATACCGGGTGTTGACTTGGCGGACCCAACACATGAAATCGCATGTTCATATTAAAGTGTTCAAATATTGGCTTCCCTATTTATTTTAGAGACGAAATGTATTTCACTTTTTTGTAGAGGGAAAAATTCTAAATTTAATAATGTTCACACCTTACACTTTACGTTTCTCTAAGTTAAAATAATTAAGAATAAGTAATGTGATTTTATAAAAATAATGACATACCATGGAATTGATACAACAATTGCGGATATTCCCTGTTTTTTTTTAAGTTCAATTTAAAGCTTTGAACAAGTGTTTTCCACTCCCAGACTAAGTATGAAGTAAAATTTCGAGTTTAGAAAAGCCCCGTGAAAATTTGCCGAGACAAATTTTCTGGGCTTTTCTAAACTCGAAATTTTACTTCATGCGCCACGCGTATAAAACACTATAATATTGTCAAATTTATATATATTCGAACTTCACTTAAAATCCGTGTTTTATAAGCGTGGCGCATGAAGTAAAATTTCGAGTTTAGAAAAGCCCAGAAAATTTGTCTCGGCAAATTTTCACGGGGCTTTTCTAAACTCGAAATTTTACTTCATGCGCCACGCGTATAAAACACTATAATATTGTCAAATTTATATATATTCGAACTTCACTTAAAATCCGTGTTTTATAAGCGTGGCGCATGAAGTAAAATGCTTAGTCTGGGAGTGGAAAACACTCGTTTAAAGCTTCAAATTGAACTCTTATAAAAATCAACGAATGTTAAAAAATTAACAGCTAAAATAATTAAGTAAAAGTAATGTGATTTTATAAAAATAAAGACATTTTTCTTGTATAGTGTAAATCATTTCGAAAACATTTACTTTAATCAAGTGACTACGATATCTTTTGCCATTTTGACATCCGCAGTTGTTTCGATTTCATGGCATGTCATTTTTCTCTTAGTTCTTTTTTGTTTGTTTCCCGTTTATTAACTTTGTTTCTATTTATTTAATCTTATATTTTTTAACTTTGTTTCTATTTATTTAATTTTATATTTTCTAAATTGTATTTTGCTGACACATTTTCATTTATATGTATTACCTTGTAATTACTTATTTCTTGAAATTACTATTATTATTATTACTTTTATAAAATCACATTAACTTAAAGTAAACACGAATCAATTCAGAATGTTTCCCTCTACAAAAGAGGTAAATACATTTTGTTTCTAAAATAAATAGGGGAGCCAAAATTTGAACATTTAAAAATTTACATGGGATTTCCTATGTTGCGTCCGCCAAGTCAACACCCGGTATATCTTATACACAATAAACAATTAAAAATAATTAAAATAAAATAAAAAAGTTTCTTGTATACCCCAGATAGTAACACTAGTATAATATTTCCTTTATATTTGTATTGCATCTATTTTATTTCATATATCGTCGAAAATAGTTTTTCCTTCTAAGTTCAATAATTTCTGGACTTGATTATTGAATACAAGATACAAGCATGACTATGTGATCGATTTTAGATGTTGAATACCTTGTTGAACCGGAAGTAAATTTCATAATATTTGATGCAGATATTCGTTATGTATGGGAATGGTTTCAGCATCCCGTTTATAATTTTATTTTTTGATTCGACTGTTATCACTTCGGGTTGCACAAGAAAATTACTTTCTTCTTATGAATCAAAATCTAAATCAGAATAAATCACATTATTCACTCAGATAGTCCTTATCTTCCGAAATTACTTCATCATTATCAGAAGCATTTGCAGGAGCTTCAACCTCTGCTTCAATAAAAAAACGCTTTGCATTATTGATTTTGTTTGATGTGTACTCAGACAGACAGAAACAGAAAACTTTGCTAATTTTGGTATTTAGTAGTATACTATGGTACTTGTAATAACTTCTACCTATCATCTCAAAGGTTCTTAAACGTATTATATATCAGCAAATTGTAGATTTTCTAGATTCTAATAATATAATTTCAAGTAATCAGTACGGCTTCCGTAGAAATAAATCAACCAGGGATGCAATCATCGCTTTCACTGAGGAAATATACGATGGCTTCGAGTCTGCAGGAACGTCGATGGCCACCTTTTTGGACCTCAGTAAGGCGTTTGATTGTGTTTCTCATGAAATACTTTTAGAGAAATTATATTATTACAACTTCTTGCCGAAAAGCTGCCGAATGATAAGCTCATACATGAGTAAACGCACGCAGCAAGTATTTATAAGGAATAGTACATCTGATGAATGCACCATACATCATGGGGTTCCGCAAGGCTCAATTTTAGGCCCCTTAATGTTCCTTATTTACATCAATGATCTGCCCGGACAGCTGCAGAATTCTTCAATAGTACTCTTTGCTGATGATACTACAATCAAAAGCTACTCTGCACAAGAACACACAGCTATTCAGATAAACAACGCCGAAATTAATACAGCAACAAATTGGTTTACGTCAAATCGATTGCTTGTTAATGAGGATAAATCAGCGTATATAATATTTACGTTAAATAAGATTTCTGAAAGTTACAGTGACAGTACGAAATTTTTAGGTATGCACATTGATCACAAACTTACGTGGCATAAACATGGAACTATAACAGCAAACAAACTTTGTAAATCTGTATTTCTACTCCGACATCTTAAACTATCACTCCCTCGAGCAGTCTTAAAAACAGCTTATTTTGCGCTATGCCAGAGTCATCTTATATATGGTATCCTTGCATGGGGTCATTCGAGCATAGCTGCCAGACTCTTTGGGTTACAAAGACGCGCTGTAAGAGTTATAGATGGAATAGGTTACAGAAATGATTGCCGTGATTCATTTACAAAACTAGAAATACTCACATTACCAGAGAGAAACTTTAATCTATGTGCCTGAAAATCGATCATTATACACCAAACACAACAACGTCCATGAGTACAACACAAGATCTAATGATCATATATGTCCTCACTTCTTAAGATTGTCTAGGTCACTTAACGGTATAAAGTATTATGGTCCAACATTTTATAATCCACTGCCATCCACTATAAAAACTCTACCAACAAAACAATTTAAATCTATTATGAAGCGCTATTTCATTAAAATGTCTTTCTACAGCATTGATGAATATACAAAAACAATGGAGCATGACAATAATGTCATCTTATAAACTATTTTAATGTTTTTACTAATTTTTAATTTGTTTTACACTTATTTATTTATTTATTGTAATCGTTAATAATTTTTAATCATTTACACTTATACATGTATTTAATTATTTTATATTGTATTGTCTATTTAATTAGCAAGGTAATATTTTCTGTATATCTGACGTATGTAAACCTAGGTATTAACATTAATAAAGCACTTACTTACTTACTAACGGAAAGAAAAAGAGAATACAAGAAATTTTGTATTATCATAGTTGTATATTTCTAAATAGTCCAATAATTTGTGGCATGAATCGAAATGGATTATCGCGGTAATTAGTGGGTTTCTTAGAAATACATGCCAATGTATACACTTTTCATCATAGCAAATACCTAAATCTGTGATACTAGACCAAATCCTAATACAACTGTACCAAAAAACATGTCATTATTGATTATATAGCGATTGGGTCAATATGACCCGAAGATGACAACTGTAACAGGCATGTAATGTGTGTCGGTATAACCATTTTTTTGAAAAAAAAAAAAACACCATACAGTTGCGTAACACAAGCATGTGCACAGTCATACACTTTTGGGAAAATAAAATCAATACCTAAAAAATTATACACATAAATTTCATTTTGGATTAAATAGACTGGAACAGCAGGGTTAAACAATTTTATTTGCTAGTTGAAATTTTATAGTTCAATCTAAGTAATACATTAAGTTAAGCTATAAATTCTAGTTATAAGGAATGTACCTTGTGATTAGAACACACATAAGAAACCTTTCATCAAACCGACTTTGAGTTATAAGTGAATAATCAAAGTGCGTTCAATTAATTCGTTTTTTTATTGACACAGATACCACAGAGACTTTATTGAAAATCCGTGTCAGGCCGTTGAATATTAATCCGTTTCACTCCTCACCGGAACCGGCATAATGAGTTATATCCATCCACCTTTGGAAAAGCAAAGACCGCTCGACGAGTGTGGTGTGCGGGGGGCCCTTGACAACGAAAACGTTTTCTGGTTTTCGCATAATGAATCGCAATAGTAAGGGAGTGATTAGCGGTGCACTTAGTATTACATTAGGGCCATTAGGGCTCCGAACACAGCAGTCGGAGCCGAAGGAAGAAGACACGGTCGATTAGGCGCCCGTTCGGGCGTGCATCGCGGAGTACTGGAGATGTTTCAATCTCACACCCTCCTGATCAGGCAAGAACCTCGCCCCCTTCCAGCCCCCTTATCATCCGCGCCCCGGAGGCATTGGTTCGATGCGTGTTTACCGCGTCATGCGTGCCATCTTGAGTTCAAGCGATATGCATAGGGGTAAACTTTAAATCGTGGTTAAGTGCTTCGAAGTTGAGTTAACACAGACTATAAAGTTTGTTATAAGTTTACTTAATGTAAACGCACACATTACGTTTAAAAATAAACATTCTGCATGTGTTCGGTCCAATTTTTTTTACGGAAATATATTCAAAAATTCAAATCAAAGTCATCTCAATGACTCTCCTATCGGTCGAACTGTGGACCAATTTAACAACGAATCAAACAGTCTGTCTAAAGAATGTCGAAATGATGAAATTTTAAAGAGCGGAATTTTCTTGTACAAAATAGATATTTTTGTTTTAGCAAAGTTTTCTTCCAAAATGATTGGTTTTAAAGATAATATTTACAGTTGTCATAACATTAACCAATTAAGCGCCATTGATGCGTACACGCAACATTATTAATATTTGATTATTAAATTACTAAATAACTTAATTTGATATATTATATTATTTGACCTCACTTGAAAATGTATGAAGAAAAATGTAAATATTTTGTTATTTAAGTATTTCGATTGTTACTCATTTAAAAAAAAAATAATGTGAATGTATTTCTAACTTCACAATATTTCAGCGTTTTATGCGCGTGGCGCATGAAGTAAAATTTCGAGTTTAGAAAAGCCTGAAAATTTGGTTTGGCCGCTCCGCTTCGCGGAGCGACCAAACCAAATTTTCAGGCTTTTCTAAACTCGAAATTTTACTTCATGCTTAGTCTGGGAATGGAATCACTCGTTCTAAACTTCATACTGCACGTTTTTATATGAAATCGACGAATGCCTGCAATTTTACAGCATATACACCAGAGCTGGGCAGGATTCGAATCATTCAGGATTCGATTCCCGGATTCTAATCCTTTTATAGGATTCAAAAAAGGTATTAGTATACTTTAGTGAAAACGGATTCGTGATCCGGATTCGTTACATTTTTTTCATGGATTCGTATTCGAATCCAGAAGTAGATGATTCGAATCCTTATAAAAGGATTCGAATTCTTATAAAAGGATTCAAATCCTTATAAAAGGATACGAATTCTTATAGCAGGATTTGAATCCTTATAAAAGGAATCGAATCCTTATAAAAGGATTCGAATCCTCATACACGGATTCAAATCCTCCCAAATAATTCAAATTAAGGCTGGGATTCGAATTCGATTAATTCAAATAGTTAAATATTCTAATAAAAATATTTAAATCACTAAATTATTCATATTTGAATATTAATATTTAAATTTTCGAATAATTCAAAAATTTGTGAATGCATATTTGGTTACTTAACCATGAAAAATGTCCAACCTTAATAGTATATTTTTAACTTCACTTGAAATCAGTGTTTTATACGCGTGGCGCATGAAGTAAAATTTCGAGCGCGACCCTCGACAAATTTTCTACGCGGGGCTCTTCTAAACTCGAAATTTTACTTCATGCGCCACGCGTATAAAACACTGATTTAAAGTAAAGTTAAAAACGCACTTAAAACCAACCCAACTTCGATATTTTTTCAAAATTGGATGTTTTCTTTCCTATCCGTGCTGTAAACCTTCAGATATTCATTGTTTTCTTGTAAAGAAACTTCGATTCCCTGTAGTCCTTCGGTCTCCGAAGAGCATGATTGGTCCTTCGAGCTGTAGCCTTTGTAAAATGGTAATAAACTTAGTAATCTACGGTGATCCTTCAATTTGAAACTTCTAAGAACAAGTGTTGTCCACTCCCAGGCTAAGCATGAAGTAAAATTTCGAGTTTAGAAAAGCCCCGCGTAGAAAATTTGTCGAGGGTCGCGCAGCGACCCGAGAAAATTTTCACGGGGCTTTTCTAAACTCGAAATTTTACTTCATGCGCCACGCGTATAAAACACAGATTTAAAATGAAGTTCAATAACACATATATCATAATTAATAAAAATCATTATTTAATCAGATATTTAGTCGGTAAATGAGCATTTTTGTTAATAGAAACTGATGGAATAAAATATTAGTGTTTACAGATTACCTTGTTAGTGCTTTTGAAAACAAAATGCAAGTTGATTCTATATACACAGATTTTTCGAAAGCATTTGACAAGGTAAATCACGCGATATTATTGGCAAAAATCAAAGCATACGGATTTAATGGAAGAGTTGTGGAGTGGATTGGCTCCTTTTTAAGTAATAGGGTTCAACAAGTTAAAATAAAAAACGTTATTTCAAAGGAATTCTCCGTTTATTCTGGTGTACCACAAGGTACACACTGTGGACCGATATTTTTCTTGGTTTTTATAAATGATATAATACACTCCATAAAGTCATGCAAAGCTATAATGTTTGCAGATGATTTAAAGCTATACCTAGCATTGTCGCAGCCTTCTGACTGCACATTGATACAGGACGATTTGAATAATATATTAAATTGGTGTGACAAGAATAGATTGCCATTAAACTTAAAAAAATGCCATGTAATATCATTTAGCAAGCGTCAAGTAGTCCATAAATATAACTATATGTTGAAAGGTGTCGGATTAAGTCGGGTTAACGAGATTAAAGATTTGGGTGTAACACTCGATTATAAACTTAATTTTGGACCATATATTACAAATATTACCAATAAGGCAAGTAGGGTTTTAGGTTTAATTTTTAGAATTGGCAAAACATTTTCAGTGCGAACCTTACAGTTACTTTATTTTTCATTGGTAAGGTCGATATTAGAATATTGTTCGATTATATGGAGTCCACACTATGCTATCTGGATAAACAAGCTCGAGAAAGTCCAATCGAAATTTGCACGAGTATGTGCCTTTAGAATGGGAATTTCTGGAGATAACTTAGAAATAAATTCATTCAAATCGACGATAAATCTAAAACCCTTGATTCACAGGCGCATTTATTATGATTTATGTTACTTGCACAAACTTTTTTCGGGCTATATTAATTCTTCTTTTCTTGTCTCCAAAATATACTTAGTAGTCCCAATAACTGACAGAAGAACGAGGCAACACTGTACATTTAAGGTCTAAAGTGCAACATGCAATTATAGCTTAAATAACCCGTTAACAAGATTATTCCGATTTGGTAATATTTTACTAGATATTAATTCCTTGTACCTCTTTCAAAAATCAGAAAATCTATTCAAAACCAAAATTAAGTTTATCAATTTCGAGCTTTTTATTTAATCCATATTAATTCGGTTGCATATATTAATTATTCTTTCCCTTAATAGAAGATGCTATTGTTTTATTAGTTTTATACTATAAGCTCTTGTTAAGTTTAGTTTAGTAGTGATGTAATTAGTTTTGTATACTTAGAGTGTATATTTTTTTTTTTTATGTTAATGTTAAAATGGTTTTTACCGTAAATAAATAAAATAAATTACTGGTTGCAAATAATAGATTCAAATTTATTTTTAAAGGATTTGTATTCGTGATTCAAAAATGAGGATTCGAATCTTTGATTCGAATCATATTTTTCACTTACGAATCCTTTATTCGAGTATTCGTGATTCGAATCATATTAGGTGATTCGGATTCGTGATTCGAATCCTGTTTTTGAGGATTCATCCCAGCTCGGATATACACTATGTGTATTTAAAAGAAAAAATCACAGTATTTAATACTAGATATTCATAGATATCAATAAAAGAAGTGCAGAATTTTAACTAAACTCAACTTTTAGAGTTATCTCTATAATTGCTCGGCCGTTAATTATTTTCAAAGATATTCTAGTTTTTAGTGGTTAAGCATACTAGTTTTAATGGAGAAACTACGAAATATTACAGATATTTAAATTTCTAAAAGTTAGTACATACGAGTACGTACGTATACTTTTTTATTTAAATGAAATTATTAAAATTATGTCAAAAGTAACTATATGATTTATTGTTTTAGGGTGCGTGATATTCTTACAACCTAATATAAAGGTGCACGATCAAATACGTTTGGAGACCACTGTTCTAGAGAATATAAAAATGCATTTATCATAAAAGAGATTATCAGAATTTTTAGTTTTTTTGAGATCACGTAATATTATTTACTAATTATCAAACAAATTGATGCTCTTTAAATGAATATTTTATCACCAACATTGTTTAATAAGACCCTTATATTATTAACTTGTTTCTCATTATTCACTTGGTAAAACATTTCTACTAAATATAGGTGTTTAATTGAATTCACTTGGTTTGTTTTACTAAAAACCCTTATATTTACTTACAACTCTTGCTATTATTTTTTTGTTGTATTTATTTATCCCCCTATTTGTACGATTAATATAAGATTTATAAGAGTGGGGTCTAAAGTATAAATGGTTGGGTTGTTTGTTGCAGATGGCACGATAATAAAATGCGAAAAAACGTACGAGATGTGCGAGGGCTGCGGGCAGAAAATCCACGATCGGTACCTGATGCGGGTGGCGGACGCGAGCTGGCACGAACACTGCCTCTCCTGCTGCATCTGCGGCGTCCTCCTCACACACTCCTGCTACACAAGAAACACCAAACTCTACTGCAAAGCCGACTACGACAGGTAAAATACCTACTAATTATTATTTACTTATATCATTTTATTATTTTCTATCAATTCACAAAATCCGTCAGACCTGGTCTACACAACTATAAAACTGAAACTACTAAGTGTTACCAGAAAAAAATAATCATTTTAAATATGAAACTGATTGTGGATAAAAACATGTCATTAAGGCCCATTTACACCCCGACTGATTAATTTTAATCATCCACTAATCATTCATTAAATCTCTGATTAGGTAACAATTCTAAAATATAAAAATGTTATAAATTTGCTAGATATCCTAAACATGTCAGTTTCATCAATATGCAATTGTGTAAACCAAGGCTGGCCAACCCAAATTGCGTCGAGGGCTAAAACTAACACCTTAAATGTTTAAATGACCTTAGAAATATTTAATTTTGTAAAATCGATGTTTTTTACATAGTTAAATTTTTATCACGACTTTTGAAAATCTTGCCATGCCATGGAATTGAAACAACAACTGAGGATGTCAAAATAGCATAGATATCGATTAACGCAAATGTTTTCGAAATGATTTACACTATACAAGAAAATTTCATTATTTTTATAAAATCACATTACTTTTTCTTAATTATTTTAGCTGTTAATTTACTGACATTCGTTGATTTTTAAAAGAGTTCAATTTGAAGCTTTAAACGAGTGTTTTCCACTCCCACACTAAGCATGAAGTAAAATTTCGAGTTTAGAAAAGCCCCGTGAAAATTTGTCGAGGGTCGCGCAGCGACACGAGACAAATGTTCTGGGCTTTTCTAAACTCGAAATTTTACTTCATGCGCCACGCGTATAAAACGCAGATTTTAAGTGAAATTCGAATACACATAAATTTGACAATATTATAGTGTTTTATACGCGTGGCGCATGAAGTAAAATTTCGAGCTTAGAAAAGCCCAGAAAATTTGTCTCGGGTTGCTGCGCGACCCTCGACAAATTTCCATAGGGCTTTTCTAAACTCGAAATTTTACTTCATGCTTAGTCTGAGAGTAGAAAACACTTGTTTAAAGCTTTAAATTGAACTTTGAAAAAACAGGGAATATCCGCAATTGTTCTATCAATTCTATGGTATGTCATAATTTTTATAAAATCCGTTACTTTTTCTTAATTATTTTAACTTAGAGAAACGAAAAGTGTTAAGTGTAAACAGTCATCATAAATTTTGAATTTTTCCCTCCACAAAAAAGTGAACATCAAATTAAAACTGCTATATAATATAATATCTTTATGGACAGTAAAGTGATATTTACAGTATATTTACAATAATTTTAGATATGTTTAAGGGCTGCTTTTACAATCAATAGTTACACCTTTGGTAATGTAGACCCTCTGGTACTGTACTACCTAGTTTAAACCATTGGTAAACGGCCTTACCATTTTGCAATTGCTTCAGTTGTTACTTACAGATTTTTTTTTGTAGCAGAATAGCTAAAATAGGGTGGCGACCAACTGGGAAAAGTCGGGGAATTTAATTCATCGAGAAAATTTGGAGAATTTAATTCATCAGAAAAAGTCAGAAAATTTAGGTTTGCTTTGCGAAAAGTCACGAATTTATTTTGTAAATAATAATAAATACATTTGTGAATAAAATGTTATAAAACTTTAAGTTAATTTTTTGAGAATCTTGAGAACATTGACATTGAGTTTTGAATTTTTGACAAACCACAAAGAAATACACGTGACTAGTAATAAAAATCGCTAACCAATGTCATCGTCCTACGTATATGGTTGAGCCAGTTGCACTAGTGCCGATGACACCCAACACCTTATTGCCTATGACTCCTGAGCCACTACCACAACCTGTTCTGGAGAGGCTACTCTTGTGGGCTGCATACTCCTTACGCGTGCTCTTTTTTAAACTATCCCACCAGCACTTGAGGCGTTTGGCTGTTCTTTGCGTGAGGAATTGTTCGTTGAACTCTACAGCCAGCTTTCTGCATGCGTTTTCTTTGGTGCTTTTGGAAACAGTATTTGTCTTCTTACATTCCCAATTCATAAAACAATAATTATAATACAAAGAACATATTTTTGTATAAATATTTAATACGCAGAAACTATTTACCAATGAAATTTTGATATTTACTTGCCAGTTTGATAAGTAAATTTATCTCCTCGGGCTTAAAATTCGTTGTACGGCTCTTAAAACTTACCGAAAGAAAAACATACAACTTATCAAAATGTGTTGTCCATTTTTGCTGCCTTTTTTTAACTAATATAATAAACACCTGTCTGTTAGAAGGTGTATTTTCCGAGTTATGAAAAAAAAAAGTTATCATCCCTTTAGTCAAGAACAAAAATCCTACCCTACTTACCCATTTAGGACCAATTAGTATCTTTCCCTCTCTCAAAGGTCTTAAAAAACCTTCTCCTTGGGCTTTAAATTCGTTGTACGACTCTTGGAACTTACAGAAAGAAAAACATACAACTTATCAAAATGTGTTGTCCATTTTTGCTGCCTTTTTTAACTAATATAATAAACACCTGTCTGTTAGAAGGTGTATTTCCCGAGTTATGAAAAAAAACAGTTATCATCCCTTTACCCAAGAACAAAAATCCTTCCCTACTTCGCCATTTAGGACCAATTAGTATCTTTCCCTTTCTTTCAAAGGTCTTAAAAACGATTATGTGTAACCAGTTGAAACATCATTTAGTGGACTATAGAGTCTTACATAAACTTTAATCTCGTTTCAGAGAAGGCCACAGTTGCACTACACCACTTCTAAAAGTGACAGATGACATTTTAGAAGGATTAATCACTGCATTAATACTCTTAGATTATAGTAAAGCCTTCAACACTCTAAATTCATTGATAATAACTTCCATACTTCATTACATCGGCCTTGATAATTCCGCTATAAGCTTATTCAAGAATTACTTACTTGGACGATACCAGGCAGTAAAACTCAACTCCACTACTTCTAGTTTCCAACTAGTATTAACTGGTGTCCCTCAAGGGTCCATATTGGGTCCGATCCTATTTACTATATACATTTCGCAAATTTTCAAGTATATTAGTCACTGCAAGTATCATATCAGGTGTTGACTTGGCAGACGCAACATAGGAAATCGCATGTTAATTTTAGTGTTCAAATATTGGCTTCCCTATTTATTTTAGAGAGAAAATGTATTTCACTTTTTTAAAGAGGGAAAAATTCTCAATTTATGAATGTTCACACTTAACACTACGTTTCTCTAAGTTAAAATAATTAGGAAACAGTAATGTGATTTTATAAAAATAATGATATACCATGGAATTGATACAATTGTGGATATTCCGTGTTTATTTTTAAGTTCAATTTAAACCTTTAAACAAGTATTTTCCACTCCGAGACTAAGCATGAAGTAAAATTTCAAGTTTAGAAAAGCCCCGTGAAAATTTGTCGAGGGTCGCACAGCGACCCGAGACGCCACGCATATAAAACACTATAATATTGTCAAATTTATGTATATTCGAACTTCACTTAAAATTTGTGTTTTATACGCGTGGCTATTACCCCTAATATCCTCAGGTTTTATATTTTTCCTATACCTGTTTTTGCATAGCCGATTTAACAAACACCATATTAATTAATAAACTTGATAATCCTATACCTATTAAGAAACTCTTAATTTACTAAGAAAACTAGCCGAGACAATGGCTTACAATACAACAAACAATGATGAAACATTTTGAAACCTTTGACAAGCCACCTGCGGCACGGATCCATCAATCTTCAGCTTAAAATTCGCCCTTATTAGAAGGGTGCTAATCCCCACAATAAATCCATTGTAATTCATTTAACTCTTTAAAATTACAATTTCATGCCGCGTCATACGCATTAGTACTTAGTAACAATACGGCCTTGCTTTAACTAGGGCGGATTCAGATACAAGTGTTCACTGTAATTGAAAATCGAAACTATAAATTAGGGAAACAAAACAAATATTACATACTTTGAAAATATTTACACTATCTCTCGAGAAACACAAATTTCGTGTTTAGAAAAAGCCTGAAAATTTAGTTTGGTCGTTCCGCTTCGCGAGTGGAAACAATCGTACGATGCTTTAAATTGAATGCTTTTTAGAAACGATAAATGCCTAATAATTTTCAACGTATTTATATTTGAAAGAAAAATTTACTGTATTTTGACGTTTTATTTTGTATTAAATTTACAATGGTTTTCCACAGAATTTCATACATTTAAATACGTGCTTAATTAACCACACAAATCAAATATGCATAAGGGACTATCTATTAATTATTTATTCAGTACTTTACATATTATCATATTCTCAATTTCAAAACTATAATGCATTCAAACTGTTGATCAAATAATTTATCATTATTGCAATGATTGTTTTGTGTTACTCCAACAAAATTAATATTAATTATGATTGGGTAAAATTTAAATTCATATGTTATGAATATATAATTCTAATATTATGAAAAAACAATAAAAGCTTCAACAAATATTTTCTCAATTGAAAAGCAAGAAATTTTTTGTGAAAAAAATTGCAAAATTACAATTGAGTTACTGTTTTGTGTTACTCAAACAAAATTAATATAAATTATGATTGGGTAAAATTGAAATTCATATGATATGAATAAACAATTCTAATATTATGAAAAAACAATAAAAGCTTCAACAAATATTTTCTCAATTGAAAAGCAAGACATTTTTGGTGAAAAAAATTGCAAAATCCAATTGAGTTACTGTTTGACTAAAAATAGTTATATTTATAGTACTTTCGTGTATATTTAATTGAAATAAATTCTCTTACTCTATTAAAGATTTCGTTATATTTAACAGATTTAAGTAAGTAAAAAAAATATTTTAAAATTATCTGTTTGATTTAGTCTTTGTAAGACAAATTTGTTGTAGATTGCGTAAAGAATCGCTCTTTTTAAGTTTTAGATGTTTTAAAGCAAGTATTGACAACTTCATTCATACATAATATATAAAATTCCGGAAATGTTATTCGTGAAAATGCAAACATTGTCTTAATTAATAAGACAACTTAAGACGATAAATATCCATTGAAACAACTACTTCCCGTGCAAATACACCTCCGGATATTGAATTATACAATGAAATATTTAAAATCTTATTTAATTTGATTTGTTACAACGCTCTATTAAAGTATATGTAACGTTTAGGTTGTTATTGTTAGTTGGTTTGAAGAGAATTTGACCTAAACGTTACATATACTTTAATAGAGCGTTGTAACAAATCAAATTAAATAAGATTTTAAATATTTCATTGTATAATTCAATATCCGGAGGTGTATTTGCACGGGAAGTAGTTGTTTCAATGGATATTTATCGTCTTAAATTGTCTTATTAATTAAGACACTGTTTGCATTTTCACGAATAGTTTTTTCGTTATTTTATATATTATGTTTAAAGTGTGCAAACTATAAGAAGCGTAAGCTTATTTTCTCGAATTCAGATAGTTTTGAATTTGAATTTATCTTGTTTGAACTGTACCGTAAGGTAAATAATAAGGTCTCACATTCTTCATACCTGCTAATGACATAATCCCCCTTTTTACCTATAAATACCGACCATCATTTTTACTCATTCCATTTCTGTGTACCTGTTCATTCCACACACAACACTTTTTCCAAGTAAGTTTGTTTAATTTTATTCCTAATTTTTTTAAACGTCATAAGCAAAGCTATACTGAAGAGAGATAAATCTCGAAACGCGTCTATAGATGGCCTAAGACATTAGTTTTAATCCAAGTCCTTTCACTTCTAATTTGTTGCTATCTCTCCTTTCATTTTAAATTGTTATTGTTAGTTGGATTGAAGAGAATTTGACCTAAACGTTACATATACTTTAATAGAGCGTTGTAACAAATCAAATTAAATAGGATTTTAAATATTTCATTGTATAATTCAATATCCGGAAGTAGTTGTTTCAATGGATATTTATCGTCTTAAGTTGTCTTATTAATTAAGACATTGTTTGCATTTTCACGAATAGTTTTTTCGTAATTTTATATATGTATTATGTTTAAAGTGTGCAAACTATAAGAAGCGTAAGCTTATTTTCTCGAATTCAAATAGTTTTGAATTTGAATTTATCTTGTTCATTCGTACTTATAAAAAAAATAGATTTTCTATGTTCAAACTAAAAATTATGTAAGCTATAGAACCCTATTTATCCCTTTTAATTAAATATTTAAAAATACGCTATTATGGCGTGTCTGTCTCACTCTTTCTATGTATTTTTATTAAGCGCGGCCTTTCTCGAAGATCAAAAGGGAAAGACTAGAGAATCCTCCGCCTGGATGTAAAACTGACAAAGGCACGGGAATAAAGACCGAATAAAACGGAAAAAGGGTTTTATTGGATTCGCTTCGTCGCCTTTCTTAAATTCATATCTCTCGCATAAAGAAGAGGAGCTCCTCCTCATTCTGCAAAAGCTCGCTTTCACAGTAAAAAGATCCTCGCGCGAACGAACAGTATTTCTGTACGCCCTAATAAACATCCCCTTACGACACATATTAAATTTATCTTTATTAAACATCGTGCTTTGAACGGTTTTATTTTTCCACGTATTCACTGTTATTAAAAAAAATGTAACAATAAAATAGTGTTTTTTAAATTATATTAAGAGGGGGGTTAGGCAATGTAAAATTTGTATGTTGGGACTACGGTTCTAGCGTTGTTATAAGATAATATTTTACAAATTATTTTTACAAGTTTGTGCCTCTGTAATTTATACATAAATAATTACTACTAAAAATGTTCCTCCCAACAAAGTAGTTTGTATACCAGGTGATGCATCGGCTTAGGACACATAGGAAAACTAATATAAATTTTAAAGAGGCCAATTATTGTCTCCTCTATACATTTTTGAAGAAACTTGTACTGAAACGTTTTAAAGTACTAGATTAGATAAGAATACCTACCAACCCTGAATACTTTATACTAATCCGTTTTAAAGTTATTTTCAAAATGATGTCCTAAACAAATTTTATTTGCACAAGATCCTTTGCATAAGATCCTAATACTTAACTTTTCTAAACTCGAAATCTTACTTCATTCGCCACGCGTATAAAACACCGATTTAATGTGAAGTTCAAAAAATATTGTTATTATTGATTTTGGAATAAATCACTTCTAAAACGTATCATTATAAAACAGTAAATAAACCTAAAATTATATTTTGGCTTAAAAAGTATTTTTTGATATTATGCATCTCTTGCGCATGAATGTTATGGACGTTACCAAAACAGCTTTACCGTAATTTACGGTAAATTACCAGTGGTAATTACCGACGTAAATTATCACTAGTTAATTTGTACATAATTTGCATCCCTTTCTAGGACGCATCAGTTAAAGCCGAATATTTATTTTTATTGATGAATATTACAGAAGTTTTATCACAAGCGACAATTTCGTGAGATTTTTATCGATATTATCGGAAATGTTTAATATTCGCACACTTGATAATTGTACTGATAAGATAAAACAGGTTTTTTGGAATTAATTAATGAAGAAGTGTTTTTTCTTCCTTGTTATTTTATTTACGCAGAAAATTTTTCTTTTAAGTACCTATGCAAAGCAAATTACTCTAGCCGAATTTTGAAAGTAGATGATTTGATTAGACTAAATAAACATTTTCAAAATGTATTCAACGTTAAATTGAAACTTTAAATAAATATAGTGTAATTTTGTGTATATTATTTTAAGTTTTTAAAAATAAAATATAATTTAATAGTTGAGGCTGTTACTTAGTGAAATTCCATATCAACACTTTTAGTAAATAACACACTTGGTTAAGATTTCACTGGTTATTGATTGACACTGCAACAATTGTTTCGCCACACAGTGGCTTCATCGGGCAGATAAATAAAAATCTTTTTTTTCATCTGCCTGATGAAGCCACTGTGAGGCGAAACAATTGTTGTAGTGTCAATCAATAAACAGTGAAATCTTAACCAAGTGTGTTATTTAATAAAATATAATTATTCGTAAGTCAATTAGGTTATTATTTCCTCATCAATAATTTTAAAACCAGTTATTATGTGTAATGTAATAATACTAATAATGTAACTAGTTTTAAAATTATGGACCTCTCTGGCAATAAGAATAAGAAAATAATTACCTAATAATTAGTTTTAAAAGAATTAAACTAATACACGTACAATGTTTATAATTTTTATATGCGAATATTATTAACGATAATTATTTCTATATGGCTATGTATCAAATATGACTAACTAAACCATTTTATACAAGTAGTTATTTCAATGGATATTTATCGTCTTAAGTTGTCTTATTAATTAAAACATTGTTTGCATTTTCACGAATAACTTTTTCGTAATTTTATATATTATTATATACATGTTTACAATATCAGTTCCATATTTCCAATCTAAAATTTCAATAAATCAATCCTATTGTTTGTAAATGAATGTTTTAATTTGGGTAAATAAAATATTGCAGTTGAAATTAAAATTAGCTTTTGCTGTGGATATTTTCTGCTATACCAATAATAATATTCACATCTGTTTGTTACCGTCTCTGCTTACTTATTTATTTTATTGCCGTTTGTCGAAACACAATTTAAACCAGGGTTCGGAAACATCACGATATTAATATAAATATCAAAATATCATATATATATATATATATATATATATATATATATATATATATATATATATATATATATATATATATATATATATATATATATATATATATATATATATATATATATATATATATATATATATATATATATATATATATATATATATATATATATATATTAACTTCTTTATAATTATTCTTGTTTATGAATATTAACATTAATATTATTTATTAGTTATACAGAGAGTTTTTCTTTTAAGCATACACACCCCAATATACTGTATACGCTGTAAATTTTCAGATATTCGTCGTTTTTGAAACGAGAAAAAATTAATGCTATAAATGAGTGTTTTCCACTCCCAGATTACGCAAGAAGTAGAATTTCGACTTTATAAAAGCCCGAAAATTTGATTGGTTCGCTCCGCTTCGCTTTTCTAAACTCGTAATTTTACTTCATGCGCCACGCGTATAAAACAGTGATTTAACGAGAAATTTAAAAACACACAAAACATGTTAATCCTCACAATTCGAACAATTTTTGACGATTCAAATCTATTTGTAAGTATTCGAATCCTTTTGTAAGTATTCGAATCCTTTTATAAATATTCGAATCCTTTTATGAGGATTCGAATCACCCGCATTTGGATTCGAATATGAATCCTCTTAAAAAATGGGATTTAATGCATTTCGATTCACCATGATGTTTGAGATTCTGAAAATGGAATCAGAGTAAAGGTGTATGGGAGGTACGAATCTAAAGTTCGTTGGTCAAGGCGACTTACCGTTTGGTCGCAAATCGAATTTTAAGTTCCACTTTCGAGGTTATATATGATCGTATTTTCGGCTAAATAAGCACATTACAGATACACACATGATGAAATTATCTCCAAAATGAGGACGTAATTCATCCAATTTGTAGTGTTATCTTTATTAATTCAGTTAATATCACGATATTAGTTTTACCCTAGAATTGACGTCTACTGACGTTTATTTAAAATAATGGATATATAAATCGAGATTGATTATTAAATCATAGGTAATTTAATTTACGATACAAAAAATAGATGGCACTTTCGTACGATAACTAGGATATTTACTGCAATAATAAAATATTAACAAACAAACAATAGATAATAACAAATATTACTTATATATTTAATTCACTGTTTTTACTATAATTAAATTTGTACGGCATATCCAGTTTGGTTAGTAGACACCCAGCTACATTTAAATACAATTAAAATAATTTAATAGAACCACATAACCAAGCAAACATATCTGATTTAAGGCTTAGTGCAGCCACACATTTTTCTATAAAATAATAAGATGCAAATAAACATTTTATTATGCTTAGGCGATTTTATGTGTTATTAAGTTAGGTTAGTAGAAAGGTTTGCAATAGAATAAATTGCGAAAGTCTTTTTGCGCAAGTTAAATATTTCACATACTTCTAGGTTAGGTCAGGTTAGGTTAGGTTAGGAGAAAGGTTTGCAATAGAATAAATTGCGTATGTCTCTTTGCAGACGATGACTATTCCACATACTTTTAGATTAGGTTAGGAGAAAGGTGTTCAATAGAATAAACTGCGTAAGTCTCTTTGCGCACGGTGACTATTCCACATACTTGTAGGTTAGGTTATGTTAGGAGAAAGGTTTGCAATAGAATAAATTGCTTAAATCTCTTTGCGCACATTAATTATTCTACATACTGCTAGGTTAGGTTAGGTTAGGAGAAAAGTTTGCAATAGAATAAATTGCGTAAGTCTCTTTGCGTGTACGGAACAGCTCCTGAATATTTAAATATTAACATTAATATTTTACATCATTCCCAAAGATGTCGATGACAGTTTTTATAAACAGTTAATATTTATTACATTACATTTATTACATTTTAATACATCTATTTTTTTTATATCGTAAATTAAAATACCTATGATTCTAATTTACGATATAGAAAAATAGATGGCGCTAGATGTATTGAAATGTAATCTTGATTGATGTGAATCAATCTAGATTTATATATCCATTATTTTAAATAAACGTCAGTAGACGTCAATTTTAGTGTAAAATTAATATCGTGATATTGACTGAATTGATGGAGATAACACTACAAATTGGATGAATTACGTCATCATTTTGGAGATAATTTCATCATGTGTATAACAGGTATCCCTAATGTGCTTATTTAGGTGAAAATACGACCATATATAACCTCAAAAGTGGAACTTAAAATTTAATTCGTGACCAAACGGTAAGTCGCCTTTACCAACGAACTTTAGATTCGTGCGTCCCATACACGTTTACCTTGATTCCGTTTTCAGAATCTCAAAAATCAAGGTAAATCGATATACAACAACCCAAAAAAATGTGACGAATCCGGATCACGAATCCAGTTTAACTAAAGTGTTCGAATCCTCTAAAAGGATTCGAATCCTGAATGATTCGAATCCTGCCCAGCTTTGCCATCCCCCATCTAATTTAAATTTCAGCTATCACTCCATTTTGGGCTGCTTCCTCCAATTCATAATTTTTAGCCTCATTTTTTTTAAATTGACGCCATACCTTGTCTTGCATCTATTTGTATTTATTATCACTTTAACATTTTCGTCAATTCCTGCCGTTAATGTTTCTCCGAACCATGCCATTTTTATGACTTTTTAACAAATATCAAAGTGAAAGCACAGACTACTATTCGTAATTTTATGTCGTACAGAGGGAGAAAAAGAAAAGCTAGAAGAGAGGGAGAGGGGAGGAAGAGGAGGCATTTTTCTGGCTATTTTAGATATTGATTTCAATAGACGCCGTAATCGTATCAAATTATAATATATCAACAATGAATTTTGACAAGTTAAATAAATAATCACATGGAAAACTAGGGGTATGGTGCGATTAAAAATTTAGTCAGTAATCGCATCTAAAATTGGAGGATACATACGACACATTTTATTTACTTACTAAATCTTAGTCACACTTTAGTCGCGATTAGCGGACTATACATACGACCGCATATCTTCAACGGGGAAAGTGCTATGAGGGACACATCACCATTTTTGTTTGTTTGTCAAACAGATTATCGACCTTAGGTATTTCCACCTAATTTCGTTCTTCTTTTTTCTCGATTTTTTTTTAAGTTAGTACATTATTGCATATTTATTAGTATTCATTCCCTGAGGTTTCGCTAATTTTCCTGACTTTTCCCGATGAATAAAATCCCCTGATTTTTGTCTAACATTACCAGTTTTTCCGGATGTAAGTATTTGCCAAATTTAATTTTCTCCCTTGACATATTTCCAGGATATTCGGAGTGAAGTGCACGCGATGCGGAGATCGATTGCTGCCGCACGAGATGGTGATGAGGGCGCAGCAGCACGTCTACCACCTTCCCTGCTTCGTATGCGTAGTCTGCTGCCAGCCCTTACAAAAAGGCGAGCAATTCGTCCTGCGGGCCGGCCAACTCTTCTGCCGGCAAGACTTCGAAAAGGAAATGTACCTCATGCAACAAGCGGGCTCCGGCGACGACGACCTCTTGGACGAAAACACGAGGCCGCGCGACGGACGGAGAGGACCCAAAAGACCTAGAACGATACTCACCTCGGCGCAAAGGAGACAATTCAAAGCCTCGTTCGAAGTGAGTCCGAAGCCTTGTAGGAAAGTGAGGGAGGCTCTGGCGAAGGAGACGGGGTTGAGTGTGCGGGTGGTGCAGGTGTGGTTCCAGAACCAGCGGGCGAAGATGAAGAAGATCCAGAGGAAGGCGAAGCAGGACGACGGGAAGGGCGGCGGTGATAAAGATAAAGGTGATAAGGATGAAAAAGTTATAAAACAAGAATCGCCGAACAGTGAACATGGCCACTATATGGGTTTAGGCAGCTTGAGTGATTCGCACTTTTCGACCTCCGCTCAGCCCCTCAACCCAAATATGCCATACTCACCTGATGGTGAGTTAGAATTTATGTGTTTTTATCTATATATGTTTAGTTTTTGGTTTATTTTTGTGTTCCACGATGGATGAAAACCCGAAAAAACTTAAAGACGTGTACACGCCTTGCCAAATAGAACTCATGTATTATATTTCTTGAATAACTTTCTCATTTATCACTTGGTGAAACATTTTGAAATAATATTGAAGGATAAATTAAAAACACTTGGTTTGTTTCACTATTTGTAGTAAATAGTGAAACAAACCAAGTGTTTTTAATTTATCCTTCAATATCATGTATTATGCCAATTAGCACAATTATATCAACTAAAAATTGGAAATATACCGACTTATTAAAATACAGGTATTTCGATGAATGTATCAATCAAAAGCGGTTTACAGGTAATTTGCTGGTACATCACAATATCAGTATTTTATGGTTAAAGGTCTTTAAGTGCATTGTAAATTTAATTTTCAAAAGAATGCTCTTATTTCTCATATCAATAGCCTTTACACAAAAGCTAGACTGAAGAGAAAAAAATCTGGAAACGCATCTCTAAACGGCCTAAGACTTTTTCTTTCTTAATATCAATATCCGTTTTGATGTATTTTTCTCCTGTTTGTTAAAAATAATGTTACCGAAATTGTTACATTTTGCAGTTTATAACTGTATTGTAACACTAACATTTTATTGTATATTCGCGTATAAAACACTGAAATATTGTAAAGTTTAAAATATACGGCTTAGCCATCTAATATATAGATGTGAATAAAACGTAAGTCAAATTCTGCGCTGAACAAATTGTTTAAGACAGTGATTATAGGCAACCCAATAACTCTAACGTATATTAGGTTGCGTATAATCGTTGTTGTATGTGTGTGTTTTTTTAACTTCAGTGTAAATCCGTGTTTTTAAGCGTGGCGCATGAAGTAAAATTTCGAGTTTAGAAAAGCCTAATTTGGATTGGCCGCTCCGCTTCGCTACGCGGCCAATCCAAATTCTTAGGCTTTTCTAAACTCGAAATTTTACTTCATGCTTTGTCTGGGAGTGGAAAACCCTCGTGTAAAGATTCAAATTGAAATCTTTAAAAAAAAACAACGAATGTCGTAAAATTTACAGTGTATGAAGCTCGGGAAGTAGTTTTTTCAATGAATGTTTGGATTCGTCTATGTAAGACAAAATATAGAAAAGAATCGTATTTTAAATATTTGTTGATATTTATGTTACTAAGTCCTATTATAACTTTTTAGAATTACGTGAGAGTTAAAGCATTTAAATGAATAGTGCTATCACTTGTACATAGGATAGGGTTATTTATGGAATAACACATCGTGCAAATGGTCTTCACGGCTTTGCTGGCACATACGCACTCTTTTGTCGAAATTTTCCATGACCATTCTACATAAATGTAGCTGAATTTCATTGATAGGGCGTTTAACTTTCTTCTGTAAACGGATGGTTGTGGGCTTGTTGACATAGACCTTTAACTTCAAATAACCCCATAAAATAAATCTAATGTTGTTAAATCACACGAACTAGGGGGCCATTTCTGAACACCAAAACGAGAGAGTACACAACCAGGAAATTTCTCATGCAGTAATTGACTTGTTTCACGGGCTGTATGCCATGTGGCACCGTCTTGTTAAAACCACATATTAGCCACCTCAATATCATCCAATTTCGGCAGAAAGAACTGTGTTATCATGTCGTGATATCGAGCACCAGTAACAGTTACTGCTTGACTAGCCTCATTTTCAGAAAAATGTAGTGCAATGATGCCTCCAGCCCAAAATCCACACCAAAGAGTGACGCGTTGTTATTGCATTTGTTTTTCGACAATCACATGTGGGTTCTCCGACCTCCAAACACGGCAATTTTGGCGATTAGCCAAGCCATCAAGGTGAAGATGTGCTTCATCGCTTAGGATGATTTTGCTCGAAAAATCAGCATCCACTTGTTGATGTTCAATAATCCATTCAACGAGAACTCTTCGCTGTGCATGGTCATTAGGCTTCAGTTGTTGTGTTTATTAAATTTTGTAAGCATGGAGACACAGATCTTTTGTGAGTATATGGTGTAGAGAGCTTCTTGAAACTTGCAATTCTTTTCCACGACGCCGTATTGATATTTTGGGATTTTCACCAATACTCTCACGCACTACTTTGATATTGACATTTGATCGGCTTGTTTTTAGACGGCCAGTTCGAAAATTTCATACAAAATATGGTCGGAATAGTATTTTAAATTCGTCAACTGTGAAGAGATTAATTGAAAAATTTAGGAAGACTGGATTAGTTGGACACGCTAAACAGTCCAACTAATCCAGTCTCCCTAAATTTTTCAATTAATCTCTTCACAGCTGACGAATTTAAAACACTATTCCGACCATATTTTGTATGAAATTTTCGAACTGTGGCCGCCAAACTTTCATAATTTTTGAGATATTGTTCAATAATGAAAACACGTTGTTGTATCGTGTAACGCTCCATTTTTAACAACCCTAAACTCTCAGCAGTCAAATTGTTTTTTCTTTCAGGGTTGACAACAATTTACTGCACAAATTGCGACAAATTCAATCTTGCGTTAATTTTGGGACACCCTTTATTTAAATCCATCGTAATAAATTTAATACAGTAATAATCGAAGTTTATGCAAAGACGCAGTAAGTGAAAATTATAACAAAAATAAGGCTCAACTTAGCCCCCCGAAGTTCGACTTTTTTGAAAAATAAACTATTGCGCTAGACGGGTCTTAGCTTAGTTCCCGAGTTATAACGATTTCAATTATCGAGGGGTGAAAAAACAATCGTCAGTTACGCTACTGTCTTACTAGAGCAAGCTATCTCGTTGCCAGTGTTTATAAACATCAGTATAGTAATTACAATGCCGAAAGAGTTTTAAAATCGTATGGTTAGTTTCCGTGTTATAACGATTTCAATTATTAAGGGGTGAAAAAACAATCGTCAATTACGCCACTGTCTTACTAGCGTAAGCTATCTCATTGCCAGTGTTTATCAACATCAGTATAGTAATTACAATGCCGAACGACTGTTTGAAATCCTACGGTTAGTTTCCCAGTTAATAGGATAAAAAAACAATCGTCAGTTACGCCACTGTCTTACTAGCGCAAGCTATCTCGTTGCCAGTGTTTTTAAACATCAGTATAGAAAATGTCAATTAGTTTTTTCTATTGATAAAGGGTACATTGTACCCGAAATGTACATATAGAATTAAAATAAAAAAGTGAAGTAAAAGGAATAACTTAACTAATTACCATCAGTATAGTTATTACAATGCCGAATACATTTTTGAAATCGTATGGTTAGTTCCCGAGTTATAACGATTTAAATTAGCAAGGAGTGAAAACACAATTATCAGTTACGCTACTGTCTTCTAGGCATCATCTTTCTAATAGCCAGTGTCTATGAACATTAATAAAGTAATTACAATACTAAAATATTTTTTGGAAGAGAAATTTTATATGCCAAACATGATTTCGCATTGAAATTTAGCAAGTAAATGGTAATGCGCACACAGGATCTGAAAACTCTTGCAAAAAAATTTGGATGTGAATATTTATTTACCTGATTTTTTTGAGAGAATATTTTTTTACCCAATGTGATTAAAAAAATCTCATTTCGGGGAGCTGGGGTTGTGGGGGTGGCGATAGCTTTTAAATTGGTGGCGCTAGCTCTGAAGAATCCGAATAGTGTAATAAAACTTCAAAAATCCAAACTCGGGGGGCTAGCATCACATCAACCTAGCCCCCCGAATGTTCAAACCACCGTAACTTTCTTGTTCTAAATTTATTTTTGTGTCGCTAGCTAAGGCCCGTCTAGCGCAATAGTTTTTTTTTTAAAAGTCGAACATCGGGGGGCTAAGTTGACTGAGCCCAAAAACAATGATAAATTGACATGTATGGTGAATGCGCCGGGAATGTTTGAAGAAAACACTCATGTACTCTACTACAATCTACATTTATTGTCTCTTGTCATCAATTATTCTTCGTTAATTCTGATTTTGATTGTAGATTAGGATTTTGTTTCACGATGGATCATTATACCAAGAAATAGTTTTCCTTTTACTAATTATACGTTGATATCAATGTTATTAGAATGTCAAGGAAATAAATCGTAAATATGGTATTTATGAAGTGGTTAGGACCTTGGCGATATTCCTCTGATACAGTGTGATCAACAATGATTGTAGACAGGTTAAATTTCCCACCAAAAAATGTTGGTACAACTGATTATATGAAAAGAAAATCCCCTAGATTGCTTTTCCATTGGCTTAGCAAACATTTTTTCCTAAAATAAATTAAATATTTAATCATAACTATATAATATATTCCATTTGTTTCTGGATCTCGCCTAGCCATGCTTTCGTGTTGTTATGTTGCAGTATCAACATTTACATTTTTTATCAATTGCCACTCCTGATTCCTTATTTTAACAGTGTTGCAATAATTTATATCATAAGTAATCCTCTTTTTAATTTTCAAGAGGTTTATTGTTAATCTTGCAACAATTATTTCGCCACGCGGTCGCTTCTTCGAGCATTTTATTATTAAATCAAATTAATCTAGTGTTGCAATGCTGTGTCAATGTCAAAGTGAAAAATAATTTCAGGCACATATTAAATATTAACATGCCAAAGATTATCTCTGAATCAAAAAGGTTACAAATTCTGAAATCCTACAAACATTTTAGGCAAAGTAATCCAAATCTACAGCATCACAATATTATTACGATTTTAATAGATATTTTTGGGGTATGTCTAGTATTTTATCATATATATTTAATTAAAGATAATTACGTTGCAGGTAGGGAGATCTTCATTACAATTAATTTTACGACAAAGACCTGACGAATTGAAATCTACTACTTCTGGCAAACGATCTAAAAACAGCCATTTTTGGAATTCATTATATTTGTTATATACAATATTATTGCTGTGTTTGTATGTACAAAAACCAAGTAGTAAATTTTGTTAATCTTAAAACTGCATATTATTATCCTTTTATATCTGAAAATTTGTAAAACAGGCAACAGTGTAAGATCACAATAGTCAGAAATTATAACCTTAAAATCGAACATCTGACAGTGACATTTAAAAACCCTGATTTAAAACACGACCAGCCCTATTTACAATACTTAAACTGTCACTTTTCCATAGCTAGGCGAGATCCAGAAACAAATGGAATCGTGTATATATAAAATTTTTACAATTGTAATTAAATATACAAAGTAAATTGAAGTAAGTTAAGGTTTTGTGTATTTTTAATAAACGTAGAGTTAGCATCCCTAATTTAATAATAAATGTTGAAAATGATGGTCTTCATTTTCTAGGCAAATGTTAACTCTACGTTTTTTATTTTGAAATACTCGTTGAAGTTCCTCCGGATTTATGTTCCTTATCTCTTCTTCAATTGCTGCTTTAAGCTCGTTTAGGGTATGCATTCGATTTTTAAAAACCATATTTTTTAAATGCCCGAATAAATAAAAATCGCACGGAGTGAGGTCTGGCGAACGTGGTGGCCATAATCCGTCGCTTACCAAGCGATCATCGTAAAATTCCCTCAAGTAATTTAATGTCGCCAACGTAGTATAAGGAGTGGCTCCATCCTGGTTGCTTTGAAAAACAAATTAAATTACATATCTTAGATTACGTGATACGATTCGGTGAGTCTCGGAAACGTGAAATAATAATATATTACGTAACGAGAGTGGTATGCAGCATATTACATATGAGCAGACATGTTGCGCACGAGCCGCGCAGCGGCGAGTGCAGTATTCCGCGAATATGTAACTGCCATACCACTCGAGAAACGTACGATACTTTATCTACGCCCTAACAAAATAAACAATTAGTATATAAGTACAACTTATTTATTACAATCATTTTAATAGTAACATGACAATCATGAAAACTAAATTACTACTTGATACTTTATTTTAGGTAAACATATTTATGCATATGTTTACCTAAAGTTCCCTGTATATTGATCAAGTAGTAATTAGTAATTAAAATTTTCCGACATTTATTGCTTTTTAAAAGAGTTCAATTTGAAGCTTTAAACGAGAGTCTCCACTCCCAGACTAAGCATGAAGTAAAATTTCGAGTTTAGAAAAGCCCCGTGAAAATTTGTCGAGGGTCGCGCAGCGACCCGAGACAAATTTTCTGGGCTTTTCTAAACTCGAAATTTTACTTCATGCGCCACGCGTATAAAACACTGATTCGAAGTGAGATTCAAATATACATAAATTTCACAATATTTTAGTGTTTTATACGCGTGGCGCATGAAGTAAAATTTCAAGTTTAGAGAAAGCCGGAAAATTTTCACGGGGCTTTTCTAAACTCTAAATTTTACTTCATGCTTAGTCTGGGAGTGGAGAACACTCTTCTGTTAAGATAGGCAGTCTTCCAGCTGACTTGCCCTTACAGATACAATTCTTTCCCTCAAAACGGTCAACAATGCGGGTTTTATGCGAGGAAAATGTTTTGTAAGGAATGTGGACATCGGGGAAGGCTTCAATAAATTGATTCAGACACGATTGTAATGAGTAAGTCCATGTACCATCTTCATTCATTGTTCCACTTCGATAATGAGCCTTCAGGATGAAAGCATCATGCTGTGGTGCAAACATCACGGTAAACACAAGCGAATTCTCTTAAAATCTGTAAATTTAGGATTAAACTTAAATTTTCTAATTTTCTAACCTTAAAAACAGCAAATCACTTACCACAAAACTAAGACTTATACAAATTAGTCCTGATAAGAACTGATGTATATGAAACAGAATGAAAAATAACTTAATTCGAAGAATGAATTAACACAATGGCAAAATACGACGCGGGACGCTGCTAATATCAAATCGAGTTACTGTTTATTAATTTTTCCTTGGCATGAACTTGGAGCGATCAAATTCCCCAGATTTTTCGGCGGGAAATTTAACTTGTCTACAATCATTGTTGATCACCCTTTATTTGTATCACTAACTGCTTGTTTTAGGGTGAATGGAGGTTAGGTTTATTTAGTGATATAACGTATACGACACAAATAGTATTTCTTTAATATAATCTATAATTTAACTAAAGAAGTTAAAATTCTTTTGTTACAGACGCATACCCCGCACATTCCGGCGACAGCTTCTGCAGTTCGGACATTTCCCTGGACGACAGCACGAACTTCGACCACCTGGACGAGGCCACCTCGGACACGATGTCCTTGCAAAACCTGGAAATGCAAGGCTCACACAATCACCCCCACGAAAACATCACGACGGCCGGCGGCGGCATCGCGAATCCAATAGACAAACTCTACCTCATGCAGAATTCATATTTTAACACAGAACAATGAACCTAAATTAAATGATTATATATATATTTATGGATATCATAAAAAGAAGTGCAAAATTTTACCTAAAATTAACTTTTAGAGTTATCTCTATAATTGCTCGGCCGTTGATGGGTTAATAGTTTTTTTTTAAAACTTAGTGTACCTAAAATTTGAACTAAATACACTTGCCGAAAAGAGATTAAAACTTACCTGAATGTGTTATTATGTACATATTTATATATAAAAAAAGTATATATAGAGATATAATTGTCAATGTAAATAATAATTTATCGCATAGAGAGAATAAAGAGAAGAAGATAAAACTTTCCCAGTCGAATTATTAATTGTGATGATATATAATTATGCCAAATATATAAAATTAGATTTTAAGAATTTCTTAGATTTTATTATTGTATATTTTAAATAAATAATTAATCCATCGTTTTTGTTATGTTATTTAAAAAATAAAACACGACACTAATTGTTGAAAGGGCTTAAGTCAGGAACTTCAAATATTAGTTCTAAAGTTACTAAGGCCCAGTTGTTGAATCGTGGCTTGAGCTGAGTTTAGACTCAAACCTGGCTTAAATACATTTCAGTGTTCTTCAATCATGGCTTATTGCTAAGCAGTGGTTTAAACTGGAGTTTTCATATGATCATTACGATCGATTATATTTTCATTACGATCATTTTCAAAGTTAAACTTTGAAAATGATCATAACGGATCGAAACACGTGTCAGGCAACTGACATAGAACAATGCAAGTGTTTACCTTCACCCAATTTGAAAATTTGGTTCCATCAAGAGAGTAACAGAACAAGTATCGATCATATGTATTCAGTTAGCCAGTCACTGTATAAAATTTGGTAACAGCATTTGGAGGCTGCATCCAGAAGCGAGACCGGTGATTGGCGTATATAGTCGTCTGTCTTATTCGTCTCTCCAATTCTCTTCTTTTCTACTCGATTTCCAGTTCTCCCATAAGCATTGGCTCCCCTTGGCCATGCTTCAACAACTGGCCTAAATGTTTTATAATTTTTAAAAATGTGTTATCAACACTTTCTATTGGTAGTTTTAATAATATTACATGACCTATAGAAAAAATACCTAATTTACTTAACAATTTATCATTTATAGAATGTTATGTTTTTTTAAAAATAAAACCACTCAATTTCTGAAAAATAACTGACTTACACTATTTTAACAAATACCAATTCAATTGTTTTTATCCTTAGTTATTATTTTCTTATTCAAATTGTGTGTACCTAATTTGGTTATTACAATTTTATTTATGTTTGTGTTCGTCTTAATAATACATTATTTTTTAACTTAATTTTATTGTTATTTTTAATTTTATCGTGTTGGCACCGCCGTCTCTTTTCTGGCGGCGTCTTGGAGTAGTTGGGTGTCGACTTCATCGGCTGGGAGTTGCACGTATCGAACAACAGATCCTCTGATGAAGCAATTTTTTACGGAAAGCTGAAAAATATTTGTTTGTGATTTGTTGTTTGATTTATTTTAATATTATATGGGTAAAATGAAATAAATAAAGAAACTTACCATGTGCGGATATTTTTCTGTGTCGGTCACACTGATATCAGTTAATTTAATATTTAAATATTGATCCACGGAATGTAGCGTCCCACAAATACTGAAAAATAATTCTGATAGAAATTGCACAGACATAACTATCTCATTCATCTGCTGAACCCAACCAATATATAAAGGTAGTAATAATGAAAAATAACATTGGAACAATAAAAACATAAACTCACCTCAAGTCATTTTTTAATTCTACTACCACATCCTTCCCCACCAAGGATTTAAAAAATGAGTAGAACAACTAAAAAAAAACGCAAATTTATCTCACTGAAACAATACATTTAAATTACCAGCATAATTACCATTATTATTATTTTTTAAAAACTAACGTTAAATTTGAGGTTAGAGTGCCGCTACAACAAGCTATAGATAATGAATTAATAGATGAGCAAAAATCAAAAGCCAACTGTACCAAAGTTAATTTATTGTATTTAGTACGCTACTGTGCCAAAGTGACATATTAATTTAATTTGCTTTTATGGAGATAAATGTGAAAATTTAAACGAGTGTTTTCCACTCCCAGACTAAGCATGAAGTAAAATTTCGAGTTTAGAAAAGCCCCGTGAAAATTTGTCGAGGGTCGCGCAGCGACCCGAGACAAATTTTCACGGGGCTTTTCTAAACTCGAAATTTTACTTCATGCGCCAAGCGTATAAAACACTGATTTCTTGCGTATATCAACATTGTAGCAACATTAAACGTTATTTTCAGGTTGATAAAACATTACTTAAATGTGTTTGTTCAGTGGGATTGATCGAATAAAATGAATTATTTTGATTTTTTATTTATATTATAGGCAACTAAATATACGCTACCGTAGATATCGGATTTAAACAAACTATTTGTTTGTATGTTTGTAAAAATGTATTCGAACATTAAATAAATAAAACCAGCTACCCTTAGCAAATATGTGCACTTTTAAAATGCAATTATACATATTTTAAATATTTTAATTAATAATAAATTTGAAAAAATATTTTGAATATCAATTTACATTATAGGCAACCGAATATACGCAATCATAGTATACGACTTAAACAAAGAAATATCAATATTTGATTCGATTTGTACAATATATAAATAAAACTAGCCAGCTTTATCAAATATGCGCACTTTTACAATAAAAATATACATAATGCAAAAATGTAAATATTAATAAAGAAAAAAGTATTTTCAATATCAATTAAATTATAGGCAACCGAACATACGCAATTATAGATACTTGTTTTTAACAAACAAATAATAAAACTGAAATAGTTGCAAATAAGTGCACTTTTCAAATGTAATTATTATATATATATATATATATATATATATATATATATATCAAATATTTTAATTAATAATAAATTTACAAAAATATTTTGATTATTAATTTACATTATAGGCAACCGAGTATACGCAATCATGATATAGGACTTAAACAAAGAAATATTAATATTTTATTCGTTCTATACATTATATAAATAAAACTAGTCAGCTTTATAAAATATGTGCACTTTGAATAAATGAAATTATACATATTGCAGAAATGTAAATATTAATAAAGAAAAAAATATTAATATCAATTCAATTATAGGCAACCAAATATACGAAATTATAGATACTTCTTTTAACAAACAAATAAATTAATAAAACGTCGCAAATATATGCACTTTTTAGATCAAATTATTGATATTTTTAAAATTATAATTAAAAATAATTAAATGAAATTTCTTGATTATCAATTTATATTATACTCAGGTGGAATTAACGATCGTACTTCGTCGCAACACTCAGGGATTAGTAACAGGGTTGTTGACCAGTGAGTAGACTTTCATATTTCAAGTATTCAATTTATCTTAATTTTTAATTTAAGAAAGCATACTCACTGGTCGGCGTCCTTGTTACTATTTCCCTTATATTATTTCTCTATGCTATTCCCTGAGTGAATTTATAATTATAGGCAACCACGGATACCTAATTTTATCAAACAAATAATGGAGCTGTAATAGTTTTTTACATTAAATAAATAAAACTTGTTAGTCTCCGCAAATGTGTGCACCTTTTGGATAAAATTATTGATATTTTTAAAATTATGATTAAAAATCAATTCAGAAAAAATGGCAACGTCAAATGCGGACAACTTCAAGTTCGACGGCCGGTTTCCTTGAAGCGGCCATTTTGTCCGTCTTGTTGTACTGTTGTAATGACGCGTGTGCTGCTATTTCCATGAGATTTAGGAAGTGATCGAGTAAAAAACGGGTGAAGATGACGCAGTTTTTGCCCCACAATCTGTTGGCGCTGTTCGCACCCCGCGACCCGATCCCCTATTTACCCCCAGCGAGTAAATTGCCCCACGAAAAAAAGAACCGCGGGTATGTCGGCATTGGAGCGTTTCTCGAGGAGTTTGAGGTATGAAATTGTATTGATATCTAAATTATGATTGCTGTGTTTTCCATTTAATGCACCAGTTTAATTGTTGTTTCATGGAATGTAAATCTTGCACCATTGGAGGCTTTAAGTCTTCCCGAGCATGATTATTTCTAAGTAGCCTCAAAAATATCCTAAAATTCAGGCTGCTGGAAGTAATCAAAAGGTCATAATTTGCAATGATGTTAATACTTACGCTGTTTTTGTATGTTTTATGCAAATTCAAGAACATATTTTATCTAATATTAACATACCTATGAAGATAAACTTCGTGAGCACTCTGTAAATCTTATTCCTACACCTGAAGTGTCCTAATTTTACATTTTATCTTAAATATGTTATTGTATGATTTAAGTAATTCCTGTACTTTTGTTTTATTTTTTTTAATTTTGTTATTTGAAATGGCACTTTGGGCCAAAATCATTTTGTGGCAAACACAGCATAAGTTCAGGAAGATCATGTTTAATTGTACATTAAGTGCAATTTTGTACAGCTAGAATTCAAATAGTTAAGTATTGAGATGTGAATATTTGAGTGCCCTATTTCCAAAGTAGGAAATGGGCGACTCATTTCAATCACTAAATTATTCACAATTGAATATTTGAATCTGTTTTTGAATGAATAAATATATTTGAAAAATTTACCTAACCCATTAAGCGCCATTAATGCATACACGCAACATTATTAATTTTTGGTTATTAAATTACTAAATAAATTAATTTGTTATATTATATTATTTGACCTGACTTGAAAATGTATAAAGTAAATTGTAAATATTTTGTTATTTAAATATTTCGATTGTTACTCATTTAAAAAAAAATCATGTGAATGTATTTCTAACTTCATAATATTTCAGCGATTTCTGCGCGTGGCGCATGAAGTAAAATTTCGAGTTTAGAAAAGCCTGAAAATTTGGTTTGACCAAACCAAATTTTCAGGCTTTTCTAAACTCGAAATTTTACTTCATAGTCTGCGAGTGGAATCACTCGTTCTAAACTTCATACTGCACGTTTTTATATGAAATTGACGAATGCCTGAAATTTTACAGCATATACACTATGTGTATTTAAAAGAAAAATTCACAGTGTTTAATACACTAAGTCATTCATAGATATTATAAGAAGAAGTGCAGAATTTTACCTAAAATCAACTTTTAGAGTTATCTCTATAATTGCTCGGCCGTTAATGGGTTAATAGTGTATTTTAAATTTCACTTGAAATTAGTGACTAATAGTAGTTTTTCTAGAGCGAATGTTTGAACGCGTTCTTACTTCGTAATGTGACGACCTGCATAAAAACTACCTACCTACGATTAAGCATTATTCTTTGGCCCGCTACGATTGTCTGGTTATTACAAATGGCCCGTCTTAAAAAAAGTTTCCCCACCACTGTTCTAGAGGATCTATATACTGATATAATGGCATGAATTTGTCAGTTTAATGAGCATACATGTATTTAACACATAATGGCAATACTTGCTGTAGACTAAATTAATCCTGATATAATATTGTTACCATTATCTGCTTTTTGAATAAAATACCATTATTTTAATAGGATCCAAAGGATACTCCTCCACCGACTAGGGTGGAAACTCGGGAGGAGCGCATCGAGCGGAGGAGGAGAGAACGGGCCGAGCAGGTGGCCTACAAGTTGGAACAGGAGATTGCCGTCTGGGATCCTAACAATCAGACCGACTGCACATCGGATCCATTTAAAACGTTGTTCGTAGCTAGGATTGTAAGCGATTTGATTTTATGATTCAATCCTAATTTTTTTGTATACTTTTTTTTTAAATTAACCAGTTCATCATCAATATTTCTACTAGCTTTCTCCATTTGAATTAATTTTAGTTGATCTCTCAATATATTTTACGCATTTTACTCTTTAACAGTGTCTTTATAGTTTTTGCATATGATTAAACAAAAACATATTCAAAAATCAATCTTAACATTTTTTTATTTAATTATTTGTTTGAAATTTTAATAATTCAATAGGGAGTTATGTAAAAGCTAAGTCAATTTAATTACCCTAACATCACATGCAATAACATTAACTCATTCACATACCAGTGGCAGCCGGTGGCCAACTTCATGTGAAACAAAAATGCCAAGGTGCTGCTAAACGCATGTATTAACCATTAAGCGCCATTGATGCGTACACGCAACATTATTAATTTTTTGTTAATTAAATTACTAAATCAGTTAGTTCGATATATTATATCATTTGCCCTGACTTGCAAATGTATGAAGAAAAATGTAAATATTGTGTTATTTAAATATATGGATTTTTACTCATTAAAAAAAAAATGTGAGTGTATTTCTAACTTCACAATATTTTAGTGATTTATGTGCGTGGCGCATGAAGTAAAATTTCGAGTTTAGAAAAGCCTGAAAATTTGGTTTGGCCGCTTCCGCTTCGCGGAGCGACCAAACCAAATTTTCAGGCTTTTCTAAACTCGAAATTTTACTTCATGCTTAATCTGGGAGTGGAATCACTCGTTCTAAACTTCATACTGTACGTTTTTATATAAAATTGACAAATGTCTGAAATTTTACAGCATATACATTATGTATATTTAAAAGAAAATTCACAGCATGTAACACAATAAATCGTTTATAGATATTATAAAAATAAATGCATAATTTTACCTAAAATCAACTTTTAGAGTTATCTCTATAATTGCTCGGCCGTTAATGGGTTATTGACGCAATTCCATGATATAAGGAGCATTGATAAACAAAATGGATACATAATGCTTTCAACCTCATTTTTTGTATCTTGGATTCGAGCCTCACATGAAGTTAGGCCGCGAGCCACCAGTGTCCCATACAATGACGTATAAGAGAAGTCAATTATTTTAATATGTACTATCCTCCAAACTCAATCTGGCAAGTTGCGCCGGGGCAAGTAGGCGGGCATAGGGTGAAAAAATGGCATCGTTATAATATGTAGTGCGTTTGTGGCATTCAATGACAACAAAAACATAGAATTCAAAAATGTCCAAAAAGTGCCCAATTTTTGTCTCCGATTGTTGTAAGTTCTTCTCGCTCTGATACTCGGATTTCCCGCTAAAAGTCGATTTTCTTGTGTCGTAAACGTCACAAATCCAGGAACCAAGTGGTTATAAAAAATCATTCACATTTTTATGAATAGATACATTTTTATGATACAAGGAATTATGGTGTACTTATCACGATTTTTCACTGTAAATTCACAAGCATTCATTGTTTTATAAAAACTTTCAATTGAAGCTAATTTCCCAATCGGGGGTTAAACATCAGTAAATTTTCAGACTTTTGTTAACTCGAAATTTTATTAATTTACGTCATGCACCAGGCGTATAAAACACTGAAATATTGTGAAGTTCAAAATTTACTGCTTAGGTTTGATCTCATGTTGATACATTTTACAAATGTTTGTTTGAAATAAATAAAAGTATACAGATAAAATTCGTGAATGTATTTTAAATGTAATTTAAAATTATATGTACAGTTTTAGAGCAGTCTGTGATTTTAAAATTTTATTTTAGAATTATGACACCTCAGAGTCTAAATTACGCAGAGAATTTGAGGTATACGGACCAATTAAAAAGGTGAGTATTTTTCACATTTAAAATATGTCAATGAAATTGTTATAGGTTATGACTTTGGATTAAAGTTTTCTATTTGCAAAGAGCAACATTAACTATTTTTGTTATTTAATGTGAAATTATATCGTATGTTCAATAAAAAAAAACCTCTAGAGTGCTATGATTTAATCTTTTTTAAAATTTAAGTTGGCTACACCCTTTAGGAATTGTCATATTAAACGTCAGACATAATAATTATAATGTATAATTTCATAGTTGCCAACTATGGCACTCTAGAGGTTTTATTTAATTGAACATACTATATTTGTTATTTAATCTGAAATTATATTATTGATAATGAAGGTTTAAATTAAATTACACTTGGTTTGTTTCACAATTTTTTACTTTACTATTTACTCGTCTAGTTTCGCGTTTTACAGCATTATCAGGAGTGAATTACAAAAGATACCAACAAGCATTTGCATTTGGACAGGCACAAACCGACAATTAAATTCTTTTGAACAATATTTAAATTCAATAAATCGAAAAATTCAATTTACATCAGAAACAGAAATCAACAATAGTTTAAACTTTTTAGATTTAACAATAGAAAAAACTGACACTAACCATTTAAAATTTAAAATATATAGAAAAGATACATTTACTGACACAATAATCCCCAATTCTTCAAATCACACAAACCAAATTAAGTTTAGTACATTTAACTCATACATAAATCGGCTAATAAACATCCCATTGAGTAATCAAGATTTCGCCATCGAATTAGCAACCATAAAAACAATAGCTGGCAACAATGGATATAATGCTGAAATTGTTGATAACATCTTAAAAAAGAAAAAGAAAAAACAATTGATGAAACACTTCTATATCAAAGAAATTAATGAAATAAAATGGGCCAAACTTAATTATGTTAAGGATTTGTCAAATAAAATTATAAACAATATAAAGGGTAATGAATTTCGCATCATATGCACTAACCAGACAAATTTAGGAAAACTACTAATAAACAATAAACCCCCCATAGACAAATTAAAAAAGTGTGGAGTGTACGAACTAAAGTGCAGTGAATGTGATGCATTATACATAGGACAAACAGGAAGAACTTTTCAGACAAGACTAACAGAACATAAAAAATCAATTATAAATAACAAGCAGTGTATAGGGATTTCAAAACATTGTATAATTACCAACCACTTTATAGATGTTAATAATTTCAAAATTCTATATTCAGGTAATAAGGGCCGTAATTTAAACCTCAGGGAAGGCCTAGAAATAAATAGGGCAATAAATGACGGAAAACCCCTCGTCAACGACAATGAGGATATTTGGAATTCCCCAATCTTAAAATCCCTTATTACCTGACCATATATAAGCTTGTTGGTATCTTTTGTAATTCACTCCTGATAATGCTGTAAAACGCGAAACTAGTCGAGTAAATAGTAAAGTAAAAAATTGTGAAACAAACCAAGTGTAATTTAATTTAAACCTTCATTATCAATATTTAAAAATGTTTCACCAAGTGATAAGTGAGAAAATTATTCAAGAGAAATTATATTTGTTATTTAATGTGAAAGATAAGCGAAGTTAAAAATATTTGCAAGTTAGCACCAAATATGAATTTAGCACACATTAAACTGTTATTTAAACAAATAAAATTTGGTCGAACCAACTTGGGTCAGAGGAAAAAAGAAACCCAAATCAACTATCTACCTCAAATCACGGTCGGATAAATCTTCGGATATTTTAAAATGCGCCGTCTGAAGTATGTAATATTTGCTAACAATTTCTTCTATTTCAGATAATATTAATCCACAACACAGTAAACGGTAAACCTAGGGGTTATGCGTTCATCGAGTATGAACACGAGCGAGACATGCACTGTGAGTACCACCCAACCACTTTATTAGATTACCTCGCCACTAGCCATTCAATAAAACACTTTAATACAAACAAAATGTACCAAAAAAAATCCTTCCTTACTCCCGGAAGCTAAAACCAGGTAAGTATTTCAGAGAAACTAGAAACGCACAAGAACCAAAAAATAAGTGTCGATTAAAGTGTTTTATTAAATGCAGGATTAGTTTTTATGTAGCCAGCAAGCCCGCCCAGCGTTTACACACCCAATTTATTTAACAGAATAAAATTAATATGTAGTTTCTATTTTTTTATACAGTCCGAGCTGCAGGCAACTAGTGCCGTGTTTGCCCTCAAACTTCCGCTCTCACTCTCTATATTGCTGGCTATATAGGTTTGTATGTGTGGTAAGAACCCTGCATACAAATAGCATTAATTGTTTGTTGGGGTTTTATTTAATCAAAAAAAAAAAAGATAAAGTAATAAGTACATCATTCATAATTTGTAAATAACGGTCTTTCGATTCCGGCACACAAAAGAAAGGTATTCGATTTACGTTCAATTTCGGTACACTGAAGTGCGAAAAGGTATTAGATTTAATAAAACTCACTCAATTTTTCGTGCAGAACTATGTTAGATGTTAATTTTTTTGAATTTTGTAAAAATTAAATAAATAAGGGTTTGCGCGTATGTAAGTAATTGCGCACCAGGTAAACTAATTAAAAAGGACCCTCTCGGCTGTCGGCACACACAAGCTTTGTTAATTAAATAAACTACTATTTTCATTTGACGCTAAATTACGTAAGTAACTGGGTAGGTATACTTATTATACCTATTTCGATTAAATTAGTGTGTATGAGGATTTTCTATGGCAAAAAAGATAAAGAGCGGACGGTGTTTGGATGGATTTTTTTCTTCTAAATTGGTTGTGTTTTTAAGAATAAATTATTTTTTATACTCCTTGCAGTATATTTATGAAGTCCATAACACTATTATAAATATGCATCTTTCTGTTATTTTGTGCTTTAATTTACAAGTACAAAACATTTTCTACTCACTTTTTACTTTTCTAGTATCAATATTCACTAACATCTAAAATAATTTTCAATTTGCTTCAAGCAATACAAGTTGGGTTAGGTGACGATTATTGAGGTTTGATTAGATGACAATTATTGAGGTTAGGTTAGATGACAATTATTGAGGTTAAATTAATATTTAATAACAAGAATAATTATCAAGAAGTTGATACACATTAACCCATTAACGGCCGAGATATTATAGAGTTAACTCTAATAGTTGGTTTTAGGTAAAAATTGTGCACTTATTTTTATGATTTCTCTAAATGACTTATTGTATGACATACTCTAATTTTTTCTTTTGAATATACATAATGTAATTTTTAAGCATTCGTCGATTTTATATAAAAACGTGCAATATGAAGTTTAGATCGAGTGTTCTCCACTCCCAGACTAAGCATGAAGTAAAATTTCGAGTTTAGAAAAGCCCCGCGTAGAAAATTTGTCGAGGGTCGCGCCAGCGACCCTCGACAAATTTTCACGGGGCTTTTCTAAACTCGAAATTTTACTTCATGCGCCACCCGTATAAAACGCAGAAATATTTTGAAGTTAGAAATACACTGCCATTTTTTTTGTGAGGAATAATTAAAATATTTACAGTTTTCCTTAGTCAGTTCAAATTGTATAATTTATCAAATTAATGTGTAGGTATAGTAATTTAATTAACAAAAAAATTACAATGTTGCGTGTATGCATCAATGGCACTTAATGGGTTAATATAGATCCGATATTTTGGTATTTATATAAATATCATATTTCCGAACCCTGGTATAAAGTGCCGAGTACATCGAGTGACTGAAGAATATGTTAATAAAAACAACAAATTAAAACACGAAAACTACTGACAATGATATTGCAACCTTTTTGATAAGACAAGCATAACAAAAATGAATGTCAAAAATCTCCAAACATGTTATTCGTCATCCTTACCGAATTCTTTACCGAAACAATACGTCACATGTATAATTTTAATTTCTCATATATAATTTCTCTCATATATTTCTTATATTATAATTATTTCATGAAACAAATGCAAATGAAATGTACATCTAACGAATAGAAATAAAAGTGAAGTAAAGAATAAAAAGTGATTAAATCCTGCACATAACTCAATTAAACAATTAGTACTGGAACATTCCTCCTCCTTGACGATGACCAATGGTCGAAACTAGTCGGAGAAAATATAAATAAGTGAAACAAACCAAGTGTTTTAATTTAAATTTAATTTAAATCATCCAGTATTAGATTCAAAAATGTTTCACCACGGGTTAAGTGAGAAATTAATTAAAGATAAACAATTAGTAATTAAATCTTGCCATTTTCTTTCTCCCCCAACATAACATTTTGGCGCCCAACGTGGGGCCAACACAATTTTCTTTTTAAATAATACACACCTTCCGCAAGAAAATGTTCGTTCTTAAAAACATCAACCATCATTAAATCCATTCACACACCGTACGCTTACGTGTATTCAGAATGTGAGTATTAAAATTGTTGTTTTTTTTTTCTCATATGAAATAAAAACTCACACTAACACTCACGCATACACAATTGTTCATGCAATTAGGTTACTTCTATCAAAATTTGTTTTTTCTTTTCTTTATAAATTTCATTGATAAAAAATTACATCTCTGCTAGGTGTGTTGATTTGATTTCCTCATGCAACATTAGATTTTCTTTAACAAAAAAAAAAGTAATTCGACTATACGTGGCTTGGTTGGTAAGTTGGGCGATATAATTACCTGTACATTCCGTTACAGCTGCGTATAAACATGCAGACGGTAAGAAAATTGACGGCCGGCGTGTTCTCGTTGACGTCGAAAGGGCCCGCACAGTCAAAGGATGGTTACCCAGGAGATTAGGTAAGTTATTTGTTTTTACAAAAATAATTCCAATTCAAAAATATTTGAATTCAAGAAAATAAGCTTACGCTTCTTATACTTTGCACACTTTAAATAATATATAAAATTACGAAAATATTTTTCGTGTTAAATGCAAAGAATGTGTCTTAATTAATAACACAACTTAAGACAGTAAATATCCATTGAAACAACCACTTTCTGTGCACAAGAAGTAGTTGCTTTAAAAATAAAATAAAAATCTTCTAAAAAAAACACAGTTGGTGGGAGCGTTTTACTTTTGCAGTGTTTCACAATTAAGTGAAACCCCAGCTTCCACTTTTTCGCATATCAAAGTGATTGGATTTAAGAATTCACCTGTACTCCATAAATATTAACAACTTTTAACACTTTCGCTACGAGGAGCGTATCCATACGTTTAGTTTTTATGTGCGAAGAGCATATTTTTTCAAAAGGCTGTAAATGGTGAGCGGAGAGCGCACGAAGTGTGTGTACCTCTTCAATGAGCAGTCTATAATTTCAAAAAATCTATATCCAATTTTTGTTTTTTGTTTTTTCCTCAAAGAAAATGTAATGCAAGCCTATGAAATGTTTATATACGGTATATGCCGCTATGAGCCGGTGGTACAAAATACATACGGACACGCATTGTGTTTTCGAGCACCGTACACAGGGCACGTATTTGAAATTTAAACTGCGAAGCGAAAGGGCTAATTCTCTAAAATTATACAATATCTTTTAGTACGAACAAATTGTTGATCATACTCCATTCAATTCTGTATGGAAAACTTCGGACAAACATTTCAACTGTTTTCAAAGTTACTTCATTGTTAATTTTACACTTTTGTTAGGTGGTGGTTTGGGTGGTACGCGTAGGGGAGGACCCGACGTCAACATAAAGCATTCCGGCAGGGAGGATAACGAAAGGGAGAGGGAACGGTATAGGTTGGAACGGGAGAGAGAGGAAAGGGGCGGAGGTGGAGGCGGTGGGGGTGGTAGAGAGGGCCGCGAAAGGGATAGAGATCGTGCTGGCGGTGGTTTGGGTGCGTTTGAACGACGCAGGTCCAGATCCCGGGAAAGAAGGAAGAGGAGCAGATCACGGTCCCCGAGGAGGGAGAAGAGGAGACGCAGCAGGGAAAGACGTGCCGACACCACTGATGTCGATGAAGTTGATAGGAGGTCAAGGGAAAGAGATAGGGATAGGTGAGATCCTTCAGCAATAACTAATTATAAAAATATTGCAATCCTAAAAATCTAACGAGCAGTTGAACTGATTTAATCGAATTTTTATAAATGCCTCTAGTTTCTACTTACCACAATAAGTGTTAAAAATTTAATCGTATCAGTGCACGTACCCGGTTTATATAGACAAGTATCCAATACCTTTGTATAGATGTATTACCAAAATTAGGCACTTGCGCGGTAAAACAGCATTTCTCGAACGTAGGCAAGACAATCCTGAAAACGTTGCGCCGTAAATGTATCATTCAGCTCTGTCTCTCGCCATTGAAATCCCGAAGGATCCTCGTCCGATGCACCACTTGGATGGTGCTCGCGAGTTAATTTCTTTCTAATAAATGTGGGCCCAACGTAGTCAGGTTTCACTTTCTCATTTTTTGAGCAGCGGAAATACACGAACGGCGCTCAATCCGCGCCTGAGAGTGCCTAATTTCAAAAATTCCACTATAACACTGTTTTCTTAAGCTCAGTGGAGATTGGTGTAAAAGGTTGGTTTTCTTTAACTCGGGCGCTACTACACCGAAGTGTAGACGAAAACAAAGTGATTGATTATTTTTATTTATTCTAAAAATACATTAAATAAATAATCAGTCCAAAACATAAGTAAATAAAACAAAATAATAATTCCTTTATGAATTTTTCACAAATAAATACAAGGCTGAAATACAACGGATGGAGAGCCAGAGACACAATGCCTTCTGCGCTTGCTGTAATTTAAGTACAAATTCAAATAATAAAATGAAAGATAATACAAATTAACTTCGTTCGATGCACCACCTGGCATGTGCGCGCGAGTTAATTTCTTTCTAATAAATGTGCGCCCAACGTAGTCAGGTTTCACTTTCTCATTTTTTGAGCAGCGGAAATACACGAACGGTGCTCATTCTGCGCCTGAGTTTGCGTAATTTCAAAAATTCCACTATAACACTGTTTTCTTAAGCTCAGTGGAGATGGGTGTAAAAGGTTGGTTTTCTTTAACTCGGGCGCCACTACACCGAAGTGTAGACGGAAAAAAAGTGATTGATTATTATTTTTATTTATTCTTAAAATCTTAAAATACATTAAATAAATAATCAGTCCAAAACATAAGTAAATAAAACAGAATAATAATTCCTTTATTAATTTTTTCACAATTAAATACAAGGCTGAAATACAACGGACGGAGAGCCAGAGACACAATGCCTTCTGCGCTTGCCGTAATTTAAGTACAAATTCAAATAATAAAAAAAGATAATACAAATTAACATAAATCAATATTCTCACTAACAATGTATGGCGGACGGTGTGGTAGCGGCACAACGCCGTCTCGGCTTACCCTAATCTGGTCGAGCTTCGGACTGTAGACGTGACCCGTGACAATTACTAAGCCTCAACGAATCTCGTGTCAATCACTGAGATCCTACGTCGTCTGCCTGGAGGCGAGTGTAACCGGTTTATATAGGGATGGATTTGGTGAAAAACTCGAAAATAAAGGAGGTGGAATAAAAAGTTGCAGGTGGAAATGGAGTATTATTTTAAGATAGGCATGTAGGGGAAAAAGAAATGTATACAGAGAGTTTTACGTAACACCGAACATGTTGATCCAATACAATTTGACACCTTTATTTTTAAGTTATGTGTAAATTGGGTTGCCTATATGACCATTAAAAATTGTAGCCAATCAATTGCAATTAATGCCTTAACTTGTACACATAGGGAGATTTTCTTTCAAGTATACATCTCCCAATTACACTGTATATGTCGTACATCTTTAGATACTCGTTGTTGAAAAAAATCAATTTGAAACTTGAAATGAGTGTGTTCCACGCCCAGACTAAGCATGAAGTCAAATTTCGAGTTTAGAAAAGCCTGAAAATTTGGTTTGGTCGCGTAGCGCGGAGCAGCCAAACCAAATTTTCAGGCTTTTCTAAACTCGAAATTTTACTTCATGCGCCACCGATACAAAACACTGACATATTACGAAGTTTAAAACACACCGCTAAACTTTACATTGCATCAGTGTTTCGTACCGGTGGCGCATGAAGTAAAATTTCGAGTTTAGAAAAGCCTGAAAATTTGGTTTGGCCGCTTCGCGCTACGCGACCGAACCAAAGTTTCAGGCTTTTCTAAACTCGAAATTTTACTTCATGCTTAGCCTGGGAGTGGAAAACACTCGTTTAAAGCTTCAAATTAAATTCTTTTAACAAACCGAGCGTCGGCAAATGTACAACGTATGCTTATGTATACTTAAAAGAAAAATTCTGGTTATGAAAATGTTCGGTGTTACATAAAACTCTCTATATATTCTATGTTGGGGAGAGAGGAGTACACTGGGTTGTCTATGATAGCATATAGAGGTATATGAGGTTGCCTATCTAACGGCATGTTACACCTTTACAAAAGTGATTTGGCCATTAAAAACTGGATCAGCTTAGTTTTTATTGGTTCAATCTCGTTAGTAAAGGTATCCAATTTAACTGATTTAAAAGAACTCGGCAATAAAATTGTTATGTTCCATAGAACAGATCGAAAATTTAAGAAATCATCATTAATTGAACTTAGAATACAAACAATTCAAACAAAATCTTACAGGTAGTCTAGCCTAAGTGATACGATTGAATTTTTATTAACGCCTCATGTAGAGTGGCTGAAATTGGTACTAATAAAACAAATAGGCATAACTTATCCAAGTATACCTTATGCATCGTTTTATTATAATTTATACAGTTTTAATTTTATTATATTTATTTTACTTTAGGGACCGTGATCGTGACAGGGAACGTAAACGCAGAAGGTCCAAATCGAAAGATAGGGACCGTGAACGTAAGCGAGAGAGGAGGGAGAGGCGTGAGAGGGAGCGCGGTGAACGTCTTGAATACATCAAGACAGATGAAGGTGGTGAGGTTAGAATCAAGGAAGAACCGCTTGATGGTAAGTTTTATTATAGAAGATTTTCTTATTTCCTAATTTTTATTACTGACAGAGTTTCTGAAGTTAGGTTATGTCATGTGTAACTGTTTTAAGGTTAGGTTAGTTGCCAATTTTGCATGCTAATTAAATTACCACAGTTCATATACAGAGAGTTTTATGCAACACCGACTATTTTCAATGTTCTTTTTTTGTATGTTCGATTTGTCATACCAAAGCATCCAATACGAATTGACAGTTTTAATTTTTAGATTATGTGTGAATTGGCTTGCCTATACGACCAATACAAATTGTAGCCAATCAATGGCAGTTAATGCCTCAACTTATTTCAGTACAAATTGTACATATATGGAGTTTTTTTTTTGAAGTATACATGTCCCAATTACAGCGTATTTTTTTTTTTTAATTTATTTATTATTATTATTATTACATAACATGAGTACATATATTTTCAACAAATTAACATCCGTTCTATAATATATTTCTTTTATATTGAGCAGTGTTCTGCTCAACGTAATGAATATCCAGATGTAACAATAATAGTTCAAAGCACCTAAGTGAGTGAACACTTGTAGCGTGCTGGCATGAAGTTCTTAGAAATTTTGTGCAATATATGATACATAAATGCTGTTTTAGTTTACATAATGAGTACCGAAAAATAAATATATGATATGTGTTTATTATTCTAATATTTTTGAGAATTGAGGATAATTTTCGAAGATACAAGATTTTGAAAGTTGTGAGAATTTTTTTTTGTTATTTTGTTTGATATGTTGGGGAAGGAGAGTATAAGTTTTGGGGATTGTGTAGGTGAATGATCTGAGGCTAAAGGCTGATTTGCAATTAGGGATATAGAGTCTAGTCTTACTTCGTGTGTCATGGTTTGATCTCATGTAGTTTAAGGCATTACGATGTTTATAAGCATATGTATGTGCCGTAAATCTTTGTATATCCGTTTTTTTTTTAAAGACTAAGCGTGAAGTAAAATTTCGAGTTTATAATAACCTGAAAAGTTTACTTCATGCTGAATCTGGGAGTGAAAAACACTCATTAAAAGTTTCAATTTGAACTTTTTCTAAAACGACGAATGTCTCAAAATGTGCAGCGTATTTATTATATTGAGATATGTATACTTAAAAAAACTCTGAATAACTAATCAATAAAATAAATGGTAATACTCATTTGCCAAATTTGGTATGTTTATAATTGAATTTATGAAGGAAAAAAACACTAGTCAAAATAAATATAATATCAAATAAATTCTGTACTTAGTAAGATAAAGTCTATTTGAATTTTATTTTTTGACTTTTAGTTTAATTGTAAGTATATTTAGTTATTTTTTAAATATATCTGATTCCCAGAGTCCATAATTTTGAACAAGCTGGAAATCTGAAAATAAAAGAAATGCTTTCGAATAGTTTAGTTTTTGTGAAGATCATGAATTTTGTCATGAACAAGTGGTGTAGGCGGGATCAAATTACATGAAGAAATAAGAGTAAGCGTGTTTGTGTATGTAACTGTTTGTGTGTGTAGATGGAACCGGAGCAGTTTTCTCTAAAATAATTCCACGTTTACTCTATCTACAAGTAAATGGACCCACTTTCTGGCCACAGTCTCTCCTTTTCTATCCTCCAAAACTTGGAATCCAGTTCTCCCATAAGCATTGACTACCCTTGATCATGCTCAATAAAGAAGTGGAAACACTTGTTGGAAGTTTAAAATTTTACACTTTTATAAATAAATCTAAGTAACTAGGATTACTATTAATGGATTCGATAGCTAATGCTCCATAGGGCATCGTTATTGACACGAATGCACAAAGTGCATATACATTAGATGGCGTCAGCTATTGAATCCATTAATAGTTTTTACATATTGGCTTAATATAGTCAGAAATGTTCAGTATTCCTCAGCACTGGGTCGGGACCACACTGACGAGGACCTTGAAGTCCGAAACGCATCTGCGGGTATCTGGTGCCGGAATACTGAACATAAATGCAATTTTGATATTTGTTTTCTGGTTTTACAAACAGAGTTTAGCTCGTTCGTAGACGAAACAGTGACCTATATATGCACTTTGTGCATTCGTGTCATTAACGATGCCACTATGGAGCATAAGATGGCGTTAGCTATCGAATCCATTAATAGTTTTTACATATTGGCTTGATATAGTCATATATGTTCAGTATTCCTCAGCACTGGGTCGGGATCACACTGACGAGGACCTTCAGGTCCGAAACATGCCTGTGGGTATCTGGTTCCGGAAAACTGAACACAAATTCAATTTTAACTAGGATCAACCTAAACTAAAACAGTTACATATGGCAACCTAAACTCAGCTAAATATTAAGTTGGCAGTCAGATAGTTACTGAGAGAATATTTAACTTAACCATTCATGGTAACTAGCATAAACTAACACTACTTCAGCCGTTACTAAAGTTAATGGCTAGATACTAAGATAAGATATTAGATTATATCATAATTAGTGATCAGTTATTTAACTTAATACTAGATTAGATGATCTAGTCAGCAATTTTTTAGGTTACATTGCATGCTAGTTATATAAGTAACCATCAAACTTATATAACTAGCATGCAATGTAACCTAAAAAATTGCTGACTAGATCATCTAATCTAGTATTAAGTTAAATAACTGATCACTAATTATGATATAATCTAATATCTTATCTTAGAATCTAGCCATTAACTTTAGTAACGGCCGAAGTAGTGTTAGTTTATGCTAGTTACCATAAATAACTAGCAACTTATGTAAGTAACTTCTTAGTCTACTTTCGAACTGCTCAATTTTTTATTACAAATTTACTTATGTTAAAATGTAATTCTGCTATATTTAAATTATGAACGGTGGAGGCTTCTATTTCGTTACACATGTTAATTCAATAAAATAAAACACTTTAATTTTGTATAACACAATTTTTATTTTCGTGACTGCAGTTTCTTCAACTCAACTTGCCAGAGTGAACTGTTGATAATAGTAGAGTTGCCAAAACTGCAGTCACGAAAATAAAAATAATGTGTTGTACAAAGTTAAAGTGCTTTATTTTACTGCTATATTTAGTTTTTATTTAAGAATAAGTATTATTAAGTTTTTAAAACTATAAAAAGACTACCCTATTTGCAGTGTGATTATATTTGAAGGGGGGTTTCATGTAAAAAGTGCTCAATACTTGCATAACAATGTAATTGAGAAACTTTTTGCATTAAATTCTTGTAGCAGTTTGCAAAATCTACTTTGAAATATGCTTAATCACACTGCTAGAGTAAAAAAAGTTTTGTAACTTAGAAGGAAACAGGGCCGTAAGTCTTAAAGTGCTTGACTTAATGGTAGTAAACCCCTTCTACATTTTAATAAATATAATGAATATTATGTATATTTTTATTCTTTGTGTAACAGCAGAGTTTGATTTTAGAATAATTTATACACAAAATAAAATAATCCACTAATCATTGATTAAATTTCTGATTAAATCAAATTTCTAGAACATAAGAATGTTATAAATTTGTAAGAATAGGAATATCCTAAACATGTCTCTTTCATCTACAGAGAGTTTTATATAACACTGAACATTTTAATGACAAGAATTTTTTTTTAAGTATCCATATGCATACGTTGCACATTTTTCGATGCTCGGTTTATTAAAAGAGTTTAATTTGAAGCTTTAAGCGAGTGTTTTCCCACTCCCAGGCTAAGCATGAAGTAAAATTTCGAGTTTAGAAAAGCCTGAAAATTTGGTTTGGTCGCGTAGCGCGAAGCGCGGAGCGGCCAAACCAAATTTTCAGGCTTTTCTAAACTCGAAATTTTACTTCATGCGCCACCGGTACAAAACACTGATTCAATGTAAAGTTTATTGTTTATTTACGGATATCCATTTAAAAAACATAAATGGATATCCATACATTAAATACATAAGCTTAGTCTAAAATAAGTTAAAAGTAATAATTAAGTTAAAATATATAAAATCACAAACAATATACACAACAGATTAAAATCAAAATGCTCATCACTATGCTAAAGTTTAATAGTTTAGCGGTGTGTTTTAAACTTCGTAATATGTCAGTGTTTTGTACCGGTGGCGCATGAAGTAAAATTTCGAGTTTAGAAAAGCCAGAAAATTTGGTTTGGCCGCTCCGCGCTACGCGACCAAACCAAATTTTCAGGCTTTTCTAAACTCGAAATTTTACTTCATGCTTAGCCTGGGAGTGAAAAACAGTCGCTTAAAGCTTCAAATTGAATTCTTTTAATAAACCGAGCACCAGAAAATGTGCAATGTATGCATTTGGATACTTCAAAGAAAAATTCTCATTATGAAAATGTTCGGTGTTACATAAAACTCTCTGTATATGCAATTGTGTAAACAATTTGTGTACAATTGTTTTTAAAAAGTACTAATTACTGATCAAGTTAATCGACTTGGGTGCAAACAGGCATTAGTGGTTTATGCTGTACAGCTCAATCAGAAAGATGGACGGACAGACATTTTTCAAAAATGGTCTCAATCAACTCAGGGGATCTCAAAATGGATACTCCTACTAATATTTTGAATGAATTCAACCATTTGTTGACATTATTTTGTGGTTTCTCAAATAACCCATTTGCTCAACAGATCATACTTTGTATTGAATAACTGTGAATTATTTTTAAATTCAACAATCCATTTTTAATTTACAGATTATCCAGATTACTCCCAGTACCAACAATCGTATGACCAGACGAACGTTAAGTACGAAGAGGAGGACGAGCACAAGTACGAGCCAGAAAATGCCAACAACGGCAACAGCAGGCATTATGACGACGAAGAGTTCGAGGAAGGTGAAGCTTATTAAAAATTACTACTATTATTTTTTTAAGTTAATGTAATGTGGACTCGATGTGGATTTTATCATTTATTCAAATGCAATACATAAAATTTTAAAGTATGTATGATGTAAGTAAATTAATTTAAAAAAAGCGACTGCATTTGCACCTAGGATTAATTGAAGATTTTATTTGGATTATACCTATATGAAAAAAATATGAGTAATGTAAGTTTGTCATCCTTTTTTTGTTGAAGAGTTGTTTTGATTTTTAGGATAAGTGCTGACAATTGATGAGATATTTCGACATTTTTTGTGTAGTAGGAATTTTTCAGATTAATAAAGTTATATATAATTTATTGTTGTATTTATTATTCAAACAGAATTTTTTCAATTAGAGCTGCAGACTGACTTTGTGCTGATGCTGACTTGGATTAAAAATACACTTATGGAATCTGTTCTATTTGTGATCAAAATATCAAACCACAGCAAGGCCGTAGCTAGGGGAAGGGATATGGGGGGTTTACCAATTTACCGACTTTTCCAGTTAGCGGTAATTCGGTAAATTTGTGAATCAAAACCAGTTTGCCGATTATTTAACTCTAATCACAATATATGTATTTATACTTCTTTGTGGTGATGTAAAGTTTCTACTAAATAACAAATAGGTAATACATCAGTAATAGAATAGAATGTGGAGTAGTACATTCCTGTCGTGTACGAGTGTGCTCTCCTTTTAACTGGAAAATTGTTGGTAAATACAAAGTACAATTTCTTAAGTTTTTGCAAAAACAAGCTGTTCAGTGCGATAAGTGTATTTTTAAAATCCGATGCCGATGTAACGTTCCGTTCTGGCGTAATTTGAACATTTTGCAGTAAACGGGAAACTATCGTTTATTGATACAGTCTCCAATTTGTCGTTTTTTGTGCTAGTGGCCGCGATAGTTTTTATCTGTATATCTGAGTTTGTCGACTTATCGGATCCCCGTGAGTGAATCATCTACTTAAAAATCTCAATTAATAAACGTAAAATATGAATGTAACGTGTAACTGCTGTAATGACATTACGGAATCCCACATGGCCGTACAATGTAGCATTTGGAAAAAGACATTCAAGATAACTTGTGTTGATATAACAAAGAGTGAAGCGCGGAAAATTAACTTGAAGAGCGGGCTATCCTGGAGCTGCAAAAATTGTGCCAAGCTAGGCGATGACTTAAACGGCCTCAAGGCGGCAATTGTCGCATTACAAGAGGAAATTTAAATTTTAAAAACACCATCCTCTGTTTCAACGAGTTCGAGTATTTCACTTGAAACCGAAAAAGTTATTCAAGAGATTTCTGAGAGAGAGAGGCGTAAATGCAACATTATAATTTACGGTTTTCGTGAAACTCCATCTGAATCGCGTACTGCGCAAATTAATAATGACACTCGTATTTTATCGGAAATAATGCCAATATTAAATGTTGTTACTCAGGAAGACTTAAAACCATTTCGATTAGGAAAACATGACTCGACTGGGAATGACAACACGCGACCCTTAAGAGTAAAACTCCCTGGTTCATCGTGTGTTTCGTCAGTATTCCAGAATATACATAAATTAAAGAACAGTGATAAATTTAAGAATACCAACATCTCTCGTGATCAAACATCATTACAATCTGCATTCTATCGAGATGTAAAAGCTGAATTTCTACGAAACATCTCTATAAACCACATTCGTGGAGTTCCTACCATTGTGAAGAAATTGGAAAACTAATTGCACCCGGAAGAAACCATTTACCACTCGAATTTCATTATCAAAATACACGTGGATTGCGTTCTAAAATTCATACATTTTATACAAATTCTTGCTGCTCTACATATGACATCATATTTCTATGTGAAACTTGGTTAAACGACTCTATCTATAACTCTGAATTATTTCACAGTAATTTCAGCGTCGTTCGACAAGATAGAAACTATCCAAACACATCGTACTACCGGAGGGGGCGTTTTGTTAGCATTTTCCGACAAAATTAGCTATGAAGTGATGGACACGAGTCACGTACATACTGTAGCGCCTATTATTGATTTTATTTTATGTAAATGTAAACAGGATTCTATAACTTTTTATGCCATGGTAGTTTATGTACCACCAGATGTTCAATGTGATATACTGGATTCATTTTTAGAAGCTATTGAATTGTTAATTTTAGATAAACCTATTATACTGGTTGGCGATTTTAATATCCTTCATTTAGTGATGAAAGTAACTTTCCAGTATCTCGCAAAGTTATTTCTATCTGTCAGTTTATGAATGTTTTAAAACTAAAACAATTTAATCAATGTAAAAACACAACAAACTATTAGATTTAGTTCTAAGTAATTTTAACTGTAATAGTAGGGGAGCCCAAGCGGGGATTTGGGGTTTTACTCAAGCCCGACAGAATAAGTAAGGGAAGATAGCTTGCACCCTGTTAATGAACTACCACCATACATGAACCCTTAATATAGGGGGGTTTGCTTAGGACAACCCATCAGATTAGTAAAAAAAAATCGATCCCCAAAAATACTCGAGCGTGTCAGATTAAGCTAAAGTAAGGTAATTATATGCAGAAAAGTTTACATTTCAATAATCTGACGATTTGAATGTGAATGTGGTTTTACTCGAGCGCGGTTAACTTTTTTTTCATTTTTTAGGCAATAATGTAAGGATCACGGAAATAATATAATCTGATAATTTCTACATGCCAAAGTAGCTGAAATCATCACTAAAGTGTGGTGCGTGCAGCTACGGAGAATTTTATATTTGCCACTACGCGCCTCTCTGCCCTTCTTGCTCTTTCTCTGTCTCTCACTCTTTCGCACCGTCCCCACCACGGCCTTATACCCATACAGATTGTTAAAAAAAATTGTTACTTGAAAATCTAAATAAATACAATTTTTTTACGTATATATACTTTTTTAAATGATTATACATTAGTTTTATTCTGTTCAGTACGTATTAAACGTATTAAAGATTGTCAAAAAAAAATTGTTACTTGAACATCTACATAAATACAATTTTTTTTGACGTATATATACTTTTCTTTATTATTATACATTAGTTTTATTCTATTCAGTAAGATGAAATAAATAAATTTAAAAAAGTTTTCAAAGTCAGATTTAGAAATCCCTTGACATAATTGTCAGATTACAGGACAGTATGATAAGGACATCAAACTGAACCGTCTGTATGAAAATCTGACGAGCTCGAGTTTTTCAAGGTCACGATTTTTGTTCACTTTTTTAAAAATCAGCCATAAGTTATGGTTACGTCCAAATCGTCAGATTAACGAATATGACATCTTTTATGGTTCACTTAACACTCCTACTAAATATCTGACCAGCTCGAATATGTTTTTTTTTTCAATTTTCTACCTCTTCGTACGGCCACCCACACCTAGCAAGTCGTCAGATTAGTATCTGTCCGTTACCAGGAACATGAAGGGCGTCAAAGCTATTAATATCTGACGCGCTCTTGTAAGCCATTGTGACTATTTTTTTTTACATTTTCGAAAATTGATACTGGCTACCCCCACCACTAAAAGGACATACATCATATAGACTTTTCTTCTTTTTAGCATCTAATCTTCGCAATCTAAGAGTTTCCACAACGCTCGAGTAACTGCCCATTTAACCTCGCGGGCTCCCCTACTATAATATAGATTTAGATTACAGCATATACCCTTTTGTTTCTGAAGATTCTTATCACCCCGCACTATCTGGTTCACTCCAAATTATTTCTTATGTCAAATCAGTTGAATTTCGAAATAATAACAATGAGATACAATTTCCGAAGGGCTAACTACCTCAACTTATATAGTAATTTAATTAATACTGATTGGTCAATCTTGGAATCCTACACCGATGTGAACGTGGCGGTGAATGAGTTTTATAATATCCTTTATAATATTTTAGATACATCCGTGCCGACTTACCAGAACTCTTCTTCGAGTAAATTCCCTCCTTGGTTTACAAAAGAAATAATAAAAAATGTTGGTTTGAAGCTGTATTACCATCGTAAATGATAAACTAGAAGGTCGTCTTTTTACCGTAAAGAATTTGAAAGGGTTAGGGCTTCAACTAAGCAACAAATTAAAATGGCTTATAAAACTTATACGACAAGTATTAAACATAATCTTAAAGTTAAACCTAGAGACTTGTGAAAATTTGTGCACCTGAAGAATGGGACAACCAGAATTCCAGGTCAGCTAAAAAAGGCGATACCACTTCAGTACTCCCGAGGAGATTGTCAATGCCTTTGCCAATACTTTTTCCGATGTGTACCTAACAAAAAGCTCAATAAACATCAATGCAGTACACACCAATTGTGAAAGCTTCCGTATGCCTACCATTACTGAAGCGGATGTTATCCGCAGTATAAATAAATTAAAAACTTCATTTATTTGTGGCGATGACCTTGTTCCTTGTTTTGTTGTTAAAGATTGTAAATATATATTTACAAAACCATTAACAACCATTTTCAATTTGGCAATCAGCTCAAAAACATCTCCAGATTTTTGGAAATGTGCTATTATAACTCAATTTTTAAAAAGGGAGATTCTACCCAACTTCAAAATTACATACCCGTTGCTATTTTACCCAATTTCTCCAAGGTATTTGAACATATAATATACCACTTTATGTATAATCATGTTTACAAATCCATCACTCCTCGTCAACATGGATTTGTGTCAGGTAGGTCAACTACAACTAATTTGGCAACAATTTCACAACATATTAGTGAAAATCTCGACAACAGGAATCAAACAGATGTTATTTACACTGACTTTTCGCCTGCATTCGATATCATTGACCACAACACTTTAATTTATAAACTAAGTAATTTTGGAATTACAGATACCTTTCTTCAATTTATTTCATCTTATTTGGATAACAGGCGTAATTATGTTTTTTTACAACGGTTTCAAATCTCACGAGTTTTTATCAACATCAGGTGTGCCACAAGGATCTAACCTTGGGCCCCTCTTATTTATTGTATTTATTAACGACCTTATAACTTCAATTTCTTGTCCTGTATTAGCTTATGCTGATGATCTTAAAATCTACCACAGTATTAACTCTATAGAAGACTCCATCACACTTCAACAAAACTTAGACCTTATATCAGATTGGTGTGTCTTAAATAAACTGTCACTTAATATCGATAAGTGCTGTGTTGTGCCATACTGTCGAAAACGAGTCACAGTTCAGTTTGACTACTTAATTGACGGTTCAGTCATTTCTAGGAGCAAATCAGCCGTTAAAATGTTGGGATTTTTGATGCGCACATCTAGATGTTTTAATGATGTGTCTCTATTGAAAACTCTATATTTTGCATTAGTTCGCAGTAAGCTGGAATATGGATCGATAATTTGGTATCCGGGTTATATAAACAATAGTCTGACGTTAGAGCGTGTCCAGACACGATTTTTAAAATATCTTTCTTTCAAAATTGACGGCACTTATCCTGAACGTAATACAGACTACGACCAACTATTATCCAGGCATGATCTGCCTTCTTTGTCCTCACGTCGCGAAAACTCTAGCGCTGTCTTTATGTATAAATTAATACACAATATTGTTGAGTGCTCAGAGCTGCTACAATCAGTTAATTTCACTGTTCCGTGAATTTCAGGCAGAAATTGTAATACATTTAGAGTTTTGAGCGCTAAAACAAATATTTTATCAAAGTCTCCAATTGGTCATATGAGTCGAAATGCTAATCATTATTTTGCAGATATATTATTAATGAAAGTGTTGAGTTGTAGGAGTGGACTTTGTTTATATAAATGTATTAGGGTTGTTTGAGTTTAGCTTTAAGAGTGTTTTTTTTTTTATTTTGAATGTTTTTTTGATTTGTTGAGTATATAAACACAGTTCCCTGTGTCCAAAACGTGTGTATTTACATATGTATGGATGTGCATATGTATGTACGTATGTGTGTATATTGTTTAGTATTAATTTTTATATGGAACTTTTTTGTTCTATTCATTTAATTTAATTTAATTTATTTTGTTTACTATTTTATTATTGTATTTATTTTACCTTGTATTGGATTCTTCCGTTGGGTAATAAAAATGATTATTATTATTATTATTAATATCACCAGTATCATGGTAATAATAGGTAATTTAGAGTTACCGATTTTTACACAAATTGGTAAAATTGTAATATTACAGAAGTTCAAAGTAATATTGTAATATTACAGAAGTCAAAGTTTTATTTTGACACTAACACGTCGGATTAAAAAAAAAATGTAAATTATTCTGAAATTAATGAACTTTGTTTTGCCGTGAGGATCAAAAAAATTGAGCCATTGAAAATAAAACTAGAGATAAATTCAAATTTAAAACTATTTGAATTCGAGAAAATAAGCTTACGTTTCTTATAGTTTGCACACTTTAAACATAATATATAAAATTACGATAAAACTATTCGTGAAAATGCGAACAGTGTCTTCATTAATAAGACAATTTAAGACGATAAATATCCATTGAAACAACTACTTCCCGTGCAAATACACCTCCGGATATTGAATTATACAATGAAATATTTAAAACCTTATTTAATTTGATTTGTTACAACGCTCTATTAAAGTATATGTAACGTTTAGGTCAAATTCTCTTCAAACCAACTAACAATACAATTTAAAATGAAAGGAGAGATAGCAACAAATTAGAAGTGAAAGGACTTGGATTAAAACTAATGTCTTAGGCCATCTATAGACGCGTTTCGAGATTTATCTCTCTTCAGTATAGCTTTGCTTATGACGTATTCCTAATTTTTTTATACGGTATTAAGGGAAGTGAAAATTTGGGAATCCCAAATCTTCTCGTTGTCGTTTACTATGTTTTTTCCCATTTTTATCGCCCTGTTAATCTCCAGGCCTTCTTTTAGATTTAGTGTGTATCCCTTATTACCTGAATGCAAAATCTTAAAATTATGCGAATTAAATAAGTGATTGAATGCGATGCAATGTTTGGAAAAAAAGAATACATTTTAAATTAATTTCTCACTTAACCCATCGTGAAACATTTTAGAATTTAATCATGATATATTTAATTAACACCTTAATGCACAGCCCCTTGCGCCCATAAGCAAAGGCTACTGGCAAATGTTGATATATTTTAATTGGGAATTTGTTTTCAGTGAAATATCCGTTGTTCGAATAATTTGTATCCGGATAACCGAGGCCCTAGTATTCACGTCCATGACAGTTTTATATATCGTAACTGCAAAGAAGTCAAAATGTATCATAATTATAACAAAAAAAATGGTGATGTGTCCATCATAGTACTTTCCCCCGTAAATTGCGTATTAAATCACTTTTAAAATATTTGTAGCATTATTATTTTCAAAATGTCTTCAACTTTTTGATAACTACACCTTTTATTTGAAACATTTTTCAATTGGATCAACACATACTGACACAAACCAATGACTAGATAAAAAACACTATTTATTAAATATCTCAAAAACTAAGAGTGCTATGACAAAAAGTAAGTGAACAATACATCTTCATTTTGTTATTATCTACAACTTTTATTTAAAAGAATTTTTTGTTTGATGAACATTTATTGAAAAAATCTGAAAAAACTGAAAAACGCTACGAGTAAAGTACCACTTCCGGTTTTCCGATTTTCACCAAAAGCTTTTCAGTTCTTCCGATTGTAACAAAAAGCTTAAGTTTCAAGTTTCATCTCAATATCTTTAGCGGTTTTTGCGGTACAGCGCACACAGACACACACACAGACAGACAGACATTTTTCAAAAATGGGACCTCAAAACGGATATTTCCGCTAAAATTTTTGATTCGAAAATTTTCACGAAAACAATACTTTCCCTTTGCATTACATACGGGGGAAAGTAAAAATTATAAATAACAGTCAAAATATGAGTGGTCTGATTGCAAAACCCACATTTTCCACTTTTGAAGCCGAATTAAATATTTTTCGTTTTAGCGACTAGCTGAAATATTATTGGATTGTCGAAAGTAATAGCAAAATATAATTTAAATTATTTAACACAATACTAAAAAAAATCTTTATTTGGCATAATTTTACATTAAAATAATATATCGTGCGATTATGATTTAAAGTAGACGGCATTTTTGTGCGGTTGCCCAGAATGCTAATTGAATGGTGAAATGAATTTGAGGTTATGGCAAACTATGTGTTAGCAATTAGTAGTGCCAATCTGATTTAAATTCAAAGCCTACTCTAAATCGTGTTTTAAACGATCGCACGGTACAATAGAACAAAAAAAAACGTACAGAAAAGAAAATCAATACAAATTTACTCTAATATCCCCAATACAATAACTGAACCCAATCACCTAAGGTACGATTCACGAGAGGTGTCCCATGGTTCGCTTGATTTGTAATGCTTTCGGCACCAATACATGTTATGCGCAAATAGTTCAATGTCATAAGATTACGTGTGTGAATATTCGTTGTTTTCCTAAAAGAGGCCAATTTGAAGTTTAAACAAGTGTTTTCCACTCCCAGGTTAAGCATGAAGTAAAATTTCGAGTTTAGAAAAGCCTGAAAATTTGGTTTGGTCGCGTAGCGCGAAGCGCGGAGCGGCCAAACCAAATTTTCAGGCTTTTCTAAACTCGAAATTTTACTTCATGCGCGACGCGTATTAACACTGAAAGCACTGAAATATTGTGAACGAGTAAACTTCATTTGAAATCAGTGGCGTATACGCGTGGCGCATGAAGTAAAATTTCGAGTTTAGAAAAGCCTGAAAATTTGGGTTGGTCGCGTAGCGCTTCGCGCTACGCGGCCAAACCAAATTTTCAGGCTTTTCTAAACTCGAAATTTTACTTCATGCTTAACCCGGGAGTGGAAAACACTCGTTTAAACTTTAAATTGACCTCTTTTAGAAAAACAACGAATATTTAAAAATCTACAACACGTAATTCGGATATGCCCACTGAGCAAAAACAAACAAATAACGTTACATCAACATTGTAGCTACATTAAACGTTGATGAAACAATACTTAAATGTGTTTGCTTAGTGGGTGTGTACTCAAAAGAAAAAAATCACAAGAAATTGTGATTTAAAGCTTTTCTAAAAGAAAGGACTAACACATTTAAGTAATGTTTCATTAACATTAAAACAACGTTTAATGTTGCTACAATGTTGATGTAACGTTATTTGTTTGTTTTTTGCTCAGTGGGCGTATCCAAACTACGTGTTGTAGATTTTAGAATATTCGTTGTTTTCCTAAAATAGGTCAATTTGAAGTTTAAACGAGTGTTTTCCACTCCCAGGTTAAGCATGAAGTAAAATTTCGAGTTTAGAAAAGCCTGAAAATTTGGTTTGGTCGCGTAGCGCGAAGCGCGGAGCGGCCAAACCAAATTTTCAGGCTTTTCTAAACTCGAAATTTTACTTCATGCGCCACGCGTATTAAACATTGAAAGCACTGAAATATTGTGAACGAGTAAACTTCGTTTGAAATCAGTGTCTTGTACGCGTGGCGCATGAAGTAAAATTTCGAGTTTAGAAAAGCCTGAAAATTTGGTTTGGTCGCTCCGCGCTTCGCGCTACGCGACCAAACCAAATTTTCAGGCTTTTCTAAACTCGAAATTTTACTTCATGCTTAACCTGGGAGTGGAAAACACTCGTTTAAACTTTAAATTGACCTCTTTTAGGAAAACAAGCTTTTCTAAAAGAAAGGACACTAATATACTCGCAACCTAAACAGTATGACATTGCCATGTAACGTCATAGTTTGACACAACTAGGAAAAATCGTTGCAGACACAACTGTCGACATACTCTCTAAAAAATGTGAATCACACATTCCTTATCAATGAGTCATAGGATATCTCTCTCGAATTCCACTATAGCTACTATTTGACGCAATAATTAGTATGAATCGTAATCATAGCCGCCAAAACTGTCGGAATCATAACCGCCATAACTGTCGGAATCATAACCGAACAAATCATAATCGTAATCGTAATCATCATAAGTTGAAGATGAAACAAAACTTTTTTTCACAACACTCTTCTTGACACGACTTGTTTTCACAAGACTTATCAAATACTGCGGAAAATAAACATCATCGTGAAACTTCACCAGCACATGCCCGTTTGGCTTTTGAGTGGTATCATAACCTTCTCTGGGAAGAACCAATCCAGAGCTGCCTACGTGCGATTTTCCCTTGAGCACTTTGCACAAATACATCTCCTTCTTTTCCTCGTTCTTATTACAGTAATGCGACGCGTAGGACGAAAACGGCGTGAACGAAATTCCCTTGCCGAATCTACAACCAACACCTGTTCCGCAATTCCGGTAATTCAAATTCTCCCTGTTGATCCCCTGCAGGTTTACGCTGGGAGTTCCGTGGAACAATTCGAGTTCTTGTAAATTCCCATTGGTTAGTTTTAGTTCCAATTTTTTCAGCTCGTAAAAGGCTTCTAGGAACGGGTTATTTATTCTTGCGACGCTCTTCAAGTGCATCCATGGTTTTCCCGTCTGTTCAAATAACGTCTTGATACGACCAAATTCTGCGTTAACTTGGAACAGTTCGATGGAATCGATTTCTTGATCGTAACATCCTTTCATTATTTTCGGCAATAAGCCAACATCGCGTGTTATCCTGGTCTCTCGTAAAAAATGTGGCTCCAGTAAAGATCCGCATTGTGAGCTTCTATACGTCATTGGACTAGGGAGTACACTTGGAGGTGTTTCTCTCGTTGGTTCTGAACTGGATGATCCACTCATTTTTTAAATAATTTACACAAAATACTCGTGCGGAATTATTATTTTTCACTTAAAAAAAAAAATGTTGCGACACAAACTTCTTTTTAAAAATGATCTGTCTATAGAAATCTTTATTCAATGTTCACTCAAATAAATTTCAATGTTCACTAAGGCACTTTAAAATACGTTGATTATTTTTGCACTGAGCTGTTTTCGCGATTACTTGATATACACAAAATATTTCAAATTATTTTGCTACTTATCTTCTCTATCTATCTATCTGCTTATCTTCTCGGCGGATATTGAATATTTCTATACAACTGGCCGACGAAACAAGTTACCCGTCGTTATAAACGCTCTCGCGCGTCTCGTGTATATTCAGGGGATCCCCCAGTTCTCTAGCGATTTATCGCTCGCTGTTAATGGGGATACCAAGGTACGCCCAGTGACACATACGTATGCGTATTAGTGTTGAGTTGGCGAAAATTAATTCTCGAGCATGATGAATGGACTTTGATAATGTTTATGTCCACGATTTTTGAGTGAAATAGAGATATTTTATTGGAGAGAGAGAGAGAGAGAGAGAGAGCTACTTTTAGCGTTCAAAATTTAACCCAGAGCTAGCGGTCTGTTAATGGTTCACGCCTCTGCTCGCTGTTTTCTCGCGAGCTGAATGCGCGGTCATCATTTATCCTCATTGTAAACGCTGTTTGCACCAGTGATGCCAGATCAGGGAATTTTTCCCTAGTTGTAGGGAGATTTTATTGAATTAGGGAAAAAGGGAATTTTCTCAATTATCTGAAGATTTCTTGGGTGCGGCCGGGCCAATTTAAATGTTTCACAGGATGCGGCGACACACATCCTGCCCTCTGTCAATAAGTGTGTTAAATAAAAATAAGTAATTATGGCAAAAATCTAATCAAGTATACTGCCTTTCAAAAAAATCAGAACACCAAGTATTTATTGCACGATTTTAATAAAATTTACACAATTTGATCATGTAAACGAACTGTATCGATGATCAAAAAATCAACTTGAAAAACAAAAAAACAAATGAATAAAAATTAATAATGTGTTGGGCCTCCACGATTTCCCAAACACTCATTAACATGTCGAGGCATGCTAGAAATCAGGCTGTCAATATCGACTTGGGGTATTTCATTCCAAACTTCGATAATTTGACCTCTAAGTTCCATTACAGTGTTAGCGGGGCGCTTGTAAGTTACTTATTCCAACACCTATCATATCCCAAACATGTTCTATTGGCGATAGATCTGGAGAACGAGATGGCCAAGGTAACAAATTGATTTCGGCACTATCAAAAAACTGTCTTGTAATGGCCGCTGTGTGAGGTCGAGCATTATCTTCTGCAAGCCATTTACATAGGGCACTAACACTGGCCGTAAAATGTTGTCAATATACCGAATCGCGTTAAGACTTGCTTCTAAAAAAACTGTTAAAATCTTTACAAGTATGATAGACGAAACCCCACATTGTATTTGCTTTAACACATATTGAGGAAATATGATTCTTAAAATTCAATTTACTATCAAAGAGTACCCCCAGATCTTTTACCACACTTAGTTTATTTAATATGTTGACATTAAGTTTATATGTATAATCAATAGAGGTTCTACCTCTGCAAAAAGATATAGAATTACACTTTTTGACATTTAAGAGCAATAAGTTATTACGACACCATTCATCAACACTGCACAAATCATCATGCAGGTCCGCGCAATCATTTGGAGACGTAATAATTTTAAAGATTTTGAGGTCGTCAGCAGAAAGCAAAAACTTTAAATGTTTAATATAATGTTGGATATCGTTGATAAATAACAAAAATAGTATTGGGACATTTATTAGATCATTATTATTTGGTAAAAACATAGTGTTATGAGGAATTGTATCTACAAAAACTGAAGCAAAAAAATCAGAGAAAGCCTTAACGATATCCTCCCCACTATTGTGAGTTTTATTGTTATAAGACATCTTATTAGGGATGCCTGACTCATTTTTTAGGTCACGAATAAATTTAAAAAAAGACCGTGGGTTAGTTTGTAATTCGGACTGAACATCATTTATGTAATTATTATAAAAATCAGTGGACATTTTTGAACATAAAGACCTTAGTTGTTTAAAGTCATGATAATCGTTAGATAAACCACTCAATTTATGTTTTTTGTGGGCGATTTTTTTCTTGACAATATTGAAACTTAATACTTAAGGGGATTATTTCAGTGTAACACGCCGATCGTGTTGGAAAGACCCACATAGTTTAGAGTCAAATTTACAGGACAAGTGGGGCGAATACAGTCAGAGAGAAAAGCGGCAGCTCGCTGTGCATTTGTGCATTGCTCCTTGGTATGAACGGATAAGGTCTCGCGTCGCGTGGAATAGACGAAAAAAAAAGTGTATAAAAAAGACGGATCTAAAGAAAGTGTCGATTCGTATTATTTAAACACGCTGATAATACATACAAGCTATGTATTGTTTTTAATACGTTAGAAAGCGTTATCGGATCCTGTGTTATTTTTCGGTATTTACAAAACCGATGATTCTTATTCTTGTCATTATACCACATTATTTTTTCTTTTAAGACTCCAGTTTCGACAGCCAAACAAACTATGTGTTTTATTTTATTAAATAGAGATTATTTCTTAAAAATATAATAATAAAATAATTCATGTTCATAAGGTCCTTGTAAATATTTATATGCCGGATATATACAGGGTGTCTACGCTAAACCATTCGTTAAAAGTTTATGGGGTTGCCGTTGCACTAAAAATTTGAAAACAATCCTTGGCATATGGTTGAACCAGTTCTCATCATGTGAAATATTTCAACTTTATATCACTTCCGGTTCCACCGGAAGTAGCACCAAATTTGTTATTTTAAATAGAACACCCTACATATTAGTCATTTTTTGGGTTTCTCGTTTAAATTGCAACATATTTTATTCAAACATATGTACACTTATCTCTTATAGTTTTCAAGAAAAAAAATATTTCTAAAATTTTGACCTTTTAAAGGCATCTCAAAATCTGTCTGTAATTTCTCTTAAGAATAAGATAAAAATATGATTTATATCTCTACTTGTACCTAGAGAATGCCTCTATGAGTAAATTAATTGGAAACTGTCAATTTTGACCATAAGTGTTCTTAAAATGTCAATATTTAAGTGCTCTCTTCAATATCAAGTAATTTTTTTTTTAATGGAATGATCCAATTTTTATCACGTAGTACGATTAGGGGGGAAATTTCCTACAAAAAAGTATTATACAAATATACTTCTAAAGCGAGTAGTTTTCGAATTATTTCGAAAATTCGTTTTTCGTCGCATTTATGCAGGGTAATGACATTTATTTGATGTAAAGGGAGTTTTTCTTTAAAATATACGTATACCAAATTCAGCTTGTTTTCTTTAAATCTTTAGTTATTCGTTGTTTTTTTTAATGGTTCAATTTGAAGCTCTAAACGAGTGTTTTCCACTCCCGGACTAAGCATGAAGTAAAATTTCGAGTTTAGAAAAGCCCCTTGAAAATTTGTCGAGGGTCGCGCAGCGACCCGAGACAAATTTTCTGGGCTTTTCTAAACTCGAAATTTTACTTCATGCGCCACGCGTATAAAACACAGATTTTAAGTGAAGTTCGAATATAAATAAATTTGACAATATTTTAGTGTTTTATACGCGTGGCGCATGAAGTAAAATTTCGAGTTTAGAAAAGCCCAGAAAATTTGTCTCGGGTCGCTGCGCGACCCTCGACAAATTTTCACGGGGCTTTTCTAAACTCGAAATTTTACTTCATGCTTAGTCTGGGAGTGGAAAACACTCGTTTAAAGCTTCAAATTAAACTCTTTTAAAAAACAACGAATGTCGGAAAATGTACAGCTTTATTCCCTGTATATTATTCAGGCAGTAATTTAGTTTCCATCATTGTCATGGTACTATTAAAAATTATTACAATAAATAAGTTGTTCTTTAATTTTCATTGTTTATTTTGTTAGGGCGTAGGTAAAGTATCGTACGTTTCTCGAGTGGTATGGCAATTACATACTCGCGGAATACTGCACTCGCCTCTGTGCGGCTCGTGCGCAACATGTCCGCTCATATGTAATATACTGGATACTACTCTGGTTACGTAATATACTGTTATTATTTGACATTTTGCATTACATACGCGACAAAACAAAAACATAACTACTTGCCTACTAACATTCAGTTGCGACTTATGCGCGCATTATTCCCTCCATAAATGAGACGAAAAACAAATCTTCGAAATAAGGATTTTTTTCAAATTTTTAGTGCAACGGCAACCCCATAAACTTTTAACGAACGGTTTACCGTAGACACCCTGTATAAAAAACGCGGAACATAGGATTTTCAATGATTTTTTTTTATATAGGAATATTATCTTTCCTAACTGCTATGGCCATGAAAATAATGTGTATTAATTTGGCCTCTGCCAAATTGGGTAAATACCCCAAATTTTCGGGAGAAGTTCAATTTTTATTTTATCAAATATTCTAGTTTTTATGAATGCAACAAATAAATAATAAAATGACTTCAGGCAGACATTTTATACTCAACAAAAAATATATTTGAGATTTGTCATCTAAAATATTTTGGGGAAGATATGTCAATTGGAGCACTGCACGGGCCTGAATTTTTCTTAGGCGATTTTCCCGTATCATATTCAATATTTAAATTATCTTAATTTTATGTATTTTTTTTACTTTTTCTAAAATTTATGCCTATAATCAGATAAGTATATTTTTTATTTATTTAGACCTTTAATGTTGACCGGGCCGGGTCAGGCAAAACTCAATCTCTCTTATTTTATGACCGGGTCGGGCCAAGCCGGGCCTTAAAAAATATATTGGGCTTGGTGCAATGTTGAGCAAGAAGCTTGTTATTTGAAATGCATTATAATAACTAGCTTATTATTATTGTAGTTCTATTTTTTCTAAAATAATTAACAATGAATATGCACGCAGTTAAACCCTACATTTTTTTAAACATTCGTCAAACATATATTACCTGTGCTCAGTAAAAAATAGTTGATTTGTAACATTAATCTACGACAACGTCATATTAGTGACGTTATTCTTACTATTCTTATAGTTTTGATATCATTGATTCGTGGATGAAGTCGCAGTTGGTTCAAATAGGTCTGATTGCTAGAAACTTTACAATTTATTTTAATAGTTTTATTGCGAGAAGTTTAATGGCATTTAACAACTGCTTTAACAACGAAAGATTTAAGACGAAATAATGATTTGAACAAGACTGATTGTTATTTGATTGCTTCTGGCTTATTAATCAAAAAAAACTTTAAAAATAATTTAATAATACCGACACTGTCAAATAATTAGGGAAGCCAACATTAAAGGTATATTACACATCTTTATTTAAATTAGTGAAACATTTCGTGTTTTCTATATTAGTGAACATGTCATATAAAAAAATACTTATTCCATTAGTAGTCAGAAAGCATAAAAATAAAACACTAGTACAATAAAATATCGATTATAATTGGGAAATATTAATTTTACGAGAACAAATGCTAACGACGCGAGCCGTTTTTGTTAATTATGATTGAGAAAAGAAAATAAAAACAAACGCGAAGCCGCACAGCGTTCACCGGCCTAGTGATAAACGCTGGCCGCATGCTGCTCGCCCCTCCAATAATTGTGCAGATGAGTGTACAGCGCGTTCAACTAAGAGAAGATCCGCAAGGCGGCGGTATTTTACGGTCTTATTTTTCAAGATTTTTATTTTAACCTGACTCGGGCATGAGTTATCGCATCTTTATGAAATGTTCACATTATATTCCTTATAGCATAAACTAGTAAGATATGGGAATATTTTTTTTAATTTTGAAAAATATAACATTATTTTTTTCATACCTCTGAAAGCAAATTATTAAAAAAAAAGTACTTTGATATTTTACTAGATAATTGGGCTTAATATACGCTGTCAAAATTTCAACTTTCTAGGACCTTTAGTTTTTAAATAAACCTAACATTAAATTTCAGACCACTGTTATATTCCCCTTAATTAACCCATTTAGGAAAATTAGTGTTAAATTTTTTAATGAATTTGCAGGGAATATATAAGTTTTTACCTTCATCAATAATGTCATAAAACCTATCAGCAAGTTCATCAATGTTACTAATCTTAAATAAATCATCCCAGTTCACCGATGCAAAATAGTTGTTGAGAGAATAATAGTCAGCAAGATTATATAAAAATTGAATTTGTGTTCAGTATTCCGGCACCAGGTACCCACAGACGCGTTTCGGACTTCAAGGTCCTCTTCAGTGTGGTCCCGACCCAGTGCTGAGGAATACTGAACATTTCTGACTATTTCAAGCCAATATGTGAAAACTATTAATGATTTCGATAGCTAACGCCATCTAATGCTTCATAGTGGCATCGTCAGTGACACGAATGCACAAAGTGCATATACAGGTCACTGTTTCGTCCACGAGCTAGCAGAACTCTGTTTGTGAAACCAGAAAACAAATATCAAAATTGAATTTGTGTTCAGTATTCCGGCAAGATTATATAAAAATACTTTTTCATAGGTAGGCATATTGTAAATAGGATTTTCGATAGGAATTACTAAGTCATAGGCAGAGTGGTGATGTCTATTAACAAACATATTATCATCTGATAAATTTACTGTGGTATTACTTATATTAGTGAAAAACAAGTCAAGAAATACTCTTCTGACATTCGGCAATATATTAATCTGATTTAGATTAAGCACTGAATACGAGTTTATAATAGACTCAGACTTATTGTCAATAGATGTAGCTGAATCAAAAGTCAAGCCATTGGAATCCCATTTTAATGAGGGTAAATTATAATCTCCGCAAATTATAAATTTTGCGGAGCTGTTTGATTGATATAGTGACTCAAGAATTGTGCAATGTTTTTCGTACTGAGTTACACACGCATTGGGAGGAATATATAACCCGCCAATTATAAAACTTAAATTATTTAATGAGAACGACACAAAAATATCCTCTATTGAATTATCAGCTGTGATCAAAGTCGCATCAAAACATTTTCTTATGGCAACAAGGATACCACCGCCTCTTAATTCGCCATGGGTGGTGCGGTTTGTGCGAAAGATTGAATAGTTGCTAAGTTGTAATTGACTATTCATAATATTATCGTAGAACCAAGTCTCAGTAATGATTAATATGTCATAATCGTTTCTGGAAATTCCCAGCATCAAATCTTTAATTTTTGACGGAGCACCACCCACGTTCTGATAATACACACTTAGTTTTTTTGTACTGAGGCAATTGCGGGATTCCTATTGCTTATTGCAATATAAGGCACTTTATTGTTATATTTAATAATCAAATTACTTTCGCCGTTTGATTTACGAGTTTCCAGTTCGTTTTTAATTTCTTTAAAATAACTAAGTTGTTTCTTCGTTCGATCAGCTCTAAATTGGTGTTTTTTAGTGGTATCCAACGCATTACTGCTTAAGACATCTTTTGCTTCATTTTTATTTTGAAAAATTACTTTAAGAGGTCGAGGGTTTCTATTAGTATTAGGGGCAGGGGTAGATATTTTTTTCCAAGTCGTACAACCTTTTGTGGTTGAATCTTAATATATTTTTAACAATTTCGTTGTCATCTTTAATCTTGTCTTCAATTTGAGTTGCTTGAGATTCAGGTACGTTGAAAAGAAGAACATTACGTAGTCGTCTACTCCTGTCTTCAAATTCTGTCATAATATTTTCAACGAATTCATTACTATTACGTAGGTTGTTATTCATAGTAGCTGAATTTTCTAATTGTTCAATTCGGTGTTTCAAGTTATCGAAGCGGCTAGTGTTACCGGCGTGTCATTTTGACACGTCGTAACTCGTTTAATTTTTAATCCGCGATATAAATTTCTTCAATTTAACATCGGATCCCATTGCATTTCATTTCATTTGATATTATAAGAAAAATTAAACGTAATTTAATTCGAAAATCCGTTAAGTTCGTAAAGAAATGTTTTCCTTTTTGTATTGTTAATAGGGTCATAAAACAATAAACCGCCGGCGTATTTTCGGGATAGGTAATAAAACCTTTTCGGTCCAGATTAGCAAAATCTCCGAATTTCAGTTTCGGATTAACAAAATCTTCAAAGCTCAGCTGGACAAGCAATAAAACCAAAGTTTCCTAATTTTTCGAAATTCCCAAATCCGTCCGAACGGGATTATTAATATCCCGAACGTGCGGATTGCGAAGAACACCGGCTTACAGACAACAAAAGGGAAGAGTATGCCCACTGTTACCGCCCGGTGTTCCAGTCCCGAAAATACGTCGACCCTAATTAAGGCATCGTAAAATATTTCTATAGTGTACAGTTTTAACAAAACATATTTTTCTCCAACATAATTTAATTAAACATACTCTTAATTAATTTAACTTATTCTAATCTGATGCCTTAATCGAATTTGTACATATTCATAAGTTGAAATATAATTTCAATCAGACTTTAAAATCAGTTTTCCTTTTGTATATATTTTATTAACTATGTCACGTAATTTGAGTACACGCATTAATCGTGACGTTTATTTTCGAACATCATATATGTAGGTATATTTTGTATATGTATTTTTAATAGTTTAGACAAACATTTTTATTTTAAACATTTCATTTTAAATTCATAAAAGTGCTAAAAGAGCACTAGACCGTCAATCAGCGCCCCACCAAAAACAAAAACACCAAATAGTACACAAATGTACAAAACTAAAAGACTAAGCAAATTATAAAAATATTTGAAAATATTCGTATAATTTGCAAAATCAGAGACGTGTCACTCTCAATTCCGCTGTTGCTAAAATGACGCTCAGCAAATCAGCGTCGAGCATTGGATCAGCCAATGAGAATTGAGAGTGATCATTCACGCCAAGGGTTGACCAATGGGCCGCGGGGAGTAAGCATCCCTACCACGTCCTCAACCAATGAGGTTAGGGTGAAGATACCCTTCCAGGGCTCTGCTACCCCCAACTCATCCCCTGGTGAATTTTCGGGCTATAAAGTCGCACGACGGCCAGAAAATAGGAAGTATTCTCTAAGCATTCTCTCGGTATTCAAAACGTCTTCAAAAGGTATTCTTCGAAGTATTACCCATGCAAGTGTTTTTCAAAGTGTCAAGTCAAAGTGGTGTTTTTGGTGGTGACCGATCGACGGTAATTTCAATTAATAGTTTTTTTGAATTTATGAGATTTTAAATCATTATTATTTAACTTGTTTGTCTAAACATAATTTTTTTGTGAAATTATTCTATCTCTTAATCAACTTTTTTTGATATTTGTTGTAACTGTTTGATTTTTTTTTAAATTTATTATTTATTGTTGAAATTTAAAGAGATAGTTTTTTTTATTAAATTTTAATTGAATCTCATAAATTCCCCGAGTGAAAATGTGGTTCGAGACGAAACGATTCAAAACATGGTAAGTTTACAGTTTTTTTTTTTTATTGAGCTAACGGAACGTGATAGGGTTTCGACCGGAAGTGGCATATGTCGTAATTTAATTATTTAAACAACTCAAGTATAATTTATTATTTCTCTCAAAAATACATATAAAGCCAACCCCGGTTCGACCGCCCCGTTACACTAGCTATGGTTTGTTTAATGTCTTCTTTGAATGCAGCTAAATGAACTGCGAGAACCTTGTCAAGTAATTCAATACTAACAAGTTCCCCATTGTATGTCGATTGAGCGACAGTTTCAGTATCACATTTTGAACAGCACCGGCTAGATTTTGAAGTTGCTATCGCAACAATCTCAACGTCTTCCAGACCACTGCAGCGTACATGAATTGATTTACAACATTTTCCATTGCATTTGATACTGGGTGTATTAGGAGTAACAGCTCTGCCACAAATACCACAATTATTAACCATACTGACAATAGTATAATGTTACAGCCCTGTAGTTCTATATTTATGCTCGTATAATATGTATATGAAATTAACTAAATTTGAAAATGAGTAGGGAAAAATACGAAGGGCACACGCTTCACACCGACGGGGTCCTTCGTGGTGACTAACTAATAAACACACAAACAAGGGAAAAAAGAGCACGGATGGGAAACACAATTAAACAAAGTAATGAAAAGGATTTAAATAATTAAAGTAAAAAAACATAAACAAACTTGAATGAAATATACTGAGTGATCCATTTCGAGGTTCCTACTTTTTTAAAGAAAAAAAACACAGAAAATTCAAATTTATTGGAGAATGTTTATTATCATTTGAAAGAACGTTCTTTGGCATTTATTTTTTGAAGATTATGTCTACCAAATGTTGGCCGTTGCTACGTCGCAGATGGTCCATCCGTTGAGTCCAATTTTCGATGACTCGTTCGCATTTCGACTGGTAACTGGCGAATGACACGCGTGATGTTTTCGTCCAAGGCCTGAATCGAAGCGGGTTTGTCCGCATAAACTTTAGACTTTACATATCCCCACAGGAAAAAGTCTAACGGTGTGATATCACACGATCTTGGTGGCCAATCGACCGGCCCAAAACGTGAAATTATGTGCTCACCGAAATGTTCTCTCAATACATCCATTGATTTATGCGATGTGTGGAAAGTGGCGCCGTCTTGCTGAAACCAAATGTCGCCGAGATTACGAGCTTCAATTTTAGGCAACAAATAGTCCGTTATCATGGCACGATAACGGTCGCCATTGACGGTTACGTTCGCACCGGCATCATTTTTAAAGAAATATGGACCGATGATTCCACCGGCCCACAAACCACACCAAACCGTTGTTTTTTCTGGATGAAGTGGCAGTTCTTGAATCTCTTCAGGTTGCTCTTCGTCCCATATGCGGCAATTTTGTTTGTTTACATACCCATTGAGCCAGAAATGGGCCTCATCGCTAAACAAAATTTGCCTCGAAAACGTCGGATCTTCTTGGAACTTCTCAAGAGCCCATAGAGCGTAGCGATGTCGCTTGGGAAGGTCGAGCGGCTTCAGTTGTTGCACAAGCTGTATTTTGTACGCTTTCAATTTAAGATCTCGACGTAAAATGCGCCAAGTCGTTCCATACGTCAGTCCGAGTTGCTGCGAATGGCGCCGAATCGATTCTCCACGGTCTTCGTGTACACTCTCAGCTACGGCCGCTATATTTTCTTCACAGCGTGCTGGACGTGGTCTATTGGGTCGAATATTATCTAATAATGAATGCTGGGTCTCAAAATGGGTGATGGTGTTGCGAATAGTACGCTCAGTAGGCCGATTATGTTGACCATAAGTTATGCGAAGCGCACGAAACACATTACTCACAGAACGTGACTTTTCGTAATAAAGTTGAACGATTTGTAAACGTTGTTCAGGCGTAAGTCTTTCCATTATGAAATGCCAAACAATACTAAACAAAAATAACATGACAGCATGACACGACTCACACGTGATCTGCCAAAAAAAGGCTATTGAAAAAAGTATCTCTACTTGGATCACCTTTTAGTATCGTGAATGAATACGATATAAAATGCCAGTTCATTAAGTATGAACGACCGTGGATAAAGATAAATGCACGAATTTTAATTTTATTTTTTTTCGAAAAGTGACCTTCACACAGCTGGACTGATTCAGTGGAATTATTCCAATTAAAATTCACTAATTAACAATTGAATAACTGTTGCAATTATTACAGGATTCACTCACCACGTTAATGATTAATAATGCAATCACCATGTGAATTTCCACGATTTTTTGGTACTTTTATCCCACTTAATTAGATTAACAAGCAAGAGCAAGCAAGAGCAGATGTACACAGTACAGACATTATTGATGATGATGATGATTTTATAATATGATGATGATTTTATAATAGAGTTCAATTTGAAGTTTTGAACGAGTGTTTCCACTCCCAGGCTAAGCATGAAGTAAAATTTCGAGTTTAGAAAAGCCCCGTGAAAATTTGTCGAGGGTCGCGCAGCGACCCGAGACAAATTTTCGGGCTTTTCTAAACTCGAAATTTTACTTCATGCGCCACGCGTACAAACCGCTGATTTGAAGTGAAGTTCAGGAACACACAAATACATCTTTAATCAGAGTAACAGGGAATCAGATATTTAGTTCGTTATCAACGATGTTCAGTGTTAATAATAAATAATTAGGTTTTGAATATTTTTGTCAAAACAACTAGTAACGATATTTATACATATTAATGGTCGCAAAAAATAATAAAATCAAATTTATTCTCAAAGGATTTGTATTCGTGATTCGAAATAACAGGATTCGAATCTTTGATTCGAATCATATTTATCTCTTACGAATCCTTTGTTCGAGTATTCGTGATTCGAATTATATTAGGTGATTCGAATCCTTTCTACGAGGATTCGTCCCAGCTCTGGTAGAAAATGGTGATTTTAAGTTTCATTTTGATTTTCCATCGTGTGTTTTCCACTTTTTTATAAAGCATGAAGTAAATATTTCGAGTTTATAAAATCCTAAAAAATTAGTTCGGTCACAAGGCTTCACGATTTTAGTAAATTGTTATGATATTTTTTTTTGTGATTTAGTTCACCCACAGATAATTCGAAAAATTGTTTTTTTTTTTAAACTCGGTCAGATATAAAACATGATCCATCAAACTCTTGAAGTAGATTTTTTTAAACGATTCCAATACTTTCTCAATACGAGAAAGTAATAACATTCTGCCTTTCATTTAACTAATATTCTTATTCTAAGCAATGCAGTAGCCAGGGGGGATATGGGGTTAAAACCCCCGAAATATGTGTGTAAAACCGGCTCTAAAAGCAAAAACAATATTTTTACCATTAAACCTCCCCCCCGCCCGAAATTTTTTGCTGGCTACGCCCTTGATTCTAAGGAAATCTATAGAACTTTTGAATGATCTAATCTTAATTTCAAAGTACAGTGTACGTACACAATAAACAAATACTGATATTTTCCTTTATCTAGTATTGTCTACAGCGCATAAATTATGACGACACTCGCGTTACTTTAAAAAAATCAAACCTCGACCTTGTTCGTTACAACAAATACATTCTCACTAGAGTTCACTTCCAATAATTTACAGTCGTATTTAGGTTGGAATTAAGCATTAAATATTTGTCGCACGTTTCGTTTTATTTGAAATAAACGGATGCCACACACTCTGACGTTTTTATTTTATCCGCAACGAATTAAATTACGTGCTTTCACCTTTGATACCGCGCGCTCCTCTCTGACAGTCAGTCTACTTCACAGCTCCCATCCACACACAGCTCTGTTGATAAATAAGTTTTAACCTAGATAATGTGCATTTTATTTATATTTTCTGACCCGGATCCAAAACCTGGATCTTACAGAGCCATCATCGCTTCTAACAGAGATGAGTTTTACAAAAGGCCGGCTAAAATCGCGTACGAGTGTGAAACAAGTAATGTTATTGGAGGTAGGTAAGTTCATTGTTGTTTATGTTAATTAATTGTTTTTGTGTGCGATTTGTTGTTTGTGTTTGGTATCAGTGCGGATTTCTGTACGATACGTTGTGATTATAGGGAAAAAATATAAATAAACACGGAATATGCGTCATATGATTGATTACGGCGCTAACGTGGATGGTTGCTGTACTTTAAAAATAGTATTCTGTTTTATCAATAATTTGAAAATCCCTTGTGGATCAATAGTGGGTAAAAACTAATTTTATTCAACTCAACAGGAAATTGGTAAATTTAATTATTTATTAAAATTGTAATTTGTACTTAATCAGGGCATTTGAAAGTTGTTTAATTTGCATTTGCATGTTATTATGACATTGCAAAAAATTAAACGGTGTCTTCCAAATAATATTGGTGGTTGGATTTACTTATTAATTCAGGGGCGTGCTGCGCGACCCACCAGGACATATCGTGATCAGGTTGGGAACTGGGAGGGAAATTTCCTTTTTGGAGAGATATTTTTACTATTTTCTCATAAAGGGAAAATGTATGTAAAAGAGGGATTTTTAATTAACCCATTAAGCACCATTGGTGCATACACGCAATATTATTATTTTTTGTTAATTATTAAATTACTAAATAAGTTAATTTGGTGTATTATATTATTTGACCTGACTTAAATATGTACGAAGAAAAATGTAAATATTTTAGTATTTAAATATTTTTAATATTACTCATTTAAAAAATGTCAGTGTATTTCTAACTTCACAATATTTCAGTGTTTTATACGCGTGGCGCATGAAGTAAAATTTCGAGTTTAGAAAAGCCCCGTAAAAATTTGTCTCGGGTCGCTGCGCGACCCTCGACAAATTTTCTACGCGGGGCTTTTCTAAACTCGAAATTTTACTTCATGCTTAGTCCGGGAGTGGACGACACTAGTTCTTACAAGTTTCAAATTAAAGGATCACACTAGTTCACTAAGTTTATTACTCAAAGGAGCATTTTACAAAGGCTACAGCTCGAAGGACCAATGATGCTCTTCGGAGAGCGAAGGACAACAGGGAATTGAAGTTTTTTTACAAAAAAAAACAAGGAATACCTGAAGGTTTACAGCATGGATAGGATAAAACTATCCAATTTAAAAAAATATTAAAGTTGGGTTGATTTCAGTGCATTTTTAACTTCACTTTAAATCAGTGTTTTATACGCGTGGCGCATGAAGTAAAATTTCGAGTTTAGAAAAGCCCCGTGAAAATTTGTCTCGGGTCGCTGCGCGACCCTCGACAAATTTTCTACGCGGGGCTTTTCTAAACTCGAAATTTTACTTCATGCTTAGTCTGGGAGTGGACGACACTAGTTCTTACAAGTTTCAAATTAAAAGATCACTCTAGTTTACTAAGTTTATTACTCAAAGGAGCATTTTACAACCAGTGTTTTATACGCGTGGCGCATGAAGTAAAATTTCGAGTTTAGAAGAGCCCCGTGAAAATTTTTCTCGGGTCGATGCGCGACCTGTTACGGGTCGAAAACGCCAGTAGGACTTTTTATTATTAGAAAATTAATTTAGTTAAAATGTGTACGTTGAGTTGCCTACATTATTCCGAAAGGGTGTAATTTAAAAGTTCGCAGTTGGCTGTGACCGGCAACAACTTCCGCCGTTGGCCGTCATTTGGGAAAACAAAAGAAAAGGTTTTTTTTTAGCAAAGCGTCCGTCAAAACGGTAAGACGTAATTTTCTTCTCTATTGAGAATTAATTTTCTCACGAAGAGCTGTTCGCATTTAGAAGAATTACTTGTGTGGAATTCGCTGTCTATATTGAGTGAGTTTTGGATTCCTTTTTGGAGCTGAATTTCCACTATCGGCTATCGCCGCTTTTGAAACCATTCGTACGGACGCGAAGACAATCGCATCGAAAATAGCTCCCGCCAACAACTAGGTTCATTAAAAATCTGTTTCGGATAGAATATTTTCTATGGCCTTTCGTAATGTTTTAAATAGAGCTAACATAGAGCTAACTTTAGCTAAAATAGAGCTGAACTTGAGCTAAAATTGAGCTGCATTGGCTACGTTCTGAGATAAGTTCTAATTGGAATTTGAAAGATTGTTTGGTGACTGGAATTTCACATTTGGCCGTTTCGTTGTCCGGACTTTTACTGTACTGGAAGCTGTGAGACCGTCCTTCTGTGTCCTTCCTGCACCACGAGAAAATCCTGTGCCGGAGCGGTCGCATCATCTCGAAACTACGGCAAGAGAAACCCAACATGATGAGTAACTTTTAAAGTTTTTTTTTGTTTTCTCTTCTTAAAAACGGCCGCGAAACAATCCAACGAATTTTGATGCTTTGGTGCATTTTGTTGCAAATAATAATTTCGTAGTTTGTTTTTTTTTTGTAATTGTTTAATAATTATCAGGTTAATAGTAACAGTTCACTAACCTTAAGTTCGTCCGCTACGAGCGAGACAACCTTAAGCGCTAATTTTCTACGCGGGGCTTTTCTAAACACGAAATTTTACTTCATGCTTAGTCTGGGAGTGGAAACACTCGTTCTAAACCATATTTTGCACGTTTTTATATAAAATCGACGAATGCCTAAACATTTACAGCGTATACATTATGTATATTCAAAAGAAAAATTCACAGTATGTAATACAATGTCATTCATAGAAATCATAAAAATATGTGCAGAATTTTCCCGAACATCAACTTTTAGAGTTAACTCTATAATGTGTAAATTCATATTATTCACCAATAAGTCTAAATTTATAGAGTTCTCATATAAGGTTACCAATACGACTCTTGAAAAGGTTAATGTCTTCAAGGACTTAGGAGTCATTTTGCTCGGCCGTTAATGGGTTAATAAGAAATATTTGCTTAAGGTTCAAAAACTATTGTGCTTATTTTTACTGAAATACATAGATGTAACTAGAATGTATCTAGTACTACCTATTATCAACCACCGCTCCGCTCAAAGCTAAATGTAAAGTGACCACCGCTTCGCTGGAACTACCTGCGCGTACCAAGCTAAAGCCCGCAGAAAGCGTAAGGCATTGTTAAAATCAAAACTAAAAAATGTTTAATGAATTGAAAATACAATAATAGCAAGAGTGGAGTGATTAGGGAGAAATGAGGGTGCGTAAGCCGAATGTTTGTGGTTGGAGAATGATGTGTTGTTAAGGTAGTGAAGTCGCGGTGGATAGAAAAAGCAGTATGTATATTAAAAGGACTCTGTAGCTCGCTAACGCTCACCTCAGCTCGCTTTCGCTCGCTTGCCTACTCACCGCGCTCTCCAAAGGCTCGCTTCGCTCGCAAGCTAAATCACAATTTTAATTTTTATACTTTTACAATCCCGTTAAACATATAAAATATCGTTAAACATGCTAGTCGTATTTACTTCCTACGAAAACGTTACAGAAAAAAATGAGGAATTTTTTGATACATTTAAAAAAAAAAAAATTTTTTAAATATTCAATTTTAGTATTTAGTAATTTATTATTATCTCAAATTAAACATAAGGTTGCTACATTATCGCCATCCGATAAGTTTTGTGTGTTGTGTTTTGATGAAATGTCAATAATGAGCATATTTGAGTACTCAAAAGCCATGGACTTCATAGAGGGCTATGAAGACTTAGGAGTAAACTTAGGCAGAGCACCTAAAAAGACCAAGAAGGCATTTGTCTTTATGGTTAGGGGGTAACATAGTAAATGGAAATTGCCTTTAGTTTACTTCGTAAGCTGTACCGGAATTAATTTAACACAATTACAGAATTTACTTAAAATTACTATTGCCTGCTCGTTTCGCTCGCCTGCCTACTCACTGCGCTCTCCAAAGGCTCGCTTCGCTCGCAAGCTAAATCACAATTTTAATTTTTATACTTTTACAATCCCGTTAAACATATAAAATATCGTTAAACATGCTAGTCGTATTTATTTCGTTCCGGTTGAGCAGAAAAAAAATACTTCCTACGAAAACGTTACAGAAAAAAATGAGGAATTTTTTGATACCTTTAACAAAAAAAATTTTTTTTTAAATATTCAATTTTAGTATTTAGTAATTTATTATTATCTCAAATTAAACATAAGGTTGCTACTTTATCGCCATCCGATAAGTTTTGTGTGTTGTGTTTTGATGAAATGTCAATAATGAGCATATTTGAGTACTCAAAAGCCATGGACTTCATAGAGGGCTATGAAGACTTAGGAGTAAACTTAGGCAGAGCACCTAAAAAGACCAAGAAGGCATTTGTCTTCATGGTTAGGGGTTAACATAGTAAATGGAAATTGCCTTTAGTTTACTTCGTAAGCTGTACCGGAATTAGTTTAACACAATTACAGAATTTACTTAAAATTACTATTCAGAAAGTTACAGACGTTGGTCTTAAAGTAAGTGCTGTTTGTGATCAAGGGCCTGCGAATCTTTCGCTGTTTAAAAGATTGCGTGTTAAACCTACACTGCATATATGGTGTACCTCATTTAATGAAAAGTATCAGGAATAATTTATTAAATGGTGACTTTTTATTGCACGGAAATAATAGTATATTTCATTAGGAGTCCAGAAAAAGGGATTTTTCCGTGCGCGCGTGACATTTCCCGTGTGAGGCGTAGCCGAACACGGGAAGTCATGCAAGCACGGAAAAATCCATTTCTGGACGTGTACCCCTTGATTCGAAATTTAACATTGAAACCCGCATAAGTCTGTCTTTTTTCCACTCATAGCTTTTGATAGCTAGCTCATCAAAATATTTCTAAATTGCTATAAACAAAAAAAAAATTATTACTCCGGTCCTACTTGAGCTAGATGAATGAAATTTTCAGCATTTATACATATTTGTATTTCCTATTTATTGGTCCAACTTTTATTGTTTCACTGTATTAAATACTATAGCAATAAAATAAAAATTGTTTATTTAATAATAAAAATAATAATCAAAATGTAAAAAAAAATTCTATTTCCGATCTAAATTGAGCTAGGTCAATGAAATGTTCAGCATTTATAGAGATTTGTCTTACCTATTAATTAATCAAATTCCTATCGTTGTAGTATAAATAATACCGGTGCTAAAAAATAAAAATTGTATTTTTAATTCTCCGTTTTAGCCTGAAAAGCGGTTTTGAAGCGCAGAAAAAAATACCAATTTCCGTCCTAATAGAGCTGGATCAATGAAAATTTCAGCATTTATGCAGATTCGTATTGCCCATTTATGGTCCAACTCTCATTGGTCTACTATAATTATGACCGAAGTAAAAAAATAAAAATGGTCGTTTTTCGTGATTTCGACGACCCCGCCAACATAAACAGAAATATTTCAGCAAATACCCAAAAGATAAAAAGCGATTCGAGGCACTAACCTAAAGTACATTCGATTAGAATTTCAGCCCTCTACGATAAAGACACAAGGAATGGTGATTTTTTTTCTTCGATTTTTCGTAAAAAAGCCATCTTAAAAATTTTGAAAATTATTGAACTTTGTGAATTTTTGACGGCTTCTCTAGGCCCTTCAATAAGAGCGCATGGGGCACACCTTAATAGGTGGTCTTTTGGCTACCTGTGAGTATTTTTTTCAATCGGATTAGTCATCGCGTAGAAGAACAAAATGGCGGATGACCGGACCGGATATTTTCTTAATTGTGGGCCCTATAATGGCGCCCCAGTACAAAAGTCGTACATTAATCGAAAGCCCTTTTAATGGGCTACAAGACCCTGAAACCTAAAGTACATTCTATTAGAATTTCAGCCCTCTACAATAAACTCACAAGGAATGGTGAATTTTTTTCTTCGATTTTTCGTAAAAAAATGCCATCTTAAAAATTTCGAAAATTATTGAACTTTGTGAATTTTTGACGGCTTCTCTGGGCCCTTTAGTAAGAGCTCATGGGGCACACCTTAATAGGTAGTCTTTTGGCTACCTGTGAGTATTTTTTTTCAACCGGATTAGTCATCGCGTAGGCGAACAAAATGGCGGAGGACCGGACCGGATATTTTCTTGATTGTGGGCCCTATAATGGGGCCCCAGTACAAAAGTCGTACATCATTCGACAATTAAAAGGGTAATTGGCTACAAGTCCCTGAAATCGAATATTTTTTGACCTTCCGCTCGGTCGCTATAGCACTTCAAACTTAAGGGACATTTTAGTTTCAAAAAAACCGTTGCCACCCCGAGATGGAGATCGGAGGCGGCGCAGCTAGTTTAATTCTTGTAGAGCACGTCAAGAACTACAGTTTGCCGAAAAAAAAGTTGACGTAGCTCATTGCATAAGGGCGTTATTAAGGTCCAAAGTTTTTTTTTAAGCTTCCGCTCGGTCGCTATAGCACTTCAAACTTAAGGGACATTTTAGTTTCAAAAAAACCGTTGCCACCCCGAGATAGAGATCGGAGGCGGCGCGGCTAGTTTAATTCTTGTAGAGCACGTCAAGAACTACAGTTTGCCGAAAAAAAAAACTTGACGTAGCTTATTGCATAAGGGCGTTATTAAGATCCAAAGTTTATAATTATTTTAATTAACTGCCGGCCCCCGGAGGGCGGCAGAAGTCTGAAAAGAAATCAATTCGAAGGCAAATTGCAAGGCGCATCCGATATCGTTGACCGCGATTCGATCGGACGTCGCAGCTCGACGCTATGGTAAAAAATGCGAAAACTCGGAAAACCGCCCTCGATGTAGTTACATTTTTTTCCCGGCCCCTGGGCCAAAAAATCAAAAATCGCAAGGTAGGAAGGAACGCTAGAGGTTCCGCTATATAACCTGATTTTTTTTTGTTGTAATATGAACGATGTAGGCAAGAAGAAACCTAGACACAGGCTTTTTTCGCAAAAATGTCGACGTTTTTGTTCATTTTTTTGCCCCGCCCCCGAGGGCGGTGAAATTTCTTGAAAAAAAATCCTGGTCCATTGAATTTTTTGCGCTCTTTCCGAATCTAGAAATTTTTTATCTTACGCCGTTTAGGCGGAAAAAAATTGGCAAAGTCGCAATTTTGAGAGGGGCGGTGCGTGGCTCCCCCTTACCTATTTAATATATATTAATTAATTTTAAAAAACTCAAACTTTAGCATTGACTATGCCCATTTGAATTGGACACCGAACATGTATATTTAGTACTATTATTTAGGAGTAAATCATTTTCTATTTGTAATACAAACATCATTTTTTTCTAAAGGGGAAGGTAGGCAGCTTGCCCTTGATGTGACTCGATAAATATTGACCAATAAATAAGTGTAATTTCTCGTTACTCAACAATATTCGGTTGTGTATTAAACGACTTCTCAATTTCAACTTTGGATTGGTCTGTGTTAAAGAATTAATCGACGTTTTAATATTTCTCAATTAAAAGTATAAATAAACATAAACCTGAATTCATCTTTTGCAGGGATATGGAGAATGGGAGACAAGAAGGAATGTGGTTAGGCATATCAACGAGACAGTCACGTGACTACAAATTCAGATTTGGGGCTCTATTAAACGTGTCGGGAGAGGATAGAAGGCCCGGAGGGAAACCCAGAGGAAATATAGTTACGAATTTTCTATCTCAGGGATATAATGCATTTGATTATACGTCACATCTATACAACATATCGGATACTTTTAATCCGTTCAACTTTGTTGGAATGGAATTAGGGTAAAGTTCTAAATATTACAACGCAATATATCAATTATATTTATTATAGGATTAAATTTTAGTTAATTAAATTATTACGCACGCATTTTAAGTATCTACTTTGATTGCAAAATATGAATATAAAACGTCAATTAATAGTTTGTTTTATTATTACAGTAATGAAAATATAAATGTTTATCATATAAGCAATGCCCCGACTGACCAGACAACATACACAGGGAAAAATGTGTTGGGATTCGGGAACAGCCCTTTAAAAACCCCCCTGAAGAAAGTAATTAAGGGCAGGGAAAGATTTGAATCTATAATTTCTAGTCATAATAGTGTATCCAATGAGGAAAACTTGATTAAAGAACTGACTGATTTATTGAAATGCGAAGAAAGGTGTGTATTGATTTATTTTACTTCTACTATTAGGCGAAGAATAATAATTGAGGACCCTAGAAGCCAAAGGATACAAGTGCATAAAATGATGTTGATGACGTTGCTATTTGTATTGTAGACATTTACCAGATCCAGAGTTGCAGAAGAGGCTACCAACTGCTCATGAACCTGTCAGCGCTGTGTTTGTGAAATTCATCGAAGCTGGTTATGGCACCAGGTAATTAAATTGATTTATACACTTCTTTAAACGAAAGTAAGTTCGAAATAACAATTATTGAGGTTGGTTAAGTCTAATTAATTCTTTGACGAACTGCACGGCAGCGTTCACTTCCCGATCGCTGTAAAAACCATCGTTCGACGAGTAAGACAGTTAATCCCTCGGAGATGGTGTCTCGACAAGGCAGACTGGTGGTTTTCAAGCCAGCTTCATCCCGCCTTCGTCATTTAGTGACGACGTCGAGACCGCCGTGCAGGATTTTACGCAACGGGTAATTGAAGCAGCTTGTCGTTTTATCCCAAAGTCAAGTGGCAAAATGGTCAGTCCACTTGTTCCCTGGTGGAACCATAGAGTAAGGGTGGCAATTGAGGAGAAAAAGAGGGCATTTTATAAATTTAGACGTATACCCACCCAAGAAAATTTGATTGCTTTCAAGAAGCGGCGAGCTATTGCACGCCTCGTAATTCTTGAAAGCAAAAAGTCATCACTCAGCGCCGAAAGAGATAACATAAAAATAATGGGAGCCTTTAAATGGTCAAGTTGCGAATTAGAATATTTCCAAATTTTCTGAAGGCGTAAATATCTAATAAAGTCAACTATCAGTATTTTATATTTATTCTGCTAATGTGTACTATTGTATCATTTATTTACATGTATTTTTCAATTTTTTTCCTCTCTATTCAAATTATTGTTCTGTGAATGTGTTATCTTGCTAAGAACAAATAAAGATTATTCATGTATTTCTTTGATTTAGAAATGGAACTTAAACGTACTATTTTTATATTTCAGGACTCATTCTATTGTTTTAGTCGATTACGATTGGAATGTTCAATTTTTGGAAGAAACTATGACTGATCCAATTGATCCGTATGCACCTGTATGGAATAGTGTGAGAATTGCATCTCAGTTGTAAATTACTTGATTGTTTTACTTGATTGTATTTAAACAAATGACTGAAAGTACATGTTTATGGTGTAATGAATTATTTAATAAAATAATGTAAAAGATGTAAATGAATAATAAAAGTATTAATTTATGTTATTTAAATAGATATTTAATGCACAAAAAAGCATCATTATTGTGTAATGCATGAAGCTTACGTATACCGGATGTTCGATAAAAAAACGGCCAACGCCATAACTCTGTTAGTTATTAACCGATTTGAATTAACTTACAAATAAAGTCAATAGCCATTTCAATACTATAAATTGGCAGTAATTATATATTTTTTCAAAATTAACTTCATTGCCAAATAGTAATCAACTTTATATTTTTTAAGTACTGCATATATTTCATTTTATTATATTAGACATTGCTTTTCTGAACCCAGTTATGCCCAAAATGTTAATTTAAATTTAATATTTATTTAGACGCCACAAACACATTCACACACATCCATGGAGCCAGGTGGAATATTTTTTTACTTTAAAATGACCTCACCCGGCGGGGCTTAAACTAGCGACCCCTGGGTTAGGACTCACTACCCCACCGGTGTCCCAAAAAATGGCTTTTTAATACTGCTTAAATTGTTTATTGGTTTATATTTATTCCGTGTATTCCGTTAACTAATTTATTATACATTCACAGTTTGTTATTATTTTAAATGCAACTTAAAATCTTCAATGTCGCAACCGTAATCTTCTTTTAAGACTCCTTCAGTCATTCTAGCGCGTTCGTTACAAAAATCATGAGAGAAGATCATTCATGTAATTGAAATGTTAATTTTTAAAACGTCAAAATTTCAACACAAAGTAAGTAAATGAACTATAAAATCATGTCCAAAAATACGCTGCAAATACAATGTAGAGTGGAACACAACAGCGAAAATATATACAAGAACAATTTTGTAGAAAATTCACTTCATTCGTTAAATTATTTCCTAAAATGTTTAGACTTTTCTCAACTCTAAGTTTTACTTCATGTTTAATCTGGAAGTGGAAAGCACTCGTTTGGAAGTTCAATTTCAAATATTTGCAAAAACAACGAATATCTGAAGATTTACAGTATATTGAGATATGTATGTATACTTAAAACAAATATTCTCTGTATATCTGAGATAGTAATAATTAATATTAGGGTAGGGCAGGGTCAGAAGGGCTGTGAAAGGAACAGGGGACTAGGAAGCAAATGTGGGAGAGTGGGAAAATAAGGGGCGATAACGATAGGGTTTTGGAATGTAGCGGGAATAAAGTTTAAAGGACAGGAGTGCAAGTGGAAGAAGGACTTTGAGGAGTAGGTAATCGGGAAAGACATAGTGGGGATAGTAGAACCTTTATGGTGAAGACGGAATGGGGAAAAGTAAAGGATGGTTACCGAGGGGGTTTAGATGGGAGATTAAAGAGGCAGTAAAATGTGCACGGAGAGGGAGGGCCAAGGGGGGAATGATTGTTGGATGGAGAGAGAGCTAGTGTGGGTGAAATACCAGCAGGGAGGATATCGGGTTAATGTGGGGGTGGTGTATGTCAACAAAAATTGGGGGGACATAAGAAGAGAAATAAATGAGAGAGCGGGCGAAGGAGAAAAGTGGATGGTAGGGGTGGAATTTCAATGTCAGAATAAGGGAAGCTAGGGAGGGATTGAAAGGCACGGTTCGGTCTAGAAGAGGAGTTCGCAGGATAAATGTATAAATGGGGAGGGCAGAAGGACTATTGGGAGGGGAAAAACACTTAAATTAAGCCAAGAGGGGCATCGGTGATTGACTATCCGGCGGCCAAAGGAATAGCAAGAGAAGAGATGAGAGGTATGGAGGTGAAAGAGGTGTTGGGATCAGACCATCTGCCGTTAACAGTGGAGATGTGGATGTAAAAAGGAAAAGAAGTGAAGAGGGGCAAGAAAACGAGAACCTTGAGTGTGGGATAAAGGCGATGGAGGATATGAGGAAGAGGCTGGTGAGGATTCAACGGGAAGAGGTCAATAATATGGAGAAGATGATAGTGGGATGTAAAAGGAAAAGGATAGGAGAGAAAAGAGGTGGAAGTACGTGGTTCGATGAGGAGTGTAGGCAGGCGAAGAGGGAGTTGAGGAAGGCAGTAGGAGAATGCGGAAAAAATGGAGGAGAAGAGGGGAAAGTGGTGGCGGCAAGGAAGAGATATGATGGTATATATATAAAGAGTGAGCGAGGAACTAAGGGAATGCAGGAACGAGGAAATGTGGAAGGTGCTGAGAGGGGACACCCCTAACTCCCTCTGTTAGGGGTGTCGTTGAAAGAATGGACAAGAAAGTGCAGAGAGGGTAGTGGAGTGCCAGTGGGGATGGGAGAAGGCAGGCGAGGGGATGGAGAAGAAGAGTTCATGAAGGAGGAGGTGGAAAGATCGTTGGTAAAAGTAAGGTGTGGATGTTGGCATATGCGGATGATATTGTGCTGGTGGCAAGAGAGTGGAAAGGGATGCAGGATATGCTGAAAAGGGCGGGTAGATTCATGGATAAGAGGGGGTTGAGCGTGAATGTAGGAAAAACGAAATGGATCAGATTCAGAAATAAAGGAAGGGAAGGGAGGGTGCAGGAATTAGAGTGGAAGGGGGAGGAGATTGAGATGGTTAAAAGATTCAAGTATTTAGGGTTTATGTTTAAAGGGACGGGAGGGTATGAGGAGCATGTAAAGTGGATGCAGGGGAAGGCTAGAAAGACGTAGGGGATAGCGTGGGAAGTGGATGGGGAACAATGTAAGAGTGGCGTGTAAAGTATAGGATGCGTGTGTGAGGTCAGTGTTAATGTATGGGGTGGAAGTGTGGGGGACGTATGAGTGTATGAAGAGGGAGCAGTTGTGGTTCCTAAAGCGTATGTTGGGGGTAGAAAGGTCAACACCCGGATACATAGTGCTTCAGGAGACGAATAGAGAGAAACTAGAGTGTGAAGAAATGGTGAGAATGGCGAGGTATGAGATGAAGTTATGAGATCTGGAGGAAGAGAGATTGGTGAAGGCGGTATGGGTGACGTGCTTGAATGGGAGAGAGGGTAGATGGAGGAGCGAGAGAAGGAGAATGTATGAGAGGTGGGTTTGTCGGAGGCGAAGGTGATGGAAATGGGGTGAAAGTGGATGCGTAGGTGAAGAAGAAGGTGGTGGAAATACAGGAAAGGCAGGGGTGTTTAGAGAGGATTGAATACAACGATAGGTACGGGAGGTGAAAGGGTGATGCTGGCGAGGGCGAGGTGTGGGTCAGGGGAGAGTGGAAGGAAGGTGTGGATGGGGGAAGAGTATGGGAAGTGTGTAATATGTGAGCGGGAAAGAGCAGCTGAATGTATGAGAGGGTGGGACTGTCGGAGGCGAAGGTGATGGAATGGCTGGGGAATGGGGTAAAAGTGGATGCGTGGGTAAAGGAGAAGGAGAAGGAGGTGAAGGCACAGGAAAATCAGGGGTGTTTAGAGAGGAGTGAATACAATGATAGGTATGGGAGGTGGCAGGTGCATGGGAGAATGCCGAGGTATTTAGTATAGGGGGAATCTAGTAGGGAGGAAATGGTGATGCTGGCGATGCGAGGTGTGGGTCAGGGGAGAGAGGAAGAAAGGTGTGGATGGTAAGAGTATGGGAAGTGCGTAATGTGTGAGCAGTGGAGGGATACGAGGTGTGGAAATTAAGTGATGAGATTGGCAGCATAGCGTTCGATACGGCAACACTGGAAGCACGTGGCTTGGAGGGGTGACAGATGGATATGCGATAGGCGTTCAGTACAAGTTTAAACTTGATCGAGTCATTACGCTGTGCTTGAGACTTGGGTACAGTGCAACAGAAACTTTTGCAAAACTTCAGCAGGCCTACGGAGACAGTCTTTTGTCAAGAGCCCAGGTTTTTCGATGGTTTAAGGCATTTTCAGAAGGAAGAGAGTCGATGGAAGATGAATCACGCAGCGGAAGGCCTGCAACAGCAAGAACCGATGAAAATGTCGACAGAATCCGGGAACTTGTGCGTTCAGATCGTCGGTTAACGATCAGAATGATGGGGGAACAGTTGAATTTGAGTCACACTACCGTTCATCACGTTTTGACCAATGAATTGGGGATGAGAAAGATCTGCGCGAAAATGGTTCCAAAAAACCTTTCGCAGGAATAAAAGGACATTAGAAGGGAACATGTCATCACTGGTGACGAGAGTTGGGTGTTTGAATACGACCCGGAAACAAAACGCCAGAGCATGCAATGGTGCACGCCAGGCTCTCCAAGGCCCAAAAAAGCAAGAATTAGCAAATCAAAAATTAAATGCATGCTGATTTGTTTCTTTGATAGCCAGGGAATCGTCCACAAAGAGTTTGTGCCTCAAGGCCAAACAGTAAATCAACACTTTTACCGCGAGGTTCTTGAAAGACTCCGAAAAAGGATCATTCGTGTGAGATCACACATCAAGAACAATTGGATCCTGCATCATGACAATACGCCGTGTCACACAGCAATATCAATAAACCAGTTTTTGACCAATAAAAATATTTCTGTGGCTCCTCAGCCTCCTTACTCACCTGACTTGAGTCCTGCTGACTTTTTCCTCTTCCCTAAATTGAAAATTCATCTGAAGGGACGTCATTTTCGGACACTCGAAAACATTAAAACGGCTGTAACCGACCAGCTGAAGGCTATCCCAGTATCCGAGTTCCAGCACTGCTATGAGGAGTGGAAGAAACGTCTCCAACGCTGTGTGGCTTCCCAAGGAAATTACTTTGAAGGAGACAACATTCAATTGTAATTTTATTCGAATGAAACTAATTTAAAAAATCAGTCTCATCACTTAATTTCCACACCTCGTACGTGGAGTCATTTATCGGAGGAATGCGAGGGGGTGAAGGAGGAATGGGTGGGAGTAAGAGGGAATAGAAGAGTGACGGAATGGATGAGAGAGGATGGGGCCGGGGTAAGGACGCTGGGGGAAGATTCAAATAGACAATAGGAGCCACAAATGAAAGATGTCGCAAAGAATGGGAAAGATGAGCTACGGAAAATGGACGCATAGGGTGATAGCAGAATCAATGGGCACAGAAAAAATCAGAAGAAATTAACTACTATCTTGCTCAATTCCTCACAGTCAACTAAAAGGACCTGAAAGTTATCTAAAAAGTAGAAAAAAAACGGAGGATCCGAACTTTGCCACCTACGGGGAAAAGGACACACCGAAATACACAATTTTTGACAATTTTAATAATAAATTTGTATGTTTTGTAAGTTTATGAACAGTCCAACAGTATTTTATCTAATCATTTGATTTACGTTAAACCTTATAAATCACTTGTAGATTAACAATAACAATAATATGATTAATCATATAGACGTATTATAGATAATTGTCATTCAATAAATACCAACGACTGATTCCTGTTGTTAATAGTAACTCAAATCAAACGGCCGCGACATGAAACTCATATTTTGTGTCTTGCTGGGAATACTTGGCTCTCAAGGTATGTATTTATCAATACGAGTATTATATCTATGACTTTAACTTCTAATATTAATAATACGTCATTATTGATTTATCACAAATATTTTACAATTAGTACAACAAAACCAGAATGTGAAGTTAAGTTGGTTTATTGACTACTAAATATAAATAAAAGCGAATATATCGGCTATTCGCAATAAACTTTATCAAATATTTGAGGGGATTATTGTAATAACATGATATGCCACAAGTAAACAGAACTGAGATATCGGACTTTGAAATTTAGAAAAAAAAGTAAAATGTATTATTATAATATTAAGAATTAATAGTAGATTGTTGGACAAGTTTTGAAAGCTTCGGTTTGCATGCGAATATGTAGCTACTGTAGCTTTTTATATTACTGCTTAACCCGATAAACGCCATTGACGCATACACGCAACATTATTATTTTTTTGTTAATAAAACTACTAAATAAGTTAATTTAATATATTATATTATTTGACTTGACTTGAACATGTATGAAGAAAAATGTAAATATTTTGTTATTTAAATGTTTCGATTTTTACCCATTATAAAAAAATAAATGTCAGTCTATTTGTAACTTCACAATAATTCAGCGTTGTATACGCGTGGCGCATGAAGTAAAATTTCGAGTTTAGAAAAGCCTGAAAGTTTGGTTTGGTCGCTCCGCTTCGCGGAGCGACCAAACCAAACTTTCAGGCTTTTCTAAACTCGAAATTTTACTTCATGCTTAGTCTGGGAGTGGAAACACTCGTTTTAAACTTCATATTGCACGTTTTTATATAAAATAGACGAACGTAATACAATAAGTCATTCATAGAAATCATAAAAAGAAGTGCAGAATTTTACCTACAATTAACTATTAGAGTTAACTTTATAATTGTTCGGCCGTTAATGGGTTAATCGAATCGAAGATTAATACAGCATTTTTTGATTGTGTGGCTTACCATGTTATTACAATAAGCCGTTTATTTATTTAAAGAACTCAATATTCTGAAAATAACTCGCAAATTCAATTTTTCTTGATGACTATTAACGGTTGTCCCACTTAACTTTGGAATGCGTCATTAGATATGTTACGAAAATGTAATAATAAATAAATATTCTTACAAGTTTCAAAATTGAATTTGTGTTCAGTATTCCGGCACCAGATACCCACAGACGCGTTTCGGACTTCAAGGTCCTCTTCAGTGTGGTCCCGACCCAGTGCTGAGGAATGAAGCATTAGATGGCGTTAGCTATCGAAATCATTAATTGTTTTCACATATTGGCTTGAAATAGTCAGAAATGTTCAGTATTCCTCAGCACTGGGTCGGGACCACACTGAAGAGGACCTTGAAGTTCGAAACGCGTCTGTGGGTATCTGGTGCCGGAATACTGAACACAAATTCAATGTTGATATTTGTTTTCTGGTTTCACAAACAGAGTTCTGCTCGCTCGTGGACGAAACAGTGACCTGTATATGCACTTTGTGCATTCGTGTCGCTGACGATGCCACTATGAAGCATTAGATGGCGTTAGCTATCGAAATCATTAATTATTCTTACAAGTGTAGTCTCTGTTGCTATAATCTTATTTTTCTCTTATCTTCAGCTGTTCCTAACAGGATAATTGGAGGCGAAGATGCAAAATACGGGCAATTTCCATACCAAATATCTTTACGCAAAGATGGTACTCACATTTGTGGTGGATCTATTTTAAATGACAAAATCATCTTAACGGCAGCTCATTGTGTTCAAGGGTAATTGCTTAATAAATATAACAATCAACATATTTTTACAAATAATTTGATGTCCAGTTTAGCCAACGCCAAATAATTGCTAGAATAAAATTTAGTTCAGTTACTGATTTTAGTTAAACCAAATAAATTACATAATTTAAATTGTAACTTTTAAACCTAACATAATTAACATATGGTTTACTTAGTTGTCGGATTAAAAATATGCGATTTATCCAACATTATTTTAGGTACAATTCAGAAATTCTAACCGTAGTAGCTGGATCAACAAAATTAAACCAAGGCGGTACAACGCACCAACTCACACGATATGATATCCACGAAAACTACAACCCAATCAAAATCCACCACGACATCGCCATCATCAAACTCAAAACACCGATTGTCTTCACCGACAACATCAAACCAGTACAACTACGCACTGATCAAGTCCGAACAGGAGAAACTTGCATATTGAGCGGTTGGGGATTGAACGTGTACCCAGGATCAACACCAAATGATCTTCAATACATCAATTTCAAGACGATTGACGTCCAGACTTGCGATGAGTTGGAGACAAAGAAGGAGATAATCGAGGAACAAATTTGTACGTTGTCTGAGAAAGGAGTCGGTGCGTGTCAAGGGGATTCTGGTGGGCCTTTGGTTGATGAGGAGGGGAGACAAATTGGGATTGTTTCGTTTGGGACGCCTTGTGCAAGAGGAAAGCCAGACGTTTTCACTAGGGTGACATCGTATTTGGATTGGATAAGGAGATATCATAAATTTTAAATATTTATAATAATAATAATAAATATTTCACGAGACAAAAATATATTGCCAGATTAAATAGGCTACCATACAGAGAGTTTTATGTTACACCGAACATTTTCATCAAAAGAATATGCATACAGGGCCCTCGGTGGCCGAGTGGGTAGAGACCCTGCACACAGACCAAGGGGTCGCGGGTTCGAATCCTTTCCGGTGGAATAATTTATGAATAATAAATTATTCCATCCGGGTCCATGGATGTAGTGTGAATGAGTTTGTGCTGTTTCAGGAGTAAATGGTTATTTATCAAAATTAGAATTGGTTAAAATACATTTAAAAATGTTAAATATACAAATAGATTGATGGCTAATGGTCTAGATACCAAGGCCAATACAAACAAACAAAAAAAAGCATATGCATACGTTGTACATTTCCAACGCTCTGTTTTTTTAAATAATTAAATTTAAAGCTTTAAACGAGTGTTTTCCACTTCCAGGCTAGGCATGAAGTAACATTTCGAGTTTTAAAAATTTGGATTTGCCGGGCAGAGCGAAGCGAAATTTTCAGGCTTTTCTAAACTCGAAATTTCACTTCATGCGCCACCTCTACAAAACACTGATTCAATATAAAGTTTAGCGGTGTGTTTTAAACTTCGGAATATGTCAGTGTTTTGTACCGGTGGCGCATGAAGTAAAATTTCGAGTTTAGAAAAGCCTGAAAATTTGGTTTGGCCGCTCCGCGCTTCGCGCTACGCGACCAAACCAAATTTTCAGGCTTTTCTAAACTCGAAATTTTACTTAATGCTTAGTCTGGGAGTGGAACACACTCATTTTAGGTTTCAAATTGAACTCTTTTAAAAAAACAACGATTATCTAAAGATTTACGGCGTTACGCTGTTATTGAGACATGTATACTTGAAAAAAAAGACTTCCTGTATGTACAAATTGAGGCATTAATTGCGATTGGTTGGCTACAATCAAGGACGGTCGAGTGTACGGTAAGAGGGATCGACAGAATCGAAGATTTTGGAGTGGGGGTAGAGATCGCTTACGTCACAAATGCGCGCTGAATTTAAATGTGGTTACTTAATGGTAAACTTTAGGTAAACATGCATAAGCTGTAAATTTTCTGACATTCGTTGTTTTTTAAAAGAGTTCAATTTGTAGCTTTAAACGAGTGTTGTCCACTCCCAGACTAAGCATGAAGTAAAATTTCGAGTTTAGAAAAGCCCCGTGAAAATTTGTCGAGGGTCGCGCAGCGACCCGAGACAAATTTTCTGGGCTTTTCTAAACTCGAAATTTTACTTCATGCGCCACGCTTATAAAACACAGATTTTAAGCGAATTTCGAATATACATAAATTTCACAATATTTTAGTGTTTTATACACGTGGCGCATGAAGTAAAATTTCGAGTTTAGAAAAGCCCGGAAAATTTGTCTCGGGTCGCTGCGCGACCCTCGACAAATTTTCACAGGGCTTTTCTAAACTCGAAATTTTACTTCATGCTTAGTCTGGGAGTGGAAAATACTTGTTTAAAGCTTCAAATTGAACTTAAAAAAAACAGGGAATATCTAAAGATTCACAGAAAAAAGAGTGCATTTGTATATTCGTATTCCAAATTCAGATTTTTTTTGTAAATCTTCAGATTTAATAAAAAAAAAACTCCCTGGATAATCTAAATACATATTTAAAGAAGGTGAAAAAAGGGGAAATTAGTATTTAAAACACGTTTTATTTATTTACAATTTATTAAATTTTCTCCTCTTTACATTTTATTTTATTTGAGAGATTTTGCTTTTAAAATCTTTGTTATTTTTAAAAACTTAATATTACTAATTTAAATAATTAACTTTTATAAATAATTTTCCTTTCAAATATGTTTTTATTATAACCCAATCAACGTCAACATATTTTCTTAAATTTAATTACACGTAACACAAACTATTATTTTAATTACACTTAACACTAACGCAAAGTCTTATTTTAATAACACTAATTTTTAACACAAAATATTAAACAGTTTATCTATGAAAATACAGCGAAACCAGAAAGAGAGGTTATGATAGACTCAAAATCGTAACCAAATACAACGTCATTGTTGTCTCTCGCACGAACTATGGCCTGCGGGGAAAGGGGTAGGGGAAAACATGGAAAGATGCAATTCTGTCATACCTTGTAACACCTATGTGTTACGCCCATCGACTTACCTTGGGCTACAATTTGTAATGGTCATGTAAGCAACCCAATTTACACATCACTTAAAATTTACAGGCGTCAAATTGTATTGGATGGAAATGTTCGGTGTTACATAAAACTCTCTGTATGTAGCGATGCACTTATATACGAGTTTAATATTTATCTGATGTGAAATAAAATCAATAGTTATTATTATACATAAACACTTGCCTCCAGTGGACACCAAGAATTCGTACATTTTTGACGAACTGGAAACAATGACATTTTAAAAGTTTCTAACAAAATTTGTAATATATTTCGACTGCACTCGCAATAAACAAATAACCATTGTCATTTTTTTGAAAATCGTACACAATAAATATTCATAATTTTTACCCCCACCCTTCATTTTATACATTATAGAAAAGGTATTGAAATATTAAAAATCTAAAAACTGCACCGGCATACAATACAAAACTATTATAAAACCATTAAAACTGTTATAGTCACAATAAAATAAGTGAAAAGTATGTGTTACTAGCAACTTTTTATACAATGTATTGTTTTAACTTTCTTTCGTAATTAAATATGTACAATATGTATTACCAAAAATAAATCATATAATATCTGATAAATTATGAGCGGTGGAGGCTTCTACTTCGTTTATTCTCGTGACTGCAGTGCTTTATTTGATAATGGCAAGTTGAGTTGCCGAAACTGCATTCACGAAAATGAAAATATGTGTTATACAAACAAAGCTAAAGTGTTTTATTTTATTTAATATCCATTTTTAACCTAATCAACTTATCTATACGAGTTGTAAGAATAAGATGAGTATTGTTTACATAATAACACTTATAGTTTTTTTTTAATCGAAATGTTATCAAAAGTGCCACTGAGTTTTTACACATACAAAAAATATTTACATTATCTACAATAAGCGTTTTTTGTTTGTTTATTGGATATTTCAAATATTAATCTATAATAAGTTCTGTTGGAATTTTTCAATTTTAAATATTAGATTGAGTGATTAAACTTATCAATCTATATAAATACAGTGTTTCATGAAGAGCCATTTTATCCTCCGTTATTCAAAAATGAAAGTGCTGATTGTTCTGTTGGGTGCCATTTTGGCCTTAGCCAACGGTAAGTATATAACAGGTGTATATTTTTAAAGAGTACATTACAAAAATATATTTGCTTATATGTTTTTATTTTCGTTTTTATTGTAAGATCATTTGTACATTTTTCAAAAATAGTCTTAATTAAAACGGATATATCCACTAAAACTCATAGAAAATAAATTCTATGAGTTTTAAATAAAGTAAAACTTTGTTTTCTTTTAACAAATTACCTTTTACTTACATAACAATGAGAAAGTATTGTTGAAAATTTTCAGATCAAAAGTTTTAGTGTATATATCCATTTTGATTAGGACGATTTAAAAAAAACAGTAGATTCGTGAGGAGTGAAGTGGTTTTTCTCCAGTAGCCCCCCATTTTTGTTGTCGCATGAGGTGGTCCCGCTTAGCTTCCCTGCACTGCTGTCTCCGTGGCCTTTTTGTGCGCCTCTGGATGGTTTTGGCGCCTCTGGATGGTTTACTCCATGTGTACACCTATGTCTTCTATGAAGTTCAGGAGTTTCAGCCAGGGGATTTTCTTGCGCTCTATTCTAGGAAGCACATGCTTCCCGAATTGCTCCGTGCGTTGCCTTTTATAGGGTTCGCATGTACACAGTAGGTGTTGGCGAGTTTCCTCCGTTTCCAAACATCCACGACATAGGGGGCTTTTCGCAACTACTATCCTATGTTTCTGCTTATTCAGGTCAGTGTCCAGTGACTAGTCCTGTGATTCTTCGTAGTTTTATTCTACTCAGTCCTGACAGCGTCAATGTGCTGCTAGGTACCGGACCATCTAGGATGAGTCTTGTGTGCCTTATTCCCTTTTGGTTATGCCATGTCTTTTTGTGCTCCTCTGCTAACTTGCGTAGGATTATTTCCTTTCTGGTTCCATGAGGTATTCTGAAAGCGGGTTCAGGTCCTATATATTCCCCTGATGCAATTTGTTTAGCCAGCAAGTTGGCCCTCAAGTGTCAAATAATTCTTTGGTCCTTCGGTATCCATACTAGCTGTTGTCAACAGTGCGTCCAGCCTGTCTGTGCAGGTCATAACCAGCCTGGGCTGCATGGCTGTCCGACATAATGGTAATTGGTCCTTTAATGTGTCCCGATTCCATTATTTGATGAGCACACCAGTCAACGGCGGCTATTTCAGCCTGAAAGATGGAGGCATGTTTTTCCAGAGCAACCGCAAATTGTATGCTCCGGTTGCAGCCTCCATAGATTCCAGCCCCGATTCCTTTTGTATTTTTGTATACCAGATGGTTCCTTCAGAAGTTTCCGGGTATGTTTCACTTGCCTATTCACTTCGCTGTTGTATAGTACATTGAACTACCATTTCAAACCATTTTTAAGGTTTACTCTTCTTTTAGCACTTTGAATGTTGCTGGTCTTAATGCTCCTACATTTAAAGTGTCTTCATTTATGTGCTGCTTGTCTAGGCTGTCCGACATAATGGTAATTGGTCCTTTGATATGTCCCGATTCCATTATTTGATGAGCACACCAGTCAATGGCGGCTATTTCAGCCTGAAAGATGGAGGCATGTTTTCCCAAATTGTATGCTCCGGTTGCAGCCCCCATAGATTCCAGCCCCGATTCCTTTTGTATTTCTGAATACCAGATGATTCCTTCAGAAGTTTCCGGGTATGTTTCACTTGCCTATTCACTTCGCTGTTGTATAGTACTTTGAACTACCATTTCAAACCATTTTTAAGGTTTATTCTTCTTTTAGTACTTTGAATGTTGCTGGTCTTAATGCTCCTACATCTAAAGTGTCTTCATTTATGTGCTGCCTGTCTAGCTTTCATCATAACATATAGATGCAGTGGTAAAGCGATAATATTTGTTCCATGCTGTGGGCGTTGTGTTTATTTTAACCCGGGAAGTGCGTTTACAGTAATACCTGCATGGTCCCTTTTACCGAGTCTGGCACTTTCCACTTTTGGTCAGCAGTAAGCCGATGTTCCCAACATGATCTTTGCTAAGCGCCTTGAGTAGACGGGAGCTTGTGGGTTTACTTTCTATTACTTTTGCCAAGAATCTCTTTTGGCTTTTTCAATGGCATTGTTATATGCCGTGAGGGCCGTTTTGTACTGCGCCCAATCACAATTTCTCTTAGCTATATTAAATAGCCTTCTGGTGCGTGCCTTTGCCCTACCAAAATCCTTGTTCCACCAGGTAACCCTGGTCGAGGTAGGTTTGGTAGTTCTTGGACAGCTTGGTTCAAACGCCGTATTAATGGAGTCTTTGACGCTTTGCACCATGACTTTCAGCTCATGCGTTTTTCTTGCTCTTGTTGAACAGTCCCCGATTCTGCTGGCTAGTAGCCAAAAATTAATTATTTTTGACAAAATCTCACCGGAGGTTAAAACCGGTAGGTGATCGACTAAATATAGTCCAGCGATCGACGGGTTAAACACCCAGTAAAACAATATATTTTTTGCGCCTTGTTAAACACAGATTTGCAAAACATTAAGGTTAGAGACATCGAGATTTTAGACGGGTACAGTTGATATATTTTGCTCTAAAATAAATATTAATATTTTCATTTATATTAGGTGAGCAAAAAATAATCGGTGGCCATGATGCCGGAGCTGATCAATTCAAATATATGGCCTCAGTCAGAAGTGACAATCAACATATATGCGGTGGTACCATCATAAGTGCCAACACCATTTTAACAGCAGCCCACTGCAACACTGGGTAACTAGCTAGTTTATTTATAAATAACAGATAAAGGTTCTACAACAGAAATCTCAAGTCTCAGTTAACAGTAATACCAAAAGTCATTTTTGTATAATACTTTGCCTAATTAGTAATTTGCTAATGGATACTGTACTAAAGTAGCCAGTCGTTTTTTTTTAAACGTCTATTGTCTAATATTTTTTATTCAATTTAATTGATAAATATTCATAATTTAGTTCAAAATAAAAGCAAGTAATTCGCTCCTAAAAATGTTTGTGTAGAAGTTAACAATTATTACTTTGCTAAGCGACAATAAAAATTTACAGATCCATCCTCCACTTGACTGTAGTCGTAGGCTCAACTAATAGCGGCGGTAACGGCGTTTCTCACAGAGTCAGCAGGTTCGTAGCCCATGAAAACTACAACCCAGAAACCCACCAAAACGACATCGCTTTAGTTATTTTAACATCAGAAATCACATTCAACGATAACATCGAGCCAATCTCACTCCCCACTTACGATATCGGTGATGGCGTTTTAGTAACAGCAACCGGCTGGGGTTTAACCTCCTACCCTGGCAATGTATCTCCGAAATTGCAGTACATTAATGTTAGGACCATCAGCAAGATCCAGTGCCAAAATTTTCACTCCGAGGGAACTGTTTACTCCAGCCAGATCTGTACTTTGACTAAGAAAGGGGAGGGTTTGTGCACTGGAGATTCAGGTGGTCCGATTGTGGCCAGAGATCAGGTTCATGGAGTTGCTTCGTTTGCTTATTTGTGTGCTACTGGTCGTCCAGATTTCTTCACGAGGGTAAATTCGTTTAAAAGTTGGATTAGGCAAAATATGGTTTAGATAATTTTAATTGATTAAAATAAAAAATAAAATAATTGACTTTAAAACCACCAATGATTTCTTTATCATATTTAATCCTATATGAGATTAGAATTTCTTATGATTTACGTTATTATAGCTTTTTTAAAATATAGAAATGGCAGAGTTGTCAACTCTAGACCGCCAGATGTGTGAACTCGTCATTGCTTCACAAATTTCGAGAATGAAATGCGATTAGGTTAAAACTACTCACGCAAGCGTTTGTGATCCCATCCCAATTTATTCTCGAAATTACTCGTGCAAAATAAAATAAATCTCTATTTCATGTTTATGTCCGTTCAAAGTTGGAATATGCATCTTTAATTTGGTATCCACAAACTCAACTTCAGATTAACCTAGTAGAAAGTGTTCAACATCAGTTCCTGAAGTTTCTGCACTTCAAAGTTGAGGGACTTTACCCTGACAGAGGCTGTGATTATTCACTATTGCTAGACAAATTTAATGTCGAATCTCTTGAATGCCGACGGCACTAACTAGGCATCACGTTCTTACACAAGCTTCTGCATGATCGAATTGACAGCCCTGATATTTTACAGCTAGTTGGCTTGCATATTTCAACTTTCAATAGTAGATATAAGACCACATTCAATATGAAGTATAATAGAACTAATTTTGGGTTAAAATCGCCTATTAATGTGATCTGCGATTTGTATAATCAACTTCCACCAACATGTGACGTATTTTTTCAGCCATTGACATCTTTATTAGAATTTTGTTAATTACGAAGTGAAATGTTATTCTTTTTAGTTTATAGTTTTAACACTTTTTTGTTGATACTAAATTGTCTTGTAATTGGGAATTTCTTGAATTAATTTCTCATCTGGCACTTGGTGAAACATATTAGAATATGTAAAGTTATTTAAATAGGAAACACTTGGTATTGTTTCACAAATTAAAACTTTTCTGGACTAGTTTCGGTTTGTTAGACCATTTTCAAAGGAATGTGATTCCTTCCTTTGAAAATGGTCTAACAAACTGAAACTAGTCGGAATAAAGTTTTAATTTGTGAAACAATACCCAGTATTTTTTATTTAAATAACTTTACATAATTGGGAATTTGTTTCCTGTTGGGCAATAAACATTAATATTATCAATGTTAATTAATGATTCGTATATAACAAGAAATTCAAGTTTTCTATTAATTATATTCTATTAAATTAATATTTCATAACATATACATATCAGTCTCAAAATTGAATTTCAATACAATCAACATCACAATTACTCTTCCGGTTCAATGATGATCTTTCCCGACGGTCCTGAAATGACAACAGGAATGGCACGTGGTCCAGATAAAACATCTCCATGTTCGTGTTCTTTATGATGATCATAGTGCACATCTCCACGAACTATGCTCGATTTTCTTTCAACCTTGGCGTCTTCATCAGTCGGACCAAAGATGGTGATTTTCCCGGCTTTAGGTCCAACTACAGTGGAATGCCCACCGTGAGGACCTTGAACTGTAGCATCGAGACCATTTGGACCTTTGAGTAATAATTCTCCAGCGCGTGGGCCGGATACGGAAGAGTCTCCTCTATGAGGGCCTGAGATGGAAGAGTCATCTTCGTGAGGGCCTGAGATGGAAGAGTCGCCTTTATAAGGGCCTGATACATAAAAGTCTCCTTTATGAGGATCTGATAAAGTAGAGTCGCCTCCATGAGAGCCTGACAGTGTTGCTTCGTTACCATGTTGACCTTGGATTGAAGATTCTCCACCACGAGGACCTGAGAGGATGGCTTCTTTTTCATGAGGGCCTGAGAGGGAAACATATCCACCATGAGAGCCAGTTATGGAAAAATATTCTTCGCGAGGTGTAGACAGGGAAATATCATCTTCGTGTGATCCAGATAGAGAATAGTCTCCACCATGAGGAGCGGTAATCAAGTAATTTCCTCCATGAGATCCGGAAAGACTAGAATAGCCAACATCAAATCCGTGGTTTTGGGTATTGTGAGATGGAAAGTATCTTTGATTTGTCGTGGAAATGTCGGAATGAGAGCCTGCGACTGTTGATTCACCTCCATGTGGACCGAATACGTCAGCGTGTCCACCATGTAAACCACGAACTGCAGAATCTTCTCCGCGAGGGTCAGATATAATTGAATTTCCACCCTGAGGTCCATTAATTGTAGCTTCTCGTCCATGTGGTCCAACTACAGAAACATGTCCGCCTTGAGGACCAACGATAGAAGCTTTACCACCATGAGGACCAACAATAGAAGCTTCACCCTCACGAGGACTAATCACCACTGCGTGTTCTTCACGAGGACCAGCAATTATAGCTTTTCCACCGTGAGGCCCAATCACATTAGCGTGACCTTCATGAGGACCAGAAATTGTAGCTTCTCCACCTTGAGGCCCAATCACATTAGCTACTCCTCTACGAGGACCAGCAATTGTAGCTTCTCCACCGTGAGGCCCAATCACATTAGCGTGTCCTCCACGAGGACCAGCAATTGTAGTTTCTCCACCGTAAGGCCGAATCACATTTGCTTGACCTTCATGAGGATCAGAAATTGTAGCTTCTCCACCGTGAGGCCCAATCACATTAGCGTATCCTCCACGAGGACCAGCAATTGTAGCTTCTCCACCGTGACGCCCAATCACATTAGCGTGACCTTCATGAGGACCAGAAATTGTAGCTTCTCCACCACGAGGTCCTGTTAAATTAGCACGTCCTCCATGAGAGCCAACGACCGAGTCTCCACTTCCCTGTGGACATGCAATGCTAGCATGTCCACTATGAGCATGTCCACCATGAGAACCATACATTGAAGCATCTCCACCGTAAGGACCAGATACTGTAGTATGACCATTATGAGATCCATGAATCGAAGCATCTCCACCATGAGGCCCTGATACACTAGTATGTCCACTATGAGGACCAGCAACTATAGCATCACCGCCGTGTGGCCCAATCATACTATCGTGCCCCTCATTTTGTCCATGAATTGATGTATCTCCACCATGTGGACCAGAAACTACCCTATCTCCACCATGACCACTAAAAACACCATTACGTCCTTCATCACTTTCTTTAACCAAAAAATCCCCACTGTTTAAACCACTTAGCGCAATATGACCATTCTTAGCCATCACATCCTCTCCATGAATAAAATTTTGATATCCTCCAAGTTTGTTATTAACATCCAAGCGATGAGACAAGTTTGGAATGGAATTATATTTGTGACCTTCGCGAGATCCGTGTCCATCATGTTGTACATGTCCGTGATTGTAAGAATCGTGCCTAACGACGTAAGACTTCCCTCCGTGAGATTCATGTTTTGGGTAAGCACTTATGAGATTAATGTTTTTACCACCGTTATCGTTGAAATAGTTGTCGAGTTTCCAATCAATTGGTTGTGCCTTGATTAGTGCAAAGAGTGCACATAGTGTAATGGCCTGAAAACGAATAAATGCATGTGGTATTTGATATTTATTTCTGCAATGTTATTTATAAGTGCAATTTGAAAAGTGATTATGGCGTAACTACTAGTATTACTGGGTCCCGATGGCTAATCAAGGTATGTGTATTTTTTTAATTTGATCTTCAGCTCTAATATTTTTATTTTTGCATCAAATTGGAGTTGTAAATTATGTTCTTCAGCATTTTAATTTTACTACTAGTCTTAATTTTTAAAACACCTTACTTAATTTATCTCAAAAACAAAATAATAAGATACTACTTTAAAATGTCAAATGTTTTAAAAATAATTACTACGCTTGATATGAAGGGAGATTTTCTTTTACACATCCCGATGTATACGCAAATACAATTTGACACCTTAGAGTGGCGGACACGTGACTGCCAGTCTAAGGTGTCAAATTGTTTCGAAGGAATGGCAAAGCTATACTGATGAGAGATAATCTCGAAACACGTATCTATAGACGCGTTTCGAGAATAATTTGACCCAAAATGTTACATTTGTAGTAGGTTACTGTATGTAACAGCAAACACATGTTGTATAATTCAATGTCCGTAGGGGTATTAGCCCGGGAAGTAGTTGTTTCAATGAGTGTTTGATATAGTCTTTGTAAGACTAACTTGTTGTAGATTGCGAAAAGAATCGCACTTCTACGAGTGTTTTCAATTCTTGATTAAGCATAAAGTAATATTTTGAGTTTAGAAAAGCCTGTACATTTGTTTGGTTCGCTCCGCTACGCGATCAAACCAAACCAAACCAAATTTTCAGGCTCTTCTAAACTCGAAATTTTACTTCATGCACCACGCGTATAAAACACTCATTTAAATTAAGTTCAAAATGTACTGCTTAGATTTGATCAGATATTAATAAATTTAACAAATAATTATTTCGTCTAACTAAATTTTTTGCATTCAAAATTTGAGCGATCTTATTTGGGATATGTAAGAATTATTAAAATCTGAAAATTGCTTCTGTGGCTTAAATTTTGAAGATTTTTCCAACTACTCTCTCTACCTTGAATCAAATCAAGAATAATCTAATCATTGTTACGTTTATTTATAATTTATTATGTATGCGTGTTTTAATTATTATTTGCTTACCAAAATTTCCATTGTTAATCAAATAGACACTCCTAGTTCTGCTGAGTGAATGATTATACCTGAATACCCGGTGAAGTCCAGTATATATACTCAATTAAATTCGTATCTTCCTTGTTGCATGACGATTAGAAATTGAAAAGAAAAATATGTGCTGAGAGTGACCCAATCGCTTCTTAATTATATCTGCACCGCTCAAATTTTTATTATAAATATCATCCTACATAACACAAATATTTCTAAGCGTTGCTCAAATATTTTACGATTGCGTTTCGTATAACTTAATTTCATAAATTTTGTGCAATAAGATTTGTTACATTTTACACAATTAATTGAGGAGAATGCTCAAATTTGATTGTGTTGTGTAAAAACATGCACTTATTTTCGTCAATTGTATTTTTGAGTGTTCACGCGCTATATTATACCGGGTGTTGACTTAGCGGACGCAACATAGGAAATCGCATGTTAATTTTAAAGTGTTTAAATATTGGCTTCCCTATTTATTTTAGAGACAAAATGTTATTCAATTTTTTGTAGAGGGAAAAATTCTAAATTTATTAAGGCTCACATTTAACAGTTTACGTTTCTCAAAGTTAAAATAATTAAATAAAAGTAATGTGTTTTTATAAAAATATAGACATACCATGGAATTGTACTAACAATTGCGGATATTCCCTGTTTTTTTTTAAAGTTCAATTTAAAGCTTTAAACAAGTGTTTTCCACTCCCAGACTAAGCATGAAGTAAAATTTCGAGTTTAGAAAAGCCCCGTGAAAATTTGTCGAGGGTCGCGCAGCGACCCGAGACAAATTTTCTGGGCTTTTCTAAACTCGAAATTTTACTTCATGCGCCACGCGTATAAAGCACTATAATATTGCCAAATTTATGTATATTCGAACTTCACTTAAAATCTGTGTTGTATACGCGTGGCGCATGAAGTAAAATTTCGAGTTTAGAAAAGCCCAGAAAATTTGTCTCGGGTCGCTCGACAAATTTTCACGGGGCTTTTCTAAACTCGAAAATTTACTTCATGCTCAGTCTGGGAGTGGGAAACATTCGTTTAAAGCTTCAAATTGGACTCTTTTAAAAATCAATGAATGTCAGAAATTTTACAGCTAAAATAATTAAGAAAAAGTAATGTGATTTTAGAAAAATAATGACATACCATGGAATTGATACAACAATTGCGGATATTCCCCGTTTTTTTAAAGTTTAATTTAAAGCTTAAAACAAGTGTTTTCCACTCCCAGACTAAGCATGAAGTAAAATTTCGAGTTTAGAAAAGCCCCGTGAAAATTTGTCGAGGGTCGCGCAGCGATCCGAGACAAATTTTCAGGGCTTTTCTAAACTCGAAATTTTACTTCATGCGCCACGCGAATAAAAGACTATAATATTGTCAAATTTATGTATATTCGAACTTCACTTAAAATCTGTGTTGTATACGCGTGGCGCATGAAGTAAAATTTCGAGTTTAGAAAAGCCCAGAAAATTTGTCTCGGGTCGCTGCGCGACCCTCGACAAATTTTCACGGGCTTTTCTAAACTCGAAATTTTACTTCATGCTTAGTCTGGGATTGGAAAACACTCGTTTAAAGCTTTAAATTGAACTCTTTTAAAAACCAACGCATGTCAGGAAATTTACAGCTAAAATAATTAAGAAAAAGTAATGTGATTTTATAAAAATAATGACATACCATGGAATTGATACAACAATTGCGCATATTCTCTGTTCTTTTTAAAGTTCAATTTAAAGCTTTAAACAAGTGTTTTCCACTCCCAGACTAAGCATGAAGTAAAATTTCGAGTTTAGAAAAGCCCCGTGAAAATTTGTCGAGGGTCGCGCAGCGACCCGAGACAAATTTTCTGGGCTTTTCTAAACTCGAAATTTTACTTCATGCGCCACGCGTATAAAACATTATAATATTGTCAAATTTATGTATATTCTAACCTCATTTAAAATCTGTGTTGTATACGCGTGGCGCATGAAGTAAAATTTCGAGTTTAGAAAAGCCCAGAAAATTTGTCTCGGGTCGCTGCGCGACCCACGACAAATTTTCACGGGGCTTTTCTAAACTCGAAATTTTACTTCATGCTCAGTCTGGGAGTGGAAAACACTCGTTTAAAGCTTTAAATTGAACTCTTTTAAAAACCAACGCATGTCAGGAAATTTACAGCTAAAAAAATTAAGAAAAAGTAATGTGATTTTATAAAAATAATGACATACCATGGAATTGATACAACAATTGCGCATATTCTCTGTTCTTTTTAAAGTTCAATTTAAAGCTTTAAACAAATGTTTTCTACTCCCAGACTAAGCATGAAGTAAAATTTAGAGTTTAGAAAAGTCAAGAAAATTTGTCTCGGGTCGCGCAGCGACCCGAGACAAATTTTCTGGGCTTTTCTAAACTCGAAATATTACTTCATGCGCCACGCGTATAAAAGACTATAATATTGGCAAATTTATGTATATTCGAACTTCACTTAAAATCTGTGTTGTATACGCGTGGCGCATGAAGTAAAATTTCGAGTTTAGAAAAGCCCAGAAAATTTATCTCGGGTCGCTGCGCGACCCTCGACAAATTTTCACGGGGCTTTTCTAAACTCGAAATTTTACTTCATGCTCAGTCTGGGAGTGGAAAACACTCGTTTAAAGCTTCAAATTGAACTCTTTCAAAAATCAACGAATGTCAGAAAATTTACAGCTAAAATAATTAAGAAAAAGTAATGTGATTTTATAAAAATGGCCTAAATGAAGTATAGTAATTAGAAATTATATATCAAAATCGTTAATTGGAGAAGATCTAATTTAAAATTTTACAATCCTGTTGACTCTTAAACCTAAAAACTTGAACGATCAGTGTTCTTCATTGTTATGATTTATATCTAAATATAAATTATGAAAAATACGGCTAGATAAATCAAAAACAACACTTGGTTTGTTTTAAAAAGCGAAAAGTGAAACAAACTAAGTGGAATTTTTGATTTATCTTTTATAATTATTAGTTCAACATTTTTCACAAAGTGATAGTGAAAGAGTTCCTAAATAAAAATTGAAAATCTATATTTAGATACCAGGACCCAACATTTAAGCAAAAATTGGGTAAAATTACTTTTAAAAAAATCATATCTCCGTTCGGTATTAAGCTGGAGATGTCAAATTTTTACAGTTTGTAGAGATTTGTATCGACTGTTTTTTAATTTTAGTTTTATTGTTTTACTAAAGTTAAGAGAGGTGTAATTTTAATTGGTACCTGGACCAGGAATTTTTGCAAAAATGAGGTAAAACTACTTTTTTAAAAATTATATCTCCCTTTGGTATTCAGCTGGATCGATAGAATTTCGACTGTTTGTAGAGCTTTTGGTCGTCTATCTTTTGGTTAGAGTCCTGTTTTTTCACTGAAGTTAGGAGAGGAGTGGAGCATTTTTAATTCGTATCAGGACCCGGAATTTTTGCAAAAATGGGGTCAAACTACTAATTGAAAAATCATATGGTCCAACAAACCGAAACTAGTCGGAATAAAGATTTAATTGTGAAACAATACCAAGTGCCTTTCCTTTAATTAACTTTACATAATCATATCTCCGTTCAGTATTGAGCTGGAGCGATCAAATTTTAAAAATTTGTAGGGCTTTTTGTTGTTTACCTTTTGGTTTAAGTCCTGTTGTTTCAGTATAATAAGGAGCGGAGTGGGAAAGTTTTAATTGGTACCAAGAACTGAACAAAAGTACGGTAAAACTACTTTTTGAAAAATCATATTTCAGTTCGGTTTTGAGGTGGAACTAAAAAATTATAACACTTTGTAGAGCATTTTGTCGTCTATCTTTTAGTTTTTGTCCCGTTGTTTCACTGTGATTAGCAGAGGAGTGGGGAATAACAAATTATAACAGTTTGTAGAGCATTTTGTCCTCTATCTTTTAGCTATTGTCCCGTTGTTTCACTGTGATTAGTAGAGGAGCCCAAAATTCGAGCAAAAATGGGGTCAGACTACTTTTAAAAAAATCATAACTCCGTTTGATGTTGAGCTGGAGCAATCAAAATTTGACAGTTCGTAGATGTTGAAAATCGGCAACTTTTGACCAAAAGCCCGTTGTTTTGCTGTTAATAACGACGGAGAAAAAAATATTTGGTGGTTTTTTGACCCCCCCCCCCCCAATTTCAGGTAAATCATAGCTGAGACGCCACTGACATACTTCTGAAGTTATTTGGGATAATTTCGCTGGACCCGACTTTTCTGCCTTTTTGCGATATCTCTTCATATAACGAAGTTAGAGCCGAGATCTCGGCCATCCTGCTACACCACTGACTTTGCACAGCGGACTTTTTAAGCGTTTTGCATCTATATGAAGGCTACGGAGAAATAATTTTGAAATTGTCAACGGTCTCGTACTGCGCACGCTCTCGGACCATTTCTGCGCATCCGGTGATTTTTTGACTATTTTTCTTATAATGTCAACATCATTGAGACACCGACTCCGATGTCGTAATATTTTTTTCGATTTTCCGAGCCCCCCACCGCGGAAAACCGCCACTGGTTATTCATATTCATATTCATATTTATTGATGGAACAAACATATTCCAAAAGTTCTTTCCGACAACTATGAAATAGGGCTTTGATGGTTTGGTCGATTTGCTTTAGCGGCTCAAATAAAAAAGTTGGAACCTCGTTTGCCCTTTTCCCGGTACGCCACTGGAGTGAAATGGGCTTTATCGTACTCTACGGCGCATCTATATGGAGTTTAGGTAAAAATCAAATTTTCATCGGCAAATTTTTGAGAAAAGTTGACCCCTCCAGCAAAATTGGTCGGTGTGATACTGACCTCTTTTTCCGGATTATACAGGCCGTCCCACTTAATGAACAATAAGGGGGGTGGCGATCATTTGCGTAGAGAAAAAGTAAAAAGTTGAACGTGTGCACCCCTGAGTACACCACTGGACCGTCGATACGATTTTTGTATTCACAGTAGTTTCCATGTGGGGGCTGGTAACAAAAAGAAAACGTTCAAATGGGATGATTTCAGAAAAAGTTGCCCCCCTCGGAAAGCCTATCCGTACGCCACTGACCTCTGTCTTTCTTCGTTCAGCCCTTGATGTACGAAAGCGACTGTCGAAAATTCGAAGTTTTTCCGTGAACTATAAGCAAAACGGGGACCCGTACGCCACTGCGCTTGCGCAAATTTGCTTCGGCTTTGTCCGGAGCAGGTCGGGCGTAACTTTTACTGCGGAACGCCGAAATTGGCATATTTTTATCTCTTTTCGTTTAGCCGGCAAAATTGAAAAAAGGTCGAAACTTTGAAATTAAATTTAAAAAAAAACCTATACAATGTAAGACACCTAGGACTACGTCCGGTCAAAATTTGGTCAAAAGTTATGGTCGAATTTTGGAGATTACCCCAAATTAGTCATTTCCCATAAGAACACATGTACCTTTTTGACAGACGGTAGAGCTCGTCGGGTACTACGTCTTGTATTTTTTTTTTTGGATTTTTAGCTTTTCGGGTTCTAGAGTTGTGGCGGTTTCCGTTCTCGCCATAAGAGCCCATGTAACCTACTATTTTATTATAAAGTGTCCCGCGACTATCTTCTCGCTTCGCTCGAAAATAGTCGGGGGTGTCGGATAAATATTTTATCTTAAATCTTAACTAGGGATATAACAAAATTTGATTTCTCTTCTTCAACAAGTGAAAATAATTTAGTAAATTATATCAGTTTTTCTGTAATTTTTATTTATTCATCTTTGAATACTGATATGTTACATTTATAACGTTTAATTAACTATCTTAAAAATAGATACTTAAAGTCCAGTATTTTCGTTGATGTAGTCTCGAAGTACGGCCACGTTAGCGTAGACACCAGGTTTGCCTGGGCGAGCACAGCCACTCCCCCAAGAGACTATTCCGATCAGTTTCTTTCCAGCAACTAACGGACCACCAGAATCTCCCTAGTGAACATGTTGTCAATATTAATTTCAGCCAAAAACTAATGATAACTGTTAATTTAAATACGTGTATTTATAAAATAATCTACTAAATTTGCATATGTTTCGAAAGCGTAAACGCCATCTAATGCCCCTTAGCTCAAGTAGCATCGTCAATAGCTGGCAAACTACACGTTTGTATACAGCGATTGTTCGTCCACAAGAGGGCATTATTTAATAGAATATTAATATTGACGATGCTACTTGAGCTAAGGGGCATTAGATGGCGTTTACGCTTTCGAAACATATGCAAATTGCACAGGCTGTAATAAATGGTCAAAGATGTTCAGTATTCTTCAAGCACTGGTTCGGGACAATATTGATGATGGCGTTGAATCCTGAAACGCGTATATAGTTATCTGGTGAATGAATGAGTACTGAAGACAAATTCATATTCTAATCTACTAAAGGTTTTTTGAGGGACTTTCTAGTATATTTAAGTAAAAAAACTTACTCCGCAAGAATCCTTGCCACCTCCGTCAACACCAGCACAGAACATGCGAGGGGTAATAGAACCTTTGTAAGAAGATTTGCATGTTTCCTGGGCGAAAACTTTCACATCCACAGCCAGTAAAGTTGATGCCATTCCACCAGATTCCGAAATAGCACCCCAGCCAGTGGCCGTGCAAGGAGTTCCTGGCGCGTATTCTTCGTTCAAATCGGGCAGCGTGACCGGTTGGATGGCATTGCTGAATTCCAGCTCGTTCTCCAATTCCAAGATTGAGATGTCGTAGTCTAAGGTCGCTCTAACGTAGAGAGGGTGCACAACAAAGTTCTTCACTTTGACGACTTGACCTTCGTAGCTGTGCTTGGTGGAACCAGCGCGGATTGTCATTCTAGCTACATCACGTCTGTAAATAATTCATGAAAATAATAGTTCATAAAATAAAAATATATATTTATCTAGAATATGAATTTGTGTTCAGTACTCATTCATTCACCGGATAACTATATACGCGTTTCAGGCTTCAACGCCATCATCAGTATAGTCCTGAACCAGTGCTTGAAGAATACTATGAAATTCACGGCAGCTCCCGCTGCGAGTTACAATATTTCATAGGGTACAACCCCCCCAACATATAAATTACTAATGTTTAAATGTTACTTACCCATTAGTGCAATGAGCAGCAGTTAAGATGTACTTTGAACTAAGGATGATTCCGCCACATCTATTTCCTCCATGAATAACGATGTTATATGGGTATTCTTCAATTGTTACATTGCGACCACCGACAATTCTCCCATCTAACCTTGGTACCGATACGTCACCTAATAAAGAATAAATAATTCGTTATTTATATTGATCTTGAAATCATTTCTAGATAATTTCATTTAAATTTCGCGTTTTAAAGCAGATTATTTGTACCACTTCTATAAAATCGGTGTACAAAACTTAAGTGTTTTCTTGATCTCAATATTGAAAATGTACCACAAAATGAAGGCCTTCAAGATTCAAGAAAAGTGAAATATTTTGTTTTAAGTAAGAAAAATAGTTAAGGAAATCGCCATCGTGATGTGCCAAAATGCAGCCGAAAATTTCAGAAATCGCCTTCATCAATGTGTCGCTGCTGGGGGTCATTATCTTTCTGATGTCATCTTAAGTACTTAATGCATAAAACGGCATGATGTACCGATTAAGATAAAATAAACCCCAATTCTTTAAATTGCGCCGTTTTTTTAATAGCCCTTTAAAACTGCACTGTCTGTTTTGCCGCACCCTGTATATTGTTCTTGTCGTGAACAAATTATAGTGTATAACTCGCATATAATGGCTATTAATCACTCGAACGACTTGCTCCACTCGCCTTCGGCTTGTTTCGCAAACCTCGTTCTCATGATTAATAGCTATCAGCGACGGCTCGCAGCTTAACTTCAGGGTACGCCACAGTGCCAAGGCACACAAAATTTGAGGTTGGGATCGTGCTATATAAAAACAAGGAATTGCACAACAAAGTCACCTTTCAATAACGGATACATATTACCTTGGGTCTCTGGCCTACCATGAAGTTAGGTTGCGAACCGGCGCTGATAAATATCATTATATGCTCGTTGTACAATATACTATTTCCAGGTTACAAAAGGTTATAGGCTAACGTGACAGGAATACAAAAGAAACCTGAAAATATTTTTAGAAATGGACGTTATAGTTGCAAAAATAAAATAAAATGGTTGTATAAAAACAAATCTAATAAATGTTTACTGACTTACCGGTAACGAACGCTATTAAAACACAAACAAGTATAATTTGTATCATGTTGACTCGTGTCTACTAAGCCTAAACGTTAACCTTATATACCTACAAAATCGAAACTTATCTTAAAATAGTCAAAAATGCGCTGTGCAAATTCTACTGATTGGTTTTAGATTAGCAACTGTAAAAATATAAAGCAAGATTGGCTCACACGCTTTAAATGTTTTTATTTTAATTAAGTTATCATGTTGACTCGTGTCTACCAAGCCTAAACGTTACCTCTTATATACCTACAAAATCGAAACTTATCTTAAAATATTAAAAAAATGCGCTGTACAAATTCTATTGATTGGTTTTAGATTAGAAACTGTAAAAATATAAAGCAAGATTGGCTCACACGCTTTAAATGTTTTTGTTTTAATTAAGTGCTCTGTTGTCTAGATTTTGTTTTAAAGTATTTTTTTCGTCTGGATCAATCAATAAGATTAGGAGAAATGATGGTAGCTGCATGCATTTTTGTAGAAGTACCTACTAAGATACAATCAAGATCGTTTATAACGACACCGGCTGTACTGTACACTTCTGTGCAATAAAATTAAGTACACAAAATATGTTATAGTTTAAAGCGGACATGATGAGTTTCCTAGTTACGTAAATATGTTAATTTTTTTAATGTCAAAGTGCCGCGTCATTTAGACAACAATTCACAAATTCGAATTCTTACTAAAATAGAAGATGGTTTTTCTATTAGACAAATTGTTCAATTGGTGAACATCAGTAAAGACACTGTTTTCAGAGTTAAGAAACGTTGGGAGCAGGAAAGAAGTTGTATGGTGTTTTATTATTTATTTAAACTGCTGCTAGGCAATTAAAACAGCCCCGAAACATACAACTAGAATAGTGTAAAAAATAGTTATAAGACTTGTGCTTAATTTTATTGCACAGAAGTGTACAATCTGATATAAGGAATAAAATAGTTGGTCCGTAGATATTTTTGTTGTTATTTCTTATATTTTTATTATATTTTTTCATTTTTGTTTCACTTATGTATGAGCGTATTAATCTTAGTTCTAGTCTTAAGCCGTTTATATATAATACATGTATTGTAACCACCCTGTAATAGGACGTCTTGTCTGTTGGGTTTTGAGTAAATAAATATATAAATAAATGATTAATTTAGTCATTAGTTTAAATCATTAAGCCAACGAATGCCCAATTCTGCTCTGCAACCATGGTTATGTAATAGTATATTACGTAACGAGAGTGGTATGCAGCATATTACATATGAGCGGATATGTTGCGCACGAGCCGCGCAGCGGCGAGTGCAGTATTCCGCGAATATGTAATTGCCATACCACTCGAGAAACGTACGATACTTTACCTACGCCCTAACAAAATAAACAATTAGCATGAAAGACTAACTTATTTATCGTAATCATTTTTAATAGTATTATGACAATGATGAAAACTAAATTACTACTTGATCAATATATCAATATATATATTGTTTTTTAAAAGAGTTTAATTTGAAGCTTTAAACGAGTGTTTTCCACTCCCAGACTAAGCATGAAGTAAAATTTCGAGTTTAGAAAAGCCCCGTGAAAATTTGTCGAGGGTCGCGCAGCGACCCGAGACAAATTTTCTGGGCTTTTCTAAACTCGAAATTTTACTTCATGCGCCACGCGTGTAAAACACTGATTTCAAGTGCACATAGAGTTCACAATATTTTAGTGTTGTATAACACGGTGGAGTTTTAAATCTTGCCAAATTTAATATGGTCACAACAAACATGCCTGTATTAAATCAACTTTCTGCAGAAAAACACTGTGAAATTGCTGCTACATATTTGTCTGCTCATAATGTTATAGCTATAATACTGTACCGCTCACCTTCGGGAAATTTTAATGAATTTTTATCTATTCTTACAAGATTGCTTGATAACATTGATCACAATAAAATTTTAATTATTGGTGGAGATTTCAATGTAAATTTGAATATTAATTTAAATGATGTTCAAGCTTTGCAGATATTCGATCTTATTGCATCGTATGGATTGGCAAGCCAGGTAAATTTTCAGACTAGATTAAACAATCAATTGGACAATGTTTTTTCTAATATGGTTGAAAACATTTCAAGTAAACCAATTGACCCTGGATTGTCGGATCACATAGGTATTCAGGGAACATTCAACTCTAATTATGGTATTACAAAATTAGCCAAAAAAACAATGCTTTACAAATGCTGGTAAGATTAAATTTTACACTCACCTTACCAACATGAATTGGAGTCTTCGTGATAATGTAAATCTATTTCAAGTAAACCAATTGACCCTGGATTGTCGGATCACATAGGTATTCAGGGAACATTCAACTCTAATTATGGTATTACAAAATTAGCCAAAAAACAATGCGCCCCTTTACAAATGCTGGTAAGATTAAATTTTACACTCACCTTACCAACATGAATTAGAGTCTTCGTGATAATGTAAATCTAGACATTGGAACTAGGTTTGATTCATTTCTGGAAAGTATTCAGGAAAGCATATACGATTATTTCCCACTAAAAACCGTAATAGGAAAGCAAAATAAACCTAACCAAAAATGGTTTAATAACAATTTAAAGCAAATGAGGGAGACGTTACTCTTAATGCGCGAAGCATCCATAAGATGTCCCGAGCTTAAAAATTGCTATTTAGGCTATAAGAAATCATACCACTTTGCACTTAAAGATGCCAAAATTAAAGCAAATCATAATTATTTGGTAAAGTCGAACTACACACCTAAATCCATGTGGAAAATAATAAATTCTAGTCAAAGTAAAACGAAGCCGGAAACAGTCTGTGATATAAAACCAAATGGTTTTAATTATTTTTTTAGTAAAGTTGCGGAAACATTACTAAGCAGCTTACCACAGTCACGTGCTGATCCCATAAAACGGATGGTAGAATCTCGTAGGCTAACCAGCACACCATATTTTTCATTTAGGAAAGTGAGTTCTAACGAAACAAGGCTCACAATAAAAAACCTAAAGAAAACGAACTGTAGGGACATGTATGGAATTAACGTGGATCTTCTGAAGAGTGTCGCGGATATAATTAGTGGTCCACTAACTAACTTAATTAATACTTGTATAACATCTTGCATATTTCCCGACATTCTGAAGAGGGCCTGCATTATTCCTATACATAAAAAGGGCGATGTCTGTGAAATTAACAACTACCGCCCGATAGCACTACTACCTCCAGTTTCCAAAATTATAGAGAAAATTCTTGCCGACAGATCAGAGTTTTTTCAAGCCAACAATCTATTTTCTAATATGCAGTATGGTTTTCGTAGGGGAAGGTCAACTTGTGGGGCAGTTATTGATTTTGCTGAGGAAATATTGAAAGGTTTTGAGGATGAAAAGTATTCCGTTGCGTCTTTTCAAGACCTTAGACTGCATATCACATGATGTTCTCTTGCGGAAACTATACTGCTATAACTTCTTGCCATCTAGTTGCAAACTTATTAACCCTTATCTCACTAGTCGGCTTCAAATGGTACTGGTAGGGGACAAGAGATCGACGTGCTTACCAATAAACAATGGGGTGCCTCAGGGTTCCATTCTTGGGCCATTGCTATTTCTAATCTATATTAATGATCTGCCAAACATATACAATAACTCGTCAGCTATTCTATACGCAGACGATACTACTACTATTACAAAATTAAATAGATTGGAGGTAGTTGTGGACCAAGATATAGAGGCAAACAAACTTACCCATGAATGGTCAACATCGAACATGTTGTCATTAAATAACAACAAAACAATAAAGGTGACATTTTCTCTTAAAACGTCGATACTATTCCGAACAACCCACTCCAAGTTTCTAGGTCTGCACGTTGACTCTCGACTGACCTGGAATAAACACGGAGACGCTCTTGCTACTAAGCTATGCAGAAGTGTTTATCTGTTAAGAAGACTGAATAGTTCTTTGCCCCAGATCGCGCTTCGTTCAGCTTACTTTGGATTATGCCAATCTCACATCTCATTGTATCCTAGCATGGGATCATTCTGGGATAAGGCTGCAGAGAAGAGCTATACGAGCTCTTTGTAATTTACCATTTAGAGATGACTGTAAACCCAACTTCATCGAGCAAAAAGTATTAACACTTCCGTGCATTTTTGCTTAATATACGTGAGAAAAAATCTTAGCAAATATCAGACTCACGATCAATTGCATGATCACAATACCAGACAAGCTCTGAATATTTACCCATGCTGCCCAAGGTTAAAAAGCTCAAAATGGGATTAACTATTACGAGCTCAAATTATTTAATATGCTGCCCGAATAAGTAAAAAGCTTACCGCTTAAAAAATTTAAATCCACTATTAAAAGCCATTTACTCACCAAAGCTTACTACAGCATGCAAGAGCTGTTATCAAGCAATATTCAAGAATTAGATCAATCTTAATCGATTTTTTAATCATACTCTACACAAATCTTATTATTTAATTGTTTTTTACTTTTTTTTTGTTTTGTATTGTTTTATATACACTTTTATTGTACTCTTGCAAAAACATATTATTTTTAAGATGTATTATGTACTCTAAACATTAATAATATTTTTAACGTGTTTGGTAATGTCTTATATACACTTTTATTGTGCTTTTGCACAACCTTAGCTTTATATATATTGTGTAATATATCTTGTATTTTATTAACTGTATTATTGACTTGTGTAAACTTAATGTAACTGCACGTAATAAAGTATTATTAATATTATTATTATACGCGTGGCGCATGAAGTAAAATTTCGAGTTAAGAAAAGCCCAGAAAATTTGTCTCGGGTCGCTGCGCGACCCTTGACAAATTTTCACGGGGCTTTTCTAAACTCGAAATTTTACTTCATACTTAGTCTGGGAGTGGAAAACACTCATTAAAAGCTTCAAATTGAACTCTTAAAAAAAAAACAACGAATAACTAAAGATTTAGCTGAATTTGGAATACGTATACTTTAAAGAAAAACTCCCCGTACATCAAAGAAATGTCATTTGGTTGTACGGTAAGCAATCAGCTGCATGTGTACGTAATGTCAATCATACTTGTCAAGATGACAGCTTTAAACAAGTGTTTTCCACTCCCAGACTAAACATGAAGTAAAATTTCGAGTTTAGAAAAGCCCCGTGAAAATTTGTCTCGGGTCGCGCAGCGACCCGAGACAAATTTTCTGGGCTTTTCTAAACTCGAAATTTTACTTCATGCGCCACGCGTATAAAACACTGATTTCAAGTGAGGTTCAAATAGGCATAGAGTTCACAATATTTTAGTGTTGTATACGCGTGGCGCATGAAGTAAAATTTCGAGTTTAGAAAAGCCCAGAAAATTTGTGGAAAACACTCGTTTAAAGGTTGGAATTGAACTCTTAAAAAAACGACGAATAACTAAAGATTTAAAGAAAATAAGCTGAATTTGGAATACGTATACTTTAAAGAAAAACTCCCTGTACATCAAAGAAATGCCATTTGGTTGTACGGTAAGCAATCAGCTGTTCAGCTGTCAGCACGTAATGTACTTGTCAAAGCTATTACGTGCATGTGTACGTAATGTCAATCATACTTGTAAAGATGACAGCTTTAAACGAGTGTTTTCCACTCCCAGACTAAGCGTGAAGTAAAATTTCGAGTTTAGAAAAGCCCCGTGAAAATTTGTCGAGGGTCGCGCATAGGGCTACACATAGAGTTCACAATATTTTAGTGTTGTATACGCGTGGCGCATGAAGTAAAATTTCGAGTTTAGAAAAGCCCAGAAAATTTGTCTCGGGTCGCTACGCGACCCGAGACAAATTTTCACGGGGCTTTTCTAAACTCGAAATTTTACTTCATGCTTAGTTTGGGAGTGGAAAACACTCGTTTAAAGCTTCGAATTGAACTCTTAAAAAAAACAACGAATAACTAAAGATTTAAAGAAAATAAGCTGAATTTAGAATTCGCATACTTTAAAGAAAAACTCCCTGTATAAAACACTGATTTCAAGTGAGGTTCACATACACATAGAGTTCACAATATTTTTGAGTTGTATACGCGTGGCGCATGAAGTAAAATTTCGAGTTTAGAAAAGCCCAGAAAATATGTCTCGGGTCGCTGCGCGACCCTCGACAAATTTTCACGGGGCTTTTCTAAACTCGAAATTTTACTTCATGCTTAGTCTGGGAGTGGAAAACACTCGTTTAAAGCTTCAAATTGAACTCTTAAAAAAAACAACGAATAACTAAAAGATTTAAAGAAAACAAGCTGAATTTAGAATACGTATACTTTAAACATTTCAGAATTACAGATGTCCTAAGCGAACTGGCCAATTTAAAAGATTCATACTATACGGGCCCTGATGGTTTACCACCAATTCTGCTAAAACAATGTTCTTTTTCCTTTAGTCGTCCTCTATGGATACTTTATAACCAATCCCTAGTTTCAGGCTGTTTTCCTTCTCTTTGGAAAAGTGCCATAGTTACACCAATTTTTAAAAGCGGTAAAAAGAACGTTGTTTCAAACTATCGCCCGATCTCTCTTCTCTCGCTTATGCCAAAAATATTTGAAAAATTAATCATTGCACCCCTATCTGAATGTGTATCTAGTGTCCTATCCGATAAGCAATATGGTTTTAGAAGTGGGTGTTCGACTTCCACCAACTTACTGACCTATAGTAATTATATTGTTACAGCCTGTTACTGTAATTATATTATTACAGCGGGATTTGAAGTAGACTCAATATATACCGATTACTCTAAGGCTTTTGACACAGTAGATCATAGCATCCTTCTATCGAAACTTAAGCTTATAGGAGTCGGAGGATCCATGTTAGATTGGATATAGTCTTACTTATCCGGAAGGTCACAGGCCGTGCGGATCGGTAGTTTTATATCGTCTGAGATACTTGTAACTTCAGGGGTTCCCCAGGGATCACACCTTGGACCTCTTTTATTTAATATCTTTATTAATGATGTGGTTGATTGTTTCCATAATTCCCAGTGCTTGCTATTTGCAGACGATATAAAATTATTTTTACGAATCGCGGATGATAGATCTTCTGTGTTGTTACAGGAAGACTTAAATAGATTTTCAGTTTGGTGTACTGACAACCGTATGAATCTCAACCTCAAAAAATGTAATTGTATAACTTTTACTAAAAAAAGGGCCTCGACAGTGAGGAATTACTATATCTTTAACGTCCTTTTAATTCGCGTTTCAGTCATTAAAGACTTAGGTGTATTATTGCCTCACAACTGGAACTTTAACAACCATCTACGCAACATAACTGCTAAGGCATACCGTGTTCTGGGTTTTTTAAAACGTAACAGCAGAGATTTCTCAAACATTCATGCCCTTACGACCTTGTATGTATCCCTTGTCCGCCCCCACCTTGAGTACTGTTGCACTATTTCGAATCATCATAGCAAATCGGATGTAAAAATGGTTGAGAGGGTCCAAGTTAAATTCACAAAATTTATCTCCTACAAGTTCGGGATTGTCGGCTCCTTTAATGACGTCCTACAATCTTTAAATATCCATTGGTTAGAGCAGAGACGAAGGAATGCAGACGTAATGCTAGGATACAATTTAATAAATGGGGCGATTGATTGCCCCTATTTACTTAGCCAATTTAAAATCAATGTGCCAGCTAGAAGTTTGCGTTCCTTCGATCTGTTCCATGTACCATATTGTAGGACGGACCATGGTAAAATTTTTGGTATATCCAGAATCGCCAATAATTGTAACGCCATCAATCCCGACTTTAGTGCAATTAGCAGGAATGCTTTGAAGAACATCTTCCGAGAAGGTAAATAGTCTACATATTTTAATCTGTTGTTTGGACCTAAATGTGTTGTTTGTTTTTTACTCTTTTATGTACCTATATTTATTATGTATTTGTATTTATATTTCATTTATTTTATTTCTTAGTTTTTATAATACCGGGCTTTCATTAATTAAATATGGCTCACACAAAAATTCCCTAGATTTAAAAATATTTATTCGCCGGCGTATTTTTATGACGATTGAAAATATTATATTTAAAATGATTAAAAAATAGGCTCATCTTCAAAAATGTAACTAATTTTTATTAATTAAAATGTGCCATCAAAATAAACGCGTCTTGCTCCGTTGTAAATACCATTTTCGCAGTATTTGCTTATCCTAGCAAATTGACTCTGCAAAATAAATAGAAATAAAACTCAATGTTTCAGAATAATTAAACAATTTTTGCTTACCTGAAAATTCCGGGCGAATCTTGTAAGATCTCAAAGTTTGGTTTAACGATGCACCGCGCATAAACGTTTATGTCAAATTTGACTTTAGTAACGTTTGGTTACTTTTTTCAAAGCCTCCAACGTACAAATACAATAATTTACGCGGCAATTTTAAATTTAGTCACGTGGGGTTCGGGAATTAATGAAAGCCCTGTATTAATGTACTTAAATAGACTTCCGTTAATAAATAAATAAGTAACCCTGTACATCAAAGAAATGTGATTTGGTTGTACGGTAAGCAATCAGCTGTTCAGCTGTCAGCACGTAATGTATTTGTCAAAGCTGCATGTGTAGGTAATGTGAATCATACTTGTCAAGATGACAGTGTGGTATGATGCGATTACTAGATAAATATTATTAAACCGCAGTTTCATTCATTTCGAATATGTTCACGTATGTAGGGCTCCATTTGTGGAGCAAGGAAGTGGTGGCCTCTGTGAGAGCAAGAAAAAAGTAGAGCAGGGCGCGACTTGGCTGGCAAGGGTAGTAGAACGGAAGGGGCAGCAGCGGCAGCAGTAGGACGACGGCGGCAGCAGGAGCCCTCTATGTTGGCAGAGGGTGGTGGTTCGTGGTGAACGTGAAGCCGAGGGAAACCGAGCCGTCCCGGCGGGCGGCTATTGATTGTAACAGCGCGCAGTGTCGAAGAGCCGAGCCACAGCCCGCTGCTCGTACCTGTGTCCCGTGTGTTCAGTTGGGGCGTCACCACATTTACAAGTGACATTTTACGGCCGCCTTCCTTCTATCCACACACATTTAAACCGGGAGCAGAACAGTGAACCACCTTAAATCTGTGCTAAAGCGGAAAAATGCGCGGTCGGTGCGTGTGCTAGCTAGCGTGCAAAATGTGAGTACCTCCACTCCTTAACACACACACTCCCACAACATCCGCAATCCGGATAAAACCATAGGTAAGTCTTCGTTTTACTCAAATCAAACACACCACTCTCAATCGGCAACACCACCGCATTCTCCTCTCCTCGTTTCTACACTTAATAATTATTTTATCGATTCTAATACACACACACTTACTTACATCCATACAAAACCCATTCATATTACCTAGATGTATACGCTTTTAGCAGGTGTATGCATAAATAGGACACGGACATTAAATCCCGGCGCCTTCACCATCGCGAAATTTCAAATCGCTCGTATCATCCACCCAACCAACCCCGGTACAGCTACCTAACAAAGAGACCTCCGTTTATTATAAGAAAAACAAGTTGGCTGCGTAATACAACACCTCGGAGTGTTTTAATTATTGTAAAATTCAGTGTGTCCCACTGACACTCCCAAAAGTCGCTTAACCCCCTGAAAAAATACCGGGTCACTCGGATACTGGGAGCTCTTTAATAAATTCTGTGCTTCTGGGTGTGTGAAGTGTATTAAGTCAATATTATGGCAAAATTTACTTGGTACTACATACAGAAGGCTTATATGTTCTATTATAATTCGGTGTAAACGTTTCTCTGTTGGGTGTGTGAAATGTGTTATGTCAGAATATCAGCTTTTTCAAATATTACGGTTTTGTTGCAACTTTCACGTTTGCTTACTGATATTACATCGTTATTTAGACCCTGGGTCTCCAAACTATCTTCTTCGCGGGCCACAAATACAATTCTACATAATAAAGTCGGCCAAGATCCGATTAATTTTATAAAATTATGAAAAATGTAAGGAACAATTGTTACAATATTTCAAAATATGACATTTACAAAAAAAATTACAAACAATCGCGGGCCGGATTCATGCAAGTCGCGGGCCGGATTTGGCCCGCGGGCCGTAGTTTGGAGACCACTGATTTAGACTATTACATTATTATTAAGTACATATATATATTATCACGGTATTTATTAATATATCTGGGCTTTCAACCTCTGAGGTCAAACAAGATAAATTCAAATTCAAAGCTATTTGAATTCGAGAAAATAAGCTTACGCTTCTTATAGTTTGCACACTTTAAACATAATATGAGGTCTTTCTGCTGTTATGAATTTTTTTTTTTTTTTAATTAATAATTTATTTACATTCCACAAATACATACAAAATAATACTTGTACATGTAAATCGTCACAAAGGTATATATATATATATATATATATATATATATATATATATAAATTTTAGATAGATAAATTCAATGTGAAATATCGATAAAATAAATAAATAAATAATAACATGGAAAGTTCACGTAATTAAAATTTAAAATTATAAAATTCTGACATAGAGTATGGCTCAAGATCACATAAGAGTTCATATATTTTTCTTTTGGCTTTGTTGAAATCATTTATTACTTTAATTGACAATGGAAGATGGTTAAACATTTTAAGGGATGAGTAAAAACAACCTTGCCTAAATTTATTGAGTGAATGATGTGGTAAGTTGTATACTTGACCGTATCTGCTAGGGTATCTAGTTGAGTAAAACACGTCCCCGAATAGCGACCTGTTTTTTAAAAAGAATTTCAAACACTCGTAAATGTAGAGACCATAAAATGACAATATCTTTTGATTTCTAAACAAACCTCTACAGCTTGCATTTATTTTTTGTTTAAGTAATATTCTTGTTGCCTTTTTTTGCAGTGTACACACTTTCCCTGCAGAAGTACTGCCACCCCAAAATATCAGACCATATCTTAATTGGGATTCAATGTTTGAAGAGTAAAATAGTTTAGCAATGCGATGGTTTGTGTTTTTGATTAATACCCTAAGTCCATAACACGCTCCGCTTAGTTTATTACAGATATAGTCAATATGATGATTATATTTTAAGGTGTTATCTAATATAATTCCAAGACATTTGACACTATTTGTAATTGGATATAATTTATTATTTATAGTGATGTGTGGGGGCGTGTTTATGGCTTCAGTTGTCTTAAATAATACAATATTGGTTTGTTAGTATATCTGGGCTTTTGACCTGCGGTCTTTCTGCTGTTATAATATAAAATAGTATTTTGTATTTAATTTACAAAATATGCGTGTTTCTGCAGTAACTTCAGAAATACAATTAACAAAAGAGAAAAACCAAAAGAAAAAGACTGTATACTTTTTCTTTTGGTTTTCATCTTTTATTAATTGTATTTCACTATTTCTCAATATATATATATATATAAATTTTAGATAGATAAATTCAATGTGAAATATCGATAAAATAAATAAATAAATAATAACATGGAAAGTTCACGTAATTAAAATTTAAAATTATAAAATTCTGACATAGAGTATGGCTCAAGATCACATAAGAGTTCATATATTTTTCTTTTGGCTTTGTTGAAATCATTTATTACTTTAATTGACAATGGAAGATGGTTAAACATTTTAAGGGATGAGTAAAAACAACCTTGCCTAAATTTATTGAGTGAATGATGTGGTAAGTTGTATACTTGACCGTATCTGCTAGGGTATCTAGTTGAGTAAAACACGTCCCCGAATAGCGACCTGTTTTTTAAAAAGAATTTCAAACACTCGTAAATGTAGAGACCATAAAATGACAATATCTTTTGATTTCTAAACAAACCTCTACAGCTTGCATTTATTTTTTGTTTAAGTAATATTCTTGTTGCCTTTTTTTGCAGTGTACACACTTTCCCTGCAGAAGTACTGCCACCCCAAAATATCAGACCATATCTTAATTGGGATTCAATGTTTGAAGAGTAAAATAGTTTAGCAATGCGATGGTTTGTGTTTTTGATTAATACCCTAAGTCCATAACACGCTCCGCTTAGTTTATTACAGATATAGTCAATATGATGATTATATTTTAAGGTGTTATCTAATATAATTCCAAGACATTTGACACTATTTGTAATTGGATATAATTTATTATTTATAGTGATGTGTGGGGGCGTGTTTATGGCTTCAGTTGTCTTAAATAATACAATATTGGTTTGTTAGTATATCTGGGCTTTTGACCTGCGGTCTTTCTGCTGTTATAATATAAAATAGTATTTTGTATTTAATTTACAAAATATGCGTGTTTCTGCAGTAACTTCAGAAATACAATTAACAAAAGAGAAAAACCAAAAGAAAAAGACTGTATACTTTTTCTTTTGGTTTTCATCTTTTATTAATTGTATTTCACTATTTCTCAATAAATCTTAAAGTGAAATTAAATTTGCCAATTGCTTGCAGAGTATTTAGAGAGTATTAAAACGAATTAAATTAATATCGACTTTCTGCAAAAATTTAGTTTCGTCGACACTCGAAATTTTACTTCATGCGCCACGCGTATAAAACACTGGTTTCAAGTGAGGTTCAAATACACATAGAGTTCACAATATTTTAGTGTTGTATACGCGTGGCGCATGAAGTAAAATTTCGAGTTTAGAAAAGCCCAGAAAATTTGTCTCGGGTCGCTGCGCGACCCTCGACAAATTTTCACGGGGCTTTTCTAAACTCGAAATTTTACTTCATGCTTAGTCTGGGAGTGGAAAACACTCGTTTAAAGCTTCAAATGATTACATCTTTATTTAGACTATTACATTATTATTAAGTTCATATATATATTATTACGTTATTTATTAATATATCTGGGCTTTCAACCTCTGAGGTCTTTCTGCTGTTATTATATGAAATATTATTTTGATTATTAAGTACATATTTATATTATTACCATATTTGTTAGCAGAGCTAGGCAGGATTCGAATCATTCAGGATTCTAATCCTGGATTCGAATCCTTTTAGAGGATTCAAAAGAGGCATTCGAATACTTTAGTTAAACTGGATTCGTGATCCGGATTCGTTACATTTTTTTAAGAGGATTCGTATTCGAATCCAAATGCGGGTGATTCGAATCCTCATAAAAGGATTCGAATCCTCATAAAAGAATTCGAATCATGAAAGGATTCGAGTACTTACCAAACGATTCGAACACTTACAAAAGGATTCGAATCGTCAAAAATAATTCGAATTAATCATGAGGATTAACATGAAAAATTTGTTTTGTATGCTTTTAAATTTCTCGTTAAATCAGTGTTTTGTACGCGTGGCGCATGAAGTAAAATTTCGAGTTTAGAAAAGCCCCGTGAAAATTTGTCTCGGGTCGCTGCGCGACCGTCGACAAATTTTCTACGCGGGCTTTTCTAAACTCGAAATTTTACTTCATGCTTAGTCTGGGAGTGGACGACACTCGTTCAAAAGTGATAAAATTAAAAATTAAGTAAATTAATCCAAACAATTTCAAACAAAAGATAATAAAAACACACAACACACACTTTTGTTTAATCACTTTTCACCTCAGTTCTTTTGGTTATGAATTAGAAACTAAAAAATCTAGTGGAGATCAACAACTCACCGATTATAGCTTTCTACGTCTAAGTCAAAAAATGTTTCAAACAAAAGTTGTAGCCAACGAAAAAATAAACCACTTTTACCTAAACACTTTTCACCTCAGCTCTTTTGTTTTTGAATTAGAAACTAAAAAATCTAGTGGAGATCAACAACTCACCGATTATGGCTTTCGACGTCTAAATCAAAAAATGTTTCAAACAAAAGTTGTAGCCAACGAAAAAATAAGCCTCTTTTACTTTAACACTTTCCACCTCAGCTCTTTTGCTTTTGAATTAGAAACTAAAGAATTTAGTGGAGATCAACAACTCACCGACTATGGCTTTCGATGTCTAAATCAAAAAATGTTTGAAACAAAAGTTATAGCCAACGAAAAAATAAACCTCTCTTACCTTAACACTTTTCACCTCAGCTCTTTTGTTTTTGAATTAGAAACTAAAAAACCTAGTGGAGATCAACAACTCACTGATTATGGCTTTCGACGTCTAAATCAAAAAATGTTTCAAACAAAAGTTGTAGCCAACGAAAAAATAAACCACTTTTACCTAAACACTTTTCACCTCAGCTCTTTTGTTTTTGAATTTGAATCGCTGCGCGACCCTCGACAAATTTTGTACGCGGGGCTTTTCTAAACTCGAAATATTACTTCATGCTTAGTCTGGGAGTGGACGACACTCGTTCAAAAGTGATAAAATTAAAAATCAAGTAAATTAATGATCTTTTGGTTATGAATTGAAACTAAAAATCTAGTAGAGATCAACAACTTACCGATTATGGCTTTCGACGTCTAAATCAAAAAATGTTTCAAACAAAAGTTGTAGCTAACGAAAAAATAAGCCTCTTTTACCTTAACACTTTTCACCTCAGCTCTTTTGTTTTTGAATTAAAAACTAAAGAATTTAGTGGAGATCAACAACTCACCGACTATGGCTTTCGATATCTAAATCAAAAAATGTTTGAAACAAAAGTTATAGCCAACGAAAAAATAAACCTCTTTTACCTTAACACTTTTCACCTCAGCTCTTTTGTTTTTGAATTAGAAACTAAAAAACCTAATGGAGATCAACAACTCACTGATCATGGCTTTCGACGTCTAAATCAAAAAATGTTTCAAACAAAAGTTGTAGCCAACGAAAAAATAAACCACTTTTACCTAAACACTTTTCACCTCAGCTCTTTTGTTTTTGAATTTGAATCGCTGCGCGAACCTCAACAAATTTTCTACGCTGGGCTTTTCTAAACTCGAAATTTTACTTCATGCTTAGTCTGGGAGTGGACGACACTCGTTCAAAAGTGATAAAATGAACAATCAAGTAAATTGATCATCTGTGTGAAATTTGACATTTTTATGATTTTTGTCAGATTTTAGATTTTTAATTGTGTTTCGGTAATTTCGCCAAACAGGACATTTTGATGAGTTTCGATGATTTCTGTCAACTTTAACAATTTATGAAATTGTTAAAGTTGACAGAAATCATCGAAACTCATCAAAATGTCATGTTTGGCGAAATTACCGAAACACAATTAAAAATCTCAAATCAGACAAAAATCATAAATATGTCAAATTTCAATGATTTCCGTCAAATTTGACATTTTTAATTGTATTTTAAATAATTCCGTCAAATATGATATTTTTAATATTCGACGTTTTCAATCGTATTCTGACAATTTTTGCATAAATTGATATTTTTGACGTTAGCAATCATATCATATTTTGACAATTTTCACGCGTATTGACATTTATGACGGTTCGAATTATATTTTGACCATTTTCATATGAATTGACATTCCCAATCAAATGTTTACACTTAACATGTTGATTTATAGCATTTTTATAAGATTTCCAACAAATCGATATTTTCATAAAATTATCATCATTTCGAGATTTTCGTCGATTTTTCAAATTTTCATCAGATTTTGCAATATTTCAAGATTTTCCTCAATTTATCGAATGTTGATGAAATTTTCAATATTTTGAGATTTTTAATTAATTTAGGAAAATTTTTATCAGATTTTCTAATTCAACAACAAATGAGCTGAGGTGAAAAGTGTTTACGTAAAAGAGGTTTATTTTTTGTTGGCTACAACTTTTGATTCAAACATTTTTTGATTTAGACATCGAAAGCCATAGTCGGTGAGTTGTTGATCTCCACTAGATTTTTTAGTTTCTAATTCAAAAACAAAAGAGCTGAGGTGAAAAGTGTTTAGGTGAAAGTGGTTTATTTTTTAGTTGGCTACAACTTTTGTTTCAAACATTTTTTGATTTAGACATCGAAAGCCATAATCGGTGAGTTGTTGATCTCCACTAGGTCTTTTAGTTTCTAATTCAAAAACAAAAGAGCTGAGGTGAAAAGTGTTTAAGTAAAAGTGGTTTATTTATTCGTTGGCTACAACTTTTGTTTCAAACATTTTTTGATTTAGACATCGAAAGCCATAGCCGGTGAGCTGTTGATCTCGACTAGATTTTTTAGTTTCTAAGTCAAAAACAAAAGAGCTGAGGTGAAAAGTGTTTAAGTAAAAGTGGTTTATTTTTTCGTTGGCTACAACTTTTGTTTCAAAATTTTTTTAATTTAGAAATCGAAAGCCATAGTCGGTTAGTTGTTAATCTCCACTAGGTTTTTTAGTTTCTAATTCAAAAACAAAAGAGCTGAGGTGAAAAGTGTTTAGGTAAAAGTGGTTTATTTTTTTGTTGGCTACAACTTTTGTTTAAAACATATTTTGATATAGACGTCGAAAGCCATAATCGGCGAATTGTTGATCTCCACTTGATTTTTTAGTTTCTAATTCAAAAACAAAAGAGCTGAGGTGAAAAGAGTTAAGGTAAAAGAGGTTTATTTTTTGGTTGGCTACAACTTTTGTCTCAAACATTTTTTGATTTAGACATCGAAAGCCATAGTCGGTGAGTTGTTGATCTCCACTAATTTTTTTAGTATCTAATTCAAAAACAAAAGAGCTGAGGTGAAAAGTGTTAAGGTAAAAGAGGTTTATTTTTTCGTTGGCTACAACTTTGGTTTCAAACATTTTTTGATTTAGACATCGAAAGCCATAGTCGGTGAGTTGTTGATCTCCACTAACTTTTTTAGTTTCTAATTTAAAAACAAAAGAGATGAGGTGAAAAGTGTTTAGGTAAAAGTCATTTATTTTTTCGTTGGCTACAACTTTTGTTTCAAACATTTTTTGATTTAGACATCAAAAGCCATAGTCGGTGAGTTGTTGATCTCCACTAGATTTTTTAGTTTCTAATTCAAAAACAAAAGAGCAGAGGTGAAAAGTGTTTAGGTAAAAGTGGTTTATTTTTTTGTTGGCAACAACTTTTGTTGGAAACATTTTTTTGATTTAGACGTCTAAAGCCATAATCGGTGAGTTGTTGATCTCCACTAAGTTTTTTAGTTTCTAATTCAAAAATAAAAGAGCTGAGGTGAAAAATGTTAAGGTAAAAGAGGTTTATTTTTTCGTTGGCTACAACTTTTGTTTCAAACATTTTTTGATTTAGACATCGAAAGCCATAGTCGGTGAGTTGTTGATCTCCACTAAGTTTTTTAGTTTCTAATTTAAAAACAAAAGAGCTGAGGTGAAAAGTGTTTAGGTAAAAGTCATTTATTTTTTCGTTGGCTACAACTTTTGTATCAAACATTTTTTGATTTAGACATCGAAAGCCATAGTCGGTGAGTTGTTGATCTCCACTAGATTTTTTAGTTTCTAATCCAAAAACAAAAGAGCTAAGGTGAAAAGTGTTTAGGTAAAAGTGGTTTTATTTTTTCGTTGGCTACAACTTTTGTTTGAAACATTTTTTGATTTAGACATCGAAAGCCATAGTTGGTGAGTTGTTGATCTCCACTAGGTTTTTTAGTTTCTAATTCAAAAACAAAAAAGCCGAGGTGAAAAGTGTTTAGGTAAAAGTGGTTTATTTTTTTGTTGGCAACAACTTTTGTTTGAAACATTTTTTGATTTAGACACCGAAAGCCATAATCGGTGAGTTGTTGATCTCCACTAGATTTTTTAGTTTCTAATTCAAAAACAAAAGAGTTGAGGTGAAAAGTGTTAAGGTAAAAAAGGTTTATTTTTTCGTTGGCTACAACTTTGGTTTGAAATATTTTTTTGATTTAGACGTCGAAAGCGATAGTCGGTGAGTTGTTGATCTCCACTAGATTCAACCGTATGACAAGGATATTTTTCAAATTTTTAGTGCAACGGCAACCCCATAAACTTTTAACGAATGGTTTAGCGTAGACACCCTGTATACAAAATGGTGATATCAATCCGCACAACATTTATAATTGTTGTATCAAATATTTAAAAAAAAATCGCCAACTCCAAATTTATTGTGGTATTTAATATTTGACATGTTAAGAAGTTTGACACTTAAATTCAAGATCCACAGTAAGTAAAATACCATGGAATAAGATGCACAAAATATCAAGTTCAAAATAAAAACAATTAAATAACGCGTATTTTTTAAGAAACAAATATTTGACTGTAAAGAGAATTAAGAGCTTTACAAAAGTTGTTAAATAAAAAAAAAAACTGAATTCCATTTAAAAAAAGTGCCAATGACGTCCCACGTCAAATACTACTGACGTCACAATATTTTTGAGCGAGGAAAAAACGCGTTGAAGAACAAAAATCGACCTGTTTCGGAGATTTTCCTTTAACCCCTGGGTCTCCAAACTATCTTCTTCGCGGGCCACTAATACAATTCTACATAATAAAGTCGGCCAAGATCCGATTAATTTTATAAAATTATAAAAAATTGAAGGAACAATTGTTACAGTATTTTAAAATATGACATTTACAAAAAAAAATACTAACAATCGCGGGCCGGATTCCTGCAAGTCGAGGGCCGGATTTGGCCCGCGGGCCGTAGTTTGGAGACCACTGCTTTAACCCATTAACGGCCGAGCAATTATAGAGATAACTCTAAAAGTTGATTTTAGCTAAAATTCTGCACTTCTTTTTATAATATCTATGTATGACTTATTGTATTAAATACTGTGAATTTTTCTTTTAAATACACATAGTGTATATGCTGTAAAAGTTCAGGCATTCGTCGATTTCATATAAAAACATGCAGTATGAAGTTTAGAACGAGTGATTCCACTCCCAGACTAAGCATGAAGTAAAATTTCGAGTTTAGAAAAGCCTGAAAATTTGGTTTGGTCGCGTAGCGCGAAGCGCGGAGCGGCCAAACCAAATTTTCAGGCTTTTCTAAACTCGAAATTTTACTTCATGCGCCACGCGCATAAAACACTGAAATATTGTGAAGTTAAAAATACATTCACAATATTTTTTTTTAAATGTGTAACAATCTAAATATTTAAATAACAAATTTTTACATTTTTCTTCATACAATTTCAAGTCAGGTCAAATAATATAATATATCAAATTAATTTATTTAGTAATTTAATTAATAACCAAAAATTAATAATGTTGCGTGTATGCATCAATGGCGCTTAAACACAAGATAACAGAAATATGAATTTTATTCCAGACTTTACACACACTGTATATTATTGATTCTGATTTGTTTGTCTATTTTTTTATTAATTTGACTATTTGTTTAGAATCACTTCTATGAGTTTTATTGATTTGGAAAAATTATTAATTAAAAATATTATAATTTTTTATTAATGTTGACGATTTTTTCAGTGTTAACGTCTTTTAGAGCCCTGCTTTTCTAAACTTGAAAATGTATTTTATGCGCCACGCGTATAAAACAGTGATTTATAGTGATGTTGAAAATATATTACTAAATCAGTATATTTTAAATGACACTTTAAATCAGTGTTTTATACGCGTGGCGCCTGCAATAAATTTTCGAGTTTAGAAAATCCTGAAATTTGGCCATTCCGCTTCTCTACGCGACCAATCAAAATTTTCAGACTTATCCAAATCGAAAATTTACTTCACGCTTAATCAAGGAATGGAAATACTCTTTAAAAACCTTAAACTGAACTATTTATAAAATCGGTTAATGCCTGAAAATATTCAGTGTATACATCGGGATATGTATACTTAAAAGAAAAATTCCTTGTACATAAAATATAAATAATGTTTTATCTGGAACCTTAAGTAATGGTGAATGCGCAGGGATATGAGCAGCGTTGTTACAAGGCTTAAGACATGTTATACCAATCGCAAGCGATATTTTGTACTAAATCGAGTAAAAATGCACCAATAAATGCTGAATACTTTTCCCATCATTCATAGAAATAATTCATATTTTGGAAAAAGACACAGGAAAATAAGAATTAGGTATTTCTACTTGAAATTACTATACAACAGTCCTTGCATAAAATATAACCTTATAATTGTCTAACAATGGTAGACTAATCGTTTTTATCATGTCATGCACGTGTAATAAATTACCACCCTGTTGTTATATTCTGCACGACTCTGTTAAATCGTTGATGAACAATCTGTCAAATAGCTGTCACACTCAGGAGCGTCTTCATATTGTTTAGATTTAAATTTATTTATGTACATACATACATTGTTTATTGTATTATCATTGTCTTGTAATTGGGAAATTTCCTGTTGGGCAATAAATACTTATTATTATTATTATTATTTATTATTATAAGAATAAACAAATGAAAAAGAAAGACAAATAATGGATAATCAAGTTTATATATTTAATAGAAAAGTCATGAAGTCAATTGTATTGTGTAGGCAATACTTTCATGGCCACCCAGTATGTATATGAATTTTTTGAGTTAAATGTTTTCAAACTGCTATTTGATTTTTAGTGCTAATCAACTTTCACAATTTATATGATTTTGAAGATGTTTTAGTTAGATTTTTTAATGTTTTAAATGGTGATGATAATTCAACTTTTATTTTATTCTTTAGAAGTTTCGCCATTTTAATTATGTATTCCATTACAGCACAAAAAACATAAAGTTATAAATTATATATCAAAAATCATTTATTTGTCGGATTCAATTTAATAATTTACATTATAATAAGAAAAAGTGATCACTTCATAATTTTAAGTTATTAACAGCCTTTCAAAAAGAAAATATTATCACGTACAAAACCGTCCCCCGGTCATAACACTCAAACTCGAAGCGTCCGACGAATACTGGTGATTCTGCAACTCCGTCAGCTGCTCGTTGACCACCTCCTGCAGCTGCGCCATCTCGTTCCGGATCTCCCTAACCTGGTTATCCCTCGCCTGTAAAACAGCGTCGAATTTTTCGATTTCCATACGAGCCAAAGTCAATTGCTGCTTTAGAGTGATGCTTTCCTCTTCGGCGGTTGTCTTCTGTTTCTGCAAATCTTGGATGAACGAGCGGAGTTCTTGAGCCGAAGGGCCCTGTTGTGACTGCAGCTGGACCCGGACTGTGAGCAGTTCGGTTTCCAGCTGGTCGTTGCGAGTTTGCAGGTTTTCGACGAGTGCGCTCGTTGTGGAGAACTTAAAAAATAAAGATTGTTTTGATATAATATTTGATTATTATAGAAACGAACAATTATAGCGTGCAATAAAGGTTTTATAAACCAGGGTTGTTATGTTTAAAACACTTTGTTTTAAAACAGTTTTTTAAACAGCCGTCGTGTTTTAAATGGTTTTGTTTTAAATATGTTTTAAATCTTAGATTTGTTTAAAACATGTTTTGAACGTTAAATTGTTTTAAACGTTTAAATTGTTCAAGATGTTTCAAATTACATTATTAAACATAACATTGTATTACTATAAAATATCACAACTGTGTGTGCATAAATTTGATTTTTAAATACAGGGAATTTTTCTTTCAGGTATAGATATGCATACACTGTAAATTTTACGACAAACGTTTTTTAAAAGATTTCAATTTGAATCTTTAAACGAGGGTTTTCCACTCCCAGACTAAGTATAACACACTAAAATATCGGAAAGTTTAAAATATACGGCCTTAGCAATCTAATATTTAGATGTAAATAAAACGTATCAAATTCTGTGCTAAACAAGTTGTTTAAAACAGTGATTATAGGCAACCCAATAGCTCTAACGTATATAAGGTTGCCTATTATCGTTGTTGTATGCGTGTGTTTTTTTAACATTACTGTGTATCAGTGTTTTTAAGCATGGCGCATGAAGTAAAATTTCAACAAATCTCCAGAAATCACCAGATTTTGTTGAGATTCTGGTTTAAAGGAACGGAAGGGTATGAGGAGCATGTGAGGTGGGTGCAGGGTAAGGCGAGGAAGGCGTGGGGAATGGCGTGGGGCAAGTGAGGGAAGTGGATGGGGAACAATGTGACGGTTGCGTGTAAGATATGGGATGCGTGTGTAAGAGCGGTGCTAATGTATGGAGTAGAAGTGTGGGGGACGAGAGGGTATGAGGTGATAGAGAGGGAGCAGATGTGGTTCCTGAAGCACATGTTGGGGGTGGAAAGGTCCACGCCCAGCTACATAGTGCTTCAGGAGACCAACAGAGAGAGGCTAGAGTGGGAGGCAATGGTGAGGGTGGTGAGGTACGAGATGAGATTGTGGGAACTGGATGAAGAGAGATTGGTGAAGGATGTATGGGTGATGAGTGTGGGTGGGGGTGAGGATAGATGGAGGGGGGAGAGGAGGAAAATGTATGAGAGGGTAGGGCTGTCGGGGGCGAAGGTAATGGAATGGCTAGGAAATGGGGTGAAGGTGGATGAGTGGGTGAGGGGGAAAGGGAAGAAGGTGGAAGGGCAGGAAAGGCAAGGGTGTATTGACAGAAGCCAGTATAATGATATGTATGGGAGGTGGCAGGTGTATGGGAGGGTGCCGAAGTATTTGATAGAGAAGGGATGGGGTAGAGAGGATAGGGTGATTGTGGCAAGGGCGAGGTGTGGATCGGAGGAGAGAGGAAGGAAAGTATGGATGGGGGAAGAATATGGAAGGTGGACAGGGGAAGGATACGTGGGGACAGTTGGCGGAGGAATGTGAGGGGGTGAAAGAGGAGTGGCTGGGAGCGAAAGGGAATAGAAGGGTAGTGGAGTGGATGAGGGAGGATGGGATCGGGGTAAGGACGTTGGAAAAGCTGGGAAGGGAGAGGGAAAAGAGAAGGGAGGGTAAGAGGGATACGGGAAGGGAGTGAGGTAATCAAATAAGCGTGACGGAATGGATGAGAGAGGATGGGGCTGGAGTATGGACGCTGGAGAAGTTGGGGGAAGAGAGGGAAAGCAGAAGGAAGAGAGGGGACAGTAATTAGGGTAGATATAATGTATGTAATATAGTGTTATGCCAATAAAGGTCTTTTTTTTTTGTTTTTTTGTTATAACATGAATAATATAAATACATATTACCAAAACAGCAGAATACAGTTTTTATCTTTGTTAATGTTAAAATATATAAAAACTCTAGAATAAGTAAAGATGCGTTGTACTTCAGAAGTTATAGCACATTTAAACAAAAATAATTGCAGTCTCTAACGAGTGTTTACAGTCCTTGAATAAGCATGAAGTGAAATAATAAAAAAATATGTCATATTAGTTGGAAAACAATTATAAGTTTGAAAAATGTGTAATAAATTCTATTTTTCGCTCTAGGGCTTTAAAAATCTAAGAGTTGACAGGTCAAGTGAGTGAGGTTAGGATAGGTTCACGTTTCCGCGATTCAAGTCGATTATCTGGCAAACGGAGTGTGCTATCAAAAAAATTGTTATAGCAAAAAGGTAGAGAATTAGATGCCGAACGTCTTTTGTTAAAAACAATTTTTTTATTTTTTACAACAATCGAGATATCGTTGGATAACAATTATACATTTTGGAATAATAAATTCAAATATTGGTGTAATAAATTTGATGTTTCGCTCTAGAGCCTTGAAAATTTGGAATCGCGCATGGGATTGTGGGAGTTAACAGGAACGGTGAGTAGGGCTAGGTTGGGTTGAAGTTTTCGCGATTTCAGTTAATTATTTCGTAAACGGAGCGTGCTATAGAAAAAATTGTTTCGGCGAAAATGTCGAGAATGTGATGCTGAACGTCTTTTGTTTGAAACATTTTCTTATTTTGTATAACAATTAAGAAATCGTTGGATAATCCAATGGTTAATTAGTTGGGTTTGTGTTTGAATATTTTTAATAAATTAAATTTTTGCGCTAGAGTTTGAATAACTTGGATTTAGGTGTAAGATTAATCGGAGTTTAAGGTGCGCTAAGCGGGGAGTAAATCCGGGATTTACAAATTGATTTACAGTTATTAAAAATTGAGATTCAGTTTAAGTTTATTGAATTCTTGAATACAGTTCCTCTTTTTTGCAAGATTAGATTATTAAGGAAATCTCGGATTTTCTTGAAATCAGTAGGGATTATTAGGGGGTCAATGAGCTTTGTGTTAGAGTTGAAAAACACAAAATCGAGCAGTTTTTAACTGAATTAAAGACGCTCAACATAACAAGGCAGCTATGGCTATGGCCTATGTGTGACACTATAAACAGTAAAAGATTAATTGCACTTAGCAGAATCGACATAAGGAAGGCAGTAGGCATCATCACGGGTCACTGTTTTCTGGGTGGACACGCACAAAAGATGGGTCTCAAATACAATGACTACTGCAGATAATGCCTAGATGAGGAGGAGGAAGAAACAGTACTCCACTATCTAGGTCAATGTCCTGCTCTTGAGGGGAAACGAATGAAGTACCTCGGTCTGCACCACGCAAGTGAACTGGCGGAGCTCTCACCTATAAAGGTGGGAGATCTGATCGGATTCATTAGGTGCTCAAATTGGGTTGTATAGGGAAAGGATCTCTCATGGTATCACAACGGGCCCTATGGGCCTAAGTGAACAGCCTCGGCTGTTGCCATATAAACCTAACCCTAACCTAAAGACGCTCAAATTTCGATTTAAGTTGTATTGGTTTAATAGAAATAATTTAAAGTTACTGTTTTCTTTATCGTGTTACAGGAAAAAAAACTTAAATATTAATTTCAATTTTTTGCAACAACTTTTGTGATTCGACAAGAAATAAATAATCTATAAAATCTTGCGTTGTAAAATTTCGTGTTGGATTTCTCGATTGTAAATTATTAAATTATGGAATTACAAAAACGCATTGAAAAACAAAAAAAATACATTCCATGAATTTTTATTACATTCAAAAATATCTTCCAAATCAATTAAATTACAAAACTATAAAATGTAATCAATAGCTTTTTGTTTTTTTTTCTGCTACTGCGACCGATAATATATTTGTGCGAAAATATTATACAAAACAACAAACAATCATTAATAATTATTAAATTGTCCAAAAATCTCGAAATATTGAAAAGTGACAAACATTTTGTAAATCGAGAAAAATCTTGAAATACCGATAATCTGCTGAAAATCTTGAAAATCTGATGAGAATTTTATAAATTGACGAAAATCTCGAAACATCGAAAATCTCGACATGTTGAAAATCTTAACGGTTCATTTCCAGACTAAGCAGAGCTGGGATGAATCCTCAAAAACATGATTCGAATCACGAATCCGAATCCCCTAATATGATTCGAATCACGAATACTCGAATAAAGGATTCGTAAGTGAAAAATATGATTCGAATCAAAGATTCGAATCCTCATTTTTGAATCACGGATACAAATCCTTTAAAAATAAATTTGAATCTTTTATTTGCAACCAGTAATATTTTATTCCATCAGTTTCTATTAACAAACATGTTCATTTACCGACTAAATATCTGATTATATAATGATTTTAACTAATGATGATATGTGTGTTATTAAACTTTATTTTGAATCTGTGTTTTATACGCCTGGCGCATGAAGTAAAATTTCGAGTTTAGAAAAGCCCCGTGAAAATTTGTCTCGGGTCGCTGCGCGACCCTCGACAAATTTTCTACGCGGGGCTTTTCTAAACTCGAAATTTTACTTCATGCTTAGTCTGGGAGTGGACAACACTCGTTCTTAGAAGTTTCAAATTAAAGTATTACTCTAGATTACTAAGTTTATTACCAATTTACAAAGGCTATAGCTCGAAGGACCAATCATGGTCTTCGGAGACCGAAGGACTACAGGGAATCGAAGTTTATTTACAAGAAAACAACGAATATCTGAAGGTTTACAGCATGGATAGGAAAGAAAACATCCAATTTTGAAAAAAATATCGAAGTTGGGTTGGTTTTCAGTGCGTTTTTAACTTCACTTTAAATCAGTGTTTTATACGCGTGGCGCATGAAGTAAAATTTCGAGTTTAGAAAAGCTCCGTGAAAATTTTTCTCGGGTCGCTGCGCGACCCTCGACAAATTTTCTACGCGGGGCTTTTCTAAACTCGAAATTTTACTTCATGCTTAGTCTGGGAGTGGACCGTCAAGATTTTCTACATGTCGAGATTTTTGATATTTCTAGATTTATGTCGATTTATTCACAGTTTGTTATTGTATTAAATGCAACTTCAATATTAAATAAAAACGGTTTTTTTTAGGAATAGAATATTCACCCATTAAGAGCCGAACAAATTATAAAGTTAACTCTAAAAGTTAATTTTAGGTAAAATTTTGCATCTTTTTCTATGATTTCAATGAATGATTTATTATATTACATACGTCGATTTTTTAAAAGAGTTAAATTTAACATTCAAACGAGTGTTGTCCACTCCCAGACTAAGCATGAAGTAAAATTTCGAGTTTAGAAAAGCCCCGCGTAGAAAATTTGTCGAGGGTCGCGCAGCGACCCGAGACAAATTTTCACGGGGCTTTTCTAAACTCGAAATTTTACTTCATGCGCCACGCGTATAAAACACTGATTTAAAGTGAAGTTAAAAATGCACTGAAAACCAACCCAACTTCGATATTTTTTCAAAATTAGATGTTTTCTTTCCTATCCATGCTGTAAACCTTCAGATATTCGTTGTTTTCTTGTAAAAAAAACTTCGATTCCCTGTAGTCCTTCGTTCATGGTTAGTCCTTTGAGCTGTAGCCTTTGTAAAACGGTAATAAACTTAGTAATCTAGAGTAATCCTTCAATTTGAAACTTCTAAGAACGAGTGTTGTCCACTCCCAGACTAAGCATGAAGTAAAATTTCGAGTTTAGAAAAGCCCCGCGTAGAAAATTTGTCGAGGGTCGCGCAGCGACCCGAGACAAATTTTCACGGGGCTTTTCTAAACTCGAAATTTTACTTCATGCGCCACGCGTATAAAACACTGATTTCAAGTGAAGTTGAAAATATACTATTAACGTTGGATATTTTTCATGGTTAAGTAACCAAATATGCATTCACAAAAATTTGAATTATTCGAAAATTTTAATATTTATATTCAAATGTGAATAATTTAGTGATTTAAATATTCATATTAGAATATTTAACTATTTGAATTAATCGAATTCGAATCCCAGCCTTAATAGCGATGATTCGAATTATTTAGGAGGATTTGAATCCATGTATCAGGATTCGAATTTTATAAGGATTCGATTCCTTTTATAAGGATTCGAATCCTTTTATAAGAATTCGATTCCTTTTATAAGGATTCGAATCCTTTTATAAGAATTCGAATCCTTTTATAAAAAACAAAAAAAAAAACAAAAAAGGTATTCTATTAAATGACCAAATAGAAGTAAATAATTCACCCCTAATCAATATTTAGTCGCTCAAAATTGTTTGTATTAGTTTCAGCCTAATTACCTCATTACCCCCCCCCCCCTTTCTATTAATTTAATTGCATTAGTATATAAGCTTTTACCTGTACTTTGTAAAATCATTATTTCATCTGCCTGATGAAGCCACTGTGTGGTGAAACATGTTGCAGTGTTCAACAATAAAAGTGAAACCCTCCCAACTGCGTTGTTTTATTTTCAAATACTTTTATAAGGATTCGAATCCTTTTATAAGAATTCGAATCCTTTTATAAGGATTCGAATCATCTACATTTGGATTCGAATACGAATCCTTTTAAAACAATGTAACGAATCCGTTTTTACTAAAGTATTCGAATACCTCTTTTGAATCCTCTAAAAGGATTCGAATCCTGAATGATTCGAATCCTGCCCAGCTCTGAGACTAAGTATGAAGTAAAATTTCGAGTTTAGAAAAGCTCGGCGTAGAAAATTTGTCGAGGGTCGCGCTAATTGCTTGCCAATATGTAAACAAATACATACATATTTATATTATCTACAGCACACGTTTGTTACTATCACATGCACCATATTGGAACAGAGCATATTTGCTACCAACATAACTTAAGCGACGCTTAAATAAGCTTGGCTTAACATATGATTTAGAAACACATTACGAACTAAAGCACAGCTTATCTAAAACTACAGTTTACGAAAACTGCAGCTTAAGCCACGATTCAACAAGTGGCCCAAAGTAATTTTATTTGAAAATCTCGTAATCGCTAACCATAACTTATAACTTTTAAAAGTTGGTAAAAATTGTTAGATAGTAATGGAACTATCAAAATAGTTCAATTGCACCAAAACTGCAGCTTAAGCCACGATTCAACAAGTGGCCCAAAGTAATTTTATTTAAAAATCTCGTAATCGCTAACCATAACTTGTGAATTTTAAAAGTTGGTAAAAATTGTTAAATAGTAATGGAACTATCAAAACATTTCAATTGCACGAAAACTGCAGCTTAAGCCACGATTCAATAAGTGGCCCAAAGTAATTTTATTTAAAAATCTCGTAATCGCTAACCATAACTTATAAATTTTAAAAGTTGGTAAAAATTGTTAAATAGTAATGGAACTATCAAAACAGTTCAATTGCACGAAAACTGCAGCTTAAGCCACGATTCAACAAGTGGCCCAAAGTAATTTTATTTAAAAATCTCGTAATCGCTAACCATAACTTATAAATTTTAAAAGTTGGTAAAAATTGTTAAATATTAATGGAACTATCAAAACAGTTCAATTGCACGAAAACTGCAGCTTAAGCCACGATTCAACAAGTGGCCCAGGGTAATTTTATTTAAAAATCTCGTAATCGCTAACCATAACTTATAGATTTTAAAAGTTGGTAAAAATTGTTAAATAGTAATGGAACTATCAAAACAGTTCAATTGCACAAAAATCTGAAATAGAATGATTTTTAATTTTGTAAATATTTTAATGTTATTGTAGTTACCTTAAGGCGCTCTTCCTCCAATTGTTTGTTGGCAGCTTTCGCTCCCTCTCTTTCAATTTTAAGTAGCGATTCCAGTTCCACCTTTTCCGTTTTTAATTTCGAACAGAGGCTTTCCATCTGCTGGCAGGCGTTCTCGATTTTTTTCGAGCTCTCGACGAGGTGCTGTTCCAGTTTCTCAGGCTCGACGTACAAGCTTCGCGGTGTTTGACAGGTGCTGTCGATCACGGCGAACTTTTTGGGATAATTATTTTCCTACAATTAAATACACTCACAAATACCGATGTTCAATTCCAAAGGTAAATAGAATCAACCTATATCATTAAGTTGAGCAGAACACTGCTCAATATAAAAGAAATATATTATAGAACGGATGTTAATTTGTTGAAAATATATGTACTCATGTTATGTAATAATAATAAAATAAAATAAAATAAATAAATATACTACATAGGCTTATTTACAATTGGAATAAAGAGCAAGATATGCGAAAACTCACTTTATAATTATTTGATAATTTAGTTGGCATCATATCATATTTGTCCTTTTGTGAATTCAACATTCGTTGAGAATCGGTTGATGACGGTACATCGGGAGGTACACGACTTAGGGCTTGATTCATCTCGTTCACCATTGATTGTACTCCTAAATCATCTAATTAAACATATAATTATTGTCAACAAGAAAAAGTGAACAATTAAAACAAATATGATTAATATCATATGTTCAATAAAAAAAAACCTCTAGTGCTATGATTTAATCTTTTTTCAAATTTAAGTTGGCTACACACTTTAGGAATCGACATATAAAATTTCAGACATAATATTTATAATGTATATTTTCAGCCGTAATACATATAACGAGTGGTATGATTATAATCGATGATATTTTGGAGTTGAAAACGAGCTGCAGATTCAACGAGTGCGCAGCACGAGTTGAATGTGCTGCTTCGGTTTCAACGACAAAATATCATCGATAATTAATCATATCACGAGTTATATTTAGTGAGAGAATATAACGAATAAAATAATGTGAGTCGCTTAACATTATCGAGTGCTGAGATATTGTTGTTTTCCTATTGATTGAGAATTTTTTAACCTCACAAAAGTTCGTAAACTGCCGCCACTGTGATTCTTTGTTCATGATGGTGTTTTTTGGCGTCGCACTTTTCACTTTTCTATTAATATCACTGCACGAAACTTTACCTATTTTGACGTTTCGAATGACAGGACAACTTATCACCCACCGCTTCTTTTGTTTTTAATCATCGCGGTGATAGACATGTACCTACGGCTTTCCTTGCATTTCATTGGTCTAAAATTCGTTCTAGTAGGCTATGAGTTATATTCTCAGAGTTACCAACCTAGCATATTTTCCATAGCACACTAGAGATTTTTTTTAATTGATATAAAAATACATGCAATTTTTTAAAATGTATTCAGAAATCCTGATGGGGGGCAGACCCAAAAGTTTCGCTTTTATTCTACAAAAATTACGTCAGATCTATTTTGGACTACGGATCCATATTTTATGGTTCCGCAGCTGAATCTAATTTAAAAATAATGGATAGATGCCAATACAGTGCTATTAGAACTTGCTTAGGTTGTATGAAATCTACCCCCTGTATTACAATGCTGGCAGAAACCCGGGAGCCTACTCTGCAGTTGAGACGGCAATTTTTAGCTCAAAAGTTTATTTTGAAACACGCTCCTAATAATAACCTTCTACTATCTAATTTGATGTTTTTGGCTACGGAGAATCTCGCCAACTATTACTGGTCCAAGAAAAACTCACCCCCACTGGCAGAAGCAATTTTGTTTCTGCACGATATTACGAATTTAATAGCTAAGCAAAAACCGACCATTGAATATAGTTACAACATGATAAGAAATAATCAAAGTGTGGTGTTTCCTAAATACAATCAATCCTGTAATCAGACAATTGTTACATCAATTATAAATCAACATAGTCATGATACCATTCTTATATACACAGACGGCTCCAAATCGGATACGCATGTGGGAATGGCTTGTTTTTTTGAACGAGAAAACATAGATATTTCATACAAATTGCCAAATAATGCTTCCATATTCACTGCAGAAGCTGTAGCTATTTTATATGCTATGGACTGGTGTTTGAGTAGTGGAATAGCTAACAGAGTGTGTTTAATATTCTCGGATTCTCAAGCAGTCCTCAAAGCTGTAAATAATTTCTTAGATACAAGTAATTATATTATAATATCCATTATCAATGCGATGGATAAATTAAGTGATAGAAATGTAAAGGTTAAATTAATCTGGAGCAAATCTCACTCTAATATTGAAGGAAATAACATTGTAGATAACATGGCAAAACATGCAATAAATTTTAAAGAAATCGGAATTCCGTTTTCAGATTTCTATCCTAAGATAAGGAGTGATTTATGTGAACGGTTTAAAGATTTTTACAAAAAATATGCAGCGGAAAGCAAAACCCAATATTGCACAATTTTTCCATCAATAGGACCTGAGAATCCTTATAGTGTACGTTCATACCGTTCAAGGAGGTGTATGATTACTTTATTTCGATTATTTACAAATCATGGTAAATTTCCAACTCATTTGAAAAAAATTGGAGTTGTACAGTCAGAATTGTGCGAGTGTGGAGAAAGCGGTGATCTTAACCACATATTGTTCGCATGTGAAATGTATTCCTCACAGCAGAGGATATTTTTACATGTTTTGAATAGGTATGTCCAGCATCCAATAAATGTTGGATATATACTTTCACTTGTGAATTTGCATATATATGACAGCATTTTTGACTTTTTGAATAACATAAATATGCAAATTTAAAAAATCATCTATTATATCATTTATCATTCATGTTAGTAATCCCTATGTTTTGGGGCCTGTGTATGAAACCTGTTTTTGAATCCGTGGTTTGTTCTTGTATGTGTTATAAAGTCGCTCTGAAGGACCGTAGAGCGTGAAGCGAGTATCCCTGTCTGTCCTGTAATAAAATTCATTGACTCATTTATATATATTATTAAATCTTACCTCTGGCTGAATGGACTACGCTTCCTACGCCAAAAAAAAAAAAAAAAAATACATGCTATAAGAAAATGATCAAATATCTAACTGCCAACTAACCTAACCTCAGTTATCGAAATACGGGTGATAGAACAGCGGGTGATAAAAATATTGTTTTTGCTCTTACAGGGCCGCGTTTACATACAATAATTAAACATTTTGAAAATTTCTGGGAAGGGGATGGGTGGGTGAACTCCCATATCCCCGCCCTGACTGCGGCCTTATGAGTGAATATTGATACATTATAAAATAACAACAGCTTTGATTAAATTTTCCAAGTTCGCGTTTAAAAATGTCTAGCTGTCGTTTGTTAAAAAGTAATGTATATGTTGAAAATGCCTTCTTTTAATTGTACTCGATACAATGAAAGTCAATTTATACCGGGCTTTCATTAATTCCCGAACCCCACGTGACCAAAAATAATAGGCAAACAAATGTACAAGGTGGTATGGCTCACACAAAAATTCCCTAGATTTAAAAATATTTATTCGCCGGCGTATTTTTATGACGACTGAAAATATTATATTTAAAATGATTAAAAAATAGGCTCATCTTCAAAAATGTAACTAATTTTTATTAATTTTTTCGTTGTAAATACCATTTTCGCAGTATTTGCTTATCCTAGCAAATTGACTCTGCAAAATAAATAGAAATAAAACTCAATGTTTCAGAATAATTAAACAATTTTTGCTTACCTGAAAATTCCGGGCGAATCTTGTAAGATCTCAAAGGTTGGTTTAACGATGCACCGCGCATAAACGTTTATGTCAAATTTGACTTTAGTAACGTTTGGTTACTTTTTTCAAAGCCTCCAACGTACAAATACAATAATTTACGCGGCAATTTTAAATTTAGTCACGTGGGGTTCGGGAATTAATGAAAGCCCTGTACTTATAATCTGTTTTTTTTAATATGACCAATCAAATTTGACATTTCAAGAATTTAGTGATGTGATGCAGACTGTGTGTTTTAGGTTAGGTCAAGACTAATCACATGTTATGTTGTAAATCAACTTTGCATTTGTAGGTTATGTGAAGGGAAATCTGACATTAATATGACAATTCAATTAACTCACAAAGATTACGATTACAAATATATTTACCTATCACCGCCTCAAATTATTTGTATCTACTAACAATTTTATAAAGTGTCACTGAGGATCAGGTAGGATAGGATGATCAGGTAATATTCCTTGCTCAGAAATATCAGTCTTCTTTATTATTTTCCCATTTATATGTTCAAATTTTAAAAAAGTTCTAAATACAAGGAGTTTTTCTTTTAGGTAAACATGTTACGATTTTTCAATGTAAATTTTCAGACATTCGTGATCTTATTAAAAACTTTCAATGCAAAAACTCTAACGAGTGTTTTCCACTCCCAGACTAAGCATGAAGTAAAATTTCGAGTTTAGAAAAGCCTGAAAATTTGGCTCGGGCGCGTAGCGAAGCGGAGCGACCGAGCCAAATTAGGCTTTTCTAAACTCGAAATTTTACTTCATGCGCCACGCGTATAAAACACTGATTTAAAGTGAAGTTCAAAATATACTTCGACTTAGTTTTGTTTAGTTCATTAATTTTACAAATGTTTATATGGAATATGTGAAGGTATACTTAAAAGAAAAAATCCCTGTATGTGTTGTAAAGTTGCAAGTTGTTTGACGAATAAAGCACTAATAACCTTTCTTCACACTTTTATTTGAATTATTACCAAATGTACATTTCGGACACAAAGTGACCATTATCAATGGATTAACACTTAATCCATTGATAATGGTCACTTTGCGTCCGAAATGTACATTTGGTAATTCAAATAAAAGTGTGAAGAAAGGTTATTTACTAATTCATTTATTTACGGAAATCTCCTATCTACAAAAATTGTAAGCATTTACATAAATCATCATAAATAATATATATTATTAGTGCTTTATTCGTCAAATTAATTTGATCTTCACGTAACTCACAAGCAATTTATTGCAGGTTGTAACGTGTTTTTTTTTAAATCTCTGCATCGTGACAATTTATGATTTATTTGTCACATTGATAATTTACCAATATCTCAAAATTTAATGTTTAAAATACCCTAATGTTAATTAAAGCAGGACTGCAACTGTTCACAGTAAATACACCCAAAGTTTGGTCATATTAAAAAAAAAACAGAGTTTAAAAAAATAAATTAGCATAACATATAAAGTGATTAAAAAAAGAATAGCATATTTTAATTTTTACCTGGCAAACTATGCTGAAGTTTACTTTGCAGTTCCTGCGCCAAAAAATGTATAGTCCTCAACGGATCGAAATGGTTGAACGACGACAGATTCTCCTGACTGTTCTGCGATTTCAACACCTTCCCCCAAGTTTCCTTATTCTCGACTCCGAAATCCTTGTTCCCCTTACCCTCCCACAAATCCTTCCGTGAACTCGACACCGACCGCGGCCTCTCTTTCAGATTCTGCGCCTTCAGAATCACATCCACTCTACCCCTATCATTATCCACGAACTCTCTCCGCGTAACACCATCTTGTTTCGCGTGCTTGTTTCCCGGTAATAATAAACCCTTATTCGAGCTCACCGATGAGGATCTGCTGGGTTTCGATGAGTATTTACTCTTATCTCTTTGAACTAATCTAGATGAGTATGAATCACAGTGTATAGTGTCCAAGCTAGTGTTGTTTGCACAGTAATGTATTCGCTGTGACATTTTCACGAATGATTTTTGGTGTTTTTAAAAGTTTTATTCGACCCGGCTTCTTTTTTCTTTGATGTTTTAAAATTACCGTTTTTTCTAGGTTATTGTTGTCAATCGGCTGACATTTCGAATGCGCGTTGATTTAAATGTTAATCATGTGGCGGTACCTTGTGGGAAAACTTGGCAATGCGTTGTTGTATCATAGAGAGTGTATTTAAAAGGTATGAAATCCCAGTGATATTGATTTATTTTGTAGCCCGTGTGGAAATAATGATAGTTATTTAGGTAACTAGCGTGTGAAATAGGCCTTTTGGGCACGAATTGCGAGTTTAGGGCACGAGCCCTAAGCGAGTGTCCTAATCGTAAAGACCAAAACTCCTTCACACATAAGTTGCCTACAATATTTTATCTACGACCAGTATTTTCTACAATAAACGTAAAATTATACCATCGCCATCATTTTTTTTATCCTGAAATGCATTTAAATAAATAGAATGCCTATTATAAACCGTTTGTTTTGTACCGGGCTTTCATTAATTCCCGAACCCCACGTGACCAAAAATAATAGGCAACCAAATGTACAAGATGGTATGGCTCACACAAAAATTCCCTAGATTTAAAAATATTTATTCGCCGGCGTATTATTATGACAATATTACGTGAAGCACTACGAAAATGTGCCATCAAAATAAACGCGTCTTGCTCCGTTGTAAATACCATTTTCGCAGTATTTGCTTATCCTAGCAAATTGACTCTGCAAAATAAATAGAAATAAAACTCAATGTTTCAGAATAATTAAACAATTTTTGCTTACCTGAAAATTCCGGGCGAATCTTGTAAGATCTCAAAGGTTGGTTTAACGATGCACCGCGCATAAACGTTTATGTCAAATTTGACTTTAGTAACGTTTGGTTACTTTTTTCAAAGCCTCCAACGTACAAATACAATAATTTACGCGGCAATTTTAAATTTAGTCACGTGGGGTTCGGCAATTAATGAAAGCCCTGTATATTGCAATTCCATTTAGTTCAGACTCTAGCCGCACGGCTTCATTGGCGCTGCAATCATAATAATAGAAAATCAACTATTATTTTGGTTCTTATTCATTTAAATTTATTTAAGATTATAAATATTATTAATATTTGTGGAGATTTAGATATTCTGCAACAACAATTGCGCTTTATATTTTAGATAGTCGCTAATATATTTGGCGCATGAACTGTCAAAATTTACAGATAAAAATAATACTCACATTTAAAATGCATTGGTCATTTAGACACTAGGCTTAAAAGTAGAGCTTTACGCATATTAACCGATGCATACATGTTGTCTTTTTAGTGGTGTCGTAGATAAATACATTTTTTGTGGCTTTATTTTTATATTTGTTTACGAAACGTTTTACGTGAAACATGCGAATTTGAAATCCGTTTTTTTGTAGGGAAGTTTACCTTGTAGGTAACTCAGACGAGGTGTTTTATGGAAATTGAAAATATAAGTATGAGTTTTTGTTAGAAATAATCGTTTATGGTTAGACTAATTGTTTTCTTAAAATTGTTGATTGAAAATAACTTATTGACGCTCCTTAGTGACATTTTTGTCTCAAATTATGCGCCAGTTCATCGATGGATGAGTCGGTAATACAGTTATCCTGTACGAATAGTTGTGAAAACGTCACTTTTAATGTATCTACTTAAGAAAATAAAAACGCAATAAAGCAATAAATCGCGAATAATAGTTTATAACTTGTGACAAAGTTAGGTTGTAAGTCCATTTTCTGAAAAGGAATGTCGAAAAAATTTTAAAAAATAAGGTAAGTTTTCTGATAAGCAGATTTCAAATTCGTTATTTTCTTGTTTACATTTATACATACCAGAGCTGTGTAGAATCATAAAAAAAGGATTTTACTTACGAATTCAAATCCTCATATTTAAAATGATTCGAATCACGAATCCCTAAATCAAAAAAAAACGATTAAATATGATTCGATTCGAATCCTTCCACAGCAAAAAACAAACAAATAACGTTTTATCAACATTGGGTAAGTTAATGAAACACTTGTATCTTTTCTTCACTTATTTATTTGGAGTACCAAATGCACATTTCGATCACGATGTGATCATTATCAATGGTTGATACGTACATAAATTGATGTATTTGTCAACCATTGGTAATGATCACATCGTGATCGAAATGTGCATTTGGTACTCCAAATAAATAAGTGAAGAAAAGATACAAGTGTTTCATTAATTTAAAACCATCTTCACGCAACTCAACAACAATTAAGTATTGGGTAAGTTCATCAAAGACAACAGCTGCTAGTTTACTGCTAGCTGTTGGGTGACCGGACTATAAACCGTGAAGGTGTCTGGGATTTTTAGAATCATGCAAAATAGATATATTGGTGTTGACGGGATAAAGTTTTCAAAATGGCCGAGTACCGTTCATCAGATACCAAATGCATTAAAAACAAATCCAAACATATTGAATGTAGAACATTTTGATGAACGGGCCCATTGTAACAACATTAAACGTTATTTTAGTGTTAATGAAACTTTACTTAAATGTGTTTGCTCAGTGGGGTTTGATTTGAATCCTAATTTTCGAATCACAAATACAAATAGTTTCAAAAATCGTTATTTCTCTAATTAATAACATCGACTATTAGTTATTTAAAATAGAAAAATTTAAGGATTACAATAAACATTTTATGAGAAGAAATGAACCTTCATTGGCACAATAAAATAATATATACTATTGTATAAATTCAAACATATTTTTCTCGTATCCTACATTAAAATTATATAAACGGACAAAAACAAAAGCGGAAGAACGAACGACAACAAAAAATCTAAATAAACATCTCGTCTTTCAATGGTGTACGCTCAGCAGCTACATCTCCCTGGTCTTATTCTCCTTAGCTCTTTCACCACTTCTATCCCTCTTCCGCTCTCACACAAACTCTCTTCACGTGTACTACCTTTCATACTTCCATTTATTTGTACCTCCTGGTTCTGGTTCAAAGGGGAGTGTGCAGTTCTGCATTGCACTTAGGCCTCATTAGGCCCATTGTGCCACCTCCCGTAGATCACCCATCCTCAGTTTAGCCAGCCCACCTTGTTTAGGTATTCTAGCTGAGGTGGGTAGATCTCTTATGTAGGCCATTGTAGGCCATCTATCACCCAATATGGATTCCCTGATTGACGATAGTGCCGGGCATTCACAAAGAAAATGTCATGCAGTCTCGTCTTCCATGCTGCAACCTCTACAAGATGGGGAGTCAACTATCCCCATCCTATAGAGCAGTGATGGGGAAACTACGGCCCGCGGGCCAAGTCCGGCCCGCGGAAAGGTTTAATCCGGTCCGTCTTAAAAAATGTTTCCCCACCACTGCTATAGAGGATGGGGATAGTTCCGTTTATATAATATATAATTTGTACCCCCGCACACACATTCATCCAGTGCTCCCATTCATCTTTCTCCCTTCCACAAAAAACGCACTTTACATATGCTTCTTTCATCCATACCTTTCTTTCCTTTTCTTCACTTCCATATCTGTACCGAGCTAGTAAACGCACATCCTCCCTATTTAATACTTTAAAATAGCGCGGCGGCCCTGTAAATACATGTATGTTCTTGTAGTTGGGATTATAGATGCTTTTTTGTATATTCTCCGGTCGTACCTGTAGCTCAACTTCCCTCAGCCTCTCCCCAAATTCAACTTCCAGCTTTTTCCCCCGTGCTATTTTCTATCTTACCACCAATCCCGATCACCCCACTTTCGGTCTCTCTCTAGCATCCACCTTACTCCCACTCCTTTTACCTGCCAGTTTCTGTAACAAGCATACCAAGCTTCCCTCGCCAGTCTTTCTTCCCCTAACTCACTCACTTTTCTCTCAAACTTCACCACTGTCTTTGCCACCACCCATTCTACTGACATTCATTGGCACTCCTGCAATCCTATATAATTCGGAGTCGTTCTCTCCAGATCAAGAATCATTTTTAAGTATTGCACTTGTGCTCTCTCCATCCTCTCACTCACTTCCCATACCTCAGCCGCATACAACAAAATTGCACTCATACATGCATCCCACCATGCTATTTGCATATTAACATTCCCCCCTAACATCTCAGCCGATATTCTCCGCGCCCACGCCATTGCTACTCTCACCTTCTTACATACAAATTCCACGTGTCGGGCTCTACCACCACTTTCAGCAAACATATACACCAAATATTTAAATTCTTTCACCCGTTCCACCTTCTCTCCCATCCATTTAAGCTCTTTTATCTTTCTTCTATCACCCCCATTCTTAAATACCATCCACATTTTATTTTCAACATTCACCAAGCCTCTCTTTCATTTCCTTTAGTTCGCTCATAGTCCTAGCCATCACAACCACATCATCAGCATTAGCTAGGCTCCACACTTTTTTGTTTCCCACTACTATTCCTCCCGCCTGTCCCAACTCTAACACTCTCTCCAAATCGACTACGTACAGATTGAACAGTAGTGGGCTAAGTGGATACCCCTGCCTCACTCCTTGCTCTACTTTAAAACACTCAGACACCACCTCATCTACTCTAACCGTACACCACGTATCTCTATACACTTCATTCACCCAATTTACAATTTGTTCTGATACACCAATTTCTTTCAAACACCCAATCTCTGTACCAAATCATGCGCCGCTTTCAAGTCCACAAACAACAGGTATACTTTTCCTCTTTTTAACAACTCTCTCTCAATAAGCCAGTTTATTGTAGCTATTTTCGCCACCGTTGATAGCGCTTTCCTAAACCCTGCTTGGACCTCTGGTAATATACATTTTTGTTCTACTTCCCTCTCTAGCCTCTCTTTCACCATCATCATGATCTTATAGTCTTGTGTCCATTAGTCTTCTGTAGTTGCTGAGCACCGTTCCGCCTCCTCCCTTATGTACAGGAATAACAACTCCCTCCCTCCACTCGCTTGGAAACTCCAACGCCCCTCTCCAAATGCCGTGCAGTATACCTAGCAGTTTTCTTTTTCCCTCAACGCTGCACAACTTCCAAGCCTCTGCCTCTACACTGTCCGGCCCTGCCGCTTTTCCTCCTTTAACCATACTTAACGCCCCCTTCAACTCTTCCTCACTAAAGTCCTCTGCTCTACTAAACCTCCCCCTCTAATCTAAAATTCTGCTTTTAGTGTAGTCCGTCCCAACCAGCTCCTGGAAATATTTTCTCTATTCCTTAATAGGAATGCTACCTCCTTTTGTTTGTTTTTTTTGGTGTCCTTTTCTATAAAGAGAGTTTTATGTAACACCGAACATTTTCATAAAGAGATTTTTTTTTTTAAGTATACATATGCATATTTCGTACATTTTCCGATGCTCGGTTTGTCAAAAGAATTCAGTTTGAAGCTTTAAACGAGTGTTATCCACTCCCAGGCTAAGCATGAAGTAAAATTTCGAGTTTAGAAAAGCCTGAAAATTTGGTTTGGTGGCGTAGCGCGGAGTTCTTTTAAATATACATATGTATACGTCGTACATTTTCCGACGTTCGGTTTGTTAAAAGAATTTAATTTGAAGCTTTAAACTAGTGTTTTCCACTCCCAGGCTAAGCATGAAGTAAAATTTCGAGTTTAGAAAAGCCTGAAAATTTGGTTTGGTCGCGTAGCGCGAAGCGCGGAGCGGCCAAACCAAATTTTCAGGCTTTTCTAAACTCGAAATTTTACTTCATGCGCCAACGGTACACAACACTGATTCAATGTAAAGTTTAGCGGCGTGTTTTAAACTTCGTAATATGTCAGTGTTTTGTACCGGTGGCGCATGAAGTAAAATTTCGAGTTTAGAAAAGCCTGAAAATTTGGTTTGGCCGCTCCGCGCTTCGCGCTACGCGACCAAACCAAATTTTCAGGCTTTTCTAAACTCGAAATTTTACTTCATGCTTAGCCTGGGAGTGGAAAACACTAGTTTAAAGCTTCAAATTAAATTCTTTTAACAAACCGAACGTCGGAAAATGTACGACGTATACATATGTATATTTAAAAGAAAATTCTCTTTATGAAAATGTTCGGTGTTACATAAAACTCTCTGTATGTATGTCCACAGCTGTTTTTAACCTCTTATCTGTCTAACTTCCTCCAACTCCTCCTTCATCCAATTTTCCTTACTTCTTTTGCATGTTTTGTCAAACTTAGTTCTTTGCCTCTCGCATCTTCTCTTCGCTGATGCCATGGTCAAGAAATATAAAGTGATGATCCCGCAGAGGGAAGATTGGGAGGACGGCCCACCCAACAACGCGGAATCAAACTGGTATACTGACGGCTCAAAGACAGATGCAGGAGTCGGAGCCGGAATATACAGCACAAAACCCGAGACAAAGATTTCAGTCATCTCTGCATTGGAGAAATAGCAGGGCAAGACAACAAAAGTCGATTAGTAGCTTTTTTCTCGGACAGCCAAGCGCTGCTAAGAGCACTAAGCAGCACACAGGCCGATTCCAAGCTAGTGTGGGACTTTGTAAGCGCTTTCAAGGAAATGAGCGGTCGCAAAAAAGTGACAATTATATGGGTCCCAGGACACAAGGATCATCAAGGGAACGATAAAGCAGACGAACTGGTCAAACAAGGCTCGTCAAGCGCATTCACTGGCCCGGAACCCTCCTCCGATATTGCAAAAACAACAGTCAGAAAATTTATAAAAAAATGGACAGAGACACAAACTCAAACCTGGTGGAGGAATACACCAGGGCAGAGGCAGGCGAAACAGTTTCTCAAAAAACAATCGCTTGCTTTCACGACCGATCTTCTCAACCAAGAGAGAAAAACGGTTAAAGCTATAGTACTGACAGAACACTGTAGGCTTAACAAACACGTGAGCAAAATAGGTCTGGCAGAGGATACAATATGTAGATTCTGCCAGGAAGAAGAGGAGGATCCTCTCCACATCCTGTGCCAATGTGAGGCCCTAGCAAGGGTTAGATACCTAAGCTGGGCAACACTAAACCAAGCGCAGAGAGCTACACCCAAGGCTCACTGTGAGGGTTAATAGGGCTAATCAAAGAGGCCAAGCTCGAGCACGTCGTCTAGGATAACAGGGATCCACAATAGATCTGCAAAGGTCGCGGTGGTACAGGCCAAGAGGCCACCCTTACAAATATCTAATCTAGTCTAATCTCCTCTTCGCCCCCACTCCTTTCCCTACACGCTCTTATTGCTCTCACGTAGCACTTTCTTGGTATGAATGCACCCCTGATCGAACCACTCGACTCTGCTTTGTTGCCCTATCCACACTTTTTGTCTAGTCATCGCCTGCTTAACCCCTCTCCTTAACCTGTACCTCTTCAAAACACACTTTCTTTATTTTCTCAATGAAGTTATTTTTCGCCTTAGTTGACTAACACCATCTTTCTCTTTCCCCCACATCTGTTTTCTTCTCCTTCTCCCCTACCACTACTGACACTAGAATGTGATCTGATCCACTCCAATCTTCCACTTTAAAACTTACAATAAACATTTTATAATGTGTTGGTTATGCAGTAAACTTTTTTTTAAGTATACACCCACTGAGCAAAAAACAAACAAATAACGTTGTAGTAACATTTAACGTTGTTTTAATGTTGATAAAACATTACTTTAATGGATTTGTTCAGTGGGCATATTCCGATGTATATGCTGTATATTTTAAGTCATTGGTTGTGTTTGAAAAGCATTCAAGTTGAAGCTTTTATCGAGTGTTTCCAATCCTTGACTAAGCATGAAGTAACATTTCAAGTTTAGAAAATCCTGAAAATTTAGGGCCAGTTGCACCAAACAAGTTGAACTGGTTTAACTCTGAACTTCAGTTCAAAATGACATAAGGACAATAGGAACTGTTATTTTGAACTCAAGTTCAGCTTGAATTCGGGCTTAACGTTTTTGGTGCAACAGGACTTAGATGGTCACTCCGCTTCGCTACACGACCAGTCCGAATTTTCAGAATTTTCTAAACTCGAAATTTTACTTAATGTGCTACGCGTAAGATTAAAAAAAAACTGTAAATTAAAAACGGCAAATAATCTCACTATATTTAAGAGAGAATTGTATGCCGTGAATGTCAATTTTTAATTTAAATGTCAAATTACTTCATTGCGTGTCAATATACATGATTGAAAATTTCACTTTAACTCATTAACGGCCGAGCAATTATAGAGTTAACTCTAAAAGTTGATCTTAGGTAAAATTCTGCACTTCTTTTTATGATTTCTATAGATGACTTATTGTATTATATACTTTGAATGTTTCTATTAAATATACGTAATGTATACGCTGTACATTTTCAGGCATTCATCTATTTTATATAAAAACGTGAAACATGAAGTTTAAAACGAGTGTTTCCACTCCCAGACTAAGCATGAAGTAAAATTTCGAGTTTGGGAAAGCCTGAAAATTTGGTTTGGTCGCTCCGCGAAGCGGAGCGGCCAATCCAAATTTTCAGGCTTTTCTAAACTCGAAATTTTACTTCATGGGCCACGCGTATAAAACACTGAAATATTGTGAAGTTAGAAATACACTGCCTTTTTTTTATGAGTAATAATCGAAATATTAAAATAACAAAATATTTATATTTATCTTCATACATTTTCAAGTCAGGTTAAATAATATAATATATTAAATTAACTTATTTAGTCATTTAATTAACAAAAAATTAATAATGTTGCGTGTATGCACCAACGGCGCTTAATGGGTTATAGTATTTAACATTTTTACATTACAAAATATTCAAATACACTAATATTCAATATTTGAATATTCATATATTTGAGTATTTAAATACCGTGCGATCGTTTAAACAAAGATTTAGAGTAGGCGTTTTTTTTTGGTGCGGTTGCCTAGAATACTAATTGAATGATGGAATAAATTTGAGGTTATGGTATACTATGTGTTAACAGTCAGTGGTGCCAATCTAATTTAAAGTTCCAAAGCCTACTTTAAATCATGTTTTAAATTGAATGAATAATTTGGTGATTGAAATATTCGAATATTTGAATAATTCGTATTCGAATCCCAGCCTTAGTAATTAGCTATATATACCTCTCTTTTAGAATTTTCGCAATTTATTTGTTCATTAAATTTCATCCGCAAAAGTGATTTTTGGTGTTTTTATAAAAAGCCGTGCATTTCCCCGGTTAAAAATAGGACACGTCGAGCGAAAATAAAAGGGTTGCAATGTGGCGCAGGGGGTTAAATCTGGACCATTAACGCAATGCAACGCTCCAGTCCTAGTGACTATACAGGCGAGCAGAGTTCAGCGGTGACGTCACTCCGGTTTTAGATAGTACAGTTGCCGGGACGACGGGCGCCGTGACGTCAGTGGCAACAATGAAGGGCGTCGGCGGTTTCAGAGAGGCCCTCTGGTTTCTGCCCTTTTTTTAATATCACTCAAGTCGGATGCGCTCACAATACGACTTTTTTTTGCTTTGCGTGGAAACAAATTGTTTTAATGTACGTGCGAATGATATATAATTTATGTCATGGGAATGGAAATAAAATCATCATCTATTTTTTGTATCTGGAAGTTATCGCTGTTTGTTAATTAACAAGAAATAATAAATTAATCAGTTATGTACATGAAAATTAATATATTAATTTAAATACATGTTTTGTGTATAAATGATTGTGATAACACAAGTCTGTTTTACCTCTGATTAAACAATATATTTTATGTTTCTAATATATATCATATTTGTATACTGTATATTTTCAGATATTTTTGTTTATAAAGGCGTTCAATTTAAGACCTCTATCGAGTGTCGTCCACTCCCAGACTTAGCATGAAGTAAAATTTCGAGTTTAGAAAAGCCCCGCGTATAAAATTTGTCGAAAGTTTAAAGATGAGTAGCGCGCGGGATTGTTTATATATTTTATTTGAATTGACGGAATTTTGCCGACTATCATGCTAATGTCAAAATTTAATAAGTTGTGAGAACAGAGCTTTTATCAGCTATAACACGCTTATTTTAAAAGTTGGAACAAAATGTACTGAAGGTTACTTTAAGGTCCAAAAAATGCGTCAGTGTAGGTACAAGTTCTTAGAAAATAAAGTACCCGTGAACATAGTATAGGTTTTGAGCAGCGACGCCTCGCAGACTAACTTCAGGGTCGGCCACAGCGCCAAGGCACACAAAATTTGAGGTTGGGATCGCGGTTTATAAATACAAGGAATTGCACAACAAAGTCACCGTTTAATAACGGATACATGATACCTTGGGCCTACCCTGAAGTTAGGCTGCGAGCCGTCGATGCTTTTGAGTACTTGTACTCGAGTACCAGCCAGCTCAACTTTGTACACAACAGCATCAAGTCAAATTACTCTCAAACTAAACTAAATAAACAAAGGGGAACTTTTAAATGCATAGGGAATGCATATTAGAAACTGAGCCAAGTCGAAAATATGCAAACCATAATCTACACGAAATTTGACAAATTTTTGACATCCTACTCGTTTCTATATATCACTCTATATATCTTTTGTTTAAATTTTAACATTTTACAAGATTATCATTTAACAAGATTGAGTAATATTATTCTACAAGATTATCAATATATTAGAACACGCATTTAATTTAAATGCTTTTAGGAATGTAAACACTTGAAGACACTCACATAAAGTCCACAATAACGTCAATAAACATTTTCGTGAATTTTTGTTTACCAGAACACTACTTTCTCTTATGCATTATTTATATAGAAGTAATACTATTTGTATATTTTTATGAATTTTTATTTGTTTCAGGTGCGTAAAATGGATATTAATCATATCGGGATTTTAAGTTTCACTCAAATCATTTAATATTAATGGTGAGTTAAATGTTTTTATTACTACAATTTTTATTTAATTTCCATAGCATATTGGTTAAGTATTCCCTTGAATGTTACAATGTCTTATTTACTGGAATATGGTTTTTCGCACTGTGAGGTTCTCGGGGATTTCATTTATTTGTGATATTTGTCAATTCAAGTATGGAGCGTCCAAATCTGTGAATAGTTTATAAATATATAATGAGCAACTATAATTTCATTGGAAGTCAATTATTTTTATTATATATCCATGTGAATGTTTAACATGCTTCACATCAAAGCAGAGGATAATACAGGGATTTTTTCTTATAAGTATACTTTTACATTTTTCAAAATAAACTGCTCCAGACGTTTGAATTAACCCATTAACGGCCGAGCAATTATAAAGTTAACTCTCTAAAAGTTGATTTTAGATAAAATTCTAACTTCTTTTTATGATTTCTATGAATGATTATTGTATTACGTACTGTGAATTTTGCTTTTAAGTAAAAATAATGTATACGCTGTAAATTTTTAGGCAATCGTCGAGTTTATATAAAAACGTGCAATATGAAATTTAGAACGAGAGTTTCCACTCCCAGACTAAGCATGAAGTAAAATTTCGAGTTTAGAAAAGCCCCGCGTAGAAAATTTGTCGAGGGTCGCGCAGCGACCCGAGACAAATTTTCACGGGGCTTTTCTAAACTCGAAATTTTACTTCATGCGCCACACGTATAAAGCACTAAAATTTTGTGAAGTTAGAAATACACCAACATTTTTTTTAAATGAGTAATGATCAAAATATTTAAATAACAAAATATTTACATATTTCTCCATATATTTTCAAGTCAGATCAAATAATATATTATATCAAAGTAACTTATTTAGTAGTTTAATTAAAAAAAAAAATAATGTTGCGTGTATGCATCAATGGCGCGTAATGGGTTAATCAAAATAAGCATTTGTAAAATTAATTAACATATGATCAAACACAAGCAATATATTTTGAATTTCCCAATAGTTAAGTGTTTTATACGCCTTGCACATAAAGTAAAATTTCGAGTTCGTAAAGCATGAACATTTGGGCCAATCCAAATTTTCAGGCCGCTCTAAACCCGACATTTCACTTCATACTTAATCAAGGATATGTATACAATATTATCTGTATAAAATCTGTATAAAATATTCATCATACTGTGCGATCGTTTAAATTATGATTTGGAGTAGGCGGCATTTTTTTTGTGCGGTTACCCAGAATGCTAATTGAATGATGAAATAAATTTGAGGTTATGGTAAACTATGTGTTAACAGTCGGTAGTGCCAATTTAATTTAAAATTCAAAGCCTACTCTAAATCATGTTTTAGACAATCGCACGGTATTTTCACGGTGGTAGTCTAAAGTTGGTCGACCATTCCTTTGAAAATGGTCTAATAAACCGAAACTAGTCGGAATAAAAATTTTAATTTGTGAAACAATACCACCAAGTGTTATTAATTTAAATAACTTTACATATTCTAATATGTTTCACCAAGTGGCAGATGAGAAATTAATTCAAGAAACGACCATTTACGTTATATACATTGCGTGGATGTGTTATTTGAAGTAAAAAATATAGTTTTACGTACCTACATTAAAATATCGATGTCGGCGTTTCATTAAAACCCATCCAATATTGTATTGGCATATTGATTAACTCGCGTCGGGGAAAACGCGATGTTTGATTTAATTTTATTTTTGAACGGAGCGAGGCGCTTGTTGATTTTAGTCTATTTACAGAGCACTAGCATAATAGCTGCTAATGAACTGAAAATGCTTTCGAATAGAAAATATATAAGAGAACTGAGTCAACACAAATGCGCTTACATTTCCCTTTTTATTTTTCATTGCACAATAACAGCAGAATAGAGTATTTATTATTTTTGTTTACTTTAGTTTAATTAAATTTAAATTTGCGAGAATCTTAATAACTGTTTCATTTGAATGTATTTATCCCCACAGCTGTTGTATAGGTTACTACATACTGTAAGTTAACATACAAGGGATATTTCTTTTAAGAATACATATCCCAGTGATTACTACTGAACGTACATTTTCAGGATTTCTTTGTTTTGTTGTGGTTGAACTTCTTCTGTTTTGGGTTTTTAGTTTAAGAGGAAGTCGACCGCTCTCTAAACGTATAAAACCCAGCATAATGCTGTCATAATTACATCCTTGTTTAGGGATGAAATATTTTGAAAAAATAGGTATACTTCCAGGAAAGTACAATCTTTAAGCCCGTCTCAATAAAATATTATATATTTTTACCGTCATTTCATAAAATAATAATAATAATAATAATAATAATAATAATAATAATAATAATAATAATAATAATAATAATAATAATAATAATAATAATAATAATAATAATAATAATAATAATAATAATAATAATAATAATAATAATAATAATAATAATAATAATAATAATAATAATAATAATAATAATAATAATAATAATAATAAATTGTCTTTATTCAATTGAAAGAAAATACAAAGTAAACAAAAAACAAAATACAGGCGAAGTTCAGCGATAGCTTAAAAAAAAAACTCTCTGCTCTTCCACTTAACCTGCAAGGAAAAAAAAAATATATATATCGTTTAAGAGTGCTAAAAGAATTACAGATTTTTTTTATTTCAATGTTCGTTCTAGAAATTAACTGTTTTATAACAAAAAGAAATAAAGATAGAGAGAAAGAAAAAAAAATATATTTATCAAACATTGGTAAACTAGCGAAATCGCGTTCCTAATTTTATTTTTGTCTGCAGTATCTATAGAAAATATTAAAAAACTAAATCAGTCACATTGTAGATAATTCCTCTGCAAAGATATGTGATTTTTTTCATTTATTTATTTGGTTAAATATAGTCACTAGCATGTCGCGCCTAAAACAGTTTTTAAATTTTCTGAAACTTCAATATCGCGCGACATCCCAGTGAATTTATTGTACTATAGAAATAATTGGAAAAAATTAAAATTCTTCGAAGAGAATTCTTCTACAATGTGACTGATTTAGTTTCCCAATAATTTTTATAAATGTTGCAGAAAAAAATTATATTGAAGATGCGATTACGCTAGTTTAACAATGTTTGATATTTTATTATAAAAGAACGGTCAAAGTGGGAAATATTTTATTAAAACAGGCATTAAGATTCCACTTTCCTTAAAGTATGCCTATTTTTTCAAAATATTTCATCCCTAAACAAGGATGTAAATAAGACGGCAGTATGCTTAGTTTTATACGTTTAGAGAGCGGTCGACTTCCTCTTAAAGTAAATGAAACAGTCACTTTTAGAGCAAAATGTAGTCTGATTTATTGTAGCATTATACATGTATTTATATGAAGACAATATCAATTTACAAACAATGATAATTTGGATGGTCGATTCATATAAGAATGCAAAGTACAAACGGGAGATAAGGGAAAACGGAGATTAGTTGAGTGCGGAGCGCGAACGATACATAAGGAATGCGGAGTGTAAATAGTTATGTACGAAAATAACTATTTACAATCAAAAATATACAATAATAAGATTAAAATAATATGGGCGTACAACACCTCCCTCCCTAAGATTGATTTATAATAATATAAGTTATAAATCAATTAAAAATTAATTGTAACTAATTGAAGGTCAATTACTTAGTTTTCTTGAAGGTAGGACTACAGGGGATGTTGTAGTCCTTAACTCAATAAACGCCATTGATGCATACACGCAAAATTATAATTTTTTTGTTAATTAAACTACTAAATAAGTTAATTTGATATATTATATTATTTGATTTGACTTGGAAATGTATGAAGAAAAATGTAAACATCTTGTTATTTAAACATTCTGATTTTGACCCATTATAAAAAAAGAAATGTCAGTATATTTCTAACTTCAGAATATTTCAGTGTTGTATACGCGTGGCGCATGAAGTAAAATTTCGAGTTTAGAAAAGCCTGAAAGTTTGGTTTGGCCGCTCCGCTTCGCGGAGCGACCAAACCAAACTTTCAGGCTTTTCTAAACTCGAAATTTTACTTCATGCTTAGTCTGGGAGTGGAAACACTCGTTCTAAACTTCATATTGCACGTTTTTTTATATAAAATCGACGAACGCCTGAAAATTTACAGCGTACCTTAGGAAGGCTATCATACAATTTTATGCAGGTATAATATGGACTTCTCTCAAAAAAACTTAATTTATGAGCTGGAAGACTGTATTCAACGCCATGCCTCGTGTTATAGATATTTGATGGCATATTATTTTCAAAAATATATCGATGCTTCCATAGAAACTTTATGCATATGTATCCGTTATTGAAAGGTGACTTTGTTGTGCAATTTCTTGTATTTATAAAGCGCTATGCCAACCTCAAATTTTGTGTGCTTTGGCGCTGTGGTCCACCCTAAAGTTAGGCTGCTAGCCGTCGCTGATTAATACTCAGTATCGATATGTTTTTGGGAACATTTCTAATGCCGAGTCCACCTATGGATATTGGATGTGGGCTTAGTGGGGTGGGATTTTCTTGTTAATAAATGAATGAATTGATTAAGATCAATTCATTCATTTATTAACAAGAAAATCCCAGTTATTCCACTTTTATAAATGGTGTAGTTTTTAACCCCCTGACTTCTAGGATCCTCAATTACTGTTGCTATAATTAGTATTTCAAGAATTTTAGTAAATAACACACTTGGTTAAGATTTCACTGGTTATTGATTGACACTGTAACAATTGTTTCGCCACACAGTGGCTTCATCAGGCAGATGAATAATTATTCATTATTCATGTGCCTGATGAAGCCACTGTGTGGCGAAACAATTGTTGCAGTGTCAATCAATAACCAGTGAAATCTTAACCAAGTGTGTTATTTACTAAAAGTGTTGATATGGAATTTCACCAAGTAACAGCCTTAACTATTAAATTAGTATTTCAAGGTCATCTTATATCTATTTCAAACAATATAAAAATGTATCCTTTAAGATATTAATGAACTCATTTTTGTAAATCTGATTACCAAACGGTGAATGAAAGTTCTTCAATGTCAGTGTCGTGGGGTGTATGCTGCTGGCGGACTATTGATCTGCGAGCCCCAGCACCCCAGCAACAAGCTCGACCCCGCCCGTCCCAAACACACTCCGGTCCTGTTCTCTTAATTCCAACACCAAACCGAAACTTTATACTAAATTTCACGAAATAATAAAAACGAAAAAATTACTCCCCCAAGAACGGAGAATAACACGTACCACAATCAATAGGACCTAGTTACACAGAAACCTAATAACCTACAAACAGGCAATAAAGAATCATGAACTTAGATTTTGCATTATCCTACTATCCATACGATAGTAAGATAATGCTAAATCTAAGTTCAATAAAATAAAGCTTCTAGAGTATCATGGAAAATATTGTAGGTTAGCAACTTAGAAATTATACATTATAATTATTATGTCTGACGTTTTGTATGTCCATTCCTAAAGGGTGTAGCCAACTTAAATTTAAAAAAAGATAAAATCATGCCACTCTAGAGGTTATTTTTATTGAACGTACGATATGTATTGCATTTATTAAGGCTTCAAAATAGTTAAATATTTAAATAAAAAAAACTATTTTAATTACTAAGTTATTTAGTGTTAGAAAATATAGTAGACATTTATTAACACTTTTTGCCTTCCAACTGATTAACTTTTCACTGATTATAGAGGCTTCTACTTCGTTATACATTGTTGAACATAAATAAAACACTGTTTATCACTTTGTTTGTATAACAATTGGTTTATTTGGTGACTATAGTTTCGATACTACACGTATCATTAACTAACGGTTTGATAATGATACGTGTAGTATCGAAACTATAGTCACCAAATAAACCAATTGTTATACAATTTTTTTGTTTATACGATTGTTTTACAAACAAAGTGATAAACAGTGTTTTATTTATGATTAACTTTTATATAAATAAAACAATTTAAACACTTTCAAATATATATTGTAATAACGCTACAATTGTTTCGCCACACTGTGGCTTCTTCAGGCGAAGAAATGATAAATACAATTTGTCGGGTCGGGTATATATACAATGTTTATGGGGGGGTGGATTTTTCAAAAAAATGTAAATTTAAGAGGGGCGAATTAGTTAAATCTGTTTGATCGTTGAGAAGATGTCCTGAAAATGTTCTTTTATTGATTTCTAAACACTCCACGATGTTGAGTTTCCGACCTTTCCTTTCTAGATGTAGGACTTGGATATGTTCATCGAAGTGGTGGTTTTCTTCGAACTGATTAACTTTAATCATCCACTAATTGTTGATTAACCCATTAAGCGCCGTTGATGCATACACGCAACATTATTATTTTTTTGTTAGTTAAATTATTAAATAGGTTAATTTGATATGTTATATTATTCGACCTGACTTGAAAATGTAGGAAGAAAAAGGTAAATATTTTGTTATATAAATATTTCGCTTATTACTCATTAAAAGGAAAAATATTTCAGTGTATTTCTAACTTCACAATTTTCAGTGTTTGTCACGCGTGGCGCATGGAGTAAAATTTCGAGTTTAGAAAAGCCCCGTGAAAATTTGTCTCGGGTCGCTGCGCGACCCTCGACAAATTTTCTACGCGGGGCTTTTCTAAACTCGAAATTTTACTTCATGCTTAGTCTGGGAGTGGGACACTCGATCATAACTTCATATTGCACATTTTTATATAAAATCGACGAATGACTGAAATTTTACAGCGTATGCATTATGTAAATTTAAAAGAAAAATTCACAGTATGTAACACAATAAGTCAATCATAGAAATCATAAAAAAGTGTGGATTTGGACCTAAATTCAACTTTTAGAGTTAACTCTATCACTGCTTGGCCGTTAATGGGTTAAAAATCTGATCACGCTAAGATTCATGAATAGAAGAATTTCATAAATTTGTAAGATATCCTAATGTCTCTTTCATCAATACGGGACAGTGTAAACAATTTGTAAATGAAATTGTTGTGTTTTGAAGAAATACATTACGTTATTAAGTTAATTGTCCTTGTTTTTGAAGCTTTAAGTTCAGGTCGTTTAAGTGTTCTATGATGTCTACCAGGAATACCAAGTCACAAAGCCATATTCATTTTGTAACATTATCCAGTCACGAAAATATTGATTACGGTCGCTATGCCGAAGAACTGAAACGACTGTCAGAGCAATTCACCGACCGGTTTTCCGATTTTAAGAATATAGATAGCACTTTCAATATTTTCGCAAATCCGTGTAAGTGTAATGTGGAAGATGCTCCGCTTCACCTACAAGTGGAGTTTTAAGAAGATACATATTTGAAGTCTAAACTTGATAATGTGGAACTAAGCAAATTTTACAGAACATACCTTTCCGAAGAAAAGTATCCACATCTGAGAGTTTTCGCAAGAAAAATAATTTACACATTCGGAAGTACTTATAAATGTGAGCAACTTTTTTCAATCATGAACATTAATAAAAATAAGCATCGTACTCGGCTTACAGATGGTAATTTAGAAAACACTTTGAGCCTATGTACTAGTGATATTAACCCTAATATTGATCATCTTGTTTCTCAGCTTCAAACTCAAGTCTCTCATTAATTTTCATTTGATTTTTTTATATTCTTTTGTTAATTTGCTTTTTGTAAGTTTGATTATGATTTATAATATCATAATCAAACATACAAAAAGCAAATTAACAAAAAAATATAAAAAAAAATCAAATGAAAATGAATGAGAGACTTGAGTCATTCATAGAAATCATAAAAAAGTGTGGATTTGGACCTAAATTCAACTTTTAGAGTTAACTCTATCACTGCTTGGCCGTTAATGGGTTAAAAATCTGATCACGCGAAGATTCATGAATATAAGAATTTCATAAATTTGTAAGATATCCTAATGTCTCTTTCATTAATACGGGACAGTGTAAACAATTTGTAAATTAAATTGTTGTGTTTTAAAGAAATACATTACGTTATTAAGTTAATTAACTAGAGTGCAAACAGGCATAAGTGATTTAAATATTTTAATACAGAAACGGTTTTCTTAATTAATTTTGTAAAAAGTAAATGATTTACTACTAGCAACTGTGATATTTGAACATTCGAATTCTAAGCCTTGATATTTATACTTTAAAAACCCTGCTCTGCATATTTCTAATCTGTTACTGGGATTTGATGAAAGGACAATCTAAAATGATAGGTTTATGTTCGATTGAATCTACAGAGAGTTTTAAGTAACACCGAACATGCCATAAAATGTTCACTGTAAATTTTCTTATGTTCGATTTGCTATGGGCATTCATTGAGTGCGTTGTGATAGGCTACGATTTCCAATGGTAATATAGTTACCCCAATTTACATTCTTCTGCGATTTCATTGGTTACGATTTTTAGTAGTTCTAATGCAAAGAAGGACTAATGTAAATAGGGTACATGTAACGTCAAAATAAAATATGTCAGTTATTAAATCTTGTGCGTTTATGGTAAGTGCAGTGTGTGGAAATATGGAACATACTTTTTTGTTCAAAGCAAGATAACGGCATTTTAAGACAATCAAGATTAATACGGTCGTGAAACATACAGGGAGTTTTTCTTTTAAGTATAGGTATTCCAAATTCAGCCTATTTTCTGTAAATCTTTAGATATTTTATTTATACTGACTTTTCGAAAGCGTTTGACCGTGTTAATCATGCTTTGCTGTTGTTCAAACTTAAAAAAACTAGGGTTTGGCATTTCTGTAATTAACTGGCTTCAAAGTTTTCTTTCATCGCGTTCTCAATTTCTTACGATTCAGAACTATATATCTTCAGCAATCAACGTTACATCTGGGGTACCGCAAGGATCGCATTGTGCGCCTATATTATTTCTTTTATTTATCAACGACGTTGGAAAATCCTTTAGGTACTGCAACTACCTGTTATTCGCAGATGACCTAAAATTATTTACTACTATTAAGAATGTTGATGACTGTGTTGCATTACAGGAGGATTTAACCCGTCTCTCGCATTGGTGTGTTTCTAATAAGTTACGTTTAAATATCTCGAAATGTTCTAGTATTAAATTTTGTCGTTCGGAAACAGTACCATTTACATATCATTTAAATAGTAACTCTTTAAATTGTACAGATATTATTAAAGACCTAGGCATAATATTGGATAATAAACTATCATTTATTCCACATGTTAACTACATTGCTGGCAATGCTCTAAAAACTCTTGGGTTAATTGAACGATTTTCATCGATGTTTAACGTTAACACCAGCAGATTGTTGTACACTAGTTCAGTTAGATCAAAACTAGAGTATGGTTCTGTTATTTGGAACCCTACTTACGATCGATGGTCTTACAAAATCGAAATGGTACAGAGCAAATTTTTAAGAATTGTTCATTTTAAATTAGGTCTTACTAGAATTGCTTTTAGTCACACAAATATGTTAAGTACATTAACTTTAAAATCTTTAAAAAATAGACGCAAAATTAATGATATTTGTTTCGGCTTCAGGCTCATAAATGGGCTTATTGATTGTGACCATTTATTGTCACTATGTAGATTTAATGTAACAAGGGTTGCAAGACACCATACACTATTCAGAGTGCCAATACATTCCACAAATTATGGTTTCAATAGTCCCATTTCTAGGATTTTGAGATATTTGAACGAGATTACTGCCAGTGATAATGTAAATATTTTCAATGAGCCTTATGCACAATTTAGAGATATGTTATATCGTCTTGACAGATAACCTATAGTCATTTGGTATTATTTAAAAATAATATATTGTTTTAATATTTTGTATATTTTTTTTCTTTATATGTTTAAGGATTATTTTGATTTTGGTGTATAGTAATTTCATTTAATTTCATTTAATCTATATTTTTTATTGTAGTAAATCATTGTATTAATTTGTTTCAATAGTTAAGAATTATATAATTGATTTGTAAAATTTATGTAAAAAAGGAGATACCGTATAAAATAAATAAATAAATATATAAATATTCCTTGTATTTTTAAGTTGAATTTAAAGCTTTAAACGAGTGTTTTCCACTCCCAGACTAAGCATGAAGTAAAATTTCGAGTTTAGAAAAGCCCCGTGAAAATTTGTCGAGGGTCGCGCAGCGACCCGAGACAAATTTTCTGGGCTTTTCTAAACTCGAAATTTTACTTCATGCGCCACGCGTTTAAAACACTGATTCTAAGTGAGGTTCAAATATACATAGAGTTCACAATATTTTAGTGTTTTATACGCGTGGCGCATGAAGTAAAATTTCGAGTTTAGAAAAGCCCAGACAAATTTTCTGGGCTTTTCTAAACTCGAAATTTTACTTCATGCGCCAAGCGTATAAAACATAGATTTCAAGTGAACTTCGAATATACATAAATTTCACAATATTTTAGTGTTTTATATGCGTGGCGCATGAAGTAAAATTTCGAGTTTAGAAAAGCCCAGAAAATTTGTCTCGGGTCGCTGCGCGACCCTCGACAAATTTTCACGGGGCTTTTCTAAACTCGAAATTTTACTTCATGCTTAGTCTGGGAATGGAAAACACTCGTTTAAAGCTTAAAATTGAACTCTTTTAAAAATCAACGAATGTTAGAAAATTCACAGCTAAAATAATTAAGAAAAAGTAATGTGATTTTATAAAAATAATGACATATCATGGAATTAATACAACAATTGCGGATATTCCCTGCTTCATTTTAAAGTTCAATTTTATGCTTTAAACAAGTGTTTTCCACTCCCAGGCTAAGCATGAAGTAAAATTTCGAGTTTAGAAAAGCCCCGTGAAAATTTGTCGAGGGTCGCGCAGCGACCCGAGACAAATTTTCTGGGCTTTTCTAAACTCGAAATTTTACTTCATGCGCCACGCATATAAAACACTAAAATATTGTGAAATTTATGTATATTCGAAGTTCACTTGAAATCTATGTTTTATACGCTTGGCGCATGAAGTAAAATTTCGAGTTTAGAAAAGCCCAGAAAATTTGTCTCGGGTCGCTGCGCGACCCACGACAAAATTTCACAGGGCTTTTCTAAACTCGAAATTTTACTTCATGCTTAGTCTGGGAGTGGAAAACACTCGTTTAAAGTTTTAAATTGAACTCTTTTAAAAAACAACGAATGTCGGAAAATTTACTGTATCTTCAATTCATTGTAAGTTACGCAGTCAATTAAGTAATAATTACACCTACATTATCTTTATTGAGTATTATGTTAACAAATAAATGAAAATTAAAATGTTTGCCAAATGAAGCAGCACACCTAACACCCCAGTGTTGTTGTGCTGGCAGCAGACCTAGGTGCGGTACTTGCAAACCTGCCTCGCCACGCTCTTCAAATTTGGAATATTTATATTTAAACCTCCCAAAAGGCAGTTTCGTGACGGCATTTTTGCTGGTACACCCAAAGCAAAGTAATTGGGGTGGTCTTGATCAAATAGTTTATACAATACGCTGAATCGAAGTTCTTAATAATCTCAAGTGAAATTGAAGCAATGTATAAACTTATCTTGAAATATTAGCAAACGGAAGTAACAGGAATCTGGTTTCTATTATTTTTGCATCTAAGTTAAATCTGTTCTCCTCTTTCCCATTTTTCTTTTCTGTTTAATATTAACATTCGATTAGTGATGTAGGCGATTAATGAATGACACATTTCATTTTGACGTTAAATGTATGTTGCGTTAGAACTACTAAAATCAGAGCCAATGAAATCGCACTCTATGCTTTGATGCATCCCTGAACACATCGAACATAGGAAAATTTACATTGAATATTTTCTGGCATGTTCGGTGTTATATAAAACTCTTTGTATGTATTTATTCCTTTTATTAAATACTGCCTCATTCCAATGAATGTATAACTATGTCCAATTAAAAATAATAATCAATACATTTCTCATATGAACTCAATCACGTTTATAACATAGATTTAAGATAGTAGCTGGAATCGATTATAAAATTGTGGTTGTAGCAATTGACCCAGATATCTATGCAAAATGATATTAAAGGGGATTTAATTTAACTGTGAATATGAAATTATGTTTGGTTGGAACTTAGGGATATATTGATTATACAGTAGGGTGGCCCTTAACTGGAGGTAATTTTTCGAATGTTAAACATGTATTGCTGCCACCACATAACTTTGTTCTAATCAACAAAAAAATGGCCTGTGTACAATATTTACTAAATCTAGGCGACCATCAACAGCCTTTAAATTGAAACATATACAGGGAATTTTTCTTTTAAAAGGTTGTATAATATTTTATTTCACAGAAAAGATAGAAAGACGAAGTTTTTAGCATTGCATTTTCAAGGAATTCAGCTAAATTTTCATTATAGATCATCTTCCTAGATTGTCTGTGACTGCCAGAAAAAAATCTCAAAATTAAACAACATTTTTGCCCACTTTGCAAAGGTCTACTTTGCAAGCGGGCTGACCTAAAAAAAAATTCTCAATGCAGCTCAAGTTATTTAAGATTATGCTCCCATTCTTTAGCTACATTTTAGTATAATATGAAGTCGTTTTGCGAATTTTCTATTTTCACTAAAATTTGACTATTTTCCATACATTTTTAAATTTTTGTGAAAATTTGTTTTTCAAACAATCTTTTTTTCAATCTGAAAAAAATCACGAAGGCCCTTGATGATAGTAGAAAGAACGTGGACTATTTAGTTTCTTGAAAAATAATCATTTTTAACCATTTCGGGCCACTTGGGTCGCCCCGCGAAATTAACATAGGGCCTTATGGGAACGGTTTAAGGAAGGCCCGCCGATTGGCCTTTTCGGACACATCTGCGGTTGGACCAAGATTACAAAGTTCACAGAAAAGATAGAAGGACGAAGTTTTCTGCATTAAATTTTTAAAGAATGCAGCTACATTTTCAATACATATCATTGTCCTAGGTTGTCTGTGACTGCCATAAAAAAATCGCAAAGTTTAGCAAAATTTTCGCGCATTTTGCGAAGGTCCATTTTGCGAGCGGGCTGGCCAAAATATAATTTTGTGACGTAGCTCAAGTTCTTACAGATTATGCTCCCATTCTTTAGCTACATTTTAGTATAATATGAAGTCGTTTCGCGATTTTTGCATTTTCACCAAAATTTGACTATTTGTGTGAAAATTTGTTTTTCTCTAAAAAATCTGAAAGAAATCACGAAGGCTCTTGATGGTAGGAAGAACGTGGACTATTTAGTTTCCTGAAAAATAATCATTTTCAACCATTTCGGGCCACTTGGGTCGCACCGCGAAATGAACATATGGCCTTTTTTTTATTTTGGGTTTTACGTCATCTATTTCCGCTGCTAAGGCCAATCATGACGCCGGAAATTAGGTCTACAGCTATCCGGGAATTTTGCCGAACCCGGTGGGAGTTTCAACCCACCGGTAGGGATCTTTAAAACATAGGGCCTTATGAGAACGTTTTAAGGAAGCCCCGCCGATTGGCTTTTTCGGACGCATCTGCGGTTGGACCAGGATTACAAAGTTCACAGAAAAGATAGGAGGCAAGAGTTTTCAGGACTGAATTTTTATAGAATGCAGCTACATTTTAACCAAAAATTATTCTCCTAGGTCATCTGTGACTGCCAGAAAAAAAATCGCAAATTTGAGGAAAATTTTCACCCACTTTGCGAAGGTCTACTTTGCGAGCGGGCTGACCAAAAACTAAGTTTTCGATGTAACTCAAATTCTCACAGACTATGCTCCCATTCCTTGGCTACATTTTGGTATAATATGAAGTCATCTTGCGATTTTCGCATTTTTGCCAAAATTTGACTATTTTCCATGCAAAAAAAATTTCTCCAAAAAATCTGAAAAAATTCACGAAAGCCCTTGATGATGTTAGAAAAAACGTAGACTATTTAGTTTTCCGAAAAATTATCATTTTCAAACATTTCGGGCCACTTGGGTCGCTCCGCGAAATAACATAGGGCCTTATGAGAACTGTTTAAAGAAGGCCCGCCGATTGGCCTTTTCAGACGCATCTGCGGTTGGACCAAGATTACAAAGTTCACAGAAAAGATAGGAGGCAAGAGTTTTCAGCATTGGATATTTAAAGAATGCAGCTACATTTTAACCATAGATCATTCTCCTAGGTCATCTGTGACTGCCATAAAAAAAAACGCAAAGTTGAGCAAAATTTTCACCCACTTTGCGGAGGTCTACTTTGCGAGCGGGCTGACCAAAAACTAAGTTTTCGATGTAACTCAAATTCTCATAGACTATGCTTCCATTCCTTGGCTACATTTTGGTATAAAATGAAGTCATCTTGCGATTTTCGCTTTTTGCCAAAATTTGACTATTTTCCATGCAAAAAAATGTTCTCCAAAAAATCTGAAAAAATTCACGAAAGCCCTTGATGATGTTAGAAAAAACGTAGACTATTTAGTTTTCCGAAAAATTATCATTTCCAAACATTTCGGGCCACTTGGGTCGCTCCGCAAAATAACATGGGGCCTTATGAGAACGGTTTAAGGAAGGCCCGCCGATTGGCCTTTTCAGACGCATCTGCGGTTGGACCAAGATTACAAAGTTCACAGAAAAGATAGGAGGCAAGAGTTTTCAGCATTGGATTTTTAAAGAATGCAGCTACATTTTAACCATAGATCATTCTCATAGGTCATCTGTGACTGCCAGAAAAAAAATCGCAAAGTTGAGCAAAATTTTCATCCACTTTGCGAAGGTCTACTTTGCGAGCGGGCTGACCAAATTCTCACAGACTATGCTTCCATTCCTTGGCTACATTTTGGTATAATATGAGGTCATCTTGCGATTTTCGCATCTTTGCCAAAATTTGACTATTTTCCATGCAAAAAAAAATTCTCTAAAAAATCTGAAAAAATTCACGAAAGCTCTTGATGATGTTAGAAATAACGTAGACTATTTAGTTTTCCGAAAAATTATCATTTTCAAACATTTGGGGCACTTGGGTCGCTCCGCGAAATAACATGGGGCCTTATGAGAACGGTTTAAGGAAGGCCCGCCGATTGGCCTTTTCAGGCGCATCTGCGGTTGGACCAAGATTACAAAGTTCACAGAAAAGATAGGAGGCAAGAGTTTTTAGCATTGGATTCTTAAGGAACGCAGCTGCATTTTCATTACAGATCATTTTGCTAGGTCATCTGTGACTGCCAGAAAAAAATCGCGAAGTGAAGCAAAATTTTTGCCCACTTTGCAAAGGTCCACTTTGCGAGCGGACTGACCAAAAACCAATTTCTCAATGTAGCTCAAGTTCACATTGATTATGCTCCCATTTTTTAGCTACATTTTAGCATAATATAAAGTCACTTCACGATTTTCGCGTTTTCAGCGAAATTTGACTATTTCCCCCCTTGCGACATTTTCAAATTTTTGTTAAAATTTGTTTTTCTCCAAAAAACCTAAAAAAATTCACGGGAACCCTTGATGATGGTAGGATGAACTTGAACTATTTAGTTTTTCGAAAAATAATCATTTTCAACCATTTCGGGCCACTTGGGTTACCCCGTGAAATTAACATAGGACCTTATGGGACGGGTTTAAGTGAGGCTCGCCGATTAGCCGTTTCGGACGTGTCTGCGGTTGGACCAAGATTACCAGGTTCACAAAAAAGATAGAAGAGCAGGGTTTTCAGCATTCCATTTCTTAAAAATGCAGCAACATTTTCATTATCAAAGGTCATTTTTTTAGTCATCTGTGACCGCCATAAAATAAATTACAATGTCAAGCAAAATTTTCTCCCACTTTGCAAAGGTCAATTTTGCAAGTGGGCTATCCGAAAATTAATCGCTCGATGTGACTCAAGTTTTTACAGATTATGCTCCTATTTTATAGCTACATTTTAGTACAATATGAAGTTATTTGGCGATTTTCAGATTTTCGCAGAAATTGGATTATTTTCTATTCGACATATTAAAATTTTGGTGATTTTTTCTTATCTCCAATAAATCTAAAAAAATTCTCGAAGGCTCTTGATCATGGTAGAAATAACGTGGATTATTTTTTTTAAAATTTTAGCTCGAGAAGTAGTTGTTTTAAAAAGTAAAAGATAGATTACTATCAACTTATGAAATATAATTTTATCCTGCCCTTTATATTTTCTATCCTCAACTATTGACCTTTACCCCTTTACGTTATTTATGTAATGCCAACGATGCAACAAATTGCCCACCGTGTATGTCGGAAGGATTAATTAAATGAATTAGGCTCCATGGGTGTGCTTGTGTGCGAATTACGTGTGTGGGCGATAACTAACCTAACCCTTCGTTAGTTAGTGCTTGACCCAACCCGGTTGACGCGCGTGCACGCGTTTAAATGATGCATTTACAAAGTTGATGAATATTGAATTGTGGACGTGTGCGCGCTATGCAGGTCGGTCAGGTTTGATGAAGTTAGGGCGGGATTGTTTAACGTGAACTGTATTTGGTTAGGGAAGGACCTTTTGATTCGTGCAATCGCTTCCCTTACTGTTCCCTCTCGCTTCGGGTTCTATTTTATTTATCTACCATACAACAAATGTTGTTAACAACAACAAATCTTAACGCTTAGAGCGTTTCGTACTATTATAAAAACGAATTCAAATTAATATCGACTTTCTGCAAAAATTTAGTCTCTTTGAGACTTATCCAAATATTTAATGTCTTAACGTGACTAAATTTTTGCAGAAAGTCGATATTCATTTTAATTCGTTTTTATATTTTGTAAATGAGTCGCCCAGATGCAAAACCAGCCTTACAACTTTTTTTGATTTTAAGATTTTGGGAGTGGAAAACACTCGTATGGAGCTTCAAATTAACTTCTTTTAAAAAACAACGAATGTTGTCAGCCTATTTTCTGTAAATCTTTAGATATTCTTTGTTTTTTTTTAAGTTCAATTTGAAGCTTTACACGAGTGTTTTCCACTCCCAGACTAAGCATGAAGTAAAATTTCGAGTTTAGAAAAGCCCCGTGAAAATTTGTCGAGGGTCGCGCAGCGACCCGAGACAAATTTTCTGGGCTTTTCTAAACTCGAAATTTTACTTCATGCGCCACGCGTATAAAACACAGATTTCAAGTGAAGTTTAAATATACATAAATTTCACAATATTTTAGTGTTTTATACGCGTGGCGCATGAAGTAAAATTTCGAGTTTAGAAAAGCCCAGAAAATTTGTCTCGGGTCGCTGCGCGACCCTCGACAAATTTTCACGGGGCTTTTCTAAACTCGAAATTTTACTTCATGCTTAGTCTGGGAGTGGAAACCACTCGTTTAAAGCTTCAAATTGAACTCTTTTAAAACACAACGAATGTCGGAAAATGTACAACTTTATTCCTGATCAAGTAGTAATTTAGTTTTCATCATTATCATGGTACTATTAAAAATTATTACAATAAATACGTTGTTCTTTTAAGCTCATTGTTTATTTTGTTACAGCGTAGGGTAAGTATCGTACGTTTCTCGAGTGGAATGGCAATTACACACTCGCGGAATACTGCACTCGCCGCTGCGCGGCTCGTGGCCAACATGTTCGCTCATATGTAATATGCTGCATACCACTCTCGTTACGTAATATACTATAATGGGCGCCGCAAAATCTGCTTTTGTCATTTTGCCACAATAAGCAATATATCCGGGTATTAGCTCGAGAAGTAGTTGTTTCAATGAATATTTGGAGACTTGTGTCAATTAGACAAACATTTTGCAGAAAGTCGATACTAATTTTAATTTGTTTTTATATTTTGCCACAAGTTTGCCAAACACGTATGGCTGGCTGGTTTTGCATCTGGGCGACTCAAATATTCTGCAAACTATTGGAAAATTAAATTATTCTTTATGTTATATTATTGTAAAATTCAATATATTTTTCATTTGAAATTTCCATTATTAGATTGTATGATAAATAATCTACGATCTGAACTAGATGTTGCATGTTCTTTTCTTTACATATAATTTATATGATTGACATCGCATTTAATTATTTGTTTATGACTTTGTAGTGTTCTGTAATTCAGATTGCAGTATAAGTATTACAATTATTGTAAATAGCATATTATAGTTAACCAAACTATTTTCGAATAAATAATATACATTCAAAGATTTTTTAAATACATACCTAAAAATAACGAAACGACGATTACAATTCAAAATGTTTAATCTATGTCAAGGTTTTCTTTAACAGTCGAATGCGTTTTCATAAATGGTGTAATATTTATTACGCCAATGATTACACAGAATCCTGTTTACACAGAATTATGATAATCTTAATTGTGCATGAATAATGGTGTAATTAAAAAAAATAATATATAAAATTACAAAAAAAAACTATTCGTGAAAATGCAAACAGTGTCTTAATTAATAAGACAATTTAAGACGATAAATATCCATTGGAGGTGTATTTGCACGGGAAGTAGTTGTTTCAATGGATATTTATCGTCTTAAATTGTCTTATTAATTAAGACACTGTTTGCATTTTCACGAATAGTTTTTTCTGTAATTTTATATATTATGTTTAAAGTGTGCAAACTATAAGAAGCGTAAGCTTATTTTCTCGAATTCAAATAGTTTGAATTTGAATTTATCTTGTTAAAAAAAATATTTAGATAATTATTTTTGGAATGCTTATTATGTAGGTAATTTTTTGTCATTTTGCTGATGTCTTAATGAACTCTTAATGGACGTCAAAATGGATATTTCCACTAAAATTTCATTTCAAAATTTTCGCGAAAACAATACTTTCCCTTTGTGTTGCATATGGGGGAAAGCAATAAACGGATTACAATTAAGAAAATAAAAATATATCAGAAGATATAAGTTTGAAGGATGCCGTTAAATTAGGTATTAATCCGTTTCCGTAGTTAATCAAAGAGCTCTGTTTCATTAGCTAATTACAGCAGCTTTTTGATCATCTTTCCCTTCGGGAAGTGGGTTGAATTCCCTTCGACAAGGTTTACTTCCCTCCAGGTAGTAAGTGCCTCGCACTCGAATAGTACATGTGAGGCGTCTTCATCCTCTTCATAGCATAGTCTGCATATTGGATCTTCTGTAAACAGTTTAATGTTATGTAGATGTTTCCTTAGGGTGCAGTGGCCAGTTTTCATTCCTGTGACCATTCTAAGGTTGCTTATACTGAGTCTGAGGGCCTCAGTTGCTAGTTCTTGGCAGGGTTTTTCCATTAGTAGCTTACAGTGAGTGTGCCCTGTCAGGTTTTTCCACCGCTTGGTGTGTCTTTCCAGAATCCACTCTCTTACGTTTGGTCTTATTGACGGTTTCTGGTTCTGATCCAATGTAGGGTGTATCCCGGCGTCCACCGTAGAGTTACGGTGTTTTCGGTCGCCAGTTTTGTCAGGTTTTTAATGCACTCCCATGTTCGCTTAGATTGGATCTTGTAGCTATCAAGTGCTCTTAGAGCAGCTTGGCTGTCTGTGAGGATTAAGATATTTTCTCTCCAATATCCCTGTCGCAGGTTTTCCATAATACATTGGTTAATCGTGAAGATTTCGGCTTGATGTGCAGTTGCCATCCTCCCCAGAGAAACAAAGATGTCACATTTTGGGGTCACGCCGTGGATCCCAGCGCCAGCTCCACCTTATTTGCTTATTCCGTCGGTGTACGAGATCAAGGTTCCAGGTGGAGGGTTGCGCTTCTCCTTGTGATCCTCCTTGATAACTACCTGTTCTATTCTAGAGTGGTTTTCTGTCCACAGCTGTCCAAGGTGTCCGGCTTCCTTCCGACGATTTTGAAGGTTAGTTGGAAGAAACCTAGGTAGGCTTTAAACCCTGCTTTCTCCAGAGCCTCCAATTAACCCTTGTCGATGTAGAGGATAAGAGTTGTTTTTTTATCCTCCTCCTGTCGGCTGACTACCTTCCATCTTGCTGTTTCTAGCCCAGAGTTCTGGGTTTTCAGCAAACTGATAAGGTCAGCCGTATCTTTGGCCTCGATTAGGTCCGTCTTCTGCATCCAGACTCCAACCTTGGTAATCCTGACAATTTCCCTGGCAGTTCCGGTGCGTAGAGCAGCGCCCTTCCATGGCTTGATTGTCGGGATCTTTTCCAGCAGCCACTTCTTGGAAGTTTCGTTAGCACATGTGGTGTACACAACCCCCTTCTCGAAGTAGTTGTTGGTGAATTGAGGACCCTCGGAAGGTTCCATACCTCAGTTAGTATATCTCGCTGAACGGATTTACCCTGGTCCTCCGTGAGGTATTGTTCTGGGTACTCTTCAAGTACCACAGCCATTCGCGCCGCCCCTAGTGCCTGGCTCTAGGTCTCCCCAGCTGTAGTGCTAGGTCTCACCTGGGTTCTTTTGGCTGGAGGCTTAGAGTGGCCTCCAGTAGAGGGCGTGCTCGTTTCCGAGCGAGCCCTCTTTTTTTGCAAGGGGGCTGAGATCAAACTCAAGCCTTGAGAGCCATATATATACAACCTTAATATCATTGCCACATGGGAGACCCTCATAACTAAGTGACTCTTTAATATAAATACCAACGAGGAGTTGAGGAGTTGGTATGTATATTAAAAAGCCTCTTGTTTGTCTATCTTTTCTTACAAAACTGTAACTATCAATATCTACTGAGCTGTTAGGTATATCTGACGTTAACCAAGTTTATGAAAAAGTTGTTAAAAAAGGTCATTGTTCATCAAAAGTAACATCTAATGTAAAAAATGTCTTCTAATATCAAGAAACGTAGTTTGGATATATTATTATTATTATTATTAATATCAAAAATATAATAAATGTTAAAAAAAGTTAAACAGGTCATTGTTTATCAAAAGTAACATCTAATGTAAAAAATGTCATCTAATGTCAAGAAACGTAGTCTAATATCAAGAATATAATATAATATAATAAATTAATTATCAAAAATGCCATCTAATGCCCCCCAATGAGAGTAGGCGGCAAAATATTTCAGCCTACCGGCGGCAAAATTGTAAATCCGACACTGTATATAAATCCAAACACACTTTACATGCATAACAACATGTTACCTTATCTTAACACAAACTCAACTCGAATAAACGATGATAATTATTTAATCACCTTCATTAACACATGCATACTATTCACGAAAAAAAAACGAAAACAACGAATTATCAGAAAAACACAATTCTCGCTTGACATGTTTCACTTAAAATATAGTTTCTTAAAATTCCAAGCGTTCGTTCATAAACAACATTGAAAGCATTGACATTCGCTGTATATCTACTCTCTGTGCTCATTATCGTGTAGAATGTCCTCGAGTGCGGACGGTCCGTTTTCACTTCTGTCGTTCATTCACGTTTTACTTATATTATAAATTGTATGGTTGTGGTAACTCATCAATATAAAACGAAGTGAGGTTTGCTATTAAGTGTGTAAATATTGTGTGTTTTTATTTATTATTCTTGATTGTGATTGTTATGTGATAAACGAAAATACCGGAGTTTTACGGATTATTGGATTATACCTAGACGCAATTAACAGGTTTGTTGTTGTTTACAATATGGTTGATATTTTTTACCTAATGAATTAGAAGATTGTATTGTAATTAGTGATTTTAATATACCCGTAATTACAAATTAATTTTCTTATGTTTTACGGGCATTTTTTAAACATTTTTATTTCCAATTTATCATTTTTACTCGCAAAAAACAATAATTTTTGTTTCCTTATGTTATTTTTTCGTAGGAATTTTTGTGATTACAATATTGAATGTCAGAAAATTATATCGTCAGTTTAAAAGTAACAGTCATTAAGTACCGTTAATTTAAATATCTTGTGGTGGAGGCGGTTACTTTGGGAAACATTGTGAATATTTAAATAATTAACACTGATTACTTTTCTGTATTCATAAAGACAATTTAACTTAAAGAAAAATTGAGTTTGTCAATAGTATGCAGAATATTTATAAAATATAATTTTAATTCGTTTTTATATTTTTTTGTATTCACTTTTTATTTTAAACTGTGACTAGTTTCGGCTCAACAGCAAGCCATTATTAAACTAACTACTTAAGTTATCATTAGGATCTTATATATACTTAAAATTATTTATCAGGTAAAAAAGTGTCGAAAAGAGGAGTATACATAAGTTCCTTCTGGTCATTTATTAGTGGGATTCCCGGATTCAGTTTTGCTTTGTGAATCTCTAATGACTCCAGAAGGTTCATTTTACGGCCCTTTTCCACACAATGCAAGACTGAAAGTACATCTTCACCAAAAGTATGTGCTTCTTCCATGAGGTGGTTAGAAAACGTGGATTTATCTTGTTTTAATTTATACGCTCTAAGATGTTCTTTCAGCCTAACATTGAAATTCCTACCAGATTGTCCTATACATACCCCTTTACTAGACTGACATGTTAACTTATATATCCCGGATTTATTGTGAATGTTGGTTTTCGTCTTTGGATTGAAAATTTCATATTTAAGTTTTGAATATGGTTTAAACGCGACTTTTATATTTTCTTTTTTTAAAATATTTTTAATTTTTAGGCTTAAAATGCCAAAAAAGGTCAGTGGGCGCATTTTTGTTCACTCTGATTAGTTTTGATGGTTAATGCATGTATTTTTTAATTTGTTTAAGTTTATGTTGGGGTAGTGGGTAGAGGTCCTGCCTCCTAACCCAGGGGTCGCGAGTTCGAGTCCCGCCGGGTGGGGTCATTTTAAAGTACAAAATGATTCCACCTGGGTCCATGGATGTGTGTGAATGTGTTTGTAGCGTCTAAATATAGTTAAATACAAAAATATAAAGGTGAAATGGGTGGAATGGTCTTAGAACGAAATGAGGTCAATGTATACAAAAAATTACTTATAGTTTTAAAATTGTTTCTAAGATAATTGTTTAAACACTTTACGATATTGTAATCAAATTTGATCAGGTTTTCAGTTACCAAGTTTTTTAGTTATTGGTTTTTTTAAATTTAATTAGATAATTAAGAGTTTTCTTTTACTGATTTGGTAATGTAGGCAAGAAATTAAATTTAATCGAATTTTAGATTTTAGTGATTATAAGAGAAATAATTTAAACATAAGATTTTGATGCAACGCACAGACACTGGGCGATATGTACATATTCTAGAGCTAAAATCATAAAATTTAATTCAACTTTATTACTTTTAAATCTACTTTATTAAGTTTTTTCATGGGCGTTGCATTTAAATCTGATGTTTAAATTATTATTATTATTTAATCAAGAAAACAAATAACAATGCCTGTATGTTACAATATTGCATTTAACATTGATTTTTAAATTTTATAAATGGTTAGTGTTGAATATCAAAATTGTTCACCATTTTTCATATTGTTTAACGATGCCATTGAAAAATCTGAAATTTTATTGATTTTTAACAACTTTGAATAAGTAAAGTTAAATGGGGAAAGTAGCCGTGTTTGAAATATGGGTCAATTATGAGATATCGTGTCGAATCAGTTTAATACACCATTCGCGCTACTTGCTTGATTTACTTGAACGATTTCTTTACCTTTGCTTTGATGATTTCCAATTGTGTTTTTTTACGATGATATCTACACTCGTGCTAATTTCATATTGTTTTATTTACACGTGATAAGTTGCGGTTGGAATTTTTCTTTGAACGTCATCTTGGACGTCCTTCAATGCATTCTTTCATAATATGCTAGTTATTATTATAATTTATACCTTGATTCATTAAATCGTAGACTTGTATTAAGCTGTCATAGAAACAATTTGATATTTAAAAGAGATCAAGAAAAAAAAATGCCAGATTGTTCAAGTGCCACGAAATAAAATTGAATTGTGGATATTATTAAAAAATTAAATTACTTGCTTTGTTTCTCTTGTTTAATTTTTTTTTCCGACTTGACATAATTAAACCAAATCGGGATTTGTTTTTAAATACACATTATGTATATGCATTCGCCGATTTTATAAAAGAGTTCAATTTAAAGTTACGAAGGAATGAGTAACGTGGGTTTTCCATTCTCAGACTAAGCATGAAGTAAAATTTCGAGTTTAGAAAAGCCCCGTGATAATTTGTCGAGGGTCGCGCAGCGACCCGAGACAAATTTTCTGGGCTTTTCTAAACTCGAAATTTTACTTTATGCGCCACGCGTATAAAACACTGATTTCAAGTGAGGTTCAAATATACAGAGTTTACAATATTTTAGTGTTTTATACGCGTGGCGCATGAAGTAAAATTTCGAGTTTAGAAAAGCCCAGAAAATTTGTCTTGTCAACCTCGCAGGTTAAGCATGAAGTAAAATTTTGCGGCCAAACCAAATTTTCAGGCTTTTCTAAACTCGAAATTTTACTTCATGTGCCACGTGTACTAAACACTGAAATATTGTGAAGTTTAAAATGCACTTAAAAACACTTCTTTCCAATGAGTAACGATAAAAATATTTAAATAACAAAATATTTACATTTTTCTACACAAATTCTCAAATCAGGTCAAATAATACAATGTATCAAATTAACCTATTTAGGAGTTTAATTAACAAAAATTAGTAATGTTGCGTTAACGGCGCTTAATGATACTTTACATTTAGTTTTAAGTAAAATCTCACCTTGGATATATGATCATTTCGTTAAATAAAAAATAATAATAAACACTTTGTTTAAATCCACAATTCATATCTTTAACTTGTTTCGTATTGATCACACGTTGAAAAAAATACACTTTATTTGATTTACTTCTATCGAATCAAGTGATTTTTTTTTCATCAGGTGATCAATGAGAAACAAATTAAAGTAACCTATAAATACCGACCATATTTTTCACTTATTCCATTTCTGTGTACCTGTTCATTCCACACACAACACTTTTTCCTAGTAAGTTAATTTTAATTTATTCCTATTTTTTTTAAAAACGTCATAATCAAAGCTATACTGAAGAGAGATACATCTCGAAACGCGTCTATAGATGGCCTAAGACATTAGTTTTAATCCAAGTCCTTTCACTTTTAATTTTTTTTTAACTCTTCTTTCAATTTAAATTTGTATTTGTTAGTTGGTTTGAAGATAATTTGACCTAAACGTTACATATACTTTAATAGAGCGTTGTAACAAATCAAATTAAATACGATTTTAAATATTTCATTGTATAATTCAATATCCGGAGGTGTATTTGCACGGGAAGTAGTTGTTTCAATGGATATTTATCGTCTTAAGTTGTCTTATTAATTAGGACATTGTTTGCATTTTCACGAATAGTTTTTTCGTAATTTTATATATTATGTTTAAAGTTATGAATTGTGGATTTAAAAAATATTGTTTATCATTATCTTTTATTAAACTAAATTATCATATTTGTACATCCAATCTAAAACTATACCTAAAACTAAACGTGAAGTCTGTATATTTCTTCTATTTTAGTACTTAACACATTACAATAACATTTAGTTCATCACTTATAACGCTTACATAATGGCATTTTACTAAATGCCAGAGTAATTAGGGATAATTTCTAGCAATTATTATTACATCACAGAAAAACCAATTGTTGAGTTTCGAAAGTTTAAACAAGTTTATTATGAGGATTAAATCCTCATCATTATTGCACGACATGCTCAATTGAAAAATGTCTAATTACAGTCTATTATTACATAAAAGTGGTATACAAAAGTTAAGTGTTTTCTTTATATCAAAATTGAAAATGTGCCACGAAGTGAACGCCTCCAAAATTCTAGAATAACATGTAGTTGATTTCACTGGTCTGCAAAAAAAATTTTTTTTTCGAGCCCTGACACCATTCCTGCTGATTCTTATGTAAAATGACCTCCTGAATCCAAATCTCCCCTCCAAATCTCCCCTCCCAAATCTACCTCCTTGCTACAAAGGTTCATGTTTTGGAACTTTTCACCTCTCTAGCCCCTCAGAAGAAATGTAAAGGCTAAAATAATCCTTTTCATCCCTCCAAATTATCTAAAAGTGATAAAAATAGGTGGGGGGCCTCCCCCGAAAACGGTGGGTGATGGGGGAAAACGGGGGTCATATTCGGATTCAGGAGGTCATTTTACATAAGAATCAGCAGGAATGGTGTCAGGGCCGATTTTCATGCCGACCAGTGTTTTTGAAACAGAATAGAGGTTTTATGCTGTGCTTTATTTATGCTTAGAGCAAACCTATTTCTTATAACACTATAATGGTATATTACGTAACGGGAGTGGTATGTAGCATATTACATATGAGCGGATGTGTTGCGCACGAGCCGCGCAGCGGTGCAGTATTCCGCGAGTGTGTAATTGCCATACCACTCGAGAAACGTACGATACTTTACCTGCGCCCTAATAAAATAAACAATGAGCACGAAAGAACAACTTATTTGTTGCAATAATTTTTAGTAACATGACAATGATGAAAACTAAATTACTACTTGATTAATATACAGGGAATTTTTCTTTTTTGCATAAAGCTGTACTTTTTCCGACATTCGTTGTTTTTTAATAGAATTCAATTTGAAACTTTAAACGAGTGTTTTCCACTCCCAGACTAAGCATGAAGTACAGGGAATAAAGCTGTACATATTCCGACATTCGTTGTTTTTTAAATGAGTTCAATTTGAAGCTTTAAACGACTGTTTTCCACTCCCAGACTAAGCATGAAGTCAAATTTCGAGTTTAGAAAAGCCCCGTGAAAATTTGCCGAGGGTCGCGCAGCGACCCGAGACAAATTTTCTGGGCTTTTCTAAACTCGAAATTTTACTTCATGCGCCACGCGTGTATAACACTGATTTCAAGTGAGGTTCAAATATACATAGAGTTCGACAAATTTTCACCGGGCTTTTCTAGACTCGAAATTTTACTTCATGCTTAGTCTGCGAGTGGAAAACACTCGTTTAAAGCTTCAAATTGAACTTTAAAAAAAACAACGAATAACTAAAGATTTAAAGAAAATAATCTGAATTTGGAATACGTATACTTTAAAGAAAAACTCACTATACATCAAAGAAATGTCATTTGGTTGTACGGTAGGCAATCAGCTGTTCAGCTGTCAGCACGTAATGTACTTGTCAAAGCTATTACGTGCATGTGTACGTAATGTCAACCATACTTGTCAAGATGACAGTGTGGTATAATGCGATTAAATCCTCATCATTATTGCACCGCATGCTCAATTGAAACATGTCTAATCACAGTCTATTATTTCATAAAATGAAGTTGCTTTTTAAAACAAAATAGAGGTTTAATGCTGTGCTTCATTTATGCTTAGAGCAAACCTATTTCTTATAACTCTACAAAATATAAAATGCACATTTTTTTTATCGTTCAATCATGTTAATGAACTGTGAGCTCTTGTATTTTATTTCTTGCAAATTATGCTTATAAACAAATAAAGCTCTTTCTTTTATTTCATAATCACTTAAAACTTAATCATCTTCCGGTTTTCTAGAATTTTTTATGAGTTTTTAAATGCAATAAAAAAATACTTTCCCTGTATGTACTACAAAGTAAAAGTATTGTTTTCGTGTTTTATTTTTATAGATTGCATTTTTGTCTAATTTTACGATTCAGCGATAAATCGTGTATTTGAACTTTTTGTTTGGGAAACATATTCGTAGTAAAACGGGAGTACATGCGAGATAATAATTGCAGCATAACTTCGCATGTTGGTGCTGTCGGTCGGGTATTTCCATCAACGTCATTGTCCTCATTTCAACTATGTTGTAGGAACATAAAACCACCATTGGATTTTATAACCAGTTATAGCTACTTTGAAGTCCCGCACAAATCCCGTACTAGGAACTATTCAATTATGCAAGATTTTTTTATTAAATTAGAACTGTACTATAAGTAATTGCATACTGACATATTATTTTAATTATTATTGTAAAAATGCGTACAAATTCATTAGTTTGCGATTTATTTTAAATGTTAAGTCATTTTACCTACGCCCTATCTAGTAACCGCATCATACCACACTGTCATCTTGACAAGTATGATTGACATTACGTACACATGCACGTAATAGCTTTGGCAAGTACATTACGTGCTGACAGCTGAACAGCTGATTAGTTACCATACAACCAAATGACATTTTTTTGATGTACAGGGAGTTTTTCTTTAAAGTATACGTATTCCAAATTCATCTATTTTTTTTTTTATTTTAAGTTATTCGTTGTTTTTTTTAAGAGTTCAATTTGAAGTTTTAAACGAGTGTTTTCCACTCCTAGACTAAGCATGAAGTAAAATTTCAAGTTTAGAAAAGCCCCGTGAAAATTTGTCGAGGGTCGCGCAGCGACCCGAGACAAATTTTCTGGGCTTTTCTAAACTCGAAATTTTACTTCATGCGCCACGCGTATAAAACACTAAAATCTTGTGAACTCTATGTATATTTGAACCTCACTTAAAATCAGCGTTTTATACGCGTGGCGCATGAAGTAAAATTTCGAGTTTAGAAAAGCCCAGAAAATTTGTCTCGGGTCGCTGCGCGACCCTCGACAAATTTTCACGGGGCTTTTCTAAACTCGAAATTTTACTTCATGCTTAGTCTGGGAGTGGAAAACACTCGTTTAAAGCGTTATTTATATAAATATCTCATATTTAATATTGAATATCAAATGACTATTAATATAAATACAATTAGTTAAAAGTAATTCACACGCGTTGGAATTAATTATCATCACTTGATTAGTAGCTTAATGAATTCGGTGGAGAGATAATTTCCATTCGTAATTACCTGATCAAGCACATGCGAACACGTGTTTGTGCATAATTGCTATTTGTGCCAAGGCTTTGTCTCTGCACACTTGAGGATTCAACGACCGAAATTAATAATTAATACAGAACGACATGTAAGAGATTACCCTTAGCCACTATTGGTTAATACATATTACACATGATATACCGGGTGTTTACTTGGCGGACGCAACATAGGAAATCCCATGTAAATTTTGAAATGTTCAAATTTTGGTTCCCCTATTTATTTTAGAAACAAAATGTATTTACCTTTTTCGTAGTGGGAAAAATTCGGAATTTATTCGTGTTAACGTTTATCACTTTACGTTTCTCTAAGTTAAAAAATAAGGAAAAAGTAATGTGATTTTATAAAAATAATGACATGGGATGGAATTGAAACTTGATTAAAGTAAATGTTTTCGAAATGATTTACACTACCCGCGGGTCGTAGGCCAAAGGTACTTATGATTTTTTTATTTATTTGTTTTATCCGAGGCGCATGGCGCCCAGCAATAAGTCGATTTTTTGTATTAAATATTTATTTTCAGAAACTTTTAGTTATTTAGCACTGTTAGACATTGTTTAAACAATCGCTGTGAAAATTAATTTAAAATAACGCAGGCCAAAGGGACTTATGATTATTGATAATGAAGGTTTAAATTAAATTACACTTGGTTTGTTTCACAAGTGTAATTTAATTTAAACCTTCATTATTAATATTTAAAAATGTTTCACCAAGTGATAAGTGAGAAAATTATTCAAGAAAAAAAAAAGGACTTATGATTTTTTTAATTATTTGTTTTATCCAGCGCGCATGGCGCCCAGCAATAAGTTGATTTTTTTGTATTGAATATTTATTCACAGAAACTTTTAGTAGTTTAGTACTGGTCTTTAGACATTGTTTAAACTATCGCTACCAAAATTAATTCAAAATAAGGCGGGCCAAAGGTACTTATGATTTTTTTAATTATTTGTTTCACCCGAGGCGAATGGCGCCCAGCAGTAAGTTGATTTTTTGTATTAAATATATGTTTTTTGAAACTTTTAGTAGTTTAGTACTGTTCTTTAGACAATATTTAAACAATCGCTACAAAAATTAATTCAAAATAACGCGGGCCAAAGGTACTTATGATTTTTTAAAATATTTGTTTTATCCGAGGCGCATGGCGCCCAGCAATAAGTTGATTTTTTTGTATTAAATATTTATTTTCAGAAACTTTTAGTAGTTTAGTACTGTTCTTTAGACATTATTTATACAATCGCTACAAAAATTAATCCAAAATAACGCGGGCCAAAGGTACTTATGATTTTATTAATTATTTGTTTCACCCGAGGCGCATGGCGCCCAGCAGTAAGTTGATTTTTTGTATTAAATATATGTTTTCAGAAACTTTTAGTAGTTTAGTACTGGTCTTTAGACATTGTTTAAACAATCGCTACAAAAATTAATTCAAAATAACGCGGGCCAAAGGTACTTATGATTTTTTAATTATTTGTTTCACCCGAGGCGCATGGCGCCCAGCAATAAGTTGATTTTTTGTATTAAATATATGTTTTCAGAAACTTTTAGTAGTTTAGTACTGTTCTTTAGGCATTGTTTAAACAATCGCTACAAAAATTAATTCAAAATAACGCGGGCCAAAGGTACTTGATTTTTTTAATTATTTGTTTCACCCGAGGCGCATGGCGCCCAGCAATAAGTTGATTTCTTGTATTAAATATTTATTTTCAGAAACTTTTAGTTGTTTAGTACTGTTCTTTAGACATTGTTTAAACAATAGCTACAAAAATTAATTCAAGATAAGGCGGGCCAAACGTACTTATTATTTTTTTAATTATTTGTTTTATCAGAGGCGCATGGCGCCCAGCAATAAGTTGATTTTTTGTATTAAATATTTATTTTAAGAAACTTTTAGTAGTTTAATACTGTTTTTTAAACATTGTTTAAATAATCGCTATAAAAATTAATTCAAAATTACGCGGGCCAAAGGTACTTCTGATTTTTTTAATTATTTGTTTTATCCGAGGCGCATGGCGCCCAGCAAAAGTTGATTTTTTGTATTAAATATTTATTTTAGGAAACTTTTAGTAGTTTAGTACTGTTCTTTAGACATTGTTTAAACAATCGCTACAAAAATTTATTGAAACTAACGCGGGCCAAAGGTACTTATGAATTTTTTAATTATTTGTTTTATCCGAGGCGAATGGCGCCCAGCAATAAGTTGACTTTTTGTATTCAATATTTATTTTTAAAAACTTTTAGTAGTTTAGTACTGTTCTTTAGATATTGTTTAAACAATTGCTACAAACATTAATTCAAAATAACGCGGGCCAAAGGTACTTATGATTTTTTTAATCATTTGTTTTATCTGAGGCGCATGGCGCCCAGCAATAAGTTGATTTTTTGTATTCAATATTTATTTTTAGATACTTTTAGTAGTTTAGTACTGTTCTTGAAGCATTGTTTAAACAATCGCTACAAAAATTAATTCAAAATAACGCGGGCCAAAGGTACTTATGATTTTTTTAATTACTTGTTTCCCCCGAGGCGCATGGCGCCCAGCAATAAGTTGATTTCTTGTATTAAATATTTATTTTCAGAAACTTTTAGTTGTTTAGTACTATTCTTTAGACATTGTTTAAACAATAGCTACAAAAATTAATTCAAGATAAGGCGGGCCAAAGGTACTTATGATTTTTTTAATTATTTGTTTTATCCGAGGCGCATGGCGCCCAGCAATAAGTTGATTTTTTGTATTAAATATTTATTTTAAGAAACTTTTAGTAGTTTATTACTGTTCTTTAAACATTGTTTAAATAATCGCTACAAAAATTAATTCAAAATTACGCGGGCCAAAGGTACTTATGATTTTTTTAATTAATTGTTATATCCGAGGCGTATGACGCCCAGCAATAAGTTGATTTTTTGTATTAAATATTTATTTTCAGAAACTTTTAGTAGTTTAGTACTGTTCTTTAGACATTGTTTAAACAATCGCTACAAAAATTAATTTAAAATAACGCGGGCCAAAGCTACTTATGATTTTTTTAATTATTTGATTCAACCGAGGCGCAAAGCGACAAGAAATAAGTTGATTTTTTGTATTAAATATTTAGGTCACGAAACTTTTAGTAGTTTATTACTGTTCTTTAGGCATTGCTTTAACAGTCTATAAAGATAATACCTTAAAATAACATAGGCTAAAGGTAGATATTAGTACTTAAAAATGATTATAATAGAAAATCTTGTAGATATGAATACCAGCAATTGCAATGGACAAATGTTGTTCTGTAGTGTTTATTTAACTTATATTATATTTAAGAGGTTGGGAAATGGACGAATTTCTTCTTATTTGTCACTAAAAATAATAATTAAAATGTCTGGACTACCATGGTGGAGGCGCCGGTTTATTGCCGGAAATATTGATAGCTTCACAGACATAGTATTGTTTTCGCGAATATTTTCAAATCAAAAATTTTAAGCGATATATCCATTTTGATGTCCCCCGAGTTGATTAAGACCATTTTTGAAAACGGTTTTTTGTCAAGGTTGTACAGCCTAAACCGATCGAGATGTTAAGATGCCACTACAAACGTAAGCTTTTTATTACAATCCTAGAAGCGGAAAAGCTTTTGGTGAGAATGCAGAAACCGCAGGTGGTAGTTTGCTTTTAGCGTTTGTTATATTTTTGTAAATATTTTCTTAAAATTGATAATATCGAAAACTCTTTTAAATAAATGTTGAAGGGTTTTTCGAAATACTTGAAATCCATCTAAATAAATAATAAATGATAATAAATATTTTCTTAAAATTGATAATATCGAAAACTCTTTTAAATAAAAGTTGAAGGGTTTTTCGAAATACTTGAAATCCATCTAAATAAATAATAAATGATAATAAATATTTTCTTAAAATTGATAATATCGAAAACTCTTTTAAATAGAAGTTGAAGGGCTTTTCGAAATACTTGAAATTCATCTAAATACATAATAAATGATAATAAATATTTTCTTAAAATTGATAATATCGAAAACTCTTTTAAATAAATGTTGAAGGGTTTTGCGAAATACTTGAAATCCATCTAAAAAAATAATAAATGATAATCAATATTTTCTTAAAATTGATAATATCGAAAACTCTTTTAAATAAAAGTTGAAGGGCTTGTCAAAATACTCAAAATCCATCTATTATACTTTTCTGTAGCTTAAATAGTTTAAAAGTTACACCATTATTATTTTGTAAATCGGGGCCTCCGAGTTCATACATAAAATATCAGGCTTGGGAAAATCTGAAAATCTGAAAATGATTGACGGGGAAAGTACTACGATAAACACATCACCATTTTATTTAAAAGTATTTATCATCATTGTGGATTTACAATTGCCCGTTCTGTCCAAAGCGTACATGACTATAGCTCTCATCTGGGATGAGTGTTCATAAAATGCGCACTCGAATCGAGTCCTCGTCTACATGTGTTCCATTTGTTTTGAATTTTAGCCATCATTTTTCTATTTAACATTGTTATACAATAAACAATAAAAAATCAAACAAGAATAACAACTGAAAGTTCTTGTTATTTTATCAGTATTTTTGTAATTTGTAAAATTCTAATAAAAATAATAAAGGGTAGTTCTGGTTCTGATTCTGGTTCTGGTTTTTTGGGGAGTGCGCATTACTGCACTGCACTTAGGCCTCATTAGGCCCATTGTGCTACCTCCCGTCGATTACCCAGCCTCAGCACAACCAGCCTACCTGGTTTAGGTAGTCTAGCAAAGCCGAGGTGGGTAGATCCCTTATGTACAATGATTTCATTAGCCAGGTAATCATTTTCAATTTTGATGACATGGTCACACCTCTTTTTCCACTCCTCTGCGGTAATTGCTACAAATTCTTCTTCAGCCAATTTCCACGTATCTTGTATTTTGAACGTGGTGTTTCTTTTTGCTACATTTTGTTTGACTGTAGCCCGAATTAGTTCAATGGGATTCAGATCCGGATGGTAGGGTGGAAGTCTTAAAATTGAATGTCTATACTGTTCAAACAATGGGTCAAATTTGTACTGAATATGTCGATGCCCAATAGCACTGCTTTTCGTCGCTACTTCTATCGCATGTTATTCGCCGCCGCGGAATTTTTAAAATGTCGCGGGGAGTAATATACCACTGCGCATCCGAGCCACTCGACAAGGTATAGGGCACAGACTGTATATGACATTGTTTCCGTATTTTTTCGATTGCTACAGTTAACGCTGTATATTTTTTGATATTTTCTGTGTCTTTCATGATGGTATTGTTATCTTCTGGTATAGCAACATCTATAATATATTATGTCGTTTTGTTGGTTTTGTCTTACAATATAATGTCTATTGCATATTGGTTTTATCAGTGTGTATGATTATGTATAGTACAATTTGTATTTGTTATTGTCATCTGCAGTAATCGGCACATAGTTATAATATAATACTTGCTCTTAAATGAGCAAGTAATAACTAATTATAGTTATAGTTTGATGAATAATTTTACTGCAGTCTTATGGTGGTCGGTATAGTCTGTTCCTACGGGCATTTTGCACCCTCCTATTATATGGTCGATTGTTTCTGGTTTTTGCTGTCATTTTCTGCAGAAGTCTTTAGTTATGGTTGGGTTTTTTATTGTATATTTTTGATAGTTTTTTATGCCTATCACTTGGTCCTGAATGGCCAGTAGAAAACATTTTGCTTCAGTATGCAGTTGACCTTTTTGTATCCAGACGTGGGAATACATTTACCGTGCGATCGTTTAAAACAGTGGTCTCCAAACTACGGCCCGCGACTTGCATGAATTCGGCCCGCGATTGTTTGTAATTTTTTTTTGTAAATGTCATATTTTGAAATATTGTAACAATTGTTCCTTAAATTTTTCATAATTTTATAAAATTAATCGGATCTTGGCCGACTTTATTATGTAGAATTGTATTTGTGGCCCGCGAGGAAGATAGTTTGGAGACCCAGGGCTTAAAACATGATTTAAAGTAGGCACTACTGACTGGTAACACATAGTTTAGCATAACCTCAAACTTCTTCTTCTTTCTTCTTCTTTCGCGTATTTAATGGCCTTGGCATCTAAGCCCTGTTGACCAGTCACAGTATTAATTAAACAAATGTTTGTATAACTATTTGAATAAATAAATTAATAAATATAGGGGTAGTTTATAAAGGAAAAAGTTATAGGAATGATTGTAGTTATTTTGATAATTAATTTATTGGAGTATCAACTGAATTTAAAATTTGGACAAACGCCCTTCCCGAGGGGATAAGAAAAGGAAAATACACCTGCAGTTCGCAGGATGAGGTACACTAGAAGGAAATGCAAGAAATAGGAATATAAAAATGGATGTAACTGAAAGGATGCAAAAGGATAGGAGTCTAACCACGTGCTGGCTTTGCGTTTTAATTTTTGCGCAGCGGTCCGAATTGCTCGGGATCTGGACACAGACCATCAACCTCAAACTTATTTTATCATTTAATTAGCATACTGGGCAATCGTACAAAAAATGCCGCCTTCTCTAAATCATAATTTAAATGATTGATTGCACTGTAGATGTTTTTGAAGAATAAATAAATAAATGAGTGTTATCAATAACTGAACAGGTATACATAATATGTTACAATACAATTATAGACACACATAATGTAATACTGTACACTAAACACAACATAACTCGCAGTAATATTGTTAGATCGGCAATAGAGAGATGGGGTGGGATGATCTTATAACCCTACTCATGCTAGATATGTCAACGCACTATATTATCCTCCCTATATTGTCCAAACTTAATCATATTGTTAATTTAATATTGTTAATTAATTGATGCTAAACAGATGAAATTATCTGTATATAGTTTGATTCTTATTGATCACTTCAACATTACATTTTTTAAAAGTATTTATTGTTTAATATTTCAGGTAAGAATGACAATTTGACGTAATTATACATTAAAATAAAATGTAACGAAGAATATTTTCTTGCTTTAATATTCTGAATTAAACCAAATTAAGTTAATATTTTTGATAATTTCTTATTGTTAATTAATTGAAATAAAATATAACGAAGAATCTTTTCTTGCTTTATTATTCCGAATTAAACCAAATTAAGCTAATATTTTTGATAATTTCTTATTGTTAATTAATTGAACAAGAAATACATTTCTTTTGCCCTATTTTTTGATTCATTAACTTAACAACATTGCAAAAACATACAAAATTGAGTAAATATTTTTGATAATTTCTTATTGTTAATTAATCGAAGAAGAAATACATTTCGTTTGTTATCTTTTTTGTTTATCTAACTTAACAAAATTGCAAAAACATATTTTCTATACCGGGTGTTGACTTGGCGGACGCAACATAGGAAATCCAATGTACATTTTGAAATGTTCAAATTTTGGCTCCCCTATTTATTTTAGAAACAAAATGTATTTCCCTTTTTTGTAGAGGGAAAAATTCTGAATTCATTCGTGTTAACGTTTATCACTTTACGTTTCTCTAAGTTAAAATAATTAAGAAAAAATAATGTGATTTTATAAAAATAACGACATGCCATGGAATTATAACAACAACTGCGGATGTCAAAATGGCAAGAGATATCGTAGTCACTTGATTAAAGTAAATGTTTTCGAAATGATTTATACTATACTAGAAAAATGTCATTATTTTTATAAAATCACATTATTTTTTCTTAATTATTTTATCTGTTAATTTTCTGACATCCGTTGATTTTTAAAAGAGTTCAATTTGAAGCTTTAAACAATTGTTTTCCACTCCCAGACAAAGCATGAAGTAAAATTTCGAGTTTAGAAAAGCCCTGTGAAAATTTGTCGAGGGTCGCGCAGCGACCCGAGACAAATTTTCTGGGCTTTTCTAAACTCGAAATTTTACTTCATGCGCCACGCGTATAAAACACTAAAATATTGTGAATATTATGTATATTTGAACCTCACTTGAAATCAGTGTTTTATATGCGTGGCGCATGAAGTAAAATTTCGAGTTTAGAAAAGCCCAGAAAATTTGTCTCGGGTCGCTGCGCGACCCTCGACAAATTTTCACAGGGCTTTTCTAAACTCGAAATTTTACTTCATACTTAGTCTGGGAGTGGAAAACTCGTTTAAAGCTTCAAATTGAACTCTCTTAAAAAACAACGAATGTCAGAAAATGGACAGCTTTATGCTAATATTTACCTAAAAGAAAAATTCTCTGTGTATTGGTCAAGTAGTAATTTAGTTTTCATCATTGTCATGGTACTATTAAAAATGATTACAATAAATAAGTTGTTCTTTCATGGTCATTGTTTATTTTGTTAGGGCGTAGGTAAAGTATCGTACGCTTCTCGAGTGGTATGGCAATTACATACTCGCGAAATACTGCACTCGCCGCTGCGCGACTCGCACGCAACATGTCCGCTCATATGTAATATGCTGCATACCACTCTCGTTAAGTAATATACTATTATGTAATACCTGTAATTAGGTAACGAATTATTTTTTGTTGCAGTGTTGCCAATTTGGTCGTCAGCACTAACTGAAATACACGGGACCAAGCACTAAAGGAGATGGAGCTTTCTCATGACAAGGTAAGCACACTAATTGCAAACATCGCTTTAAAATAGTCACATTCTTGTGTTTCATTTTTAGTTCATCTCGTGTTGTGCATAATTACAAATACATATTTAATTTTATTTTTAATTTGTTGATCACGTATTGCACGTTAAATCTTTTTTTTTTTCTGAGAATGTATGGTAACATGATTGTGTACTCGTGTTTTCATAAATTATAAAAAAAGTGCAATAAATATGCATAAACATGCACACACAGCTGTTAATTACAAATGGTTGAGTTTTAATCGGTGGGAATACCATTTAATCTTTTGTTTATTACGGAACTTACAAATTATAGTCGATTATTCTTGATGGAATGGATTTTTTAAATACTCGATGAAATAATTACATATTAATAACATTGTTTTAAGGTGTATAATCGATTTATACGGATGGTATCAATAATATTGCCTCAATGTTTTTTATGTTCTATATTCTGAATGTGTACGACTATAGTCTGTTTAAAGACTAGAACTATTAATGTATAAATATCGTTACTAGTTGTTTTAACAAAAATATTCAAAACTTAATTTATTTATTCACGGGGCTTTTCTAAACTTGAAATTTTACTTCATGCTTAGCCTGGGAGTGGAAACACTCGCTTAAAACTTCAGCAAAACTGTCAGCTGTTGCGTCTAATAATGACGTAATTAGTAGTGATGGGCAAGATCGATCATTGCAAAGATCGATCAAGCAATGATCGATCAGTTGAAGTATCGAGCCGCTCGATCCGATCGATCTGATCAGAAAGAACGAGCCGATCGAAAAGATCGATCCGATCGAAACGATCGATCCGATCGAAAAGATCGAGCCACTCGATCTCTTTGAGCGGCTCGATCTTTTCGATCTTTTCGAACTTGCAAGGATCGATCAGTCGATCTTTTTTGATCGATCTTGACCATCCCTAATTATAACACCGATAAGGCATTATTTAAATCAAGTGCCGTAGCGCAGGCAGTAGCGCACCGGACTCTTAATTGAGAAGTGCGGGTTTGATTCCATTCCCCGGTTGCTGTGTTAATATTTCTAATTAATTTATTTTTAATTATATTCAATTATATAATTAAACGGGGAAAGTACTATGATGGACACATCACCATTTTTGTTCTTTAGTATACACTAAAGATGAGAGAAGCAGTTAATTTTCAATAATGGTGATAACTAGTTATTTTTAACGTTATTTAACAGCTGTTACTAAATAGTATTAATTTTAATAAAGATTTATAATATTTCATTTCATATTAGCTATTTATGTATTTACTAAATATATAAATAGCTAATATGAAATGAAATATTATACATTTTTATTAAAATCTCTATAATATAATAGCACGCTCGGATATAAAGTGTGAGACTAGCCCGGAAAAAATAACCGGCTCATTAGTAATTTTTTCTCGGCCCTGCCAAGACCCTGCCTATATCCTTTTTTTAATAAATGCTGTCTCACTTTGCGCAAAACAGAATACAAAAATAGTGTGATCGTTCAATGATCGATCCGCTCAAAAAGATCATTGCTCGAGCCGCACAACCTGATCAATCCACTTGTGCCGATCGATATGACCAATCTGATCGAGCCGATTGATCACATCGATCAGCACGACCCGTTCGCACAGATCGAACCGCCCCCCAGGTCGAAAAGATAGAGCCGTCCGAAAAGATCGAGTCGTCGAAAAGATCAAGCCGATCGAGCGGTCTGAAATGATCGATCCGATCGAACAGATCGATCCGATCGAACAGATCGATCCGATCGAAAAGATCGATCCGATCGAAAAGATCGATCCGCTCAAAGAGATCGAGCGGATCGATCACTTGCAAGGATCGATCAGTCGATCTTTTTTGATCGATCTTGCCCATCACTAGTAATTAGCATAGTGTAAAATGGGCGCGCTCTTGGCCAATCAGAGCTGTAGGTTTTGGCGCGTGAAATTTAAAACGCTCCTACTAGTAATTAAACAGATTATAGTAATAGAGATTATTGTTTGGTTTTAAGGCTACCTTTTGTTTGTAGCATTTGATATTTCAAACAAATTAACTTTGTAAATTCCCACATTTATCGAGTTACCAATAGATACTGTTTAATTACCGGTAAAATATGAAGAGCCTTTATTAAAAAAAAGCATTTTAGTCATAATGACTCTACAATTCCCGTAGAATTAACCTGCTTTGTCAAGAGTGTGAAAAAGTGCTACTTCGCCTAATAGTATAATTCATAGAAGCTGAACAATTGCTATCAGCACGTTAGTATGGATTTCGTGTGGGTAGATCGACGATGTATGCGATTGATTGATGCGCTAGTTGAAGGAATGTTAGAATGATTTAAAGGAGAATTGTTTTTATCTATTTCATTCCTCGATCTACTAAAATTATATTACTATAACTTCAATTGAAAGAAAAAAAAAATTATAATCGAGACGGTTTTTGTGAATTCCCAAGATTTCTGATAATCTTCAAAATTGCCATATAAGTGTGAATTCCCAAGAAGTTCGTTAATTATAAATTAAATTGTTATAAATTTTCAATAATTTTTATAATGTCTTATGTAGTTGTCAGCATTGCAATCTATCGAAGGGATTTTTCTTTTCACTATTGAGTTTGTCTTAAAAAAAGACTTTCGTTTTTTTTCTACCTCTTCTACTAACCGAGATTCTCTATAGAAACACTAAAATATGGCTACACTTAAAATCACCACTTTATTTGTAGTGCATCTTCGTATTATACATTGAGTTTCTTGTAACACCGTACATTTTCATAACGAGAATTTTTCTTTGAAGTATCAATATGTATACGTTGCACATTTTCTGATACTCGGTTTATTAAAAGAATTCAATTTGAAGCATTAAGCGATTGTTTTCCACTCCCAGGCTAAGCATGAAGTAAAATTTCGAGTTTAGAAAAGCCTGAAAATTTGGTTTGGTCGCGTAGCGCGAAGCGCGGAGCGGCCAAACCAAATTTTCAGGCTTTTCTAAACTCGAAATTTTACTTCATGCGCCACCGGTATAAATCACTGATTCAATGTAAAGTTTAGCGGTGTGTTTTAAACTTCGTAATATGTCAGTGTTTTGTACCGGTGGCGCATGAAGTAAAATTTCGAGTTTAGAAAAGCCTGAAAATTTGGTTTGGCCGCGCCGCGCTTCGCGCTACGCGACCAAACCAAATTTTCAGGCTTTTCTAAACTCGAAATTTTACTTCATGCTTCGCCTGGGAGTGGAAAACACTCGCTTAAAGCTTCAAATATATTTTTTTTAATAAACCGAGCATCGGAAAAAGTGCAACGTATGCGTATGGATCCTTAAAAAACAAAAAAATTATCTTTATGAAAATGTTTGGTGTTACGTAAAACTCTGTGTATATAAAGTAAAGTTTGTTATACAGGGTGGCTTATTTTTTAGTGTCCAGCTTATATTTGCTATAATATTAAAGATACAAAATAAAGTTTAATATGAAAGTTATCATATGCAACGTGAGATGGAACAAAAATATAAGCTAGACCAGTGGTGGGGAAACTTTTTTTAAGACGGGCCATTTGTAATAACCAGACAATCGTAGCGGGCCAAAGAATAATGCTTAATCGTAGGTAGGTAGTTTTTATGCGGGTCGTCACATTACGAAGTAAGAACGCGTTCAAACATTCTCACGACGGCACTCTTAAACGGGCCGGATTAAACCTTTCCGCGGGCCGGACTTGGCCCGCGGGCCGTAGTTTCCCCATCACTGAGCTAGACACTTAGCAGATATAAGCTGGACACTAAAAAATCAACTACTACTGTATACAATAAAATATTATTTTCAAAATATATCTAGCTATTATGTATTTCTTTCTTCATTTGAATACATTGGTATTGGCAATTTTATAACCGTGTTAAGCGGTTGGAATGAAGGATTTTTTTATGAATTATTTGTTTCGTAAATCTTGATAAGTGTATATTTATTAAGAAGTATGTAATTTTTATGATAATTATAATTTAAACTAATTATGATTACTTAGAAAAATATGTGTTTATATGTTAGCGAATGTTAAACGAATGTTAATCGTCGAAAGAAATATGTTTTAAAATAAAATATAAGATCAAACTGTAAGAAAGATCTTATATCTTTTATGTCCAACTCTGATTATATACAATTTATTAATATTTTTATAAATGTTAGTTGTTTGTAAAATTATAATAAATTGTATGTATATTATTCGAATGTGACATAAAAGATATTAGATCTTTCTTACAATAACAACCTTTAAAATTATGCAATATGTTCAAAAAGTCTGCAATATTTTAATGATTACCTAAAATACAAAAAAAAACACAATACATTTAGTACGAGGGTTGCTTTTTATATTTCGGGACTGGGCAACCCTAGTGTTGCAATCTGGCAACTGAGAGCTCTATCGTAAAGTTTGACATTTTTGAGGTTATACGTACTCAGAACGTTTTGACATATGAGCGTTATTTGTGTCGTTTGCACTAACTTAAAAGATTTATCTCGGCCAAAGAATGGAATTAAATCGTGAACATTTTCGTGCGATTATTTTTTACAACTTTCGACGTGGATTAACTCAACAACAGTGCATGGATGAACTTAATTCAATTTTTGGCGATGAAGCTCCATCAAGGACCAGTGTTTATCGATGGTATGGTGAATTCAACCGAGGTCGTAGTTCACTCCAAGACGAATTTCGTGGAGGTCGTCCAAAATCAGTTGTTGTTCCGGAAACCATTGATGCTGTGCGCAAACAAATATTGCAAGATCGTCATGTGACCTATCGTGAGATTGAGACAACCTTATGCATTAGTGGAACCAGCATACATTCAATATTGCATGAACATTTGACTGTCAAAAAAATTTGTTCGCGTTGGATCCCACACAATTTGTCAATCGCTCAAAAAAAGGCTCGTGTCGATTGGTGCAAAGAAATGCTAAAAAATACGATTGCGGTGCTTCGAAACACGTCTATGACATCGTGACAGGTGATGAATCATGGATTTACGCGTATGAGCCCGAAAGTAAACAGCAGTCGACCGTATGGGTGTTTCAAGATGAGCCAAATCCAACAAAAAATGTTCGCGCACGAAGCACTTCCAAGCAAACGGTCGCCTGTTTTTTCAGAAAAACTGGACATGTCGCAACCGTACCACTAGAACAACGCAGAACAGTCAATTCTGAGTGGTACACAACCATTTGTTTGCCAGTTGTCATCCAAGAAATCAGGAAAACCAACCGCCGAAAACGGATCACTCTTCACCACGACAATGCGAGCTCTCACACATTGGCTCAAACAACTGCATTTTTGAGCACGCAAAACATCGATTTGATGAGTCATCCGCCATATAGTCCTGACTTGGCACCGAATGACTTCTTTTTATTCCCATCCGTAAAAAATAAAATGAGAGGTCAACGTTTTTTGACACCTGAAGAAGCGGTTGATGCGTTCAGAATGCATGTTTTGGAAATACCTCAATCAGAGTGGCAAAAGTGCTTCGGTAATTGGTTCAAACGCATGCAAAAGTGTATAGATCTTAATGGGGAATATTTTGAAAAACAATAAAGCGATTTTCAATGATTAATATTTATTTTTGTTCTCTAATCCCGAAATATAAAAGGCAACCCTCGTATACTGAAGAAACAGTAAATTAAAATAATATTTATAAATTATTTCGTTTTCTAATTTTCATTTAATACGGTTTTATTGACAATTATAGAAAATTGTTATGAATACAGATGTTATTTTAAAATGACTATATTGAAACTTTTAAAATAAACATTCCTTATCGATAATAGATATTTTAAAATTTGGCATGGTATAGATAATATGGTACAGACACTTATTATACTTTACATCCTGACACAAATGTAAATAATTGTTTTAACTTGAAAAATTGCATGTTTTTCTTACTAACATACTAATATACTAATGGTTGTGGTTTGTTTTGTTTTGTTTTTTGATAGCTTCATAGATTAGGGGTGAGATTTGCGGGGAGGGCGGAAGACCCATGAGACATTCGACCGGTCCTCACCGACTTGACCATCCAGCGGCCAGTGAATCTGTGGATACACTCACCACAACTACTACTGGCTCCCAACATACAGGTATAGATAATTATATTTCTTGTCTATCTATTTTCTTGAGATAAAATCTATGTTTCTAAAATTTTTAGTTAAAAATAATAAAGACACAGTAAATAACAAAACCTCTTTACAAGCGTATAACAAATACCACCCACAGTTATCTGAATACCGTAGACAATCACATCGGTTACAAGATTGTTATCAACTCAAAAAGCAAGCTTAGAAATCCCTGAGTGCTACCTTCTTACGAGCAGGCGTAATCAATTTTTTATCACATTTGAAAGATGTAAGTCGCCATCATAAAAATAAAGTATTTTTATTTACCGACGAGAAGTTGGCCACACATTTCCAGCCACGAATTTTGGCGCCTCCACCATCTCACTAATTATGAACAATCTCTTTAAAAAAATTATATCTAACAAGGCACATACTTTATTTTCAAAATGTCTTTACTAATTGTTTAATAAATATATCTAGAACGATTATAAATGATCAGAAAGTAAAAACTCTTGTTTGTTATATTTTTAAACAATATGTCGCGCATATGGCCACCACACATACTAAATTTAAAAAATGCATATCTCCCAAGGCACATACTTTATTTTCAAAATATCTTCACTGATTGTGTAAACGATATATCTAGAATAGTTATAAATTATCAGAAAGTTATCTCTCAAGTTTTTCAAAATAAGAAAAGGGGCAGATGGTGGCCGAGTGGTAACGTCGCCGAGCTGTATCTCTCGGCGAGCCACAATTCGGGTTTGATTCCCGTGCACGGGAAGATTTTATTTGAAAAATAATGTCTCGCCGTGACCCTGGGTGTGGTATGAATGTGTGTATTTGTCCGAATAAATAGAAGCATACTACAAATTAAATATGTAAAAATTAATATACAAAAATAAATATATGATGTTGGCTAATGGCCCAAGGCCAGGTAAAAGCCAAAAAAGAAAAATTAAAAGAATAAGAAAAAAAAATCCTGACTTACTTTCTGTGATCCTCTCAATGACAATAATTGTTTTAGTAAAATTTGAAATAAAAACACTTGGTTTGTTTCACTAACGTTTTACTTATTATTCCGACTAGTTTCGGCTTCTAGCCATTATCAAGGAATGTGAATTTATTCCTTGATAATGGCTAGAAGCCGAAACTAGTCGGAATAATAAGTAAAACGTTAGTGAAACAAACCAAGTGTTTTTATTTCAAATTTTATTTTAATCATGTTTCACCAAGTGATTAATGAGAACATTGTGAAAAAAAAATTGTTTTAATTTTCAGTTTACGCGGAGGTAGTCGAGGTGGAGGAATATGAACTGGGCTCAGACGTTGAGCCCTCAGCTCAGGCGGCGACGCTCGAGCTGACCTCGCGCCGCAGCACCCTCTCAGGACCGCGCCGAAAATCGCGTGATGAAACGAAGAAAGAAATCCAGCCCGATGATGAAGCCACTCTCAGAGATCTACTTATTAGGTATACACCAACAGCAATAACGCATTACTGCTGACTATATCAAAATTAACAATAACACGAGTTCATCATTCATTGCCATCATCATCAACATTTTATTAATTAACGAAAATTTAACAAACTAACCTTGGATGATAACGTATGCATTAATATTGATTAACGTAATTGGTAATGGTTTTGTAACACTATTAACATATAACATTTCGATCGGTTTACGGTTGAGGGGTTATTTACTTGAGAATTTAGTGCGAAATAGAGAATGGCATTTACTTAAACGAATAATAAAAACCATTACTTCTTAACCCTTACTGGACGAATGTTTGTGTCGGAATACCACCAAATTTGTTTTATTTAGCTTTTAAGGAATTAAAGAGTTTTTCCCAATTACACATTTGAGATGGCTCTGCTGAGACTTGTAAAATCCAATTAGCTAATTATTATAAAATTAAAACTGCGGACGTAACCTTAGAACTAGGTGGTTATTATTATTATCTTATAAAGTAAAATTGGATTTGCCATTTATTTAAATTGTTGGTAATATTCTCATATTTAAGGGATTTTTTAAGGTACTATTGAACACGGTAAAATTCGCTAAATATTTTGCTGAACTCATTGTTTAGGCTGTTAATATACTACATTACCTAATTTTGAATTAAAACATTTGTTTGGTTTCATATTAACGATCATTGTAAAAAAAAGTGACTCATTGAACGTAAAGAAGTGTTACGATACCGTATTTCTGTTGCAAGACGCATCATAGGCAATTCCCATGAAAAAAATCAATTTTAGTTTTACTTACGTGATGAGAATAAAATCATTCCATTACTTAGGACAAATGTTTCAGATACTTTATTTTAACCTGTTCTTTTCTTATTTATTTGAAATATCTCTTAAAAATTCTGAGCAAATGTTGGCAAATAAAATTCTCGAAATACCAGTTGCTATAAATAAGTCTGTGGTATTATCTTAATCTATTAAAGACATCAAATATAATATTTAACATTACTAGCAATATATATATATATATATATATATATATATATATATATATATATATATATATATATATATATATATATATATATATGTATATATATATATATATATATATATATATATATATATATATATATATATATATATATATATATATATATATATATATATATATATATATATATATATATATATATATATATATATATATATATATATATATATATATATATATATAGGACAAACGGGCAGGTCTTTTGAAACGCGATTAAAAGAACATAGGAAAGATATTCTAAATAATAAACAGACCACGGGGTTCGCAAAACATTGCATCGCGGCTAATCACTTTTTCAGCTCAAACGACTGTAAAATGTTGCATTCGGGTAATAAGGGATTAGTTTTGAATTATCGGGAGGGTTTAGAAATAAGTAAAGCCATAAAGGCGGGAAAAAACGTGGTCAATGACAACGAGGACCTTTGGAATTCCCCGATAATTAGAGCGCTTATTACCTGAAATGCCGACATCTAGTATATATATTCAATTTTGCTCTTTTGTACACCATTCTTGAAAATGGCATTAAGCCGAAACTAGTTGAAAATAAAATAATTTATTAGTAAAACAAACCAAGTGAATTTCAATCAAATACCTATATATTACTAGCAAGTTCAAAAAGGGTTTTTACTGGCGGACAGAAGGGTATGACTGACGAGTCGAAGACTCCACCTTCTGGAGCCAGTAAAACCCGTTACCTTGCGTGTAATGTTATATACAGGGTGACCCATTTTCATTTATCCACTGGAATATCTCGACAAATATGCATCGTACAAAAAGATGTTTCGAACAAAAGTTTAATGGTTTCGAGGGGCCATCCGATCGTATGAAATCAACTTCACTTCCAGCCCCTGGGGGGTGGAGGTAAAAGAAAAAGAGGGCAACGATGAAATCTTAAATAGGAACCCGTATTTTTTTTTCAGATGCGGATTCTACATAAATGATTTACGTATTATCCAAAAAAAATATGTTTTATGTTTCTCCAGGTAAAATAGCTGATTTTGGCGAGATCTCGTTCCAGAAACGGAAAATGATACATTATCTAATAATAAGGGTGAATCCAAAGATCCATTTATAATTCCATGGAGAGTGCATAAATCAGCCATTTTCCGACGATTTTTAAGAGATATATTATTAAGATCCTTCATAATAGTATGATATTTCCCTTTATTGTGTTGCACACCTTGTTTATATTCCATACATCGAAGAACTTTTTTTTGAACAGATTCGTTAATTTTTAGCCGTTGATGGTGTCCAAATGCAGGAACCAAATTTGAGGTGACAACGCACTAACGAACAAAACAGTGTATTCACTTCCTTCTCTTCGACATAAAAGTCATTTTTAACGTTTCCAATATTTTATCGTATGTAGCCTCGGCAGTTTTTGTTGGCAATAGTAGATCAGCTAACAATTTATACGCTTCTTGAGACAAATTATTTAAAATAATTGACTTCTTCTCTACGTCCACGATCCCGTTTGCGTTAAAAAAGTGTTCCATTCTGCTTTGGTAAATATCCCAGTCTATATTTTTTGCATCGAAATCGATCTGCCTTCCAAGTGCGAATGTTGAATCTGCTATTTTTGAAAATTCTTTACCGGCACTAGCATGCGTTTGTCCTCAAAAAAAATCCTCGTCGCCACTGTAATATCTGGGTGGGTGATGTTGGAGTAGGTTTAAAGGTTAAAAGCACTACTATACTATGACACTATTTATTACCCAAAAATAAACTAAATACAAATTAACTATTCCCCAAAAACCGTTTCGCTCTTTCGCTGCCGGATACATACTGGCGCATACGCAGGTGTTAATCACATGCGCAGACATCATGTATAAATACATTACACATTCTATGTCCAAATCTTTGCCACTCCGCCGTACAAAACCCCACATTTGTAGCGCCTTATTTCTTACAGTTCTTGTATAAGAGGTGAAATATAGTTTGGTATCGAAAGTGATTCCAAGATCTTTGATTGTGTCAACGAACAATTGCAGAATTCCTAATTTTGTAGTAAAAATCTATTTTCGATCGGCGTGCAGTGGTGGGCATCAAATAACACTTCTGAAATTTTAAGTACAGTTTGTTCATTAAACACCATTCGTTACATTAAAAACTTAAAATTCTTCAGAATCGCATGTATGTCATTGATAAACACAACAATTTGTATGCGGCCACAATGGAACCCTTGCGGAACACCTGAAGTGATTTATTGCTGTTGACTTGAAATTATTTGTACGGACATATTGCACTCAGTCTGTCAAGATAGATGACAGCCATTTAATAGTACAAAATTAAAACCAGTAACCCTCAATTTGTCCAGCAGAAGATTACAGTCGACAAAGGCCTTGGAAAAATCAGTGTGTATTGTTAACTGTATATTTTTGAGTTTACGTGAAGTGATTATTACACTAAAAAAGACTGTTATTCCTTACTTCACTTTTTATTTTTATCGTTAGATGTACATTTCGAGACACAAAGTGCTCATTATCAATAACAAACTGTATATTGTATCAACTTGAGATTGTGCTTCCAAGGCATTTGATAGAAACTGTATGCATTCAAGAAGATTTAAGGTAATAGAACGGTTAGCCATAAACCCATGATGGTTATTAATTATAATTTGACGGGAATACCATTGTAATTTACACGCCACCAATTCATCTAGAAGTTTAGATATTACGGACTGGATGGATATTACGGACTGGATGGCTATCCCTCCAAATTCTGGCTTTTCTCAACTCGAAATTTTACTTCATGCGCCACGCGTACAAAACACTGATAAATATCATAAATATTTCAAATCAACATTTTTTATTTGATATTTTGAAATACCCCGTGACGATATTTAAATTCCAATTATAGCCTATCCAAATTTTATTCATTTCTGTGTAGATTTTATTGAATCTACTCTATAATTATCAACAAAATTCTTTGGAGCGTTTTTGTGGATAGGTATAACATAGCTAGTTTTCCAGTTTAGTGGTACAGTGCCAGAATTGAGTGATTTAAAGAATAATGAGTGAACGGGGCGACAATGAATATATGCAATGTTGAAGGAAATAGCTAGATATACCGTCAGGTCCATGGTTATGTAGTTGATAAATATATATAATAAATGTTGTGTTATACAGGGTGTCCCATTTTAAAATACCACCTGGAATATCTTCAGAACCATGCGCCGAATGAAAAAATGTTTCAAATAAAAGTTTATTGATTTGGAAAGGGACATCAATTCTGTAAGAAAATTCAACCCCCCACCCCCAGGGGAGGCTGGGAAGAGAGTAGCTTTGAAATCTTAGATGCGAACCCCTATTTTTTTTACAGATTTGGATAGAGCGTGGAAAAGTAAGTAAGTTTTATCTAAAAAAAAATGTTTGTTACTTTGCTAGATGGCGCTGCAATCAACAAAATTGAATCATTTATAATTGACACTAAATTTATTTTACTCTAACCAATTAGTTGAAGATTTCACTTGAAGTTAGTGATTTATACGCGTGGCGCATGAAGTAAAATTTCGAGTTTAGAAAAGCCCAGAAAATTTGTCTCGGGTCGCTGCGCGACCCTCGACAAATTTTCACGGGGCTTTTCTAAACTCGAAATTTTACTTCATGCTTAGTCTGGGAGTGGAAAACACTCGTTTGAAGCATCAATTTTTTTTAATGAAATTCCCAGATTGCCGTTACTTTCTAAATTTTTATGAAAAGTATTGAAATTTTAAAAATTAACGAAAATTAAGGAAATGCAGGACAACCGTCAGAATTGTTCAAATTGAAGGAAATCTTAGAAATTTACGAAAAGCGTTAAATAATTATTAACATTTTAGAAATTCACGAAATACCGTGAAAACTTTGATTAACAGTTTTCCTGAATTTCTAAAATGTTCGTTAATTTTCAAAAATTTTACACTTTTCATGAGCTTTTATCAATATTTTAATTCTCGGTAGTTTTCGCGAATTTCTTAAATGTTCGTTAAATTAAACCATTTTAAACCTTTTCATGAGTTTTCAAGATTTTCATCAATTTTTAAAACCTTGACGTTTCTCGCGATTTTCCTAGATTTTCAAAATTTGACACTTTTCATGACTTATCGTCCTCTTTTTTTTAAATCTTAGTAGTTTTCGTAAATTTTTGGAAAACAAATTTAAACGAGTGTTTTTCACTCCCAGACTAAGCATGAAGTAAAATTTCGAGTTTAGAAAAGCCCCGTGCTTTTCTAAACTCGAAATTTTACTTCATGCGCCACGCGTATAAAACACTGATTTCAAGTGAGGTTAAAATATACATAGAGTTTACAATATTTTAGTGTTTTATACGCGTGGCGCATGAAGTAAAATTTCGAGTTTAGAAAAGCCCAGAAATTTTACTTTCTGCTTACTCAGGGAGTGGAAAACACTCGTTTGAAGCATCAATTTTTTTTAATGAAATTCCAAGATTGCCGTTACTTTCTAAATTTTTATGAAAAGTATTGAAATTTTAAAAATTAACGAAAATTAAGGAAATGCGGGACAACCGTCAGAATTGTTTAAATTGAAGGAAATCTTAGAAATTTACGAAAAGCGTTAAATAATTATTAACATTTTAGAAATTCACAAAATACCGTGAAAACTTTGATTAACAGTTTTCCTGAATTTCCAAAATGTTCGTTAATTTTCAAAAATTTTACACTTTTCATGAGGTTTTATCAATATTTTAATTCTCGGTAGTTTTCGCGAATTTCTTAAATGTTCGTTATATTAAACCATTTTAAACCTTTTCATAAGTTTTCAAGATTTTCATCAATTTTTAAAACCTTGACGTTTCTCGCGATTTTCCTAGATTTTCAAAATTTGACACTTTTCATAACTTATCGTCCTCTTTTTTTTAAATCTTAGTAGTTTTCGTAAATTTTTGGAAAACAAATTTAAACGAGTGTTTTTCACTCCCAGACTAAGCATGAAGTAAAATTTCGAGTTTAGAAAAGCCCCGTGCTTTTCTAAACTCGAAATTTTACTTCATGCGCCACGCGTATAAAACACTGATTTCAAGTGAGGTTAAAATATACATAGAGTTTACAATATTTTAGTGTTTTATACGCGTGGCGCATGAAGTAAAATTTCGAGTTTAGAAAAGCCCAGAAATTTTACTTTCTGCTTACTCAGGGAGTGGAAAACACTCGTTTGAAGCATCAATTTTTTTTAATGAAATTCCAAGATTGCCGTTACTTTCTAAATTTTTATGAAAAGTATTGAAATTTTAAAAATTAACGAAAATTAAGGAAATGCAGGACAACCGTCAGAATTGTTTAAATTGAAGGAAATCTTAGAAATTTATGAAAAGCGTTAAATAATTATTAACATTTTAGAAATTCACAAAATACCGTGAAAACTTTGATTAACAGTTTTCCTGAATTTCTAAAATGTTCGTTAATTTTCAAAAATTTTACACTTTTCATGAGGTTTTATCAATATTTTAATTCTCGGTAGTTTTCGCGAATTTCTTAAATGTTCGTTAAATTAAACCATTTTAAACCTTTTCATGAGTTTTCAAGATTTTCATCAATTTTTAAAACCTTGACGTTTCTCGCGATTTTCCTAGATTTTCAAAATTTGACACTTTTCATGACTTATCGTCCTCTTTTTTTTAAATCTTAGTAGTTTTCGTAAATTTTTGGAAAATTCCTTACATTTTAAATTTCGACGATTTTCAAAAATGTTCCTCACTTATACTTAATTTTTAAAATCTCAACGATGTTTCGTGAATTTCCAAGGTTTCTATTGATTTTCAAAATTTTAACTTTACCTGAATTTTTTTAGATTTAAGAGTTAATTAATAATTTAATGGAAATTTACTAAATGCGTTAAACATACTTTACCTGAATTTTTTTAGATTTTCGTTAACAAATAATTTAATGGAAATTTACTAAATGCGTTAAACATTAACTAAAATCTTGGAAATTTACCAAAAATCGTCAAAACGTTAATTATTAATTATAGGCATGAATGTTTATCAACATTTTCAGAAAACTTAAAGAGTGTTTTCCATTCCCAGACTAAGCATGAAGTAAAATTTCGAGTTGAGAAAAGCCCAGAGAATTTGGATTTGGACGCGTAGCGTCCAAATCCAAATTCTGGCTTTTCTCAACTCGAAATTTTACTTCATGCGCCACGCGTACAAAACACTGATAAATATCATAAATATTTCAAATCAACATTTTTTATTTGATATTTTGAAATATCCCGTGACGATATTTAAATTCCAATTATAGCCTATTAAAATTTTATTCATTTCTGTGTAGATTTTATTGAATCTACACAGAAATGACAAAAAAATTGATAGGCTATAATTGGAATTTAATTTTATTTATTTTTATTCTTACAAAAATCACGCGCGCACACCGTTTTCATTGGTTTCAAGAAATTTACATAATAAAATCAATGTTGTTGATTGCAGCGCCATCTATTAAAGTAACAATAAATGTTTTTAGATAAAACTTACTTACTTTTTCACGCTCTATTCAAATCTGTAATAAAAAATAGGGGTTCCTATTTAGTCTCCACTGGGGGCGGGGGGTCGAATTTTCTTACAGAATTGGATGTGCCCCTCGAAATCATTAAACTTTCATGGTTCTCCCTAGTCTCTACTGGGGGTGGGGGGTCGAATTTTCTTACAGAATTGGATGTGCCCCTCGAAATCATTAAACTTTCATGGTTCTTAAGATATTCTAGGTGGTACTATAAAATGGTACACGCTGTATATTGTTGTTGTCGTGAACAAAGTGTAGTGTATAACTCGCATATAATGGCTATTAATCACTCGAACCACTTGCTCCACTCGCCTTCGGCTCGTCCGCAAACCTGGTTCTCGTGATTAATAGCTATCATTATATGCTCGTTGTACAATATACTATTAAACATATTTTAAACACGGTTTAGACATGTTTTTATTTGTTAATGTTTTAAACACTGTTTCAATGAAAAAAACATGTTTTGTAAAAAACAAACTGTTTGTTTTAATTAAAATTAAAAAACGTTTTTTTAACAACCCTGGTTATTAGTATAAAAAATAAACATACCGTTAATAGTAACAGTTATAACAGTTATTGAATTGTAACTGTCGCATTTCTAAATATTACCATTTACCATTTATTGTTCCACATAAAACTAGAGGAAATCAAAAGAGTATACGCAATTTACGCAAAATTACTAATATATTACATTATATTTACTATTTAATTTTTATACCATTTTATCGCATTGTGTAACCAAGATATTTAAATCTATTAGTGTAAGTCCAATAAATTAATAAGTAATAATAAATTTAATTAAACTGCGCCATTACGGGATATATTCCTGCAATCATATTTATCATGAAACAATCTCTTAAGCTTACCAAAGTCGTAAATGTCATTCCATAGAAATATATCTTCTCGAACTACTCTAAGATTAAGTAACCTTAGCGTCCATACTTTAAATAATTGTCAGCTTTATGAAACAATTGTTTACTCTCAAAATCTTGAAATACGATTATTATTTAACATACGCATTTTTACATTAATAAATATTAATGCATACGTATCAATTCAAGGTATTAAAGATAAAACATCATTTGAAAATACATTTTGCAGAAAATAAATATAACAAAAAAAGGTAATATTTAATAAAATATTCCGTAGTTTATAAAATCAAATTCGTACTTATGGATATGTTTGTAATTATTTAATTTAATTTTCAACAAAATTACTTCAATAATACTTTAGTTATTCATTGTAATTTTGACTTGCTTTCTGATATTTTATAATGCATTTTACTACGAAAGATTAATACAAAAACTTTATAAAGTAAAAGCGATCTAATAAGTACCAATTGCATATCTTTTATTCGTCATTTCATTCTATCTCACTATCACACTGCCTTTTAAATTAAAGCTTATATAGCTCTAATGTAATTTTGTTGTGATTTCAAACATGAACCTGAGAATAGATATTTTTATAGAATTGGCCCTTAATTAACTTAGAATGTAATTTTATATTAATTTATAATTAAAAGTAATTCAAATACTAGTATCTAGTAGTAACTGTTTGCTTACGAAGTAACGGATATGCCTATAAAACTCTTTTACCTACGCCCTATCTAGTAACCGCATTATACCACTCTGTCATCTTGACAAGTATGATTGACATTACGTACACATGCACGTAATAGCTTTGACAAGTACATTACGTGCTGACAGCTGAACAGCTGATTGCTTACTGTACAATCAAATGACATTTCTTTGAAGTACAGGGAGTTTTTCTTTAAAGTATACGTATTCCAAATTCAGATTTCTTTAAATCTTTAGTTATTCGTTGTTTTTTTTTTTTAGAGTTCAATTCAAAGCTCTAAACGAGTGTTTTCCACTCCCAGACTGAGCATGAAGTAAAATTTCGAGTTTAGAAAAGCCCCGTGAAAATTTGTCGAGGGTCGCGCAGCGACCCGAGACAAATTTTCTGGGCTTTTCTAAACTCGAAATTTTACTTCATGCGCCACGCGTATAAAACACTAAAATATTGTAAACTCTATGTATATTTGAATCTCACTTGAAATCAGTGTTTTATACGCGTGGCGCATGAAGTAAAATTTCGAGTTTAGAAAAGCCCCGCGTAGAAAATTTGTCGAGGGTCGCGCAGCGACCCGAGACAAATTTTCACGGGGCTTTTCTAAACTCGAAACACTTTTTTTAGTGTAATAAATAAAATATTGTAAACTCTATGTATATTTGAACCTCACTTGAAATCAGTGTTTTATACGCGTGGCGCATGAAGTAAAATTTCGAGTTTAGAAAAGCCCCGTGAAAATTTGTCTCGGGTCGCTGCGCGACCCTCGACAAATTTTCTACGCGGGGCTTTTCTAAACTCGAAATTTTACTTCATGCTTAGTCTGGGAGTGGAAAACACTCGTTTAAAGCTTCGAATTGAACTCTTTTAAAAAACAACGAATGTCGGAAAATGTACAGCTTCATTCCCTGTATATTGATCAAGTAGTAATTTAGATTTCATCATTGTCATGGTACTATTAAAAATTATTACAGTAAATAAGTCGTTCTTTAATACTCATTGTTCATTTTGTTAGGGCGTAGGTAAAGTATTGTACGTTTTTTGAGTTGTATGGCAATTACATACTCGCGGAACACTGCACTCGCCGCTTCGCGGCTCGTGCGCAACATGTCCGCTCATATTTAATATGCTGCATACCACTCTCGTTACGTAAAATACTATTTTAGTAAAAATTAAATTGGTGTTCAGTGTTCCGGCACCAAATACCCACAGACGCGTTTCGGACTTCAAAGTCCTCGTCAGTGTGGTCCCGACCCAGTGGTGAGGAATACTGAAACATTTCTGACCATATCAAGCAAATATGTGAAAACTATTAATCGATTCGATAGCTAACGCCATCTAATGCTCCATAGTGGCATCGTCAATGACACAAAGTGCATATACAGGTCACTGTTTCGTCTACGAACGAGCTAAACTCTGTGAAACCAGAAAGCAAATATCAAAATTAAATTTGTGCATTCGGGTTATTGACGATGCCACTATAGAGCATTAGATGGCGTTAATTATAGAATCCATTAATAGCCTATTTCAGTGCCTTAGCTTTTAAAGACGTCATCAACTTAATTAAATTCAGCATCAGTGATGATTGGTTTGAAGTAGTATCTTTTATAGGTTAAATTAAAAAGTATGTTTATTTTCTTTATAAAGAATTAGAATTATTATATTTATTTCATATAACAATAATTTATTGTCTGCAAAATCTATTTTCGCAATCAATCGAAACATGCCACCTCTCATACCCGCCATATTTGTTGTTTTCCGATTTTATTTATGGCCTACACTATTATGGCGTGTAGTGGCCGTTGCAAACTACTCAATTTTAGCTGACTATATAGGATCCATGTCGAGTTACTGCATGCCTTCTATTTTTATTATTAGTAAACTAGTACTATTTTACTGCATATTTTTCTGATTAAGACCAATAATAAGCTTTGGTTTTTGCTGGTCTGATTAAAAAGTGCAATCAATTATTTATAGACAATTTTAAATATAAGTAAATCGATTTGGATTTTTGATTATATATTATATATGATTATTATTATAACATGATGGACACAGCGAAATTTATTACCACATTACAAAAAGAAAAAACAATACAAAATTAAAATAGATACATTTTAAGGTGAATACAGCTTCACAAATAGCAAGACTGTTATTCCTTACTTCACTTTTTATTTTTATGTTAGATGTACATTTCGAGACACAAGGTGCTCATTATCAATAACAAACTAAATTCTTATTTTTTTTTTTTTTTTTTTTTTCGGGAGAGAGGAGGAAAATGCATTATGCATACCTTCTGTTATCCCACCCACGTATGGGAAGGATAACAGTAGGTTATGTCCGACTCTCACGGACTAAAAGCCCCCTTTTATAGATCAAATTCGAAATGGAATTTTTACTACTTTGTAGTGATGTTGGTGTGTTTGGTGACTTTGGATAAGTGACTGTTATTGTTACTCAAAATGAGTAGCATTTATTGGTGGCGAGTGGGTGGGGTATACTTTTTAAAAAAGGGTCAGAATCATTACTGAAACATTTTTAAAAAATTAATTGGTAACGTCCAGCTAAATTCTTAAAACTATGTGCGCGGTATATATAGTTGACGGGTTATCGGAAAAACCAAAAAGTAATTAAACCTATTGTTCGCGGCTAAAGGTTCGAGATGGGTAAATTTAAACTCAAAGTTAAAAACCCATCACTCCCCAAGTTGTATTGTTTACCGAAAATTCACAAACCCGGCGATAAATGGAGACCCATTGTTTCAAATATTAATTCTCCTACGTATTTTTTAGCTAAATGGTTGATAAACGAATATAAAAACCTTAAAATTAGTAATGATTTATCAGTTCAAAACTCATTTCACTTAACTGAAAAACTAAAACATATTCAAATAGAACAAAATTAAAAATTGGTTTCCTTCGATGTTGAAGCACTTTTTCCCAGCATTCCATTACATAAAACATATGAAATACTAGAACAAATTTTGACCGAAAACTCAATTGAAACTCGAAAAATAGAAGAGTACTTAAAACTTACGAAATTTGTTATGGAATGCAATACGTTCATATTCAACAACACGTACTATAAACAGATTTTCGGAACAGCAATGGGCAACCCCCTTTCACCTTTCTTAGCAAACATTTTTGTAAACCATCTTGAAAATAAGGCTAAGAAAACAATCCCTAACTTTCCGAGGGTTTGGTATAGATACGTAGATGATATTATTGCAATAGTTAAAACAGACATAACATTAAATTTAAATAAACTTTTCCCTAGTATTAACTTTACTCATGAAATAGAAGAAAACAATCAAATCCCCTTTTTAGATTTACTTTTGATAAAAAACAATAATACAAAAATAGAATTCAACATTTACAGAAAAAGCACACACACATTTAATTACATCCACTCATCTTCGTCTTCTCCTTTTAAACACAAATTAGCAGCTTTTAACAGCATGATTTTTAGAGCAATAAACTTACCATTATCCAAAGAAAATAGGGAAAAGGAATTTAGTTTAATCAAGAACATAGGCATTTCATTAAATTACAGCATTGACACAATCAATAGATTAATTAACAAACAAATTAGGAATCATAAAATTATTTCAAATACCACACTAACCAACTCAAAGGAAGCCTCCCCAAAAAAGTATGCTAGATTCGTGTACCACCCAGCAACTTGTATGAAAATTGGTGGTTTATTGAATAAATTCAACCTTTCTCCTGCATTTTATGTCAACACAAAATTAAAATGTTTACTTGGCAACACATTTACTGAAACAAACCACCTAGAAAAATCCGGAATTTACTCAATAAACTGCAACAATTGCAATAAAATATACGTAGGTCAAACACAACGTAACATATTAAAAAGATTTAAAGAACACCAGTCTTATTTTAAAATTCAAAACCCGGACAAATCAGCAGTTGCACACCATTCAATTGAAACAGGACACACATTCTCGGTAAACAATATTAAACTTTTAAAGCAATCAAGTCATCATAGATTAAATATGCTTGAATCCATTGAAATGTATAAAAATAAAAATGTTTTGCTGAATTTCGATCTTAGTCCCTTAGTTAATCCATTATTAGATTTGTTACCCAAAAATAATCCTGCAGTGAATGTAATCCCACCGACCAACTTCCCGATCCATAAGCCGCCCGCGCCGTCCCACCCCGCAGATAATGTAATGACAACGACACCCATCTCGAACCTTTAGCCGCTAACAATAGGTTTAATTACTTTTTGGTTTTTCCGATAACCCGTCAACTATATATACCGCGCACATAGTTTTAAGAATTTAGTTTGTTATTGATAATGAGCACCTTGTGTCTTGAAATGCACATCTAACATAAAAATAAAAAGTGAAGTAAGGAATAACAGTCTTGCTATTTGTGATTAATCACTTCACGTAAACTCGAAACAATACAGTTATGAATACAGCTTCATATTTCAAAATAACAATAATTAGATTGAGTTGTCTAAAGGAGAGATAGGCGAAATGGCTCTTTTCGTTGAGCTGGTTCACAAGATCTGACTCACTTTAAAGAGCTGGTTCAATGAGCCGGCTAAAAAAAATAACATGACTCAGTTACGAGCTAGCGATCCGCTAAGAGTTCTGACTCTTAGAGATCCGTCAATTCGTCAATTCATTGAATTGAGCAATGCACAGTAGTCTGAAACCGGCCAAAATGCGACAAAACACCACAGTTTTTTTAGTTTTTAAGATATCAATTTGAAATTTGGTATGCCTTTACTAAACACAAATTATAGTTTACAGATCTGGTATCTAGAGGGAGGCCCGGGCACCTCCCTTTAAAGTAAGTAGTGTTTTTCACTTCCAGACTAAGCATAAAGTAAAATTTCGAGTTTAGAAAAGCCCCGCGTAGGAAATTTGTCTCGACAAATTTTCACGGGGCTTTTCTCAACTCGAAATTTTACTTCATCGGTTGCATCATAAATTATAAAAAAGAATATTTAATTAGTATTTATTATGCCTGTGTCTATCCTTACTTAAGTTATAATATAATGTCATGGTGTAAATAAAATAGCAAAAGGGTATTTATAACCGAGAAATGCATAATTAGACTGATTTTTAACCTTAAGAAACGCGATTCATATCGCAACATTTTTAAAGCAATTTGGAACACATAGAGAAAGAAAATATGTTATACAGCAGGGGTGTTCAACCTGTTGTCATACGCGAACTACTTTTGCATACCAAGTTATTTGGCGATCGACAGGTTATAGATATTTAAAACAAATAATATACACTCATAAGCAGTATATTTCCAACTTCACAATATGGTCAGTGTTTTAAAAGCGTGCATGAAGTAAAGTTTCGAGTTTAGTAAAGCCTGAGTTTGGATTCGGACGCTACGCGTCCAAATCCAATCGCTCAGGCTTTTCTAAACTCGAAATGTTACTTCATGCTTAGTCTGAGAGTAAAAAACACTTGGTAAAGGTAAATCTTTAAATTCTATTAATTATTCATGTAACGTATTTATTGAATATTTTCCCTGAAACAACGATATCATGATTTTGCGGTGAATTATCGGTAATCCGATTTTTTTTAAACTAATTGATTAATGACGAAATACGCTTTAATTTTATTCGTACCATTTGTATATACTTATTGAGAATTGTAAATTACCCGTGATTCAATAAATTAGTGAATCTAAAACTAATTTATTGAATCACGGGTAATTTACAATTCTCAATAAGTATCTACAAATGGTACGAATCAAATTAAAGCGTATTTAGTCATTAATCAATTAGTTTAAAAAAAATTAATAAGCGTTCATTTTGAAGCTTTAAAGTGTTTTCCATACCCAGACAAAGCATGAAGTAAAATTTAGAAAAGCCTGAGCGTTTGGATTTAGACGCGGAGCGTCCAAATCCAAACTCAGGCTTTTCAAAACTTGTAATTTTACTTCATGCGCTACACGTACGAAACACTGATCCAGTGGGAAGTTTCAAATTAAGATGGTTGCCATCATGTTTGAGTCCCATCGGCGTTTGCGTTTGTAACGTTCTTCCATAACTTTAATATCTTGATGGAAGCGTTCACCTTGCTCTTCACTCACGTGGCCCATGTTCTCTGGAAATTCGGCGAAGTGACTATGTAGTAGTAGTAGTGAACCTTGATGGTCATTTTGCATCTAAGTGCTTTGAAACTCAAGAGCAGCTTATCCACAATCTCTCGATAGTCCGCTCTTCTGTTCCCAGGGAAATTCCGCGTTGCATTCTACGCTCTAGCCTCTGTAGCAGTCATTGTTGCAACAAAAAGTGGATCCCTGATGATTGTTCTTATTTGGGGGCCATCAAATATTCCTGCCTTTTTCTTCTCGGCACTGAGACTTGAAAAGGTTGAACATATGAAGCTGAAGAAGTCTCTACTGTGCTCAAGAGCTTTGACGAATTGCATCATTAACCCAAGTTTGGGGCAGCTTGGTGGTGTAGTGGTTAGAGTGTTGTACTGCCACGCCACGGACGGGGGTTCAAATACCGGCCTAACAAGTTGTCTGCATTTAGATAGGTTAGGATAAAAATGCCAAACACTCTGTCTTCTCGGATATGACGTTAGATGCATGTAGGACCCGTGTACTGCCTGGATGTTGCGTGCACGTTAAAGATCCCTACCGGTGGGTTGGAACTCCCACCGGGTTCGGCAAAATTCCCGGATAGCTGTAGACCTAATCTCCGGCGTCATGATTGGCCTTAGCAGCGGAAATATATGACGTAAAACCCAAAATAAAAAAAAAACCAAGTTTGATGTGCAATGGGGGAAATTCAATTTTATTCCTATCAACCAGAGGGTCATTCTTGTTCTTGTCACCAGGCGTCAAACTAATTTTTGGTAGCCAGTTCTTTTTCACCCAGTGTTCTAATGTAGCCCTACTGTCCCAATAGCACAGAAACAGGAGTATTTGATGTGACCTCCTTGCTGACCTAGCAGATAATTTAACATTTTCAAATCAACACAAATTACCTATCCATGAACATGGTAATCCAATCTATTCAGAATAATCTTGATGTTGCCATACTCTTCTTTCATTTTTACAGAGTGTTCTATTGGGATTGAGCTATATATATTTCTGTTGTGAAGTATCACACATTTCAAACCCCTTTTACTACTGTCAACAAAAAGTCTCCATTCACTTGAATCATATGTGTGCAGTCCCATATTGAGAAGAAGCCCTTTAATATCATTACAATAAACAAGTTGACCGTCTGAATAGAAGTACTTCCGCAGTGTTGCTTCTCCGTTTCGATAAAAGGAGACATTATTGTCAGGTCTGAGTAGTCCTTTCTCTTGCAGCCTGGAAGCTAACAATTCATCAGACTGCTTTGGCAATTACAAATCTCTTACCAGATCATTTAATTCAAGCTGACTAAATAAAGAAATGTTATCACAATCTGCATCAGATGGCGTATATTCGGTCTGAATATCATCATCATCTGTAGAGGGGTTCAACATCAATCTGTGGTACCTCAGTAAATACAGGCACAAATATTTTTTCACAGTGTTCAACTCGTCATCTCGCAGACGGGATATCTGGGTATTATATGTGATATTTGTTTTCATTTTTGAAACCTTTTCAATTAATAAGGCCGAAGTTGCAGTTACTGTGACTTCTTCAGGTGAAGAAATCATTTCATCGCCTGAAGAAGCCACAGTGTGACGAAACAATTGTAGGGAATGCACAATATATATTTGAAAGTGTTTAAATGGTTTTATTTGTATAAAAGTGAATTTTATTCATATTTATGTTTAATGTAGTTGTATGAGTTACGTGAAGGTGTTAAGTCACTTAATTAAACACAGTTATATTCCTTTCTTCACTTTTATTTTTCTTGCTAGATGTACATTTCGGGTACTAAGTACCCATTATCAATAGCTAACTGCAGCTAACTTAGCTATTGATAATGGGTACTTAGTACCCGAAATGTACATCTAGCAAGAAAAATAAAAGTGAAGAAAGGAATATAACTGTGTTTAATTAAATATTTATGTTTTATTAAGTTATAATCTATATCAACCTATTACGATATTTTCATTAAAAATAGAGTGCGATCGTTTAAATCGTGACTTAGAGTAGACTTTGAGTTTTAAATTAGATTGGCACTACTGACCGTTGACGCATTATTTAGCATAACCTCAAATTTATTCCATCATTCCACAGATGATAGAATAAATTTCAGTGTTAATAGTCAGTAGTGCTAATCTAATTTAACACTCAAAGCCTACTCTAAATCATGTTTTAAACGATCGCATAATAGCATGTTTATAAGAAAAGAACAAGACTGATTTTTTTTTAATTTATATGTCCTAATTTCTAACGTTTTTTGAACTTCTTGATTGAATCATTGTACATTTAATATTAATGATATGAGATTAATAACCAAAAATCCAAATAGTAAAAAAGCCGGTATTTTGTTATATTGTAGTTAATATTGTATGAAATATTTCAAATACAAGTATTTTTTAATTGCTTGCGTATACTCCTATTTTATGCTTGCACTAAAACAAAGTAATTTTAATTATGGATTACAACCACATTTTTAACTAATTGCTTTGGTTAGTGTACCATTAATCATAAAATAAATACATTTATCTTTAAATCTGCAGCTAACATAAATAAAAACATTGTAATGATACATTTTTCAACAAGTTTAAATTTTCGTAGGAGTATGGAGTATGCATTTTATACGAACATTGTCGTAATTTTATACCATGCGATAATTTTAACTATGATTTAGACTAGGGGGCATTTTTTTTGTGCGGTTGCCCAGAATGCTAATTGAATAGAGGAATAAATTTGAGCTTATGGTAACTATGTGTTAACAAAATTAAATTTGTGTTCAGTATTCCGATGCCACTATGAAGCATTAGATGGCGTTAGCTATCGAAATCCATTAATATGTGTTAACAGTCAGTAGTGCCAATCTAATTTAAAACTCAAAGCCTATTCTAAATCATGTTTTAAATAATCGCACAGTATATTACCCACTAAGCAAATACAATTATGTGATGTTTAATCAACATTAAAAACAACGTTTAATGTTGCTACAATGTTGATATAACATTATTTGTTTGTTTTTTGCTCAGTGGGTATGTATAGAGTATGTTCAAATTAAAAAAAAATACCTGTATACGATGAAATTGATATATAATGAATACGTGAGATCCTGTTTAGTCAGCAGCAATGTTTGTTAGTGCACTTCAATCTTGTTGGCACGCCTCCTGATTTTGGGCTGTGTTTCCAAACTATAGGTGGAGATTATCAATGGTCATGGGGATGTCGCGTCTGTTCCAAGAGCCGCGTGTAGTCTAGTACCAAGAAAGCGAATACCGGAGGGATACCTGGCCTGGTGTCCACTAGTAGTTTGGAACACAGCCATGGTATCCTTACCACCCAGGTATAAAACAAAAACAAACAAAAAATCCAACTGAAAAAAAAAAACGCTTTTGCCTTAGGTGCTTGATTACTGTGTTCGATTCGTTTTTGTTTTTCCGCTCTTTGCATGCATCTTCATGTACTCTGTCTATCTCTCTATCCATACAACAGTGTCATTATAATCACTTTACATTAAGTTTGATTTCAATGAAGAAGAGATCGAAATGATGATATTACGTAGATTTTGATTTGAACGAAAAAAGAAAAAAAAAACGGATTTCATTTTTTTGATTTTCCACGGAAATTAAGCATGGGTTATTGTATTTAATTTATAATTTCCAAGATTGCAGGGTGTTTTTCTTTTAAGTATACACATCCCGATGAATACGCTGTGTATTTTCTAGTTTTCTTTGATTTTGTAATGGCGTTCGATTTGAAGCTTTAAACGAGTGTTTTCCACTCGCAGGTTAAGCATGAAGTAAAATTTCGAGTTTAGAAAAGTCTGAAAATTTGGTTTGGTTGCGTAGCGCGAAGCGCGGAGCGACCAAACCAAATTTTCAGGCTTTTCTAAACTCGAAATTTTACTTCATGCGCCACGCGTATTAACGCTGATTTAAAGTGAAGTTCGAAATCTACTTTTTAGTTTGATCTTATGTTAATAAGTTTTACAAATATGGATTTTGTCTAACCAAGTTTTCCAAAATTCCAAAATTCTAACAATTTTCTTTGTCATATCTAAGTCAAATTTGATGATTGGGTTAGACAAAATAAATATCTGTAATATTCATATACATACAGAGAATTTCATGTAAAACCGAACATTACAACACATGTTGAACGTTAATTTTTGTATGTTCGATTCGCACTGAAACGAGTCTAAGCATTAAACACAATTTAATACGTTGAATTTTGAGGTTAAGTGTAAATTAGATTGCCTATATGACTATTAGAAATGACAGGTAATTAAATGCGATTCAGTGAAAATCGTACAATGCTCGGTATTACATAAAACTCGCTGTATACATAATATACGTCCTAAGAAGAAATTATATAAAATAACTATATACAAAAAAAACAATATGGTAACTATAGTATGTTCAATAAAAAAAAAAACTCTAGAGTGCCATGATTTTATCTTTTTAAAAAAAAAAATTGGTTTGGACGCGTAGCGCGGAGCGGCCAAACCAAATTTTCAGGCTTTTCTAAACTCGATATTTTACTTCATGCGCCACGCGTATAAAACACTGATTCCAAGTGAAGTTCAAAATATACTAAAGCAGTATTCTAAAGCAGTATTTTTGAACTTCACTTAAAAATCAGGGTTGAATACGCGTGGCGCATGAGGGAAAAGTTCGAGTTTAGAAAAGCCAGAACATTTGGATTTGCCAGCGCGCTACGCGCACTGGCAAATCCAAATGTTAGGCTTTTCTAAACTCGAAATTTTACTTCATGCTAAACCAAGCAGTGGACAACACTTGTCATAATCTTAACTAGTAGAGGAAAACAGCCGGTATGGGCCCAGGAAGAATTCCCGGAAGTAGATAAGATAAGGACATCTGGTGTTGATAAGATAAGGACCTGATAAACTGGTAAACAGGTCTGATAAACAGGTAAACAGGTCTGGTTAACAGGTATACAAGTCTTATAACCAGGTAAACAGGTCTGATAAACAGGTCTTGTAAACAGAAAAACAGGTCTGATTAACAGGTAGACAGGTGAAAAGGTCTTATAAACAAGTAAACAGGTTTGCTAAACAGGTGAATAGGTCTGATTAACAGGTAAACACGTCTGATAAACAGGTCTGATAAACAAGTAAACAGGTCTTATGAACAGATAAACAGGTCTGATTAACAGGGAAACAGGTCTGATAAACAGGTAAACAGGTCTGATTAACATGTAGACAGATAAGCAGGTCTTGTAACTAGGTAAACAGGTCTGTTTAACAGGTAAACAGGTCTTATAAACAGGTGACAGAGGTTTGGAGAACGTGCAAGGGATTAGGGAGGAACAGAGAGATGTATGAAAGGGCAGGAGAGTCTGAGAATAGTGTAAATGAATGGTTAGAGAAGGGGGTGAATGTGGCAGCTTGGATGAAAGAGAAGTGGAAAGAGGTGGAGATGCAGGAGAGGCAAGGGTGTATCGGGAGGAGCGGATACAATCCAATGTACGAAAGGTGGCAAGTGCATAGGAGCGTGCCAGGATACCTATCCAATAGTGACTTGTCGAAGGAGGCTAAGATAACCCTGGCAAAAGCTAGATGTGGTTCGGAGGAGAGAGGAAGGAAGATCTGGATGGGGGAAAGGTATGGTAAATGTGTGTTATGCGTAAGTGGACGAGATACATGGAGTCATTTGGGAGAGAAGTGTGAAGGGGTGAGTGTGGAATGGCTGGGGAGAAAAAGGAGTGTAACGGAATCGATGAGAGAGGACGGAGCTGGCGTAAAGATGGTAACGGTACTGGGTTGGCGGAGGGTGGAAAAAAGAAAGGAAATGCTATAATTTTTTGTTCTATTATTATTTTGTTATTATTTTTTTTTATTATATGCCAATAAAGGTCTTTTTTTTATAAACAGGTGAGCGATCTGATAAACAGGTAAACACGTCTGATTAACAGTTAGACAGATATACAGGTGCTATAACCGGAAAAACAGGTCTGATAAACAGGTAAACAGGTCTGATTAACAAGTAGACAGGTAAACAGGTCTTGTAAACAGGTAAACAGGTCTGATAAACAGGTAAACAGGTCGGATAAAAAGGTCTAATAAACAAGTAAACAGGTCTGATGAACAGATAAACAGGTCTGATGAACAGATAAACAGGTCTGATTAAAAGGTAAACAGGTCTGATACACAGGTAAACAGGTCTAATAAACAGGTCTGATTAATAGGTGTACAGTTCTTGTAATCAGGCAAACAAATCTTGTAAACAGGTAAACAGGTCTTTTAAACAGGTTAACACGGCTGATTAACAGGTATACAGGTCTTATAAACAGATAAACAAGACTGATAAACAAGTAAACGTGTCTGATAAACAGGTAAGCAGGTCTGATAAACAGGTAAAAAGGTCTAAATAACAGGTATACAGGTCTTATAACCAGGTAAACAGGTCTTATTTATAGGTAAACAAGTCTTATAAACAGGTAAACAAGTCTGATAAACAAGTGAATGGGTCTGATAAACAGCGATTAACGGGTATACAGGTCTTATAAACAAGTAAACAGGTCTGTTTATCTGTTAATCAGACCTGTTAATCTGTTTATTAGACCTGATTATAAGACCTGTTCATCAGACCTGTTTATCAGACCTGTTTATCAGTCCTGTTTACCTGCTTATAAAATCGGTTAACCTATTAATTAGACCTGTTTACCTATTTATATGACCTGTTTACCTGTTATTCAGACTTGTTTACCTGTTTATAAGACCGGTTTACCTGTTTATCAGACCTGTTTACCTGATTATAAGACCTATATACCTGTTAGTCAGATCTGTTTACCTGCTTATGAGACCTGTTTACCTGTTTATGAAACCTGTTTACCCGTTTATCAGATCTGTTTACCCGTTTATCAGATCTGTTTACTTGGTTATCAGACTTGTTTACCTGATTATAAGACCTGTTTGCCTGTTAATCAGACCTGTATACCTTGTAATCAGACCTGTTTACCTGTTTATCAGACCTGTTTACCTGTTTATCAGACCTGTATACCTGTTAATCAGATCTGTTTACCTGTTGTTCAGACCGGTTTACCTGTTTACCAGACCTGTATTCCTGTTAATCTGACCTGTTTACTTGTTTATCAGACCTGTTTACCTGTTTATCAGACCTGCATACCTGTTAATCAGACCTGTTGTTTAGACCTGTTACCTGTTTATCAGACCTGTATGCCTGTTAATCAGACCTAGTAACCTGTTTATCAGACCTGTCATCAGTTTATCATACCTGTTCGGATAGGCGTGTAATTAATTCCAGAAATTACCGCCTACGTGCCGAAATGTTGTTATTCTTCGTTGCTGTACCCCAATAAACCGGGGCGTAAACAAGCACCCTTGCCGGACCAAAGGGGGGCCATTTTGAAGGCCTAATTGGCGTCCTTCCTGGAAGTAGCCGTTCGCGCGGATACATCCGCGAGTTCCCGTTAGAAATCATCTGGTTAACATCCTTTTTCGTAAAAGAGAAGGAATGAGCCAATAAGAGATGACTACATCGCCCCACTTAAAGAAAGAATTTTTTTCTTGTATATTTTTGTAAATATTTTGTATCACTACCAAACTTAATTTTGTACAGTACAATCAGTATAGCAATTCCTTAAAAACAACCTTTACTTTTCTTCCGGTTGTTACAACTTCCAGCCCTTAAACCGCACTTAACATCCACAAAGTTCTACAATACCTGGTTACTTGTTTATCAGACCTGTTTATCTGTTTATCAGGTCTTTATCTTACCAATACCGGAAGTCCTTACCTTATCTATTTCCAGGTATACTTCCTGAGCCTGTACCGGCAGTTTTACTCTACTTATAAAAAACAACGAATGTCTGAAAATTAACATCGTATGCATCTGTATTATTATACTTTAAAGAAATATCGTAAGTTCAATAAAAAAAATAAAAAAAAAACTCTAGAGTGCCATGAATTTGCCGTTTTTAAAATTTAAGTTGGCTCCACGCTTTAGAAATTGACATATAAAACGTCAGACATGATAATTATAACAGATAATTTCAGAGTTGCCAACCTACAATATTTTCCATGGCATTCTAGAGGTTTTTTTTGTATTGAACATACGATATTTTCTGTAGAGTATAACAATTTAGAAAATTGTAACATAGTTACTTTATATAGAAACTATGTTGGTACTATACAATAATAAAACATATAGTTATACTATAGTTATTTTATAATGCAACTATAAAGTAAAACTACTTGTATACAATATAGAAAAAATATGAAATGACAATGTGTTCATTATGTCAACATTTTCATATACAGAGAGTTTTATGTAACACCGAACATGTTCATCCAATACAATTTGACACTTTTATTTTTTAAGTTATGTGTAAATTGGGTTGCTTATATGACCATTAAAAATTGTAACCAATCAATCGCAATTAATGCCTCAATTTGTACGCACAGAGAGTTTTTCTGTCAAGTTTACATGTCCCAATTACACCGTATACGTCGTAAATCTTTAGATACTCGTTGTTAAAAAAAATCAATTTAAAACGTGAAATGAGTGTCTTGCACTCCCAGACTAAGCATGAAGTAAAATTTCGAGTTTAGAAAAGCCTGAAAATTTGGTTTGGTCGCGTAGCGCGAAGCGCGGAGCGGCCAAACCAAATTTTCAGGCTTTTCTAAACTCGAAATTTTACTTCATGCGCCACGCGTATAAGACACTGATTTCAAGCGAAGTTTACTCGTTCACAATATTTCAGTGCTTTCAGTGTTTAATACGCGTGGCGCATGAAGTAAAATTTCGAATTTAGAAAAGCCTGAAAATTTGGTTTGGCCGCTCCGCGCTTCGCGCTACGCGACCAACCAAATTTTCAGGCTTTTCTAAACTCGAAATTTTACTTCATGCTTAGCCTGGGAGTGGAAAACACTCGTTTAAAGCTTTAAATTAAATTCTTTTAATAAACCTAGCATCGGAAAATGTACAACGTATGCTTATGTATATTTAAAAGAAAAATTCTCGTTAAGATAATGTTCGGTGTTACATAAAAGTCTCTATATAATTTTACTACCGTGCGATCGTTTAAATTATGATTTAGAATAGGCGTCAGTTTTTTTTTGCGGTTGCTCAGAATGCTAATTAAATGGTGGAATAAATTTGAGGTTATAGTAAACTATGTGTTAACAGTCAGTAGTGCCAATCTAATTTAATACTCAAAGCCTACTCTAAATCATGTTTTAAACGATCGCACGGTATATTTATTCTATGTTGTAACTATATATAGAACCTCTATATAGTTTTTTTATGTAAAACTAATACATTAAATACATAGTTACTATGTAAATCAATATACATTTCTACTAGGATAAACGAAAAAATCTGAAAGTAAATTGCTCTACGTGTTCGAATTTTGAAAGATTTAGTTTTACAAAATAAACATTACGTGAGATCAAACTTTAGTAGTACGTTTTAAACTTAACGTTAAGTCAGTGTTAATACGCGTGGCGCATGAAGTAAAATTTCGAGTTTAGAAAAGACTGAAAATTTGGTTTGGTCGCGTAGCGCTACGCGCTACGCGGCCAAACCAAATTTTCAGTCTTTTCTAAACTCGAAATTTTACTTCATGCTTAGCCTGGGAATGGAAACACTCGCCAGTAACCTCAAATTGAACGCTCTTGTAAAAGCTACGAATTCCTGCAAATTTCCCAAAGGCTGTAATTATCGGGTTGTATATACTCAAAAGACAAAATCCCTGTTAACTGGTAAGTTATGAAAATTTGATTGGCTTGCATGAACTGAGAATCAAAAGTCAATTAGAACTTAGTTTATGATTTCCATTTTGGTTGTCTTTTATTTCGATTATTTTTGAAAGAAATTATTGATGTTGTCGAAAGTTGAGTGTCCTTTTTTTATATACATCCGGGGGTGTTTTCTTTTTTGGTTTGTCCGTGTGAAGTCTGCAGAAGCAGGTGAGCGTGATGAGTATGAATCTGGGCGCGAAGCTGGACGAGCTCCAGCGCGGCGATCGTCACCTGGAGACGACCGTGGCGCTGTGCGAGATCCGGACGCAGCTCCAGGAGTTGACCAAGTCGGTGGAGTCGTGCCAGTCGGAGGTGTCGGAGGTGAAGAGGGACATGGTGGCGATCAAGCACGAGCTCGACACCGTGCAGCAGGTCAAGGAGGAGATCGAGGAGCTGCGGGAGTACGTGGACCGTCTCGAGGAGCACACGCACCGGAGGAAGTTGAGGCTTCTGGAACAGGTGTGTTTCGATCTTGGTGTTGTCGTTGTTTTATTTGCAGAATTATTCAAAAATCTGATGTTTTTATGGTTAAAAACTGTGTTGATATTCAATTTAAACGGAGTGTTGTCGTTGTTTTATTTGCAGGATTATTTAAAAATCTGATGTTTTTATAGTTAAACACTGTGTTGGTATTCAATTTGAACGGTTGTGAATGAATCTAGGTTTCGCTTTACACTTGGTGAATTTCAATTTCCACTTCCAGTAAAGCGCCAAGGTTGAAGTTGAAGGGGAAATAATAATGGTGTGTTGAGTTTCATACACTACATCTGTTTTTAATAACAAAAAAAAGTCAAATGTATCCAGAAATGTCACTATTTGTAAAATAATTTGATATTAGTGATTTTCTTGGTGGTATTCTAGGAGTCATGTGTGCCATGGACAAAAAATATGCCACACTAAGTTAAAATCTTAAAAGGTGTAATATGAATTGTCTACAACCATGTCAAAACTAATGAATATTATGAACAACCAAAACATGTATCAAATAAATTCGAAGAACAGAAGACATTTACCGCTAAATGGTATATTGAAAATTGTTTGCCTACTGTGTTTAGTATGTTTTTTTTGTCACATAAGGTAGTGTCGCTTAGCGTCCCTGCACTACGGTCTCCGTGGTCCTCTTGTGCACCTCTGGATGGTTTACTCCCTGTGTACTCCTGTGTCTTCTATGAAGTTCAGGAGTTTTAGCCAGGGGATTTTCTCAGGCTCTATTGCAGGAAGCATAGGCTTCCCGGATTGCTCCGTGCGTTGCCTTCTATAGGCTTCGCATGTACATAGTAGGTGTTGGGGTGTTTCCTCCTCTTCCAAACACCCGCGATATAGGAGGCTTTTCTCACTTCCCATCCTATGTTTGTGCTTATTCAAGTCACAGTGTCCAGTAACTAATCCTGTGATTTTTCGTAGTTTCATTCTACTCAGTCCTGACAGCGTCAATGCGCTGCTAGGTACCGTACCATCTAGGAAGAGTCTTGTCAGCCTTATTCCCTTTTGATTGTGCCATGCCTTTTTGTGCTCCTCTGCTAACTTGCGTCGGGTTATTTCCTTTCCGGTTTCATAAAGCGGGTTCAGATCCTATACATTCCCCTGATTCCCCTTTTTAGCCAGCAAGTCGGCCCCCAAGTGTCCAATTATTCTTTGGTCCTCGGGTATCCATACTAGCAGAGGCAGGCGAAACAGTTCCTTAAAAAACAATCGCCGGCTTTCACGACCGATCTTTTCAACCAAGAGAGAAAAACGGTTAAAGTAGTACGTCTACTGACAGGACACTGTAGGCTCAACAAACACATGAGCAAAATAGGCCTGGCAGAGGATACGATATGTAGATTCTGCCAGGAAGAAGAGGAGGATCCTCTCCACATCCTGTGCCAATGTGAGGCCCAAGCACGGGTTAGATACCTAAAGCTGGGCAACACTAAACCAAGCGCAGAGAGCTACACCCAAGGCTCACTGTCAGGGTTAATAGGGCTAATCAAAGAGGCGAAGCTCGAGCACGTCGTCTAGGATAATAGGGATCCACAATAGATCTGCAATGGTCGCGGTGGTACAGGCCAATGAGGCCACCCCTACGAATATCTATCTATCCGTACTAGATGTGTTTTTACTGTTGTCGATAGTGCGTCCAGCCTGTCTATGCAGGCCATAACCAACCTGGACTGCACCATCGGCGAGGCTAGCGCTTTTAGGGCTGCGTGGCTGTCTGAATAGTAATTAGTCCTTTGTTGTGACCCGATTCCATTATGTGATGAGCACACCAATCAATAGCGGCCATTTCAGCCTGGAAGATGGAGGTATGCTTCCCCAGAGCAATCGCAAATTGTTTGCTCCGGTCGCAGCCTCCATAGATTATAGCCCCAGTTTCTTCTGTATTTTTGTCCAGGTGGTTCCTTTAGAAGTTCCCGGATATGTTCTACTTGCCCATTCACTCCGCTGTAGTATGGTTACTTTAAACCGGCGGGATGGGTGTACGATTTTAGTGAATTCGGACCTCATCTTTAAGGTTTCTACTCCTGCAGGACTTTGGGACTTTGAATGTTGCTGATCTTGATGTTCCTACATTGAAAGTGTGTTCATTTATGTGCAGCCTGTCTAACTTCCATCATAACATATAGATGTAATGGTGAAAGCGATAATATTTGTTACATGGCTGCTGTGGGCGTTGTTCTCATTGCTCCAGTTATCAGCAGGCACGCCTGTCTTCAAATGTTCTTAAGTTTTACGGCTGCGCTCTTGGTTTGGACCTTTTCCCCCATGTGACCGCGGCGTATGTCACTATGGGTCTTATGACCATGGTGTATAACTATTTGGTCATACTGGGTCTCAGTCCTAATGTGCGTCCTACCATTTTTCTGGCCCTTTTTGGTGATGTTCTCTAGGTGGAAGTTAAAGTTCGTTCAGGTATCAAGTATGACCCTTAGATATTTTACTTATTTTTTTATGGGGGCTTCCATTCTATGCATGCGTAGCGATTTTAAGTCATCGGTTTTTCGTCTCCTAATGAAGGCTGTTTTGGCCGAGTTTACAGCTAACCCTTCGTCTTTGGACCATCTTTCTACGGTACTTCCCGCTTACTATAATGGTCAGGTCATCTGCATATCCCAGTGCATAAATGCTTTAGTTTATGAGTAGCTGCAGAAGGTCGTCCATGACGAGGCACCACAGGAGCGGCGAAAGAACGCCTCTCTGCGGGCACCTACCAGCAACTATTGCTTCTGCTGTTTTTCTATTCTGTTTAGTATGTTACATCACGATAACGCGTCAATCCCCTTACAGCAGCTGTAACTCTAACTCAGTATTTAGCTGAAAACAAAATTAAATTTAAAAATTTGGTTTGGTCGCTCCGCTTTGCTACGCGATCAAACCAAATATTCAGGCTTTTCTAAACTCGAAATTTTTCTTTATTCTTAATCTTTCATATTTTAGTATTTGAAATATGGAATTGTTAAACATATATATAATATCTTCATTCACAGAATACACAGTACAACAAGTAGAATACATAATAAGTATATACAAGAAACAAATATTTAATTCTGCGAATTGGCTGTCGACCCTGGGGTCTTTCAGCCTGACTTTTTCGATATCGGAATTATAATATTTTAATTATTTCAGTCTTTCTTATGCCATTGGCTTGGTAAGTCGTCATTGTTACTGTCATTGTCAACGTGTACAGATGATATGAATTCATGAATTGTGTATGATGGGTGTTTAACTGTAGGAATTTTATTCGGGTTACGAGGAATATATAGGAGGTTAATAATGTCCAAGGAGTCGGAATTAGAGGCAAATTTATGTGATAATTTTTGGATACGCTCTTCAATTGGGATTATTTTGGTTTGTTCGTAAAGAAGCGTATTGGATAGATTATAAAGAGGATTAAGGGGGTGTCTGATTTTTGTAAGTACTCTGAGGGTTGATCGTTACTTAGAGGTTTTTTAAAACAATGGGTGTGGGATTTTCGAAAAGGATAGAAGCGTATTCCAGCAGGGGTCGGCAGTTCGATTTGTATATATGGACAGCTGTGTCAGTAGAAATACCTTGTTGCTTATACGTTAGTGATCTGAAATGCCTTGCCCTGCTTTTAACTTTAACTTTTATGATTTGGGAATGAGGTTTATATGTAAGTCTTGGATCTAGTCTTACACTTAAGTATTTACAGGTGGGAAATGAAGCGATTGGATGATTATTTAATTGAATTCTGAATTTGGAGTTATTACAGCGGTGAAATGGGATTAGGAATTGTGATTTGTTAGGATTTATGGAAATTCTTCATTTTGCAAACCATAGTTCAATTCTGTCTATCAAACCCTGCAGAGTATTTAAAGCTTTGGGGTGAGTGGGCCCCTGTGATATTAATGCTGTATCATCAGCATACAGGAGAGGATATGAGGATTTGTCAACGTAATTTGGGTTAGGGTTTTAAATGTCATGTACGAAAATGTTGTAAAGGAGCGGATTTGTTAAACATTTCTCTATAATTAATATTTTAATTATTTTTCTTAGCTCTAATCAAGAAGTGTATTCTCTTGTAATGTCAAGCACACTGATTTTGTATGCAAAAAGTTCTTTAAAGTGCGAGGGAAACGTTGAAGATGGCTCTTATAGTATCTCAAACATTTCCAGATGGTTGCAAGTGCGGATAACAAGTATATGGACATGCTTGTTGAAAAAAGGGCTTTTAAGTCGATAAGTTCAATGAAAAAACATCTTGAGATACTACATATATCACACACTAAATTCTGCTCACGGTAAACGTGTAACTACTTCAATAATGTTATCGCAATTTTTATATTTATGAGAATTTAACTCAAACATTTATTAATCGGTAAAAGCCAATCATCCTAGATTTTGTTGAATGAACGAGTGGCACTAATTTTGAATATTCCATACAAAGCCACTTATGCCCACAGATGTACTATAAATAAAGTTAATCATGACTCAATCAATAAAGTTTATCAAAGCCGGTGTAAGTGGGCAATTAATAAAATATAAATCGGTTCTGTTTCGGTTTTAGTTCCGGAAAATATAACGTTTTTTGCCATTGTCGGTTCTACTCCAAGTGGGTGTTTTAATTTCTACATTTTTTTATCTTATATTTAAAAAAATGTTAATGTGTCTACTAAAAATAAGTTTTAAAGTAGTTGGCTATGGCTGTCGAAATGTGCAAAAAAAATTTTAATTTAACCATTTCAACTCTTAAAGATTTACTTCATATAAGGCCTGGGTCTCCAAACTTTCCAGCCTTAGGACCATACTGATTACTCCAGTAAGTTCCGAGGGCCAAATCCATAACAATAAGCCTTTAAAATTAGAATACTTCAGTAAACTAAATTTAATTTGCTATAAAAAATTTGAGTCTTCAAGTATGCTAGCTCTCCGCGGGCCGGACAAAATCTGTCCGCGGGCCGGATGTGGCCCTCGGGCCGTAGTTTGGAGACCCCTGATATAAGGGAATAACATTTTAACTTTAACAAGTTTTACGTCATAATCTTATTCTTGAAGTAAGTGATTTTACCTACGCCCCACAGTGGGCGGAAACGGCCAAAAACCCGCGCATGGGGTATTTCTTTCGAATTTGAAACGAAACATCTTGAAAAATAAGGGTTTTCTAGGGTTTTTGGGGTCGCTGATAACGAATTTGAACCTAGATTTGAAAAATTCAAAATGGCGGATACAATATGGCGGCCGAAAAAATTAAAAATGATCTAAAACCGCTAAAAACCTGTGTATATGTGTTTTTGAGGTTGCTGATAACGAATTTGATACTAAATTTGAAAAATTCAAAATGGCGGATCCAATATGGCTGCCGAAAAAATTAAAAATGATCTAAAACCGCTAAAAACCTGTGTATATGGGTTTTTGAGGTTGCTGATAACGAATTTGACACTAGATTTGAAAAATTCAAAATGGCGGATCCAATATGGCTGCCGAAAAAATTAAAAATGATCTAAAACCGCTAAAAACCTGTGTATATGGGTTTTTGAGGTTGTTGATAACGAATTTGACACTAGATTTGAAAAATTCAAAATGGCGGATCCAATATGGCGGCCAAAGAAAATTAAAAATGATCTCAAATCGTTCAAGTCTTGTGTATAGGGGTTTTTGGGATCGCTGGTAATGAATTTGACTCTAGATTTTAACAATTCAAAATAGTGGCCGAAAAATATTTTAGTTGTTCAAAATGTTGCAATCAAAAGCAATGAAGCGCCACAAAAAGGAATCACCCTCAATTTTGTTGAGTTGAGGGTGCCAGTCGACTCAAGAAATCTGTACCATTTATATCAATGATTTATAATTTTCATAAAGTTAAAATGTGTTTATTTTTCCTAATAAAATTATTATATATAGATTTTTTATCCGCCATATTGTATTCACCATTTTTAATTTGAAACATCTGAGCTTCAATTCATACTTAAAGACCCCCAAAACCCCGTGGAAGATACATTTCAGGGAATTTTACCCTGAAACATAGTTGGGACGTTTTCTGTCCCACTACGAGTAAAAGGGTTAATGAGGGGATTCGCAATAAAAAATGCAGCGAAACGTATCCAAAAATGTGTAAATAGGTCTCTCTTCAATTCCGCAAAAGTCCTATGATATATACCAATTGTATAATTAACTATTGTTTAAACAATTAATTTTGCCAAACAAAAACATACTGGTAATTTTGTTTTCAGTTACGTTAAGAATCATTCAGATAGTTTGTCTAAATATAAGCGGGGTTCTGCTTGAGCCTTAATAGGGTAAAAGTTTTAAAAGATAGTTCTTGCTGCTTGCTTTTTTTTTGAAAAATTCGCCATTTCTAAGCTTGCAGGACATTGCAGATGGCACTATGTGAACAACGCAGGAAAATGTCCATATTTTAGCGGAATATAAGTGACGCGGAGAAGTTTTGAGAAGTTTTTGAGATCTGCTATTAGACAGGGGAAGATTAAAAAAATTGTATCAGTTGGAAACAGCCTTTGGCCAGAAAAATATGTATATATATATCCCAGAGAAGGTATTGGTTATCGTAGATGTGGTAGAAACCAAGGTATAGTGCTGCAAACAACGATATTCCACATTCTCGAATTATTCCAGTTTCAGACCAATTTCAACTTAAAGTAGTATTTATTTCGGCACTTTTGGGTTTCAAACATCAGTTAGTGGAAAATCTTACTTCTCAATGATTCTAGAGACGGTATTTAGACGTACGAATTATTCGGTGAACCTTTTATTTTTCATCCGATGCGCGCATTTTCACCTCTTTCCGCCCACTGTGCGCCCTATCTAGTAACCGCATCATACCACACTGTCATCTTGACAAGTATGATAGACATTACGTACACAAGCACGTAATAGCTTTGACAAGTACATTACGTGCTGACAGCTCAACAGCTGATTGCTTACCGTACAAGCAAATGACATTTCTTTGATGTACAGAGAGTTTGTATTTAAAGTATACGTATTCTAAATTCAGCTTATTTTCTTTGAATCTTTAGTTATTCGTTGTTTTTTTAAGAGTTCAATTTGAAGTCTTAAACGAGTGTTTTCCACTCCCAGACTAAGCATGAGGTAAAATTTCGAGTTTAGAAAAGGCCCGTGAAAATTTGTCAAGGGTCGCGCAGCGACCTGAGACAAATTTTCTGGGCTTTTCTAAACTCGAAATTTTACTTCATGCGCCACGCGTATAAAACACTAAAATATTGTGAACTTTATGTATATTTGAACCTCACTTGAAATCAGTGTTTTATACGCGTGGCGCATGAAGTAAAATTTCGAGTTTAGAAAAGCCCAGAAAATTTGTCTCGGGTCGCTGCGCGACCCTCGACAAATTTTCACGGGGCTTTTCTAAACTCGAAATTTTACTTCATACTTAGTCTGGGAGTGGAAAACACTCGTTTAAGGCTTCAAATTGAGCTCCTACAAAAAAAAACAACGAATAACTAAAGATTCAAAGAAAATAAGCTGAATTTAGAATAAGTATACTTTAAAGACAAACTCTCTGTACATCAAAGAATATCATTTGGTTGTACAGGGCTTTTCTAAACTCGAAATTTTACTTCATGCTTAATCTGGGAGTGGAAAACACTCGCTTAAAGCTTCGATATGTACAGCTGTATGCATATGTTTACCTAAAAGAAAAATTCCATGTATATTGATCAAGTAGTAATTTAGTTTTTATCATTGTCATGGTACTATTAAACATTATTACAATAAATAAGTTGATCATTCATGCTCATTGTTTATGTTGTTAGGGCGTAGGTAAAGTATCGTACGTTTTACGAGTGGTATGGCAATTACATACTCGCGGAATACTGCACTCGCCGCTGCGCGGCTCGTGCGCAACATGTCCGCTCATATGTAATATGTTGCATACCACTCTCGATACGTAATATACTATTACATGCATGTGAATTTTTCACTACGATCGAATAGTTAAGAAACGCTGGAATAGATTATACGAGTATACACATGTAATGTTACTAAAATTATACAACTAAACAGTTTCCTGTATTTTACATTTAGAACAGTAAGTTAACATGTCTCTAAGAAAGGAACATTTCCGTAAGTAAGTGCTTAACCGGATTCCCTTTTGCGAGAATGAATTAAGAGGAAGTCGACCGCTCTCTAAACGTATAAAACTAAGCATAATGCCGTCTTAATTACATCCTTGTTTAGGGATGAAATATTTTGAAAAAATAGGTATACTTCAAGGAAAGTACAATCTTTAACCCACGCCTCAATAAAATATTTATACTTTTACTGTTATTTCATAAAATAATATCTAACATTGGTAAAGTAGCGAAATCGCGTTCCTAATGTTATTTTTGTCTGCAGTATCTATAAAAAATATTGAAAAACTAAATCAGTCACATTGTAGATAATTCCTTTGCAAAGATATGTGATTTTTTCATTTATTTATTTGGTTAAATATAGTCACTAGGATGTCGCGCGTAAAACATTTTTTCAAATTTTCTGAAACTTCAATATCGCGCGACATCCCAGTGAATTTATTGTACGATAGATATAATTCGAAAAAATTAAAATTCTTTGAAAAGAATTCTTCTACAATGTGACTGATTTAGTTTCCCAATATTTTTTATAAATGTAGAAAAAAATTATATTGAAGATGCGATTACGCTAGTTTAACAATGTTTGATATTTTTTTATAAAAGAACGGTCAAAGTGGGAAATATTATATTAAGACAGGAATTAAGATTCCACTTTCCTTAGAGTATGCCTATTTTTTCAAAATATTTCATCCCTAAACAAGGATTTAATTAAGACGGCAGTATGCTTAGTTTTATACGTTTAGAGAGCGGTCGACTTCCTCTTAAGCGCGCTAGGTAATTGAAATGCGTAAGTTGAGCTTTAGAAACTTCCAATTCTTTGAGTTATGTGTACAACTTCAAGGATATTTATCTTAACATGCGTAGATACATATTATTATTGTTTTTTTTTTTGGGTTTTACGTCATCTATTTCCGCTGCTAAGGCCAATCATGACGCCGGAGATTAGGTCTACAGCTATCCGGGAATTTTGCCGAACCCGGTGGGAGTTCCAACCCACCGGTAGGGATCTTTAACGTGCACGCAACATCCAGGCAGTACACGGGTCCTACATGCATTTAACGTCATATCCGAGAAGAAGGAGTGTTTGGCATTTTTATCCTAACCTATATAAATGCAGACAACTTGTTAGGCCGGTATTTGAACCCCAGTCCGTGGCGTGGCAGTACAACACTCTGACCACTACACCACCAAGCTGCCCGCCTAGATACATAGTATAATAGAAATCAACGTTAGTCCTTTTCTGTTGGGAATTGTAATTTTTGAAATATCGTAGGCAGTTGCAGCTTTCATCGTTCGTTTAAAACTACAAAGACTGCTTTGAAGTGAATGAAGTGAACATGCTCGTACAATGGTAGTGAATAATTTGAATTGTGCTTTCAGGGCTTGACGTTTTTCCTGTCGTACGCGATCCTCGCGGCGGTCCTCGGCATGCTGCAGTTCGGCTACAACACCGGAGTGATAAACGCCCCAGAGGGCAACATTGAATATTTCATGAAGGATGTATATAAATCGAGATACGGCGAAGACTTGCAGGACGAGGGCGTTCAGAGGCTCTACTCGCTGGCAGTGTCCATATTCGCGATCGGGGGAATGTTGGGTGGCTTCAGCGGAGGAATGGTAGCGAACAGATTCGGAAGGTAATATAATCTTACATAATCTTAAAGTAACACGCTCATGGGCGCCCGCTCATATGGGCAAGGAGAGGCACGTGCCCCCTGGGATTCCGCAATTATTTGAAAATAACAACAGTGTTGTAAATAACTTTTATCTACGACTGCTTGAATAAGTGACGAATTTGACAATCATTTGAGTTACGTAATGAAACTCATTACCTAACTAGTTAGGTAATGAAATCAAAAACACACTCATTTTTTAATACCAACTAACCACCAAATTTATTAAACAATTACTTATGAACTTTAATAATAACATGTTTACATTTATTTAAGTGTATTCCTGAAGACATTTCTGCTTTAGAAATTTCCAAACTACTGCGGTTACTGGTTGAAACTTCTACAAGTACATTCTTTTCTCCAAGAATATTTGTTGCGATACGTTTCTTATTCTCAACCGAAGTTTCTATGTAATTTTTGATTTTTCCGGCAATAAGATTGAAACTACCGGCGTGGCCGATTCTTCGATATCCGAAGGCAGAGATTCGGAGTCGCTCATTATTTCATAGCAAAACAGAAATTAGAAAATTAATTCTTGAAGTTTTGACTATTAAATTGTTGACATTCAAATTACATGTTGCTATGGTTCTACGTACATACTATGATATTCTAATTTTTCATCAAATTCAATTAAAAAGTATAATTTCCGTAATTCTGAGCAGTCGTAGATAAAGAGTTGTATCTAATACGTGGGATACGGCATATAAACTGAGACTCATGCTATTACTTCGACTCGGGCTACGCCCTTGTCTCAGCAACTCACCGCATTCGTCAGTTAATGATGCTCTTATCCCACTAATTAGATAAATATTTATTTTTACATACTTAACGTTTCTGAACAAATGACACCAACATTAAACATTTAAATGGGACACTCAGTATATCTATATATGTTTTTAAAATTAATTGAAAGAGTCGCATTCAAACTGATTTCCACTTTCATTCATATAAAATTCAAATCTCATCAAAAGATTTCGAGTACACGAGGCTTTCACCATATCTGCAGTAATTGTTTGACAAGCTTCAACAATTCGATTTTGCAAACCCTCCAGATCTCTAGGCTGCTTGGTGGATACGACATCCTTTAAATATCCAAAAAGAAAAAAATCAAAATCTAACTGTGTGTAAAACTTGAAGCCATTATTTATGATACTAAATTATCACACACTTATTCTGCTTCTAATTGACAACGTTTGTTAGTCCATCGCTTAGTGATTATTTAATTTAATTATTACTGCATTATGTATCAATGAAATCCCAGATAATTGGGTGTCATTAAATTTGTCTTTTAATTTTCTTTATAAAAATTTAGAAACTTACAGGGTGCCCCTTTTAAATTTTTAAAGTTTGTATAATTTCTTCGGAAATGAAGAGTGAGAAAAAAATAACTCTAAAGAAATATTTACCAACTTGAACTATTTAAATGTTCCTAATTTTATGTTGATACTGTTAACCGTTTATGAGATATGGCCTGTCTATTATCTCGTGGGACACCCTGTATACATTTTAGTTTGATTAACGTATTTACTAAATAATAACAATTTTTTTACATATATGTTCAAGGAAAACATGAATAAAATTGCTTCCATATAAAACAAACGAATATCACACTGGAATTTTTTCAGTTCACAAATGTATTTATTTGTTTTGGTTACCATGGTAACAGGTTTTGTGTACAATCTGTCAAAAGTAAAATTGATTCTGATTTAATCTTTGAATTTAAATAATTGGCTTAGTTTTAAAATGGTTTTGACGTTACAAAATCTAATTAGTCTACAAAAATTGAGAACAAAATATAATTTATGAATTAGCCCATATAGTTTACAAGCCTACGAGTTAATGAAAAACTACTTTCGATTTAGTTTACTGTTTGTATAAAATTAATGGCTAAATTAAACTTAGTTATAAATACCTATATTGTTTCGGTTACTTTTTATTATCAATAACTATATCAATGTAAAGCTAAATTAAATTGCTCTTCAATGACATTAAAATATACAGGGTGTTCCCTATAAAAAAATGCAGATTTGTGTCATAACTCTGAAATTAATAGTCGGAATAAAAAAAAAATAAGTACACTACTGAATGCTACGATGAAATCTACACAAATAATTATTAATTTGTTTTTTTTGTAATCTTATAGTTATTGAGAAAAAGACATATTTTAAAATAGCCAACAATTGAGGCGTTGATTTTATAAACAGCATACAGAGAGTTTTATGTAACACCGAACATGTTCATCCAATACAATTTGACACCTTTACTTTTTAAGTTATGTGTAAATATGGGTTGCCTATATGACCATTAAAAATTGTAGCCAATCAATCGCAATTAATGCCTCAACTTGTACACACAAGGAGATTTTCTTTCAAGTATACATGTCCCAATTACACCGTATATGTCGTAAATCTTTAGATACTCGTTGTTAAAAAAAATCAATTTAAAACTTGAAATTAGTGTTCCACTCCCAGACTAAGCATGAAGTAAAATTTCGAGTTTAGAAAAGCCTGAAAATTTGGTTTGGTCGCGAAGCGCGAAGCGCGGAGCGGCCAAACCAAATTTTCAGGCTTTTCTAAACTCGAAATTTTACTTCATGCGCCACCGATACAAAACACTGACATATTACGAAGTTTAAAACACACCGCTAAACTTTACATTGCATTAGTGTTTCGTACCGGTGGCGCATGAAGTAAAATTTCGAGTTTAGAAAAGCCTGAAAATTTGGTTTGGCCGCTCCGCGCTTCGCGCAACGCGACCAAACCGAATTTTCAGGCTTTTCTAAACTCGAAATTTTACTTCATGCACCACCGATACAAAACACTGACATATTACGAAGTTTAAAACACACCGCTAAACTTTACATTGCATTAGTGTTTCGTACCGGTGGCGCATGAAGTAAAATTTCGAGTTTAGAAAAGCCTGAAAATTTGGTTTGGCCGCTCCGCGCTTCGCGCTACGCGACCAAACCAAATTTTCAGGCTTTTCTAAACTCGAAATTTTACTTCATGCTTAGCCTGGGAGTGGAAAACACTCGTTTAGAGCTTCAAATTAAATTCTTTTAACAAACCGAGCGTCGGCAAATGTACAACGTATGCTTATGTATATTAAAAAAAAATCTCGTTATGAAAATGTTCGGTGTTACATAAAACTCTCTGTATGTCCAAAATTGTAAAAATCGACATTTTGGCGGCATCTGGTAGAGCATTCAATGGTGAAAGTAGTTCATTAACCACACATGTACAATGTTACACCGCTTTAAATTGTAGCTGATTCGGTAGAATCAGCATAAGTCCACATCATTTCTGATTAGGTGCAGCAAGATAACAGCAGTTTAAATGATTAGTCACTGAACACTATCAGTTATCTATGATAAGTAATAAAAATAATTATATAAATAGAAGCTGTAATCATTACCAAGTTAAACAGTTTATTCGATTTTGTTAAAAGGTCATTTTTGGATAAATGCTATCTATGAAATCAACGCCTCAATTGAAAGTCAGCTGGTATCTTCCAAACTAATCAAGTTAGCCACGATCTGATAAGGGCATTATTATTTTCTCAGAAAAAGAAGTCACAACATATCAATGTTTTTTCTAACTCTTCAGGTTACCAAGATACCCCACAAAAATATGGAATTTGGGTCACCCTGTACTCGGTTCTCAGTCCACGAGTACTTTATTTTCCAAGTACTTGTACTTCTCTTCGACTCGTTTTCAAATTGCAAAATGAACTCAAGTAGTTTTAGATGTGCCTACTTAAGTTAATTTACTGTAAATGTCAAAAATAGCGAGTCGAGAAGCTTTAAATCTTAAAAACAAATTTTAACCAAGTTGATATTTTACCTTTTAACGATATCAAGACATTTTCTTACCAAGTTTCACGTCTAACGTCAATTTTGTCGATAAACATAGTCCACACAACACAAACTTTCAACAAGTGACATTATCAACGTCAAAATTGTCATTCAACTATACCTTTCACTGTCATAATTAGACAAAATCGTCGCAGTTCGGCTTATGTCACCTGAAAAAACTACAACATGTGTCATTTTTGAAGTAATATGTCAAATCTGTCTGAAATATAAGAAATGTGACATAATCAACGTCAAAATTGTCATTCAACTATACCTTTCACTGTCATAATTAGACAAAATCGTCGCAGTTCGGCTTATGTCACATTTCACCTTTCAACGATGTCAAGACATTTTCCCACCAATTTTTACGTCTAACGTCAATTTTGTCAATAAACATAGTCCACACAACACAAACTTTCAACAAGTGACATTATCAACGTCAAAATTGTCATTCAACTATACCTTTCACTGTCATAATTAGACAAAATCGTCGCAGTTCGGCTTATGTCACCTGAAAAAACTACAACATGTGTCATTTTTGAAGTAATATGTCAAATCTGTCTGAAATATAAGAAATGTGACATAATCAACGTCAAAATTGTCATTCAACTATACCTTTCACTGTCATAATTAGACAAAATCGTCGCAGTTCGGCTTATGTCACCTGAAAATTCTACATCATGTGTCATTTTTGAAGTAATATGTCAAATCTGTGTAAAATATAACAAATGTAGTTTCATGACAGATTTTTTACTGGGTGTCCAGTGTTCAAGAGATGGCATTAAAGTTCAATTTTTCTTAAGGCAGCTATGCTGGATTTTTATACTTTTAAATAGAGTAGAAAATTTGAGTTCTAAATTAAACGTCACTCGTCAAATGAACATGGTAATTGCCATATCTCATAAAATGGAACAGGCTTTATAAAATCTGAATTTCTTCGTATTTTTTCTTAGAGCGATAAAAGTTGATTTGCGGTACTCTTTCTTATATAGTGATTAGTGACCTTATATAATAGCATGTAAAAGAATTAATGTTCCACGAAGTGCTACTAATTATTTAGAGTAAAATCAATTAACGCATCCTATGATTTATTTAATAATGATTTACTATTGACAAAAATCGTAGTAACCACTAATGTAACTTTGAAATCTCTCTACAAGTGAAAACAGGATTACGTGACGAGACGCTCTAAAAAAAGGACGAAACACATTCTGTTACATCTTTTAAATGTTATGTAACAGTGCAAACAGCACGTGTATTTAGTAATTTTATGACGTAGACCAAATGCAATTAAATGTTCAGTTATGTTTAATTAAAAAAAACCTCTAGAGTGCCATGATTTAATCTTTTTTTAATTTAAGTTGGCTACACTCCTTAAAAATTGACGTATAAAACAAGGTACGTCGATGGGCGTAACACATATGTCTTACAAGGTATGACAGAATTGTATCTTTCCATGTTTCCCCTACCTCTTTCCCCGCAGGCCCTAGTTCGTGCGAGAGAGAACAATGACGTTGATTTGGTTACGTTTTTGAGTCTATCATAACCTCTCTTTTCGGTTTCGCTGTACTTTCATAGATAGATTTTTAATATTTTGTGTTAAAAATAAGTGTTATTAAAATAAGACTTTGTGTTAGTGTTGAGTGTCGACCATTCGGTTTCAGTGAAATATATCGTGATGTACAAATTATAAGTGTTATTAAAATAAGACTTTGTGTTAGTGTTAAGTGTCGACCATTCGGTTTCAGTGAAATATATCGTGATGTACAAATTAAAATGTAGACATTTTAATTTGTACATCACGATATATTTCACTGAAACCGAATGGTCGACACTTAACTCTAACACAAAGTCGTATTTTAATAACACTTATAATTTGTACATCACGATATATTAGTCGAAATAATGCACAAAATAATCCGAGAGGGAGAGCTGACTCAATTTCGTCAAAGTCAAAAAATGGAAAAGATCCTTAAATATGTATTTACGTTAAATAGAGAGTTTTTCTTCAAACTATACGTATTCCAAATATAGCCTATTTTCTGTAAATCTTAAGATATTCCCTGTTTTTTTTAAAGTTCATTTTAAAGCTTTAAACAAGTGATTTCCACTCCCGGACTAAGCATGAAGTAAAATTTCGAGTTTAGAAAAGCCCCGTGAAAATTTGTCGAAGGTCGCGCAGCGACCCGAGACAAATTTTCTGGGCTTTTCTAAACTCGAAATTTTACTTCATGCGCCACGCGTATACAACAGTGATTTCAAGTGAGGTTCAAATATACGTAGAGTTTACAATATTTTAGTGTTTTATACGCGTGGCGCATGAAGTAAAATTTCGAGTTTAGAAAAGCCCAGAAAATTTGTCTCGGGTCGCTGCGCGACCCTCGACAAATTTTCACGGGGCTTTTCTAAACTCGAAATTTTACTTTATGCTTAGTCTGGGAGTGGACAACACTCGTTTAAAGCTTCAAATTGAACTCCTTGAACTCACAGATGCGCGCTGAATTTAAATGTGGTTACTTAATGGTGAATTTTAGGTAAACATGCATAAGCTGTTAATTTGCTGACATTCGTTGATTTTTAAAAGAGTTCAATTTGAAGCTTTAAACGAGTGTTGTCCACTCCCAGACTAAGCATGAAGTAAAAAGCCCCGTGAAAATTTGTCGAGGGTCGCGCAGCGACCCGAGACAAATTTTCTGGGCTTTTCTAAACTCGAAATTTTACTTCATGCGCCACGCGTATACAACAGTGATTTCAAGTGAGGTTCAAATATACATAGAGTTTACAATGTTTTAGTGTTTTATACGCGTGGCGCATGAAGTAAAATTTCGAGTTTAGAAAAGCCCAGAAAATTTGTCTCGGGTCGCTGCGCGACCCTCGACAAATTTTCACGGGGCTTTTCTAAACTCGAAATTTTACTTCATGCTTAGTCTGGGAGTGGACAACACTCGTTTAAAGCTTCAAATCGAACTCTTTTAAAAATCAACGAATGTCAGCAAATTGACAGCTTATGCATGTTTACCTAAAATTCACCATTAAGTAACCACATTTAAATTCAGCGCGCATTTGTGACGTATACGGTCTTTACCCCCACTCTAAAATATTCGAGTCTGTTGATCCTTCTTACCGTTTACTCGACCGTCCTTGGTATAAAACGTCAGGCATAATATTTATAATGTATAATTTCAGAGTTGCCAACCTACAATACTTTCCATGGCACTCTCGAGGTTTTTTGAACGTATGATATAATAACATTAATTACACAAAAACAATAAGAATTAATTGAAGTTGGTGAAACCGGATATTAGTATTTTAGTTTTAGTAAGGATCATTGTATTTTTCTGATGCTAGTTTGAATTAATTGTTTCAGAAAAGGGGGTTTATTGCTGAACAACGTCTTGGGAATCGGTGGTGCCTGTTTAATGTGGTTTACGAAAGTAACCAATTCCTATGAAATGCTCTTTATTGGTAGATTTATAATTGGTGTCAATTGTGGTGAGTATCATTTTATATAATTGTATTAAACTTTTAGAGAATAAAGGTTTCATGAGCAATACTTTACTTTACTATAACGATTCGGTGGTCGTCCATGAAAAGTAAAGTAAAGTAAAGTATTTATTTACGGATATCTCCTTTGATATCACAAAAAAACTACAATAATAAAATTAATATTACGTAAATAGATATAAGTATAACATAAGAAAACACATGTAATATAAACGGACCTATACAAAACAGAATAAAATGAACGACAAGTATAGATGATTGCACAATTCAATATAATATAGCTTCAATACTTACAAAAACCACTCATTGGCGATTTAGAAATTATTTCACCAATATTCCCGCGTTTTAATTGAGACATAAAATGTCTCAATGAGAAGCTGGATTTTACAAAATTTAGATCGTGCAATTAAAATTATATTGGGTGAAGAAATACACTTGTTTTGTTTGTTTCATAATAATAAAGGTTTGGCCATCTGTTGGTTTTTTTTTAATTTTTAAAATATCTGGCAGAACACACATAATATGAATTTTTGTTTGTATACATGTCAAGTATAAACTACTACAATTGTCGATTGGAGTCATTAACAACATTACAACGCATTTTGGCCGATGTGAAGTTTACGGGATGTTCTCGAAAATTGATTTTTTATATTGATACTTGTAGAATCGCGTATGGAATGGCCGAAAATGACGAAAAAAAAGTGCGGAAACCACGTTTAGCCCCATTTGGGGGCTCCGAAAGGGTGAAAATTGGTGTATTTCAACAGTGTTTTTTGGTGTGTACAAAATAAAATGTGGTGATTATATGTATTCGTTTCACAAAACTAAATGGTTTAAATGTGGTTTTATAAGGATAGGACTTACAGTTTGCTTAAAACTTTCACTTAAATATTACGATTTTTGACAGGTTATGTTATCACCTACTTCCATTGTTATTCATAGATATAGCACAATTGATGCTAAGGGACCATGGTTTTGAATCAAATTTAAGGTTCAATTTCTGTACACCAGGAGGCAGCAGCAATATTTTAAAAAACATTTGATAAAAATCAAGCAGTGAAAATAATAAAAACAATTGATTGGAATTAGAGTTTCATAATTTAATACGCACATGGAGAGAATAACTCTTCTTAGTTTATTTAATCTTGTCCAAAATAAAGAGGAACTTATAAAACAATTACAATGTTGGGGCTTAATTCCTAAAGAGGAAAATTATATTTGCAAAAAATGTGGAGGACATTTAACATTAATTTGTGATAACGAAAGGTAAGAAATACTTATATAATATGTATGGTTAAATCTTTGTAAAACCACAGTATAAGGTCTACACCCATTTTATTGAAATATCATAAATTACCAAACAATAAATACTGAATTCTACTGAGTTAAATATACTTCTAATGATGAAAAAGGAAGGGTAAACAATAGTTTCATGAATACTTAAAGTTTCATTTTTACTATAGCAATTATTTCGTAAAATTAATATCTCGTTCACATTATATAAATTAAACTCGTTTACCTAACCTAACCTAACCTAACCTAACCTAACCTAACCTAACCTAACCTAACCTAACCTAACCTAACCTAACCATTCTACTAATCTAACCTTTAAAAAGAGACTTACATAATTTATTATCACAAACCTTTCTGCTAATTTATTAAACCATTCTACTAATGTAATGTTTAAAAATTAACGTTTAGTGTTTATGAATCTACTATCAAAATGTATGTATACTGTATTATTTTAACGCAGTGACGTCGGATTTTCTGAATCAGCTGTTGCAACATAAAGTAATTAATCATTAATTCTCGTATACAATTCAAATAGATTTTTTTTTATGAACGGTATAATTTTCTTGAACGTTAAACACCAAACTATAATTACTAAACGCACTAAACAATAAACGTCTTATAAACCCGGCATAACAAACACGAGAAATTAGATTGTTGCTCCAATTTCATATTTAATAATTGTTTTTAAATTTATAACGCTGTCAACTAATCTAACAAAAACGAAAAATGAAATCAATGTTCCCATCACATATTCTTTTTTTTTTTAATTTATAGTGAGCGTTGGTACTTTACTCCTGGAAATGACACCAGGGTGCGCCTATCTCTTGTTCTGGGCAATTGTGAACCAGTTATCACATTCCATTATAGTATTATTGGTATCATTATGTTATATCTATGAATCAACAAAAGAAGTAATTGTCAACAACTTAACCTGCCAAAAATCGTAATCTTTAAGTAGAAGTTTTAAGCAATCCGTAAGTCCTATCTTTATAAAAACACATTTAAACAATTGAGTTTTGTGAAACGAATACATATTATCACCACATTTTATTTTTTTCCGGCTAAAAAACACATTTTAAGTATTTCCAACCTTTCGGGGCCCCAAAATGGGGCTAAACGTTGTTTCCGCACTTTTTTTTCGTCATTTTCGGCCATTCCATCCGCGATTCTACAAGTATCAATATAAAAAATCAATTTTCGAGAACATCCCGTAAACTTCACATTAGCCCGCATTTTAATCATCTAAATTTACTACGAAAACCGGACATTTTTCATCGAAAATTGTTTTCAGCAAAAAAGCACATTATTAGATCAATGGCTATGTTAACAAACAACATTTGTTGTATATGGGGCCCGGAAAATCTACATGTCATACACTAATATACATTTTATTCTAAAAATGCAATTATTTTATCAGATAAGGTACGAGTAGACATCGTTTACTTTAGAAACGAACTGAATAAAGGGTGGACTATCTAGTGGTTTCTTTTTAAATCATAGGTTATTTTGACACTGGCACCTTTTTCTTGCTCGAAATCTTGACAGAAAGTCTGTACCATTCCTCCGCGGTACGAAATGAGTCGCTTTACGCTTGAACAACGTTGGGAAATATTGCAAACTTATTTCCAAAGTGAGTGCTCTGTAGCCCAAACAGTGCGTTTGTTGAAAAGAAGTTTTGGCCGAAATGAATCACCCACCGCGCCTGCTGTACGCAAGTTTAAGCAAAAAGTTCGTGAGACTGGCATGCTAGTGGACAACACTCATGGTCCTCGTTCTCGTACGGTCCGCACAGACGAGAATGTGGCTGCTGTAACCGAGAGTGTGAGACTCAATCCACGAACATCAACTCGCCGTCGATCTCAACAGCTCAATATTCCACGCACTAGCCTGAAGAGTATTCTACACAAAGATCTCGGATTATTCGCTTACAAGGTCCAATTGACTCAGCAATTGAAGGCAAGACCATCCGCTCCGTTATCGCTTCGCAGTTTGGGCCTTAGAGCAGCTTGAATTGGACAACGATTTTGGGCGAAAAATCATCTTTTCTGACGAGGCTCATTTTCATCTTGGCGGCTACGTTAACAAACAAAATTGCCGCATCTGGGGCTCCGAAAACCCGCACGTTATTGTCGAGAAGCTCCGGAGAGTGACAGTTTGGTACGGATTGGCAAGTGGTGGCATTATTGGACCATTTTTCTTCGAAAATGAGGCTGGAAACAACGCTTCGGTCAACGGTAAGCATTTCAGAACCATGTTATCTGACATTTTTTTAATGAAATTGAACACATGGATTTGGACGACCTCTGGCTCATGCAGGATGGCGCGCCATGCCACACAGCCTATGCCACAATCGATCTTTTGCGCATTAAATTCCAAAACCGTGTTATCAGCCGTCTTGGCGATGTTAATTGGCCGCCTCGGAGCTGCGATTTAACCCCTTTGGATTTTTTTTTTGTGGGGAACCGTGAAGGACCGATGTTATGCCAACAATCCAGAAACGATTCAAGCACTTTAGGCCAATATCATCCAAGCAATCCGTGACCTACAGCTCAAAACCATTAACAAGGTCTTGGAAAATTGGAGTGAAGAATGCGGTACTGCGAAGCCAGTCGAGGCAGCCACTTGAACGAAGTTGTGTTCCATAATTAATGGGAATGTTTGCTCTTACTAATAAAGCCATAAAACATGGAAAAAAATAATTTAGTTTATTTTATTGCATTTTTAAAAAGAAACCACTAGATGGCCCACCCAATATATTGTGTAATGGTATACAATTGTGATGATTATAAACGATTATGCTATATAAATTTACTGAGTGACATATGTAATAATTTCTAATTGGTACCTATATGTTTATTTTTAGGACTTAATACTTCTTTAGTACCCATGTATATATCGGAGATAGCACCGCTGAACCTTCGCGGAGGTTTGGGCACAGTGAACCAGTTGGCTGTTACCGTAGGTCTATTATTATCACAAGTGCTTGGCATCGAGCAGATCTTGGGAACCAACGAAGGCTGGCCACTGTTACTCGGCCTGGCCATCTGTCCCGCCCTGCTGCAGCTCGTCCTCTTGCCGATATGCCCGGAGAGCCCCAGGTACCTGCTGATCACGAAACAGTGGGAGGAGGAGGCCAGGAAGGCGCTCAGGAGGCTGAGGGCCAGTAATCAGGTCGAGGAGGACATCGAGGAGATGCGGGCGGAGGAGAGGGCGCAACAGGCGGAAGCTTCCATCAGTATGATGGAACTGATATGCTCGCCCACACTCAGGGCTCCGCTCATCATTGGGGTTGTTATGCAGCTTTCGCAACAACTTTCCGGAATTAATGCTGTAAGTATTAAGATATTTCATCTTCATAATTCAAAATATACTAACAAGTGCCTATAAACTGTCAGCATTTCGGTTGCTTTGAAAAACAAATTACATATCTTAGAGATTATGCCATACGAAACGGTAAATCTTGGAAACGTCAAATACATTTAATTATATGTCATTGGGTAGTGTCACAGTGCAAAATTTAATTACGACGTATGTTTCTGAAGTCAGAACCTATTATGATGCCGACAGTTTGGATAGACACGTTAGTATTTTCAATAGTAATATATTAAGTGCATTAAAAATGATCGAAAATTTTGCACGAAAAGCCGTTGCCTAGAAACTGCATGAGTCCATTTTGATTGTGATTTGACAAAAAGTGCCCGAGACGCGAAGCGTCGAAGGCACTTTTTCAGTCAAATCACAATCAAAATGAACGACTGTAGTTTCTTAAAGGCAACGAGCTTTGAGTACTAAATTTTCAGAGCATTTTTAATGCACGAAATGTATTGAATAGACTATTTCCTGAAAAATACGATTTTTAATCAAGTTGACGTATTATTTAAAATATTAATTATCAATCAGTGTCACTTAATGTGTCAACATGAATCGCTTCGGAAGTTTTTCTTCGAAAGATATATCGAATAATATCGAGAAAAATTCATCCGAAAATACAAGAAAGAGTAAAGAGTTTGTTTGGAGACAATTTATGACATTCTGTGATGAAAGAAAATACGAGTTAGATCAAAAAATTTTAATTTTGAATGATTGAGAGAAATTGATTGATACCTGACATGTGACGTCACAACAGTGCAATTTTCGCTGTAATTTTTCGTAGAATTTTCACCTACTATGCAATTTTCGCTGAAATTTAATTGTGATTGGGCAATGAAAATGAATTCTCGTAATATGATTGGTAGACATTTTTTGAAGGAAATAGTCATATAAATACACCGACATTTAAAGTGTGATGTAAAGATGGTTGATAAAATTTATAGTTCTGTTTTCATTATAAAATATGTACTATTTTCTGAATTATTCCCTTATTTACAACATAGCAATGGCTTACATTGAAAGATACTGATATGTGTTTTTTAATTTTCTAGGTGTTTTATTATTCCACGAGTTTATTTACGAGTTCCGGATTGACAGACGAAAGTGCCAAGTTCGCGACGATCGGAATCGGTGCGATAATGGTCGGCATGACGCTGGTGTCGATACCGCTGATGGACAGGACGGGAAGACGGACGCTGCACCTTTACGGTCTCGGTGGCATGTTCATCTTTTCCATCTTCATCACGATCTCATTTTTGATAAAGGTTCGTATCCACACCAATGCGCCGCCTCCTATTCCCCAGCCCAGACAGAATCAATCATTTAAGGATACTTTCTTTAACAACCGCAATCTAATTCAATATGCAATTGTAACTAAATGCATATTGGGTTCCATTTTGGTTTTATAAGGGTTCTATGAATGTATGATTTTTCTGTTATACTGTAGGTGACTAATTACTGATTACTATTTATTTAGATTTAGTGTGTTTTTGCTATTAACTAACTGCAAGACTTCTTTTATTTAAAGCTAATATTAATTAATACAATTGTTTAAGAATCAGATTGTGTGGTTGTAGTTCGAAATGTATTTACAAATTCAGTGTTAAAATTAGTATATTACAAAATCATTAATTTAATGCAAACGTTTTCAGACATAACTGTTAAAATAGAAATTTACAATATATTGGGTGGTATTACAATGTTGTAGTGTCTTCATGTATTGAAAACTTCAACATTATAACAACAAATCATTCTATGTCGATGTTAATGATCTTCAAACGCCCGACGACTTGCATGATCTTGTGGTTTCAATTCCTGTGTTAATTGAACTTTGTAACCAAGCAATTTCAAAATTGGTTGAAGGGAGCTCCTGGAAATGCCTAATTGTTGGCTGCGACGACGAATTGAAGGATTTTCCTCGTCACTTTCACTAACATCGGCTATGATTTTTGTGAATGTGCGCAAGCTCGAGTTGCTAGGTTAAGCGAGTTAAATAAACTAGAGACGGATTGCAAAAGGACAACTCGATATATTGACATACAATGAGAGACTTGAAAACAGTGGCAGGATTTTAATAGAGTGAAATTAGTATTAACTTGTAGACAGGCACTGGACTACAGTGGCACCAGTGCTTCAGTGTGGCGGGAGAATATGAACTGCTGGGATTGTTACTTCCAACACTCCTCCTCAATCTTGGCAGTTTAAAGCTCTGTGAATTTGGCATTTGAAGATTTAGGGCTGCTGGAATCCTAGCCTAGATCTGAGCTCTTAAAGCTCTTTCTGTGCAGCCCCATGGTGAGGATGTCTGCGACTTGGTAATTTGTACGGATGTATTTGACCTTAATTTGGTGCGTCATCTGAAGGTCTTCGATTAAGTTGAACTTCAAACTTCAAGTCGATATGCGTCAGTCTGTTGTGCAGAGATAGTCTGCAGGAGGTGGATGCAGGACTGGTTGTCTTCAAAGACGGTGATTGGTGGTGAACAGCTGATCCCCAGTTCTTCGATGATTCCTCGTAGCCAGGTGAGCTCCGTGCATGCCGTGGCAAGCGCGACGTACTCAGCTTCCATTGATGATAAAGCGACCGTGGTCTGCTTTTTCGTTATTCAGCTCCATAGACTTGGAAGGGGCAACCCGAGACTGATTTCCGGTCTGCACTTCCAGCCCAATCAGAGTCCGCATAACCGACCAGGGGAGTCGAATTATGTTTTGGGAAAAACAGTCCGAAGTCCTTCGTCTGTTGCAGGTACCGTAATACCTTTTTTAGTCCATTTCACTGTTCTTTAGTGGCGTTGCTCTGAAACCTGCTGTAGAAGTTCAGCGAAGCTGTGATGTCTGGCCTCGTCGTCAGCATCGCCTACACCAGGCAGCCGATGAGCTGTTGGTACGGCTTGTCTTCGATGATGACGACTCATCGGCTGCCTGGTGAAATACCCATGTGTTTATACAAATAATAAATTACTGCCTGGTGTATGCGATGCTGACAACGAGGGCAGACATCACGGCTTCGCTGAACTTCTACAGTAGGTTTCAGAGCAACGCCACCAAAGAGCAGTGAAAGGGACTGAAAAAGGTCGGTGCCTTTTGCAGGTTTTTCATCCATTGGTGTATCTGTACGCTTGCACTGCTCTATTCCGAAGCGCTCTAGTAGATTTTGGATATATGTTGGTTGGCACAACATCATGCCATGCTCTGTTTTCTGGATTTTGATGCCTAGGAACATCCTCAGGTCTCCTAGGTTCTCCATACGGAACTGCTGAAGAAGAGAAACGATTTGGTTAAGTGCTACCTACCGGTTGCACGCCATAAGTATGTCGTCTACATAGGCCAGTAGAAAGACTTCCTCCTGTCCATGGAGAAACTTATACAGACATTTGTCGAGCTCGGATTCGACAAATCCTTGCGACCGCACAAACGTGTCGAACTCTTCGTTCCACGCTCTGGACGCCTGTTCCAGCCCGGAGAGTGTTTTGTTGAGCTTACAAACCTGACCTGTTGCACTATCGACACCTTCGGGTAACTTCATACTTATCTCCTCCTAAAGTTTGCGGTGCAAGAATGCATTCTTAACGTCCATCTGCTTAGTGTGCAGATCTTCATTGTTGATGATTGCCAAAAGCGTCCGTAGTGTAGTGAGTCGGGCGACTGGTGCGTAGACCTCGTCGTAGTCGAATCCCTTTCGCTGAGAACAGCCTTTCGCGACTAGACGAGCCTTGTACTGCACGATGTCTCCCTTCTTGTCGCATTTCTGCTTAAGGACTCACTTGTTGTTGATCGCTTTCTTCCCTTTTGGAAGTGATAATCCCAGCAATTCATATTCTCCCGCCGAGTTCGTTCCGAGTGGACTTCCTTCTGCTGTTGTCGATTCCTGGGCGGTTTCTTGCAGTCCTTCCGAAAGTGCCCAAAGCCGCCACAGTTGTGACACTGGTAGTGCTTCTTGTCAAAGTTCCTCATAAACTGGTTCGGCTTGCCGGTGTGCTTGAATCGAGTCCAGTTGGGCCGCTGGGTAGGCGTTGAGAACCCCTTAGACGGCTGCAACTCTCCATCCTGCCGCATGCCCAACCTTTTCGCATTCGATTCTTGACAAAGTTTAGCGTCAGGTTCGCTTCAGCCAACGTCTCGATCACTGTGACCACGACGTCGTATTTTTCAGGCATTGTGAGTAGGTGGTGACAGACGACATCGGTTTCCTCCAATGTTGCCCCAATAGACATGAGATCTCGAACTAGCTTGTCGAATCTCAAAAAATGGGCTTCCAGTGTCCTCACCTGTACTAAATTTCATGGTTAGCAACCTTTCCTGGATTAGCAATTGGCTAGCTTTTCCTTTCCTTGCGAAAGTGTTTCTCAAGATTTTCCAAATGTCAACAACGTTTTGCAGTCTTTAACATACTTGAGTTGAGAATTGCAGACTTACATTTCTTGTCCTGCTTCCGCTCCAGTACACACTCACGTTCCTTTTAAATATTCGACAATTCCGTCTTATTCACCCTCGCCAGGACTTCGGCAAGCGGCGTCTCGATGAAATCCAGAAACTTGAGTTCATCTAGGTGCGTCTCCATCTGGGACTTCTAGTTGTCATAGTTCGTCCCGTCCCGAAACAAGTGCTTCCTCGGCCATAACTTTACTTTGAAGACTCGGAGCTTTTCGGGATTTTCCAGTTTGAAGAGCGTAAAATTGGGCCTATAACCTGTGAATGTGCGCAAGCTCGAGTGACTAGGTTAGGCGCGTTAAATAAACTGGAGACGGATTGCAAAAGAACAACTTGATATATTGACATTCAATGAGTGACTTAAAAATAGTGACAGGGTTTTAATAGAATGAAATTAGTATCAAGTTGTAAACAGGCACTGAACTACAGTGGCGCCAGTGTTTTAGTGTGGCCGGAGAATATGAACTGCTGGGATTGTCACTTCCAACAATTTCATTTGAACTAGCCGTAGGAAGACGGCCGCTGATTTTATTGTTTTCAATTGAACCGGTTCACTCAAATTTGTTGAATAAATTAGCCACGAGTAAAAGCAATATGATGACCAAACAAAGTACGGTACCTTTGTACACTTTCTCTAAAATTCTCACCATGTTTGAAGTGAATTTTTACAATTTCTACCCGTTGTTTGATGGTGTACTTTTTTGTAACTTAACCTCAATGTTTACTAATGACAGTATATAAATATAGTATGTTCAACAAAATAAAATCTCTAGAGTGCCATGGAAAATATTGTAGGTTGGCAACTATGAAATTATACATTATAATTATTATGTCTGACGTTTTATATGTCAATTCCTAAAGCGTGTAGCCAACGTAAATTTTAAAAAAGATAAAATCATGGCACTCTAGAGGTTTTTTTTATTGAACATACGATATCTCTACGCTAGTTTTACCGTGAAAAAAAGCGGCAAATTTAAAATGTCAGTTACATTTGGGACGCCCTTTACATTCATAATTTTGCTTATGTTATAATTGCTAAAGCAGCATCAGCGCTAGATGAGTTTTGTTTATTGTTTACACCTAGATGAAGCGGCAGCGATTTTCAATATTTACAAAACTACAAGTGATTTTAAATATTACATTGAAATCAGCTTTAGTTTTGTCAATAATGGAAATTGGACCTATGTTTATTTAGCTTATTTTCTTTAAATGAGCCCCTTAACAAAATGTGATTTTTTTTACACCTATTCTGATCACCCTGTATAACGCTACGAAAACAGACATTGTTCAAGAACTTAAAGGTCTTGATTCTAGTGACAAGTCATTTGTATGTTTTTAAATAAGATGATTACATTATTAAAATTAATTTATATACCTCCTACTGAGCAAATCCATTTAAATAATGTTTCATCAACATTAAAACAACGTTTAATGTTGCTACAATGTTGATATAACGTTATTTGTTTGTTTTTTGCTCAGTGGGCTGTTTTTAATAATTGTCTAGCTTTCTGAACTTAGCAACTTTTTGCTTGGTTTTCTTACATCTGGTATGTTTTCATTATGAAAATCACAACAAATTGACGAAAAAGCACTAATAACTTTTTTCACACTTTATTTGAATTACCAAATGCACACAATTTGGACACAATGTAACCATTATCAATGGATTTACACAAAAATTTTAAGATTTTTAATTTAAATTCACTTGGTTTGGTTTACTAATAAAACCAAACCAGGTGAAGTTAAATTAAAAACCTATATATTAGTAGAAATGTTTTACTAAGTCATCAATGAGGAATAAGTTAACAATACAATAATTTGATTAAATATACTTATACTTATCATATACTAATTAATATAGAATAAACAACGCATATTTGTGCACACAACTCGAACTACAACAATATTTAAAATAAAATATGTATAACATTAACAAAACTAACATAACAACAATGTTGGTGACGGTAAAGTATACGAAAAATATTTTTCGAAACTTTCTAACTAAGTTTCGAAAGATGTTTTTCAACTGATTTGTGTATTTAGTCTAACTCCCCTGCATGCGGTTTTACTTAATTTGCGATTCACCTCTCACCACCCGCTTGATAATATTTTGATCACATCATTATTTAAATTTTAATTAACAGTTTTTCACTGGAAAATTAACAAATTATTAGAACACTGGATAATAATTTTTTTATTATTTTACTTTTTATAGTACAATAATATACTGTTCTAAGAAGTTTTATCGAATATTTTAATACAAATAAGACGCGTAAACTTTGTTTGTATAACTGAGGTTTTTATTGTGACTATAGTATCGACAATTTTAACTCGTCATTATCAGACTAGGAGTAGGAATATTTTAATGTTGTATAAAATTCACGATTGACATAAACTATGGTTATTTTACGTCGAATTATTGACTGGTTAGAAATTCGACGTTAAATTGGTTGTAAATTGTAAATTTTGTAATTGCAATATAGTGAAAATGAAGTTCAATTTCAATTTCAATTTATTGGTGCCAGAAGAACAAAGTTTTACACAGGTCAGGTTAAAAAATAATAATAAGCGTGGTTTATGTCGAATTAGTGTACGTATTTTAAGTAGTAAATGTCATTTTTTCTTGATTAATATTAACCAGAAGGAAGTAAACGAAACACAACATTTATCATAAAAGGGATTTTTTCTTTAACGTATACAGGCAACAGTAAAGTTTCAGGCTTTCATTGCCTTTTTTAAAAGTGTTCATTTTGAAGTTTAGAACGAGTGTTTCCACTCCCAGATTAAGCATGAAGTAAAATTTCGAGTTTAGAAAAGCCTGAAAATTTGGTTTGGTCGCGTAGCGCGAAGCGCGGAGCGACCAAACCAAATTTTCAGGCTTTTCTAAAGTCGAAATTTTACTTCATGCGCCACGCGTATTCAACACTGAAGTACTGTGAAATTCAAAATATACTACTAAATCAGTATTAAATATTACCAGAAACTTCTATAAAATTTTTGGGGAAAATCAGCAGTATTAAAAAATTATAGTTGTATTTTTCTAGCCAGAACTTTATTTTTATTTAGCCAATTTTTTGCTACACTTTTGTCAGCTTCTTTGGGGCAAGTTAAAAATATAACTAGGCTTTTTTAGATAAAATTAAAAATTGTCAGAATCGACGTGTTATATTTTTAACTTGCCCTGAAGAAGCTGACAAAAGTTCAGCGAAATATTGGCTAAATAGAAATAAAGTTCTGGCTAGAAAAAAAAAACAACTATAATTTTTGAATTCTGCCGACTTTCCCCAAAAGTTTATGGAAGTTTCTGGTAATATTTAATACTAATTTAGTAGTAATTTCACAGTACTTCAGTGTTGAATACGCGTGGCGCATGAAGTAAAATTTCGAGTTTAGAAAAGCCTGAAAATTTGGTTTGGTCGCTCCGCGCTTCGCGCTACGCGACCAAACCAAATTTTCAGGCTTCCCTAAACTCGAAATTTTACTTCATGCTTAATCTGGGATTGGAAACACTCTTCCTAAACTTCAAAATGAACACTTCTGAAAAAGGCAATGAAAGCCTGAAATTTTACAGTGCCTTACAGTTCTGGCTAGAAAAATACAACTATATTCTGCCGCTTTTCCCCAAAAAGTTTATAGAAGTTTCAGGTATTATTTAATACTGATTTAGTAGTATATTTTGAATTTCACAGTATTGAAGAAGTTTTTGATAACTTGACGGCAAAAAACTACTAAATGTTATTAAATATTACTGCTATAACAGTTTAAAAATATACAGTTAAATAATGATATTTTAATTAATTAAAATTTGGAGTTTAGAATAGCCTGAAAATTTGATTTGGCCGCGTAGCGCTACGCGACCAAATAAAAAAAACCTTTCAATGTTTAATACGCGTGGCGCATGAAGTAAAATTTCAAGTTTAGAAAAGCCCCGTGAAAATTTGTCTCGGGTCGCTGCGCGACCCTCGACAAATTTTCTACGCTGGGCTTTTCTAAACTCAAAATTTTACTTCATGCTTAGTCTGGGAATGGAAAACACTTGTTCGAAATTTCAAACTAAACTCATTAAAAAAAAAAACAACGATTGAATAGTCAAAAGACATATATAAATTGCGCGATAAAATTATTATTATACTTTTTCAGTTACGCGAAGAGTTATATCAACTATAAAAATACAGTTATATTCCTTCTTTTACAATTTATAAGGTATTTGTTACAAAGGATTTTGACTGTATTTTTTTATAGGTAAAACGAATGATACATTACCTCATGTACTCATATACATTAATTATTCATAATATAAATACTTATTAGAACAGTCGATTATTTTTATGTTCTTACAATTTTAACAATTTTTAAAGACTAACCCCACTGAGCAAAAAACAAACAAATAACGTTATATCAACATTGTAACATTAAACGTTCAAAATTGAATTTGTGTTCAGTATTCCGTTCAGTATACGATGCCACTATGAAGCATTAGATGGCGTTAGCTATCGAAATCCATTAATAGTTTTAACATTAAACGTTGTTTTAATGTTGATGAAACATTACCTAATTCGGTTTGCTCAGCGGGACCAGTCTTTTCGATTTAATTTACGTTTTCTTTAATTTTTGTTTCGATTATCATTCATGCTGAATAATAACCCTTCAAAAATCGCATCAAACCACACCATCCCCCGCTTTTTTGCTCACCCCTCTGTGTAAGAAGACTTTCCTGACAAGGTGGAGGAGGGACGCTGTAAATACCCAGCTAATACCACAACAGCACACACTGCACGCAGTCAAACTTGACTAACATACCAAAAAATTGACAACACACTCTCTCTCTGCTTGCTACACTACTACGATTGCATTTAACATATATTTATGGTGTTTATTCTTTAATTTTCGACACGAATGTGATCTATGTATGAATAAATAAAATTAGTTCTCACTAATTCTGAGAATTAATTTCGTTTAAGCATATATATCCTAATGTACACCACTCAGCTAAAACATTAATAAAATAAAACAATTTAACTTTGTTTGTAAAACACAATATTTATTTTCGTGACTGCAGTTTCGGCAACTCAAACTAATGTTTATTAAATTATGGACATATTTTCGATCGATTATATAAATATATGTTAAATGAAAAGAAAAAAAAAAACAAATTAGTAATAATCCCAAATTTTCCTTGTAATAATACCCTATTAAAATGTGAGTTTATTTTTGCTAATTGCAATTACCACGGGTCGCTCCTCTCCGTCGGGAAAGAACACGATTTCTACTGCCTGATAGGAGTTTTTTGGTTACGTGCAGGAAATGATAGACTGGATGTCGTATTTATCAGTGGTTTCCACGTTAAGTTTTGTGGTGTTCTTCGCCGTCGGGCCGGGTTCGATACCGTGGATGATCACCGCCGAGCTCTTCTCGCAAGGACCCAGGCCGGCCGCCATGTCGATAGCGGTCCTCGTCAACTGGCTGGCCAACTTCCTCGTCGGTATCGGATTTCCAAGTATGAAGGTAAGTCACTCTTTATTGCTATTTTTTTATCTTGGCATAGGTTCTCACTACAGTCATATCTCGTGTGTATTATTATTTCATTATAAAAATATGTAGCGATAAACAGGAATTGACAGAATTGATAACTAGCCCTAGTCTAATCTGATACTATATTTATTAAACAGTAATAGTGGCAATGTGAAAAATATTCGTACATATTAAACCCAGCGATCGTTTAAAACGTGATTTAGATATTCTTTGAATTTTAAATTAGATTGGCACTACTGACTGTTTACACATAGTTTACCATAACCTCAAATTTATTCCATTATTAAATTAGCGGTCTGAGCAACTCAACAAAATAAATGAAGCCTACTCTAAATCATAATTTAAATGATCGCACTGTACTAGATTGGTAGATAAACAAATAAGAGAATCTATTTAAACATTCAACATAATACGACGATAATTATTAGTGGTTGGCTTTAGAGTGATTTAGCGTGGATATAAAATTTAGAACTCGCTTTATTTGTCAAGGAAAGCTCCTAGAGAATTGAAATGCTGACAGCATACAATAAGCACAATTATCTTTCAGTCTATAAAACTGTTTTAATTGTACAAATTTAGTACTTTCGGAGATATGACTAAAAATGATTGTAATGTTAGGAGTTGAACAAAGTTACTGCATAGACAAATAATTAATATTAAAATACAACCAGATTTTATAGTGTAAGATAACCCACGCTTAAATATAAATTCGCTTTAGTATTGGTAGATAAACAAATACGAGAATCTATTTAAACATTCAACATAATACGACGATAATTATTAGTAGTTCTCTCGCTTTATTTGTCAAGGAAAGCTCATAGAGAATTGAAATGCTAACAGCATACAATAAGCCCAATTGTCTTTCAGTCTATAAAACTGTTTTAATTGTTCAAATTTAGTACTTTCGGAGATATGACCAAAAAGTATTGTTATGTTAGGAGTTGATCAAAGTTACTGCATAGACAAATAATTAATATTAAAATACAACCAGATTTTGTAGTGTAAGATAACTCACGCTTAAATATAAATTCGCTTTAGTATTGGTAGATAAACAAATAAGAGAATCTATTTAAACATTCAACATAATACGACGATAATTATTAGTGGTTGGCTCTAGAGTGATTTAGCGTGGATATAAAATTTAGAACTCGCTTTATTTGTCAAGGAAAGCTCCTAGAGAATTGAAATGCTGACAGCATACAATAAGCACAATTGTCTTTCAGTCTATAAAACTGTTTTAATTGTTCAAATTTAGTACTTTCGGAGATATGACTAATAATGATTGTAATGTTAGGAGTTGAAAAAAGTGACTGCATAGACAAATAATTAATATTAAAATACAACCAGATTTTATAGTGAAAGATAACCCACGCTTAAATATAAATTCGTTTTAGTATTGTCTTATTTTAACCTCTTATAATGAAGCCGCCTGGCGAAATAAATCCTAATTTAAGGGCGGTACACTCCAGCTAAAAATATTCGCCACTCCACCCAATCCCCAATAATCCAGAATAATCCAGACAGATACTGCAAAATATGGATATTTTATTGGGCACCTAAAAATCCTCACCACTGTGTGCGAAGGAGCGGTATAAATGCCCAAAGACTACATGTCAACTGTCTACGACTTCAATACAACGATTTAAGTGGCTAACCAAGGCCACCATAATGTTGCAGCGAAAGTCAAGCAGTTACAAGGTTCCTCGATAGTTTGATTTACTGACTGATGTAAAACTGCAAATGAAGTCGGAATCGATATCACTGGCCCTCGATTCGAGTCATCGAGGACCTTGGGACGGTCCTCATCGATATTCCAGGCAGAAATTGGGGCTTTGAACACATGCGCTCAAGTATGTTTAGAAAGGGGCTACAACAAAAAGAATATATACATATGCTCAGATAGTCAGGCTGCATTAAAGGCAATAAAATAACTCTAAATCTGTCTGGAAGTGCAAACTATCCCTTAAGCAGCTGTCCAGGAACAACAAAGGTAAACTGCTCTGAGTTCCAGGAAATTCGGGGATCAGAGGTAATGAAATTGCCGACAGCCTTGCCAAAGAAGGCTCCAAAACTCCATTTGTTGAATCAGAACCCTATAGTGTAATAACTAAAGTCTGCATCAAGGGAATGATCCAGGACTGGGAAGATGCTGCCAAAAGTACTCACCTTAGAAGCACACCTGGCTTGAGACAGGCGAAAGAGCCAAACAGTTTTTCAGGCTAAGCAAGAGCAACCTAAGTTTCATAAGCGGTCTTCTAACCGGACATTGTCCTCTGAAATACAACCTCACCAAGATGCAACGAGGCACAAGAAACAGCAGAACACTACTTTGTGAATGCTCTGCCCTGTCCCTTCATAGAGGGAACTACTCGTCATCGGTCACTTTAAAGCCTGATGACATAATACACATTAACCCTCAAGTTATTGCAGACTACGCAAGAGGTCTAGACATTGAGGGACTCAAGTAGGTCAGGGATAGTTACAAAAGATCTAGGTGAGAAGTTAATTCATCATACAAAAGATCTTTCATGTCGAGGTAATTTCGAAAGACCCGAAGGGCACGCGACCTACCGACTTCATAACATAACATAACCCCCAATAGGGCCCTTTACACGTACACTCTTTCGTCGACATTTGAACGACACACTCTTTCCTGCAGTTCTGCATCGAGGAAAGAGTGAACTTTTTCAACCTTACTTTTGCTTCGAGGATTGAACGCCGTAGGAGTATTTACACTAAAAACCTGGCCAAAATTACTTTATGCAACGTATCATGTGAAAATGCATAAATAAACAATTACAAACAGTTTCAAATGTGCCTTTTAATAAAATAAGAAAAAATATAATCACCAAAGTCAGAATTGCCGTTTTCATAATCGTCATCGTCGTCATTGCTTTTGATTTGGAAAGATGAACTTTTTCAACCTTACTTTTGCTTCGAGGATTGAACGCCATAGGAGTATTTACACTAAAAACCTGGCAAAAATGACTTTATGCAACGTATCATGTGAAAATGCATAAATAAACAATTACAAACAGTTTCAAATGTGCCTTTTAATAAAATAAAAAATAAAAATAATCACCAAAGTCAGAATTGCCGTTTTCATAATGGTCATCGTCGTTATTGCTTTTGATTTGGAAAGTAAAACTTTTTCAACCTTACTTTTGCTTCGAGGATTGAACGCCGTAGGAGTATTTACACTAAAAACCTGGCCAAAATGACTTTATGCAACGTATCATGTGAAAATGCATAAATAAACAATTACAAACAGTTTCAAATGTGCCTTTTAATAAAATAAGAAAAAAAAAATAATCACTAAAGTCAGAATTGCCGTTTTCATAATCGTCATCGTCGTCATTGCTTTCGATTTGGACATTTTGCGCTTTGAGGATTAGAAGAATTATAGTTCCGGGATAGAACGACTTGCTTCTCTTACGTGGCAGTTGATCAGACGTTAATAAAAGCTTGTTTAGTATGTCCCTATTGCATTCCACTCTGTCAAATTTACGAGCGTAGTTCTACCTATAGAGCCAAAAATCGTTGTTTTGGACTACGTACTGCCTCTTCTAAAAGCGCATTGAACTAAGATTTTATGTACAGTTTATGACGTTGGATGGCACCTATACAGCTGCACTTACAGGGTGGCAGTTTTGTATGTGTAGACTTCGAATTTCGTTGCATCAATCACATGGTTACTTGAAATTGTTTCAAGGATCACTTTTAATCTGTAGATCAAGTTCGAGTCTATTCCAGAGATTCGCCAGGCAGCTACCCTCTAGAAGTATTGCCATAGTTATTATTCCCGAACGCTGCTTTTGGTATGTCCACTAAACTTCTAAACTCGAAATTTTACTTTATGCTTAGTTTGGAAGTAGAAAACACTCGTTAGAGTTTTTAAATTGCAAGTCTTTAATAAGATCACGAATGTAAAAGTGATATTAAAAAATCGTAACATGTATACATACAAGAATGATTCCTTGTATTTAATACTTTTTTAAAATATGAATATATAAATGGGCAGATAATAAAGAAGACAAATATTCCTGAGCAAGGAATATTACCTGATCCTCCTATCCTACCTGATTTCATCTCTAAATGCTTGTTGAAATTGTTTTATGATCTCTTTTACGATATCTTGCCCTCAGCTATCCTTATTTGCCATTTCTTAATGCTAAGTCGAAGAATATAATTCTTGTATAAAGCCCGAATTTGGAACTTTCAGGATCCACTTCAATTGTTGAAATTGTTTCATTTTTATGAAGTTAGCCCACACTTCACAGTTGAAGATGTATTGTTCGTTATGTTGACTACATTAACGTCCACCATTGTTGGTAGGAGTTTGTAGGTAATTTGAATCAGTTCGTATTTCTGTGTTTTTTAACCTACTTGCTTTCTGTATATTGAATTTCGTCGTTAGTCATATCTTTACTTTCATGAATGGAAAGTATTCTTATTACTTTGCAGCACCTAGGAGACAAAGGCTGCCACATAGTTTTTATTCGTCCATTTAGTGTCTTTTTGTAGACGCAATGGTACAAGAGAACTCTAGAATATATTTGTGTCACTGTCAATATTATTTCCAAACTTTTTTTTGCAATGCAATTAGTGGGATCCATCGCATCCTCATTTTATAATAAGCTTTAAGTTTGCATTCTCTTCTTCGGTGCAAGTGTCTATGACTTGCTCTAAATACTTACACGACCGTAAAGATGTTTGGTTGCGTAAATCTTGCAATATAACTTCTGCAGATGTTTCAGTCACTCTCATTGATTGCTCCTTTGAATAACAGTCTCTTTTTTAGCTTTTTTTATTAAAGAATGGGAGAGGTAAATACTCTCATAAACAATTAAACACCTAATCATTTTCTCTAACTCAAAATTATGTTTTTGAACACAATTCAATAATAACCAATATATGAATGAACTGATAAACTTATAGATATATACCACTGTTCGTTATCCTATTATCCATTTAAATTTTATTAATAAATATTACTGTTTTATTAATATTTTATTAAATTAAATTGTCAATACAAATTTCATTATTGTTGTTTGAAAATAACGCAATTTGGTTGCATATATTTTTAAAGAAGAGAACATAAAATCAGTTGACATACGAACAAAAAACAATTATTGAAATATATTTTACCATAATTTTTCTGATATTAAAATAATATAGTTAACATTATATACAATGTCAGATTGATTGTATAATAGTTGTGCCCGGTATTATAAATGATTAATAAATCATTAGATAACTATTTATGAAGTAAATGTATTTACCTAGTAAACTAATGGACAAATTAAATTGCGTATTATAAAGCAAACCTACTAAATAAATAGCAATTCTAGAAATTAATAATTTAATTAGTAGATTACAGACCGAAATTATACATTTTCATTGTGGCCATAGCTGGAACCACCAATTTGTTAAATTGAATTGTCAATATTTCAAATTAAATTGTCAATCAAATTGGAAATTTAGTTTAATTCCTTATAATTATGGAGAATAACCGAGGAATAGGACAGAATTACACAGAACAAGAACAAGAAAGCTTATTAGAAATTATAAAAGACTTAAACGAGTGTTTTCCACTCCCAGGCTAAGCATGAAGTAAAATTTCGAGTTTAGAAAAGCCTGAAAATTTGGTTTGGTCGCGTAGCGCGAAGCGCGGAGCGGCCAAACCAAATTTTCAGGCTTTTCTAAACTCGAAATTTTACTTCATGCGCCACGCGTACAAGACACTGATTTCAAGTGAAGTTTACTTGTTCACAATATGTCAGTGTTTTCAGTGTTTAATACGCGTGGCGCATGAAGTAAAATTTCGAGTTTAGAAAAGCCTGAAAATTTGGTTTGGTCGCTCCGCGCTTCGCGCTACGCGACCAAACCAAATTTTCAGGCTTTTCTAAACTCGAAATTTTACTTCATGCGCCACGCGTATTAAACACTGAAAACACTGAAATATTATTGAAATTTATTTTAACCTAATTTTTCTGATATTAAAATAATAGAGTTAACATTATATACAATGTCAGATTGATTGTATAATAGTTATGCCCGGTATTATAAACGATTAATAAATCATTAGATAACTATTTGTGAAGTAAATTTATTTACCTAGTAAACTAATGGACAAATAAAATTGCGTATTATAAAGCAAACCTACCAAATAAATAACAATTCTAGAAATAAATAATTTAATTAGTAGATTACAGACCGAAATTAAACATTTTCATTGTGGCCATAGCTGGAACCACCAATTTGTTAAATTGAATTGTCAATATTTCAAATTAAATTGTCAATCAAATTGGAAATTTAGTTTAATTCCTTATAATTATGGAAAATAACCGAGGAATAGGACAGAATTACACAGAACAAGAAAAAGAAAGCTTATTAGAAATTATAAAAGACTTAAACGAGTGTTTTTCACTCCCAGGGTAAGCATGAAGTAAAATTTCGAGTTTAGAAAAGCCTGAAAATTTGGTTTGGTCGCGTAGCGCGAAGCGCGGAGCGGCCAAACCAAATTTTCAGGCTTTTCTAAACTCGAAATTTTACTTCATGCGCCACGCGTACAAGACACTGATTTCAAGTGAAGTTTACTTGTTCACAATATTTCAGTGTTTTCAGTGTTTAATACGCGTGGCGCATGAAGTAAAATTTCGAGTTTAGAAAAGCCTGAAAATTTTGTTTGGTCGCTCCGCGCTTCGCGCTATGCGACCAAACCAAATTTTCAGGCTTTTCTAAACTTGAAATTTTACTTTATGCTTAGTCTGGGAGTGGAAAACATTCGTTTTAAACTTTAAATGGAACTAATTTTACAAAGTGTTTGCATAAGTATAAAAATCCCTGGTTATGTCTAATTTAAAAAAACTGTAGGTCTTCGACTCCTTAGAATGTCTTGTGGTTCGAATTAATCACTGTCAGGGAAGGTACTATTAGCGAACTTAAATCTGACACGGATGATATGGTAGACATGATAACCGTAATGAAATTAATAAACACAAGTAGTAGAATCTAAAGTAATTATAATAATATAATACTTTTTTGACTTTTAACTGTCAAATTATTTAGAGAATAAAATTTACTTGGCAGAAAAACAAACAAATAATTTACTGACGAGATTCATTAGCCAAATAAAGTTATTTTGTGTTTAGAATACCGAAATCTTTGGAATAAATTAATTTATTCGTAAAGTACATTTTATTTAGGGAATAAAATGTTTTATATTTATAATACCGGGCATGAATGTAGTTTTTAAATGACTTGAAGTGTCCAATTATTAATTAAAATTTCTATTTTAATATTGTTTCTGTATAGTTTCTTTGAATTTTATGTTCATTGAATATTTTATATATTGATCCAAAGAAAATATTTTCCTTATTTAATAATCGTCTTTGGAAGTTAAATTAAACTGTGCCCCCATAATTTTTAAAAGCACATGAATGATATCTTGAACAAGTTTCTCATCTTTCACGTGGTGAAACATATTTAACTATGATTTAATAAAGAACACACTTGGTTAAATTTTACTAATATTTTGGTTTATTATTCCAATTAGTTTCGACTTTGAGTCATTCTCAAGGAGAATGACTCAAAGTCGAAACTAGTTGGAATAAAATACCAAAATATTAGTGAAATTTAACCAAGTGTTTTCTTTATTAAATCATAGCACATGAATGTTCTTTAAAATAGTTGAACATGTATTTAATTATTCATGTAAATTTAATACAAAATTATTAATGGGATTTGCTTCACGCGGGGCTATATTTATTAAAGTTTTAAAAATAATTCTACCTCTCTTCAGCTTTTGAAGCAAACTCAACAACAATTATTTTAAATCTATCAAGTGTAACCCCTTTATACGTTAATTTTATGTATGTATAAGTAATGAATGATTATGGTTACTTTGGATAACCAAATATTCATGTAGGGGGAATTTAAACACCATTTATAATTAATATATAATTTTGTGCATTAAAGTACATCGAAGATAGTTTTAATAATATCGTTAAGAAACTTTGCCCCAAATCGATTTTAAAACCCTAGCTTCCATAAATAATTAACAAACTAAAGACAGCTCCTAATGGAAACAACATTTTAAGTTACGTTTAGTGTAAACTTTGTATAGGATTTTAAAGAATGCACTAAATTATAATAAATAACAGCTTTTATTTAAAAACATCGTATAAAAAATACAACACCTAAACAACTACACACAAATACGGCATCGTTAATATCTTATTGAACACATCTGTAGCATCTAAAAAAAAATGTGAATCCCAGCAATGTGTTTTATTGTAACATTGTTAACAGTCTCTATACAATTATTATACAGAGCGATTAAAAAAAAACAAGTAGTTCAGGTTATTGGAAAATTGTCTTTATCGAAAATTAAATAAAGTGTTTGTAAAAGTGCGATTTGTACTGTTTGTATTATTTTTTTTTGGATTAATTTCTTGAACAAATTAAGGCTTATGATCAGGCAAATAAAATAACATTTCTAGATTTAGTAATAAAAGAGAATAACATAATATATAAGTATGAATATTATTTAAATAAAAATCACTTGGTTCGTTTCACAAAATAAGCATATTTTGTGAAACGATTCAAGTGATTTTTATTGAAATAATATTCATATTTATATATTTAATCATGTTTCACCAAGTGATTAATGAGAACATAGTGAAAGATAGAATAAAATAATATTTCTGGATTTAGTAATAATTGTGGATTTGGAAATAATTCTAGATTTAGTAACAAAAGAGCCTAGCAATCAAGTACCAAGTAACAGATTACGAATAATTAAAGCTCCCACAATGGCAATGAATTTTATTGGCACGCTATTATGTTGTCAATTAATCTAAGTCTTAAATATTTAATTTATATTACATAATTTAATCAGTGGTAAAACATCGTTGAATCGAAATATGGCAAATACGTAATAAGAATGTTAGAATACAGAATGCTAATTTAATGATGGAATAAATTTGAGGTTATGGTAAACTATGTGTTAACAGTCAGTAGTGCCAATCTAATTTAAAATTCAAAGCCTGCTCTAAATCATATTTAGCACGGTATATCCACAATGTTAAATATACTTCAAAATCTTTAATATATCACACAGTTATTAATATTTGCATCTTAAACAACGATGTAGGTATTTCTGTACTTGATAAATCAACTGTTAAGCATGTATTATATTTGACAAATCATGCTTGCTACTGTTTTCAAAATCGCCCTGCATAAATAACATGTTTGTTTATATTTAAAATAAATTGTTAATAATCAGCTTTAATAGTTTTCACCACCGCGTTAAATCCCGAATGCTTATCAGCTGTATACTGCACAATCCTCTTGGAACCATCCGGTTCCATCACGGTGTATTCGCCTTTGACTTTATCACCATCTCTCGTTTCCCATTGGCTTTTGATATCGTGCGTATGTAGATCGTGGACAGCATAATCATAATGATAATTCGGATGCGACTAAAAATAAAATTAAACGTAAATATTTTTTGTATCTTATTTATTATTATTTTTAATATTATTTATTTATTGTGTAATAATGTAAACGATATCACAATATCTCATACATTTATTTAAATTGATTTACAGAGGGGTTTTGATACAGTCCGTTTTTCCTAAGATTTTTGATAAATTTATTTCAGACCAATTATTGTTCTCTTGCAAAAATATAATTTGCAATGAACAACATGGCAGATCTACTATGACGAATTTATTAATATACTAATCTTATATTATTGAGGCTTTCGAAAAAAAATCTAAAGCAGATGCAATATATACGGATTTTTCCAAAGCCTTTGATCGCGTTTCACAGTCAATTTTAGTGCATAAATTGCAACCTATGGACTTTCGAGTTTCTTTTACCAAGTAGCTGCACAGTTTCTTGACCGATAGGATTCAATTTGTTAAAATTAATAATTTCATCTCAAAACCCACTAATGTTCTCTCAGATGTACCTCAAGGATCGCACTGTGGACCAATACTTTTCCTTTTATTTATTAAAAATTTACCCTTGTATGTAGAAAATGGTAATTTTTTTTATTCGCCGATGACTTGAAAATATTTAGAGCAATTCACACTGTTTCGGTTGCTATTATTAATATTATTTATTTATTGTGTAATAAAGTAAGCGATATCACAATATCTCATAAATTTTTTTAAATTGATTTACAGAAGGGTTTCGATACAGTCCGTTTTTCCTAATATTTTTGATAAATTGATTTCAGACCAATTATTGTTCTCTTGCAAAAATATAATTTGCACAAATTTCAAGTGAAGTTCGAATATACATAAATTCGGCAATATTGTAGTGTTTTATACGCGTGGCGCATGAAGTAAAATTTCGAGTTTAGAAAAGCCCAGAAAATTTGTCTCGGGTCGCTGCGCGACCCTCGACAAATTTTCACGGGGCTTTTCTAAACTCGAAATTTTACTTCATGCTTAGTCTGGGAGTGGAAAACACTTATTTAAAGCTTTAAAAACAACTATATAAATTGTCACAGTGCTAACACACCGTTTATTTAGTACAATTTAAATTACGATACAAGCGCGATCAACTAATATTTATGTGGAAGTTACGAGCAGGTAATTTCGAAGAAAATTAAATTGCGCATGAAAATGCGTTTTTAACGCCGGTGGATGAGGAAATGTTCTCACCGCCGTTCGACGATAGCCAAATAAGAAAAGTAAAGAACACTTCGGTAATTTCACTCAAGTATGTAGTTACACGTAAATGTTCGATTATGTAATCGGCTTTCCGGATGGATACAAGTTTCCGAGTTGTCGCTGCACTTTGGAAGTATCGGGTATTATACATATCGGACGCGAAATTAGAAACTCGCATTATGCAAAGACGTGTCTTATGAAGATTTATCCCATTGTTCTGTTACTTTAGAGTTTCTTGTCTGGTGAAATTGTTGAAGTTGATAGTTAATTCTGTAATCAGTGATTGAAGTGGTGCTTTTGGGCACTGTTTGCTAGTTCACCGTCGACCTCCACCTCGCTGTGTCATTGTAAAATCACTAAATTTTAGCGAATTTGACAAATTACTGATGTAAAGTTGCCATTTCGTACTCGTATCGCTGGGTCAGGTAAGATATGTTATGAAATATATTTGAAATCCTTAGATTTTATTGAAAAAAACTAATAAGTTTAGTTAGTTTATACAATTAGTCGTAAAGAATATAACATCTCGTTTGTCAATTTTATTTTTCCTCTAATTTTGTGTCAAAATTAATAAAAAAAAACTATATATTTTTATTTGCTTTACTAATTATTCATTACTGTTTACCGTCAATTACTTTACTTTATTGCAGTTTCAATAACTTAATATTCTACTTTTAATTGTTACATTATTTTAGTGTCTGAGTTTATTTGACAACTTTGACCAATCACACAATGGAATTAATTCGTCCGTCCGACTGAAAGATAGGAACGTTTGGAAACATGAAACTAAATTAAACTAGTGCGGATGAATTTCATTTCATTTCATTTTATTTGGCCATATTTCGACGCGACCCAGGACAAATTAATTCGGGTGGTCGAGTTGTGAATTCTGTCAAAACCGGAGGGTGTTCACGTACAAACTGAAAAATTAATCCGATAAAATTTTATTGAAATGGATTAACGGCGAAATCATTTTTAGCTTTATGTACCGTAGAGAGTGGGCATTCATCAAATGAAACTAGTTTCGAAAGCGGATAAAAATAATAGATTAATTGAATTATTAAATTAAAGTAATATTTTCTATATTGTATAGGGTGCAGCATTTTCGATGGCCTCTTCAAGTTAAGTTTAGTATGTTCAATAAAATAAAACCTCTAGAGTGCCATGGAATAAATTGTAGGTTGGCAACTCTGAAATTATACATTATAATTATTATGTCTGACGTTTAATATGACAATTCCTAAAGAGTGTAGCCAACTTAAATTTTAAAAAAAGATTAAATCATAGCATTCTAGAGGTTTTTTTTTATTGAACATATGATACCATTTATGTGAATAATAGACAAAACTAATATATCCTTCCAGAGATTTTTTTAGTGTTTACTTCACGTGCCTAATCAAATTTTTCCTATCTTAGTTTGTTTTCGAGTTATATGCCAATCAAAATTTAACATATGTTAAATATTGAAATTAAAAAATAAAGATATTATTATGTGTTAAAATCGTGCCATAGGCACTTTTTTTAAATAAAAAATTGATTATTTTAAAAATCTATTGTTTTAATATACAAATAAAGTAAAAGTAATAAAGTTGACAGTTGGCGTTCTTTATGAGCAGATTATTTTGAAAATAGCCTAAGTCCATTTCTCATTTCTTTGCTGTTGACTGTAACAACCTTTACCTACGCCCATCTACTAACCGCATCATACCACACTGTCATCTTGACAAATATGATTGACATTACGTACACATGCACGTAATAGCTTTGACAAGTGCATTACGGGCTGACAGCTGAACAGCTGATTGCTTACTGTACAACCAAATGACATTTCTTCGATGTACAGGGAGTTTTTCTTTAAAGTATTCCAAATTCAGCTTATTTTCGTAAAATCTTTAGTTATTCGTTGTTTGTTTTAAGAGTCCAATTTAAAGCTTTAAACGGGTGTTTTCCACTCCCACACTAAGCATGAAGTAAAGTTTCGAGTTTAGAAAAGCCCGCGCAGCGACCCGAGACAAATTTTCTGGGCTTTTCTAAACTCGAAATTTTACTTCATGCGCCACGCGATAAAATACTCAAATATTGTGAACTCTAGGTATATTTGAACCTCACTTAAAATCAGTGTTTTATACGCGTGGCGCATGAAGTAAATTTCGAGTTTAGAAAAGCCCAGAAAATTTGTCTCGGGTCGCTGCGCGACCCTCGACAAATTTTCACGGGGCTTTTCTAAACTCGAAATTTTACTTCATGCTTAGTCTGGGAGTAGAAAACACTCGTTTAATATACAGGGAATAAAGCTGTACATTTTCCGACATTCGTTGTTTTTTAAAATAGTTCAATTCAAAGCTTTAAACGAGTGTTTTCCACTCCCAGACTAAGCATGAAGTAAAATTTCGAGTTTAGAAAAGCCACTGTGAAAATTTGTCGAGGGTCGCGCAGCGACCCGAGACAAATTTTCTGGGCTTTTCTAAACTCGAAATTTTACTTCATGCGCCACGCGATAAAATACTCAAATATTGTGAACTCTAGGTATATTTGAACCTCACTTAAAATCAGTGTTTTATACGCGTGGCGCATGAAGTAAAATTTCGAGTTTAGAAAAGCCCAGAAAATTTGTCTCGGGTCGCTGCGCGACCCTCGACAAATTTTCACGGGGCTTTTCTAATCTCGAAATTTTACTTCATGCTTAGTCTGGGAGTAGAAAACACTCGTTTAATATACAGGGAATAAAGCTGTACATTTTCCGACATTCGTTGTTTTTTAAAATAGTTCAATTCAAAGCTTTAAACGAGTGTTTTCCACTCCCAGACTAAGCATGAAGTAAAATTTCGAGTTTAGAAAAGCCCCGTGAAAATTTGTCGAGGGTCGCGCAGCGACCCGAGACAAATTTTCGGGACTTTTCTAAACTCGAAATTTTACTTCATGCGCCACGCGATAAAATACTCAAATATTGTAAACTCTAGGTATATTTGAACCTCACTTAAAATCAGTGTTTTATACGCGTGGCGCATGAAGTAATATTTCGAGTTTAGAAAAACCCAGATAATTTGTCACGGGTAGCTGCGCGACCCTCGACAAATTTTCACGGGGCTTTTCTAAACTCGAAATTTTACTTCATGCTTAGTCTGGGAGTAGAAAACACTCGTTTAATATACAGGGAATAAAGCTGTAAATTTTCCGACATTCGTTGTTTTTTAAAAGAGTTCAATTCAAAGCTTTAAACGAGTGTTTTCCACTCCCAGACTAAGCATGAAGTAAAATTTCGAGTTTAGAAAAGCCCCGTGAAAATTTGTCTCGGGTCGCGCAGCGAACCGAGACAAATTTTCTGGGCTTTTCTAAACTCGAAATTTTACTTCATGCGCCACTCGTATAAAACACTCAAATATTGTGAACTCTAGGTATATTTGAACCTCACTTAAAATCAGTGTTTTATATGCGTGGCGCATGAAGTAAAATTTCGAGTTTAGAAAAGCACAGAAAATTTGTCTCGGGTCGCTGCGCGACCCTCGACAAATTTTCACGGGGCTTTTCTAAACTCGAAATTTTACTTCATGCTTAGTCTGGGAGTGGAAAACACTCGTTTATAGCTTCAAATTGAACTCTTTTAAAAAACAACGACTGTCTGAAAATGTACAGCTTTAGTCCCTGTACATTAATCAATTAGTAATTTAGTTTTCATCATTGTCATAGTACTATTAAAAATTATTACAATAAATAAGTTGTTCTTTAATGCTCATTGTTTATTTTGTTAGGGTTTAGGTGAAGTATCGTACGTTTCTCGAGTAGTATGGCAATTACATACTCGCGGAATACTGCACTCGCCGCTGCGCGGCTCGTGCGCAACATGTCCGCTCATATGTAATATGCTGCATTCCACTCTCGTTACGTAATATACTATTATAATTTGAGATTTTCGGTTATGAAGGACAATTTGTGGTTAAGTATGTACAAAATATTTATTATATCTTTTGAATATACTTTACCACAAATGTTTGTTTATGGCAGAAAACTTCAAAATATGAAAGAGATTTCAGCCAACAACAAAAATTACAAGAAATTTATTTTTCATCATTATTTTTTTATATAATAATTAAAATTAAAACAGTTACAAATACAAATTCGTAATAATTGTGCAAAGTAACAAAAATTGCTATGTTCTATATTTATATTACTTAGTGGGATTCTAAATTTTGTATAATGTATATCATATAAATAATTCTAAGACTTGAATACGTATCTTTGTTTACAAAACGTGAGAAATTTTTACATTTATAAATTCTCCTGTATATCTGCTATCGACCAATGGTCTATCGACCTGTTGCTGTCTTTTACTTGTGGCTCATTTACTTACTTATAGAAACGTCAGTTTTGCAAATTTTTGATAAGGGGTGGCAGTAGACTTCACAAAACTATGCTTTACTCAAATTTAAGCAAATGTAAATCCTATTGTTTTTCATGTACAGATTTATGTTTTTCTTACATCGTCTGTACCAGTGTTTCTCAACCTTTTCTAGCACATATTTGGTAATCTTTCTATTACATATTTTAAATAATCTATGTCTTTTTCTTCTAAGTATATGTGTTCCGATGTATACGCTAAACTTTTTTTTTATAATTTGCAATCAATTTAAAGTTTCTTATGAGTATTTTCACTTCTTTTTAATTTACATAGTAATTTTCTACAGTATGTTTATTATGATTTTTGATAAGGGGTAGCCATACCCTCTTATCAAAAATCATAATAAACATACTGTAGAAAATTACTATATAAATTAAAAAGAAGTGAAAACACTCAATAGAAACTTTAAATTGATTGCAAATTATAAAAAAAAAGTTTAGCGTATACATCGGAACACATATACTTAGAAGAAAAAGACATAGATTATTTAAAATATGTAATAGAAAGAGTAATTACGAATTTTATGATAAGAATGCCAAATGACATATATTGTTTCATACAATATAGGAAAACGGCGACGCAGCACGAATAGCCCAATTATTTTTTGCAATTGCATAAAATTGAGTGAAACCGAATTTCTAAATCGTAATTGTTGTTTCAATTACTATCCAATCTAACGAGTCGAACATTTACGACATAAATTAAATTATACATGGCTATGCAAGATGAAAGGCTTATAGGTACAATGTACAATAATGAAAACTGTATTTTAAATGCAAGTGACCCTAGCATATTTCGGCGAAGTACGGGGCCTGTTCAGATAACAACCGAAAATTTTGAATTACGTGCCAACGGAGATATTTAATGGTATGCTGTTGGCCGCACTGCCTTGTGCATAACCTACTTTATAAAAGCATGTTCTTGGATTATTGATATGTCGTTTAGTTTTCGTGATATTCTTATTTAAGTGCAACGTGCTTAAGTGTTGGAGGCGATTTTTAAATGTGCGAGTTTCTGGAGCAACGATGCAACACACAGTTTTTAGTAAAACTGGGGAATACGTTCACAGAAATGTTTAATCTTTTGATGCTCTGGGTCGTACGCAATGTTACGAATGGTTTTCACGATTTAAAAGTTGTCGTCAGTCAATTGAAGAAGATCGTCGACCAGGAAGGCCTTCCACTTTAACTGATGACTCCCGTGTTCAGAAAATTAACGATCTGGTGCGTGCAAATCGCCGATTGACTGCCTGAGAACTTGCAGAAAAAGTTAGCATCTCAACTGGGCCATGCGATTTTGACTGATAAATTGAACATGGGTGTTGTTGCATGAATGATTAATCGTCATTTGCTTGTTCAAGGAATTGTCGACAAATGTCTACACGATTTTTTTTCTGTTCGGTCATCTAACGAGGAACAAATGTTGCTGAAACTCTAAATTTGTTCCTTGTTAGATGACCGAACAACAGAAAAAAAATCGAGTAGACATTTGTCGACAATTCCTTGAACAAGCAAATGATGATTAAACATTCATGCAAAGAATCAAAACGGGAGACAAAAGCTGGGTTTATGGCTACTACACTGAGACAAAAATTCAATCATCACAATCGATTGGCAAAGGATCCCCACTCCCCAAGCAAATTCGTCACTGACCTACAGGCCATCTGAAATGAAGCTATCTAGGACTGCTTCGTAAAATGGAAACACCGCTGGGAAAAGAGTGTGAATTAGAGAGGGACGTACTTGGAAAAGAACAAGGACCAATAATCTTTAAAATGAATAAATAAAGTTTAAAAAAATAAAGTTCGGTTATTATCGGAACAGACCTTGTACATTGATTCATTTTGTTCTTTTATTATACGAGCAAGATACAAAATTATTCTTTGGATATAGAGTACTTACAGTTATGAACAATGTATAACTGTAGGTACTCTATATTTTAAAGCAAATATATAATCTACATACACATTTTTGTGTTACTTTAAATTTATAAAAAAGTGAATATGTTTTTGGTATAAATGTACCTGGCTATAATCTAGGATTTACGTTGACGTTTATGTGACATACCTTACCTATGTTACATAAACGTCAACGTAAATCCTAGATTATAGCCAGGTACATACCTGCAGTTGAGTAAATTTTATTGTTTAAATATTAAATCTCGTCATTTGACAAAATAATTAAAAATAAAATCACATTGTATTTCACCATTTGATCAATGAGAAACTAAAGGGTTTTCCATTAAGAGGTCCTATTTTAAATTCCCTGGCATTTTTGAACTGTTAAATAGAGGGCCTTGATTGCTTCACACTTCTCAAGTGAAAGGTGTACTATTTGAGAAAATGTAATGATATACGCTCCAACAACGTATAGAAATAGTGAAAAATCATATTCAATAAGGTGAACATTTTGCCTAGACCGATCGCAGCGTTCGTATGAATCACCTTCTCGCCGTGCCATTCTGAAACTTATCACTAAATTTGAGCAAAATTGACAAATTACTCATATAAAATTGCCAGTTCGTACTCGTATCTTCAGGTCAGCTGAGAGCATTACCGCAATTCCAGCTTTCAAGGAAAATATTCAAGCGGTTACTGGTCAAATAAGAGCTAGAGTTAAAATGCTAATAATATTAAAGGATAAATTAAAAACACTTGGTTTGTTTCACTATTTATACAAATAGTGAAACAAACCAAGTGTTTTTAATTTATCCTTTAATATTATTTCAAAATGTTTCACCAAGTGATAAATGAGAAAGTTATTCAAGAAATAAAATTCTAATATAATGCAAAGCTTTTTCAAAAGAATAGCCATTTGCAGAGGAAGCCGAGATGGCCATTTACCAGATATCATTTTCCACAACTAATCGTGGAGTTTGTACTTTGTTTTTAAATAAATATGTTGGCACTGTTTCATAAAAAAAATATTGTTTTTAGATAATTAAAATAGGACCTCTTAATAGAAAACCCTATAGTTAAAGATTTGCTAAACCGTGCTGCAGAAAAAGAAGTATGTTTTTTTTTGTTTGTTTGTTTGGCATAGGTTTTTACCATTCAGCTACTAACGTTGATTTATATTAACATATATTTCGACTAATTTGGACGTCACAACACATTCACACACATCCATGGAACCGGAGACGAGTATTTTTCGTTAAAAAAATTACTCGCGTCCGCTGGGAATCGAACCCAGATCACCTCCGTGTCCGATTGGCGAAACCGGCGGCTCAACCGCTCGACCACGGCGGGCCCAAAAAGTATGTTTAATTCGTTAATAAAATCGTTGGGCCTCGTTGGATTGCCAGATGTTTTACAATGGATTTTTCTCGACCCAAAAACCATTTATTTTTTCTAATGAAACAAATACCTATTTTATAGTATGTTTTATAAATACAGGGTAATTTTCTTCCAAGTATGCATTCCCTATGCAAATGCATTTTGAGGCAGTTGTTGTTTGAATGTAATTTTTAATTAATTTAATCGTTTGCTGCACTAATGTTCTACTTTCATCACAATTTAGCAGACAGGCATGCGCACTTTGATTCACGTGAGTTTGTGTACAAAAATAACCCGAACGAAAAAATTATAATTCTCATTTCTTGTCTTTTGTGTTTACAGAGCGTTCAATTCTTTGGTTTTAATAGCGTTACACAATTATCTGAACTGTTAATTGTTCAGCAAGTGGTTATTGTAGCAAAATGTTTATAACGCAAGACACCGACGTTGCTGCCATCTAACAGCGCTATCAGTAAACAACTAAAGCAACCGATTCCATGCGGTGAACGATTTCTACTTTATTATTTTACATTTATTATATTTCGTTGAATTTCAGATGTTATTAAACAAATTCATAATTTCATTGCTATTATATTGCTACGTGTTTTGTAAAGTAACCGTATTTATTATTAAAACACTGATTACACTATTACTTTTAAAATTAACCGTTAGCTGTTTGTGTAGTGCGCATGCCTTCATATTATTTTTTTTTACCCAAATTTGCATCGTCTTATATAGAAATATTTCATTTTATAGCATTTTTTTGTCTAAATATTTTGATACCTAATTTTTGTTTCAAGAATTACTTCCATTCCATATTAACCCATTAGGCGCCATTGATGCATATACGCAACATTATTAATTTTATGTTAGTTAAATTACTAAATAAGTTATTTTGATATATTATAGACTTTGAGTTGACTTGCAAATGTATGACTTATTGTATTACATACTGTGAATTCGTTGATTTTCTACAAAACGTGCAATATGAAGTTTAGAACGAGTATTTCCACTCCCAGACTAAGCATGAAGTAAAATTTCGAGTTTAGAAAAGCCCCGCATAGAAAATTTGTCGAGGGTCGCGCCAGCGACCCGAGACAAATTTTCACGGGGCTTTTCTAAACTCGAAATTTTACTTCATGCGCCACGCGTATAAAACACAAAAATATTGTGAAGTTAGAAATACACTGAAATCATTTTTTACATGATTAATAATCAAGATATTTAAATAACAAAATATATACGATATTCTAATATCTTGATTATTAATCATGTAAAAAATGTTTTCAGTGTATTTCTAACTTCACAATATTTTTGTGTTTTATACGCGTGGCGCATGAAGTAAAATTTCGAGTTTAGAAAAGCCCCGTGAAAATTTGTCTCGGGTCGCTGGCGCGACCCTCGACAAATTTTCTACGCGGGGCTTTTCTAAACTCGAAATTTTACTTCATTCTTAGTCTGGGAGTGGAAATACTCGTTCTAAACTTCATATTGCACGTTTTTATACAAAATCAACGAATTCACAGTATGTAATACAATAAGTCATTCGTAAAAATCATTAAAAGAAGTGTTTAATTTTTCCTAAAATCAACTTTTAGAATTAACTCTATAATTGCTAGGCCGTTATTGGGTTAAGCCACACTTTGGAAGAATCTGTTTTCAATTTGTAAAATGTTGTTGTAGGCTTTTGATATTAAGTAAATTCTAAATATTTGTTTGGTGTTGTAGGCGTTCACTTTTTGGTACATCTTAAATACACTTGTAAATAAAACACTTTTTACTTTGTTTAACAACTGAATCTTCAGTGGTTAAACAAAGTAAAAAGTGTTTTATTTACAAGTGTTCTAAATATTTCTTTGACGGAAGTGTGCACACTTCCGTCAAAGAAATATATAGACGTAGTTAAAAATTACTTAATATTAAAAGCCTATTACAACTTTAAAGAATTTGTAGCTGAGGGATTTGTAGCTTAGGCTCATGTGACATAACTTTTATTATATGAAATCAAGTATACAGGGAGGTTTTCTTTTTAAAAGTATACATATTCCAATTATATGTAAATTTTCATATATTCCTTGTTTTTTTTAAACAGTCCAATTTGAAGCTTTAAACGAGTGTCTTCCAAAGAGTCCAATTTCAAGCTTCAAACGATTGTTTTCCACTCCCAGGTTAAGCATGAAGTAAAATTTCGAGTTTAGAAAAGCCCCGTGAAAATTTGTCGAGGGTCGCGCAGCGACCCGAGACATATTTTCTGGGCTTTTCTAAACTCGAAATTTTACTTCATGCGCCACGCGTACACAAGACTGATTTCAAGTGAGATTCATTTGTTAACAGTATTTCAGTTATTTCAGTGTTTAATATGAGTGGCGCATGAAGTAAAATTTTGAGTTTAGAAAAGCTTGAATATTATTTCAGTGTTTAATATAGGTGGCGCATGAAGTAAAATTTCGAGTTTAAATAAGCCTGAAAATTTGGTTGGGATGCTAGCTACACTTCGTTACGCGACCCAACCAAATTTTCATGCGTTTCTAAACTCAAAATTTTACCTCATGCTTAACCAGGGAGTGGAAAACACTCGTTTAAACCATCAAATTAATTTAAAAAAAAGCGTATGTAATGTATACTTGAAAGAAAAATTCACTGTATATTAAAGACAGATACAGTTTCTACTGAATAGTTAAAGTTCTAATTAAAAATATACTCACATGATAATCTATAAATTCTTCATCATGTCCATGTTGAATTTCGTTGTGTTCCTCTTCTCCAAAATGGCCATAATAACCTCCATAGTGCTCGTGGCCGCCTCCTTGTGCATAAACTGCCACAAAGATTGCGGATGCGCAAACCTACACATTTAAGAAACGAACAATATTAGTGTATGTATAACCATAAAGTACAGTTGAATTTGCTAATTATTTGCAGAATATGTAATAAATATAAAATTGCGAAATTGTCGACTTTCTATCAAAAAATTGTCTCTGTGAAATGTTCCAAATAATCACCGAAATCACCAAAATATTCATTGTACAATTCAATATATGTTGGGGTATTAGCTCAAGCAGGAGTGAGCTAATACCCCAACATATATTGAATTGTACAATATTTGAGTTTCACAACAGTATTACTGATCCTATGCATATTTTATATGCAAAATGTACGCGTTTACAAACGGCTTAGGATTTGTTCTTTAATATTAATTCTACAGATGGCCTAATATTTTCTCAATAAAATTCATTCTCTACCAATTTTAAGTTTAAAATTGTTTGTTCGTTTAGTTTGGTTTGTGAATGTTTTGACCTGATGTTACGTTTTGCTTATATTGAGATTTTTTTTAAGTGTACGTATTTCAATGCACGAGCTATCAAATTTTAAGCAGTTCTTTTAAATGAGTTAAATTTTAAGTTTCGAACGAGTGTTTCCATTCCTTGATTAAGCATGTAGGCCAAACTAAATTTAAAGCTTTTATAAACTCGAAATTTTACCTTATGCGCCACGCGTATAAAACACTAAATATTGTAAAATGGTTAGATTCTTTGAATAATTTCAGATTATTTATATTAAATGTGTATCCTATGGTTAATGTATGATAAGCTATCGCAGATATATCAGGATTTTGATTTTCCGTGTGATAAAGATGCTTGTAAATCTTGTTTTTAAATTTTGAATTTGTCCAATATAAATTTTGTTGCAATTACTGCATTTTGATAAATAAATTCCCGATTTTTCAAGATCATCAATTTTCATATGAGTATAAATTTGTGGAACAGTATCAAGTGTTTTTTTTTTTACTTCAAGGGAGATGATATTCCGATATAAAGCAATGAACATTGAAAATCCTATATTCCGTTTTATTTATTATTTAATTCACGGAAGATGATATTCCAATATAAAGAAATGAACATTAAAAATCCTATATTCCGTTTTATCAATCTACACCCTGTATGAAATCATTTAAAAATTCCTCGTTTCTCACTACGTTTCACTTCAAAATCCAGCGCACTTTAAATGTCAATTAATTTCAACAAAAATATAAACATTCATCCAAACATATTGATAATAAAAATAATTCACTTTCACATCTACTTACAATGAACAGGTGCATTTTTAAAAATAAAGTACCAAGAGTTTGGTGGTTGAAACTGAACTGATTAGAAGAGAGACCTCGCTCTGATTATATATATGGCAGTTTCACGTGAAAGGATCTGATTCGGATATTTCGCGCCATAAACCACCTTCTTCCAATGAACACAACGGGGTAGAAAGAGACAAGCACATCTTAGTGGTGTGAGGAGAAGAGATGGCAAAAAGTACGTCTCTTTCTTCAATCACTTTCCCCTGTGTTTGTTGATGTGTCGGCGTGCATTTTCATATCTCACTTCCTCTTTAACAATGAATGAATGCTGGCGTGTTATACAATCAGAACTAATTGTTATTTGTAACTATTAAGTTTAGGAGCGTGCTGTTGTTAGTAACAATGGTGTTCGCCTCAATTACAGTTATACGTACGTATTGATATTAATTACAAATTGTACAAATTGTTTATATAATAACCATTATTATTATTCATGACTAATTTAGTCGTTAGTTTTAATCATGACTAAAAATTTAGTTAACAAATGCCCAACTCTAGAACGAACGATGGGTAATCTTCCACCTTAATTAAAATGTAGCTTTGAATATTATACATATTGTACGAATTTACCAAACGCTGCAATTATAGGGATATACCGGGTGATTCATATAACCTAGAATAGCGTATATCTCGAAAAATACGCATCGCACAGAAAAAATAGAGTTTCAATTTTAACTTCTAATCGGTTAGAATACTATACATATTGTACGAATTTACCAAACGCTGCAATTATAGGGATATACCGGGTGATTCATATAAACTGGAATAGCGTATATCTCGAAAAATACGCATCGCACAAAAAAAAAATAGAGTTCCAATTTTAACTTCTAATCGGTTAGAAGTTAAAATTGGAACTCTATTTTTCTAATCGGTTAGAAGTTAAAATTGGACCTCTATTTTTTTTTTCTGTGCAATGCGTATTTTTCGAGATATACGCTATTCCAGGTTATATGAATCACCCGGTATATCCCTATAATTGCAACGATTGGTAAATTTGTACAATATGTAAAATATTCAAAGCTATATTTTAATTAAAGTGGATTACCCATCGTTCGTTCCAGAGTTGGGCATTAGTTAACAACATTTTTAGTCATGATTAAAACTAACGACTAAATTAGTCATGAATAATTTAGTCATTAGTCATTAATCATATTTGATTATTATTCTGTCAATTAAATGCAAATATAAGTCGACTAAATTTTCAATCATGATTAATTTTGAGTGACTAAATTAATTAATAATAATAAAGCAACCTATGAATATTTAAAGGATATATTCATCTGTCACATTCTGCATCTGTGTTCAATCGGTTAGGCGTAAATTAATATCTGTTTTTGATCCACTTTGAATTTTGCCAGAGAAGATGTAAGTACATTACATATCAGAGCTGGGACGAATCCTCGTAAAAAGAATTTGAACCACGAATCCGAATCATCTAATATGATTCGAATCACGAATACTCGAATAAAGGATTCGTAAGAGATAAATATGATTCGAATCCTGTTTTTTCGAATTACGAATACAAATCCTTTAAGATTAAATTTAATTTTATTATTTATTTGCAACCATTAATATATAAATATCGTTACCAGTTGTTTTAACAAAAATATTCAAAACCTAATTATTTAAAATTACCACTGAACATCGTTGATAACAGAGTAAATATCTGACTTCCTGTTACTCTGTTTAAAGATGTATTTGTGTGTTTCTGAACTCCACTTCAAATCAGTGTTTTGTACGCGTGGCGCATGAAGTAAAATTTCGAGTTTAGAAAAGCCCGAAAATTTTCACGGGGCTTTTCTAAACTCGAAATTTTACTTCATGCTTAGCCTGGGAGTGGAAACACTCGTTCAAAACTTTAAATTGAACTCAATTATAAAATCGACTAATGCCTGAAATTTACTTATATGAAAAATTCTCTGAATATCATTAAAATCGGAAAAGTCGGAGAATAGTAATGGAATTATATTCAAATTGACCAAAACACTTACAAAAAGCCATATGATATTATTAAATTTGTCAATATCAGCAGGCAAATTACAAAACAGGTAGAAATTTATAAAATTAACTTAAATATTGGGAAAAACAATGAAAACTATTAATCAGAATGGGGGTTTCCCACAGAAGTAAGTTATCTTAAAAGGCCAGGAAAAAATCTTTAGTCAAGGAAACGTCGGTAAATTTAACATTTAAGATTGTGGCTACCATTTCAGTTTTACTTCAAACAATATTAAACAACATTTTGAAAACTAGATTATTATCTTTAAAAACATTTCCAAGCATTTAATGTTCTTATCAAAGCATTCACTTTGAAGTTTCATACGAGCGTTTCCACTCCCAGACTAAGCATGAAGTAAAATTTCGAGTTTAGAAAAGCCCCTTGAAAATTTGCCGAGGGTCGCGCAGCGACCTGAGACAAATTTTCTGGGCTTTTCTAAACTCGAAATTTTACTTCATGCGCCACGCGCATAAAACAGTGATTTAACGTGAAATTTAAAAACCCACAAAAAAAACATTTTTCATGTTATTCCTCACAATTAATTCGAATTATTTTTGACGATTCAAATCCTTTTGTAAGTATTCGAATCCTTTTACAAGGATTCGAATCACCCACATTTAGACTCAAATACGAATCCTCTTAAAAAAAATGTAACGAATCCGGATCACGAATACAGTTGAACGAAAGTATTCGAATGCCTCTTTTGAATCCCCTAAAAGGATTCGAATTCAGGATTCGAATCCTGATTGATTCGAATCCTGCCCAGCTCCGTTACATATTGATGTTCGATGCCATATAATCATGTTTTAACAACTCATAAAAAATTCTTTCGGAAAGATTTAAATCGGCGGCGGCGACCCTGCGGGCGGCTTCCATGGGTAGCCATACTTCCCACAGAAGCCGCCAAGAAAAAAAAGCTTCAACATAAGGTAATTAACGAAAAAGTGAAGCCAGGGGCTTAATTTGACTTAAAAATAATCCATTGATTGCCACCGCCGCCGGTCGACAGAAGGGCGTCTCGAGCCAAGTTGTTTGAAAGTGCGCCCTAAGTAAGTGGTAAGCCCATCTAAGGCAAAATATGATCACGAGGGATTAATTTATATTTCCCTATTTCAAATATACAATTAGAATAAAGAAAATACCTTTTTAGAGTTTGGCAATGACTAAAATAGCGCTCATCTTATCCCAAACATGTGTTTAAAATAAATGGAGTTGTTACTCTCTGATTTTTTGTGTAACGATTTACACATGTATTTTTTACCGTACATAATCGTTATTAACCAGGGCGGTGACCAACCGGGAAACCACGTAACGTGCATAATTGTTATTAATTAGGGTGGCGATGAATCGGGAAAACCGGGAAAGTCAGTGAAAAGTCAGGGGATTTTATTCATCGGAAAAAGTCAGGGATATTAGCGAAAAATCAGGGGTTTTTGAATTATTAATACTTATAAATATGCAAATGATGTACTAACTTAAAAAAACAGAAAAAAAATTAGGTGGAAAGACCTAAGGTTGATAATCTGTTTGATAAACAAAAAAAAAACACTTATAAGTATGTATTGTTAAATTACATGTATATTTTATTTTGTCAAATAAAGATGATGCAAATAATGCGATTAAATAATTGAAAAATTGTTAGTTCTGTTTAAAGCATGAATTTGACACGTTAAAAAATATAAAACAAAATAAAATTAATGGTGATGTGTCCATCATAGCACTTTCCACGTAATTTAAACAATTGGTTCTTGACATACTAAATCTATTTCACTCTAACCAATTAGTTAAGGATTTCACTTGAAGTAAGTGATTTATACACGTGGCGCATGAAGTAAAATTTCGAGTTTAGAAAAGCCTGAAAATTTGGATTTGCTGGGGTGCGACTCGCTTCGCTCGCGCGCCCCAGCAAATCCAAATTTTCAGGTTTTTCTAAACTCGAAATTTTACTTCATGCTTAGTCTGGGAGTGGAAACCCTCGTTAGACGATCAATCAAAAACTTATTTTGCAGTTTCATCTATTGTCGAATTTATGACATAAAATAAATAGAGTCGATGTTAATTGTTTAAATTTCGAACAAAAACAGATTCGTGTATATTATGTATGTGTTCTAAACTTTGGTATCTTCAAATTAAACTCGTTAAAAAACACAGATTATTTCTCTATCTCTAAATAATCGCCTAAATACCGAGTGTAACAGAAAATAGGATCACTCCCTTTAGTTTTTTTCATTAATTGAGATATCAATTTAAAACTTTCTACATATGAAACTTTAATAGCACTTGAAGTGACTTCCATTTTGAAATTTTAAATAGAACACCTTATATATTTTTTTGTTTTCTGGTACAAAATCTTATTTTACATACAAATCGATTGTTTTAAAAAGAGAAAATTGCTAGTGTTATTGTTTTTTTCAAAAAATAATAGTGCTGTAATTGCCCCAATATCTCTAGGTTGCTGTAATTGCCCCAATATCTTTTGTTTCGTATCATAGACGTGTATAAAACAAATATTACTAACTTTTGTTTCTTAATTTGGCCAACAGATACCTTTAAATTGTAATTCGATCGTTTTTTTAAATAACTCAATTTTTTCAAATGACATGGCTGATCATTATGATTTTTTAAAAGGGTAGCATACCACCTATCCAAATGTGTATATTTAAAACTTGGAAAAAACTAAAAAAAAAGTATACTTATTCAATTTGGTAACTGCGGTATTTTTTAATCACATAGGCCAAGTTGAAACAACAATGAAATATCTAGTAGGCTATATTTGGCATTTAAAACGATGAAATAAATAATAAATCAACAAACTAAAAAAGAAAACTTGTTTTTATCTAACAAATCCATTTGTGCGTGTATATTTTTGTGGGTTATTAAAATGTCTTACAATGAAACTGAAAAAGTAGATATGTTATTAATATATGGAGAATCTCGAAAAAATGTGTACATTTTAATAGGTAGTATATTAACATTTAGAAAAACATGATGATAAATAATGCAACATTCCGGTTTTTTTTTATTTAGGTATAAATTTCACGATTTTCACTGAAAATGTACAGACATTCGTTGTTTTTGTAAAATCTTTCAATTTGGAGCTTCTAACGAGTGTATTCAATTCCAGATTAAGAATAAGGTAACATTTCGAGTTTATAAAAGCCTGAAAATTTGGATTGGTCGTGTAGCGAAGCGGAGCGACCAATCTAAATTAGAGTTCTTAAACTCGAAATTTTACTTTATGCGTCAGGCGTATAAACACTGAAATATTGTGAAGTTTAATAGTATATTGTATAACGAGCATATGATGATAGCTATTAATCGCGAGAACCAGGTTTGCGGAACGAGCCGAAGGCGAGTGAAGCAAGTCGTTCGAGTGATTAATAGCCATTATATGCGAGTTATAGACTATTCTTTGTTCACGACAGCAACAATATATAATACAACATTTATTATATATATTTATCAAATACGCGTCAGTATAAATGGTCGGTTTTGTTTTATAATAATTTGACAGATAAATGATGATAGATTGTGGTACTAGGCTTTGAAGGTGTAATAGGGTTAATTTCACTGTAACACAAATATGAACTATCGTTTAACAATAAATAATACTCACACAGTCTACCTTTTCGCCTAAGTTACATAGAAACACGCTCTTTGTACAAAAAATGAACTCTTCCGTTTGGATGTTTGGAGTTTTCACGGTGTTATCGTTTGTTGCGCTTTAAAAAACACTCGCGACGGATAGAAGCACGATTGTTTTACCGATTTGAAAATGATTTATGTTTACAAACGCGTTTTACGTGGGTTAAACTAGTGAGAAAGGCGGAGATGTTGACGCGTTACTTCGTACTTAAAAAAAATGGCATTGATGACGTCATCACCACCATGGTCAAATGTAAGACAAAAGAAGCTGATTTGACTAGCAAAGCGGCAAAAATATAACTACACAATTATTGCTTGAGTGTTAAATGTACCCCATTTATGCGGCCACACAATTAAATAATGCACATATTATAAAATTGTCGTGAACAAATCATACTATTTATTTTTAATTTTTTGTTGAATAATTTTGCAAATCTGTATATGGAATATGTACAAGTATACTCAAATGAAAAAAATAACAGTATATGGTTCCTAACATTCATTTTCATATAAATTTAATTAATGTTACCATTTTGTTTACAATACTTTGGTTATTTTTAAGAAATTGCCTAACAGTTGATAATTTTTCTCAAGTCTAAATATTAAATCTTTCTAAACTCTTAACTTTATTGAAGATTTATCAAAATTTTTGATATTTCTAGGCACCCTTCTTACAAAAAAATTGTGTTTGATTTCGACCCATTTACAAGATTAAGAAACCTTCGATATTTATGAAGATATAGAAATTGTTGGTAAATGACTAAACATATAATAAAAAACTAATGCAAGCCCCCCTGCCCATATATGTGCGGGCGCCCATGGCTAATACTAATACACAATAATATTTTAAGTTAATCTATCTTAAATAACGGTAATTAATTTTAATATATAATTACAACCGTGTATTAGTTAAAACTTGTTATTTTTTTACCGTCAAATGTATTGCATCGTAAAACCACTAAAACAATCATCATTAATACCCAGCACTTTGTTCGGAATAAATTAGTTCCGCTCGAATTCGCTCACTTCTAAAGTGATTATAAAATGTTAATCAACAATTAACATCGTTTCCTCAAAATCACCATAAGAGTATATGGAAATTACACGAAAGGAATTAAGAAAATAAAAAGCGGCGTATTTGGAATTCAAGAACGGTAACGCCGACGCCCGCCATTGGCTTTCTCCGCCAATGGACACTAGCATACACGCACATGGGATTATTTTCCTTTTTTCGGTTTTGCAACCGTGCAAATCAATTAAGCTGCTGCTTATCATTCATCATCATCATTAAACGCATTCGAATCATTTAAACATGCTCGATTAAATTCGCCCATTTGTATACGTGGCGTGTAATTGTTAATGATTCGTTTGTTTTGTTGTGCATCGTAATGATTAGTGTGAGAAAAATAAGTGGAATGAATTCGTGATAATTTTATTTATTGCAAAAAGTATATCAAAACAGTTATTTACCTAAATATGGGTTATTGACTTCTTTAACCCTTTAACGGCCGAGCAAAAAAATAATATATATTGTGAAAAGAAAATCTCCTTGTGTGGCAATATTTTACAACAGTCACTTAAGTAAAATCTCATAGAAATTGTGCACTTATTTTTCTGATTTATGAATGACTTATTGTATGACATACTGTGAATTTTTCTTTTAAATATACATAATGTATACGATGTACATTTTTAGGCATTCGTCGGTTTTATATGTAACCGTGTAATATGAAGTTAAGAACGAGTGTTTCCACTCCCAGACTAAGCATGAAGTAAAATTTCGAGTTTAGAAAAGCCCCGCATAGAAAATTTGTCGAGGGTCGCGTCAGCGACCCGAGACAAATTTTCACGGGGCTTTTCTAAACTCGAAATTTTACTTCATGCGCCACGCGTATAATACGCTGAAATATTGTGAAGTTAGAAATACACTGCCATTATTTTTGTGAGGAATAATCGAAATGTTTAAATAACTAAATATTTACAGTTTTTCTTATACATCTTCAAGTCAGGTCAAATTATATAATATACAAACGCGTTTTACGCGGGTGCATTAAATGATGCACAGGATACAATCAATAAAACATTAAAACGTCTAAATAACACAAAAAATAATAGTATTATAAATAACCAGCACACTATGTTCTTAAATCCAATAGAAGAATCAGAGTTAATAAATATAGTGCATTCATTAAAAAACAAAAAAAGTAGTGGCGTAGACGACATCCCAGTTTGTCTAATAAAAACTGTTATTCATATTGTTGCAGGGCCCTTGTGCCATGTAATAAATGCTACATTTGAGGAAGGAGTATTCCCAAAAGAAATGAAGGTAGCGCTGATTAAACCAATTTATAAAAAGGGAAAGGTAAATTCTCTGTGTAACTACAGGCCTATCAGTCTTCTTCCGTCATTTTCAAAAATTTTTGAGCATGCAATAGCCAAAAGGCTGATAAGTTTCATCGAAAAACATAATATTCTGAGCAACCAGCAACACGGGTTCGTAAAAAGGAAAAATATAAACACAGCACTCTTTGATTTCACTAAGATTATATATGATGCGCTGGATAATAATGAACTAGCATGCGGTATTTTCCTGGACCTGTCTAAAGCATTTGACAGTGTATCGCATGACCGCCTATTAGATAAGCTGAACTCGTATGGAATACGAGGTACAGCAAATACATTGCTTAGGTCTTACCTATCAGACAGACAACAAATCGTAAAAATAACTCATAACAACAAACATTTTGAATCCGCGCCTCTGAATATAACATTAGGACTTCCTCAAGGCAGTGTTTTAGGGCCGTTGTTATTTATATTATTTATAAATGATTTGTTTAATGAAGTGACCAATAACAAATGTGCTGTCATAAACTACGCAGACGATACAAATGTGGCAGTTCGAGGCCATGACTATCTAGAGCTAAAAGAAAATACAACTAGCATCCTAGCATACTTAGAAAATTGGTTTAACGAAAACAGGTTGCTATTAAATAAAGATAAGACACAATGCGTCCTATTTCACATTAATAAACGAAACGAAAATCCAAATACAATGCACATTAATAAGTCAAATTATGACTTAACAACGTCATCAAAAGTGCTTGGGGTATATGTTGATGCTGGCCTAAGGTGGAAACATCACATAGATGCTATTTGTCATAGGTTAAGTAGTAGCTGTTACATGTTGCGTGTCCTTGCTAAAAATATGGATACAAAATTGGTAAAAACAGTATATTTTACCAATTTTGAGTCAATAATGAGGTTTGGCATTATTCACTGGGGTGGCACGTCAGAATTAAATAGAGTCTTGGTTATCCAAAAACGTGTTTTGCGAATAATTATTCAATTAAAACATAGAGAATCACGTAGAACTAAATTCTCTAAACTAAATATCTTGACAGCCATAGGGATCTATATCTACGAATGTCTCCTATTTCTGGGGAAATATAAAGACAGATTTAATAACCATGAAATAGGACACAATTTTAACACACGAAATAAACTAAACATGCGATACCCGAAATTAAATCATTCATTTACCCAAAAAGGAGTCCAATATGCCAGTTTGCGTTTCTATAATCACCTGCCTAGACATATCCAACAAGAAAAGAATCATGTATCATATAAACATTTAATTTATGATTTAATCTGTAAGATAGAACCATACAGCATTGAAGACTTCTTTAATTTTAAATTTTAAATTGTAGAGAATACTGTTTTATGTGACACTATTTTTACATTATACCAGAATGTATTTTGTGTATTTGTATAAAATAAAGATTATTATTATTATTATTATTATTATTAAACTAGTGAGAACGGCGGAGATGTTGACGCGATTGTTTTGTACTTAGACAAAATGGCGTCGACCACGTCATCACCACCATGGTCAAATGTAAGACAAAAGAAGCTGATTTGATAGTAATTTAATTAATAAAAAAAATTACAAAGTTGCGTGTATGCATCAATGGCGCTTAATGGGTTAATGGGGTTCTTGCACGAATTTTAAAATCGATGACATTTTTTTTTCTATTGTTTACTGGCATAGGTTTAACCATTTCGAATAAAATTATTATTACATAATATTTTAAGTTCTAAAAACATTGTCTACCAAAAAGAAACATTGAATAAAATTATTTTAGGTGAAATTTAAAATTGAAAAGTGTTCATTTTATACAAATTTCGGCTTACCTGAACGCATACAAAATAACAGTTTAAATATAGCACAATAGTATTCAACAATACACTTTATTGAATAATAGCCATTATTTATTTTAATATAAATATAATAAATAGGTCGGTAAAGATGTTAAGGTTAAATATTTATAATGCACAATTACTTTGGCAAATCGAAACAACAATGCATTATTTATTTTCATAAACGGATTGAATGGCCTGTGCAATACTAAATTATATATAATTTTAATTTATTTCATTCATAAGAGATTTTTATTTAACTTGAACAATTGAAATGCAAATTTTAAAATTACATTTTATCTATGTGTATAACGTTTATGAAATAAAAGACTTTTGCAAATTTATTGAAAAAGTACTTTAAATAAAAATATTTCATGGATTTTAAAGGAAGTGATTAAATTATCCATTACATTCAGGAAAAATGTTTTGATTTAATATACGACTTGTAAATATTTACTCACGTCTCAGACATAAACATTCCACTACGTTTATGCCTGAATTTAATTTTGCAATATTATGTAGTTAGTTATGCAATCTTTTTTTTAAATCCCTAATAAAATATACAGGTTTTTAATTAAAATTCACTTGATTTGTTTTACTAATGAATTATTTAATTTACAACTAGTTTCGGCTTGATATTACTTTCTTGAAATGGCACCAAGCCGAAACTAGTTGAGAATTAAATAATTTATTAGTAAAAAAAAAAACAAGTGAACCTATATATTAGTAGAAAAGTTTTACCATGTGATCAATAAGAAACAAGTTAATGATACCCTAATACAAAATCCTAGTTATGATAAGTGTTAAGGTATATACAAGGTGGCCAGAAAAGGTGTGATAATCTTCAGGTAGAGTGGTTCATTGATTAATTTCAAGCAGAAAATTTAAGTAAAAAAATATTGTATTGTTATTAAAGAAATGTAAATTTGGCAACAATGGATCTTCTAAATATTAAAAATACTATTGTTTGTCTAACACAGACTAATTCAATCATTGAAACAACTACTTCTTGGACGAATATTACAATACAATATCTACTGCAATTTTATTTATATTTTTATGTTTAATATAAACTATGTAGAAATAATATTCAAAAAAGTAGCAAATTACGGTAAATATAAATATTAATTTAATAATATCCATTTATTTATTAGATTATTATATTTGTATTACAATGTTTATTTAATCCCACTGTTTAATCAAATAAAAAAAAATTAAACATATCCAACCTATCATTTTTCTTAAACATACTACCGGGTGTTGACTTGGCGGACGCAACATAGGAAATCCTATGTAAATTTTGAAATGTTCAAATTTTGGCTTCCCTATTCATTTTAGAAACAAAATGTATTTACCTTTTTTGTAGAGGGAAAAATTATGAATTCATTCGTTTTAACGTTTATCAGTTTACGTTTCTCTAAGTTAAAATAATGAAGAAAAATTTTTGTGATTTTATAAAAATAATCACACACCATGGAATTGATACAACAGTTGCGGATATACCCTGTTTTTTTTTTAAGTTCAATTTAAAGCTTTAAGCAAGTGTTTTCCACTCCCAGACTAAGCATTAAGTAAAATTTCGAGTTTAGAAAAGCCCCGTGAAAATTTGTCGAGGGTCGCGCAGCGACCCGAGACAAATTTTCTGGGCTTTTCTAAACTCGAAATTTTACTTCATGCGCCACGCGTATAAAACACAGATTTTAAGTGAAGTTCGAATATACATACATTTGACAATATTATAGTGTTTTATACGCGTGGCGCATGAAGTAAAATTTCGAGTTTAGAAAAGCCCAGAAAATTTGTCTCGGGTCGCTGCGCGACCCGAGACAAATTTTCACGGGCTTTTCTAAACTCGAAATTTTACTTCATGCTTAGTCTGGGAGTGGAAAACACTTGCTTAAAGCTTCAAATTGAACTTAATAAAAAAGAGGGTATATCCGCAATTGTTGTATCAATTCCATGGTATGTCATTACTTTTATAAAATCACATTACTTTTTCTTAAAATAATGACATACCATGGAATTTATACAACAATTGCGGATATACCCTGTTTTTTTTTTAAGTTCAATTTAAAGCTTTAAGCAAGTGTTTTCCACTCCCAGACTAAGCATGAAGTAAAATTTCGAGTTTAGAAAAGCCCCGTGAAAATTTGTCGAGGGTCGCGCAGCGACCCGAGACAAATTTTCTGGGCTTTTCTAAACTCGAAATTTTACTTCATGCGCCACGCGTATAAAACACAGATTTTAAGTGAAGTTCGAATATACATAAATTTGACAATATTAAAGTGTTTTATACGCGTGGCGCATGAAGTAAAATTTCGAGTTTAGAAAAGCCCAGAAAATTTGTCTCGGGTCGCTGCGCGACCCTCGTCAAATTTTCACGGGGCTTTTCTAAACTCGAAATTTTACTTCATGCTTAGTCTGGGAGTGGAAAACACTTGCTTAAAGCTTTAAATTGAACTTAATAAAAACAGGGTATATCCGCAATTGTTGTATGAATTCCATGGTATGTCATTATTTTTATAAAATCACATTACTTTTTCTTAATTATTTTAACTTAGACAAACGTAAAGTGTTAAGTGTGAACATTCATAAATTTAGAATTTTCCCTCTACAAAAAAATGAAATACATTTTGTCTCTAAAATAAATAGGGAAGCCAATATTTGAACACTTTAAAATTAACATGTGATTTCCCTTGTTGCGTCCGCCAAGTCAACACCCGGTAGTTAACATCATCTCAGAGGTTCCTAAAGCAGATATTTTTGTTACGTAAGATAGACTTCAATGAGTACTATCCTATGTATATTAAAGTACGTTTATGATAAATGTTTTCATACTATAAAATAAAAATACATTTTTTCAAAAATTAAAATTAAATTAAATTATAAATGTACTTATAGTAGTTGACCGTCCTTTTTAGTCAATGTTATGTCTATATATTACTCATACAAAGGCCCGTTAGGGCTACGTTATGCTTTAATGTTCCGTTACATTGTTTGTGATACCGGTCATACATGTACAAGTTTTATATTAGTATGGTTCTGATGTTTTGTGTGTTTTCCAAAACGTTGCCAATATTCCATGCAATGCTATTTACATTCATTTTTAACTAATGCATTTTTGGTTATAAGTGTGGTTCTTATTATTATTTTTGTGAATAATTGCCAACTTCCTTAGTGATCAAGTAAATTACTCAGGTTTACAAAAAAAAAGTCCGGACTATTTGACCGGACCATGGTATCCCGGAGTATTTTTGCATCCTGAATCCGATCCCGGGGTCAGCTCAGCCCCATCACGTCAGAAAAACGAAATTTCAAGGTCACTTAGAGGTTAAAATGGTCATTTTTTGGAACTGGACCCGGGACAATTTCTCAAGCGATCTGTTAAGTTAGAGGGTAACTGTTTAGGTCTTGAATATCTTCCAAACATCGGCAAGGAGCCCTAAATCTCGATCGGGACTATCACAGTGCCACCCCAGTGGATAAAATGTTGCAATGATTGTTTTATCTCGCGGATTTCGATCTCCCTGTCAAGGCATCCAATTCCGGCGATCCGTTCGCTGTGAGATATTGACAGGGAACCCAGCCCTGCTATTAAACTGAACTCTGCTATTAGCATCACCCAGGAACAACGACGTGGACGTTGCAGATTCTGTTTCCTTCGGGGTGCTTGTTTACAGTGAGTCCCCTTGCCTCTCACTTTTCTCCCTCCCAATTTTTGCAGATTCTGGTCTCTTCGGGGTGCTTGTTTACAGTGAGTCCCCTTGCCTCTCACTTTTCTCCCTCCCAATTCTTGCATATTCTGTTCCCTCCGAGGTGCTTGTTTACAGTGAGTCCCCTTGCCTCTCACTTTTCTCCCTTCTAATTTTTCAATCTTTCCGCGCTTGTTTATGGGGTCTGCAGGTTTGCTCAAAACTCCTTCTAAGTGCCTTTCTCTTATGCCCCTTGGTCGTATCCCTCTTCAAGTTCCAGCAGTAGTCTGCCAACATGTTGATGTCCCAGAAACCTTGGTAGCGTCTTTCCATCTCTTTTATATCTTGGTGAAATCTTTCACCTTGTTCTTCGCTATAATGTGAAAGGTTTTCTGGGAAATTGTCTAAATGTGAATCCAAGAAATGGACCTTCAAGCTCATCAAACATCCAATAGCTTTGTAATTCCGGAGCAAGCCCTCCACCAATTCCCTATAGTTTGGGTCTTTATTGTTTCCAAGAACAAGTAAGCTATTGGAATTGACGCGAGGTTATTGCCATTGTTCAACAAAACAGCTTCCAAACTCCTGTTTGATGAATCAATGAATAGCCGCTAATCATCCGAATCATGTTCAACTCCGAATTCGCCGAATAGACCTTCTATATCTCTGCAAAATACTAATGAATCATGCTGGTCATAATATTTCCGGAAAGGCTCATCCCTATTTCTGTAATAGGTCCCGATTGTTCCTTTCTCCAGAGAACCTCTTTCTTTTAAACGAAAAGCTAACAGTTCAGACTGGTCTTTAGATAGCCCTAGATCTCGAACCAAGTCATTGAGTTCCATTTGATTCCACTTTGAATTCTGGAGTTGATCATTCTCGCTGTCATCGTCCACGTCGATTGGAGCTTGTGAGAACTCCCCTTCATTTTGCTCCGGTTCTATTTCCTTACCTCCTTCATCTTCGCCATTAACAACCATACGTTCAAGGTCAACATCAGCTATCACTGGCATGGTAACCGACGAGGTGACCACGTAATTCAGCGATTTTCTGTTCCTGGAATTTAACCCAGGCTTAACGTTTCTGCAAAAGTAGCAATCACGTTCGTGATTTTCTGGTTCCCGCCAGGTCATAAGAGAAGAAAACATCATTTTCCTAGAGCCAGTCTGCCAACATCTCAAACGCGCTTGGCATGTGCGACACAGAACTTTTGGGGCCCATGGGTTGTTATCTGGACCTTAGGAATTGGGAAAACACGACTTAAATTGTGCAGATATAGTCTCTGTGAAATTCAAGTTCGTCTTAAGATAATATTCCCCACACAGAACACAGAAATAATCTCTATTCTTCAAGCACTTAGCTATTTTCCCGAGTGATTTTCCACTTCCGGGGAAGTTGGAGTTAAGGTGCCGGAATAGCTTGAGTTCTTCTCTCTTTAAAATAAATGGAATGAATAGCCGAAAACACTTGATTAAATGACCAACAGAAACCAGTCGCGTGTGAAAGCTCACTCGAGAGGTTGACAGTGCTACTCCAATGGAGAAAAAGATAGAGCTAATGGATTTGAAACTAGCAGTGTATATTGAGTTGCCTAAATACAAAAACAGTAGTTCGTTGTTAATTAAATTATAATAAACATTTGGATACTTGATTGTACAAAATAAGCCTATTTTATTACTGATATATGTGCAATGCATTTTATTTTTTTATATTTGTTTTATAATGGATTTTAAAATCATCAATTTTATGTAATCAAAAAACGGAATGCATTCCGCCTAATTAAAAAAAATATTTAATATATTTTATTAATAACATTTTTCATATATCTCAATAATATTCGTTTTATAGTGTTGTTATAAATCGAGAAATGGGTCGGTGGTGCCCCCAGATCGAAAACACGAACTAATTTCATGCGGCAACATTGTCCCGGGTCCAGTTCCAAAAAATGACCATTTTAACCTCTAACTGACCTTGAAATCTCGTTTTTCTGACGTGATGGGGCTCAGCTGACCCCGGGATCGGATTCAGGACGCAAAAATACCTCGGGATACCATGGTCCGGTCAAATAGTCCGGACTTTTTTTTTTGTAAACCTGTGTTATTCCTGCAATTCGTTTCTCTTCATTATGTCGATTTTTATTGCGTTCGTATTGCTAATAGAAATCCCAACGGCAGTCATTAATACTGAAAATGTTTAATTTCTTAAATTTAATTTCTGCCCAATAATTTTTCAAAACAATTAATTTTATTTAAACCGCTTCAAAATATATTCAGTGAATTTGAAATTATATTAACTACTTGATTAAGCATGAAGTAAAATCTAAGTTTTTGGGCTTTTTTAAAATCGAAATTTTACTTCATGCGCCACGCATACAAATCATTAATTTAGCATGAATTTCCAAAAATACAAAATACATTTTTCCAATAACATAAAATTTGTAACAATATTAATGTAGCAGTTAATTTTTTTTTACTACCAAGAGCCTCAATTAATTTTAATCCGTCACTGTGTGATATCAATATAAGCATCGAATTAAATATCATTATTATCTTGTATACAACTGTTTTGTGTACTTGTATTATTAGGCTTGAGTTTGGAGCTTATCTTTCATTGATCAAAGCTGATATTTTTATTAGCTTTGTATCGTGAGTACAATTTATTTCTGTACAGGGCGGCCCGCAGTGGACTACTTTTGAAACTATGGTTAGGTGTAAGATATAAACGGTAAACAACCGCAAACTTCAAATCCGTTTACGACAAACTTTATCCTCGACATTCCATCCTAAACAAGTTGTTCCTCAAGGCTCCCCTTTATCTCCTTTATTATACAATATATATTGCTCCGACTTATACCATCCCAATCCTAACTTTATACACCCAACCTGTTATCCCCGATAGTTTGCGGATGACACCGCCTTAATCACCCATTCATCATCCCTAGCCTCAGCCCTTAACTCCCTCCAAGATTTTATAAACAAATCCGATACTTGGTTCTCCAAGTGGAGGCTTAAAATTAATCCCAACAAATCCCAACTATTCCTACCCTACCATCGCATACCGCCTAATCCTCGCTCCATAAACATTAACGGATCCACTATATACTCCTCCCCATTATGTAAATACCTAGGAATCCTGTTAGACCCAAAACTGTCCTTTAAAAAACACACCTCCGATATAAAAGCAAACATCGTAAAGCGAGCGAAACATTTCCGTTGCCTGACATACAAGAATCAAGGAATTAGTACCAACACCTGTACCAAAATTTACAAAGTGATTTGCCGTCCCATCCTAGACTACAGCTCCATCCTTTATGTAAATCCATGCAATTCTACCATTAATAACCTCGAAGTAGCCGAAAGATCCTCCCTCCGTACCATTACAAAACTTCGACACTCTTAAAATCCCCTCCAAAATCCATCCAATGCACTCCTCTATGAAGAACACAAATTACCCCAATAAAACAAAGACTTCGATTTCTCGCAGAACGATTCGCATGTTACGAGTCGAATTACGACCACCTTAAAAAAATGTGCATCCCTAGAAACCACGACATCATCCCAAAATACAAAAACCCACCTAAGAACCCTTATTACTTATTATAAGTATTCTCCTCCTTTTATCCTACTTTCCCACCCCTTGAAATCGACTAAAAAACACACACACACATGGCACAGGGCGGAAAGAAAGGTCGATAGCCCTTGCAAGAGAGGGATGTAAAAAAATGACTTGTAAATATATTTATAAATTATATTTTATTATAATGCATTTCTCTCTTTTTCAATAAAGATGATATGGTTGTAAATGGTAACTGCATAGAAAATTTAATAGAGCTAATACTAATCTATCAAAATAGTAACGTGAAAATCCACAGATAGTAATTTAATGTTTTGCTTTTGGCCAGCTTTTCGGGATTCTGATCTACTGTGCGCCGCCAAATTCATTGGACGATCTACGACAATGGATTATAAATTATTGCCGTGAAATAACACCTAAAATTTTGAATAACGTCCAACAACTGTTTGAACAAAACATGTATTATTGCAAACTGGTGGTGGACATTTTGAGCATTTGCTTAGTTAATTATTTATTAGAAATCAAAATAAATCTTAAAATAAACTTGTTGCAATTGATATTAATCAAACTGTAAGCATATTATTTTCGAAAATATTGTAAAAACACAATAAACGTAAGCCGGCACTTTTTTGCTATTTCTTAAAAGGAATCGATCAATTTCATCAAATGTACGGGCTTTAAAATAAGAATATTTAACACTGAGTCCCACTGAAAATATTTGAGAGGAATGCTACCCCACCTAGTAGTTCGAATAGTGTAAATACAGACACGCTATTTAATAGGGGAACATTTATTTATTTTTATAAAGAAATTGACCTTTTCGAGCATTTTTTCTGAATTCGAATCACAAGAAGGGCGATTCGAATTCAGAAGGATTCAAAAGGGTGGCCCTGTATAAAATTCCACAGGTAATGCATACGAAAAGAGAGATAATCATAGAAAAAAAGAAAATTCTAAGTTGCATTGCAACTAATGAACGTGTAATTAAATTAAAATCGATAATTTTAGATTTTCTTTCAAGTTTTTATTAAATTACAATACAGACACGATGAGATAACCGAATACCTATGATATACCAAATTCAGAAAAATCGCGAATTGTTGTTATTACATAGAAAGTGTGAATGAAAGTGAGGTAATTAAACAGCAAACAATTATCAGCTTAAGGAACTCGAAGAACGCATACAGGAATTACACCATAAATTTTCATTCCACCGACAAATTATCCATTTATAGAAAAAATGTGTCACACACCACACCATCCGGCTATAAATCAATCAATTTAGTCTAATGAAACACATTTTTAAATTTATATTGTAAAAAGTTAAAACAAATAATATCATTTTAGACCAAGTACAGGATTTTTTCTTTTAATATCCCTTTGTATACGCTGTACATTTTCAGGTATTATACTCCATTCATTTTAAGATTAATGTAACTAAAAGCCTGGTTTATACGGCCAAAATGGTGGAATCTGGTGAAATTTTAGGGCGCGGAATATAAAATTTGGGGAAAAACGCATGTTGACCTGAAATCGGTTAGACCAAAATTCATTTTTATATATTATTATAAGTATTCGAATAAAGCTATTAAGCAACAGTATTTATAGTTAATTGTATCTTTGAATGTCATATGATTCCTTTTCACAATATTGTTTAGTTATATTAAAGAACTTTATTATTTGTAAAATTACATAACTTATTATAAAATTTATTAATGAATAATTTTATAATAAGTTATGTAATTTTAAAAATAATAAAGTTCTTCAACAATATTAAACAATTTAGAAAAAGTGTTATCATTGCTCGAGAAATAATTATTGTTTCCAATGATCTTATTTTATCTGTGTTTGCAGTGAAAACTTTGTCAACCTTCTTACAATTTAAAAAATAATTGTACCTAATTTTCAAAATTTGGTGATTTTTTATTATACAAATGGAAGTTTTGACACACTTAGGCTAAGTGCAAGAGAAAAAAACGCAGTTTTCAATGTCACGGCTTAAATTGCGTTGCCATATTTGAATATATGCGCTATAGAAAACTGTGGGACTTGACTCACCAGCGTCTCATCTTGCGCTCGGGCTTATAGTAGCAAAATGCCGGAGCAATGTAGAAACATACAGAGCTAAGGGTGACTTAACAAACATACACAGCACCGCAGTAAGAAAAAACGGCGCCTGGGGCCAAATATCCAATTGGCGCGTAGCGTCCAAATCCAAACTCAAGCTTTTCTAAACTAGAAATTTTACTTTATGCGCCACGCGTACCAAGCGCTGATTCAGTGGGAGGTTTTACACTCGCTATTTATATCACCCAACAAGGGCCAAGCGTTAAATTTGGACGCTCGCGATTTATGGCGCCCAACTAGGGGCCAAGCGTTAGTCTGGCCCCACGTTGGGCGCCAAAAAAACTCAAATCCAAGCGTTACTAGTATTTTTAAACGAGTGTTTTTCACTCCCAGATTAAGCATAAAGTAAAATTTTGAACTGGTATATATACAAGGTGAACGAAAAGGAATAGCCAAACCTTCAGAAAACATTCCGCCCACATAGAGGAAGAAAATATGTGCTATAACAGGGGTGTTAAGTTATTTGGCGATCGACAGGTTATAGATAATAAAAACAAATAAAAAAAAACAGTATATAAAAAATGTTTATCTTATGAGTAGTATTCCTTAAAATATATTGTAAATTGCTCGAATTTTGATAGCGCGAGATTTGGTTAAAATTTATTAAACATAAGTAATGTATCTCCAGTTTTACAATATGGTCAGTGTTTTATACGCGTAGCGTATAAAATAAAATTTCGAGTTTAGAAAAGCCTGAGTTTGGATTTGGACGCTACGCTGTCCTAAACTCGAAATTTTACTTCATGCGCCACGGCTACGAAACGCTGATTCAGTGGGAAGTTCTCAATTTAGATGCTGCGATTTATGGCGCCCAACTAGAGGCCACAGCGTTAGCCTGGCCCCACGTTGGGCGCCAAAAAACCTCAAATGCAACCGTTTTAAGTATTTTTAAGCGAGTGTTTTCCACTCCCAGCTTAATACAATCGCGAAAAAACAAAAGCATACCACTTCCCTACTAAAATTCAATTGCGACTTATGCGCGCATTATTCCCTGCGTAAATGTGACGAAAAAATAATTCGGAAACTACTTGCTTTAGGAGTATAGTTGTGTAAAACTTTTTTGTAGGAAATTAAAATATGTTGCAATTTAAACGAGGAATCCACAATATTAGTAACATATAGGGTATTCAATTTAAAATAACAAATTTGGTGCTACTTCCAGTATAATCTGAAGTGATATAAAGTTGAAAATATTTCACATGAGGAGAACTGATTCTACCGTTCAAAAAGGATTTTTTTAAAAGTTTTAGTGCAGCGGGTACCCTATAAACTTTTAACGAACGGTTTAGCGTAGACACCCTGTATTGTACAAAGTGTTAACAATTTAGACCAAGTTATGCTAAAATGTAAAATACGTGCTCCCTTATTTATCTAGGAAAAACTAAGTGGAGACTTTTACGAATTTTCTACGCGTGCTATCAAGGAATACAAATTGCGCCAATTAATCGTTAAATAAAAAGTCTGAAAAACTCCAAACTTTTAAGTTGATAATAAATTTAATACACTTACTGCAGCTTGTGCAGTCACACAGAAGAATAATTTATTAAATCGCCACTTAAAATAGTTTTCAAACTATCTACAATAAATTTCAAACTGAACAAAAAAAAAACATCAGAGTGCATACTTTCAAAACTTCGAACATAATTCTCCTCTTAGTGCATCGACAAAACGTAGGCGCAATTCATCAAATTAGGTAAAATAAAGAATTACGCTTTTAATTCGGATGCAATTTAAAAATTTAGCATAAACCCGCAGTAAATGTAATAAATCAGTCGAGCTAGTATTACCATAATGACACGAATTTCACGATAAAAGACAAAGCGTTATCGTGACCGAAATTTCGCACGATTTTGACGGAATTGGGTTTCGTTATTGTCGTGCTTTATCGATGTTCATTTTTTTTAATAAGTCTGTACTTGCGGAAACGATTTTTTCGCGTTATGTAAGGAATTCGAGTTCTTTAATAAGATTACAAAAAAAATGTCGAGTCGAGTGGAGTAATGTCCTGATACACGATTTGTGTTTTATTTAATTCCTCGAGTTTCCTGTGTTCGCAAACGCATGGGCAATTACGAGTGTGTGATGTAATTATCCAGTATATAATTATAATAGTTGATTTAATAGTGATATTTAATAAATGCAAGTAAATTTCGATGTAATTAATGACATATCATTATATCGATGATTTTTAGAGGGAAGTTTTCTTTCAAGTATACGAATTTTTTTTAAGTCCATATATCCATACGCATTCTTTAAACGAGTTTAATTTGAAGCTATGAACGGGTGTTTTCCACTCCCAGGTTAAGCATGAAGTAAAATTTCGAGTTTAGAAAAGCCTGAAAATTTGATTTGGTCGCGTAGCGCGAAGCGCGGAGCGACCAAACCAAATTTTCAGGCTTTTCTAAACTCGAAATTTTACTTCATGCGCCACGCACATTAAACACTGAAAATATTAAAATATTGTCAACTAGTGAACTTTACTTGAAATCAGTCTCTAATACGCGTGGCGCATGAAGTAAAATTTCAAGTTTAGAAAAGCCTGAAAAAATGGTCGAATTTTAAGGCTTTTCTAAACTCCCCATTTAGCTTTTCTAAACTCGAAATTTTACTTTATGCGCCACACCCATTAAACACTGTAAACACTGAATTATTGTCAACAAGTGAACTTCACTTGAAATCAGTGTCTTTTACGCGTGGCGCATAAAGTAAAATTTCGAGTTTAGAAAAGCCTGAAAATTTTGTTTGGACGCTCCGCGAAGCGGAGCGACCAAACCAAATTTTCAGGCTATTCTAAACTCGAAATTTTACTTTATGCTTAGCCTGGAAGTGGAAAACACTCGTTTAATACTTCAAATTGAACTATTAAAAAAACAACGAATATCTGAAAATTTGCATAATTAGAAAATGTATACTTAAAAGAAAAACTCCCTGTATACCGGGTTAAAGTGTTCAAATATTCCCTTCCCTATTTATTTTAGAGACAAAATGTATTTCACTTTTTTGTAGAGGGACATATTCTAAATTTATTAATGTTCACACCCTACACTTTACGTTTCTCTAAGTTGATATAATTAAGAAAAAGTAGTGTGATTTTATAAAAATAATGACATACCATGGAATTGATACAACAATTGCGGATATTCCCTGTTTTTATTTAAGTTCAATTTGAAGCTTTAAACAAGTGTTATCCACTCCCAGACTAAGCATGAAGTAAAATTTCGAGTTTAGAAAAGCCCCGTGAAAATTTGTCGAGGGTCGCGCAGCGGCCCGAGACAAATTTTCTGGGCTTTTCTAAACTCGAAATTTTACTTCATGCGCCACGCGTATAAAACACTAAAATATTATGAACTTTATGTATATTTAAACCTCACTTAAAATCAGAGGTTTATACGCATGGCGCATGAAGTAAAATTTCTAGTTTAAAAAAGCCCAGAAAATTTGTCTCGGGTCGCTGCGCGACCCTCGACAAATTTTCACGGGGCTTTTTAAAACTCGAAATTTTACTTCATGCTTAGTCTGGGAGTGGAAAACACTCGTTTAATGATTCAAATTGAACTTTTTTAAAAATCAACGTTAATGTCAGAAAATTTACAGCTAAAATAATTAAGAAAATGTAATGTAATTTTATAAAATAATGACATACCATCTAATTGATACAACAAGTGCGGATATTCCCAGTCTTTTTTTAAGTTCATTTTAAAGCTTTAAACAAGTGTTTTCCACTCCCAGACTGAGCATGAAGTAAAATTTCGAGTTTAGAAAAGCCCCGTGAAAATTTTTCGAGAGTCGCGCAGCGACCCGAGACAAATTTTCTGGGCTTTTCTAAACTCGAAATTTTACTTCAGGCGCCACGCGTACAAAACAAAAATATTGTTAATTTATGTATATTTAAACCACACATGAAATCAGTGTTTTATACGCGTGGCGCATGAAGTAAAATTTCGAGTTTAGAAAAGCCCAGAAAATTTGTCTCGGGTCGCTGCGCGACCCTCGACAAATTTTCACGGGGCTTTTCTAAACTCGAAATTTTACTTCATGCTTAGTCTGGGAGTGCGTTAAATTGAACTTTTAAAAATCAACGAATGTCAGAAAATTAACAGCTAAAATAATTAAGAAAAAGTAATGTGATTTTATAAAAATAATGGCATTTTTCTTGTATAGTGTAAATCATTTCGAAAACATTTACTTTAATCAAGTGACTACGATATCTTTTGCTATTTTGACATCCGCATTTGTTGTTTTAATTCTATGGCATGTCATTATTTTTATAAAATCACATTATTTTTTCTTAATTATTTTAACTTAAAGAACCGTAATGTGATAAACGTTAACACGAATGAATTCACAATTTTTACTTCTGCAAAAAAGGTAAATATATTTTGTTTCTAAAATAAATAGAGGAGCCAAAATTTGAAGATTTCTAAATTTACATGGGATTCCCTATGTTGCGTCCGCCAAATCAACGCGATATTTTTCCAACTTTTAAGTCTAATTTGATTGCTATTTAATGAATCTACTTAATTTACATGCGAATTTTTCTTCATAACTTGTAAGTAAGACGAATTTGTTGTGGATTGTGCAAAGAATCGCACTTTTAATGTTTTGACGTATGGTTATTATAATTTTTGGTAGCAGTGGAATTCACAAAATTATTTATACATTTAATTAAATTTATATCCTATTGTTTTATCATATACACATTTAACATCGTTTATACCAGTTAAGAAACACTTTTCTTGCTACTTGCTACTTGAGTAAATTTCCATGGCCACCTTATTTAAAAGTTTGTAATAAACATACGATACAAATAATAAATAGGTACTGATATGTTAATCAAATACAATTCCTTTTATATCAGAACGTCACGTGTAGTATACTAATTGGGGAAAATAAATCTGATTACTTGAATCAGTGCCAATGCAAATATCAACGCTTCTTTTACTTGTTACAACTATTTCTGTCCGCCTACGTGAACCGGCATTTCCTTGTTTTGACTAAACCGATTCCGCATATAAAAACAAGCAATAAACTTCAAAATCGCAATAAAAGTGATTAATATTCACTGACAAACGGAGACGACATATTCTGATCGATTCCTGCTGGCGAATCAGACCGTAACGACTGTCCGATAAAGTGAACACGTACTATTATATCTTAATTATTATATAACGCTGGATAATTAGAGGTGCGTACTTTAGATGAAGGTATAGGAAATTGACTAAATTAAAAGAGGGAAGTTAACTGTTCAACTGTTTGTATTATACTTCAGTGTGGCAGCTCTTGAGAATGTTTAGTGTTGGGGATGCAGACATACACATATGTATAAACAGTTTAAATATTAAGTAGTTGTTTCAAGGAGTGTTTGATATAGTCTTTGTAAGACTAATTTGTTGTAGATTGCGAAAAGAATCGCACTTTTAATGTTTGAAGTATTCTGCAACCAAGAATTGGCAATTTTATTTATACTTAAATATTTAAATTATATAGTCTTTTTAAATGTTCAACAGATTAGTCTGTTTTTATTTTCCACCCGTTTCAGGCTTTTTGAGAAAACGGATAATCAAAGACAGTTCGGCATTAATATTATTTAATTTTAATTGTTGAATTAATTAATCGAATGGTGATATTGTTATTATCCAAAAAGCTTGACATCCCTGGGAATTGGAATTGAAAGATCGAGTGCGTCAAGTTCTAAAACTCTCTCTCTCTCTCTCAATATGGTGAAGTTAATCTCGCTGAGAGATCGACTGCTCCAAGTTCTAAAACTCTTTCTTTATCTCTCAACATGGCGCAGTCGATCACTCTGTTATTCTAAAATTCTCTTAATATCTCGCAGTCGATCTCTAGCTGAGACAAATTATGGGTAAACCGCAAACATACACATATGTATAAATAGCTTAAATACTCAAATTATATAGTCTTTTTAAATGTTCAACAGATTAGTCCGTTTTTATTTTCCATCCGTTTCAGGCTTCTTGAGAAAACGGATAGTCAAAGAGAGTTCGGCATAAATATTATTTAATTTTAATTGTTGAATTAATTAATCGAATGGTGATATTGTTATTATCCAAAAAGCTTAACCTCCCTGGGAATTAGCTTATGGATGTCAATAAGATGTAAAATAAGAGCGAGTGCGCCAAGTTACAAAACTCTCTCTCTCTCTCTCTCTCTCTCAATATGGCGCAGTTAATCTCGCTGAGAGGTCGACTGCTCCAAGTTCTAAAACTCTTTCTCTATCTCTCAACATGGCGCAGTCGATCTCTGTTAGATTTCTAAAATTCTCTTGATATCTCGCAGTCGATCTCTAGCTGAGACAAATTATGGGTAAACCGGTTTTAATTAGAAAAATACAGAATTACCGCTGATTGAAAAAGTCGGTAAATTTACAATCCCTAGCACAGTCTATCTGAGAGATTAATTGCGCCAAGTTCTAATACTACTATCACAATATTGTTGTTTTAAGGGGTGAAGATATATATATAAACGGCACGATAGATAGAAAGTGGTATTGATAATAAGATTTTCAAAAAATAAGCAACTTTTGTAAGAAACAAAAGTTTATTATTTGGACCTATTTTTAGTGATATTTAATTAAAGTTATTAAATTTTAATTTCCAAGGGTAACTAATTTTATAATAAGATAGATAGAAAGTGGTATTGTTGATAAGATTTTCATAAAATAAGCAACTTTTGTAAGAAACAAAAGTTTATTATTTGGACCTATTTTTAGTGATATTTAATTAAAGTTATTAAATTTTAATTTCCAAGGGTAACTAATTTTATAATAAGATAGATAGAAAGTGGTATTGTTGATAAGATTTTCAAAAAATAAGCAACCTTTGTAGGAAACAAAAGTTTATTATTTGGACCTATTTGTAGTGATATTTAATTAAAGTTATTAAATTTTAATTTCCACGGGTAACTAATTTTTTTTTAATAATAATAATATCTTTATTTACGGAAACTCCATTATTACAAAATACTACAATTTAAAATTTATATAAGAATAAATAAAATACAATAAAACTTACATTAAATTAAATAAACTACGAATAAATAAGTCAATTATTACATATTTGTCACTGCATTCATGTCAACAACTTTTAAATAACGCATCAATTCCCGCTGAGACATAGAAAATAAATCAAAGTTAGAATTGCGTGAAAAATTATTAGCATAGCGCATAAATTGACTGAAACAATTGTTGATACCATAATTAGTCCTGTGGAACGGTATTCGGAATAACGGTCTGTAGCGTGTTAATTTGTTATCAGCGCTAATATGGAAGTCAATTTTATAATAAGATAGATAGGAAGTGGTATTGTTGATAAGATTTTCAAAAATTTAGCAACCTTTGTAGGAAACAAAAGTTTATTATTTGGACATATTTTTAGTGATATTTAATTAAAGTTATTAAATTTCAATTTCCATGGGTAACTTATTTTATAAGTTTTAATTTTATCTGACAGTTAAATATATTTAAACTGTTTTCCATTTACTTACATTGTTTAGCGTACCTCATCCTATTATGAGTTTTTTAAAAAAAAATAAGGGTTTGTAATTTGTCCAACAAGTAAGCCATACCATACGTTGACACCTCAAATATGTTTATCATCAATTGTTCTAAGCCAATAAGGACTTGTTTACACTTCTCCAGTGCTTTCAACAGTAGCCTCCCCATCTTGTAGAGGGTGTGAAATGGAAGACGAGACTGCGAGGCACATCCTCAGCGAATGCCCGGCACTCTCGTCTACGAGAGGATCCATACTGGGTGAAAGATGGCCGACGATGGACAATATCAGGGATTTGCCCACCTCAGTGATACTGGACTACCTAGACAAGGTGGGATGGTTGAGCTGAGGATGGGTGACCCGCAGTGGAAGGCGGCCTAATGAGGTCTAAGTGCAGTGCAGCACTGCGCACTCCCCTTATACCAGATACCAGCCTCCTCAATCCTTAAAACCATTCTACCGTGAGATCGAAACAAAAAAAATATTCAAAGCAGGTCTTGACTACTACAACCCAATTGGCAAGCGTGCTTTTAAAACGCCGCAATGGATTAGTAGTTATCTAATTGATTAAATACAAGAAAGCCTGCGTAACTTTACTAACACGGCAATTCGGACTGAAAAACATGCTTTCTTTGAATACATTTCGCGCACTTGTAATAAAAGTCAGTTATGGGATCACCTGAAACACTTAAGTATTAAAAAAACTCCAGTTAATATCCCGGATACTATAAAAAATGTAGACCTAATAAATAATCATTTCTTAACACATAGTTTGTCTGTTGAGAAAACGTACCCTCTTTTAGTCGAGAATTATTTATCTTCAATATCTCCAAAACCTGAACTTCCTGAATTTAATTTTCAACTTATTGATAAAACCTTAATTTATGAATTGTTAATCATAATGAATTCTACTAGTACTGGATAAGATGGAATTTATATAATAATGCTTCGGATGTGTTGTCCGGTTATGCTTCCTATACTGACACATATGGAAATTGTAGACAGGATACTTATTGGTCGTAAATAAGTAAGCTCTGAAGGATTGTTATTTTTTAGAATTGATGTAAGAACGGCTATCTTCCAAAGATCTGGAAATGAAGATTCCAGAATGCAGGAATTTACTGCATGCTGGAATCTTCATTTCCAGATCTTTGGAATATAGCTGTTCTTATATCAATTCTGAAAAATAACAATCCTTCAGAGCTTACTGATTTACGGCCAATAAGTATCCTGTCTACAATTTCCAAATTACTGGAACAAATTCTGAATGAACAAATACTTAAATTTATGATTTGCTATAACATCCTTCCATTATGCCAATCAGGCTTCAGACAGGGGTTTACCTGTGAGACAGCTCTAATAAATATCACTGATGATATTTTAACTGCTACTAATAAGGGAAATATAACAACTCTAGTATTACTAGGCTATTCAAACGCCTTTGATACAGTAAATCATACGACTTTATTAAACATTCTGAATCACTCAGGATTTGGACTCTTCGTAATTTCTCCCATTAACAGTTATTTAGACAACAGAAAACAGTGCGTTAAAATTGAAACTAAAACCTCTAACGTACTTAAAATAAATCAAGGGGTCCCACAAGGCTCGATTCTTGGACCGGCTTTATTTTCTCTATATACATCCTTAATTTTAAACACACTAGATAAGTGCAAAGGTTTTTACTAGACTTTATTAAACATTCTGAAACACTTAGGATTTGGACACTCCGCAATTTCTCTCATTAACAGTTATCTAGACAACAGAAAACAATGCGTTAAAATTGAAATTGAAACCTCTAACGTACTTAAAATAAATCAAGGGGTCCCACAAGGCTCGATTCTTGGGCCGGTTTTATATTCTCTATATACATCCTTAATTTTAAACACAGTAGATAAGTTCAAATGTCTTTACTAGACTTTATTAAACATTCTGAAAAACTAAGGATTTGGACACTCAGCAATTTCTCTCATTAACAGTTATCTAGACAACAGAAAACAGTGCGTTGAAATTGAAACTAAAACCTCTAACGTACTTAGAATAAATCAAGGGGTTCCACAACTCTCGATTCTTGGGCCGGTTTTATTTTTTCTATATACCTCCTTCATTTTAAACACACTAGATAAGTGCAAACGTGATATGTATGCGGACGATACACAAATATATTATTCATTTTTACCTCAATTACACGAAGCGGCTGTATCTCATATTAATTCTGATCTTGAGCATATTTGCAACTGTTCCAAGCTATTAAATTTAAATCTAAATAAGATTAAATCTCAGTTATTATTATTTGAACCAAAAAAGCATGCCTATTATTAATAATAAAATTAACATCAAAATAGATGGCATAAACCTTTCTTTAAGTAACAATGGAATAAGTTTAGGGGTAACATTAGATATATCTTTTAGACATAGATCGCATATTAATAAATCCTTATCAGTTGCACATTTAATCCTCAAGAAACTTTACCTGCATAGACATCACCTTTTAATCAAAACAAAAATTATGTTGTGTGATACACTTGTTTTGTCCAACTTTACTTTTTGTTCTGCTCTGTATCGTGCTGCTATAGATTGTGTGACAATTAAGCGTATTCAGAAACTCAAAATGCCTGTCTCAGGTATATTTATAGGATAATTTCTGTGAATCTTTAGATATTCCTTGTTCTTTTTAGAAGTTCACTTTGAAGCTTTAAACGAGTGTTTTCCACTCCCAGACTAAGCATGGAGTAAAATTTCGAGTTTAGAAAAGCCCCGTGAAAATTTGTCGAGGGTCGCGCAGCGACCCGAGACAAATTTTCTGGGCTTTTCTAAACTCGAAATTTTACTCCATGCGCCACGCGTAAAAAACTAAAATATTGTGAAATTTATGTATATGTAAACCTCACTTGAAATCAGTGTTTTATACGCGTGGCGCATGAAGTAAAATTTCGAGTTTAGAAAAGCCCAGAAAATTTGTCTCGGGTCGCTGCGCGACCCTCAACAAATTTTCACGGGGCCTTTCTAAACTCGAAATTTTACTTCATGCTTAGTCTGGGAGTAGATAATAGTCGTTTAAAGCTTCAAATTGAATTATTGATTTTTAAAACCGTCTACTAATTTCTGATTTACAGTGAAATATAATTAGAACTGAACATATATTTGTTTGTTCACTTTTATATTTACCGTGGAAATATAAGTACAGCATATTGAGTTGCTTATACACTGATGTATGAGACCCTGGCATAGGTAACCAAATTTGCACACATGGTTTGGTGTGATGTACAGGGAATTTTTCTTTATAGTAGACATACAGGGAGTGTTTCTTTAAAGTATACGTTTTCCAAATTCAGCTTATTTTCTTTAAATCTTTAGATATTCGTTGTGTTTTCAATAGAGTTCAATTTGAAGCTTTAAACGAGTGTTTTCCACTCCCAGACTAAGCATGGAGTAAAATTTCGAGTTTAGAAAAGCCCCGTGAAAATTTGTCGAGGGTCGCGCAGCGACCCGAGACAAATTTTCTGGGCTTTTCTAAACTCGAAATTTTACTTCATGCGCCACGCGTATAAAAACTAAAATATTGTGAAATTTATGTATATTGAAACCTCACTTGAAATCAGTGTTTTATACGCGTGGCGCATGAAGTAAAATTTCGAGTTTAGAATAGCCCAGAAAATTTGTCTCGGGTCGCTGCGCGACCCTCGACAAATTTTCACTGGGCTTTTCTAAACTCGAAATTTTACTTCATGCTTAGTCTGGGAGTGGAATACACTCGTTTAAAGCTTCAAATTGAACTATTTTAAAAAACAACGAATGTCGAAAATTTTACAGCTTATGCAGGTTTACGTAAAAAAAATCAATTCATTGTAAGTTGCGCAGTCAATAAAGTAATACATACACCTACATTATCTTTATTGAGTATTATGTTAACAAATAAATGAAAATTGAAATGTTTGCCAAATAAAGCAGCACACCTAACACCCCATTGTTGTTGTGCTGCAACAGACTTAGATGTGTTAAATTGATTAAGATATTAAATAAAATCACAAAATTTTAAAATCAAAACATTTATTTAACTGCATTTAACAACATAATATACAAAACAAAATAACTAACAGTTCAACAACGGGAGGCAGTTCAATGATGATGTTGATAGGTAACTTTAGCGTTCCATCCTTCCTTCTTGTCAGAGGTGTACTCTACTTTGCGGACAGTTTTGCCGTCAGGTTCGACTAAGCTGTAGTGTCCCTTTACTTTGTATCCGTCGCGTTCCTCGTGCTTGCTCTTGTGGTCGTGAGTCTTTTCATCAGCAACATGGAAGCCATAATGATATTCTGGATGAGCCTATACAAAGAAAAAAAAAAAAACAATCATAAGAATGTTAAAATAGTGATATAAGATAAAACAGTTGAGGTTTATTATTTTAGAGATATGATCTCACGAAAACTAATTGTAAAGAAAAATAAAATACTTTTTCTCTAAACAATTATTTTGAGATCCTTGATTTATAATGATATTCTGGATAAGCTTATCAAAAAAGTTCATAAGAATGTTAAAATAGTAACATAAGATAGAACAGCTAAGGTCTTTGATTAAAACAGTTAGAACCTTTCTTCAACAATTTATTTGTAACCAGATGTAAATTTCGGACACAAAGTGACCTTTACACTGTAAACCAATATTTAGTTTATATATATTTCTCTGTAATTAGGCTATGCTTGTTGAGAAATAAATTAATATTATTACTATTATTTACAATGGTTTGATAGGTTTTGTATGAAACTATTGATAAAGGTCACTTTGTGTCCGAAATGTGCATCTGATTACAAATTAGTTATTGAAGAAAGGTTCCAATTGTTTTAATCAAAGTACTTATCATTTTCAAGTTACTCAATTAATCCAAACAGCTAAGGTCTATTATTTTAAAGATATGTATTCTAGAAAACTGATTGATAAAGAAAAAACAAATACTTTTTCACTAATTAATCATTGTGAGATCCTTGGAAATGTGTGCAAGATGTATTCGTTAAAACTTTGAGTGCCAGGGATTTAGCTAACCATTCAAATTAAATTGGAGTGTGAATACTGAGCTTAAATTTATTGAATTGTGGGGATTTGTCTGGCATATATCGAAGGAAATGAGTTACTTCTCCTAAATTGTATTGCTCATTAGTCAGATGCCATTTAGAGTATGCTTGTCCAGTTTGGTCGGTGATTGATGAGGAACAAATTGAAGATATAGAAAAGTATCTTTTGATTTATTTTTAGTTTTTTCTTAACTTACTTTGAGGTGGACTTCATGGTCTTTTCCGTCGTGACGTTCTTGGTTGGCATAAGAGGTAGCATGCTTATGGTCGACGCCTTCGCTATGATGACCGGTGAAGTGGAAGAATTCATGGTGGCCTTTACCATGCTTGTGGTTGTGTTCAATTTTGTGTCCCAAGTGACCATCGTGTCCATGTTGGGCTAAGGCGAGAGCTACAAGAGCTAAGATGACAATCTGAAAAGAAAAAGAAAAAACATAAAGTAGTCAAAACATTGCGAACAAGCAGATTTTTATTCTGGCACCACTGCTAAAATTCTATTAATTAACGCGTTAATAATATTAAGTACAATAAATTATTGAGGTTATTTATTGGTACCCAGAATGTAACATTTATATTTTGATATGTTTGAGAAAGTTCTAAAAAGAGTTATATGGAATTTATATTAAGAAATACATACAGATAGTTTTCTTTTAAATGTACATATCCTAATTACAGCGTATCTGCTGTAAATCTTAAGATATTCGTTTTTCTTTAATAGTTCATTTTAAATCTTTAAACGGGTGTTTTTCAATCCTAGACTAAGCATGGAGTAAAATTTCGAGTATAGCCTTAACACTTTCAGGATTTTTTAAACTAGAAATTTTACTTCATGCTTAGTCTAGGAGTGGAAAACACTCGTTTAAAGTTTCAAATTGAACTTTTTTAAAAAATTACGAATGTTAACAAAATTTGCGAGATTCTAAGTGAACCAATATCATTATCTGATGACAAAATTAGTACTCCAAAACTTCCTTACATAAAATTCATACACAAGGTACCAATTTAGTCCAATTGTTAGTTCACCGACAAAAAAAATTGAAAAATGTTTAGTTAATAAATTTAAAGAAATTAAAATAAGCAATGATTTATTTATTAAAAACTATTTTTAACTGAAAAAAAAACTAATAAATTAATTTTATAAAATAAGATGACTTATTGAACTCATTTGATGTGGAATCATTATTCCCTAGTATACCAATTAATAAAACTTTATTTATCCTTGAAAATGTTTCAAAAACAAGCTCTAAAAATCATTATTAATAAATTATTACATAAAATTAGTTATGAATTGCAATACCTTTGAATTTAATGATACATTTTATAACTAAACATTCGGCACTACAATGGATAATGCATTATTTCCATTTTTAGCAAACATTTTTATGAAGTACTTAGGAAATCTTGTTAAGAACAGCGTACAAAATTTCCCAATTTTGATTTGTCAATAAATATTTGAATATCTATATTTTCATAATTTTTATAAAACATGAATTCACTATCACTAATTGTTTAATTAAGTTATGTGGATTATTTAATCACAATAAAATTGTGAATTTACTATATTAATTACATTAATTTTTAATAAAAAAAATAATTATTATACTCACTGTAATTTGTTGCATATTTGCTAGTTGAGGTATTAAAACCTTAGTAAACCTTGTATTACTCTGTATGAACACACAAGTCAAACTGATATCGAATTTGTGTCCACCCGGTCATTTTATACTAATATCATTTTTATGAAAGTACCCAAACACTTGCATATGTGTCGCATACAATATGTAAAACAAATTGCGAGCTTTAAACGAATTGCGTTAATTAGCCTGTGACCCTTTCCCGCTGCGTTTATGCGTTTGGGAATTGTCTAGGGGGCAAGTAAAAATGCACGGGTTTAGAAAGTGTAATTTTAATTTCATTATTACTTAATAATACAGTTGATTAGTTTAATATATGTTGGCGGATTTATTTGGTTGTGTGTCAGTGTGTGTGATTTACATAACGAGTTGGAGAATTGTTTGTGTCTCCTGTGGCTTATACTTTTACTGGGAGGTTGGTGTACGTAAGTTAAGAGCATGTTATTAGTACAATTAACAATTATAGGGCGTTTTGAAGGTTAGCTATACATAGCCGATGCGAACTTGAATGCTATACAAATAAGTATAAGAACTATTTATAAGTTCAAACTATTTAGTATTTCTATCTTAATCTCTTAGAGGTTATATAAAAATGTCCCAATGTTTTCATTTTATATTTAATTAAATTAACATCGCCTATAGGGCTTAAGAGCGGATCCAGTAAGCATGTTTTGGGGGGGAGGGGGACAATTATCTTTTAGAGACAGTTCTAAAATGTTGGCTAAATTTCACTAATCGTTTCGTTAGGTTATTCATTTTTGTTGATTTGGAAATTGTTTACATTTTTGTCAATTTGTCCTCATTTTCATAGTTGTAAAGTTTTTGTAAAATTTTATAATGTTTGTTGGTTTTAACGATTTAAAACAGTAATCATTTTGATTAAATATTGATATTCAGGGATTTTTTTTTACTTAAATTAATGAAGATGAGATTGAGCAGTATATTTTGAACTTACCTTTAAATCACTGTTTTTATACTGATGGCGCATGAAGTAAAATTTTGAGTTTAAAATAGTTTGGAAACGCCTGAAAATTTGGTTTGGTCGCTCCGCTTATACAGTGAGAGCCAAAATGATTTGTTCATTTTTAATAGGCAATAACAAATATAACTATTTATTAATCGCTATATTACTGATAACAATTTGAAAGAGGAGACTTTGGAGATATTTTGACAGTTGTCAAAATGGTGCGTTGGAACATACAGCAACGCATATTTTGTGTTGAAAAATTTCTTAAATTAAGTTCAATTATTCAAACTCAACGTTTATTTCGTCTACATTTTAATGTTCGTGATGTTCCGGCTCGAACTGTTATTTCGTATTGGGTAAGGAAGTGGCGAAATCATGGGTCAGTTGAGAGAAGAAAATCAGCCGGGAGGATTCGCTCTGCATGCAATCCTGAAAATGAAGAACGGGTGAGACAATCAATTCTGCGTAGTCCAAATCGATCAGTTCGGCGGCATGCGGCAGCGTTAAATTTATCTGCAACAAGTACCCGAAGAATGCTGCACAAAATGAAGTTTTATCAATACAAAATAGCAGTGGTGCAGAAGTTAACTGATCGTGATAAACAAAGCCGTGTTGAGTTTTGTCAACGTTTTTTGGAGTTAAGCAATGAGGAACCCGATATCGCACAACATCTTTTCATGAGCGACGAAGCACACTTTACTTTACATGGCTTGGTAAATAAACAGAATTTTCGATACTGGGCTACCGAAAACCCGTGTGAAATCTATGAAAGACCCTTACATTCCCCAAAAGTAACTGTTTGGTGTGCTGTATCATCGTCAAAAATCATCGGTCCATATTTTTTTGAAGAAAACGGCGAAACAGTCACATTTTTTATACCGCAAATTGAAGAAGAAGAAAGAAATCACTTTTTTCAACAAGACGGTGCGACCTGTCATACTGCAAGAATAAGTATGGAGATCCTGCGACAGACATTTCCGAATAGACTAATTTCTCGAAACGGTGATTTTAATTGGCCCCCGAGATCTCCCGATATTACTGTTCCAGACTTTTTTCTTTGGGGATATTTAAAGAGTAGAGTGTTCAAGAGTAAGCCTAGAAATATAGAGGAGCTCAAAAGAAATATCCGACAAGAAATTGAAGCTATTCCACAGGATATGCTTCAACGAGTTATGGCAGATTTCGTCCGTCGTTTAGAAGAGTGTGAGGAGAAGGGTGGCGGACATTTAACACACACTATATTCAAAAAGTAAAACTCCCATTATTACTTTTGATGGCGAATATCGAGGTTAGGGAGAAGCCAATGAAACGCCCCGAGTCCGAAATGAAGAACATTTATTGAACCCGACAGTGGTACACGCGGTTAGCTGTTAGAGAATGTGAGTAAAAAACAATTGAGCAGGAACTTGGTGGTCGCGAAGACAATGGGCGCTAGGTGGCGCCACAAAACAAAGATACAGTGGTCGAGTAAGAGAGGCGCGCAGTTCGAATCACGCGACTTCTCATCACTTCCCCTCGAGAACACTGCGCCTTTGCGGTGAAGTCCTCGTCAGATGTTCCTGCTCAATTGTTTTTTTACTCACATTCTCTAACAGCTAACCGCGTGTACCACTGTCAGGTTCAATAAATGTTCTCCATTTCGGACTCGGGGCGTTTCATTGGCTTCTCCCTAACCTCGATATTCGCCATCAGGTTATGGGCCCAGGCGCGCAAAGCCAAAACGCTGTAGAAGTTCGAGTTTAGTCGCCGCGTGTGTAACCGCCAAAACTTTGGAGGTTAGGTCGCCGGTCCTTTGTTCGTCTCACCCGAAGATGAGCGCGATTGCTCTTTTTGCGTTTTTAGCGTTTTACGCGACACTTGTCGACATTTCAATCATGATCTAAACTTCCCTCCCCTAAGTTTTGTTTGGTTTTTTAAAAGTAACGTTAGCTAGTTTTTCACTTTTTGAAGATGTCTTCATCAAGTTTGAACGTTTGTTCTCGTTCTAATTGTAACAATCGTCTAAATCGAGGCAAAACTGAATCTCAAGGATGGACATTAGTTGGAGGCCAGCGTATTTGTAACAAATGTGTTTCTAAATCAAGAGATCGAAGCCGTTCAAGTTTGAGAACAAGCAGAGAGACGCTAAGAGCTGATTCAATTGTGATAAATATACCAAAAGCAAGACATTCGAAAGGTGTTACTGATTGCATTTTTGAATGTCAAGAAAAACAAGATTGTAAGGATATCAAGAAAAAGGATTTTTGCTTATTATATATGAGAACAGGAATCTTGGTTGATATTAGATCAAGAGCGAGTTAAACTTCGAAGAACTACCTGATTTGGCACCAGCAACAAATAAAGCTCGACTCGACTCTAATTCAATCGTTCAGATACTAAACAGTTTCGTTAAATTGTTAAGATTAAAGGATGGAACCAGTGAAGCTTATTTCGATAATATTCAAGACGATTCTTTGGGATATGAAACTGGTTTGTCTCGTGAACAGTTTAACTATTTCAGTGATCGTATTGGTACAACAAAGAAAGAACGTTTTTCATTTGGTTTATTTATGATGCGATTAAGACGAAATAGGAGGTACGAAGCTCTTGGCATTAAATTCAATCTCGATCGGCGAACGATTAATAGAGAAAGTACGAAACCTTTTGTATGAAGAATTTGTACCTTTGCAATTGGGAATGACTGAAGAAAGACGTACGTTGCTAATAGACGATCAATCATCATTTGCAAAAGTATTATTCGAACAAGTAACAACTGATGTAAGCTTAAATTTAATTGTCATATGCGACTCAACTTATTTGAAATGTGAAAATGGTTCTAACTATGACTTTCAAATCGATTCCTGGTGTCAAAAGCTGTAACTGTATGAAACCTTTCATGATGGTCACTAATTCAGGACGTATAGTATCTGTTGCATTAAATTTAATCTCGATCGGCGAACGATCAGTAGAAGAATAGAGAAAGTACAAAACGTTTTGTATTTTCTTGAATTGATTTCTCATCTGGCACTTGGTGAAACATATTACACTATGTAAAGTTAATTAAAGGAAAGGCACTTGGTATTGTTTCACAATTAAATCTTTATTCCGACTAGTTTCGGTTTGTTAGACCATTTTCAAAGGAATGTACAGAAAAAATTATTTCCTAAGTATATATACAATATTTTTGTTTCAGGTAATAAGAGAAGTCAGAATTGGGGAATTCCAAATCTCCTCGTTGTCGTTTACGATATTTTTCCCCATTTTTATGGCCCTGTTAATCTCCAGGCCCTCTTTGAGGTTTAGTGCGTATCCCTTATTACCTGAATGCAAAATCTTAAAATTATGCGGATTAAAGAAGTGATTGAATGCGATGCAATGTTTGGAAAGGCCAGTTGTTGGTTTATTATCTAAAACAGATTTTTTATGTTCTTTCATTCTGATTTCGAAAGATCTGCCGGTTTGTCCAATATAAATGGTCTAACAAACCGAAACTAGTCGGCATAAAGATTAATTTGTGAAACAATACCAAGTGCCTTTCCTTTAATTAACTTTACATAACGTTTTGTATGATGAATTTGTACCTTTGCAATTGGGAACGACTGAAGAGAGACGTACGTTGCTAATAGACAATCAATCATCATTTTCAAAAGTATTATTCGAACAAGTAACAACTGATGTCAGCTCAAATTTAATTGTCATATGCGACTCAACTTATTTGAGATGTGAGAAAAGTTCTAACTATGACTTTCAAATCGATTCCTGGTGTTAAAATCTATACCTGTGTGAAACCTTTCACGATGGTCACTACTTCAGGACGTATAGTATCTGTTGCGATGCCATATTCTGGTATAAAGTCAGATAGCCAGATATTAATTGAGTTCCTTCAAACTGAGAAAGCCAAGCGATTCTTATTTGGGTCGAGGATTTCGAGATGCTCAGAAATAGTTGCTAGAAAACCAATTTAAGGTTGAAATGATACCATGTGCTAGTAAACGAAGACTGACTGCACTTGAAAGCAATAGACAACGCTTCATAACAAAAACTCGATTTGCGGTTGAAACAGTTAATGGTCATTTGAAGAGCAAGTTGAATTATTTTCATGATATCATCAGGAATACCAACATCGAACATGCGTCCCAAGATTTCATGGTTGCCTGCGCAATATATAATTATACTCGCAATTCAATTGAATTTGATCAAGGACATTAACTTGAATATGCTAGCACTTTGAACGACAGATTACATATGCCAAACAAGTTAGACAAAGTGATGGAAACAACTATCAATGGCACTAAGTCCTGGTTCATAGAGAAATCGATGAAAGAACTAGACATACCATCGCTTGCGCTAGATCAGCTCAGATCATTTACACTTGGAACTTATCAGCTTCGACAAGCGCCGTCATACTATTTGTAAACTATGAAACATAATGGTTCATTCAAGTATTGAGTTCTAAAAGACAATATTATTGACTACGATGATTACTTTGATATTGATAACGCTGACTATGTGTGGATAAACTGTCGTTTGTTCTCAAGACACAAGAAGAACAAAAACTATTATCAAAATGTACTTCTCAATTTGAAGGGTTGTGATCTTGATCTGATTGTTGGTTATACATGCGGTTGTTTCGCAGGAAGTAGAACTGCTGGTTGCTGCAGTCACATCATGACAGTTATTTATTATCTTATACGTGCTTGGAAAATTGACGATCTGAAGTCTCCTGCAGCAAATCTTGACCACTTTTTTTGAGAACTTAGCTCCAGTAGATGTTGGTGATAAAGATCATGATTAGTATGAATTTTTAATAGTTTTTATAAAGATCATTAAATAAAATTAACAGTTGCTGATTTTGAGACTGATGCTCATTAAATTTTGGGTTGACCTTAAAGTGGTCGAGGTCATTTTTAATGACAAACGCTACCACCAACTTTTTATCCGCCGCCATCAATCGGGCATATTATCTGAAATTTTCCCATTGTTCTTTATCACGGTCTACACTTCTATGCCACTTTAAATAATGTTGACGATACTTGTATTTTAATTTGATTTTTCTTTTAATAGACGAGTTAATCCAAAGAGAGCTACTATTGTCATATGCTTGTCTAGATCGTGGAACACATTTTTAAAAAATGTCATATAAGATAGAGTAAAACAAAACACACGCTGCATAAACATCAGAGTATGTATAAAGTTCATTCCAGTTAGTCTTACTTATGCTGTTATACAAACGTACAAAATTGGCCTTATGAAAGTTGTATTTATACGCAATGGGTTTATATATAAACACCAAACACTACACACCAGAGTGTTTACCCAATATAGGTTGAGGTTAGGCTTATGTTTATAAACCTAACCTCAACCTGTATTGGGACAAATAAGCACTAATCCAAGGTCTGTGTCCAGATCCGGAGCAGGTGCGACCGCTGTGCAAAAATTAAAACGTAAAGCTAGCACGTGGTTAGATGATTGGGGGTCACATTTCCCAATCCGTTTTTCCCAATCGCCATTTTTTCCAATCTATTCATTTCCCAATCGCCATTGTTCCCAATCTATTCATTTCCCAATCGAATATTTTAAATTGGAGATTCAAATTGGAATGTCATTTGTTCGTTCAGGTTATTTCGGTTGACACATTACTTATTGACATTACTACATCATCAAAATTCCTCATAATGGCCGAATTAATTAAATCTCGCGGTAAAGGCTTCTTTTTACACGTGGAAGGATTTCTCTACTACAAGCATTCGGAAAGTGGAGGTCATGTTTTTTGGAATTGCCGCAAGAAGAAAGAATGTTCGGCCCGCGCTATCACTAAAAGTTCTGGCAGTGGAATTGAAGTAATCAAAGGGCCGGATGAATCACAGCATCTCCATGCACCAAACAATGAGGAAGTGGAGGCCTGCAGGCTCATCGCAACATTGAAGAGGAAAGCCGCTGATGCTCCTGAAACCCCTCCAGCTCAACTTCTCCGAACTCAGTTGCAGAACGTTCCTTCCGGTATTCTATCGCAGCTTCCGGATCGAGAAAACCTGAGAAAAGCCGTCCAACGTCAGCGGACCAAGGATATGCCAGCGAATCCGCAATCATTGGAGCAACTTCAACGCGTTCCTGACCAGTATCAAATATCGCTATCGGGTGAACGGTTTCTACTGTATGACTCTGGTGAAGACGATGAATACGAAGGGGGAAGACTAATCATGTTTGCTACCAAGGAGAACCTGAAAAGACTGATGCGTAGTCATGTATGGTTTGTGGACGGGACATTCAAGATTGTCCCGACTATTTCCATACTATTTCTAACCTAACACAGAAATGTGTGGAATAGGCAGCGTGCGCAAAGAGACTTACACAATCCCTTTTATTCCAAATCTTTCTACTATTCTAACCTAACACAGAAGTGTGTGGAATAGACAGCGATTGGGAAATGAATAGATTGGGAACAATGGCGATTGGGAAATGTGGTTATTGGGAAAATTATATATTGGGAAACGTGGACTGGGAAATATGGATTGGGAAATTTGGATTGGGAAACGTGACTCATCACCGGTTAGATTTCTATCCTTTTGCATCCTTTCAGTCACATCCATTTTCATATTTTTATGTCTTATATTTCCTTCTAAAAAAATACACGTCCAGTTAGCAGGATGACGTATCCTGCTAACTGGACGTGTATTTTCCTTTTCTTATCCCTCGGGAAGGGCGTTAGTCCAAATTTTAAATTCAGTCGATACTCCAATAATTTAATTATCAAAATAACTACATTCATTCCTATAACCCTTTTCTTTAATAACTACCCCTATATTTATTTATTTAAATGGATAAACAAACATTTGTTTAATTAATACTATGACTGGTTATTAGAGCTTAGATGCCAAGGCCATTGAATAGGCGAAAAAATAAGAAGAAGCACTAATCCACAAGGAACACTCATGTTACAAATGGAACAAATAAGCACTAAACAATTATTCGCGGAACTTAGTACGGAATAAATAAATGACTGAATTTTCGGAGATAGTATTATATTTTCTAATATGGGATTTGTGGAATGGAAGAAATATGCCCAAAATATAGTAGTTGTGAATTAAAATTAAAATATCAAAAAATGTAGAATAGCACAAACAAGTACAGATGCGACGACTTGACATGCACACAAATTTTCAGTTAATTCGGGCGATTGTTGGGTGGTATTTTTGTCTTTGACAACGGGACTATGTGCTGATTTAAATGTGTTTGATTTATCTAATGAAAAATGTATAATATAACAAATATTTTGTCTTTTACAGAACGCTTTAGAAAACTACACTTTCCTTCCATTCAGTGCGTTCCTAGCCGTCTTTTGGATCTTCACGTACACGAAAGTCCCCGAAACGAAGAACAAAACATTCGAAGAAATCCTGGCGCTGTTCAGGCACGGAAACGGCAGGTAAGTAATTCACATAATCACACACGTCTCTCATCAAAACTCTCCCTCATACAAACAATATTTCCCCGCCCCCAAAAATAACCCGAGCAATGAATGAGAATAAATACATGTGTGTTTCAAATACGCTATGATAGGAACAGTTTTCGGGATGGAAGATTGTACGGGTGAGTGGCTTGATTACTGATTAAATAACCCCACTTTTTATTATTAGGAATTATTTCCTCGGCATGTGAATAAATGCATGCTAGTAACTAACCCTCTGACCTCTATACACAAATAGACCAGACTTTTTTTATATGAGAAAAGGGATCAGAAACAAAATAACCGTCCTTGTAGCGTTTCTTGTGTGGATTTATTTTTTATTTCTTCATCCATTCTTTCGATTTATTATCAATCATCACTGATCTTTTTAAATACAGGGAATGTTCTTGTAAGTATAAATATTCCGCTCGTTCTTTTTTGAAAAACGTCCAATTTGAAGTTTTTAACGAGTGTTTCCACTCCCAGATTAAGCATGAAGTAAAATTTCGAGTTTAGAAAAGCCTGAAAATTTGGTTTGGTCGCGTAGCGCGAAGCGCGGAGCGGCCAAACCAAATTTTCAGGCTTTTCTAAACTCGAAATTTTACTTCATGCGCCGCGCGTATAAAGCACTGCTTTCAAGTGAAGTTTTAAATATACTTCTAAATTACTTTGCTCTAAAGCGGAATATTTTTAGCTTGGGTGTATTTCAGTGTTTTATATTTAAACTTAACATTAAATCAGTGTTTTATACGCGTGGCGCATAAAATAAAATTTCGAGTTTAGAAAAGCATGAAAATTTGGCGTAGCGCTACGCGACCAAACCAAATTTTCAGGCTTTTCTAAACTCGAAATTTTACTTCATGCGCCGCGCGTGTAAAGCACTGATTTCAAGTGAAGTTTTAAATATACTTCTAAATTACTTTGCTCCAAAGCGGTATATTTTTAGCTTGGGTGTATTTCAGTGTTTTATATTTAAACATAACATTAAGTCAGTGTTTTATACGAGTGGCGCATGAAGTAAAATTTCAAATTTAGAAAAGCCTGAAAATTTGGTTTGGTCGCGTATCGCTACGCCAAATTTTCAGGCTTTTCTAAACTCGAAATTTCATTTTATGCGCCACGCGTATAAAACACTGATTTAATGTTAAGTTTAAACATAAAACACTGAAATACACTCAAGTTAAAAATATACCGCTTTAGCAAAGTAGTTTAGAAGTATATTTAAAACTTCACTTGACATCAGAGTTTTATACGCGTGGCGCATGAAGTAAAATTTCGAGTTTAGAAAAGCCTGAAAATTTGGTTTGGCCGCTCCGCGCTTCGCGCTACGCGACCAAACCAAATTTTCAGGCTTTTCTAAACTCGAAATTTTACTTCATGCTTAATCAGGGAGTGGAAACACTCGTTAGAAAGTTCAAATTGAACTTTTTTAAAAACAACGAATGCCTCAACATTTACAGTGTATAGTATACACTGAAAAGTATACAGTGTATAGTATACACTGTAAAGTATACAGTGTATAGTATACACTGTAAAGTATACAGTGTATAGTATACACTGTAAAGTATACAGTGTATAGTATACACTGTAAAGTATACAGTGTATAGTATACACTGTAAAGTATACAGTGTATAGTATACACTGTAAAGTATACAGTGTATAGTATACTCTGTTTACACCGGGAATTGTATACCTGAAAGAAATATTTCCTGTGTATAAATATCCTTTTTTATTGAGTTTTTAAATCAATTTAATTAAATTTAATTACATAAATGTAATTATGAGAGAGTTTCCTCAATCCAATTTTCATTCTAATTATATTGAGAAAACTCTCTCATGATTACATTTATGTAATTTAATTTAATTAATTTGACGTATGTTTTTATTTTTTACTAATTAATAATTTGGTTTTATAAATAAACAAATACGATTTAACTTCTTGTGATTATCACAAGGAATTTGAAATTAATTTGATTTTAAAAGGTATTAGTAATTGGGAATTGCTTTTATTTTATTTTTCTTCTATATCTTATATTTATAATTATTGTAAGGCAAACTTGATTTATGATTTATTGTTTGGTATGACAAAAGGAAAATATTATTTATTTTATTTGATTAAAATTTTGAAATATTATTTTAACAAAGAAAACGTGTTCTCTTTATTATAATTTTGTTTGCTTTCATTCATTAACTTTTATCTTTTTTTTCTCTTTCTGGTACATCGAGATTTTTACTTTTAAGTATACATATCCCGATTTTATCAATATAAAATAACAATTATAAACCTATAAATTAATATAATTGCATTCGTTGTTTTTCTAAAGGTGTTAAATTTAAAGCTTCTAATGAGTGTTTCCAATCCTTAGTTAAGCATGAAGTAAAATTTCGAGTTTAGAAAAGCCTGAAAATTTGGATTGGTCGCGTAGCGAAGCGGAAAAAAAATCATTTGAAGCGTTATTAATTAAATTATCAATATTTATTTCGTGTGACCTAATCTTAAATAATTGATTAGGTCACACGAGCAAAATATTTATAATTTAATTATTAACGCGAGATCAAAGTTAAGCAGTATATTTTAAAATTCACTTTAAATCAGCATTTAATACGCGTGGCGTATGAAGTAAAATTTCTAGTTTATAAAAGATTAGTCCAACGACCAATCCAAATTTTCAGGCTTTTCTAAACTTGAAATTTTACTTCACGCTTAATCAAGGAGTAGAAACACTCGTTAGAAGCTTTAAATTAACCGCTTTTATGAAAACAACAATTAGAAAATCGTTAGCTAACTTTTTACTTCATGCTTAATCAAGGAGTGAAAACACTCACGATGATTACTTTGATATTGATAACGCTGACTGTTTGGATAAACTGTCGTTTTAGAAGCTTCAAATTAACCGCTTTTATGAAAACAACGAATTGCTGCAAATTCCCTAAGCGTTGTAAATATCGGAGTATGTATACTTAAATTTAACATTCTCTGTAAATTATAAATATTTTTTAAGGAGTGGCTAAATTCTGAACACTAAATTATTATTAATTTCCATTTAGTTTTAATTTAAAAGGGGGTCGTTGTTCCATATTCTCATAATTTTTTAATCAACACTAAAATAATTGTGTGCACGATATCCAAACAATCTTCTACTTTCTTCTTCTATATATTTGAAATTCCCGCGTCCCTAAATGTGTCTTCTTTCTTTCGTTTTTGTTTTTAATTTTTTTGATTTCTGTGAAAACATTTCGATATAAACTCATGGATTAATTTTCGATTCTTGGAGTTTGTTTATGTTTTGATATTATGTGAGTTTACGTCGGAAAGGAAATGAATATTACTGTATTTTGAGTATCAAAAAATAATCGGAAAGCTCGCGTTTACCGTGCCGGGTCCGGATCCCGGGGTCTTCCGCGAGCAGTCGGTTGTAGTGCATGTTTTGAAGCAAGAACGTCAAGGTACGAGGCGACACTTCGGTTTTTTTTTTAATTGGTCAAGTATAAATATTTCTTAAGAATATGCACAATTTTATGGTTTATAATATATTATCTTGATGTGGGGAAAGGAATATAATCCAAAATTCGTTTACATTTTCAATAAACTTTAAATTTATATTGTAGATTAATAATGTTTATTGAAATGATTTGCTTATAGTTTGGCCAAAATATTAATCATAATGTACGCATTGAAGTTACAGAAATAACTATAACTTCTTCAAGGAAACGATATTTTTAGCTGTTGCTTGCAGCTAGAAAGATAACAAAGACTAAAGTAATGTAATATAATTACATAACTTTAGTTTTTGTTATCTTTAAAAGCTTTACAATGTAATATAATTATAATATAATAATATAATATAATAAGTAATAAGAATGTAATACAGTACTGTTGACATAATTATAATTACAAGGTACGTACGTTCAATATAAAAAAACCTATAGTGTGCCATGATTAGATCTTTTTCAAATTTAGGTTAGCTACACGCTTTAGGAATTCACATATAAAACGTCAGACATAATAATTATAATATATAATTTTAGAGTTGCCTACCTACAATATTTTCCATTGCACTCTAGAGCTTTTTTTTATTGAACATACGATATTTATAATTATAAATGTAATGTATTTACATTTGCGCTAAATATTGCCAAAAACAATTATATCTAAATTTTTAATATAGAAGACTCTATTAGTTGAGTGTTATTGTTTTATAAATTAAATTCACTTGGTTTTGTTTCACTTACATGTGTTTTATTTTCTACTAGTTTCGGCTTAATGTCATAATCAAGAATGATGTAAAAATTGATGTTTGGGGAATATACACAGTTTTGAGTTTTATTGGGTAATAAGGGCATTTAATATCGGGGAATTCCAATGCCCTTATTACCAAATAAAACTCAAAACTATATATATTCCCAAACAAACCCATTTGGACATCATTCTCGATAATGGCATTAAGCTGAAAGTAGTAAAAAATAAAATACATATAAGTGAAACAAAACCAAGTGAAATTAATTTACAAACCACTATATTTTTGAAAATGTTTAACCAAATCATTAATAAGAAAAAAGTATTCGGTTATTGTTTTATTGTTCTCTCTATTAAATAGAGAGAACAATAAAACAAAAACAACCAAACAATGTAATACGTTTTCGAACAAATCAACATACACTTCCAAACATAATTCTGGCCTTTTCCATACATGTTGCACTGCCCGAAATAAATATTTCACCATCCTAATTGTTGTCAAATAAATAAGTTACTCCAGTATTTCCAAGGCACTCTTAACAGAAAAAGGAACAGAAATAATGTTACATGTCAAATGTATCTAAATAAATAAATGAAAAAAATAACTCTTTATAAAAATATAAATATTCAAACAGACACCCATAATCTAAGCAAAAGTTGGCTATGGTTACTGGGTAAATTTTTAAGTTCCATTAACAATGGATTTTGTCTGCTAGGAAAAGTGTCTGTATAATATCAAAGTTGTAAAAGACTTGGTTTAAAAAATGTTGAAAAATCTAAATTTTAAAACATCAGTTTTTTGACAATATCTCGAAAACAAACTAAGTTATTTAAAATTTGTTATTATTAGGCAATAAAATATTCAACTTTTGCTCTAATTCTTCGTCTTTTTAAGAGTTTACCATGTCTAATTTTTAATCACGTTTTTTCTCATTTAATATCAGTTTTAGAACAAAACTTTTCAAATAAAACTTATATCAAATATTATTTCAATTATTGTTTATCAGAGCTGGGATGAATCCTCAAAAACAGGATTCGAATCACGAATCCGAATCACCTAATATGATTCGAATCACGAATACTGGAATAAAGGATTCGTAAGTGAAAAATATGATTCGAATCAAAGATTCGAATCCTCATTTTTGAATCACGGATACAAATCCTTTAAAAATAAATTTAAATCTATTATTTGCAACCAGTAACATTTTATTCCATCAGTTTCAATTAACAAAAATAATCATTTACCGTCTAAATATCTGATTAAATAATGATTTTAATTAATGATGATATATATGTTATTGAACTTTATTTTAAATCAGTGTTTTATACGCATGAAGTAAAATTTCGAGTTTAGAAAAGCCCCGTGAAAAATTTTCTACGCGGGGCTTTTCTGAATTCGAAATTTTACTTCATACTTAGTCTGGGAGTGGACAACACTCGTTCTTAGAAGTTTCAAATTAAAGGATCACTCTCGATTACTAAGTTTATTACCATTTTACAAAGGCTACAGCTCGAAGGACCAATCATGGTCTTCGGAGACCGAAGGACTACAGGGAATCAAAGTTTATTTACAAGAAAACAACGAATATCTGACAGTTTACAGCATGGATAGGAAAGAAAACATTCAATTTTGAAAAATTATCGAAGTTGAGTTGGTTTTCAGTGCGTTTTGAACTTCACTTTAAATCAGTGTTTTATACGCGTGGCGCGTGAAGTAAAATTTCGAGTTTAGTAAAGCCCCGTGAAAATTTGTCTCGGGTCGCTGCGCGACCCTCGGCAAATTTTCTGCGCGGGGCTTTTCTAAACTCGAAATTTTACTTCATACTTAGTCTGGGAGTGGACCGTCAAGATTTTCTACATGTCGAGATTTTCGATATTTCTAGATTTTTGTCGATTTATTCACAGTTTGTTATTATATTAAATGCAACTTTAATATTGAATAAATACGGTTTTTCTTAGGAATAAAACATTCACCCTTTTAAAGCCGAGCAAATTATAAAGTTAACTCCAAGAGTTAATTTTAGGTAAAATTTTGCATCTTTTTCCATGATTTCAATGAATGATTTAATTTATTACATATGTCGATTTTATAATAGAGTTAAATTTAAAGTTCAAACGAGTGTTGTCCACTCCCAGACTAAGCATGAAGTAAAATTTCGAGTTTAGAAAAGCCCCGCGTAGAAAATTTGTCTCGGGTCGCGCAGCGACCCGAGACAAATTTTCGCGGGGCTTTTCTAAACTCGAAATTTTACTTCATGCGCCACGCGTATAAAACACTGATTTCAAGTGAAGTTAAAAATGCACTGAAAACCAACCTAACTTCCTATCCATGCTGTAAACCTTCAGATATTCGTTGTTTTCTTGTAAAAAAACTTCGATTACCTGTAGTCCTTCGGTCTCCGAAGACCATGATTGGTCCTTCGAGCTGTAGCCATTTCAAAATGGTAATAAACTTAGTAATCTAAAGTGATCCTTCAATTTGAAACTTTTCAGAACGAGTGTTGTCCACTCCCAGACTAAACATGAAGTAAAATTTCGAGTTTAGAAAAGCCCCGCGTAGAAAATTTGTCAAGGGTCGCGCAGCGACCCGAGACAAATTTTCACGGGGCTTTTCTAAACTCGAAATTTTACTTCATGCGCCACGCGTATAAATCACTGATTTCAAGTGAAGTTAAAAATATACTATTAAAGTTGGAAATTTTTCATGGTTAAGTAACAAAATATGCATTCACAAATATTTGAATTATTCGAAAATTTTAATATTTATATACAAATATGAATAATTTAGTGATTTAAATATTCATATTAGAATATTTAACTATTTGAATTAATCGAATTCGAATCCCAGCCTTAATAGCGATTATTCGAATTATTTGGGAGGATTTGAATCCATGTATGAAGATGCGAATCGTTTTATAAGGATTCGAATCTTTTTATAGGAATTCGAATCCTTTTATAAGGATTCGAATCATCTACATCTGGATTCGAATACAAATCCTTTAAAAAAAGTGTAACGAATCCGAATCTCGAATCCGTTTTCACTAAAGTATTCGAATACCTCTTTTGAATCCTCTAAAAGGATTCGAATCCGGGAATCGAATCCTGAATGATTCGAATCCTGCCCAGCTCTGTTGTTTATAACAAAAAAAATATTAAAAGAACCTATTAAATATAGGAAAATTGAAAAACTAAGTTTGTGGTGCCCTTTTACATAATATGTAATACAAGTTTTATTTAAAAAACGGACCCGTAATAACCTGCCGCCTTGCGGAATAACGCGTGAAGCGTCCAAGGAATGTGTTTGGGGGTGGAGCTAGCTAGAGCTCGACATCGGGCTTATCATCTGGAGATAAACTAAACACACTTGTATATTTTCCGATTTTGAAATCTCGTAGGTTTTATGTTGAGGCAGACGAACTTTTAAAAATTGGAACGGAATATTATACCGAGTCAGCAAAACTGGCCATAGAAAAATAGATAGGGATATTTAGAATTTTAATAATTTTAATTCATTTCTATTATTATTATAATCTTGACGAATTAATGTTTAGTTGTTATATTGAAAAACTACTGTTCAAAACTCCATCCCTTTGCTCTGGTAATAGTTTAAGCGTTATTGCTGTAAACTGCAGTAAATGCAAATATAATTCGACTCGGTATAAATAAAAAATAATAAATTGTTAAATTACCTTTACATTTAGTATTCTTTTCATTTGTGGCATATTTAGATGATTTAACTTGGTTTTAATACCATTGAAAAGAAAGTACAGAAATTAAATGATGAAAGAAACAATATTGTTTCCAATATGATGAGTAAATATAAGCAGTATACTTTTTTTGGTGAATTGAAAAGAAAATAGTATAGCTATGCGTGCAAAAAATCAGTAAATGTTTCAATAGGATTTGAACTTTTAATTTGTTTCTATTAACTTTTTCCAGATATCAGTTCATTAGCCCTAGTTACCTGATAACCATATATAACACTCCCGGTAAGGACACCCATTCTTTCTAACAAAGTACCATTTTTACCTGCCCTTGTACATGTTAAATTTAATGTAATGTGGCGAAATATAAATCTTGTTATCTTTCCGATTTTATTTTTGATTATGCTTGACGCGCACATGGGCGCCCGAAGAATCTTATTTAGGGGGGGGTATAACAATAATCAGGAGAGCAGCTAAATGGGGGACTAAAAATTAAAAAATATCGAGAATAACGAAACAAATACAAATTTATTTATTTAATTATTGCAATTCTGAAGGGGGGGGGGGTATAACAATAATCAGGAGGGGGCAGCTAAATGGGGGACTAAAAATATCGAAAATAACGAAACAAATACAAATTTATTTATTTAATTATTGCAATTCTGAAAAAAAAAACTCCTAAAAACTAACCTATTTGGACCGGTTTTTGCAAATGTTCATGCAACAACAACATTCATTTATTTTTAAAAGTCGGTGAAATGAATATTATTTTAATGGGCTAAGATTTTCTCTTGACAAAATCTGTCGACATTTCAATTTTTCGTAAAACCGAATCTATCTGATAGTATGAACTAATTAATGAATAGATAAAACTATGCTTCTAGAAATTTTAAGACGTCAGCTACGAATTGATTCCACTTAAAACTTGAATTGAATCATCTGAGCTATTATTCTATTACCTTTAAAGTTGAGTCCAAAATGTTCTCATTTAAACGAAAACTGAATACAGATCCATGAATATTATATAATGAGAATATAACTCAAGACTACATTCCCTTTAATCAGAATCGCTTATTTCCATAGATTGTTGTTTTGGTCGTTGCTACGAAAATTATTTGTCAAATCTAGCAGTCGATAATTAAAAATGTCAACTTGGCGATGGGGTGAGGTTTCCAATACGGTAATCTAGTGAAATTCGTTATCTTCTCTCATCAAATATAACTTGTGGTATGATTAATAATCGATCATATTTATTCGTGAAACCGGAGCAGCACATTCAACTCTCCCTTCGGGCTTGTTGAATCTGCAGCTCGGTTTCACTCATAAATAGTATCGATGATAATCATACTACTTGTTATATTACAGCTGAGAATATAACATGCGTCACATGGCTGCATTTTCTCCAATCAGAATCACTTATTCCCATAAATACATGTTATCACAGCGGTGATTCTATCACCTTGTTGTAGTAGTTGCTACGAAAATGATTTGTCAAATCTGACAGGTATAATTTTGAGTTTAGAAAAGCCTGAAAATTTGGATCAGTCGCTGTTTTATAGCTAATTATTTTATTCAAATCTAAATAACGGATTTTGATTGGTTGTCATAACGGTCTTTACTTGAAAACATTTGCTATCGCAGTGGTATTTCCCAATTCGCTTTTCCAAATTCGTCTTATCGATGTCAGATGTCAAAACTCCTTAGTGTAAACTATCGGAAAAATTGTACAAAAATTGTCCCGTTGGCCCCAATATCATTTAAAAATGGACGCAACGTTCAGCGGCAAAGATTGGTTCAGTCCCGAATAGTTTTGGTAGCGTGTATGTTTCTACTTTATGCTTCTTGGTGAACATCACTACCTCTGTCTTTGTGGGGTTTACTGATAGCGAGTTAGTTATGTACCAGTCCTCCACAAGTTTCAGAGCTTCTTGCATTCTGTTGCAGAGGAAGTTTTCATATTATCAGTTCATTATCAGGGAGGAGTGTCCACAGGAGTGGCGATAGGACTCCACGCTGTGGACAGAATAGAAGCTGTTATTTTGACGTCTGCCAGAGATGGTATTACTTGTCTGCCGCGGAGCATCTTCCCTATCCACTCGCAGAGCATGTTGACACCAGTTTCTGTTAGGTGCCTTCCCGATATTTTGGAAGGATGCCTTGTCAAAGGCTCCTTCTATACCGATGAATGTACCTAGTGCAATCATTAGATTCGTTATCGCCCGCTCTATTCTTGAGACTACAAGATGTAGTACGAATTCGGTGCTTTTGTCTGGTGTGTAGGCGTGTTGGTGTTGGTGTATCGGCCTGGATCTAAGAACATTGTCTTTGATGTGTCGATCACATAGTTTCTCCAGCGTTTTTAACATGAATGAGGATAAGGTTATTGGTCTGGATGATTTTGCCCCAAGTAGCGTCACAAGCGAAGGTAGTCCCTATTGAAGAACTGCTGAATAGATATTTCGGGCCCGCGGACGTATAGTTGAAATTATTTGATTGCCTATGCCAGTGGTGGGGAAACTTTTTTTAAGACGGGCCATTTGTAATAACCAGACAATCGTAGCGGGCCAAAGAATAATGCTTAATCGTAGGTAGGTAGTTTTTATGCGGGTCGTCACATTACGAAGTAAGAACGCGTTCAAACATTCTCACGACGGCACTCTTAAACGGGCCAGATTAAACCTTTCCGCGGGCCGGACTTGGCCCGCGGGCCGTAGTTTCCCCATCACAGGCCTATGCTATGGTTTTGTCTGTAACTATTTCCATAGCAAGCTCTCTGTCTTCGTTGTTTGGTACTGTTTCTTGAGGATCATCTGCGGACGCTATAATATCTAGCGTTTCACACCCAGGGAAGTGTGTTTGTAACATTTGTTGGAGGGTCTTAGTCTCAGTATGCTGATGTCGATAGTGCATTTAAATTCGTTGTAATTTGCTAAAAACCTTGGGGTATCGTTGCTAATTACTAGAGTTGCTGAATACTTAAAAAAATGAGACGGTATTGTGTTAGTTGGCATTTTCATAAGATAAGCTTTTTAGGATGGGTTATTTTCAAGTTATAATCTAACCAACAACTAACCTAAGTAACAGATTGCCTATAACTTTGGGTTGAATAAACTAAGTATTCAGCAACTAACTGTTATTTAAGTTGGAGAGAACTTTGGTTTCGTTAAACTTTCGGAATTCAAATACAATCAAAACAAAAATATTTAGGACGTTTTACCAGTATTTGCCCACTATTCATATGGAATATAATACAACTCAATACAAGATTACAAATCATACAAAAAAAAAAACATTAGCTTTTATTATTCCGGCCATTTACAAAAAAATAAAACCATAATAATTGTGCAAAGCGAACAGAGCCCGATGTCGCCTCGTATTGTTGTATCTTGCGTTTGCTGACCGTTGCTTCAAGACAGTCTTCGGGCCAGCCTTACGCGTTGCGCGCGTTGCGCTCTAAGCAAAAAAGCAAAAACAGCTTGATAGCTGATAAGCTGACAGCCGCTTACACTGGCCACTGGCCGTGCCGTGCCGCAGAGGGCGTCGCGACCAGACATCCCCTGACAGGGCGCAGGCCCAACCGCCCGTGCTCTCCTGGACCTGGCCGGACTCGCAGCCTTAAATGCTGACTCAAATGGTGGGTGGGTTTATTATTACTAATTACACACATTTACATCTTTCAATTATAATTAATATTCATCACACCCCTTTTTTTTCTTTTCTTTTATTAATCAACAGCTCTCTTGCAGATTCAGATACTCACAATCAAATCAAAACTCATCCGGCGCCCATACTATTATTTACTTTTCTATTTTGTTTTGAGTTTTAAGTATATGAGTGAGTGCGTGATTTTTGTTTTGGCCAAATGAGTGCGCTTACGCATAAAGTTAACCGCTTTATTTATTTATTTTTTATTTATTTTTTGTTTTTGTTACTTTTTGTTTCAGCGATTATGGTTTGCAAGACACTTCAACAGATAATCGCAACCCGGCAGATGCTAAAGAGCAACACGATTAGATTTTTTATTGTTGATCCGTTAAATCTAGTTTTTATATTTTATTTTGTTTTTTGTAATAAAAATAAAGTTATATTATCATTTTAATGGTTTTTAATATTAAGAGATTATATATGCATTTTTTTAAGTTTAAACGTAAAACACTTATAAATTATCATATTTCCTTTCACCAATCATCATAATGTAAATCCATAATTACACTAGAGGTGAATATCTAGGATCTTGGTGTCTGGTGACACGTGTATGATTTATCCCATTTTCTTACCAATGGTGCAAAAATGTACCAGTATATTTTACATTGTAATAGGTTGGTGCATAATTATTCTGCGTTTTTAAACTATATTTAACTGTAGAAAACAAAATACATTAAAAACACGGCTAATATGTCATTCTGGGGCGTATTCATCATCTACTTTCAGAACTGCTTTTAATTTGCTTGGAAGACTGTCGATACTACGAGCTAATCATGACTTAACCAGTTACCCACTTATTCAAATTCTCGCAGACCTTCTCCGTTTGGTAGTTTTTGAGAAACCAATTAACATTGTAAAGGGTCTTCCAATTCCTAGAGGTGGCCTCATTGGCTTGTACCACCACGACCTTTTCAGATCTATTGTGGTAAGAGTCTTCCAATAGGGACTTCCGAACATTAACAGTTGATAGCGGCCATATTGTTGAAGCTACATCTGTTGAATTGGCTAGCACTTATTCAGTCTGTTTTGCCAAATCACCATGGATGGATATAGCTTTCAACAACACGTGCAAATGAGAAATTTATTTTATCAAAATGGATGTTCTGTTCGGGCAATGTTCCGCGCTCTTCGCCCATTTTACGGTCGCCATAATCTTCCTACCGAGAGAACTATTTGCAGTGTGGTGGATAAATTTGAGCCAGTAAACAATAAACCAACACCCGTACGACGACGAAACGCAGGATTTGCTGAAAACATCGCCGCTGTCCATGATAATGTGCAGGAGAATCCGAGGCAGTCGATTTCGCGTCGCTCACAAGCACTCAGTCTTTCGCAGACCACAACTTGGCGAATTTTGCGTCGTAACTTAGGCTTGCACCTGTTCAAAATTCAACTGACCCAGGGGCTGAAGGTAAACGACCATAGACAACGACGTGTGTTGCTGAATGGGCCTTGGAGCAGTTGGAAAGTGACCCTAATTTTCATAAAATGAGCGATGAGGCCCATTTCTGGATAAATAGGTGCGTGAATAAACAAAGTTGTCGAATTTGGGATGATACCAATCCACATGAGACCAAGAGCGTCCAATGCATCCTGAAAGAATCACTGTTTTTGTGGATTTAGGGCTGGCAGCGTCATCAGTCCATATTTCTTTGAGAACGACGTTGGCCAGTCCATCACTTTCAACGGCGAGCGCTATAGGTCGATGATTACCAACTTTTTTTGGCCTGAATTCGATAATATGGACACCAACGACATTTGGTTTCAACACAACGGCGCTAAGTGCCATACAGCTTATGCCACATTGGACATTCTGCCCTGGTTCTTGTTGCCATTAAATGAGAAGTCGGGGGTGGGTCTTGAAAAGCCCAGGGGTGTCTATCCGCCACTTCGGTCCACACGTGGGTTGGTCCCCGGCGGGCAGTGGTTCGCAGATATGGCGGTGATCCCCCGTTGCTAAGACGGACGCTCATATCGGCATACACCGCAAGGTAAAAGCCGGAGCATAATATTCTGTCCTCTTCACATTTAATAACCAACTTACCATTTGCAGTAGTAGTTTCGTAATTACCCGTTCTATTTTGTGGTGTTTTTTTATGGGTGCCAATTTTCAGTTGTCCTCAACCTACAGAGAGTTTTATGTAACACCGAACATGCTTAAAACAAGAATTTTTCTTTTAGGTATACATAAACATACGTTTACATTTGCTGATGCTCGGTTTATTAAAAGAATTTCATTTGAACTTTAAACGAGTGTTTTCCACTCCCAGGCTAAGCATGAAGTAAAATTTCGAGTTTAGAAAAGCCTGAAAGTTTGGTTTGGTCGCGTAGCGCGAAGCGCGGAGCGGCCAAACCAAATTTTCAGGCTTTTCTAAACTCGAAATTTTACTTCATGCGCCACCGGTACACTGATGCAACGTAAAGTTTAGCTGTATGTTTTAAACTTCGTAATATGTCAGTGTTTTGTACCGGTGGCGCATGAAGTAAAATTTCGAGTTTAGAAAAGCCTGAAAATTTGGTTTGGCCGCTCCGCGCTTCGCGCTACGCGACCAAACCAAATTTTCAGGCTTTTCTAAACTCGAAATTTTACTTCATGCTTAGTCTGGGAGTGGAACAAACTCATTTCAAATTGAACTCATTTTAAAAAAAAAACAACGGTTATCTAAAGATTCACGGCATATACGCTGGAATTGGGACATGTATACTTGAAGGAAAAACTCCCTGTATGTACAAGTTGAGGCATTAATTGCGATTGATTGGCTACAATTTGTAATGGTCATATAGGCAACAAAATTTACACATAACTCCAAAATTAAAGGTGTCTAATTGTATTGGATGAAAATGTTCGGTGTTACATAAAACTCTCTGAATATGATGCACGTCTGGCCTTACTTTTAACTAGTCGATCTGGCGGTCGGAGGTTTAGTAGGGTTTCCATTGAGGCAGTTGGTGTAGTTCGTAGAGCGCCAGTTATGCATGAGCAGGATAGTCGCTGTATTCTAAAGAGAGCTGTCTGCTCACTACTTTGTTCTACTTTCGGCCACCATGTAGTGCATCATAGGTGATCATGGGTTTTACTACTATGTTGTATAGCCACATAATTATTTTTGGATTAAGGCCCTAAGTTTTTCCAAAAGCTCGCTTTGTTGTCATCGGCGTTATTTTTGCTCTATTGGTTAGATGTTGTAGTTGGCGATTCCATATGAATTTGATATCCAGGTAGACTCCTAGATATGCAACCTCATTGGTTAGTTGTAGAATTTGGTTATACAAGGTTGGGGGGGGGGGGGTAAGGCTCACAAATTTGCTTCTTCTTGTTGAGCGAATTAGATAGATTAGATATTCGTAGGGGTGGCCTCATTGGCTTGTACCACCGCGACCTTTGCAGATCTATTGTGGATCCCTATTATCCTAGACGACGTGCTCGAGCTTCGCCTCTTTGATTAGCCCTATTAACCCTGCCAGTGAGCCTTGGGTGTAGCTCTCTGCGCTTGGTTTAGTGTTGCCCAGCTCTAGGTATCTAACCTGCGCTAGGGCCTCACATTGGCACAGGATGTGGAAAGGATCCTCCTCTTCTTCCTGGCAGAATCTACATATTGTATCCTCTGCCAGGCCTATTTTGCTCATGTGTTTGTTGAGCCTACAGTGTCCTGTTAGTAGACGTACTATAGCTTGTTGAGGGGATAGAAGCGGTCTTGATGAAGTTAACGCTAAACCCTACCTCCCTAAACTATTCTTCCACAGTTTTCAGGACATTGGTTATGATCCCTGTTAAAGTTTTGCCGTCATTTTCGTCTACTTTCACAGCTGCAAATAGCGCCTTGTTATGATAGTCTCCTCTTCCTGACTTGTCATTCAATCTTGTTTAGTCCGATTTAAAACGAGCAAGCCACTCTTGACATTGACTTTGGCTTATTCTCCCTACTGCAATAGTTCGATTAGTTCGCAAAATGACTGTGTCGGCTTTCATACTCTTGAGTCGGTTGTGGTAGAGAAAAATATAGCGAATTGGAATGTGGTTGTTGACACGCATTATTATTACTTAAGAGAAGACAATATTATTATGTCAAAAAAGGAAATATAGGCTAATGATTTTAGTAATAGATACGCAAAATGACCGACTAATAATTATTCAGCTACGTAATACAAATAAAAAATATATTTTTAAATCATTTTCTCAATGGTAAAAAATGTATCAATTTTTTTTTTCCAAAACTCAATAGATTATTTTACAATATACAGAGTCCGCAAGAAAAATGTATACACACTTTAAGGTACGAAAACTATTGTGTGTTTGTTTTAAGTTAAAATACATATCACACATGTAGTAAAAATGTATTACCTAAGTTAGGCACTTGCGCGGTAGAACAGCATTTCGCAAACGTAGGCAAGACATTTCTGCAAGCCGTAAATGTACCATTCGGCGATGGCTCTCGCAGAGATAACACCATTGAAATCCCGAAGGGTCCTCGTCCGATGCACCACCTGGCATGTGCGCGCGAGTTCCTTTCTTTCAAATAAATGTGCGCCCAACGTAGTCAGCTTCCACTTTCTCTTTTTTGAGCAGCGGAAATATACGAACGGTGCTCTTTCTGTGCATAAGAGGGCCAAATTAAAAAAATCCACTATACTGTCTTCAGTTAAGCCCATGGTTACTTGGCGGCCAGGCAAATGACGAAACGAGGAGTGGTCCATCGGTCAATGTTTCAATAGTTTCAATAAAGATCGCTGCACCTGCCGCTGTAATCTACTAGCAAAGATCCTCCAGTACCAACAAGGCTGTAGCTAAGGGTGAGATTTGGGCGTCAACTTCCCAACTAAAATATAAAAAATATATATATTTTTTTCGAAAATGTCCACCCTTCTCCAAAATTCTGAAAACTGTAAATTTTTGAAAAATCGAGGGAGGAGGTTGAACTCCGCTGAACGCGTCTCATGGACTCACCATGTAACTGATGAAACCATACTCTTACGCATGCAAAACGATATGAAACTGCTCACAACGGTAAAGCAAAGAAAACTATTATATTTTGGTCATATCATGCGCAACAACCAAAAGTATAAGCTACTGCAAATAATTATGCAAGGCAAAATCGAAGGGAAAAGATCACAAAGGAGCTGACGGAATTCTTAGCTGAAGAATTTTCGGCAATGGACAGGAAGAACAACTATTGAATTATTTAGATCAGCAGTAGACAGAATTAGATGGGCCAGATTAGTCGGTAATGTCCACTGAGGATATGGCACACAAAGAAGAATAAGAAAAAGCTACAGCCTTATCAGTACCTTGTCGGTACTGTAACTATGGGAGTTCTACGAATTTCAAATTAATATTTTCAAGACACCCTCAGGACCCCAAACTATAATAAAATGCAAACAAAATAATTTAGAATTGTCGAATTTTCTAAAGAGTAAATCCCTCTTAAGGGGGTATTACCATTCGGAAGTTTTAAAAAATTGATTTCTTTTTTTGCATGTATTGATACTTGATAGTATCTAGTTTCACGTCCGAAAGCCGTTTTACAATAGGCGAATTCGTAAGTTAGATTTTTGCTTGTTGAAGTAAACAATGCTGAGTAGGTGGCTGGGTGGAAATACGCAGAACTCAAACGAAAGTTTGAATGGTTGTGTCTGGAAGCTGGCTTCGAAGCAGCTCAACTGTGGTGCAAAAACCGTCGCTATCGCGTCTTTCATAGCTACCAGCATTTTCAACGACGGATACTCGGCAGTTTTTAAGACGATAGAGACACTGGGAATCCATATCGGCCCGCAAGCCAAGGCTTTCCGGTGCGAACCGACGCGGAGCGCGAGATGTGGGACGAATTTGGCCTGACTCCAGCAACTCATAAGGCCATCCAACAACGCTGGCAGGAGTAAATTATTCAAACCCAGTTTTTAGAGGAAGAGGAGGGCCTAGTGTACGGAGCTGGCATAGCTGACTAAAGCCAAAAATCTCCAAAAATAGTTAAAACTTGTGTCAAAACTTTAAACGCGTTTTTCTCGAAACCACTTTTTTTTCGCTGGCCGGAAACTTTCTTTTCAAACTATGAAACGGATTGACTTGAGCTTTTAGTGTTCGGTTCTCCACATTTTTCTCTGGAGTTTGAACCACCGTCATTCAAATATATCAACATTTGATATTTTTCATAGAGCCTTAAAGTCAGAAAAAGGGGGGCAAAAAGCGACCACTTTTTTCGAATGGCCTCCATTTTGTTATATATCGAGATTTTTTATTGTCGGTGGTTCAAACTCCAGATAATTTAATACAGATTAATGACTACTACTTCATTTTACGTTTCAAATCACAGAATCGAAAAAATCTTTCCGGCCATGAGGAAAAACATGGCGGACACGGCCTTATTTGAGGCCAGATTTAGAGGTTTAGCCGGACGATTGAAAAGAATTAAAATTCATTTTTTATAGTTTATGAATCTATAAACAAGTTGCAAGAAACCGCAAGATCGCATGTATTAAATTTACCAAAAAAAAAATTCTGAAAAACCGTAAAAAAAACGCTGTCTTAGTGGTAATACCCCCAATCGTTAAAAAATTTAAAAATTACATCAATTGAGCAATAGATACATCTGAAAATGATTGTTCTGATCGAAACAATAAAGATTATGGTTAATAATCATGCCCGTGCATCTTTCTTTCTGAAGTATTAGTATTCACTTGCTGATTTTAGAAATAGATTAATTTGAAAACAATGTACTGTAGCAGAGCTGGGCAGGATTGGAATCATTCAGGATTCGAATCCTCCTGGAAGATTCAAAAGAGGCATTCGAATACTTTGCTTCAACTTGATTTGTGATCCATATTCCTTACTTTTTTTTAAGAGGATTAAGAGGGGTATCTGGTACCGGAATACTGAACACAAATTCGATTTTGACTTACAAAAGGATTTGAATCGTCAAAAATAACTCGAATTATTTGTGAGAATTAGCATGAAATATGTCTTTTGTGTGTTTTTGCATTTCTCATTAAATCAATGTTTTATACGCGTGGCGCATGAAGTAAAATTTCGAGTTTAGAAAAGCCCCGTGAAAATTTGTCTTGGGTCGCTACGCGACCCTCGATAAATTTTCTACGCGGGGCTTTTCTAAACTCGAAATTTTACTTCATGCTTAGTCTGGGAGTGGAAACGCTCGATCGAAACTTCAAACTGAATGCTTTGATAAGAACATTAAATGACTGAAAATGTTTTTAAAGATAATAATCTAGTATTCAAAATTTTCTTTAATATTATTTGAAGTAAAACTGACATAATAGCCACAATCTGAAATGTTACATTTTTCGGACATTGCCCTGATTCAAGATTTTCTTCCCTGGCCTTTTAATATTTCTTTCTTCTTTGGGAAACCCCCATTTTGTTAAATTGTTTTCATTGTTTTTGTCAATATTTAAATTAATTTTATAAATTTTTACGTGTTTTGTAATTTGCCTGCTGATTTTAACAAATTTAATCATATGGCTTTTTGGTTAGTGTTTTGGTCAATTTGAATATAATTCCATGACTTTTCTCTGACTTTCCCGGTTTTAATGATATTCAGTGATTTTTTTCTTTAAGTAATTTTCAGGCATTCGTCGATTTTATAATGAGAGTTTAATTTGAAGTTTTGAACGGGTGTTTCCACTCCCAGGCTAAGCATGAAGTAAAATTTCGAGTTTAGAAAAGCCCGGTGAAAATTTGTCGAGGGTCGCGCAGCGACCCGAGACAAATTTTCGGGCTTTTCTAAACTCGAAATTTTACTTCATGCGCCACGCGTACAAAACATTGATTTGAAGTGAAGTTCAGAAACACACAAATACATCTTCAATCAGAGTAACAGGGAATCAGATATTTATTATGTTATTTCCTGTTATAATCAGAGTAACAGGGAATTAGATATTTATTCTGTTATTTCCTGTTACAATCAGAGTAACAGGGAAACAGATATTTAGTCTGTTATCAACGATGTTCAGTGTTAATAATAAATAATTTTGCTTTGAATATTTTTGCTATTACAACTGGTAACGATATTTATATATTAATGGTTGCAAAAAAATAATTAAATCAAATTTATTCTTGAAGGATTTGGATTCGTGATTTGAAAAAACAGGATTCGAATCTTTGATTCGAATCATATTTATCTCTTACGAACCCTTTATTCGAGTATTCGTGATTCGAATCATATTAGGTGATTCGGATTCGTGATTCAAATCCTTTTTGCGGGGATTCGTCCCAGCTCTGTACTGTAGTTACTGGTGGCTAAAGATACTAATCAGGTCACTACCCTAGTCATCTTTCTACACACCACTGGTACTACATTTTATGCATAACAAAGTTAACATGTTACATCATAAATATAAATACAAGGGATCAACATCTGCGTTAAATTAATAATGTAGTAGACAATATAGTTAACACATTACCTATCTACCCTGACATCATTAACTTCTATCTGTTTTCAATCAATGAATTCTGGTTGAAACAGAACATCTTCAATTGTTTGGCACCTCGAATTTTAAGTTTGCGTTTCTATCATCATGATATTAATGACGCCTGTGAAAATACTTGAAACGCGCCAATTTTACGAAAATGCTCAAAATCGCATTTAAACTATGGCGAAACTATTTAAAGAAGAAACAAATCAGATTATCAATAGTGGGAGAAAGGTTTGCAACAAAAGTAAGTGAAGGAATAATTGAAATGTTAGAAATCCACAGAGATTGATCACTTACAATTTGTCGCAGAACCAAGAGGAAATTATTTATTTATATATTATTCTATGGTAGACCACACCATAGAATATTATATCAATATTACAATAAATAATACATTTAACATAAGAGATAAAATATGAACTATAAAATATAAAAACACATACATTAAAAACAACAACAATATATATACATATATATACATACGTCATTTCTATAAAAGTGTGAGCCTGTATCGCAATGCTCTAAGGTTGTTTGCAAAAAAGTCAAAATGACTGCCTATTGTATTCGCGTGGCTGCAGAGTTCTGTGCGTAGTCCGTCTTCCAAATGGGAACATAAAAAACTGCATTTTCTTGTAACGTTCGAGGGGGTACGTAGATCCCTAGAAGAGCGAGCAAGTCAGGGCAATCTATAAGGCCATTAAAGAGTTTGTAGACCAAGATAACGTCTGCGTTGAGACGTCTTATATCAAGCGTGTAAATCCCTTTCAAGTAATAATGCATCGCTCAAGGAACGGGTCTTCATAAAGATCTTCATGTCATCGACAAATAATAAGCACTCAGCATGAGTGAAACACTTAATGACATTGTTAATGAACACATTGAAGAACAGGGGACCAACGTGTGATCCTTGAGGGACACCAGATGTTACCTGAATGGGGCTAGAAGTGCAGAAACCAATACGCACAAGTTGTACCCTATTTGATATATAAGAACGGATCCATTGCAGAAATAGACCGTCAAATTATTGGGATTGTAAACGTATATTTTTTTTAACATTGTGACAAATCCAATACAGAGCACATTATTAATATCCAATTTAACTGAGGTTTATTTTGTGTGGGATTCGGTTCGTTCTTGTTTGCCGTTTCTTTGTTTGAAATAATTTGATTGCTCACTGACAGGTTTGTCAAATCAAATCAAACAAAACCATAGACATGCGTTTATGATACGGTGTTTTGTTTTTTGTGACCACAGGGTAAAGGGGTAATGTGTTGATTTTACTTTAATGCGATTAACTGGTAATGCGGTTAACGTATGCTTAGTTCAATTTCAGACGGGATTAGCTCTGGTCAATTGCTAAATGTTTAATCACACTAAAGGAGTTTCCACGGAGTGCCGTATCTAGGGCTTAGCGGGGTTGGACTCACCCAGGGCTGAACAATATGAAGAAGCGCCGCTTGGCCCAATAACACAGTTCAGTAAAAAAAAAAATCACAAAAAGTCTGTTTAAACAAACGCAGATGTTATTTGTTTAGTTCCTAACTAAGCCGTTATAATGACAAATTAATTTAATGCTCTAGCTGTCGTACAAATTACAACTAACTAACGATAAATTGGCTGCATAAGTCATAGCTTTGTGGAATCTTGTATACAGGGTTGAAAGGAGATCAATTGTTTAAATTGTTGAATCTATCACACTTCAAATTTGTCTCCATACATTGACGCCTGTTTTGATATACAAAATTAGGTTACGATCGATTACGATTATCGAAATAGATGTAGGCTAAGACATAAAACAATCAAAGGGGTTGAAGTTACAATACTAGGTAGATTAGGGGAGCACGACGTCATATCAACAGGGTAAATCCTAGATTAAGATTCAGCAAAGAGAAATTAATGTAACCTTAAACATAACGTGCCGTGATTACACATCGTGAAAAACAAAACAAAAGACAACCGGATCTCAAGTAGTTTTGAGGTTAGATCCATTTTCTTTGTTAAATCGTAATCTAGGGTGAATTTTGACAAAAAGGCGAATTGGACGCTGATTTTGTGTGTCGCATTTGGAATTTGTCTTAGCCGATTCCATTTAGCTAGTCGGTTGAAATGTGATACATGAATTTTAGATAATATTAATTAATGTAACCTCAAACATAACGTGCCGTGATTACACATAGTGAAAAACAAAACAAAAGACAACCGGATCTCAAGTAGTTTTGAGGTTAGATCCATTTTCTTTGCTGAATCGTAATCTAGGGTCAATTTTGACAAAATGGCGAATTGAACGCAGATTTTGTTTAAAATTTGTCTCAGCCGAATCGATTTAGCTAGTCGGTTGAAATGTGATACATACATTTAAGATTATATTTCACAGAGGAATTGAATACTACTATCAGCATTGGGTCCGTTCATCAAAATGTCCAACATTCAACATGTTTGGATTTTTTTGGCATGTATGTTAATATCTAATAAACGGTACTCCGGCCGGTCTATTTTGTACGATTGTGATAATCTCAAACACGCTCACGATTAACAATAGTGTTATTAGAGAATTCCTTAGCAGTTGGCAGTAAACTCCTAACTGTTGTTGGGACTCTAGTTACTCTAGATTACAATTCGGCGTGTTGTTTAACCTCTATACGAGTGAATTAGAGGAGGTGATGAGGAAAGAACAGGCAGGGGGGAGGGGGTGATTGGTAGAAGTAAGGTGTGGATGTTGGCATATGCGGATATGGTGCTAGTGGTAAGAGAGTGGGAAGGGATGAAGGATATGCTGAAGTAAGGGTGAAGGGTGAAGGAATTAGAGTGGAGGGAGGAGGTGATTGAGAGGGTTAAAAAATTCAAGTACTTAGGGTTTATGTTTAAAGGGACGGGAGGGTATGAGGAGCATGTGAGGTGGGTGCAGGGGAAGGCTAGAAAGGCGTGCGGAATAGCGTGGGGAAAGTGGGGGAAGTGGATGGGGAACAATGTAAGAGTGGCGTGTAAAGTATGGGATGCGTGTGTGAGGTTAGTTAATGTATGGGGTGGAAGTGTGGGGGACAAGAGAGTATGAGTGTATGGAGAGGGAGCAGTTGTGGTTCCTGAAGCTTATATTGGGGGTGGAAAGGTCAACACCCGGATACATAGTGCTTCAGGAGACGAATAGAGAGAAACTAGAGTGTGAGGAAATGGTGGGAATGGCTAAGTATGAGATGTAGTAATGGGATCTGGAGGAAGAGAAATTAGTGAAGGCGGTGTGCGTGGCGTGCGTGAATGGGAGAGAGGGTAGATGGAGGAGCGAGAGAAGTAGAATGTATGAGAGGGTGGGTTTGTCGGAGACGAAGGTGATGGAATGGCTGGGGAATAGGGTGAAGGTGGATGCGTGGATGCAAGAGAAGGAAAAGGAGGTGGAAGCACAGGAAAGACTGGGGTATATAGAGAGGAGTGAATACGATAGGTATGGGAGGTGGCAGGTGTATGGGAGAATGCCGAGGTATTTGGTGGAGGGTCAGGGGAGAGAGGATGGAAGGTGTGGATGGGACAAGAGTATGTGAGTAAGAGTAAGTGTAATGTGTGAGCGGGGGAGGAACACGTGGAGTCACTTCGCGGAGAAGTGCGAGGGGGTGAATAAGGAATGGGCGGGAGTAAGAGGGAATAGAAGAGTGACAGAAAGGATGAGAGAGGATGGGGCCGGGGTAAGGACGCTGGAGAAGTTAGGGAAAGAGAGGGATAGCAGGAGGAAAAGAGGGGGTAGCGATTAGTGTAGATGCAATTCATTATTATGCCAATATGGGTCTTTTTTTATAATTCGGTAGACAAAGGTGATCGTACTTCAAAACTAATTGAGATTCGGCTGCAATTTTTTGTTATTTACTAAGATTTTTCGTCATTTTGTTACAATCGATTGCTCTGCAAATTCTAATCTAATTTTTGAATCTTGGAGGCGTTCACTTCGTCCTCCTTTTTCAATTTTCATATAAAGAACACACTTAACTTTTTTATACCACTCTTATTTTACTTTTGTGACTAGTTTCAATTACACGGTAATCATTATCAAACTAAGTACTTTAACCGTTTCGGTCCTGATGGTGGCATTTGCCTTCACTAAAATTGGGTAAATATACTTGGAATTCTTCTTTTAAATATACATACATGTATGCATGTATGCATTGGTGAATTTTTACCAAATTAAAATATCATTTTCTGTCATCTGATTACAGATGACAAATTCTATTAGATTATACTTTTATAACATATACCATATATTTTTCTAGTCCAGTGTAATTCATTCATTTCATTTTTATTCCACACTTACATATTTTAAACAATATAATCTCTTAATTAAACTCAAAATTTACCATAAACATAACAAACTCGAATTGAAAGTTTGTTGTAATTTATAACCTGTTCTCTTTCTTTCCTATTACTATTATTTCTATTTATTTTATTTTCAAGAATCATTGGTTATAAAACTCCCCTTATATAAAGAAATATTGCACAGTAAATGAGCACAGTAATTTGAAAATCACACTTACTGTATATATTACAACAAGACGATCACTATATAATTTTTTTTGTGTTTATAAAAAAAACGATCGTTTATTTATTTTCGCTTAATACCGACATGCGTGGTTATTCTGTTGAAAGAGAGATTGTGTTTCAGGAGCATGCTTAACTGTGTTAATGCGCTTGAGCAACATCTTCCTGTGACTGAACAAGCTGGTTTGGTGGTTGCTGAGGAAAAGATTCAGCAAGATTCATGTAAGACAATTATTATCAAACAGATTATACACACATAATATGTCTAGATGTCTTATTGATTCATTCAGTTAACGAATAATTAAATGGCTAAACATTTTAATTATATAAATAAAACGAATTAAATTGACCGTTTAATTGTTTATTAATGTTGTATACATTCTGTACGAATTTTATATTTCTATGATATTCATTATGAATGCAAAGAGTCAACATTTTTCCAAAAAAAAAAAAAAAAAACACTAACTAATTTTTAAATAAATAAAATTAATCTTTATTTAATTTATTAATCCAACTTTTATATGACGTTTCGCGATCTTTTATGGATATCTTTCTGCCTATGTAAACTTAAAATATATTTTGCCAGTAATTATTTCTAATTCTACTCGATTTTAAAAGTCAAGCTTTTGATTATTAATTGTTTATATAAATATACTAATTGTCATATATATATATATATATATATATATATATATATATATATATATATATATATATATATATATATATATATATATATATATATCAATGCCCTTATCAATGCAGTAGCATTTATAAATACTGACGTCAATACCGGCTTATGGTTAGCGAAGTCAGTATATATACAACTTCTACATATCAAGTGAATGTGTATGGGATGATGGATGTGGCGGCCTGAGGAGCTCATAAAAAGAGCGAAACGATCGTCGTCGTCTTCTGTCCTCCTTGCACACTCACTTGATAAAAAAAAAATAACTTTAACATCATGACCTAATGCGCTGTTATTTCTTATTTGGTACTTATAAGCAGGTCGTTAATTCTAATTTATATATATATATATATAATTTATAATTTATATATATAATTTATATATATATATATATATATATATATATATATATATATATATATATATATATATATATATATATATATACCATTTTCAAAGGAATGTGACCATTCCTTTGAAAATGGTCTGACAAACCGAAACTAGTCGGAATAAAATTTAATTTGTGAAACAATACCAAGTGTTTTTTATTTAAATAACTTTACATAATTTTTCGTAATTAAAGTATTTCTTTTCTAACAATTAATTGGACAAATTCTACTCAAAATGTATATACAGGCAATTTTATTTTAAGTATACATATCCTAATGCATTCGCTGTAAAATTTCAGGCATTTCGATTTTTAAGCGTTCAGTTTTAAGTTTCTAACGAATGTTTTCCAGCCAAACCAAATTTTCAGGCTTTTCTATACTCGAAATTTTACTTCAAGTGCCACGCGTATAAAACGCTAAATATTGTGAAGTTCAAACTATATCAAATACCCCTGGAATGTTAAAACGTGTATAATAATTAATTCATTGATAATAATCAATTAATAATTTATTAACAATGCGTTAAAACATATGAATGCATTATCAATAATATTTATGCCCGGTATTATAACACGTTTTATTCCCTAAATAAAATTTACTTTAGGAATAAATTCATTTATTCCAAAGATTTCGGTATTATAAACACAAAATAACTTTATTTGGCTAATAAATCTCCTCAGTAAATTATTTGTTTGTTTTTCTACCAAGTACATTTTATTCTCTAAATAATTTCACAGTTAAAAGTCAAAAGCGTATTATGTTATTATAATTACTTTAGATTCTACTATTTGTATTTATTTTTTCATTACGGTTGTCATGTCTATCACATCATCCGTATCAGATTTAAGTTCGCTCATAGTATCTTCCTTGACAGTTATTAATTCGAACCACAAAACATTCTAATGAGTCGAAGACCTAGAGTTTTTCAAGTCAGACATAACAAGGGATTTATATACTAATGCATACGCTAAAATTAGTTCCATTTAAAGTTTTAAACGAGTGTTTTCCACTCCCAGACTAAGCATGAAGTAAAATTTCGAGTTTAGAAAAGCCTGAAAATTTGGTTTGGTCGCGTAGCGCGAAGCGCGGAGCGACCAAACCAAATTTTCAGGCTTTTCTAAACTCGAAATTTTACTTCATGCGCCACGCGTATTAAACACTGAAAACACTGAAATATTGTGAACAAGTGAACTTCACTTGAAATCAGTGTGTTGTACGCGTGGCGCATGAAGTAAAATTTCGAGTTTAGAAATGCCTGAAAATTTGGTTTGGTCGCGTAGCGCGGAGCAACCAAACCAAATTTTCAGGCTCTTCTAAACTCGAAATTTTACTTCATGCGCCACTCGTATTAAACACTGAAATATTGTGAACAAGTGAACTTCACTTGAAATCAGTGTGTTGTACGCGTGGCGCATGAACTAAAATTTCGAGTTTAGAAAAGCCTGAAAATTTGGTTTGGCCGCTCCGCGCTTCGCGCTACGCGACCAAACCAAATTTTCAGGCTTTTCTAAACTCGAAATTTTACTTCATGCTTAGCCTGGGAGTGGAAAACGCTCGTTTAAGTCTTTATTGAGTGACTATAGTTCCGACAACTTTAACTTGTCATTTTCAAACTCAAACTTTGAGTTTGAAAATGACAAGTTAAAGTTGTCGAAACTATAGTCACTTAATAAAGTCTCAGTTATACAAACAAAGTTAAAATCGTATTTCATTTGTGAATTATGATGTATCACGAAGTAGAAGCCTCCACCGTTAACAAAGTTAAATATGATTTACTGAGTAAATAATGAGAAACTTATTGAAAACAAATTTTTGAATTTGAAATCGAGTATAAATTAAGTTTTAGATAAAAGTATACATTGTATATTTATATTTATTTTTGTAACGTCATATGAAAGTTATATTTAAATTATCTAACTAAAACAATTATTGTTAAATAAATACAAAAATAACCTAACTTGATTTTTATTTTGGATAAATACGGACCTTTGCATTGAATATAATTTTTAAACGTGTGGTTGTTGAAGTGTATGTGTTAGTTTTGAAGAACGAAAAATAACGTGTATAAATCTTCAGGATGTTTAATTTGCTTTTCCTTCTTTAAATTTCCTTACTTGTTTATAAAATATGTATCCAGTGTTGACTTTTGTTTTTGATAGACACGCGAAACAATAATGTTATAAAGAAGTAATTAAATCGCACGTTTGATAAAGAATTACAAGTTTTTAGAATAAAAGCCACAGTTTCACTATATTATCATGTAATAAAGTCTCTCTTACGTAAAAAGAAATGTGCCATGATTTATTCAATTTTAGGCTATTGTGTTGGTAGCTGTGCTTTTAAGCCTTAATTATAATTTTGAGGTATCAAGAATTATATCTGTAAAAATGATATTCATTTTTGTTTTCATTTTACGTAAACAATTATGTTTCATTGCATACTTAAAGCCTAAATATTTTTAACCTCAAAACTGTGAAAAGAAACAGCACAGTTTGCATTTCAAAATAAACACAAAAACGAATCGCCTTTAATTATAAAATCAGTTGTGTAGCACATGATTCCATAATTATTAATCAAACTGTGTTTCAAAGCCCAAAAAACTGTTTCTTTAGTAATACGTACAAGGAATTATAAATGAAACATCCTGAAAATGTATGTGTGCCTGTTATTGTACGCTAAGTTTTTGTTTCCGTTATTTATTTTTTATTATTTGTGTAAAATTGAGCATTATCAAGTATATATTAGATTTTTTCCTCATGATTTTTTACCGAATTTTTTAATACATGGTATTTTTGATATGAAGAAAATCACCTTTTATTTTTTGACTGGAGTTTTTATGGAAATAAGCATTTTTGAGCTCGCTTAATATATGTGTGTGTACAATAGTTTTGCATCTCTCGCTTTTCAAACGTATCTTATTATTAAGAACTTAAAATGTATAATTTATCATCTATAAACTTTGATATTTTAATATTATGCAAAATACTGTAAAAGATCGAAAGCATTTAGTAACTCTTGTAGGATTAGGTTAGGTTCTAGTGGCAGCAGTTAGACCGCTCATTTAGGCCCAAAGGCTCCTCGTGATACCATAAGGGTGAAAAGGAGTCAGATCCCCCCCCCCCCTCCCCACCTATACAATCCAATCCGAGCACCTAATAAACCCAATCAGATTTCTCACATCTGAGGGTGTGAGGTCCGTTAGTCCATTTGCATAGTGCATACCAAGGTAGTTGATCCTTTTCCCTTCGCAGGGCATTGTCCCAGATAGTGGAGTACCGTCTCTTCGTCCTCCACATCCAGGCATCCTCTGCAAAAGTCGTTGTGCTCAAGACCCATCTTTTGTGCATGTCTGCCTAGGAGGCAGTGGCTCGTGAGGATGCCTACCGCCTTCTGTATGTCAATTCTACTAAGTGCAATTAATCTGTTGCTGTTTATAGTATCCCATATAGGCCATAGCTGCCTTGTTATGAAATACGTATCTTCTTTTTTCCACGTATGGTTGACCGATGCTAGCATCTGTTCCCTAAGTAGTCTCTTGCTTTCCACAAGAGGAATGTGGATGGAGAGTTCACTAGACAGGTCCTTCATTCTTGCCCTCTTCCTTGCAAGGTCGTTAGCAATTGAATTTCCCCTGATATCACTGTGGCTAGGTACCCACATGAGTCCCACGTCACAGTTATTTGCAAGACGCTGGTTTGTTTTGCCCTGTTGAACAGCCTATTGCATTCCTTTCTTAAGGAGTAAATCTCCTGGTTCCACCATGGAGGCTTCATTTTGCCTCGGTACACTTTACTAGAACAAGCTGCCTCCATTGCCTTGTTGCAGGCCTCTGTGAGGGTAGTTACCAGGCGATCCAACTCCCCCTCAGTGTTGGGTCTACGTGGTGTATCGCTAGGCAGAGCCCCAATAAGGACGGTCCTATAAGAGTCCCAGTCCGTAAGTCTTTTGTTGGTAACTATAGGGTTCACTGGAAAGTGCATATCCACCTGAAACTTTATATACCTATGGCGGAGAAGGAGTGTTCGCCACTGACCTTCCAATTTTTAACTTTGCTGTGCGCCAGGGCCGAGACCAATGTAATGTCTAGAACCTCGCGCCTGTTGGAAGTAATGAATGTGGGTTCGGAGCCAATATTACAGATGGAAAGGTTAGTTACCAGAATAAACTCAAATAGTGACTCACATCTGTTGTTCGTGTCGGAGCTCGCCCATATGGTGTTAAAGGCATTCACAGACGTCGCATCAGGGCCGATGACGATGTCAACCCCCTTCTGGTTTGCCTCTCCCACCGCATTTACCAGGTCTTCTGGGGGTATTTCCTTGTCATGGGCCATGTAGTAGGAGGCCACCCAAAGTTGGTGGAAGCCACTCTCTATGGAGACGACAGTTGTGTCATTTTTGCTGAAACAGAGAAGCAGGAAAGTATGGTGCTTTTTTTAATTAAGATACGTGATCTTGGTTTACCTCCTCCCTGTTTGTAATAGACATTGAAGTCAGTGGAACCTAGTCCGCAAACCCGATCTCCAACGATCCATGGCTCTTGGACCAGGGCGACACCATATCTCCCCCTTGTTAGGGTGAGGATTAGCGCAGCCGAGGCTGCCTTGCAGTGATGCAGATTGACTTGGATCACCTTCGCCATTTCTACCGCTTAGGGGTTGACGACCGTGATGTTCAGGTCGTCGTCTTCGGAGCTGGAAGAGAGAGTAAGATCTTCGTCTCTTTCACTCTCTCCCGTTTTCTCCGAGTTCGTGCGCAGCCGGCTCAAAGCCTCAAGAACCGGTTCGCTTTCCATGTCGGAATGGGGACCCGGTTCCATCGGCTCCTTATTGGTTTTGACGGTCTCCCGGTCTTTCATATAAATTTTGAGGGTGATCGACCCAAAGCCGTAGCTTATCACCCCCCTACAGGTCTCCAGAAGGTCGACGGACTCCTCTTTGACCGTGATTATCACCGGTCTGGTGTTGCCTTAGCCTCCCCTCCGCTGACCACGATCCAGTCACCCGTCGGCAACTCTAGGTTGCTCATGCGGATGAGTTGCTCTATCGTCGGCGAGTCCGCGGGCTCGATCGGGATCCAGGTCCTACATCGAGGTCTGTTTGGGATCTTGTCCCTGGTGACAGCCTCGATCCTAGCACTTGGCCAGACCTCACCCACCTTCCCTATGGCCAACCTGAACAGATCAGCGGATCTTTGATCTGCACAGGCCACCAGTTTGACGTGGCCCTGGTGTCAACCTGCGTCTCGGCTTTTAGGAGCCGTACCTGGATTTTTGGATAGGACCTCCATATAGACCTTGAGGAGGGCCACCTCTCCTAGCTGCCAGTTCGCTGGTGAGATTGAGCTCTCCCTGTGGCTCCTATCGATTACAGCCCATACAGTGTGCTCCTTGAGGATGTCACTGTACGTGCGGCCGGGCGTGGTTTTTGGAGACGGCCTATTCCTCGCCATTTTAGGGCATAGTGGAGTATCCAACTGCGATCGCTGCCTTTTGGGCGCCTCGGTCGCAGCAGGCTTCTCCCCGTGTTTCCTGATTTATTTCCGAGCCCATTCCAAAGAAACCTTCTCCTTGTCGGATAGTTCGGTCTCCGGAATGGACTCGAATTCGCCCACTATGCGCTGAGCCCTTCTTTTATTGACTGTTTTAATGAGTCAAACACTTCTTCTATTAAAACAACCCATATAGATGATAGAGTTTAATCAAATCAACAAGTTTCGTTATTCTATGCTCAACCATTCTGGAAATATATAGAAGTTTCCAGACTTCTTAGCGACATCTTATATATTTATTAAGAATATGAATTTGCATTCAGTACTCATTCATTCACCGGATAACTTGTTGCGTACCAGCGCAATGCTCGTTCCTATAATCTGCGGAAGCGCCCTGCTGTTCGCATAGGCGTAGCAACAATTTTAACCTAAGCGGTCCGCGCAACCAGGGGCGTAACATAATAAATAATTAATTGTGCGGTCTGCAAAAGTGACCGTCACAAACTATATACGCGTTTCAAGCTTCAACGCCATCATCAGTATAGTCCCGAACCAGTGCTTGAAGAATAATGAACATCTTTGACCTATTCTATAAAATAAAGCCCTGTTGTGGACGAAGATTTGCTGTATACAAACGTTTAGTTTTCCAGCTATTGACGATGCTACTTAAGCTAATAGGCATTAGATGGCGTTTATGCTTTCGAACTTATATAATTATGTTTGGAATATATGTACTTTAAATACTTAAGTAGTTTCGAATATCATTTAAAGTTAAAATGTAAATTGAAAAACAAATAAAAGTATATACAGTATTTTGCATAATAAATAATAAATAAATAAATTTATTGTGTTAACAGCAAGAAACTTTACACTTGTCAATAAATAATGTTACTTAATACTAATATAAAAGTTGAATATTTGAGACAAAAACCTACGATAAAAAATACATTGCAGAAATATAATATTATTCATTGCTAAAATCAAATTATTACTTTGTATAGTTGAAAAAGCGAGAGAAATCAGAACTATTTGTAAAAAAAAATACGTTACAGTATGGCGTTGGCATTTTGAACTTGCATGCTAATTAAATCGATAATTAATTTTTTTAGGAAATAGCTCTATCGACTAATACAACCAACCTTAAAATCTAAAAAAAGAACCTTAACAGGACATAACATCTTTTTTTCTTAGAAAAATAAATAACAACAAACTCAACTGAACAATAATCGTTCACTCTCGATTAAGTCTTCTTACCATCTTGAGATCAAGTGAACCTCGAGCGTTCACCATCCAATCCAACCATGCCTTCTCGCAGCCATGGCCCGAAATTTAAAAACATGATTGAGTGAAATGATTGAAATTAATTCCGTTTGAAATATGTTATTATAGTTCAGAATCCATTTGACCATAATACGGAGGAACTGCAATTGTTCGACTCGTCTTACTCGGCGTATAACTTGTTCCCGTCGAGAACGCATTCGGCGTATGCCTTCTATTCAGGTACCTGAGCCAATGTAAGAACATTATGCAAAAAACAACAAAATTTCACATCAGAGCACACATCACATGGCACTGAAAGTAAATATACATACAATGTTTATTTTGCTGAAGAGTTTATCGCTACAAAAGTACATGCATAGAAAAGCACCTAGGGTTGCCAACAATTTCATTTGATTATACTATTATTTATTTTGATGTGTATAATAGTGGCGTAGATAGATTTAGGGATTTTGTAACATACATTTGTAAACATTTGCTTTTTAGAGTTAACTCAAAATCAAACAAAAAATTATATTTTTTAGAAAGATAAAGAGATATATACTGATTAAACTTTATTACATTACAAAGCCCTAATACAAAAATGTTTTCTATATAATTAACACAAGAATGTAATTAATTTAAACATTTTGATTTTTAATTTCACTTAAAGGACAATTTTATTTTTGATTTAAAGAGTAAAATCAATGTACGTAAAATGATCGAGTGCTAAAGACAAACCTTAGTTAAAAACGTACTAAATGTCAATTCTGTGGCTAAAAGGAAAAACAAGTTTACTCCGCTTTTCAATTATTCGAAAAAAATGCAATTTAAATTCTAAAATACTGGTTTGGGATTAGGGAACAATGCGACATCTTGCCGAAGGTAAATAATTACATATTTATAAACAGGCGCGCACCCAGAAATTTGTCATAGAGCTCACGCGTCTTGAAGGGGGCCCATCACGGTCTTATGAGTGCGCGCCTGTTAATAAATCTATATTTTAGCAATATTTATGAACAGTAAAAAATGATAAAATAATTTTATTGTTATTATCATTATAAATGCATTTTTTAGGAAAATTAATGGGCTTAATTGGTTTTTCGGTATCGTGATGGAGTTAACTTGTTTTTCTCTAAATTTAACCATTTTCGGCCACTTGTTCATTGTTATTACTTCAGAATGATTACCGGTTTGGTCTAATGTCTCCATGTCAAATAAAAGTAGACCAAAAAATAATACGACTTATGGTAAAAACTTATTTTTTTCCAAAAGTGCAGCTAACTCGTTTTTCCTTTTAGCCACAGAATTATTCTCATAAAAAAGTCAGAAGTCTTGCAAAATGATAAATAATATTAAAAATCTTGTAGCTACAATTCTACAATTTGTAAGAATTTTAGTGATTCACCTAAAACTCCCCAGATTAATTAACAAGAAACTTAAAATATTATTATTGTTTCGTTTGTTGTAATCAATAGATGTCATTCAAGGCTTCAAATTAAGATAAAATTAGTATCACTCATAATTAAGGTTTTGCTTTCAGAGGCGTGATAAAATGTCATTCGATGATCAAAACTTTGGAAGTGACTTTTTCTAAATGAATAGAATATTTTAAGATATTTTTAAATGTATATTTTAAATGAAATTGGCCATTTTTAAGTTATAACCAAATGTTATATTTTCAAGAACTTTTAATACACACTTAAGATTTAAAATTACATTTTAGAAACATTTTTTGTCTTTTAGGTATACTTTTACTTATGCCCAATTAAATTGCCTCAGACTTTCGAAATTATCAAAACAAAACGTTTGTAAAACCAATTAAGATAAGATTTAACACAATTGGTATATTTTGAACTTCACAATATTTCAATGTTTTATACGCCTGGCGCATGAAGTAAAATTTCGAGTTTAGAAAATTTGGATTGGTCGCTCCGCCAAGCGAAGCGACCAATCCAAATTTTCAGGTTTTTCTAATTTCGAAATTTTACTTCATGCTTAATCGAGGATTAAAAACACTCGCCTCAGCTTAAAATTAAAAGATTTATAAAAACAACGAATGTCTGAAAATGTACAGCGAAAAATCGTAATATGTATACCCAAAAGAAACATTTCCTGCATCGTACAAATGTTTTTAATTGACGTCTCTTAGTGAAATATTGAACATTTGCGAATGACTTTTTAGAAGAACCCAAACTTCTTCAAATACATTAATTTTTGTCATTCATTAAAATCCACAACTTCTACATTCCATAATCAAATGATAATTCAACTAAAATTACAGTTCAGCTGTCAAAATTTGAGTGCATGGTCCTAACTTTACATGACTCGTGCCAAAAGTGAAATACCGGAAATGCGACTTTCCAGTTATTAAAACGATGTCCAAAACCATATATTCGAGGCGGCGAGTTCAAAAAACATTGAACATGTCAGATAGTTCCAAATAAACGAATTTACATTTATTTAAACTGCTTTGCTGGTCCAATCGTCCAAAATTAATAAAAGATCAAAAACATTACGAGGACCATGATAAATTGTACAAAAAATAAAATATAAGTATAAACAAACGAATAGTTGGCAAACTTGTCCTAACACACTGCTTAATTTAATCATTGTGACAAAGAAATGTTAAGTTCCTCGAATTGAACTTAATTCTTCCTCTAGTGTATATAAAAATGATTGCAATGGTTAAATTACAAACCTGCTAAAAAATACATAATTACAAGACGAGCACTAAAACAACCACCCTAATAGTGCTACAAAACAAACCACATCAAAAACTATTTGTATAATACACTTCTTGTTATGTCCTACTGCTAATTAACAGACAAACTGATCAGGCTAAATAACGCCTACTCTAATTAGAAACAACAAATCATACAAGGAGTTAATACTGAGAGAAATTTGTGTTATTTGATAGGAAAAGTAATAGGGACAAGCATCTAAAAATCGTGCATGTGTATATTATTGGAGTAATTAACCGTGTAGCATGGTTATTTGCATGAGAACAAGGTAATGTATAAAATTCAAGTATTTTTTTTTAATTTGTAGAATTAGCGTTTTATTTTTTATTTTGGTGGAAGACATATGATTCTAGTATCACTTTATGTTGTCTCACTGGTCTGATTATGGATTAAGGTGGGATCGCGTGGAGTAGTTAAAAACACTTCCATTTTCTTCATGATGTGACTGGTTACTTTGAGGAAAAATTGCACAGATGTTAGATTTTCACATAAAGAAACATAATTTCAATGTGCCGAGTACATTTATACTAGTAAAATAACGAATATTTTAAAATTATATTTTGATTTTGATAAAAACATGTTTACTGAAAAATCACCCCTTAAAATTTTTCGCATCAATTTAGAATCACCCAGTATGATGTTAGAAATGATTAAAAACTTAATACAGTCAACCTAAAATTTAAAACTAATATTAAATTTAGAAAATGTAGTATTAATAAATAGAATTAAAGTTATAATACAGCACCTTTTAAACGAGACCGTATTAAAACATCCACATTATTTAGTATTTAAGTACTTGGTCGTATAACCTTTAGAAATTTAAATACCTGTAATATTTTACAATTTCCCCATTAAAATGTGCAATTTACATTAAAATATGCAATTTACATTAAAAATAGTGTTCTAATTTTACGTGAATTGTAAATATTTTCTGTAAAACCAATCGTGTTGATTTTGTTTTCAAAGCCAACTTTGCTAAAACAAAAAAATCAGTTTTGTACAAGAAATCTCCTCGCGTTAAAATGTCATTCTTGGACACTCTTCAGACAAACGGTGTGGATGTTTTGGTTATTTTTAAACGAGGTATCACATTTAAAAAAAAATTGAAAGTAGAAGCTCTTTTAATTTTTTTTTAAATCGGGGTTGTAGCTGTCACTCGCAGAGGGATGAAAATATCATGTCGCACGATGTAGTGTTAAACTGACATGTCTCCGGATTTATAACCTTCATGTAGATCGACATTAGCCCATATTTAAACTACATTTACATTAGTCGGCGTTAATCGACATTTGAACTATAATGGCACCTAATACAATGACAGTTGACGTAGGCATTAACCGACATTTGAACTATAGTGACAGTTGACATAAGTTGACATGAGCCGATATTTATTCTACAGAGTGATATCTAACCTAACTTTATTTAACAGAGTGGTACCTAACTTGACAAAGTAATTTTACACTTCAATTGTCATGTGTATATTTCATATGTACACCCTTGTGGGCCAAAGACTATATTTTCGTTATTTAAGCTTTAATAAAGATTTTAAATACAGGAATATGGTTAGGATATTAAATTTAATACATTTTAAGAAATATAAACAAACGACTACGGGCCGTCGTATAGCCTAGTTGCTCAGAAATACATACAAAAGCCGGCGTGTCGTAAGGCAGTTAAAGTGTTAACCCAACCTAACCTCAAGAACGTAACTCTTAAAGTTTCATCACTTTTTAACGTAGTATTCACATTGTTTGTCACTATTTGACATTTCGAACGCATTGCTTGTGTTTTGAGTTAGGTTAGGTTATTAATGACACTTGACACCAACATTTAAACTATATTGACAGTTGTCATAAGTTGGCATGAGGCGACATTCAGTCCTCAGAGTGATATCTAACCTAACCTCATTTGACAGAGTGGTATCTAACCTAATCTAACTTGACAAAGCGAAATTTAACCTCATCTAACCTCAAGGACATAACTCTTAAAGTTTCATCACTTTTTAACGTAGTATTCACATTGTTTGTCACTATTAGACATTTCGAACGTATTGCTTGTGTTTTGAGTTAGGTTAGGTTATTAATGACACTTGACACCAACATTTAAACTATAGTGACAGTTGTCATAAGATGGCATGAGTCTACATTCAGTCCCCAGAGTGATATCTAACCTAACCTCGTTTGACAGAGTAGTATCCAACCTAACCTAACTTGACAAAGCGAAATTTTACCTAACCTAACCTCAAGGACGTAACTCTTAAAGTTTCATCACTTTTTAACGTACTATCCACATTGTTTGTCACTATTTGACATTTTGAATGCATTGCTTGTGTTTTGAGTTAGGTTAGGTTAATAATGACAGTTGACACCAACATTTAAACTATAGTGACAGTTGTCATAAGTTGGCATGAGTCGACATTTAGTCCACGTAGTGATATCTAACTTAACCTTATTTGACAGAGTGGTACTTAACCTAACCCGACTCGAGAGAGCGTAATTCAACCTAACTTTACTTACATAACATAACTTTTAAAGTTTCATCACTTTTTAGCGTACTATTGTGTATGTAAAGTTATTTAAATAAAAAACACTTGGTATTGTTTCACAAATTAAAACTTTATTCCGACTAGTTTCGGTTTGTTAGACCATTTTCAAAGGACATTCCTTTGAAAATGGTCTAACAAACCGAAACTAGTCGGAATAAAGTTTAATATTCTGAAACAATACTAAGTGTTTTTTATTTAAATAACTTTACATTTTCTAATGTGTTTCACCAAGTGCCAGATGAGAAATTAATTCAAGAAAGTACTATTGTATGTCACTTCTTGACATTTCGAACGCATTGCTTGTTTATTATTAATGACACCAACATTTAAACTATAGTGACAATTGACATAATCTGGCGTGTGCCGGCATTTAGTCCATAGAGTAAAATCTAACGTAACCTTATTTGAGTGATATCAAACCTAACCTAACTTGAGAAACCGTAACCTAACTTAACCTAGCCTAAATAATGTAACTTTATGTTTCAGCACTTTCAGCACTTTCCATCCACATTGTAGTGGTTTTTTGACAGCTAGGTTAGGTTATTATTAATGACACCAATTTAAACTATAGTGACAGTTGAAGAAAGTTGGCGTATGTCGATATTTAGTCCATAGAGTGATATCTAACCTAACCTTATTTGAGTGATATCAAACCTAACCTAACTTGAGAAACCGTAATCTAACCTAACCTAGCTTAAATAACGTATATTGAAGTTTCATCACTTTTTAACGTTTTATCCACATTGTATGTCACTTCTTGACATTTTGAGAGAATCGCTTTTATTTTGACAGCTAGAGCGCCATTTCAAAGACAAACAGCATGCGAAATTTACAGTTTTCATTTGTTCTGACAATAATGACACTGCTGTCAACATACAGTTGTAATCGCTAATAGCTCGTTTATTTTGACAGTTACAAAGAAATTTCAAAGATGAAATTTATTTGAATTTCAGTGTAGATTTTTATTTTGTTTGAAATCGAATGAGTTATCAAAACAAAGATTTCGAGTGATAGAACTGTTTTTTTTTACAGTTATAGTAACATAAATGTGCTCGAGGTCATTTTGCGGTCTAAAAACGCGTCGAGTACAACTACAAGTATTTGGAAAGTTGACTGAGTACCGAGTACATAAAAAGTCCTCAGACTATAAGTTTTGAGTACTTGTACTCGAGTACCGCCCAGCTCTGATTTAGAGATGTTAATTATTTGTCAGACGAAATTATTAAATTATATTTTTTCGAAAAAGAGCCGAATTTTTTAAAATGAATTACTGTATTTTTGCCATTTTGTAACCCCGTCGCTGATGACACCCGGGGCGACCTGCACTCCCTTGCTACGCCTCTTTGTTTTGAACGTACTAAACGGTAAAATATTTCGACTTTTAAAATTGCAAAATATTTTAAAATAACCGACTGCGCCAAGTCGAAAACGCTGTACAATTTTCTCAAAAACCAATCACATCATGTTTTCATTAATTTCTTTCAAATTTTACTAAAGTAATAAAGCATCCACTAACATTTTTTCGACAAAACTAACAAATTCCACCCTCCCCTGTGTGCACATCTAGCTGGTTCCGAGCGCTCTTCACAAAGGGGCGAATCAGGGAGCCGACCTCCGCCCCCACTGCCACCTCCCCGATTCCCGAACAGTGCTGTCTGACAATGGGAAAGTCTTAACATCGCGACGTTCAGCCTGCTACCTCTACCGACACCGTTGCCACTTCTCGCCCTCGAAGACCACCTAGTCGAAATGATCTCACAACGCACCAAAGCTTGCGCCACCTACATACGTCACAGTTTCAAGCGACCGCACCGACATTGACATTTATTTAACAAAATAAAAACATATTAAATTGACACAATTATCGTCAATATCTAACTAAACTAAACTAAACTAAACTAACTATAACATTTAATAATGACAATTTTATTCGAAACATTCTAGACACTGCCCTAACTAAAAAATAAACAATAACAACAGCTAAGGAAGAGGAGGAGGAGAAGAATCAAGGGAAGATATCGACGCTGCCCCTTTTCACAACAAGAGAAGAACTGTTTAAATATTACCCCTCTGTTTAAAAAATTCTTCAAAAAAGTGCGACGTACGTCAGTCATTGTGTGCGGCATCTTCCAAAAAAATAAAGGTTTTCAAAAACGGCCTTAAGATAAATATATATAAATATTTATTTAAAAATGATATTAATTAAATTAAAATAAAATAAATAAACGCTCATATATTCATTACTATATATATTAAAGAAAATTAAAAGAATATCGGAATAGTTAATTATTAAATAGTGCCGGATTATTTAAGTGAACTATTATATATTGATTAAATAAATAAATAGGGTGGCCCGAAGATTTTGCCTACATACATGATATATATATATATAAATATACATAGTTTTTTGTTTAATCTCGTAAACGAATGTAAAATTATTTTTTGTTTTTCTTTCGAAATTCAAGCGGATTTGCTCACGATCATGTTCGTAGATGTAAAGCGATAATAAAATAATGATAATGAATGAAAAGCGCAACATATTAGAGTTTGAGATGATTTCTCATTTTTATCCAAAAGGATTTTGTTTGTGATCATGAAAAGAGTTTCAAATTACAAAAACTATCTTTATTTTGATTTGTTTTATGTTTAATTTCTTTAAAATAATAAGACAGACTACAATTTTTTACTCTTGAATTCTGGAATAGTTGTGCTAACCTGAGATTTTTATTTTTTGAACTCTTGAAACATGTATTTAGAACTTTAAAGTTGAGTGTTAGAACTTTAGGGTTGAAGAGCTAAAACTTAAGGGTTCTATAGCTTTAGCTCTTCAATTCTAGAATAGTTTTGCTAATCAAAGATTTTAATTTATTAAACTCTTGAAATGTGTACTTAGAACTTTAGGGTTGAAGAGTGTTAGAACTATAGGCTTGAAGAGTGTTAGAACTATAGGGTTCTGACGCTTTAACTCTTGAATTCTAGAATAGTTTTCCTAATCAATGATTTTAATTTATCGCTCTTGAAGTGTGTAATTAGAACTTTAGGGTTGAAGAGTGTTAGAACTATAGGGTTCTGACGCTTTAACTCTTGAGTTCTAGAATAGTTTTAACGAGTGTTTACAATCCCAGATTAAGCATGAAGTAAAATTTCGAGTTTAGAAAAGCCTGAAAATTTGGATTGGTCGCGTAGCGAAGCGGAGCGACCAATCCAAATTAGGCTTTTCTAAACTCGAAATTTTACTTCATGCGCCACGCGTACAAAACACTGACTTAAGGTGAAGTTCAAAATACACAGCATACTTTTAATATCGCAAATTTTTATTTCTTGTAACCAAAAATTCCAAAATTTAAGTTAAGGCTTACTATTACTTAAAAATTTATAGTTGAAGAGTGTTAGAACTTTATCATTTAAGAGTGTTAGAACTTTAGGGTTCTGAAGCTTCAACTCTTGAATTCTAGAAAAGTTTTGCTAATCAAAGGTTTTAATTTATTGAACTCTTGAAATGTGTACTTAGAACTTTAGGGTTGAAGACTGTTAGAACTTTGGAGATCTGAAGCTTTATCTCTTGAATTCTAAGAGTTTTGCTAATCAAAGGTTTTAATTTATTGAACTCTTGAAATGTGTACTTAAAACTTTAGGGTTGAAGAGTGTTAGAGCTTTAGGATTCTGAAGCTTTAACTCTTGAATTCTTTGCTAATCAAGGATTTTAATTTATTGAACTCTTGCAATGTGTTGTTAAAACTTCAGGGTTGAAGAGTATTAAAACTTTAGGGTTCTGAATCTTTAACTTTTAAATTCTAGAATAGGTTTGCTAATCAAAGATTTAAATTTATTAAACTCTTGAAATGTGTACTTAGAACTTTAGGGTTGAAGAGTGTTAGAACTTTGGGGTTCTGACGCTTTAACTCTCGAATTCTAGAATAGTTTTAACGAGTGTTTACAATCCCAGATTAAGCCCCGTGAAAATTTGGCGAGGGTCGCTGCGCGACCCTCGACAAATTTTCTACGCGGGGCTTTTCTAATCTCGAAATTTTACTTCATGCGCCACGCGTACTAAACACTGACTTAAGGTGAAGTTCAAAATACACAGCATACGTTTAATATTGCAAATTTGTTTTTCTTGTAACCAAAAATTCTAACATTTAAGTTAAGGCTTACTACTACTTAGAAATTTATAGTTGAAAAGTGTTAGAACTTTATCGTTTAAGAGTGATATCACTTTAGGGATCTAAGCTTCAACTCTTGAATTCTAGAATAGGTTTGCTGATCAAAGATTTTAATTCATTGAACTCTTGAAATGTGTACTTAAAACTTTAGGGTTGAGGAGTGTTAGACCTTTGGGGATCTGAAGCTTTAACTCTTGAATTCTAAGAGTTTTGCTAATCGAAGATTTTAATTTATTGAACTCTTGAAATATGTACTTAAAACTTTAGGGTTAAAGAGTGTTAGAGCTTTAAGGTTCTGGAGCGCTGACTCTTGAATTCTAGGATACTTTTGCTAATCAATTATTTTAATTTATTGAACTTTTGCAATGTGTACTTAAAACTTTAACGTTGAAAAGTGTTAGAGCTTTAAGGTTCTGAAGCTTTAACTATTGAATTCCAAAATAGCTTTGCTAACCAAAGATTTTAATTTATTGAACTCTTGAATTGTGCACTTAGAACTTTAGGGTTGAAGAGTGTTAGAACTTTTGAGTTCTGAAGTTTACAATATCGAATTTTTATCTTTATTTAGACACCCATAAAACATTTTTTGTAGGATTTTTTTTATACTTAATATCAAAAACTATCCTTAGTTAGACAACTATAAAACATTTCTATCATACATTTTTCTTTTAAGTATAGAACTATCTTCATTTAGACAACTATAAAACATTTCTATCATACATTTTTCTTTTACGTATAGAACTTTAAGGTTCTGAGGTTTAAGATGTTCAAATATCCCTATTATTACAGCATTTAATCAATTTGCAAGAATTCGTTATTTTTTCATAAAATCTATTGAAAGTTTCTAACGAGTGTTTCCAATCCCGGATTAAGCATGAAGTAAAATTTCGAGTTTAGAAAAGCCTAAAAATTTGGATTGGTCGCGTAGCGAAGCAGAGCGACCAATCCAAATTAGGCTTTTCTAAACTCGAAATTTTACTTCATGCGTCACGCGTACAAAACAGTGACTTAGAGTAAAGTTCAAAATACGCAGCATAAGTTTAATATTGCAAATTTTTATTTCCTGTAACCAAAAATTCCAAAATTTAAGTTAAGGCGCTGCAGCGAGACGTTCACTTTCTTAACTCTTGAAATATGTCCTTAAAAGTTTTAAAGTTGAAGAGTATGAGAACTTTGAGTTTAAGAGTGTTAGAACTTTGGGTTTAAAAGTGATAGAACTTTGGGTTTAAGAGTGTTAGAACTTTAGAACCCTAAAGTTCTGAAGCTTCAACTTTTGAATTCTAGAATAGTTTAGCTACTCTAAGAGTTTAATTTCCTAAACTGTTTAAGAGTGTTAGAACTTTGGGTTTGAAAGTGTTAGAACTTTGGGTTTGAGAGTGTTAGAACTTTAGGGTTCTGAAGCTTCAACTTTTGAATTCTAGAATAGTTTAGCTACTCTAAGAGTTAAATTTCCAAAACTCTCAAAATATGTACTTAAAACTTTAGGGTTGAAGAGTGTTAGGGTTCGGAAGTTTGTAATATCAAAAACTATCTTTATTTAGATACATGTAAAACATTTACATATGTTCGACAGCCTAAACGCCATTTAATGCCCATTTTTAAAACATTATTTTAGCATTTTTTATGTTTAATAACAAAAACTATCTTTGTTTGGGCAATTATAAAACATTTTTATTACAGAACGATTTTTTCTTTAAAGTATAGAACTTTAGGGTTCTGAAGTTTAAAAGATCAAAATATCTCTATTATTATAGAATAAAATCAATTTTCAAGAATTTGTTGTTTTTTATAAAATCAATTTAAAACTTCTAACGAGTGTTTCTGATCCCAGATTAATCTGCTTAGGCATAAAGTAAAATTTCGAGCTTAGAGAAGTCTGAAAATTTGGATTGGTTGCTCCGCGAAGCGGAGCGACCAAGACAAATGATCAGGCTTTCCTAAACTCGAAATTTTACTTCATGCGCCACGCGTACAAAACACTAATTTAAAGTGATGATCAAAATATACAGCTTAAGATTAATATTTTTTATTTCGTTTAATCAAAAATTCCAAAATTCAAGTTATAGCGCTATAGCGATCTTTTCATTTTTTGAACTCTTGAAATATATACATAGAACTTTTGAGTTAAAGAGTATTAGAACCTTAAGGTTTAAAAGTGTTAGAACTGTAGGGCTCTGGAGCTTCAACTTTTGAACTCTAAAATAGTTTAGATACTTCAAGATTATTATTTCATGAACTCTTAAAATATCTACTCAGAACTTTAGGATCCAAGGGACTTAAAACTTTTAGGGTTATTGTTTGAAATTTAGAATTCTAAAGATTTAACCCTTGAATTCTAGAATAGTTTAAATACTTCAAGATTTGTATCTCTTAAACTTGAAATTTCTACTTACAACTTTAGAGTCTAGGCTTGAAGAGTGTTTACACTTTAAGATTCTAAACCTTTAACTTTTAAATTCTAGAATAATTTTATAATAATAGATTTCAAGGACTAAACATTACAGCGATGTTTAGTCCTTGAAATCTATTATTATAAAATTATTCTAGAATTTAAACGTTAAAGGTTTTAGAATCATTGAAATCTGGAACTAAAAATCCGAAAATATTAATTTTCGCCAATTATATTTATGAATTAACTATTGTAAAACTATATGATTCGTCATATTTAATTGATGAGGCGGATACATGATGAAACTCCATAATACTATTTGAAATAAAACAACGCAGTTGGGAGGGTTTCACTTTTATTGTTGAACACTGCAACATGTTTCACCACACAGTGGCTTCATCAGGCAGATGAAAAAAATTTTTCATCTGCCTGATGAAGCCACTGTGTGGTGAAACATGTTGCAGTGTTCAACAATAAAAGTGAAACCCTCCCAACTGCGTTGTTTTATTTCAAATATATGATTCGTGTTTTTGAGCTAATAAATTAAGAAAAATGAATAAAGAATTCTTAAATGCTACAATTTTTAGACTTTAAACAAACCTCGGAATTTAAAGAGTTTTGATATCAATTCTGAAAGGAATACTTTGCAGCAATTAGGTAAGGAACTATTTAAGTCCTAAAATAAATGTTTTGACCTAACAAGTTAAAAATAAGATGATTTAAAACTTTAGTGTGACTTTTCTTGGTAGTTCTGAATTTCAAATAATTAAATTTTAAGAAGTTGTAAATAAGATAATCTAAAACTTTAATGTGAACGTTCTTAGTAGTTCTGGGATTTAAATAATTCTTGATTTCAAGAGTTTTAAGAAGTTAAAAATAAGATAATCTAGAATTTAATACGTTCACAATTAAAACCTAGATTATCTTATTTTTAACTTCTTAAAACTCTTGTTGGTAGTTCTGGGTTTTAAATAATTCTAGCTCTCAAGAGTTTTAAGATGTACAGACAGTTGAAAACATTTACAAAATATTCGACAGTTGAAAACATTTACAAAATATTCGACAGTTGAAAACATTTAAAAAATATTACTATTGAATTCTGGTTCTACTTAAAACGCAGTAAAAAAATATAGAAAACATCTTAAATTCTTCGTCTGTGAACTTTAATGTCGTAAGTTTTATATTTCTTAAATTATCATTAGAAGTCTATAGCTTTTCAAGTTCAAGTTAGCACTAAACAAATTTAAGTTGGCAATAATCAAAATTAAGTTGTCACTATATTCAAATGCAACTTCAATGTGGTTAGTAACAACTTGATTTTAATTAGTGCCAACTTGATTTCAATTAGTGCCAACTTGAATTTGTTTAGTGCCAACTTGAACTTTAAAAGGTATGGATCCCTAGAATTAAAAACTCTGGAGTTGGAGGGTTCTGTTTTTTTGAATAGTACTAGATTTCGAGAGTTCTAAGATGTAGATTCGTAGACTAAAAAGATTTACAAAATAATGCTATTTAATTCTGGAGTTAGTTAAAGTTCAAATTCCAGAATAATAGAATTCAACAAATAAAAATGACTGTAACTTTGGAATCATTGTCTGAATATCAGAAAATATTTATTCTGTGGATGGGTTTTAGGTATTAAATATTTAAATATTTTAAGAGTTTTAATATATAGGCTTGAAAGTTCAAAACATTCACAAAATATTTTTTGGATCCCTAGAATTCAAAAACTCTGGAGTTGGAGGGTTCTGTTTTTTTGAATAGTACTAGATTTCGAGAGTTCTAAGATGTAGATTCGTAGACTAAAAAGATTTACAAAATAATTCTATTTAATTCTGGAGTTAGTTAAAGTTCAAATTCCAGAATAATAGAATTCAACAAATAAAAATGACTGTAACTTTGGAATCATTGTCTGAATATCAAAAAATAGTTATTCTGTGGATGGGTTTTAGGTATTAAATATTTCAATATTTTAAAAGTTTTAATATATAGACTTGAAAGTTAAAAACATTCACAAAATATTATCAATAAATTCTTGTTCCAATTAAAACGCAGCAAAAAAATATGGAAAACATCTTAAATGTTTGTTAGCCTTAATGTCATAAGTTCTATATTTCTTAAATCATCATTCATTCAAGAACTAATAATTACTGTAACTTTGGAATCATTGTCTCAAGATCACAAAATGTTATATATAAAATTACGAAAAAACTATTCGTGAAAATGCAAACAGTGTCTTAGTTAATAAGACAATTTAAGACGATAAATATCCATTGAAACAACTACTTCCCGTGCAAATACACCTCCGGATATTGAATTATACAATGAAATATTTAAAATCTTATTTAATTTGATTTGTTACAAAATGTTCTCTGTTGAAGGGTTTTGGGTATTAAATAATTCTATATTTCAAGAGTTTTAAGATTTGTTTTGCTGCGTTTTAAGTGGAACTAGAATTCAATTGTAATATTTTTAAAAAATGTTCAACTCTCGAACATTTTTAAAATATTACAGTTGAATTCTGGTTCCACTTAAAATGCAGCAAAAAAAATATAGAAAATATCTTAAAGTCTTCGTTTGTGAGCTCTAACGTCGTAAGTTCTATATTTCTTAAATCATCATTAGATTTCAAGTATCCCTAGAAGTCAAAAATTCTGGAGTTGGAGAGTTCTAGCTTTCAAATAATTCTAGATTTCAAGAGGTCTAAGATGTAGATTCGAGAATAAAAAACATTCAGCAAATAATTCCATTTAATTCTGGAATAAGTTAAAGTTCTGAATATTACAAAGTTTTAGAATACATTAGTTTGATTAAAAACGTAATTTGAAGACTAACGATTGTTTCCAATCCCAGATTAAGCATGAAGTAAAATTTCGAGTTTAGAAAAGCCCCGTGAAAATTTGTCGAGGGTCGCGCAGCGACCCGAGACAAATTTTCTGGGCTTTTCTAAACTCGAAATTTTACTTCATGCGCCACGCGTATAAAACATCTTAAAATGGCAAAGTTTTGGAATAATAGAGTTCAAGAACAAAAAATTGCTGCAACTGTAAAATCATTCTCGCAAGATCAGCAAATATGTATTTTGTGGGAGGGTTTTGGGTATTAAATAATTCTAGATTTCAAGAGTTTTAAGATGTAAACATTTACAAAGCATTATTACTAAATTCAGGTTTCAACAAGAACGCAGAAAAAAAATTAAAAAATAGTAAATTTTTTTGTTTAAGAACTCTAGTTCCGTAGAGTTCTAAATTTAATAAACTATTACTATTAAACAATAAACTATTGAGAATGTCAAAACAATAAAATTCTTGACTAATAAATTCTCTGCACTTTTGGTAGTCTGGAATAATATTGTATGTCCAATCAAATAAAATCTCTAGAGTGCCATGGAAAATATTGTAGGTTGGCAACTATGAAATTATACATTATAATTATTATGTCTGACGTTTTATATGTCAATTTCTAAAGCGTGTAGCCAACTTAAATTTCTAAAAAGATAAAATCATGGCACTCTAAAGGTTTTTTTTTTAATTGAACATACGATATAAATTAGGGATTTTGGTTTTAGCTGAGGAAATTAATTCCAAAATATAATGGAGACGGAGACTTTATCGTAAAATGTGTATGTAACTGGTTTTTTATTTAAAAATATGTTTGTGCCTATATTTCACTAAAATCAGTTTTAGCTACGTCAAAAAAATTTTTTTCGCGAAATATAGGCACAAACATATTGTTTTGATAAAAAATAAATTACATACATATTCTACGATGAAGTCTCTGTCTAAATTTTATTTTTTAATTAACTTCCGCCGCTAAAAAACCCAATTAATATTGTCAACTTGACGGCAAAACAATAAAAATGTCATTCGTCTGGAATAATTATATTTTCCATTTTTTAACATTTGAGTTAATTTTTATCAAATTACAGCGCTTTAGTTTGTTTTTTTTTATTCGAATTAAATTATCCTAGTCTTCAATCATTGCATTATTAATTTTTCAAAGATTTGAGTAAAAATATTAATAAATTAGAGCTTTTGAGTTCCTAAATTTCTAATTCAAAGTTATGAACGTACAACCTTACTATCTAATTTTTTTTTTGTAACTAAAACTACTTTTCATGATCATGAACCATTTCCCCATTGGCTAAGGCTGAAACAAACGTGTTATGTTTTCTCTTGATAATACGAATCGAACGGTGTACACGTATAGGTCGATATTTTCGAAATGTATTTCATGTCATGTTTCATTTTTTGCAGACAGTTTATTCTTCCTTCAGCATGAATATTTTTCCCTTTATTTTTTTCTACCCAGTAGATCGTAATACTGTAGATTTGTTCTCTGTGTTACATGTACTTTTTTTGATAAATCTTGAATCGATTTATGGAAGGCGAGGATAACATAAAGTAAAATTAAATTTGCCAAATCAAAAAGCAGAATATTTAAAAAAAAAAACGATAAAACCGAATTTAAAATGTAAATTATTTTACTAAAGCGGTTCTTATAAAAACATCATAAGTCCAATATTATTAATAATGAGTAAGGCTCGGGTTATACAGAGAGTTTTATGTAACACCGAACATTTTCATAACGAGAATTTTTCTTTGATGTATCCATATGCATACGTTGCACATTTTCTGATGCTCGGTTTATTAAAACAAATCAATTTGAAGCTTTAAGCGAGTGTTTTCCACTCCCAGGCTAAGCATGAAGTAAAATTTCGAGTTTAGAAAAGCCTGAAAATTTGGTTTGGTCGCGTAGCGCGAAGCGCGGAGCGGCCAAACCAAATCTTCAGGCTTTTCTAAACTCGAAATTTTACTTCATGCGCCACCGTTACAAAACACTGATTCAATGTAAATTTTAACGGTGTGTTTTAAACTTCGTAATATGTCAGTGTTTTGTACCAGTGGCGCATGAAGTAAAATTTCGAGTTTAGAAAAGCCTGAAAATTTGGTTTGGCCGCTCCGCGCTTCGCGCTACGCGACCAAACCAAATTTTCAGGCTTTTCTAAACTCGAAATTTTACTTCATGCTTAGCCTGGGAGTGGAAAACACTCGCTTAAAGCTACAAATTAAATTATTTTAATAAACCAAGCATCGAAAAATGTGCAACGTATGCATATGGATATTTAAAAAAAATTCTCGTTATGAAAATGTTTGGTGTTATATAAAACTCTCTGTATGTATAATGCTTTTGTTAATTTGAACCTTCTGCCATCTTATATGACGGTAAAAAGTGACTGTGAAGTTTAAGCGATAATTGAATGATGGCACTACGCTATGTTTAAGCCCGTATTTAAGAGTGTTGCACAAACTGGCATTCATCTTGACGCCTTTAGGCGCCAAATTCAAACTAAACCAATCATATTCTATAATAATTTACGCGTGTCCTGTTAATTTTATTTAGTTTGAATTTGGCGCCTTAAAGCGTAAAGATGGATGCCAGTTTGCGCTACTCTTTTAAACACAGGGACAGTATTTAAGCCAGAATTGATAACCGAGCACGTAACCCCCCTCTTAATAATGCTAGAGCACTAGAAACCTGGAATCAGTTCAAAATAAAATGTTCAATTATTTTATTGTAATAGTAAATTTAGCTTAGAGATGAACTCAGTTTACATTTGTTCTAAGAAATATTGTTTGTGAATTCTAGTATTGTAGAACTAAATATTTCTTAAATTGTCACTAGCTTTCAAAATTTACGAATGCCAAAGCACTGGAAACAATTAAAATTCTATTTTTTTAACTGATTCCATATTTCTAGTGCTTTGGCATTCGTAAATTTTGGAGTTTAGTAACAATTTAAGAACTAAATACTACTATACAGGGTGTCCCCGAATGGTCTGTACAACGCTCTACCACATATTCTCTAAAACAAAATAAGACGATTTAACTAAACTTATCTCTATCCAAAAGTGGTTCCTAAGCCATCTACGAGGCCGCAAAGATATTATTTTTCAAATATTTTTATTTTGGAATTAGGTAAGAAAACCTAATTTGTCACATTTAATTACATTGATACCATGCACTTTTTGCGATATGTTTCTTAATCCTACGTTTAAAGTATGTGGTCAAACTAGGACCATCGACTTCTTAAGATACCTAAATCTTTTTATTCAACAGGTTAAATCATAAGGAATACTTTTTTTATGCAAGATCATTCAATTTTCGTATTTTTTGTCTCTTATAAAATTTTGCTATTTTCCCCACAAAAAAAATATTTTTATTTGTCAAAACAATAAAACTAATAAATTTGTGTTTATTGTTAGGTACCTATCTTTATTTCTACTTTATTAATTGTTTTGAGAAGCAAAATATTGTTCATAATTTTATTACTTTTTTTTGAAAAATAAAAATATTTTTTTGTGGGGAAAATAGCAACATTTTATAAGAGACAAAAAATACGTAAAATTGAATGATCTTGCAGAAAAAAGGTATTCCTTATGATTTAACCTGTTGAATAAAAAGATTTAGGTATCTTAAGAAGTCGATGGTCCTAGTTTGACCACATACTTTAAACGTAGGATAAAGAAACATATCGCAAAAAGTGCATGGTATCAATGTAATTAAATGTGCCAAATTAGGTTTTCTTACCTAATTCCAAAATAAAAATATTTGAAAAATAATGAAAAAATTAAAATAATATCTTTGAGGCCTCGTAGATGGCTTAGGAACCACTTTTGGATAGAAATAAGTTTAGTTAAATCGTCTTATTTTGTTTCAAAGAATATGTGGTAGAGTGTTGTACAGACCATTCGGGGACACCCTGTATATAAGCTCGGTTTAGATTTGTTGGTGAGATAATCTATCAAGAAAGCGAAAAAAAAAAAACAAAGTAATTGCTTACTATTTTTATTTTTGGACATATTATGATGTTTTTATACAAATACGAAATACGAAATTGAGTCGACATTAGCATCACACGTATAGAAGCTACCAAATATTTTGCCGTGTGCGGATGGTGAATAGATCGTCCAGATATAGCGAAATAGAACGCCCGAACATGACCAGACATGAGCGAACTTGACCGAACATGAACGAACATAAACGAATATGAACAAACATGGATAAACATTAATGAACATTTAATATTGTTGAAGAAAGGTTTCAAGTCTTCTAATCAATGTTATTATCCTCTTTAAGTAACTCAATCAATCCTAACAATAATTAATGAACATAACCGAATATCTACAAACAATTTTACCAGGTGTGGATGATGAAGAGATAGTCCAGATATAATGAAACAGCACGAATGTAGACAAACAATTTTACTTAGTGTGGATGGTAAACAGATTCTGTTTGCTGGGAATGCATACTGGCAAACAAATTATACCACATTTTTGAGATTGTATCCGAATTGGGGGTACTTAGGGTTTTCTGGGGTATTCATGCATTTTATGATAAAAAAAGGGTATTTTAAAGAATTCACGTTTGTAACCTCTATGATGCACTCACTTTCATATGAAATGCACAACCCAGAAAACGTGAAGCTACAATTTTGAAATTTTATCTAAATAATGCTTTATTGTCATGCACAAAAGTATCAAAGTATTGAAAAGAAAAATGTCCATTTGCATCAGAAATCATAATAATGAGTGACATCGCCACGCGCAGCAATACAGGCGTTTGCTATTCCGGGCATGCTCCGAATTAAGTGATCTATCTTGTGTTGAGGTATCTTATTCCAGGCAAGTTCGAGCTGGTGTCGCAATTCCTCCAGGTTGTAAGGGGGTTAGCAACATTGTCAAACGCCTGCGCATATTGTAGCATTTTTTTTTTAAGAGGAGGAAATACTTTATGCACTACCAGTCTACCTGTTGTGTGAAAATCAACCTTATCGAAAGGATTGTTACTCACTAAAACCTCACTCTTATGTTATCTATCAAAAACAGGTTGAAATCGCTTTCGCACTATTTCTCGCTCTTCCTTTTCTTTAACATTGAAGATTTTGTCAATTATTTCTTCAATTTCATTTCATTCTTCATTTCCAATCATCATAATTTCTATTAATTCTGTATAGTTTTCAAAAGTTGTCTACAATAATTTTGCGTTCGTCATCCCAACGATAACATTTTATAAATGTATGTTCTGTATTATTTACTTTAGGACAATAGTGGCAAATTGAGGTATTTCGTTTCTTTATTTTGCTAAGATAAGAATTGAAGAAACCGTGGCCAGTTAAAAATTGCGTTAATCCATAACTTAACTCCCCGTGTTTTCTCCTGATCCAAGGGTTTATAATTGGAATTAATGTTTTGGTTCTTTGCCCTACGCAAATTTCATTATTCCAGTTAATTTGCCATAACTTTATACTATTGTTTCATAATTTTGTTTTAGTTATTGTCCTGTTGTTAAAGTTTATAGATTTTTCTTTAGCCAGTAAGTAAATCAATGGGGATTAAAACTATTAATGATTCCGATAGCTAACGCCATCTAATGCTTCATAGTGGCATCGTCAGTGACACGAATGCACAAAGTGCATATACAGGTCACTGTTTCGTCCACGAGCGAGCAGAACTCTGTTTGTGAAACCAGAAAACAAATATCAAAATTGAATTTGTGTTCAGTATTCCGGCACCAGATACCCACAGACGCGTTTCGGACTTCAAGGTCCTCTTCAGTGTGGTCCCGACTCAGTGCTGAGGAATAATGAACATTTCTTTCTTTGTTTTCTGGTTTCACAAACAGAGTTCTGCTCGCTCGTGGACGAAACAGTGACCTGTATATGCACTTTGTGCATTCGTGTCACTGACGATGCCACTATGAAGCATTAGATGGCGTTAGCTATCGGAATCATTAATAGTTTTCACATATTGGCTTGAAATAGTCAGAAATGTTCAGTATTCCTCAGCACTGGGTCGGGACCACACTGAAGAGGACCTTGAAGTCTGAAACGCGTCTGTGGGTATCTGGTGCCGGAATACTGAACACAAATTCAATTTTTTCAATGGGGATTAAGCCTGTTATGACCTGTATTGCTTTCGATGATACTGTGCGGTAGGCCCGGGCAATGCGTAGACCAGCTCTTCGTTGGACACTTTCGAACATCTTTTTTGTAATTAGATGCATCAAGCCAGTTTATCCAGATAGGTGATCTATACAATAATATGGAATTTGTGACGGACATCAACATTTTTCTCAAAGGCTGCAGTGGGCGTGGGTCTCATAGCCCCCGTTATGCTGACACCAACAAGCCTTGGAATCTTGGAATCTGAGGGTTTGTATGGTTGTGTGTTGCGTGACTTTAGGCCACCACACCAAAGCAGCAAACATGATTGCGGGACTGACCACTCTGGTATACAGGCAGTAGACCATCCCTGGTTTGAGCCTCGTGGGGACTTGTTCATGTTCGTTTGTGCATTGTTCGCAACTTTTCGATCTTGTTTGCTTATTTAAACTAGATAGAGATAATGTACGAATTTTAAAACACGGTTGCTTGTTTGTGTTCGTGGTTATTTGTGCTCTTTCATTATGTTTCTTAAGTGTAGCACTTCTGAACGTGAAATCTTCTTGCAGCCAAGAGTTTACCACATATACTCTTAACTGCACCTCAATATCAGTCTGTATATTACGTACAAACGCGACCTAGCATGAACTTGATGTTAAGGGATTTGTATCTTTCATATATACATAGAGAAGACTTAGCGAGACTATAAGAAAATGTAAAAACATGCAGAAAGTCGATATTAATTTTAATTCGTTTTTATAGTTTGTAAATATATTCTGAAAACTATTGGCAAATTTAATTTTTTTTCATGTGTACATATCCCTTTGTGTAAGCTGTACATTTGCAGGTATAATTTACTTACAGGAAGTTTTTCTTTTAAGTATACATGTTTCACTATTTTTTAAAGAGCTCAATTTGAGGCTTAAAACGGGTGTTTTCCACTCCCAGACTAAGCATGAAGTAAAATTTCGAGTTTAGAAAAGCCTGAAAATTTGGTTTGGTCGCGTAGCGCGAAGCGCGGAGCGACCAAACCAAATTTTCAGGCTTTTCTAAACTCGAAATTTTACTTCATGCGCCACGCGTCTAAAACACTGAAATTATGTGAAATTCAAAATGTTCCTATTAGCAGTCTATTTTGAATCCTGATTAAGTTGTTTATTTTTAATACTAATTTTACAGCATACTTTTAATTTTACAATATGTCAGTGTTTTATACGCGTGGCGCATGAAGTAAAATTTCGAGTTTAGAAAAGCCTGAAAATTTGGTTTGGTCGCTCCGCGCTTCGCGCTACGCTACCAAACCAAATTTTCAGGCTTTTCTAAACTCGAAATTTTACTTCATGCTTAATCTGGGAGTGGAAAACACTCGTTTAAAGCTTCAAATTGAATTCTTTTAAAAAAAAAAACAAATCTAAAGATTTACAGCATATACAATGTAAATTGCTACATGTAAACTTAAAAGTAAAAGTGTATATTTTAAACTTCACAATATTTTAATGTTTTATACGCGTGGCGTAACATTTCGAGTTTAGAAAATCCTGAAAATTTGGATTACATATAAATATAAATAATTAACACTGTTGTATCCTTTCTTCACACTTTATAATATAATATATATAATAAAGTGTGAAGAAAGGATACAACAGTGTTAATTATTTATGATTATACTCTTCACGAAACTCAAAAACAAATATCGAACATATAAATATGTTCACGGCTTGAGTTTCAACACACCAAGCTAAATTTTCAGGCTTTTTTAAATTCAAAATTTTACGTTATGCTTAACCAGGGAGTGGAAACAATCGTTAAAAGTTTGAAATTGAATGTTTATTTATAAAAACAACGAATACCTGAAAATATACTGTGAATACATCGGGATGTATCCTTAAAAGAAAATGTCTCTGTGTAGACATTTTTAATTGAACAAACAAAATAATCGTATGTACTGAAATATCTTAACAATAAAAATCGATTTCAAGAAAATTTTAAAATGCACCATCGGTGGACATAAAATGTTGGGACAAATCGAAAATTGAGTAATGTTAAATATAACTGAATTTATACCGGTTAAGTCAGGTTTTCTAATCGAAAGTTATAATATGGGGGGACAATAAAAATATGTAAATGAGAGGAAAAGAAAGGGATATTCATTTTTGACACACCAAATAACAATTATATAATATGGAGGGACAATAAAAATATGTAAATGAGAGAAAAAGAAAGGGGTATTCATTTTTGACACATCAAATAACACTTATATAGTATGGAGGGACAATAAAAATATGTAAATGAGAGAAAAAGAAAGGGATATTCATTTTTGACACATTAAATAACAAATATATAATATGGAGGGACAATAACAATATGTAAATGAGACGAAACAAAAAGGGATATTCAGTTTTGTTTGACACATCAAATGACAATTAACTGACAAACACTAAACAAATTTTACATGTCCTAGCATTTTATTTTCACCGATGGTACAGTTGCGAGAGAAAAAAACTAGTACAGCAAAATATTTGGCTGTGTGAACTGGACGCACTTTGATTTTTCAAACTGTCAATCAAATGGACAAATCTACGGAAACGTCAAACGAAATTTAATTAACGTCGACATGCCTCAACTGACTAATACGGAAAAAGCTATAATAACGACCCGTTTAGTATTAGCTAAGAAGTGCATGTCAACAAAAGTCAACAAATGCACCGTCTTGTTGGCCCAAAAAAAAAATATTTTTAACCTGTACATGACAAGTTTGTTTTACAAGAAAAAAAAAGGATATTTTAGAAGTGGCTAAAGCTTCCTGCTGTACTATTTTTTTTCTCTCGCAGCTGTATATGAGAGGAAAAGAAAGGGATATTCAGTTTTGACACACCAAATGACAATAAACTAACAAATTCAAAGTTTGACACACTCTAAACAAATTTTACGTGTCTCAACATTTTATTTCTACCGATGGTACAGTTGCGAGAAAAAAAAATAGGATATTTTAGAAGTGGCTGAAGCTTTCTGCTGTACTAGTTTTTTTCTCTCGCAGCTGTATATGAGAGGAAAAGAAAGGGATATTCAGTTTTGACACACCAAATGACAATTAATTAACAAATCCAAAGTTTGACACACACTAAACAAATGTTACGTGTCCCAACATTTTATTTCCACCGATGGTACAGTTGCGAGAAAAAAAAATCAGTACACCAAAATATTTGGATTACTTTAATTTTTCAAATTGTCAATCAAATTGACAAATCTGCGGAAATGTGAAACGAAATATAATTAACGTCGACACGCTTCAATAACGGGTCGTTATTATCACTTGCAAAAAGCGATAATAACGACCCGTTTATTAGCATTAATACCATTGCTAGTGCATTGCTAATGAAGTGCATGTCAACAAAAGCACCGTCTTGTTGGCAAAGAAAAAAAATGTTGTTAACCTGAACATAACAAGTTTGTTTTACAAGAAATAAAAATAGGATATTTTAGAAGTGGCTAAAGCTTCCTGCTGTACTAGTTTTTTTCTCTCGCAGCTGTATATGAGAGGAAAAGAAAGGGATATTCAGTTTTGACACACCAAATGACAATTAACTAACAAATTCAAAGTTTGACACACAGTAAACAAATTTTACGTGTCTCAACATTTTATTTCCACCGATGGTACAGTTGCTAGAAAAAAAAAATCAGTACAGCAAAATATTTTTCTCACTTTAATTTTTCAAATTGTCAATCAAATTGACAAATCTGCGGAAATGTGAAACGACATTTTATTAACGTCAACACGCTATAATAACGGGTCGTTATTATCGCTTGCAAAAAGCGATAATAACGACCCGTTTATTAGCATTAATACCTTTTTTACTTGAATTAATTTCTCAACTGGCCCTTCGTGAAACATATTAGAATATGTAAAGTTATTTAAATAAAAAACACTTGGTATTGTTTCACAAATTACAACTTTATTCCGACTAGTTTCGGTTTGTTAGACCATTTTCAAAGAAATTACAATCCTTTGAAAATGGTGTAACAAACCGAAACTAGTCGGAATAAAGTTTTAATTTGTGAAGCAATAACAAGTATTTTTTATTTAAATAACTTTACACAGCATTAATACCATTGCTAATGCATTGCTAATGAAGTGCACATCAACAAAAGCACCGTCTTGTTGGCCAAGAAAAAAATTGTTGTTAACCTGAACATGACAAGTTTGTTTTACAAGAGAAAAATACGATCTTTTAAAAGTGGCTAAAGCTGTACTAGTTTTTTTTCTCTCGCAACTGTACCTTATGCTTTCATTGTAATGATGAAAAGTGAATTATTTCAAATAATAAATATGCATAGTAACTTCAACCTCAAATTATTCCGGATTATTTAAAATACTCGTTTAACAAAACGTAACTACACAAAACCCTCCTAATCCGAATCCCAGCATGTGTTTAGCATTTATGTTAATACCTTAAAACATCCCTAAAAATGTATTATTCTCAAATTATTTCCCCCATTTAATTGAGTAAACAAGAGGCACTAAAGCTCGTACTGCACCCAAATATATAACAGGAAAAAAATTATTTTCGAATTCAAATAAAGAAACTTCTAATTCTTCTTTTTTTGTTTTTTGATCTAAAATAAATTATTAATATAGAGTTTATTGAAAACCGTTTGCATTTAAATCTTATAAGAATAAAAAAACAGTTTCCATGAAATTAAAAGAAACATATTTCAATTATTTTAGTTAGTTTCAACCAGAGTTGGGCAGAACTTACGAAAATGTAGTTGTAATTACTTTGTAATTATAATTATGAAAACAGTAATTAAACTACTTTGTAATTGTCATTATAGGAAGAATAAATTAATTACTTTGTAATTATCATTACGAGAAGTGTATATAATTTAAAATTAAATGTAACGATTACTATGTTTTTTACCACTTTTATTAATTTATATACAGAGAGTTTTATGTAACACCGAACATTTTCATAACCAGAATTTTTCATTGAAGTATCGATATGCATACGTTGCACATTTTCCGATGCTCAGTAGTTTATCAAATCAATTCAATTTGAAGCTTCAGCGAGTGTTTTCCACTCCCAGGCTAAGCATGAAGTAAAATTTCGAGTTTAGAAAAGCCCGAAAATTTGGTTTGGTCGCGTAGCGCGAAGCGCGGAGCGGCCAAACCAAATTTTCAGGCTTTTCTAAACTCGAAATTTTACTTCATGCGCCACCGGTACAAAACACTGATTCAATATAAAGTTTAGCGGTGTGTTTTAAACTTTGTAATATGTCAATGTTTTGTACCGGTGGCGCATGAAGTAAAATTTCGAGTTTAGTAAAGCCTGAAAATTTTACTTCATGCTTAGCCTGTGAGTGGAAAACACTCGCTTGAAGCTTCAAATTGAATTGTCTTAATAAACTGAGCGTCGGAAAATTTGCAACGTATGCATATCGATACTTCAAAAAAAAATTTCGTTATGAAAATGTTCGGTGTTACATAAAACTCTTTGTATATACAGGTGTTACATATAAATATTTTCATAACTTAAGTTTCGACAGTATGAGTGTCATTATCAAGTATACGGGGGGTAGGGGATTGAATTTTCTTACAGAATTGGATGCCCCTCTCCAAATTATTAAACACTTTTTCATTCGGTGCATGGTTCTAAAGATATTCCAGGTGGTACTTTAAAATGGGATTAGGTAATCACACGAATTCAATTACAGATAATTAAATTACTTTGTAATTGAATGAATATTATTATATTGTAATTAAATTACTCTGAAATGCACTAACATCATTAATATATTTACTAAATTTTAATTACATTATTTTGATAAAAAAAAAACATCATTTCATTTATAATTACTCGAATTTAATTAGAGTTCTTAGATAATTTAAGACTGTAAATAAATTGAAATTATTGAAATATTTACTACAATCTAACTAGATTCATTCAATATAAAAATCATGTAATTATAAAGTGATCACTCGAATTAAATTACAGAGTTCTTAAATTATTTTATGATTGAATGAATGTAAATATATTGATTGTAATTAAATTACTTTGTAAATACATTGAATTTTTGATATATGCAATCTAATATTATATTATTTAATAAAAAATCTTTTATATATAATGTAATCATACGTTTTTAATTACAGAGTGAATTAATTGTTTTGTAATTGAATAATTGTAATTAAATTTCTTTGTAAATACATTGAAATTATTGACATATTTACTACAGTATAATTATTGACATATTTACTACAATATAATTACAGTTATTTAAAAAAAATCATTTAGTTATAAAGTAATTCAATTATAGAGTAATTAGATTATTTTGTAATTGAGCATTACTTTGTCATTAATTTATGCCCAACACTGGTTTCAATAATCTGATACATACAAAGAAAAATACTTACTTGTATTTTTCTTTGTATGGATCAGATACATCAAAAAATGATCTGAATTTGTAATTACATTAACACTTTAACTGTCACGTATTTTTCTCACCATTCAAATTATATTCAGGAGTGTAGATAGAATTTATTTTCGGAGGAAATGAGGAAGGGGGAAGGGGGTTATGACTTCTTAATAAACTAACAAATTGCATCGGAAACTGAAAATACCTTATAATTACGACAAAATATTAAAATTTCGGGGGGAGGGGAGGTTTTTACCGCCTAACCCCCCCCCCCCTCTATATACGCCACTGGTTATATTAGAGTGTGTATACTGAGAAATACACATGGCAGTCAAGTTGTTACAAGCTAAAATTTCTGCACAAGCATAATTGTGCACTTTTTTCTTAGAGATTTAAACGCAATGGATTTGAAACAAACCAAATTAAAAACAAAACCAGGTATATAAAATGTTCATTTCTTTTCTTCACAAATTTGAGTGTAAGAGTGTAAGCTATATGCACATTTACAGGAAGTTTTTTCTATCTGTATACATACAGGGAGTACATTTTTTAAGTGTACGTGCCCCAAAAATACTGAACATTTTCAGATATTTTTTGTATTTGAAGAGTTCAAATTGAAGCTTTAAAGGAGTGTTTTCCACTCCCAGATTAAGCTTGAAGTAAAATTTCGAGTTTAGAAAAGCCAGAAAATTTGGTTTGGTCGCTCCGCGAAGCGGGGCGACCAAACCAAATTTTCAGGCTTTTCTAAACTCGAAATTTTACTTCAAGCGCACCGCGTACAAAACACTGATTTCAAATGAAGCTTAAAATATACTACTAAAGCAGCATGCTGAAGATATACAAGGTGTCTCACGAGATAGTAGAAATTTGGAACATTTAAATGGCTCAAAATGGTGAATATTCTGTACCTGAAAATTTACTTCATGCTTAATCTGGGACTAGACAACACTCGTTTGTAACTTCAACTTAAACTCCTTTAAAAACAACGAATATCTAAAGATTTAAAAGAAATATTGCCTGTAGTCGTATGTATACAAGTTACCTGACGCCAACACAACAGAATAATGTATAAATGGATAAATAGATAATAAGTGCTATTGTTTATAATGAAAGGAGTCTGTTGTGTTGGCGTCAGGTAACTTACATATAAAACAAATTCCTGTATGATATAAATATGCTTACACATAGCTTATAAAAATATTTCTCACTTCACTGTTTTTATTGTAATTTATATAAAGCTTGTATTAAACAAAACAATTTCTTGTATGAGAAAATAATAAACTATTTTCTATAATGGTGTACCAAATAACAACATGTATTTCCATTATAAAAAACTGTACAAGGTTTGCGTTTAGTCATATTTTGTGTATGACACCATGATAGAAAATAGTATACTATTTTTTTGTACAAAAAAATAGTGTCGTCTTATGCAAACTTCATAAACTACAAAATAGCGAGGTAAGAAACACATCTGTTTTATATACTTGACAAAACTTCAGGTAACTAAAAGAAGAATATTGAACAAAAAGCATATTTGAATTTGAAAATAAGTACTGATATTACGAATAACGAAATTCTTCGATTAATTATTGTAAAATTTGTCAAACGTAAAAATAACAAGCGGATGAATAATTCTCTATGTCTGTAAAGTATGCGCATGTTTAATTCTAATATTTTCACTGCCATTCATGAAATTCATCTCTTGCATAGACAGACACAGACATATGGATATTACATAGTAGTATGTATTATTATACATAATAAATAAAAAATGAAGTTGAATTAAATTAAAGGAGTTATTATTGAATTCAAAACGAACGAAAAAAATGGAAATTATATTTAAACTTGTTATTTATGCAGTATATAATAATTGTTTTGTGTTGTAGCCTTTCAATTTGTGATACATCTTAGATACGATGTATCACAAATTGAAAGGCTACAACACAAAACAATTATTATACTTGTAAATAAAACACTTTGTACTTGGTTTAACCACTGTATTTTGCACTCAATTTGTGACTATAGTTCCGACTATCTGGTAGTTATTATCAAACTAAAAGTAAAAAAACTATAGTCATAAATTCAGTTCAAAATACAGTGTTTAAACAAAGTAAAAAGGTTTTTAATATTTAATTGATGAGGCGGATACATGATGAAACTCCATAATACTATTTGAAATAAAACCACGCAGTTGGGAGGGTTTCACTTTTATTGTTGAACACTGCAACATGTTTCACCACACAGTGGCTTCATCAGGCAGATGAAGTAATCATTATTTCATCTGCCTGATGAAGCCACTGTGTGATGAAACATGTTGCAGTGTTCAACAATAAAAGTGAAACCCTCCCAACTGCGTTGTATTATTTCAAATAAAGTAAAAAGGGTTTTATTTACAAGTGTATACAATAATTATTCATCAATCAGATAATAATGTAAATCAATTAATATATAAAATATAAATACGAATGCATTAGTAATATGATTTTAAAAAGATGCGGCATTAATTTGCTCTATTTTAAATTATAGTAATTGAAAATGAGTCGCCCAGATGCAAAACCGGCCACAAGTGTTTTGACAAATTTGTGGCAAAATGACAAAAACCGATTTTGCGGCGTCTTTTAAATATATCAAAATAGTGTTGAATGAGCGTTGTATCGAATGGGGACAAGAAAAAGTATGTAAACTAAAGTTGGTAGGATTTGCAACTGAAAAAATATGTCAGCTTTTTCAACTGAAAAATGTAGCAGGTTTTGCATTCGACACAATTTTTCAAACATAATTTTAAAAGGTTTAAGAAGGGTTGAAAATCTATTTATTTTTAAAATTGTTACCTAAGAGGAAGTCGACCGCTCTCTAAACGTATAAAACTAAGCATACTGCCGTCTTAATTACATCCTTGTTTAGGGATGAAATATTTTGAAAAAATAGGCACACTTTAAGGAAAGTGGAATCTTATTGCCTGTTTTAATAAAATATTTCCCACTTTGACCGTTATTTTATAAAAAAATATCAAACGTTGTTAAACTAGCGTAATCGCATCTTCAATATAATTTTTTTCTGCAACATTTATAAAAAATATTGGGAAACTAAAGTAGTCACATTGTAGAAGAATCCTTTTGGAACATTTTAATTTTTTCCAATTATTTCTATCGTACAATAAATTCACCGGGATGTCGCGCGATATTGAAGTTTCAGAAAATTTGAAAAACTGTTTTACGCGCGACATCCTAGTGACTATATTTAACCAAATAAACAAATGAAAAAAATCACATATCTTTGCAAAGGAATTATCTACAATGTGACTGATTGAGTTTTTCAATATTTTTTTATAGATACTGCAGACAAAAATAAAATTAGGAACGCGATTTCGCTAGTTTACCAATGTTTGATATTATTTTATGAAATAACGGTAAAAGTATAAAATATTTTATTGAGACAGGCTTAAAGATTGTACTTTCCTTAAAGTATACCTATTTTTTCAAAATAGTTAATACCTTACATCCTTGTAATTAAGACGGCATTATGCTTAGTTTTATACGTTTAGAGAGCGGTCGACTTCCTCTTAAGACGAATATAATCCAGGGATATCAAAACCTCAAAATCAAAAAAAAGGTGTATGGCTGGTTTTGCACCTGGGCGACTCAAATGAGACAATAAAAAAATTACTTCATTTAACTCAATTTACAGATTTTTAAAAATTGTCTTAAATAATAATTGAAAACAAGATAACAAATAAAGATTAATTTTCTTATTTTGAACTAATATAATCTGAGAAAATTTTAAATAATCTGTGAATTGACTTCAATAAATTATTTTTTTTATAATATGATCCTTTTGTTTGAATTTTATGTATAAAGATTGGGACACAAACATTTATTTCTATAAAATAAAGCCCTGTTGTGGATGAACAATCGCTGTATACAAACGTTTAGTTTGCCAGCTATTAGCGTAAACGCCATCTAATGTCCATTTGCTTAAATAGCAGTACTTGAGCAAATGGACATTTGATAGCGTTTACGCTGTCGAACATATGTAAACATTTATCTATTTATTTAAATAATATACTGCATAAATAATAAAGACAAATAAAATTAAAAGATGAGAATTAAATTCGACTGGAGGTTATCAAGGTGCTCAATTTTAAATAGTGTGGCCACCAGAATATATATTTATATTTCGATATTAAAACGTATATTATTATTATGTATAAAAAACAAACGTTTGAGTCGAGGTGTGCGTGAAATTTGTAAAACGGCAATATTAAACTTGTTATTTAAGCTTACTAGCAAAATTGATATTAAAATATGTGAAAAACACTATTTTTACAAAGTTGCTATACAGGGTGCCCATAGTTAAGCCGGCAAAAGTTCTGCGCTGATTTTTGAGGTTAAAATAAGAACTTTTTCATCTAGAAATGTATTTCCAAAAATGCATTCCCTCCGAGGTAGAGTGAAAAGAAAATAATTCTTCTAAAAGTATTGGAAAATACTAATCTGCCAGGCAATGTTCTCATCGGGAATCTACTGGCCCACTAAACTGTAAATATGTACATGCGTTGCTAGTGCAGTCAAGGTAGTAGCCAGAGGGAGGGATATGTGGGTTTAAATTCCATCCCCCGAAAATTTTTAAATTATTTACCTATTTTCAGGCTTTTCTAAACTCGAAATTTTACTTCATGCTTAGCCTGAGAGTGGAAAACACTCGTTTAAGTCGTTTATAATTTCTAATAAGTTTTCTTTTTCTTGTTCTGTGTAATTCTGTCCTATTCCACGGTTATTCTCTATAATTATAAGGAATTATACTATATTTCCAATTCGATTGACAATTTAATTTGAAATATTGACAATTCAATTTAAAAAGTTAGTGGTTCCAGCTATGGCCACAATGAAAATGTTTAATTTCGGTCTGTAATCTACTAATTAAATTATTTATTTCTAGAATTGCTATTTATTTGGTAGGTTTGCTTTATAATACGCAATTTTATTTGCCCACTAGATAAATAAATTTACTCAACAAATAGTTATCTAATGATTTATTAATCGTTTATGATACCGGGCATAAATGAAATAGTTTGTTTAATTTTTCATTATTTTCGTAGCCACATATGATTTTTTTATATTTTTATGTTTTATTATCTACGCGTATATTTGTGAAGGATGTTCGCATGCAGGAAAGTGCCCTCTATCCGAATTGAACAAAAAATAGGTATGGTGTCATGTGAAAAAAAAATTGACTATCACTACTTTCACAATTGTCATCGTATTATCAATTCGGCAACACCATTAAATCCGAATTGAACAAAAAATAGGTATGGTGTCATGTGAAAAAAAATTGACTATCACTACTTTCACAATTGTCATCGTATTATCAATTCGGCAACACCATTAAATCCGAATTGAACAAAAAATGGGTTTGGTGTCATGTGAAAAAAAGTTCTCTATCGCTATTTTGACAATTGTCATCGTATTATCGATTCGGTAACAGCATTAAATAGAGAATTTCCTGCCGTTTACAAATATGTATGGTTTGTTATTCTTTACTCCCAAAATAAAAAAGTTAGAAGGGGTGGAACACCAAACTGAATCACCCTGTATAGTTTTATTATGTAAAATCAATATAGTAAATACATAGTTACTATGCAAAAACTCTATAAATTTCTACTATGAAACCTATTTTAACAAATTATCGAATACTAACGAAATATACACACTAAGCAAATACATTTCAGTAATGTTTTATCAACATTAAAACAAAATTTAATGTTGTTACAATGTTGATAAAACGTAATTTGTTTGTTTTTTTCTCAGTGAGTACAGGGTGTTTTATTTGAAAAAATGTAGGTTTGATATGATCTTATAAATGAATCACCTTCTATATTAAAAATTATTATCAAGTAGTAACTTAAATAAGTAGCTACGATTTTTATTTGAAACATTTTTATCTACACTCATCATGAGTCGAGATATCAAGCAGTTACGTTACTTTTTGGACACTCTGTATAATAATCTTTTATTGGCATCATTTGTTACATTTATAAACATTCAAACATTAAATCTACCCAGTATTTAATATGTTTTACTAGGAAACAAAACGGTTACTTAACTAAAAACAAACATTACATTTATTGATGATGAGTTTTTGTTTTTTACATAAGTAAAGTAACTAAGATACGTTTGAATTTAGTTAATTACAAAGTGATGGTAAATTTAGAAGTTTTTCTTTTTATAATAAGTAAGGTAATTAAAACAGTGTTCACATATCGGTTTGATATAGTAAGAAATAAATAAGACACTTAAACTTTGTTTGTATAACTGAGGTTTTTTTATTGTGACTATAGTTTTGACAACTTTAACTTGTCATTATCAGACTACAACTATAGTCACAATAAAAAAAACCTCAGTTATACAAACAAAGTTTAAGTGTCTTATTTATGTTAATAATGATGTATAACGAAGTAGAAGCCTCAACAGTTAACATAGTAAGAAATGTTCAGTATTCCTCAACACTGGCTCGGGACCACACTGAAGAGGACCTTGAAGTCCGCAACGCGTCTGTGGGTATCCGGTGCCGGAATACTATACTCAAATACAATTTTGATATTAATTAAAATAAGTTAAAATGTTATGTATTTTAAAGTGAATTTGCTAATACAGTATTGTTTATCGTTTCTTCTTCTAGAAATCATCGTTGTTTAGATTATTTCCAGAGGAAGAAACGATAAACAATACTATATTGGCAATGTCACTTTATAACAGAGCTGGGCAGGATTTGAATCATCAGAATTCGAATCCTGGATTCGAATCCTTTTAGAGGATTCAAAAGAGGCATTCGAATACTTTAGTTCAACTGGATTCGTGATCCGGATTGGTTACATTTTTTTAAGAGGATTCGTATTCGAATCGAAATGTGTGTGATTCGAATCTTTATAAAAGGATTCGAATATTTATTGAAAGATTAATAATAATAATAATAATAATCTTTATTAATGTCCACAGGTACATTCGTCAGAATCAATACATAAATATACATTTTCCCTTATAATTATTTAAACATAAAACATAATTTTATTTAAATTTAATAAGATATTCATCCAATGAATAGAAGGCATTATCCAAGAGTAGCAATTTAACTTCAATTTTAAAATTAGCGTGTGTTAGATTTTTATATTTAGATGGAAGGGTGTTATACAATCTTACTGCGTGAAATCGGGTGCTATTTTGTGTGCGTTTCAATCTGTTATATATAGGACGAATCGCATTTGCATTTCTTGTTTTAATATTATTTATATCGTGGTTAGTGGAATAATTATCTATGTTTTCATGCATATATGTGAGACATTCCAAGATATATAACGACGGTAGTGTAAGCAAATTTGATATTCTGAAATATTCTTTGCAATCTTGTGTATATTCCAGCTGACAAAGAATTCTTACTGCTTTTCGTTGAGCTGAGAATACTGCATTTGCACCTGACGAGTGACCCCACACAATAATTCCGTAACGTATGTATGATTCGATTAAAGAAATATAACATGCTCTTAGAGTATCATAGCTCACTACAGGTGCAAGCCGACGTAACAAAAATACATTTTTATTAATAGTTGATGTTATTTTGGACGTATGCGTTTTCCAGGCTAGTTTACTATCAATATGAAAGCCTAAGAATTTTACTTCAGTTACGAAGTCTTCTGGGATTGTTTTTAAGGAGAATTGAATATTTACAGTTTTATTATCATTTAAAATTAATTTATTTGCAGAGAACCAATTCAATGCATTTTCCCGAGTATTTAAGTTTTCGCTCTGTAGTTCTGGTTGCGACCTACATTATCTTCGCCAATATATTTACAAATATCATTTATGTATAGTAGGAATACCACAGGCCCTAGCTTTAAGCCCTGTGGCACACCTACATTACTAATGTATTTATTTGACAGCTCTTGTTTGGATTTTACCTGCTGTATACGATTGGTTAGATAACTTATAATTAGTTTACAGCTGAAGTGGTGAAAATTGTACATATATAGTTTCTTTAAGAGAATTTCATGGTTCATACTGTCAAACGCTTTCTGCAAATCAAGGAAGGTTGCTTGTACGAGCTCATGGCTGTTAAATGCATCTAGGCATCTTTCTACTAGGTTCAAAGTAGCAGTTGTAGTGGAATAGCCATTTCTGAAACCGTATTGACTATTGGATAGCAAATTAGATTGGTTGATAAAGTTAATAATTTGTTTTTTTAATATATCTTCAAATACTTTTGAAACTGTAGGTAATATCGATATTGGCCTGTAGTTATTAACATCGTTTTTAGATCCTTTTTTATAAATTGGTATGACAATGGCTCTCTTGAGGCATGATGGAAATATTCCTTTTTGAATTGATATGTTGATTAAGCGGGTTAATGGTGGAATTATTGTTTCTTTCACAGATTTTAGTATGTCGGCTGTGCATTCATAGATGTCCCTGCTCTGACTATTTTTCAATGTCATTATAGAAGACCTTACATTCGCGCTAGATACTGATTCAAATTTGAAGTAGTTATTGTCATTTATAGATAGACTAGGTAATATAAGATCTGTAACATTAAGTGTACAATCTTCGATATCATTTGTATCAGGTGCTGTCCTTTTAAAATGTGAGGCAAAATCGTTTGCAATAGGTGTGTAGCTGTTTGGTGTTATACTGGGTCTATATGAATTTATAATCGTCCACATTACTTTTTGATTATTTCGTGACCCATTAAGTTTAGCATTATTTATTTTGCGCGTTTCATTTATAATTAAGTTTTTGTATTGGGTTCTTGTTTTGTTAAGTAATTCTCTATTTTGGTTACTTTTATTTTTCTGATATGCTTCATCAACTAGTTGTAATGTTGCTTTCATTTTTTTAATATTTATATTTATTTTATTCGAATGGCGTGAATTTACATTATGATATTTTTGGGGGAACGATGTGGTTATAGCGCAATGCAAAATATCCATAAATGTATCGAATTTGGCATCAAGTGAGCCATAGTCTTTATCTATAAATGACCAATCGGCGCCATTCAGTAGATGAAACAACCGGAACTTACCCAAATCAGTAACAGGTCTCGTTATTCGTGTAACCTGAACATTCTGCTTTGAATAAGTCTTCAGTTGGACATCGAGGCCAACATGATCTGATAAACCTGTGTATAAGGGGTTGACTATTAATGTGTGCAAGTTACTCAAAATGTTGTCTATTCTGTTATCAAAGCGTGTGTTAAAGTGAACTAATGGACGTAGTCCAAAACTTATAAAGAAATTGCATACCTCAAGAGCGTCTTTGGAGTTGTTTTTAAAATTTATATTAAAATCACCTCCAACGACAATATTTTGTGTAAGATCTATTGATGTCAATAAACTATTTATTCCATTAAGAAACGTATCGATATTACCACTAGGAGGTCGATATATATTGATTACGATTACATTGATGTCGGGCAAGAATGTAGCGGAAAGTTCAATATGATTTTCTACCGAGTAATTATTTATTACAGACTCCGATAGAATATTATTGGACACTAGTATAAGTGACCCTCCATATGCCTGTTTTCTAGTGAAAGTAGAAGATAGACTGAAATGTTTGAAATTTAGTAGGTTTGCTTCATTATCAGTGAGCCAGTGCTCAGTTACGCAGAATATTGATATAGGGTTCTCGTCGTTTGCTAATAAGATATCTAATTGATTTATTTTACTTCTAATTGATTGGATGTTAATGAAAATTATTCGGTAGAGTTGTTCAACTTCTGTTGAATTCTTTGAAGTCGGTATAAAAAAGGATTGACATACACGCCTTCAGGCCACATATCCGGGTCTTTGACGATATCGGAGTGAGATTTATCCACGATTAGTTGAAAAGAAGAGTATTCCTCAGGACGTTTTGATACCATTTTTGTGCAGGTCGCATTTTGAATATTTATTGATTCTACATGCTGCAGCAGGGCTTCAGGTGTTACTGTGGGATCAAGGCCAGTGATGTAGAATTGTGATAGTAATTTTCTGGCTTTAATACCCATATCTCGTTTTGAGTTTCCAGCAGTTCCTGTTCTTCTTTTGTTCTTTCTTCTTTTGACTAATACGAACTCCTCCGCTTCAGGGTTTAATTCCTTCTCTTCATTTTCTTCTCCTCCATTTGGGGTGCTGACTGTAGGTCCGGTGGATGGTAATGTTGTTTTATTTAAATTTAGAGAGGCAATTGTATTATATGCAACTTTATTTTCTGTTTTAGTGAAATCTGTTTTCTTTTGGTCTAATTTCATTCCTGTGATATTTGTAGATTTCTTCTCCGTGTTAATGTTGGTTTGCATCTTCTCTGAGGGTTTGTTTACATGTTTTTTTGTCTCCTTTAAATTTTGTGTTGTTATTGTTTTAATTAGGTTATCCTTTTCAATTAGATCGTTTGATAGTTTATGCACTTGGCTATGTAAGCTGTGCATATCCCGTTTTAAGTCTCTTATTTCACTACGCATTCCAATAATTACCTGAAGACATATTCTCTGGATTCCCTGTTTCTCACATTTTTGGCATGCCAGAACGCCGAATTTATCCTCGTTTTTAATGCATAAGGAATGATAACTATTTCCGCAAATAAGGCAAGTAGATAGTTCTTTCCTGTATTGTATTTGTTGGTGACAGCCGTAGCATACACAATTTTCACTAATTTCTATTATGGTTTGATTTAAATCACTTTCGGATAGCGAGCGATGTTCACGGTTCGCCATTTTTTTTATGTTAAATCTTATATTTATAAAAGGATTCGAATACTTACAAAAGGATTTGAATCGTCAAAAATAATTCGAATCAATTGTGAGGATTAACATGAAAAATGTCTTTTGTGTGTTTTTAAATTTCTCGTTAAATCACTGTTTTATACGCGTGGCGCATGAAGTAAAATTTCGAGTTTAGAAAAGCCCAGAAAATTTGTCTCGGGTCGCTGCGCGACCCTCGACAAATTTTCACTGGGCTTTTCTAAACTCGAAATTTTACTTCATGCTTAGTCTGGGAGTGGAAAACACTCGTTCGAAACTTCAAACTGAATGCTTTGATAAGAACATTAAATGACCAAAAATGTTATTAGAGATTATAATCTAGTTTTCAATTTTTTTTTAATATTATTTGAAGTAAAACTGACATGATAGCCACAATCTGAAATGTTAAATTTTTCTGACATTTCCCTGATTCAAGATTTTTTTCCCTAGCCTTTTAATATAACTTGCTTCTGTGGGAAACCCCCATTTTGTTAAATTGTTTTTATTGTTTTTGTCAATATTTAAGTTAATTTTATAAATTTGTACGTGTTTTGTAATTTGCCTGCTGATTTTGGCTTTTTTGTTAGTGTTTTGGTCAATTTGAATATAATTCTATGACTTTTCTCTGACTTTCGCGGTTTTAATGATATTCGGTGAATTTTATATTTAAATAATTTTTGGGCATTCGTCGATTTTATAATAGAGATCAATTTAAAGTTTTGAACGAGTGTTTCCACTCCCAGGTTAAGCATGAAGTAAAATTTCGAGTTTAGAAAAGCCCCGTGAAAATTTGTCGAGGGTCGCGCAGCGACCCGAGACAAATTTTCGGGCTTTTCTAAACTCGAAATTTTACTTCATGCGCCACGCGTACAAAACACTGATTTGAAGTGATGTTCAGAAACACACAAATACATCTTCAATCAGAGTAACAGGAAGTCAGATGTTTAGTCTGTTATCAACAATGTTCAGTGTTAAAAATAAATAATTAGGTTTTGAATATTTTTGTTAAAACAATTGGTAACGATATTTATATATTAATCGTTGCAAAAAAATAATTAAATCAAATTTATTCTTAAAGGAATTGTATTCGTTATTCGAAAAAACAGGATTCGAATCTTTGATTCGAATTATATTTATCTCTTACGAATCCTTTATTCGAGGATTCGTGATTCGGATCATATTAGGTGATTCGGATTTGTGATTCGAATCCTCTTTACGAGGATTCGTCCCAGCTCTGCTTTATAATGCGCAAAATTCAAGCGTGTTTTAATTACCCTATTTATTATAAAAAAAAAACTTCTTGATTTTCCATCATTATAAAATTATTAAATTAAATCAACTGCGTCAACGCCATCTAATGACCATTTGCTTAAGTTGCTTAAGTAGCATCGTTAAGCAAATGGGCATTAGATGGCGTTTACGCTGTCGAACATATGTAAATTGCACAGGTCATAATAATTACTCAGTAAAGCACTGGTTCGGGACTTCATTATAAAATTAATGATTAAATATGACAGGTGACAGATTTACATACGCGATACAAAAAAAAATCGATAAGACGAATTTGGAAAGACGATTTTGTTATACACTAAATTCAAACGTATCTTAGTTACTTTACTTATTTAAAAAACAAAAACTTTTTGTACCATATGATCTAAAAGTTTCATCCTCTAGATTCTATGAAATTATTTCTAAAAAATATTATCTCGGTAACAAATTATTGAAACCAATACTAATTCTCACATGCAATACAACTAGTTGTTTGAAATTTTCGGCAAGACTTTGTTTTTAACGAAAGCTCAATTGTCTAACAATGGAACGAGATGAAACTGTCTCTGAAAAAGGCACGAGCTCGTAGAGCGAGTGACTTTTTCTGACAGTTTCATCGAGTTGAATTGCATAAGACAACTAAGCTTGAGTGTATAAAAACAAAGTCTTTCTCGACAAACATTCTAAACAATGAGTGGTATTCGAATTTAATTAAATTCAATAACAAAAACCGTCTTGTTTGTTTATGTTATATGCTCTTAATTTTAAAATACTTGCCAGCTCTGCCAATTAATGTCAATTCGTAATTGGGGATATTCCAAAGGATATAAATTGTTTCCAAACATAATTATGGTTTCTAACCGTGTTTGGAACGAGATGAAACTATCTCTGAAAAAGGCACAAGCTCATAGAGCGAGTGAATTTTTCTGACAGTTTATTGAGTTGAATTGTTTAAGACAACTAAGCATGAGTGTATAAAAACGAAGTCTTTCTCGACAAAAATTTCAAACAACGAGTGGTATTCGAATGATTACACTAGCCAACAGAATTTGACTTTTTCTCTGTCCTTGGGACTAGACCTAAATTTTTCGATTGCTTGGGTGTAATAAAGTACCGAAATCGCGATGAAACCGCCGAGACTTTGGTTTTGAGGTTAGGATTCGCAAAAAACCTTTTTTTTTACTTTTTTCACTATAACTTTGGAACAAAGCAAGATAAATTGAATCTGATAATACTGCTTGAAAGCTTATACCCAGGGCTACATTTGGTATATAAATGACCTTGGTCGGGTAATCGAAACCCTAATTAAAAAAAAAAATTCCGTAAAAAAACCGCAAAAATCGCGTGTTTTGAAAAATTTTTGCGATTTCAATCGATTATAAAAAAAAAACTACGCTAGATAACTCAGATCAATTTTTTTGGTCTTTTTCCCTTTCAAATAGAAAATTCCACAACACATTTAAAATCTGTCGTAACCATTCAAATGCCTATTAAAAGGGCTACAATTTCTACATGGCACACCTCTGTTACGTGTTCAGAAGTCTTGTAAACATTAATTTGTGTTTGAAAAAATCACGAAAACTGCATTTTTTTCGAATTTATTTTTCATTATTCATCAATATTTTTCGGTCTTTTTCTCCTTCAATTATAAAATTCAAAACACAAATCTAGTCCCAAGGACAAAATGGCTGTTGGCTAGTGTTATTACTAGGTTAAAAAAAAATGAAGTACTTTTAAATGTATTTCTAATTTCACAATATTCTATTGTTTTACACGCGTGGCGCATGAAGTAAAATTTAGAGTTTGGAAAAGCCTAATTTGGCTCGGTCGCTCCGCTTCGCTACGCGACCGAGCCAAATTTTTAGGCTTTTCTAAACTCGAAATTTTACTTCATGCTTTGTCTGGGAGTGGAAAAATGACGAAAACTGCATTTTTTTCGAATTTATTTTTCATTATTCATCAATATTTTTCGGTCTTTTTCTCCTTCAATTATAAAATTCAAAACACAAATTAATGTTTACAAGACTTCTGAACGCGTAACAGAGGTGTGCCATGTAGGAATTGTAGCCCTTTTAATAGGCATTTGAATGGTTACGACAGATTTTAGATGTGTTGTGGAATTTTCTATTTGAAAGGGAAAAAGTCCAAACAAATTGCAAATTTCGCGATTTTTTCAAACAAAACCCATTATTTCGAAGACTTCTCATTAAGTCGCAGAGATGTTCCATACAGAAATTGTAGCCCATTTAATAGGCTTTCAGGTCAGCGAAACTGATCTGAGGTATCTAGCGTAGTTTTTTTTTTTTATAATCGATTGAAATCGCAAAAATGTTTCAAAACACGCGATTTTTGCGGTTTTTTTACAGATTTTTTTTTTTAAATTAGGGTTTTGAATATCCGACCAAGGTCATTTATATACCAAATGTAGCCCTGGGTATAAGCTTTCAAGCAGTATTATCAGATTCAATTTATCTTGCTTTGTTCCAAAGTTATAGTGAAAAAAGTAAAAAAAAAGGTTTTTTGCGAATCCTAACCTCAAAACCAAAGTCTCGGCGGTTTCATCGCGATTTCGGTACTTTATTACACCCAAGCAATCGAAAAATTCCGGTCTAGTCCCAAGGACAAAATGGCTGTTGGCTAGTGTTATTTAATGAAATTGAATAACGAAAACCGTCTTGTTTGCTCATGTTATATGCTTTTATTAATGTCAATTCGTAGTTGTGGACGTTCCAAAGGATATGAATTGTTTCGAAACATACTCACGGTTTTTAACCGTGTTTGTTGGAATTGTTTTCTTTAAAAATTCATCAATTTTTTGGTCTGTGTTACTTCCGAAGCGATTCATTATATAATTATTAAATTAAATCAACTGCGTCAACGCCATCTAATGACCATTTGCTTAAGTTGATTAAGTTGCATCGTTAAGCAAATGGGCATTAGATGGCGTTTACGCTGTCGAACATATGTCATAATAAATACTCAGTAAAGCACTGGTTCGGGACTTTATTATAAAATTAATGATTAAATATGACAGGTGACAGATTTACATACGCGATACAAAAAAAAATCGATAAGACGAATTTGGAAAGACGATTTTGGAAAGTCCACTGCGATTGCGAATGTTTTCACGGAAAGATCGTAATGACAACCAATCACAATCTGTCATTTAGATTTGAATTAAATAATAACTGCAATTGTCACTGTAAATATTTTGTATACAAATGCAAAGTACATACATACATAACCTTACCGTCGCGCGTCAAATGTAGGGCCGCGTCAAATCACGCGGATTTGTCAGTGGTACCAAATCATATTTAAATGCAAACAAAAGTAATGGCATGCTGGCATTTGGTATTTCAAGATTGTGAGTGTTATTTACTACAATTGTTTCACAAAGGCAAGCTCGTAGCCAGGGGGGGAGGGAGATATGGGGGTTCAACCACCCCTTCTGAAATTTTCAAAATGTTACATTTTTATAAAAGCGGCCCCGAACGAGTAAAAACAATATTTTTACCAATAAAAACATCCCCGAAATTTCAAAATGTTACATTTTTGTATGTAAAAGTAAAAACCTCCCCGAAATTTCAAAATGTTACATTTTTGTATGTAAAAGCGGCCCTGAAACCTTACCGTCGCGCGTTAAATGTAGGGCCGCGTCAAATCACGCGGATTTGTCAGTGGTACCAAATCATATTTAAATGCAAACAAAAGTAATGGCATGCTAAGGGATCAAACTTTTTCCTCATTTGCTATTTCAAGATTGTGAGTGTTATTTACTACAATTGTTTCACAAAGGCAAGCTCGTAGCCAGGGGGGAGGGAGATATGGGGGTTCAACCACCCCTTCTGAAATTTTCAAAATGTTACATTTTTATAAAAGCGGCCCCGAACGAGTAAAAACAATATTTTTACCAATAAAAACATCCCCGAAATTTCAAAATGTTACATTTTTGTATGTAAAAGTAAAAACCTCCCCGAAATTTCAAAATGTTACATTTTTGTATGTAAAAGCGGCCCTGAACGAGTAAAAACAATATTTTTACCAGTAATGCCCCCCTCTCCAATTTTTAAATTTCCCCCATCATTTTTTTCTAGGTACGAGCTAGCACAAATGTATTGCTTTTTCAGGTAAAGAATGTTCTAATTAATTATAAAACAATGTTGTTGCGTTTGCAAATTTCACGCCCTCCTCCCGTAAATCACCTAAGCGACATGTGAGAAAACCAATAAAGAAATGTTTGCTGTTCTCTTTTTTTCAAAAAAACAAACTAACAGCGGCACTAGTCCGAACGGATGCGACGTCAGAGGCACGTGGAAGTTCCCCCCGCGCAACAACGTAGCGACATCGTGAACACAGGACGTTTTACATTATAGTGTGAATAATCAAAAAGAACGAAAAACTCAAAATAAAAAGTGTAGTGTACCATAAAAATCATTTATCATTACGCATTTGTTCCTCTCGATTAATAAAAATAGAAATAACCTGTCGTTTTCGATTAATGCATTTATAATATCGTATGTTTAATAAAAAAAAACCTCTAGAGTGCCGTGGAAAATATTGTAGGTTGGCAACTCTGAAATTATACAGTATAAATATTATGCCTAACGTTTTATATGTCAATTCCTGAAACGTGCAGCCAACTTAAATTTAAAAAAAGATTAAATCATTTGTAAAACAATACCAAGTGTTTTTAATTTAAATAATAATAATAATAATCTTTATTTCTTACCAAATAAGTATACAAAACATAGAACAACACTACAGTAAGAAAATGGCGAGGTTCAGTGTATTGTGTCCGATAAGGACACTTACTGTTCTTCCACCTAACCAGGAAAAATTAAACTTTGAAAATAACTTTACATAAATCATAGCATTCTAGAGGTTTTTCTTTTTTAAATAAACATACTATATAAATTGTAAATTATAAATATACAGATAATTTTTCTTTTAAGTGTACATATCCCGATGTACACTCCGTGAATGTTTAAGCATTCGTTGTTTTTGTAAAAGTGTACAATTTGAAGTTTCAAACGAGTGTTTTCCACTCCCAGGCTAAGCATGAAGTAAAATTTCGAGTTTAGAAAAGCCTGAAAATTTGGTTTGGTCGCGTAGCGCGAAGCGCGGAGCGGCCAAACCAAATTTTCAGGCTTTTCTAAACTCGAAATTTTACTTCATGCGCCACGCGTGTAAAGTACTGATTTCAAGTGAAGTTCAAAATATACGGCTGTCGTATGTTTATTTTGGAGTATATTTTAAACGTGTTATTAATGTTTTTTCGTTATAGCGGCGGTAAATTATTTCAATAATAATTAATATTAAAACTTTTTTGTTTAAAGGAGTAAAACACTGATTTTAAGTGAAGTTGAAAATATATTTGTAAATAAAACACTTTTTACTACGTGGTATTAATGTTTTTTGGTTATAACGGTAGTAAATTATTTCAAAAATAATTAATATTAAAACTTTTTTGTATAAAGAAGTAAAACACTGACTTTAAGTAAAGTTGAAAATATATTTGTAAATAAAACACTTTTTACTACGTGGTATTAATGTTTTTATTCAATTTTGTTAATTTAAATCGACATTATTAACTCCATAACAACCGAAATAAACAAGGTTTTATTCACTAGTGAACTAAAATTTTTTTAGGTCACTAGTGAGTTTATTTAAAAATAAATGTAAAGTACATTTTCTTTACAATTTCGTCAAAATTGAATAAAAACATATATACGCCACGTGAATTAAACACCTTTATTCACTCAAAGAAATGATTTCACTCGCGCCGAGGCGCTCGTGAAATCAAAAATCTTTTCGTGAATAAAATCGTGTTTAATTCACTTGATGTATAATATTTATTTGGTTATAGCGGTAGTAAATTATTTCAAAAATAATTAATATTGAAACTTTTTTGTATAAATGAGTAAAACACTGATTTCAAGTGAAGTTGAAATATATTTGTAAATAAAACACTTTTTACTTTGTTTAAACAAACTGTTATATGCACTTAATTTGTGACTATAGTTTCGACTATCTAGTAGTCATTATCAAACTTAAAGACGATGCCACTATGAAGCATTAGATGGCGTTAGCTATCGAAATCATTAATAAACTTAAAGTAAATAAAAATTACATTTTAAAAACTATTTATACGGCTTCGAAGAGAGGGGTGCAAAATAAACAAAGGTTAAACAAAGTAAAAAGTTAAAAGTGCCGAGATTCTTTTCGCAATCTACAACAAATTAGTCTTACGAAGACTATATCGAACACTCATTGAAACAACTACTCTCCGAGCTAATACCCCGACGGACATTTATTTATACAACAAGTGTTTGCTGTTACATACAGTAACCTACTGCGAATGTAACAATTTGGGTCAAATTATTCAGGCCATCTATAGACGCGTTTCGAGATTTATCTCTCAACAGCAATGCTATACTGATGAGAGATAAATCTCGAAACGCGTCTATAGATGGCCTGCATAATTTGACCCAAATTGTTACATTTGCAGTAGGTTACTGTATGTAACAGCAAACACTTGTTGTATAATTCAATGTCCGTCGGGGTATTAGCTCGGGAAGTAGTTGTTTCAATAAGTGTTTGATATAGTCTTTGTAAGACGAACTTGTTGTAGATTGCGAAAAGAATTCTAATATATAGGTTATTAATTTAAATTTACCTCTGCTTTAACCAAAAGACACTTATATTGAGAACTCGACGGAAAAAGGGTTAATAAACAATTATTAATATATATTTTTAACTTCACTTGAAATCAGCGTTTTATACGCGTGGCGCATGAAGTAAAATTTCGAGTTTAGAAAAGCCTGAAAATTTGGTTTGGTCGCTCCGCGCTTCGCGCTACGCGACCAAACCAAATTTTCAGGCTTTTCTAAACTCGAAATTTTACTTCATGCTTAATCTGGGATTGGAAACACTCCCTTCAAATTAAAAGTTTTTAAAAATGCCAAATACCTTAATATTGACACAAAATACACATTCGGGTATGTATACATAAAAGAAAAAATCCTTGTATAGTGAGGGAAAAAATGATTCTCGAAAAATTAAATGTATATAACGATCGTTTACGAAAATAATAATGTATTTATAATATAAATTATAAATATATAGTGAAGGGAAAAAATTGATAAAGACATCGCAAAGTTACAATCAGTACTGAAAGCACTGCCATTTCAAATGTTTTCAAAACAAACTAAAACAATGTATGCTTGAGTCGACTTTTAATTATAATTTTATGTAAATTAATTAAAAAAAAAACACAGTGTAACTTTGATGTGTCTTTGATGTTTAATAATTAAATAATAATCTCGATACGTATTGTAAGCACGCTAGCGAATGGAAAAATAATTATCTCCGACATATTTCAATAGTTATAGTTTGCAAACACTTGATTAATTATTAAAGAAAAAAGTGTTTGCGTATTCATTTCGTTTTTAAATTGTACATTTTTTTAAAAACATTTTAGTTTATTCTAATCGAGAAAATACCGTGTTATCAACATTGTAACGATATTTAACGTTGTTTAAATGTTGATAAAACATTACTTAAATGTTTTGCTCAGTGGGAAACAAACATTAAAAAGATACACACTAAAGAGAATAAATGATTACGTTAATAAAGTGATATAAGATACAAGCTGGGCACTAAAAAAGCAGCTACCCTGTATAATAACATACAGGGTGACTGATTTTTACCTGTCCAGCTTACATCTGCTAAAATATTACAAATATAAAATAACGTTTAAAATGAAACATAATTTAATAGTTAAGGCTGTTATTTGGTAAAATTCCATATCGACACTTTTAGTAAATAACACACTTGGTTAAGATTTCACTGTTTATTGATTGACACTGCAACAATTGTTTTGCCACACAGTGGCTTCATAAGGCAGAAGATTAATAATTATTATAATAATTATTATTCATCTGCCTGATGACGCCACTGTGTGGCGAAACAATTGTTGTGAAAATATTGTGAAAATATTGTGTGCACATTAATTAACAATCTCAAGCTATGAATATAGATACAATATTGATAGAATATAAAAACAAGATTTATATATACTAGGGAATAATTTTTATAGGGCTTAAAATGTTTCGTGGGGGATTGAATAATTTTCCTAGCGCATAAAAACTTTTGAAGTGGATTTAATAATTTTCACAGCGCATAAAAAGGTTTATGATAGATTTAATAACTTTCACAGCCCATAACAAATTTTGAAGTGAATTTATTAATTTCCACAGCGCATATAATATTTATAAACGATTTAATAATTTTCTCAGCGCATACAAACTTTTGAAGTGGATTTAATAATTTTCACAGCGCATAGAAAGGTTTATGAAGGATTTAATAACTTTCCCAGCCCATAATTTTTTTTGAAGTGGATTTAATAGTTTTCACAGCGCATAAATAGGTTTATGCTAGATTTAATAACTTTTCCAGCCCATAACAAATTTTGAAGTAAATTTATTAATTTCCACAGCGCATAAAATATTTATAAAGGATTTAACAACTTTCTCAGCGCATACAAACTTTTGAAGTGGATTTAATAATTTTCACAGCGCATAAAAAGGTTTATGGTTGATTTAATAACTTTCCCAGCCTATAACAAATTTTAAAGTGAATTTATTAATTTCCACTGCGCATAAAATATTTATAAAGGATTTAACAACTTTCTCAGCGCATACAAACTTTTGAAGTGGATTTAATAATTTTCACAGCGGCTAAAAAGGTTTATGAAGGATTTAATAACTTTCCTAGCCCATAAAATTTTTTGAAGTGGATTTAATAATTTTCACAGCGCATAAATAGGTTTATGCTAGATTTAATAACTTTCCCAGCCAATAACAAAGTTTGAAGTAAATTTATTAATTTCCACAGCGCATAAAATATTTATAAAGGATTTAATAACTTTCTCAGCGCATACAAACTTTTGAAGTGGATTTAATAATTTTCACAGCTTATAAAAAGGTTTATGAAGGATTTAATAACTTTCCCAGCCCATAGAAATTTTTGAAGTGGATTTAATAATTTTCACAGCGCATAAAAAGGTTTATGGTAGATTTAATAACTTTTCCAGCCCATAACAAATTTTGAAGTGAATTCATTAATTTCCACAGCGCATAAAATATTTATAAAGGATTTAATAACTTTCTCAGCGCATACAAACTTTTGAAGTGGATTTAATAATTTTCACAGCGCATAAAAAGGTTTATGAAGGATTTAATAACTTTCCCAGCCCATAATTTTTTTTGAAGTGGATTTAATAATTTTCACAGCGCATAATAAGGTTTATGATAGATTTAATAACTTTCCCAACCCATAACAAATTTTGAAGTAAATTTATTAATTTCCACAGCGCATAAAATATTTATAAAGGATTTAATAACTTTCTCAGCACATACAAACTTTTGAAGTGGATTTAATAATTTTCACAGCGCATAAAAAGGTTTATGAAGGATTTAATAACTTACCCAGCCCATAAAATTTTTTAAAGTGGATTTAATAATTAAGGTTTATAATATATTTAATAACTTTCCCAGCCCCTAACAAATTATGAAGTGAATTTATTAATTTCCTCAGCGCATAAAATATTTATAAAGGATTTAATAACTTTCTCAGCGCATACAAACTTTTGAAGTGGATTTAATAATTTTCACAGCGGATAAAAAGGTTTATGAAGGATTTAATAACTTTCCCAGCCCATAAAATTTTTTGAAGTGGATTTAATAATTTTCACAGCGCATAAAAAGGTTTGATAATGAAGGTTTAGATTAAATTACACTTAGTTTGTTTCACAATTTTTTACTTTACTATTTACTCGACTAGTTTCGCGTTTTACAGCATTATCACTCCTGATAATGCTGTAAAACGCAAAACTAGTCGAGTAAATAGTAAAGTAAAAAAATTGTGAAACAAACCAAGTGTAATTTAATTTAAACCTTCATTATCAATATTTAAAAATGTTTTACCAAGTGATAAGTGAGAAAATTATTCAAGAAATAAAAAGGTTTATCAAGGAATTAATAACTTTCCCAGCGCATAAAAATATTTGTTGAGGATTTAATAATTTTTCCAGCGCACAAAAACTTTGAATTTATGAAGGATTTAATAATTTTTCCAGCGCATGCGTGCACGTGACCGAAACATAATTCATTTCTACGATATCAAATTTAGCTCAATTTCAAATGAAAAAAAAAAAAAATAAATAAACATACAAGTATTTTGGATGATGCTTCTGTAAAACTATTCAAGACACGTATTTTGTAAAATTTACTTGTGTATAATATACAGCACGTCAAAAAATGCTTTCATCAAACACATAATTAAAAAAAAAACACCATCAATTTCGGAGTTTGTATTCTGAAATGCTATCAATATTTTTGAGGAAAAGCCACCAATTCAATAATTGAGAAGTAAGTTAGTAATTTCGAGTTGCATTTATTGTCAAACGCATAATTAAAAAAACTATCATCAATTTCGCAATTTGTATTCCGAAATGCTGAAAACTTTTTGAGAAAGTGCCGTCAATTCCGAAACTGAACAATTTCGGAATTTGTGTTCCAAAATGCTAGCGAATTTTTTGAGAAAACTGATGAGTAAATCGATAATTTTAAGTTACCTTTCTTATCAAATGCATAATTAATAACCCCAATCAATTTTAGAAGCGAGTTTTTTTCTGTATTTCGAAATGCGAAGCGCCGTTAGTTCCGAAATTGATGAGTGAACAAATAATTTTAAAAAAATATTTTTAAGTTGCGGTTAAGGGCGCTCTTATATGGACGTTTTGAACGCGAGGAACGGGAGCGGGCGCAAGCGTTTGCGTTTTAACACATGGGATTATATGAGAGTCCGTAGACGGACGGGTGCGAGACGAAGAAAACGCTAGAACCCGTCCGTTTAGTAACTCTTATATAAACTCATGAATTACAATGCAAACGCTTGCGCCCGCTCCCGATCCGCCTCACGTTTAAAACGTCCATACAAGAGCACCCTAATTCCGAAAGTGATGGATTTACTCATAATTTTAAGTTACCTTTCTTATCAAATGCATCATTAAAACCACCATCAATTTCAGAAGCGAGATTTTTTCTGTATTTCGAAATGCGAAGCGCCGTCAATTCCGAAATTGATGAGTCAACCAATAATTTTAATACTTTTAGTAAATAACACACTTGGTTAAGATTTCACTATTTATCGATTGACACTGCAACAATTGTTTCGCCACACAGTGGCTTCATTAGGCAGATGAATATATTCATCTGCCTGATGAAGTTACTGTGTGGCGAAACAATTGTTGCAGAGTCAATCAATAAACAGTGAAATCTTAACCAAGTGTGTTATTTACTAAAAGTGTTGATATGGAATTTCACCAAGTAACAGCCTCAACTAATAAATCAATAATTTTAAGTTACGTTTAATTCCGAAATTGACGAGTGAGCTAATAATTTTAAGTTACGTTTATTTCTGTAATTGTTATAAAATGTAATATATAAATCTAGTTACACGCAAACAATACTTGAATGAAACGAACACTGTTTTTTGTTTGTTTATTTGTTTGTTGATGATGGAAATATGATAATAGATGAAATGTTTTATTTTTTAAAAGATAACACGAAGTATTAACAGTGCAAGGTTGTTTTTGTTGATACATAATATTATATACATATAATTGCTATGATATTAATATATATATATTTAATGACATCTAGTTTTTAGAGACAAACTCAACATAGATCTAAAGTAGATGGAGAAGGAAAAAAGTAAAGAAATTATATACGAAATATGATGATGATCACAAAAAAATAATTATATCGAATAATTGCAGGATAGATAGCGCCAATTTTTAAAGAAAAAAATTATAATAAAATAATGTTTCTGTTAAGACGGGGGTTAGGCCATGTAAAATGTCAGTATGTGTATGTTGGGACTACGGTTTTTTTATGATGAAAAAAAAGTAATCAATAATTATATTGAATAATTGCAGGATAGATAGCGCCAATTTTTGAAGAAGAAAAACAAAACTATAATAAAATAATGTTTCTGTTAAGAGGGGGGTTAGGTCATGTAAAATGTGAGTATGTGTATGCTGGGACTACGGTTTTTTTTATAATGAAAAAAGTAATCAATAATTATATCAAATAATTGCAGGATAGATAGCGCCAATTTTTAAAGACGAAAAACAAAATATAATAAAATAATGTTTATGTTAAGAGGGGGTTAGGCCAATGTATATAACTGTATGTATTTGAGTTTACATGAAGTGATTATTACACTAAAAAAGACTGTTATTCCTTACTTCACTTTTTATTTGTATCGTTAGATGTACATTTCCAGACACAAAGTGCTTATTATCAATAACAAACTGAATTTAGTTTGTTGTTGATAATGAGCACTTTGTGTCTCGAAATGTACATCTAACGATACAAATAAAAAGTGAAGTAAAGAATAACAGTCTTTTTTAGTGTAAAATATGTATGCTGGAACTATGGTTCCAGCGTTGTTATAAGATAATGTTTAACAAATAATCTTTTACAAATATATATATTGAAGCTTTCGTAAGAAAATGGCGAAATAGATATTTTTTCAACTTTTTTAATTAACACAGAAATATTGTTTGTTTAGAGGTCTGTTTCGGAATAAAGTTAGTTATTATTTATATGGAAATAAAAGTTCATACAAAGATTCTATTTCCGCCATTTAATTATATAATGATCACTCTTGACGTGTAAAAGACAGAAAGCAAAACAACGAAGCGATAATCTCTCTGGAGTCGAAGTAGCTTTGGCCCCATATAACCAATTTGAATGTTTCGCCATTTTATAAGACGTTGACAAGTGACTACAGTGTACTGGGACTACGGCTTCAACGTTGTTATAAGATAATGTTTAACAACTTATCTTTTACAAATATATGCATTGAAGCTTTTGTAAAAAAAATGGTGAAACCTGATTTTATTTAACTTTTTTATTTAACACAGAAATATTTTTTGTTTAGAGGTCTATTTCGGAATGAAGTAATTTATTATTTATATGGAAATAAAAGTTCATATGAAGATTCTTTTCCCGCCATTTTATTATATACGTGTGAAGGACAGAAAGCAAAACAACGAAGCAATAATCTCTCTGGAGTCGAAGTAGCTTTGCCCCCATATAACCAATTTGAATGTTTCGCCATCTTATAAGACGTTGACAAGTGACATAAGGAGTTTTTTTGCTTCCATATAACTAATTTGAATGTTCCACCACCTTAAATGACGTTGAAAAGTGACATAAGTTTAAGTAATAATTGAAAGATGGCCCCTCTTGATTTGAATGTTCTGTCATCTTGTATGACGTTAAAAAGTGACTATACTATGCTTAAGCCTGAATTGTCAAGCGAGCACCTAACCCTACTTCTATATAACTAATTTAAATGTTCCGCCATCTTAAATGACGTTGAAAAGTGACATAAGAAGTGTAAGTAATAATTGAAAAATGGCCCCTCTTGATTTGAATGTTCTGTCATCTTGTATGACGTTAAAAAGTGACTATGCTATGCTTAAGCCTGAATTGACGAGCGAGCACCTAACCCTACTTCCATATAACTAATTTGAATGTTCCGCCATCTTGAATGGCGTTGAAAAGTGACATAAGAAGTTTAAGTAATAATTGAAAAATGGCAAAATGAATTGTCAAGCGAGCACCTAACCCTACTTCCATATAACTAATTTGAATGTTCCGCCATCTTAAATGACGTTGAAAAGTTACATAAGAAGTTTAAGTAATAATTGAAAAATGGCCCCTCTTGATTTAAACATTTTGTCATCTCGTATGACGTTAAAAAGTGACTATGCGTTGCTTAAGCCTGAATTGACAAGCGAGCACCTAACCCCATTCTTAATATTTCTTATTATTTTTTGTATACAGAGAATTTTTCTTTTAAGTGTATTTTCAAGCATTCAATGCTTCTTTAAACAGCGTTAAATTTAAAGTTTCAAACGAGCGTTTCCACTCCCAGACTAAGCATGAAGTAAAATTTCGAGTTTAGAAAAGCCCCGCGTAGAAAATTTGTCGAGGGTCGCGCCAGCGACCCGAGACAAATTTTCACGGGGCTTTTCTAAACCCGAAATTTTACTTCATGCGCCAAGCGTTTTAAACACTAAAGTATTGGATTATCAAAAATATACTACTGCTAAATCAGTATTAAAAATGAACTGCTTAGCTGAATTACAAATAAATAACTAAAGCAGGATTAAAAATAAACTGCTAAAGCAGGAATACAAATAAATAAATAGAGCAGGATTAAAAATAAACTGCTAAAGCAGGATTAAAAAGTAATAACTAAAGCAGGTTCAAAAATAAACTGCCAAAGCAGGATTTAACATATACATCAGGGGCGATCAAGAAGTAAGATTACAAAACCTGAAATGCAATGTGCACATTTTGTAACCTAACGTTTTGATTACCCCTCGTAATACATAAATTCGAAAATTAGCTGCCAAAGCATAATATTCCGAACTTTACCTTAAATTAGTGTTTTATTATTTAAGTGTTTTTTCAGGCTTTTTTAAAAAGCATTCAATTTGAAGTTTCGAACGAGTGTCGTCCACTCCCAGACTAAGCATGAAGTAAAATTTCGAGTTTAGAAAAGCCTCGCGTAGAAAATTTGTCGAGGGTCGCGCAGCGACCCTCGACAAATTTTCACGGGGCTTTTCTAAACTCGAAATTTTACTTCATGCGCCACGCGTATTAAACACTGAAGTATTGGATTATCAAAAATATACAACTGCTAAATCAGTATAAAAAATGAACTGCTTAGCAGGATTACAAATAAATTACTAAAGCAGGATTAAAAATAAACTGCTAAAGCTGGATTACAGATAAATTACTAAAGAAGGATTTAAAATAAACTGCTAAAGCAGAATTTAAAATTAGTAACTAAAGCAGGCTTGAAAATAAATAGCTAAAGCAGGCTCTGTAATCTTACTTCTTAATCACCCCTGATATATAAGTTTAATCTTAAATATCAGGGGTGATTGAGAAGTAAGATTACAAAGCCTGAAAAAAATGTGCACATTTTGTAACCGTACTTTTTGATCACCCCTCGTAATACATAAATTCGAAAATATGCTGCTAAAGAAGTATATTCCGAACTTTACCTTAAATCAGTGTTTTATTTTTTAAATGTATTTTCAGGCATTTAATGCTTTTTTAAAAAGCGTTCAATTTGAAGTTTCAAACGAGTGTTTCCACTCCGAGCCTAATCATGAAGTAAAATTTATTTGTAATCCTGCTTTAGTAATTTATATGTAATCCTACTTTAGTAATTTATTTGCAATTCTGCTTTAGTAATTAATTTGTAATCCTGATTTAGTAATTTATTTGTAATCCTGCTTAGGCAGTTTATTTTTAATCCTGCTCTAGTAATTTATTTGTAATCCTGCTTTAACAGTTCTTTTTAATCCTGCTCTAGTAATTTATTTGTAATTCTGCTTTAGCAGTTTACTTTTAATCCAGCTTTAGTAATTTATTTGTAATTCTGCTTTAGCTGTTTAATTTTAATACTGATTTAGCACTAGTATATTTTTAATTGCCTAATATTTCACTATTTAATACGCGTGGCGCATGAAGTAAAATTTCGAGTTTAGAAAAGCCCCGTGAAAATTTGTCTCGGGTCGCGCAGCGACCCTCGACAAATTTTCTACGCGGGGCTTTTCTAAACTCGAAATTTTACTTCATGCTTAGTCTGGGAGTGGAAACAATCGTTAGTTGCTTCAAATTGAACTCATTTAAAAAAACAACGAATGCTTCAAAAAGCATACAATTTGTAAACCCAAAAGAAACATTTCCTGTATATAAAAATAAGCTTCATTGAAATAAAAAGAGTAGAGAGGATTAGCCGATACGGGGCCAGGAAGTAATCCCGGAAGTAAAGCTCGCATCCGAATGAAAGCTTAAGGTCACTTTCCGGAAAACCTCTAGGAAAGCTTCCGGGTAAAAACTCGCATCCTGATGAATGCTCAAGTTAACTTTAACTTACCTGTTGCTGTATAACTGTTACCTGTTTTCTGCTGGTACCTGTTTTAAATAACTGATACCTGTTCTGTGTATAATTGGTACCTGTTTCTGTACAACTGGTACCTGTTTCAAATAACTGGTATCTGTTTCTTGTATAACTGGTACCTGTTTCTGTACAACTGGCACCTGTTTTAAATAGCGGGTCCCTGTTTCTGTACAACTGGTACCTGCTTTTTTAAATAACTGGTACCTGTTTTCTTAAAAAAAAAACGTTTATTGGCATAACACTACATTACATCCATATCTACACTAATCGCCGCCCCCTCTCTTCCTTCTGCTTTCCCTCTCTTCCCCTAACTTCTCCAGCGTCCTTACCCTGGCCCCATCCTCTCTCATCCATTCCGCCACTCTTCTTGAGCATTCATCAGGATGCGAGCCTTTACCCGAAAGCTTTCCTAGAGCTTTTTCCGGAAAGTGATATTAAGCTTTCATCCGGATGCGAGCTTTACTTCCGGGGTTACTTCCGGCATTACTTTTGGGATTACTTCCTGGCCCCGTATCGGCTAATCCCCTCTACTGAAAATAATGTTCTAAAGTAAATATTTATAATTTTCTAAAGTAAATGATTAAAATGTTTGAAGAATTGCCTACCTTATCAATAGAAGTTAATATTCAGTTTTAGACTCCAATAAGTATGTATCTTAGTGAGGTCTAAGTGTTTGCGGTTTACACGAATATTATTGTAATTTTATCTTTTATACTTAAAATTATTAGTACGAAATAATATCTCAAAATTAAATCTTGATAAAGCCTGTTTTTAAAATAAAGCGTGTTCAAAACTCAACAACTTTTCTATTAATCAAAGTTTCTATTGGATAATTTCAAAACTCAACACCTTTTCTATTAACCAAAGTTCGTATTGGATCATTTTAAAACTCAACAACTTTTCAATTCATCAAAGTTTGTATTGGATAATTTTAAAACTCAACAATCTTTCAATTAATCAAAGTTCGTATTGGATAATTTTAAAACTTAACAGCCTTTCAATCAATTAAAGTTCGTATTGGATAATTTCAAAACTCAACAACTTTTCAATTGATTAAAGTTGGTATTGGATCATTTTAAAACTCAACAACTTTTCAATTTATCAAAATTTGTATTGGATAATTTCAAAACTCAACAACTTTTCAATTGATTAAAGCTGGCATTGGATAATTATAAAACTCAACAACATTCCAATTAATCAAAGTTTGTATTGGATAATTTCAAAACTCAACAACTTTTCTATTAACCAACGTTCGTATTAGATAATTTCAAAATCCAACAACTTTTCAATTAATCAAAGTTTCTATTGGATAATTTCAAAACTCAACAACTTTTCTATTAAGCAAAGCTCGTACTGGATAATTTCAAAACTCAACAACTTTTCTATTAACTAAAGTTCGTATTGGATAATTTCAAAAAACAACAACTTTTCAATTAATCAAAGTTGGTATTGGATAATTTTAAAACTCAACAACCTTTCAATTAATCAAAGTTGGTATTGGATAATTTTAAAACTCAACAACATTCCAATTAATCAAAGTTTGTATTGGATAATTTCAAAACTCAACAACTTTTCAATTAATTAAAGTTTGTACCCAACAACTTTTCAGTTAATCAGAGTTTGTATTGGATAATTTTAAAACTCAATAATCTTTTAATTAATCAAAGTTTGTATTGGATAATTTCAAAACTCAAAAACTTTTCAATTAATCAAAGTTTGTATTAGATAATTTCAAAACTCAACAACCTTTCAATTAATCAAAGTTCGTATTCGATAAATTCAAAACCCAACAACTTTTCAATTAATCAAAGTTTCTATTGGATAATTTTTAAAACTTAACAACTTTTCTATTAAGCAAAGCTCGTATTGGATAATTTCAAAACTCAACAACTTTTCTATTAACTAAAGTTCGTATTAGATAATTTCAAAACCCAACAACTTTTGTATTAACTAAAGTGCGCATTGGATAATTTCAAAACCCAACAACTTTTCAATTAATCAAAGTTTGTTTCGGATAATTTTAAAACTCAACAATATTCCAATTAATCAAAGTTTGTATTGGATAATTTCAAAACTCAACAACTTTTCAATTAACCAAAGTTGGTATTAGATAATTTCAAGTCCCCTTAAAAATTTAACTTAAAAAAAAGATATAGAGGGCGTGAGTTAAAAATAACATAAGAACAGAGCCGACCCCAAAAAGTCCATAATTTTAGTCAATTAGACCCAAATTTTTCAGGCGCTACATTTTTGCAAAAATTTCGTTGGCCTAAAAACACAACCGAAATGAAGAGAGGAAAAAAAACAAGTGCTAACAGAACAATTGTTTCAAAGATATATAAAAAAAAACTATGGAGCAAAATGATTATTCTAAATGTAAATATTGTTACATATAAATAAATAATAATCATAATATTAAAACTTGAATGCAGTGTTAAAGAATAATAATTAATAAAAAAATAAACACAAAAATATATATATACATAAAATTTAAAAAAAAAACGGTACTCTTTTTTAATTTTTCCGTTTTGTATACAACACTATATTTTTTATTTTCCCTCGGGTGAAAATGTGTGCATGTTTGATAAATACCATAGGATATTATTATTAATTAAGTAGGGAGAAATAACAATAACAAAAAAAAAACATTTAAAAAATTCAAAAAAAAACAAGAGTTTTAAGTGAAATTAAAAGAGAAAAATAAACACGCAAACTATTATTGTAGATATTTTTAAAATAAATAAAATTATTCGAAATTTTATCTGAGAGTACGGATGACGTTCCTCTCTTGAAGAAAAAAACGTTTTTTGGTATTTATGTATGATATAAATATAAATGATGAAAAAATCGAAAAATCGTTTTATGTTAGATTGAATTTTCGAAAATGAAAATGAGGCAGAGAAAAACAACAATGGATATTCAATGATTGGGTGAATGACTGGCGATCAAAAAAAAAAAAATAAATAAAAAATGAGTGAGTGCGTGAGTTTTTTTGAATTTAGATTAGAATTATGTTATATGAACTATGAAAATTACGAAACATGTAAAGTTTCATGAATGCAATAAATTCTATCTGAATATATTATTCATTTTTTGAGTTTTTTTTTATAATCATAAATGACATTAATAAATTATTATATGTTATTGTAGGTATTGTTGATGAACGAATAAATTATTCATGTCATTTGTTAGTTTTTAAGTTTCTAAGCGCTTTAATTTTAATTTAATTTACATTTTTATGAACCTCACCGTTTTTGTTTAATACACACTGCCAAACTTTTTTTTGTATTGAATTCTAAACCTAAAATTAAAATAATCTTTCGTTGTTATTATTGTTTAAAAAATATATCATCATGCGTTAGTAAACATTAAATGTTCATTAAATTAAATTAATGTAATTTTATTACTTAAATAGTAAACTATTTATGATTTTCAACTTTTTATTAAATTCACTACAGATGTTTCGCTACACTGTAGCTTCTTCTTCAGGTGAAGAAATATAATTTTATTAAATGTCTTTCGTGATTTATTTATTTATTTGTTTCTAAGTAGACATAATAATATGTATTACAATAATCCACATAGTTATATATTTAATTTTATTAAAATGTAAATAAAAATTATTATTTTATTATGTTTATTAAATTTAAATTAAACACTGTTTAATTTGTATATAAATTTTATATAATTAATATAAAGGGTTTTCCATTAACCCATTAAGCGCCATTGATGCATACACGCAACATTATTAATTTTTGGTTATTAAATTACTAAATAAATTAATTTGATATATTATATTATTTGACCTGACTTGAAAATGTCTGAAGAAAAATGTAAATATTTTGTTATTTAAATATTTCGATTGTTACTCATTTAAGAAAAAATAATAATGTGAATGTTTTTCTAGCTTTACAACATTTCAGCGTTTTATGCGCGTGGCGCATGAAGTAAAATTTCGAGTTTAGAAAAGCCTGAAAATTTGGTTTGGCCGCTCCGCTACGCGGAGCGACCAAACCAAATTTTCAGGCTTTTCTAAACTCGAAATTTTACTTCATGCTTAGTCTGGGAGTGGAATCACTCGTTCTAAACTTCATACTGCACGTTTTTATATGAAATCGAATGCCTGAAATTTTACAGCATTTATATGCTGTAAAATTTCATTTTGGTATTTAAATATTTCGATTGTTACTCATTTAAAAAAAAATAAAAATAATGTGAATGTATTTTTAACTTTACAACATTTAAACATTTAAAGCATTTATATGTTGTAAAATTTCAGGCATTCGTCGATTTCATATAAAAACGTGCAGTATGAAGTTTAGAACGAGTGATTCCACTCCCAGACTAAGCATGAAGTAAAATTTCGAGTTTAGAAAAGCCTGAAAATTTGGTTTGGTCGCTCCGCGAAGCGGAGCGGCCAAACCAAATTTTCAGGCTTTTCTAAACTCGAAATTTTACTTCATGCGCTACGCGCATAAAACGCTGAAATGTTGTGAAGTTAGAAATACATTCACATTATTTAAAAGAAATATTCACCGTATTTAATACAATTAGTCATTCGTAGATATCATAAAAAGAAGTGCAGAATTTAACCTAAAATCAACTTTTAGAGTTATCTCTATAATTGCTCAGCCGTTAATGGGTTAAGAGGTCCCATTTTAAATTCCTTGGCATTTTGAAACTGTTAAATATAGGGCATTGATTGTTTCACACTTTGAAAAGTGTACGTTTTGAGAAATTGGAATGATATACGCTCCAACAACGTATATAAATAGTGAAAATTCATTATCAATATTGTGACAATTTCGCCCAGATAGATCGCAGCGTTCGTATGAATCACCTTCTCGCCGTGCCATTGTGAAACTTATCACTAAATTTAAGCAAAATTGACAAATTACTGATGTAACATTACCAGTTCGTACTCGTATCGCTATGTCAGCTGAGAACATTATCACAATTCAAGCGCTCAAAGAAAATATTCAAGAGGTTGTTGATCTAATAAGAGCCAAAGTTAAAATAATTTCTTGAATAAATTTCTCATCAGCCAGTTGGTGAAACATATTAGAATATGTAAAGTTATTTAAATTAAAAAGCACTTGATATTGTTTCACAAATTAAAACTTTATTCCGACTAGTTTCGGTTTGTTAGGTCATTTTCAAAGGAATGTGCAAAGTTAAAATGCTAAAATGTGATACAAAACTTTTTCAAAAGAGCCATTTGCAGAAAAAGCCGAGATAGCCATTTACCAGATATCATTTTTCACAACTAATCGTTGAGTTTTTACTTTGTTTTAAATAAATATGTTGGCACTATTTCATAACAAAAATATTTTTTTAATTATTAATTGTACTACTATTGAGAATGAACACATAGTGTTCGAAATGTACATTTAGTAAATAAAACTAATCAGTAAAGAAAGAGATGACTACAATAATTAATTAAAATAGGACCTCTTTAATGGAAAACCCTATACTTCTGTATTAAAATTATTTTATTATTATACACACTTCCACGGAATTGTCTATATTAAAATTATTTTGTTATTATACATACTTACACGGAATTGTCTGTATTACAATTATTTTGTTAATATTATACATACTTACACGGAATTGTTTTTATTTAAATAATATTCACTGCCATTATAATTAAAAAAATACGTTTATTTAGTTTAATGTGCATTTATTACAATTATATTATGATTATTGTATGGTATCTGTTTATTTTTTAATAATTAATATAAATGACTACGTATTGTTGATAAAGAAAACTTAAAGATAATTTAAATAGGATAAATAAATACACAATTGTAGTGTAGTGAATGGTACGCAAATTTTTGCAATTATTTTGATAAGTCTCGGATTTGTTTGTGATTCTTTTGTCTAATTTTTGTTAAATATGAATAAAATGTGCATTCTAAAGAAAAAATATATATATTTTTGTGTGTTTTATTTATTTCGCTGTTTCTTGTTTGATTCTTTGGGGAAAGGTAAGTACGTTTTTAATTAAAGTTTATAAATGAAAGGAAATTAATTCAATGAAAAATTTGCTTTTATTTTTGATTTACAGGGAGTTTTTGGTATTCCAATAAGGTTGGGTTAGGTTTTAGTAGCTGCACGGCCTAAGGAGGTGCACACCTAGGCCTGAAAGGCCCACTGTGATACCGCGACTTCCATCCTCTTACGGGAACCACTTGGAGTCGATGACAAATCTTGCAAGATCTTTGACGTCTAGAGACTCGAGATCAGAGAGTCCGTCATTATAGCATCGTCCAAGGGAGGAACTTCTTATTCCAGCCAAAGAGAGGCATTGCCATCCTTTCCTCCTCCTCTTCATCAAGGCACCTCCAACAGTAGTCATTATAGGGTAATCCCAGACTTCTAGCATGGGTTAGGTTAGGTTTTAGTAGCTGCACGGCCCAAGGAGGTGCACACCTAGGCCTGAAAGGCCCACTGTGATACCACGACTTCCATCCTCTTACGGGAACCACTTGGAGTCGATGACAAATCTTGCAAGATCTTTGACGTCTAGAGACTCGAGATCAGAGAGTCCGTCATTATAGCATCGTCCAAGGGAGGAACTTCTTATTCCAGCCAAAGAGGGGCATTGCCATCCTCTCCTCCTCCTTTTCATCAAAGCACCTCCTACAGTAGTCATTATAGGGTAATCCCAGACTTCTAGCATGCTTGCCAAAGATCATATCTGCCTGGCAATGCTACAGCTGCTCTCATTTCTCCATCTACTGTTTGTGATGTTAGAAATTGTATTATTGTAGACCGCCTTACATGACACAAAGCGAATTTCTAGATGTTGATTTATTGAGGACGAGTGTAGCCTCGTACCGTTGTTTGCTAGCTCGTCCGCTGTATTGCTACCTGGGTTGTTGCTGTGGCCTGGAACCCAGGTAAGCTGGAGGTGAACCTGAGCTGCCAATTCATTTAATGCCTTCCGGCAGTCAGATACAACTTTCAAGGTGCTGCATACACCTGTTACAGCCTTAATCGCAGCCTGGCTGTCAGTTGGTTTATGGATCTGACCAGCAGAAGTCCCATTAGCCTTTAGCCAGTCTGTAGCTGTCTTAGTAGCCACCACCTCCATCTGCAGGACACTATAGTGGTTCGGCAGTCTGAAGAAAATGCGGAGGTGCAGGTCCTTTCAGCAAACCCCAGCCCCTGTTTTATCATCACACTTTGTCCGGCCACCTGTCCTCCCAGTCCATCCTAGTGGGTATTTGGGCAGAGAACATATTGCCGAAAGCAGGAATTGGTAGACAGCGGTCGATGTTCAAGGGGACACTAGTTAATTCCTCATGGGTTCTTGTGTATCTCTGCGTGTCCAGTGTTAGCCTGCTAATTGAGTTTAGTCATACGGCAGTTGTTAGCGCGATCCACAGGGGTCAAGTTAAGGATCTGAGCTTAATATTGAGAAAGGCCACTAGTGTAAATTCCTTGTGTCTCATTCTTCCTTCAATTGGGCTAACCAAGGAATGTAGAGCTGTTTCTACAGATTTTCCTTTGGTATAAGTATGTTGAGGGTTGATAACAGTTGGGGGTCTAAGCTCCCTCTTATGAAACGGCAACTAGTCTTTCAAGCGTTTTAAGTAAAAACGAGGATAAGCTTATGTGCCTGTAATCCTTAGTGTTTGTGTGGGAAATCGTCCCGCTTGTAGGGATGAAGACTACTTCCACTTCTTTCCACATCCTAGAGATGTATGAAAGCTCAAGACAAGCCACGAACATCGTTTTCAACCAGGGTATGACGATGTCCGGAGCTTCTTGTAGCTCGACGGGGCTGGTTCCGCCAGGCCCGGCCGATTTGAAGATTTTAAAAAAGCTTAAGTCTATAGTATCATCTTAACAGCCCAATCAATCATTTTAGACTTTATCGTGACGACAGAATTACATAATTACAGAAGCACAGGAGGACAGAATTACTGTTATAAATTTTTCAAAAATTGTCTTAATCAACTCGGGGACCTCAAAATGGATATATTTACTAATATTTTTGATTTGATAATATTTGCGAAAACAATTCTTTCCATTTGTTTTGCATATGGGGAGAAGTAAAAACAAAACACAGCATCAAAAACACTACTAGGTTTATTAATAAAATTGCCCTTAACATACTTATAGTCTAATGTTAGTTAATTTAAACTAAGTTAACATTTTGTATTAATAGAACAATATATAAAATATCACTAATTGGCCTATGCAGGACTCTAATCCGAAGTACGGATATTCATTTATTCACCGTGCGGTCAGTCATACATCTGAACATAGGGAAATAGCATGGGAAATTACGTTTTTGGAGATTCCTGCTCACCAAATTTTAGTACAAGCATAAAAGTGGTATCAATCGGAAGATACTATTATTGGGGATTTATTGATGGCAAATACTTGCATATTGATGCCTTTTATTGAGGATAAAATAGTATTTTAATTAGTGAAATGTCTACTCGTAATAATAAATGTAGGCTGTGAAACGTCAAAACAAAATATTTATATTTTCATGTTGCGGCGCTTATTGACAATTGGAAATATGTCAAATTTGACAATTTCTTAATTATTGGCCCCGTTCAGCAGAGACAATAGTTGGAAGTTTACTGCCAACTGTTAGGGAATTCTCTGATGACCGGATTGATTATCGTGAATGTGTTTGGGATTTTTGCAAGCGTATAAATTAGACCGACCGAAGAGCCGTTCATTAGGTACCAACATACATCACAAACAAATCCAAACATGTTGAATGATGAACATTTTGCTGAACGGGCCCATTATTATAAAATAAATTCGGTTTGTACGAACGAAGAAAGAGTTTTCATCATTAAAACGTTTTATGCCGGCAACAGTTTACGAAGAGTTGGGGACATATTTTCCGTACAATTTGAAGCTAGACCAATTTCAACAATTGCAACAATACAATTTTGTGTACAAAAATTAGAAACTACAGCGAGTAAAGTTAATAGTAATTTTATACAGTTTTGTATTCAATCGCCGGTATTTAAAATAAGATTGTTCAGTTAATCGCTCTAGTCGAAATAATTCAAATTTGGAAGAAAGAGTTCTTGGACTAATCAAGATAAATTCCAATTTAAGTCTAAGATGCATTGCTCGCAAGTGCAATAAAAATCATGCATCGGTATAACAAATACTAAAGAAACATAACTACTATCCGTATAAAGTACAATGCTACCAGCAAGTTTTAACACTTGGCGGAGAAAGTGGGCCTATTTTCTGCGAAGAAATGCAAGAAAGATCAAACCAGGATAGAATTTTTTTTTATCTATTTGTTTTACGGACGAATCAACATCTACCCTAAACAATGAACCCAATAAAAAATTGAACCTGTGTTCTGCATTCCGGCACCAGATACCCACAGACGCGTTTCGGACTTCAAGGTCCTCTTCAGTGTGATCCCGACCCAGTGCTGAGGAATACTGAACATTTCCGACCATTTCAAGCAAATATGTGAGAACTATTAATGGATTTCGATAGCTTACGCCATCTAATGCTTCATAGTGGCATCGTCAGTGATACGAATGCACAAAGTGCATATACAGGTCACGGTTTCGTCCACGAACGAGCAGAACTCTGTTTGTGAATCCAGAAAACAAATATCAAAATTTAACCTGGTACCGGAATGCCGAACACAGGTTCAATTTTGATATTTGTTTTCTGGTTTCACAAACAGAGTTCTGCTCGTTCGTGGACGAAACAGTGACCTGTATATGCACTTTGTGCATTCGTGTCACTGACGATGCCACTATGAAGCATTAGATGGCGTAAGCCATCGAAATCCATTAATGAACCCAATGTTTAAAGTACTAGATTTTGGTCTCAAAAAAATCCAAGAATAAAAATGTCTACCAGAACGCAGCTGCCTTAAAAAATTAAAATTTAAGCTGGGACTTAATAACACCATAATTGGATCATTTGAAATAAGTGGAAATTTAAATTCATCATATTTGGAGCTAGACTATTGACTAAGATTGGCCATGTATTAGACGAAGCAGCGTAAGAAAATCGGGAGGTTTGGTCTCAGCAAGACGGATGTCCAGTTCATTTTGGACTCGATGTTAGAATTTATATAAACCAAGCATTTTAAAATCGTTTGATTAGTCGTGGTGGAGCCCGCAAGATCGCGGAGTGATTCGGCACTTTGGCACCATGGGCCATCTTTTTGTGGGGTCATCTTAAAAATAAAAGTTACAAAAGACGCCACCCAAATAAAAATTCTCTGAGGGCTGCAATAACTGCAGAATGTGCACTAATCAAAAATAGACAGCAAATGTTATTAATACTTTCTACAATAGGCTGTGAAATGTCACTGTCAATAGCCACGACGAATAAAAACTGCAAAATAGATATTTACAAGAAAAAGATGATCTATTCTTAGATAGAACGAGTATTTATTGCAAGAAGGAATTTATGTATAAATAAAATGAAATAAACAATTAACTAATTTCACAACAATATAAATGTATAACAGGTATTCAAATAATGCTCTGTTTTCAACTAAACTAGGGCATTGTTTAGTTAAAAACGAAGGATTATTTGAATACCTATTATAAATGTATGTTGTTGTGAAATTAGTTTATTGTTTATTATTTTATTTTATATACACATAAATTCTATCTTGCAATAAATACTCTTTTTTTGTAAGAATAGATCACCTTTTTCTTGTAAATATCTATTTTGAAGTTTCTATTCGTCGTGGCTATTGACAGTGACGTTTCACAGTCTACATTTATTTTTACAAGTACACAAGTTAATTTGACTTGACTTGAAAGTGTATAAGGAAAACTGTGTATATTTTGTTTTTTTAAATATTCCGATTATTCCTCAAAAAAATGGCAGTGTATTTCTAACTTCACAATATTTCAGTGTTTTATACGCGTGAGGCATGAAGTAAAATTTCGAGTTTAGAAAAGCCCCGTGAAAATTTGTCTCGGGTCGCTGGCGCGACCCTCAACAAATTTTCTACGCGGGCTTTTCCAAACTCGAAATTTTACTTCATGCTTAGTCTGGGTGTGGACACACTCTTTCCAAACTTCATATTGCACGTTTTTCTATAAAATCGACGAATGCCTAAAACTTTAAATCGTAAACATTATGTATACTTAAAAGAAAAATTGGCAGTATTTCATGCAATAAGTCATTCATAGAAACTATAAAAATAAGTGCAACATTTTAACCTAAAACCAACTATTAGAGTTAACTCTATAATTGCTTGGCCGTTAATGGGTTAATTATAATACTATTTTATCCTCCGAAGAGGCATCAATATGCAAGTGTTTGTCATCAACAAATTTCTACTAATTGGATGTTTCGATTGATACCAATTTTATGCTTGTTTATAAATTTGGTGAGCAGGAACTTCCAAAAACGTGATTTACTATGCTATTACCCTATGTTCCAACCACACGATATAATGTTTATATTATTAGCATTCCTTAATACCTTCACAGGATCTAAACACATCCAGAAAAGTATTATTAAATTTTCCAGGATAATCACAATTGGTAATTGAAGCTATATTCCGTTGTGTCTGAACGTATAATTGCGGTGTATTCACGATCAACCACCGGCAAACTTCCTCATCGCCAATACACGTGTCTCGCCATGTTGGTATTAACGTTTCATCGAGAATATGTCCTCCGCACATTTGAAGAAGCCTTCTTATGTACCACCTGTGTTCATAAGTCATGTTACACTTATTGGATCCATTTTTGATGATTTCTAAACCTGCGTTTATGACATCGGATAATCTTGCAACGCCACCATCTGTTTTATTGTAGTAATCGTCATAGATTTTTAAATAATTAGTTTTTGCTGATTCTGGATCCGCCATGCAGTCGCAATACGGTATATTCTCGAAGACTTCACATAAGTACATGTTGAACTATAATTAAAAAAATAATAATTAGTAATATTTTGAGGTGCAACCTAATTTAATCACTATCTATAAATACAAGAAATATTTCTTTTAAGTATACATACCCCGAAGAATTTTTAGGCATTCGTTGTTTTTTAAATGTGTTTAGTTGGAAACTTCTAACAAGTATTTCCACTCCCTGATTAAGCATGAAGTACAATTTCGAGTTTAGAAAAGCCTGAAAATTCGATTTGGTCGCTTCGCGAAGCGGAGCAACGAAACCAAATTTTCGGGCTTTGATAAACTCGAAATTACCCTCTCAAGGGGAGGGGAGGTGATTGATAGGGTTTATATTTAAAAGGACAGGAGGGTATAAGGAGCGTGTGAGGTGGGTGCAGGGAAGGGCTAGAAAGACGTAGGGGATAGCGTGGGAAAAGTGGTGGAAGTGGATGGGGAACAATGTAAGAGTGGCATGTAAAGTATAGGATGCGTGTGTGAGGTCAGTGTTATTGTATGGGGTGGAAGTGTAAGAGATGAAAGGGTATAAGTGTATGGAGAGGAAGCAGTTGTAGTTCCTGAAGTTTATGTTGGGAGTAGAAAGGTCAACACCCGGATACATAGTGCTTCAGGAGACGAATAGAGAGAAACTAGAGTGTAAGGAAATGGTGAGAATGGAGAGGTATGAGATGAAGTTATGGGATCTGGAGGAAGAGAGATTGGTGAAGGCGGTATGGGTGAAGTACGTTTGTGGAACAGATGGTAGATGGAGGAGGAGAATCTATGAGAGGGTGGGTTTGTCGGAGGCGAAGATGATGGAATGGCTAGGAAATGGGGTAATAGTGGATGCGTGGGTGAAGGAGAAGGAGAAGGAGGTGGAAGTACAGGAAACGCAGGGGTGTATAAAGAGGAGTGAATACAACAATAGGTACAGGAGGTGGCAGATGCATGGGAGAATGCCTAGGTATTTGGTAGAGGGGGGATAGAGTAGGGAGGAAATGGTGATGATGTTGAGGGCGAGGTGTGGGTTATCGGAGAGAGGAAGGAAGGTGTGGATAGGGGAAGAGTATTCGAAGTGTGTAATATGTGAGCAGGGGAAGGATACGTGGAGTCATTTGACGGAGGAATGCGAGGGGTAAAGGAGGAATGGGGGGGAGTAAGAGGAAATAGAAGAGTGACGGAATGGATGAGAATGGATGAGGCCGGGGTAAGGACGCTGAAGAAGTTGGTGGAAGAGAAGGAAAGCAGAAGGAAAGGGGATAGTAATTAGTTGTAGCTAGTAAACTGTAATGTAGTATGCCAACAAAGGTTTTTTTATATGATTTAGTTTGCTGGGTTATTTGCTTCTAAGTGTGCTATATGTACTTACCATGCATACTGTGATAAAAAATATAAACGAGTATGTCTTCATTTTGTTTAAATATATTTTCGATACTGTTAAGTACGAATACTTTGCAAATGCAGAGAGTAATGTGAAAGGAGGAAATATATATTTATTTTCGTTTATTTGCATATTTTTTATCTTATCTTTAATGTTACTTATTTAAATAAAAAAAACTCATATTTGTTATTTTTGCATTAAATTAATTGTTCTTTACTGTTAAAAAGTTGTTATTTTAAATAATTATTCCATCTATTTACCTTGAACCTTAATAGAGCGCTTCGATTGTGGCCAACAGCTGATAAATAATGAGTATGTCGTTATTTAAAAACAAAATTGATAATTAAATAAAAGTCACTTGGTTTGTTTCACTACTACTTTTTATTCTCTCCGACTGAGTATATCGTCATTCTCAAGGAGTAATAAAGAAAAATGTTTTACAAGATACAATACATAGTTTTTTGAAGGTCAGGTAATAAGGGCTTTAAGAATTGAGGAGTACCAGATGTCTTCGTACTCGTTTACGATGTCTTTTCCCTGTCTTTAATCTTTAAGCTCGTGGCGTTCCTTTACACCTTTTGAACCCAGCCACTCTATCGGCTGACAGCAGGGTAAGTTTTGCATTTCATCTTGCACAGTTTTATAATATTGCTGTTGTGTTTTGAATTCCTAAGAAATCAAGAGAGGAAAAAACTATCTAGGACCCCAAAGTGCGGTCAATTTAATGTAAGCTAATCAAAATTTAAATAATAAAATGTGTATATATATTTTAATAATGCTTTATTTAATTCTTATATTACGAAAATTACAAATAACCTTAATGAGCTAAAATCCATTTCCTGAAATAAGTAACACTAGCAAAAACATCCGGATGCCCCAATCCACACGGAATGCCCCATGAAACCACCCCGACTTGCACACCATCCTGATCAATCAGAGGGCCACCGGAATCACCCTTGCAAGCACCAGTGTCTTTCGGCGAAATCGTACAGACTTGCTGAGAACTAATATTAGACAATTTCTTTGCGCATTCCTTATTATCCATAACAGTAAGATCAATGTATTGTAGATCATTTGGGACGTCTTCGCTGGGATAACTTGTAAGACCCCAACCGCTAAGAGTGAGTTTAGATCCTTTAGACACTTCAGTTTCGGATAGTTTGATGGGTTGGACTTTGTCGTTGTATTTTATGGCGGACTCTAGGGTGAGGACGGCAACGTCGTTAACGAGGGTGTCTGGGTCGTAGTTTTCGTGTTCGACCATGGATTTTACTTTGTAGGTGGTGCCTGATTCGCTAAGACTCGTTTCACCAACTACCACGGTGATAGGATTTTTCGCGCTGAAAAAAATATAGGTATAAAAAAACTAGATTTTATTAAGGAAACATCGAGAAAAGCTTTATTAATACATATAACATAAATTTCATAACACTGAACTTAAGGTGTACATAATATATAAAATTACGAAAATGTTATTCGTGAAAATGCAAACAATGTCTTAATTAAGAACATTAGAACATTAGAATTTTGTGTCTTCTTTTATTTATAAATAAAATAAAAAGGTTACATACACAAGATTTTTAAATATGTGAAGGTATCTGTTTTAAGGCTTAGGCCACTCTAGAGGCAGATAAAAAGTGGCATATTTAATGATTTTATTTTCAGCGGAACAATAAAATAAACCGAAATTTAAAAAAAACGCATTCAAGTTATAAACTAAACGTATACAAAATATCTTTCTAAAGGCTATACATATCAAAGCGTATGCATCGGGGTATGTAATGGCCACTGTAGAGGATTTCTTCCATGTTTAATATTTCTATTTATTTCATTGTTTTTCTGGAAAAAAATCACAAAATATGCCTATTTTTTCTGCCTTTAAGGTGGCTTAGCTTTTTTAATAAATATAACTGTTACTAATAGCATTTGAAAATTGAAAAATTATTTTTCTTATTATAAATAAAATTTGCTTTAGGAATTAATTAATTAATACCAGACTAAGCATGAAGTAAAATTTCGAGTTTAGAAAAGCCTGAAAATTTGGTTTGGTCGCGTAGCACGAAGCGCGGAGCGACCAAACCAAATTTTCAGGCTTTTCTAAACTCGAAATTTTACTTTATGCGCCACGCGTATTTAACACTAAAAACACTGAAATATTATAAACAAGTAAACTTCACTTGAAATCAGTGTCTCGTACGCGTGGCGCATGAAGTAAAATTTCGAGTTTAGAAAAGCCTGAAAATTTGGTTTGGCCGCTCCGCGCTTCGCGCTACGCGACCAAACCAAATTTTCAGGCTTTTCTAAACTCGAAATTTTACTTCATGCTTAGCCTGGGAGTGGAAAACACTCGTTTAAGTCTTTTATAATTTCTAATAAGCTCTTTTTTTCTTGTTCTGTGTAATTCTGTCCTATTCCACGGTTATTCTCAATAATTATAATGAATTATACTAAATTTCCAATTTGATTGACAATTTAATTTCAAATATTAACAATTCAATTTAACAAATTGGTAGTTCCAGCTATGGCCACAATGAAAATGTATAATTTCCGTCTGTAATCTACTAATTAAATTATTTATTTCTAGAATTGCTATTTATTTGGTGGGTTTGCTTTATAGTACGCAATTTTATTTGCCTATTAGCTTACTAGGTAAATAAATATACTCCACAAATAGTTATCTAATGATTTATTAATCGTTTATAATACCGGGCATTAATCTGTTAAAAGTAACAATACAAAATGAACAAAGCAATATTTTTTTTTTCAAATAATTGCTAATGGAACAAAAACAATTGTACATTTTTCTAGCGCAGCTTGCTGTGCGCAACTTAAAAAAATAGATTTTGTTTAAAAATAATAAAATGTCAGTTTATTCATGACTTTTAAATGAGCATTTAATTGTTTTTAAACAAAAACTTGCATTCCAAAGTGAACGAATGTAAAAGCACTATTTAATAGAAGTTGCTAGGCAAATTGTGCATTTAAACACAGCGCATAATAAATACAATATTTTTGAAATTACTTACCCATGTATACAATGAGATGCTGTTAAAATTTTGGTGGGAGCAATAATTGAACCTCCGCAGAAGTGCTGTCCATGTTGTCGAAGGGAAACTTGATGTTTGAATTGTCCAGATTTGGCCTGCTGACCACCCAGTATACGGGGGTTAAATTCCGGAGCAGCTTAGGATATAATAATAATATGATATTTACAGTTAAAATTCATAAATAACTTTTAGCGGAAAATGTGTCGAGGGTCGCGCAGCGACCCGAGACAAATTTTCTGGGCTTTTCTAAACTCGAAATTTTACTTCATGCGCTACGCGTATAAAACACTGATTTCAAGTGAGGTTCACATGTACATAATGTTCACAATATTTTAGTATTTTATACGCGTGGCGCATGAAGTAAAATTTCTAGTTTAGAAAAGCCCAGAAAATTTGTCCCGGGTCGCTGCGCGACCCTCGACAAATGTTCACGGGGCTTTTCTAAACTCGAAATTTTACTTCATGCTTAGTCTGGGAGTGGAGAACACTCGTTTAGAGCTTCAAATTAAACTCTTAAAGAAAACAACGAATAATCGTAATAAAAATATATATTTACCAAAGACTGCTACTGCAAGACAAGTTAAAACGATGAATGTATTCATTGTCACTGTTTTCGTTACTGATTTTGTTCATACATGCCTTTTCTTTTATATGCTTAGCTGCATTAATAAAAACAGTAATTATAATTTACAATTAAAACTAATGCACAATTATCAAATGTCGGACTAATTTCTTCATATACGTACATTTAGGGGACCTAAATAATCTAAACGTGGGCATAATAAGCTCTTTATTTACATAATGCATAAACGCATATCGATGTTCTAGTTTAATTACCTAAAAATGTAAAGTTTATCAAAATTGGTTTATAAATAAGTTTACATAAAATAGTAATTAATTAGAGCATTAATCAGAAATTGGATTTTATTAAAAATTCTTATAAATCATATTGAACGACAAGTTTATATTGTTATACTTTGATTCGAATATCACCATCAGGAACATTTGCAAAATTCTAATAATCATAATAATTAAAATATATTTATATTTAAAGGAACAGTTGCGATTTTTTATTTGTCAACTTTATTTTTATACCATTTAGGCACCTAAAATTATATTTGAATGACATTTTTAATGCTGATTTATTTTGTTAAAAAACTGATTTAAAAATTCAATTTAATGATGCTAAACTTAAATAATTGATTGTCTTTATAAATAATATAGGACGAACAAAACTATTTATAAAAGTTATTATTAATAATTAATTTCTACTATAATATTCTGTAGGAATTTACAACCAATTGATTAATTTATCAACTATAAATGCAAAACCCTCTTAAACTTGGTGTCTTTTTTCAACCACTAATTCTGCTTGATATTCGTCTAATTTTAATTACGAAAATAGTTATGCGGAAATATGGTGGATGCGCCGGAAGATTAAGATCAAATATTAAATGTTAAAAGTTGTTTACTTTTGCAATCTATATTACAGCTAAATTGTCTTACATAGGATAATTTAAACATTCATTGAAATAACTACTTAAAGGGCTTATACTCCAAAGTAGGGGCTCCCAAACTTTTAAACATTCCAACCCACTTCAATGTTAGCTTAAATGACTATTAGTTCTGTAACGATTCGACCGTAGGTATTATTCAAATTTATAATTTTTATTTTTAATTGTACGCTGAGTTGCGTATGCAGTAACCCCTTTTATTTATTTTATCCACGCCCTATATAGTAACCGCATCATACCACACTGTCATCTTGACAAGTATGATTGACATTACGTACACATGCACGTAATAGCTTTGTCAAGTACATTACGTGCTGACAGCTGAACAGCTGATTGCTTACCGTACAACCAAATGACATTTCTTTGATGTACAGGAAGTTTTTCTTTAAAGTATACGTATTCTAAATTCAGCTTCTTTTCTTTAAATTTTTAGTTATTCGTTGTTTTTCTTTAAGAGTTCAATTTAAAGCTTTAAACGAGTGTTTTCTACTCCCAGACTAAGCATGAAGTAAAATTTTGAGTTTATAAAAGCTCCATGAAAATTTGTCGAGAGTCGCGCAGCTACCCGAGATAAATTTTCACGGGGCTTTTCTAAACTCGAAATTTTACTGCGAAGAAGACTTTTTTTCTAATGGGCCACGAATAATTCAAGAGCTCATAGAAAATATTCCAGCCGATATTGGTCAAATAGAGCTGGAGTTGTTCAAAAATGTGATTCAAAACTTTCTCAAAAGACTAGGTATTTGCAGAAGAAGCCAAGGTGACTATTTACCAGATATCATTTTCTACAACTAATCGTGAATATCTTTAATTAATTTCTCACTTAACCGGTAGTGAAACATTTTTGAATATAATACTGGATATTTAATTAAAACACTTGGTTTGTTTCACTAATTTTTGAATTAGTGAAACAAACCAAGTGTTTTAATTAAATATCCAGTACTAATCGTGAAGTTTGTATTTTGTTTTGAAATAAATATTTTGGCACTATTTCATAAAAAAAAAGTTTTTAAATAATTAAAAGAGAACGTCTTAATGGAAAACGCTTTAGATCCGTCACACCGATTGCTTAACACAATTGAAACCAGCCTTTATCTTACCTTTGTTTGTTAGGAGGCTTAACATTATAACTGTTATACACTATTGAACAGTGGGATTAGTTCTCGTTTTTCTGACTTAGGTAAGTTCGGCATTTCCCTTATTGATTGGTTTGATATAGAATTAATCTTACTCTTACGTGATAGTCTCTTTAACGTTATTATCCCCAACTGCATTCTTAATACTTCACTTAACGTCAATGGGCAAGTGGAACATACCCGGGAACTTCTAAAGGAACCATCTGGTATACAGACGGGGCCAAAAATATAAAAAGAACCGGGACTGGAATCTATAGAGGTTGCAACCGGAGCAAACAATTTGCGGTTGCTTTGGGAAAACATGCCTCCATCTTCCAGGATGAAATAGCCGCCATTGATTGGTGTTCTTATCATATAATGGAATTAGGACACAACAAAGGACCAATTACTATAATGTCGGACAGCCAAGCAGCCCTTAAAGCGCTAGCCTCGCCGATGGTGCATAGAGAGGCTGGAGGCGCTGTTGACAACAGTAAAAACACAGCTAGTATGGATACCCAAGGATTAAAAATTATTGGACACTTGGGCGCCGAGTTGCTGGCTAAACAAGGGGCATCAGGGGAATTTATAGGACCTGAACCCGCTTTCAGAATACCTCATGAAACCGGAAAGGAAATAATCCGACGCAAGTTAGCAGAGGAGCACAAAGGCATGACACAACCAAAAGGGAATGGGGCACACAAGACTCTTCCTAGATGGTCCGGTACCTAACAGCACATTGCTGAGTAAGCACAAACATAGAATGGGAACTAAGAAAAGCACCTTATGTCGTGGGTGTTTGGAAGAGGAGAAAACTCCCCAACACCTACTGTATACATACAATGCCTATAAAAGGCAATGCAAGGAGCAATTTGTGAAGCCTATGCTTCCTGAAATAGAGCTCAAGAAAATCCCCTGGCTGAAACTCTTGAACTTCATAGAAGACAGGAGTACACAGAGAGTAAACCAGCCAAAGGCGTACAAAAGCGACACCACCTCATGTGACAAAAATAAAACTACCTACCTACCCATTAACCCATAACAGTACAAAAGCGACACCACCTCATGTGACAAAAATAAAACTACCTACCTACCCATTAACCCATAACAGTTTGCTAGTTATTTTAGTTACTGACTTATAAATGAGATCGTATGTAGTTTTAGTTGGTAATTTCATAGGTAAAGCTATTTAACGTAACCAAAAATTAAGATAAATAACTGGCAACCATCCCGACTTTGGGTTAAGTAGACCGTGTATTCAGCTGCTAATTTAACTACTTGTAGCTGGCATTTAAGCTAGAGAGATGTCGCTAGAGCCCCTGTGAAGTTAGGTTAGGTCATGACAACTGAGCTGGTGGGGCCATTTACATCTACATCTAAAATAAATAGCCCGACAGATATTAAATAATACAATGAATATTTGAATTTGTGGTATTAGCTCGAGAAGTAGTTGTTTCAATTATTATTTAGAGAAGTCTCAACGATATGTCTCAATTCGTTGTTATATTTTATAAATATTCTGCAAACTATTGACAAATTAAATTTTTCTTTATGTTAAACTGTACCGTCACCGGCGGTATGTCACTCTCTCTCAGCTATCAAATTGTTCGCACCAACTAATGACTTAATCCCTTTAGTTATAAATAATGTCTCTTCATTTTTAGTCGCCCCAGTTTTCTGTACCTGTTTTAACGACATACTTTAACATTCCTGTAAGTTTTCTGTTTATTTTAATAATTTTTTTTGTATTGAAAGTATTAAGCATAGCTATAATGAAGAGAGATAAATCTCGAAACGTGTTTCATCTCCATATCTTTAGGGGTTTCTTTTGTTCAGCGCATACAGACAGTCAGACACACAGACAGACTGTTCAGAAATGGTCTTAATCGATTATAGTCAACACATTACATTTTTACCCTGACGTCACAAAAAACGAAACACAGTATCACAAACGCATGTCTAACTTTTTATTTGATTTTATTACGTCATTGAGTTGACTAATCTGTCAGGAAAAAACAAATTATTTTTAAAGAAGAAACGACAAACAAGAACGAACGGAAGCCGCTAGAACACTAACCCTCAGTTAAATTGGATATTAGCACATTGAATTAGTCACAATATTCAACAAAATATGCGATTTATAAGACAATAATTTCCTCTTGGTTCTGCCACAAATTGTAATTGCTCAATCTCTGGAGCTCTAAAATTATTTCTATTATTTCAAATTATTACTTCACTTACATACCTACTTATTGGCCAATATTGGGAATCAGATATATTTTTTTCTTTAAATAGCATTTTCGTCATTTCGGTGCAAATGAAGTATTTGACATGCATTGTGAATGTCATAATAATAAAACGCAAACTTCAACGTGCCAAAGAATCGAAGGTGTTCTGTTTCAACCAGAATCCATTGATTGATAGCAGATAGAAGTTAATGACGTTAGGATAGAAAGGTAATGTGTTGACTATAGCTCAAAACAGATATTTCTGCTAACATTTTTCATTTTTTATCACGCATAAACAAGAGGCATTTTTTAAGTTGAGGAAAATAAAATTAATAAAATGTACCAATGTTTTTACATAATGCTTTGATTAATCCTTTTATTACAAACTTAACAAATAATCTTATTGAGCTAAAATCCATTTCCTGAAATAAGTAACACTAGCAAAGACATCCGGATGCTCCAAGCCACACGGAATGCCCCATGAAACCACCCCGACTTGCACACCGTTCTGATCAATCAGAGGACCACCGGAATCACCCTTGCAAGCCCCAGTGGTTTTCGGCGAAACCGTGCAGACTTGTTGAGAACTAATATTAGACAACTTTTTAGCGCATTCCTTGTTATCTAGAGCAGTAAGATCAATGTATTGTAGATCGTTTGGGACGTCGTTGCTGGGATAACTTGTAAGACCCCAACCACTAAGAGTGAGTTTAGATCCTTTCGACACTTCAGTTTCGGATAGTTTGATGGGTTGGACTTTGTCGTTGTATTTTATGGGGGATTCTAGAGTGAGGACGGCAACGTCGTTAACGAGGGTGTCTGAGTTGTAGTTTTCGTGTTGGGCCATCGATTTTACTTTGTAGGTGGTTCCTGATGCGCGGAGACTTGTTTCACCGACTACAACGGTGATAGCATTTTTCACACTGGAAAAATAATTACAAACATAGTTTATTAGTTTAAATTTATTAGCACTGACGAGTAGTTTTTCAGGTATTTTTTTTAAGTCAAAACATTTACTTTTTGCCTCGAAGCAGAAAAGTTAGCTACATTTCGAACTCTATATTAAAAGTTTCCGATGTTAAGTTACTTAGTCAGCGCCGAAAAGTACAAGATTTCAGGTAATTTTTTAAATGAAAATGCCTGCCTGGAAGTACATTAGTTAATAAAATATCGAACCATAATGACAGTTTTAGATGTTCGAAGGGAAGCTGAATCTATGATGTTGGTGTACAGATATAATCCCATCTACCGGGTGTTGACTTGCTGGACGCAACATAGGAAATCCCACGTACATTTTGAAATGTTCAAATTTTGGCTCCCCTATTTATTTTAGAAACAAAATATATTTACCTTTTGTGTAGAGGGGAAAAATACTGAATTTATTCGAGTTAGCGTTTATCACTTAACGTTTCTCTAAGTTAAAATAATTAAAAAAAAATAATGTGATTTTATAAAAATAATGACATGCCATGGAATTGAAACTACAACTGCGGATGTCAAAATGGCAAAAAATATCGTAGTCACTTTTAAATATACATAGAGTTCACAATATTTTAGTGTTTTATACGCGTGGCGCATGGAGTAAAATTTCGAGTTTAGAAAAGCCCAGAAAATTTGTCTCGGGTCGCTGCGCGACCCTCGACAAATTTTCACGGGGCTTTTCTAAACTCGAAATTTTACTTCATGCTTAGTCTGGGAGTGGAAAACACTTGTTTAAAGCTTTAAATTGAACTTTAAAAATAACAGGGAATATCCGCAATTGTTGTATTAATTCCACGGTATGTCATTATTTATATAAAATCACATTACTTTTTCTTAATTATTTTACCTGTTAATTTTCTGACATTCGTTGATTTTTAAAAGCGTTCAATTTGAAGCTTTCAACGAGTGTTTTCCACTCCCAGACTAAGCATGAAGTAAAATTTCGAGTTTAGAATAGCCCCGTGAAAATTTGTCGAGGGTCGCGCAGCGACCCGAGACAAATTTTCTGGGCTTTTCTAAACTCGAAATTTTACTGCATGCGCCACGCGTATAAAACACAGATTTTAAGTGAAGTTCGAATATAGATAAATTTGACAATATTATAGTGTTTTATATGAGTGGCGCATGAAGTAAAATTTCGAGTTTAGAAAAGCCCAGAAAATTTGTCTCGGGTCGCTGCGCGACCCTTGACAAATTTCCACGGGGCTTTTCTAAACTCGAAATATTACTTCATGCTTAGTCTGGGAGTGGAAAACACTTGTTTGAAGCTTTATATTGAACTTTAAAAATAACAGGGAATATCCGGAATTGTTGTTTTAATTCCATGGTATGTCATTATTTTTATAAAATCACATTACTTTTTCTTAATTATTTTAGCTGTTAATTTTCTGACATTCGTTGATTTTTAAAAGCGTTCAATTTGAAGCTTTAAACGAGTGTTTTCCACTCCCAGACTAAGCATGAAGTAAAATTTCGAGTTTAGAAAAGCCCCGTGAAAATTTGTCGAGGGTCGCGCAGCGACCCGAGACAAATTTTCTGGGCTTTTCTAAACTCGAAATTTTACTTCATGCGCCACGCGTATAAAGCACAGATTTTAAGTGAAGTTGGAATATACATAAATTTGACAATATTATAGTGTTTTATACGCGTGGCGCATGACGTAAAATTTCGAGTTTAGAAAAGCCCAGAAAATTTTCTGGGCTTTTCTAAACTCGAAATTTTACTTCATGCGCCACGCGTATATAACACAGATATTAAGTGAACTTCGGATATACATAAATTTGACAATATTATAGTGTTTTATATGCGTGGCGCATGAAGTAAAATTTCGAGTTTAGAAAAGCCCAGAAAATTTGTCTCGGGTCGCTACGCGACCCTCGACAAATTTTCACGGGGCTTTTCTAAACTCGAAATTTTACTTCATGCTTAGTCTGGGAGTGGAAAACACTTGTTTAAAGCTTTAAATTGAACTTTAAAAATAACAGGGAATATCCGCAATTGTGGTATTAATTCCATGGTATGTCATTATTTTTATAAAATCACATTACTTTTTCTTAATTATTTTAGCTGTTAATTTTCTGACATTCGTTGATTTTTAAAAGTGTTCAATTTGAAGCTTTAAACGAGTTTTTTCCACTCCCAGACTAAGCATGAAGTAAAATTTCGAGTTTAGAAAAGCCCCGTGAAAATTTGTCGAGGGTCGCGAAACGACCCGAGACAAATTTTCTGGGCTTTTCTAAACCCGAAATTTTACTTCATGCACCACGCGTATAAAACACAGATTTTAAGTGAAGTTCAAATATAGATAAATTTGATAATATTATAGTGTTTTATACGCGTGGCGCATGAAGTAAAATTTCGAGTTTAGAAAAGCCCAGAAAATTTGTCTCGGGTCGCTGCGCGACCCTCGACAAATTTTCACGGGGCTTTTCTAAACTCGAAATTTTACTTCATGCTTAGTCTGGGAGTGGAAAATTAAAGCTTTAAATTGAACTTTAAAAAAAACAGGGAATATCCGCAATTGTTGTATCAAATCCATGGTATGTCATTATTTTTATAAAATCACATTACTTTTTCTTAATTATTTTAACTTAGAGAAACGTAAAGTGTTAAGTGTGAACATTAATAAATTTAGAATTTTTTCCTCTACAAAAAAGTGATATACATTTTGTCTCTAAAATAAATAGGGAAGCCAATATTTGAACACTTTAAAATTAACATGCGATTTCCTATGTTGCGTCCGCCAAGTCAACACCTGGTATGTAATTGCGTTTTGCATTTGTCTGCACAAGCAGGCATAATTACAAAAATGACTTTTTCTGGACTTTATTAAAATCTCAAGGTCTATTTTAATACTATTTCAATAGGAGTAAACAAGAAAATAATAATATTTAAATATTATAAATTCAAATTCAAAACTATTTGAATTCGTGAAAATAAGCTTACGCTTCTTATAGTTTGCACACTTTAAACATAAAATATAAAATTACCAAAAAAAAAAAAAATATTCGTGAAAATGCAAACAGTGTCTTAATTAATAAGATAATTTAAGACGATAAATATCCATTGAAACAACTACTTCCTGTGCAAATACACCTCCGGATATTGAATTATACAATGAAATATTTAAAATCTTATTTAATTTAATTTGTTACAACGCTCTATTAAAGTATATGTAACGTTTAGGTCAAATTCTCTTCAAACCAACTAACAATACAATTTAAAATGAAAGGAAATATAGCAACAAATTAGAAGTGAAAGGACTTGGATTATTTGGAATATTTAAATATTATGTTAGTGAAATCACTTACCCATGTATACAATGAGCTGCTGTTAAAATTTTGGTAGGGGCAATAATTGAACCTCCACAAAAGTGTTGACCATGTTGTCGCAGGGATACTTGATGTTTGAATTGTCCTGATTTGGCTTTCTTACCACCAAGTATACGGGTGTTAAAATCGGGAGCAGCTAAAACGGAGATTTTCTTAACTATTTTTAACTGTTACACGCCGAAATTTAAGTATTAAAGTCAATCGTAAATTGAATTATTCAAGTATCCTAGTGTGTGTATACGCTGTAAATTTTCAGGCCGTTTCAGGTCTTTAAATCTAATTTGTTTAATTTAATTCGGCGTTCTGAATATTATTATCACATTGGTTCGGGTTTCTCACAGCTCCGATGCTAGTCGAAGGTTTAAACTAAAAACCGACACTAACTGTAGAAACAAAATGAGATCAATGCTCTTATCAATGCACTAGCATTAATAAATACTGACGTCAATACCGGCTTATGGTTAGCGAAGTCAGTATATACAACTTCTACAAATCAAGTGAGTGTGTATGGGATGATGGATGTGGCGGCCTGAGGAGCTCATGAAAAGAGCGAAACGATGGTCGTCGTCTTCTTTCCTCCTTGCACACTCACTTGATAAAATAATTTTTACGGACCTAATGCGCTGTTATTTCTTATTTGGTACTAATAGGTGGGTCGTTAATTCAAATTTGTTTATATATACCGCATACAGATATTACACACATATATAGTTTCGACGGTGCGAGTGTCATTATCACAACCTTTATTAACAAATTTTCAGAAGTACAGTTCAATATATACCGCTTTTGAGGATTACAGACTCTAGCGCGGGGGGGGCGCTTAGGGGTTAATTACAGGTAGCTATATTTACAGAAACAATTAGGTAACAAGATTATTGAATTATGGAATAAGGGTATTAAATAACGGCGAAAAGAGAATATCTGTTTGTTCCTTCAGGAGATTAATGTCGGGTTATTTTAGAATGTTTGAAAATTTCAGCGGCTTCTAACAGGTTTAATTTTGTGCCTTTAGTACAGTTATGGAAAAATTTTACATTATTTATTTCGGGGAACTTGTGTTAACACTCTAGTCAATGGTTGGCAAATGTACTGGAATTTTGATTTAGTCTGAAGGCGCAAAAATGTTTCTAAACTACGGCCCGGACAAACGAAATTTTCGGGCTTTTCTAAACTCGAAATTTTACTTCATGCGCCACGCGTATACAATACTGATATATTTTTAAATTGAAAATATGTCAAACAAATTGTTTTGTGATGTGTACGTATACTAGAAGGAAAAATCCTGGAATATTCATTAATGCATTTATACATTTGAAAAATAAACACGGATTACTAATAATATTAAATAAAATAATAAATATAAAGACAGAAAATCCATAGATTTCACATAAAAATCCGATAACCCTAAATTGATCTAAAACTCCCCTAATCTACAAATAAATCTGTAGATATCAGAATGCTACTCCACAATATAATATACTACAAGAAAAATTAGGATAAAATTCCTATAATCCGCAAATTAGATTTCATATATATGTAAAGGTCTAAATGAGGTATACTTCAAACCTGTGAAGAATTTACTCTATGATTTTAAAAATATCTCACGATCAGAGAACTTAGTTTATTTTTTACAATTTCTAAATAATTCAAAATGACTACATACGCATCTTCAAGCTTGACATGTATTACATAGTTACAGTAAATATATTAAATAGAAGTTAATTGTTGTGGCTTATACCCTTTGTGCAAAAGAAATAAATAAAAATTAGTTAAAATAAATATAAGTTAAATAAAATACGTAGATTTTGTGTTTTATTTTTAGATTAAATTGACATTTTTTTAATTTACTACATGATTTTTCAAATATTACAAATATAAATGAAAAATTACTTGCACTGAAAACTAATAGTGCCATTTAAAATTGCACTGTTTGTACATAAGTTGTATTATTGTATTAAAATTTCTCAAAGTATATACAATATTAATTAAAAATATACTTACCAAACACTGCCACTAAAACACAACTTAAAACGAGAAGTGAATTCATTGTTATCTTCGTTAATGTTTTTTCGAAATTTCTTTGCTTTTATATACTAAGGTGCATTGATAAAATTGTAATTATAAATTCAAATTAAAACTAATGCACAATTATCAAATATACCACTAATTACTTAAGTACGTTTAAGGGACCCAAATAACCTGTATACATAATTTTTTATATAATTAACCGTTTATTTACATATTGCATATAGCTGTATCGATGTTCTAGTTAAATAAATGAATTGAAAATACATTTAACAACCTGTATTAATAACTTTTCTTTCCAATTGTATTCTTTTAAAGATATTTATAAAATTTAAAATTATAAACTTTGATGTAACTGTATACTTCTTTTTAAACATTCTTAAGATTTTTGTAATTAAAATAATGTATAAAATAATATTGTAAAATAAAATAAATAAAATATAATTCTTTTTTCCCCATTCCACCATCGCTGACTTCATCTTAGAAACACCTACTAACTAGAACGACATTTATTCATACTATTCATTCATTACCATCATCTATTCATAACATACTTTAAAAGCACAAGCACTCACTAAAACAATGGCAGAAAGACCTCGGGTCGATAGCCTATGATATAAGAATACAAGATCGTATTATATTAAAGAATAATGTACATAAATTTCTTGAATAAAGATATTTGTAATAAATTGATTGTGAGTTACGTGAAGATCAAATTAATTTAACAAATAAAGCACTAATAACCTTTCTTCACACTTTTATTTGAATTACCAAATGTACATTTCGGACACAAAGTGACCATTATCAATGGATTAACACTAAAATTTTAGTGTTAATCCATTTCCCATTTCGGACACAAAGTGACCATTATCAATGGATTAACACTAAAATTTTAGTGTTAATCCATTGATAATGGTCAATTTGTGTCCGAAATGTACATTTAGTAATTCAAATAAAAGTGTGAAGAAAGGTTATTAGTGCTTTATTCGCTCAATTAAAGATATTTGTATATATAAAATTCTTTTATACAGAAATATGAATACGGTAGAGGTAATCGAATGTTTGTGGATACTTAAAAAAAGAAATAAGCTACGGCTCAACATTAATTAAAAAAAACTGTCCATGATATATTATGTTTACCTTTTCTATGCTGGAAATAGAAATAGGTCTATCTCACTCTAGCAAATGGCTGGGCAGAGTCTGTCTCACTTTAGTAAACCGCAACCTTAAGTCAAAATTGACAACCGAGCACCTAACCCTCCTCTTAAAATGTCGGCTAGCACTGACTAATATCTGCTGTCTTGATGAACTTATGTCTGAGTCGATAAATAATAAAAATGACATATCAAATGTCCAAATTTTAATTGATGCGCAATTTTAAATAATGCATTATATGCGCATTATTTTTTCTTTTTAAATGAGAAGAATATTTTAAACTTAAGAATAAATCAGTGTTTTTATGCGCGTAGCGCATGAAGTAAAATTTCGAGTTGAGAAAAGCCAGAATTTGAATTTGGACGCTGCGCGTCCAAATCCAAATTCTTCAGGCTTTTCTCAACTCGAAATTTTACTTCATGCTTAGTCTGGGAGTGGAAGACACTCTTTCAACAATTGTCAATAGCTTATTTTGTGTTTTTCTGTTTTATACAAAAAAAGCAATATTAGGAAAAGTCGTAAAATGGTAAATATTAAAAATGATTCAATCTGTTTATCAGTGGGATAAATAATTATAATTTATGGAAATTTTAAGTTTTAAATAAAATTACTAAAGCTTAACTACTTAATATGTTTTTATTAAAGTCATTATTATCATTCTAAGGAGTGTCTTCCACTCCTTGATTAAGTATGAAGTTAAATTTTGAGTTTAGAAACGCCTGACAATTTGGATTTGCGGGCGTAAAAAATTCGGATTTATTCTAAAGTTCGAAAGCAGCTCATTTATTTTTTATTCTTGTCAAAAGTGGAGTTAAAGATGTCAAATATATTTATTTGACATCGTTAACTCCAGGATGTTAAAATATGATAACATTTTCAAGGGCGTTTTCAAGGGCACGTTGTATTGACTGAAAAAATAACCTCATTTAAAAGGTTATGTTTTCATTCAAAACAACGTTTTAAACATGTTTACAAACAATTATTGTGTTTTAAACAATTTTGTTTTAACTGTTTAAATTGCTTAAAATGTATTTCCTAATAAGATGTATAAAAAACATTGTAAATAAATTAAACGTTTAAAACAAAACCTTTTAAAACACAAGACAATTGGAGATTCCGTAATAAATAAAGAAATACAAACACAAGAAATACATGTTTTTAAACATGTTTAAAACACTGTTATAAACCAAAGCATTTTAAGGATAACAACCCAAGTTAGCGATTTATTTTGTTATTATTTTATTTTATTGTTATTTCCATCCAAGTGAATAAATGTATAAAAAAAATTGCTGAGTCAAATCTCCCCCCCCCCCCTAATTGCAAATAGCTATCTACGCCACTGATTTGCAGTATTTACAAATAATAAATCAAAAATATAAAAATAAATATAAGTATTAAGACTTTTCTTCGTGATATTTTGCCGTATCAAAATAATCTAATACTCAATATCTAAATTTTTTGCGATCGGAACATTCCTAATTCACACATAATATAGAAAAAAGTTGGTTTTATAAAATCATAAAGGCATAAAGACAATAAAAGACAAGTTATAAGAGAAAATTGTATTAATCTTTATTTACAATTGTTTGTTGATCCAATCATAAAAATACTTAACACTCGAATAAATATCCGGTTTATTCATACCGCAGGGTACAGCCCATGACGCCACACCAACTTGATACCCATCAGCATCAACAAGCGCACTTCCGCTATCCCCATGGCAAATGCCCTGATACCAAGTAGTCTTAGTGCAAATATGCCCATAAGTAATTGGCTTTTGTCCAATCATTTCAATAGCGCAAGTATTCAGATCGACGAAATTCAATTTGACCCATTGGAGATTGTCGGAGATGCTTCCACCTACTTTGGTGACGCCCCAACCGCTCATGGTGACCTTTTCACCGGGTGTCAGTTTGCGGTCTGATAGTTTGATTGGTTGAATGGTTTCGGTGAAGGTGATGGGGGCTGAGAGCGTGATGACGGCGATGTCGTTGACGATGGTTTTCTCGTTCCATCTGTCGTGGAGGACGGTTTTTTCTACGTTGTAGATGTTTCCAGTTTCCTGGAGAGAGGTAATTCCGGCTTTAACAGTTACAGTGCCATCGTTTCTAGGATTAGTGGAAATAAAAATATTAAAAAAATCCCATCTATTATACAGCTAGCTACACATAACCACAATAAAAGAAGATTGAAAACAAAAATCACTTGGTAGTTGAGCTAGTTAAGTAATAATTCAACATAGTATATCCAAATAAATAGGGGCCATAATGAAAGATCAACCCCTAGGTACATTCTGGTTCAGGAAACAAATAGAATGAGTGTGCACGGTGAGGCAATGGAAAGAGTAGTAAAATATGAGATGAAGTTGTGTGAATTGGAAAGTGAAAGACTGGTGAAAGAGATGTAGAGATCGTGCAGGGGAATAGGGATGAGTAATGTTTGAAAGGGCAGGAGAGTCAGAGAATATTATGAATGAGTGGTTAGAGAATGGAGTAAATGTGACGGCATGGATGAAAGAGAAGTGGTTGGAGGTGGAGATGCAGGAGAGGCAAGGGTATTTTGGAAAGAGCGGATACAATCCGATGTATGAAAGGTGGCAAGTGCATGGGAGCCTGCCAGAGAACCTGACTAATAGTGACTTGTCAAAAAAGGCTAAGATAACCCTGGCAAGAGCTAAATGCCGTTCGAAGGAGAGGAGAAGGAAGGTTTGGATGGGAGAAAGGTATGGTAGATGTATGCTGTGCGCAAGTAGAATGGATACATGGAGCCATCTGGCACATTAGTGTAAAACAGTATGTGAAAAGTGGTTGGGGGAAACAAAAGGGTAACCGAATGGGTGAGGGAGGATGGAGCTGGTCTAAGGATTGTAGCGAGACTGGTTTGGCAGAGGGAGATAAAACGGAAGGACCATTAGAAGTTTGATTTTCTATGTAGACTTTTTTATGCCAATAAATGTTGTTTTTTTTGTTTTTATGGTTTTAGCAAGAGGAGGCCACAACCCACACAGGTCCTAGCTGTGTCAATGCATTTGTTTAAAGAAGTCTGCTCCGTGCGACTGATCTATCTGAGAGGGCCACGCTCGCCCAATTCAACCCCTTGTGATTATTTCCTGTAGAATAATCTTACATTCCGAGTTTATAACAATTGTTCATAAACCCTGGAAGACCTACAGAAAAAATCCGAGCCGAAATTGTCAATATATCAATCGGAATGCTTGAAAGAGTGGATTGAAACTTCATATTTCGACTGAATCAGTGTATTGACAATTAAAGGCGACATTTACAAGATGTTTTTTTATAAACTCTATAAAACCAACTTTCCCGTATTGTTTGACAAGAGAAAAATAACAATAAATAGTTTTTAAATGTGCAAAAAAGGAAGTTACCACGCTCCACCCTGTATATGTTGACACTAACAATAAATCTCTAAAATGAAAGGTTTACTATACAGTGTGTTCTTTTATCGTGTGCTTTAGGATTTTACATGCTACAAATTATACCTTTTTTCAATGTACAGAGTGGTCATATTTGGGTGTTACTATAGGGAATCTCGGTTAGTAAAAGAAATAAGAAAAATAGAGGCCTGAACAACCGTATCAGTCATTTTAAAAGAAAAACGTACCCATTAAGGCATTGAGCAGCTGTCAAGATCTTGGTTTCGCTAATGATAGAACCTCCGCATTTGTGTTGTCCATCTACTTGCACAGAAACTTGGTGTGGGAATTGGCCTTTTTGAGCATTTTCTCCGGCGAGAATTCTGCTTGATGCATTGCTGGAAGCAGCTTAAACAATAACAATACTATATTAATATACGCTTACATATTTTGTTTTCTAATACAGAAATTAAGTGAAAAATATTAGGTAACGCGTTTTGGTAATTCTTTTACACAGATATTGTATGTATGGTTTGATTATAATGACACGAGATTACAACTCACAGCCTACTAGACAAATTTTCAACCAATGAGATGCAAGGAAATCCGTATGTACATGTCTATCACGGCGATGATAAAAAATAAAAGAAGCGGTGATAAGTTGTCCTGTCATTCAAAACGTCAAAATAGACGAAAATCGCTGGAGTAAAGTTTCGTGCAGTGACATTAATAGAGAAGTCAAAAGTGCGACGCAAAAAAACACCGTCATAAACAAAGAATCGCAGTGGCGGCAGTTTTCGAATTTTTGTGCGGTTAAAAAATTCACAATCAATAGGGAAACAACAATTTCACAGCTGTCGATAATGTTGAGGGACTCGCATTATTTTATTCGTTACATTGTCTCACTAAATATAGCTAGTAATATGATTAATTATTGATGATATTTTGTCGTTGAAACCAAAAAGCAGCACATTCAACTCGTGCTGCCGCACTTGTTGAATCTGCAGCTCGGTTTCAACGATAACGATAATAATCATACCACTCGTTATATTACGGCTGAGAATATAACTCATGTGCCACATTCCATTTAATCAGAATCGCTTATTTCCATAGATACATGTTATCACAGCGGTGATAGAATATTACCTTGTTGTAATTCGTTGCTACTAAAATTATTTGCCTGGACATTTGAATTAGTCGCTGTTTTATTCGTTATATTCTCTCATCGAATATAACTCGTGGTATTAATAATCGATAATATTCATGCGTGATCCACGAGCAGCACATTCAACTCGCCCTTCGGGCTCGTTGAATCTGCAGCTCGGTTTCACTCATAAATATAATCGATGATAATCATACCACTTGTTAGATTATTGTTGTTTAGTTTATAAATTGTATATACTTTATGTTATTTGTCCTTTTATGGTATATCTGTTGGACAATAAAGATTGAAATTATTATTATTATTATTATTATTATAGCTAAAAACAGATCTGTATGTGGGAGGTAAACTACACCAAATCACATTTTTTTCAAAATACATTTTTTTACTGGTGGAATAAAGAGTTTTTACTCTATCGAGAGGTAAATAGCTCTGTAAAATTTAAAACATGTGACTTGGTGTAGTTTATCTCCCACATAAAGAGATATTTAGCCTATTATCAGCGATATATTGTGTTAATAATAAATAATCAGGTGTTGCAGCACGAAATTTGGTAAATTAATTTAGAACCAAACTGGGATAAGTTGTATAGTTCAAAAAAAAGGCTCATTCAAGCGGCTTGTAACTAGTAACTAGTATGTTTTAATAAACTGCTAATTTTTAATAAACTTTATGTACTTTTAATAAATAATTTTATGCAAAACGCCCAGTTAAAGTATTCTATATTAATTTCAGTATACTAATTTACGTTCTATATTATATATTTATTTCTGCTCTTTATAACACTTTAGGACTATCATTTTTATTTCGTGTAATTGATTTCAAACTTACCTAATGCAAGGAAGCATGCAATAATTACCATTAATTTCATCATCATAACTACATGAGATAACAAGAAGTGGACAACAAATTAGTGAAAAATCATTTATATAGGTAGCGTAAATCGTTAATCGACCTTTAGATCTTACAGAAATTAATGACAAAAAAAATATTGAAGAAAATTGAATAGTATCGCAATCAGACAATCTTGAGAGTTGTTTACACGTGCACTTTAGATTAAAAATTGGGACTCTTAAATATGTTTTTCTATAATATCGTATGTTTAATAAAAAAAAAACTCTAGAGTCCCATGGAAAATATTAGACCCCATGAAAACATCCACAGAGTTTTTGCTATCCCGATAGCGGCAGTGTATCGACTTAAAAACAAATATTTTACACATAATTTTAGTAGATTTATGGGATAGATTTATATATTTCCTAAATAGTCGAAACCACTGAATGATGAGGATCAAAAAAAGGATCTTTATTCTTTCTGTAAATAGACAAAGAAAATCTGATGAATTATTAAGTGCCTGGATAATTTTCTGTTTCAATGAGTCTATAGCTTCTCTGAAACTATTAATTTTTTAAATTTAACAACAGTTTTGACCAAAGCATCCCTTCTGGCTTTAAAGTTCTACATAAGTGGCGTAGCTAAAAATAGGCATTTTTTAAAACGATCGAACAATAATTGAAAGTTGTGTTGACCAAACTATGATACATGAGTAATTAAATATATAAGTATGAATATATAATATTCATACTTATATATTTAATAATGTTTCACCAAGTGATTAATGAGAACAATGTGAAAGATATAAGTAATTAATTTTTATAAGTAGGGTTGTCAGATGTCCTGATTAATCGCGATTGTTCCGATTTTTAATGTTAAGTCACGGTTACTCGGCTAAAGCCTCATACAAATGTCTGATTTATTTTTTCAATAATTATTGAGCCAACGTTGTAATTTTCTTATAAAATCACGTATTTTATTTTAAAAATTGATCAAAAACTTAATAAATTGTTCAATCAACATAAATTTAGGTATATTTGAATAAAAATGAATACAGGTTTTTTTCAAAATTGAAGATGTGTTTAGTTTTCCCATAGAGGCATTTCGGACTTCAAAGTTTATCCTGATGTAGAAAATGTTAACAAGTCTCAACTTGATTTAAAAAAAATCGTACAAAAATTGAAAATTTGAAAACAATACCAGAGGTGTATTTTGTTTTAAACATTGGAAACTAAACTATCATTGTTTAATAAGCATAAAATTTTGTGCATTCGGAACATGCTTAGTAAAAAATAAACGTAGTATTGTACAATTTTGAAGATTTGAGTGCAGTTCAAAATAATATTTTACTACTTTTCTATATGAATAATCCCACTGAGCAAAATCAAACAGATCACGTTATATCAACATTGTAACAACATTAAACGTTGTATTAATGTTGATGAAAAAAACTTCAATGTGTTTGCTCAGTGGGGTGCTATATGATTATAAAATTCCGTCTTTGTTCACTGTCTACAATGGAACATAGAAATATGGCAACGTAATAAAAGCAAAACTTATATATTATTTTATTCTTTTCGCAATTTATTGTAATTACTGGAAAAGTACAAATCGTCTAATGTTCATACATGCACAAATTAAGTATGTAATTACTCAGTGTAATTTGCGTTTGATAAAGCAATCAGTCTATAAATTTGCGACTTTATAGTCTAATTTGCATTAAATTTCGTAAACAATTAACAAACGTAAACGATCAATTATCGTGGATGGGTATAAAAGGCCGGATTTGCAAAAAATGTTTATAGAAGTGAAGTTTTCTACTCTTCTTCGGTAAGTTTATTTTAGTTTAATTTTAAATAGCATACATGTTGACATTTTTCAAAAATGGTCTGAATTGACCCAAGGGATTTTAAAACAGATAATTCTACAACATTTGTATATTTTTAGTTGTTACCTAAATATAAATCTATCAAGTCAAAAGTAATAACTTACATTATGCAATTGATTTTAACTTTAATATCTAAATGGCAATACGATGCATTGAAGTTCAAAATATACTGGTTATACCGGGTGTTGATTTGGCGGACGCAACATACGAAATCCCATGTAAATTTTCAAATGTTCAAATTTTGGCTCCCCTATTTATTTTAAAAACAAAATGTATTTACCTTTTTTTAGAGGGAAAAATTCTGAGTTCATTCGTGTTAACACTTATCACTTTAAGTTTTTCTAAGTTAAAATAATTAAGACAAAATAATGTGATTTTATAAAAATAATGAAACAACAACTGCGGATGTCAAAATGAGAAAAGATATCGTAGTCACTTGATTAAAGTAAATGTTTTCGAAATGATTTACACTATACAAGAAAATTTTGTTATTTTTATAAAATCACATTACTTTTTCTTAATTATTTTAGCTGTTAATTTTCTGACATTCGTTGATTTTTCAAAGAGATCAACTTGAAGCTTTAAACGAGTGTTTTCCACTCCCAGACTAAGCATGAAGTAAAATTTCGAGTTTAGAAAAGCCCCGTGAAAATTTGTCGAGGGTCGCGCAGCGACCCGAGACAAATTTTCTGGGCTTTTCTAAACTCGAAATTTTACTTCATGCGCCACGCGTATAAAACACTAAAATATTGTGAACTCTATGTATATTTGAACATCACTTGAAATCAGTGATTTATACGCGTAGCGCATGAAGTAAAATTTCGAGTTTAGAAAAGCCCAGAAAATTTGTCTCGGGTCGCTGCGCGACCCTCGACAAATTTTCACAGGGCTTTTCTAAACTCGAAATTTTACTTCATGCTTAGTCTGGGAGTGGAAAACACTTGTTTAAAGCTTCAAATTGAACTTTAAAAAACACGGGGAATATCCGCAATTGTTGTATCAATTCCATGGTATGTCATTATTTTTATAAATTCACATTACTTTTTCTTAATTATTTTAGCTCTTAATTTTCTGACATTCGTTGATTTAAAAAAAAAATCAATTTGAAGCTTTAAACAAGTGTTTTCCACTCCCAGACTAAGCATGAAGTAAAATTTCGAGTTTAGAAAAGCCCGGTGAAAATTTGTCGAGGGTCGCGCAGCGACCCGAGACAAATTTTCTGGGCTTTTCTAAACTCGAAATCTTACTTCATGCGCCACGCGTATAAAACACAGATTTTAAGTGAAGTTCAAATATGCACAAATATGACAATATTATAGTATTATATACGCGTGGCGCATGAAGTAAAATTTGAAAAGCCCAGAAAATTTGTCTCGGGTCGCTGCGCGACCCTCGACATATTTTCACGGGGCTTTTCTAAACTCGAAATTTTACTTCATGCTTAGCCTGGGAGTGTAAAATACTTGTTTAACAACCATTAGAACCTTTAATGACAATACTTATTCTTAAAATAAAATCAACAACGAGACAATTAACGAAACTTATAAACATTATGAAAATAACTGCAGTTTGTTTGTTTTCCAAGTTCTTTAAGAAATCAGAATTGTCATTAAAGGCTCTTATAGCTGCCGAACATATGGTTTCCACTTCCAGACTAAACATGAAGTAAAATTTCGAGTTTAGAAAAGCCCCGTGAACATTTGTCGAGGGTCGCGCAGCGACCCGAGACAAATTTTCTGGGCTTTTCTAAACTCAAAATTTTACTTTATGCGCCCCGCGTATAAAACACTGATTTCATGTTTGGTTCAAATATACATAAATTCACAATATTTTTGTTTTGTACGCGTGACGCATGAAGCAAAATTTCGAGTTTAGAAAAGCCCAGAAAATTTGTCTCGGGTCGCTGCGCGACCCTCGACAAATTTTCACGGGGCTTTTCTAAACTCGAAATTTTACTTCATTCTTAGTCTGGGAGTGGAAAACACTTGTTTAAAGCTTTAAATTGAACTTTAAAAAAAACGGGGAATATCCGCAATTGTTGTATCAATTCCATGGTATGTTATTATTTTTATAAAATCACATTACTTTTTCTTAATTATTTTAGCTGTTAATTTTCTGAGATTCGTTGATTTTTAAAAGAGATCAATTTGAAGCTTTAAACGAGTGTTTTCCACTCCCAGGCTAAGCATGAAGTAAAATTTCGAGTTTAGAAAAGCCCCATGAAAATTTGTCGAGGGTCGTGCAGCGACCCGAGACAAATTTTCTGGGCTTTTCTAAACTCCAAATTTTACTTCATGCGCCACGCGTATAAAACACTAAAATATTGTGAACATTATGTACATTTGAACCTCACTTAAAATTACTGTTTTATACACGTGGCGCATGAAGTAAAATTTCGAGTTTAGAAAAGCTTTTCTAAACTCGAAATTTTACTTCATGCTTAGTCTGGGAGTGGAAACACTTGTTTAAAGCTTTAAATTGAATTTAAAACAAGAACGGGGAATATCCGCAGTTGTTGTATCAATTCCATGGATGTCATTATTTTTATAAAATCACATTACTTTTTCTTAATTATTTTAACTTAGAGAAATTTAAAGTGTTAAGTGTGAACATTAGTAAATTTATAATTTTTATCTCTTCAAAAAATTGAAATACATTTTGTCTCTAAAATAAATAGGGAAGCCAATTTTTGAACACTTTAAAATTAACATGCGATTTTCTATGTTGATGTTGTTGCCAAGTCAACACCCAGTATAATACAATTATTCAAAATTCGATCGCCTTGAGCAATTTACTGTTCTATAGTACACACACAAAATGCTTAAAAATTCAGTATGCTTAAAAGAATCACAAATGTTGAAGTTAGAACTGCCTTTTTAAAAAAATCATTCTTTAAAATAATGAATTTCTGGTTACAGAAGAATAAATAAGCAATGGCGAAATTCACAAATCTCCTCATTCTAATTAGCGTTGCCGTTGCTTCAGGTAAACATTTTCCACACATTCTATAGAGCATCTACTTTATGCAATACTTGTTTTATGAAGCTTCTCAAACAGAAGAGGATAACCGCGTTGTCGGAGGTTACCCAGCAAGTCCCGGACAATTTCCCTACCAAGTTTCTCTACAAGTTAACGGTCGCCATATTTGCGGCGGTTCGATAATTAGTCAAACAAAAGTATTAACAGCTGCACATTGCATATATGGGTAAGAAATATTAGTTAACTTAAGTATTATTAATGGATTCGATAGCTAACCCCATCTAATGCTGCATAGTGGCATCGTCAATGACACGTGTCATTAACGATGCCACTATGGAGCATAAGATGGCGTTATCAGTTTGTTATTGATAATGAGCACCTTGTGTCTCGAAATGTACATCTAACATAAAAATAAAAAGTGAAGTAAGGAATAACAGTCTTTCTATTTGTGATTAATCACTTCACGTAAACTCGAAACAATACAGTTATTAGCTATCGAATCCATTAATAGTTTTCACATATTGGCTTGATATAGTCAGAAATGTTTAGTATTCCTCAGCACTGGGTCGGACCCACACTGACGAGGACCTTGAAGTCCAAAACGCGTTTGTGGGTATCTGGTGCCGGAATACTGAACACAAATTGAATTTTAACTTAACTATTTTCGAATTAATGAAAGTAAATTAAAACGGTATTACCAATCGGAAGTTTTAAAAAATTGATTTTATTTTTTTGCATATATTGATACTTGATAGTATCTAGTTTCATGCCCCAAAGCCGTTTTACAATACGCGAATTCGTTAGTTAGTTTTTTGCTTTTTGAAGTAATCAATGCTGAGTAGGTGACTGGGTGGAAATACGCAGAACTCAAGCGAAAGTTTGAATGCTTGTGTCTGGAAGCTGACTTCGAAGCACCTCAACTGTGGTGCAAAAACTGTCGCTATCGCGTCCTTCATAGCTACCAGCATCTTCAACGACGAATACTCGGCAGTTTTTAAGACGATGGAGACACTGGGAATCCATATCGGCCTTCCGGTGCGGACCGACGCAGAGCGCGAGACGTGGGACGAATTTTGCCTGACTCCAGCAGCTCAGAAGGCCATCCAACAACGCTGGCAGAAACAAATCATTCAAACCCAGTTTTTAATGGAAGAGGAGGGTCTACTGTATGGAGCTGGCATAGCTGACTAAAGCCAAAAATCTCCAAAAATAGTTGAAACTTGTGTCAAAACTTTAAACCACTTTTTTTTCGCTGGCCGGAAACTTTCTTCTCAAACTATGAAACGGATCGACTTGAGCTTTTAGTTTTCGGTTGTCCACATTTTCCTCTGGAGTTTCAAATATATTAATATTTGATATTTTTCATAAAGCCTTAAAGTCAGAAAAAGGGGGGCAAAAAGCGACCATATTTATCGAGATTTTTTATTGTCGGTGGTTCAAACTCCAGATAATTTAATACAGATTAATGACTACTACTTCATTTTACGTTTCAAATCACAGGATCGAAAAAATCTTTTCGGCCATGAGAGCCTTAAAGTCAGAAAAAAGGGGGACAAAAACACTTTTTTTCGAATGGCCTCCATTTTGTTATTTATCGAGATTTTTGATTGTCGGTGGTTCAAATATATTAATATTTGATATTTTTCATAGAGCCTTAAAGTCAGAAAAAGGGGGGCAAAAAGCGACCATATTTATCGAGATTTTTTATTGTCGGTAGTTCAAACTCCAGATAATTTAATACAGATTAATGACTACTACTTCATTTTACGTTTCAAATCACAGGATCCAAAAAATCTTTCCGGCCATGAGAAAAAACACGGCGGACACGGCCTTATTTAAGGCCAGATTTAGAGGTCAAGCCGGACGATTGAAAAGAATTAAAATTCATTTTTTATATTTCATGAATCTATAAACAAGTTGCAAGAAACCGCAAGATCGCATGTATTAAATTTACCAAAAAAAAAAAAATCTCAAAAACCAAAAAAAACGCTGTCCTAGTGGTAATGGGGGGTATTACCACTAGGACAGCGTTTTTTTGGTTATTGAGATTTTTTTTTGGGTAAATTTAATACATGCGATCTTGCGGTTTCTTGCAACTTGTTTATAGATTCATGAAATATAAAAAATGAATTTTAACTTGATTTTATTTTCTAATCTATTTACAGAAATAATTACCCAATGGACGTCGTTGCTGGAATAACCAACCTAAATTCTCAAGGTCAAAGAGTTCGTGTTGTACGAAGATTTTACCATGAAAGCTACAACCCATCAACCACCATCAACGATGTGGCCGTTTTAATCCTCCAAACCCCTCTAACCTTCAACCAATACACCCAAGCGATCCCTCTATCATCCGCCACCCCATCAGACTCTGAAATCCTCACATTGAGCGGTTGGGGCGTCACCAGCTATCAAGGAAGCATCCCACAGAACCTCCAATACATCCGACTCAAAAACATGAAACTGCAAAACTGCGCCTACTATTTACAAATCGTCTCCAATCCCGTCACCACCGGACATATCTGCACGACCTCACCTGTCAATCAAGGGGCCTGCAACGGTGATTCTGGCGGTCCATTGGTGAACAGTTCCGGGAGCCAAGTCGGGATCGTCTCTTGGGGAATTCCTTGCGCCAAAGGCAGGCCTGACGTTTTCACTAACGTCGCTTTTTATTATAGTTGGATTGCCGCTAAAAATTAAAACGCCATCATTTCGATTTAAGAAGTAGAGTGTTTCGAGAAATATTATTTGATCTAATCATATTCTATTTTTGTTGTGTTTCAAGTGCATTTCTATTTTAATATTTATCATCCATGTTTTATTCGAAATGTATTAATTGCGTTTTTTTGTTATCTTAAAATTGTATTCGTTAATTGGAGTTAAAAAATAAATATTATTCAAGTAGTTTAAATGATTAGTATTGATTAATAACGGCCACAAAAGACATAATCAAAAAATTATTATCGAAAACTCTCATAATTGACACAAAAATTAATGAAAATGGCGAAATTCAGGAAATATCAAAACCCCAACTTTTGAAATATCAATGGTTGGAATAGATTAGCTGTCACGTCGAGTGTTTGATGATCTATAATAATATACTCAATGACATTAGGAGCGTAACACCCAGAAGGAGTTATTATTTTAACTTGATTTTTTGCCAGTATGGTAGTCTTACATCAAGAATAAAATGATTACATTTTCAAGAAATTTTATTAAAAAACAATCTAAAAAAAATTAATAATGTGTTTGGCGACCCCTTTGCTGTATACACTCCTGTAGACGTCTGGGCATCGACAAAATGAGATGGTCGATGTCTTCTTGAGGCATCTCGTTCCAAGCAACTTGAATTTCATCGATCAACTGTGCTAGAGTCTGTGGAGGATGGTGCAAAGAGAATATTCTTCTTCCCATGATATTCCACACATGTTCAATGGGATTTAAATCCGGCGAACGGGGCGGACACGCCAAAACATTAACACCAGCTTCATTAAGAAAGTTCATAGTTCAACGAGCAATATGGGGACGTGCGTTATCTTGTTGAAAAAGTACGTCTGGACGGCCATCTAAATAAGGCAATAAAGTCGGTCGTATGACGTCTTCAACATAACGCGCAGCTGTCATACTGCCTCGAATGAATACAAGAGGTGATCGACTACCATAAGCAATAGCCCCCCAAACCATTACTCCAGCAGTCCTGTGTACATGCCTCTCAATAGCAAACCTAAGATCAGGTCGTTCTCCACGGTAGCGTTGTACCCCTCTACGGCCATCATGCGTGCCTAGACAAAATCGTGATTCATCGCTGAATACGACATCGTGCCATTCTGCATGGGTATAGCGGCGATTTCCTCCCTGAGTTTTTCCAAGGTGCGAGGTCGATGCCTAAAAACCTTTTCCTTTAGGTAGCCCCACAGCAAGAAGTCGCAAATGCTCAGATCAGGGGAGCGCGCGGGCCACTCCACATCACCGCTCAGAGAAACAAGGCGCCCAGGGAACACCTGTCGCAGTTTCGTCATCGAAACACGAGCAGTATGGGCCGTAGCCCCGTATTGCTGAAACTCGATGTCTCCCAGATCTGCTTCCGCCATCAGTTCCTCCAATCGAGGTTGAAAAAAAAAATTCTAACATGCAAGCATAACGTTGAGTAGTGACAGTTACGGTTCGTCCGTCCTCTTCAAACATATAAGGCCCAATCACCCCAAATTTAGAAATCGAACACCACACGGTGACTTTTGGGGAGTGAAGTGGTCTCTCGTGAAGTTACCTTGGGTTATTTACAGCCCAGTATCGAAAATTTTGTTTGTTCACCCCTCCAAAGAGATAGAAGTGGGCCTCGTCACTACTGAAAAAAGTTGACCTTGCATGGATCCAATTCAACATTTCTTGGGAGTGATTCATGCGGTTTTCATAATCAGGGGGCATTAATTTTTGAACAAGCATCATCTTGTAGGGGTGGAATGAGTCTTCATGCAATATCCGTCTTAGAGAGCGATCAGCAATGGCCAATGCAGTTGCATGCTTCCGGGCAGAGCGCGTAGGTGACCGTTCGATAGCTTCTCTTACTCTTGCTACATTTTCAGATGTTCTTACCGTTCTGGGTCTTCCTAAACCGCTACGTCTTTGTGTGGAACCAGTTTCTTCTAATGTACGCATCCAACTCGCGATTAAATTACGGCGAGGGACGGGATCGCGACGCACAAGATTGAAATGCAGCCGGAAGGCCCGCTGATTGGCGACGGCAGAACGGCCATTTTCAAGAAACATGTGGACTGCGAAGCCCCGATGTTCTCCAGACCAAACCATGGTAACGAGTAAACGAGTCGGGGGGGTAGTGCCGCCGACACAATGATATCCCTCCCTCCCACCACACGGGATGTACTGGGCGTTCCAAACTGCACTGTCTGTTTTGCCGCACCCTGTATATTCAATTATAAGGAAACATCAAAAATACGAAAAATATTTTATTTCAACTAGTTTCGGCTTAATGCCTTTTTCAAGAATGATGTACAAAAGAAACAAATTGGTGTTATATACTAGATGTCGGAGTTTCAGGTAAAAAGCGCTTTAATTATCGGAGAATTCCAAAGCTCCTCGTTGTCGTTGACCACGTTTTTGCCCGCCTTTATGGCTTTACTTATTTCCAGTCCTTCCCGATAACTTAAAACTAATCCCTTGTTACCTGTATGCAACATTTTATAATGGTATGAACTGAAAAAGTGATTAGATGCGATGCAATGTTTCGCGAAACCCGTGGTTTGTTTATTATTTAAAATATCCTCTCTGTGTTCTTGTAATCGGGTTTCAAAGGTTAGAACATAATGACAGTATTAACTTTTTAGATTTAAACTGTTTTTATTTTATTCAGCTGTTTTTGTTATATTCAACTGTTTTTATTTTATTCAACTGTTTTTATATGAGTCACTTGTTAACCTTAGCTTGTCTGTAGCGAATCTTTTCTAAGTCAATTGTTTTTATTGCAAGTCAAATTGTATAGTATCACAGAGATCATCTTTAGAATCACTTAAATTATTACGAAAGAAAAAAACTATTTCTAAGGAGATATACTTCGTTTATATTGTTTCTGGAGGTTGCGCAATTTCACCAGAAATAATATAAACGTACTTAAAGTAAATTATTGAGGAATAATTTATTTAATTGCGTAATTCCGTCAGATATAATACAACCGTACTTGAAGATATACAAAAACAATTTTATCACACATTTTTGGTTTATCTGACAAGTTTATTTTTGATGTTGATATCGAAAACTCTATCCATAAATTATATGAACACTCTGTCCTATATAAGGTGGATTCTTGAAAATAAAATTGCATTACATCGCAATGAAGCTAGCTGTTGTGATTGCTTTCCTCGGCATTGCCGGTGCATTTGGTATGTTTAGAAATACAAATTTTTATCTGCTTTTTAAGGGGACTTCACAGGTTCCATTTCAAGAACTTTTTTATTTAAAAAATATAAAAACGAATTAAAATTAATATCGACTTTCTGCAAAAAGTTTGTCTCCAAATATTCATTGAAACAACTACTTCTCGCAACCTATTGACAAACTCAATTTTTCTTTATGATAAATTGTCTTTATGTTTTTTATTTAAGGTTCAAAAATTATGTTTTTTTTTATACGCATAGTAGATTTAATTACAAGACTTTTATCGAAGTGATTTGCATTTATAATGTTTGTGTCAGTGGCGTGGATAGGGGGAGGGATTGAGGGAATCAATCCCTCCCCCCCCCCATGAGTCTTGAAGTATAGGTGAATAAACTAAAGGGCTTTAATAGTTGAGGCTGTTACTTTGTGAAATTCCATATCAACAATTTTAGTAAATAACACACTTTGTTAAGATTTCACTGTTTATTGATTGACACTGCAACAATTGTTTCGCCACACAGTGGCTTCATCAGGCAGATAAATAATGATCATTATTCATCTGCCTGATGAAGTTAGTGTGTTTCAAAACAATTGTTGCAGTCTCAATCAATAAACAGTGAAATCTTAACAAAGTGTGTTATTTACTAAAAGTGTTAACCCAAACGGCTATTTTTCTGTAAGCGATTTATTTTGTTATCATTTTACTTCATGCACTACGCGTATAAGACACTAATTTCGAGTGGTGAACTTCACTCGAAATTATTATTTCATTGCATCTTAGCAATATTTCAGTGTTTTCAGTGTTTAATACGCGTGGCGCATGAAGTAAAATTTCGAGTTTAGAAAAGCCTGAAAATTTGGTTTGGTCGCTCCGCGCTTCGCGCTACGCGACCAAACCAAATTTTCAGGCTTTTCTAAACTCGAAATTTTACTTCATGCTTAATCTGGGAGTGGAAACGCTCGTTCAAAGCTTCAAATTGAATTAATTTTAATAAGCGTATCCATTAGTATACTTGAAAGAAACAATCCCGGTATATAATTTTAACACGTTATCGTAATCTGTCTACGTTTTTATTGTGTTTAATTTCAGAGTCTACAATAAATAAACAAATACAAATACAAAAAATGTCTAAAAGAAAATTTAATATATATTTTCATTTGTGCAAATTTAATTAGGGTCTGATAACTTTGAGACGGTAATAAATTATATATTCTATTGTGTCGAATATTAAAATATGCGTATTTCTTAGTAGATCTTGAAAATTTTAAATAAATTCGACTATCGATACTTTTTTGGTATGCCTTTGAATCAAAGTGTTTAATTTACGGGTTTCGCAACTTAAATTTAGATACAATATTATCATTAATTGGATTTGGGTGAGTCACGTGAAGATTACATTAACTTTATTTATTTATTTATTTATTTGTACGGAAATCTCCATTTTACATTATATATATATATAATAATAAATGTGTGTAAATTAAACATATAACAAATAAAACAATGCACATGATAGTTATAAAATTCAAGTTACAATTAGCTGATAAATACAATTATAAAACAACTACAAGATCAATTTAACCTTACTTCACAATTTTTATTATATACCAGATGTACATTTCGGTCACAAGGTGACCATTATCAATGGATTGATACTGATACTATAATATTATCATTATCTCCACTGAATAATTAAAAATGGTAATTTTTGAAAAATTTTAGATTTTTAGTTAGTCTGTAAAAATAAACTACCTTATTTTCAAAAAAATCAACTAAACTTCAAATTTACTTGTATGAAATTCATAAAAATTATTATTACTCTTCTTTCAACGTTATCAAATTAAAAATTAGTCAACAGGAAGGAAAATTCTATACGCCAAAAGTTGACTAAAACATCAACTCTATTTATTTTAGTCATAAAATTTACAATGCAAAATAAGTTGGTGATTTGTCGTCTAACGAGTGTCTTCCACTCCCAGACTAAGCATGAAGTAAAATTTCGAGTTTAGAAAAGCCTAAAAATTTGGCTCGGTCGCGTAGCGAAGCGGAGCGACCGAGCCAAATTAGGCTTTTCTAAACTCGAAATTTTACTTCATGCGCCACGCGTATAAAACGCTGATTTAATGCAAAATGGTCTTTAACCAATTGACAAGTGAAATACGTTTAGTATGTCAATCATCAATTGTTTAAATGAGAAAGTGCTATGAAGGACACATCATTATTTTTTGTAATAGTTTTTGTATAACTTTATAAAAATAAACTTCCAACAAAATACTAACTCAAACCCAAGTCCCCCTATCACAAAAAGCTATCTACCCCACTAGTTTGTGTAACAGACTTTTATTTTAGAAATTTTTATCCGAATCAAAATTCCATCCAAAAAAGTGTTTCAAATTCACATTATACATTTTTCTTTTCGCGAATTCCGGTCACTAATTAAGCCTTGTATAAAACAAAAACCCATTAAGAGAAATAATCTTTATTTGCTTAATTATAATAGTTATTAATTTACTGAAATACCGATTAAAAAATAGCTTTAAATGTTGGAGATTATTTTTAAAATTTATCACTAAATCGATTAACCGGTTTACTGGTATCACAGGGTGGGACGTTGGAACTTCCTCTTCTGAAAATGAAATAAAAACTCTTTACATAAATGTATATTGACTGTCTACATCTTGACAATATTGAGTGTAATACTGTCATTTGATCTTATTGAAAATTCTACAGTCTCACAAAGTTCTTAATTATTTCAGAGTTTCTAGTTGTTTACATAATTGAAATTCTTTTAATAAAAAAAAAATCTAATGATTTCTAAGTATAAATGAAATTGCCAATTCTTGGTTGCAAAATACTTCAAACATTAAAAGTGCGATTCTTTTCGCAATCTACAAGTTAGTCCTACAAAGACTATATCAAACACTCATTGAAACAACTACTTCCCGGGCTAATACCCCGACGGACATTGAATTATACAACAAGTGTTTGCTGTTACATACAGTAACCTACTGCAAATGTAACAATTTGGGTCAAATTATTCAGGCCATCTATAGACGCGTTTCGAGATTTATCTCTCATCAATTGACCCAAAATGTTACATTTGCAGTAGGTTACTGTATGTAACAGCAAACACTTGTTGTATAATTCAATGTCCGTCGGGGTATTAGCCCGGGAAGTAGTTGTTTCAATGAGTGTTTGATATAGTCTTTGTAAGACTAACTTGTTGTAGATTGCGAAAAGAATCGCACTTTTAATGTCTAATGATTTCTGTTGATGTTTAACGTAACAATTTTAGACATTTGATGGTTTATTGTTACAAATTCGGAATTTGAGATTACTTCTCAGAAAATAATCACAAAAGAGTAAATTAGGCGAGCGTGGCCCTCTGAGCGAGATCAGCCGTACGGGGAAGTCTTCTTTTAACGAATGTATTGAAGTTCGAGCTGTGTGGGTTGTAGCCCCCTCTTGCTAAAACCACACACATATTGCCCAGTTCTTCAAGAACAGGCAAAACAGTTTTTTTCTTTGCCTGCTTTTGAAGAACTGGACAATATGTGTGTGGTTTTATTAAACGGGGGCTACAACCCACACAGCTCCAGCATCATTTTCTAATGAAATTTTGAATTCACGTTTACCGTGAAAAATAGGCCTGAAAAAGAGGCATCTGCGGTATAAGGGCGCTGCGATTAAAGCTATTTTATGACTAAAACGAATAGGGACAGAAAATTCCCATCCATGCACTTCCATTGAGTGCTTCTCCACCTTTTTGTTATTCTTACTAACTTCACTGCGTCCTTTTCAAAAAAGGAAGTTCCCACGCCTCACCCTGTATAAAAAAACACATTAAAAACACACACGAAAAACTGCACAAAAATTAATTTCTGAAACAAATATTATTTGATATAACAATAAAAAACACTCTTAACTTTGTTTGTATAAGATAATGTAGTATTTGTGTGACTGCAGTTTCGCCAAATTTATCTTGCCATTATAAAACATAAGGTAAAGAGTAAATTAGGCGAGCGTGGCCCTCTGAGCGAGATCAGCCGCACGGGAAAGTCTTCTTTCAACGAATGTATTGACGTTCGAGCTGTATGGGTTGTAGTCCCCTCTTGCTAAAACCACACACATATTGCCCAGTTCTTCAAGAATAGGCAAAACAGTTTTTTTCTTTGCCTGCTTTTGAAGAACTGGACAATATGTGTGTGGTTTTATTAAACGGGGGCTACAACACACACAGCTCCAGCATCATTTTCTAATGAAATTTTGAATTCACGTTTACCGTGAAAAATAGGCCTGAAAAAGAGGCATCTGCGGTATAAGGGCGCTGCGATTAAAGCTATTTTGTGACTAAAACGAATAGGGACAGGAAATTCCCATCCATGCACTTCCATTGAGTGCTTCTCCACCGTTTTGTTATTCTTACTAACTTCACTGCGTCCTTTTCAAAAAAGGAAGTTCCCACGCCCCACCCTGTATAAAAAATCACATTAAAAACATACATGAAAAACTGCACAAATATTAATTTCTGAAACAAATATTATTTGATATAACAATAAAAAAAAACACTCTTAACTTTGTTTGTACAAGATAATGTAGTATCTGTGTGACTGCAGTTTCGCCAAATTTATCTTGCCATTATAAAACATAAGGTAAAGTGTGACTTTGTGTTTGATAATGGCAAGCTAAATTTGCCGAAACTGTAGTCATGTAAAAATAAATAGTATTATACGAAGAAAATTAAAAGTGTTTTTTATTCAAACAAAATAAATTCAAATTCAAAACTATTTGAATTCGAGAAAATTAGTTTGCACAGGAAGTAGTTGTTTCAATGGATATTTATTGTCTTAAGTTGTCTTATTAATGAAGACATTGTTTGCATTTTCAAGAATAATATTTTCGTAATTTTATATATTGTGTTTATTATTGTTAAATTAATATGTATAACGAAGTAAAAACCTTCATAATACAACATTTTATTTTACAGTTTTTTTTTCTTAGATAGTTATGAATTATTATTAAAATTTATGAACTTTATAAATTGCTTTAGAAAATACCGGGCTTTTATTAATTCCCGAACCCCACGTGACCAAAAATAATAGGCAACCAAATGTACAAGGTGGTATGGCTCACACAAAAATTCCCTAGATTTAAAAATATTAATCGCCGGCGTATTTTTATGACGACTGAAAATATTATATTTCAAATGATTAAAAAATAGGCTCATCTTCAAAAATGTAACTAATTTTTATTAAAAAATTCTTCATGAAATTGCTCAATGCAAGACTGCAGAGAATAACTCCAGTTGCCGTCAATATTACGTGAAGCACTACGAAAATGTGCCATCAAAATAAACGCGTCTTGCTCCGTTGTAAATACCATTTTCGCAGTATTTGCTTATCCTAGCAAATTGACCCTGCAAAATAAATAGAAATAAAACTCAATGTTTCAGAATAATTAAACAATTTTTGCTTACCTGAAAATTCCGGGCGAATCTTGTAAGATCTCAAAGGTTGGTTTAACGATGCACCGCGCATAAACGTTTATGTCAAATTTGACTTTAGTAACGTTTGGTTACTTTTTTCAAAGCCTCCGACGTACAAATACAATAATTTACGCGGCAATTTTAAATTTAGTCACGTGGGGTTCGGGAATTAATGAAAGCCCTGTATAAATGAGTTTATAATTATAATTTAATTAATGTTTTTAGCCGCACCAAAAGATACCCAGGACCGCATCGTTGGAGGTCAAAATGGGTTCATTGGCCAATTCCCTTATCAGATTTCGATGCAATCAAATGGCCAGCATTTCTGCGGTGGATCCATCATTTCACCTACAAAAATTTTGACTGCCGCTCACTGCATTTATGGGTACATACAAGTCGTCGATTAAGTTTCAACATGGCATATCTCATATCTTTCTATTATCTTTCCTTGCCATTGTGCTGGTAGCAATAGTTCATCGTTCTGATGCTTAAAAGCGCCAGAATCGAGGTTTTTATCATCTTCATTTATCTCAAATCACAAATCTTCACATATCTCAAAACAGTTTTTTCGCTCTCCTGTAAAGTAGAGAAAAGTGAGTTATGCGATGTTGGAACTTAAACGACGAAATATTCCTTTTAAATGCCATCTATTCAAAAACAAAAGTCAGTAAATCCGTTTGACTGTTACGTTCGAACTGACAATTTGTTTATTCGGGAGTAATTATTTTTCGTCTGTTATTTTTCTTGTGTCTAGACATATTGCCATATTTGACGTTTTTCATTAAACAATTTTTCGACGGTCTATTATAATTTCGTTTTACAATTTTGTAAGTAGTAATGGCCACTGTTTATTAAACACATGCATTATGCAATTTTTTAACCGCGATGACACTTTTGACAACAGTTACGATACTTTTAGACAGTTTTGAACAATTTAGAACAACCATTATCTTTTCTGATAATCGGTAAGGTTGGTTGTTTTAGTACCTGGCCTAAGGTTTCATTGGTTATCGGTAAGATTGGTTGCTTTAGTACCTGGCAATTACTGTAAGTTAAAAATAGTTAATCATGGGCTAACTCTAAGTAACAGTCTATCTAGCAGCATTTCTTCAGCTTAACCGTTATTTAGTTAAATTAGTAGCTGAATACTTGGTTTGCTGAACATAAGGTTATTCAGAAAACCAAGTATTCAGCTACTAATTTAACTAGACGACAGTTAAGCTGAAGAAATGCCGCTAGATAACAGACTGTGACTTTGACTTAGGCCATGATTAAATATTTTTAAGTTACAACAACTACCAGGTACTAAAGCAACCAATCTTACCGATAACCCTAAAGTTTCAATAAACACATACTGAAACCTTAGGGTTATCGGTAAGATAAGTCGATTCCATATATTAATTTAATTGCTGATATTATTTGCTTGATATTAAGGTAATGATCAACACACATTACTTAGGGAACCAGGCTAGTAAAGAAGTTATGAAGGAAGGTTAAGGAAAACTAAGTATCCGCAAATTAATCTAAGTAGTTGATATCTGAGCTACTGATGTAACCATCAATTATTTGACTTGAGTAATATGAACCCAACTTAATCTAGGTATGGAAAGTTTAGTCTGTCATACAAGGAATTTTTCTTTCAGGTATACATGTGCATACACTGTAAATTTTACGACATTCGTTGTTTTTTTTTTTTTAAGAATTCAATTTGAATGTTTAAACGAGGGTTTTCCACTCCCAGACTAAGCATGAAGTAAAATTTCGAGTTTAGAAAAGCCTGAAAATTTGGATTGGCCGCGTAGCGAAGCGGAGCGGCCAATCCAAATTAGGCTTTTCTAAACTCGAAATTTTACTTCATGCGCCACACGTATAAAACACGGAAATATCGCGAAGTTTGAAATATACGGCTTTAGCAATCTAATATGTAGATGTGGATAACACGTGAGACAAATTCTGCGCTGAACAAATTGTTTAAAATAGTGGTTATAGGCAACCCAATAACTCTAACGTATATTAGGTTGCCTATAATCGTTGTTGTATGTGTGTCTTTTTTGAACTTCATTGTAAATCAGTGTTTTGAGCGTGGCGCATGAAGAAAAATTTCAAGTTTAGAAAAGCCTAATTTGGATTGGCCGCTCCGCTTCGCTACGCGGCCAATCCAAATTCTTAGGCTTTTCTAAACTTGAAATTTTTTTTCATGCTTAGTCTGGGAGTGGAAAACACTCGTTAAAAGCCTCAAATTATCCGCTTTGAAGCAACGAATTCCCGCAAATTAATAAAAAACGCTGTAATTATCGGGAAGTTACTAAATGTTGAGTTATATAGGGCATTTTTCTTTTGAGTATACATCTCAAAAGAAAAATGCCGTGTATAACCCAACATCAAGTAAATTGTAAAATTAATTAATTTTATATATAACTGTTATTAGATTGGGTTGATTCTTAAATTGTTAGGTGATGTTTGTCAATTTGAAACTCTAGCGAGTGTTTTCCACTCCTTGATTAAGAATAAGGTAAAATTTCGAGTTTAGAAAAGCCCGAACTCTTTCAGGCTTTTCTAAACTCAAAAATTTACTTTATACGCCAGACGTATAAACCATTGATTTAATGTAAAGTTCAAAATATACTGCTTAGATTAGGTTAGTTTACGATTTATGAAAGATCGATCAAATTATGATCATCTACTCGACTTTGACAAATGAATTCAACTATTTGCTTATTAAAATTGAATTTGTGTTCAGTATTCGGGCAGCAAATACCCTCAGACGCGTTTCAGACTTCAAGGACCTCTTTAGTGTGGTCCCGACCGAATGCTGAGGAATACTAAACATTTCTGACTATATCAAGGCAATATGTGAAAACTATTAATGGATTTATGATCATCTACTCGACTTTGACAAATGAATTCAACTAGTTGCTTATTAAAATTGAATTTGTGTTCAGTATTCGGGCACCAAATACCCGCGTTTCGGACTTCAAGGACCTCTTCAGTGTGGTCCCGACCCAGTGCTGAGGAATACTGAACATTTCTGACTATATTAAGCCAATATGTGAAAACTATTAATGGATTTTGTTTTCTGGTTTCACAAACAGAGTTTAGCTCGTTAGTGGACGAAACAGTGACCTGTATATAAACTTTGTGCATTCGTGTCATTGACGATGCCACTATGGAGCATTAGATGGCGTTAGCAATCGAATCCATTAATAGTTATTTGCTAATTGCTCACCCGATCTTGTATAGCGACCCACTAAAAATCCAGCGGGTCACGTCCCACAGTTTGGAAAACACTGACCTAGACTAAATCTGCTACACAACCTGATCTAATCGCAAAAATTTTGAACTTGTAGTCGTATTTTATTTCTAATGTATTCATTTATTATAGAAGCAACAAGGTTATCGATGTTGTCGCCGGTATTGACAACTTAACCACCAGAGGCCAACGCGTCCGCGTCGCGAGAAGTATTTACCATCAAGATTACGTCCCCAGTTCAATCACAAACGACATCGCCGTCCTCATCCTGAGCACCCCGCTCACCTTCAACACAAACGTCCAACCAATCAAATTGGCCACCACCAACCCAGCAGCCGGCGAGATCCTAACCTTGAGCGGTTGGGGTCTAACCTCTTACCCTAGCGGTCAAATCCCAGCTCAACTCCAAACCATCAAGTTGAGAGCCATCGATACCCAAACATGCGCCAATCAACTTGCCGGAGTGGTTCCATTACCAATTACTACTGGAAATGTCTGCACGGCTTCTCCTGCAGGTCAAGGCGCTTGCCAGGGCGATTCTGGTGGTCCATTGATTTTCAAGGGTGTTCAAGTTGGTGTTGTTTCATGGGGAGTACCATGCGCTAAAGGCAGGCCCGATGTCTTCACGAGTGTTGCTGCCTATTATAATTGGATTCAAAACATCACCTAATGAGTTACAATTAATCTATTATATTTAAATATTATTATTTTGTAATTAAAGTTATGATATTTAATAAATTTTGTAATTTATTTTCTTAAATACATTATTAGCAAGAAATAGCCTGGGGTGGAAGTGTGGGTGACGAGAGGGTTTGAGTGTATGGAGAGGGAGCAGTTGTGGTTCTTGAAGCGTATGTTGGGGCTGGAAAGGTCGACACCCGGGTACATAGTGCTGCAGGAAACGAATAAAGAGAAATTAGAGTGTGAGGAAATGGTGAGAATGGTTAGGTATGAGATGGAGGTATGGAATCTGGAGGAAGAGAGATTGGTGAAGGTGGTGTGGGTGGTGTGCGTGAATGGGACAGAGGGTAGATGGAGGAGCGAGAGAAGGAGAATGTATGAGTGTGGGTTTGTCGGAGACGAAGGTGCTGGAATGGCTGGGGAATGGGGTGAAGGTGGATGCCTGGGTGAAAAAGAAGGAGAAGGAGGTGGAAGCACAGGAAAGATAGGGGTCTATAGAGATGAGTGAATACAACGATAGGTACGGGAGGTGGCAGGTGCATAGGAGAATGCCGAGGTATTTGGTGAAGGGGGGATGGAGGGAGGAAAGGGTGGTGCTAGCGAGATCGAGGTGTGGGTCAGGGGAGAAAGGAAGGAAGGTGTGGATCGGGGAAGAGTATGGGAAGTGTTTAATGTTTGAGCGGGGGAGGGATGCGTGGAGTCATTTGGCGGAGGAGGGTGAAGGAGGAATGGGTGGGAATAAGAGGGGATAGAAGAGTGACGAAATGGATGGGGCCGGGGTAAGGATACTGGAGAAGTTGGGGGAAGAGAGGGAAAGCAGGAGGAAGAGAGGAGGCAGCGATTTGTGTAGATGTAATGTAGTATTATGCCAATAAAGGTCTTTTTTTTAGTCATTTTTTATATAACATTTGTTTAAAATTTGGGTTTGATTATGGCATAGGTTTTCAGCACAGCCATATCTCATATGTACCATTGTTTTATTTTAAGAGCATTTAATGACAAACGGGAGTTGACACGACTGTAACATATCACACCTCCAGACGTAACGACATTAATGCAAATATGTACTTATTCACAAAACGCAATTGAATTCACTTACTGGCAGCAGTCAATTTTTATTGTGAACATAAGGTATACCTAGAGCCAATATTCGACAAGTAAATTAGGATTTTAACAAAAATCTCTTGGAAGTTGACAGTGACTTGCAAAGTTCTAAAAGAACACTACAATAAAGTAGTAAATTGGATAAAAAAATGGAAAATCAAGCTTAACGAAGTAAAGTCAATTCACATTAACGTTACCAAGAAAAAAATACCAGAAGGGTCAATCCATTAGAAATCACCCAGACCACGTTGCTCAACATTTTTTTTAATACCAGTTATTTCCCAATACTAGGTGACTTCAAAGCTATAGTTAGGAAAATTTTCAGGTTCGTACTTTTTTCCGGCGGACATTTTAAGTTTGCTTCCTAACCGTTTTTCGGCCGAAAACAAATATTACTCAAATGTATATAAGTTTATTAATTTTATAGATATCGAGACAAAATAAAAAGCAAAATTATCAGAACGATGCTTTAGATTTTTGTCTTTATATAATATTACCTAAGTTGTGAGAAAAGTGAAGAAAAAAATTCACAACTATAAATTGAAAATTAACCTAAAACGGGAGTTTTAGTGCTGCGAAATTACTAGAAGGAAGAAAGACTGACCTTTTCATACAAGAAAACAAATTAAAGTAGAGTCATTAATTACCGTTCAATTTTGTGTGTTTTTTTTTAAGATTTTAATTTGAATCTTTAAACGAGGGTTTTCCACTCCCAGACTAAGCATGAAGTAAAATTTCGAGTTTAGAAAAGCCTAAAAATTTGGATTGGCCGCGTAGCGAAGCGGAGCGGCCAATCCAAATTAGGCTTTTCTAAACTCGAAATTTTACTTCATGCGCCACACGTATAAAACACTGAAATATCACGAAGTTTAAAATATACAGCTCTAACATTCTAATTTGTAGATGTGAATAAAACGTGAGACAAATTCTGCGCTGAACAAATAAATTGTTTAAAACAGTAATTATAGGCAACCCAATAACTCTAACGTATATTAGGTTGACTATAATCCTTGTTGTATGTGTGTGTTCTTTGAACTTCACTGTAAATCAGTGTTTTAAGCGTGGCGCATGAAGTAAAATTTCAAGTTTAGAAAAGCCTAATTTGGATTGGCCGCTCCGCTTCGCTACGCGGCAAATCCAAATTCTTAGGCTTTTCTAAACTTGAAATTTTACTTCATGCTTAGTCTGGGAGTGGAAAACACTCGTTAAAAGCCTCAAATTAACCGGTTTGAAACGACGAATTCCCGCACATTAAAAAAAACGCTGTTATTATCGGGATATGTATACTCAAAAGAAAAATGTCCTGTACAATCCAACATTAGATAAATTGTAAAATTAATTTATGTCAGATATAACTGCTTTTAGATTGGTTTGATTCTCAAATTGTTAAGTGATGTTTGTCAATTTAAAACTCTAGCGAGTGTTTTTCACTCCTTGATTAAGAATAAGGAGTTTAGAAAAGCCCGAACTCTTTCAAGCTTTTCTAAACTCAAAAATTTATTTCATACGCCAGACGTATAAACCATTGATTTGATGTAAAGTACTGCTTAGATTAAGTTAGTTTACGATTTATGAAAGATCGATCAAATTATGACCAAATAAAACAGGAGTTTTAGTACTGCGAAATTACGAAAAGGAAGAAAGACTGACCTTTTCATACAAGGAAAGAAAAATTAAAGTAGAGTCATTAATTACCGTTCAATTTTGTGTGAATATAACGCAATTTTTAGCAAAATTTGATGCACTATAGCTCTGGAACCAGTTGAGTCTCAATCATCAAATTGATATCATATTTATGTCATAATGAGATGTTATCTGTATTCATTTCAAAAATTTTCACTCAGTCCCTTTTGAGATAATCTATTTTTAAAAATTGCCAAAATTCGATTTTTGTCATTTTTTTTTAAATTATACAAATACAAGGACAAAGTTCTCAAGCTTCAAACTTTTACAGCAAGAAGTCCTATAATAAATCTATACAAGAAAAAAAGAATTAAAGGTGAGTCTTTCTTCCTTCTAATAATTTTACAGCACTAAAACTCCCGTTTTAGGTTAATTTTCAATGTATAGTTATCAATTTTTTCTGCCCTTTTCCAACTACTTAGGGAATATTATGTAAAGACAAAAAATCTAGGGCATCATTCTGATAATTTTGGATTTTATTTTGTCTTGATATCTATAAAATTAATAGAGTTAGATACATTTACGTAAAACTTGTTTTCGGCCGGAAAACGGTGACGAAGCAAACTTAAAAAATCATGAGCCTTAAAATTGTTCTAACTATAGTTTTGAACTCATCTAGTATTGGGCAACAACTGGTAAAAAAATTAGGAAAATCAAAAACGTTGAGCAATAATTTTTATTATATTTGGGTGATTTCAAATGGATTGACCCCAAAGCGTACTGCCAGAACTTCTTAAATATGTATCACTTGCGATACGTCAAGTCATGTGGTTTCAACAAGATGGGTGTCCGGCGCTTTCGCGTTAATTACACGGCGCACAGTCAATCAGGTTTTCCCAGAAAAGTGGATTGGCCGTAAAGGTCCTATAGCTTGGCCTCCTAGGTCACTTGATTTGACTCCATTAGACTTTTACCTTTGAGGGAAGATAAAAGACATAGTGTATGTATTATCAGATGTCCTGGATATCAATAAGGGCATTCCGCAGGGCAGTATTCTGGGCCCTCTTCTATTCATAATTTTTATGAATGACATAAGTGTTGGCATAGAGGATACTTGTCGATTTCTTAACTACGCAGACGACACTAATATATTACTGTCTAGTGCGGAGTATACGGGTATAAAAAGCCAAGGCAATGTTGCTATGGAATCGACAGAAACATGGCTCAAAAATAATGGACTGATTCTAAACACATTAAAAACCAATTGCACATTTTTCAAAATATGTCAGAGAATAAGTACTCCAGAATCAATTTCGCTAAATAATAAAATCTATTCGTTCACATCCCATTCTAAATTTTTAGGTATAACGATGGACGAAACACTAAATTATAAAGAACATGTTCGTGTAGATATATTAGGGAAAAAGCTCAACAAAGCAGTTATGGGTTGAGAATTCTATCAAAAAATGCAAATATTGAAATAGCGAGAATATTCTATTACTCTTATTTCTATTCAAACCTAAAATATGGCATAATATTCTGGGGTCACAGAAGTGCCATACATTCTTTATTTGTGACACAAAAGAGGGCACTGCGTATTATGTACAAACTTAAATATGACAGCAGTTGCAGGGGCTACTTCAAACGTGCGAACATACTGACTTGCTACGGAGTGTACATATTTGAATGCATCAAGTTCTTGTGGAAACATAGACACTTATTTGAGCAGCATCGTTTGAGAGATGTATATAGTACGAGACATGGAGTTGAGTATAGTTATCCTGCTCATAAATCAAGTTTTTTTGAGAAAGGACCTCATTACACTTGTCTCAAGCTTTTTAATCATCTCCCCAAAGAGATAAAGAAAGCAAAGTCATACACGGCAATGAAAAAATCACTCTACAATCAACTTGTAGCATTAGAACCATATAATATGGATGAATTCTATTGTACAAATTAAATATGTAAATATACATTGTATTTTTTTTTTGTTGACTTGTTTTCGTGTAATTGTTGTATAATTGTATTGTACTGTAATTCCATTGGAAATAAATTTGAATTATTATTATTATTATTATTATTATCAACAACGCCCAATAACAAAAAAAGAATAGCAACGGCGGCTTGTAGAAGCCTGTCATTCTTTTAATCCTATAGAAGTTATAAAAGCTGTGGACAGCGTGAGACAAAGAATGGAAAGATGTCTTTATGAAGGTGGCAGACATTTTGAATATTTTTAATTACTTAAAGTGTTCTGAATTGCAAACGTTTTCGTGCATTGAAATCAAGCGAGAAGCAGAGGCCACGGGAAACCTGTGGATGCCAAAATTCGATTGCCTGAGTTGGCTATGGTTTTATGGTAACAGGAGAGGGGTCTTGGATCAAGTTTGGCCTCAGAATCGACACAATAGACGAGATTGTCCCATCTGCAAAGTATTGTTCCTCCATCAGAATGCTAGGTCCTATAGAAGAGCTGTAAGGCAGAAAATGATGGTAATTACATGACGAATACTTGAACATCGACTTTATAGTTTAGACCAGTCTCTATGCGATTTCCACTTGTTTGGACCCCCAAAAGAAGCACTTAGAGGCAAGCAATTTAATAGCAACAAGGAAGTGGAAATATTTGTGCATAATTAGTTACATACCCGCCCAGCTTTATTTACGAAAACGGAGTTAAAATTTAAAACCTTCTAAACCTTTGAAAAAAATAATTTATTGAAATGTCATGAGCGCGCAAAATTTTGACGATCATCTTGTCAAATGTTTGTGGGTTATCGTGGATTTCGTGTTTATTTAGTAATTTTGTAAAATTTAAACAAAAAAATCTTTAAAAATTAAAGCTTTGAGGGATTGACGCACTCGTTTTCGATGTTATTGAAGTCTCATAAAGTAAAAACAAAATAATTCGAAACCAATTTAACCTACAAAAAAGTATAATACAGGGAGGTTTTCTCTAAGTATACATATCCCATTTATATGATTTAAATCTTCAGATATTCGTGGTTTTTTAAAAGAGTACAATTTGAAGCTTTAAACGAGTGTTTTCCAAAGAGTTTGAAATAATACTTCATACGAGTGTTTTCCACTCCCAGGTTAAGCATGAAGTAAAATTTCAAATTTAGAAAAGCCTGAAAATTTGGTTTGGTCGTGAGTTTTAGTGCTGCGAAATTACTAGAAGGAAGAAAGACTGACCTTTTCATACAAGAAAACAAATTAAAGTCGAGTCATAAATTACCGTTCAATTTTGTGTTTTTTTTTTGTTTTAAAACATTTCAATTTGAATCTTTAAACGAAGGTTTTCCACTCCCAGACTAAGCATGAAGTAAAATTTCGAGTTTAGAAAAGCCTGAAAATTTGGATTAGCCGCGTAGCGAAGCGGAGCGGCCAATCCAAATTAGGCTTTTCTAAACTCGAAATTTTAGTTCATGCGCCAAACGTATAAAACACTGAAATATCACGAAGTTTAAAATATACAGCTCTAACATTCTAATTTGTAGATGTGAATAAAACGTGAGACAAATTCTGCGCTGAACAAATAAATTGTTTAAAACAGTGATTATAGGCAACCCAATAACTCTAACGTATATTAGGTTTACTATAATCCTTGTTGTATGTGTGTGTTCTTTGAACTTCACTGTAAATCAGTGTTTTAAGCGTGGCGCATGAAGTAAAATTTCAAGTTTAGAAAAGCCTAATTTGGATTGGCCGCTCCGCTTTGCTACGCGACCAAACCAAATTTTCAGGCTTTTCTAAATTCGAAATTTTACTTCATGCGCCTCGCGTACAAGCCACTGTTTTCAAGTGAGGTTCATTTGTTCACAATATTTCGGTGTTTTCAATGTTTAATACGGGTGGCACAAGAAGTAAAATTTCGAGTTCAGGAAAGCCTGAACATTTGGTTGGGTCGGTTGGGGCTCAATCAAATTTTTAGGCTATTCTAAACTTGAAATTTTACTTCATGTGTCACCCGTATTAAACATTGAAAACACCGAAATATTGTGAACAAATGAACCTCACTTGAAAACAGTGGCTTGTACGCGAGGCGCATGAAGTAAAATTTCGAGTTTAGAAAAGCCTGAAAATTTGGTTTGGTCGCGTAGCAAAGCGGAGCGGCCAATCCAAATTAGGCTATTCTAAACTTGAAATTTTACTTTATGCTTCATACTTCCTTGTATAAGATTTTCCAGTATTTCTATAAAGCTAGTGTCGTTTTCAGATTGCGGACGAGATTTTAGGCGACCTGTTTTTCCACCGAAAGACATCTCACTGCTATGACCGAAGTTGGCGTTCGCACAGAGGTTTGGAAGGGCACCAGCCCGATATTTGTATAGCGACCACCAATAATTTCGAGAATAATTTTACAGATCACAATAATATTTACAGCGAAGTTAAGGTCATATGAAATTTATTAAATTACCTATTTAAAGGTTTATTAAACTTAGATTCAACCTACAGATACTGAGACATATTGTCAAAGTTGTTCTTCAACTAAACTAACTAGGATTTAAAAAAGAAAACACTTGGTTAAATGTTACTAATATTAGTGAAATTTAACCAAGTGTTTTCTTTTTTAAATCATAGTTAAATATGTTTCACCAAGTGAAAGATGAGAAACTTGTTCAAGATAAACTAACTAGATTTATGTAAGTTACAATAACAATCTATAATAGTTATTGTTGGGTCAAGTAATCCTTGCGTATGTTTTATACGTGGTGTTTCCAGAAAGTTAGTTCTGCTTGTATTTTTTGCCACCTCAACGCTGAGATCGGAATTTCGCATATGCGCGATACTTACTATAACTTATTGAGAAGAAGTTGACGTTAAAATGAGTTAGCTGATTGTTGCGTACGCTTGGTGGTGCTTGTCTGAAGTGGTAAATTAAACTGAAAATCCTGCCACTTGTGAGATAAGGTATGCAATTCCTTTCCTGAATGCGAAGAACATTAAACCAGTCCACATTTATCAACCGATATGTGAGGTGTATGGACAAAATGTGATAAGTGGTTCAAAGGCAAGAAAATGTTAACCCATCTCCTCACCATTGAATCACTTATCACATTTTCAATTAAGGATGTAAAGGACGTGATACTGTGGATGATAATGAACGAAGTGGGCGTTCATGTTTGGCTAATAATGAACTGGTTGCTGCAGTTGAAGAAATTATTCACGAAGACCGAAAGTGTACATTTTTTCCTCTTTTTTCAGTTTTAGTGACAAGAGGTAAAACAACGACGATGGGATCAAAGAACATGGTGTTACTTGGTTTACATTACAGGCGGCACCTTCTTATAATAAGGAAGAACAAAAGCTTGCGCCTAGGTATGACAACTGCCTACTAAATGGTGGGAGTTATGTTATCAAGGCTCTTTCGGGCTTTGGCCGAAAGCGGGGAATCCTTCTGAAGATTACCACCCGGGACTGAATCAATGAAATTGTGATTTAATTACGTCCCTGCCTCAACAACTGCACAGATAGTTCAGAGTAGAGCACCAGAACAAGTCACACAAAGATATAAATTAAACTAACCTTTGATTAGCGAGCGTTGGTCGTTGGGGACGGTTCCTGTTCCTGATGACTGGATACGCTCGGGAATGGACTCGGCAGCTCGAATTTGGGCACAACACTTTATTTTGATTTACGGTCGGGGTGAATTCAAAATAGGACTCGATTTTTCAACGATTTGAATATCCACTAGTCGGATATATGTATATTCAACTCGTAGTAAGCAAAAAAGACACAATAACAATATTTACAAAAAAATAACTTAGAAGAAAATGAAATAAGGGAATTTTCAACAGTGAAAATTTCCAAAGTGAGAGATTTAACTTACGGACGACCACTGGGTCGTAAAGAAAACTGATAAAACTTTCGCGGACACGGACCGAAATTTGGCGTAGTGACGATGCACGGTTCGAAGACTTTATCGTAGTGATGTTGACGGGTCAACAGACTTTTTTGAAGTCTCCTTTAGCCCTTGAGGCCGGCGGTATTTATTTGGTTTTTGGTCAACCCTCTTCCGTCTTACCCCTCTGGCGACCACCAACTTTCGTTGGCCGAAAGAAAAATGGCCAAAATAAATAATAAATATTAATATTTTGAAATACAAAATACGTCATTATATGCGCGATATGATTCTGCGTCCGGGCATATATGACATATTTTGATTCGAGCTAAGAACGGGGTTTAATAGACGTTTAATTTAATTAAGCCGAAGGGGTTGACCGAATTTGCCTAAAAGTAATACCAACGATGTGGAATGATAAAGCGCATCGTTTGGTATACCTAGCAACAATATGCATAAACAATTACGCCTACCAACTCCAAAAAACATATAAACAATAGGGGTGTTATGCCTGGATTTAGAAAATGTATAATAATAAGGAAAATACTGAATAGAAGTTTATGAAACTTCGTCCAAGCATAACGGGGAGCATAGTAATTGTTTATACATATTTGTTGCTATGTGAAACCTCGTCTAAAAGCAAATTAGTAACAAATAAATATCATGACAGCTCGTGGTTTATATCCTTCTGGTTCGAACTAACCATATCGTGTTTGGTGTCGTTCGAATCGTCTTCTTCTCAGTTATCTGATGAGGGTTGTGACGTTCGCGTATGTATTCTACATACGCGAACCACGTAGGGGATGTTCCTATCCCTTGCATTCGGCGGTTTAATAACCACTGACGTCATGCCCGATTCTTTTGTGCTTCGCACGTAGGTTTCGCTCGCGCGATCGGGCTGGTCGCAGGTAAGTAAGTAAGTAAGTAAGTAAGTAAGTATTTAAGCCGTCTGGGTTCGGAATAGAATAAACCCAGAGTGTGCTCGCTTGTCGTAAAAGGCGACTAAAGAGCCTTCTGTCCGAAGTCCTCATAATGCCCTTTCTTGTCACCCAACAACCCTACCCAGCTGTCGTGTCGTGGCTAAGGGTCAGTACAGGGTTCCCAACGGCGCCTGCTGCTGTGAGGCTTTGGCACCACAGTAGCAGTCATACCGTACTTCTACAGCATTCTGCTGTAGTGGTATAGGGGGTCTTGGCTTAATTGCCCGGGCCGAGAGGAGACAACCTCAACATCAAATCCCCATGGTTAGCGTGGAACTGCTTATGCGAAGACCATGGCTACTGGCAGTGTGCCGGTAGCTGGCCAGATGGGAAAGTCTGGTTCCTATTAAGCGAACTCTGGATACCGGCCGACCTCCAAGAGCTAAATAGGCTTGTCCAGGTATAGGAGCACTGCCTGGATCGACCTTTTATTTCTTCCTGACTCGTGGGACTAAAATGGACAACGACTCAAAACAAAAACCCAACGAGGGGGGTACCCTCGATCCTCACTTTGAGGACAAAACGGAGACTGGGGTCGAACCCACTCCTAACAAGCCCCAGACCTCGACAAGGCGTGAGCGGGAGACCAATTCCCCTCACTCCGAGTCCGAGGCAGGGTGTGAGCGGGAGATCATTTCTCCTCACGCCGTGTCCGAGGCAGGGCCCAGCGAAGAGGCTGCCGACAAAATGCGCAACCTCTCGCTGACACACAAGAGGTTTGGAGGGGCTGCAAGAAAGCGACTCTCCAAACTCATCAAGAGCGGAATACCATACGAAACTGCCTTGAATACGGTGCTGGAGCAAGTCCGTAAGAGCAGGGAGGCAGAGGGGGCTAAATCCCCCTCTACTGCCAAGCCAGCCAAAAAACGGCAACGCTCCGACACCAGTATACCTGAGCAGGAAAATAATATTAAGAAACCCTGCAAGCAGGATACACCAAATATCTCTGCGCCGGCGCCGAAGCCTTCATACAGGGCAGCGGCTGGGGGCGTCAGGGTGGGCATTATCCACGCTGATTATCCTGGCTCTGCCCTGACGGCTGAACAACTATCGACCCTGCGCAGAGGCATACTAACCGAGGTGGACAGCATCCCGGATGATGGCCCCTCGGTAAGATTCCAGGCCTGTTCACTTAGACCTGGATGGCTTCTGCTGACGTGCGCTGATGAGTCGACCGTCACCTGGCTTAGGAGCGCGATAACACGCCTCCAGCCATGGGAGAACGCGAAACTCAGATGTGTACAGGGTAAGGAGCTACCCAAACCACACATCTGCGTGGCATACATCCCGGATGACGAAGCTGGACATCGGCTTACGCAGGATGTTGTCCTCAAACGTCTGAGGATTATGAACCCGGGACTTAATACCCGCGATTGGTCGGTTCTACGTCAGGAGACGGCAGGACCCGGCCAAACATGGACATTCTCCCTGGACGACGGGTCTATGGCCTGTCTCAGGGAGATGCAGCTCAAACCATACTTTGGTTTTGGACAAGTACTGTTCAGAACCAAAGGAGGGGACAAGAGCCAAGACAAAACCACTGCCACAGAGCCGAAAAAGGGTGAGGAAGAGCGACTAATAACGCCCCCCTCAGCTGAACAGGCCTGTGGCAGTGGCTCAAATACCACCACAAAATCAGTGGTTCCTGAGGCAGCCCAATCCGCCAAAGGAAAAGGCCCTGCGAAGGGAAAAATGCATCCTAAGAAGGGCGGTAAATCGACCTTCAAAGGACGCAAACCACCGGAGGGAAAATGACTCCCCCGGTGAAGTGTGTGCAGGCAAACCTGCAACACGCCAAGGGGGCATCCTTCCTCCTTGGCAAGAAATTTATTGAAGAGCGGATCGACCTCGCCTTCATTCAGGAACCATGGGTGTCCAGCTCAGGCCGAATAAACGGCCTCAGCAACCTATCCGGAAAGGTAATATCATATGGCTCTGGCGAAAAACCCAGAGCGTGTATTATAGTCCGGAATAACATCCAATACTTTCTGTTAACAGAATTCTGCACCAGGGACATCGTAACCGTCCAGCTGAATCTCCCGGTGGGGAACGGCAGGCTAGACATAATAGCCTGCTCGGCATACTTCCCGGGAGACAGCGCAGAATTACCACCTCCTACGGCGGTGAGACAACTTGTGGCCCACAGCAGGAGGAACAATATCCACCTGGTTGTTGCCTGTGATGCCAATGCCCATCACACTGTGTGGGGCAGCACGGACATCAACCAGAGAGGTGAGTTTTTACTAAATTTTATCATAGGTGAAGGGCTAGAGGTGAATAACACTGGCAACGAACCAACCTTTGTAACGAAAAATCGTGCAGAGGTCTTAGACATTACGTTCTGCTCCAAACTTATGAGCACAAAAATTTCCGATTGGAAGGTATCTACCGAACCATCGTGTTCGGACCATCGGAATATTCAATTTAATATTGAAGGCAGTCTTAGACCTGTAGTGGAATATCGAAATGTCAGAGGCACTAATTGGGACGGATATAAGCGTACTCTTAGTGATCTGCTGGGACAAACGACCCCTACAATTAAACGCCATGAAGACATTGAGACGGCGGCGGAGCATATCTGCCAGTCTATCGTCTCAGCGTATCATGAAAACTGCCCACTAAAATGTAAAAGAGACAGCAAAAATGCCTCTTGGTGGAATCACTCACTTGAGAAAATGCGGAAAGAAGTCCGAACACTATTCAACCGGGCTAGGGAAGCAGGCAACTGGGAACTTTATAAAACTTCTCTAACCGAATATAATAAACAAATCCGCAGGGCAAAAAGGGAGTCCTGGAGGAAATTCTGCGGGGATATCAATGATACCCCCTGCAGTGCAAGAATCCACAAGGTCCTAGCCAGGGAACCGGGGCAGGCACTCGGATCGATAAAACGACCGGATGGCTCGTACACAGGCTCTGGTAAAGAAACGTTAGAGATTCTGGCCCAAAATCACTTCCCAGATTGCTTGTTTCTAGGTGACACTACATCTGCCGCGGTGCGCTCATGGGATCGAATCAAACGACCCAGAAAGCAGGACTGGGCGGTGGCAAATAAAATCGTTACCTATGGAACTGTAAGCTTGGCTGTAAAATCCTTCCAACCTTACAAAGCACCAGGTTTGGACGGGATCTTTCCAGCTCTGATTCAACAGGGCTTGGAGAGTGTCATCCGCCATCTCATAAAACTCTTCAGAGCTAGCCTAGCTTGGAATTATATACCGACTAGCTGGTCGGAGGTAAAGGTGGTATATTTACCAAAAGTGGGCCGTAAGGATCCGCTGCCTAAATCCTTCCGGCCTATTAGCCTGATGTCTTTTATTCTAAAGACCCTGGAGAAGGTGCTGGATGGATACATCAGGAGGGAAGTACTGGGTACCAACCCTCTCAATGTACATCAGTATGCCTATCAAAAGGGGAAGTCCACGGACCTGGCGTTGAACAATCTAGTCGGGAAAGTCTCGCAGACCCTCGACTCAAAGGGAATTGCGTTAACGGCTTTCCTTGACATTGAAGGTGCGTTCAATGCAGCATTAACGGAATCCCTCTGTAAGTCTGTAAAAGATAGAGGGGTTCCGACGGCCGTAACAGGCTGGATACGAGCAATGCTAGACGCGAGGACAGTTACGACGTCACTCTGTGGTGACGTTGTCAGGCTAAGAACCTCCAGGGGATGCCCGCAGGGCGGGGTTTTGTCTCCCCTGCTTTGGTCCCTACTGGTGGATGACCTACTCGCGATTTTAGATACGTTTGACGTGGAAGTACAGGCGTATGCGGATGACATAGTCATCCTTGCAAGGGGAACAGACGAAAACACAGTCTGGTGTGCCCTGCAAGAAGCACTGGATGCGACGAGGAGCTGGTGTGAAGGGGAACGACTTAGCGTAAACCCAAGTAAAACACTAATTCTCCCGTTCACCAGAAGGAGGAAATTGAAAATAAAACCTCTCACCCTACACGGTGAAACAATTCCATTTGTGGAGGAAGCGAAATATCTGGGTGTCACCCTAGATAGATCTCTAACCTGGAACTCCCATTTAGACAAGACCATACACAAAGCGAGACACTCGCTTTGGACATGCCGTCGTATATGTGGCAGGTCTTGGGGTCTTAACCCCAAACAAATGTACTGGCTGTATGGTGCGGTTATTAAACCGATTATCACCTACGGCTGTGTTGCCTGGTGGCCGATTACAACTCGCAAAACGGCCATAAATAGGCTCACTGCACTGCAGAGAATGGCAATGGTGGCGGTAACGGGAGCTATCCGAACTACACCGTCAGCAGCTATGGAAATGCTACTGAACCTGACCCCTCTACATATCTTAATACAGGGGGAGGCCAGATTGGCAACATATCGATTCCATCATGCGGCTCTAATAGACCCGCAAAGAATAGTCTTCATACCGAACGGACTGTCTAAGGCCATCGAGTCAGAAGACAGTCTGAATATGAAGACAGACTTTACAGTCACAGAGTACAGTGAGCATCAACCGTACAAAGTCCTATTTCCGGATAGAGACGACTGGGAGCGATACAAAACCGCCCCAGGACAGGTTGATTCCTACTGGTATACCGACGGCTCAAAACTGCCATCTGGTACAGGAGCCGCAGTAGTCGGATGTAAACCAAGGACTGAACTTTCCTACAGCCTCGGTAAACATGCCACGATACAACAGGCAGAAATATTTGCCATTGAGATGTGCGCTCGGGAGCTCCTACAAAGGGGTTGGGTGCGCAGATCAATTAATATCTGTTCCGACAGCCAGGCAGCTTTGAAGGCTTTGGAAACAACCCGAACCTCATCCCTGCTGGTGTGGAACTGCAAGCAGATACTTTGCCAACTGGCAGAGAACAACAGGGTCAGTCTGATGTGGGTGCCCGGGCACTCTGGCATACAGGGAAACGAACTAGCCGATTCCCTGGCCAGGAAGGGAGCGGATACCGCATTCATCGGACCAGAACCTGCTCTTGGAATACCTAGAGTAGTAGCCAAGAACACTAACAGGAGATGGCTGAATGATCAGATGCTAAACTACTGGCAACAGTGCCCTGGGATGAGACATTCCAGAGCAGTGATAAGTGAAGCATCCACCTCCAGAACAGAGTCATGGCTGAAGCAGAGCAGGTCGGGTATACACACCCTGACTGCTCTCTTCACTGGACACTGCCGCCTACGGCACCATCTGCACAAAATGGGACTGAGTGATAACACGGAGTGTCGCCTGTGCCTAGAAGATGATGAAACAGCAGAGCACGTTATTTGTGCCTGCCCCGCTGGAAATCAGCTCAGGCTCACAGTGCTCGGACAATCCATACTAACACTGAAGGACCTTGACAAGATTCCACCCGACAAGCTCGTAGACTTCATCAAGAGGTTGGGCTTGGAGGGTGAACTATAAGGACACGCGACTGGCCTTAAATTGTGAGCCACAATAGACCCTCGCGGTCGCAGTGGAGGGCCGTATAGCGACCCAACAACTTTGTAAAAAAAAAAAAAAAAAAAAAAAAAAAAAAAAAAGTATTTATTGGTGATCATAACAATATTGTTTTGCACAGGTCAGGAGTATATAAATAAATGTATAAGTAAAACAAACTAGGCTGCTAAGCATAAAATTAAACGATGCAAAAAATGAACATAACAAAGTTAAGTAAATCACATACACATATTAAAACAGAATTAGAAAATTTTTTTAAAAATATACTTATAACTAACACTTTAAAATTTAGATCATGTTTAATAAAATTATAGTAAATACACAATGAAACAAAACATTAACACATTAAAAGAGTCTCCATGTCACAGTTTAAAAATTCTTCACATGAGAAAAATGTGCCTTTTATTAGCAATTCTTTTACTGCCCTCTTATACGAGGGATAAGAGCGTGTTTTTAAATGAGGTGGCAACTTATTGTAAAATTCGATAGCAAAGCAATTAGCACCTGAACGTGATTTTGTTAGTCTGTGGTGTTGTTTTTGCAGATTATCACGGTTCCTTGTATCGTATTTGTGGTCAAGACATGCGTATTTATCAGGATATTTTTTTATATATAGAAGACATTCTAAAATAAATAATGATGGCAATGTTAAAATGCCTAGCTCGAAAAAACTCTCTCTGCAATCATCGCGATATTGTAATTTAGCTAGTATACGGATAGCCCTTCTTTGTATACCGAATATCCGGTGACGACAAGATGAGTGTCCCCAGATTAAGACCCCATATTTGAGGGCTGACTGGAAATATCCAAAATATGCCGTCTTTAACGTTTCACTAGATACGGTACCAGCCAATTGACGTAACGCAAAAGTAATTTTAGAAAGCTTCTTTGCTAAAATGGAACCGTGGCAATCCCACTTAAGGGCCGAATCCACATGAAGACCAAGAAAGCAAGTAGTTTGATCTGTTTCACCAACATCTACCTTATTGAGAGTAAAGATAAGTTTTTTGGTTTTCGTGTCGTTCAGTACCAGCCCATTATCTATACACCACTGTGCAGTTTTCTGTTTCATTACTTCCGCTTTTTCTGATACTTCTTTAATACTTTTCCCTTTTACCATTACTGTAGAGTCATCTGCAAATAAAATTACGTTGGCCAGACTTAGTTGTTTCGGCATGTCATTTATATATATTAGGAAGAGTATAGGCCCTAAAATTGACCCCTGTGGTACACCACGGTTGATTGAAGAAGTATCAGACATTTTTCCTTTGAACTGAACTACTTGGTGTCTCTCAGTAAGATAGCTGGTTAGTAACTGTAAGCTATTATTACAGAAACCATATGCTTTTAACTTGGTTAGCATTATATCATGTATAACGCAATCAAAGGCTTTACTCATGTCGATAAATGATGCCATGGTTATTTCCTTTTCTTCGAAAGTTTTCAATATGGATTCAGTTAACTCTAAAATAGCATCACTAGTGGACAGACCGTTTCTAAATCCAAATTGATTTTTGTTGAATAGATCATTAGATGTAAAGTATTCCATAATTTGATCTTTCATTACCTTTTCAACTATTTTTGAAAAAACTGGAAGAAGCGAGATAGGCCTATAGTTATTTACTTGATCTGCATTTTCACTTTTGAGTATAGGGATGACTTTCGCTAATTTTAAAATTGTTGGAAATTAGCCCACTATTATAATTGAATTAATTAGTTGAGTGAGCTCCGGTATTAATATGTCTTTTGCATTTTTTATTAGATCAATTGAGATACCGTATATATCTGTACATTTACTATTTTTAATACTAGCTAGAATATCTCTTATTTTAACCTCACCAACCATTTTAAAGCTAAAGTTAATATCACAGTTCACATTAATATCACAGGTAAAGCTAATTGAAGGAATATCTTTTGTTAACATGTTGGCCACATTACTAAAGAATACATTGAATTGATCACAGGTAATATCACAGACTGTACTGGTTCGTTGCCTATTTGGATTAATAGCTTTCCATATAGCTCTCGGTTTATTCAGTGCGGAGTTAATGAAGTTATCATTAGCTTGCCTTTTCGACTGGATTATTGCATTTTTATATCTTTTACGATATTCGGATTTAAGCGCACGTGATGCGGGGGAGTTATTAATGATATTATTTTCTTCAATTAATTGTAGTATGTCTCTCATTTTACCCAAGTCCGCATTAAACCACTTGACTTTGTTTATCTGTTTTGAATCGCCTTTGATCGTTTTTATAGGGAAGCATTTAAGTACGCATGATGTTACGATATGGGTGAACATTTGCCACTTTACATTTAGATCTATTTCATGGCATTTAACGAAGTTCCAGCGGGCCTCAGAAAGCATGGAAAAGAAAGAAAGAGTGCCATGGCGCGTTATAGGCCTGTATTGTTTGATACTACATTGCTTAGCTGTCGTTATATCTTTAATATTTACAAATATACCGTTGTGATCGGATAATGCTGTTTCTATACATTTAACAACAATGTGTGTATTGATATTTGTAAATACGTTATCAATACAGTTCGCCTTACGGGTTGCAAAACTAACCAATTTATGTAATCCATACGTAGACAGCTGGTCAATGAGAGATAATTCATTGCTTTCACTGCTATCGAATTTAACATTAAAGTCTCCACCTAAAATAATAATATAAGGTAGCGGCGTCCCATCGCAGATGTGGCGAACTCGGGGATAACCGAGAAATCCGTATATATTTTGGACAACCCTGGAACTGGAAATAACCGATGCCGTAGAGTTCTACCCTTGGACGGCCGAGAGGAGTTTTGAGCTGAGTTGAGCTGTCTGATGTTCGAGGGCGCTATTTGACGAGATTTCACTAGGCAACCTATCTAACTTAAATAATATCAGTGTATGGCGCGAACTTTACTCATTTGGAAAATAAAAGAGAATGAAGCAATATTGTGTACTGAAAAATAGAATGAGGTGAATTGGGACCGTTGTTCCGAATATTAAAATATGTAACAAAATAACGCCCGTGGTTATGTTGCAGCTGCAATATTGCTGAATGAACAAGTTGACGACGCTTACGGAAAAGCGCCGGTAACAGTTATATCGAAAAATAGATCAAGGTATAACGATTGTTTGACTATATATTTTTTTGAATGTCTATTTGTTTTCTTTAGCCAGTCAAACGGTACTTACTTTAGATAGATATTTAGATATTCGTAGGGGTGGCCTTATTGGCCTGTACCACCGCGACCTTTGCAGATCTATTGTGGATCCCTATTATGCTAGATGACGTGCTCGACCTTCGCCTCTTTGATTAGCCCTATTAACCCTGACAGTGAGCCTTGGGTGTAGCTCTCTGCGCTTGGTTTAGTGTTGCCCAGCTTTAGGTACCTAACCCGTGCTGGGGCCTCACATTGGCACAGGATGTGGAGAGAATCCTCCTCTTCTTAATGGCAGAATCTACATATTGTATCCTCTGCCAGACCTATTTTGCTCATGTGTTTGTTGAGCCTACAGTGTCCTGTCAGTAGACGTACTACAGCTTTAGCCATTTTTCTCTCTTGGTTGAGAAGATCGGTCGTGAAAGCCAGCGATTGTTTTTTGAGGAACTGTTTCGCCTGCCTCTGCCCCGATGTGTTCGTCCACCAGGTTTGAGTTTGTGTCTCCGTCCATTTTTTTATGGATTGTCTGACTGTGGTTTTTGCGATACTGCAGGAGGGTTCCAGGCCAATGAATGCGCTTGAGGAGCCTTGTTTGGCCAGTTCGTCTGCTTTTTTGTTCCCTTGATGATCCTTGTGTCCTGGGACCCATACCATTGTCACTTTTTTGCGACAGCCCATTTCGTTGAGAGTGCTTACACAGTCTCACACTAGCTTGGAATCGACCTGTGTGGTGCTTAGTGCCCTTAGCAGCGCTTGGCTGTCCGAGGACTTACTTTGTGGTATAACATAAATTTCAATTAATTTACTTTAAACTAGGATAGGTAATGTGTTTATTCCAAACCTTATTGCTATACAAAACAAAATGATTAGCTAAACATATTATTTAATTAATGCTGTCAATAAATCCACGATAGGAAGCAACACTCGTGAAGACATCAGGAAGGCCCACACCGCAGGGAACTCCCCAAGAAACAACTCCAACTTGAACATTACCAGAAATCAACGGGCCTCCAGAGTCTCCAAAGCAAGCGCCATAACCTGGAGGGGCAGAAGTACAGATGTGTCCAGTCGTTATTGGTCTATATCCTTGCAACGAATTAGAGCAGGACTGAAGATCGATGTTAACAAGATTAATGGTTTGGAGTTGGCTCGGTCTACCGGTCGGCGGGTAGTCGGTGAAGCCCCAGCCGCTCAACGTCAGGACGGCTCCTGGGGCGGGATTGTAATTTGCCAAGGTGATTGGTTGAACGAATTGATTGTAGTTCAATGGTGAGCTTAATATGAGGACAGCGACGTCGTTGAACAGAGGACCCGGTTCATAGCCGGCGTGGTAGACGGCTCTGGCGACGCGGATGCGTTGGCCTTCTTGGAAAAGATTGTCTATGCCGGCAACTACGTCGATTGGATCGTTGTTTCTAGAACGACACACAAAAATGAATTTCACTGTACGAATAATATTCGCGTATCCGGAATCAATTCAGCGCATGCGGATATCACGGATATCACAAAATACGCGAATATTCGCCGAATCAAATACGAATATCAGTATTCTAAACTTATACAGGGTGGCGCAAAACTACCGATGTGGTTTTAATGTTGTTTTTTTAAATTTATTTATATTTTTTATTTTTATTTCAGAATTTTGCGAAGAAAACTTGGGGAATTTGAAATGGAACAGTACACAACAGAACAGCGATTAAAAATTGTTGAATTTTATTTCGAAAATCAACGGTCAATTGTTTTAACGCAGCGTGCTTATCGTCGTTTTTTTAATGTGCGTACTGGACCTTCAGCATCAACAATAAACCGCCTGGTTGCAAATTTTCGACATGGTACAGTAAGACACCTTCCATGTACCGGAAGATTACGTACGGTCCACACGGAAGAAAACATCCAACGTGTTGTGGATAGTGTGCAGGACAGTCCAGAAACATCAACAAGAAGACGTTTGGCACAACTGGGGCTATCGCGGAGGTCCGTTCAGAGGATTTTGGCCACATTGCACATGTTCCCGTATAAGGTTCAGCTTGTGCAAGAATTGAAGCCGATAGACTACCAACAACGGCTTGATTATGCCATTTCATTCCGACAAAAAGCAGAAGAAACTCGCGATTTCATTAACAATTTTATAATAAGCGATGAAGGCCATTTCCAATTTAATGGTTTGGTAAACAAGCAAAATTGCAGGATATGGGCCACGGAGAATTCAAGAACAGTTCATCAGCGACAATTACACCCACTTAAGTGTACTGTTTGGTGCGGTGTATCGTCTGAAAGGATCATTGGTCCATATTTTTTTGAAAATGCACATGGCGCCTCAGTTACGGTTAATGGTGCTGAATATCGAACGATGCTGGACAATTTTTTAAGGCCAGCTGTAGAAAACCATCCACAGTTGTGGTTCCAACAAGATGGAACCACAGCCCACACTGCAAGGGACTCTGTTACGGGACCTCTTTGGCGAACGCATTATTTCGCGCAGAAGCGATTTCAATTGGCCCACACGTTCACCGGATTTAACAGCTCCAGACTGTTTTCTTTTGGGTTATTTGAAAGAAAGGGTATACGCAAATAAGCCAGCGACCATACCAGAGCTAAAACAAAACATTCGCAATGAAATTCAAGCCATAACACCGGAAATTTTACGAAAAGTTATGGAAAATGTACTGGAAAGAGAACGAATGTGCGAAGCCGAAAATGACCACCACTTGGGGGATATAATTTTGTATACCTAAGCCAACAATATTCCCCATTAATATACTGTATAACGAAAAATAATAATAATAATTAACCATTAAATAAAAAAGTTATTAAACATTAAAATCATATCGGTAGTATGAGGACCTCAAACATGTAGGGCCGATTCCTCCATTTCCCAGTAACTTTTAGAGAGCCAGTCCGCCGCCCCTAGTAAGCATTACTAAATTACAGGAATATTCGATATTTTCCAGTAAATGTACACATGCACCTCAGTGTTTAGTAAGTGTGAAATCAACTAGATTTTACTCGTTAATGTCAGATATTAAACACATTATCCAGATGATTACGGTAAAAGTAGATTACGGAAAGGACAAAAATAGTGTTACATGCAACATTTATGTAAATTTCGAGTTTAGGAAAGCCAGAAACCGTGTAAATACATACCCGTAAATGCAATGAGCTGCGGTCAAAATTTTTGTGGGGTTTACGATTGAACCTCCGCAGAAATGTTGGCCGTTGGTTCCTTGCATGGAAATTTGATGAGGAAATTGCCCAGGGGTGGCGTCTTGTCCGCCGATAATACGTTCATCTGGTTCATCAGGACGTGCACCTGGGACAAAAACAAATAAAAAGTATTACATTTAAACTTAATAAAGTTAAAAGTTACAATCTGTGTTTTATACGCGTGGCGCATGAAGTAAAATTTCGAGTTTAGAAAAGCCCAGAAAATTTGTCTCGGGTCGCTGCGCGACCCTCGCCAAATTTTCACAGGGCTTTTCTAAACTCGAAATTTTACTTCATGCTTAGTCTGGGAGTGTAAAACACTCGTTTAAAGCTTCAAATTAAACTCCTTTAAAAACAACGAATGACAGAAAATTCACAGCTAAATTAATTAAGAAAAGTAATGTGATTTTATAAAAATAATGACATACCATAAAATTGATACAACAATTGCGGATATTCCTTTTTTTAAGTTCAATTTAAAGCTTCAAACAAGTGTTTTCCACTCCCAGACTAAGCATGAAGTAAAATTTCGAGTTTAGTAAAGCCCTGTGAAAATTTGTCGAGGGTCGCGCAGCGACCCGAGACAAATTTTCTGGGCTTTTCTAAACTCGAAATTTTACTTCATGCGCCACGCGTACAAAACAAAAATATTGTGAGTTGATGTGTATTTGAACCACACATGAAATCAGTGTTTTTTACGCGTGGCGCATGAAGTAAAATTTCGAGTTTAGAAAAGCCCTGTGAAAATTTGTCTCGGGTCGCTGCGCGACCCTCGACAAATTTTCACAGGGCTTTTCTAAACTCGAAATTTTACTTCATGCTTAGTCTGGGAGAGGAAAACACTCGTTTAAAGCTTCAAATTAAACTCTTTTGAAAATCAACGAAATTCAGAAAATTCACAGCTAAATTAATTAAGAAAAGTAATGTGATTTTATAAAAATAATGACATACCATAAAATTGATACAACAATTGCGGATATACCTTTTTTAAGTTCAATTTAATGCTTCAAACAAGTGTTTTCCACTCCCAGACTAAGCATGAAGTAAAATTTCGAGTTTAGTAAAGCCCTGTGAAAATTTGTCGAGGGTCGCGCAGCGACCCGAGACAAATTTTCTGGGCATTTCTAAAATTGAAATTTTACTTCATGCGCCACGCGTACAAAACAAAATTATTGTGAATTTATGTATATTTGAACCACACATGAAATCAGTGTTTTATGCGCGTGGCGCATGAAGTAAAATTTCGAGTTTAGAAAAGCCCTGTGAAAATTTGTCTCGGGTCGCTGCGCGACCCTTGACAAATTTTCACAGGGCTTTTCTAAACTCGAAATTTTACTTCATGCTTAGTCTGGAAGTGGAAAACACTCGTTTAAAGCTTTAAATTAAACTTTTTTAAAAATCAACGAATGTCAGAAAATTTACAGCTAAAATAATTAAGAAAAAGTAATGTGATTTTATAAAAATAATGACATACAATGGAATTGATACAACAATTGCGGATGTCAAAATAGCTATCTATTGTTCTATCTGACTTAAGCGCATGTCTTGCTAACTTACCAAAAGCACACGAAATGCAGAAAATTGCAACAAGAACTGCAATATTTGTCATTGTTGGAATGGTGCGATTTCCACGGATAGAGTTGACTTATATACCATTTCACATACAGTATATTATCAAAGTCATTACTGATTATACAAAAAAAACATTGAAATCAGTAATTACATTATATTAAACCAGTACAGCAATCTGCAATAATCTTCAATCTGTTTATTATAATGAAAATCCGTTGCTGACATATTTTTTAATTTCGGTTGATATCAAGAAATTATTCTGATGACATATTTATGGTATCAAAACATAGAAAAACTATGAAACGGGATGTCAAATTCTTAAAGAGAATTTATAATAATAATAATATTTATTAGTCGAAAATGTATGTACATGTTAAGAGGAAGTCGACCGATCTCTAAACGTATAAAACTAAGCATACTGCCGTCTTAATTACATCCTTGTTTAGGGATGAAATATTTTGAAAAAATAGGCATACTTTAAGGAAAGTGGAATCTTAATGCCTGTCTTAATAAAATATTTACCACTTTAACCGTTCTTTTATAAAAAAATATCAAACATTGTTAAACAAGCGTTATCGCATCTTCAATATAATTTTTTTCTGCAACATTTATAAAAAATATTGGGAAACTAAATCAGTCACATTGTAGATAACTCCTTTGCAAAGAAATGTGATTTTTGTTCATTTATTTATCTAATTTTTTAATTTATTTATCTAAATAAATAAATTTTTTTCTTCGAAAAAAATTCTTCTTTTCGAAGAATTTAAATTTTTTTCAATTATTTCTATCGTACAATAAATTCACTGGGATGTCGCGCGATATTGAAGTTTCAGAAAATTTGAAAAACTGTTTTACGCGCGACATCCTAGTGACTATATTTAACCAGATAAATAAATGAAAAAAATCACATATCTTTGCAAAGGAATTATCTACAATGTGGCTGATTTAGTTTTTCAATATTTTTTATAAATACTGCAGACAAAAATAAAATTAGGAACGCGATTTCGCTAGTTTACCAATGTTTGATATTATTTTATGAAATAACGGTAAAAGTATAAAATATTTTAATACTGGATATTTAATTAAAACACTTGGTTTGTTTCACTAATTTATATTTTCTCCGACTAGTTTCGACCATTGGTTATCCCCGAAGATGACCAATGGTCGAAACTAGTCGGAGAAAATATAAATTAGTGAAACAAGCCAAGTGTTTAATTAAATATCCAGTATTATATTCAAAAATGTTTCACCACGGGTTAAGTGAGAAATTAATTAAAGATATAAAATATTTTATTGAGACGGGCTTAAATATTGTACTTTCCTTAAAATATATCTATTTTTTCAAAATATTTCATCCCTAAACAAGGATGCAATTAAGACGGCATTATGCTTAATTTTATACGTTTAGAGAGCGGTCGACTTCCTCTTGAAGCTGTATGCTAATTGCTATTAATAAGGCTGTACAGGGTGATGCATTTTTATTTGAAGTGAACAGTAAATTCACCAACTTTGAACAGTAAATAAAACTTAAGTTCCACTTACCGATTTATTAATTATAGCAACTTGGTAAACACAACCTATCGTCCTGGAAACAGATATGGTAAGTATTAAAAAAAGAGTTGATCGTGCAAAAACAGTTATCAATCACGATTAAATAGCTGCTATATATTCAACTGCAATCTCTAAAATGACTACTTACTTAATTTGAATAAAATATTTAACATTTTTTGCAAGTTGCTACAGGTCCATATTCTCCGTACCAACCAATGGAAAACACATCACGATTTTTATGTAGAACCGATCCAAGTATTTTTAGTTTACCATATGGAATTGGAAGTGTCATTAATTTTCCTTCCGTTTTATTATAGAATATTGAGTAATTATTCTACAAACATAAAATATAAATTTAGTTGCAATCAACAAACAAACAAAAATCTGCTGTGGCCAACACAAGTATATCGATTATTTTATATTTTCTTTTAAGTATACATATCCTAATTATGTGCTGTAAATTTTCTGATGTTGTTGTTTTTTTCAATATAGTTCAATTTGAAGCTTTAAACAACACAAACATTTTGTGAACTAGTGACCAAACGAAATTTTCAGGCTTTTCCAAACTCGAAATTATTTTTCATATCCAAATTTGGTAGCTTATCAAGCCAAATTTCCTCAGGTGTTTTGCTGCCCACGGTGCGATTGATTGAAAGATTCACATGCGTGATATACAGCTTCAGCCTAAAATTCCTTACGAAGCTCGGCATCAGCCAGCATACAGCGTACACGTTCAACGATGGTTCGGTTCATCCGTTCTACGACTAACAAAACTAATTTAAATAACTCTATTATTTATAAATAAAACACTGTTTATCACTTTGTTTGTATAACAATTGGTTTATTTGGTGGCTATAGTTTCGATACTACACGTATCATTATCAAACCGTTAGTAACCTCTAATGATACGTGTAGTATCGAAACTATAGTCACCAAATAAACCAATTGTTATACAAACAAAGTGATAAACAGTGTTTTATTTATGTTCAACAATGTATAACGAAGTAGAAGCCTCTATAATCAGTGAATCTATTATTTATGCTAATCAACCGGTTCGCATTCACAAAAATTTGAGACAAATTTGTCTCTGACCATATAAGCTTAAATGGAGTTCCTATTTTTACCCAGCAAAGCATATATGGTATTTTTGCTAGTAGCGCCTGACTGTTGTATTTGTTGGTATAGTTGTGATACCACCTTTTGTTCACCTTTTTTGTCGATGACAATGTTATGCAGCAAACATGTACATTAACCAATTAAGTCCGCGAAATCAACCTTAACCTCAATACCTTTTAGAATTACTCGCCATTTATTGCTCATTATGCCAAATGCACATTCTGTCATTGAATGTGGCGAGCTTTTGAAAGACGTTTATTGAAAATCGTCTGTGATGGACTTAGTTTTTCTCCAGGGAAAGGTCTCATTATGTAATTTTTTAGTGGATAGGCGTTATCTCCTAAAATGACATGTGGTCCCTTTATATTCGTACCTGGCAATGCGGCAAGCCGTTTGGTACCTAATGCCCCTATCTCGAGCTTTTCCGAGAGTTTGGATTTGGAAAAAATGCTACCGCCACTTTCCTTTCCATATGCTTCAACAACAACAGCAATAAACTTGCAATCGGGCGCGGCAACTCCTTGCAAAACAATGGAGAAAAATTGTTTGTAATTTCTATACATGCTCCTAGAGTGAAGTGGGTTCCGAATGCGTACGTGTTTTCCGTCTATGCATCCAACACAGTTTGGGAATCTCCATCTACTCCAGAATCGCTGTTTAGTTACTTCTACATCTTCATACGCTAGAAAATGTATGTGTTTAGCAAGCAATATGTTCCAAATCGCTTTGTATTTTCTTTTGCGATTCTATCGACTGTTACATCTGACATTCTGAATGAGTAACCCAACGTCTTGAACGAAGACCCTGTCGCAAAGTATCTATAAAATGCAAAAAAATAGCTTTATTCTTTTCTGTTTGTTGTTGCAGTCACAGTGTTGAACGCCAAGTAGAAGGGACTTGGTGATTCATTTCGAAGAGAACTTAAAAAATTCCACAAGTCAGGATCAGAAGCACCAGATGAATTTACCTCATCATGGCCGTTCTTTGAACATTTGTTCTTTCTGGCGGATGTTATAGAACCCAGGACACTAAAGGGAACAACATGAAACAGTTTTATATACCCTCACTCCCTCACGCTTGCATGGCCATCTTCTTCCTTGATATCTGATGTGGATTTTCAACTAATGTCTTCTTCGTCATGGGAACCTTAAATACAAAATACCCAAGAAAATGCCACGTCGACTACGGCTACTGGTGAATTACCTGCTAAGCAATGCCAACTCAATCATCCGGAAGTGCAAATGTTCGAATACATAACAAATTTTAGCAAGGACATTGCATAAGCGCATATATTGAGATTTTGTCAGTTTATTAGTTTCATATTTCTTCTTTAAATTGTAACTAATAAAACTAAATGAAAAAATATATAATGAAAGCCTCTTCCTTATGTTAGATTACACGTAGACGTTGCACTGGTGTTATTGTCTTCCTGAAATTACACTCTTTAGTTATAATGGGCTCTATAGCTTTCAAAATATATTTAAAGGTTTCTGAGCTAATTCGATAAGTCACTAAATTTCTGGGAATCTTGTTCTAAATCGCTGTAGAGATAATGAAATTCTCCCAGTAATTCCCTTTTCTTTAATATTGGGTTTACCCAACACGATCGCCTTTTTCGATTTCCAATTATACCCATATCACATAGGGATTTTCTAAAAAGCAAAAATCCTCTGCATCCATTAAAAATTAGAAATATATTTTTTTTAAATTTACAAATCTTTTGACAGTGCCGACAAACTGAGCAGCGCGAAGTCACATGTAGCCGCTGGTCTTGCAGCCGCTTCTGTCGCGTAAGCCCGTAGCCGCGTGTGATCGCTGCCAGTGGACAACCGGCCTCAACCGCTCGTTGTTTGCGATTGAATTGTCTAAATATGACATTTCCGTGAAATCCATTAAAATGTCTCGATGAAGGGTTGAATGTCTTGATGCGGCGCTGTCGACCACTCAATTGCCATCAACCGCAATGCTTACCAAAGCACTGAATGCATACGCGTACTTAGCGTCGTTAGTTTTCCTTTTGTTTTCATCCTTCTTCTTGTCGTTACCATTTGATGGTTTTTCTACGACGCTTTCTCGATTAGTCGAACAATTCCGACGTAAATGTCCTAATTGATAACAGCAATAACATCGAGGCTTATATTCTTTTGATTTGGAACTATTACCACCACTACGTTCACTACGTCCTATAAATGCTTTTTTCTGTTTGGCCGGTCGTAGGCACGAGACAGCAATGATGACTTGACATGTTCAACCATAATCTTTACACCACTGGCTGTGAAACCCATTATGAACGGTTAATACTCCGGTCCAAGCTTACCCAGCATTAATAATACGACGAGTCTATCATTAATTTTAACTTTAGCTTGGGTGCATCGTTTCCATGCCTCTATCGTTTTCCCGATGTAATCGTCCATTGACGGATAATCACTTAATTTGATGCTCGTCAAATTCATTAATGCTGTGATTTCACGATTTATGCCCGATTCGGCGAATGATGTACTCAACATTTTCCACACGTTTAACGGTGTGTCCGAATCACTGAAGTTGCTTTCGGTAGACAAAACAAGCCATCCCATAGCTTCATCGAGTTTTTCGACATCGGTTTCGGTGTCCGTTTCAGGGATACATTTGGCCAGTTTCTTGGTGCTAACATCGAACGTTTCCACGACTGGTAGTTTTCACGACCCTTAAGCTTTTCAAACTGGATTTCCTTAGTCATTTGTCAACGTGACCGATCGAATAATTTGTCGGTAATCTTACAAACTATTACTCGTTGCTTTATCGCAGTATTTTACTCGATCACTGGACCCATCATCTGTTATAAATACAAGCAGCTGAAATTTTACTTCATGCTTAACCTGGGAGTGAAACACACTCGTTTAAAGCTTCAAATTGAACTCTGTTAATTAAAAAAATAGTGCTATGATGGACACATAGCACTTTGCCCATCAACTTAACAATGGATACTTGACATAATAAACTTATTTCACTTATAAATTTGTTTAAGACTATTTCACATTAAATCATTGTTATTGACGCGTGGCGCATGAAGTAAAATTTCGAGTTTAGAAAAGCCTAATTTGGCTCGGTCGCTCCGCTTCGCTACGCGCCCGAGCCAAATTTTTAGGCTTTTCTAAACTCGAAATTTTACTTCATGCTTAGTCTGGGAGTGGAAGACACTCGTTTGTTTCATAATTAAAACAATTGAGCATTGACGTATTAAGTTTATTGTCATTTCACCGAAATCACTGAACCGATTTCAATTCTCCGTCGAATGTGAATTTTGATATAAGTTAGGATTCAAAAGATAATGGGTAAGTTACAGTCAATTTATTGATGAAATTCTATGAAATTGCTGTAATTTGTGAATATACAGTCGACTAAGATGAAATACTATGAAAATCAAAGCACTCTAGAGGGTATTTTGTATCGAACATACGATACCACTGTAAGTTTTTCGGATGAGATAACTTACCGGTGGATATGGCATTTTGTTTCCCATTCCTTTTGCGAAGGCTTCGCCTAAACCTAGTAAGTCTGTTTTGATAACTTCTTCGAAAGGTAATCCAAAAATAAAAGGAACAAATTTATGATACTGATTATTTCGGAATTGATAGAGAGTGACAGCGAACTACAAATAAATTAATAGAATAAATAATCGAGCAGTGGTGCAACTAGATGAGAGGTGGGGGCGGTGTATATGCACCCGACGCGTAATGCATAACTAATCTGGGTATTTAATCTAGACCAGTGGTCTCCAAACTACGGCCCGCGGGCCAAATCCGGCCCGTAACTTGCATGAATCCGGCCCGCGATTGTTTGTATTTTTTTTGTAAATGTCATATTTTGAAATATTGTAACAATTGTTCCTTAAATTTTTCATAATTTTATAAAATTAATCGGATCTTGGCCGACTTTATTATGTATAATTGTATTTGTGGCCCGCGAAGAAGATAGTTTGGAGACCCAGGATCTAGACGATCCGAGATTCCCAAAGTTAGGGCGGATAATTTCTATAATTAATTAATGTTCTAGTGCCTTCTCCTTACCACTAGCAATCTTATTTAATAAATCCATTCAAAATGGAAAATTTCCGTCCTTGTGGAAAAATGTCTACGTGACTCCTGTTTTTAAATCGGAAATTAAATCTGATACTCACAACTACCGCCCAATAGATATTCAATCATGCATCCCAAAACTGTTTGAAAAAATTGTTTCAAAGCATATGATGCTGCTTTTTAAACTTTTAATAGCTGATCAACAACATGGTTTCTTTCCATCTAGATCAGTGATGGGGAAACTACGGCCCGCGGGCCAAGTCCAGCCCGCGGAAAGGTTTAATCCGGCTCGTTTAAGAGTGCCGTCGTGAGAATATTTGAACGCGTTCTTACTTCGTAATGTGACGACCCGCATAAAAACTACCTACCTACGATTAAGCATTATTCTTTGACCCGCTACGATTGTCGGGTTATTACAAATGGCCCGTCTTAAAAAAAGTTTCCCCACCACTGATCTAGATCAACAGAAACAAATGTATTCATATATACTAGTTATATATCTTGTGCATTGGAGAAAGGCGATATGGTAGATACAGTCTATACCGATTTCTCCAAGGCGTTCGATAGGGTAGGTCACGCAAGACTTATGCATAAACTTAGATCTTATGGTGTTGTTGGATGCACGCTTGAATGGATAAAATCATTTATTTGCAATAGACAGTTGGTTGTTAGATTTAATGGTACCATGTCGGATCTTATAATTAATGCAACATCTGGGGTACCACAAGGCTCTCATTTGGGTCCCTTACTCTTTCATATTTTTATTAATGATATTGGCAGCAACATTAGCTCCAATATTCTACTTTATGCTGACGACATGAAAATATTTAAAACCATTAGGTGTTTGGAAGACTGCCACATAATCAAACTGATTTGAATAGGATCATGCGATGGTGTGATAACAATGATCTTAACTTAAATATACTTAAATAAAAATAAGTGTAAACTTATGCGTTTCTCAAATAAAAAAGTATACTGTGGCGGTTTGATTACTCTGAACAGTCATATCTTAGAAAGAGTTGATATAATCAGAGACTTAGGTGTATTTTTTGACAGTAAGCTTCAATTCACAAGTCATATAAATGTAATTTTGGCAAAAGCATTGCAATTAATTGGCTTTATAAAACGACTGTCAATATACTTTACATCCATCAGAACATTTATAACATTATACAAATCCTATCCTTGATTGTTGCTCCATCGTATAGTTCCCTAATTACAAATTTCATATCAATAGCATTGAGCACGTCCAAAAGAAAATGGTTAATCTTATTTGTTCTCGTTGTCATTTATATTATGACAATTTTGATATGATGCTCAAATATCTTGACATCCTTCCACCATATAAACGAAGAATTTATTCTTCGCTTTGCTTTGCTTATCGCTTATTTAACAATCTAATCGATTGCTCAGATGTATTGTCATCTATATCATTTTTTATCCCCAGACATGCAACGCGGCATAAGCAACTTCTTGCTTGCGAATTTCACAAGTTTGTATTTGGTTTTAATAGCCCTTGTAATTGCTTAATATATAACGTTAATAAATATTATAATTTAATTGATATGTTCGGAGTTAGTCTAAAGTATTTTAGGCGTACGTGTCGCGTAATTTTAGATTGTAACTCATAAGTAACGTTATTGTATTATTGTTTAGTGTATTTTTTATTATATATGTTATTTATTTCTATGTAATTGGCTACCCGTATGAATAAATAAATAAATACTTAATTTCTATAGACAATATTTGTGAAAAAGGGCATTTTTCGACCGTTTATAAATATACATTAAAACAGGTCACAACAATAGATGTCATATCGTTAAATAAAATTAGGTTAGATGTCAGTTTGTCGAATAATGTTAGGTTATGTTGTAAATTTATTAGATTAGGTTAGATGTCACAATCTCAAGCTATGTTAGGTTAAATAAATAAAATTTTGAAAGACGTACAAAGATATTACTCACATTTTCTTTGAAAGGCACAGCTTTATTCACTGGATGTACTTAGTAGATACTTTTTACTAATTGTTTATGGTATTCGAGTACATTTTGTGTAGAGTACGTGTATTCAGTACTCAAGTGTATTTTACCTGTACACCGGCTCTGCTTACGAAATAGGCTATATTTAAGACAGTTTATAAAAAATGATTGTTACCCAAAATTCATTCGTAATAGGTTTAATAGTTTCCATGGTTATAGTGCAACCCACGATTCTCCTTTTCTTACTAAAATGTTGTTTGATTTCCATTTTTTTAATATAATATTTGTTTAGCGATTCCACCTTAACGTAATTCGTTTTTCCTTCTGGACTGGAGGGTGCCCGTGGCATCTATAAATATACATATTTATTTCAATTAATTGAAACATATCAATCAACAATAAAGTTTAAAAAAAAATTAGATTACTAGATATCAATAGTAGCGTAGCGTCTAAATGTAACCCCCTGCTATGGTCTTCAGGTCTATTTGACTCAAAACGAAATTAATTTGTTTAAAACATTTTAGATTTTGATTTTATTTTCCCAAAAATGCATGACTGTTCTCATTGTTACGTAATTGTATGTTTTTTTTCCGAAATTGTTAGTTGGTTTGAAGACAATTTAACATAAATGTTATATATACTTTGATAGAGCGTTGTAACAAAACAAACAAGATTTTAAATATTTCATTGTATAATCCAATATAATACATAAAATTACGAAAATGTTATACGTGAAAATGCTAACAATGTCTTAATTACTAAGACAACTTAAGACGATAAATATCCATTGAAACAACTACTTCCCGTGCAAATACATCTCCGGATATTAAATTATACAATGAATAATTCAATATCCAGCGGTGCATTTGAACGGGAAGTAGTTGTTTCAATGGGTATTTATTGACTTAAGTAGTTTTATTAACTAAAACGTATTATTAGCATTTAATACGAACATGGTCCTAATTTTATACCGGGTGTTGACTTGGCGGACGCAACATAGGAAATCCCATGTAAATTTTGAAATGTTCAAATTTTGGCTCCCCTATTAATTTTTGAAACAAAATGTATTTACCTTTTTTGTAGAGGGAAAATTCTGAATTCATTCGTGTTAACGTTTATCACTTTACGTTTCTCTAAGTTAAAATTAAGAAAAAATAATGTGATTATATAAAAATAATGACATATAAAGGAATTGAAACAACAATTGCGGATGTCAAAATAGTAAAGTAAAATCGTAAACGAGTGTTTTCCACTCCCAGACTAAGCATGAAGTAAAATTTCGAGTTTAGAAAAGCCCGGTGAAAATTTGTCGAGGGTCGCGCAGCGACCCGAGACAAATTTTCTGCGCTTTTCTAAACTCGAAATTTTACTTCATGCGCCACGCGTATAAAACATTGATTTCATGTGTGGTTCAAATATACATAAATTCATAATATTTTTGTTTTGTACGCGTGGCGCACGAAGTAAAATTTCGAGTTTAGAAAAGCGCAGAAAATTTGTCTCGGGTCGCTGCGCGACCCTTGACAAATTTTTACGGGGCTTTTCTATACTCGAAATTTTACTTCATGGTTAGTCTGGGAGTGGAAAACACTTGTTTAAAGCTTTGAATTGAACTTAAAAAAAACAGGGAATATCCGCAATTGTTGTATAAATTAGATAGTATGTCATTATTTTTTAAATCACATTACATTTTCTTAATTATTTTAGCTGTAAATTTTCAGACATTAACGTTGATTTTTAAAAGAGTTCAATTTAAAGCTATAGACGAGTGCTTTCCACTCCCAGACTAAGCATGAAGTAAAATTTCGAGTTTAGAAAAGCCCCGTGAAAATTTGTCGAGGGTCGCGCAGCCACCCGAGACAAATTTTCTGGGCTTTTCTAAACTCGAAATTTTACTGCATGCGCCACGCCTATAAAACACTGATTTTATGTGTGGTTCAAATATACATAAATACACAATATTTTTGTTTTGTACGCGTGGCGCATGAAGTAAAATTTCGAGTTTAGAAAAGCCCAGAAAATTTGTCTCGGGTCGCTGCGCGACCCTCGACAAATTTTCACGGGGCTTTTCTAAACTCGAAATTTTACTTCATGCTTAGTCTGGGAGTGGAAAACACTTGTTTAAAGCTTTAAATTGAACTTAAAAAAATACTGGGAATATCCGCAATTGTTGTATCAATCAGATGGTATGTCATTATTATATAAAATCACATTACTTTTTCTTAATTATTTTAACTTAGAGAAATGTAAAGTGTTAAGCGTGAACATTCATAAATTAAGAATTTTTCCCTCTACAAAAAAGTGAAATACATTTTGTCTCAAAAACAAATAGGGAAGCCAATATTTGAACACTTTATAATTAACATGCGATTTCCTATGTTGCGTCCGTCAAGTCAACACCCGGTATATTAATAGTTTACTATTTTTATTATATTAAGTGATAATAGATTTAAAAAGAATAAGTGCCTAAACAATCAACGAAATAAACTATTATGTTACTCACCTCGAAAGCATCAGTGAATAAAATAAGAAATAATAATGAGGAGAACATTGCATACTTTGCGAACGCTGAAAATCGTTCTTTATTCTAAATCATAATTTCTAGTAAAATTTAAATACAGGTTTGTATATCATGAACAAATAACATAATTAACTTATTTTTTTTAGATGTAATTATTGTACCTACTATAATCATTAGAACAGTATTTTTAATATTACTAATTTTAAATATTGTAATGGTATTTTAATGAGCTCTATACTTTATTAGTCAATTAACTTTGGGCACACGTATTTCCTAACACAAATGGACGGAACTCATTGTCATAAACTTCCTTATGATTTTATTTTTTAACTTTTTTCTACATTTTATAATTATAAACATACAAGTCCGCCTTTGCAGCCATATTTGAGTACGTATTATTTAAATACACAAATAAATGCTGCACAATTTATTTTTTTAAAATACGTGAAACAATATTTTGTTCTTAACATGAATAAAGAATCGATATATGTTTTTGAGTTTCGTGAAGAGTATAATCAATAAATAATTAACACTGTTGTATCCTTTCTTCACACTTTAAAAAGATAAAGTGCGAGGAAAGGATACAACAGTGTTAATTATTTAATGAATAAAGAATATGAATGAATATGAACACGAATATTTCAATCACTAAGTTATTCACATACGTAGTATATCTTAATAGGTTATGGTAAGTACCGTGCATATACAAACGGAACTTAGTTTGTATATGCGCGGTACTTACCATAACCTATTAAGAAGAAGTTGACGTTATTACATATCACTCTAAATTGAATTGTGCTTCAGGCTGTGATAGTGACGCTGATACCTTCAATAATTATTTCTGTAGTGTTGTTGATAAACTCGTTGACAAATTACCAGACACGCACGTCAACCCAATTACACTTTTAATGGAACTAGAGCAAAATTTCGGCAATTCCTATCTTGTATTTGAATAGGTGAGCGAAATATCAATAAGAGAAACAATTAAACACTTAAAGGGTTTAGAAGTAGGGATATATATATATATATATATATATATATATATATATATATATATATTAATCACTAACCTCCTAAAATAAGACACTTTGATTAACCCGCTTACCAAATTAATTAACCCATCTCTGCGATCTGGAATTTTCCGGGATTGTCTTCAATATGCTATTGTTATCCCCGTACATAAAAAAAGCAATAAATTTGATCCTAACAATTTCAGACCAATTTCCTTACTGCCTATAATTCCAAAAATTTTAGATAATATATTATTCCATTAAACAGTTGACTTTCTAGACCAATATGACATCTTAACGAACAATCAATATAGCTTCCGAAGGGGTAGGTCAATGAGGGACGCAATTATTGCATTTACTGGACACATCCTTGAAAGCTTCGCGGCAGGCTTGTTTTCTGCCACCACTATCTTAGACTCAAGTAAAGGTTTTGATTGTGATTCTCATGACATTCTTCTGAGGAAATTATATTACTATAATTTCCATCCAAGTAGCGTTTGTATCGTAAATTCCTATCTAAGTGATCGATATCAATGCATTAAGTTTGGGAACAAAATTTTAGATAATACTTAACTACTCAACTAACTGTTGTTCCTTATACATATAAACGATCTACCTAGTCAGTTACCAACGTCATCAACTATTTTATATACGGCAACACTACCATCTAAGATATCTTTAATAATAAGAATGATGCAGTAGATAAAAATTAACTATCTGTAAGTAAAGCAACTGAACGGTTTACTGCTAACAAACTAAATGTAAATCTAGACAAATCAGCTAAGATTAGATTCTCTGTAAAAAGGACATGAATAATAAAGTAAAATTTCTAGGTATATATATATATATATATATATATATATATATATATATATATATATATATATATAGATAATAAATTAACTTGGCGTAGTAACTAACACATTTATCTAACAAAATCTGCTGCAAATCTGCTGTAAGCATTGGTGCGCACTTCATTTAAAACAGGGTGTTCTATTGTTTTTCTGATTTGACCATTGTAATCCCCATCATATTTCCTACTACTTTGCCTATTTAACCGACTATATAGCTTAAGTAATAAGAAAGTTAGCAATGGTGCGCACTTAATTTAGAACACCCTGAATGTGGAAATGTGAAATCTGAATTACCCGGCCATGTTCTAAGATCAGCTTATTTTGTTATATGTCACAGTTATCTCACATATGGTATATTGGTGTGGGGTCATTCTGCTATAATGTCTCGTATATTTAGTCTATAACGGCGTGCAATAAGAGCTTTACCATCGGCTAATATAGAAATTATTGTCGTGTATACTTTACACAGTACTGTATATTAACCCTCCCAGATATCCAGATATATATATATATATATATATATATGGCAGTATATATATATATATATATATATATATATATATATATATATATATCAAAAAAATTAGAACACCAAGTATTTATTGCACGATTTAAATAAAATTTACACAATTTGATCATGTAAACGAACTGTATCGATGATCAAAAAATCAACTTGAAAAACAAAAAAAACAAATGAATAAAAATTAATAATGTGTTGGGCCTCCACGATTTCCCAAACACTCATTAAAACGTCGAGGCATGCTAGAAATTAGGCTGTCAATATCGACTTGGGGTATTTCATTCCAAACTTCGATAATTTGACCTCTAAGTTCCATTACAGTGTTAGCGGGGCGCTGTAAGTTACTTATTCTAACACCTATCATATCCCAAACATGTTCTATTGGCGATAGATCTGGAGAACGAGATGGCCAAGGTAACAAATTGATTTCGGCACTATCAAAAAACTATCTTGTAATGGCCGCTGTGTGAGGTCGAGCATTATCTTGCTGAAAAATGGGGTTCTGCAAGCCATTTACATAGAGCACTAACACTGGCCGTAAAATGTTGTCAATATACCGAATCGCGTTAAGACTTGCTTCTAAAAAAACTAGAGGAGACCGACTACAATATGCTATCGCCCCCAAACCATAACTCCCTGTGTAAGAGCCGTATGTCTTTCAACAGCAAATTGTAAAATTCTGCGTTCACCGCGTCGACGTCTCACTCTTCTGCGACCATCATGAGCCCATAAACAAAACCGAGATTCATCGCTAAAGATAATGTTATTCCATTCATGGGTCCAATGTTGTCTTTCCCTGCACCAATCAAGTCTTGCTCTGCGATGCTGCGGAGTAAGAGGTAGACACAATTGTGGACGGTAGGATCTTATACCAAAACTGCGGATTCTTCTGTAAACAGTAGCCATGGATACTCTTTGTCCATTTAGAGCCAACCAGTCATTTCCCAATGCCCGCGATGTTATAAATCTGTCCCTTAAAGTTGTAGGACGAAGAGCTCGATCTTCACGCTCAGTGGTGCTTCTTGGGCGTCCTGATCCAAGTCTACGTCGATTCTCCCCAGCTTCGAACCATCTAGACCAGCAGCGTACGATCACCGATACACTACGGCCTACCCTTTCAGCAATAGCACGAACCGAAAAACCCGCTTCTCGCATTCCAATAATGCGACCCCTTTCAAATTCACTTAGATGATGATATTGTGCACGCCGGCGAACACGGGGCATCTTTTTATGTTTTACAAACTGAAACGTCGAACTACTCAGAGGCTACTTGGATATTAAAAGCAATTACATTAAAAAGTATAATGTATGTATTTAATAACATACATATGTACACCCACTAAGAAGGACTGGAAGGAGGACAGAATACCGGAAACAGGATCACTTAACGTCTTCACGGACGGATCTAAAAGAGACAATAAGGTGGGGTAAGGGGTCTTCTGTGAGGACTTGAACCTAAGTATCTCCTTCAGACACCTGTATACCTGTACCCGTACCGAGCGCGTTCCCAGGTGGCAGATAGGGAAATGCTGTAACCGGCTGGACGGTGGGTAGAAGGGAAATAAAACATCTCCCGCGGACCAACAAGATAACGCAAAAGAAATGGGTGGGACCCGACACCAGAAACCGCCAGGGGTGGCCATAAACTGACACACAAAAAACAATATGAATACAAAAAATATAGAAACACACCCTGGAAATCGGAAACCAAAAACCGGTCGAGGAAGGCGAGCAAGCAGGCCAACCAGGAACGTTATCGGGCTGCTGCAATGACAACATAGAAGAGGCAAAGGGTAATCCATTTGCCAAGGGCAAGATAATAGAGAGAACTCTACCTTCCAAGCAAGTGCAAACGAAGACGAAGCGGAAGAGGACGGAAGACACCCCACCAAAAATACACCAATCGCAAGAAAGAGCCACGAAGAAGAACTGCTGAAGATGAGAAAGATACTAGAAGAAACTATCAAAACCATAAACGTACTGTCAGACCAGGTAAACCAAGATGCAAATACAAAGGTAGAAATTAAGGAGACGTCAAAGAAGTTGAAAAGAATACCGGACAGACTAAAGGCAGAAGGCCCTCTGGACTTTTTACAGGAAATTATAGATTCTATGCAGGAACAAACAAAACAGTTGAGGTCCAGACTCTGAGCTACACGGATGTAAACCTGCAATCCAGAGCTGCTGAAATCATTAGTGCTCTAAAGAACGACCAAGAGAAGGTCTAACAGATACTAACGGAGGTATGGCCGGAGGAAGTCTACAGCAGATGCAAACTAGAATGCGAGGACCCTCTAAGGGGTAATACGGATGACCTTGTACTATTTATCTATGAGAAAGATATAGAAGGTAGAGATATCCAAGACCTAACTAAGATGCATCCGCAGGACAAGAAAGCCCTGGCGAAGATTTACCTAGGAGCGCCAACATGCAGCATCATAGAAAGCGGGAGGGGAATTAAAAGACAAACAAGCGCAGTACGTACATATTGTGCTGGTGGACCAGATTGCGGATATAACTGAAGCAACCCGAACGATTATGGGAAGAGCGAAACAGCACAGTTGAATGCAAATCGTATGCACCACCACAAAGTCGGTAGACAATAACACAATAAGAAATACGCTGGAGTGGAAACTCCGACAACACGATATTGACAGAAACATGTTCATAAAAAAAAAAAACGCTTAGAGGATGAACGCAAAGCAGAAATTACCCCCAGCGGGCAGCAGAAGCACGGAAACGGTCATTATAAAACCCAAGGACGGCAAAATATACTTAGAAGTATTAATAGCGATGAAAACAAAGTTAGACGCGACTGGAGTAAATGTGAACAGGATACAGAAAACTGAGGAAGGTAACATTAAGCTACACATTGGAAGCCTTTAAAAGAGAACTGGCGGACGAAATGCAGCCGATGACAGAACACCGCGAAGAGACTGTGCGATTTCTGGGCCTAGGGGAAGAAACGACGGAAAACGAGCTGGTAAAAACCATACAAGATGCGCTAGGCAGGATAGAAAATATCAAGGTCAGACTCCTGGAAAAGAAGACTTAGTGAGGAACAAAACAAGCATTTGTGTCACTATCCGGAACCCTTGCGCGACAACTAGCAGCAAAGGGGAGACTCGGTAAAGGTTGGTATAGATGGAGGGTAAGACTACTAATAAGACTATGCTATGGATGTCATTGAGTGGGACATACAGAAAGTTTTATGAAAAACCGAACATGTTCATCCAATACAATTTGACACCTTTACTTTTTAAGTTATGTGTAAATTGGGTTGCCTATATGACCATTAAAAATTGTAGCCAATCAATCGCAATTAATGCCTCAACTTGTACACACAGGGAGATTTTCTATCAAGTATACATGTCCCAATTACACCGTATATGTCGCAAATCTTTAGATACTCGTTGTTAAAAAAATTAATTTGAAACTTGAAATGAGTGTGTTCCACTCCAAGACTAAGCATGAAGTAAAATTTCGAGCTTAGAAAAGCCTGAAAATTTGGTTTGGTCGCGTAGCGCCCAAACCAAATTTTCAGGCTTTTCTAAACTCGAAATTTTACTTCATGCGCCACCGATACAAAACACTGACATATTACGAAGTTTAAAACACACCGCTAAACTTTACATTGCATCAGTGTTTCGTACCGGTGGCGCATGAAGTAAAATTTCGAGTTTAGAAAAGCCTGAAAATTTGGTTTGGCCGCTCCGCGCTTCGCGCTACGCGACCAAACCAAATTTTCTAAAACTCGAAATTTTACTTCATGCTTAGCTTTGGAGTGGAAAATACTCGTTTAGAGCTTCAAATTAAATTCTTTTAACAAACCGGAAAATGTACGACGTATGCTTATGTATACTTAAAAGAAAAATTCTCGTTATGAAAATGTTCGGTGTTACATAAAACTCTCTGTATAAGAAAAAACTGTGCCGCAAAACTGGGAGAAAGCACCTGCCATAACTGCGGAAAGACGGGACATAAGATAGCAGGTTATTAAAACGGGAAAGGATGCTACTCATGTACTAAAGAAGGGTACAGAGCGAAATGCCAGATTTACAGAGAAATGATTAGGAAGATGAGAAACAAGGAGCGGGAAGAGATTGAATGCCCACTAAATTGAACACTATCAAAATTCTCTAGATAAACCTTAACAGGGACAAGAAAGCCATGGATCTGTTTATACAAAACTACAAGGAACAAGACATAGACATTGGGATAATATCAGAACCCAACAAGGCAATGGCAAACCAAAACAATAAATACTACACGGACTTAAATGAAGATGGGACTATCTATATAAATAAAAAGCATAGCTACAAAGTGGAGAGCAGAGCCCCTTCCTCTGTTCTCCACTTTGTAGCTCCACTTCCTCTGTTCTCCACTTTATAGCTATTTTTATTCATATAGATAGTCCTATCTTCATTTAAATCGCTGTAGTATTTATTGTTTTGGTTTGCAAAGGGTATGCGTGGATAATGGCTGGAGGTACTGCACACTACCACAGTTCATATATATCCTGGTAGCCAGTCACTGTATAAAATTTGGTAACAGCATTTGGAGGCTGCATCCAGAAGCGAGACCGGTGATTGGCGTATATAGTCGTCTGTCTCACTCCTCTACGCAATCTTGACTATATTTCCAGTTCTCCCATAAAAATTGCCTCCCCTTGATACTACTCATGCTACATATCACCGAATGAAACATGATTTTAAACGCTGCAAACAGCAGACGGAGAAATGAGAGCAGCTGTAGCATCGCAAGGCAGTTATGGCCTCGATGTGACAGGAAAAGAGGCGATACACTTATTTCACTAATGAGGAGTGACATCGTTGATACAGTAGGCATTATTACGGGACACTGCCCCTTTAGCGGTCACGCTGATAGGTTGGGTCTACTATATAATGACTACTGTAAAGGATGCCTTGACGATGAGAGAGAGGAAAGCTTTCTCCACTACCTCTGTCAATGCCCCTCTCTTGCTGGAGTAAGAAATTCCTACTTAGGCCGCTCCTATATAAATGAACTCTGTGACCTTGGGTCGATAGAAGTCAACAATCTCACAAAGTTCATTATCGGCTCCAATTGATTCTCGTGAGCAATGGAACAACTGGCATCACAATGGGCCTAAGTGTGCACTTCCTTATGGGGTGAAACCACTAGAGCCTAAACCTAAACCTAAATCCCCCTCTTAGTAAATAACAGGAACAGTATTGGACCGCAGTGAGAACCTGACGGAACCTCCAAAGTCACGTTAATAGCTCTAGAGGTGGTTATTAATTTTTACAAATTATATCCTGCTATCTAGAAATCTAGAAATCATTTATCAATTTATTTTAAATAAGGAAGTATTGATGGGTAATGTTCTTATTTAAAGGCTTGTTAATGCACAAAATCAAATTCTGATTTATTTAAAATTGTAATGTAACATAAAAATGTTAATTGGTGTTCTCAATGAAAGCACGGAAGAAAGCAACACTCGTGAAGACATCAGGACGACCCTTGGCGCAGGGAACTCCCCATGAAACAACTCCAACTTGAACATTACCAGAAATCAATGGGCCACCAGAGTCTCCTTGGCAAGCGCCGTAACCAGCTGCGGCGGTAGTGCAGACGTGTCCAGTTGTAATCGGGCTTAACCCTGCCAACGCAGCAGCGCAGGACTGAAGATCCATGTTGGTGAGGTTGATGGTTTGGAGTTGGCTTGGTGTGCCAGTCGGTGGGTAGCTAACGTATCCCCAGCCGCTCAACGTCAGGACGGCTCCTGGAGCGGGATTGCTACTGGCCAAGGCGATTGGTCGAACGTATTGGTTGTATTGCAGCGGTGCACTCAAGATGAGGACGGCGACGTCATTGACCAGTTGTTGCGGATTGTAGCCGGAGTGGTAGATGGCTTTGGCGACGGAGACGCGTTGGCCGGCTTGGGAAAGGTTGTCAATGCCGGCAACTACTACGATTGGTGAGTTGCTTCTAAAATTGAACGCACGAATTAATATTCAGAAAAGCATACAACGGTTGACGAAAGATAAAAATAATAACACAACTAATAATTATTATAATACAATTATATTTGCAAAGAGATGCCCACTCCCGTTGAATGCTTCGAAAATAATTAAATGATGGGAGTAACTTTTTTGCTATGAATAATCTCCTATTTGTTTTAAGAGAACGAATTTTTTAATTATCTGTACGCGTCAATGTGTAGCTTGTTTTTAAAACTATATTAACTAACATATTGTGAACTCTATGTATATTTGAACCTCACTTGAAATCAGTGTTTTATACGCGTGGCGCATCAAGTAAAATTTCGAGTTTAGAAAAGCCCAGAAAATTTGTCTCGGGTCGCTGCGCGACCCTCGACAAATTTTCACGGGGCTTTTCTAAACACGAAATTTTACTTCATGCTTAGTCTGGGAGTGGAAAACACTCGTTTAAAGCTTCAAATTGAACTCTTTTAAAAAACAACGAATGTCGGAAAATGTACATCTTTATTCCTTGTATATTGATCAAGTAGTAATTCAGTTTTCATCATGGTTATGGTAATATTAAAAATTATTACTATAAATAAGTTGTTCTTTCATGCTCATTGTTTATTTTATTAGGGCGTAGGTAAAGTATCGTACGTTTCTCGAGTGGTATGGCAATTACTTACTCGCGGTATACTGCACTCGCCGCTGCGCGGCTCGTGCGCAACATATGTAATATGCTGCATACCACTCTCGTTACGTAATATACTATTAAATGGTTGTTTATACAATAAATATCGTATTAAATTGGCTAAATGAGACAATAACTTGATATATTTCACTAATCTAGATAAATGAATGAATAGTTAGAGTTTTGATCGTACATATAATAATTTTCCACGATCTAAAATTTAAATAAGCACCAAATAAGCATATACATGTAAAATAAGCATAAAACCAAAATACCCCAAAAAGAGATGTAGTGTTAAATGATTCAACTTTCCTTAATTGGTACACATTTTAATAATTCATTTTGATGGTTTTAATTTTCAGCATAAGCTGTTTGCTTAGAAATCCGAGTTCTTGTTATCATACTCTCAGAGATTGAATTTTAATTATTCAACTAACGAAATTATTTAAATTTTCATACCCGTAAATGCAATGAGCTGCGGTTAAAATTTTGGTTGGGGTTACGTATCATACTCTCAGAGATTGAATTTGAATTATTCAACTAAAGAAATTATTTAAATTTTCATACCCGTAGATGCAATGAGCTGCGGTCAAAATTTTGGTTGGGGATACGATTGAACCTCCGCAGAAATGTTGGCCGTTCGTTTGCATGGAAATTTGGTGAGGGAATTGCCCGGGACGGGCGTTTTGCCCACCGACAATCCTTCCATTGTCTGCTGGCGCAGCTGAAATTAAAAAAAAATTGTGAAGTTGATTTGATGAAATAATAATAATGAAACTATAATGAAATTTTAATAAAGCGTTTATTTACAATTTACAAATTAAATTTTAATTCATTTTATATATAATTTGTATTCCGGGTATATAATACGAATCTCATGCACTAGCAACCAGCACACAGCGTTAACATGGTTCTAAGGAATAAATTGTTAGTTTACAACTTATAATTTATTAGCCGAGGTACTCCTACCACGCTAATAAATTATTAGTTGTAAACTAACAAATTATTCCTTAGAACCATGTTAAATCTGTATGCTAATTGCTTGAAATCAGTGTTTAATACGCGTGGCGCATGAAGTAAAATTTCGAGTTTAGAAAAGCCCCGTGAAAATTTGTCTCGGGTCGCTGCGCGACCCTCGACAAATTTTCTACGCGGGGCTTTTCTAAACTCGAAATTTTACTTCATGCTTAGTCTGGGAGTGGAAGACACTCGGTTGTAAATTTTTGAATTATCATAAAGTTGTGTATTTTTTCGTTGTCTGCAACTTTTGTTTAAATCAATCTTGGCTAGACTTTCTCGTTTCTTGATCAAAAACAAAGCAGCTAAGGTGAAAATTGTTTATACAAAAGTTACGTGTTTTTTCGTTGGCCGCAACTTTTATTTGAGACATTTTTTAATTAGGTTAATATGTTTCTATATTTAAAACATCACTTGAAATCGGTGTTTAATACGCGTGGCGCATGAAGTAAAATTTCGAGTTTAGAAAAGCCACGTGAATTTTTTTTCCTTAGAACCATGTTAAAGCTGTATGCTAATTGCTATTAATTAGGCTGTACATCTTTTAACTTGTTGCTCATTGATCACTTTCCTATATATGATTAAATATTTTATAAATTGTAGTTTATTAAAACTTTTTTTTTGATTAATTGAGTCACTTGAAGATAATTATAACTTTGATTAAAACACTTAGAATCTTTCTTCAACACTTTATTTTGCAACCAAATGTACATTTTAGACTCAAAGTGTCCATTAAATCCACAAAGTGTCCATTATCAATGGTTTGATACTAATATATTAGTATCAAACCATTGATAATGGACACTTTGTGTCCGAAATGTACATTTGGTTATAAAATAGTGTTGAAGAAAGGTTCTAAGTGTTTTAATCAAAGTTAATCAAACTTACTTCATTCCAGTGATTTTTATTTAATTTCAATTATTTAAAAAAAACAAAAATTAGTAATAACAAAAGAGGATAAATCAAAAATATAACTTGGTTTGTTACACTACTTTTTAAATAGTGAAACAAATTAAGCGTTATTTTTAATTTATCCTTTTTATTATTAGTTCAAATCATTTCACCAAGTGATAACTAAGCTAGTTATTCAAGAAATAAAATTATTAAGTTTACAAAACTCAAGATACTAATATATTAGTATCAAACCATTGATAATGGACACTTTGTGTCCGAAATGTTCATTTGGTTAGAACATTGTGTTGAAGAAGTGTTTTAATCAAAGTTAATAAAGCTTACTTCATTCCAGTGATTTTTATTTAATTTTAATTAATTAAAGAAAGCAAAAATTAGTAATAATAAAAGAGGATAAATTAAAAATATGACTTGGTTTGTTACACTATTTTTAAAATAGTGAAACAAACCAAGCGTTATTTTTGATTTATCCTGTATTATTATTAGTTCAAAATATTTCACCAAGTGAGATGTAAGCTAGTTATTCAAGAAATAAAATCATTAAGTTGCTTATTGATCACTTTCCTATATATGATTAAATATTCTATAAATTAAAATTTATTAAAACTTTTTTTTGAATGGTGACCTAGTTTTCAATTAATATAATAGCAAACTATTTATGATTTACAACTTTTTATTTAACTCACTACAATTGTTTCACTACACTGTAGCTTCTTCAGGTGAAGAAATATATAATTATATTATTATAATTATAATTATATTTCATCACCCGAAGAAGCTACAGTGTAGCTAAACAATTGTAGTGAGTTAAATAAAAAGTTGAAAATCATAAATAGTCTGCTATTATATTAAGTAATAATGGATTTTCAAAAAATAAGTGTCTTAACAATCAACGAGTGAGCTAGTTATTCAAGAACTAAAATTATTAAGTTTACAAAAATCAAAGGACAGAAAAAAATAGAACTATATTAAGAAAAATTGAGTTTGTCAATTGTTTGCAGAAAATTTACAAAATATAAAATCGAATTAAAATTAATGTCGACTTTCTGCAAAAATGTCTCAATGAGACAACATTTTTGCAGAAAGTCGATATTAATTTAAGCTTTCCGCTTTTTTCCGACTTTTATTCGACTTAAGCGTATATTTTTCCTAACTTACCAAAAGCGCTGGAAATACAGAGAACTGCGACTAGAACTGCCAAGTTTGCCATTGCTGTCGTGATGAGATTTATTTTGATCGAGTCGATTTATATACCCGTTCACTTATGATAAAACGTGTATTTGTCAAATATTATCAAAAATTTTACAGATTAAACTACTTTAATAAAACCTTGATTTTAGTAATTCAATTGGATTAAATCAGTTATCTTGAGATGCGTATCATAATACAAAATCTGTTTGTGAAGTATTTTTTTTTAATTTCAATTGATATCTATAAATAACGCAGATATGTAAAATTTGAATACATTGTTGTTATTAACCAATTAGGCGCCGTTGATGCAATAGAGCAACATTATTACGTGTATTATGTTTTAAATTACTAGTACTAAGTAAATAATAATAATAATAATAATAACAATAATAATAATAATAATTCCGAAAACGGAACAGCTCACCGAACTATAAACGCTGAAAGTGTTTTGACCGATGAACAGCGATCAACCACCAAAGCAGGACATATTAGGAAGCGTATAAAATGGACCACACAGATGAATCAAGATGTAATACGCTGCTATATGAGAAGCACCAAGGTAGAAACTAACCTAATAATGTATAGAACAGAACTTTATCAAATGTTCCTCAACATCTATCCGGACCTTGCCGGGAGACTAAGTAAGCAAAATGTGGCAGATAGAAAAAGAGCCATTATGACCAGAAACCTAATATCTCACATCGAGATTTCTAACATAAGGGAAGAAGTACTAAGAGAAATAAATTCAGTAACCAATCAAGAACATAACCCGAGGGATGAACTAAATAAAGAGGAAATAACAGATACCGTAAATGAAGGTGAAAATAACGACGAAGAGAAAAATCAAGAAGGAGTGGAAAGAGAGAACAAGAACGAGGATATGATGGGACAGGAAGATTTAAGAAAGCAGATAAAAAATGAATTCAACACCACCATGGCTGAACATGCAGAATCCGACCCACCCGCATTCATGAAGATCCCAAAAGTAACATTAGACATACCTACACAGCAAATTATAAAAATCCTGAACGAAGAAATCATTCCTGAACAAGTACAAACTTGCGACAACCTGGGACATTTACATGCGATAATATACTGTGCAGCAATCACGACAGTTAAAAGCACAGGAAAGGAGATCAAGCAATCAACGGGAAGACCGACAACATGGAAACAAGAAATGAAGCCTGCATGGATGTTACGAATCGAGCGACGAATTGCGAACCTAAGAGCAAAAATAGGTCAGCTCACACAATACAGAAGAGGGGTGAGAACACGAAAAATAATAAAGAACATAAATGAAAGTATTAAACCAATGTCAATACAAGATCTAAACAGTGAGCGAATTACTGAACTAGTGGACCAAAATACCCAACAGCTACAAGCACTCTCGAAACGCTTACGTAGATACAAAATATGCACAACCCGCAAGACGCAGAACACACAATTCTACCATAATAGGAAGAATTTCTACCGAAATCTTGGAAACAAAGATTGTGACCAAAGAACAGACTCACCATCCATGGCAGACGTAACAGAATACTGGTCAAACATCTGGGAAAAGCCTCAAAACCATGACGGAAACGCAAATTGGCTAAAATAAGAGAAACGGAGATCAGAGAGTATTCAGAATATGCAAGAAGTGATTATAACCAGGGAAGAGGTATCAACGCCATAACAAAAACAAGCAACTGGAAAGCACCGGGAATCGATGGCATACGCAACTTCTGGCTCAAACAACTTACGAGCGTACACGATGCCCTAGCAAGATGCTTCAACAAAATCCTCAACGGTAATGAAAACGCGCCATCTTTTCTCACAAAAGGTATAACCTACCTCCTACCTAAAGACGAAGACACCTCGAACCCTTCCAAATATCGACCAATCACATGCTTACCAACAATCTACAAAGTATTAACTGCTGTAATGAGCGAGAAGATATACAATCACCTACACGATAACAACATTATGACGGAAGAACAAAAGGGATGCTACAAACACTCGAGAGGATGCAAGGAACAGGTAATAATTGATGAAATAATAACACGAAATGCAGTTTTAAAACAGAGGAATCTGAGCATGGCCTTCATTGACTATCGAAAAGCATTCGACTCGATACCACATACTTACCTTATAGAAATCCTTAAAGTATATAAAATAGACCCGAAAATAATCCAGCTTATGGGATACCTAATGAAACGCTGGTCAACAACGTTAAATATGTCAATGAATGAAGATACACAAATATCCCGGAAAATAAGGATATCCAGAGGTATATACCAGGGTGACTCGTTAAGCGCCCTATGGTTCTGTATGTGCTTAAATCCTCTAAGCCGGATGCTAAATAGAACAAAATGTGGATACATACTAGGGAAGAATAGTGAAAGAAGCATATATAATCACCTATTCTATATGGACGATATAAAGTTATACGCCAAATCAAAAGCTGAGCTGGCACGTCTCCTTCACCTAACAGAAAGCTTCAGTAAATCAATAGCCATGGAGTTCGGCATCGACAAATGCAAGATCTAATGAACAACCATCAAATAATTGAACAACTGAAGCACGGAGATTCATACAAATATCTTGGATTCAGTCAGCTAAGAGGCATAAACCAAATTGAAATCAAAAAGAAAATACAAAGTGCGTTCCACAAAAGATTGGAACTAGTACTAAAAACCTATTTACACGGGTGCGCCAAAATCCAAGCTATTAATGAGTATGCAATCCAAATCTGTTGACTTACTCCTTTGGAATAATACACTGGATGAAAACAGATCTTGAAAGTATGTCCCGAGATATAAGAACAATGCTGACAAAATATAGAATGCACCACCCAAAAACCGCTATCGAGCGGATAATACTACCACCAAGTGAGGGAGGCATGGGAATAATAGACATAAACAGATTATGTATGTCACAGATAATAAACTTAAGGGAATATTTCAATAAAAAGAGACAACAATCAAAGATGTTCAAAACATTATGCAAATATGATGACAACATAACACCATTAAACCTGAGCGATCTGCAGCATGACGATACCAACGACCCTATTGATGACCCAAATATGGAAGCAGAAATGATAACTTGGAAGCAGAAACAGCTTCACGGAACACACCCAAACTATCTAAATGAAGGTCACATCGACAGAGAAGCATCAAACATCTGGCTGAAGAAAGGATGTCTATTTGGGGAGACAAAAGGCTTTATGATGGCAATACAAGACCCTGTCATAGCAACAAGAAACTATCGAAAATATATCCTCAAAGAAAATATTATCGATAAGTGCAGAAGATGCAACGTAAGCGCAGAAACAATCGACCACATCATAAACGGGTGCACAACACTCGCACACATGGATTATACCAAACGACACAATAACGTTGCCAAAATAATCCATCAAGAACTGGCAAAATTATTAGATCTTCTAACGACCTCAGAAGCATATTATAAATACGAACCTCAAGCCGTATTAGAAAACGACCGATTTAAAATGTACTGGGACCGGGAAATCAGAACAGGCATTAAAATAAAAGCCAACCGACCTGATCTTCTAGTTTATGATAAACTATCCAAAACAGTCGAAATAATCGACATTGCTGTTCCGCTCAACAAGAACATACAAACAACACAGGCCATAAAAATAAATAAATACACGGAACTAGCATATGAGATCAAACAAATGTGGAAGCTCAAAAATGTAACCATTAGACCTCTAGTAGTATCAGCCACGGGAATTGTCCCAAAGTCACTAATAACACAATTGGATATACTGAAAATTAAAAACTTGATACCGAAAATCCAAAAATCAGTCATACTCGATACGTGTCACATCGTTAGAAGGTTCCTTAACATTGACTAATGCACAGAAGAACTTGACGCTGAAGTCCGTTCAATGTGCAAATCGAACATCTATATATGTAGAACAAAATACCACTTCCTAGAGCACAGCAGCTCAACTATGGAGCAAGAAGAACCCAGTCTCCACAGAGCCTTCCCCACCCATGACCCCGCGAGGGGAAGGTGAATTTTTCCCAGCACCAGTGCTGAGGAAGTGTGCCAAAATTCAATTATAATAATAATAATAATAGTATGGATCGAAACAGAATGTATTGAAACACTAACAGCATGATTCTTGTAAAACTTGATCGCAATAGGATAAAAGGAACACGTGCCGAAGGAAATTCGCCAAAAAATAAGTTTTGTGACAGAAAGTTATTTTTACAATTTCGTACTTATGGGTTATTGTTATATGTGTTTAAATACATATAATATGTTTATGTTTTCCTTCAATAAAACAGTAATACAAGATTTATCTATTGTAACGTCGGAGTCGCCGTTCAATAAATGCAAAGCAGGAAGATCTTTTAATCGTTTATTGGTCTCTTGTACGAAAACGACTTTATATTACATCTACTGATTTATAATAATAATTTTTATTATCCCATTTTCATGGCTACGCCTGGCGTAGATAAATGCGCGCATTCATAAAAATAAAACGGAATATAGCCCTAAATAGCCCTCTGTTACATCTCCGGTCTCATAATTTTTCTTTTCGCTTTGTTTTTTTTAGGTAGCTCTACCCCTCCCTACTCCTCGTTTTCTTCGAACTTCCTCTCTACCGAAAGGCCTACATCATTTGTTGTTGCGTATACGTGCAGGAACCTTTAGTTGTTTGTTAGGCTTTCGAGCGGCAAGTGAAGCATAAATCGAGTTCAAGTGTGATAAGATAATGTCGACTGGACGTACCTTGCGAAAAGACGCATTTATCTTCTTAATCGGAAATTGTAAACCGTAAATCGTTGACACTAAGTGCTGAAAGTGCTATTTTTCAATATGCGAGAAGTAAAGTTAACCATTCGAGACAGTGCAGCGTTGAATATTAAAGAAAGCATCGTTTTCTGGAATAAAGCTCGAATCCCAACTCGAGACTCAGCGCGCTGTGTCGACAAGTTGGAAACTTTATATAATAAATAGAGAGATTTGCAGAAGAATTCCAAAAACCCGTCAGAACGTGTGAAACAAAAACAACATTTATTCGTTTCTACATTCAAAGATTTATTTGATGCTAATGCTCTTGAATTACTGACCATCGAAGAAGATAAGCAATTTCTTATCAACTAAAGGAAGAAAGGACAGCCAGGTTCAATGTGCGGCATCGATTTGAGAATACAACAGGAAAAAAAGAGCACTAGAACGAAAAGAAAAATTTGCAAAACGGAAACAAAAAAATGTTAAAGCACTTCAAACAGATGTAAGTTTTTTAGACACCGTATAATAAATAATCCAGATTAATTATAACGAAATGTTTAAAGAATTCCTCTTTTATTTTCACCCGTCGTTTAGATTATTTTCCGCTACGAATCGATGTTTTTTTCTAAATTTCGATTAATAAATATCGATGGCCTTTTATAATATGTTATTATTTGTTTGAAGGGGAAACGACCAAGTTTGCGAGTACAAGTGATAGTAGCAGTCCAGCAAAATCGAGTACATCTGCTTCTCAGGATGAGAATCTCAATCCCCAGGATATGAAACAAGCGTTTGGATACCTAGATTCTAAAAATGTGGAACCTGGACCATCTGCTCCGAAAAGAACAAGAATATTACTCGTGCACAATAATGTAATAATCGAGAAACTTGTAGCAATTTTCAACAAATGTCGAATTAGTGATCGAGATGCAGTGCATATTTTATCTGCAACAGCTGATAAAGCTTTAGGTCACGATGTGAAATCGTTTACTATTAATAGATCATCGATTCATCGTACTCGACAGAAACTACGCTTACAAAGAGTACAAAACCTTAGAGATCGGTTTAAAGAAACTAAATTGCAGGCTGTAGTCGTCCACTGAGACGGTAAACTATTACCTGCTATTACAGGTAAAGGTATGGTGGAGAGACTTCCCACAATAGTTATGGACGGCGACACTGAACAAATACTTAGAAGACCGATATTACCATCCGCAACAGGAAAGGATCAAGCAATGGTGGTTTATGATGCATTACATGACTTGAGCCTTACTGACGCGGTAAAGGCTTTATGTTGCGACACAACATCATCTAACTTAGAACACAGGAATGGTGCCAGCGTCTTATTAGAACTGTTATAGATCGATTATTTGAACATAGTTAAATCTAGTTAGTTTAGTTGTCAACATAACTCTGTCAACATTCGCAATTCTGTAGTACAATTCTAAGTTCAATAAAGCCTTTAAATAGGTTAATTATTACAACAAGAACATTTGTTACAAAAAGATCTTTTGTATTTACCTTATAGGCATTAAATTTTCGAAGTACTCCTTAGAAGCCCTTTGAAATATAACTGCCATCAACAGGTTCAAATGTTCCAATTTTTAAACGTTGTCAAAACGCATGGCCTCAAATTAAACAAGATACATTTAAATCAGCGACTAGCTTTAAACAAATCAAACATTTGCTGCAGGATGATAAACAAGAAATTCTCGCTTTTACAAAAAGTAATTTAGGTAATAAACATCCTCGAGAAGATTATAGAGAATTTTTAGAATTGGTAATAGTATTTCTTGGAGGTATTCCACCTCGTGGGATCCTTTTTCGCGTCTCTAGTGCAATACTTCATGCGAGATGGATGGCGAAAGCTATTTATTGTTTAAAAATATTTCTATTTCGAAATGAATTTGATTGAAGTGAGGAAGAGAACAGCGGAATCATAGATATTTGTCTTTTCATCGTTAAAATTTACCCAAGAGCTTGATTCACAGCGCCTTCTGCTGCGGAAGCATCAAATAATGATTTCCAATTTTTTAAAAATTAATTGACTATTGACTATAAAGAGATAGATAACAAAATATCTTGTGTTTCTTTAAATAAATTTAAAAATCATTTATGGTACAGTTCAAACAAGATAAATTCAAATTCAAAACTATTTGAATTCGAGAAAATAAGCTTACGCTTCTTATAGTTTGCACACTTTAAACATAATATTTGACCTAAACGTTACATATACTTTAATAGAGCGTTGTAACAAATCAAATTAAATAAGATTTTAAATATTTTATTGTATAATTCAATATCCGGAGGTGTATTTGTACGGGAAGTAGTTGTTTCAATGGATATTTATCGTCTTGAGTTGTCTTATTAATTAAGACATTGTTTGCATTTTCACGAATAGTTTTTTCGAAATTTTATATATTATCATTTATGGTATTTGAGTCCAGAAGCCATTGCATTTTAATGAGATTTCAATGGTGAGCATGATGATACAAACGAACGGTATTGTAGCAACAAAAATAAATGTAAAATATTTACAAATAAATATTTATTATTTTTTAAATTATTAAAACAGTAAATTGCACAAAAAAAGAATAATAAATTATTAATTCTTTCTTGTTCTGACGCCTCTTGGATCACGCACCCCTAGGTTCGCCTAATGTAAGAGCCGGCCCTAGTGACGCCTCTGCATTGATGGGGGTTCAAGACATGTTTATTTTATATGTTTAATTAATGTCTCACCTAACACGTGGTGAAACATTGTTGAATCTAATTCTGGATATTTAATTAAAACACTTGGTTTGTTTCATTAATTTATATTTTCTCGGACTAGTTTCGACCATTGGTCATCTTTCTCATCATTACTCCTTGAAGATGACCAATGGTCGAAACTAGTCGGAGAAAATATAAATCAGTGAATAATCCAATTGTTCCAGCAAATACCATCTATCAGTACATCTCATCGCATCAATAACATAAACTAAAACATCAATGTCAGCAGACTACGGGCTGAAAGACCTCTGGTCGATAGCCCTTCAAAGATCAAGATCAAATTTTAAATGTATACATTTCATTTCACATTGTAAACAATTATCTTGTACTGATCTTTAATAAAGATTATTATACATATATCCAATTGTTCTGATTAAATATCCAGAATGCTTATTTTAGGTTTGTTTAATACATAAAAAACAAAATACTCATAAATATTTATTATAATCATTCAATCGACTATACATTTTATTGCGTAGTAGTGAATTCATCTTTGTGTCCTTCAATCCATCCCTTGAAGTAGAACGCGCTGGTAAGCACCTCGGGTTTACCCTGAGCGCAGGGAATTCCCCAAGAAACAATCCCAACCAGCTGCTTCTGAGAGTTGACAACAGGACTGCCGGAGTCCCCGAAGCACAAACCCTTACCTTCAGAGGGCATACCGCAAACAACCTTTAAATCAACAGAAGAATCCTGCAATACTTTGGAGCATTCCTCGACGTCGAGTGCTTTCAGTTTCAAAGTCTGAAGGTTGTTCGGGAGGCTCCCCGGGAGGTTGGTCATCCCCCATCCGCTGGCTTTGATTTGTTGGCCGTCTTGGACTTCCTCTTCGGCCACCACGATTGGCTGGGCGAACTTGGTGAACTCGATGAGGGGATCAACTTTGATGGCGGCCAAATCGTATTGGATGGTGATGGGGTTGTAGAGGGCGTGTTTGTAGATGGCGGAAACTGCATGGGTCTTGCCGCCTCCGATCAAAACGTTGGTTCCTAGGACGATTTTCAACTCTTCTGGAGTAAATCTAAATTAAAAAATAAATGTTTATTAGCAAAACTATAAAAACTTTTAATGAGTATAGGAAACACACGAGTAATGAACTAAAACAGAAACTGGAAAGAGACATCGTAAATAAAATAAAAGAACAAGGAGTGAAGTGGCTAGGGCACATATGGAGGGCAGGACCAACGTATATAATATTGTTAATACTTGAATGGAACAGAGGAGGCAAAAAGAGAAGAGGTAGACCAAGAGCAACATGGATACAAGAAATAATAGACTGGCAGGACAAAACAAAGGACAGGAAGAAATAGAGATAGATTAGCAAGAAAGTTTTATAGAATGAACGGGGAGTGATCAACCCCGTAAATAAGGATCTAGAAAGCTCCTGATGGAGCGGCATAACCCCTACTTGGTGTGATAGGCCCGATATATATATATATATATATATATATATATATATATATATATATATATATATATATATATATATATATATATATATATATATATATATATATATATATATATATATATATATATATATATATATATATATATATATATATATATATATATATATGTTAAAACGTAGATTTTCACGGGCGTAACATGTATCACTGTTTCTTCGGGTTTGGTCCCACGTATTTTCTTGGCTCTGGTCCATTTTATTTTTAATTCGACGTTTCGATGACGTCGCAGTCATCATCGTCAGGAATAACTATCAAAATTCCATTGCTCTAGCAACCACTTGTAACACCGAACATGTTCATAACAAGAATATTTTAAGTATACATATGCAGACGTTGTACATATTTCCACGTTCGGTTTATTAAAAGAATACAATTTGAAGCTTTAAGCAAGTGTTTTCCACTCCCAGGCTAAGCATGAAGTAAAATTTCGAGTTTAAAAACGCCTGAAAATTTGGTTTGGACGCGTAGCGCGAAGCGCGGAGCGACCAAACCAAATTTTCAGGCTTTTCTAAACTCGAAATTTTACTTCATGCGCCACCGGTACAAAACACTGATTCAATGAAAAGTTCAGCGGTGTGTTTTAAACTTCGTAATATGTCAGTTTTTTGTACCGGTGGCGCATGAAGTAAAATTTCGAGTTTAGAAAAGCCTGAAAATTTGGTTTGGCCGCTCCGCGCTTCGCGCTACGCGTCCAAACCAAATTTTCAGGCTTTTCTAAACTCGAAATTTTACTTCATGCTTAGTCTGGGAGTGGAACACACTCATTTTTAGTTTCAAATTTAACTCCTTTTAAAAAACAACGATTATCTTAAGATTTACTGAATATACGCTGTAATTTCGACATGTATACTTGAAAGAAAAACTGCCTATGTGTACAAGTTGAGGCATTAATTGCAATTGATTAGCTACAATTTGTAATGGTCATATAGGCAACCCAATTTACACATAACCTAAAAATTAAATGTGCCAAATCGTATTTTATAAAAATGTTCGGTGTTATATAAAACTCTCTGTATATATATATATATATATATATATATATATATATATATATATATATATTATAATATATATGTATATATATATATATTATAATATATTATATATATATATATATAGATATATACAAAAAAACTTTTAGAATTAAAATTTCCAAATTGTATCCCTTGTTTAACACTTTGATCGCCACCTTTATAACAATAAAAATATTACCTCAGGCTGCTGCTTAAAGTTTTGTTCCAATTATACAGACTAGTAAAGCAAACATTTGAAGGGACATGAACGTTTTTTTTAACGTTGAGGCCACCTAGTTTATATGTCTATATAGTTACACTATTTCCGTGGCACGGGTAGCACGATGCTTTAAAAGTTGTTTCAGAATGCGGCACAAGGTACGAGCCGCGGGGCCTAAACGCAAATTTATCTGCGGCACAAGTGAATGCCGCGCGGCGATCGGTGTAAAAAGTCGTGCTTACCCATCGACGCAGCTGGCAGTCGTGATGATGGTCCTGTTGTCAATGATGGATCCACTGCAGATGTGATTTTCTCCCAATCTAAGTGAGACCTGATATGGGCATTCACCGAGGATGGCGTCTTGGCCTCCAATGATGCGAGCATTTGGGAGTGCTGGTAAAAACATTATTTAATTAATCGGATAAGCGAAGAATAACCTACTTATTCGTTTGCCTTTTTGTAGTTACACCACCGTTTTTATAATGTATTCAAATTAAAAACTTACCGAAAGCACTAGCCAGAGTGCAGAGGACCACGAACAATGTTTTTGCCATCTTGATTCTGAATGAAAGCGTATCAAAAATGTCTTACATTTATATCTACCCAATCAATGAATTGAATAAGCCCTATCATTTTTATCTATAAATATTTAATTATACGGATTACAAGCGTAGATCCATCACAAAAAAATAAGAATTAATAGATTACATGATTATTGATAAAAAGACATCAACAAATCATACCGAATTATAAAAAAAACGTGTCATGGAAAATTGAAAGATAATTGTGATAATATTTGTTAAATGTTCGTCACATCAAATGTGTATGTAGAATATTCAGGGGTTCATGCGGTCTTTAAACATCATATAGATAAGTCATTTGTTTATGGTAATTCATTAATGCTCGTTCGCACCCAAGTCGATTAACTTAATCAGTTGATTGATTGAGTTACGTGAAGATTAAATTAATTTGACGAAGAAAAGCACTAATAACCTTTTTTAACATGTTTATTTGAATTACCAAATGTACATACATTACACACAACCAAATTTTAAATAAATAAAAACCAGCTTCTAGTTATGGTTCTTTAGGGAGTGCGCATTTATGCACTGCACTTAGGCCTCATTAGGCTCATTTTGCTTCCTTTCGTCGATTTCCAGCCTCAGCTCAGCCAGCCTACCTGGTTAAGGTAGTCTAGCAAAGCCGAGGTGGGTAGATCCCTTATGTAGGACATTGTAGGCCATCTTTCACCCAGTTAGGAGCCTCTAGTTGACAAGAGTGCTGGGCAATCGCTGAGAATGTGTCCGGCAGTCTCGTTTCTATGTTACACTCTCTGCAGGATGGATAGTCAACTGTCCCCATCCTGTATAGGTGTGCGTTTAGCTCGCAGTTACCAGTCAGGGCGGCAGTTATGCGCCTAAGGTTCCCTCTGGTACTGCTGCAGGTACTGTTTCGCTGATCTCTCGTTGGGATACAATAGTGTTTTCTTAGAAAGCTTGCAGCCCTCGATGTCATCCCAACGCTTCCTGAATTTTTCCAGTGCGTTGGTTTGTACCATATTGCACAGAGGCAGAGGCGCAAGGCGCACTAGCGGCTCCGGTGAGAGAATGTCCATCCCAGCCGCTGTTCTTGCAAGTGCGTCAGCTCTCGTGTTGCCTGTGTTCAAGTCGTGCCCCTTCACCCAGCAGACTTCAATGTTGTTATACATTACTGCTTCCCTTAGTTTTCTGTGGCACTCTAATGTTGTCTCTGAAGTTGTATGTGATTTCTTCAGACAGTTGCGTTTGCCTGCTGTCCGTTAGGATCAATATGGCTACATTTGACACTTTACGGTTTATGCTGTTTTCAGCTGCAAGTGTTATACCCATCATCTCTAATAGTGTGACGCTGGCATGCTTTCCCATTGGGACCCTTGTTTCTGTTTTCAGGGTCCTGGAGAAGACTCCATTCCCTGATCTATCCATCATATTGGATCAATCTGTGTAGATCCTTATGGCCGACTCTTTCATTTGTTTAGTAGGTTCAATGGTAACCGTGTAGTTTGCATTACGAATGAGTGTCGGTCTACAGTAGTCAGTGCCAGCCTCTAAAAGAGGTATGTCTTTGCAGACACTCCTCCAGGGGTGTCCTCTGACTTCCCCACAGCGGTTACTGTTCCAGATCCCACTGCCTTGAAGGCGAAGTATGGTCGCCACGACCTCCATCTCCACGTGAATATCAAGTGGCGGAAGGCATAGCATGACCTCCATCGCCATCGTTGTGTATAACCACATCGTCGTGCGCGGTTTCAACCTTCAAGTTTAAGCCACTACCCGACGGAATTGTCAAAAGGCACTTATGGCTTTGTCTGTTTTGATGTCGATGTGTTTCGGCCAGCTCAGTTTTCTGTCTAGAGTGATGCCCCAGGTATATCACCTCGTCGCTGTACTGCAGCATCGTATTTAATAATTTTAGTGCTCTTTTCGTCACCTTTCTTTTCTTGGTGAACATGACCGTCTCCATCTAGGTAGGGTTTACCGATAGAGAGTGATTATTGCACTACCGCGAAACTGTATTTAGAGCTCCTTGCATTTGGTTGCATAGAACGTCTTTGAATTTGTCACAATCATGGCTAGATCACCAGCCCAGGTATTTCACCTCGTCGCTGTACTGCACCATCGTATTTAATAATTTTGGTGCTCTTTTCGTCACCTTTCTTTTCTTGGTGAACATGACCGTCTCCATCTAGGTAGGGTTTACCGATAGGGAGTGATTATTGCACTACCACGAAACTGTATTTAGAGCTCCTTGCATTTGGTCGCATAGAACGTCTTCGAATTTGTCACAATCATGGCTAGATCACCAGCCCAGGTATTTCACCTCGTAGCTGTACTGCAGCATCATATTTAATAATTTTGGTGCTCTTTTCGTCACCTTTCTTTTCTTGGAGAACATGACCATCTAGATCTAGGTAGGGTTTTCCGATAGGGAGTGATTATTGCACTACCGCGAAACTGTATTTAGACCTCCTTGCATTTGGTCGCATATAACGTCTTGGAATTTGTCACAATCATGGCACACAGAAGCCTAGTTGCTGAAGTTGTTCGAAAAGGCTGTCCAGAACCATGTTCCATAGCAGGGGTGATAAGACATCTCCTTGTGGACAGCCTCTGTCAATTTTACAGGTGATCCGTTTCCCACCCTGTTCAACTGTGACATTATGGTTGGCCATTGCATTGCCAATCCATTCACACATTTTAGATGGTACTCCACGCTTGTTAAGCGCGTTTCTTATCTTCGGTATGGTCGATTTATCAAACGCGCCTTCAATGTCAACAAAAACACCCAGGGCGGATTCCTTGATATCCAGTGATCTCTCAATCCTGCTCACTACGTTATGTAGGGCAGAGTCAGTAGATCTTTCTCGTGTGTATGCGTGTTGTGACATTGTCAGGGGTTGTTTAGTTAGAGCTGTCGCTCTTATGTGCCAGTCACAAATTGTTTCCTGCGTTTTCATAAAAAATGAAGAAAGTGTGATAGGCCTGAGTGCGTTGGGAGCAGTGTAGTCAGCTCTGCCAGGTTTCGGTATGAATACTACCCTAGCTTGTTTCTAGGCCTTTGAGACATAACCCAGCGCCAGACTGGATCGGAACAGCATCCCTACGTGCTCAAGCAGTATTTCCCGTCCTCACTGTAGCAGGGCGGGAAAGATGCCGTCCGGCCCGGGTGCTTTAAGGTCAAAAACAGCTTGCTTATATAATAAAACTATCCAAGGAATAACAACAGCAAAATCAATTAAGCTAAATAATGAAAATTAAAATTTTACAATTAAGGTAAAATTTCTAGGCATAATAATGGACGAGACGCTTTGTTTTTCTGATCATGTCAACAAATTATGCAGTAAAGTAAGTAGCGGCTGCTATGGGTTACGCATACTAGTCCGTAGCACCACTACGGAAACAGCAAAAATATTTTACCACTCAAATATTGAATCCCATTACAGGTATGGAATTATACTCTGGGGTGGGTCCGTGGATATGAATAAAGTATTTATCAATCAAAAGAAAGCACTGCGCATATAATTTAAATTAAAATACAACCAGAGCTGAAGAAAGATTGTCAAAAAATACAAGATACTTAAAATGTATAGGCTATATAGAGAGTTTTATGTAACACCGAACATTTTCATAACGAGAATTTTTCTTTGAAGTAACCATATCATGTTGCACATTTTCCGATGGTCGGTTTATTAAATGAATCCAATTTGAATCTTTAAGCGAGTGTTTTCCACTCCCAGGCTAAGCATGAAGTAAAATTTCGAGTTTAGAAAAGCCTGAAAATTTGGTTTGGTCGCGTAGCGCGAAGCGCGGAGCGGCCAAACCAAATTTTCAGGCTTTTCTAAACTCGAAATTTTACTTCATGCGCCACCGTCACAAAACACTGATTCAATGTAAAGTTTAACGGTGTGTTTTAAACTTCGTAATATGTCAGTGCTTTGTACCGGTGGCGCATAAAGTAAAATTTCGAGTTTAGAAAAGCTTGAAAATTTAGTTTGGTCGCGTAGCGCGAAGCGCGGAGCGACGAACCCAAATTTTTAGGCTTTTCTAAACTAGAAATTTTATTCATGCGTCACCGGCACAAAGCACTGATTCAATGTAAAGTTTAGCGGTGTGTTTTAAACTTCGTAATATGTCAGTGTTTTGTACCGGTGGCGCATGAAGTAAAATTTCGAGTTTAGAAAAGCCTGAAAATTTGGTTTGGTCGCGTAGCGCGAAGCGCGGAGCGGCCAACCCAAATTTTCAGGCTTTTCTAAACTCGAAATTTTACTTCATGCGCCACCGGCACAAAACACTGATTGAATGTAAAGGTTAGCGGTGTGTTTTAAGCTTCGTAATATGTCAGTGTTTTGTACCGGTGGCGCATGAAGTAAAATTTCGAGTTTAGAAAAGCCTAAAAATTTGGTTTGGTCGCGTAGCGCGAAGCGCGGAGCGGCCAACCCAAATTTTCAGGCTTTTCTAAACTCGAAATTTTACTTCATGCGCCACCGGCACAAAACACTGATTGAATGTAAAGGTTAGCGGTGTGTTTTAAGCTTCGTAATATGTCAGTGTTTTGTACCGGTGGCGCATGAAGTAAAATTTCGAGTTTAGAAAAGCCTGAAAATTTGGTTTGGCCGCTCCGCGCTTCGCGCTACGCGACCAAACCAAATTTTCAGGCTTTTCTAAACTCGAAATTTTACTTCATGCTTAGCCTGGGAGTGGAAAACAATCTCTTAAAGCTTCAAACTAAATTCTTTTAATAAACCAAGCTTCAAAAAATATGCAACTTATGCATATGGATACTTCAAAGAAAAATTCTCGTTATGAAAATGATCGGTGTTACATAAAACTCTCTGTATATTTATAAAACCATTAAATTTGTATGGAGGAATAATAACTACTTTGAGAATGTGTACAGTCCCTTATTTTATAATACACGGCGAGGACCTGAATATAACCTACCAGCGTATAGACTGTCTCTGTGTTTCAAATAAGCCTAAAAATATATAACCACCTCCCAAAGTGTATTAAAAAAATCATAGACTATAAAAAATGAAAATAAGTGTATTTAACTATTTGTGTGAAATGATTGATACTCTCTGGTAGATCACTTTAATTTCAATTTATTGTTATTTTAGATTATTAATAGATATGAATTTGTGTTTGACGTTTCCCATGTACATTATTTATTACTTTTGTATAATGTGGGAAGTCCGATGAATGCAACCAATCGATAATGATTGTGTAATGTAATTTAAAACTGTAACAAGTTAATAATTGAATACTGTCTCTTGACAAATAAAGTATTTCTATTCTATTCTATTTTATTCTAGTGGAAGTCTCTATAGCATTTACATTTTATCTAATAATTTGATATGCTTAATTACTGAGAAATTAGTTTCATAGTACAAATTCCATCATCTGTCGTCTAATGCTGATTATAATAAGTTCATTATTTTTTTTTATCTCGAGTTTAATTATTACACTTGAATGATAAATCACTACACGTGTATTATCGAAAATCCTTTAATATTTCTAAAAATAAACTTTCAAGTACGTACCCTGGATCTATTTATTAAAAATCGAAATAATAAACGTAATCGAAATGTATTTTAACTGCACTTGAACGAGCAGCTATAGATCAGATAAACAATTTTCTCTGTTTTTGAAGATAAGCAACAAAGTGTCATCCTTAACCCATTCACATACAATGACGTATAAGAGACCTCAATTATTTTATTTTGTAAAAGTTGATTTTGGTGTGTCGCACACTTCTCAAATATCGCTCGACATTTGAGAAGTGTGCGACACACCAAAATCAACTTTTACAACATAAAATAATTGAGGTTTCTTATACGTCATTGTATGTGAATGGGTTAAGGATGGCACTTTGTTGCTTATCTTCAAATACAGAGAAAATTGTTTATCTGATCTATAGCTGCACATTTTCAGTCATTTAATGTTCTTATCAAAGCATTCAGTTTTAAATTTCAAACGAGTGTTTCCACTCCCAGGCTAAGCATGAAGTAAAATTTCGAGTTTAGAAAAGCCCCGCGTAGAAAATTTGTCGAGGGTCGCGTAGCGACCCGAGACAAATTTTCACGGGGCTTTTCTAAACTCGAAATTTTACTTCATGCGCCACGCGTATAAAACACTGATTTAACGATAAATTTAAAAATACACAAAATAAATTATCATAAAACATTTCTTTTGTGTATTTCCTCACAATTAATTCGAATTATTTTTGTCGATTCAAATCTTTTTGTAAATATTCGAATCTTTTTGTAAGTATTCGAATCCGTTTATAAATATTTGAATCCTTTTATAAATATTCGAATCCTTTCATAAGGATCACCCGCATTTGGATTCGAATACGAATCCTCTTGAAAAAATGTAACGAATCCAGTTGAACTAAAGTATTTGAATGCCTCTTTTAAGTCCTCTAAAATGATTCGAATCATGAATAATTCGAATCCTGCCCAGCTCTGCTTACTATATGTCAATGTTGTACATTTTCGAAGAATTTCGTCAACTTGTCAGTGTTCACCTCCTTACCGCTCCTTTGCCACGTCTATTAGATATTTGCAATTTGATTCGTCCTGGCAAACACAATTTGGCGCCCCCTATTCATGCCGACTGGCCGCCCTGCATAAGGGATTATATTTTATAAATTGATGAATACTTACAATTTATAGATAAATTACGAAAACCGTTAAAACCATCGACATTTTCATAAACAAAAAATGTGCATAATATCAAAAAAATTATGTATTTTATACACGTCATGTAGAAATAATATAGATATTTACGTCCTTGCCAGTCGCTCCAGTAATACCTATTCTATTTGATTCAGTTGATGACCGGGAAAATACTATAATAAACGGGTAGGGACCTGTAGCAAATATTTTTGTTTTAAAATATGGGTAAAGTAGCAATTTTGTGTTATCATTGTCTTTCAAAGACTGCAATTCTAAAAGTCATTAATATATCATTAGAAATATTATCTATGCGCGGTTATTTTTTGCATATATAAATTTTATCTAGGAATTATAATTTAGAACAAATATCGAATTTGACTATTCGCAACTTTAGTAATGTTCTACTCATTATTATTCTTTATTTTATTCACTAATGCTCTCGAGGTAAGTTATATAAAAGTTCATAGGAACAAGAATAATACCAATTCAAAAATATTTGAATTCTATAAAATAAGCTTATAGTTTGCACACTTTAACCATAATATATAAAATTACGAAAATGTTTTTCGTGTAAAATGCACACAATGTGTCTTCATTGTTAAGACAACTTAAGACAATGAATATCCATTGCAATAACTACTTCTCGTGCAAATACACCTCCGGATATTGAATTATACAATGAAATATTTAAAATCTCATTTTATTTGATTTGTTACAATACTGTATCAAGGTATATGTAACATTTAGTTCAAATTCTCTTCAAACCAACTAACAAATAAAATTAAAAATAAAAGGAGAAATTACAAGAAATTAGAAATGAAAGGACTTCGATTAAAACTAATGTCTTAGGCCATCTATAGACACGTTTCGAAATTTATCTCTTTTTAGTATAGCTTTGCTTATTACTTAAAAAAACAAATTAGGAATAAAATTGAAATATACTTTTTTTTAAAACGTCAATCTTGATTTTTATCTTCTAATTAATTAAAAGAAATATGTTTATTTATAGATACCACGTGAAAAAACAGAGGGAAAAACGGGCCACGTTGAAGTGGAAGCGTTCGACAAACATTATTTCAAAAGAGTTGAAGTCAAACAATATATAAATAGAAAAAGGATAATTGAGGCTTGCGCTTTAATCATGGAAAATATTAAACCTATAACGAATGAATTTTGGGTAACAAACGTATTTTTTTTTGAACCTAACAAAGTTTCATCCTACCTTATTTTACTTAATAATATGACATCTAACCTAACCTATCTTTTTTTTTCTTACTTTCCGACTTTATATGAACATTGTAAGATGTCTACAAATGGTCGAAACAATGCCCTTTTCGCACATTTCCAAATATTGTCTGTTACAATAAAATTATCCTCCTAAGCTTGCGTATCTCAGTCTTGCAAGACTAGATTTTTGGGTAACAAACGTATTTTTTTATGAACCTAACTTAACTGAACAAAGTTTCATCTAACCTTATTTTACTTAACAATATGACATCTAACCAACCTAACCTATCCTTTATTTTCTTACTTTCCGACTTTATATGAAAATTGTAAGATGTTTACAAATGATCAAAACAATGCCCTTTTCGCACTTTTCCAAATATTGTATGTTACAATAAAATTATCCTTCTAAGCTTGGGTATCTCAGATCGTCAGATCTGTTTAAAAATCTAGTCTTGCAGTTTTTCATGCATTATGCATTGGGTTGCGGTACTGTTCGATCATTTTGTAATTTATTCTATTCATTTATTTGTAGCTCACTCTCGCTCTCTATCAATTTCGGAATAATCAGTATCACAATTTTGTTCCTCTGAATTATGGATTATCTTTTGAAGAATTTATTAACACAGACTTTTTGGGTTTAGGCGGAGCCTTTAAAACAGTAATGGGAAACAAAATGCCATATCCACCGGTAAGTTATGTCAACTGAAGAACTTACAGTGGTAGAGTAATAGTAGGGGAGAGTGATTTTCCGGCATTCGTTGCTTTTTAAAGAATTCAATTTGAAGCTTTAAACGAGTGTTTTTCACTCCCAGATTAAGCATGAAGTAAAATTTCGAGTTTAGAAAAGCCTGAAAATTTAACTCGAACATTAGGTCAAATTATTCTCTCACCAAACTAAATGAACCAACAGGAAATTGAAATAAATTGGAAAAATTATAGGGAATGAATATAATAGCTATCGAATCCATTCATTTGATTTTTGTTTGTTTAATGATGATTGTAACTAAATATATATTTTATATTTCTAGAATACTTATACAATAATGTTTAATAATACAGCGGGAAAAGCAATTAAACCTCCGTTTCATGGTAAACTAAAAGTACTCATGAAGGTTTTACATAAAAACCATGACGTGTTTTCCATTGGCTGGTATGGAGAATATGGATCTGTATCAAAGTGCAAAAAATGTTAAATATTTGATTTAAATTAAGTAATAAATAATTTTGGAGATTGTAGTTAATATTTGTTGGTGATTGGTAATTGTTTTTCTGTGTTAAATATATAATAAAATGATTGTATCTCTAAAATCATGAATTTTGTTTTACCCTATTTAAATTGTTCTCCTTAATTCACACATCAACGATTCGGAAGAAATTACATGGCTACGTAATGTCTCTAGAATAATGAACTCTATAGAAGTGTCACCTTTGACTTTGTTTATGTTGTAAATTGGGGTGCGGGAAAATAATAAAACAACTGCACGCATTGATTGCAAACTCAAGACTGCCTTTATTTGCGTTCGTCCGAACGCTGGTACCCAAAAAACATCTCTTTTTATACGACATGAGCGCGTCTAACCATAGACTAATAAATAACTAGCATTCACATCCTAACACCCTCTTCCTTAACTCAAAACATATTCAACAAATAACATTTATATATATTCCTTATTTTTTTTTCTTAAGTAGCATAATCTACATTTTTACGAGGGCGAAAATTGTACGGTGGTTCGCTCACTGTTTCCACTACTGAGGACGTCGGTTTAATATTTACGTTCTCACAATTATCATTCTTAATCTCACTAGTCGAATTGTCACTTAATTTCTCATCACTTTCCGAAATAATTGGTAATAACACAGATCTCCGCTTCCATGGTAAGATATGGTTAGAATGTCTTTTTCCCACTTTGTTGTCAATTTTGACATCATAAGACACGTGACCATTTGCATTTGCAATTTTCCCTTCCTGCCATCGAGTATCGGTAGGATTCTTAAAATCCCTTATTAACACTTTCTCCCCAATCTCATATTTTGAAAACTTTTTACATTCGTCAACAAATTTGTCATTACTATTTTCGATTATTCTATCCGTTTGAGGTATTAATAAGTGAAAGCGGGTTTTAAGTTCCCTACCGTATAATAAACTCGCTGGACTCACTCCTGTACTACTATGTGCTGCTATGCGGTAGTCAAACAAAAATTTATCGAGAGCGCTGTCAAGATTTTCTTTTGATAAATGTGCCTTTTTCAACGCATTTTTAATCATTTTTACTGTAACCTCCGCTGCACCATTACTTGCTCGGTGATATGGAGGGGAGTATTTTACTAAAATTCCATTCATTTTTAAATAATTTTCAAATGTCCAAGAATTGAATGGTGGGCCATTATCACTCACCACCATATCCGGCAAGCCTAGCCGTGAAAATACATTTCGTAAGCAATTTATTACATCTTCAGCAGTGGTTGTTTTTAATTTAAAAACTTCTACCCATTTCGTGTATGAATCTATTACAATTAAATATTTATTATTAAATATTGGTCCTAAAAAATCTAAATGAATTCGTGACCATGGTTTTCTAGGTACCGTCCATGGATGAATTAAATTTCTTTCCGGATTTGCTCTAAACACATTACAACTGGAACATTGACCACATAATGTTGCAATATGTTCATCCATGGAAGGCCACCAGAAAAATGAACGTGCAATTGACTTCATTTTATTTATGCCCAAATGTGAAGAATGTAAATCTTTTAAAACAGTTTCTCTGTATTTTGGTGGAATTATGATTCGATAACCCCACATTAAGCAACCCTGTTGAATATGCAATTGCTCTTTTCGCATTAAATACGGTTTAATTTCATTATTTTCTAAATAATCTGGCCAACCATGCAAACAATAACCATAAACTTGATTTAAAATTTTATCTTTTTTAATTTCATACGCAATTTCTTTATACGAAATTGGTAACATTTCATTTATATAATGAATATGACCAAAATCACTTGATTCTGAATCCGTATCCGTAGTGGGTAAAGGTAATCTTGATAAAGCATCTGCGCAATTTTTATTAGATGGGACATATTTTATGTCATACTGATAAGCTGATAAAATAATTGACCACCTCTGCAATCTGCTTGCCGCTAAAATTGGTATACCTTTTTTATTACCAAACAGGGCTAATAATGGTTTGTGGTCCGTAAATAAGGTAAAGTGTCGGCCGTATAAATAATGATTAAATTTTTTGATTCCATATATAATCGCCAACGCTTCCTTATCGATTTGCGAATAACCTTTTTCATGACTTGATAAGGTTCGTGAAGCAAAAGCTATTGGCTTACTTGATCCATCTGGATAAGTATGAGAGATGACTGCACCTAGCCCAAAAGAACTTGCATCACAATATAAAGTGATAGGCCTGTTTAAATTATAATGTGCTAACACTTTAGATGACGCTAACACACTCTTGATTTTATTAAAACTTTGGTTACACAATTGTGTCCATTTCCACTTGGAATTCTTTTTTAATAATGCATACAATGGACTAAGTATAGAACTTGCATTTGGAATAAATTTAGAATAATAATTTATTAATCCTAAGACTGATTTCAGTTCCGTTACATTCTCGGGACATTTTGCATTTAAAATCGCTGTTGTTTTGTCCGAATTTGTATGAATACCATCTTTGTCAATATCGTGGCCTAAATACGATATTCTCTTTTGAAAAAAAATTACATTTACTTTGACTTATTTTCAGACCAGCATTTTTTAATTTATTTAAAACTAATTTTAAAGTATCCAAATGTTCTTCTTCGGATTTTCCCGTTAACAAAATATCGTCCAAGAATACGGTAACGCCCGAAATTCCTACAAAAAGTTCCTCGATAAATCTTTGAAAAATACCGGGAGCTGATGCAATTCCATAAGGAAGTCTATTATATTTAAATAAACCTAAACTCGTATTTATTGTAACAATCTCTTTTGAATTATGATCTAATTCTAATTGTGCATATGCTTGTGACAAATCAATTTTTGAAAATAAAATGCCTCCAGATAATTTAGAAAACAAATCATCAATTTTCGGTACCGGATATTTATTGATATGTAATTGAGGATTTACCGTAATACGGAAATCTCCACAAAGTCTTATATTTCCGTCTTTTTTTACAACAGGAACTACCGGAGTAGCCCACTCGCTATACTCTGTTGCTGATAATATTTCTAATTTCACTAATCTTTTAATTTCATCCTCAACCTTTTCTTTAAGAGCTAAAGGTAACGGTCTAGCACGGCAATATTTGGGTTTTGCATCAGATTTAAGAATTAATTTTGCTTTCAAATTTACACATTTACCAATTCCTTCTTGAAACACTTCAGGAAATTCTTCAATTAATGAGTTTACTGTATTTTTATTTAATACTCTTAGGTTATGTACTTATTCCACATTAAAATAACTATCAATTGATATGGATAACCTTTCAATCCATTCACGTCCCATTAATGGTGGACCACCCCCAACAATTATAAAAAGTTTCAGATTTTTTATTAACTTATCTACATAGCAGACACTTACATTTATGTAGCCCAGGGTTTTTATGCAGATTCCATCATAAGAAGTTATATTTAAATTTATTTCATTAATTTTACACTCTTTAAAATATTTATTATAAAAATTTTCAGAAATAGCCGAAATTCCCGAACCTGTATCTATTTCCATTGTGCAATTTATTTTATTTACGTATACATTGATTTTAATTGGATTTTTACCCACATTTAAAGTAAATAAATTTGAGTTTGAGTCGCTGTCATTATTTAATTTACTGTGCTTAATGAAATTGCAATTTTTATTTAATTTTCACACCGATCTTATATGACCCATTCTACCGCAATTGTGACATTTAGCTGATTTAAAATAACAGTCATTCGATGTATGATTCCTTAAACCGCAACACACGCACTTTTCATAACCCTTTTCATTCGAAAAATGGTTCCGCGCACTTTGATTTCCACTTTGTTTTTCACTTGAATTGTTTACCTGTGTTCTTGCTCTGTTGTGTCGGTCGTCCCCGTCCTGTCGAATTCTGCCGAGTCCAGCAGATCTGCCGTCAGTTGCTGCGTTGCGAAACTTCCCTTGCTCCGCACGTATCGCACCACCGCTGCCGCCGCCATATTGAATCACATGGATGGAATCTGCACTTTCCATCAAATGCACATCTTTTTCCACTTGTTCCATACTAAGGGATATTTCCACTGCCTTACCGTATGTTAAGTCTTTTTCAGAGAACAACCGCTGCTTAATTACGTCACTCTTCATCCCGAAAATCATTTGATCACGGAGATTTTCTTCCAACACTCATTTAAAATTACAGGATTTGGCCAGTCCTTTTAATGCCGAAATAAAATGTGATAGAGTTTCGCCATTTTCTTGCTTCCGCATGCGGAATTTATACCGTTCCGCTATTTCGGAAGCAGCCGGCTCCAGGTGATCCTGCACAATTTTCTTCAACTGATCGTACTCAATATTTTCCGGCTTTTTCGGGTCGCACAAATTTACCATCAATTCGTAGGTATTATCTCCTACAGCCGTTAACAAAATTGGCACTTTTTTCTCTTCCACTACGCCATTTGCCAGAAAATATTGCTCCAGCCGCGCAATGTATGTCGACCACTTTTTCTCTCCCAATTCGTATTCTACAATTCTGCCAATCGACATTGTTCCGTTTATCACAATATTCACTCGAATTTGTATTTAAATAGGTTTATCCTCGTCGCCACTGTTGTGAATTGGGGTGCGGGAAAATAATAACTGCACTCATTGATTGCAAACTCAAGACTGCCTTTATTTGCGTTCGTCCGAACGCTGGTACCCAAAAAACATCTCTTTTTATACGACATGAGCGCGTCTAACCATAGACTAATAAATAACTAGCATTCACGTCCTAACAGTTTATATACAGGGAATTTTTCGTTTCGGTATACATATCTCAATTATATGCTGTAAATGATCAGATATTCGTTGTTTTATTTTAAATTCGATTTGAAGCTTTAAACGAGTATTTTCCACTCCCAGATTAATCATGAAGTAATATTTAAACGTCATATTGTTAAGTAAAATAAGGTTAGATGAAACTTTGTCCGGTTAAGTTAGGTTCATAAAAAAATACGTTTGTTACCCAAAAATCTAGTATTGCAAGATTATTCAACAGATCTGACGATCTGAGATACCCAAGCTTAGGATCATAATTTTATTGTAATAGACAATATTTGGAAATGTGCGAAAAGAGCATTGTTTCGACTATTTGTAGACATCGTATAATGTTCATATAAAGTCGGAAAATAAGAAAAAAAAGATAGGTTAGGTTAGATGTCATATTGTTAAGTAAAATAAGGTAGGATGAAACTTTGTCAAGTTAAGTTAGGTTCATAAAAAAAAATACGTTTGTTACCCAAAATTCATTCGTTATAGGTTTAATATTTTCCATGATTAAAGCGCAAGCCTCAATTATCCTTTATCTATTCATATATTGTTTGACTTCAACTCTTTTGAAATAATGTTTGTGGAACGCTTCCACTTCAACGTGGCCCATTTTTCCCTCTGTTTTTTCACGTGGTATCTATAAATAAACATATTTATTTTAATTAATTAGAAAATAGCAATTAAAAAAAAGTTTATTTCAATTTTATTTCTAATTTGTTTTTTTTGAAGTCATAAGCAAAGCTATACTAAAGAGAGATAAATCTCGGAACGTGTCTATAGATGGACATTAGTTTTAATCGAAGTCCTTTCATTTCTAATTTCTTGTAATTTCTCCGTTTATTTTTCATTTTATTTGTTAGTTGGTTTGAAGAGAATGTTACATATACTTTGATACAGTGTTGTAACAAATCAAATAAAATGAGATTTTAAATATTTCATTGTATAATTCAATATCCGGAGGTGTATTTGCACGGGAAGTAGTTATTTCAATGGATATACATTGTTTTAATAATTAGAACACATTGCTTGCATTTTACACGAAAAACATTTTCGTAATTTTATGTATTATGTTTAAAGTGTGCAAGCTATAAGAAGCGTAAGCTTATTTATTAGAATTCAAATATTTTTGAGTTGGTATTATTCTTGTTCTTATGATTTTTATATAACTTACCTCGACAGCATTAGTGAATAAAATAAAGAATAATAATGAGTAGAACATTACGAAAGCTGCGAATAGTCAAATTCGATATTTGTTTTAAATTATAATTCCTAGACAAAATTTATATATGCATATAATATACGCACATACACATATGCAGACATAATATAAACGAGTATTTTCCACTCCCAGATTAATCATGAAGTAAAATTTAGAGTTTAGAAAAGCCTGCAAATTTGAAAATAAAGCTAAATAGAAATTATAAAAGACTTAAACAAGTGTTTTCCACTCCCAGACTAAGCATGAAGTAAAATTTCGAGTTTAGAAAAGCCTGAAAATTTGGTTTGGTTGCGTAGCGCGAAGCGCGGAGCGACCAAACCAAATTTTCAGGCTTTTCTAAACTCGAAATTTTACTTCATGCGCCACGCGTATTCAACGCTGATTCATCTCTGATTCACTTGCTAACAATATTTCATTGTTTTTAGTATTAATGCACGTGGCGCACGAAGGAAAACTTTGAGTTTAGACTAATCTTATTTTTTTAAAAATTATTTTTAAATCCCAAAGAATTTGTTAGAATTTTTGAAGCGCGAGATGCTTAGAGTAAATAATCTTCTCTCTGGAGCTCAATCTAGCTTTAGAGAAGAAAAGTGTACTACTTATGCATCATTCATTTTGTAGGAAAAGTATTATCATCATTTGAAAACGGAAATTATGCCATGGCAACGTTTTTAGAGCTAAGCAAGGCCTTCGATTGTGTCTCTCATAGCATACTTCTAAAGAAACTATATTTTTATAATTTTAATCCTTGTGCATGTAATTTAATTTATTTTTTTATCTAAAAGATCTCAAATTGTGAAAATTAATAATATAAGATCTGAAGAGCTGTATATAAACCATGGTGTTCCTCAGGGTTCTACTCCGGGGCCACTACTGTATCTAATGCCTGGGTCTCCAAACTATCTTCTTCGCGGGCCACAAATACAATTCTATATAATAAAGTCGGCCAACATCCGATTAATTTTATAAAATTATGAAAAATTTAAGGAACAATTGTTTGAGTTTAGACTAATCTTATTTTTTTTAAATTATTTTTAAATCCCAAAGAATTTGTTAGAATTTTTGAAGCGCGAGATGCTTAGAGTAAATAATCTTCTCTCTGGGGCTCAATCTAGCTTTAGAGAAGAAAAGTGTACTACTTATGCATCATTCATTTTGTAGGAAAAGTATTATCATCATTTGAAAACGGAAATTATGCCATGGCAACGTTATTAGAGCTAAGCAAGGCCTTCGATTGTGTCTCTCATAGCATACTTCTAAAGAAACTATATTTTTATAATTTTAATCCTTGTGCATGTAATTTAATTTATTTTTTTATCTAAAAGATCTCAAATTGTGAAAATTAATAATATAAGATCTGAAGAGCTGTATATAAACCATGGTGTTCCTCAGGGTTCTACTCCGGGGCCACTACTGTATCTAATGCCTGGGTCTCCAAACTATCTTCTTCGCGGGCCACAAATACAATTCTACATAATAAAGTCGGCCAACATCCGATTAATTTTATAAAATTATGAAAAATTTAAGGAACAATTGTTTGAGTTTAGACTAATCTTATTTTTTTTAAATTATTTTTAAATCCCAAAGAATTTGTTAGAATTTTTGAAGCGCGAGATGCTTAGAGTAAATAATCTTCTCTCTGGGGCTCAATCTAGCTTTAGAGAAGAAAAGTGTACTACTTATGCATCATTCATTTTGTAGGAAAAGTATTATCATCATTTGAAAACGGAAATTATGCCATGGCAACGTTATTAGAGCTAAGCAAGGCCTTCGATTGTGTCTCTCATAGCATACTTCTAAAGAAACTATATTTTTATAATTTTAATCCTTGTGCATGTAATTTAATTTATTTTTTTATCTAAAAGATCTCAAATTGTGAAAATTAATAATATAAGATCTGAAGAGCTGTATATAAACCATGGTGTTCCTCAGGGTTCTACTCCGGGGCCACTACTGTATCTAATGCCTGGGTCTCCAAACTATCTTCTTCGCGGGCCACAAATACAATTCTACATAATAAAGTCGGCCAACATCCGATTAATTTTATAAAATTATGAAAAATTTAAGGAACAATTGTTACAATATTTCAAAATATGACATTTACAAAAAAAATTACAAACAATCGCGGGCCGGATTCATGCAAGTCGCGGGCCGTAGTTTGGAGACCACTGATCTAATGTATTGTAATGACTTTGCTGGCTGTTTAAATGATACAGATGCTGTGTTATTCGCTTATGATACTAATTTTATATCATCAGCCGCAATTAGAGGCAGCGCTTTATCTGGATAATATGGTAGACACAAGAGGAACAACATGGTTTAACGCAAACAAATTACGCTTAAACTCTGATAAAAGTGTTAAAATGCTCTTTACCCTAAAACACTACAATAGCACGCAAATAAATTTACAGGGAACTGTAAAATTCTTACGCGTGCACATAGACAACCAGTGATTGTGGGATAGCAGCACTTGTGAAGTTGCAAATAAATTAAACAAAACAAAATTTCTCTTAAGAAATCTAAAGCATAATGTATCTGTAAAAGTATTAAAAACAGCCTATTTCTCACTATTTCATTCGCACCTAAAATATGGAACATTGGTATGAGGACAGTTATCACCTAATAATAGACTGTTTGGAATTCAACGTAAAGGGATTCGAATTATATCTGGCCTTGATTACAGAGAAGATTGTAGGCAGAAGTTTAAAGAAAATTAATATATTAACACTATTCTGTTTATTTATATATGAGTGCCTAATTTATTTGAAAAAACATAACCACATATATTCAACCTATGAGCACGAATATGATACAAGAAATAAAAATGATCTTTGTAATAGAGCATTGAGATTACAGAGAAGTAGAGTTGGCACAAATTACTATGGAATTAAATTCTACAACTTGCTTTCCCAATCTGTTAAGCAATTTCCACTAGATTGTTTCAAAAATATGTATAAAATCATTTAATAAAAAACGCATTTTTTAATTTGGATAAATACAGTCATCATGCGTATCAAGTTATTATTAGTCTGTATATGCGAGTGAATGTTTTTATAATGTTTATATATGGCATTTTCTATATTTTTTGTATATTGACTTGTGTGAGAATATGATTTTATGGCACCAATAAAGAAAACTATTTTTTAAACAAAAACTTATCGCCAATGCAGTTATTTTCATTTTTTATTTGAATCTTAAAGAATCGTAACAATATAACTGCCATTTGTCTAATCTAGTTTGTTTATATGCAAAATCCCACACACAAATAATCATAATAATGTTCTTTGTTTCACAAATTATTACCTAATTTTTACTCTAGATTGTAACACTCTATAAAAATTTAAATTGTTGCAAATCAAAGTCGTACAATAATTAATACGTAGAGGATTATACTGGAAGCTATCACCAGTATATTACCTTCGAAACTTAAAATAAAATATTGCAGTTAACATTCCTGTACCCAAGCGATGGAAAGTCGACAAGATGAACCAGGATTTACACTTCTGTGCAATAAAATTAAGTAGACACAATATGTTATAGTTTAAACCGGACATGATGAGTTTCCTAGTTACGTAAATATGTCAATTTTCTTAGTGTCTAAATGCCGCGTCATTTAGACAACAATTCAAAAATTCGAATTCAAACTAAAATGTCAGATGGTTTTTCCATTAGACAAATTGCTTCATTGGTTAACATCAGTAAAGAAACTGTATTCAGAGTAAGAAACGTTGTGAGCAGGAAAAAAGTGTTATGGTGTTTTATTATTTATTGTAACTGCTGCTAGGCAATTAAAACAGACCCACAATCACACAACTAGAATATTGTGAAAAATTGTTATAAGACTTGTACTTAATTTTATTGCACAGAAGTGTATTTACTAAAATCGTTGACTAGAAGTGCGGATAAATAGAGACACTGCAAAAGCTATGACAGAAATCGAATATGCCTGAAACAAATCGATGTCAAACGTCGTTACGATTTAACGACATAATAATATAAATCTACGCGAGCTAATTAAAATGCGTCGCCATTGGCCGCTCTTAGCGCAGTCGTTTTCGCTTATCTTTAATTGATCAAGTATTTATTGTAGGCCATATTATTTACTGATTTTTAAAAATTGCAATGCTACAAGCTTTCCTGCATCCCTAGGATGTGGAAAGAAGTGGAAGTAGTCGTTATCCCTAAAAGCGGGAAGATTTCCCACACAAACCCTAAGGGTTACAGGCCTATAAGCCCATCCTCATTTTTGCTTAAATCGCTCGAAGGCGGAAGGCGACTGTCTCGCTGTACTCCTGTAACAAGGCGGTAGGTAAAAGATGGGGCATGCAGTCTAATATTACCTACTAGCTCTACCTAGCCGTGGTTAGATCTATACTCTAATTCGGTGCTTTGATTTGGTGGTCAGCGCTTGAAAAGAGGGTCCACCAGGAAAGGTGTAAAGAATGGCGCCCCTTATGATTACAGGTGCCACTAAGATATCACCTTCTAAGGCACAAACTATTTAAGCTAGATAACAAACTATTTTAGGTAATTCAAAGACTATAAATTCTGATCGAGGTACAGCACTTACATTAATTGTAATAATACAACAGGCGTTTCCAAAGAAAATGACCAGGTTGAAAGAATAAATAGAATTAATATGCTAGTGTTAACAAAACTGTCAATAGATAAGCATTTACGAAATGTTCAAAAGGCTATGTATGAATTCTACTAATCATCGAAGTATAGGAATGACACTATTTGAGCTATTCTTTGGTGTAGAGTTTAGAAGACCAGAAGATATAAATTTAAGACAAATAATAGAAGAACAATATATTTACTAGTTTAAAAGAGACCAAGAAACTTTAAGAAAAGATACAAAAATGAAGATCCAGGAAATTTAGAATGAAAATTGTATAACGTATAATACCAGAAAAATATTATCAACGCGACCAAACCAAATTTTCAGGCTTTTCTAAACTCGAAATTTTACTTCATGCTTAGCCTGGGAGTGGAAAACACTCTTTTATAATTTCTAATAAGCTTTCTTTTTCTTGTTCTGTGTAATTCTGTCCTATTCCACGGTTATTCTCCATAATTATAAGGAATTATACTAAATTTACAATTTGATTAACAATTTAATTTGAAATATTGACAATTCAATTTAACAAATTGGTGGTTCCAGCTATGGCCACAATGAAAATGTATAATTTCGGTCTGTAATCTACTAATTAAATTATTTATTTCTAGAATTGCTATTTATTTAGTAGGTTTGCTCCATAATACGCAATTTTATTTGCCTATTAGTTTACTTGGTAAATTAATTTACTCCACAAATAGTTATCTAATGATTTATTAATCGTTTATAATACCGGGCATAAAAATAATAAATCATGGCACTCTTGAGGTTTTTTTAAATTAAACATACGATATTTCTAAAATCCAAAACAGTAGGTTAGGAAATGAGAGCAGCTGAAGCATTGCCAGGCAGATATGGCCTCGATGCGACAGGAAAAGGAGTGAAGCTCTTATCTAGTTAAAAAGGAGCAACATCGCTCAGACCGTGGGTGTCATTACAGGACATTGCTCCATTGGCAAACATGCTCAAAGGCTTGGGTTAGCCTTTAATGACTACTGTAGGGGGTGCCTTGATAAAGAGGAGGAGGAAAGCGTGCTCCATTATCTCTGTCAGTGCTCCTTTCTGGCTGGAATAAGAAGTTCCTCCCTCGGCCGATGCTATATCGACAGACTCTCTGATCTCGAGTCGCTAGCCGTCGGAGATCTTAAAGGTTTGTCATCGGTCCAAGTGGTTCCCGTGAGAGGATGGAAGTCGTGGTATCACAATGGGCCTTTCAGGCCTAAGTGTGCACCTCCTTGGGCGGTGCTGCCACTAAAATCCAACCTAAGCTAACCATTCTAAGCTGGTTGAGATACTTCAACCATCATGATTAAATGGTCTAGCTTTGCAATTGCTTCAAAGTTATCTGATGATTAGATTCTAAATAATTACTGTAAATAACACAATTAAATATATCACCGTAAACCATATTATAAGTTAATTTTATTTCTAACTTTAAATATTGTATACATTGATTTTCTATAATAAACAAAATACTCAAGTAAGATGCATAATAAAGACACGATTAAACAAATAATTAAAGTGAAAAATATATCTCCTATATGACGCCACTCAATTTGATCTTTTCCTTTATTCGCAATAAACGAATCTTCAGCATATATATCCACATGGGTAATATAATAATCAATAACCGTATTAAGTGAGCCAGTAACCCATGTATACTTATTGATAAAAAACGCATCAAACGTTGGAATAAACACCTCATCGACCAAATGGTACGGAATGGATTGTTGCGTGGTCAGCTCTAGATTTTGTATTATTCTTGTATGCGAGTATGAAATTGCGTACGCGATAGTTTTATTTTTGTTGCTGATATGTGTAAAAAGCGCGGACATATTAACTGGAATTAAACGGGTTTTAAATTCTTTAGGAGCGAACTTGACTAAATCTACCGGTATCATTATGTTCAAATTGCTGTTCCATAATTCCTCCAGAGTGTCGATGTTTTTATAAAATTTAGTTTTGAAAATTGCTGATAGTGTACCGGTGTTGATAAATATCGTAAGATACATTGATAAAAACAACCATGATAATAAATTGATTCTCCAGAAAAAACACAAATGATTAAATCTAATACGTGGTACACTAACAATAGACGAAATTAACATGATTGCCGCTGTTGCTATTCTTTGCTTATCATGCAGTCTTAATCCACTTGTAATCAAAAAGAATAAAAATAATATCAGCATCCACACTTTGAAGTGTAAAGTTTCAAACACTTTTACAATCTGCAATTTTTCTTTAACATCCAATAAAACAATTCTTATATCATTCCTTTCAATCGGTTTCGAATACCTACCTCCAACAAAGCTATTTATTGGAACTGGTGTTACTGTACACTCATCAGTGTTATTCACAACACCTTTAATCATATCTTCAAAAGTCACGTAAGTGCGTGTTTCAAATAAATAGATTAAATCCTTTAAAATTTCCTCTAGATCAAAATGCTTATATCTCACAATACCCCCTGTTACTACGCCCAATGGAAACGTATCTCCTGATTCCAAACACCCACTTAACCGAGAGACAAAATTTGCCTGTAATCGCGTTTTATTCCAGTGAATTATGCTAACAGCAGGAATTTTTCTAATGAGGTCTTTTACATTTTCAGTGAAATAATCATTACTAACAGTAGCTGTATGATCGCAAAAATGAAAATATACATCATGCTCTCCAAAGTAACCAAATTTACTTTCAAAATTTGCATATACGTACTCCACGAATTCATAAAAATTATTTACGAATATGTACCAATTGGATTTTGTGTATCTACCAGGTTCCTCATTTTTATCGTACACCATAAATTGGAATACTACGTGCGATAAAAACGTGTTAATTAAGTAATTATTTTCACACAAAACGTGAATCATTTTTGCATGGGGTTCGTATAACACGCCGTAATTAAATGTTAGTTCGGCATGATTATAAAATAACAAATTTGGTATTTTTAATTTGGAGATATTTTCGTTTGCAACAACGCAACAAATCATTTTGAAAATTATAAAATATTTTAAAGACCAATATGAATTATACATTTTGTTGTGCGTACAATATGCGACTGTAAATATTTTTGTTTTGTACATAGCTTTCATTATATAATTTCACTTTATTTATTATTATGCATCGTTACATTCATTTGATTGATTTCCATTTATTGGTTTCCAAAACAACATTTAAAGAAATGACAAGTTTTATGTTACTTGTATACATGATTACAGTTACAAATATAAAAACGAATGCTTTAATTAGAAGAGGAGTGGGGGACTTTTAATTGGTACCATGACCACCTTTTTGGCTTAAGAAAGGGGTTAAACGATGTTTAAATAAATCATATTTACCATTTTTAAGAAAACTAAAAGAGCTACAACAAGAAGTTCGGTACTTCAACAAGAACAATTGAGTACCGAACAAGAAGTTCGGTACTCAATAAATGTTTATTTTTTGATTCGCTACAACTTTTATTTAAAAGCTTTTTCGACTATGTTAATAATTTACGAGATAAATTTTAGTTAATTAAATTGTTTTTTACTCCCCCCTTCATGCAAAACAAAGGACAAGGATGGGGATCGTATAATAACATTTCGAGATTATTGACGATTTCTAAAATTTTCATCAACTTTTCAAAATTCCAAGATTTTTGTCAATTTATAAAATGTTCGTCAGATTTTGAATATTTAGAAATGTTCATCAACTTGTTAATATTTTAAGATTTTCGTCGATTTATGGTAACATTTTCATCAGATTTTTAACATATCGAGATTTTCGTCAGATTATCGATTTTTTAAAATTTTGATTGATTTATAAAATTTCTTTCAGATTTTCAATATTTCGAGATATTTATATATATATATATATAGTCTTTATTGCCAGTATAATATACAAAATTTCATATAAAAAAAAAATTTAAAAAAATACAATAAGAAGAATAACAAATATTACTGGCAATCAGCTATCGGCCAGCAGCCTTTCAGTTTTTTTTTTAGGGGATATGTTTAGATAATGATGTTGGTTATGGTATGTGATGCATTGAAATACTGTTTGTGAGGGATTTTTGAGTTTAGGAAAAATGTTGTCATTTCTGGGGATGCAAAGTTGTGAGAGGATTTGAAATTGTTATTGTTTTTTGGAGAATTTTTTGGATAAATGAAGAAGACGTTCGGAAATTGCGATAGCTTTTGTTCGGTTGTAAAGGAGTATATTAGATGGGTTATAAAGTGGATTGAGTGGATGACGAATTTTTGTAAGGGATCTCAGGGACGAACGTTCGCTGACTTGGATGTTGTGAAGTGTGGGTTTGGAAGAAGTGAAAAATAGGATGGATCCGTAGTCTAACATAGGCCTGCATATCATCTTGTAAATTTTTGTAGCGTTTGTTAATGTGATGCCAAGATTTTTGTATGCTAGACTACGGAAGGGTCTTGCTCCAGCAGTAATTTTGTTTTCAATTATGGCAGTGTGTTTCTTAAAATTGAGTTTTGAGTCGAGGGTGATTCCAAGGTATTTTATATGAAGAGCTGGGGAGATGGGCTTATGACAAATGGAAATGTTGATAGGAGTATTGTTGCGGTGGTAAGGAACGAGGAGTTGGGATTTGTTGGGATTTATTTTTTTTTCTCCATTTAGCAAACCAAAGCTCGGGGGAATCTATAAGTTGCTGCAGTGCTTGTAGTGCTTTGGGTAGGTTCTTTTCATGAGTTATTAGGGCTGTGTCATCGGCGTATTGCAGGACATAGGAAGTGGGATTTAAATACATGAGATTAAAGTTGTATAGATCAATTCAGAAAATGTTGTATAGGAGTGGAGAGAGAGGTGATCCTTCCGGGACGACTTGCTCAGGAGTGAAGGTTTGGGATGTGGTACTTTGGATATTCACTTTTAGTGATCTATTTATTATTTAGGTGTTTTAGGTAAGAATTAGGTGTTTAGGTATGTTAAGGGAGTGACATTTATACAGCAAGCCTCAGTGCTATACCAAGTCGAAAGCTCTTTGGATCTATCTATTTATTAGGAAGATATTTAGGGTAAGAATTAGGTGTTCAAAAGCCTTTTGGATATCTAGAAAGACAATGGCGGATAAACGTTCTTTGAGGTGTGCAAATAAATGTCTTCAAAATGTTGAGCAAATTAGTCCGCTATTTCCTGTTTATGAGTTATTGTCTCCTTCGTCGCTAGGTGAGTAATTTGTGTTATCGTGGTTGTATTTCTGTATTTATTAAGCTTCTTTATTTCTGTCCAGTATGTTTTACCTTTACTGTTGTTGATTTTTTGACAGGCTGAACCAGGTGTCCGTCTTGTACTGTTTAATTAACTGTTTAATGTCTTTGCTTAGTTTGTTAAATAATGTTCGAAGGTCTGTAGTGTCCGTCTGTCGAATGTCTCTCTATATTTGTCTTTTGTATTTTATTTATTTTGGTATATAGTTAGAAAGGGGATATTTATAAGATTGTTTTTTAATCTTAGGTGCGTTACTGCTAATAGATTGGGATAGCGTTTAATTAAATTGGGAAATATATTGAAGTCAATAGTGGGATGATTGGATATGAAATAAGTGATGTCTTGGGCAATATTATTAATTTTGCAATTTTTATGGTCAAGGATAAATTCAGGGCTAGGAGAGAGTACATTTTGTGTGATATCTAGTTGGAATTGAATGGATGGGTGGTTGGAGCAAAGATCAGGGATTAATGTAACTAAATGGATTAGATGTTTTAGGTGTTGGGTGCACAGCAAAACATCAGGTATAGAGGATTGTTTATCATTCATTATGAAGGTGGGTGGTAGGTGGTCTAATGCGGATAAACAGGGAGTTTGTAATGAAATTGGTGAGGTGCTGGGATTTTGTTTTATTTATGTCCATGTCTCCGATGATGATGGCATTGCGATGCTTTTGTAAATATCCTCTGAACGAATGCATTCACGCAACCCTGAATTTATCCTCCTTCACAATTCACATATTCTGGTTTATATTCACCCATATTCCCCAATTGATGATATTGGGGAATATGGGTGAGAATATAACTCATAGCCTACTAGAACTAATTTTAAACCAATGAGATGCAAGGAAAGCCGTAGGTACATGTCTATCACCGCGATGATAAAAAACAAAAGAAGCGGTGGGTGATAAGTTGTCCTGTCATTCGAAACGTCAAAATAGGTTAAGTTTCGTGCAGTGATATTAATAGAAAAGTGTAAAGTGCGACGCAAAAAAACACCGTCATGGACAAAGAATCACAGTGGCGGCAGTTTATGAACTTTTGTGCGGTTAAAAAATTCTCAATCAAAAGGGAAACGACAATATCTCAGCTGTCGATAATGTTAAGGGACTCACATTATTTTATTCGTTATATTCTCTCACTAAATATAACTGATATGTGATATGATTAATTATCGATGATATTTTGTCGTTGAAACCGAAGCAGTACATTCAACTCGCCCTTCGGGCTCGTTGAATCTGCAGCTCGGTTTCAACTCCAAAATATCATCGATAATAATCATACCACTCGTTATATTACGGCTGAGAATATAACTCATAGCCTACTAGAACGAATTGTAAACCAATGACATGCAAGGAAAGTCGTAGGTACATGTCTATCACCGCGATGATAAAAAACAAAAGAAGCGGTGGGTGATAAGTTGTCCTGTCATTCAAAACGTCAACATAGGTTAAGTTTCGTGCAGTGATATTAATAGAAAAGCGAAAAGTGCGACGCTAAAACACACCTTCATGAATAAAGAATCACAGTGGCGGCAGTTTACGATCTTTTGTGCAGTTAAAAAATTCACAATCAATAAGGAAACAACAATATCACATCTGTCGATATTGTTAAGGGAATCACATTATTTTATTCGTTATATTCTCTCACTAAATATAACTCGTGATATGAATAATTATCGATGATATTTTGTCGTTGAAACCGAAGCAGCACCGAAGCAGCTCGGTTTCAACTCCAAAATATCATCGATAATAATCATACCACTCGTTATATTACGGCTGAATATAAACCAGAATATGTGAATTGTGAAGGAGGATAAATTCAGGGTTGCGTGTATGCATTCGTTCAGAGGATCGTTGATTTTAGGTGAGTTAGCTTTTCCAAGTTTTAGGGAGGGATGTGCAGCAATTATAGATCCGCCTTGGTACTTGTGATTCTGCATAGTAGACAGAATTTGCAAGGATTGCTAATTGTTAAAAGAAAAGGGGGTGATTGTTTTGGTTTCGACTAACATATTAACATGAAGGGGATTGTTGGATAGGTAATTGTAGAGGGCGTGAGATTTGTTGTTAATGAAATTTAAATTTGTATATAAAATACCTATACTTGTATTAGGTACAACGCATATTTTTTAAAGTAAAGATTGCTGATCAAGACAAACGTTGGGCACCACATGTATGTAAAATATGTGAAGAGGGTTTAAGGCATTGGATTAATGGAACAAGAAAATCCCTACCCTTTGGAATACCAATGATTTCGCGAGAGCCAATAAATCACCATGATGACTGTTATTTCTGTATGTGCAATGTACGTGGATATATCACAACAAATTTAAAAAACATTATTTATCCGAGCCATAAGTCTGCAATTAGGCTAGTGCTACATGGTCCAGACGTGCCAATACCTAAGAAACCAAAAAATTTAGAAGATTTTACAAGCAGTTCTGAACCTGAAGTTGATGAAAACAACTTTACCTACGCCCTATCTAGTATCCGCATCATACCACACTGTCATCTTGACAAGTATAATTGACATTACGTACACATGTACGTAATAGCTTTGACAAGTACATTACGAGCTGACAGCTGAACAGCTGATTGCTTACTATATAACCAAATGTACAGGGAGTTTTTCTTTAAAGTATATGTATTCCAAATTCAGCTTATGTTCTTTAAATCTTTAGTTATTCGTTGTTTTTTCTTTTTTAAGAGTTCAATTAAAATCTTTAAAAGAGTGTTTTCCACTCCCAGACTAAGCATGAAGTAAAATTTCGAGTTTAGAAAAGCCCAGTGAACATTTCTCGAGGGTCGCGCAGCGACCCGAGACAAATTTTCTGAGCTTTTCTAAACTGGAAATTTAACTTCAAGCGCCACGCGTATAAAACACTAAAATATTGTGAACTTTATGTATATTTGAACCTCACTTGATTTTTTATTAATTTATTTTCAACATTGATAAAAAAAACCTTTCGTGATCGAACAAAATGACACTCGGATTTGAATTCAGTAGATTAAAATTATACAAAATCAGATGTCAGATCGAAATCAACTTTCAAAATTTGTTGGCCTGTGTAATTGATGAATATTTCAAAACATACACATGCCTGTTCGATTTTGTCTATAGATTCACATGATTACTTTGGTAGGAAAAGTATTTGAAAAGTGATAATAAAAAAGTGTATTTTTTATAAATGGACATAACCTATGTAAAGTTATTTAAATTAAAAACACTTGGTATTGTTTCACAAATTAAAATTTTATTCCGACTAGTTTCGGTTTGTTAGACCTTTTTCAAAGGAATGTACAGAAAACATTATTGTCTAGGTATATAATATACATATTTTTGTCTCAGATAATAAGGGAAGTCAAAATTGGGGAATTCCAAATCTCCTCGTTGTCGTTTACTAAAGTTTTAATTTGTGAAACAATACCCAGTGTTTTTAATTTAAATAACTTTACATATTCTAATATGTTTCACCAAGTGCCAGATGAGAAATTAATTCAAGGACACTACCTATTTTATTGAAGCATATTAAAAATAATAAAAATGTTATTATTCCTTCTTTTGTTTCGTTCTACAAATGGCGATGATACATTTTTTAACAATCAAAAACACACCAATAAAAACAGATAACAAAACGGCAATTACATCTAAATAATAGAACTGATAATAGGGTATAGTTTTGGCTTTTAAATGTTGTGCTCCTTTGTGACGTATAACGTATTCTGTCCACCAAACCGCTTTCTGCAGTGCCGTCATTGGTTCGTCCTTTACTAGTCCAGCAAGTTCTCGCATCTTATTCTTATATCTATGAAAAAAAGGATGAATGCAATTAATTAAATTAAAACACACCCCTACCTATCTTTAAGTAATGTCTACATTGTGAAATATTTTGAATAACTATAGAGATTTTTTTTATACCGTGTGTTGACTTGGCGGACGCAACATAGGAAATCGCATGTTAATTTTAAAGTGTTCAAATATTGGCTTCCCTATTTATTTTAGAGACAAAATGTATTTCACTTTTTTATAGAGGGAAAAATTATAAATTTATGAATGTTCACACTTAACACTTTACGTTTCTGTAAGTTAAAATAATTTAAAAAAAGTTATGTGATTTTATAAAAATAATGACATACCATGGAATTGATACAACAATTGCGGATATTCCCTGTTTTTTTAAAGTTCAATTTAATGCTTTAAACAAGTGTTTTCCACTCCCAGACTAAGCATGAAGTAAAATTTCGAGTTTAGAAAAGCCCCGTGAAAATTTGTCGAGGGTCGGTTGATTTTCTGGGCTTTTCTAAACTCGAAATTTTACTTCATGCGCCACGCGTACAAAACAAAAATATTGTGAATTTATGTATATTTGAACCACACATGATATCAGTGTTTTATACGCGTGGCGCATGAAGTAAAATTTCGAGTTTAGAAAAGCCCAGAAAATTTGTCTCGGGTCGCTGCGCGACCCGAGACAAATTTTCGCGGGGCTTTTCTAAACTCGAAATTTTACTTCATGCTTAGTCTGGGAGTGGAAGACACTCGTTTAAAGCTTTAAATTGACTTCTTTTAAAAATCAACTCATGTCAGATAATTTCTGCTAAAAGAATTAAGAAAAAGTAATGTGATTTTATAAAAATAATGACTTACCATGGAATTGATACAGCAATTGCGGATGTCAAAATAACACAAGACATTGCTTTTACTTAATTAACGACGAGATTCAATATTTTCAATGTAAATTTCTAATAATATAAGTATCAGAGTTACTATTAGTCATACTTACTTTGGATTTTTTATGGCCTCCAAAATTCCTCCCTTAAAACCATCCTTTGTAATTGTATTAAAATCAAAAGTGAAGCCCATTCCTCTGTCCACCACTCTCTGGGCATTATAGTGTTGATCAAAAACGAAAGGGATACAGATTATCGGAACGTGATTAAACAATGCTTCTTCGAGTGACTGCAGTCCACATTGCGTTATAAATAGCCTAATCTTTGGATGTCCTAAAATATAGCACATGCATTCGTATATTTTTGAAATAAGAGTATCGCGAAGTCTCACTGAGAATATCCTGTTGAGGAGCCCATTGCACAAGTTTGATATTTTTCGGCTTATCGAGAAAGTTATCGTCTTCGTATTTCCACAAAATATCATAAGGCAGTTCAGATAATGTTTCCACGACTATTTGTTTTGTTTTTGTGGGAATATCTTTACTTTTTACATTGCTTCCTAAACTGAAGTATATGACGCCATTTTCGGAGTTGTTAAAGTACGTTTGTAAATCCTAAAATACAAGTTCATTTAAACAAGATAAATTCAAAATCAAAACTATTTGAATTTTAGATATAAGTTTATTTAATTATGCATGTTTTATACCAGAGCTGGCCATCTGCAATTGCTTTGAGGACAAAAATTAACACTTTTAATCTTGCAAAGGAACGCACCACATATTTTTCGCAAAATCTAGTTTTTTAATTTATCTTTCCGGGAGTCTAACTTTTTAGAATTGTTGATATCTTTAAAGGTTCAAGAATCTAAAACTCCGTTTTATTTGTTTTTTTTTTAATACATGGTGTCCAAAAAGGGTGAGTGCAGAACGATAATGCGAGATGTTTAGGAATTTCTTAGCTTTATCTTTGCAACAGTTTGGTGGCTTTAATGCAGAAACTTGGTTTCCGCAAGATGGAGCCACGAGTCACATCAAACCCTTCAATTGCAGTACTAAACGAGCTATTCCCTAATAAAGTCATTTCGCGAAGATTTTAAGTGGTCGCCACGCAGTCCAAACGTGAGTTTTTTGGGCTATTTCTTATGGAGTTACTTTAAAAAAAAGGTGTACATCGATAAACCAAGGACATTGACGCAGTTACAGGATAATATCGCAGCAGAAATTGCATCGATACGTCAAGCAATGTATCATCTTGTAGTAGAATATCTTCGCTCAAGATTAGAGGAGTACCAGGAGCGAAACGGTACGCATTTACACAACATTACAGAATTATCTGTATATTCGATACTTATTCTGCTACTTTCTTGATGGAACCAAATTTTCAAATTGGGTAAAGTACTACACTGTTATGTTCCATATTTTTATTTTCAGTTGCTTGACACGTGTTTCGATCCGTTACGATCATTTTCAAAGTTAAAACTAATTTGAATTTGACAAATGTTCCTATATATGTACAAACAAACAGGCTAATTAGTGGACATTCCAGCGCTAATGATGTTGTTGTCGGTATTGCTGACCTCAAGCTGATTGTTCAGTAGATAATCCCCCCTGCCGATGGCTCGTTGGATTTCTAATCCCTCTATTAGGTTCAGCTTCCGACCTTTTCGACAAATGTGGCTTGGTTCGATTTCCCCCATGTGGTGTCCTGTGGCTGTACTATGGTCCGCTAATCCTGTGTTTATTATCCTGTTAATTATTGATTTTCTGTGCTCCCGCTGCCTTGTTTCAAAATTTCTCCCAGTTTGTCCTATATATATGCTCTCGCAATTTAAGCAATTGATTTTGTATAAATTGCCAACAACAAAGGATATAATCAGGATACAGTTTTTAAGATGCTAAAAAGGAAGAAGAGGATAATAAAGAAACAGCTCCTATACAGTCCAGACGGTCGAAAAGATACAAAAGAAAACATATTTGCAGCAATACCATTTGTTAATAATACTTGCACAAAAATTAGGAAACAGTTGAGATCACATAATGTAACGGCAATAGTAGTTAATAGAACAAACTTAGGTCACAAAATTATTAATAATAAAATTGAAACAAAAGAAAAATTAAAAAGATCAGGAGTGTACAAAATCAATTGCTTAAATTGCGAGGGCATATATATAGGACAAACTGGGAGACATTTTGAAACAAGGCAGCGGGAGCACAGAAAATCAATAATTAACAGGACAACAAACACAGGATTAGTGGACCATTGTACACAGGACACCACTTGGGGGAGATCGAACCAATCCACATTTGTCGAAAAGGTCGGAAAGGTCAGCTTAGAGGGATTAGAAATCGAACGAGCCATCAGCAGGAGGGATTATCTACTGAAAAATCAGCATGAGGTCAGCAACACCGACAACGACATCATTAGCGCTGAAATGTCCACTAATTAGCCTGTTTGTTTGTACATATATAGGAACATTTGTCAAATTCAAATTAGTTTTAACTTTGAAAATGATCGTAACGGATCGAAACACGTGTCAGGCTACTGAAAATAAAAATATGGAACATAACAAGTGTAGTACTTTACCCAATTTGAATTATCTGTAGTTAAAAATCAATAAATATTTTTTTTAAAGATTTTTTATCTTTGATTTATTTTACTTTAAAACTGCACTTACCCTTTTTGAACACCCCGTATAGGAAATTTTTCTTTTCAGTATTCGTGGTTATATGCAGAAATATGTTCAAGCAACATTCGCAATAAATATCAGTGTTTATGGCCGCGGGCCATACAGAAACGCTCAGAAGGCAGCGGGTTGGCCAGCTCAGTTTTATACAAATGTATTTAGAAAAAACTAATTATTTTGATATTAGTAATAACAAAAAATACCTTTGGTAATGGTTTCGGATCTTTAATGTGTATCCCACCACTAATTACAACAGTTGCTGGGGAAATTGGTCTAATTGGATACAAAACTGGATTAGAATTAATAAAAACCATATCGACAGACCTCGTCAAATCATCAACGCTAGGATAGTCTTCACCGAAATACTTTTTAATCAAGAGCGTATCTCTTGGTCCAAAAAAGAAATACCAAAGCGACTCAAATATAGCAGTCGCAGCCAATGCCATAATCCGTTGAAAAACATTTAAATCATCAGGAAACGCAAAAACTGGATCAGGATACGCAACAGAATGCCTTGCATTGCCAATTTTCTCATGCACTTGGCCCGGAATATCCATTGAGAAAAATCCTATAAACGGACACTTGAACCTTTCCTTGAAGGCAAACATTGTTCCACCTATGAATTCAGTTATAAGCAGATCGAAATGTTCGGTTTCGTTTTTAATTAAAGCTTGTACTTCGGGATGCAGAAGTTCTTTTTCCAAGATCTCAGACATCACGTTAACCATTGTAGTTATTGAGCCAAACATATTGTATTCGTCAGAAATTTTTGTCATGCCAGCTTTCCATAAACCGTGAGCGAAGCTCCAATCGATTTCTTTCAAATTGGGTATCGTCGGGTCCCTCAGTGGATCGGTTGTTAGGACTACCACATCGTGACCTCGAAGAGCTAATTCCTTCCATACTGGTTGTAATGTGACTTGGTGGCTATATGATGGAGTTGGCATTATTATTAATATCCGCGCACTTTCACATAACGTAGATATTATTAATATTACTACGAGTTTTATCATTTTTATAAAATAATTATAATATAGGATAAATCAACAATAACACTTTGTTTAACAATTTATTATTAGTTCAAAATGTTTCACCGAGTAATAAGTGAGAAAGTTAATTTAATGCAATGTATATTTGCCGCACTAATACACTGCAGGATAGATTTAAATGTGTTTATCAGCAACTGTATCTTTGATAAGGCATATTATGATATCTCTTATCAATAAATTAAAATGTATTTTTTCGTATCTACAACTAATTGCTAGTTTAGTATAAATACAAGTACACATTTATTTTTTACAAAAATATATCTATTTTAAAATTAGTTTTATTATCACGTGATCGAGTAATTTTAAATAAGACTTCTTTAGATATACCATCTTTATATTTAACAAAAAGTGTAATTGTAAGGAGTATTAAATAATGTTAATAAGTATTAACCCATTAGGCGCCATTGATGCATATACGCAACATTTTTAATTTTATGTTATTTCAGTTACTAAATAAGTTAATTTGATATATTATATTTTTTGACTTGACTTAAAAATGTATGAAGAAAAACGTAAATATTTTGTTATTTAAATGTCTCGATTATTAAAAAAAAAATGTTTGAAGTGTATTTCTAACTTCACAATATTTCAGTGTTTTAAACGCGCGGCGCATGAAGTAAAATTTCGAGTTTAGAAAAGCCCCGTGAAAATTTGTCTCGGGTCGCTGCGCGACCCTCGACAAATTTTCTACGCGGGGCTTTTCTAAACTCGAAATTTTACTTCATGCTTAGTCTGGGAGTGGAAATATTCGTTCTAAACTTTATATTGCACTTGAACAAGTTTCTCATCTTTCACGTGGTGAAACATATTTAACTATGATTTAATAAAGAAGACACTTGGTTAAATTTCACTAATATTAAATAATTTATATTGCACGTTTTTATACAAAATCGACGAAAGCCTTATATTTACAGCGTAAATTAAAAAAAAAATGCACAGTATATAATTCAATAAGTCATTCGTGGAAATCATAAAATGAAGTGTAGAATTTTACCTAAAATCAACTTTTAGAGTCAACTCTATAATTACTCGGCTGTTAATGGGTTAATAAGTTGAATTTTAATTTCTTATATTAGCCTTCATTTTATTAGTATCCTTCACTTTAAATTAAGAATTAATATGTTTACACAGTATCAAATTATTAATTAGGAACTAGAAATGTATTTTTTAACAAGGCCGAAATTTGTATTTTGCCGGAATACTGAATTACTAGTAGGAGTTGTAAAGGTTATAAAGGATGTTATTAAATTAGTATCTAAAAATAGATGCATTATGTAATAGAATGGAGAGCTCACGCCACATGCGGGGCAAACCTGTCCTGCGCTCAGAGGCGTAGCAAAGGGAGTGCGGGCCACCCCGGGTGCCAACACCGAGGGAGTGACAAAATGGCAATATATATTTTCCTAAATTATTTATTAATCACTGGCATTCTACCCTTCTTTACAAAAATATTATTAACGACGAGTTTATTAACTTTGTCCTACAATTAATCAATCTCAATAAGTCATCTACAACAGTAGCGTAAATGGGGGAGAGGGGAATTAGGGGATAATGCCCCCCACGAGTCTTGAAAAATAAGAGAATGAAATAAAAGTCTCTTTTTCTGTTAGCGATTTATTTTGTAATAAATTTTATATTATTTTTACATTTCCGTCAGTTGTGAAAAAAACCTGACGTGCTACACCTGTTCGTTTGAAAACAGAAACAAGTTGAAAAATTGCAGATCAGTATTATTTATGCGTAAGTGTTTACCAAAATAGAAACAATCATCATTTAAAAGTCAATTTTTGATATTTGAAATGTCAGTTATGATCTTATTTGTGAATCACAATTACGATGTTTAGATGAAATGCTAATTTTGCAAAAAATATATTTATTCAATTGGAAATAATTGTCAGTGTTGTGTATACAGAGAGTTTTACGTAACACCGAACATTTTCATAACGAGAATTTTTCTTTTAAGTATATATATGCAGACGTTGTACATTTTACCACGCTCAGCTTATTAAAAGAATACAATTTGAAGCTTTAAACGAGTGTTTTCCACTCCCAGGCTAAGCATGAAGTAAAATTTCGAGTTTAGAAAAGCCTGAAAATTTGGTTTGGTCGCGTAGCGCGAAGCGCGGAGCGGACAAACCAAATTTTCAGGCTTTTCTAAACTCGAAATTTTACTTCATGCGCCACCAGTACAAACCACCGATTCAATGTAAAGTTCAGCGGTGTGTTTTAAACTTCGTAATATGTCAGTGTTTTGTATCGGTGGCGCATGAAGTAAAATTTCGAGTTTAGAAAAGCCTGACAATTTGGTTTGGGGTATAGAACATCAAAATCACAAATGTTCAATATAAGCAATATATTTATAAATCACCACCGACAATAATAAACGATGCTCTAGAACAGTATTCACTATATGTGCAACAAATATACAGCAGCACAGTAAACTACAATATATCATATGTTCGATAAAAAAAACCTCTAGAGTGCCATGCTTTTATCTTTTTTTTGATTAAAGTTGGCTACATGCCTCAGGAATTGACATATAAAACGTCAAACATAATAATTATAATGTATAATTTCATAGTTGAGAACCTGCAATATTTTCCATGGTACTCTAGAGATTATATTTTATTGAACATACTATATTATTATATACAGTGTACATGGAAATTCTGTATGATAGAGAAAATGTAGAACTTATTGTACTAATACTATATTCATAGTTGCCAACCTACAATATTTTCCATGGTTCTCTAGAGATTATATTTTATTGAACATTCTATATTATTATATACAGTGTACATGGAAATTCTGTGATAGAGAAAATGTAGAACTTATTGTACTAATACTATATTATTACCAGTCTGTTTATCATTAGATAAAATATATTCACAAACGAATAAATTTGCTCTTGTACAGGCTAAATCATTCCACTTAATATCGGTTCCTGATTTGTTCCAAAGATGTAAACATTGTTCTTTATTATTTTTCACAGCGGCATTACTAGGTTCCCCTGGCCAGAAATTACTATAAATTATTTGTTCTCCCGTAGACAACCAAGTATATATTCCTTGATTGGCCAAATCACTGCCAGAAATCCAAAAATATTGGCCGGCCAGATCTAAAAGATTAAATGGGTAGAACACTAACCCCTACCAAGTATGATTAAAATTAAAATTGTCTATACTCACGTAACGTTTTAATATAACTAACTAAAGTAATGTCTTCCTCTTTAGACATAATTGTTGCTAAACGCATGCCAAGAGATGCACATTGTTCTACTGCTCCAAAGAAGTTTGTCTGAAATTTAACATAAATAATTGAGCGTAATAGGATTTAAAAATTAATTTATTCTTATGAGTAATGCGTACTTAATTTTCTACATTATTGAAAATTAAGTACGCATTATTCATAAAAATAAATTATTTTTTTTTTGATTTGGTTGGCGTTCACTTTGTGGTAGATCTATATAAAATAATATTAAAACACTTAACTTTGTTTTACCACTTTAATTAACTTTTTTACAGTGGCTATAGTTTCGACTACAATCAGTTTGATAATGACTAGCTAGTAGTCGAAACTATAGTCACTGTAAATAGTTAATTAAAGTGGTAAAACAAAGTTAAGTGTTTTAATATTAAATTAATTTTTAACCTTATCTCCAATACAGTTTAATTTGCTACTGACTTGGCTTTCTAGCTATTAAAGTAGAATAGTAAAACTTCTAGAATTGTCAAGAGTATGAATTTGTATTCAGTATTTATTCGTTTACCTGATAACTATATTTGCTTTTAAGGTTTCAACACCATCATCAGTATAGTCCCGAACCAGTGCTTGAAGAATACTGAACATCTTTGACCATTTATTATGGCCTGTGCAACATACACAGAGTTTTATGTAACACCGAACATTTTCCTAACGAGAATTTTTCTTTGAAGTATCCATATGCATACGTTGCACATTTTCCGATGCTCAGTTTATTAAAAGATTAAATTTGAAGCTTTAAGCGAGTGTATTCCACTCCCAGGCTAAGCATGAAGTAAAATTTCGAGTTTAGAAAATCCTGAAAATTTGGTTTGGTCGCGTAGCGCGAAGCGCGGAGCGGCCAAACCAAATTTTCAGGCTTTTCTAAACTCGAAATTTTACTTCATGCGCCACCGTTACAAAACACTGATTAATAATAATAATAATAATAATAAACTGTATTCCAATAAATAAATAGACAATATAACGAGAATGTATCTAGTACTCCGCTCCGCTGGAACTACCTGCGGGTACCAAGCTAAAGCCCGCAGAAAGCGTGAGGGATTGTTCAAATCAAAACTAAAAAATGTTTAATGGGAAAGGAGGAGGGTACGTAAGCCGAATGTTGTGGTTGGAGAATGATGTGTTGTTGAGGTAGTGAGAATGCGATGGATGGAGAAAGCAGTTTGTATATTAAAAGGACTCTGCTGCTCGCTAACGCTCACCCCAGCTCGCTTCGCTCGCTTGCCTGCTCGCTGCGCTCGCAAACTGAATCGGGCTTAGCTTTGATTTTTACACCTTTGAAATCGCTAAAATATCGTTACATTTACTATTTGTATTTATTTCGATTAAAATTAAATTATTTTTAAATTTAAATTAATAAAAAAAATACTTCCGGTTGAAAAAAATAAAACACTTGCTACAAAAACGTCATAGAAAAAAATAAGGAATTTTTTGATATATTTAACAAAAGTTTTTTTTTCAAAAAAATCCAAAGGGGTACGTACCCCTTGATTCGAAATTTAACATTGAAACCCGCATAAGTCTGTCCTTTTCCCACTCATGGCTTTTGATAGCCAGCGCCTAATAATTTTGCAGAATTGCTAAAAAGTAAAAAATATTTATTGCTCCGGTCCTACTTGAGCTAGATAATTGAAATTTTCAGCATTTATACAAATTTATATTTCCCATCCACTGGTATAATTCTTATTATTCTACTGTATCAAATACTGAAACAAAAAAATATAATTTATTTATTTAATCAATATGAAAAATAAAAAAAAATATATCTCCTGTCCAAATTGAGCTGGATGAATGAAATTTTTAGCATTTATAGATATTTGTATTTTCTATTTATTGGTACAATTGCAGTTGTTTCACTGTTTTAAATACTATAGCAAAAAAAAATAAAAATTGTTTTTTTTAAATAATTTAAAAAGCAAAAAAAAATTATTTCCGATCTGAATTGAGATAGATCAATGAAATTTTGAGCATTTATAGAGATTAGTATTACCTATTTATTGATCTAATTGCCATTGTTGTACTAGAATTAATAGCGGAGCAAAAAAATAAAAATTGTATTTTTAATTCGCCGTTTTAGCCTGCAAAGCGGTTTTGAAGCGCAAAAAAAAATACCAATTTCCGTCCTAATTGAGCTGGATCGATGAAATTTTTAGCATTTATGCAGATTCCTATTGCCCATTTGTAGTCCAACTCCCATTGGTCTACTATTATTATGACGAAAGTAAAAAAAAAAAATTGTAATTTTTCGTGATTTTCACGACTGCGCCAACATAAACTGAAATATTTCAGCAAATATCAAAAAGATAAAAAGCGATCCGGGGTGTATAAAAGGTACTACCCTAGAGTACATTCGATCAAAATTTCAGCCCTCTATGATAAAGTCACAGGGAATGGTGAATTTTTTTCTTCGATTTTTCGTTAAAAAATAGCATTTTAAAAATGTTGAAAATTATTGAACTTTGTGAATTTTTGACGGGCCCCCTAGGCCCCTCAGAAAGAGCGCATGAAACACACCCTAATAAGTGATCTTTTGGCTACTTGTGAGTATTTTTTTTCAATCGGATAAGTCATCGCGTATGCCAACAAAATGGCGGAGGACCGGACCGGATATTTTCTTAGCTGTGGGCCCCATAATGGGGCCGCGGTAAAAAGTTCGTACATAAATCGAAAGCCCTTTTATTGGGCTACAAGACCCTGCAATCGAATATTTTTTTGGAGCTTTCGTTTGGTCGCTAACGCTTTTCAAACGTGAGGGAAATTTTTGTTTTAAAAAAACAGTTGCCACCCCCGAGTTGAAGATCGGAGGCGGCGCGGCCGGTTTAATTCTTGTAGAGCAGGTCAAGAAGTACAGTTTGCTGAAAAAAAAAATTGACGTAGCTCATTGCATAAGGGCGTTATTAAGGTCGAAATTTAAAAATTATTTTGTAAAATTGCCGCTCCCCGGGGGCGGCAGATGCCCGAGTAATAAACCATTTGAAGGCAAATTCGATGGCGCATCCGACGCCGTTGACCGCGATTCGATCGGAAGTAGCAGCTCGACGCTACGGCGAAAAATGTGAAAAGTAGGAAAATCGGCCCCGATGTACTTGGATTTTTTTTTCTCGGCCCCCAGTAAACCGATTTTATTCTGCTTGTCCGCTGTCACTGTAAAACAGTTGGGACTATAGCCCGAATTTTTTTAGTGGCCGTAGTATTTATGGTTTAGACTGTGACCTCACCGTCGCTCGCGCATTTTTGCGAAAATGTCGACGTTTTTTTTCTTTTTTTCGTCCCGCCCCCGGGGGCGGTGATTTTCTCAAGAAAAAAATACCCGTCCATTGAGTTTTTTGCGCTCTTTGCGAATTTGAAATTTTATCTCTTGTAGTTTAGTCAAGAAAAATGGTCAAAGTCGTAATTTTAGCGGTAGTTTTGGCTCGGGGGGCCTCCGGCCCCCCTCGCCATAGCTCGCTTCGCTCGCTTCGTAGGAAATGTGTTTTTTTGAGTTTTGCTTACCTATTTAGTAGAGATTAATAATAACTCATAATAGCATAATAATATGCTCATTACTAACCGCCACTTGATATCCGACACCGTCAGAATATATTGGAATTTAGACCAAAGCACATAAATTCAATGTAGAGTTTAGCGGTGTGTTTTAAACTTCGTAATATGTCAGTGTTTTGTACCGGTAGCGCATGAAGTAAAATTTCGAGTTTAGAAAAGCCTGAAAATTTGGTTTGGCCGCTCCGCGCTTCGCGCTACGCGACCAAACCAAATTTTCAGGCTTTTCTAAACTCGAAATTTTACTTCATGCTTAGCCTGGGAGTGGAAAACACTCGCTCAAAGCTTCAAATTAAATTCTTTTAATAAACCCAGCATCGAATAATATGGAACGTATGCATACGGATACTTAAACGAAAAATTCTCGTTATGAAAATGTTCGGTGTTACATAAAAATCTCTGTATGTTACAATAGATGGCGTATACGCTGTCGAACATATCGTGTTATAATTACTGTTTTTATTTTTAGTTTAAAATAACAATCCGTTTTGGAAGATTCAATAGCACACCTATATATTGTGAATTATTCAGCATAAAAATTTAAAAGCGTGTCAAGCTTAAATTAAAAATCACTGACCTTATAATTTCTTTCAACATAATATCGCTTATTTCCAACGTCAACTCCCACTACATTATTACAACGATTTTCTGTACTGCCTAAAATAATTGTAAAATAAACAAAACATAATTATTGTATAATTTAAATTTCTATATAGTATAGGCTTTTTTCTTTAAAGTTTACATATCTTGATAATTAAATCGTTAGGTAAATTTGCAGAAATGTGTTGTTTGTATAAAACCGGTCAGTTTAAAGCTTTTCACGTACGTTTCTAAAACATCTAGTCTGAAAAGCCTAATTTAACGCTTTTATAAATACAATACAACAAATGTCTGTTCTAGTTAAAGCGCCTTTAACATATATGTGTCGTAATGCGAATAAATATTTTATTGATGTATTTTTAAGTAATCTGGAAATTGAAATTGTGTACTTTCAATATTAAATATTCTCAAATACTGAAACAAAACTGTACACAAATATGTTAGTCATTTGGAATAAAATATTTTTGTTTATTATTATTAATCTTAGATATAAGTTATAATTACAATTTTGTCCTGTATTGGTTTTTCCATAAGACAATAAAGTATTATTATTATTATGATTAAATGTCTGAAAACGTAGGGTGTATGTTTCTGGATATGTATACTTAAAAGAAAAATTCCCTGTATATTATTACCGAAAGCATGCAAACTATTTCACTTTTAATGCACGCATTACATTTGTTTCTCTTTATTTTATTCTTCGCAGAGAAATTCAACGACAAACAAATAATATAATCTATTAATTTTTTAATTCTCAAGATAATTTTATCACGGCAATTTTAATTACATATTTTAAATTTTAGATGTATTATGCCCGGTATTATAAACGATTAATAAATCATTAGATAACTATTTGTGGAGTAAATTTATTTACCTAGTAAACAGATGGGCAAATAAAATTGCGTATTATAAAACAATCCTACCAACTAAGTAGCAATTCTAGAAATAAATAATTTAATTAGTAGATTACAGACCAAAATTAAACATTTTTATTGTGACAGACAATTGCTGGAACCACAAATTTGTTAAATTTAATTGCCAATATTTCAAATAAAATTGTCAATCAAATTGGAAATATAGTATAATTCCTTATAATTATAGAAAATAACCGTGGCATAGGACAGAATTACACAGAACAAAAAAAAAGCTTATTAGAAACTATAAAAGACTTAAACGAGTGTTTTCCACTCCCAGGCTTTTCTTAAATTAGTTCCATTTAAAGTTTTAAACGAGTGTTTTCCACTCCCAGGCTAAGCATGAAGTAAAATTTTGAGTTTAGAAAAGCATGAAAATTTGGTTTGGTCGCGTAGCGCGAAGCGCGGAGCGACCAAACCAAATTTTCAGGCTTTTCTAAACTCGAAATTTTACTTCATGCGCCACGCGTACAAGACACTGATTTCAGGTAAAATTCACTTGTTCACAATATTTCAGTGTTTTCAGTGTTTAATACGCGTGGCGCATGAAGTAAAATTTCGAGTTTAGATAAGCCTGAAAATTTGGTTTGGTCGCTCCGCGCTTCGCGCTACGCGACCAAACCAAATTTTCAGGCTTTTCTAAACTCGAAATTTTACTTCATGCTTAGTCTGGGAGTGGAAAACACTCGTTTAAAACTTTAAATGGAACTAATTTAAAAAAAGCGTATGCATAAGTATAAAAATCCCTGGTTATGTCTGACTTGAAAATCTCTAGGTCTTCGACTCCTTAGAATGTCTTGTGGTTCGAATTAATCACTGTCAGGGAAGATACTATGAGCGAACTTAAATCTGACATGGATGATATGGTAGACATGATAACCGTAATGAAATTAATAAATACAAGTAGTAGAATCTAAAGTAATTATAATAATATAATACACTTTTGACTTTTAACTGTCAAATTATTTAGAGAATAAAATTTACTTGGTAGAAAAACAAACAAATAATTAACTGAGGAGATTTATTAGCCAATTAAAATTATTTTGTGTTTATAATACCGAAATCTTTGGAATAAATTAAATTATTCCTAAAGTAAATTTTATTTAGGGAATAAAACGTTTTATACTACCGGGCATTAAAAAAATAGTACTTCAAAATTGTTTAAATTATTTTCTTGTTTTAACTTACCGGCTTTGAAATAGGCGTTGGTCATTGGAAAAACCAAAGACAAAGAGCAAACGACTGCTAAGAAACACACGAAGGTGGTCTTCATATCGAATAAGAGATGCTCGCTGAATTTTGCTTTCCGCTTTATAAATAATGCTTTATCAGTGACCTTAATTAGAGTTCATGAGTATTTCTGAAAATGTAAGTGATTTCATTAAAATGAAACAAATAAAATCCCCAAATATCATGTTTTATAAATATAAGTTTTCCAAGTGTTGGGTAAATCTTTGATAATTTTAAATAAACAAAAAAAATCACATCGAATTTGCATCTTAAGTATTGAAAGTAGGCAAATGATATTAGTATAATTGATAATAAAGAATAAATTATAAATTATTGATATAAATTATTCTTTATTATCAATTATACTAATTTGATATTTTTCTTTTAGTTACTTGAAGTAAAGTTGTTTAGTGTAAAGTATATGTTATCTTCAAACCAACAGCTCTTTTTGGAAACTTCTTTAAATGCATTATTTTTTGTCATTCTTTAAAATCCACAACTTCTACATTTTATAATCAAATGATAATTCAACTGAAACGACAGTTCAGCTGTCAAATTTTGCGTGCGTGGATTTAACTTCCTGAACTCGTGTCTTAGGTAAAATACTGGAAATGCGACTTTCGAGTTGTCAAAACGGTGTTTAAAACCTCACTTTCGAGGCGTTAATTTCAACAAAAATTTATATAATGATAAATAATTCAGATTTATAATTTCTTCCCAAAAATTCAACGAGATAATTGGACAGTTAAATTAAATAATGAAGAGTACTTACAAAATTCAAATACACCACGCATCAAATCAAATCCTTAACTGAGAAGAATCTATAAATTTTAAAATAGAAATAGTTCAATAATATTAACAGCATAACTTCAAACACAAAATAAACTTTCGAGGCGGTACGTTCAAAAAAATATATAATGATAAATACTAACAAGAAATTCAAATTTATAATTTCTTCCCAAAAATTCAACAAGATAATTGGACAGTTAAATTAAATAATGAAGAGTACTTACAAAATTCAAATACACCACGCATCAAATCAAATCCTTAACTGAGAAGAATCTATAAATTTTAAAATAGAAATAGTTCAATAATATTAACAGCATAACTTCAAACACAAAATAAACTTTCGAGGCGGTACGTTCAAAAAAATATATAATGATAAATACTAACAAGAAATTCAAATTTATAATTTCTTCCCAAAAATTCAACAAGATAATTGGACAGTTAAATTAAATAATGAAGAGTACTTACAAAATTCAAATACACCACGCATCAAATCAAATCCTTAACTGAGAAGAATCTATAAATTTTAAAATAGAAATAGTTCAATAATATTAACAGCATAACTTCAAACACAAAATAAACTTTCGAGGCGGTACGTTCAAAAAAATATATAATGATAAATACTAACAAGAAATTCAAATTTATAATTTCTTCCCAAAAATTCAACAAGATAATTGGACAGTTAAATTAAATAATGAAGAGTACTTACAAAATTCAAATACACCACGCATCAAATCAAATCCTTAACTGAGAAGAATCTATAATTTTTAAAATTGAAATAGTTCAATAATATTAACAGCATAACTTCAAACACAAAATAAACTTTCGAGGCGGTACGTTCAAAAAAATATATAATGATAAATACTAACAAGAAATTCAAATTTATAATTTCTTCCCAAAAATTCAACAAGATAATTGGACAGTTAAATAAAATAATGAAGAGTACTTACAAAATTCAAACACACCACGCATCAAATCAAATCCTTAACTGAGAAGAATCTATAATTTTTAAAATAGAAATAGTTCAATAATATTAACAGCACAACTTCAAACACAAAATAAACTTTCGAGGCGGTACGTTCAAAAAAATATATAATGATAAATACTAACAAGAAATTCAAATTTATAATTTCTTCCCAAAAATTCAACAAGATAATTGGACAGGTAAATTAAATAATGAAGAGTACTTACAAAATTCAAATACACCACGCATCAAATCAAATCCTTAACAGAGAAGAATCTATAATTTTTAAAATAGAAATGGTTCAATAATATTACCGGTATAACTTCAATCACAAAATAATGTGAACCCAATATCGGCGAATAAATTCACTACTTTACAAACCCAACTTGCTAACAACGTATTTATACGAAAAGTAACTTAGTATTTATCTTAATTGTGAGTTAAAAGTAAATAAAAGCTTTGCACTTGTCAAGTACAATAATAGTAAACTAATCCTATAATTACAATTTATAAAAGGAAGTGTATTTTTTTATTAGGTATATAATAAAAATAATATTTTCGCTATATGTCTGGAAATACACGTTTGTTTGATTTAATTAATTTTTATTAGTGCCAGATAGTGTTAAGGATGAAATTAATATATAAGGATTAAATTAATAATACACACGAACAACGAGCTATAAGCATTCCCACTATCATGAAAGTTACAGTTAAAGAAAATCAAAATTATTATAAAAATAAATTGCAATAAATTGGGACAATTAAGTAAACGCAGTGAAAATAAATTAATTTAAAGAAATAAAAGAAAAAAGAGATGAATAAAAACAAATAAATAAAGGTTCGACTTTACTTTACACCCCGTGGAATATAATGCATTATAATATAGATTCACACTGTATTGACATATATCACCAATTAAAATCAATAAATTCACTACGGAAATGATAAAAGTTCACTTTTTTATACTTTGAAATTTTGACTAGAAACTCCTATAATACTATATCACCAATTAAAATCAATAAATTCACTACGGAAATGTCAGTGTCATCAGAACAAGTAGTGACAATGGCCACCTCACGGACAAGGGACATCCAATCGGACGAATCATCAGCCGACGAGGATTCTGGAGACCAGGAAGGACCCGACCAGCCGGAGATGCCAGTAATGTGGAACCGCCGTCGTCTCATTTAAGCCGCAGGGATCAAAGGAGACGCAATTACATTCGTTACATCGATTGGTTTTCTTCTAAAGGAGCGGAAATGCCCAAAATGCAAGGGCCTGATGGTCCTCTACCCGGACCGGAAAGGATACATTTTGGGATCGTTCCGATGCATCAAAATCAAGTGCCAGAAAGAAATGTCCATGGCCAAGCAGACTTTTTTCTACAAGGCGCGTCTGGAACCACAGCTAGTGCTTGGAATCGCCTATAGCTTTGCTTTCAACAACAGCTACGCCGGCTGTGCCAGAGAGAATCTGCTTCTGGATCAAAATGGACCTAATCCTTGAACTGTGCTTTCATTAGGAACCATCTGTGATTGCTATAATTCTCTCAGGATGGACGTTTGTGAACAATTGGGCGACATTCAAGAATTAGAAGGATTGGAGGACCTGGAGTCATCGTTCAAATAGATGAAGCTAAATTTGGGGAGCGCAAATACAATAGAGGCAGGAATACTCCGTTCCAAATATTAACAAACGCAACGATTAATGAAATAGAAATACTAAAAATAAACTTAACAAAATATAATAATACCGCAATCACACTAGTTTATAAACCACCACAAGTCACCCTAGAATCATTAAAAAAACACTCTCAAAAATAACATATTAAACAGGAAAAAAACAACACATCATAATTGGATATATAAACATAAACCTATCAGAAAAGAATAACATCACAAGAGAATACACAAATTTACTAAAAGAGAATGGCTACAAGATAGTCAATAAAACTGCGAAGAAATATTATACAAGACGGAATATATCGGGAAACCATTGAATCATAGACCACGTGATAACGAACCAATTACAAAGTATTGAAGAAATATCAATAGAAAGTTCATGTTTATCAGATCTCAATGCTGTTCTCACAAAGATCCGGGAACATAAGAAACAAAAAGGAATCTATCAAAAACACAAATCCATTAGAACAAATTACTGTGAAATAACAAAAGACATTATTATTACTGATCATAGTCAAATAAATACCTTTGAGGAGCTATCAAAAAAATTGCAATATATAATTGAGAAAAACCAAGAAACACGACAATTAAAGCGAACTGAAAATAATCCTTGGGTAAATGATGAGATAATAAAACAACTAAAATTAAGAAGCAAACTTTATAAAAAATATCAAGGAAACCCAAATAATGATGTTACAAAACAAATATACCTGCAACAAAAGAAAAAAACAAAAGCAATTATGTTGAAGACAAAAAAAACAATACTACGAGAATAAATTTCTAGAAAATAAAAATAATAAAACCGAAGTATGAAACCTTATAAACCATCAATTAGGACGAAAATCAGAATATGAAAACCACGTACATGAAATAATGAAATCTAATGGATCAATAACCAAAGATGAACTGAAAATTGCAGAAGAAATCAACGATTACTTCTGCAACTTAGGAGAAAAATTGGCTATTCAACAAATAAAACACTATAGAATGACACCACAAACAACAACTTCACAAAGAACAACTGAAAAATCCATCATGGAGCCAACAAATGAAGAAGAGCTCGATAAAATAATATCTGAACTAAAAGACAAAAAACAACCGGATTTGACAAAATATCAGCAAGAATAATCAAAGGAAATAAAAATATGTTAATACCTATAATTAAGAGATTGACGAACACCGTAATACAACAGAGAAACTATCCAAGTTACTTAAAAAACACATTAATAGTCCCTATCTATAAAAAAGGGCGACAGGATGAACCCTGGTAATTATCGACATATTTCATTACTGTCCACCCTAAACAAGATACTGGAAAAAATAATACAGATACGCCTTATGGAACAAACTTAATTGCAAGTTATCTCTCGGATAGGCCCCAAGTAACAAGAATAGGAAACTCAAAAAGCAAACCAACATATGCTAACTATGGACTACTCCAAGGAGGAAATTACCGCCACTTCTGTACATACTATACACCAACGATCTAGCGGAACTTAACATAAATGGAAACATATTCATGTATGCTGACGATACTTGCATTGTATATTCGGGTAATAATAACATGGACATCCAAAGAAAAAATGATGAAGATTCCAAGAAACTAGAATTATGGTTCTTCAACAATTTACTCACAATCAATGAAAACAAAACTTGTTACATGCAAAATTGAATTTGTGTTCAGTATTCCGGCACCAGATACCCACAGACGCGTTTCGGACTTCAAGGTCCTCTTCAGTGTGGTCCCGACCCAGTGCTGAGGAATACTGAACATTTCTGACTCAGCACTGGGTCGGGACCACACTGAAGAGGACCTTGAAGTCCGAAACGCGTCTGTGGGTATCTGGTGCCGGAATACTGAACACAAATTCAATTTTGATATTTGTTTTCTGGTTTCACAAACAGAGTTCTGCTCGTTCGTGGACGAAACAGTGACCTGTATATGCACTTTGTGCATTCGTGTCACTGACGATGCCACTATGAAGCATTAGATGGCGTTAGCTATCGAAATCATTAATAGTTGTTATATGCAATTTAACATAAAATCAAATACACCGCAGCCAGTGATTAAAATAAAAGGACATGAAATAAATAAAACTAGCGAGATAGATTATCTAGGCCTAAGATTACAGGATAACCTAAAATGGGATGCACATATAAATAAATTAATAGGCAAAAATGCACAAACCATAGCAGCGGTAACAAAAATATGGAATTTTATACCACATGAATATAAAAATGACATATATCACGCACTTTTCACGTCTACCAACAACTACCTAATAAGTGTATGGGGAAATACCTCAAAGAAAAATTTGTCTACACTGCAAATACAACAAAATAAAATTCTTAAAATATTATACTCGATGGACAGAAGAACTCACACATACAGCATATTCCAAGAACTACAACAATTAAATATTAGTAAGATGTTTACACTGACCAATATACTCACCTTATATAAAATTAAAAATAACCTAATAAAACCAAATACAATTCTAACGCTAAACAAGGAAATACGTAACTACAAAACAAGAAGAAAGTCACAATTAAGAACAGAAACATCAACTATAGAAAAGTATAATCAGGCACTATGTTATGTTATGTTATGGGGTCGGTGGGTCGTATGGCCTCTGGGCCTTTCGAAGTTACCTCGACCTAAAAGATCTTTTGTAACTATCCCTGACCTACTTGAGTCCCTCAATGTCTAGACTTCTTATAAAGTCTACTATAACTTGAGGGTTAATGGGTACCAATTCCTCGGTGTTTAAAGTGGCCGATGACAGGTAGTTCCCTCTTTGAAGGGACAAGGCAGGGCATTCACAAAGTAGGTGCTCTGCTGTTTCTTGTGCCTCGTTGCAGAACCTGCAGTTGGCATCAGTTGTCTGGCCCATCTTGGTGAGGTGGTACTTCAGAGGACAGTGTCCAGTTAGAAGGCCGGTTATGAGCCTTAGGTTGCCCTTGCTTAACCTGAGAAACTGTCCGGCTCTTACGGCAGAGAAGGCGATGAACCTTTTCGCCTGCCGCAGACCAGGTGTGTTTCTCAGGTGAGCACTTTTGGCAGCATCTTCCCATTCCCGGATCATCCCCTTGATGCGGACTTTAGTTATTCCACTGTAAGGTTCTGGTCCGACAAATGGAGTTTTGGACCCTTCCTTGGCAAGGTTGTCGGCAATTTCATTGCCTTTGATCCCTGCGTGTCCCGGAACCCAGACCAGTTTGACTCTGTTGTTCCTAGCCAGCTGTTTTCGGGATAGCTTGCACTCCCAGACAGATTTAGACTTTAATCAGGCACTAACAACAGAAGCAATAAAAATATATAACAAATTACCGATTATAATACAAAATTTAAAACTCGTACCATTTAAATTGAAAATAAAGGATTTATTGATAAATGATAAGATGACGTGGGTACAACCACAACAGTATTATAAATAAATCCCCAAACAAGCTCTCAATACCGATAGCCCGAGATGGAGATCATATCCATCAATCCAGAGGCGAAGACGGAAAGATGAAAACGTGTTTTTCTTTTTTTGTGTATTCATTATAATGTAAATTAAATGTATTACGCTGAAAAACAATAAATAAAATAAAGTAAAGTATTACGCTGAAAAAAAATAAATAAAATAAAGTAAAAAAAATTAAAAAAACCATTCCAAGTAGCCAACGACCTTCAATCTTTAAAGGTCGTTGGCTACTTGGAATGGTGGATGAGACAGACAAAGTTAAAATGGTGATAATTCCGAACAACAAGCGTGATAGATCAACACTTGAATCCATCATTGTCCAGCATGTGGATCCTGGATCAATCATTTGGACTGATTTTCGGCGCGGATATTTAGGGCTTTCTGCACATGGCTATGTTCATGAGAGAGTGAATCATTCGGACGATAGATTCAGATTCTTTAGTCCTGAAGGTGTCCATACTCAACGGATTGAGTCTAACTGGCGTCCTGCTAAAGCATATTTTCGTAAACGTCAGGTTGGTAGGAAGCATTTTGCAATATCCTTGCCGTGTATATTGTAAAAGAAATAATTTGGATCCATTTGAGCAAATATTAAAATGTATGAATTTCCCTCTGATAAAACTACATAATTTGATAAAATGACTCAATATTTTCAAAATTAACAAACTACATTTTTTTATTGAATATTCCACATACTTCTAGGTTAGGTTAGGTTAGGAGAAAGGTTTGCAATAGAATAAATTGTAAATCTCTTTGCGCACGATGATTATTTTACTCAATATTTTCAAAATGTTTAAACTAAATCTTTTTATTTATTTAACATTTCCGCTCGAAATCAATTGCATATCTAGATAGTAATCGTTAAGTACTTTCGAATAATATAATTTTTATCTATAATACCCACGGGGTTTAAAATAAATTCTTACCTAAATAAATATACAGGTGACTTACACGGAAAATACAATTTCCACGAATTTAAAGGAAAAATGAAAACGCATAAATATACATTCAATTTCTAGCACAAAAATGGAGACCCTAGAATTTACATTTTATAATTGTGGCTTTTTGTTGTCATTGAATATTTCAAAAACGTTATTGTTAGTGAACGAATTGAAGTAAGAGAGGCATAATTACAATACTTTTTTTTAATTAAAAATACGCCGCTTGATTTTGTCAGGGGTTTCATTTTTTGCTTCTAATTGTACATGCACGTATATAATATGAAACAAAAATTGCAATAAATTAAGATAATTAAGTGAACGTGATAAATAAATATTTCTCGCAGTCAGATGCGGATGAGCCATACAAGAAAATGGGAAATTGCCCAGTGGATCGCTGAGTTAGATACGTTATGGGCCGGTAGAAATATACAGTTTAACATAAAGAAAATTTTATATAAAAAAAATTAAGTTTGGAGAATATTTACAAAATATAAAAACGAATTAAAATAATATCGACTTTCTGCAAAAACTTTTCCATATTGTTGATATTTAAATCATCATATTTTTAACGGGGAAAGTGCTATGGTGGACTCATCAACATTTCTTTTAAATCATCTAAACGGATTACAATTCTTCCTAGCTCTAGTACAAATTATAAATGTTTATAATACTTATGCCCGGTATTATAAAACATTTTATTCCCTAAATAAAATTTACTTTAGGAATAAATTAATTTATTTCAAATATTTCGGTATTATAAACACAAAATAACTTTATTTGGGTAATAAATCTCACCAGCAAATTATTTGTTTGTTTTTCTACCAATTAAATTTTATTCTCTAAATAATTTGACAGTTAAAAGTCAAATGTGTATTATATTATTATAATTACTTCAGATTCTACTACTTGTATTTATTAATTTCATTACGGTTATCATGTCTACCATATCATCCGTGTCAGATTTAAGTTCGCTCATAGTATCTTCCCTGACAGTGATTAATTCGAAACAGAAGACATTCTAAGGAGTCGAAGACCTAGAGTATTTCAAGTCAGACATAACCAGTAATTTTTATACTTATGTATACGCTTTTTACATTAGTTCCATTTAAAGTTTTAAACGAGTGTTTTCCACTCCCAGACTAAGCATGAAGTAAAATTTCGAGTTTAGAAAAGCCTGAAAATTTGGTTTGGTCGCGTAGCGCGAAGCGCGGAGCGGCCAAACCAAATTTTCAGGCTTTTCTAAACTCGAAATTTTACTTCATGCGCTACGCGTATTAATCACTGAAAACACTGAAATATTGTGAACAAGTGAACTTCACTTGAAATCAGTGTCTTGTACGCGTGGCGCATGAAGTAAAATTTCGAGTTTAGAAAAGCCTGAAAATTTGGTTTGGCCGCTCCGCGCTTCGCGCTATGCGACCAAACCAAATTTTCAGGCTTTTCTAAACTCGAAATTTTACTTCATGCTTTGCCTGGGAGTGGAAAACACTCGTTAAAGTCTTTTATAATTTATAATAAGCTTTCTTTTCCTTGTTTTGTGCAATTCTGTCCTATTCCACGGTTATTCTCTATAATTATAAGAAATTAAATTAAATTTCCAATTTGATTGACAATTTAATTTGAAATATTGACAATTCAATTTAACAAATTGTTGGTTCCAGCTATGGCCACAATGAAAATGTATAATTTCGGTCTGTAATCTACTAATTAAATTATTTATTTCTAGAATTGCTATTTATTTGGTAGGTTTGCTTTATAATACGCAATTTTATTTGCCCATTAGTTTACTAGGTAAATAAATTTACTCCACAAATATTTATCTAATGATTTATTAATCGTTTATAATACCGGGCATTAAAGTTTTAAACGTGTGTTTTCCACTCCCAGACTAAGCATGAAGTAAAATTTCGAGTTTAGAAAAGCCTGAAAATTTGGTTTGGTCGCGTAGCGCGAAGCGCGGAGCGACAAAACCAAATTTTCAGGCTTTTCTAAACTCGAAATTTTACTTCATGCGCCACGCGTATTAAACACTGAAAACACTGAAATATCGTGAACAAGTGAACTTCACTTAAAATCAGTGTCTTGTACGCGTGGCGCATGAAGTAAAATTTCGAGTTTAGAAAAGCCTGAAAATTTGGTTTGGCCGCTCCGCGCTTCGCGCTACGCGACCAAACCAAATTTTCAGGCTTTTCTAAACTCGAAATTTTACTTCATGCTTTGCCTGGGAGTGGAAAACACTCGTTTAAATCTTTTATAATTTCTTATAAGCTTTCTTTTTCTTGATCTGTGTAATTCTGTCCTATTCCACTGCTATTCTCCATAATTATAAGGAATTATACTAAATTTCCAATTTGATTGACAATTTAATTTGTAATATTGACAATTCAATTTAAAAAATTTGTGGTTCCAGCAATAGTCACAATGAAAAAGTATAATTTCGGTCTGTAATTTACTAAATAAATTAGTTATTTCTAGAAATGCTATTTATTTGGTAGGTTTGATTTATAATACGCAATTTTGTTTGCCCATTAGTTTAGTAGGTAAATAAATTTACTCCGCAAATAGTTATCTAATGATTTATTAATCGTTTATAATACCGGGCATTGGGGTGTTAAATATTTTGTATTAATACAATTACATATGTAATGATTAGATTAATGAAATGGAACATCGTGCTGTAATTTATGTTGAAAAACCCAGCCGCCGTAAAAACTGGAGATCTTGTATTAATTTGTTCTGCTAGAATAGCCATTGTTCTCATGAATTTAAAATTATCTGAATGCCGTAATAAAACTTTGAAAGTCGTGGCCGTTGAAACCCTCGCTTCGTTCGCTATTCTTTCACAAAATATTACCAATATATACATTTGTGCCTAAAAATTAGTCGATAACGTTGCAATTTTGTTTTATAAAATCATATGTTCATATTACGTAAAGTAAAACATTTGGTTAATTCCATATTTTTGTTTTCAGTCAACCGAGTCAGGCAACAGAGAATAAAAATATTGAACAAAATAAGTGTTTTTCTTGACCCATAATGCTTACGACCGGTTTCATAATCAACTTGAAGCTACTTTAATTATTTAAAGCCGACTTCAACGTCAAATTTGGTTTCATAATGCAAATTTAATATAAAAGTCGGCTTTTTGACGCTTTAAATCGATAAAGCCGGCTATAAAACTAAACTAAAAATATTCTGAAATATTAAACAAAAACTGTAAAGCCAGGGCCATTAATTTTACAAAAGAATTAGAAGAATGAATCACATTTCCGATAGTAATTCTTTGACGTTTACTAAAGTCAGATCGGGAATTGATTATGAAACGCATTAATATTTAAAGCCGATTTTAACTTAAAACCGACTTTTGTTAAAGTCACTTTAAGCCAATTATTATAAAACCGGCCGTTATACAAACTATACTCTGTAGATATCTTGTGGTGGAGGCGGTTACTTTGTGAAACTTTGTAAATATTTAAATAATTAACACTGATTACTTTTTTGTATTCACTTTTTATTTTAAACTGTGACTAGTTTGTTAGTTTAGGTAGTTAGTTTGATAATAGCTCGCTGTTGAGCCGAAACTAGTCACAGTTTAAAATAAAAAGTGAATACAAAAAAGTAATCAGTGTTAATTATTTATATACTCTGTAGTGCTTCTTTAACTTACAATTAAATAAACATTCCAAATATTAGTTATTATCAAATGCTTTAAACCGACCATAACTCCAGCCAGAACCACTTCTAAAACTCTTAAAATATTCAAACAAATCCAAATCTGCTTGAATAACAAATGAATGCCAAACATGTCGTTAAACAAATTAACGCAATCCATTAACATCGCGTGACTCTTAATTAAAACCTCTACCTTAAAATCCGTAATTTCCCTGCCATTAAGACTAGCAAACGTTTTGTTGAAATGGTTAAACCTTATACATAACCATTTGAGTATGTTAAATTCAATCAAAAATATTAGGTGATCATAGCAAGGAAAAAGGGAAAGTAAAATAGTGAATTTATTTCTTTTATATGCAAAATAAATAAATGCATGATATGTAATATTTGATATAATCAGCAAATGTATTAGAAACAGTTGCAACAGCACTTTCTTTAACACAAAATCATTAATTTTCATAACTTTTTTAGCAGTTTGATCGAAACATTGAATTTTCTTAAACAGCAAATTGTAATGATCAAAATTTGATAAAAAGAGCTGCAATGTGATAAAAACCACAACTATAATATATGATAAATGGTTAATTACAACAACCGTCTTCCTTTCAATGTTTACTCCATCCGATAATAAATATAAGTAAATTGAAAGGTGAATTAAGAACACACACCATTTTTTTATGTTTGATGTTGAAAATGTTTGAGTTTTTGTATCGTATTTTGGAATTAAGTTGAGAAATGAGGGAATTATTATTAGGTACTTAAATTGCCTTTTAATCGACATATTCGCTGGCACGAAAATAAAATGTGTTCGTATGTCAATCGTGTGGTAATCATAAGTAATGTATTTTTATGTACGGGGTTAGTAACAGAACTAATATTGATGTACAGAAAACACTTAACTTAGCAACTTTTATTTTTACTATTGTGGCTAGTTTTAATTACAGGGTAATCATTATCAAACTAAGTACCTATTCTACGAATTACAAGGGTATACGAGGTGTAGAAATTAAATCATGAGACTTATGTTTTAAAATATTTGTATTCAAGTAGAATGCTGATAGAATTCAATATTGTCTTTATTAAAATAATTTAATATCTGCAGATGTAATAATAATATTTTTTTGAGTAATTGCGAAATTCAATGGATTTAACTTATCCCATTTATATTTATTAATTCTGCAGTTTGCGTTATACAGGGGTCATTTTATTTATATTGCACAATTTGGCAAAACTGCGGAATGAAGGACGCTCCGATAGTGATTGTTACATAAGTTGTAGTTTAAGGCGTAAGGAAGAAGCCAGTGTTTGTATTTTATCGACACGGCGATTCTGGCGATTTAAATAATTAAAGACTCATTTTCAGTTTACCCCCTGGTCAAAATCCTGGTTACGCCCATGTTTGTTATTCGTTATTATAAGCACACATTCTTAAAGGGTGCCAAAAAGTAATTGTAGTTTCTATAATAAAAACAAATGTAGCTAATAATATTCCACAAATATACACCCCAAAAACTGCTAATAAATTATCAATCTTGATAACCAAAAAAGAATCGCCTTTAGACTTCATATTAAAATACACTTTCGGAAAACCAAATCTTTGAAATAATCCGCTTTCGTGATACCTAATTATCATCTGATTAATCCTCGGAGTGAAAGGTGAATGCATATTTAAAATCATCACAACCCACACTTGATACGTCCAATCGATCAAAAAATAATTGTCAATTTTGTGACTCTTAAGCGTACTTTTTTGTGATACAGGATCCAAAAAAATTGCCGATTCACCTGCATCAAATTTGTATAAAATGGTCGCGTTGTAGTAACTCTCCTTTTCCACACGTCCTGCTATTTTTCGATGATAGTTATTTTGTGTTGTGAGAACGTGGAGCCCTGCAGCAGATGTGATTAAAGTTAAATTAGAATCGGCGAGCTCTTCAATGGTTTTTATTTGTTTTGTGGTTCCCGGAAGGGACATAAAGGAGGTTAGTAGGGATAAGTAACTGTTTGTAATGATGAAAGCGAAATAAATCCAAACCATTTGAAATAATCGAACGCGCGTTGTAGAAGGTTGTCTTGATACTGCTAGAAATGTTTGTAAAAGAATGAAGATTGTCTCAGGTATGGTCAAATGGATTTCCGTACGGGTTAGTATTTGATAAATCGGTGCAACTATTGCAAAAGTAACACCTATTAAAATCCAAACGGAATTATTGAAAACTCTGAAAACGTTTTTCCATGCAGCAAAAGGTTTAGCTAGAGGCACGACATATTTTACTTGCATAAATACAACTGGGTATGACAAATCGTATGCACCTTTCTTACTAGGGCCGTATGATGCAAGCACAATGTTGGCTTCACCTTTATATAAATGATTTATAACACCTAAATAACTTCCGTTTGGTAATTGTTGCAGCATACTTCTCTTCACGCCATCAATTATTATTATTACTGATGAATAGTTATGATCTATTCCAATAATACTCAAATTTAATAGTTTTCCAATTTCTTTAGTTGCTGTAACAAGATAACCTTTATTATTGCTGAACGATACCTTCCGATGGACAAAATCATCCATAGGTATGGCATATGTATACATTTTACATTTATTAAAAGTCTTGAGATGTAAATCACTCGTGAAATGTCTGGGGCTTTCATTTAAACAATTATACAGCATATAAGGCTGAAAATCTTCACACCCATCAGTTATTGGATAATACGTATACACCCTAAAATTTTCGATAATAATCACATTCACAAAACACTTTTTCCAAAGCTTCAGTAATATAAGTGAGAGATTTCCCGTATCTAATAGAACCACTATAATAAACTTTTCTGTATAAAATTGAATGTTGGTATAAAAATGCAGCAAAACGTCATCAAAATCAAGATGCGTCGTTTCAATTAAGTAATAATCTGGAATTATATCATGAACAAGTTTTACCATAACGTCGTTCGAATTGTATAAAACGTTTGTCAATTTAAAATCGCAACAAGTTGTATCATGATTATAAATGTAGTACGCAGTTTTAGCACTTGAAACTTGAAAAATGTTATTCAAACAAGTTTTCAGATTAAACTTAAATTCACTAACTGGTTTATCGAATCTTAAATCAAATGTACTAGATTCTAAATGTTGTGGTTTTAAAATTATAAAAGTAATGATTAATATTTTAGTGCACATTTTCACAATTTAAAATTATCACAAATAGTGAAACAAACCAAGTGTTTTTAATTTATCCTTTTATATTATGTTTCACCAAGTGATAAATGAGAAAGTTATTCAAGAAATATTAAAATTATCGTATTGTTGTATTATTATACTCTGTCTAAAGAAGTAATTATAAAACAAAATACATAAAAGAAATAGCGTGCAGCTTTTCACTTAAGTATACATTTTAAATTATTAGGATAATATGTACACATAAAATAAAATTACAGGAAAATTATTTAATAGCATTAATTTTTAATAAGATTCTGGGAGCGTGTTTTAAAATTTAAAATAAAGTTATTTTATAAATAATTAATTAATTTATCGGATTTCCATATTTAGTCAATTACAATTTTTAAAATATGATAAATGCCACACACGCGAGATTTCTATTAATAATAATATTGATTATTAAATGGATAATATTAAGTGGAACTTTATGATATTATTGTTGTAGGAATTTTTTATGTATTTTTTGTAGAACTTAATTCATTTTAGTTTTGCCTAGTTTTTGTTTGTGAACACAAACTTTAAACATTCGTATATGTACGTGGGTCGATTAAATATAAACGAGCCTTTATTTTTTTGTACAGAAGATACATAATAAAAAACATCTACAATTCTATAAATTATGCATAGTATCCTCCACTTAAAATATATGTTTCGTAAAGTTTTGGAAGATGTTTAACTCCATTATCATAAAATGAAGCTGGGCGGGTATGTAACCAATTGCGCATAAACGTTTCTACTTCCTCGTTGCTTTCAAATCGCTTAAGGCTAAGTGCTTCATTTAGGGGCCTAAACAAGTGGAAATCGCGTGGAGACAGTTGTGAAATGTAAGGACGATGTTCAAGTATTTGCCAAGTATTTTTAATAATTTTCTGTGACCTTACATCTTCTATGGGGCCTAGCATTGTCATGGAGGAGCAATGCTGTGCGGATGGGGTAATCTAGTCTTTTGTGTCGATTCTGAAGCCTAGTTTGTTTCAGGAGGTAGCAAATTGCGTTGTTGTCCCCAAAAAACCGTGGCCAGCGACGACACGAAAATGTCTAAAATCTTCCGATTTCTTTCTAGCATTGTCATGGAGAAGCAATGCTGTGCGGATGGGGTAATCCAGTCTTTTGTGTCGATTCTGAAACCTAGTTTGTTTCAGGAGTAGCAAGTTGCGTTGTTGTCCCCAAAAAACCGTGACCAGCGATGACATGAAAATGTCTAAAATCTTCCGATTTCTTTCTAGCTTTCTAGCATTGTCATGGAAAAGCAATGCTGTGCGGATGGGGTAATCCAGTCTTTTGTGTCGATTCTGAAGCCTAGTTTGTTTCAGGAGTAGCAAATTGCGTTGTTGTCCCCGAAAAACCGTGGCCAGCGACGACACGAAAATGTCTAAAATCTTCCGATTTCTTTCTAGCATTGTCATGGAGAAGCAATGCTGTGCGGATGGGGTAATCCAGTCTTTTGTGTCGATTTTGAAACCTAGTTTGTTTCAGGAGTAGCAAATTGCGTTGTTGTCCCTAAAAACCGTGGCCAGCGATGACACGAAAATGTCTAAAATCTTTCGATTTCTTTCTAGCATTGTCATGGAGAAGCAATGCTGTGCGGATGGGGTAATCCAGTCTTTTGTGTCGATTTTGAAACCTAGTTTGTTTCAGGAGTAGCAAATTGCGTTGTTGTCCCTAAAAACCGTGGCCAGCGATGACACGAAAATGTCTAAAATCATTCGATTTCTTTCTAGCATTGTCATGGAGGAGCAATGCTGTGCGGATGGAGTAATCTAGTCTTTTGTGTCGATTCTGTAGCCTAGTTTGTTTCAGGAGTAGCAAATTGCGTTGTTGTCCCCGAAAAACCGTGACCAGCGATGACATGAAAATGTCTAATATCTTCCGATTTCTTTCTAGCTTTCTAGCATTGACATGGAGAAGCAATGCTGTGCGGATGGGGTAATCCAGTCTTTTGTGTCGATTCTGAAGCCTAGTTTGTTTCAGAAGTAGCAAATTGCGTTGTTGTCCCCAAAAAAACCGTGGCCAGCGACGACACGAAAATGTCTAAAATCTTCCGATTTTTTTCTAGCATTGTCATGGAGAAGCAATGCTGTGCGGATGGGGTAATCCAGTCTTTTGTGTCGATTCTGAAACCTAGTTTGTTTCAGGAGTAGCAAATTGCGTTGTTGTCCCTAAAAACCGTGGCCAGCGATGACACGAAAATGTCTAAAATCTTTCGATTTCTTTCTAGCATTGTCATGGAGAAGCAATGCTGTGCGGATGGGGTAATCCAGTCTTTTGTGTCGATTTTGAAATCTAGTTTGTTTCAGGAGTAGCAAATTGCGTTGTTGTCCCTAAAAACCGTGGCCAGCGATGACACGAAAATGTCTAAAATCATTCGATTTCTTTCTAGGATTGTCATGGAGGAGCAATGCTGTGCGGATGGAGTAATCTAGTCTTTTGTGTCGATTCTGTAGCCTAGTTTGTTTCAGGAGTAGCAAATTGCGTTGTTGTCCCCGAAAAACCGTGACCAGCGATGACATGAAAATGTCTAATATCTTCCGATTTCTTTCTAGCTTTCTAGCATTGACATGGAGAAGCAATGCTGTGCGGATGGGGTAATCCAGTCTTTTGTGTCGATTCTGAAGCCTAGTTTGTTTCAGAAGTAGCAAATTGCGTTGTTGTCCCCAAAAAACCGTGGCCAGCGACGACACGAAAATGTCTAAAATCTTCCGATTTCTTTCTAGCATTGTCATGGAGAAGCAATGCTGTGCGGATGGGGTAATCCAGTCTTTTGTGTCGATTCTGAAACCTAGTTTGTTTCAGGAGTAGCAAATTGCGTTGTTGTCCCTAAAAACCGTGGCCAGCGATGACACAAAAATGTCTAAAATCTTTCGATTTCTTTCTAGCATTGTGATGGAGGAGCAATGCTGTGCGGATGGAGTAATCTAGTCTTTTGTGTCGATTCTGTAGCCTAGTTTGTTTCAGGAGTAGCAAATTGCGTTGTTGTCCCCGAAAAACCGTGACCAGCGATGACATGAAAATGTCTAATATCTTCCGATTTCTTTCTAGCTTTCTAGCATTGACATGGAGAAGCAATGCTGTGCGGATGGGGTAATCCAGTCTTTTGTGTCGATTCTGAAGCCTAGTTTGTTTCAGAAGTAGCAAATTGCGTTGTTGTCCCCAAAAAACCGTGGCCAGCGACGACACGAAAATGTCTAAAATCTTCCGATTTCTTTCTAGCATTGTCAAGGAGAAGCAATGCTGTGCGGATGGGGTAATCCAGTCTTTTGTGTCGATTCTGAAACCTAGTTTGTTTCAGGAGTAGCAAATTGCGTTGTTGTCCCTAAAAACCGTGGCCAGCGATGACACAAAAATGTCTAAAATCTTTCGATTTCTTTCTAGCATTGTGATGGAGGAGCAATGCTGTGCGGATGGAGTAATCTAGTCTTTTGTGTCGATTCTGTAGCCTAGTTTGTTTCAAGAGTAGCAAATTGCGTTGTTGTTCTCAAAAAACCGTGGCCAACGACGACACGAAAATGTCTAAAATCTTCCGATTTCTTTCTAGCATTGTCATGGAAGAGCAATGCTGTGCGGATAGGGTAATCTAGTCTTTTGTGTCGATTCTGAAGCTTAGTTTGTTTTAGGAGGTAGCAAATTGCGTTGTTGTCCCCAAAAAACCGTGGCCAGCGACATCACGAAATTGACTAAAATCTTCCGATTTCTTTCTAGCATTGTCATGGAGGAGCAATGCTGTGCGGATGGGGTAATCTAGTCTTTTGTGTCGATTTTGAAGCCTAGTTTGTTTCAGGAGGTAGCAAATTGCGTTGTTGTCCCCAAAAAACCGTGGCCAGCGACGACACGAAATTGTCTAAAATCTTCCGATTTCTTTCTAGCTTGGTCATCGAGGAGCAATGCTGTGCGGATGGGGTAATCTAGGTTTTTGTGTCGATTCTGGAGCCTAGTTTGTTTCAGGAGGTAGCAAATTGCGTTGTCCCCAAAACACCGTGGCCAGCGACGACACGAAAATGTCTCAAATCTTCCGATTTCTATCTCTTTCCTAAAATGTTGGAGGGTAAGGGGAAAGAGACCGAGTACTCAGGGGGTAATCCATTATGGACACCAACCGCATTTTTTGGGTGTCAATGTCAACCCGATATTAGCAGGTAGTAAGAAGTCCATCTGTTTTCAACCGGCGCGTAGCGTTATCTTTTGTCCGGTTTGGGGTGGTTTTGATAGGAAGATTTATTTGATATTTATGAAATTATTTAAAATGTAATTATAATTAATACAACATTCGTAAAATAAAGTCGAGAATTATGTCTACGTGTACAATTTTAGGTCAATAGAATTTTTTAAAACGTATCTGAAGTTTACATCTTAGTAAACATTGATCGTCACATCTAAGCGTTATATATTTTTAATTTTACTGTAAATCAGTGGTTTATACGCGTGGCGCATGAAGTAAAATTTCGAGTTTAGAAAAGCCCCGTGAAAATTTGTCTCGGGTCGCTGCGCGACCCTCGACAAATTTTCTTAGCGGGGCTTTTCTAAACTCGAAATTTTACTTCATGCTTAGTCTGGGAATGGACAACACTCGTTCTTAGAAGTTTTAAATTAAAGGATCACTCCAGATTACTAAGTTTATTACCATTTTACAAAGGCTACAGCTCAAAGGACCAATCATGGTCTCCGGAGACCGAAGGACTACATGGAATCGAAGTTTATTTACAAGAAAATAACGAATATCTGAAGGTTTACAGCATGGATAGGAAAGAACACATCCAATTTTGAAAAATATCGAAGTTGGGTTGGTTTTCAGTGCGTTTTTAACTTCACTTTAAATCAGTGTTTTATACGCGTGGCGCATGAAGTAAAATTTCGAGTTTAGAAAAGCCCCGTGAAAATTTGTCTCGGGTCGCTGCGCGACCCTCGACAAATTTTCTACGCGGGGCTTTTCTAAACTCGAAATTTTACTTCATGCTTAGTCTGGGAGTGGAAGACACTCGTTAGTTTAAAATACATCACAATTGGTAAAATATGTATCGTTGGATCAGGGGTGATATGTAAGCAAATTATGGGTAGGAGTTGTCAAATAAGTGAGTTACTCAACTGTTTCTAGGGCACTCTTTATAAAAAATAAAAGATTAATATTTTACATATAAAAAAATCGATATCTTAGCTTTATTATAAAAGAAAGAAAAACGATAAAACAAATCTGAAAAGAGGTTCATAAATAGGATTGAGTAATGTCCATTTTAATCCAAAATTGCATATTTTTCTAAATTTTGAAACTGAAGTAATGACTACTCGAAATCGAATGACGATGACATTCGATTTCGAATAGTTTTTCCCCAGAAACACTTATATTTTTGGATATTTCAAAAAAGCTAATTTTGCTCAATGAACTTTGTAGAGAAAAAAAAATTACTATCTTCTTTCGTTAAAAAATTAAAAGCACACATACAAAAAAGTATTATCGAAAATTCCCAATTGTCACGACTTAAACAAGTAGCCGTTGGAAGCAAATGACGAAGCCGCATCTGTCAATAATTAAACTAATGGTTGACAAATATTGTTTTGTTGTCATTATTCACAATTATTTTCACGATACCTTTGACGGTTGATGTTTACTCACCCTCAGAGTTAACAGCCGAGATTGACAAAATTTGCAAAAAAAACTGTTTTTTCTTTGTTCCAGATTCCTCACCAATCGTTTAGTTCAACATCGAAAGCGTCTTTAAAATTTGAAGCCACTTCTTGACCATCATCTTAAAAAGTCATCTTCACCACCAAAACTTACAAAGAAAACTTTAACAATGAATTAACGTAATCCCTCATTTACATTTTTCGAAGAAATGTTAGACAACAAGATTTCAGATTTTTTCTATCGTTTTTCCTTTACATATAATAAAGCTGAGACATCGAGTTTCGCTCACCCTGTACAATAAACTATAAGTGTGGTACATCATTAAATTCAGAAAAAAATATTCTTCCAAAAAATATAAAAATCCAGAAAACGTGAACGCCATCTACTCCCAATAGCATTGTCGATGGTGCTCACAGAATGACTATTATAAATGTCAATTGATTGTGCATTTTAAAATCTAGAAGAAAACTGAACTTCTATAACTATTTTAGTAGTCATATGTAATTTTCATATAAATTGACGACGTGAACGCCATCTGCTGCCGACTTTGAGTAGTATCGTTACAGCTTTTGACAGTAGATGGCGTTCACGTCATTAATTTTAATGTTCATTACATATGAGACTATTAAAATGAATAAAGAAGGTTAGTTTTCTTCTGGATTTCAAATTGCACTATAAATTGACAATTTTAATAGTCATATGTAATTTACATTTAGGTTCACGACGAGAACGCCGTCTACTGTCAGTAGTCTTGTCTATTTTACTCACAGAATGACAATTATAAATGTCAATTAATTGTGCATTTTGAAATCCAGAAGAAAACTGAACTTCTATAACCATTTTAGTAGTCGTATATAATTTTCATATAAATTAACGATGTAAATGCCATCTGCTGCCAATTTTGAGTAGTATCGTTACAGCTTATGACAATAGATGGCGTTCACGTCGTTAATTTAAATGTAAATTACATATGAGAATAATAAATGAATAAAGATAGTTAGTTTTTTTCTGGATTTGAAATTGCACTATAAATTGACAATTTTAATAGTCATATGTAATTTACATTTAGGTTGACGACGTGAACGCTATCTACTGCCAATAGTCCTGTCTATTGTACTCACAGAATGACTATTATAAATCTCAATTGATTGTGCATTTTGAAATCCAGGAGAAAACTGAACTTCTATAACCATTTTAGTAGTCGTGTGTAATTTTCATATAAATTGACGAAATGAACGCCATCTGCTGCCAATTTTGAGTAGTATTGTCAAAGCTATTGACAGTAGATGGCGTTCACGTCGTTAATTTAAATGTAAATTACATATTAGACTGAATAAAGATAAAGAATGAATAAAGATGGTTAGTTTTGTTCCGGATTTCAAATTGCACTCTAAACTGACAATTTTAATAGTCATATGATATTTACATTTAGGTTGACGACGAGAACGCTATCTACTGTCAATAGTCTATTTTACTCACAGAATGACAATTATAAATGTCAATTAATTGTGCATTTTGAAATCCAGAAGAAAACTGAACTTCTATAACCATTTTAGTAGTCGGGTGTAATTTTCATATAAGTTGACGATGTGAACGCCATCTGCTGCCAATTTTGAGTAGTATCGTTACAGCTTTTGAAAGTAGATGGCGTTCCCGTCTTTAATTTAAATGTAAATTACATATGAGATTATTATCAGGGTTGTTATGTTTAAAACACTTTGTTTTAAAACAGTGTTTTAAACATGTTTAATAACAGCCAGGGTATTTTAAACGGTTTTGTTTTAGACATGTTTTAAATCTTAAATTTGTTTAAAATATGTTTTAAACGTTAATTTTGTTTAAAACCGTTTTTTTTTTTATTAACTTAACTGCTAAAAATAAATATTTACTAAATTATATTTTATATTACTTCATTAAAATTTGTTGTTTGTTTTTAAGTTTTAGCTAAATTGTTGAAGATATTTCATATTACATTATCAAACATAAAATTTTATTACAATAAAACTGTGTGTGCATAAGTGTGGTTTTCAAATACAGGGATTTTTTTCCTTTAGGTATACATAAGCATACACTGTAAATTTATCGACATTCGTTGTTTTTTTGTTCAAGATTTTAATTTGAATCTTTAAACGACGGTTTTCCACTCCCAGACCAAGCATGAAGTAAAATTTCGAGTTTATAAAAGCCTAAAAATTTGGATTGGCCGCGTAGCGAAGCGGAGCGGCCAATCCAAATTTTTAGGCTTTTCTAAACTCGAAATTTTACTTCATGCGCCACGCGTATAAAACACTGAAATATCGTAAGGTTTAAAATATAAGGCTTTAGCAATCTAATATGTAAATGTGGATAAAACGTGAATCAAATTCTGCGCTGAAAAAATTGTTTAAAACAGTGATTGTAGGCAACCCAATACCTCTAACGTATAAAAGGTTGCCTATAATCGTTGTTGTAAGTGTGTGTTTTCTGAACTTCACTGTAAATCAGTGTTTTTAAGCGTGGCGCATGAAGTAAAATTTCGAGTTTAGAAAAGCCTAATTTGGATTGGCCGCTCCGCTTCGCTACGCGGCCAATCCAAATTTTTAGGCTTTTCTAAACTCGAAATGTTACTTCATGCTTAGTCTGGGAGTGGAAAATACTCGTTTTTTTTGTTCAATATTTTAATTTGAATCTTTAAACGAGGGTTTTCCACTCCCAGACTAAGCATGAAGTAAAATTTCGAGTTTAGAAAAGCCTAAAAATTTGGATTGGCCGCGTAGCGAAGCGGAGCGGCCAATCCAAATTAGGCTTTTCTAAACTCGAAATTTTACTTCATGCGCTACGCGTATAAAACACTGAAATATCGTAAGGTTTAAAATATAAGGCTTAAGCAATCTAATATGTAAATGTGGATAAGACGTGAGTCAAATTCTGCGCTAAAAAAATTGTTTAAAACAGTGATTGTAGGCAACTCAATAAATCTAACGTATATAAGGTTGCCTATAATCGTTGTTGTAAGTGTGTGTTTTCTGAACTTCACTGTAAATCAGTGTTTTTGAGCGTGGCGCATGGAGTAAAATTTCGAGTTTAGAAAAGCCTAATTTGTATTGGCCGCTCCGCTTCGCTACGCGGCCAATCCAAATTCTTAGGCTTTTATAAACTCGAAATTTTACTTCATGATTAGTCTGGGAGTAGAAAACACTCGGTTTTTTTGTTCAAGATTTTAATTTGAATCATTAAACGAGGGTTTTCCACTCCCAGACTAAGCATGAAGTAAAATTTCGAGTTTAGAAAAGCCTAAAAAATTGGATTGGCCGCGTAGCGAAGCGGAGCGGCCAATCCAAATTAGGCTTTTCTAAACTCGAAATTTTACTTCATGCGCCACGCGTATAAAACACTGAAACATCGTAAGGTTTAAAATATAAGGCTTTAGCAATCTAATGTGTAAACGTGGGTAAAACGTGAGACAAATTCTGCGCTGAAAAAATTGTTTAAAGCAGTGATTGTAGGCAACCCAATAACTCTAACGTATATAAGGTTGCCTATAATCGTTGTTGTAAGTGTGTGTTTTCTGAACTTCACTGTAAATCAGTGTTTTTAAGCGTGGCGCATGAAGTAAAATTTCGAGTTTAGAAAAGCCTAATTTGGATTGGCCGCTCCGCTTCGCTACGCGGCCAATCCAAATTCTTAGGCTTTTCTAAACTCGAAATTTTACTTCATGCTTAGTCTGGGAGTGGAAAACACTCGTTTAAAGCCTCAAATTAACCGTATTAAAATAAAGATTTCCTGCAACGTTTTAAACGTGTTTTAAACATGTTTTAAACATGTTTTAAACACGTTTTAAACCCTGATCATAATCTTATTTTGCATTTTTTTATCGCTAGATTAGCGTGCTTTATTTAATCGATTTAATTAAAACGTAAAGAAATAACATCATTACATAATATATTGATTAATGAGTTAAATTGTTGGAGTCATCAAATGAACATGAACGACCGTTAAATACGCTTTTAGAGAGGAAAAAAAGAGAAACTACCTGCTATTCTAACAGATAAAGTCATAAATTGTAACATCAACACACCATAAATTGTGGTTTATTTTCTTCCATTATACTCCCGCGCTTGTAGAGGGTGTCTCTTTTCAAAATTTGCTGGTTTAGACATTTTGGAGAGGCCCTGACGAGACGTCTCTGCAAGAAATCCAACAGGAGGACCCCTCTCCAGTCCCCAAAAAAACCGTGGCCAACTCAAAAAATCGAATACTGGTTTTCACCGGTTTCGCGGAATGGATAAGAGAGGACTGGGCAGGCGTAAATATTTTGGAAAAATTGGAATGGGAAAGGGAGAAATGAAGGGAAAAAATAGGGCTGTAAGGGGGAAAAGAGTTATAAAATTGTACGTTAAAGTGTAAAAGAGAATATTAATGCCAATAAAGTTAAAAAAACAGTTATTAGTGCTTTATTTAGATATATACCGGTTTTTACCGGTTTCGCGGAATAGAAGAGAGAGGACTGGGCAGGCGTAAATATTTTGGAAAAATTGGAATGGGAAAGGGAGAAATGAAGGGAAAAAATAGGGCTGTAAGGGGGAAAAGAGTTATAAAATGGTACGTTAAAGTGTAAAAGAGAATATTAATGCCAATAAAGTTAAAAAAACAGTTATTAGTGCTTTATTTAGATATATACCGGTTTTCACCGGTTTCGCGGAATAGATGAGAGAGGACTGGGCAGGCGTAAATATTTTGGAAAAATTAGAATGGGAAAGGGAGAAATGAAGGGAAAAAATAGGGCTGTAAGGGGGAAAAGAGTTATAAAATTGTACGTTAAAGTGTAAAAGAGAATATTAATGCCAATAAAGTTTAAAAACAGTTATTAGTGCTTTATTCGTCAAGCCAATAAAGTTCTTTTTTATTTTTTTATACGAACTGCATTAACATTATGTGTCTTTGGTTTGGTGACATCCAACACATAGTTTTTGATCTTTCAAGAAATCCGCATAGACAAATTATCTTATTAATTTTTAGTTACTTTAGTTTACCTAAATCTATTTTTATAAAAGTGATTTATTGTAGTAATTTCAAATACAAAAACTATAATCGCCAACAAGATTCCACAAACATAAATGACGAAAATCGCTTTTAAATGATCAATCTGAATAACAGCAAACGCGTTTCCTTTAAACTTATCATTAAAAAACACGTCGGGTTTTCCAAATGGTTTTACGAGAGCACCTTCGTGGTATCTAATAATATACTCATTTATTCTGGCCTTAAATGGAGAATGCATATTTATTACCCACAGTATCCATACCTTATAGGTCCAATCAACTACAAAGAAATCTTTAATCTTGTGATTCTTCAGTGGACCCGTTTGTAATTTATGATCTAGAAACATCACTGACTCTCCGCGGCCAAATTTCTCAGAGATCGGAATATCGTAAAAATCCTCCTTTTCAGCGCGTGCGGCTATTTTTCTATGAGGGGCATTTTCTTTGCTTAGAACAAAAATTCCGGAAGCAGTTGTGATTAAAGTTAAATTTGAATCGGCGAGTTCGTTAACAGTTTTTATTTGTGTTGTTGTTCCTGGTAAGAACATGAAGGATGTTAGTAACGATAAATAACTGCTAGTGATGACAAAGACGAAGAACATCCAAAATGTTAAAAAGAAACGCACACGTGTTGTAGTGGGTAGCCATTTGGTTGAGGTTAAAAGTATTTGATAAAGCGTAAACACTGTTTGTAATATAGTTAATTTAATTTCACTGCTGATTAATATGTGGTATATTGGAGAAATTGCTATAAATGTTACAGCCATTAAAACCCAAACAGTTTTAGTCAGAACTTTAAAAACATTCTTCCAAACAGCAAAAGGTTTTGCTATAGGCACTATGTATTTAGCTTCCATAAATTCAAGCGGATATGATATGTCGTATTCGTTTTTGGTTCTAGTAGGTCCAAATGTTAGAAGCACAATATTACCTTCGCCTTGAACTAAACGATCAATAACTTCTAAATAGCTTCCATTTGGTAATTTATTCAGCACACTTCTCAACTCGCCATCAACCTTAATAACAACTGATGAGTAGTTGTGATCAATCCCAATTATATCTAAATTTAACCGCTTTCCAATATCTCTAGTTAACACAACACCAAAAGCTTGAGTTGTTTTGAAGGGTTGTTTTTTATCGACGAAGCCTTCTATAGGTAAGGCATATGTATACATTTTACAATTGTTAAAATTCATAAGGTTCAAATCACTTGTGATTTCTTTGGGATGTTCACTCAAACAATTGTATAGGTAATAAGGTTGAAAATTATCACATCCGTCCAATGAAATTGGGTAATAAGTATACACATTAAAATCTTGTATAATGATAATATTTATAAAACACTTTCTCCAAAGGGTTTTCAATACTTGCGTGAGATTTCCAGAATCTAAGAAAATTATTATTATCATCTCTTGTGTGTAATAATTGTTTTTAAAATAAAACTCTGTTATAATCGCACTAAAATCAAAATGTGTCGTTTCAATTAAGTAGTAATCCGGTTTAACTTGATGGGTAAAATTCACAAAATCATAATCAATATTATGGAGAACGTTCCCAATATTCTTATTATAATAAATAAGTTCCTTTTTGTAAATGCTGTACACATTAACTGTGTTAAAGTGTTCCAATATTTTATGAATGCATTGATTTAAGTTTGAAGAATTAAACTCGCTCAGAAAATTATTTTTGTCTCCATTATTACTTCTTGATTCCAAATATTGTGTTTTTGAAATTAAAAGAAATGAGATTGTAATCAGCCTCATTTTCTTAAATACCCTCTTAAAATAAAATAAAACAAGTGTGTTACATAATAATTAATAAAAATGTATGTTAATTAATTAATTGAAGGGCTTATTGTAATAATATGATAAGCCACACAAACAAAAAATATGTTTTATTCTTGGATTCGATTAAGCAGTTATATAATAAGCCGCAGTAGATGAATTGTGGTCATCGTCCAACAGATATCGTCACTATACCTAAAATCAAGTTATTACATTTTAGGGGTTTTGTAAACATATCACTTTAAAACATGATAAGCCACATCAAAATGGCAACAGGTATTATTACACCTTTAAAAAAAATCGATGTCGTGAGAGAGTTTGAATTCAAGTGATGATATGCATGGCACAATTGACGAGAGTGTTATTGATTAAGACTTTGTGCTACCAAACGATGGTGGGCCTTTGGGTACAAGTAAACTATGAATTTTATCTCTTTTTTGTGGCAGCATATCATGTTTAACCAAAGAAAAAATCAAAATTTGTACCTTGGTTTACCATGTTATTGCAGTAATAGCATGATAACATTAACCAAAGTAACAGAAACGACACCTGAAAAAACCCGCCATTTCTTTGGAAACAAAGAAGAGACCAAAGTTATAAAAAAAGTCATAAAAAAGAAGGAGCAAATTAGGAAATAAATATTCAACAGCAAAAAGCAAGAAAAGTATTAACCTTTCAGTGCCCGATTCTTTTTATTTTATCTGTTTATTTTTACGAGTAACACGTAAATTATGCTAAGAAAATGTAAAAAATAATAAAAAAATCCTCAATATTTTATATTATTAATAAAAAATTATTGCATTGATTCATACTGGGTGTTGACTTGGCGGACGCAATATAAAAAATCGCATGTTAATTTTAAAGTGTTCAAATATTGGCTTCCCTATTTATTCTAGAGATAAAATGTATTTAACTTTTTTGTAGAGGGAAAATTTCTAAATTTATTACTGTTCACACATAACACTTTACGTTTCTCTAAGTTAAAACAATTAAGAAAAAGTAATGTGATTTTATAAAAATAATGACATACCATGGAATTGATACAACAATTGCGGATATTCCCTGTTTTTTATAAGTTTAATTTAAAGCTTTAAACAAGTGTTTTCCACTCCTAGACTAAGCATGAAGTAAAATTTCGAGTTTAGAAAAGCCCCGTGAAAATTTGTCTCGGGTCGCGCAGCGACCCGAGACAAATTTTCTGGGCTTTTCTAAACTCGAAATTTTACTTCATGCGCCACGCGTATAAAAGACTATAATATTGTCAAATTCATGTATATTCGGACTTCACTTAAAATCTGTGTTTTATACGCGTGGCGCATGAAGTAAAATTTCGAGTTTAGAAAAGCCCAGAAAATTTGTCTCGGGTCGCTGCGCGACCCTCGACAGATTTTCACGGGGCTTTTCTAAACTCGAAATTTTACTTCATGCTTAGTCTGGGAGTGGAAATCACTCGTTTAAAGCTTCAAATTGAACAATTTTAAAAATCAACTAATGTCACAAAACTAACAGTTAAAATAATTAAGAAAAATAAGAAAAAAACCTGGCGACTTCGCTGAAATTATCAGAATTAGAATTTGTTGATGCTCTCAGAGTTGGAAAGAAAATGGAAAGTAAAAAGCGGCCTATTTTGGCAAAATGCAGTAATATGGAGGGAAAGGAGAACTTGATGTTAAAGAAAAAAAATCTAAGAGAAACCAGAAGTACGGTCTACATAGATGACGACCTAACGAAACTAGAAAGGGAAGCACAGAAAGCGCTAAAACAAAGAGCAAATGATGAAAGAACGATAGGAAACAAGGCACAGGTGATGTATAAAAAAATACGTTCAAGCGATGAGTTATGGACTTGGAATGAAGATGAGAGAATAATAGAGCCGTATACGAAGATGGGAAAATACTGCCAAAAGCAACCACAACAGGAAAAAGGTCGATTAGCAGAAGAAGTCCATCAAACGGGTTAAGAGAAAAACGGAAGGGAAAATTAGGGGGGGGTTAGAGCATCATTTTGGAATATAGCAGGGATAAAGAAGAAACTAGAAGGTGTGTGGTGTGAAGAGCTGCTAGACTGGATGAAAGAAAAGGATATGGTGGGCATAACAGAGCCATGGTTAGAAGATGGGGAATGGGAGACAGTGAAAGAGAAACTGCCGGGGGGATTTCGATGGGAAGCTGTAGAAGCGACAAGAAAAAGTATCATGAGAAGGGCGAAAGAGGGAATCGCAACAGGGGTACGTGAGGAATTAAAAGAAGGATATGGTAACACCAAAGTCAATATGTCTGAGGGAAGCTGCAGCTCCCTCAGACATATTGACTTTGGTGTTACCATCTTCTTCTATTAATTCCTCACGTACCCCTGTTATGATGCCCCCTTTCGCCCTTCATTTTGGAAAGGAGGCTGTATCTGGTAGATCATTATTATTATTATTATTTATATTTTTAATTTTTGCGCGCATAAGGGGTGACGCTCATAGCGCCACTTGCAGAGAAAGTCGAGTGAGACGCGTGCAACGCGAGTGTTTTCGTTAAAATACAACTCCAACTCAAAAAGACTATCGTGTCTTTAGGCCATCCAACCACCGAAGCAAACATAACACAAAACCGAGGTAAGTCACTCTCAAAACACTTTTCAGCGGGGTCCGCGGATCAGTAAAACAAATAATTAGTGTAAACGCCTGTATACGAGCATCACAACCCTTCAGCCAAAAACTGAAGTTGTGAATTATACAAACACCTTAAAGATCATTTCATTTGACATTTTTAGTTGAAACAAAAATCATTTTCCAACTATATCCTAGCATACTCTAAAACTATTAAATATTAATTTAAAATTATTTCCATGCTTCGCTCGTACATGAAAAAAAAATCCTGATTGAAATATGCGAACATTTGCCAGTAGCCTTTGCCCGTGCTAGACACAGGGCTGGGCGTGAAGGGTGGGTAACCAGAAAATAGGTATCGAAATTATAGACGACATAACATAATAACAACGGGAGGGAGAATGTAGTGGAAATATAATTGTAGAACGAGACTGGAACATCAGAGTGGGATCTTTGGGTACGAAGAGAACTGACAAGTTACAAATAATGAAAAGGAGATCAAAAGATACAAAAGTAACAATAGAAACAAAGGAATGGATGAGGTGGGTTAGCGAGCAGGGGCTAGAGATACTTAACGGTTGCACTGAAGGAGACTGGGACGCGGAATGGATGTATAAAAGCCCAAGGGAAAATTCGGTGCTGGACTACATTCTAACGTCGGAGGATATCAGTGATAAGGTCAATAATTTTTGTGTAGAGGATATAATAGAATCTGACCATCTTTCAGTCACTGCTACAGTGGGGAACTGAAGGACACAGCAAGAGGAAATCGCAAGAAACGAATGGAGCTGGTCAGAAAAAGCGAGATTAATATACATGCAAAATGTAAAGAAAGTTAAGTTTGAAGGTGTAGAAGGTATAGAAGAATTTAGGGAACTGATAAAACAGTCAATGTCGAGGAAAGCTGGAAGAAAACGCAGAGAGGGGGCAGTGTGGTTTGATGAAGATTGTAGGGTTGCGAAGATGGAGCTAAAGAGAGCAATTAGGGAGGGAAGAAATTGAAGAATGAATGAACCTCCTTGTCCTTTATTCTTCCATTTTTACCTCCCTAATTGCTCTCCTTAGCTCCATCTTCGCAACCAAAGAGATGCAACAAATAAATTCAAATGGGTCTGCGACAGCAAAAAAGAATTTTGGACCACGAGAGAAATGGAGCTGATTGGAGAGATAAGCAATGAAAAACAGTTATGGACATTTCTAAAAAAGAGAGCGCCGTATACTAAAGTATCGGGAATGGAGATAGAATTAAACACGTAGAGGGAACATTTTAAGGAACTCTTAGGAAAAAACGAGGATATATTAGCAGACCCGAGACAAATATTTGACAAAAAAAGGACTTCAGTATGGATAAGTTAGAGAAAGTTCGAAGAAGGATAGAAGTAGGAATAGCAGCAGGCCCAAGTCAAATTAAAGCTGAAGCATGTAAGTGGTTAAGCACAGAAGGGAAAGAAAAAATGGTACAATTATTAAATAGAATTTGGAAAGGAGCGGACCCAGCGCTGAAAGAGTGAACGGAAGGCATTATTGTCCCAATACATAAAGGAGAAGAGAGAGAGCGGAACATAAAAACTACAGAGGAATCACGTTGATGGACAGCATCTATAAAGTGGCAATGATGATGGCTATGGAAAGACTGGAAGTAGAGGTAGAGGAAAAGAGGCTCCTATCGAAAGTCCAGGCAGGATTTAGAAGAGGAAGGTCGACCGTGGAACAGATAGCAACGCTTGACTGGTAAGGAAGGTATGGAGGGTATGCTATAAGGAGAGCAAGGTGAATGTAAATGGACGGAAATGGATGCAAGAAAGGAACAAGATATATATGAGCGCAGGATGGTCAAACACAATGTTTGAAGAGAATATTGCCAAGGGAGTAGAAGTAGAGGAGGTAGTGCTGACAAATATTGAAGGTGCGTGGTTGCAGGCAAGACAGGAACAGATTAGGGCGAGTAGGTACCATCCTGGGTACGTAGCTTTACAAACAAATGTAAGTCCCGCACGCTACATGAAAATATTGAAAGGGGAAGATGTACAAGTACAAACCATAGCCTGTTTAAAATGCAGAAACGAAAGAAAAACTATATCTGTTATTTATTGACTTAATGGCAGCATATGACTCAGTGAACAGGAAGGTACTTATTGAATGCATGCATGCATGACTTGGTGGAAGGTGAAAGTAGGTGATACAGTGTCGGATGCATTTGAAGTGAAGAGGGGGGTGAGACAAGTGTGTCCGATGAGCCTACTGCTTTTTAAGTTGTTCATAGCAGATCTGGAAAGAGTACTTGAGCTGGGACAGGCAGGCGGTGCTGTAGTGGGGACTAGATATTCGTAGGGGTGGCCTCATTGGCCTGTACCACTGCGACCTTTGCAGATCTATTATGGATCCCTATTATCCTAGACGACGTGCTCGAGCTTCGCTTCTTTGATCAGCCCTATTAACCCTGACAGTGAGCGCTTGGTTTAGTGTTGCCCAGCTTTAGGTATCTAACCCTTGCTAGGGCCTCACATTGGCACAGGATGTGAAGAGGATCCTCCTCTTTTTCCTGGCAGAATCTACATATTGTATCCTCTGCCAGGCCTATTTTGCTCATGTGTTTGTTGAGTATACAGTGTCCTGTCGCTGTAGTGGGGAAGAGGAAAGTGTGGAGTTTGGCATATGCGGACGATGTGATTGTAATGGCGAAGTCATGGAATGATTTAAGGGACATGAAAGAGCGACTGGAAAGATATTTCCAGAAAAGACATTTGACGGTGAACGTGAGGAAAACCAAATGGATGAGGTGCAAAAATAAGGGAGGCAGAAGAGTGAATGAGGAATTAAGGTGGGCAGAAGAGGAAATGAAAATGGTAAACGAATTTAAATATTTGGAATACATAATTAGTGAGACGGGCAGCCAACATACACATATAGAGTTTGTTTGAATGAAGGTAAGGGTGGCAATAGAGTGTCTGCAGAATACGTGTGAGGATGTACGACGTGAAACGTAGGTATGCAAATGGCGTGCATGCGTCAGATCTATAGTGCTATATGCGTCAAAAGTATGGGGCGTGAGTGAACAAAGCAGAGTTTAAACTCTTCAAGTGCAATATCTAAAGAGAATACTAGGTCTGGAGAAAACAACACCACGGTATATCGTGTTGCAAGAATGCCATAGATTGCCTGTAGGATGGTGGGCAACAAAAAGAACGATTGTGTTTGAAAGAAAAGTATATAGCCTAGACGAGGAAAGACTGGTAAGGGAGGTATGGAGGGTATGCTATAAGGAGATCAAGGTGAATGTAAATGGACGGAAATGGATGCAAGAAAGGAACAAGATATATATGAGCGCAGGATGGTCCAACATAATGTTTGAAGAAAATATTGTCAAGGAAGTAAAAGTAGAGAAGGTAGTGCTGACAAATATTTAAGGTGCGTGGCTGCAGGCAAGACAGGACCAGATTAGGGCGAGTAGGTATTACACTTGGGGTACGCAGCTTTACAAACATACAGAAAGTTTCATGTAACACCTAACATTTTCATCCAATACAATTTGACACCATTAAGCTTGTATTAGACGACACTATTTTCTTGTACAAGAAAATAGTATACTATTATCTATCATGGTGTAATATACAAAATATGACCAAATGAAAATCTTGTACAGTTTGGTATAATAAATAGGATATGTTCTACTTGGTACACCATGATAGAAAATAGTATACTATTTTCTTGTACAAGAAAATAGTGCCGTCTAATACAAGCTTTTAATTGTAAAGTTATGTGTAAATTGGGTTGACTATTTTACCATTACGAATTGTAGCCAATCAATAGCAATTAATGTCTCAACTTGTACATACAGGGAGTTTTTCTTTCAAGTATACATGTCCCAATTACAGCGTATATGCCGTAAATCATTAGATAATCGTTGTTTTGTTAAAAGAGTTCAATCTGAAACTTAAAACGAGTGTGTTCCACTCCCAGACTAAGCATGAAGTAAAATTTCAAGTTTAGAAAAGCCTGAAAATTTGGTTTGGTCGCGTAGCGCGAAGCGCGGAGCGGCCAAACCAAATTTTCGGGCTTTTGTAAACTTGAAATTTTACTTCATGCGCCACCAGTACAAAACACTGACATATTACAAAGTTTAAAGCACACTGCTAAACTTTACATTGAATCAGTGTAGTGTGCCGGTGGCGCATGTAGTAAAATTTCGAGTTTAGAAAAGCCTGAAAATTTGGTTTGGCCGCTCCGCGCTTCGCGCTACGCGACCAAACCAAATTTTCAGGCTTTTCTAAACTCGAAATTTTACTTCATGCTTAGTCTGGGAGTGGAAAACATTCGTTTAAAGCTTCAAATTAAATTCTTTTAATATACCGGGCGTCGGAAAATGTACGACGTATACATATGTATACTTAAAAGAAAAATTCTAGTTATGAACATGTTCGGTGTTACATAAAACTCACTGTATGTAAGTCCCCCACGCTACATAAAAATATTGAAAGGAGAAGATGTACAAACTATGGCCCGTTTAAGATGCTGAAACGAAGAAAGGCAATAAATGGTGGATGGGATAGGACTACGACAGGTGTGCGTTATGTGGGAAGGGTCGGGATGTATAGGAACACTGGATGTTTGATTGTGAGGGGATAGATAAAGTGATAAATGCGTGCGAGAAGGAAACTCTAAGACGAACAGAAAGATGCGATTCTGGTCAAGGGTTAGAGACATGAAAAACACTTTTGAATGGCCTGGCAGGGCGGCGTAGATGTTAAATGTTAAGCGTAGTGCTAAGAATGATTTATTGTTTTATTGTAATGTTACCTAGAATGTATAAATACGGTGGGGCAATGATGCCAAATAAATGTTTTTTTTTATATATACCAGTTCAAAATTTTACTTCATGCTTCATCTGGGAGTGATAAATACTCGTTTAAAAATACTAGAAACGCTTGGGTTTGAGGCAATTGGATATTTGGCTTCAGGCGCCGTTTTTCCTTACTGCGGCGCTGGATTGAATTAATATTATACAAGAAATAATCAGTTTGAATAATTAAGCAAAAATAACAGAAACTATATTAATTTGACATGTTTTGTATCTTTTAAATTTAAAGTATTTTTAAATGTGAGCAATATATAAAGAGTTTTTCTTTTAAAAAGACATTTTCCTATTACAACGTATATGCTGTATATCTTGAGATAATAGTTGTTTGTTTTTTAAGAGTTCAATTTGAAGCTGTAAACGAGTGTTTTCCACTCCCAGACTAAGCATGAAGTAAAATTTCGAGTTTATAAAAGCCCCGCGTAGAAAATTTGTCGAGGGTCGCGCAGCGACCCGAGTCAAATTTTCACGGGGCTTTTCTAAACTCGAAATTTTACTTCATGCGCCACGCGTTTACAACACTGATTTTAAGTGATGTTTACAATATGCTACTAAAGTAGTATGCCAAGGACGAGTATTTTAAACTTCACTTAAAACCTGTGTTTAATACGCGTGGCGCATGAAGTAAAATTTCGAGTTTAGAAAAGCCCCGTGAAAATTTGTCTCGGGTCGCTGCGCGACCCTCGACAAATTTTCTACGCGGGGCTTTTCTAAATTCGAAATTTTACTTCATGCTTAGTCTGGGAGTGGAAAGCACTCGTTTACAGCTTCAAATTGAATGCGTTTATGAAAACAATTACTGAAATTTTATTCAAACAAATCTACTGTTCATAATTAAAACTTTTTCAAAAACGAATAATCACGTTTTCTTTGATATTATTTTAAGTAAAAGTGATAACTATAATTTTTTTAATGTTATTAAACGAGGGTTTCCACTCCCAGACTAAGCATGAAGTAAAATTTCGAGTTTAGAAAAGCCCCGCGTAGAAAATTTGTCTCGGGTCGCTGCGCGACCCTCGACAAATTTTCACGGGGCTTTTCTAAACTCGAAATTTTACTTCATGCGCCACGCGTATTAAACACTGAAATATTGTGAAATGCACAATATGCTACTAAAGCAGTGTGTTAAAGACGTATATATTGAACTTCAATTTAAAACCAGTGCTTTCCATTTTTTAACAGTTAATGCAGATTTTTGTGGTGTCAAATATTAACAATATACAATTACATATTTTCTTGTAAAAACATTTACAATTATTTTTGTAGGTAACAACATAATAAACCACAATATTTTAAAATAAAATTGTTTTTCAGAAGACAATTACATTTGTTATTACCATGAAATTTAAAATTAAAACTATTTGAAATAAAACAACACAGTTGGGAGGGTTTCACATTTATTGTTGAACACTGCAACATGTTTCACCACACATTGGCTTCATCAGGCAGATGAAATAATGAAATTTTATTTCATCTGCCTGATGAAGTCACTGTGTGGTGTAACATGTTGCAGTGTTCAACAATAAATGTGAAACCCTCCCAACTGTGTTGTTTTATTTCAAATAGTATTGTGGAGTTTCATCATGTATCCGCCTCATTAATTAAATATTTAAAATTAAAATATTTTTAATAAGTTAATTAGGTATCTTTCTGACAAATATGCTTAGATATCCCCCTTCTAAGCATATTTATCAGAAAGATACCAAATTAACTTATTAAAAATGCTTTAATTTTACTTTTATATAAATAAAACAATTTAAACACTTTTAAATATATATTGTGCATTCGCTACAGTTGTTTCGCCACAGTGTGGTTTCTTCAGGCGAAAAAATGATTGGTAAAATTTATCGGGTCAGGTATATATATTTTACTTTTACTTTAATTTTACTTTTATATAAATAAAACAATTTAAACACTTTCAAATATAAATTGTGCATTCTCTACAATTGTTTCGCCACACTGTGGCTTCTTCAGGCGAAGAAATGATAAGTAAAATTTGTCGGGTCAGGTATATATACAATGTTTATGGGGTTGGGTTTTTTCAAAAAATTAATATTCAATAGGGGCGAATTTGTTAAGTCCGTTTGGTCGTTGAGAAGATGTCCCGTGTATTTTCTTTTAATTTTAAATTTCATAGTAATACATTTTACACATTTTTTTAAATTTTAAACTCCAATAACTCATTTTTGTTTACTTGTGGCATATCACGTTATTACAATAAGCCATCCAATTATTTAATAAAACTGTGGTAATGACATAATTTATTGTTTTATGTTAATTAAATGTGTTAATATTAATAATGCTGTATAATTACCTTAGTAGAAATAACAACAGTGCGCACTCTCAGTTCTTGTTAGAGATAATAAAGTGACATCATTTTATTTGTTATTTTGGGAGCTGAATAAATAATTCCATATATGTACAATGATGTGCGATAAAAGCGGTACTAGATTAAACTTTTTTATTTTTTATAAAGGATCTAAAGTAGTAAAGCATTTGTGGGTCTTCGACTGCCAGCTATTAACATTATATTCGATCCAAGTTATTCGTTTTTTAGGTAAAAATATCGTTTCTAAAGTTACTGCCAGCTATTGATATTGCAGTATCGTTTCTAAAGTATTATAAAACTTATCTAATATCTCTAAAACAAAATAAGATAGAATTTTTCTGTTTCTTTGTTAACTGAACTTAAAAATTCTCCATTAGAATTTTTATTACTGCAGCCCAACCAATTTTTTTGTCGTTATTCAACGTACGATTTAATTCAGTAAATACTTGTTATTTTAAGAGGGTAAAAAATATCAGAATACAGGATTTTCAGACAAACGGGTCGAGACAATTAAATTCCGTATTCACTCTCCGAACGATACATTTTAATAAATTTATCAGTCACGTTACTTTGTTTGTATAATAACATTGCACGCACGAATTAATGTACGCATAAATAATGTAAAATATTCCTATTAATTATGTATATGGAAGGTTGTTCAATAGAAATACGTTTGATCGTAACTTCATCGCTATTTAGATTTTTTTGTTTGTCACTACTTGTGACACATTTGTAAAAAACAAATACATTCAGCTCTTTTTACTTTTCCTTATATGCAAAATAATTTCGCGCTTTATAAATAAGCAGAATTGCACAACAAAGTCACCTTCCAATAACGGATACATATTACCTTGGGTCTTTGGCCTACCCTGAAGTTAGGCTGCGAGCCGCCGCTGATAGATACATTTACGTAAAACTTATTTTCGGCCGAAAGACGGTTACGAAGCAAACTTAAAATGTCTGCCAAAAATATACTTTTGAACTCACTTAGTATTAGGGAATAACTGGTAAAACATTTATATAAAAACAAAAATGTTGAGCAACGTGGTCTGGGTGATTTCTAATGGATTGACCCTATAGTCAAATGTTAAATTAGGGGTATGGTGTGATTAAAAATTTAGACAGTGACTAGCGCTCATCGCGTCAAAAATTGGACTATGCGTACGACAATTTTTATTTTCTTACTAAGCTTTAGGTAGTCACACTTTAGTCGCGATTAGTGGACTATGCATACCGCCGAATATCCCTAATTTCAGGAGGATCTTTCCCTAGTTAAGCACGGGAAATAAATAATGATTTTAAAAATACAATGTATTTATTATATATTTTAGACAAAAAAAATTAATCACCACTAAATAGCTGCTACAAACTCTAAAATTATGAATTTTGTTTTAACATAAAGAGTAGGCCATCAGATGGCTTCTTTTTGAAGTTGCGATTAAAACTACATCGTTGAATATTTTTTTGAAGATTGTTAATTTATTCAAGAAAGTACACCTTCCGATTATTTATTAAAAAAAAATTCAGTTAAATAGCCGCCGCGGGTAACATGATACTAGTGAATCGTTTTCGCCCAATTTTGCTGTACATATATAATTGTTTGTGGCTCTATTTGACGAATGGTTCAACAAATGCTTTGCTTCTGTACGTCAATTACTTACGGATCGTTAGAGTAACAACAGTTCTTAACATATTCCCACAAAAAATAGTCCAACGACGACAAATCGCAGCTGCGCGATGGCCAATTAATGTCCTCAAAACGATTGATAACTCGATTACCAAAGTTAATGTGCAATAGATCGACAGTTTCACGGCTGGTGTAGCATGTTGCTCCATCCTGCTGTAACCAAAGCTCGCCTAGGTTGAAATCGTCTAATTGCGGGGACAACAAATCAGATAGCATGTCTCTGCACCGCACTCCATTGCGACACAACACTCACTTCGAAAAGATTTTTTTTAATATTTCACAAATAAAAAGGTTTAATATCTTACAGTGGAGGTTTGACACTACATTTATTTCAATATGTCAAGCGCGTCAGTGTTGCCAATGAGGAAATAACAAACAGTTCAAAAAGAAACTAATAGATGGCCCACCATTTATACACGTTTAAATCAAATATTTAATATCTTTTGCACGTTGCTGTAGTATGGTGATTGATTTTGAATCAAATATCTAACATCTTTTGCACATTGCTGTAGGTCCATATTCTGCGTACCAACCAATAGAAAACACGTCCTGATTTTTATGTAAAAACTTTAAAAGTATTTTTAGTTTACCATAAAACGGAGGTTTCATTATTTTTCCATATGTGCTATTCACCAGTAGTGTGTAATTATTCTGCAAATATAAAATATATATTTAGTTATAATCAGGGTCGGGTTAACATATTTTGGTGCCCTAGACATTCTTTCCTGTCTTTCCACAAGAAATTAGGGCCTAGAACCGAAACTGAACCGAAATCCGGAAAAACCGTGGTATGCAGCATATTATATATGAGCGAACATGTTGCGCACGAGCCGCGCAGCGGCGAGTGCAGTATTTCGCGAGTATGTAATTGCCATACCACTCGAGAAACGTACGATACTTTACCTACGCCCTAACAACATAAACAATAAGCATAAAAGAACAACTTATTTATTGTAATAATTTTTAATAGACCCATCACAATGATGAAAACTAAATTACTACTTGATCAATATAGAAGGAATAAAGCTGTACATTTTCCGACATTCGTTGCTTTTTAAAAGAGTTCAGTTTGAAACTTTAAACGAGTGTTTTCCACTCCCAGAATAAGCATGAAGTAAAATTTCGAGCTTAGAAAAGCCCCGCGCAGCGACCCGAGACAAGTTTTCTGGGCTTTTCTAAACTCGAAATTTTACTTCATGCGCCACGCGTATAAAACACTAAAATATTGTGAACTCTATGTATATTTGAACCTCACTTGAAATCAGTTATTTATACGCGTGGCGCATGATGATATAATATAACTTACCGGTGGGTATGGCAGTTTGCTGCCCATTCCTCTTGTAAAGGCATCGCCCAAGCCAAACAAGTCTGTCTTGATAACTTCTTCTAAAGGTAATCCAAAATTCAAAGGAACAAACTGATGATACTGATTATCTCGAAATTGATAGACAGAGGCAACGAACTACAAATAAATTTTTTTAACGCAGTTCGTTGCTACTTAAAATTATTTTTAAATAATCAAAACGTTCTCGAGGCCAGGTAAGCCACTCATAAAATTCGCTACAGCCAACATAAAATATTTAGAAAAGTGCGAAAGGGGCATTTTTCCGGCCATTTATAAACTTCTCATTATTTTAATAAAAACTTAAAAAAATACGACTGTTACCCAAAATTCATTCGTAAAAGGTTTAATAGTTTCCATTTTTAAAGTGCAAGAGTCGATTCTCCTTTTCCTATTAATGTGTTGTTTGATTTCCAGTCTTTTCATATAGTATTTGTTCATTTTTTCAACTTTAACGTAATTCGTCTTTCCCTCTAGGTTTTCACGTGGTATCTATAAATATACATATTTATTTTAATTAATAAGAAGATATTAATCAACATTAAAGTCATAAAAAATGTAATTTCAGTGGATTACAACAGTCAAATAGCGTAAAAGTTTGGATTCTTTCGAAATCTGACTGGGGCCCCAGGGCATTAAAAGTTATACATTTTAGAATGATTGCAGATATATTAATGGGCAGTACTTTTTTATATATATCATTTTACTATGTGACTTTGAAATGACAATGTTTGTTTTGTTTTAATTTTAAAATGATTACCATTAACTCTTTCAGCCCTAAAATTTGGTTAATATACTGGGGATTTTTCTTTTAAATATACATACATCTATGCACGAGCTGTAAATGTTCCGATAATCGTTTGTTTTTTCAAATAATTTAATTCGAAGTCTTAAACGAGGGTTTTCCACTTTCAGATTAAGCATGAAGTAAAATTTCGAGTTTAGAAAAGCCTGAAAATTTGGTTTGGTCGCGTAGCGCCAAGCGCGGAGCGGCCAAGCCAAATTTTCAGGCTTTTCTAAACTCGAAATTTTACTTCATGCGCCACGCGTATAAAGCACTGATTTTAGGCGAAGTTCAAAATATTCTACTAAAGCAGTATGTATTCTGAACATCACATCATGTTTAGTACGCGTGGCGGATGAAGTAAAATTTCGAGTTTAGAAAGGCCTGAAACTTTGGTTTGGTCGCGTAGCGCTACTCCTAATTTCACAACAAACTTAAATAATGTGTATACAACTCCCGATCAAGTATTATTTCAAGGTTTAAGGTTACTTCTGGCCCTGGCCCTGGCAATAGTCCTCCGAAATTACTTCGTAATTGTAGTAGATCGCTTTACAATCCACTACTGGCTCCAAACTACGGCCCGCGGGTCAAATCCGGCCCGCGACTTGCATGAATCCGGCCCGCGATTGTTTGTAATTTTTTTTGTAAATGTAAAAACAACGATTATCTTAAAATTTGTTGCTGTAATTCGAACATGTATACTTGAAAGAAAAACTCCCTGTATGTACAAGTTGAGACATTAATTGCAGTCGATTGGCTATAATTTGTAATGGTCATATAGGAAACTCAATTTACACATAACCTAACAATTGAAGGTGTCAAATAGTATTGGATTCAAAGCATGATAAATAGAATATACAAAAATGAACATTGATAATGTTCGGTGTTACATAAAACTCTCTGTATGTATACTCTAAAGAAAGTGTGCCTTGAAAATATTAGTAGTTTTTTGCCATCAAGTTATCAAAAACTTCTATAAACTATTTAGGGAAAAGCGGCAGAATTCAAAAATTATAGTTGTATTTTTCTAGCCAGAACTTTATTTATATTTACCCAATATTTCGCTAAACTTTTGTCAGCTTCTGCAGGGCAAGTTAAAACTAAAATTAATAAATACAATTATATTTTTTATAAATAAATATTTATATTTTTTAGTCACTTAATAAAGTCTCAGTTATACAAACAAAGTTAAAATCGTGTTTTATTTGTAAATATTTTCTTTATTATTTTTCCCTAAAAAGTTTATGAAAGTTTTTGAAAATATTAGTTGACTCCGAACCCCACTTTTTCTTTGAAAGGCACCGCATATAACTAACTATTATATTACTTACGTTAAGAGCATCAGCGAATAAAATAAGGAATAATAATGAGGAGAACATTGCAGACTATAATACGCTAAAAGTCGTTATTTGTTCTAAATTTTAATTGATAATAAAATTTATATATGTATTATATACAAATGACATAATAATAATTATGGTATTTTAATGAGCTCTATACATTATTATACCTTTATACGCACACACATATTTCCTAACAAAAATGGACAGGTGAGTCCGTTAGACTCACTGCCATAAATATGCTATGTAAAAGGCCTTTTTGCGTCAATTCCAATAAAATACAAATACAATAGCGCTTCGCGCTACGTGACCAAACCAAATTTTCAGGCTTTTCTAAACTCGAAATTTTACTTCATGCTTAGTCTGGGAGTGGAGCACACTCGTTTAAAGCTTCAAGCTTGAATTCTTTTAATAAACCGAGCATCAGAAAATGTGCAACGTATGCATATGGATACTTAAAAGAAAAATGCTCGTTATGAAAATGTTCGGTGTTACATAAATCTCTCTGTATATTGCGACTTTAAATATTTGTTATCAGGTTACTATTTCTTCAAATTCAAACTTTATTTTTGCCTAGCCAAACTCTTCATTTATTGCTTACAGTAATTAAGTGTCAGTTAATTGTGGTTGGTAACAGAAATCATAACAAAATCACAAGAGTAACTTTAGACGTTGCCATAAATTATTATATAACTTACCTCGAGAGCATAAGTGAATAAAACAAAGAATAATAATAAGTAGAACATTGCGAGAGATACGAATGGTAATATTCGATATTTGTTCTGAATTGCAATTCCTATACTAATTTTAGATATGCATAAATAATATTTTTAATGATATTTTAATAACCTTTAGAATTGCAGTCTTTGAAAGACAATGATGACACAAAATTGCTACTTTACCCGTATTTTAAAACAAAAATAGTTGCCTATTTATTATAGTATTTTCCCGGTCATCAAATAAATCAAATAAAACAGGTATTCCTAAAGCGACTGGCAAGGACGTAGGTATATATCTGTATTATTTCTATCGTATGTTCAATAAAAAAACCTCTAGAGTGCCATGCTTTTATCATTTTATAATTTAGGTAATTTAGGTTGACATATAGAACATAATAATTATAATGTATAATTTCAGAGTTGCCAACCTACAATATTTTCCATGGCACTCTAGAGCAGGGGTCTCCAAACTACGGCCCGAGGGCCACATCCGGCCCGCGGACAGATTTTGTCCGGCCCGCGGAGAGCTAGCATACTTTTTTAAACGTTGCGTACTTTTTCGGACATTTTTTTTCATCAGTGGACTATTTCACTTTTTACCACCGGCAACAATAATAATATGGTTTTGGCCCTCGGAACTTACTGGAGTAATCAGTATGGCAATAAGGCTGGAAAGTTTGGAGACCCAGGCTCTAGAGGTTTTATTTTATTGAACATATGATACATGAACATGTATAAAATTCATAATTTTCTTGGACATTTACATGGCTGATATTAAGTTTGAGTTTAATTTCAATTTGTTGGTCAATTACACATTGTGTTTCTAATGATTTCGAATGATTTTAATAAGTGATTTTTCAACAAAAATTAAGAGAGGTCTATCATATAAAACCCCTTCCTCTCCAAGTTACAGAAAATGCCATTCTTTCTTCTCATTAGATGTTAAACATGTTTTCAGTCCATACGTATAAAACTCTTTAGAAATTCGAGAAAATAGTATGACTTTATTTGCCATTAGCCTACTTGATTTTCCTTCACAAATAATAACCAATCTTTAAATTTTTTATTTCTGGTTGCTGAACAGCTGATTGCTTAACGCACAGCCAAATGACATTTCTTTGATGTACAGGGAGTTTGTCTTTAAAGTATACGTATTCCAAATTCAGCTTATTTTCTTTAATTCTTTAGTTATTCGTTGTTTTTATTTTTACGAGTTCAATTTGAAGCTTTAAACGAGTGTTTTCCACTCCCAGACTAAGCATGAAGTAAAATATCGAGTTTAGGAAAACCTAAAAATTTGGATTAGCCGCGTAGCGATGCGGAGCGAAGCGGAGCGAAGCGGAGCGAAGCGGAGCGAATCGGAGCGAAGCGGAGCGAATCGGTGCGAAGCGGAGCGAAGCAGAGCGAAGCGGAGCGAAGCGGAGCGGCCAATCCAAATTAGGCTTTTCTAAACTCGAAACTTTACTTTATGCGCCACGCGTATAAAACCCTGAACTATCTTAAAGTAAAAAATATACGGTTTTGGCAAACTAATATGTAAATGTGATTAAAACGTGAGTCAAATTCTGCGCTGAACCAATTGTTTAAAGCAGTGATTATAGGCAACCCAATAACTCTAACGTATTGCCTGTAATTTTTGTTGTGTATGTGTGTTTTTTTAACTTCACTGTAAATCAGTGTTTTTAAGCGTGGCGCATGAAGTAAAATTTCGAGTTTAAAAAAGCCTAATTTGGATTGGCCGCTCCGCTTCGCTACGCGGCCAATCCAAATTCTTAGGCTTTCCTAAACTCGAAATTTTACTTCATGCTTAGTCTGGGAGTGGAAAACACTCGTTTAAAGCTTCAAATTGAACTCTTAAATATAAAAACAACGAATAACTAAAGAATTAAAGAAAATAAGCTGAATTTGGAATACGTATTCTTAAAAAAAAAACTCCCTGTACATCAAAGAAATGTCGTTTGGTTGTGCGGTAAGCAATCAGCTGTTCAGCTGTCAGCACGTAATGTACTTGTCAAAGCTATTACGTGCATGTGAACGTAATGTCAATCATACTTGTCAAGATGACAGTGTGGTATGATGCGATTACCAGATAGGGCGTAGGTAAAGTAAGTTTATCCCTTGGTACGTACGTTTATGGAGGCAATTTATTTTTTTCAAAAATATTTTTTATATGGTAATAACACATTAACTATTTTATTAAAGCATATTAATATACAACCATGTTATTATTCCTTCTTTTCTTTTTTTCTGCAAATAAAGATGATACATTTTTTAACAATCATATATACACTAATAAAAATAGATAATAAAACAGCTATTACATCTAAGTAATAAAACTGATAATAAGGTATAGTTTTTGCTTTTAAATGTTGTGCTCCTTTGTGACGTAGAACGTACTCTGTCCACCAAACTGCTTTCTGCAGTGCAGTCATTGGTTCGTCCTTTACCAGTTCAGCAAGTTCTCTCATCTTGTTCTTATATCTATAAAAAAGTTATTAATGCAATTAATTAAAACGAAACATTCCTCTGCGTATATTTTATTAATTTCTAAATTGTGAAACATTTTTAATAACTATTTTTCGCCGTAGCTTCAAGCTGCGACGTCCGATCGTCCAATGGTTTTCATTTGGGCTTCTGCTGCCCCCGGGGGCAGCAATTTAATAAAACAATTTTATACTTTGGACCTTAGTAACGCCCTTATGCGATGAGCTACGTCGACCGTATTTTTGGCAAATTGTAGTTTTTCACGTGCTCTAGAAGAATTATACCAGCCGTGCTGATCTTTATCACAGGGGTGGCAACGGTTTTTTTGAAACCAAAATGTCCCTGAAGTTTAAAGTGCTATAGCGACCGAACGGAAGCTCCTAAAAAATATTCGATTTCAAGGTCTTGTACCCCATTAAAACAGCTTTCGATTGATGTTTAAACTTTTTACCGGGGCCCCATTATGGGGCCCACAATCGAGAAAATATCTGGTCCGGTCCTCCGCCATTTTGCTCGCCTACGCGATGACTGAAAAAAATACTCACAAGTAGCCAAAAGATCACTTATTAAGGTGTGCCCCATGCGCTCTTAGTAAAAGGCCGAGGGGAGCCGTCAAAAATTCATAAAATTCAATAATCTTCAAAATTTTTAAAATGGCATTTTTTAACGAAAAATCGAAGAAAAAAATCCACCATTCCCTGTGAGTTTATCGTAGAGGGCTGAAATTTTAATAAAATGTACTTTAGGGTAGTACCTTTTATATGCCGCGGATCGTTTCTTATCTTTTAGCTATTTACTGAAATATTTCTTTTTATGTTGGCGAAGTCGTCGAAATCACGAAAAACGACCATTTTTATTTTTTTACTTCGATCATAATTTTAGTAGTTATGGTCTAAATCCCATTATTTAGACCATAAATGGGCAATACAAATCTGCATAAATGCTGAACATTTTATTGATCCAGCTCTATTAGGACGAAAATTGGTAAATTTTTCTACGCTTGGAAACCGCGTTGCAGGCTAAAACGGCGAATTAAAAATACAATTTTAATTTTTTAGCTCCGGTATTATTTATAGTACAACAATGGAATTTTATCAATGAATAGGTGATACAAATCTCTATAAATGCTAAAAATTTCATTTACCTAGCTCAATTTAGATCGGAAATAATATTTTTTTTTACTTTTTAAATTGTTTAAATAAACAATTTTTATTTTTTTGCTATAGTATTTAATACAGTGAAACAACAGGAGTCATACCAATAAATAGGAAATACAAATATATATCAATGCTGAAAATGTCATTCATCTAGCTCAATTTGGATAGGAAATAGATTTTTTTTTTATTTTTTAAATACATTAAATAAATAATTTTTATTTTTTTGCTTTAGTATTTAATACAGTACAACAATGAGAGTTATACCAATAGATTGCAAATATAAATTTGTATAAATGCTGAAAATTTTATTCATCTAGCTCAAGTAGGACCGGAGCAATAAATATTTTTTAGCATTTAGCAATTTAGGAATATTTTGATGCACTGGCTATCAAAAGCCATGAGTGGGAAAAGGCCAGACTTATGCGAGTTTCAATGTTAAATTTCGAATCAAGGGGTAGGTAGGTACCTCTTGGATTTTTTTGAAAAAAAAATTGTTTTTTGTTAAAGGTATCAAAAAATTCCTCATTTTTTTTCTATGAAGTTTTCGTTAAAAGCGTTTTTTTTCTGCTCAACCGGAAGTATTTTTTTAATTAATTAAATTTAAAAATAATTATATTTTAAACGAAATAAATACGAATAGCATGTTTAGCGATATTTTAGAGATTTTAAAAGTGTAAAAATCAAGGTTAAGCGCGGTTCAACTTGCTAGCGAAGCGAGCCTTTCGCGAGCGCAGCGAGCAGGCAAGCGAGCGAAGCGAGCTAGGGTGACTTAGCGAGCTACAGAAGCTAATCGAAGCTAAGCGCAGTTGAACTTGCAAACGAAGCAAGCCTGTTGCTAGCTAAGCGAACCATTTGCGAGCGCAGTGAGCAAGCTAGTGAGCGAGCTGGAGTGAGCGTTAGCGAGCTACAGAGTTATTTTAATATACAAACTGCTTCCTCCATCCACCGCATCCTTACTACCCTAACAACACATTATTCTCCAACCACAACCATTCGGCTCCTTTCACCCCTCATCACTCCACTCTTGCTATTATTGTATTTTCAATTTATTAAACATTTTTTAGTTTTGATTTTAACAATCCCTCGCGCTTTCTGCGGGCTTTAGCTTGGTACCCGCAGGTAGTTCTAGCGGAGCGGTGATAAATTAAAGGTAGTTCTAGATTCATTCTAGTTCAAAATATACTAATTAGGTATGTAACTTTGTACATTTATAAACTATAAATTGTTTATCCCATATTTCCAACACAAAAAAACAATAACTTACTTAATGTCTACCGATATTTTTGTGTGTGTTTACTATATAATAAACAATTCGACAATTCTCATTTTTCAATTATTTATTCACAAATAAATTTGGATTCAATTTTTGGCTCCGTAATTGGTATGAACTTTGCGTACTTTTTTTTAAATTTGACTTTTACGGTATGTTTGTCATAAACACGGTAATATTTCACATAATAAAAACATGTAAACATGTAAAACATGTACATTGTTGTTGCATCAATAAATATGAATATGAATATGAATATAATATACGGTATTTGAAATCATATACGTTGGCAACACTGCATTCAGAAACTTCTTGTTTCACGTATATACAACAACACTCATTTATTCTGAAGTTAAATACAAGACATTTAATATAAATTATGTGGAGTTAAAGATGTGAAATATTGTGACTCGCAGCGGAAGCTGCCGTGAATTTCATAGCAGTTTTTTGCGGCGGCCGACAACAAAGTCGGAGAAATTGCGAGGGAACAATTGCTAGGGAAACAATTGCTAGGGAACTCCTTACAGCTTCTCCTGAGGGTGTATTTCCGAGGTAATCGTCACTACTTAACTAATCGGCGGGGTGGCGCGAGATCGACCTTCGCGTGTCGCTGTACATGAGTCGTAAATTAGTCTCTCTCGATCAGCGGACCGAACAAGGATGGGTGAAGTGTTGTGCATAGCAAAAAAAGGGTGAAATAGGAAAAAGCGAGCATGTTGCCAACCGATTAGAAAAACCGCTTGTTTGTACCGAACAGTACGTGAAGGATATTGATAAGGGGAAGAAGACGTAATTCTTTTTGAATACCACTTATGAATTTGTATGTATATGAAACTTTGAAGGGCTTCGAAAATATCAGTTCCCTCGGGGCACGCATTTATTCCGGAAAGCACTCAAATACTATAGTAAAACTAATAAATAGAATTCAACGTTTACAATTAATTATCTCATAATATAAGTATGAGAGTTATTTTTCTATTATACTTACTTTGGATTTTCTATGGCCTCTAAAATTCCTTTTTTAAAACCATCCTTTGTTATTGTGTTAAAATCAAAGGTCAAACCCATGCCTCTGTCCACCACTCTTTGGGCATTATAATGTTGATCAAAAACGAAAGGAATACAGATGACCGGAACGTGATTAAACAATGCTTCTTCAAGAGATTGCAGTCCACCTTGCGTTATAAATAGCTTAATCTTTGGATGCCCTAAAATATAGCACATGCATTCGTATATTTTTGAAATAGGAGTAAGTATCACGAATTCTTACTGAGAATGTCCTGTTGAGGCGCCCATTGCACAAGTTTAATATTTTTCGGCTTATTGAGAAAGTTATCGTCTTCGTATTTCCATAAAATATCATAGGGCAGTTCAGATAATGTTTCCAAGATTATTTGTTTTGTTTTGGGGGGAATATCTTTACTTTTTACATTGCTTCCTAAACTGAAGTAGATGACACCATTTTTGGAGTTGTTAAAGTACGTTTGTAAGTCCTGAAATATAAACTAATTTAATTATGCATCTTTTATGCTTAAGTATTTTGAAAAAAACGAATTGATTGTGAGTTACGCGAAGATCAAATTAATTTGAAGAATAAAGTACTAATAACCTTTCTTCACACTTTTATTTGAACTACCAAATGTACATTTCTGACACAAAGTGTTTATTGATAATGGTCACTTTGTGTCCGAAATGTACATTTGGTAATTCAAATAAAAGTGTGAAGAAAGGTTATTAGTGCTTTATTCGTCAAATTATTTTGAAAAAGTTAATTATTTTGGATATTTGTATTTATTGATTAAAAATACCTTTGGCAATGGTTTCGGATCTTGAATGTGTATTCCACCACTAATTACAACAGTTGCTGGGGAAATTGGTCTAATTGGATACAAAACTGGATTAGAATTAAGAAAAACCATATCGACGGAACTTGTCAAATTTTCAAGACTAGGGTAGTCCTCACCAAAATACTTCTTAATCAAGAACGTATCTCTTGGTCTGAAGAAGAAATACCAAAGCGACTCAGACATAACAGTCGCAGCCAATGCCATAATCCGTTGAAAAACATTTAAGTCATCAGGTAAAGCAAAAACTGGATCTGGATACGCAACAGAATGCCTTGCATTGCCAATTTTCTCATGCACGTGACCCGGAAGATTCATCGAGAAAAATCCTATAAACGGGCACTTGAACCTTTCCTTAAAGGCAAACATTGTTCCACCTATGAATTCACTTATTAGAAGATCAAAATGTTCGGTTTCGCTTTTTATTAAAGCTTGCACTTCGGGATGCAGAAGTTCTTTTTCCAAGATTTCATACATAACGTTAAGCATTGTAGGCAGTCCGCTTAGCATATCGAAGTCGTCTGAAATTTTTGTCATGCCAGCTTTCCATAAATCGTGAGCGAAGCCCCAATCGATTTCTTTCAAATTGGGTATCGTCGGGTCCCTCAGTGGATTGGTTGTTAGGACCACCACATCGTGACCTCGAAGAGCTAATTCCTTCCATACTGGTTGTAATGTGATTTGGTGGCTGTATGATGGAGTTGGCATTATTATTAATATCCGCGCACCTTCACACATCGTAAATGTTATTAATATTATGACGAGTTTGAACATTTTAATGAAATAATAATAATTGATAATGAAGGTTTAAATTAAATTACACTTGGTCTGTTTCACAATTTTTTTACTTTACTATTTACTCGACTAGTTTCGCGTTTTACAGCATTATCAGGAGTGAATTACAAAAGATACCGACAAGCTTATATATAGTCAGGTAATAAGGGATTTTAAGATTGGGGAATTCCAAATCTCCTCATTGTCGTTGACGAGGTGTTTTCCGTATTTTATTGCCCTAAGAAATATAATAATAATAATGAAAATAAATTAAAAAACACACTTTGTTAATTTTACTATTTATTATTAGTTCAAGTGATGAGTAAAAAAGTTATTAAAGAAATGTTTTATTTGCCGCACTAATGCACTGCACGATAGATTTCAATGTTTTTATTATTAACTTTATCATTGATAAGACATATATCATATTATCTTATCAATAGATTGCAATATATTTTTTGTATCTGCAACTAAAACTTACTTTAGTAGTAGATGCAAGTATAATATTATTACTCGAAAAATGTATTTATTTATTTGTCATCGTGACAAGTATGATTGACATTACGTTCACATGCACGTAATAGCTATGACAAGTACATTACGTGCTGACAGCTGAACAGCTGATTGCTTACCGCACGACCAAATGACATTTCTCTGATGTACAGGGAGTTTTACTTTAAAGTATACGTATTCCAAATTCAGGTTATTTTCTTTAATTCTTTGGTTATTCGTTGTTATTATTTTTTTAAGAATTCAATTTGAAGCTATAAACGACTGTTTTCCACTCCCAGACTAAGCATGAAGTAAAATTTCGAGTTTAGAAAAGCCCCGTGAAAATTTGTCGAGAGTCGCGCAGCGATCCGAGACAAATTTTCTGGGCTTTTCTAAACTCGAAATTTTACTTCATGCGCCACGCGTATAAAACACTAAAATATTGTGAACTCCATGTATATTTGAACCTCACTTGAAATCAGTGTTTTATACGCGTGGCGCATGAAGTAAAATTTCGAGTTTAGAAAAGCCCTGTGAAAATTTGTCTCGGGTCGCTGCGCGACTCTCGACAAATTTTCACGGGGCTTTTCTTTTGTCTGGGAGTGGAAAACACTCGTTTAAAGCTTCAAATTGAACTCATAAAAAAACAACAAATAACTAATGATTTAAAGAAAATAAGCTGATTTGGAATACGTATACTTTAAAGAAAAACTCCCTGTACATCAATGAAATGTCATTTGGTTGTCAATTCAAAGCTTTAAACGAGTGTTTTCCACTCCCAGACTAAGCATGAAGTAAACTTTCGAGTTTAGAAAAGCCCCGTGAAAATTTGTCGAGGGTCGCGCAGCGAACCGAGACAAATTTTCACGGGGCTTTTCTAAACTCGAAATTTTACTTCATGCGCCACGCGGATAAAACACTAAAATATTGTGAACTCTATGTATATTTGAACCTCACTTGAAATCAGTGTTTTATACGCGTGGCGCATGAAGTAAAATTTCGAGTTTAGAAAAGCCCAGAAAATTTGTCTCGGGTCGCTGCGCGACCCTCGACAAATTTTCACAGGGCTTTTCTAAACTCGAAATTTTACTTCATGCTTAGTCTGGGAGTGGAAAACACTCGCTTAAAGCTTCAAATTGAACTCATAAAAAAAAACAACGAATAACTAAAGATTTAAAGAAAATAAGCTGAATTTGGAATACGTATACTTTAAAGAAAAACTCCCTGTACATCAAAGAAATGTCATTTGGTTGTCAATTTGAAGCTTTAAACGAGTGTTTTCCACTCCCAGACTAAGCATGAAGTAAAATTTCGAGTTTAGAAAAGCCCCGTGAAAATTTGTCGTGGGTCGCGCAGCGACCCGAGACAAATTTTCTGGGCTTTTCTAAACTCGAAATTTTACTTCATGCGCCACGCGTATAAAACACTAAAATATTGTGAACTCTATGTATATTTGAACCTCACTTGAAATCAGTGTTTTATACGCGTGGCGCATGAAGTAAAATTTCGAGTTTAGAAAAGCCCAGAAAATTTGTCTCGGGTCGCTGCGCGACCCGAGACAAATTTTCACAGGGCTTTTCTAAACTCGAATTTTTACTTCATGCTTAGTCTGGGAGTGGAAAACACTTGTTTAAAGCTTCAAACTGAACTCTTTTAAAAAACAACTCATATGTGATATGCTGCATACCACTCTCGTTACGTAATGTACTATTAAAATCTATTAATTTACTACGCGACAGAGTAATTTGAAATAACACTTCCTTAAATATACTAACTTTATATTTAACAAACATTTAATTTATGGAGTATTAAATTTAAATCACATATTTTAATTTCTCATACGAGCTTAAATTGTAATATTATTTATCACTTTTAATAAAGAATTAAAATGTGACAACACTCGGAATGCTAAACTACATGTATAGAGATTTTTTTACAACTGTTAAACGGATGTTATTGAATCAGTATCTAAAAATAGATACTTTACGTAATGGAGTGGAGCGCTCACACCACATGCGGAAACTAGTGCAGTTTTCCTGTGTGGGGAATTGAAAATATCTATTAAACATTGGCGGACTGACCACCGGGAAAACAACGACCTTTGGGGGCCTCTACACAGTGAGTCGACGAGAGCTGGGCGGTACTCGAGTACAAGTATTCAAAAATTGTACTCTTAGTACTTTTAAGTACTCGGTACTCAGTCCACAAGTACTTTCTTTTCTAAGTACTTGTACTCGACGCCTTCTTAACCGCAAAATGTACTCAAGTAAATACATTTGTACTTGAATACATTTCAATGTACTAAAGTACATTTGGGTTTACTTAAGTACATTTCGATTAACAATGAGAATCTCAGTAACGACATTTAGGTGCGTCTACATAGTGAGTCGACCAGAGCTGGGCGGTACTCGAGTAGAAGTACTAAAAAATGGTACTCTCAGTACTTTAAATACTCGGTACTCGGTCCACAAGTACTTTATTTTCTAAGTACTTGTACTCGACGCCTTTTTAACCACAAAATGTACTCAAGTAAATGTTTTTGTACTTGAATACATTTCAATGTACTAAAGTCCATTTAGGTACACTTTAGTACATTTCGATTAAGAATAAGTACTTTTTATTGTGTTGATAGAAAAAAATATACATGTGATTTGCAGGATAGGGATAAGTTGAAAGGAAACTGTGGAAATTCGTAGCTCAAAACGATTAGATAGAGAGGAGCAAAATTTAATAATGATAATAATAATAATCTTTACATTTTTTGTCTTCATCTAGAAGTTTTATGGTCTGTCAGTAGTGCGCAAACCATAGAAAAGTGATGAAATGTCAAGGTAAAAATGTTTACCTACGCCCTACCTAGTAACCGCATCATACCACACTGTCATCTTGACAAGTATGATTGACATTACGTACACATGCACGTAATAGCTTTGACAAGTACATTAAGTGCTAACAGGTGAACAGCTGATTGCATACCGTACAACCAAATGACATTTCTTTGATGTACAGGGAGTTTTTCTATAAAGTATACGTATTCCAAATTCAGCTTATTTTCTTTAAATCATTAGTTATTCGTTGTTTTTATTTTTAAGAGTTCAATTTAAAGCTTTAATCGAGTGTTTCCACTCCCAGACTAAGCATGAAGTAAAATTTCGAGTTTATAAAAGCCCCGTGAAAATTTGTCGAGGGTCGCGCAGCGACCCGAGACAAATTTTCTGGGCTTTTCTAAACTCGAAATTTTACTTCATGCGCCAGGCGTATAAAACACTAAAATGTTGTGAACTCTATGTATATTTGAACCTCACTTGAAATCAGTGTTTTATACGCGTGGCGCATGAAGTAAAATTTCGAGTTTAGAAAAGCCCAGAAAATTTGTCTCGGGTCGCTGCGCGACCCTCGACAAATTTTCACAGGGCTTTTCTAAACTCGAAATTTTACTTCATGCTTAGTCTGGGAGTGGAAACACTCGATTAAAGCTTTAAATTGAACTCTTAAAAATAAAAACAACGAATAACTAAAGATTTAAAGAAAATAAGCTGAATTTGGAATACGTATACTTTAAATAAAAACTCCCTGTACATCAAAGAAATGTCATTTGGTTGTACGGTATGCAATCAGCTGTTCACCTGTTAGCACTTAATGTACTTGTCAAAGCTATTACGTGCATGTGTACGTAATGTCAATCATACTTGTCAAGATGACAGTGTGGTATGATGCGGTTACTAATCATTAGGTAATCATTAGTCTGGGAGTGGAAAACACTCGTTTAAAGCTTCAAATAAAACTCTTAAAGAAAAAAAGCTACGAATAACTAAAGATTTAAAGAAAATAAGCTGAATTTGGAATACATATACTTTAAAGAAAAACTCCCTGTAAATCAAAGAAATGTCATTTGGTTGTACGGTAACCAATCAGCTGTTCAGCTGTCAGCACGTAATGTACATGTCAAAGCTATTACGTTCATGTATACATAATGTCGATCATACTTGTCAAGATGACAGTGTGGTATGATAGGGCGTAGGTAAAACAATAAAATACTTATAATTATCAAGAGGTTAAAATTAACACTCTAAAAAATAGTACATACACTGATGCCTAGAAATAACGTTACGCAGAGTGGTTAGTGAATCGGAGAAGAAATAAAACTCCATACCCAACCTATTAGTATGCCGAATGAGACGTGTTGTGGCGGAGTTTAGAGCGTAGTCGGTTCTTTTAGACGGAACATAAAAAGGGGCGTTCATGCGCAAAGTTCGAGCTGGAACGTGAATTCCTAGAAGACTGAGAAAGTCAGGACAGTCAGTGGGACCATTGAACATTTTGTAAACAACGGTCACGTCAGCGCCCATGCGCTTGGCTAAGTGTGGGCATGCGTAAGGCTGACCCGACCTCGTCACAGTTCCCAGGTAAATAAAATTTATATTTTTGGAACGCAATGAATTTATCCTAAACCCTCTCAATCCTCGTCCTATCCGATTCAGTATAGAGGGACCCTAAACTAGAGCAGTATTATAGATGTGGTCGTATTAGACAATCAATGTCTTAATGTCACTGAATTCCCCAGCATTCCTTTTAACAAATCCCAGCATACGATAGGCCTTTGACGTAACATTCAATATATGGGTACTAAAAGATAAGTTACTGGTAGAAGTTACGCCTAAGTCCCTGATACTGTTGACTCTGGATAGTGAATTGTCCATGAGACTATAGTTAAATAGTAAAGGAGATTGCCTTCTTGTGAAGATCATAACACTACACTTGTCAATGTTCAAGGTCATGTTATTATGAGTGCATCATTCACCGAATGAACGCAGATCACTAATAAGTAAGTTGGCATCTTCGAATGATCGAACTTTAAAATAGACTTACATATCATCAGCAAACAACAGGCACTCCGCATGTGAAAAGCAACGAATAACATCAGCAATAAAGGCATTAAACAGTAATGATCCTAAATGAGATTCCTGGGGAACCCCAGATACACCCTAATGGGATCGGATATGGTATAATGTATCAGGACAAGCTGAATTCTGGTAGAAATGTAAGAATGAATCCACATTAAAATTGTACCATCAACCCCAAAATAACTAAGCTTCACAATTAAGATTCCGTGATCGACAGTATCGAAAGCTTTCGAGAAGTCAGTGTAGATGGAGTCAACTTGCCACCCCTTCTCGAAAGTTTCACAGATATATGATTCGTAAAGTAAAAGGTTAGTTACTGTAGATTTGCCAGCTTTGAAGCCGTGTTGCTTTAGAGAAATATGAGGTAGTAGAACAGTCGGTGTGCTCAGGTTTTTACCGGTAAGTGTGTACCTTTCAAGCGTCCGTCCACTGCCCACCGGAGACCAACCCACGTGCGGGCCGGAGAGGCGAGTAGGCACCCCTGGACTTTTCAAGGGCCACCCTCGACAAGGCGACAAGCACCAGGGCTGAATCAACCCCGCCGTTTGTAGGTTAGCCCTATACAAGATAGGGACACGAAGGTTACCTCAAGAAGTAGACAATCGTCCCTTTCAGACATCCACCGTCCGAAGTCTTAGGGACACAGAGGCTACCTTAAGAAGGTCTACAGCTCCGACTTGGACAATCCCTTTCAGACATCCATCGTCCAAAGGCTCAGGTCTGCCCCCGCCGCCTCCTGTTTAGGTGCTATGATGGGACCCCCAGTTAGTAGAACAGCCGTTAAGTGTATAGTAACTAGTTCTTCAAGGATTTTAGGAGCTACTGATAGAATCGAGGTAGGTCTGGGTCTGTAATTTTGCACATTGTTATTAACACCAGATTTTTGAACTGGTGTGGTGTAAGCAGTCGTGAAATACTCTTGTTCAAAGAGAAGTATTGAATAGCAACCATAGAGGGCGGCTGAGAAAAAAGGCACAATTTTTGAATAAAGAGGCAGGTATGCGATCCGGGCCAGGGCGGTTATTGGCTTTTAATGAAAAAAACGTGCTTAGAATTTCTGAGATTTTCAAAGAAGGAGGAATACATTCGGAAATATGTCTTTTGTTTACCGAAGAGGAGAAAATCTCATGATTATTAATTAATGACTGGTAAACCGAGCCAAAGAATTCAGCAAAGTGGTTGGCAATCTCTCTAGTACATTGGTCGGCATGAAAATCGGCCCTGACACCATTTCTGCTGATTCTTATGTAAAATTACCTCCTGAATCCGAATATGACCCCTGTTTTCCCCCATCACCCACCGTTTTAGGGGGAGGCCCCCCACCTATTTTTATCACTTTTCGATAATTTGGAGGGATGAAAAGGATTATTTTAGCCTTTACGTTTCTTCTGAGGGGCTAGAGAGGTGAAAAGTTCCAAAACATAAACATTTGTAGCAAGGAGGTAGATTTGGGGGGGATTTGCCCCCTTAAATTGTAAAAAAATCCTTAAAAATTATCGATGTTTCCGTTTTTTCGCAGTTTTTCACTTATTTTCTACATATTCCAGCTTCCATCCCCCCTCATCCTCCCCCAAACAATAAAAATATATAACAACAATATATAGCAACAATAATAAAAATATATAGCAACAATAATAAAAATACATAGCAACAGTTCGGAAGATTCACTGTACCACGCTGGCGCTCTCAATACCTCGCGCGCACAGGATTGATCAAACAGTTTGTGAAAGCAATGGACAAGACCGGTGATGCATTTCAATTTTTGAAAACTAGATTCCCTCGTCTTAGTGAGGCTAAAATCAAGGAAGGAGTTTTCGTGGGCCCCCAGATTAGACAACTTTTCCAAGATTCGACGTTTATTGAACACCTGAATCGAAAAGAAAAACGAGCTTGGATTGCATTCCAAAACGTGTGTGAGAACTTTTTGGGTAACAACAAAAGTGATGATTATGTCGCTCATGTCGAGGAATTGCTGTCAGCGTACAAGGCCATGGGGTGTAACATGTCTCTTAAAGTGCATTTCCTTCACTCACACCTGGACTTCTTCCCTGAAAATTTAGGAGCAGTTTCGGATGAACACGGGGAACGGTTTCATCAAGACATCTCTAAGTTCGAGAGGAGATTTTTGGGGAAGTGGAATGCGAGCATGTTAGCAGAGTACTGCTGGTTTTTGATACGAGAAACTTCTACCTCAGGGTACAAAAGGAAAGCAAGCACCAAATGAAGGTACTTATCTTAGTTATTTATTATTCTTTACATTTATTATTTTACATTTATTATTTTACTTTTTATTTATTATTCTTTACAGCTAAAATAATCCTTTTCACCCCTTCAATGGATGGGGGAAACGGGGGGAGTATTGAGAGCGCCAGCGTGGTACAGTGAATCTTCCGAACTGTTGTTATATATTTTTATTATTGTTGCTATATATTTTTATTATTGTTGCTATATATTGTTGCAATATATATTTATTATTTGGGGGTGTTTGGGGGAGGATGAGGGAAAATGGAAGCTAGAATATGTAGAAAATAAGTGAAAAAACTGCGAAAAAAACGGAAAAAATTGATCATTTTTAATAATTTTTTTACAATTCAAATCCCCAAAATCAATCAAATCCCCCCCCCAAATCTACCACCTTGCTACAAATGTTCATGTTTTGGAACTTTTCACCTCTCTAGCCCCTCAGAAGAAATGTAAAGGCTAAAATAATCCTTTTCATCCCTCCAAATTATCGAAAAGTGATAAAAATAGGTGGGGGGGCCTCCAACGAAAACGGTGGGTAATGGGGGAAAACGGAGGTCATATTTGGATTCAGGAGGTCATTTTACATAAGAATCAGCAGGAATGGTGTCAGGGCTCGAAAAAGAAATTTTTTTGCAGACCAGTGGTATTGGTAATAAGAGAGTCGTTTTTGACAAATGCTGGGGGAATTTCGCTATTATTCATTACAGCAAGGTCAAAAGGGCTTTTACTGGCGGCCAGAAGGGTATGACTGACGAGTCGAAGACGAGTAAGTCACCTCCTGGAACCAATAAAACCCCTTACATTGCGTGTAAGCATTTGTAATTAACTAATAGTTTAAAAAAATCAAATCAAATTTCAATGTAAAGGTTTAATAATTGTAGTATGTTTTGAAATATTACCTTGACTACTCATATTGTTCATTTAATTTTATGAAAATTAATGATAAATTGCTAAATTGCTAAATGTGATGCAAAACTTGTTTAAAAGAATAGCCATTTGCAGAAGAAGCCGAGGTGGCCATTTACCAGATTTCAATTTCCACAACTAATCGTGGAGTTTGTATGTGCTAATGTAACTTCAAATTTATTGCCACAAAACTCTTGTACTCGGTACGAACAGGAGTACAAGCGTTTCAAAGAGTGACAGTAAAAAAATTGTGTGATTGGAATAACAGAAGATGTTCTGCTAGTCTACATCAATCAACTCTCTAAGTAATTCATCCCTACATCAATGTGCTCAAAATGGCCAATGCTAAAGAATTGCTTAGGCATTAAGGAAAGTATAAATGAAATTGCCAATTCTTGGTTGCAGAATACTTCAAACATTAAAAGTGCGATTCTTTTCGCAATCTACAACAAGTTAGTCTTACAAAGACTATATCAAACACTAATTGAAACAACTACTTCCCGGGCTAATACCCCGACGGACATTAAATTATACAACAAGTGTTTGCTGTTACATACAGTAACCTACTGTAAATGTAACAATTTGGGTCAAATTATTCAGGCCATCTATAGACGCGTTTCGAGATTTATCTCTCATCAGTATAGCTTTGCCATTCCCTCTAAACAATTTGACACCTTAGACTGGCGGTCACGTTACCGTTCAAACATAAGTATAAATGAAATTGTCAATTCTTGGTTGCAGAATACTTCAAACATTAAAAGTGCGATTCTTTTCGCAATCTACAACAAGTTAGTCTTACAAAGACTATATCAAATGCGTCTATAGATGGCCTGAATAATTTGACCCAAATGGTTACATTTGCAGTATGTTACTGTATGTAACAGCAAACACTTGTTGTATAATTCAATGTCCGTCGGGGTATTAGCCCGGGAAGTAGTTGTTTCAATGAGTGTTTGATATAGTCTTTGTAAGACTAACTTGTTGTAGATTGCGAAAAGAATCGCACTTTTAATGTATTAAGGAATGTGTTGAAGTTCAAAGGTATGCTTTATTATTGAATATATGTAAAACAATGTGACACTTATTTGACATTTTTAGGTTTCAACAGGTTGTTGCATTTCTAAAAATAAAGAATAAGCGTAATGTTCCAAAAAAGTCAAGGTTTTAACTAAGGACTAATTTAAGCGATTTCTGTTAGAAGGTTCTGAAGAGGATTGGCTGCTTGCAAAAATTATTACAATATTCGGAATCTTTGGTTGCTGTCGATGTGAAGAACTTGTTTCTCTTAACATAAATGATGAAGAAGATATGGGCAATTACATGATATTTACAATAAGCAAACAAAAAATGTAACAACCAGAAGATTTACTAAAACAGATGACAGTTGTAGTTTCAACCCGTGTTTATTGTACAGAAAATATGTAAGTCCCCGTCTTTCTGGAAAAGAACGGCCGAATTTTCCTGACATTTCTAAGAGTTTTCCCGATGAATAAAATCCCCTGACAATCCCGGTTGGTCGCCACTCTGACATTAGGTTTGATCGTTTGTACTGCACTAAGTTGAACTGAGTTCAAGTTTATGACGTCACTAGTTAAGGCAGTTCATGTCAGTGTACATGAACTGAACTGAAAACGAACGAACGCGTTTGGTGTAGAGTATAAAAATAATTTCATTTCTGCAATACACTACAAAACAGTTTAAGGAAACACTAATAATAAAATGTTGGTACTGTATTTTGTAAACAAATAAAACTAGGAAAACTAAAAGAAATCTGTGTTCCATTATTTAATAAAAAAATGTAGGGTTGTTGGATGACGATTTCAGAATGTTTGTCGTTAATTCACACATTGCACAACAATAGACATGTACCGTATCCATCTTTGAAAATTATATATCCCCCACCCTCTCCTTTTTCCTGCACTAGTTACACCTACTCTGGACCAGGGGTAAAAAGTGCAGGTTCGGTGCAGGTTCAAATTGACGCAAACGAACACAGTTCAGTTCAACTTAGTGCATGTAACGAACGGATTTGTTGCAAAATGTGTAAAAAGTGCTGCACCAGTTCATGTAACGAACAAACCTATTATGTGTATTTGGTGTGTATTCTTTCTTATCTTACAAGAAATTCGCATAAACAGTTTATCTTATTAATTTCTAGTTACTAAAGTTTACCTAAATTAATTTAAAAAAAAAATATTTATTATAGCAAATTTCAAATACAAATACTATAATCGCCAATAAAATTCCACAAATATAAATCACAAAAATGCCCTTTAAATGATCTATCTGAACAACCGCAAAGTTGTCTCCTTTGAACTTAACATTGAAAAACACGTCGGGTGTTCCAAATGGTTTTACAAGAGCACCTTCGTGGTATCTAATAATATACTCATTTAATCTCGAGGTAAATGGAGAATGCATATTTAGTACCCATAGTATCCACACCTTATAGGCCCAATCAAGTACTAAGAAATCGTTAATCTTGTGATTCTTCAGCGGAGCCGTCTGTAATACATGATCTAGAAAAATCGTTGACTCTCCGCGGTCAAATTTCTCAGAAATCGGAATATCGTAAAAATCCTCCTTTTCAGCGCGTGCGGCTATTTTGCTGTGAAGGGCATTTTCTCTGCTTAGAACAAAAATACCCGAAGCAGTTGTGATTAAAGTTAAATTTGAATCGGCGAGGTCTTTAACAGTTTTGATTTGCGCTGTTGTTCCTGGTGAGAACATGAAAGATGTTAGTAACGATAAATAGCTGCTGGTGATGAAAAAGACGAAGAGTATCCAAAGAATTAAAAAGAAACGCACTCGTGTTGTTGTGGGTTGCCATGTGGCTGATGTTAAAAATATTTGATAGAGCATAAACACTGTTTGTGATATAGTTAATTTAATTTCAGTGCTGATTATTATGTGGTATATTGGAGCAATTGCTATAAATGTTACACCGGTTAAAATCCAAACAGTTGTACTCAGAACTTTGAAAATATTTTTCCAAACAGCAAAAGGTTTTGCTAGAGGCACCACGTATCTAGCTTGCATAAATCCAAGCGGGTATGATATGTCGTATTCGCCTTTGGGTCTATACGTAAATGTTGAAAGCACAATATTAGCTTCGCCTTTATGTAAATGATCAATAACTCCTAGATAGCTTCCATTTGGTAATTTATCTAGCATACTCCTAATCTTGCCATCAACCTTAATAACAACAGATGAGTACTTGTGATCAATTCCAATTATATCTAAATTCAACCGCTTTCCAATATCTTTGGTTATCACAACACCAAAAGCTTGAGATGTTTTAAAGGGTTGTTTTTTATCGACGAAACCTTCTATATGTAAGGCATATGCATACATTTTACAATTATTAAAACTCTTAAGGTTCAAATCACTCGTGATTTCTTTAGGATCTTCACTTAAACAATTGTATAAGTAATAAGGTTGAAAATTCTCACATCGGTCCAATGAAATTGGGTAATACGTATACACATTAAAATCTTGTATAATCATGATATTTATAAAACACTTTTTCCAAAGAATCTGCAATACTTGCGTGAGATCCCCGGAATCTAAGAAATGTATAATAATCATTTTTTGTGTGTAATAATTGACTTTAGAATTAAACTCTATTATAATCGCATTAAAATCAAAATGTGTCGTTTCAATTAAGTAATAATCCGGTATAACATGTTGGAAAAGATTCACAAAATTAAAATCGATATTATGGAGGACGTTCCCAATATTCTTATTATAATAAAGAATTTCATTTTTGTAAACGCTGTACACATTTCCAGTGTTTGTGAGTTTTAATATTTTATGCATACATGGATGTAAGTTTGATAAATTAAATTCGCCCATAAAATTATGTTCTTCTCCATTAATACTCCTTGATTCTAAATATTGTGTTTTTAAAATTAAAAGGAATCGGATTATTATCAGCCGCATTGTTTTAAATACTGTGTTTATACTCGGGCTATTATATAATAATTAATAAAATATGTATGTTAAGTAATTATTTAATTAAACTACGGTAATGACATGATTTGTTGTTTTATGTTATTTAAATAAATCAATATGTTAAATATTAATAGTGCTGTATAATTACGCCAGTATAAATTATTCGTTGGTTTTTTAAAAGAAATTTGAAGCTCTAAACGAGTGTTTTCCACTCCCAGACTAAGCATGAAGTAAAATTTCGAGTTTAACGAAAGCCCCGTGAAAATTTTCAGAGCTTTTCTAAACTCGAAATTTTACTTCATGCGCCACGCGTATAAAACACTGAAATATTGTGAACTCTATGTATATTTCAACCTCACTAGAAATCAGTGTTTTATACGCGTGGCGCATGAAGTAAAATTTCGAGTTTAGAAAAGCCCAGAAAATTTGTCTCGGGTCGCTGCGCGACCCTCGACAAATTTTCACGGGGCTTTTCTAAACTCGAAATTTTACTTCATGCTTAGTCTGGGAGTGGAAAACACTCGTTTCAAGCTTCAAATTGAACTCTTTTAAAAAACAACGAATGTCGGAAAATGTACAGCTTTATTCTATGTATATTGATCAATTTGACACCTAGACTAGCGGTCAATTTTGTTGCAAATGGTTTTCCAAAGAGGGCCTCTTGGAGAACCTTTTGCAACAAAATTGAAGAAACCTCCGAGGCCAGTCGGCTCAGAAAGATACTATCGGTAAATCCAGCTATTCCGGGTTTTCTCACGAAGCGGGGTGGTGACTGGACCACTTCATGCGAGGAAACCCTAACGGCGCTAATGGATACCCACGTTCCCTCCGACTCTGGCGGAAAAGGGGGTCGCCCGGCACCCAGGAGAAGCTGCCCCATGTATGATATCTTGAGCGAGCACAAACTGGCTTAGAGTGTAAAAAGCTTCAAACCTTTTAAAACTGCAGGCCCTGATGGGATCATTCCTGCTGAATTACAGATAGCCTCAGATATTATAAATCCCTGGTTGGGGTTCAAATACCGGCCTAACAAGTTGTCTGCATTTATATAGGTTAGGATAAAAATGCCAAACACTCCGTCTTCTCGGATATGACGTTAAATGCATGTAGGACCCGTGTACTGCCTGGATGTTGCGTGCACGTTAAAGATCCCTACCGGTGGGTTGGAACTCCCACCGGGTTCGGCAAAATTCCCGGATAGCTGTAGACCTAATCTCCGGCGTCATGATTGGCCTTAGCAGCGGAAATAGATGACGTAAAACCCAACAAAAAAAAACAAAAAAAAAAAAAATATTTGAAGCCTGCCTAACTCTATCGTACATCCCTCAGAGATGGATAGAGACAAATGTGGTGTTCATACCCAAAGCAAGGAAAATAACCCACTCAACACCGAAGGATTATAGGCCAATCAGCTTATCGTCCCTCTTATTCAAGACGTTGGAGAGACTAGTTGAAGCGCACATAAAGAAACGCATCAATCCAAACCTTTGGTCAACTAGCCAACACGCTAATACTAAGGGCAGATCAGTGGACACGGCGCTGCACGCTCTCATTAGTCAGGCTGAGAAGTCCATGTACAATAAGGAGTTTACGTTGGCGGTATTTCTGTATATCGAAGGAGCCTTCAACTTTATGCAGCCAGAAGCAATTCTGTCTGCCCTCAGAAACCTGCACAAGGACGAGTCGATATGCCTCTTTATAGGGGGGCTGCTGACGGAAAGGCACGTTGTCTCTTCGCTGGGTGGCTCGCACTCAAGAAGAGAGGTTAACAGGGGTACCCCTCAAGGGGGGGTCCTCTCCAAGCTACTATGGAACGTAGTCATAAATGACCTACTGAAAGAACTAGAGTCTGTAGGCTATAGGGCAATTGCCTACGCTGACGATGTGATTCTTACGGTCTCTGGCAAACACTTAAACATCCTATCCGAACTTATGGAGCAGGCAATCCGCAAGGTAACCCGCTGGTGTGAGAAGTGTGGACTAGGGGTAAACCCCCTCAAAACTGAGCTTGTACTTTTCACCAGAATGCATAAAGTACCGAACTTCCTACTCTAAACGGCACGAAACTGGTGGTAAAAGAGCAAGCTAAATATTTGGGCATTCTAACCGATAGAAAGCTTAGTTGAAAGCCCAATATCCAGGAGAGAGCACGGAAAGCGCTCGTCGCGCTGTACTCCCGCAAAAGAGCAGTGGGCAAGAACTGGGAACTGAAACCAACCGTTGTTCACTGGATGTACACGGCCGTGGTAAGGCCCATTATTTTCTACGGCGCCGCAGTCTGGTGGACTGCCCCCGATAAAAGGATCCACCAAACTGCACTCGGCATGGCTCAGAGAGCCGCCGAATTGCTCATAACGGGGGCGGTGAGGTCCACCCCCTCCAAAGTGCTAGATATAATACTAAACCTAGCTCCAGTCGACCTCTACTGCAGATATGCTGCAGCTACCACAGCGATCAGAATCAACTCAGTTGGGATATGGAGCACTGGCAAACAGGGCCATGGAAGGATCCTGAATGAGCTTGTCGATATCCCCCTGAAGACTGACAGCTGCATTCCAGAACTTAATTTTGAAAATAAGTTCTCCACTTCCATCCCGGACAAAACCAAATGGTTAGAGGGCATGTTAATTCAAGGCAAAGACGTCTGGCTCTTTACGGATGGTTCCAAGCCATTAGAATACTGAATAGTCCATACTGCACCTGAAAGGTGGTCAGAGACTGTAAAAAATTGCTAAATAGGCTTGCAAATAACTGTGACGTGGGACTCATGTGGATATCTAGCCACAGTGATATCAGGGGAAATTCAATTGCCGACGACCTTGCAAGGAAGGGGGCAAGAATGAAGGACCTGTCTACTGAACTCTCCATCCACATTTCTTTTGTGGAATGCAAGAGACTACTTAGGGACCAGATGATAGCATCGGTCAACCATTCGTGGAGAGAACAAGATACGTGTCTTATAACAAGGCAGCTATGGCCTATATGGGATACTATAAACAGCAACAGATTAATTGCACATAGCAGAATCGACATAAAGAAGGCGGTAGGCATCCTCACGGGCCACTGCCTCCTAGGCAGACACACACAAAAGATGGGTCTTGAGCACAACGACTTTTGCAGAGGATGTCTGGATGTAGAGGAGGAAGAGACGGTACTCCATCTGGAACAATTCCCTGCTCTCAAGTACCTTGGTATGCACTATGCAAATGGACTAACGGACCTCACACCCCTAGATGTGAGAAATCTGATCGGGTTCATTAGGTGCTCGGATTGGTTTATATAGGTGGGGAGGGAGGGGAGATCTGACTCCTTTTCACCCTTATGGTATCACAAGGGGCCCTTTGGGCCTAAGTGAGCGGTCTAACTGCTGCCATTAGAACCTAACCTACCTAACCTAGACTGGCTGTCACGTTACCGTTCAAACAGAAGTATAAATGAAATTGCCAATTCTTGGTTGCAGAATAATTCAAACATTAAAAGTGCAAAAAATTATGGATAAGTCAAAGCAACAATTTAATTCTGGAAAATACTTGACAGCAAAAAGATATATTGTTCAAATCTTAATTCTGCGTCAACGAGTGAGCAAACGCTGGACTAAGATTCTTTGTTGAAATCAAATGTGCTTTCAGTATAATCCCCGCATCTTGGAAAATTCTTCGGAGGAGGTTTTGGCTTCCCTACTTTGAACGCCATTGCCATTCCTAGTTCCATGTGAAATTCCATATGACAATGCATGAACCAATATCCTTAAACAACAATAACAACAAAGTAATACATTTTGTCCAATAATTTATTATATAGCAGTAATCTTTCGATATTTGCAGTAATATTTCGACATTGGATGGCAGCAATGCCATTAATTTTTATATTTTTTAACGAACTTTTTGGATATTCACACTTATATGAACGTTTTAAAGATTAATGGAAATCTTAGAAATTCCCAAAAAACGTCATTATTTTAAAAACTAACGAAAATGTTGAAAAAAGTTCATGATAGATTTAAAAAATTGTCAAAAATCTTTTACAAAAACCGTCGGAATTTTGAAAATTAACGCGAATCTTGAAAATTTACAAAATGCGTTTAGATTTCAAAAATTGACTAAAACGGTTAGGAAATTCACGAAAGTTGCTAATGTTTTAAAATCTGACAATAGTCTAGAAAATTTACGAATAGCATCAGCATTATTAAAATTTAAAAATCTTGGAATTTTATTAAACGCGTCTAAATTTTTAATAAATATCTTGAAAATTCACAAAAACAGGAAAATTGATGAAGAGTATCAACATTTTTTAGTTAATTTAAAAAGTTTTGATACTCTTCATCAATTTTTCTATCATAACCTAGAAAAACTCACGTAGCTTAAAAATTAAACGAAATCTTGGCAAAGTTACCTTATATGTTGGAAATTTTATAAAAATTTACAAAAACCGTCAACATTTTTAAAATAAACGGAAAGTTACGATTAATTGCCAATAATTTTAAAATAATATATATTTGTGAATTAAATAACAAGAGTCAAAATATTTGTTAAAAACTTATGTATTATATGTCCATTAATTTCACCTGAAATTACTTCTTAAATTTTATTTCTATAAAATTCTCTATCTTAGATTTGTGTTTCTGAAAATCCAATTTGTTCAATTTTGCTTTCATAAAACCCTCTATATCATTACCTTCATTATCAGCAATAAATCTTAAAATGATGTATCCACTATTTGGCACAGTTACAGTATCTTTCATCGGAGGATCGTTAAAGTTTCTCTTCAATAACCCTTTCCTGTCCATGTCCTCAACTTCAGCAGTTGTAATATTCCTGTCGAAACGTTCATGAGCCAGAACTCTGAAATGAAAGCCGTGAAGGTGGATCGGGTGGTAAATTTCGGGTAGAGTCTTTTCACTGACCAGAAGAAATTCAACACTACTATTAAAAGGAATCTAAAACAAACAAAGAAGCAATCACGCAAGAAACGAACGACGTTTTATTTTCACCAGTTACCTACACGCAAATTCGCGACAATTACACAATTGATATTTCATGTTAAAATTGATATTTTCTGTCAAAAAGTGTTGTGTAATTTTTCTTGGAAAATGTGAATTCTGGTATAAAATCTTAATCGATTAAATATCATTAATTTTAATTGACAATATTAACGGAAATAGATTTAATTTATCCTTGCCGTTATCGAGTTTCGAGTTTAAAAAAGCCTGAACCTTTGGATTTGGACACGTAGCGTCCAAATCCAAATTCAGGCTTTTCTAAACTTGAAATTTTACTTCATGCGCCACGCGTATAAAAACTGAGATATTGTGAAATTAGAAATACACTTCTTAGGTTTGATCTCATGTTAATTAATTTTACAAATGTTTATGTGGATTATGATAGATTTTTTCTTGTAAATATACGCTAAGAAAAAATCCCAAGAAATCAATATAAATACAACTTTAAATCGTAAGTCAAGGGTTGGAGATACAGATATAAAATAAAAGTATAGAATTTTAGTAAATGGAAGCATGCCTAATTATTTGTTGTTTAAATATGTATGAGAATAAAATGTTGAAGGGAAAAACAGTGGTTGCCCCGAGCCTCACATTTATTCTAAAAGGCACTGAATTAAAACATAAAATCTTTATAGTTTTTTTGTAGTAAAAAGTTGATCATGAAAAAACCATTTAATCAAAATGTTTGCATATAAAATAAATGACTAACTTTGTTTGTAAACACAATATTTTTATTTGATTTTTTTTTTATGTGATTTAATTCACGAAAATAAAAATATTATGTTATACAAACAAAGTTAAAGTGATTTATTTTATTGAATTAACATGTATAACGAAGTAGAAGCCTCCATCGTTCATAAATTTTGCATATATTTCTACCGGTTCATAAGATAACAAATCCTGCGGCCTACGGGAAATTTCCCATCCCGCCGACTTCCCCGTGTTGATGTTTTTGTGGTGAATTTTTTACTTGACTCATTGATTTCAAGATATGTAGTTGTGAATACAAATTGTAATCATAATTACAAACCTCAACAACGTGCAGACACTCGCAAAACGCGTCTGGGCCATTGCAATTTTTCAAATTCTCGCGGTTACAAAATTTGTAATTCTTCGCACTTTGTAAGAGATTACTAGAAGGCATTTTTAATGTGATGTTGTTTAAACTAGGAGCTTCAAGAGTTTCACCGCTCAAATCATCATAAATTGGATTCAGAAGCTTCAATGTAATACCAATTGTATACTTAAAATCGGGTTCACTCTTTAAAACGGGGTCCATTTCATCAACTGATGTTAAGTTGTTGAAAGAGTAACAGTTTTGGTCATTGAAAGATGTTCCAAAACAATTCAGCCCCTGAAAGATAAATTAAATAAGTGCATTTATTTATTCACGTTTAAGATGTTTGATCAATATTGTAACAAGGCTTAATAAATGTCTTCTTTATGCGATATAATTTATTTTTATATAAATAAAACAATTTAAACACTTTCAAATATATATTGTGCATTTGCTACAATTGTTTCGCCACACTGTGGCTTCTTCAGGCGAAGAAATGATTATTTCTTCGCCACAGTGTGGCGAAACAATTGTAGCGAATGCGCAATATATATTTGAAAGTGTTTAAATTGTTTTATTTATATAAAAGTGAAGATAAACTTTCAACATTTATCAGCCTTATCAATCAATTTTTTTGACTAGTCACATGTTTTTAATGTTGATCAAGCATTATTTAAATAATTAAGTTCAATTTACGATTGAGCGTTTTGTGTTTGAATCTGCTGTGCTTTTCGGAGGAACCCTCTTGACGTTTTCTGCTTTATATTGAAGTAAAGCTAAACTTTTAAGGCCAACGCATTGTGAAATTCCTGTTGCTTTAATCCAGTAGAAATCTTCTGCTTGATTGGCCGAGATGATGATATCGTAGCGTTCACCAGCAGTGATTGTAAGAAACTCAACTTGAAAATTTGAAAAGTATTTATTGATTTAGTGATTATTTTTTCTTTAAAGAAACAACTATATTTACCTTTTGACAAATAAAGCACTAATAACCTTTCTTCACACTTTTATTTGAATTACCAAATGTACATTTCGGACACAAAGTGATCATTATTAATGGATTAACACAGTGTTAATCCATTGATAATGGTCACTTTGTGTCCGAAATGTACATTTGGTAATTCAAATAAAAGTGTGAAGAAAGGTTATTAGTGCTTAATTTATCAAATTAATTTGATCTTCACGTAACTCACAATCAATTTAATTTTTATATTTACCTTCTTTTGGAATAACATCATTTCCATCTACACTTGCAACACTAAAATTATGGTTATCAATGCTTATTGTAATCGGACAAGAAAATGATCCACTGTGGATTATCCTAAATCGATATCTGAAACCCTGCAAAGATTTGAAGAGATTTTATTTTATAGAAATTAAATTAATGTTATATTTTTGTATATTTAGAAATAAAAGAACTTTTTTTTCAGAAACTGGAAAGTAAACTAATCTTGTATAAATAAATCAGAATCAAATTGCTACTAATCACATTGAAGTTGACATTGATTAACCCATTAAGCGCCATTGATGCATACACTTGACATTATTATTTTTTTGTAAATTAAATTACTAATTAAGTTAATTTAATATATTATATTATTTGACCTGACTTAAAAGTGTATGAAGAAAAATGTAAATATTTTGTTATTTAAATATTTCGGTTATTACTCATTTAATAAAGAATAATGTGAGTGTATTTCTAACTGTACAATATTTCAGTGTTTTATGCGCGTGGCGCATGAAGTAAAATTTCGAGTTTAGAAAAGCCTGAAAATTTGGTTTGGCCGCTCCGCGCTTCGCGCTACGCGTCCAAACCAAATTTTCAGGCTTTTCTAAACTCGAAATTTTACTTTATGCTTAGTCTGGGAGTGGAATCACTCGTTCTAAACTTCATACTGCAAGTTTTTATATAAACTCGATGAATGCCTGAAATTTTACAGCATACACATTATCATTACATTGTCTGTAGATACAAGTAATGCACATTCATCAGCAATATTCAAAAATATTGTCTCTAATGGCTCTTTCAATTTTAAAAAAGCTAATTTTATTGATTTATACAATTCAATTCTTGCAATAGATTGGTCTGATATCCTTACAATTCGATCTGTAGAAAATGCGTGTTCGTTCTTTTATACAAAATTGTATGAAGTATTTTATGACAATGTCCCTTTAGTTCCTATAAGTCCTTGTAAATTTCCGCCTTGGTTTTCAGGTAAGCTTAGAAGTAAGATTCGGGAGAAAAATAAATACTTGAAGTTAAAAAATTCGAATCCTCTCTCCCAGTTTTTTAAAATTCGATACTCTAAATTAAGGTCAGAAGTAAAATTGCTTTCCGAAGCTGATTATATCTCTTTTATAAGTGATACTGAAACCAAGATTTCCAAGGAACCGGGAAAATTCTGGAACTTTATCAATTGCATCCGCCATGAATCCTCTATCACTCCTGTCATGGAATATGAAAATCTTTTTCTATCTTCACCACTTTATATAGTAAATGCATTTGCTGCACACTTTTCTAAATCCTTTACTGTTTCCACTAAACCTGTTATTAATGCTGTTTATAATAACCTTAACACTGTAAATGATTTTATTAGCATTTCTAAGGTTACAGATGATTTAGTAATTGATGCCCTTAGTAAGCTAAGTAATAAAGTCACCGCGGGCCCTGATGATATTCCTGCGGTAGTACTTAAGGATTGCCGCAATATGCTTGCATTTCCTCTATTTCATATATTTAATTTATGTCTCCATCACAATACCGTTCCTAACCGCTGGAAAAGTACGCGCATTGTACCCGTTTTTAAATCTAGTAATAAAAGAGATGTCCTTAATTATCGACCTATAGCTATCATCTCAAATGTTGCTAAATGCTTTGAGTTGATATTATGTAAATTCATTAATCCCTACATTAATAACAAATTATCATCTAGGCAACATGGGTTTAGACTTAATAAATCAACATTATCCAATATTTTGCAAATGACGCAAACTCTTTCGGATTATTTAGACAACCGAACCCAAGTCGACGTAATTTACACCAATATATCTAAAGGTGTTGATAGAATCGTTCACGGTATACTTGTAAATAAGCTAAGCCTAATTGGGCTCTCAACAAACCTATGTAATTTACTTTACAAACAGACTGTTATTTGGAGAATACAAAGGGTTTAAGTCTCATCAATTTATTGCTTCTTCGGGTGTCCCCCAAGGCTCCAAACTCGGACCGGTACTGTTTAATTGCTTTATAAATGATATTGCTGATGTAGTTAATCATAACATGTTAATGTTTGTAGACGACTTGAAAAATTATCATCCTCTAAATACTTTTGACGATTGTGTGTATCTTCAGCATAATCTCGACCTGATAGTAATGTGGTGCAAGAACCTCAGCATCAATATAAACGTTTTAAAATGTAAGACATTGTCTTATACTAGGAATAAGTCACAAATAATGTTCAATTATATGATTAATGGCTCTGTATTATCCCATATTGAGACTTTGAAATACTTGGGAGTGTTATTTGACAAGAAACTATCTTTTAATAGTCGTCATGAAAGTAGTATCGACCGCAAATCGCTCGTTGGGCTTCATAATACGAAATACTGAACCTTTTAAGAATATCGATGCCATTAAATTACTATACTATTCGTTTGTAAGATCTAAACTTGAATATGCCTGTTGCGTTTGGGATCCATACTACACAAAATATTCTTTGATGGTCGAGGCCATCCACAAGAAATTTGTCAAATATCTTCACTTTAAGAAGTAGGGTTCATATCCGGGGACTGATTATGATTATAATTATATTGAACTATTGCGTGAATTCAACTTACACTCCTTAGAAAATCGCTGAAAATCGCATGCAGTGACCACCTTGTATAAAATACTCAACATGGATTGCTCTGACTTACTTGCACGAATTAATATTAATGTGCCTGTTAATATAAGGAACAAACGTTTCTTCCAGTTATCAATCCCAAATACAAATATTATGCTCAAGTCACCAGTATATTCAATGTGTTCATTATTATGTGTATTATATCTCTGCAGTCTTGCATTGAGCAGTTTCAATAATTAATAAAAATTAGTTACATTTTTGAAGATGAGCCTATTTTTTAATCATTTTAAATATAATATTTTCAGTCGTCATAAAAATACGCCGGCGAATAAATATTTTTAAATCTAGGGAATTTTTGTGTGAGCCATATCACCTTGTACATTTGGTTGCCTATTATTTTTGGTCACGTGGGGTTCGGGAATTAATGAAAGCCCGGTATAATAATGTATTGATTTTGAGTATTTAATAATAATTTGCGCTCATATTGTATTGTATTTTGTGTATACTCTTTTTTCCATTATTGTTTAGTGTTAATCTTTATTTACTAATGTTTCATATCTTGTAATCAATCGGTAACTGGATTCGTCCGTTGATTGAAATAAATAAATAAATATATTTAAAAGAAAAACTTACAGTATGAAATACAATAAGTTATTCATAGATATCATAAAAATAAGTGCAGAATTTTACTTGAAATAAAATTTTAGAGTTATCTCTATAATTGCTAGGCCATCAATGAGTTAATGACAACTTGATTTTGATTATTGTCAGCTTGAATTTGTTTAAAGCCAACTTGAACTTGAAAAGGTATAGAGTTATAGTTCTTTGTCCTTTCTTTTGTTGTTTCAGTTATAGCGAGTATTTCTGAGTTCACCTTCTACATTTTTCGCCTGAAGAAGCCACAGTGTGACAAACAATTGTAGCGAATGCACAATATATATTTGAAAGTGTTTAAATTGTTTTATTTATATAAAAGTTCTACATTTCTGTCATTAGTTTCTATTTTTTTTTTCGCTTATTCCTCTTACGTTCCATGTTCTAATGCAAACACTTGCACACCTTTGTTGTGTTTCTTCTTTATTGTTCCTTGTATTTATTCTCTTTCTTAGCATTTGTTGCCTTCGTGTGGTCAGTAGTCTTCTTTATTAGTTATCTGGCCTAACCAAATCTAACGCTTTCAAAATACCGGCAATTTTCTTTGGGATATGTAAGTATAGTTCAAAGAAAAAATCCAAAGGCACTTGAATTTTGAAAGATTTGGTTAGACAAAATAATTATTTGTAATATATATTAACATAATATAGCTTTTAAGCAGTGTATTTTAAACTTCAGTTTACATTAATGTTTTATACGCTTAGCGCATAAAGTACAATTTCGAGTTTAGAATAGCCTGAAAATTTCAACCAAGCAAACAGTTTTTCTAAGCATGAAAACTTACTTCATGCTTATTCAAACAGTGAAAACACTCATTAACCTCCATAATCTTTTATCCTCATTACACTAATCAGTCGCTAATGCTGGAACGAGAACAAAAAAGATTTTTAAAATTCTTACATTTCAAAATGACTGGTACATATCCTGATCATACTGTGGATTATACAACATTATTACAAACACATAATGTTGTATCACTATCTGATCGATGCGAGCTTTTCAGCGGCACATTTATGTATAAGTTGGTTAATAACATTATTGATTCGCCACAGTTACTCGCAATGGTAAAATTCAACGTTCCACGCTTGTCATCACGTCAAGATATTACATTTAATACCCCTATAGCCAGAACTAACATATTATTAAAAGCGCCGATCTCTCATATATGTATAAATGGTAATAAACATTTCGACGACATTTTTTGTAATGTTAAGAGATCATAATCATAATCATTAATCTATACGTTAAATAATCACTATCTAACAAATTTTAACACAGCTGTTAAACTCCTAGGTGTTTATATTGATAACCTGCTTCTATGGGATCGACATGGCGATGAACTGGCAGCGAAGTTAAATAAAAGCATCTATATCTTAAGAGGTTTAAGGAATAATATTACCCCTGATATGCTGAAAACTGCCTATTTTGCGCTATTTCAGTCCCACCTGACATATAGCATAGTTGCCTGGGGTCATTCTGTAATAAGACACCGAATGTTTGGACTCCAGCGCAAGGCCGTTAGAATCATATGCAACTTGGGGTTTCGAGAAGATTGCAAAGATGCCTTTATTAAACTCAAAATATTAACATTTCCTAGTTTATACATATTGCATTGTTTGTTATCTGTCAAGTCTTGCTACGACAATCATATACTGCAATCCCGCAATCACAATTATCAAACTAGAGCGCAAAACAACTTATACGTACCGAATTTAAGACTTCAGAGATCGAGAAATGGTATGAACTACTATGGCTTAAAGTTTTTCAATGGTTTACCCAATAGTTATTGGACCCTTGATAAAAAGTTATTTAAATCAAGGATCAAGATAATATTACTAGAAAACGCATTTTATTCCGTGGATGATTTTCCAGGCCATACATTCTAACTTTTATAAGTTCGATTGTTAATTGTATTTTATTGCTAGTAGTAGTGATAAAAGTATCACTATTATTACTTTAAATTATATTTATTAGTATTGCAAGAAGAGATTTTAATTATATATGTTTACTTTTCTAATTTTAAAGTGAGCTGTCCTCTAATTTATTATATTTTAATATACTTGTGCGTCTAGTTCATTTTTTATTTGCGTTCTATTTCAATCATATATGTTTACTCTTGTAATTTTACAATGTTCTATTTTTTCGCACTGATAACATCTGTCTATTTTTGTCTGACCTGTGTAAAACTTTTGTTTACAGCACGAATAAACTATTATTATTATTATTAATAATCATTTTCATGTTATCATTTTATCGTTAAGTGCGTTTATTTTTTTTTTATTATATGTTATATTCTGTTCTTTTTTATTTCTTTTTATTTCTATATTTTACATTTTCTATATGTGTAATGTTATTACTGTAATTTTTGAATCTATTATATTATTTTGATTTTGCCCTGTATTGGGATTTTCCGTTTGGGCAATAAAGGCTATTATTATTATTATTATTATTATTATTATTAACGACCGAGCAATTATAAAGTTAACTCTAAAAGTTGATTTTAGATAAAATTCTACACTTCTTTTTATGATTTCTATGAATAACTTATTGTATTTTATACTGTGAATTTTTCTTTTAAATAAACATAATGTATACGTTGTAAATTTTTAGACAATCGTCGATTTTATGCTATATTAAGTTTAGAACGAGTGTTTCCACTCCCAGACTAAGCATGAAGTAAAATTTCGAGTTTAGAAAAGCCCCGTGAAAATTTGTCAAGGGTCGCGCAGCGACCCGAGACAAATTTTCTGGGCTTTTCTAAACTCGAAATTTTACTTCATGCGCCACGCGTACTAAACACTAAAATATTGTGAAGTTAGAAATACACTGACATTTTTGTTTTAATCAGTAATGATTGAAATATTTAAATAACAAAATATTTACATTTTTCTTTATAAATTTTCAAGTCAGGTCAAATAATATGATATATCAAAGTAACTTATTCAGTAATTTAATTTAAAAAACATTATTAATTTTACGTATAAGCATCAATGGCGCTTAATGGGTTAATATCTATAAATAAGTCGAGTGTTTCCACTCCCAGACTAAGCATGAATTAAAATTTCGAGTTTAGAAAAGCCCCGCGTAGAAAATTTGTCGAGGGTCGCGCAGCGACCCGAGACAAATTTTCACGGGGCTTTTCTAAACTCGAAATTTTACTTCATGCGCCACGCGTACTAAACACTAAAATATTGTGAAGTTAGAAATACACTGACATGATTGCTTTAATCAGTAATGATTTAAATATTTAAATAACAAAATATTTACATTTTTCTTTATACATTTTCAAGTCAGGTCAAATAATATGATACATATATCAAAGTAACTTATTCAGTAATTTAATTTAAAAAATATATTAATGTTGCGTATATGCATCAATGGCGCTTAATGGGTTAATATCTATAAATAAGCCGCTTTTATAAAAATCATTTATTGGGATGTGTATATTCCCTGTACATAAATTATCAGCTTTTTTACCTTTTCGATTTCAAAAATTGGAACTGGAACGTTGTTCATAAGTGTGCTGCCGAAACCGCTTATTAAAATCGCGGCGTTCTTATTCATGAAAACTTTATTCTTGACTTGGCTAAAGAATTCAACGACGCCCTCTCTAAACGTCCAATCTGTGACTTGAATTACATGCTCCGATAAGTCATAATCGTAGTGCTGTCTTATTTTATTATCCTTATCGGGGAGTTTTACGATCAAAGCCCCAGAAAGTCCATCCGTTCTTTGGAAACCTGAATTTAAAAAAATAAACATCAACTTCAACTGAAAATTCAATTGTTTTTTTTTGTCATCACCATACCCACAGTAATGGCAACACACCAGATATAAAATGATATTGTTGGCATAAATTATTTTATAATAAAAAATGATAATGTTATTTTAGGTTTGTGTTGTTATTTTACTTACTTTACTTTAAAACGTCAATTTATATCATTACTTTAAAATTTGGATCGGATTACTTGCCTATCTAATCAGGTTACGTTAAATATATTTTAATCAGTGAAAAAACCAAATTTTCCTAATTTATCTTAAGAACAATTTGTAACCAAGGTGATTTTTTACCTTTAATTTACCTACTAATTTTCACGTCAATTTTGTCAATAAACATCGTTCACACAACACAAAAAGTGAGGTTAAGTAACGTTAGATTAGGTTAGGTTAGGATTTACGACAGTCACCAATGTTAGGTTAAGATCCTAACTTAACATTAGTGACTATTAGATTAGGTTAGGTTAGGTTATACGACAGTCACTAATGTTAGGTTAGGATTGTTATGGCTTAACCATCGTAACCTAACATTAGTGACTGTTAGATTAGGTTAAGTTAGGTTATACGACAGTCACTAATGTTAGGTTAGGATTGTTATGGCTTTACCATCGTAACCTAACATTAGTGACTGTTAGATTAGGTTAAGTTAGGTTATACGACAGTCACTAATGTTAGGTTAGGATTGTTAGGTTAGGGGGCAGAGTTGAAGGCGTTTTGGATGTCTAGCGTGACATGTATGACAAAATGTCCTTCTCCTATGCTGCTGGATGCGCGCTTTGCTATGTCTATAGCTTTTTGAATGGCATCGACCGTAGAGTGGCCCTCCCTGAAGCCGTACTGCTTTGGAGATAGATCACATAACTTCTCTATTTCCTTTTTAATACGGGTGATTAATATGTGTTCAAATATCTTTCCGATGGTGTTGAGCGTACATAGTGGCCTGTTGCTCTTGTTTCTGTTGTTTGGCTTTATCGGCTTCTCGATCAGGGCCAGTCTCGCTACTTTCCACTGCTTAGGAAAATCTCCATCTCTTATTAGTCTCGAAATGAATTCTGCTCCCTCGATGCAGTCTATTTTGGCCACCTCTGGTGGTATGCCGTCCGCGCCTGGCGCATTTTTGAAAGCAAACCTGTTCCCCGCGGACAGGACTTCATCTTCCGTGCGATGCGGGATTTCATCCAGGTTGACATACGTGTCAGGCCAGAGGATTGTGTACGTGGTCGGAAACAGTTTTCTCGCTTCTGCCATCCGTGCCTCATCGGTCATCTCCAGCGGGATACGCAGCCCGTGACAATTTTGTAGTAGTTGTATAGTTGTATATGTCGCCATCCACTTCCTCGCAAAGCTTTATCCACGCCTCTCTCTTAGACTTCTCGATGACCCACTTAAGGGTTTTTTCTGTAAACCTTGAGTTTTTGCTCAAGCCTTTGTATCTCGTCACCGTTTGCCTCATTTCCTCTTCTGCTCTCTCACTTGTGACCATTCTTCGTGTTCTGTTGCACGCCCTTCTTCTTTCAGCAATCTCCTCGTTCCACCAGTAGTTTGCTTTCCGCTTCTTGTTCCTAGATATTTTTGGAAATTCCCGCTCGCATGCTCCGTGAAGGATTGCGTCTACTTCGGTGGCTTCAAGGTTGAGTCCATCTTCTCCCAGCTTTTCTTTGAGGAGTTAAGTTAGCGGAACAGTTTTGTTCAGGCTAAACCTCCATCCTTTCCAAAATTGGATGCCAACAGTTTGCTCTTTCGTTTGCTCATCAATAGCGATAATTATATTGTGATGGTCGCTCAGGTTCTCAGAGGTATCCACTTTCCAACTCTTCACTTTCCTTGCCATTCTTTGGCAGCACATGGTGATGTCAATATGTGATTTTCGGCCTTGTCTTTCATACTTTTTATTTTTTAATGTCCTGCCAAAAATCATCTCGGAATTACCACACAAGAAGTTCTACCGAGTACTGAAGGATTTCTTATCAATTAATGCCTTTTACTGCTGGGAGGATTATCTTGAATATAATTTTGATGCAGCGTTTAAACTGTAATTGCAGTTTAAACGCTGCATTAAAATGCAGTCTTTTTTACTTTTTTATTTTTACTTTGATATGTAGTTTATTTTATTTTTTTATTATTATTTAGTTAAGAACTGACCTGTATAAAACATGTACATTGTTGTTGCATCAATAAATATGAATATGAATATGAATATGAATACGTAGGCGTTGTCCCGTTGTTGAGCACTACGAAGTCCGTTTCGGCTATCCAGTCCCTGGTTGCAAGGCCACGTGCATCTTCCGTAGCAGATCCCTACAGTCTGCACTTGGCGTTGAAGTCCCCTCCAACTAGGACTTGTTTTCCGTGCGTTAGAATGCTATTCCTGAGATTCTGCAGGAAGCATTCGTACTCCGTTAGGGATGTATTAGGGGAAATATAGCACGAATAGAAAACAGATAATTTGGTTTCGATCCATACAAAGCCGTTTCCCTTCCCGGATTTGTTTATCGCTATCGTATTATTTTCAACGTATATCGAAGAATCTATGTTGATGTCATTTATCCACCGGTTCGTTTTGGTCATCTTTATGTTTGGTTCCGAAATGAAAGCAAAGTCGATTTGGGATTCTACACAATTTTGTCTGAACAGGTCCATAGCCCGTGTGTTTCTGTTCAGATTAACTTAAATTATATTAATTTTATTCACCATTTTTGTCGGTTAGGTGGGCCCCTCCTGCCCTATGATCTTCAGTTAATCTAGTTTCCCCGCGTTCTGCTGGGTGGGCCTTACCCTCAGCTCCTGTTTGAAGGCATCCGCCCGATGTGGTGGTGTGACCGGGCGCTTTGCAATTGAGGCAAAGCGGTGATTTGGCGCAGGATGCTACCTGGTACCCGGTGTCTCCACATTTCCTGCATAGATCCTTTCTATCAGGCCCGGTGCACTTGCGAGCCTGATGGCCCTCTTACCAGCAACGGAAGCAGCGGTTTGACGCTGTTCTCACTCTTACTCGAGCACTGCACCAACCAAAGTGGAGAACGCCTTTTGCGAGCAGGATTTCGGCTGCTCGATGGCTAGTTTTCACTATTGTGATAGACGTTCTCCCAAAAGCTGGTCGCAGTTCACCCACCTCTTGTCCCGATTCCTCTGTGGCTTGTTTTGGTGATCTCCTACCTTGTTATGGTTGCCTCAAGGTCCCGGAGTTGGATCACCACTCGGTCCTTCCTTGCGCTGACGCTCTCGCTACCGATCGCTTCTCTCAGAGCTTTGGTGAAGTCATCTACACCCTGGTTCTGCTCCAAAACCAAGAGCATATTTTTACCCTTGGTTTCCATGACCTTGCTTATTTTGGCACCGGTTCCCGTGAAGTTCACCTTCTCCTTTATCTCCTTTAGCTTCTCTGCAAATGTTGAGCCCGCTGTTTTTACCAGGATCTGGTTACCGTTCCTTTTTTGGGGAAGTACTTGCGACACCGGCTTCGTAGCCCTGGTGTCGGCTGTGTGCATTTTAGCAACCTCGTCTGTAACTGGGCGCAGGTGGTTATCCCGCATTACTTTGCCCCCGCGGCTAATGGTGAACCACCTTTCAGGTTCAGATGTGGTCTTGGCGATGGGCAGGCTATCGCTTTCTTACCTGGAAGCACACTTGCTGGTTTTTGCTGTCGTTTGCCGGTTGTCGGAGTCACCCCTCAGACTGTAAATGGTAACTTTAATGGCCTCGTCCACGAAAATGTAGGCCAGCATTTTCCTGGTTGTTTACCTAACCCAATCTAACGTAACCTAACCTCACTTTTTTGTGTTGTGTGAAATATGTTTATTGACAAAATTGACGTGAAAATTGGTAGGTAGGTTAAAGGTAAAAAACCACCTTGGTTACAAATTGTTCTTAAGATAAATTAGGAAAATTTGGTTTGGTCGCTCCGATTCTCTGGACGATTAAACCAAGTTTTCAGCCTTTTCTAAACTCAAAATTTTACTTCATGCCTAATTTGAGAGTGGTAAACACTTGTTTAAGGATTAAATTAGAACTATTTTTAAAAACGACGAATATTTAAAAATCTACTCCGTATACAGTATATTGAGGTATGTATATCCTTAGAATAAAAAATAATAAATAATATAAATGTCAATATTTATAAACAAGAATAATTATCAAGAAGTTAATATATCGGACAACTATCGATATATATATCCGATATTTTGATATTTATATAAATATCGTGATATTTCTGAACCCTGTTTAAAATTATAGCAGTTTTTGTGATTTTATCCAAAAAATTAAATAAAACCTTTAATTTTTTTTGTACCTGAGTGAGAGTGGTAGAAGTGTGTTCCTTCTTGCGTTGCTTCAAATTCGTAGCGAAATTTAGTAAAGGGTTGAATTGGACATTGTGTTATCATTGGAACTCCATCCATAAAAGGCGTTTTTCTTTGATGCTGGCCATGCCAGTGAATCGTGGTTGTAGTGTCTATTAAATGATTTATCACTAAAACGCTTATTAAATCTCCTTTGCAAACCTTTAAACAGAAAAATGTAATTAGATATAAGAAAGAAAAATATTCTGAATATTTAGTGTGGTTGCACACGGTTAGGTTACCGGCGAAAGCGAGGCGGGACGCTCACACCGTAAGATCGCACACGAGGGTGTTTCGACGAAAGCAGAGCGGGCTTTGCAGCTAAACTCGAAATTTTACTTCATGCTTAGTCTGGGAGTGGAAAACACTCGTTCAAAGCTTCAAATTAAACTCTTTTAAAAATTAACTAATGTCAGAAAATTTACAATTAAAATAATTAAGAAAAAGTAATGTAATTTTATAAAATTAATGACATACCATAGATTTGATACAACAATTATGGATATTCCCTGTTTTTTCAAAGTTTAATTTAGAGCTTTAAACAAGTGTTTTCCACTCCCAGACTAAGCATGAAGTGAAATTTCGAGTTTAGAAAAGCCCCGTGAAAATTGTCGAGGGTCGCGCAGCGACCCGAGACAAATTTTCTGGGCTTTTCTAAACTCGAAATTTTACTTCATGTGCCACGCGTATAAAACACTGATTTCAAGTGTGGTTCAAATATATATAAATTTACAATATTTTTGTTTTGTACGCGTGGCGCATGAAGTAAAATTTCGAGTTTATAAAAGCCCAGAAAATTTGTCTCGGGTCGCTGCGCGACCCCAGACAAATTTTCACGGGGCTTTTCTAAACTCGAAATTTTACTTCATGCTTAGTCTGGGAGTGGAAAACACTCGTTTAAAGTTTGGAATAGAGCTCATTTAAAAAACAACGAATATTTAAAGAAAATAAGCTGAATTTGCTGTACATTTTCGGAATTTTTTATTTTGGTATACAAATCCCTGTTTTTTTTAACAATTTCAATTTGAAGCTTTAAACGAGTGTTTTCTACTCCCAGACTAAGCATGAAGTAAAATTTCAAGTTTAAAAAAGCCCCGTGAAAATTTGTCGAGGGTCGCGCAGCGACCCGAGACAAATTTTCTGGGCTTCTCTAAACTCGAAATTTTACTTCATGCGCCACGCGTATAAACACTAAAACATTGTGGAATTCTATGTATATTTGAACCTCACTAGAAATTAGTGTTTTATACGCGTGGCGCATGAAGTAAAATTTCGAGTTTAGAAAAGCCCAGAAAATTTGTCTCGGGTCGCTGCGCGACCCTCGACAAATTTTCACGGGGCTTTTCTAAACTCGAAATTTTACTTCATGCTTAGTCTGGGAGTGGAAAACACTCGTTTAAAGTTTCAAATAGAACTCATAGTTTGAAGTAAATTTAAATGAAATAATTCAGCGGAAGAAACACATTTTCACAAATATAAACAATCTAAACGATTCAAATTTGATTAGATTGAAGTTAGTACACATGAAAATGCGATGTTTCCACGTTTACTATAATTATAGTTCAAAACTACCTAATGACATGACACGAAATGATTGTATCATGTTTGTACGTGTTTCATAGAAATTAACTAACGAGTGTCTATAAACATATGTCGTAATTAAATTCAGCACTGCGACACTACCCAATGAGATATAATTAAATGTATTTGGCGTTTCCAAAATTCACCGTTTCCTATGGCGTAATCTAAGATTTGTAATTTGTTTTCTAAAGCAACCGATATGCCGACATTTTATAGACACTCGTTATAATCATACTATAATAATATTAGCGACAATGTTATAATAAGGCTATACATATTTAAAGAATGATAATATTGAGTAAAGTATTTACGTTCAAGCGCAACAGTAAACAATACAAACATTCTCGTAAAATAAATTACATATAAACATATCATTTTCCTTATCAATTGTTTTGAATAAATGTACAGCAATTAGCATGTAATGTCTGCTTTATGCATAATTTTTAGTTTGTGGATAAGAAAAAATACATTACCTGAATTTGTGGTCCGGGAACTTGTCTATTTATCGTGTAAAGGAGTTTTTTCCTTCCGTCAACGACAGCACAATCCCGATTCAAACAATCCGAAATCTCTGAATCCAAGCATCTTTTGCAATTGTGAGACTCCATTGAAAACATCCTTTCAAACGTAAATTCATACAAGCATTTCATCCTAGTTCCATTGCAGGGCCTTTTACAGGGATGATTTCTATAATCTTGAAAAAAAAAATAACAAGAAAAGGATTAGAAAAGAGGAATGAATAGATTGTTTTATAAAATCCTATTCGAAAAAACTTTGCAAAAATCACAAATAACAACAAATGTTTCTGTCTGTTTCTGTTCGGCATCGGAGTCCTTTTACAACTCTGATGTCGTCTGTGATATAACCTGTGATATTTTTGCCATAGAATTAAGCTGAAAATAGATATATATTTATTTATTGTATTCATAGTACACAGAAATGATGAGTACACCGGCCAATGACCTTAGTTGTCGACGCCGGTAAAGTGGGAGAGGTTTTTAGTCGGTAGTCTCTCAGTTTTTTGACTGAAAGGAGTCCGGCACTCCGTCCATAAATGGATTTTCCCTTCCCACACCACAAAAAAAAAAATAAGTAACACGAAATAATATCACAAATAGGATATTTTGTTTATTTCGTGTTACTTATTGTTTTTAATTAATTTGTACTTTTTTCGATATAATTGATAATACAAGACCACAAAATAAAATCGATAAAAGGTTCCGTTGGCTAGACCTGGTGCATTATATTTTTAAATTTTTTATATTTTATATTTCTTGCCACTGCAGCGCTGCGATCACAATTTCGCGCGTGCGTGGTACTTACCATAACCAATTGAGAAACAGTTGACATGAGTTAACTAAGTAATGTGTGCAGTTGGTGGTGCGTGTTTAAAATGGGGAATAAAATTGACAATCGCCCTCACCTGTCAATTTAAAGAATTTGACCAATCAAAATGACGTATTACTTAGAAATTAGCCAATCACATACGAATTACGTGAATATTTTGACAGCAAATATTTGCCCGGGCAAAATATTCGAATATTTCCCGCAAAGATAACTAGATGATTAATTTCCAATAATTTTATTATTAAAGGTAAATAACAAGAATATCAAAAATAAGCATTTAGAGCATGTTTATATATATATATATATATATATATATATATATATATATATATATATATATATATATATATATATATAGTGGCTATACCCCTAGCGAGGTTATGCCGCTCCATTATGGAGCTTTCTAGATCGAACATTTCTGGGGGGATCAGTCCCCTTCTCCTATCTACGTTTGCTTATATCTCTCCATCGTTTCCCGTCGCTTGTCTTTTCTTTCTATTTATTTATTCCCATTTCCTTTAGATCATTTTCTACTTCCTTCAGCCACGTTAGTCTCGGTCTTCCTCTTCTTCTCTTTCCGGCTGGCTTCCATTCTAATATTGGGTGAATGTTGTTGGTTGGGCCTGCGCTCCATACATGCCCTAGCCATTTAATCCGTTGTTCTTTTATTTTGCGTACTATGTCCTTTTCTATTTCTCTATTTAAATCTTCATTTGTTCTCCTTCTGTATTCGCTGTCTGTCACTTTTATTGGTCCCAATATGTATCTTAGTATTCTTTTTTCTTGAATTTTTAGATCTTCTTTCTGTCTTTTGGTCATCGATAGTGTTTCTGCTCCGGATATAGTAGTTGGTCTTATTATATATCTTCACTTTAGAATGTTTACTAAGGTAATTGCTTTCTTATAGCTTCTTGTTGGCGTAATACGTTTTATATGTTGACATGATTTTTTTCTTTAATTTCCGTTGTTCCGTCTTTATTTCCTGTTATAACTCCTAGGTATTTAATTTTGTTGACTTGTTCAAATTGGTGTTCTCCTATTTTGACGTATTTATTTCCAATCTGTTTTGAAACTCTGATTAGTTTCGTTTTTTCATAGTTTATTTAAAGTCCCATTCTCTTTCCCTCGTCCACCAGTTGCTTCAGCATTCCCTCCATAATTTTAATGTTTTTTGAAGCCATTACTACATCGTCGGCATATGCTATAATTTGTCCTCCCCTTGTTCGTAAGTTCAATTTATCTATTTTTCGTAATATGTAATTAAATGCAATGTTAAATAAAGTTGCACATAGTGCGTCTCCTTGTCTTAGTCCCTTATTCGTTCTGAAAGTGTTGGTATCTCCTTTTGATGTTTTGATAAGGACTTCTGCGTTTTCCATTGTCATTTTAATAAGCCTTATTAATTTATTATCAATTTTCATTTCCTGCAAAGCCTTTACTAGCTGTGATCTGTCCATCGTATCGAAAGCCTGTCGGAAATCTATAAATAACATATTTATTTGAATGTTACACTCATGTGCTTTTTCTTTTCCATGATCTGTTTTACAATGTGAATGGCGTCGATTGTTGATTTTCCTTTTATAAATCCACATTGACATTTACCTATTGTCTTGTTTGTTGTGCCTGCAAGTCTTTTCTGTATTAGTGTTGATAGGATTTTATATATTAAAGCCCCTGTAGTTTTTGCATATATGCTGATCTCCTTTTTTGTATATCGTTATTATTTGACCTATTCTCCACTTATTTGGCATCTGTTCTTTATTCCATATTTCTTTAATTATCTCATAAATTTGTTCATTTAGTATACTTCATCCATATTTGATCAATTCTATATGAATTCCGTCACAACTAGGTGATCTTCCATTTCGGCATGTGCTAATGATTTCCATCACTTCTTTTTCCGTAGGTTTAATTTTTATTTATAAAAGATCAAAATTAACACAATTGGTGAAATTAAAAGTACAATGATGATAAACATTTCGATGATTTTCTTCCGTTTCATTCACCGAAGTTTTGCTTTCAATATGCGAATTATCAATAATAATAATAATAAATTGTGTTTATTCAAAAATTCAGGAATATTACAAAAGAGAATAACATACAGTAGTGCAGGCGAAGTTCAACCAGTCTGTATGACTTTAGTTGCTCTTCCACTTAACCTGCTTCGGTAAGAAAGATAATCCATAGAGGAGTACATAATTATAATAATAAGTCTTAAAAATTAGATGAACAAAGATACAACTTTAATTAAATGAGAAAAAAAAACTCTAATCAAATCAGATACCTAGAATTTTAGATCAAATTTGTCGGGACATGGCTTTTTTAAAAGTAAAGGGTGACAGTTGTTTGAGGTTAGAGGGAATTTTATTAATAATTTTGTATATATTGTATTTAAAACATCTCCTTAAAAAGGTGATTTTGAATTTAGGAGGTGAGATGGTTCCTCTAAACCTCAAATTGATATTGTGGACATCAGACCGATAAACAATCTTGTTGTAGAGGTAGGGGGGTATGCGGTTCTCAACAATTTTCTTATATATCACACAGCAATGTAACAATCTGCGCTCCGCCATAGTTAGCCAGTTCAGCTCTTCAAGTTTACCTGAAATGTGGTCAAATTTGCGTATGTCAAAAATAAGTCTAATACAAGCATTCTGGACCTTTTGTATGCGTTTCGTTGTTACAGAGTCTAGGCAGGCATTGTATACAGCATCCGCAAAGTTGAAGTGGCTAAGTACCAAAGTGTCGCATAGCAGTCGCTTAGTTTTTAGGGTCAACACATTACGGTTAAAGTAAATCATTTTTAAATTAATATATGCACGAGATATGCATTTATTGATGTGTAGTTTGAACCGTAGCTTATCATCAATTACTAGACCTAGGTTTCGTACAGAGTCAACAAAAGGGAATATTGCATTACCTATTTTGATTTTTAATTTTGATTTTGCTATTTGAATTATTTTTTTTGGACCGAAAAGCATAGCTGATGATTTAGATGGATTTATTATAATTGAATGACTGTGCGATGTATCGACTAGCTTACTGATGTCAGAGTAAATGTTGAGGTTAGCTGTGGATATATCATTAATATTGAATGCGTATGATAGTTGTGTGTCATTAGCGTATACATTTACGGAGCAATGATTTAATACTGACGGTAGAGAGGAAGTATAAACACAAAATAAAACTGGTCCTAAGATGGATCCCTGAGGAACACCCGCCTCCACACTACATGTATTTGAGATTGCGTCGTCTATCTGTACAAACTGGGTACGACCTTTTAGAAAAGAACTAATCAAGTTTATTGATGAATTAGTAAGTCCTAGATAGTGAAGTTTAGCTATAAGAATATCGTGATTGATAGTGTCAAAAGCCTTACTATAATCTAGCAGTACGATTGATGTGAGTAAGCCATTATCCGAGGAAATGATGTCGTCTTTGACATTAAGTAAGGCAGTTGTACAGCTATAATTTGGCCTAAAACCGGATTGAGCTGAAGGAAGGAGTTGGTGCTTCTCAAGAAAATCCAGAAGTAGATTTTTTATTATGCGTTCTAAAATCTTTGATAAGGTCGGTAGAATGCAGATTGATCTGAGATCTTTGAAACTATTAGGAGAGGTTGTTTTAGGAATGGGTAGGATTTTACCGTGCTTCCATATGGTCGGAAAGACTGATTGTTCAAGACAGCAATTAACTATATGTGTTATGTATGGGATAATATAGGGACAGCATAATCTAATCATGTTGATGTTTATTTCATCAGAACCTTTGTTTTTATATGACAGATAATATCTTCAATGATCTCCTTATTGACTAGTTTTAAAGAAAAATGACTTGAGACGTTGGGGTGGATATTTTGACAATAGTAAGTAATAAAAGAGTCATTCGGTTGACTTTTTACCAAGTTAATAAGGTAATTGTTGTAGCCATTAACGTCCTTTAAATTATTTGGAATGGCAGTTCGCTTTATTACAACAACATCATTACTTTTAAAACATGCCCACGTATTTTTCCTGTTGGTATTAATGATATGTGTAAAATAAGCTTTTTTTATGGGTAACAGCAGAGTTGACAATATTTCTTAAGCGTTTATAGTAAGTGAAGTCATTTGGATTTTTCGTTGTTTTAAATTTAGTGTAACTGTTATTGCGTACTTTCATCATATCTTTTATGGTGTCAGTTAGCCAGGGAGCTTTCTTTTTTGTCACTCTTGAGGTTACCAGAGGTGCGTGTAAATCAAATAATTGTAGGAGGCAGTAGTTAAGATGTTTAATTTTGTCATCGATATTTTGTATGTAAATCAAGTTGCCAATATTAATCAGTTCAAGGTCAGATTGAAATGTATTTAAGTCAATATTATTAAGTTTTCTGTATTTTACTAAGTTCACAGGCCGCTTGGTGTTGAAAACTAGCTTACAGTGTATCAAATCATGATCTGCTATATCGTGAACTTTAATTACACCGGAGTCTGTGCAGCAGTTTTTGTTAGACAAAATGATTAAGTCGATTAGAGAGCTGGACTGACTAGTTATGCGCGTTGGTTGATTTATTACTTGATACAGTGCATATGCGTTAAGAATATCAAGAAAGTTACTAGTAGTGGTAGAATCGATGTTAAGCAAATTAATATTTAAGTATCCTAAGCATATAAGACAGTCACATTCCGGTAATATATAAGAAAACGTATCTTCTAATTTATCTACAAATACGCGGAATTGGCTGATGGGAGGTCTATATAAGACTCCAACACAGTATAACTTGTTCTTAAACTTGCACTTTATCCATAATTGTTCTAACGCGTTTGTAGAGTCCAAATGTAGATGCCAACTCCACCACCGCGACCGAATTCCCGATCCTTACGTAAGAAAGTGTATCCGTCAAGATTGAAACAAGATGTGTCGAAATCAGAATGAAGCCATGTCTCCGATACAGTAATTATATCGGAATCAAGTGGTACCACAAGATTCTTCAAATTATTACAATTACTATTAATTGAACGAATGTTTATATGACAAAGACAAATATTTGTATTCATACTTATTACTACGGAAAACAGTAAACTAAGCTATAATTAATTTTATATGTGAGAACTCCATTGCGTGAAACACTTTAAAAAGAGAAAAAAAAAGATTGTCATGCATTAGTGTATACAAATTATATAATGAAAAGAGAAGAGAGCAAAAAAGCAAAAAAGAATATGATATATGAATGTAGCATGCATGATGTAAATACTTAAAGTAAAGATAGTATTGAAACTTCGCTTATCAATTATTATTCAAAATCAGATGTGTCATAAATAACTTTTTTTGATTTTTCTCCGTCTTTTCCTGGGCGCAAGATGAAAATTTTTCCATTCCACGACCAGGCATTCTTGGAACCCAGTGTTTCGCGCGCTTTTTTGAGCAAGCGGTATCTCGTAGGAGTCAAATCATTGGTCATCATTATACCAGACTGCTTAAGGCGGTGACGATTTTTTAAAATCAGATCTGCCGTCTCGGAGGAGGATACATTAATTACCTCTGCACGACTCGTTTTAGATGGTTTGTCCAATCGATAACATTTAAGTACATCAATTTTAGAATTAATTTGTAATTTTGTAGAGAACAAGTCTTTCAGTTTATTTTTTAAATTTTCGTTAGGTTCTTCCTTAAATCCTATTATTCTGAGATTCGAATTTCGTGCTGTTTTTCGATTTTGTCGATTTGTTTTTTCAGTAATTTGTTTTCGTCCTCCAAGAGAGATATGCGTGAATTAAATTTATCATTGAGCTCGGTGCTAACCTTGGTGATAGCTGTTTCAAAGAGACCAGCTATCACAGTGTCGTCCTTCAAAATTTCCAATAATGCTTCTTTAATAGTATCTTTTAAGTCCTCCTTCTGTTCACGTGTAAGAGGCATGGCGAAAACTAGTTATTGTAAGCAAGGCGCGTACTTACAGTAAGGTGCTGATACATTTTCGATGTAGTAGGTGTAGTTGATAAGAGAAAAAGTAGTTGAAAGCGGAGCACTCACAAACACGACTATTCGCACTCACGTTTCATTAAATGACAACTACCTACTCAAAATATTTGATATATTTCTATACATTATTTTTGTTCTAGCGATCCTCTGAACAAATATCCCTTGTGCATGCATATATATCCCGCAAATTTTCCCGTCTTTCACACGCGTGATTGTTGCCCCTTGAAAATTCTCGTTGTAACAAACGGTTGTGCGACAGATCGGGAAAATGTTCATAAATATGCCTGGCACTTGGGATATTGTATATGAAAATCCCATCGCTTGTGAGATAAGATCTATAATTCGTTTCCTCAATGCGAAGAACATGAAACTAGTCCACATGCATCAACAGTACGGTGAGGTGTATGAAAAAAATGTGATGAGTGATTCAATGATAAGGGGATGGGTGAGACAGTTCAATGAAGGACATGATAATGTGCATGGTGACGAAGTCTAAAGACTAAAGTAATAAACCGGTTCCTACAGTTGAAGAAAAGATTCACGAAGACCTAAAATATACAATTTCTGCTCTCTTTATGAGTCTTGGTGGCAATAGGTTTAACAATGACAACAAGATCAAAGAGCATGTTGTTACTTGGTTGATATCACAGGCGGCACCTTCTTATAATGAGGGAAAACAAAAGCTTGTGCTATGCTATAACAGGTGGCTACAAAATAAAATGGTAGAAGTTATACCGAGTGTTGACTTGGCGGACGTAACATAGGAAATCGCATGTTAATTTTGAAGTGTTCAAATATTGGCTTCTCTATTTATTTTAGAGACAAAATGTATTTCACTTTTTTGTAGAGGGAAAAATTCTAAATTTATTAATGTTCACACTTAATACTTTACGTTTCTCTAAGTTAAAATAATTAAGAAAAAGTAATGTGATTTTATAAAAATAATGACATACCATGGACTTGATACAACAACTGCGGATATTCCCTGTTTTTTTAAAGTTTAGTTTAAAGCTTTAAACAAGTTTTTTCCACTCCCAGACTAAGCATGAAGTAAAATTTCGAGTTTAGAAAAGCCCCGTGAAAATTTGTCGAGGGTCGCGCAGCGACCCGAGACAAATTTTCTGGGCTTTTCTAAACTCGAAATTTTACTTCATGCGCCACGCGTATAAAACACTAATATTGTCAAATTTATGTATATTTGAACTTCACTTAAAATCTGTGTCTTATACGCGTGGCGCATGAAGTAAAATTTCGAGTTTAGAAAAGCCCAGAAAATTTGTCTCGGGTCGCTGCGCGACCCACGACAAATTTTCACGGGGCTTTTCTAAACTCGAAATTTTACTTTATGCTTAGTCTGGGAGTGGAAAACACTCGTTTAAAGCTTCAAATTAAACTCTTTTAAAAATCAACGAATGTCAGAAAATTTACAGTTAAAATAATTAAGAAAAAGTAATGTGATTTTATAAAAATAATGAGATACCATGGAATTGATACAACAATTACGGATATTCCCTGTTTTTTCAAAGTTTAATTTAAAGCTTTAAGCAAGTGTCTTCCACTCCCAGACTAAGCATGAAGTAAAATTTCGAGTTTAGAAAAGCCCCGTGAAAATTTGTCGAGAGTCGCGCAGCGACCCGAGACAAATTTTCTGGGCTTTTCTAAACTCGAAATTTTACTTCATGCGCCACGCGTATAAAACACTAAAATATTGTGAAATGTATGTATATTCGAACTACACTTGAAATCTGTGTTTCATACGCGTGGCGCACGAAGTAAAATTTCGAGTTTAGAAAAGCCCAGAATGTAACTCTTCGCATGTAACTCTTCTTTTGGTGCTATTTACATTATTTATGGTGACCATTTGGAATCTGTTAGTCAGATAGCTTTGAAACAACTGCAAAGCTAGGCCCGTAAACCAGAATAATTCGAGTTTTTCATACAGCTTAGAATAGTTAACAGTGTCGAATGCTTTGGCTAAGTCCAAAAATATACCTATTACATTCCAAATTTAGCCTATTTTCTGTAAATCTTTAGATATTTCTCGTTTTTTTTTTAAGTTCAATTTGAAGATTTAAGCGAGTGCTTTCCACTCCCAGACTAAGCATGAAGTAAAATTTCAGGTTTAGAAAAGCCCCGTGAAAATTTGTCAAGGATCGGGCAGCGACCCGAGACAAATTTTCACGGGGCTTTTCTAAACTCGAAATTTTACTTCATGCGCCACGCGTACAAAACACTAAAACATTGTGAAATTTATGTATATTTGAACTTCACTTGAAATCTGTGTTATATACGCGTGGCGCATGAAGTAAAATTTCGAGTTTAGAAAAGCCCAGAAAATTTGTCTCGGGTCGCTGCGCGACCCTTGACAAATTTTCACGGGGCTTTTCTAAACTCGAAATTTTACTTCATGCTTAGTCTGGGAGTGGAAAACACTCGTTTAAAGCTTCAAATTAAACTCTTTTAAAAATCAACGAATGTCAGAAAATTTACAGTTAAAATAATTAAGAAAAAGTAATGTGATTTTATAAAAATAATGACATACCATGGACTTGATACAACAATTGCGGATATTCCCTGTATTTTTAAAGTTTAGTTTGAAGCTTTAAACAAGTGTTTTCCACTCCCAGACTAAGCATGAAGTAAAATTTCGAGTTTAGAAAAGCCCCGTGAAAATTTGTCGAGGGTCGCGCAGCGACCCGAGACAAATTTTCTGGGCTTTTCTAAACTCGAAATTTTACTTCATGCGCCACGCGTATAAAACACTAAAATATTGTGAAATTTATGTATATTCGAACTACACTTGAAATCTGTGTTTTATACGCGTGGCGCATGAAGTAAAATTTCGAGTTTAGAAAAGCCCAGAAAATTTGTCTCGGGTCGCTGCGCGACCCTCGACAAATTTTCACGGGGCTTTTCTAAACTCGAAATGTTACTTCATGCTTAGTCCGGGAATGGAAATCACTCGTTTAAAGCTTCAAATTAAACTTAAGAAAACACAAGGAATATCTAAAGATTTAGAGAAAATTGGCTGAATTTGAAAAACGTATACTTAAAAAAAAACTCCCTATATGTTTCATGACAGTATTAATCTTGATTGTCTTGGAATTCCGATGTCTTGCTTTGAATGAAAGAGTATGTTCCATATTCCCACACACTGCACTTACCATAAACGCACAAGATTTAATAACTGACATATTTTATTTTGACGTTACATGTAACCAATTTACATTAGTCCTAAATTGCATTAGAACTACTAAAAATCGTAACCAATGAAATCGCACCCAGAAGAATGTAAATTGGGTTGACTATATTACTATTGGAAATCGTAGCCAATCACATTGCACTCAATGCTTTGATGCGTCCCAGAACAAATCGAACATAGGAAAATTTACAGTGAACATTTTCTGGTATGTTCGGTGTTCTTAAAACTCTCTGTATGATGATTAATACCTCAAATTAACGTGTTTGGGATGTTTCTATTCAACTTTGCGAATTTTTGAGATAACTAAAATAAATCACAACCTTTAAACAGAGTTGCTGTGACCAATTTTAGACCTCATAACTACGCCGTTGTTTGTCCGCCATTCTGGGTCAGAACTACTCACAACCAATAAAAAGAATACCACAGTTTAATCAAGGCACTGTAACTTGATTTTCGGTTTTCGCAATTTTTTGTTTATTTGCTGCTGTCCGCGTTTCTTGATCACGTGCACGTTGCCGCGTTGTCATCTGTTCCGCTACGGTGTTGCCACTTGAATTTGCAGGAACAACTTTAGGACTGTTTACTGTGGATCTTAATAAATCATTTGGTCCCCGCCGGGGTTTATGGGGTTGATTTTTATTGTTGGATTTCGATGTTATTTGTTTAATGTTATTAATTATTTTCCACAATCTAGATATTTCCCTATTCTGCTTTGGTTGGCTTTCCACCTCACAAGTTAGGTTCTGCAGCATAAGGTGTTTGTGGTAACATCAATATACAGCCCCGGGATTAACAGGGCACAACTATAATGCATTATACTGTCGCACTTTTTACGTAATTTTGAATCGCACTATTACACACTTTACAAGCAAGAACATCGGACACACTTTTTCGGCCATCTTGCAAAGTCATAAATTGACTGATATATTTAAATCATCATATAGTATATTTAACGAAGACAGTACTATAATGGACAGTGCTATAATGGACACATCACCATTTTGTTTTTGTAAAAGCTTAATGTTTATTACCTGGAAACTCGAGTATACCGTCACAAAACCCAAACAGCAAAACAAAGGATAATACCTTCATCCTGCACATAATTTCGAAATAGCGATTAATCGCAATATTTATTCTAATGAACTAACAAAGTAATTAGGCACTTATTTCAATACTTTAGTATTTATAAACAATTTGCGAAAAATCCTAAAAATGTTTGTTAACACAATACGCAAGTCTCGAGCGCATACTTTAAAAAATTGTGGAAGCATATTTCCAAATTCTCAAGAAAATACATCGCCGCACTATGAGGTATATGCAGGATTTAAGCGGCCAAAAGTCGTTTTTCGAAATTTATGAGAGGTGCATATGAACTGTTATTTTAGGTAGTATAATAGTCGTGCGTTATATGCCTTTTGTTCGTCGCTTTAACGCTATCCGTTGTTTAGCAATGTCAATTTGAATTCGATGATTTTCGGCTGTCAAATTTTGTTGTGACATTTCAAGTAATCTATTATTTTTACTAAGCGAGGAAGTGTAACTTCTTGTTTGCTATGAATTATACTTAAGCAGGTATGTGAAAATATGCATAATGCCTGTTATTTTAATAATTATAATGATTTGAAACAAAGATAGCTCAAAAGTGATTTCTGGCATTAAAAAATGTGAATATTTATTCATAACAATTTTAGTCCCTTAATTATAGTCAATTCCCCACTGTGCGCCGAAAACAATAACAAAATAGAAGTACATTTTTTGCATTGAATTCATAACCGTTTTTTTACAGGCAAATATTTAGATAAATACTTAAGATTATTGCATTTTAAAATTGTTTTTTTAAGTACGTATGTATTAATTATGAAAAAAATAAAATTCAATACATAAACTACCAAGGCTTCGAACTGTAATTTTTCCGTTTGGGTTTTCGTTAAGGTTTAATTATAGATAATTGACAATTGTCAGCGTTTTACGTCAATATTTGTGTGGATCTGACTTTGAAAAAATCGGCATTTTGCGTCAAAATCGTGATGTTTACGTCAGAAAAGACAAAAATGGCATTATACCCGAAAAACTGAAATTTACATCTGTTGATTTAAAATAAAGTCGAGTTTTCTTCTCAAACGATTTTCAACAAAACAGTTGATATTTAATAAAAATCCAGTGGAGATATTAAAACTGCGATTGCAACTATTCAACGTTTATTAATTTTTGAGTAAGTTTATTCTTTGATGTTAACTATTTTCATCAGAGTTACTAAAAAAAAGTAGTAGTTAATAATTTTTAGTCTTATAAAAAAAACGAGTTGAAACGAAAATTCAATTTTTTTTTTCAAAGCCGTACAAAAACTAAAATTTCTACGTCGAAAAATAATCAGGCGATTGCAACTATTCAACGTTTATTAATTTTTGAGTAAGTTTATTCTTTGATGTTAACTATTTTCATCAGAGTTACTAAAAAAAAGTAGTAGTTAATAATTTTTAGTCTCATAAAAAAAAACCGAGTTGAAACGAAAATTCAAATTTTTTTTTCAAAGCCGTACACTAAAATTTCTACGTCGAAAAAAAATCAGAAATAGTCTTAGTCTTAATCGACCAAGGTGGAACGAAAATTTACTTTTTTCAAAGGGTATCTCGAAACGAATATTTCCGTAAACAGTTTTGATTTTGCAACAAAGTAGAAACTTGTAGAATTAAATAAGTGTTCACGCACGTGTTTGAACCAGAATTATTTTTCGGTTCAGTTCCGACAAAAATAACGGTTTTTTTTTTGTTTTCTGTTTACGGTTCTGTTCCGGTTCAAAATACGAATTAGAATTATGTTTGAATTTATAATAATAGTATGTATCATTTTTTTTATTGTGCCAATAAAGGTTCATTTCTTCAGTTATTGGTGTTTGATGATCTTGGCTCAGTTTTTAGCACCGCCAATTCTAGTATTAATTAGTATAGATTATTAATTATTATCTTCTTACTTTGAGCGACGCAATCACCAACGACAGATGAAGCCAAAATACTTAGGATCAAAAAACGGTCCATTTTTTTAAAATGTCGTTTTTGTTTCGGACACGATACAAACTCAAATTCGAATGTATGAATTTATTTCAATATATACCATTCCAATTCTTCTGTTGTACTCTGTTTATACTCTGCTAATTATTTGCGACATTTGAGCAAAATTTTACATGTTTAAAATTGATAATTTCCAACGAATTTACATTTAGTCCGTACTTATTAACATTGTTGTAATGTACTTGGCCGTGAGAACATACATATAAGTAACACTTTGTATGGTAATAAATGATTAATCTTTATTTTCCAACTGTCGTTGCCATGCCTATTACAATTTTATACTGACTGACACATCCGCGCCTTCGACGCATTTTTAACTAATAACAATTACAAATATAATAAACAGATTTACATACATCACATCATCTCCCACCTAAAAAAACAAATATTAATCAAATCCTTATAACTAATCATTTTATTTCGCTGGCGCTAATTAGGTATTTCCGGTAACGTACAACATAAGCATAAAGGTTGTAAGTTACCTGAAACACCCAATTTGACACTTCACTAGATTCCGGCGTTTCTTCGTTAGCCATGTTGTCATTGTCACCTAAAATAACTGGATTGTTTATACAGTGCGAACATTGGCCGTGGAACGCTCCAAATAAAAAATTCTTTAATCATGATGAATTAATTTCTCACTTAACCCGTGGTGAAACATATTTAATTAATACGCTTTGATTAAAACTCTTGGTTTGTTTCACTGATTTTTTATTTGTACTCCAACTAGTTTCGACCTTGGGTCATTCTCATAGAGATATGTACATATCTCCTTAAGAATGACCTAAGGTCGAAACTAGTTGGAGTAAAAATAAAGAATCAGTGAAACAAACCAAGTGTTTTAATCAAAGCGTATTCTTTAATCATCTGCGGCCAAAATCTTCTGACACGTCAACCTTATTTTTTTAATGCTTTTCGGCACCAGATATTATTTAAAAATGTTTTTTCTACCAAGTACCTTCGTGAACCAAATATTTTAATTATTTTAACCTTTCATCCATGAAGAGTTTTTAAAACGGTAATAACGCACAGCAGCTTCTTTATTTAATTCATATAATGCAATCTATTTCCAGAATATTGTGCTAATTGTTGATTATGATTTTTCTGTAATTTATCATTTGGTCACAATTAATCCAATCTGGATTCCAACTCTTTTAAATACTGCTAGTGCATACTATATGCCGAAGACGTGAAGGTATTTCTTAATATTAAAGATTACACTGAATTGTAGAAAATGCAGGAGGATCTAGATTCAGCTAATGGTGTATCTCGAATATACTGATATTAAATATCGCCAAATGTTTTACTATATCTTTTTCGCGAAAACAAATTGCAATGCGAAATGCTTATAATCTCGATGGTATTCCACTAAATCGGACGTACTAAATTAAAGATCTGGGGGTTGTTCTAACCAGTAATTGTTTTTTTTTTTCAGTTCATATTTCTATTATAACATCTTAAGCAAACCTAATGTTTGGATTTATTAAGAGAAACACTGCTCATGTCACTAATATCAAAACAGTATTATACCTTTATAAGACATTGGTTAGGCCACAGCTGGAGTATTGCTCTGTTATATGGCGGCCTTTTACAGCAAAAGATATCTCGGTTTTAGAGAGAACTTGGCGGAGGTTCCTAAAGTATATCTCTTATAAATTTAATATTTTACGATGTTATATTACAAACTGTCGGTATGCAACATCTCAAAAAACGACGATGAAATAGTGACGTATTACTCGGTTACCAATTAATCAATGGTAAAATTAACTCTCCCACCCTTGTTAACTCGTTTGGCATTCATGTAGTTTTGCATTGTGTTAATAATAACGATTCTCTCAGAAGGACCACTGAAATCATTGGCCAATCAAATTGTGGCAAATTCCTCAACACAATTAAACTGATTAGCCATTAGGACAGCACTATTATATTTTCCTAAATGTACAAAACGAATTAGAAGCAAGAAACGTAAAATTGAATATTATGTAAAATATTTCTTTATTTTATTTGACTGCACTACTGACGTATCTCATCAAGAGAAAATGGTCCAAATAATTCTCTAAGTCTACATTGATTCTACCAAGAAATGCAGGACTGAAGAGAGCTTCATTGATTTTGTAAATACGGATGAAAAAACGGGCGAAGGTTTATCCAAAGATATTGTGGACTAACTTACCTCAGATAGCTTTAATATTGCAGATATTAGAGAACAGTCATACGATTACGAAGCAAATATAACGGGAAAATATAGGGGCTCAAATTTTAGCGTTAATTGAAAGTGCTCGATTTATATTTTGCTCAGCACATAGCCTCAACTTAGTGGGTGTTAATGCAGCGAATATACTGAATGACATTAGAAATGCAACACCTAGAAATAACGGTTTTTTGCAATTGATGTTATCTTTATTTATTAGGTCTTAAGTTAATTAATACATGATAACAATTTGAATCAAAACAAAGAACAAACAAGTAAATTACACCTAATAATGTGTTTGGCGACCTCCATTTCGAACGCATTCATTAACACGTCTGGGCATCGATTCGATGAGGTGATCGACTTCCTCCTGAGGTAGTTCGTCCCAAGCAACCTGAATTTGCTGCTGCAACTCAGCCAGAGTCTGTGGAGGGTTCGGTAAGCTTGTCAGTCTCTGACCTAGCATATCCCAGACATGTTCTATTGGGTTTAAATCTGGAGATCTGGGCGGCCAAGGTAAAACATTTATGGCACCAGCTTCCAAGAAGTCCCTCGTTAGATGCGCTATGTGAGGACGTGCGTTATCTTGTTGAAACAACACGTTTCCAAGCCCTTCTAGGTATGGTACAAGATATGGTTGTAAGCTGCTGTCATATTGCCGCGGATGAACACCAGAGGTGATCGGCTGCCATGGGCAATAGCCCCCCAAACCATTACACCTACAGTGCGGTGTACATGTCTATCAATAGTGCATCTTTCTCCACGGCGTCTCCTTACCCGTCTACGACCATCTTGCATCCCTAAAGTGAATCGCGATTCATCGCTGAAGACGACTCTGTTCCATTCTTCCCTCCACCCTTGGCGTTCTGTGCACCACTCCAATCTTTGACGCCGGTGTGCATAAATTAAAAGTAGGACTAACAGAGGGCGGTATGAAATGAACCCCAATGACCTGATACGTCGTGTTCATTAAACCATTGGTCACCAAACTACCTAGTTGTGGAAAATCGGTCCCTAAGAGCCATAAGTCGCAGTCGGCGATCCTGGCGCTCTGTAGTACGCCTTGGTTGTTCACGAGGCCTTATTCTCGACTCTCGACCTTCTTCAGTCCATGCTTGCCACACTCGCGTAATAGTGGTTACGTTCCGGTTTAAACGACGCGCAATTTCCCGGAACAAAACACCACTATCGCGCCACCCAACTATTCTACCCCAATCAAAATCACTTAAATGCCGAAATTGTCTAGGCCTTCGTACTCTGGGCATCTTGTCGTCGCAGTTAAATTTAAAAACTGATGAAATTAGTTGTTGAATCGTCTATTTATACGTATTTTAATATGAAACTGATGGATACGATTATTTTTTTTTTTCCAAAAAAATGTTAAAGATAAAAGGTTGCAACTTTTATCATAGCATTCTTTTTACACATTAAACTTGCACAAAAAAAATTGTTGACGAAGAATGGTTATTTCCAGGTGTTGTATTTCTAATGTCATTCAGTATATAATTCCACAAATGCAAACTTTTTTGATAGTGTGCAACAAATTTATATATTTTTTGGATCAATTACTCGCTGGAGATTATTCCGAGACTTCTTGAAAATAACATTAAGAGGCACTTGTGACACACGATAGTCTTCGAAAGAAAATGCTGTGCATGCCATAAACTTTCAACTATCTACAATTATGAATATATTGATAGACAGTGTAGCGTGCAATAAAAATATAGGAGACACGATTGTACAAGGCAAATCTTTACTAAAATTTACAGAAAGGTTGAATTTATAAATCACTTGTGTTTCTGGGATTTACTTCTGACTAAAATTAATAGAATAAATATATCGTTACAGAAAAAGAATCTTGACGTAGTTCTTGGAGCTCAAATGAAAAAGGGCGCTACTTTCTCAATCAAAAGTATACAGAGAGAATTTTTTCTGTCACTGCTACAGTCGTCGAAGGTTACAGCTAAAGAGTTGGGTATTTCATCAGAGTTCCAAGAAACCGGGAAAAGAAAAAGATATAGAATGCCAGAAGAGCATTCTGAAAATGAATCACATTTCTTGGATGCCCAACCGCAATTCAAAACAGAACTGGCACAAGTTATGACCCCATAATTACTCAAATTAATAGTCGGTTCATGGCCCTAAATTCGGTCGCAGAAAATTTTGGGTTTTTAAATGGCCATGTGCTTTTTAATACAGAAGTGTCTGAGTTGACCAAAATGGCTGCAGACCTTGCCTTAAAATACTCTGCTGATTTGGATCCATATGAATTCGTAACGGAAATGAAAAGTATCAAATTTCAAGCGATATCAACTCATTTGAAATTTCAGAAGAAATTTATCAGCTAACACTAGAAATTATATATCTAAATTTAGTCGATGTATTGAGAATCTTTCTATGCACAGCTACGTGTGAACGTTGATTCGGCAAGCTCAAACTGATAAAATCATATCTACGCTCTTTATTGGAACAGGATAGACTAGGGAAAATGTCTATAGTGTGCATTGAAAATGAAACTGCAAATAACTTAAACTACGATCAAATCATCGATTTATCCGCTAATGCTAAATCTAGGAAGGTGATGTTATAAATATCTTTGTTATACTCCTATAATACATAAGGATATGTTTGATACCTTTTATTTTATGAGTTAATTGTGAATATATAATATGGAAGGAAAATATGTTTATATATTTTCCCACTATATGAGTAGGAGCGTAAGCCGGTTTTTTTGCCAGGGGTGCTAAAGGACCTAGTTCCGGCACTGCTAATTTCCACAATTTTCCAATACGATTTTATTACTACAATTAATCAAATACACGTACCGGCCGTTTTACACCAACTCTATGTGGAGCTTAATGCCTTAATGTATACGTACATGAGACAAATATTTACTTCCATAATTTTTGTTTTAACAGCGATTAAATCCATTGACTGTAATTGGTCTATATTAAAGGTGATAACTTCGAATCTAAGGGAAAAGTTAACAGCAAAATTAATGCACCACCATCTTTTCTAACTAATCAATCTGCTCTGTAAACATTATAGTCGGTAGGGATATATTCTAAATCAATAATAGTATTGTTAAGCCATGTTTCTTATGCCACTTTTATTTTAAGTATTTCTTTATTACAGTATCAAAAGATATTGGATATGTCAAAGCAAAATGTAATTCTGAAAATAAACAACACTAAAAAGACATCTAAATTTATTCTGCATAAACGGGTAAGCAGATGTTGGATTAAGATTCTTTCTTCAAATCAAATGTGCTTTCAGTATAATCCCCGCATACTGGAAAATTCTTCGGAGGAGGTTTTGGCTCCCCTACTTTGATCGTCATTGCCATTCCTTGTTCCATGTGAAATTCCATATGACAATGCATGAACCAATATCCTTAAACAACAACAGCAAAAACATACATTTACGCCCGGTATTATCAACACATTTTAAAGGACATTTAAGCTTAATTGATTTTTAGGAGCGAATATGCAGTATTACCAAGCAGTTTTAATGTCGTTTAGCGGATAAATACCCGATAGCGTTAAATGTCGAAATTTTTCCCTGTTACAATTTGAATTGCGATTTAACTTGATGTTTCTAATTTTGAGGTTAAATTACAGTGATTTCCGTTCGGTTGTCGTTATAAACAACCGTTAGCGTTAATAATCGTGAATTCAAGTTCGTCAAATTTTACCAGCGACTCTTCGGATGAAGAAATATTCAATTACGGACAAAAAGATTCATATGAGTATGTATATAATAACATAACGAAATGTAGGTAATAGAAGACGTCAAAAAAATATAAAAATGCATAGAAAAAAAATATTCTTAGAATAACGTCGCTTCAACATTGTATTGGATAAATAATACAAACTAATATATAGGGAGTTTTTATTTTAAGTATACGCATTCCAAATTCAGTTTATTTTCTTTAAATCTTCAGATATTCGTTGTTTTTATTAGAAGACTTAAATTTAATGCTATAAACGAGTGTTTTCCACTCCCAGGCTAAGCATGAAGTAAAATTTCGAGTTTAGAAAAGCCCCGTGAAAATTTGTCGAGGTTTAAAAAAGAAAACAAGGAATATCTAAAGATTTACAGAAAATCGGCTGAGTTTGGAATTTTTAAAATGGTTCAATTTAAAGGTTTAAACGAGTGTTTTCCACTCCCAGACTAAGCATGAAGTAAATTTTCGAGTTTAGAAAAGCCCCGTGAAAATTTGTCGTGGGTCGCGCAGCGACCCGAGACAAATTTTCTGGGCTTTTCTAAACTCGAAATTTTACTTCATGCGCCACACGTACAAAACAAAAATATTGTCAATTTATGTATATTTGAACCTCACTTTAAATTAGTGGTTTATACGCGTGGCGCATGAAGTAAAATTTCGAGTTTAGAAAAGCCCTGAAAATTTGTCTCGGGTCGCTGCGCGACCCACGACAAAATTTAACGGGGCTTTTATAAAAGCGAAAATTTACTTCATGCTTAGTCTGGGAGTGGAAAACACTCGTTTAAACCTTTAAATTGAACCATTTTAAAAATTCCAAACTCAGCCTATTTTCTGTAAATCTTTAGATATTCCTTGTTTTCTTTTTTAATTCAATTTAAAGCTTCAAACGAGTGTTTTCCACTCCCAGACTAAGCATGAAGTAAAATTTCGAGTTTAGAAAAGCCCCGTGAAAATTTGTCGAGGGTCGCGCAGCGACCTGAGACAAATTTTCTGGGCTTTTCTAAACTCGAAATTTTACTTCATGCGCCACGCGTATAAAACACTGATTTCAAGTGAGGTTTAAATATACATAGAAGTTCACGATATTTTAGTATTTTAGACGCGTGGCGCATGAAGTAAAATTTCGAGTTTAGAAAAGCCTAGAAAATTTATCTCGGGTCGCTGCGCGACCCTCGACAAATTTTCACGGGGCTATTCTAAACTCGAAATTTTACTTCATGCTTAGCCTGGGAGTGGAAAACACTCGTGCAGCGACCCGAGACAAATTTTCTGGGCTTTTCTAAACTCGAAATTTTACTTCATGCGCCACACGTACAAAACAAAAATATTGTCAATTTATGTATATTTGAACCTCACTTTAAATTAGTGTTTTATACGCGTGGCGCATGAAGTAAAATTTCGAGTTAAGAAAAGCCCAGAAAATTTGTTTCGGGTCTACCCTCGACAAATTTTCACGGGGGCTTTTCTAAACTCGAAATTTTACTTCATGCTTAGTCTGGGAATGGAAAACACTCGTTTAAAGCTTCAAATTGAACTCTTAAAAAAAAACAACGAATAACTAAAGATTTAAAGAAAAAAAGCTGAATTTGGAATACATTCCGACATTCGTTGTTTTTTAAAAGAGTTCAATTTGAAGCTTTAAACGAGTGTTTTCCACTCCCAGACTAAGCATGAAGTAAAATTTCGAGTTTAGAAAAGCCCCGTGAAAATTTGTCTCGGGTCGCGCAGCGACCTGAGACAAATTTTCTGGGCTTTTCTAAACTCGAAATTTTACTTCATGCGCCACGCGTATAAAACACTGATTTCAAGTGAGGTTTAAATATACATAGAGTTCACGATATTTTAGTATTTTAGACGCGTGGCGCATGAAGTAAAATTTCGAGTTTAGAAAAGCCCAGAAAATTTGTCTCGGGTCGCTGCGCGACCCTCGACAAATTTTCACCGGGCTTTTCTAAACTCGAAATTTTACTTCATGCTTAGTTTGGGAGTGGAAAACACTCGTTTAAAGTTTCAAATGATACTCTTTTGAAACACAACGGATGTCGGAAAATTTACAGCGTATGCATATGTTTACATAAAAGAAAAATTTCCTGTATAACCAAACAAGTGTTTTATAAAACAACTCACGAACGAACTGTGCAAAAATTAGAGGTTATAATTCAGTCTACCTACCTGGTAATATGAAATTTACCAAAAGACATTTTCTTAAAAATCGATGGAATAAAATTTCGAGTTTAGAAAAATGTTCAGGCCTTTGTAAACTTAAAATTCTTGCGCCAGGCGTATAAAACGTTCAACTATTGAGAAGCTCAAAATATAATTTACAAAATGTTATTTATTTCTAATTTTGCGCCTTCAAAATTCGACCGTCTGGAGCACTTTACTATAACCACTAATTCTGATAACAAGCAGATTTTATTGGTTTTATCCTCTTTTATTATGATTTTATAAAAACTCTAAAATGATAAAATCTTATTTGATTTTACCAAAACTTCCTTGACTCTGAAATGATAAAATATTTTTTGATTTTATTAAAACCTCTTCATTCGACTTTTATAAAATTAACAAAAACTATTTAATTTTGATTTTTCTAAATTCTGCTTGCGATTTTGGTTTTACATCTTTAATTTTGTTTTAATAAAATTATCTTTCCTAAATTTTGATTTAACAAAATCTTAATTAAATTATTGTTGAGTTACGTGAAGGTGAACGAAGTTATTAAATAAAGAAAGGAGACTCAATTCTTTTATTTAATAACAAAATCTTATTTGGCAAATTTTGCTTTCATAAAACAAAGAGGGTTATCGTTACCTGGATTATCAGCAATGAATCTTAAAATGCTGTAACCTCCATTTGCCACAGTTAAAGTATCTTTAATCGGAGGATCCTTAAAGTTTCTCTTTAATAACCCTTTCCTGTCCAAGTCCTCAATTTCAGCAGTTGTAATATCCCTGCCGAGACTTTCATGAGCCAGAACTCTGAAATTTAACCCGTGAAGGTGGATCGGATGGAAAATATCGGGTTTTAGCATGTCACTGATCAAAATAAATTCAACAGTACTATTATAAGGAATCTAAAACAAACAAAAAAGCAATTACGCAACAAACAAAGATTGTTTTATTTTAAATAATTGAAGGGGTTATTGTAATAAAATGATAGGCCACACAACCAAAAAAATGCTGTATTTTTCTTCAATTTGATTAACTCATTAAGCGCCATTGATGCATACACGCAACTTGATTAATGTTTTGTTAATTAAATTACTAAATAAGTTAATTTGATATATTATATTATTTGACCTGACTTGAAAATGTATGAAGAAAAATGTAAATATTTCGATTATCACTAATTAATAAAAAAATAGAATCAAATACTGGATAGTTTAAATTAAATTTAAATTAAAACACTTGGTTTGTTTCACTTATTTAAATTTTAATTTACCATATATTATAAATTTAAATTTAATTTAAATCATCCAGTATTAGATTCAAAAATGTTTCACCACGGGTTAAGTGAGGAAATTATTAAAGATCAAAAAAATAGAATTTCGGTGTATTTCTAACATTACAATATATCAGTGTTTTATACGCGTGGCGTATGAAGTAAAATTTCGAGTTTAGAAAAGCCTGAAAATTTGGTTTGGCCGCTCCGCTTCGCGGAGCGACCAAACCAAATTTTCAGGCTTTTCTAAACTCGAAATTTTACTTCATGCTTAGTCTGAGAGTGGAAACACTCGTTTTAGACTTCATATTGCACGTTTTTATATAAAATCGACGAATGTCTAAAAATGTATACATTGTGTATATCTAAAATTCATAGACAAGAAATTGTACCTAAAATCACTTTTCAGAATTAACTTTATAATTGCTTGGTCGTTAATGGGTTAAACAGTAATATAAAAGGCTAAAGTATGCTCCTATTCGCATACAAACCGAAGCTTTCAAAACTTGTCAAACAATCTACTATTATCGTTGATTGCTGAGGCACTTAATTTTTAAAAATCCATGGTTACTTTAATAAATTAATAATTAAAATATTTCTGATTTTCAACTTTTTGTATTTATTTTCACTACAATTGTTTCGCTACGCTGTAGCTTCTTCAGGTGAAGAATGTTAAAGAAGCTACAACGTAGCGAAACAATTGTAATGAAAATAAATCAGCCATTCCATAAATAAGTGCACACTTTTTAGGGGTACATCAGGGATTTTAGCGAATTTTACATATATTATAAAGGCTATCAAGACATGGTTTTTGGTTGTAACTAGAGGTTATTAAACAAATTATTGTTTCAAAAATTATAACAATTTAAACTTTTAGTACACTTTCATTTTGAACTCAAAAATATCGTAAACCGTTACTGATACAAAAAAAATATACCTGACTTTTTTATGTTTAAATGTTCAAAGTTTAAAATACATTTTTTTCAAAACGAAAAAACTTTATTTAGGTAGATTTTTTTTAATAAATAAAACAAATCACACAAAATTATCAAATACTCATGTTTTAATTTTCTTGAAAAAAATATATATTATACCCCAATTCTTCCTAACAATATTTCCGTTTTCAAAAAGATGGGCACTTTAAAACTTTTTGAGATATGATTTTTTTACGCGAGCAAATCTCACAAAATAATCAAATGCTTATGTTTTAATTTTCTTAAAAAAAATATATGTTATACCCCAATCCTTCCTAAGAATATTTCCGTTTTCAAAAAGATGGGCACTTCAAAACTTTCTGAGATATGATTTTTTTACCCGAGCGCTGCATTAACGCGAGGCACTCATCGCGATCCGGGCCATTATTACACCATTGGCGGGAGCGCCTCATGTCAATGTAGCGCTCGGGTAAAAAAATCATATCTCAAAAAGTTTTAAAGTGCCCATATTTTTGAAAACGGAAAAATTCTTAGGAAGGATCAGGGTATAACATATATTTTTTTTAAGAAAATTAAAACATGAGTATTTGATTATTGTTTGAGATATGTTTTATTTATTAAAAAAAATCTGTATAAATAAAGTTTTTTCGTTTTGGAAAAAAAAATATTTTAAACTTTGAACATTTAAGCACAAAAAGTACAGAATAACTTTTTTTGTATTGTTATGTACCAGTTTTATTTTGAATTAATTCGCGCTCTTTTGTATATAGTTTTTATTGTATTGTTTTTAGCGCTTGAGCGCCAGGTGTTTGCGCTCACGCGCCAGTCGAATTTATACCTTCAGCGAATAAAGTTACGTTTAAATGAAAAGTGCTAATTATTGGATTTCCCCGAATAATAATAATTAACTAATTAGATTAAGTATTGCGTAGCAGCATATTTAACATGTATAGGTAACAGTTTACGATATTTTTGAGTTTAAAATAAAAGTGTACCAAAAGTTTATATTGTTATAACTTTTGACACAATAATTTGTTTAACCTCTAGTTACAACCAAACACCATGTCTTGATAGCCTTTATAATATATGTGAAATTCGCTAAAATCCCTGATGTACCCCGAAAAAGTGTGCACTTATTCATGGAATGACCGAAATACAAAAAGTTGAAAATCAAAAATATTTTATTTATTAATTTATTAAAGTAATCTACTATTAATTCTTAATATCATAGTAATACATTTTACATGTTTTTCTAACTTTCAAAGTCCAATATCTTAGTTCTGTTTACTTGTGCCATATCATGTTATTACAATAAGCCCCTCAATTTATGTTTTCTAGAAAAATTGATATTTTCTGTCAAAAAGTAAAGTTTAACTTTTCGTGGAAAATTTGAATTCTGATATAAAATGTCAATCGTTTTTATGTCATTGACGTAAATTCATTTATTCTTGGCGTTAGCCTCGCCGCTAGACTCGACGTAAGCCTTTCGTCTCTACTATGTTTCACCCTTAGAAAGTGTTTATGGGGATTTTCTACTTGACTCATCCATTTCAAGATATCGTATGTTTAATAAAAAAAACCTCAAAAAGTGTGCACTTATTCATGGAATGACCGAAATACAAAAAGTTGAAAATCAAAAATATTTTATTTATTAATTTATTAAAGTAATCTACTATTAATTCTTAATATCATAGTAATATATTTTACATGTTTTTCTAATTTTTAAAGTCCAATATCTTAGTTCTGTTTACTTGTGCCATATCATGTTATTACAATTGATGTTTTCTAGAAAAATTGATATTTTCTGTCAAAAAGTGAAGTTTAACTTTTCGTGGAAAATTTGAATTCTGATATAAAATGTCAATCGTTTTGATGTCATTGACGTAAATTCATTTATTCTTGGCGTTAGCCTCGCCGCTAGATTCGACGTAAGCCTCTCGTCTCTACTATGTTTCACCCTTATGGGGATTTTCTACCTGACTCATCCATTTCAAGATATCGTATGTTTAATAAAAAAAACCTCTAGAGTGCCATGATTTTATCGTTTTTAGAATTTAAGTTTGCTACACGCTTTAGAAATTGACATATAAAACGTCAAACATAATAATTATAATGTATAATTTCATAGTTGCCAACCTACAATATTTGCCATGGCACTCTAGAGATTTTATTTTATTGAACATACTATAGTTGTGAATAAAAATTATAACCATAATTACGAACCTCAACAACGTGCAGACACTCGCAAAACCTATTCTCGGCATCGCAGTTGATCAAATGCTCGCGGTTACAAAACTCGAAATGCTGCCCACCTTGTAAGAGATTACTAGAAGGCTTTGTTGTTGATATGTTGTTAAAAAGAGGAGTTAGAAGAGTTTTATTGCTTAAATCTGCGTAAGCTGGCGGATTCAGCATCTTCATTGTAATAGTAATTGTATACTTAAAATCAGGTTCGTTCTTCAAAACGGGAGCAATTTCATCAACTGATGTTAAGTTCTTGAAAGAGTAACAGTCTTGCTTGTTGACAGGTGTTGGTGGAATACAATTCAGTCCCTGAAAGTTAAATTAATTAAGTACATTTATTTATTTACATCTAAGATGTTTGATCAATATTGCAAGGTTTATTAATTGCCTACTTCTGCCATATTAACCCATTAGCCTAACATTTTATTGGCAAACGTTTCTAATTTCTTATGTTTTTTGACGTTTGAATAAAATGTTTTCATTTTAATTTTGTATTCATATCCCTCCAAAATATGGGACGCCAAATAACTTTTGAATTTGAATTAAAAAAAATATATATATATATATATATATATATTTATATAAATATATATATATATATATATATATATATATATATATATATATATATATATATATATATATATATATATATATTTATATAAATATATATATATATACAGGGTGAGTTATTAAGCGGAAATCGGTTTATTGTGGGCGTATCGTTGAAAATAGCAAAAGAAGTTTCAAATAAAAGTTGTTCAGAATCAAGTTTTTCATAACCTAAAATTATTGCTAAATATGGCGGCCTTGCGGTTATACCGGAAGTAAACACCAACTTCCTTATTTTAAATAGAACACCCTATATATTTTTACATTTTTGGATTGCCCGTTAAAAATAAACATTACACTTATATCTTTTAGTTTTCAAGAAAATAAATATTTCTAAAATTTTGACCTCTAAAAGGCATCTCGAAATCTGTCTGTAACTTCTCTTAAGAATAAGATAAAAATATGATTTATACCTACCTAGAGAATGCCTCTATGAGTAAAGTAATTAGAAACTGTCAATTTTAACAATTAGTGTTCTTAAAATGTCAATATCGAAGTGCCCTCTTCAATATACTTGTAATTCAATTTTTTCAAATGGAATGGTCCATTTTTCATTACATGGTACGATTGGGGGGAAAATATCCTACAAAAATGTATTGACAACTACACTCCTAAAGCAAGTAGATTTCGAATTATTTCAAAGATTCGTTTTTTCGTCGCATTTATGCAGGGAATAATGCGCGCATAAGTCGCAATTGAATTTTAGTTGGTAAGTAGTATGCTTTTGTGTTGTACTCTAGGCAACCTAGACTATAGTCTCTAGACTCTAATTATCTAGACTCTAATAGTTAAGTTCTGTACTCCAGGCAGCCTAGACAATAGTCTGGACTAATGATATAGATATAGACTCTAATCTTGTCTGTAGACAAGACTATAGTATGTATAGAGTCATCCCTAGACTCTAATGTCTAGAATAGAATCTCTAAGCGCAGTACTATAGACATCTTAAACTCGAGAGTTTTGAAATTTCAACCAGACTCTAAACTCTGCATTTTGAGCAGTCGACTTATGCAGACTAAACTAAAGTTTCTAGACTAGTCTGTGGACTAGTTTGTATACTTTAATATGTGAACTCTAATCTGTAGACTCTGCCTAGTCTGTAGACTCTAGTCTATGGACTCTATCTAGTCTGTAGATTGTATCTAATCTGTAGACTCTAGTCTGTGGACTATCTAGTCTGTAGATTTTATCTAATCTGTAGACTCTAGTCTGTGGGCTATGTCTAGTCTGTAAACGCTAGACTGTGCACTCTATCTAGACTGTAGACTAGTCTGTGGACTCTATCTAGTTTGTAAACTAGTCTTTGGACTTAATTTAGTCTGTAAGCCCTGGTATGTGGACTCTACCTAGTCTGTAGACTCTAGTTTGTGAATTCTATCTAATCTGTAGACTCTATCCAGTCTGTAGACTCTAGTTTGTGGATTCTATCAAGTCTGTAGACTTTATCTAGTCTGTAGACTGTAATCTCAATCTAGTCTGTGGACTCTGTCTAGTCTGTGGACTCTAGTTTATACACTAGTTTGTGGTCTCTATCTAGTCCCTAGACTCTAATCTGTAGACTGTATCCGGTCTGTAGACACTCTCTAGTCTGTATACTCTAGTCTGTAGACTCTATTTAGTCCTTAAACTCTAGTCTGTGGACTCTATCTAGTCTGTAAACTCTAGTCTGGGGATTCTATTTAGTAAGTAGACTCTAGTCTATGTACTAGACTATAATATGTAGACTTATTTCTAGACTCTGATACTTAGACTCTAACCTGTAATCTCTGTATTCTAGATACCCTATACTCTAGACCAGTGATGGGGAAACTACGGCCCGCGGGCCAAGTCCGGCCCGCGGAAAGGTTTAATCCGGCCCGTTTAAGAGTGCCGTCGTGAGAATGTTTGAACGCGTTCTTACTTCGTAATGTGACGACCCGCATAAAAACTACCTAAGCATTATTCTTTGGCCCGCTACGATTGTCTGGTTATTACAAATGGCCCGTCTTAAAAAAAGTTTCCCCACCACTGCTCTAGACTTTGAACAGTCGACCCAGACTCTAAAATCTGCACTTTGCACATCAAGCAGTCGTCTCATGTAGATTCTAAACTGGAGTCTTTAGACAGTCTAAACCAGTCTGTAGACTAGTCTAGAAACTAGAGTCTAGTCTATAGACTAGGCTGTAGTGCAGTCGACTTATGTAGACTCTAAACTATAGTCATTGACAACCTAGACTCTAGTCTGTTAACTATAGTCTGTAGACTCTACTTTGTAGACTAGGCTGTAGATTCTAGTTTATAGTGCAGTTGACTTATCTATACTCTAAACTGAAGTCTTTAGACAGCCAGACTCTAGTCTGTTGACTCCAATCTATAGACTCAAATATGTAGACTCTTGCCTGTAGATTTTAATTTGGAGACTAGGCTGTAGATTCTAGTGTGTAATGTAGTCGATGTATGTAAATTTTAAACTAGAGCCTTTAGACATTTGTTGATTTGTGTAATTATTCATTTTGTTTATTTCTGTAAAACTTTGTACTAATTCTTTTTATTATTTGACATTTCGCAATACAATCGCGACAAAACAAAAGCATGCTACTTGCCCACTGAAATTCAATTGCGCGCATTATTCCCTGCATAAATGCGACGAAAAACGAATCTTCGAAATAATTTAAAAACTACTTGCTTTAGGAGTATAGTTGCATAATACTTTTTTGTAGGAAATGTTAACCCCAATCTTACTATGTGATAAAAAATGGGTCATTCCATTTAAAAAAAATTAATTACTAGATATTGAAGAGGGCACTTAGATATTGACATTTTAAGAACAGTTATTGTCAAAATTGACAGTTTTCAATTAATTTGCTCATAGAGGCATCCTCCAGGTACAAGTAGGGATATAAATCATATTTTTATCTTATTCTTAATTCTTAAAATTACTAATATATAAGGTGTTCCATTTAAAATAACAAATTTGGTGCTACTTCCGTTGGAACCGGAAGTGATATAAAGTTGAAAATATTTTATATGAGAACTGATTTAACTGTATGACAAGGATTTTTTTCAAATTTTTAGTGCAACGGCAACCCCATAAACTTTTAACGAACGGTTTAGCGTAGACACCCTGTGTATATATATATATATATATATATATATATATATATATATATATATATATATATATATATATATATATATATATATATCATTAATTAGTTGACACAAAAGATCCATACAGTTTATTTTAATTGTTTTCAATTTTTTTACGGCGGGTAATGGGTTAATAGTTATAGGCTTTCGGCTCTGATAACCAGTCGCTGGTCTTATTGTTGATGAAGCATTATTTAAATAATTTTAGTTCGATTTACGATTGAGCGTGTTGTATTTGAATCTGCTGTAGCTTTCGATGGAACAATCGTGACGTTTTCTGCTTTGTATTGAATCAAAGCTAAACTTTCTAGGTTAGCGCATTGGGAAGTTCCTGTTGCTTTAATCCAGTAGAAATCTTCTGCTTGATTGGCCGAGAGAATAATATCGTAGCGTTCGCCAGCAGTGATTGTAAAAAACTCAACTTGAAAATTTGAAATGAATTTATTAGTTTGGTGATTATTTTACGTTTTAAAGAACAGCAATATTTACCTTCTTGTGGAATAATATCACTTCCATCAACACTCGCAACGCTAAAATTGTGGTTATCAATAGTTATTGTAACCGGACAAGAAGATGCTCCGCTGTGGATTACCCTAAATCGGTATCTAAAATCCTGCAAAGAGTTGTTTATTATTTGAAGAATATTTACTTATGGAAATTAAATTAATGTTACAATTTTTCGATTTTTAAAAATTAGATATTAGAGATTTTAATTATGTGACTTAAAATCTTCACGTAACTTAAATAATTACATTAACCTAACCTAATTTGACAGAGACAATGCAAAATCTAACCTATTTAACTCTTGAAGATTCATTACTTTTGCCATACATTGTATCTCTTTTTTTACATTTCAAGCGAATAGCTTTAGTTGAGAGTTCTCATTTGTTTTGACGAAAATAACATTGCCGTCAACATAAAGGTGTAATCGCTCGTTTGTTTTGACAGTTTGGAGCGAAACTACAAAGATGAAAATTGTATAGATTTTAGTCTAGTTTTTATTTGTTTAAATGTAATGTAGCCAACTAATAGTAGAGTTGAGTGAGCTATCAAAAGAAAGATTTCAACTGTTTGTTTGTTTTGACAACTGATTACATTTCGATGCACCTGCTAAAGTTTATTTTGATATAACTATATTAAAATAAACTTTAGCAGGTGCATCGAAATGTACTCAGGGTCTTTTTGTGATCTAAAAATGCGTTGAGTACAAGTACAAGTACTTGGAAAACAAAGTAATTATAAACCCAGTACTGAGTACATTAAAAAGTACTCAGAGTACAAATTTTGATTACCTGTACTCGAGTGCCGCCCAGCTTTGTCGTTAATAGCTATAAATTGAACGCTTTTATAAAAGCAACGAATTCCTACAAATTTACCAACCGTTGGAATTCTCAGGATATACATACTTAATGGAAAAAATCCGTTTTTAAACTATAAGCTTTTTTTACCTTTTCGACTTCAAAAATTGGAATAGGAACGTTGTTCGTAAGTGTGCTTCCAAAGCCCCCTATCAAAATCGCGCTGTTGATCACCTCGTATATTTTATTCCTGGCCTGGATGAAGTATTCGACGATGCCTTCTCTAATCGTCCAGTCTGCGATTTGAAGTACATGCCCTGATAAGTCGTAATCGTAGTACTGTCTTATTTTGTTATCCTCATCGGGGATTTTTACGATTAAAGGCCCAGAAAGTCCATCCATTCTTTGGAAACCTGAATCATAAAAAAATAAAGAATCCTAGTAAAAAAAAAATTTTTGGAATCAAATTAAATAAGATTTTAAATATTTCATTGTATAATTCAATATCCGGAGGTGTATTTGCACGGGAAGTAGTTGTTTCAAAGGATATTTATCGTCTTAAATTGTCTTATTAATTAAGACATTGTTTGCATTTTCACGAATAGTTTTTTCGTAATGTTATTTAAAGTGTGCAAACTATAAGAAGCGTAAGCTTATTTTCTCGAATTCCAATAGTTTTGAATTTGAATGTATCTTGCTTGATGTGTGCATGTTTGACATTAATTACAAATAACTTTATAGAGATTTCTTAAAAACTATATTTAAATAATGTTTCGTTGCAGTAAATGTACAATTTATTAGATTTACAAATGTTCGAAAGCTACTTAAGCTAATATGCATCAGATGGCGTTTATCTGATGTATATAAGCTTAAGTAGCATCATCAATACCTGGCAAACTAACAAACTTTAGTTTGCCAGCTATTGACGATGCTACTTAAGTTACTTTGCATTAGATGGCGTTTACGCTTTCGAACATATGTAAATTGCACAGGCCATAATAAATGGTCAACGATGTTTAATATTCTTGAAGCACTGGTTCGGGACTATACTGATGATGGCGTTGAGGCCTGAAACGAGTACTGAACACATATTCATATTCTTGAAATTGATTAGATTGTTATTTTGTAGAGTCAACATATTTCCCTTTTACCCTGACGTCACAAAAAACAAAACACAGTATCATTAACGCATGTCTAAGTCTTTATTTTATTTCTTGATTAACTTTCTCTTTTATCACTTGATGAAACGCTTTGAAATAATATTGAAGGATAAATTAAAAATCACTTGGTTTGTTTCACTATTTGTTTTTATTTACTAAGTAAATAGTAAATAGAGTAAAATAATAGAGTAAATAGAAACAAACAGTGAAACAAACCAAGTGTTTTTTTTTAATTTATCCTTTAATATTATTTTTATTTTATTTGACATACCTGTTGGTGAGCAATTAAATTATTTCAAAAAAAGAAAAACGAACAAGAACGAACTGAAACCCACAGAACAGTAAACCTCAGTTAAATGGGATATCAAAAATGTGTTTAGTATTGCATTAGTCACAATATTCAAGAAAATAAATGTTTGCAATCGCAATAATATCCTCTTCGCTCTGCGACAAATTTTAAGTGATCAATCTGTATGAATTCTCTTTATTTCTAACATTTCAATTATTCTTTCACTTATTTTAATGCAAGCTTTTCGCTCACGATTGGAAATCCGATGTTTTTTCTTTAAATAGTTTCGCCACAGTTCGAATGATATTTTGAGCATTTTCGTAAAATTATCGCATTTGAAGTATTTTGACAGGCGTCATGATAGAAATGTAAACTTAACATTTGATGTACCAAACAATTAAAGATGTTCTGTTTTAACTAGAATCTATTGATAGAAAACAGATAGAATTTAACGATGTCAGGATAGAAAGGTAAAGTCAACACATTACCCTTTTACCCTGACGTCACAAAAAACAAAACATCTTATCATAAACGCATGTCTACGGTTTTGTTTGATTTTATTTGACAAACCTGTCAGTGAGCAGTTAAATTATTTCAATAGAAGGAACGACAAACAAGAACGAAATGAATCCCACAGACCAATAAACCTCAGTTAAATTGGATATTACTAATGTGCTCAATACTGGATTAGTCACAATATTCAAGAAAATATACGTTTACAATCATAATAATTTCCTCTAAGTAAAAATTATAAAAGGTGTTCGAATGGGTCACCCTCCATCTCCAAACATAGCTGTATGCGTCTTCTTAAATTTTGTATTGATCTCAAAACGTCCCTTCTTCTTTTTTGGTTTTTAAAGTTGTAATAATCAATCTTCGCAAGTCATTGATATCAGTGGATACAGATTTATAAATTGTTTCTCATTGCTCCCTATAAATAATAATCTAATGGGGAAAGATCTGGCAAACGTGCCGGCCAACGTACGTCCCCACTATTTGAAATGACTACCGGAAAATATTTCAGACAAGTAATCAGACACTCTGCTAGGGTTATGTGCTGTAGCTCCATCTTGCTGGAACCAACGGCTATTTAGGTGGTTGAGGCAAATGTTGTCATCGATGTAATCGGTCAGGTAGGTCATTAAAACGTGCAAATACCTATCTGCAATTAAATTGTCTTCGTAAAGGTACGGGCGTCTTCTTAAAATTTGTATTGATCTTAAAACATCCCTTCTTCTTATGTTGGTCCTTAAAATTGTAATGATCTTTCTTCGCAAGTCATTGATATCAGTGGATACAGATTTATAAATTATGTTTCTCATTGCTCCACATAAATAATAATCTAATGGGGAAAGATCTGGCAAACGTGCCGGCCAACATACGTCCCCACTATTTAAAATGAATACTGAAAAATATTTCAGACAAGTAATCAAACACTCCTAGGGTTATGTGCTGTAGCTCTATCTTGCTAGAACCAACGGCTATTAAGGTGGTTGAGGCAAATGTTGTCATCGATGTAATCGGTCAGGTAGGTCATTAAAACGTGCAAATACCTATCTGCAATTAAATTGTCTTCGTAAAGGTACGGGCCAATGATCTTATCACTAAATAAACTAATCCATACATTGGTCTAAATCCGTTACTTACTTTTAATGCAAATCTTTCGCCCACTATTGGAAACCTGATATGTTTTTTCTTTAAATAGTTTCGCTGTAGTTGGAATAAGATTTTGAACATTTTCGTAAAATTGGCGCGTTTAAAGTATTTTTAGAGGCGTCATGAAGTCATGATGATAGAAACGCAAACATAACATTCGACGTGCCAAACAATTGCAGATGATCTGTTTCAACCAGAATTCATTGATTGAAAACAGATAGAAGTTAATGACATCAAGGTAGAAAGGTAATGTGTTGACCATAATGTGTTTGTTGACTATAACATTTTACAATCGCGCAGTTTTTCTTTTTGTTTCAATATTAAATATATACAGAGAATTTAATGTAACACCGAATATTTTCATAACGAGATTTTTTCTTTAAAGTATCCATATGCATACGTTGCACATTTTCCGATGCTCGGTTTATTAAAAGAATTCAATGTGAAGCTTTAAGCGAGTGTTTTCCACTCCCAGGCTAAGCATGAAGTAAAATTTCGAGTTTAGAAAAGCCTGAAAATTTGGTTTGGTCGCGTAGCGCGAAGCGCGGAGCGGCCAAACCAAATTTTCAGGCTTTTCTAAACTCGAAATTTTACTTCATGCGCCACCGGTACAAAACGCTGGTTCAATGTAAAGTTAAGCGGTCTGTTTTAAACTTCGTAATATGTCAGTGTTTTGTGCCGGTGGCGCATGAAGTAAAATTTCGAGTTTAGAAAAGACTGAAAATTTGGTTTGGCCGCTCCGCGCTTCGCGCTACGCGACTAAACCAAATTTTCAGGCTTTTCTAAACTCGAAATTTTACTTCATGCTTAGCCTGGTAGTGAAAAACACTCGCTTAAAGCTTCAAATTGAATTTGTTTAATAAACCGAGCATCGAAAAATGTGCAACGTATGCATACGCGCGTAGCGCGAAGCGCAAAGCGGCCAAACCAAATTTTCAGGCTTTTCTAAACTCGAAATTTTACTTCATGCTTAGTCTGGGAGTGGAACACACTCATTTTAACTTTCGAAATGAACTCTTTAAAAAAAACAACGATTACCTAAAGATTAATGGCATATACGCTGTAATTGGGAGATGCATACTTGAAAGAAAAACTCACTGTATGTACAAGTTGAGGCATTAATTGCGATTGATTGGCTACAATTTGTAATCGTCATATAGGCAACTCAATTTACACATAACCTAAAAATTAAAGGTGTCAAATCGTATTGGATGCTGTGGTTTGATAAATAGAACATACGAAAATGAACATTGAAAATTTTTGGTGTTACATAAAACTCTCTGTATATATGCAGGTATTTAAAACTATAGCCATCCCACTAAGCAAAAAACAAACAAATAACGTTATACCAACATTGTAGCAACATTAAACGTTGTTTTAATGTTGTTGAAACATTAGTTAAATGAAATTGATCAGTGGGATGTTTGTGTTATTTTTTTCAAAAATGTAGTAATTTCTTTAAAAAAAATTGTTTGTACCAGAGTGAGAGTGATAGAAGTGTGTGCCTTGTTCAGTTGCTTCAAATTCGTAAAGGAATTTCGTCCCAGGTTGGATTGGACACTGTGTTATCATTGGAACTCCATCCATATAAGGCGTTTTTCTTTGGTGCTGTCCATGCCAGTGAATGGTGGTTGCAGCATCTATTAAGTTATTTGTCACTAAAACGCTTATTAAATCCCCTTTGCAAACCTATCCATGAAAAAAAAATAGGTTAGTAAATAAAAAATATTCTGATTTAGTGCAAACTTTTTTGTCTCGTATACCACTTTTAAAGTATTGGATTGTTACAAAATCACCAAGTTCAAATGTGTTTATGACAACTGGCGCAGTTAATTCGACTCAATAGGTTAATCTAAAAGTAACGTCAATTTTTTTTTTGGCTTTTGTATGGCCTTAGTTTCACGACTATTAGCCAACATCATTCAATTTTTAACTTATTATTAATTTATTAACTAACTTATTTAGTTGTTTAACTATATCTATATTTAGACGTCACAACAGATTCATACACATCCATGGAACCAGGGACAAGCATTTTTCGTTAGAAAAATTACTCGCCCCCGCCAGGACTCGAACCCAGATCACCGCTGTGAACGATTGGCGAAACCAGCGGCTCAACGTAACGTTAATTAAAATGAAAATAAATTAAGTTTAAAATTTCGAGTTTAGAAAAGACTAATTTGGCTCGGTCGCTCCGCTTCGCTACGCGCCCGAGCCAAAATTTCAGGCTTTCCTAAACTCGAAATTTTACTTCATGCTTAGTCTGGGATTGTAAACAGTCGTTAGAAGCTTTAAATTAAAAATATACAGCGTACGGTATTGCGATTGTGTTCCATTTACAGGGCAAAGAAAGTTAAATCTTAAGGCGCCAACCATGAATAGATCACTCATTGGGTTTTCCAACACAGTTAAATATCTCGGCCTCGCTTTTGACCAAAGGCTAAACTGGAATGTAGACAACATCACCACCAAAGCAGTGAGGGCAACATGGGCTTACCGTAGACTAATTGGCAGAAGATGGGGTTTACACCCCAAGATGATATATTAGCTTTTCATAACGGGCGATAAGATCAATAACTACTTATGGTTTCGTTGTCTGGTGGAAAAATACAATTGAAAGTACAACCCAAACAAAACTCAGCAAGGTTTAAAAGCTGGCATGTTTGGGCATTACAGGGGCTATGAGCACTTGCCCTACTGGACCAATGGAGGCTATGCTAAACCTTACACCTCTGTATCTGCAGAGGAAGCTGCTTTAGACGCATTAGGAATAATCCAGACAGATATAGACATTTTAATGGGCACCTAAAAACCCTCAACTGAAATGTATACAACATCACCGCCAAAGCAGTGACGGCAACATGGGCTTGCCGTAGACTATTTGGCAGAAGATGGGATTTACACCCCAAGATGATATATTGGCTTTTTATAACGGTGATAAGATCAATAATCACTTATGGTTTTGTTGTCTGGTAGAAAAATACAACGGAAAGTACAACCTAAACAAAGCTCAGCAAGGTTTAAAAGCTGGCATGTTTGGGCACTACAGCGGCTACGAGCACTTGCCCTACTGGAGCAATGGAGGCAATGCTAAACCTTACACCTCTGCATCTGCATCTGCGCGTGAAAAAGGAAGCTGCTTGAGACGCATTAGGAATAATCCAGACAGATATGGACATTTTAATGGGCACCTAAAAACCCTCAACACTGTGTGCGAAAGAGCGGTATACATGCCCGTAGTCTTTGGGCAACTGTCTACGACTTCGATACAACGTTTGAAGTGGCTATCCAAGGCCGCCATAATCTTGCAGCGAAAGTCAAGCAGTTACAAGGCCCCTCGATAGTTTAGTTTACTGAAGAATCTAAAACTGAAAATAGAGTCGGAATCGGTATCACTGGCTCTCGATTCGAGTCATCTAGGGCCTTGGGACGGTCTCCATTGATATTCCAGGCAGAAATCGAGGTCTTAAGCACATGCGCCCAAAATGTTTAGAAAGGGGCTACAACAAAAAGAGGACTTGGTCAGGTTACATTAAAGGCAATAAAATCACCTACATGTAAGTCTAACGCCCGGGTTCTCCAACGCATCTTATCTAGATAAAATCGATCTTAAAAATAAGACCTTCTTAAAGTGTTGCACCAACTATAAATTAGATCTTAAAGTCTTAAGAAGGTCTCACATTATATGACGCCAAAATTTGCGCCTTAAGAAGCAGATTCTAAACGTCAGGGTAACTTCAATCATCTTAAATATCTCGACCTCACTTTTGACCAAAGGCTAAACTGAAATGTAGACAACATCACCGCCAAAGCAGTGAGGGCAACATGGGCTTGCTGTAGACTATTTGGCAGAAGATGGGGTTTACACCCCAAGATGATATATTGGCTCTTCATAACGGTGATAACATCACTAATTACTTATGGTTTCGTTGTCTGGTGGAAAAATGCAACGGAAAGTACAACCCAGGCAAAGCTCAGCAAGGTTTAAAGGCTGGCGTGTTTGGGCATTACAGGGGCTATGAGCACTTGCCCTACTGGAGCAATGGAGGCTATGCTAAACCTTACACCTCTGCATCTGCATCTGCGCATAAAAAAGGAAGATGCTTTAGACGCATTAGGAATAATTCAGACGGATATAGACATTTTAATGGGCACCTAAAAACCCTCAACATTGTGTGCGAAAGAGCGATGTACCTGCCTGTAGTTTTTGGGCAACTGTTTACGACTTCGATACAACGATTGAAGTGACTATCCAAGGCCGCCATAATGTTGCAGCGAAAGTCAAGCAGTTACAAGGCCCCTCGATGATTTGGTTTACTGACGAATCTAAAACTGAAAATAGAGTCGGAATCGGTATCACTGGCTCTCGATTCGAGTCATCTAGAGCCTTGGGACGGTTCCCATAGATATTTCAGGCAGAAGTCGAGGCCTTGAACATACAGAGAGTTTTATGTAACACCAAACATTTTTATAACGAGAATTTTTCTTTCTTTTATATCCATATGCATACGTTACACATTTTTTGATCCTCGGTTTATTAAAAGAATTTAATTTAAAGCTTTAAGCGAGTGTTATCCACTCCCAGGCTAAGCATGAAGTAAAATTTCGAGTTTAGAAAAGCCTGAAAATTTGGTTGGGTCGCGTAGCGCGAAGCACGGAGCGGCCAAACCAAATTTTCAGGCTTTTCTAAACTCGAAATTTTACTTCATGCGCCACCGGTACAAAACACTGATTCAATGTAAAGTTTAGCGGTTTTGTACCGGTGGCGCATGAAGTAAAATTTCGAGTTTAGAAAAGCCTGAAAATTTGGTTTGGTCGCTCCGCGCTTCGCGCTACGCGACCAAACCAAATTTTCAGGCTTTTCTAAACTCGAAATTTCACTTCATGCTCAGTCTGGGAGAGGAAAACACTCGCTTAGAGCCTCAAATTGAATTCTTTTAATAAATCGATTATCGGAAAATATGCAACTTATGCATATGGATACTTCAAAGAAAATTCTCGTTATGAAAATGTTCAGTGTTACATAAAACACTCTGTATGCGCCCAAAAGTTTAGAAAGGGGCTACAACAAAAAGAGGACTCGGTCGGGTTGCATTTAAGGGCATTAAATCACCTACATGTAAGTCTAACGCCCGGGTTCTCCAACGCATCTTATCTAGATCAAATCGATCTTAAAAATAAGACGTTCTTAAAGAGTTGCACCAACTATAAATCTGATCTTAAAGTCATAAGAAGGTCTCACATTATAATACGCCAAAATTGGCGCCTTAAGAAGCAGATTTTAAACGTCAGAGTAACTTCAATCAGTACGAATTTGTAAAATAGCAAATTAATTATTTCAAGTGTTATTTCAACTGGATATGATGTAGATTTCGTAGATATAGTAGATAGTGAAGAATATTTTATCATATTTATCAATGGGATAACTGATAAAAATCAGTCGTTTAGATTATTTTTTCATCAGCACAACATTTTTGGTATAAAAATGCAATTTTTGAGAATAATTTCCCGTTTTCAACATAATTGGTCATTTTTCACATAAATTGACAATTCTAAAGAACCTTGTCATTATCGATACTGTCGATCCGTGTTAAAAAAATCAAATTGTGCCAAAATAAAACACAATTTATGTTAATAAAATTGTAGATTTTTTTTTTCTTTGACAAAATTCACTATTTTTTACCGTTTACCGTTTTGGCTATAAGTTACTAGTTCGACTTTTGACTATTACAATATTTTCATATTATTCACTCGATCGACTATATGTTAACTATTGTGACATTTTGACTATAAACTTTTTGACTGTAAATACAGTCGATTTAATTATAACAGTGTTTTGATCGACTTAATGTTGATTATTGTGATATTTTGACTGTAAGGCACTAGCTTTGTCTTTTAACTATTACATTATTTTCAAATTATTCACTCGATCGACTATGTTGGCTATTGTCACATTTTGATTGTAAACCACTAGTTTAACTGTATTTTTTTACTATAATAGTGTTTTTATGCTAATCAATCGGTGGACTGTATTTTGACTATTGTAATCTTTTGAGTGTAAGTCACTAGTTCGACGGTCTTTTGACTATTATAGTATTTTTACATTAATCACTTGATAGGTTGTTTTTGAACAATTATGGTATTTTGACCCTAAGTTGATCAACTACCATTTGACTAAGACAGTATTTTCTCATTAGATCACTCTGCTGGCTGCATTTTGATTACTGTGAAATTCTGATTTTATGTCTCTTGGTCGATTATTTTTGTACTATAACTATATTTTCAGATTAATCACTCTGTCGATTGTATTTTGACAATTATGATATTTTAATTGTGAGTCACTTGGTTCACTGTTTTTTTATTAGACGATATTTTCACACTAAATCACAGTACTTCGAGTATTACGGCATTTTGATTTTAAGTCATTCGGTTGGCCGCCTTTTGACAGTATTTATACAATAAATCACTCTGTCGAGAGTATTTTGACAATTATGATATTTTTACTGTATTTTGACTATTGTGACTGTAGATAACGAGTGTCTTCCACTCCCAGGTTAAGCATGAAGTAAAATTTCGAGTTTAGAAAAGTCTGAAAATTTGGTTAGGTCGCGTAGCGCGAAGCGCGGAGCGGCCAAACCAAATTTTCAGGCTTTTCTAAACTCGAAATTTTACTTCATGCGCCACCGGTACAAAACACTGACATATTACGAAGATTAAAACACACCGCTAAACTTTACATTGAATCAGTGTTTTGTACCGGTGGCGCATGAAGTAAAATTTCGAGTTTAGAAAAGCCTGAAAATTTGGTTTGGCCGCTCCGCGCTTCGCGCTACTCGACTAAACCAAATTTTTAGGCTTTTCTAAACTCAAAATTTTACTTCATGCGCCACCCGTATAAAACACCAATTTAAAGGAAAATTTATAAAATATTATGTGCATGGGGTCATCGCCCCCTTGCCCCTCCTAGTGCGGTCCACTAGCTGAGTCAAAAAGAGAACCATTTTTTGTACTTAGTTTGAAATATTAAAAATAATTGCAAAATAAATAGCTAACAGAAAAAGAGCTGTTTATTTAATTTTTCCATTTTTTCCAAACTTATGGGTGGGAGGATTGATCCCACAAATCCCCCCTCCCTATCTACGCCACTGGTATAAAGTATTAACTTTTGTGTAGACTTATTGAATTTTAAGTCGATTCTCTTGATTTTCCGAGAATTAGAAAAACATTCTTCATAATAACCATTTTCGCTGCCAAACAAATTTAATTGTTGCTTTGTAATTTTGAAAGTTTTCTATAAATTAAGTAAACTGTAATTAAGGTAAATTTAGTGTGTATTTAGTTTGATTATTTGTTTTCAGATCTCCATATTGATTTAGCTGTTAAATGATATCTTAACGAGTGTTTTTCCATTCACTGATCAAGCATAAAGTAAATATTTCGAGTTTAGAAAAGCCTGAAAATTTAGATTGGTAAAATCCAAATTTTCAGGCTCTTTAAAACTCGAAATATTTTCTTTATGCATGAGGCGTATTGAACATTGATTTAGTTTGGAAAAACATTATCCATTCATCTTGTTTAGGCCATTTAAAATTTGTATGTTGGGACTTCGGTTCCAGCGTTGCTATAAATATTATATTATATTATATTTTACAAATGTTTTTTTACAAAGATTTGCATTGAACCTTTCGTAACAAAATAAGCCAAAATTGACAACTGAGCACCTAACCCCCTTCTTAATAACATAAAATAAACAAAAATTGTTTTAACCTATTAACGGCCGAGCAATTATAAAGTTAACTCTATAATTTAATTTTAGGTAAAATTCTGCACTTATTTTTATTATTTTTATGAAGGACTTATTGTATAACCTGCACTACTGTGAGTGTTTCTTTTAAATATTTATAATGTACACGCTGTAAGTTTTAAGGCATTCCTCGATTTTATATAAGAAGTTTTTTTTTTATATGAAGTTTAAAACGAGTGTTTCCACTCCCAGACTACGCATGAAGTAAAATTTCGAGTTTATAAAAGCCTGAAAATTTGGTTTGGTCGCTCCGCGCTTCGCGCTACGCGACCAAACCAAATTTTCAGGGTTTTCTAAACTCGAAATTTTACTTCATGCGCCACGCGTATAAAACACTGAAATATTATGAAGTTACTAATACACTGACATTATTTCTTATTTAAATGAGTAATAATCTAAATATTTAAATAACAAAATATTTACATTTTTCTTCATACATTAACTTTTTTTAGTAATTTAATTAACAAAAATTTTATAATGTTGCGTGTATGCATCAATGGCGCTTATTGGGTTAAGAGATTGATATTTTCCATTTTTATAAATCGACGATTTTTATTTAAACTTCTGGCTATATTTAATATTATTCAAGTATTCGCAGTAAATTTGTAAACATGTTTTAAAATTATAAGTATAGAAACGACATATTTTAAGAATGATAATATTGAGTAAAGTGTAAAGTATTTGCAATTGGACGCAACAGTAATCAATCAAAAAAATATTCCCATAATAAATAACATGTAAACATACTTTTGTATTATTTGCCTTATCATTTGTTTTTAATAAATGTTTAACTTTACCTGATGATTTACAGTAATTTGCAATTAATGTCTGCTTTATGCAAAATTTAAAACTTATTAAGTCAATTTTTGAATAAGAAAAAATACAATACTTCAATTTGTGGTCCGGGAATTTGTCTATTTATCGTGTAAAGGAGTTTGTCCCTTCCATCAACGACAATACAATCCGTATTCAAGCAATCCGAAATTTCTGAATCCAGGCATTTTTTGCAATTGTCGACCTCCATTGAAAACATCCTTTCAAGTGTGAAATTATACGAGCATTTCATGTTGGTTCCATTGCAAGGTCTTTTACAGGGATGCTTTGTATAATCTTGAAAAAAAAAATAACAAGAATAGTTTAAAATCACGACGAATTAAAAAATAAATAAATAAATTGATAGTATTGTTTTATAAAATCCTATATATATATATATATATATATATATATATATATATATATATATATATATATATAAATATATATATATATATATATATATATATCTTAATATATAAAATTACGTAATTTTATATATTATGTTTAAAGTGTGCAAACTATAAGAAGCGTAAGCTTATTTTCTCGAATTCAAATAGTTTTGAATTTGAATTTATCTTATATATATCTTTATTGACAGATATCAACAGTAAATACAACAACAAATAATAAGTATGTACAAATAACTATAACATTATATAAAAATTCATCTGTCAATTGGCTATCGACCAATGGTTTTTCCGCCTAAATTTATTCTTGTGTGTCACTGTCATATTTCGTGTAAAAAAGGGTCATAATTGTTAATGTCGTCAGTAGTGTCAAGGTGGAACTGTTCGTTAATCGTCATGATCGCTAATGTCATGAAATGTTGAAATGAAATCGAATATGGTAGAGGAGGGATGTTTGCGTTTTGGGATTATATTTTTATTTTGGGGGATACAGAGGGGGTCTAGGATATTATGGTGAATAGGATTTGAGGCAAATTTATCTGCAAGTTGGGAGAGGCGAATTTGAATGGGAGCAACATTGGTTAATTCATAGAGGAATATGTTCGAGGGATTGTACAGTGGATTTTGGGGGTGACGGATTTTAGTTAGCACTCTAAGGGCCGATTGTTCCGCTATCTGCAATTTTTAATGGTGACTGGGTGGGGGTTATGGGATAGGGTGGCAGCATAATCAAGTAGGGGGCGGCATATCATTTTGTATATATGTACAGCTGTTTTGGTACTTATTCCTTGCTGTTTGAAGGTCAGGCTTCGGAAATGTGCCGCCCGATTCTTGACTTTTGCTTTTAGGATTATGGAGTGGTTCTTGAATGTGAATTTTGGATCAAAATGGATACCTAGGTATTTACACGTGGCTGAGGGATGTTTTATGTGATTATTTATGAAAATTGTAAAAGGGGAGTTGCTTGATCGGTGAAAAGGAATCAAAAGCTGGGATTTAATGGGATTTATTGATATTCGCCATTTCGCGAACCACGTTTGTATCGAATCGATCAGGCCCTGTAGAGTGCTAAGGGCTTTAGGGAGTGTGGCGGCTTGCGCGATTAGTGCAGTATCATCGGTAAAAAAAAGAGGTTAGGCAGATTTGTTTATATAGTTGGCATCAGGATTGTAGATGTCATGAACGAGGAGGTTATAGAGGAAAGGTGAAAGAGGGGAGATACAATCCTATTAAAAGAAAACTGTACAAACATCACAAACAGGATTTTTTATTTATTTCGTGTTAGTAGTGTTTATTACCTGGAAATTCTAGTATACCCTCACAGAACCAAATCAGCAGAACAAACGAAAATACCCTTAACGTGCACATAATTTCGACTTAGCGATTAATTAATCGCGACATTCAGTCTAACTAACCAACAAGGTAATCAGGGAATTATTTCAATGCTCACTATTTATAAACATTCTACGAAAAATCCTTAAAATGTCTGTTTTTATAATTCACACGTCGATGTAGGGAAAATACAGTGTTGACCATTTTTCGAACGCATACTTTCGGACATTGTTGAAGCATATTTCCAGATTCTCATGAAAAAATCAAAATCAGAAAGGAAGTAAATTCTTGGCATTCAATTCACGAGCGAATATTTCGATAAATACTCGAGAATAATGCGTTTTGGAATTGGTTATTTTAAGTATGTGATGAATTATAAAAAATAAAAATCAATACAAAAACAACAAAGTTTCCATATTATTAAAAAAAGAGGTGGTGTGTCCACTGCACTTTCTCTGTTAGAGGTATTATGTATTATGTAAATGTAAACAATATGGAAAATTTTCTTAAACTTGATTTAATGTACTATTATTATTATAATTTAGAAAATATTCACAAAAAAAATATTTTTGAATTTGTTCCCTATATATTGGTAATTATTGACCCATCACATACCGGGTGTTAACTTGGCGGACGCAACATAGGAAATCCCATGTAAATTTAAAAATGTTTAAATTTTGGCTCCCCTATTTATTTTAGAAACAAAATGTATTTACCTTTTTTGTAGAGGGAAAAATACTGAATTTATTCGCGTTAACGTCTATCACTTTACGTTTCTCTAAGTTAAAATAATTAAGAAACAGTAATGTGATGTTATGAAAATGATGACATGCCATGGAATTGAAACAATTGCAGATGTCAAAATGGCAAAAGATATCGCAGTCACTTGATTAAAGTAAATGTTTTCGAAATGATTTACACTTTACGAGAAAAAATCCTCCTAATAAAGTGGTATTATGCAGACTACAGTTATCAGGATGTTTGCGTTATGTTTTTTGTCGTTAATTAAGTAACAGCAATATCTTGTGCTATTTCGATATCGGCAATAGTTGTATCAATTCCATGGTATGTCATTATTTTTATAAAATCACATTACTTTTTCTTAATAATTCTAACTGTAAATTTTCTGACATTCGTTGATTTTTAAAAGAGTTCAATTTGAAGCTTTAAACGAGTGTTTTCCACTCCCAGACTAAGCATGAAGTAAAATTTCGAGTTTAGAAAAGCCCCGTGAAAGTTTGTCTCGGGTCGCGCAGCGAACCGAGACAAATTTTCTGGGCTTTTCTAAACTCGAAATTTTACTTCATGCGCCACGCGTATAAAACACAGATTTTGAGTGAAGTACGAATATACATACATTTGACAATATTATAGTGTATTATACGTTTGGCGCATGAAGTAAAATTTCGAGTTTAGAAAAGCCCAGAAAATTGGTCTCGGGTCGCTGCGCGACCCTCGACAAATTTTCACGGGGCTTTTCTAAACTCGAAATTTTACTTCATGCTTAGCCTGGGAGTGGAAAACACTCGTTTAAAGCTTCAAATTGTATTCTTTTAATAAACCGAGCGTGGCAAAATGTAGAAAAATTCTCGTCATAAAAATGTCCGGTGTTACATAAAACTCTCTGTATATTTTTAACTTTACTGTAAATCAATGATTTATAGGCGTTGTGCCTGAAGTCAAATTTCGAGTTTAAAAAAGCCCCGTGAAAATTTGTCTCGGGCCTTTTCTACGCGGGGCTTTTCTAAACTCGAAATTTTACTTCATGCTTAGCCTGGGAGTGAAAGAAACTCGTTACTTTGAAATATATCACATATTTTTATCACAAAGAAAAATAAATAACATGGCTATCTCATTACAGTTCAATTCAAACTCGTGCTAAGTTCGAATATGGTTGAGGCCTAGGTCGGGTAAAACCACCCAGAACAACTCGATCTCTACCAAGCAAGGTATGGAATCCAAAGACCAGGGCACCAAGAGGATACGTTCCACCACCTCCTCTGAGCCAACTCCGAAACGCCACCAAGGCCTACAAGAATGCGGCGGAAAGTCTCCTCAGGCTAGTAATAACGGATGGATCCAAACCCTTTGGTAAGCTCTCCCAGGAAAGGGCCATATTGATTAGGCAGGCGCTTTTCAGGGAGCTTGACTCAGTGGTGTTGGGCTCACCAACCACTACACCTAGTTCTCCGCAGAGATTCAGGACCTGATTCTACGCGGGTGAATTTGTAAAAGTTCACTGCGAGGATGAACGTACTGCTGATTGGCTTGTGAGGACAATGGCAGTGATCAAGCCATAGCCTGACGCTAGACTACTTGCCATAGCTGGGGACCACCTTCCCAAAATCACAAGGTCGACCCTTTGGGTTCTAAGGGAAGATTTTGAGACTCCGGAAGGCGAAAAAAATAGTGCTCAGGAGATTGGCGGGGCAAAATCCTGAGCTCAAGATACGGGATTGGCTGATCTTTCACCGGTCTGTGACAGACAACCCATATTGCTCATTAATATGGGAGGAGGATCGTAAAATCCTAAGCAGAAGAGGTAACCATATTAGCTACAGGTTTACCTCTTTTATCTTGAGGGTCAAGGAGTTAACGAAAGAAGAAGAAAAGAAGCTGGGTGGGGGGGAGTCAGGGGGTAGCTGAGGAGAGTACCATCAAAATTGTGTGACTGGATTAGCAATGCACTTGGCAACCGATTGGTCACAGTGGAGGAAGGTAGAGAACGTATCCCCTGCAAGATTGACAGAGGCTGTCTACAGAGAAGTTTCCTATCTCCTTAATATGGAACTTGATGCTGGACAGCCTCCTAGAACAACTTCAGCAATAAGGCTTCTTTGTGACAGCCTATGCTGACGACTTAGCTATTATAGTACGTGGCAAATTTGAAGACGCTCTCTGCGATCACATGCAGAGAGCTCTAAATACAGTTTCGCGGCGGTGCAATAATCACTTACTCCTTGTCGGTAAATCCGGCTAAAACGGAGATGGTCATGTTCACCAAGAAAAGGAAGGTGGCGAAAAAGGCACCAAAACTATTGAATACGATGTTGCAGTACAGTGACGAGGTGAAATACCTGGGCATTACACTCGACAGGAAACTGAGCTAGAAAACGCACATCGAAATCAAAACTGACAAAGCTATAAGAGCCGTTTGGCTATGTCGTCAGGCAGTGGGGAAACCCTGGGGGTTGAAACCGCGCACGACGATGTGGCTGTACACAGCTGCCATGAGGCCTATGCTAACATATGGAGTTTCAATTTGGTGGCACAGGACCAAACAATTAACGACGATAAAGAGACTAGCGCAAGTGCAGCGGACAGTCTGATTAAGTATAAGTGTAATGCATTGGTGATTTATAATTTAAAAGAATTTTTGAAATCTGTTGATGTTTTGTGCAGTTATTACGTTTTAAATTATTCTAAGGTTAGTCATCAATCGCTTACTGCGCCACTATCTTTATTGTGCTTGCTCTCCTGGCCACAGCATCTGTAAGCAATGCCTTGGCGAATTGTATTTTGATATAATTTTGTAATCAGAAATTTTAGATTTTAAATTATTTGAGGGTTAAAAATAAACCCTTTACTACGCCCGTATCTTTTTTGTGAATGTTAACTGGTTGACAAGATTTGTTATAATATTGTTTTAAATCGTTGAATTGATGGATTTATATGTTTTAATATATATCCCAACTAACAAATTAATTTGTTTATTAAATACCACAATAGTTATTTTAAGTTGTACTATGACGCAAATTACATTAGTTGGTCTTTTTAAAAATAAAAATATAAATATAATTTTTTTAACTTTTAGTTGAGTATTATGGCAAAGTAATTGTCAACAAATCCGTTAGATTGTTGTGATTTGTTAAAAAATTCGCATTTAGCATAATAATCAAATATACGAATTGTATTACGCATACAGGATTTGAAAGCTCACGGTTTATAATTAAAATGAAAATCTTTTTACCCGTTTTCTTTTTCCAAATAATTTTTGCATGTTCTGCCTGCGCTAGCTCTAAGCTAAATCACATTACGAACATTTGAAAATTAAAACCGTTCTCTTTTTGGTGAAGTAAACACTTAATTAGCCGATAACTCAACAAATTGTCGGTGGATTTTCATGAACTTACATCACTTTTATTTTTTAGCTAATTTTCGCTTGAAGTTAGAATGTATTAAATAACTGTTAACTGTTGAGGCTTCTACTTCGTTATACATTATTATTAACATAAATAAGACACTTAAACTTTGTTTGTATAACTGAGGTTTTTTTTATTGTGACTATAGTTTCGACAACTTTAACTTGTCATTATCAGACTACAAGTCACTTGTAGTCTGATAATGACAAGTTAAAGTTGTCGAAACTATAGTCACAATAAAAAAAACCTCAGTTATACAAACAATGTTTAAGTGTCTTATTTATATTAAATAACTGTCTGATTCCTCACGCATAACTCATAAATTCACAAACTTTAGATAAATCTTATTCAAAGATTAAATTCATTTGTCGATTAAAAAAATAATATTTATTACCTAACAGGACAGCCCAATTACAGAGTAATTATACGAGAGGATAAATTCTTAAAATAATAAAATAACACATATAAATAGAACAATACTAATATAAATAAAGATCACGTAATATAAATTTATGTTTATATACAAAAAATACATTAAATATTTCAAAATAATAATCAGGAAACAATTCACATATTCCGGGACATCAACGTCAACAAATGTGGATTCAATAAATTTTTGGCATGCTTGAACCTATTTATAAAATTTATTCGAAGAATAACTATTTGTCGATTTACCCGACGTTCGTAAAACCCAATTAAAGTAATCATTTATTTAATATTAGTATGATATAATTTTACGATAATACAAGTAATATTTAAAATAACGTTTATTAAAATTATAAATTTATATAATAAAATAATAAAAAGGTTTATTCCGTAAATAAAGTATTATTAATATTAAAATTAATAATAAATTGAAGATATTTGTATAATTGTCTAATTATTATTAAAATGCACTAAAATAATGTATAAAGGTTTATTCCGTAAATAAAGTATTATTAATATTAAATTAAATAATTAATTGCAGGTATTTGCATAAATGTCTAATAATTATTAAAATGCACTAAATAAATGAAATTGAAAACTTTTCACATTCAAGTGAACATAACTCCAAAACTATTATTGGTGTCTACTTTAACTATTATTGGTGTCTATTTTAATTTTCACATATTTTGAAAAAGCAATAATTCAGTGATATTCACACCTGGTTTTATAAAGATATCTTAAATAGTATCTTAGTTATAAAGTCTTGAAATTATTATATCACTCAAAATAATTAAATTGATTCCTATTTCACGTTTAAGTGAAAATCCCTCAAAAACTATTGATGCAGTATATTTTCATTTTTACATATTTTGAAAGACCAATAATTAAGTGATATGTAAACTAAGTTTTATACAGATATCTTAAATAGTATCCACGTTATGAACTCTTGAAATTTCTATATCACTCAAAATAATCAAAATTTACTCCCGTTTCGCTATCAAGTGAAAATAACTCAAAAACCAATACCGCGGTATGGTTTAATTTTTACATATTTTAAAAGACCAATAATTGAGTGATATGCACATCAAGTTTTATAAAGATATCTCAAATAGTATCCAAGTTATGAATTCTTGAAATTTCTATATCACTCAATATAATAAAATTTACTCCCGTTTCGCGATCAAGTAAAAATAACTCAAAAACTATTAATAGGGTATGGTTTAATGTTCACATACTTTATAAGATCAATAATTGAGTGATATGCATACTAAGTTTTATAAAGATATTTCAAATAGTATCCAAGTCATGAACTCTTGAAATTTCTATATCACTCAAAATAATCAAAATTTACTCCCGTTCCGCGATCAAGTAAAAATAACTCAAAAACTAATACTGGGGTATGGATTAATTTTCACATATTTTAAAAGACCAATAATTGAATGATACACACATCAAGTTTTATAAAGATATCTCAAATAGTATCCAAGTTATGAACTCAAAAAACTATTACTGGGGTATGGTTTAATTTTCACATATTATAAAAGACAAACAATTAAGTGATATGCACATCAAGTTTTATAAAGATATCTCAAATAGTATCTAAGTTATGAACTCTTGAAATTTCTATATCACTCAAAATAATTAAAATGTACTCCCTTTCCGTGATCAACTGAAAAAAAACTCAAAAACTAATACTGGGATATGGTTTAATTTTCACATATTTTAAAAGACCAATAATTAAGTGATGTGCACATCAAGTTTTATTAAGATATTTTAAATAGTATCAAAGTTATGAACTCTTGAAATGTCTTTATCACTCAAAATAATTAAAATTTACTCCCGTTTCGCGATCAAATGAAAATAACTCAAAAACTATTACTAGGATTTGGTTTAATTTTCACATATTTCAAAAGACCAATAGTTGAGTGATATGCACACAAAGTTTTATAAAGATATCTCAAATAGTATCCAAGTTATGAACTCTTGAAATTTCTATATCACTCAAAATAATTAAAATTTACTCCCGTTTCGCGATCAAGTGAAAATAACTCAAAAACTCTTATTAGTGTATGGTTTAATTTTCACATATTTTAGACCAATAATTGAGTGATACGCACACCAAGCTTTATGAAGATATCTCAAATTGTATCCAAGTCATGAACTCTTGACATTTCTATATCACTCAAAATAATCAAAATTTAATCCCGTTTCGCGATCAAGTGAAAATAACTCAAAAACTGTTAGTGGGGTATGGTAAAATTTTCACATATTTTTAAAGACCAATAGTTCAGTGATATGCACACTAAGTTTTAGAAAGATCTCTCAAATGGTATCCAAGTTATAAACTTTTGAAATTTCTATATCACTCAAAAATAATCAAAATTTACTCCCGTTTTGCGATCAAGTGAAAATAACTCAAAAACTATTTCTGAAGTATGATTTAATTTTACGTATTTTAAAACACCAATAATTGAGTGATATGCACACCAAGTTTTATAAAAATATCTCAAATAGTATCCAAGTTATCAACTCTTGGAATTTCTAAACCACTCAAAATAATCAAAATTTACTGCGGTTTCGCGATCAAGTGAAAATAACTCAAAAACTATTACTGGAGTATGGTATAATTTTCACATATTTTAAAAGACCAATAGTTCAGTGATATGCACACCAAGTTTTATAAAGATCTCTCAAATGGTATCCAAGTTATAAACTCTTGAAATTTCTATATCACTCAAAATAATCAAAATTTACTCCCGTTTCGGGATCAAGTATAAATAACTCAAAAACTATTTTTGAAGTATGATTTAATTTAAACGTATTTTAAAAGACCAATAATTGAGTGATATGCACACCAAGTTTTATAAAGATATCTCAAATAGTATCCAAGTTATTAACTCGTGGAATTTCTATACCACTCAAAATAATCAAAATTTACTGCGGTTTCGCGATCAAGTGAAAATAACTCAAAAACTATTACTGGAGTATGGTATAATTTTCACATATTTTAAAAGACCAATAGTTCAGTGATATGCACACCAAGTTTTATAAAGATCTCTCAAATGGTATCCAAGTTATAAACTCTTGAAATTTCTATATCACTCAAAATAATCAAAATTTACTCCCGTTTCGGGATCAAGTGAAAATAACTCAAAAACTATTTTTGAAGTATGATTTAATTTAAACGTATTTTAAAAGACCAATAATTGAGTGATATGCACACCAAGTTTTATAAAGATATCTCAAATAGTATCCAAGTTATTAACTCTTGGAATTTCTATACCACTCAAAATAATCAAAATTTACTGCGGTTTCACGATCAAGTGAAAATAACTCAAAAACTATTACTGGAGTATGGTTTATTTTTCACATATTTTTAAAGACCAATAGTTCAGTGATTTGCACACCAAGTTTTATAAAGATCTCTCAAATGGTATCCAAGTTATAAACTCTTGAAATTTCTATATCACTCAAAATAATCAAAATTTACTCTCGTTTCGGGATCAAGTGAAAATAACTCAAAAACTATTTTTGAAGTATGATTTAATTTAGACGTATTTTAAAAGACCAATAATTGAGTGATATGCATACCAAGTTTTATAAAGATATCTCAAATAGTATCCAAGTTATGAACTAAAGTTTCTATATCACTCAAAATAATTAAAATTTACTTCAGTTTCGCGATCAAGTGAAAATAACTCAAGAACTTTTATTGAGGTATAGTTTGATTTTTGCATATTTTGAAAAACAAACAATTGAGTGATACGCACACCAAGTTTTTTAATGATATCTCAGATAGTATCCAAGTTATGAACTCTTGAAATGTCTACATCACTTAAAATAATCAAAATTCCAGTTTCGCGATCAAGTGAAAATAACTAAAAAAACTATTACTAGGTTTTATTTTGATTTTCACATATTTTGAAAGACCACTTTTTGGTGATTTTGAGCTATGTGTCAAAATGTGTCAGATTGCTTTCGCGAACATATTTATGAATTTACGAAAAATTTACAAAATTTATTAAATTCTACTACATTTATCGACTATTGTAAAATTTTCATTAGTTTAATTAGTTTTTAAAAATGTCGTTTTATTTTTATACCTGTAAGAATTGTAATAATAAAATAAATAAATATCAATTCCTTTCAATATTCTCGAAATTTCTTAAGTCCCTCCCCCGTCCCCCATTTGGCTGCGCCATTTATATTATTATTATCATCATTATACCGGGTGTTGACTTAGCGGACGCAGCATAGGAAATCGCATGTTATTTTTAAAGTGTTTAAATATTGGCTTTCCTATTTATTTTAGAGACAAAATGTATTTTACTTTTTTGTAGAGGAAAAAATTCTAAATTTATTAATGTTGACACAACACTTTACGTTTCTCTAAGTTGAAATAATTAAGAAAAAGTAATGTGATTTTATAAAAATAATGACATACCATGGAATTGATACAACAATTGCGGATATTTCCTGATTTTTTTTTTAAATTAAATTTATAGGTTTAAACAAGTGTTTTCCACTCCCAGACTAAGCATGAAGTAAAATTTCGAGTTTAGAAAAGCCCCGTGAAAATTTGCCGAGGGTCGCGCAGCGACCCGAGACAAATTTTCTGGGCTTTTCTAAACTCGAAATTTTACTTCATGCGCCACGCGTATAAAACACTATAATATTGTCAAATTTATGTATATTCGAACTTCACTTAAAATCTGTGTTTTATACGCGTGGCGCATGAAGTAAAATTTCGAGTTTAGAAAAGCCCAGAAAATTTGTCTCGGGTCGCTGCGCGACCCTCGACAAATTTTCACAGGGCTTTTCTAAACTCGAAATTTTACTTCATGCTTAGTCTGGGAGTGGAAAACACTCGTTTAAAGCTTCAAAATTTCGAGTTTAGAAAAGCCCTGTGAAAATTTGTCTCGGGTCGCTGCGCGACCCGAGACAAATTTTCTGGGCTTTTCTAAACTCGAAATTTTACTTCATGCGTAGTCTGGGAGTGGAAAACACTCGTTTAAAGCTTCAAATTGTACTCTTTTAAAAATCAACGAATGTCAGAAAATTAACAGCTAGAATAATTAAGAAAAAGTAATGTGATTTTATAAAAATAATGACATTTTTCTTGTATAGTGTAAATCATTTCGAAAACATTTACTTTAATCAAGTGACTACGATATCTTTTGCCATTTTGACATCCGCAGTTGTTGTTTCAATTCCATGGCATGTCATTATTTTTATAAAATCACATTATTTTTTCTTAATTATTTTAACTTAGAGAAACGTAAAGTGGTAGACGTTAACTTGAATGAATTCAGAATTTTCCCCTCTACAAAAAAGGTAAATACATTTTTTTTTTTAAATAAATAGGGGAGCCAAAATTTGAACATTTCAAAATTTACATGAGATTTCCTATGTTGCGTCCGCCAAGTCAACACCCGGTATATCATTTAAATAACACGGAATCAGTTATTTGATGATTTTTAGTGTTAATAAAAAAATACAAGCATTTTTTTACTTAAAAAGAAATACTATCCGGTTATTCAGAATTTTTGGAAATGTTTGTATACAATTTTCTATAAAAAATATAAATTTAAGGAAATACTCGTAAGAGTTCTCAAATCCCCACTGAATTTCATATACATTGGAAAAGTTTGTCTCTAACTGCAAAAATAAACGGGCCAATGCTTAGGATTTTTCCGGGCCAGTCCGTGCCTGCTTACTTACTTACTAGTAATTATCATCTTGAACAATAATTTGAAAATGAAAACACTTGGTTAAATTTTACTAATATTTTTTTTTTTTTTTATTCCAACTAGTTTCGACTTTAAGTCATTCTCAAGGAGTACTTTTTAAATCATAGTAATTATCAGTTAATCCAATTGTATATATTTTGTTCATAATGAGTTTATTTGTATAATAAGATAACCCACATTTACAATGATGAACCTTTTAAATCATGATTCAGCTCAAACGAAATTTTGGTAAACCCGTGCCGGATTCGGATGTTGGTAATTCACAAGGTCGCGCAGTGAATAATATCGTTCGTTATATAAAGACCACATCGAAAAAAATAAATAGTAGATTCACGAAAAGCACTGACAACATGAACTTCAAAAAATTCTTATTGTTTTTCGTACTATTGTTGTGTATATCTTCCACGATGGGCGGACAATTCTACAGGAGATTAATTAGAGTGAAACATAGGAAACCTTTAAAACTTGAAGGAAGAGCTTTAAGTGTAAGTAAACAAAAAGAATAATAAATAACAAGTTAATTAAACAAATATTTTTGCAGAGAGTGTAATCGAGAAATTGAATAAATGCAGAATATAATTTGAATAACAGCACATCCGATATAAACTAGTTTTATTGAAACATGATTGGCAGATGTTTATGCATTAATAAATGGAAAGAGGATAATCTTATTGCTTTTATTGTGCTGTGTTATTATATAAACTCAAGTGTGAAGAAAGGATACGACAATGTTAATTATTTATTGATTATACTCTTCACTAAACTCAAAAACATATATCGATTATACAAACCGTTCGATGGACTTTAAATTATGGGCGGAGTGTAATAGTAGGTTGCAGTAATAAGCTACTTATTAAAATAAAGACATAAAATTATTTATTTGTAAACTTTCGATAGTTAGCCAATGTACCTGAATTTTAATAATGTATGTAAAAATGCAATTCTTAGTTTATAATTAAATTATTAACTCAAATGTATATTTACATTGGTATTTATTTTCTTAACCTTATAACTTACAAGTTCTTAAATTCATCATTTAAATTTAAATAAATAATAATAATGATTAACGAAACCTCGAATTTATATTCTTAGTAGCCAAAAAGTCTAAATTTGTAAACACTTGTTAGTACAGGGTGGACCAAAAGTCCGTTTAAATTTGAATCGGTAGCTGCGACGAGCAGCGACGGCGGGGTGGGGCCGAGGGGTTACGAAGCGCAAGAGCGGCCAATGGGAATTCAGTACCATGGCGTCGTTCAGCGATAAACAACGTGCGTTCTGTGTACGAGAGTACTACCGCAACAACAAGTCTTTTACTCTAGCGCAACGAAAATTTTGCGCTCATTACAACATACGGCGTAAAACTGAAGCTCCATCGATTCAATTGATTCGAAAATGGGTACAGAAGTTCGAGGGGACAGGTTCAACAATGAATCAACCACGATCCGGCCGACCTAGAACATCAAGAGATCCCGAAAACGTCGAGCGTGTAAGATAGACGCTCTTACACGCTCGACGTTTTCGGGATCTCTTGGTGTTCCCTCGAACTTCTGTACCCCTCGAACTTCTTTCATTTTTCGTGAAAATCATGGACTCTACTCGGAAGTAGTCTAACGCCTTAGGTTAGAATATAGAATAATTGCTGTAATTATTACCACCATTTATTAAATTTTAGCTATTAATGTTAATACGTTTTATCAATTTTTAAATATTATTGTTATCATTTTCTACATATTCTTTGTAAAAGGGGTTTCCCGTGAGAGAATAAATAAAAAAATAAATAAACATCTTTGATTCGTATTCTTCACAAAGATTTACATTTACATCCGTACAAAATCCAAATAGTACAGGAATTAAAGCCCCAACATCACGCTCACAGGCACCAATTTGCAAACGAAATGTTAGAGAGGTTCACCAGCTTTACTAACATTTTTTTCTCAGACGAGGCACACTTCCATCTAAATGGCCATGTGAATAGGCAAAATTGCAGGTATTGGAGTGACACTAATCCTAAATTGAAGCATCAAAAACCTCTCCATTCACCCAAGGTTACTGTATGGGCAGCTTTGTCAGCAAGAGCCATACTTTTTTGAAGATCGCCGAAGAAATGCTGTTACAGTGAATACAGAGCGGTACATTGACATGCTACAGAACTTTTTTTCACCAGCGCTAGAGGATTTTGATGGGTTTAATCAACGATCGTGTTTTCAGCAAGATGGGGCAAAATGCCACAATTCCAACGACTCATTAAGTGCTGTTCGCGAAATTTTTTGACCAAAAGTGATATCCAAAAGAGGTGCCATTAACTGGCCACCTCGTAGCCCAGACTTATCCCCCACTGGACTTCATTCTTTGGGGATACCTTAAAAGTAAAGTTTTCAACAGCAACCCAGTGTCCCCAGAGAAATTAAAGGAAAATATTCGAGAGGCAATGCAAAACATTTAACGAAACACTTGTGAGGCCGTCATTGAAAATTTCCGCTCCAGGTTGCGGCAGTGTCAAAATAGTCAAGGATCACATATGAATGATGTAATTTTTAAAAAATAAACCCCTATTTGTGTACTATAATAATGAAAAAAGTTTTTTTATCTCACATAACTAGTTTCTTTTAAATCATCATTTGAAATGTAAATAAACTTTTGGTCCACCCAGTACAAAAATAAATATAAAATATTCACAGAGAAATATTAAACCATCAAAACAGTAAACTGCGTCAGTATTAAAAAAATATAAATAATAAACCTAAAATATCTGTTATCGAAAAGTATTGATATTTTAAATATCAATACTCTTCGATACTGTGCTATACGATATACCTATAAAAAACATTCCTTCATTTTCACTCGCCCCAGTTTTATGTACCTGTTTCGACGACACACTTCGACATTCCTGTGTTTCCTGTTTATTTTATTTTAATATTTTTTGTATTGAAAGTCTAAAGCAGTGGTCTCCAAACTACGGCCCGCGGGCAAAATCCGGCCCGCGATTGTTTGTAATTTTTTTTTGTAAATGTCATATTTTGAAATATTGTAACAATTGTTCCTTAAATTTTTCATAATTTTATAAAATTAATCGGATCTTGACCGACTGTATTATGTAGAATTGTATTTGTGGCCCGCGAAGAAGATAGTTTGGAGACCCAGGGTCTAAAGCATAGCTATACTGATGAGGGATAAATCTCGAAATGCGTCTATAGATGGCTTAAGACAATTAAAATTCATTCCCTGTAATTTTTTCAATTTATTTCAATTCCCTTTTGTTTCATTTAGTTTGGTTAGAGAATAATTTGACTTGATGTTGCATTTTGCATATAAATTATGCATAAAACAGTAAATCTGTCGTGTAACTCAAATATTCATTGTATAATTCAATATCTGTCGGGGTATTAGCTCGAGAAGTAGTTGTTTCAATGAATATTTGGAAAAACATTTTGCAGAAAGTCGATATTAATTTTAATTCGTTTTTATATTCTATACGATATAATCGATTCTCAATATTGATACTCTTTTGGGATCGGAACATCCCTAATTAATAAATACCCTTGTATTTCATAGTTTAGGTACTAAGTTTGATAATGATTTCCGTGTAATTAAAACTAGCCACAACGGTAAAATAAAAGTTGTACAAAAAGTTTAGTTTTTTTATATAAATATTATTTCTGCCATTAACCCCTTATATAAAAATGCATTACTTATAATTAACATTGACATACGAATAAATTGTATTTTCATGGCAACGAATATGTCGATTAAACGGCAATTCAAGTACCTAATAATAATTCCATCATTTCTCAACTTAATTCAAAAATACGATAAGAAAAATGAAATATTTTCAACATCAAACATAAAAAAAATGGTGTGTGTTCTTAATTCATCTTTCAATTTACCTATTTTCAATCTGGGATGGAATAAACAAAAACAGAAGGGCAGCTGTTGCATTTGAACACATACAAAATATTTTAGTTATTGTTTTTATTACATTGCAGCTATTTTTATTAGATTTTGATAAGTACAATTTGTTGTTTGAGAAAATTCAATATTTTGATAAAACTGCTGAAAAAGTTATGAAAATTAATGATTTTGCATTAAAGAAAGTGCTGTTGCAACTGTTTCTAATACATTTGATGATGATATTATATTAAACATATACCTTATTTATTTATTTTTCAACAGGTAAAAAAAATCGTATATTACATTGCCTTTTTCTTTCCTATGATATCTATTTGTTTGCTTGAATTTAACATACTCAAATGTTTATGGATAAGGTTTAACCATTTCAACAAAACATTTGCTAGTGTTTATGGCAATTGTTCCCTAATTGAAATTACTGATTTGAAGGTACAGGTTTTCAGTAAAATCCACGCGACTTTAATGGATTGCGTTCATTTGTTTAACGATATGTTCGGCATTCATTTGTTCACAATGATAAAAACTAAATTACTACTTGATCAATATATAGGGAATAAAGCTGTACATTTTCCGATATTCGTTGTTTTTTAAAAGAATTTAATTTGAAGCTATAAACGAGTCTTTTCCACTCCCAGACTAAGCATGAAGTAAAATTTCGAGTTTAGAAAAGCCCCGTGAAAATTTGTCGAGGGTCGCGCAGCGACCCGAGACAAATTTTCTGGGCTTTTCTAAACTCGAAATTTTACTTCATGCGCCACGCGTATAAAACACTGATTTCAAGTGATCTATAAACTGTCGGCATCTCGGTTGCTTTCAAGAACAATATCAATAACAATAATATCTTAGATTAAGTCATTGACGTTTGTAAACCTTTGGTGACAGCAAGAATAAATTTACTTACTTACTTACTTACTTACATACGAGTTGGTGAATCTCGGAAACTTCAAATTCATTTAATTATATGTCATTGGGTATTGTCTCATCACTACGTACGAGTATGTTTCTGAAGTCAGAACTTACGGGGATGCCGACAGTTTATAGCCCCCCATTAGTTTAAAATTTCTGATTTTTTTTAATGTCTGGCTTCGATTGAGCTTCTTCGCTTGATGCGCCTGGGGTCGTCGCCTCTTTGGCCCTCCCCTTACTGCGGCCCTGTACCTGACAACACTGTCTGTCACTTATCATCGTAAAAACCTAAAATAATAAAACCGCTTATTAATTATATAAACACACACAATATAATTCCTTTCATTAACCCCGTACACACAAATACATTACTTATAATTAATATTGACATGCTAACCATTTTTATTTTTCATAGCAGCAAATATGTCGATTAAGCAGCAATTTAAGTACCTAATAATAATCCCCTCATTTCTCGGCGTAATTCCAAAATACGACATAAAAAATCAAACATTTTCAATATCAAACGTAAAAAAATGGTGTGTGTTTTTAATTCACCTTTCAATTTACTTATATTTGATCTGCGATGGATTAAATATGAGAAGTGCAACAGCTGCTGCACTTAAACACATATCATACATTTTAGTTATCGTTTTTATCACATTGCAGCTATTTTTATCAGATTTTGAACAATACAATTTATTGTTCGAGAAAATTGAGTATTTTGATAAAACTGCGAAAAATGTTATGAAACTCAATGATTTTGCTTTAAAAAAAGTGCCGTTGCAACTGTTTCTATTAAATTTTCTGGCTTTATCAAGTCTTACATATGATTTAATTATTAATTTTTCATATAAAACAACAGGGAGTAAATACCATATTTTAAGTTTCATTTTTTCTTACTACGATAACATTTTATGTTTGCTTGAATTTAACATACTCAAATGTTTATGGGTAAGGTTTAAACATTTCAACAAAACGTTTGCTAGTGTTTATGGAAGTTGTTCTATAATGGAAATGGCAGATTTAAAGTTTGAGGTTTTAATTAAAATCCACGCGACTTTAATGGATTGCGTTAATTTGTTTAACGATATCTTTGGTACGCATCTGTTTTTGAAGCAGATTTATATTTGTTTGAATATTTTACAATCTTTAGAAGCGGTTTACGCTGGATTGATTCCCGATTTGGAGAATTTGATATTTACTAATTTTTGTACTGTTTATATTATTGTAAGTATTGATAATTAAATAAAAGTCACTTGGTTTGTTTCACTACTATTTTTTTGTGAAACAAACCAAGTGACTTTTATTCAATTATCAATATTGTAAACATGTTTCATCAAGTGATTAATGAGAACCAAATTGAAGATAATTGTAAGTTATAAAAAACACTACACCCACTGAGTAAAAAACAAACAAATAATGTTATATAAAAATTGTAGCAAAATTAACCGTTATTTTAATGTTGATGGAACATTACTTAAATGTGTTTGTTCAGTGGGCAGAGTGTAGTTTTTATAAGTATTGAGGGTCATGTAAAACACTTATTTTATTCCATGATTTTATTATCTGTTGCCTTCCACTGAAAATAAAAATATGGAACAAACCAAATGTTTTACTTTACCCAATATGAAAATATGGTTCCATTAAAAAATGTAACAACAGAATCGAGTATTTATAAGTTTTTTTCAGGCACAAATGTACTTGTTGGTAATATTTTGTGAAAGAATAGGAAATGAAGCGAAGATTTCAACGAACACAACTTTCAAAGTTTTATTATGGCATTCAGATGATTTGATATTGATGAGAAAAATGACTATTCTAACAGAACAAATTAACACAAGAACTCCAGTTTTTACGGCGGCTGGGTGTTTCAACATAAATTATGGCATGGTGTTCAATTTCATAAATCTAACCATTACATATTTAATTGTAATAATACAAATTCAGTAATATATACATACAGGAAACAAGAAAGTGTTGATTCGACCCTAGGTATTATCATGGGCGGAGCTAAGGCACAGGGCACTTGATCAACATTCATCCAAAATCAATAAACATTTTTGTGAACAATTTTTATTTAATACTAATAAATAATGTATAAAACATATTTGCAGTTGAAATTAACTTAAATTTAACTAAATTAATGTTCATAATGGTAACAGAAATATTATGGATTAGAATTTAGTTAAAAAATCACATATTGTCAGAATTCTCTCTCTCTCTCTCTCTATATATATATATATATTTATAACTTGCTTGAGTTTTTTGGGCTGCTTTCTCGCGTTGGTTGGTTTATTTGCGCTCTACGTTTCGGCAGCATCACTTCTGCCATCCTCAGGAGCTTTTTTGTATACTGAGTGATGGATGTCACGTTCACTGTCAGTACATTTGTTTTGTAAACTAGGGACTTGTAGTCTAGATCTGCTGCGTGTTATTGGTCCACTCGATGTAGAAGGTGCTAAAATTTCTTGATTTGTGTCCGATGTATCTGCATTATTGAAAGTGATGCTGCCGAAACGTAGAGCGCAAATAAACCAACCAACGCGAGAAAGCAGCCCAAAAAACTCAAGCAAGTTATATTTTGCTCGCGAAAACCTAAAAATAAATATATATATTTATATATATATATATATATATATATATATATATATATATATATATATATATATATATATATATATACATATATATCGGGTGTTGACTTGGCGGACGCAACATAGGAAATCACATTTTAATTTTAAAGTGTTCAAATATTGGCTTCCCTATTTATTTTAGAGACAAAATGTATTTCACTTTTTTGTAGAGGGAAAAATTCTAAATTTATTAATGTTCACACACTTCACACTTTACGTTTCTCTAAGTTAAAATAATTAAGAAGCAGTAATGTGATTTTATAAAAATAATGACATACCATGGAATTGATACAACAATTGCGGGTATTCCCTGTTTCTTTTAAAGTTCAATTTAAAACTTTAAGCAAGTGTTTTCCACTCCCAGACTAAGCATGAAGTAAAATTTCGAGTTTAGAAAAGCCCCGTGAAAATTTGTCGAGGGTCGCGCAGCGACCCGAGACAAATTTTCTGGGCTTTTCTAAACTCGTAATTTTACTTCATGCGCCACGCGTATAAAACACTGTAATATTGTCAAATCTATGTATATTCAAACTTCACTTAAAATCTGTGTTTTATAACCGTGGCGCATGAAGTAAAATTTCAAGTTATGAAAAGCCCAGAACACGGAGTGTGGATACAAATAACATTTGACGACCCGTATAGTATCCGGATAAGAAAATCTCATTTGAAGCTTTAAACGAGTGTTTTCCACTCCCAGACTAAGCATGAAGTAAAATTTTGAGTTTAGAAAAACCCTGTGAAAATTTGTCGAGGTTCGCGCAGCGACCCGAGACAAATTTTCTGGACTTTTCTTAACTCGAAAATTTAATTCATGCGCCACGCATATAAAACACTACAATATTATGAACTTTATGTATATTTGAAACTTACTTTAAATCAGAGTTTTATATGCTTGGCGCATGAAGTAAAATTTCGAGTTTAGAAAAGCCCAGAAAATTTGTCTCGGGCCGCTGCGCGACCCTCGACAGATTTTCACAGGGCTTTTCTAAACCCGAAATTTTACTTCATGCTTAGTCTGGCAGTAGAAAACACTCGTTTAAAGCCTCAAATTGAACTTAAAAAAGCAACGAAAATCTAAAGATTTAAAGAAAATAATAAAATAATTTCTTTTAGGTAAACATACGCCTAAGCTGTACAAACGTTGTTTTTTAAATGAGTTCTATTTGAATCTTTAAACCAGACGAAGCATGAAGTAACATTTCGAGTTTAGAAAAGCCCCGTGAAATTTTTTCGAGGGTCGGGCAGCGGCCTGAGACAAATTTTCTCGAAATTTTACTTCATGCGCCACGCGTATAAAGCTCTGATTTCAAGTAATGTTCAAATATACATAAAGTACATAATATTTTAGTGTTTTATACGCGGTACGCATGAAGTAAAATTTCGAGTTTAGAAAAGCCCAGAAAATTTGTCTCGGGTTGCTGCGCGACCCTCGACAAATTTTCACAGGGCTTTTCTAAACTCGAAATTTTACTTCATGTTTAGACTGGAAGTGGAAAACACTCGTTTAAAGCTTTAAATTGAACTCTTTTAAAAATCAACGAATGTCAGAAAATTAACAGCTAAAATAATTAAGAAAAAGTAAAGTGATTTTATAAATACTACGATATCTTTTGCCATTTTGACATCCGCAGTTGTTGTTTCAATTCCATGGCATGTCATAATTTTTATAAAATCACATTATTTTTTCTTAATTATTTTAACTTAGAGAAACGTAAAGTTAACACGAATGAATTCAGAATTTTTCCCTCTACAAAAAAGGTAAATACATTTTTTTCAAATATGGCCAAATCTCCAAGGTCGTCCAGGGTTACTTCAATTGTCGCCTTCTTGGGTGATTTTAGCGAATAAAATATCCATGGTTGAATTGTGTTATGAGATTATCTTATCTGGATACTTTTCGGGTCGTCAAATGTTATTTGTATCCATACTCCCTGTGCTATTTTGCATTTAAGATCTTTCCATATTGATTTCTTTTTGCATCGGTAAAGTCTTTAATAAATGTTTAATGCATATAAATAACTGTGGAGGGATTGTTTACTTTTGATTTTGCGATTACATCTGTCCACTGAAATGGCACATAAACCAAGGAAAGTTTTTTTTATCCGTTCTATCAGAGCAAAGTCTCTGACACATGGTAAAAAACTGTGTCTACTAACCAAAAACTTCTGCTCCACTTGGGTAAAGTATTTTTCTCTCAGTAACAGCCGGAGCAATGTTATCATTTTCCAGTTGTTATTTTGGCCCACACATCTGTCAGACCAAACAACAAGTTTCTTTCCTGTCCTTGACCAAGACGGTGGAAAGTCTCGGTGACATCAAATAGTAATGCCGAGGCGATCTCAGGAGAGTCTCGATGTGCTATTACTTCATGCCATATTATCATTGTAGCTATACCATACCCCATGTTATGAACACGATAGTTATAGGTAGAACTATTGTAATAGAAAATGGATGAATGAGTTAGGTTTGGGCAAAAAAAGTACTTGTTGCAAATTTGTGCATAGAACCACATAATTAGAATTTATCTTAGCCATTCCGGTATCTTCAGTCAATGATTGGTAGCCTGCTTCTGCTAGCATGTGATGGATTTTACGTTCATTTTCGATTTTCGGGAAACTAGAAGCCGCGAAGGCGCTTACAACGTTGCTCCACAAAATGACCAAACTCGACTAACCGAAATGACACTAGAAAACCACAAAAAAAAATCCTATGCCTATGATATTTTCTGTCAATGATTGGTAATACCGAGGCGATCTCAGTAGAGTCTCGATGTGCCATTACTTCATGCCATATTATCATTGTAGCTATAACATTCCCCATGTTATGAACACGATAGTTATAGGTAGAACTATTGTAATAGAAAATAGACGAATGAGTTAGGTTTGGGCAAAAAAAGTACTTGTTGCAAATCTGTGCATAGAACCACATAATTAGAATTTATTTCAGCCATTCCGGTATCTTCAGTCAATGATTGATAGCCTGCTTCTGCTAGCATGTGATGGATTTTACGTTCATTTTCGATTTTCGGGAAACTAGAAGCCGTGACGGCGCATACAACGTTGCTCCACAAAATGACTAAACTCGATTAAACGAAATGACACTAGAAAACCACAAAAAAAAAATCCTATGCCTATGATATTTTCTGTCAATGATTGGTAATACCGAGGCGATCTCAGTAGAGTCTCTATGTGCCATTACTTCATGCCATAATATCATTGTAGCTATACCATTCCCCATGTTATGAACACGATAGTTATAGGTAGAACTATTGTAATAGAAAATAGACGAATGAGTTAGGTTTGGGCAAAAAAAGTACTTGTTGCAAATCTGTGCATAGAACCACATAATTAGAATTTATTTCAGCCATTCCGGTATCTTCAGTCAATGATTGATAGCCTGCTTCTGCTAGCATGTGATGGATTTTACGTTCATTTTCGATTTTCGGGAAACTAGAAGCCGTGACGGCGCATACAACGTTGCTCCACAAAATGACTAAACTCGATTAAACGAAATGACACTAGAAAACCACAAAAAAAAAATCCTATGCCTATGATATTTTCTGTCAATGATTGGTAATACCGAGGCGATCTCAGTAGAGTCTCTATGTGCCATTACTTCATGCCATAATATCATTGTAGCTATACCATTCCCCATGTTATGAACACGATAGTTATAGGTAGAACTATTGTAATAGAAAATAGACGAATGAGTTAGGTTTGGGCAAAAAAAGTACTTGTTGCAAATCTGTGCATAGAACCACATAATTAGAATTTATTTCAGCCATTCCGGTATCTTCAGTCAATGATTGGTAGCCTGCTTCTGCTAGCATGTGATGGATTTTACGTTCATTTTCGATTTTCGGGAAACTAGAAGCCGTGACGGCGCATACAACGTTGCTCCACAAAAAGACCAAACTCGACTAAACGAAATGACACTAGAAAACCACAAAAAAAAATCCTATGCCTATGATATAAAGCTGGCGGATTATTTAGGTCGCAGACAACGTTCTTCCACGGAAACACCGCTTTTACACATATTGGCGGTTACAACGTTGTTCCAGCATAGCCTTCAAATATTAACTAGACGGTACGCTACTTCTTAAGATAACGACGTATAGACTTTATATCACTATAAAAAAAGCCAAAACTGCAAGCATTGCAATTAGCCGCTATTCTACATATACCGAAGTTCTTGACATAGTCCTTTCTTAGTTATTATTATTATTTTTTATTTATTTTTTTTTATTTTGGGTTTTACGTCATCTATTTCCGCTGCTAAGGCCAATCATGACGCCGGAGATTAGGTCTACAGCTATCCGGGAATTTTGCCGAACCCGGTGGGAGTTCCAACCCACCGGCAGGGATCTTTAACGTGCACGCAACATCCAGGCAGTACACGGGTCCTACATGCATTTAACGTCATATCCGATAAGACGGAGTGTTTGGCATTTTTATCCTAACCTATATAAATGCAGACAACTTGTTAGGCCGGTATTTGAACCCCGGTCCGTGGCGTAGCAGTACAACACTCTAAGGTATATGAAAGGAACTTCTGCTGCGAACTATTCTACTCGGAACATGAATGCCAAACGAATTAACAAGGGTGGGAGAGTCAAATATACCATATTTTAATTGATAACCAAGTAATACGTCACTATTTCTTCGTCATTTGTCTGACAGTTCGTAATATAACATCGTAGGTTCCCAAAATATTAAATTTATAAGAGATATAGTAGTAGTATAACCTTTATTTCGCATAATCCAATACAAACAAAATTCTTACAAAACTAACATTTTCTCTTTAAAATAAAAATAATAGTAATAATAAAATAAAAATATAAAATCAAAACTACATTCTTCTCTTCAAGTCGCAAAGCAGCTAACTACATCTCCCTGGCCTTACTTTCATTACTTCCTTCACCACCTCTAGCCCTCTTCTGCTCTCACATAAACTCTCGACATGCGTACTACCTTTCATACCTATTTTTATCCTCATTGCTGGCATGCATTCATCCAGTGCTCCTATTCATCCTTCTTTTTCCCACAAAATACACATCTCATATATACTTCTCCCATCCATACCTTCCTTCCTCTCTCCTCATTTCCACATCTGAGCCGCGCTAACAATCGTACCTCCTCCCCACTTAATGTCTTAGAATAGCGCGGCGGTCCTGCGTGCACTTGAATTATTTTATAGTGAGGGTTGCAGCTGCTTTTTCTTATTTTTTCCTGGCGCTCCTATAGGTCAACATCCCTCAACCTCTCACTATATTCAACCTCAAGCATTTCCCCCCGCGCTATTTTCTCCCTCGCCATCAACCCCGACCGCCCCACTTTCTAGTCCAATCTTTCTCTCTCTATCATCCATCTAACACCTACGCCTTTCACTTGAAATTCAACACTCATACCACTCTTCTCTTACCAGCCTTTCTTTCCCCAACCCACTCACCTTTCTCTCAAACTGTATCACTCTCTTCGCAGCCACCCATTTTACTGACATTCTCTGGCACTCCTGCAATACTATATAATTTGGAGTCGTCCTCTCCAGGCTAATTATTCTCTTCAAGTATTGCAGGTGTACCCTTTCAATCTTATCATTCCTACTCACTCCCTACACTTCAGCTGCATACAACAATATCGCTCTTATACATGAATCCCACCATACCATTTTCATCCCAACATTCTCCCCAAGCATATCCTCCCATATTCTCCGCATCCGTGCCATCGCAACTCTCACCTTCTTACATACAAAATCAATATATCGGGCTCTGCTACCATTTTCAGCAAACATATACCCGAGGTATTTAAATTCTTTCACACGCTCTACTTCCTCACCTATCCATCAAAATTCTTCTACCTTCCTTCTTCTTCCACCCCCATTCTTACATACCATCCACTTCGTCTTTTTTACATTCACAGTCAATTTCCTTTTCGCAAAATATCTTTTAAGCCTCAATAGATATAATTTAGGAACTTCCGCTGAGTTCTCTCTAAAACCGAGATATCTTTTGCTGTAAAAGGGCACCATATAACAAAGCAATACTCCAGCTGTGGCATAACCAATGTCTTATAAATATATAATACTGTTTCGATGTTAGTGAAATGAACATTGTTTCTCTTGATAAATCCAAGCATGGTTTGCTTTAGATGTTATAATAGAAATATGAACTGAAAAAGAGCAAATACTGATTAGAACAACCTCCAGATCTTTAATTTGGTATACCCGATTTAGTGAAATACCACCGAGATTATAAGCACTTTGCATTGCAGTTTGTTTTCGCGAAAAAGATATAGTGAAACATTTGGCGATATTTAATCTGTATATTCAAGATAAACCATTGCAGTGCATCCGGATCCGAAAGGAAGACGGCCCCCGCAAGAAAAAAAAAACATTGGCTGAATCTATTTAGATCCTAGTGTATTTTCTGCGATTGAATGTAATCTTTAATATTAAGAAATACCTTTATGTCGTCGGCATATGTGGTAGGTACTGGCAGTATTTAAAACAGTTGGAAACGTGGTTTATAAATATATTGAATAATAAAGGCCCCAGGTGGGACACCTGGGGCACACCTGTGATAACTTTAATAGGGATTGATATTAGATTACCAATACGAACAGATTGCGACAAATTTTTACAGGGCTTTTCTAAACTCATGCTTAATCTGGGAGTAACACTCGTTTAAAGTATCAATTTGAACTCTTTTAAAAATCAAAGAATATCGGAAATTTACAGCGCATGCATATGTATACTTAAAAGATAAATTCCTTGTATATATTATTGCTTAAGCCTGTAAAAGTCAAAATAAAGCACGTTTAAAAAAAACAAATTATACATTTTTATAATACCTAGTGTCGAATCATTACAGAGCTCATTTAAATATCATTACAAATGTTAATAATAATTATTATCATTAAAATTCGCGATCTAGTAATTAGAGTATGATGACATCTAAAAAAATTAGCTAATCATACACATAACATGATTAACTATAATTTATAATTAGTACTTACTTTTAGCGTTCGCATAATCTGCAATGTTCTCCTTGTTGTTATTCCTTGTGTTTTTCGCTAATGCTCTTGAGGTAAGTAATATAACAGCTTACAATCTTTAAACGAGTGTTGTCTACTACCAGACGAAGCATGAAGTAAAATTTCGTGTTTAGAAAAGCCCCGTGAAAATTTGTCGAGGGTCGCGCAGCGACCCGAGACAAATTTTCTGGGCTTTTCTAAACTCGAAATTTTACACCATGCGCCACGTGTATAAATCACTGATTTAAAGTGAGATTTAAATATACATAAAGTTGAAAATATTATAGTGTTTTATACGCGTGGCGCATGAAGTAAAATTTCGAGTTTAGAAAAGCCCCTGAAAATTTGTCTCGGGTCGCTGCGCGACCCTCGACAAATTTTCACGGGGCTTTTCTAAACTCGAAATTTTACTTCATGCTTAGTCTGGGAGTGGATAACACTCGTTTATAGCTTCAAATTGAACTCCTAAAAAAAACAACGAATAACTAAAGATTTAAAGAAATTTTCTGGGCTTTTCTAAACTCGAAATTTTACACTATGCGCCACGTGTATAAATCACTGATTTAAAGTGAGGTTTAAATATACATAAAGTTGACAATATTATAGTGTTTTATATGCGTGGCGCATGAAGTAAAATTTCGAGTTTAGAAAAGCCCCTGAAAAGTTGTCTCGGGTCGCTGCGCGACCCTCGACAAATTTTCACGGGGCTTTTCTAAACTCGAAATTTTACTTCATGCTTAGTCTGGGAGTGGAAAACACTCGTTTAAAGCTTCAAATTGAACTCCTAAAAAAAAACAACGAATAACTAAAGATTTAAAGAAAATAAGCTGAATTTGAAATACGTATACTTTAAAGAAAAACTCCCTGTTCATGAAAGAAATGTCATTTAGTTGTACGGTAAGCAATCAGCTGTTTAGGTGTCAGCACGTAATGTACTTGTCAAAGCTATTACGTGCATGTGTACGTATTGTCAATCATATTTGTCAAGATGACAGTGTGGTATGATGCGATTACTAGGTTACGTAGGTAAAAGTATAAATATTTCCCTAGGTTTACATCCATAAAAACACTACGTGTATTTAAATGTGATTATATGTAATTTAACATTTGTTGCCTTTCGTAAACTTGTAACAAAAATATTAATTATTTGTAGGGCTCTGTCACTCTCTATCAATTTCGAGATAAAACGGTTTATTATTACTATTATTATTATAATCAGTATCATAAATTTGTTCCTATGAATTTTAGATTACCCTTGGAAGAATTGATCAAAAAATACCTTTTTGGTTTGGGCGAGGCCCTCACAAGAGGAATGGGAAGCAAACTGCCATTTCCACCGGTAAGTTATATAATGTCACTTGAAGAAATTTTGTAGTGTGGAGGCTTCTACTTCGTTATACACGTTAATTTATCAATAACAAACATTTTATTTTTGTTTGTATAACACAATTTATTTTTATGTGACTGCAGTTTCGACAAATTTAGCTTGCCATTTGAAGAAGTTACAGCGGTACAATAATAGTAATTAAAGAAAATTGTTGTGCAATTTCTGTCGTGTCCGCGTAGAAATACGCTTCAAAAACAGATTTGTTCTAATTAGATTTAATAACATTAAGAAAATATTCTCAGGAATACTTACATTTTGGGTTTACCAGCACCGAAGAAAATGAAGAAGATAGGCTCTTCCACAAACTATTTTACATTTTCAGGATAATTATACATTAACGGTTTATAGCCCAGCAGCCAAAGGGGTTGCAATTTCATTTAATGGTAAATTTAAAATTGAGGGAGAGTTTCTACATAAAAATCAAGACGTATTTTCTGTTGGTTGGTATGGAGAATATGGACATACAGCGATATGCAAACTATGCTAAATATTTGATGGAAAATTGGTCACCATACTAAGTTACAATTATTAAAAAGTATAATTTATAATTGTACAGTTTTGTGTTGAACATGGTTGAAATCATTACCTAGATGTTTTCTACATAAAATATATAATAAAAGTAAAAAAAAAAAACGTTTATTGGCATATACTACATTACATCTGCACTAATCGCTGCCCCCTCTCTTCCTCCTGCTTTCCCTCTCTTCCCCCAACTTCTCCAGCGTCCTTACCCCGGCCCCATCTTCTCTTATCCATTCTGTCACTCTTCTATTCCCTCTTATTCCCACCTATTCCTCCTTCACCCCCTCGCAACTCCTCCGCCAAATGACTCCACGTATCCCTCCCCCGCTCACACATTACACACTTTCCATACTCTTCCCCCATCCACACCTTTCTTCCTCTCTCCCCTGAGCCACACCTCGCCCTCGCCAGCACCACCTTTTCCTCCCTACTCCATTCCCCCTCCACCAAATACCTCGGTATTCTCCTATGCACCTGCCACCTCCCGTACCTATCGTTGTATTCACTCCTCTCTATACACCCCTGTCTTTCCTGTGCTTCCACCTCCATTTCCTTCTCTTTCACCCACGCATCCACCTTTACCCCATTCCCCAGCCATTCCATCACCTTCGTCTCCGACAAACCCACCCTCTCATACATTCTCCTTCTCTCGCTCCTCCATCTACCCTCTTTCCCATTCACGCACGCCACCCACACCGCCTTCAACAATCTCTCTTCCTCCAGATCCCATAACTTCATCTTATACCTAGCCATTCTCACCATTTCCTCATACTCTAGTTGCTCTCTATTCGTTTCCTGCAACACTATGTATCCGGGTGTCGACCTTTCCACCCCCAACATACGCTTCAAGAACCACAACTGCTCCCTCTCTATACACTCATACCCTCTCGTCCCCCACACTTCCACCCCATACATTAACACTGACCTCACACATGCATCCCATACTTTACACGCTACTCTTACATTGTTCCCCATCCACTTTTCCCACGCTATCCCCCACGCCTTTCTAGCCTTTCCCTGCACCCACCTCACATGCTCCTGATACCCTCAAGTCCCTTTGAACATAAACCCTAAATACTTGAATTTTTTAACACTCTCAATCACCTCCCCCTTCCACTCTAATTCCTTTACCCTCCCCTCCCTCCCTTTATTTCGGAATCTCATCCATTTCGTTTTTCTAACATTCACGCTCAACCCCCTCTTATCCATAAACCTCTCCGCCCTTTTCAGGATATCCTTTATCCCTTCCCACTATCTTGCCACCAGCACCATATCATCCGCATATGCAACATCCACACCTTACTTCTACCAATAACTTCATCTCATACCTAGCCATTCTATATATAATATACTATTAATAGTATTTAACATTATTAGCATTGTTAAAACGATTTTTACTGGCGGACAGAAGGATACCTTCTGGAGCCAGTAAAACCCGTTAACTTGCGTATATTGTTATATATTTTATTTGTCAATCATTTGTAATTAATTAAAATACAATTATTTGGTAAATTTAATCAAATTGGAATTACAAAAAATTATGTAGTAAGTTATGAAACATTTCCGTGGATACTTATGTTGTTTATTTGATTAAATTAATTATTATTTTAAGAATAATAGTATTTATTGTATTTTTCTTTAATAAATTCAATTCACGAAAAGCTATAAATTACTATTTCAGTACTAACTTGTTAAATTTTAACAAGTTAGTATACTGACTTGTTAAAATTTTACAAGTCAGTAGCTTGAAAACATAACCTTACTTGTTTAATACTGTCAATGGATAAATTGACGTTTACAAATGAGAGACAAATAAATTTATTTAAGGATATTTTACTTCTATTTAAATATGATGCAAAGTTTAAAAAATGCAGCTATTTGAATGAATGAATGAGAAAATGTAGTTTTTAACACACTCTTAAATCCTTTATAACAACGATGTTTTTCTTTGTTTTGCATATATTTATAACCAATAAAATGCAACAAATAAGTTTAATAACATGTGTGTGTTGTCTTTAAATATGTAACCTGACTTTGGGGATTCCTTATTTCCACTAAAAACAGTAAAAAATGTAATTAATCAAGAGAGATTTTTCATATAACTATTAAATTTACCTGTTTTCTTGCATTCATTATTTTTCATGAAACAATCTGTCAGACAAGTCGGTTTAACTATATCTTGATCTAAAAATATATTATTAATAATAAAAAAAATTATGGTAGTATTTTACAAAAACAAATAACTCACCTTTTTTACACAACCGGGGGCAGCATTTCTTCATCTACACCTTAAAATACAAATAAAATAATAATTTCTTAGTAAAAATTGATAAAAATGATTTATATATCTTTGCGTTAAAATGTAAGAAAATCTTCTTTTTCTCAGTAAAAATGGCTTTAATAAAAGATTAGTATTTTAGAAGAGTGAGAGTGAAAATTAATTTTACAGAATATTTTTTCCTAAATTATTATGTCCCCTTATATATTTACTAATATTACAATAGATAGGGATTTTCTTAAGTATACATATCCCAATTTATTAGTTTCCTCATTGTTTTTAAAAAGCGTGAAGCATTAAGTACATTTTCGGGTTTAGAAAAGCCTAAAAATTTGAATTTGTCGGGTGTATTATAAATTACACTTTTTAATTCTGTGGTCGTTATTACGAAAAATTAAAAATGCGACTCTTCGCAATCATTAGTTTTAGTAAGACAAATTATTTTGGTTGAATTTATGTTTGAATAAGGAAACATTAAAAGCAATAGATTTTTCTATTAATTTTTTTTTTAAATCACTGATTAGAGAAGTGTGGGCACTTCCTAATTCTATCAAGAATATCGATTTTACTTCAATATAAATAAAATCACAATTTACTTCAATATAAATAAAATCACAAAAACGCTTCCTAATTCTTTCAAGAATATCGATTTTACTTCGATTTAAATAAAATCACAATCAATATAAATAAAATCACAAAAACACTTTCTGATTCTTTCAAGAATATTGATTTTACTTTAATTTAAATAATATCAAAATTTACTTCAATACAAATAAAATCACAAAAACAAAGTGCTTGCATTCTGTGATGCAGGCATTTTTTAATTCTTTGAAAGAAATTAAGTTATCAATACATTTTTTAATCGTTTATAATGAAGATGTTTCAATTTGTTTTACATATATTTATCAGCAATAAAAACACAAGAAATAATTGTAATACATGTGTTGTCTTTAAATATGATACTCTAGTAACTAAGGCCAGGCAAAAGCCAACCCCAATAAAAAAAAAAAAATGAAACATTGGGGATTCTCTTTTTTCACTAAACACAGTAAAAAATGTAATTGATAAAGAAAAAGATGTTTAATTATAATGATCGAACTTACCTGTCTCCTTGCATTCGTTATTTTCTATGAAATAACCTGGCGGGCAAGTAGCTATAAATATATTTTGATCTAGAAAAATATTAATATAAACATAAATGTATTTTATGTTAATATTTTGCAAATTCAAATAATGTACCTTTTTTTCTGCACAATCCATCGACGTTTTTATAGCCTGGGGGACACCAAGGGAACACTTCTTCATCTTCACCTTAAAATACAAAAATAAACTCTTATTTCCATGTACGAAAAAATATATAAAGATTGCTAATCTCCACGTTAAGAAAATCTTTAACTTCTTTTTAAAAAATCACGAATAACAGATTAATATTTTACACAAGTGAGAATAAAAAGAAATTATATACAATCACAGTTTTGTAATTTATTACTAGAGCTCGGATTTGTAAGCAAACAGCTTATGCTGAAAATTAAAAGCATCAACATGAATTAATAGAATGTGTGCGAATTATAGAAAGTTAAATCATTTAACACTATTTTTTTGTTGTTTTTTTTTGCTTTTTTCCAGGTTTTTTCGGTTTTATGCTTATTTTGTATATAAATGCTTATTTGGTGCTTATTTCGTTGGTGGACAATTATTATCTGTGCGATCAAAAAACGAACTATTAATTTATTTATTTTTTTTGCAATCCTGGCCTTTTCTCCCGATTTTTTTATATAAAAGATAACTATTTGACAAATCAAGTTGACACTTGTCATTCGTTATTGGAATACGTGTACCAACATAACAAAACAAAAATAATTGATAGCAACGCCATTTCTGTGCTAAGCCGAGAATTTTCCACCTTACCCTCGTAGTGAAAATAGTCAGTTAACAAAATAATAAAAATAGTCTACTAATAAATTTCATAAACAATTAATAAAATAAAAAATGTAAAGCGCATACCTTCAAATTCACACATTTCATTCGCATATCTGTATCTTGGTGGACATTTAGGGTATATGCTTCCAATTTGTTGATCTGTGGAAAAGAAATTACAAAATGAATATTTCAAGGTCGAAACTATTTTGAATTCTAACAAACTTCTTTTTTGTTTGCAGAACATTAAACATAAATTATAAAATTACGATAATCTTCGTATAAATTGCCTTTTTTGCCGTCAAGTTGATAATATTAATTGGGTTTTTGGTTTTAGCGGCGAAATTAATTCAAAAAATTAAATAAATTAAAAAAATACTACATACAACTTTCTACAACAAAGTCTCCGTCTCCATTTTGTTTTTTTTAATTAATTCCGCCGCTAAAACCAAGAACCCTATTAATACAGAGAAAATATCTGCTTAATCAGTAAAATAAGAGGGATGAATTCCGAAACAAACGAGTTTAAAGAAATATTCAGATAAAGTAAAAAATGTTGAAGACCCCCAGACCAGCAACAAATTTAAGCAACGTTTTAAAAATAAAATAAATATACCTACATACTTCCATTAATACATTTATTCCATGAATGTGTGAATCCATCTGGGCACCTTAACCTAGTGGTTTCTGATCCATCTGTAAAACACATTATTGTGAATTCACAAAGAAACTTAAAATGTATGTCACACAAAAAAGGTCTGGCTATACATTGGCAAGACCAGCACGAAATGTTCGCGACACGAGTGTCGTACGATCTATCTAGACTCCTGCTCGAGTCGTGCTCGTCTCGTCATTGTGTACCTCGTTGCTTAGTGAATGAAGAAAAGTGTATAAGATAAAGAATCGTAAAAGAAAATAATATCTATGCATTCAATTATTAAATGTATTGCTATTGCCATTACTTGGCTAAAAGCTGAAAACATACATCAAACTATCGTGAAACACGAGTACGACACGTGCACGAGGGAACGTATAAAAAACTCGTCGACCGAAAGTCGTTGTCGTGACGTCCTCGTCTCGCACTCGCAACGTTCATGCAATCGCAAAAGAAAAGAAAATCTATGCATTAAATTATTAAATGTATTGCTATTACCATTACTTGGCTAAAAAATGAAAACATACCTCAAACTATCGTGAAACACGAGTACGACACGCACGAGGGAACGTATACAAAACTCGTCGACCGAAAGTCGTTGTCGTGACGTCCTCGCAACGTTGATGCGAGGCTGAACGTATTTAAACGTGTGCTGCTATTACTTTAGAACTGACGTCGTGCGAGTCTTTTGCGACAATCGTGTCTTGCACGTCACATCAACGTGTGGCCAGACCTTAAAACCATGTTTCATATTTGGGTAAAGGTAAAGGTTTACGCATATCCCCATTAAGTTGAAGTTCCCTCGTGCGCGTGTCGTACTCGTGTTTCAACACGAGTACGACACGTGCACGAGGAAACGTATACAAAACTCGTCGACCGAAAGTCGTTGTCGTGACGTCCTCATCTCGCACTCGCAACGTTGATGCAATCGCAAAAGAAAAGAAAATCTATGCATTAAATTATTAAATATACTGCTATTACCATTACTTGGCTAAAAAATGAAAACATACCTCAAACTATCGCGAAACACGAGTGCGACACGTGCACGAGGGAACGTATACAAAACTCGTCGACCGAAAGTCGTTGTAGTGACGTCCTCGCAACGTTGATGCGAGGCTTAAACCTGTGCTGCTATTACTTTAGAACTGACGTCGTGCGAATCTTTTGCGACAATCGTCTCTTGCACGTCACGTCAACGTGTGGCCAGACCTTAAAACCGTGTTTCATTTTTGGATACCTTTATTTACGCATATCCCCCTTAGGTTGAAGTAATCGGGCGGGCAGATAGGAGGTGTTTCACATTTCCTTTCACATAATCCATTCTTGAGTTTCGAATCCGGCGGACATGCAGGTGGTATTTTGTGCGATTCGCATTTGTTTTTTCTCAAAATGAAGTTTTCAGGACAGATTGCCGGAAATTCAGATTCTTCAAAAAAAAAATCAAGTTGTAAAATAAGTTGGTCTCAGTTTAAGATTTCAATTTAGACAAAACATTATAATTTAGTAATGTACAAATTATAATAATGATAATAGTTTTAAAATGACTTAACTTTGTTTTGTTTTACTACTTTTATTTGGACTTTTACAGTGACTACAAGGTAGCCATTATCAAACTACCTATTATTATTATCATTATTTGTACAATATTTTTATACAGAGAGTTTTATGTAACACCGAACATTTTTATAACAAGAATATTTCTTTATGCATTTCGTTGTACATTTTCCGACGCTCGGTTTATTAAGAGAATTTAATTAGAACTTTCAACGAGTGTTTTCCACTCCCAGACTAAGCATGAAGTAAAATTTCGAGTTTAGAAAAGCCTGAAAATTTGGTTTGGTCGCGTAGCGCGAAGCGCGGAGCGGCCAAACCAAATTTTCAGGCTTTTCTAAACTCGAAATTTTACTTCATGCGCCACCGGTATAAAACACTGACATATTACGAAGCTTAAAACACACTGCTAAACTTTACGTTGAATCAGTGTTTTGTACCGGTGGCGCATGAAGTAAAATTTCGAGTTTAGAAAAGCCTGAAAATTTGGTTTGGCCGCTCCGCGCTTCGCGCTACGCGACCAAACCAAATTTTCAGGCTTTTCTAAACTCGAAATTTTACTTCATGCTTAGCCTGGGAGTGGAAAACACTCGTTTATAGCTTCAAATTAATTTCTTCTAGAAGAACAGGAAATAAGTATACTTAAAAGAAAAACTCCCTGTATACAGTAAATTTTTAAACTCGAAATTTTACTTTATGCGCCACCGGTACAAAACACTGATTCAATGTAAAGTTTAGCAGTGTGTTTTAAGCTTCGTAATATGTCAGTGTTTTGTACCGGTGGCGCATGAAGTAAAATTTCGAGTTTAGAAAAGCCTGAAAATTTGGTTTGGCCGCTCCGCGCTTCGCGCTACGCGACCAAACCAAATTTTCAGGCTTTTCTAAACTCGAAATTTTACTTCATGCTTAGCCTGGGAGTGAAAAACACTCGTTTATAGCTTCAAATTGAATTCTTCTAGAAGAACAGGGAATAAGTATACTTAAAAGAAAAACTCCCTGTATACAGTAAATTTGATTTTTTAGATAAACATAAGCATAAGCTGTACATTTTCAGACATTCGTTGTTTTTAAAAGAGTTCAATTTGAAGCTTTAAACGAGTGTTTTTCACTCCCAGACTAAGCATGAAGTAAAATTTCGAGTTTAGAAAAGCCCCGTGAAAATTTGTCGAGGGTCGCGCAGAGACCCGAGACAAATTTTCTGGGCTTTTCTAAACTCGAAATTTTACTTCATGCGCCACGCGTATAAAACACTAAAATATTGTGAACTCTATGTATATTTAACCCTCACTTGAAATCAACGCTCGGTTCATTAAGAGAATTTAATTAGAACTTTAAACGAGTGTTTTCCACTCCCAGGCTAAGCATGAAGTAAAATTTCGAGTTTAGAAAAGCCTGAAAATTTGGTTTGGTCGCGTAGCGCGAAGCGCGGAGCGGCCAAACCAAATTTTCAGGCTTTTCTAAACTCGAAATTTTACTTCATGCGCCACCGGTACAAAACACTGACATATTACGAAGCTTAAAACACACTGCTAAACTTTACATTAAATCAGTGTTTTGTACCGGTGGCGCATGAAGTAAAATTTCGAGTTTAGAAAAGCCTGAAAATTTGGTTTGGCCGCTCCGCGCTTCGCGCTACGCGACCAAACCAAATTTTCAGGCTTTTCTAAACTCGAAATTTTACTTCATGCTTAGCCTGGGAGTGGAAAACACTCGTTTAAAGCTTCGAATTGAATTCTCTTAATAAACCGAGCGTCGAAAAATGTACAATGTAAGCATATGCTTACGTATACTTAAAAGAAATATTCTCGTTATGAAAATGTTCGGTGTTACATAAAACTCTCTGTATGACAGCATCAAAGAAAGCACTGGAAATACTTAAAATTAAAGGTAATCCGGAAATTCTTTTCATTAATCACCAGACCGACATAATTTACCAGTCAGTCTGGGGATTATTGAGAAGAATTTCCGGTTCATTTTAAGTATTTCAAGTGCTTCCTGTAAGTCCATTTTTCGGCCTTTAAACAACGCGCCCAAATCCAAATGTTAGGGGCTTTTCTAAACCTAAAATTTGACTTTAAAAGATCCATTTTAAACTCTAAATAGGGAAGTTTTCCTTTAAGTATACATACATATCCGTACATAGCGTTCAATTTGAAGCTACTAGCATGTTAAGCTGCTAGTAGCTTTAAATTGAACGCTATGTACGGATAAGTATGTATACTTAAAATAAAACTTCCCTGTTAAGAGTTTATAAGAAATCTTTTTTAATTAAAGCATATTGTTAATGCAGCAATATTTTTAAATATCTTTAATAATTAATCCTCACCTTCAGGTTCACAGACGCTGCCGACTTGTTTGTATTTCTGGGGACATTCAGCTTTAACAACTTTTTGTTCTGAAAAAGTAAAGGTTAATTTTTTAATTGACGAGGTAAATAAATGACGAAACTATAATATCAATTAAAATAAAAACAATTTCTTTTTTGTGAAAATACTCAACATTGTTGTTTATTTTCAATTTAAATAAAATGGATTGAAAAACCTTGCTCATCAATTTTTGGGAAAATTCCACTGATGCTTTCATAACCATCGATACAAGTGGCGTTGATTCCTTCAACGCAACTACCCTCGGTGAACAAATTCCCCGCGGATTGCGCGTTTGCTTCCAAACAAACACCGCCCAATAATTGGTAATTTTCCGGACACGTTGTTCGTATGATTGCTTCTTCCCTTACGCAAACGCCATGTTTTAAGATAGTTCCAGGTAAACATTGAGTAATTATTCTTTCGGTTACGCAAAGCCCATGTTTTAGGGTAGATCCTACTGGACATTGAAGTGACATTTGTATGATTAATCCACATATAATGCAAAACCCAGATTTGGGACAAAATCCTGCTGGACACTGAGGTGCAAATTGTGTGATTGCTGTTTCCTTTCTGCAAAGTCCATTTTGGAGGCTAAATCCTGCTGGACATTGAGGTGTAGCTTCACCTCTTCCTCGTTCGTCAAAAGCAGCTTGATCGCAACCCCCATTAGTATCTGTGGTACTTTCATCTGTTACGCATAACCCATTTTTTAAGCTCAATCCTGCTGTGGATTGATGTGCAGTTTGTGTGATTTCGGCTTCCTTTACGCAACGCCCATTTTTGAAAGTATATTCTGGTGGACATTGAGGTGCAACTTCACCTCTTCCTCTTAGGCTAATAGCAGCTTGATCGTGACCCCCACTAGTAGCTGTGGTATTTCGATCTATTAGGTATAATCTATTTTTTAAGCTAAGTCCTGCTGGGGGCTGATGAACAGTTTGCGTGATTGCTGCTTTCTTTACGCAATCTCCATTTCCTAAAGTATATCCTGGTGGACATTGAAGTGTATCTTTGCCTCTTCCTCCTTGGTAAAGAACAGCTTGATCATAACTCCCCCCAGCGTCTTGAGTACTTTCATCTATTACGCATAACTCATTTTTTAAGATCAATCCTGCTGGGCATTGATGTGCAGTTTGTGTGATTGCTGCATCCTTTACGCAATGCCCATTTTTAAAAGTATATTCTGGTGGACATTGAACTGCATCTTCACCTCCTCCTTGGCCAAAAGCGGCTTGATTGTAACCCCCACTAGTATCTGTAGTATTTCCATGTGTTAAGCATAACAAATTTTTGAAGTTAAGTCCTGCTGGGCATTCATGTGCAGTTGTGGTTGCTGCTTTCTTTACGCAAGCTCCATCTTCGAAAGTAAATCCTGGTGAACATTCAGGTGTGACTCTTCCTTCTTCTTCAAAATCAGCTTGATCGTAACCCCCACCAGTGTCTGTGGTGCTTTCATTAGTTACGCACAACCCGTCTTTTAAGCTAAATCCTGCTAGACATTGAGGTGCAATTTGCGTGGTTGCTACTTTCCTTACGCAGAGCCCATTTTCATGAATGAATCCTGCTGGACATTGAGGTGCAATTTGTCGAGTTCCTGTTTCCGTTACACAAAGCCCATTTTTGAGGCTATATCCCGCTGGGCATTGAAGTGCACTTTGTGTAGTTGCTACTTCTCTTGCACAAAGCCCATTTTTGAGGTTATATCCTGCTGGGCATTGAGGTGTAATTGGTGTGGTTGCTGCTTCACTTATGCAAAGCCCAGTTTTAAGTCTAAATCCTAATGGGCATTGAGGTCCAGTTTGTGTAGTTGTTGTTTTCTTAACACAAAGCCCATTTCTGAAGCTAAATCCTGCTGGGCATTGAGTTGCAGCAGTTTGTGAGTTTGCTGCTTCCCTTACGCAAATCCCATTTTTGAGGCTAAATCCTGCTGGGCATTGAGTTGCAGCAGTTTGTGAGTTTGATGCTTCCCTTACGCAAATCCCATTTCTGAGGCTAAATCCTGCTGGACATTGAGTTGCAGCAGTTTGTGAGTTTGCTGTTTCCCTTACGCAAATCCCATTTCTGAGGCTAAATCCTGCTGGGCATTGAGTTGCAGCTTGTGTGGTTGCTGTTTCTCTTACGCAAAGCCCATCCCTGAGGCTAAATCCTACTGGACATTGCGGTGCAGTTTGTGTGATTGCTGCTTTTCTGAAGCAAAGCCCATTTCTGAGGCTAAATCCTACTGGACATTGAGGTGTAGGTTGTGAGGTTGCTGCTTCCCTTACGCAAATTCCATTTATGATGTTAAATCCTGCTGGGCATTGCGGTGCAGTTTGTGTCGTTGCTGCTTTACCGACGCAAATCCCATTTCTGAGGATAAATCCTACTGGACATTGAGGTGCAGGTTGTAAGGTTGCTACTTCCTTTATGCAAAGCCCATTTTTAAAGCTAAATCCTGCTGGACATTGAGGTGCAGCTTGTGCGGTTGCTGCTTTTCTTACGCAAAGCCCGTTTCTAAGGCTAAATCCTACTGGACATTGAGGAGCAGGTTGTGAGGTTGCTGCGTCCCTTACGCAATACCCATTTCTAAAGTTTAATCCTGCTGGGCATTGAGGTGCAGTTTGTGTGGTTGCTTCTTCCCTTACACAAAGCCCATTTCTGAAGCTAAATCCTGCTGGACATTGAGGTTCAGTTTTTAAGGTTGCTGCTTCCCTTACGCAAAGCCCATTTCTGAGTCCAAACCCTGCTGGACATTGAGGTTCAGTTTCTGTGATTGCTGCTTCCTTTACGCAAAGCCCATTTATGAGGCTAAATCCTACTGGGCATCGAGGTGCAGTTTGCGGGGTTTCTGCTTCCCTTACGCAGAGCCCATTTTTGAGCATAAATCCTGCTGGGCATTGAGGTGCAATTTGTTTGATTGCTGCTTCCCTTATGCAAAGCCCATTTTTAAAGCTAAATCCTTCTGGGCATTGAGGTGCAATTTGAATCTTTTCTGCTTCTTTTACACAATATCCATTTTTGAGGGTAAATCCCGCAGGACATTGGGGTGCAGTTTGTAAGGTGGCTGCTCTTTTTAAGCAATACCCATTTTTGATGGTAGATCCTGCTGGACATCCAGTTGCTTTAGCGCTTTGCGAGTATTGATAACCTGCGTTAGTGTTTTGTGGATCAGAATTATCGTATTGATAACCAGCTGCTGCGTTAGCGTATTGCGCTTGTTCGTAACCAATGGCGGTATTATAACTAGCGTGGGCGTATTGATATTGCTGATTACTAAGCGCTGAATTTTGAGCTTGTTTGTAACCAATGGCGGCATTATAACTAGCGTGGGCGTATTGAGATTGCTGATTACTGAGTGCTGAATTTTGAGCTCTCGCTGCCGATCTTATCGATCCTTGCTCGGTACTCCAAGAGTACGATGTCGTGGGGAATTTGGCCTCGTAGCCCCAAGAGTGCTTGTCGCCTTTTGTCGGCCAGTCGGCTTGCCAATAACGTTCGTTTACTTGTCTGCCTGCGGAATAAATTAAATGCGGAAATTAAACGGAGTAATTAGGTTTTGTAAAGATATAAGCGAAAAGTTTGAAATTTTAAATAGGTTGTATGAAAGTTAAGGGCAAAAATAACTTTGCATGGGTAACTAAGAATCAAGCATGCTAATTATTAAGATAAATTACAATAAATTTAAAAAAAGGAAAGCTAGTGAAGCAAACCAAGCGATTTTTAATTTAAATTATATAATTCATACACCAATACATCTTAAAGAGCCATAATTGTATTTATAATGAGATTCCTAACTAAAGAATTCTGTTAATCGGCATAAGATGCATTACTGGAGTGTTGAAAATCCACACTGGCTGCGTCAGGTTGAGCATCAGCGCCCTTAGTCTGTTAACGTGTGGTGCGAAATAATTGGCGACAATCTTATTGGCATTAAAGGCAATTTAAATGGTGAAATGTACCGAGATTTCTTGGACAATGAACTGCCACAGTTGCTTAAGGACGTGACTTTAGATGTCCGACAGAACATGTGGTTTCAACAAGATGGTTGTCCAGCACACTATTCCTTATTAGCACGCGAAATACTTGAGCGGAATTTCTACGGACGCTGGATCGGAAAAGCTGGTTTGATTAATTGGCCTGCCAGATCACCAGATTTTACTTCGCCAGATTATTTTTATGGGGATACCTAAAAAGCAAAGTTTACCAGGAAGTACCAACAACTCGTGAGAATATGATAGAACGAATAGAAACTGCTTGTATCCTTATTAACCCATTAAGCGCCATTAATGCATACATGCAACATTATTATTATTTTTTAATTATTATTTAAATTACTAAATAAGTTACTTTGATAAATTATATTATTTGACCTGACTTGAAAATTTATGAAGAAAAATGTAAATAATATGTTATTTAAATATTTCGATCATTACTCATTTAAAACAAAATGTCAGTGTATTTCTAGCTTCACAATATTTCAGTGTTTTATACGCGTGGCGCATGAAGTAAAATTTCGAGTTTAGAAAAGCCCCGTGAAAATTTGTCTCGGGTCGCTGCGCGACCCTCGACAAATTTTCTACGCGGGGCTTTTCTAAACTCGAAATTTTACTTCATGCTTAGTCTGGGAGTGGAAACACTCGTTCTAAACTTCATATTCTACGTTTTTATATAAAATCGACGATTGCCTAAAAATTTACAGCGTATACATTATGTTTATTTAAAAGAAAAATTCACAGTATCTAATACAATAAGTGATTCATAGAAAGCATAAAAAAAATTGCAGAATTTTACTTAAAGTCAACTTTTAGAGTTATTTTTATTATATATATATATATATATATATATATATATATATATATATATATATATATATTTGGGTATTGAATAATAATAATCGTACTTATTAATATGGATTGGAAGACGGTGTAATGTATCTCTCACAAACATACAACAGTTTTAAGTCTTCTAAAATGGCTACTAAGAGTTTCAAGGTTTACAATGAATATTATAACACTGCAAAGACCTAAAACGAAGCGTATCGCCCAAATACAATTTTCAGGCCTTTCTAAACTCAAAATTTTTCATTATACGCGAGGCGTATAAAATGCTGATTTAATGTCACGTTCAATAATAACATTTTTTTATTTTGCTAAATTAAATCAGCTGCAGTTTTGTAAATAATGGAAATCGGACCTATGTTTATTATTGAGCACATTCTCTTTAAATGTAAAAAACTTTACACTTCCAAATAAATGAGGGTATGCATTTTTCATACCTTTCCTAAAACACCCTGTATTGACAAATTTAGAGGAATTAATACGTTGGCTGTCGTATGAATCAACCACGATTCACATTAAATGGGGAATCACCAAAATTCTGAATTAACAAAATAAAAACCTGCGACATTCAACGTCGTAGAAAAAAAAAGAAATTGATAAGCCATATGACTGCAAAACTGAAGAAATCATTATCTGAAAGTAAAGGTTATTTAAGGAATGAAATCCTGCATAATTTTTATGATTCAAAAGCTGAAAAATCAGCGTGTTAGAAAAACAAAGAATAAAAAAATACACTGATAAGCTATATAAGTGACCTGACTTGAAAATGTATGAAGAAAAATGTAAATATTGTGTTATTTAAATATTTCGATTATTACTCATTTAAAACAAAATGTCAGTGTATTTCTAGCTTCACAATATTTCAGTGTTTTATACGCGTGGCGCATGAAGTAAAATTTCGAGTTTAGAAAAGCCCCGTGAAAATTTGTCTCGGGTCGCTGCGCGACCCTCGACAATTTTTCTAGGCGGGGCTTTTCTAAACTCGAAATTTTACTTCATGCTTAGTCTGGGAGTGGAAACACTCGTTCTAAACTTCATATTCCACGTTTTTATATAAAATCGACGATTGCCTAAAAATTTACAGCATATACATTATGTTTATTTAAAAGAAAAATTCACAGTATCTAATACAATAAGTGATTCATAGAAAGCATACAAAGAAGTGGAGAATTTTACCTGAAGTCAACTTTTAGAGTTATTTTTATAATTTCTCGGTCGTTAATGGGTTACTAGAGACATACTTTTCAGTTGTGTACGGTCTTTTGAAAATCGGATCGACAAATGTATTGAAGTTCAAGGTTACCATTTTTAGCATTTACTAGAATAGTAAGAGACGAAAAGACTCACTGTTGTAAATGCTTAATCAAGCATTCCAAAGTCTAGGGGCGTACGTTAATGAAGCACCCCGAAGGTAACAGAAAACGACTACGCCTACGTCGTTGTTCCTGGGTTAGCTAAAGTAGTGTATGTACGGTTGCTTCGTATAAAAGAAAACAGTTAGTTAGTCATTTAAAAAAAAATCGAATGATTACAGCACCATCTGTCGTGAATCAAAAAAAAAATTCGGAAAGAAAGTACATAGTATTCGACGTAGTATCCGAATATGAGATAAAAAATTGGGGCTCCTATTTAAGCTAAGGGGGAAAGGGGAGGTGGTTTAACGGATTCCTTACACAAAAATAATAAACTTTGTATTCTGCTATTTTTTCTGTACGTTGCGTATTTTTCAAAATATAGGCTATTCTAGGTTAAATGAATCACCCGGTATATCCCTATAATTGCAGCGTTTGGTAAATTTGTACAATATGTATAATATTCAAAGCTATATTTTAATTAAGGTGGAAGATTGCCCATCGTTCGTTCCAGAGTTGGGCATTAGTTAACTAAATTTTTAGTCATGATTAAAACTAACTAAATTAGTCATGAATAATTTAGTCATTAGTCATTCATCATATTTGATTATTGTTCTGTCAATCACAATATAATACAATATAATTATGTCTCACGTTTTATGTCAATTCCTAAAGCGTGTGTCAAACTTAAATTAAGTTTTTTTTTTATTGAACATATGATACCTAATATCTAATTCAATGTCCACACAATATTAAAACGTCAACTATTTTTCATGTTTGAGGTTATGCATTTGAGTTTATCGCGTTAAGCGGTGGTGGTCGCTTACGAAAACTCGAATTTAAACTACAGCTTAGCAGTAAGCCATGATTGAAAAACACCGAAATGTATTTAAACCTAGTTTAAATCTAAACTGAGCTTAAGCTACGATTCAACATCTGGACCATAATGTGTTTCACTTTCTTAATGAGTTTAATATCAATGCACTTATAATTACTCAACAGAGCCTTATACCTGAGGTAATTGAGTAAGCATTCGGAAAAGATAAGGATCTATGCGAATAATTAAAATGTGTTTACTATTGTTAATTACGTACCTTTGATGGCATTCTCTGAATTTTGAAAAATCGGGAAAGCCAGGATGATTTGGAAAAGCAAGAACGGTGGTCGCTTCATGTTTCATGTTATCACGCATCGACTAAAGCATTATCTAAGAAGTTTATTTAAATCTTAAAAAAAACAGTTCTGACCTCGCGAATACTGTCGATAAAGCGTTGTTTATTAATGTATGTAGTAATTTGTGCTGATAAAAAGACAGCGGTATTTCACTAGAGCGAGGAAACATTTAAAATATAAATCACTCGGATTTCTCAATTTTGATTTTAGCGATAATATACAAGAAATTTTACTTTTAAGAGTACACTAGGGTGGCCCTTATTTTTGAACTTTCGTTTAGAAAAGCCCAGAAAATTTGTCTCGGATCGCTGCGCGACCCTCGACAAATTTTCACGGGGCTTTTCTAAACTCGAAATTTTACTTCATGCTTAGTCTGGGAGTGGAAAACACTCGTTTGAGACCTAAAATTAAACTATTTCAAAAATCAAACGATTATCGGAGAAGTTACAGTTGATGCATACATGTATGTATATTTAAAAAAAATTACCCAGTATGTTTACTAAATTTTAGTGGTGGCAAATGCCACCGTAAGGGCTGAAAGGGTTAAAGTAGGAGTATGATTGAGTACACAAAAATAAATGATATCAAAATAAGTTTGGTGTGTTATTATTTAGAAATTATAATTCATAGATTGGTGCTTGCATAAACATAGTATTGACTTAAATGTAAACTGCTAGTTTGGTAATGACAAGTAGAAGTTGTCGAAACTATATTTATTTATGGTCCAAGTTGAAGATTAAAGATTTATAATCCAGTAACATCTCTTATAAAATTCCTTAGTTTCGGAACACTCGCATATACACCTGGATAATCTTTCCTAGCACATCCAATTCCCCAAGAAACCACCCCAACGAGTTGATCATCAATCACCAGCGGACCACCAGAATCGCCCTAAAATGATTATTAATTAAGTATAAATACAGGGTGGAGCGCGGTAAATTGCTTTTTTAAAATTCACGCTGTGGCGGCGCTGTTGATCAAAGAGAGGGGAGAGTGGCCGTGATTTATAGTGAGTAACGGGAGGTTTGTATTCATCTGCTGTTCAGTTGCCATAATGCAGTGGACACGTGAGGATTTTGTGTTAAAGAGTATTTCTTGAATTCCCACTCGATCATTGGAGTGCAGCATGCTTTTCGTTTTCGATTTGCAGTTCCCTACGCGGACGTGTTTCTGGACGACAATCAATTTTAAATTGCTTGTAAATAAAACACTTTTTACTTTGTTTAACCACTGAATCTTACATTTAATTGTGTGACTAGTTTCGACTATCTAGTAGTCATTCTCAAACTAAAGTAGATACAAATTACACGTTAAAAACTATTTATACGGCTTCGAAAAGAGGGGTAAAAAGTGTTTTATTTACAAGTATATTTAAGATGTACCACAAAGTGAACACCTACAACACCAAACAAACAGTCAATTTTAAATTGGCTTATTGCATTCAGAACAACAGGGAATGTGTCATCTGTACGAAGAGGACCTGACAGAAGCGTTACAACACCACAAAATGTCGAACAAGTTAGAACAGCAGTACTGCAATCTCCGAAACGCTCAGCTCGAAAACAAGCACTTGCTCTTGGCATTACAAGAGGTTCTCCCCACAGGATTCTTTATAATGAACTAAATTTTCACCCGTATAAAATGTGCGTGGTCCAGCAATTGTCAGTACGGGATTATGTAGCACGAAGAACATCTTGTGAAGACATACTTGCAACCATACCCCCTGACGCAAATGTGTTCTTTACTGATGAGGCACATTTTCACCTCAGTGGGTGTGTAAACAAACAGAATATGCGGTACTAGGGCGAAACGAATCCCAGGGAACTTCACCAGGGACACTGTGTAGTGCGCTATATCACAAGTAGGCATCATTGGCCCTTACTTTTTTCAGGAAAATCGCCGTGCTGTCACTGTGAAATAGGCTCGTTACTTAACTATGCTGCAAGAGCTTTTCCAGCCAACTTTGAGGCAATGCAGTTACGGGATACCTGGCTTCAACAAGACGGTGCCACTGCACACACAACGGCCATTACCATGAATTTTTTGAGGCATACGTTTCCTGGAAGGCTTATCTCTCAACTGGCCCGCGCGCTCACCGGACTTAGCCCCATGCGATTTTTTTCGATGGAGTTACCTGAAGTCAAAGGTGTATTACAACCGTCCCAACACCCTGGAAGACCTATAAAACAATATTGAGGCTGAAATTGCAAGAGTGAATGAGAATTTCAGAAAACGACTGCAGCAGTGTGTGGATTGTGAAGGTAGACATTTGTCAGATACAGCGTTTAAAACCAAGTAATTAGAAACTTTCATTATTGTTCAATATGAGAAAAATATAAATGTAGGTTTTTAAGTGCTCATTATTTTTTTTTATTTCATTCCCAAATCAGCAAATTACCGCGCTCCACCCTGTACAATTACCTAAAGTCATAACTTAGGTATAGAAAAGCAGAAAATGGCGATTTATTAGGGAGCGTGATAATAAATAAAAGTGTTCATTATATTGTTGTATTTAGTTAAACGAATAAAGCACTAATTAGTGCTTTATTCGTCAAATTAATTTGATCTTCACGTAACTCACAATCAATTTATTAGAAAAAATAGGATAGAACACTAATAACTGACATTTAATTAAACCAAGTTAAACATATTTTAACAGTAAGAATGTTTCGAATACAAAACTATTTTGAATTGAAAATGTTTGCTTTCGCTTCTAGTCTGCAGCATTTTAAATATGAATATAAAATTACAATAAAACAATACAAATAAGATTTAAAACGTTTCATTGTTTAATTTATTATCCGGTGGTGCATTTGCATGAAAAGATAGTGTTTCAATGCAAACTAGAAGCGTAAGCAAACATTTTCAATTCAAAATAGTTTTGTATTCGAAACATTCTTACTGTTAATATATGCTTAACTTGGTTTAATTAAATGTCAATTATTAATTTTCTCTCCTATTTTTTAACATAGGGTTCCACCAATTTATTAAGCATAAAGTAAAATAAAATCTTTTTTTTTAACTCGACCACCCGACCTAAATATAACAAATTGATTGTGTGTTACGTGAAGATCAAATTAATTTGACGAATAAATATTAGTGCTTTATTCGTTATACTAAATACAGAGAGTTTTATGTAACACCGAACATTTTCATAACGAGAATTTTTCTTTGAAGTATCCAAATGCATACGTTGCACATTTTCCGATGCTCAATTTATTAATAGAATTCAATTTGAGGCTTTAAGCGAGTGTTTTCCACTCCCAGGCTAAGCATGAAGTAAAATTTCGAGTTTAGAAAAGCCTGAAAATTTGGTTTGGTCGCGTAGCGCGAAGCGCGGAGCGGCCAAACCAAATTTTCAGGCTTTTCTAAACTCGAAATTTTACTTCATGCGCCACCGGTACAAAACACTGATTCGATGTAAAGTTTAGCGGTGTGTTTTAAACTTCGTAATATGTCAGTGTTTTGTACCGGTGTCCTATTTTTTAACATAGGGTTTATTAAGCATAAAGTAAAATAAAATCTTTTTTTTAACTCGACCACCCGACCTAAATATAACAAATTGATTGTGTGTTACGTGAAGATCAAATTAATTTGACGAATAACTATTAGTGCTTTATTCGTTAAACTAAATACAGAGAGTTTTATGTAACACCGAACAATTTCATAACGAGAATTTTTCTTTGAAGTATCCAACTGCATACGTTGCACAGTTTCCGATGCTCAATTTATTAAAAGAATTTAATTTGAGGCTTTAAGCGAGTGTTTTCCACTCCCAGGCTAAGCATGAAGTAAAATTTCGAGTTTAGAAAAGCCTGAAAATTTGGTTTGGTCGCGTAGCGCGAAGCGCGGAGCGGCCAAACCAAATTTTCAGGCTTTTCTAAACTCGAAATTTTACTTCATGCGCCACCCGTACAAAACACTGATTCGATGTAAAGTTTAGCGGTGTGTTTTAAACTTCGTAATATGTTAGTGTTTTGTACCGGTGGCGCATGAAGTAAAATTTCGAGTTTAGAAAAGCCTGAAAATTTGGTTTGGCCGCTCCGCGCTTCGCGCTACGCGACCAAACCAAATTTTCAGGCTTTTCTAAACTCGAAATTTTACTTCATGCTTAGCCTGGGAGTGGAAAACACTTGCTTAAAGCTTCAAATTAAATTCTTTTAATAAACCGAGCATCGAAAAATGTGCAACGTATGCATATGGATACTTAAAACAAAAATTATCGTTATGAAAATGTTCAGTGTTACATAAAACTCTCTGTATAACAATTTAATGAACTTTATTGTCTAAGTACTCTGATTATGACCTCAATTAGAGTACTAAGACGATAAATACTCATTGAAACACTATATTTCTATGCGTAAAAGATAAAGGTAACTCCAAGCAAACCAGCGACATCGTGTGCAAGGCCAAATCGGTAGACGGAAGACTCTGTGCTTGGTGGGATCAGAAGGGTGTTATCTATTATGAGCTGCTAAAACCTGGCGAAACCGTTAATACTCAATCAACGCTACTGACAACAAATGATCGATTTGAACCAGGCATAGCGTAAAAAACATTCTGGTCGTTTTTTACGCGACACAACACAAAGTGATTTTTCATCATGAAAATGCACCATCTCACACACCAAAACCGGCCAAGAAAACGATTAAGGTGTTTAGGTAGCAAATACTTCCGCATGCGGCTTACTCACCAGATTTAGCTCCATCTGAATACTACTTATTTACATCAATGGGACACGCACTTGCTGAGTGTAAGAAGTGAAGCGCTTCTTACGAGTATGTACGAAAAGGATTGCCTCAAAAGCCTCAAAAGAGGAATAGTTTTTTTGGCGTGGCATCTACAAATTGCCAAAGAGATGGGGAAAATTTGTAGCTAGCTATAGGCAATACTTTGAATAAATATTTTGTTTCATTTTCATTCAATAAATGAGTTTTTTTATAGAAAATTCTGGTTTCATATTTACGGACCTGGTAATAGTTAAGGAGTTATGATTTTTGTCCCGTTTTGTAATATACTCGCGATTTAGTTTCTATGTTCGAGCAAATAACAAAGCTTACAAATTACATAGAATTCTGTATATACCTGACACGAATCCTTTCCGCCATTCGGCACTCCAGCGCAAATCATCCTATCCGTTATTTTCTGCATACCATATACTCTCGAACAAGCCTCCTTCGCTATAATAGACAGATGCACGACTTGCAACTGATCCGCAAGAGATCCGCCTTCCCTAGTTGTACCCCACCCTGTACATACTGCATTCGATTCCGTTTCAATTTCCTGCTCAAATTTCGGCAAGCCGATGGGTTGCATTGTATCTCCGTAGTCCAATTCTTGGGACAGCTCGAGGATGGATACGTCATAATCTACGTTGGAAGAGGAGTAGTTTGTGTTCTGATGAATGGCTAATATTGGAATTATGATGCCATCACGATTGCGGTAAGTAGAACCGGCGCGGACGGTTAACGTAGACAAACTTGCACTGTTATAAAAAAATAATAAATAAATAAACATATACTTTTATTGGTAAACATTATTATGACGCAGAATTGTTTTTGAACAAACAGTTTTGTTCGTTGTTCAAACAAAAAAAGCATGTACAGTTGCGAGAGAAAAAAAATAGTACAGCCAAATATTTGGCTATCTGAACTGGTCTCATTTTGATTTTTTAAATTGTCAATCAAATTGACAAATCTGCGGAAATGTCAAACGAAATTTAATTAACGTCGACATGCCTCAACTGACTGAAATGCAAAAAGCGATAATAACGACCCGTTTAGAGACGGTATTAGCATTAGAGACATTTCAAATGAAGTGCATGTTAACAGAAGCACCTCCTTGTTAGACAAGAAAAAAACTGTTGTTAACCTGTACATGTCAAGTTTGTTTCACAAGAAAAAAAAAACGATATTTTAGAAGTGGCTAAAGCTCCCTGCTGTACTAGTTTTTTTTTTCGCAACTGTACGATCTAGCAAAAACCCACAATGTAATCTTGGAAATAAATAGACTGAACATCAAGACAATAGGAATCAAAGAAGCTCGCTGGATAAACTGCGGACACAGTAGACTTCAAGACAATATTATCTATTACTCAGCAAGTGATGACAGTCAACATCTTCGTGGAGTTGCGGTTATACTTGACGAGACTCTTCAGAGATCTGTGAAGACTTTCGTACCCTTCTTTCCTCGTGTTTTGCTTTTACAACTCGAGACATACTGTGGAACAATCAACCCAATCCAAGTGTACGCTCCAATAACAGATAGAAACGATGAAGCAGTGAAATCTTTCTACAAGGACATTGATGATGTCATGAAATTGAAGAACAAAGGTGTCACCTTACTCCTGGGTGACATGAATGCAAAGATTAGACAAGGTTCTTATAACAAATGAATTGGGCTGTACGGATTAGGCAAACGTAATGAACGAGGAGACCGCCTCCTACAATTCTGCCAAGAAAAATCCATGATAATAACTAATACCTTTTTCGAATTACCAAAAAGTCGCCCGTACACTTGGAAATCACCAGAAGACAATGAAGAACGTATAGTCCGAAATCAAGTCGGTTTTATTCTCGTTAATCAGAGATACAGAAATGCAGTGAAGAGCGTTAAAACATACCTAGAAGCAGATGTAGGCTCAGATGGATAATCTTCTTGTGGCGGAGATTATGGTGAAGCTCAAGAAGCTGAAAGTTTCGTCAAATCAAAGACCCATAAATACCAGGCTATTAAGAAGTAACAACGTGAAATTAAGGTGTACCAGGATCTAAATGAAAACCTAAATAAACTAATAAATAGTGTGTTATACAAACAAAGTTAAAGTGTTTTATTTTATTTAATAAATACCCGTTTGACAACTCGGAATCCACCTGAGGACATGTGGCAATATTTAAAATTGGCTATCATAGAACCTTGTAAGAAGCATCTGAAACCTAAGGAAAGAATAAATCTAATAGATTGGATGACTAATGAAATATTAGTGCTTATGGAAGAAAGAAGAAACCTGAAAAATACAGATAGACAGAAATATAAAAAAGTACAGAAGGATATAAAATAAAAGTGTCGCTCCCATACCACCGAATTACAAATTATCCATATTCCGTCACCATTAATCACCACCAATTATTTCCACTCCCAATATTGAAATACCTTGGAATATCCTTTGACACCAAGTTTACCTTTAAAGCCCACACCAAATCCCTTAAGCTGAAAATCAAGAATATCGCTCGGGACTTCAGATCCTTAACGTACAAGGATGAAGGAATTTTAACCAACACAGCAGTACACATTTATAAAATGATTTGCCGGCCTCTGCTTGATTATGCAGCTATCCTATTCCATGAACCCAATCCTACATCCTTAAAAAATATACAAGTAGGTATATTTTATATTAAATTAGGCATCCAGATAATCCACTCCATAACCCTTCTAATGCCCTCCTATATCAACGTACCCAGTTAATACCAATTGAAGAACGCATCACACATCTAAGTACACAATTCGCCACCAACCCACACATCGTAGACTCCCTAAATCACCTATGCCTTTCCCGCAATCCCAATCAAAATCCTAAATTCAAGCATCCAGCAAATACCATCTATCAGTACATCTCATCTCATCAATAACATAAACTAAAACATCAATGTCAGCAGACTACGGGCTGAAAGACCTCTGGTCGATAGCCCTTCAAAGATCAAGATCAAATTTTAAGATGTATTCATTTCATTCCATATTGTAAACAATTATTTTGTACTGATTATTATATATATATATATATATATATATATATATATATATATATATATATATATATATAAGTGTCGCCAAGCTAAGGAAGAGTAGCTAAAAGAGAAGCGAAAATCATACATCCTTGCAAATAAAAAAAGAAACATTGTGTTGGATATTAAAGATCAACTTATTCTATGGTAAGAATACATCAAATCTGTTTTCAATGACCAAAGAGAAGAAATAACTATTAACGCTAGCAATGAAATTGGAATATCTATTTTAAAAGAAGAAGCAGCTATAAAATCAGCCAAAGAGGGAAAGTTCCTGGCCCTGACGTCCTACCTGCAGATGTGCTTAAGTTGATTGAAAAAGCTGCTGTAACTTCCTTATTTAATAAGATCTACGACACAGGAATTATACCAAAAGAATGGCTTTAGTCAACGTTTATCACAATTCCTAAGGAGCATATTGCTAAAAAATGCGAAAAACACCGTACGATCACCCTAATGAGCCATACACTAAAGATCTTTCTCAAGTCATCCACCGTAGGATTTATAAGAAGCTAGAAGAAGATATAGCAGATTAGTTATAGAAAGGGAATTGGCACAAGGCAAGCTTTGTTTGCCTACAATGTCTTGATGCAGCGGTGTTTTGATATCAACCAAAATGTATTGATTATAATGGAGAATATCATAAAGTGAGACACAAACAACTAATACAAGCACTGGAAGGGAAAAACGTCGACATAAGTGATATACAAATAATAGTAAAACTGTAAATAAACCAAAATGCGTCTGTTCGCGTCCAATCCCAACTGATGAAAGCAGTGGAAATCAAGCGAGGAGTCAGACAAGGGTGTGTTCTTTCACCACTTCTCTTCAACAATGATGCCGGTGGAATACAATAATAATAATAATAAATTCTTTTTTTTCCAATGACTAAATTTGGTACATAGTATAGGAATCGTCAGAAATAATAGGTATAGAACTATAAGTAAAAATATTTGGCATATCAGTAATCATGTTAACATGTTAATGTTGCAGATAAAGCAAAATTAAGGTTAAATTTAAAGAAATATCACTCTCTGTCAAAGTATTCTCCATATGAATAAAATGCAGCCTTCTCAAGAAATTTTATCACCGATTTTTTAAATTGTTTGAAACTGCTTATTTCTTTAATTTCTTTTGGTAACTTGTTGTACATTCTTATTGCTACTGTTAATGGACCATTGCCCACTTGAAATGTCCTATATGGTGGTACATACAGAGCATTGGCGTTTCTTGTGGGGTACTTATTAATATCACAGACGCGATTTAATTTTGATATATTTTTCTTTACGTATATGACACATTAAAGTATATATAAGGAATGCACGGTTAAAATGTTATATTTTACAAAGTAAGGACGACACGACAATCTGGTTAACTAAACCACTGAATAATCTTATGCGTTATATACGGACGATAAAGTACTGTATCGTCGCCGAAAACATGCAAGACCTTCAGAATATGTTGAATAATGTCGTGGCAGCCAGTCGAGAATATGTTAAGAAGACTAAATACGTGATTGTCACTAAAGCTAAAGTGCCCAATGAACATCTGTTTGTGGGAGGCAAAAGGCTGGAAAGACTAGAGAGGTATAATCTAGGTCAGTGGTGGGGAAACTTTTTTTAAGACGGGCCATTTGTAATAACCAGACAATCGTAGCGGGCCAAAGGATAATGCTTAATCGTAGGTAGGTAGTTTTTATGCGGGTCGTCACATTACGAAGTAAGAACGCGTTCAAACATTCTCACGACGGCACTCTTAAACGTGCCGGATTAAACCTTTCCGGCCCGCGGGCCGTAGTTTCCCCATCACTGATCTAGGTAGTGTCGACTGCTCCATGGATTATTTTTCAGAAATAAAGATTCGTATTGAGAAAGCCCTTGCATCCTTTGTGAAGATCAAGAAGCTGCCTTGTAGTCGCTTGGACCCGAGAACTCGGATCCTCAAATGTTACGTATTCTCAGTCTTTTTGTATAGTGTACAAACTTGGACCCTTAACGTGTATTGCGAGAGGAAACTAGAAGCCTTTGAGATGTGGGCCTACCGTAGGATATGAGAGTGTCATGAACAGAACATATGACCAACGTGGAGGTTCTGAGAAGAATGGAGAAGGGCGTGGAGATTCTACATGAAGTAATAAAAAATTGCGGTCACATCATAAAAGGTCCAAAATATGAGATTCTGCAACTCATAATCCAAGGAAAAATTGCGAGAAAAAGATCTATAGAAGCTAGAGGAATGTCTTGGCTTAGGAATCTGCGAAAATAGTTTAACACCACGTCATCCGACCTATTTAAGGCCGCAGTTCCCAAAGTCAAAATAGCAATGATGGTAGCCAACCTCCGCATGGGAGACGGGAGATGAAGAAGCAGAAGATATGAATTTTATAGGTTTGTAGCCTTCTTTGTCTGTCGTTCTCTCGTTTCTTACATAGTAGGGAAATATTTCAAATGTCAGTGCACTCGTTAGCATACAGATCAAGACATCCGTGCAACAACCCGCCTAGCTGAATTCGATCTTCGAAATTTGTATTCGTGGTATCATTTTAAAAGCTTGCGCATTCTCAACTTGTTTAATTTACCATTATTTTGCAAGTTAAAGTTATAATAATGTAATACCCATCTGTGCAGTGTGCTGCAGTGATTGCATATTTTGTGCTGATGATGGAAGCTCCGCATATATGTTTTCCTTTGCGAAGTAACGATAGTTGGTATGGATATTGTTGGATTTCAGTCGGCTGACCACCAACGATTCTGCCATCGAGACGTGGAGAAGATGCTGGTTGTCCTAAAACATTAATATTTTATCGTCGTTTTGTATGACTTTTTTTAACTAAATAATAATAAGTCTTTATTGCCCAACAGGAAAATTACATCCCAATTACAAGACAATATATAAAATAGATTAATTACATGGCCGTATGCGTGTATACATATACAAATTATTGAAATGTTTGTGTGTTTTGATTCTATTAATCAAGTGAAACTTGGTGGAAACTCATTTACCAAAATCTAAGTAACTTTTCCAATTATAGGCCAATAACTTTAATATGTGTATTTTCAAAGATAGTTCAGAAAACTATTTTAACAAGGATTATATATTTTTTCAATAAATGTAATTTATTCAATAACGGCTGTTGTAATGTAAGCAATTGCGTAAGATACCGAACAATGTCCAGTATTTGCCTACCTACACGTGCACTAAATGCAAGTCTGCATTTATGGCCTATACTTCATTCGCGTTAAGTTTAATGTTAGGGAAACATAGTGCTTATTTGACCTTGATCGCTGATTGGCTGAAATTCGAAGAAAACTCACAAAGCCGATAAATAGACAATTTGTTCTGCTCTCCACTAACTCTCACTTACAGTGGAAAATAAATTGTCAGTGTGTTTTAAACTTGGTTATTTTGTCTAATAAGAAAAAACTAATGACTGTTTCTTCTTCTAAAAATAAACAAGGAAAAATAATTCAAGATGGGTAGAAGCTAATGGCTCTCAGCAATTATTAAAAGTAGAAGTATGTGGGAGAACTGAAAAGTGAAGCTATAAATCTTGCAGCTGCGGATAAGAGAATATCAGTTTCATGTAAAAATATTGCTCAAATGGAATCAACATGAGAAGTTAAAATATAGCTGAAGAAGAAAGTGCGTTGTGATATTTATTCAAAAACGACTGAATGTGAAAAATCCATACGGCATTTGTTTACTCCCTTTTCAAGAGAAAGGTTTAACATAATAAGTATATACAGAGAGTTTTATGTAACACCGAACATTTTCATAACGACAATTTTTCTTTTAAGTATACATATGCATACGTCGTACATTTTTCGACGCTCAGTTTATTAAAAGAATTCATTTTGAAGCTTTAAACGAGTGTTTTCCACTCTCAGGTTAAGCATGAAGTAAAATTTCGAGTTTAGAAAAGCCTGAAAATTTGGTTTGGTCGCGTAGCGCGAAGCGCGGAGCGGCCAAACCAAATTTTCAGGCTTTTCTAAACTCGAAATTTTACTTCATGCGCCACCGGTACAAAACACTGATTCAATGTAAAGTTTAGCGGTGTGTTTAAAACTTCCTAATATGTCAGTGTTTTGTACCGGTGGCGCATGAAGTAAAATTTCGAGTTTAGAAAAGCCTGAAAATTTGGTTTGGCCGCTCCGCGCTTCGCGCTACGCGACCAAACCAAATTTTCAGGCTTTTCTAAACTCGAAATTTTACTTCATGCTTAGTCTGGAAGTGGAACACACTAATTTTAAGTTTCAAATTGATCTCTTTTAAAAGAAACAACGATTATCTCAAGATTTACGGCATATCCGCTGTAATTGGGACATGTATAACTAACATGAAACGAGCTGAAGACTTAAAAGATAAACTCCCTGTATGTACAAATTGAGGAAAGGCAGTAGCCAGGTGGGGGGGGGATACAGGGGTTTAAACCCCCCCTGAAGTTTTCAAAATGTGACATTTATTTATGTAAAAGCGGCCCTGAAAGAGCAAATTCAATATTTTTACCAGTAACTCCCCCTCCATTTTTTTGCTACGGCCCTTAATTGAGGCATCAATTGCGATTGATTGGCTACAATTTGTAATGGTCATATAGGCAACAAAACTTACACATCACTTAAAACGTAAAGGCGTCAAATTGTGTTGGATGAAAATGTTCGGTGTTACATAAAACTCTCTGTATGTTTTGTTTTAACTTACCATAGGAAATAATAAAACATGACACAAATATTACTACCCGAAACATTTTGTAGCAAAATAAACATACAATAACTAAATTGTTGGGAGTATATATACCTTGTATATTTATCTAATCTAGTTACCATATCACGCATTCTAATTCAATTAGACAACTTATCAAATTAGGGTAGCGACAACTAAATTGTGAAATGCTATTGAAAGTACATAGTTTTGTGATACCGTAATCAATTTAATGTTAATTTCTTAGACATAAAGAAGTACCAATATGATAAGTATACCAGGTTTTACATACGCAGGCTTATCCGTACAACTTTTATTTATATTTTGAAAATTTATCTCGGCGACCCTGCATAAAGTAATAAAATTTGCATTGCATAGTATTGATGTTATTAATAATCTGTTACGTAAGTCTAATCGCGTAAAATAAACTACATTATTGAACAATATACAGGGTGTCCGTATTTTGACACAATGTATGAGGATCTCAGTTATTTGAAAATATAGAGAGTCGATTAAATTGGGGCAAAGTTGCTTATTTTAGAGCCTAACAATAATCTGAAAACAGTTTTAAAATATCTTTTTTTGTTTTCGAGATATCAACAAAAAACTGTTTTTTGAAAAATCGTTTTTATTTTTTTATTCAAAAACAACTGATTTAAATTTACGTGTGGAATGTAGCATATTCTCCCCGTAGAGGTTTGTTATGTTAAAATGTAGATTTTCGCGGGCGTAACATGTTGCACTGTTTCTTCGCGTTTGGTTCCGCGTATCTTCTTGGCTCTGGTCCATTTTATTTAGAGTTCGACGTTTCAATGACGTCGCAGTGATCATCATCATATATAAACTATTAAAATTTTATCACTTTAGCAACCACTTGTTAGATTTCTACAGACACACCATTAGAGGAACAGAACAGAAGAGTAACAAGAAGCAAAACAAGAAATTATCGCATCAAGTATGTAGAAATCTAACTCGAAATTTTACTTCATGGTTAATCTGATAGTGAAAAACACTTGTTCAAAACTTCAATTTGAAATATTTGTAAAAACAAGGAATATCTCACAGATAAAATATCATTTATAATTTCATTTGAAATTTCTTGGAATTACAATAGATCAAAACCTAAAATGGTACCAGCATATTGATCAATTGTGTACAAAACTAGGAAAAGCTGTGTACATGTTACGTTACCATCAACCATCCGTACGAATTAATGAGAACGGTATACTATGGAAATTTTGAGTCTTTGCTTCGTTTTGGAATTTTATTTTGGGGAAATTCAGGACACATTGGTCGTATTTTCGTTATGCAAAAAAGAGCACTAAGAATTATGCTTAATTTATAACAAATCGAATCATGTAGACGAAAATTTACAAATGCGGGAATCCTAACAGTTACTGCCATATATAAGGTGGCCAGAAAAGGTGTGATAATCTTCAGGTAGAGTGGTTCTTTGATTAATTTCAAGCAGAAAATTTAAGTAAAAAAATATTGTATTGTGACTAATAACTCATCACGAGCCAATTTAAAGAAATGTAAATTTGGCAAAAAATGGATCAAACAAGTGTTTAATTTAATAATAATCATAAATTTAACAAATCTACAAAAATATATATTTGAAGTATACATCAAAAATGAAAGATTAAAGTAAATGTTCAAATTGATAACCATCCGTTTCTAAGCAGATCTGGAGCCGTCGTGGGATAGAATTAATTACTCGGAGCAACATCTCTTCAGTAATTAGTTCCACTGCAACACGAATTCTATTCATGACGTCTACATTGTCCACTGGAGGTGTTGCATACACCTTTTCTTTTAAAAATCCCCAAACGAAAAAATCAAGTGGATTCATATCCGGCGACCTTGCTGGCCATAGTATGGGTCTATTGCGCCCAATCCATCTATTTGGAAAATGTTCGTCCAACCATTCTCTTGAAATTCTTCCTGTATGAGGTGGTGCACCATCATGCATGTACAGCATGTTGTTTACTAAATTTAGTGGAACATTCTCCAAAACTTCTTGTAAAATATTTACATAATTTAAGGCATTTAATCTTTGATGAATAAAAAAAGGCCCAATTACACGTAAATTTAGAATACCAAGCCAGACGTTAACTGAAAATTTCCTTTGATGTCCCATTTCTCTAACCGCCCGAGGATTTTCTTCTGCCCAAAAGTGATAATTATGACAATTAAATACCCCATCTCTAGTGAATGTACATTCATCACTCCAAAGATTTTTAAATAAAATATTTGGTTCTTCCCGAATTTGATCTAAAATCCTGTCACAAAACATTCGTCTACGCTCGTTATCATTTTCATACACTGGTTGAACTTTTCTTGCATGAAATGGACGCATTCGATTTTCTTTCAATACTGCATGGACTGTTGTTTTTCTGGGGACATTTAACTGTTGAGCTATTTGTCTCGTACTAATATTGGGATCTTCTTAAACTGCATTCAATATCTGTTCTTCTAGGTGAACAGTGCGATGTTCCCTAGGTCTCCCTCCATCTATGTTATTATAAACGAACGACCCAAAAGTACTAAACGTATTTACGCAGGGCTGTTGGCGATTTGGATATCTTCTTTGGTACTCATCTTTGGTACTAGTTGCATTACCATTGCAGAATCCAAATATCATGTACACATCTGCATACTCGTTGAATGTGTACATCTTCAAAAAGCATGATGAACTTATACAAACTTACACAAATAAATTATGACAAGTATATGTCAAAGTCAAGTGAAATTTAATAAGGTTACATATGAAAATACATAGTTGCCAGGTTTATTTTTATTAAAAAAATGCTTCTGAAGAAGTTATTTATTTGTTAAAGTTTCCAATTTATTTATCACATATGTCATTTAAATTTTACAAATGTGTGATTGATTGTAAGTTCTATTGATTTTTTCCAAAATAATAGAAAATAACATTAATTTCCAGAGATACGTTTAATATTTTAACGACCTCGTGAGATGTTACGAGGAAGAATACAATATTTTTTTATTTAGATTTTTTATCCAAAATTAATCAACGAATCACAGTACCTGAAGATTATCACACCTATTCTGGCCACCTTGTATATACAGGAATGTTTGTTTTTCATGTATAAACATCGTAATGAATTCAGTGAATATAGGTTTACTCATGATCATCAAACAAGACACAGGGGTGATTTGAGATATCCTATATATAAATTCACGCGATCCCAGAAAGGACCTTTATATGCATCCTCAACGTTTTATAACCCTTTACCGATAGATATTAAAAATGAATCTAATTTTAGAACATTTTAGAAACGAATATATACTTATTTATGTAACATGGAGCCTTACTCCATTGATGAATATATTAACTTTTGTTAGATATTTTGCATTTTTGAATTTTGACGATGGCTCATGTATTATATATATTGTATTTCTATGTATTTATGTGAGAGAAAATAAACTATTACTATTACTAATACATATCTTTAATTAATTTCTCACTTAACCCGTGGTGAAACATTTTTGAATCTAATACTGGATGATTTAAATTAAATTTAAATTAAAACACTTGATTTGTTTCACTTATTTATATTTTCTCCGACCAATGGTCGAAACTAGTCGGAGAAAATATAAATAAGTGAAACAAACCAAGTCTTATAATTTAAATTTAATTTAAATCATCCAGTGTTACCGGCGTTTTACCGCAAACGCCGGAACTTTGATTTAATCAGCGTAATTTAATAATTTTTCGGGCAACATCATTTTTGATTCATTTTTTACAGCGGCACCCATTTGTTTTTTTTAATTCCCTTTATTTATCAGCTTCATAAATCATAATAATTATAAAATGAGTAAAGTCCGTATTACATACATTGAAAGTTGAATTTGTATATTTTGTATATTTTAATTTTTAGTTTATATAGGTTTTCTTTTTTCTTAGGATTAGTAGATTTTTCCCCATGTACAAATTGCACTCGCGTTAAACGCTCAATAATCCGCACGTTACGCCCACAACGCTGTCCCCGAAATTTTTCTTTAGAATTACCACAGGTACCAGTTACGCACCGCATCTTACGGACTGGGAATTTTTGTAATCCCTGTTTATGACGCCCGGGTATTCCAAAGACCCGGGCTATTGTTAAGGGTAATAGAGGGAAAGTACGCGCAAACACGCGAGAGGGTACAGCTGCGGAATTGTTTCTATTTTTAATATGTGTGATTTAATTTAATTATAAATGACAAACATATACTAGTTGGTATACCACTCATACAGGGAACATCGGCGATTAGTTTACCAAACATGGTAAAAAGTCCTACCGTTGGTACGGATGCTACAACCAGAACATGCAAATATATTAAAGTTGTAAATACAATTATTTTGCAATAATTTTAATTTAATTATGTGGTTGTACATCCGTACTGGTTCCCGGCGGTAGGCAATTTAAAGAGCACATGCGCGCGCCCTAGCGCTGAGCGAAGCGCTATCTGCGTTTACCCCCAACCCCATGGGTCAGCCAATGGGAAAAGCGCTAGCCCTACCAGCCTCTCCCCCCAACAAGTTGGAAGTTGGGGTAGGCAGTTAGAAGTGGTCAGTTGGAAGCTGAAGTTAGGAGTTGGAAGTTGGGGTTGGTCGTATGGAGTTTACAAATTATTTTTTTCAAAGTTACAAGTGCTATTTTTTTTCTTCTTTTAATTTCACGAAGCACTTCTAAGTCGTGTCTGTTTATTTCAATTTTTTTTTACTTCAACTATTATTGAGGCCAGTTTACGCGAGTGCGACATTTTTTTCCCCCCTTATTCTAATTAGTTCTTGTCTTTTCTTTCGTTCTTTTTTTTTGTAAATATTAATTAATTCCTCTATTTGTTTTTGGTTTGTAAATAAACCACAGTTTCTTTCATGAACTAATTGATTTTTTTTTTACTTTATTTTATCTAAACTCATTCGCTTACCCCCGTTACCTCTAAAATTGATAATAAACAAAGTGAAAGTGTTTGTGCCAATCCAGCGAAGAAATAGCCAGAGGAAAGAAGACTACAACTCTAAGTCGTAAACTTTAGAGCAACAAAGGTCAGAAATAACTAATATTTTTTTCAGCTTGCCGATCAAGTGAGCCAAGCCGGAGGTTAACAGCGAGCACCACCGCTTATTTTGTCAAACTTAATTTTTTTGTCTAGCGTGAGTGCCCGCCCGTTACACCAGTATCCCATTTATAATATTCGAGTATTTGCAGTAAATTTGGTGATTACGAATATAGAAAATTAAATCAAATACAAATGGATTTTTATCAATTTATAAGAGTTTTGATACATTTTTTCAACCCTTTATCAATTTTTAAGTAAATAAGTGCACAATTTCTCTAATATAGACGCATTTTAATTAATGTCGTCATTTGTGACTATTACATTCTACGACTTTGATTTCTAATTAATAATTATTGTGCAGTGCAGAATAATAATATTTTTAATAAACATACAACCAGTATAATAAACTGCACAATTATGTAATTAATAGCATGATAGAATCCAATTAAACACTTCAATATAATTTTTTAGCAACTATACTTAAACAATTTATTTCATTGGCGATCGAGTTTTCAACTTAATATCATTGAATTTGCTACAGTGAAATAGAAATCAATTTTATTCACAATAACTATGTTTATTATTAGTTTAATATTACTGCTACATGGCTGTGTTATTAAGTCTGCAAGAGTGGTAAATATTACAATATTTGTAAATGTACAATCTCTGTATTAAACAAAGATCGCGCGTCACAAAGTCGGCAAGGCCATATAAATTAAATTTCTCGTACTCGTAGTTCTAAATTGATATTTTTCTGTGCGTTTTCATCTGTAAGTATTTTATAAATAACAATATGCAATGCTGGAACTTTCAGCCTCAAATAATAATCAATGATATTTTTTCTGTGCGTTTCCAGCTGTAAATATTTTATAAATAATAATATGGAATGCTGGAACTTTCAGTCTCAAATAATAATCAATGATATTTTTTCTGTGCGTTTTCATCTGTAAATATTTTATAAATAACAATATGCAATGCTGGAACTTTCAGCCTCAAATAATAATCAATGATATTTTTCCTGTGCGGTGTTCATCTGTAAATATTTTATAAATAACAATATACAATGCTGGAACTCTCAGCCTCAAATAATAATCAATGATATTTTTTCTGTGCGTTTTCATCTGTAAATATTTTATAAATAACAATATGCAATGCTGGAACTTTCAGCCTCAAATAATAATCAATGATATTTTTCCTGTGCGGTGTTCATCTGTAAATATTTTATAAATAACAATATGCAATGCTGGAACTTTCAGCCTCAAATAATAATCAATGATATTTTTTCTGTGCGTTTTCATCTGTAAATATTTTATAAATAACTATATGCAATGCTGAAACTCTCAGCCTCAAATAATAATCAATGATATTTTTTCTGTGCGTTTCCATCTGTAAATATTTTATAAATAACAAAATGCAATGCTGGAACTTTCAACCTCAAATAATAATCAATGATATTTTTTCTGTGCGTTTCCATCTGTAAATATTTTATAAATAACAATATGCAATGCTGGAACTTTAAGTCTCAAATAATAATCAATGATATTTTTTCTGTGCGTTTTCATCTGTAAATATTTTATAAATAACAAAATGCAATGCTGGATCTTTCAACCTCAAATAATAATCAATGCTGGAGCTTTCAGCCTCAAATAATAATCAATGATATTTTTTCTGTGTGTTTTCTTCTGTAAATATTTTATAAATAACTATATACAATGCTGGAACTTTCAGCCTCAAATAATAATCAATGATATTTTTTCTCTGCGTTTTCAACTGTAATTATTTTATAAATAACAATATGCAATGCTGGAACTTTTAGCCTCAAATAATAAGGGACAACGGTTATCCATTTGAATCTCATATTGTAACGACAGAGGATGGATATATTCTTAATATTTTTCGTATTCCGAATAATGGAAGGGAAACTAAACTACAGCCTATTCTCTTATCACATGGATTGGGAGGTTCTTCAGCTGATTTTATCTTTTTGGGTCCAGGACATTCACTTGGTAAGAAATAATAAGACATTTAGCAGGAGACTTACCTACTCTTGTTCAAAGACTACTTCGTTATGAAAACATTTGGTAATTCAAATAAAAATGTGAAGAAAGGTTATTTGTGCTTTATTCGTCAAATTACTTCGTTATGCATATATGGAAACTTTTCTTTTTCCAGGAACGTGGAATTGTGTTTCTATCTTTTGTAGTTTGGAAGAAATAAATGTTTGAAAATCTGTCCCTGTTTTGAATAAACCAGTATACAGAGAGTTTTATACTGGGTGTCCCAAAAGTTTGGAAACGGTTGAATATCTCGAGAACACCTCATCGGATCAAGATGGTATAAAATACGTCTTTCTTTATTTTTAAAGCTTTATTTAGGCATGCTGTGCGATAGTCACCCACACCCCTCTGGGGGGTGGTTCGAGGGCAACTTGACTGGCGAAAAGTATTTAGATTTGTTGCAAGATGAAGTGGTACCAGCAATTAATCATTTGTTTCATGGAAACGTTCAAAATGTGTGGTTTCAACAAGATGGCGCCCCTCCCCATTACGCCGTGAGAGTGAGGCAGTTTTTGGACCGTACATTTCCCAACCGTTGGATCGGACGACGCGGCCCTCTTGAATGGCCTGCGAGATCGCCGGATTTGACCCCACTGGATTTTTTCTTCTGGGGATTTGTGAAGAACAGCGTGTACACTAACACACCTGCCAATTTAGCTGACTTGCGGAATCGCATCATGGACCAGGCTGCATTAGTTATACTGCAAATGAGGACCAACGTGATCAACGATTTTCACAGCCGACTGGGTCAGTGCCAAGGCCAAAATGGCGGTCAGTTTGAACATTTGCGATAAGGAAGAAGACGATATGGCGGCAGAGATGCAACACCAAACCACCGGAAGTGCAACAATCAGCCCTTTTCAGGGCTACATGATGTGAAAAATCCGATCATGCAACCTCCCCGTGGTGCACATCGGGTCACGCTAATGCCGACGGTATTGTAAAGTGAATTTTGATCTTAGTAGAAAGTGGGGAAAATGCCAAAATAACGAAATGATTTTTTAATGACAATAACATAACCAATTTTAGATCAGGGATCAAAAAATGAGACAACCAAAATTACTTTGATTAAAAAAACAGCAATTACCCCTTATATTTTTTTTATTTTTATTTTATTTATATGCCTAAATAGAGCTTTAAAAATAAAGAAAGACGGATTTTATACCATCTTGATCCGATGAGATGTTCTCGAGATATTCAACCGTTTCCAAACTTTTGGGACACCCAGTATAAAACCGAACATTTTCATAAAATACGATTTGACACCTTTAATTTTTAGGTTATGTGTAAATTGGGTTGCCTATATGATCATTATAAATTGTAGCTAATCAATTGCAATTAATGCCTCAACTTGTACATACAAGGAGTTTTTCTTTTAAGTATAATTACAGCGTATATGCCGTAAATCTTTAGCAATCGTTGTTTCTTTTAAAAGCAGTTCAATTTGAAACTTAAAATGAGTGTGTTCTACTCCCAGACTAAGCATGAAGTAAAATTTCGAGTTTAGAAATGCCTGAAAATTTGGTTTGGACGCGTAGCGCGAAGCGCGGAGCGGCCAAACCAAATTTTCAGGCTTTTCTAAACTCGAAATTTTACTTCATGCGCCACCGGTACAAAACACTGACATATTACGAAGTTTAAAACACACCGCCGAACTTTACATTGAATCAGTGTTTTGGGCCGGTGGCGCATGAAGTAAAATTTCGAGTTTAGAAAAGCCTGAAAATTTGGTTTGGCCGCTCCGCGCTTCGCGCTACGCGACCAAACCAAATTTTCAGGCTTTTCTAAACTCGAAATTTTACTTCATGCTTAGCCTGGGAGTGGAAAACACTCGTTTAAAGCTTCAAATTGTATTCTTTTAATAAACCGAGCGTGGTAAAATGTACAACGTCTGCATATGTATACTTAAAAGAAAAATTCTCGTTATGAATATGTTCGGTGTTACATAAAACTCTCGGTTTACTAGAATATAAATAACCCAATTTAGATTTCAGGCAATAAAATATTACGCCAAATAAAGCATCAAGCTCTCATCAATGCTAATATCCCTTTCGCGTATATACAGTGAGCAACATTTATTTTGGATGTTGTCAAAAACATGCCATATTTTGTTGAGTTTTGGCTGCGGTTGAGTTTCAGGATTATAGCTTGCGTTGTTCGAAAAATGCAAATTTCTTTGTATATCATAATATCTGCGGTAACAGTAGTTTATGGAAAATTGGTGTTTTAAACATTTCGGAGTATGTCCAATACATCGGTTCCTCTGTTTTTTTTTTATGATCCCTTGAAAATTTTGATTTCACTAGCAGTAACTGGAGACCATGATCTTGTAGCTGGTCCAGGCTACTGTTAGGAAAATCTATTTGTTTCAGTGACAATTAAATTTATCAAAAACTCATTAAAAAATAACATGTAATAAAAAAACTTTTAGTAAATAACACACTTGGTTAAGATTTCACTGTTTATTGATTGACACTGCAACAATTGTTTCGCCACACAGTGGCTTCATCAGGCAGATGAATAATGACAAATTATTTTTACATGTAATATTTAAAAACATCATGTTCTTCTGGTAATTGAAAAGTGCTATCAGGAGCTTCTGAAAATGAAAATTTTGGAGGTGCAGGGGGTGGTTTATTTCTGCTAATCGCACATCAATTTCTCGCCAAATCTAAATTATCATCGTCACTCTTAAAATTTGTTGTCACTGTCGTCAGTTTCTTCGGATCCGCTTTCCGATAAATTGGAATATTCGGAATCGTCGGACTCATTATCTCTCATTTTCAAAACCTCTTTGGAATAAAAATCTGTTCTTGTTCTTTATACTTTTGCCCTTTTAACGACCTAATCTTCGTCGCTTGAGGAACTGCTATCGAAAATGCAATTCATTCTATCAAACATTTGTCACAGTTCTTAGGTTAGTTTTAAAGTCGGCTTTATCTATTTAAAATATCAAAACGCCGACTTTAACTTTATATTTGACTTTTACTTCAAAATTGATTTTAAATTAAAATTTAAAGTCGACTTTAAATATTTAAAGTATTATAAAAGAGTTCAATTTAAAATTTGTTACGAGTGTTTCCACTTCCAGATTAAGCCTGAAATAAAATGTTTAGTTTAGAAAAGCCTGAACGTTTGGATTTGCATGCGAAATTTTACTTCATGCGCCACGGGTATAAAACATTGACTATATTGTAATGTTCAAAATAAATATGTTTGATTTCGCGTTAACAAATTTTTGAGAAGTATTATCAAATCTTAATTTTTTAAATTATTGCTTTATTATATGTTTTTTTTACCTCCTAAATTATCAGCCACTGAAACTACAAGTGTTCGTCGTTCAAATATCTAAAATTTAGATATTTGAACAGCAGGCCCTTCTGAATTAATGAATAACTTTTTTATCCCCTATATTTGGTTTGGTTATATGAACTTATTTTAGGGGGTCAGGGAAACAAATCTGGAATCAGGGAAGAGTCAGGGAGATTTAACATTGCAAATTTGTCGCCACCATGATTATTAGTTTTTAGATTTTTAAATATCTCGAAAACGATTACATTTTTAGGTTAGGTTACAATGATTTTTTTGCAGAATTTAGGTAGAATGAAAATTCGTAATAAAAAGTACAACATTCCATTTAAAATAAGAAAGTTGTCCTTAAGCAGGTTTAAATACAATTAAAAAATAAACCGGAGAATCGCATGATTATAAAATGAACAACCCTGTATTTTGTTTTAGGTTTCGTATTATCAGATCAAGGATACGACGTATGGCTTATGAATAACAGAGGAACAATTTATTCAGAAGATCACTTGACATTAAATCCAGTGGAATCGCAATTTTGGAATTATTCATTTAATGAAATTGGTACATACGACCTTCCAAGCACAATAGATTACATATTAAATATCACCGGTTCAGACAAACTGTTCCATGTAGGAATGTCTCAAGGTTGTACTAGTTTTTATATAATGTTATCAGAGAAACCTGAATATAACAATAAACTTCTGGGCCACATATCGCTTGCACCTGCAGTGTTTTTATGTGGAGTTTCCAACTCATTGTATGCTATAGGAGGTGTTTTCGAATATTTTGGCTGGGTAAATATTAATATTTATATTTTTTAAAGTATTGAAGAAAGGTTCTAAGTATTTTATTCAAAGTTATAATTATCTTCAAGTAACTCAATCAATCCAAATATTAACATTATGTTATCCTTGTATTTTAGACTCCATAATTAAGTTAAATCATAAAATGTATCTTAATAAAATCGGCGAAACAATTAAAAATATTACTTGGCTTCTGTTGAAAAGTATAAGTATGTACAGGGAAACTTGCTGATTTGAGAAGTCAATAAAAGAAAAAGTATTTCATATATCGAATTAATTCTTTTTTTATCGTATTGTACACATCCTGAATTTTTGTTTCAAGTGGTTTTAAAAATGACATCGGACAAATAGCGGCCCTCATTAGCGATACACTGATCCACCCGCTTTTTAAAGTTTCGCTCCACTCTTTCGAGCATATCGACGGGAATGTTGGCGATAGCTTGGCGAATGTTGTCCTTAAGGTGTTGCAGGGTCCGTGGTTTGTCATTGTAAACAATGGATTTGAGGTATCCCCATAAAAAGAAGTCACAGGGAGCCAGCCAAATCGGGGGAGCGCGCCGGCCACAGTACGTCACCCCTTAAGGAGATTAGGCGCTTGTGGAAGTGCTCCCTCAATAGTTCCATTGAAGTTCTCGCTGTGTGTGCCGTAGCTCCGTCCTGCTGGAACAATATGTCGCCAAGTTCCATTTCTTCAAGTTTTGGGAGAAAAACGCCTTAATCATTTTTTTGTAGCGAACTGCATTCACAGTAACAGGGTGTTCTTCTTCCTCGAAAAAGTAATGCCCAATTATCCCAACTCTCGACAATGCACACCACACAGTAACACGTTCACAATGAAGTGGCTTCTCATGAAGTTCACGGGGATTGGCACCACTCTAATAACGCATGTTTTGTTTGTTTACGCAGCCGAAGAGCTTTTGCGCCAAACTGCATCTGTGGCTTTCAGTGATGAGGCCCATTTACATTTTAATGGGCCTCATCACTGATAAACACACATGCAGTTTGGCGAAAAAAAAATCGCGTTCACTGAGCTCTTGCACCACAGCATGTTTGTAGGGATGATACTTGAGTTCGTTGTGAAGAATTCGTCTCACATTTTGATCAGAAATCCCCAGAGCTCTTGCACCACAGCAAGTTTATAGGGATGAAACTTGAGTTCGCTGTGAAGAATTCGTCTCACATTGCGATCAGAAATCCCTAGAGCTCTGCACCACAGCAAGTTTATAGGGAAGAAACTTGAGTTCGTTGTGAAGAATTCGTCTCACACTGCGATCAGAAATCCCCAGAGAACCTGCCTGTTTGCGCGCCGAGCGCCGGAGAGATCGCAAAAACGACAGCCTCACCCTCTCGACGTTTTCTGGTGTTCTGGAAGTTGGTTGATCTCCAGGCCCTTTTTTGCCACACTGCCACTTTCCCTGAGTGCGTCCGGTCACGAAACGATTGATTGCCGGTCAGGAACGAGACCCGTGGAATGAATATTGAAGTTCGATAAGCACGTTGGCTGACAACCACCGAACGGCCATTGGAAAAGTAGGCCTCGACGGCGAACGCACGCTCCTCCTTTGTCCAACGCATGACGACAACTGGCTTGAGCGGTAACAAAACTTCAAGACACCCTTTATCGAATAAGACCCTCCCTACCCCTTTCTGACCACGTCTCGCTCATTAGCGCCTAATTTAAATCAGCAAGTTTCCTTGCCGCACCTTGTATATTCTCTTAGGCTGTTAATTTAAAAAGAAACTAACGCATTATTCTTTATCTTTCACTATGTTCTCATTAATCACTTGGTGAAACATGATTAAATATATAAGTAGTAAGTAAGCCAAGTGATTTTTATTTAAATAATATTTATACTTATATGCATTATTCTTTAATAAAATGTTCAGTTTGACAGATTAATTATTGTAGTTTTCAGAATTGGTTCGTAATATTGGGGGGTACTTTAATAGTTACCCACAGGCGCCTGTATTAAGAGATGTTGTTAAACTACTCTGCAATTGTGATGGAGATAGTTGCCTGATATGCAAACAAATCATGTATTCCATGTTTGATGTTCAACAGTTTAAGAATTTTAATTACGAATATTTACTAAATTTGGTTACAGTGTTTCCAGCTGGGGCTTCTATAAAGTCGCTTCTTCATTACGCACAAGCTATCACTTCATGTAAGTATTTTTTGGCAAAAATGAATGTAATATATAAAATTACTAAAATTTGTGTAAAATGTAAACAATACGTCTTAATTAATAAGACAACTTAAGACAATAAATACCCATTGTAACAACTGCTTCCCGTGCAAATACACCTCTGGATATTGAATTATATAATGAAATATTTAAAAACTTATTCAATTTGTTACAACGCTCTATCAAAGTATACAGAGAGTTTTATGTAACACCGAACATGTTCATAACGAGAATAGTTCTTTTAAGTATTCATATGCATACGTTGTACATTTTCCGACGCTCGGTTTATTAAGAGAAGTCAATTTGAAGCTTTAAACAAGTGTTTTCCACTCCCAGGCTAAGCATGAAGTAAAATTTCGAGTTTAGAAAAGCCTGAAAATTTAGTTTGGTCGCGTAGCGCGAAGCGCGGAGCGGCCAAACCAAATTTTCAGGCTTTTCTAAACTCGAAATTTTACTTCATGCGCCACCGGTACAAAACACTGATTCAATGTAAAGTTTAGCGTAATGTTTTAAGCTTCGTAATATGTCAGTCTTTTGTACCGGTGGAGCATAAAGTAAAATTTCGAGTTTAGAAAATCCTGAAAATTTGGTTTGGCCGCTCCGCGCTTCGCGCTACGCGACCAAACCAAATTTTCAGGCTTTTCTAAACTCGAAATTTTACTTCATGCTTAGCCTGGGAGTGGAAAACACTCGTTTAATGTTCTAATTGAATTCTCTTAATAAACCGAGCGTCGGAAAATGTACAACGAAATGCATATGTATACTTAAAAGAAATATTCTCGTTATGAAAATGTTCGGTGTTACATAAAACTCTCTGTATGTAACATTTAGGTCAAATGGGTTCAATATTCATTTACACTACACGACTTTATTCTCGATACGTACGCAACGGAAATTGACAAACCCTCAACTAATGATAGAAATGAGTTACTAATAAAACTTCGTCGCAGATTTATTAACGCTTACGAAATCGATACTCATGCATCTTTCCTGGGGAATCGCGTATCTATAGTCATGTTCGACCTTAAATACCCTGACTCCATTCCACCCGTAGCTCCATTAGAAGGCGTCCAAGTTCGTTATCGATTAAAAATGTCTAGTGTATGTATCCTGTATACCAACATCAATTCTCTTAACCACAAATCTTGTAACTACCTTTCAAACAACCCTATTCAAGTAAACATGCTTGTTGAAAGAAAAACTAAAGAATCTTTCAATTTTAATAATTGGTAGAATTTACAGATTCCTGCTGCAACTATCAACAAAAACCAGCGAAGGGATTCCTTTGCTTCCTTTCATCCATCTATTTCCTTCGGCAAAGCTAATCCACCACGTATTCGGAATCCCCTTAACGAATGTCCCCACTTTACGCTTCTTATCAACAAAATTGTCTCACTCTACACATTTTCCTAGTTACATACACCCCTATTCCTCTATTGACGACACAATATTTACCAAAGCGTCACTATATGATAACGCCCTAATAATCGGCGATTTTAACGTCAATAAAAGGAAATCCCAACATATACATCATTTCTGCTTCAACTCCAGTTTCATGAAAATCTCAACCCCTCCCACGTTTATAATGAATGATATACAATCTTTGACTCCTGAAATAATCCTCTGCACCTCTAACATAAGATATCTTATCCATTCAATAAAATTAATCGCTGATTCATGCTCCGACCACCTATCCACACAATTTGATATGGATATCGAGTTAATTTAGTTTAATTTTTCATATGTTGAATTAGTTATATTTTAAAATTTTCCCTTTAATTGGATTATTTCTGTTGGGAATAAATAAATAAATAAATAAATATCCATACAAATCCTAACCCTCCACCTCCTGAGCATATATTCCATTACCAGAAACGTAGCATTAAAAAAGTGACTGAGGACATTGATTCATATGAGGACATAACCCCTTCCATGATTTCCCAATTCAATGTTACAAAAACCTAACCCGTACAACGAAATTCCCCTAATATTGAAAAACAATACTACAAATATCTTCCCTAATTCATCCTACGACTGATCAAATATAAACGACAGATTTACCACGACATGAAATACTTAGACGATAGACAGTGAAAAGTTAAATCCAACCAACTAAACAGAGACATACGTATATTAATATTAGAGTATAAAAAAAGACAAATAGACTGAAGCCTGTAAAGAAATAAATGATCTTCAAGGTAAAAACTATTGCACCCAAATTAAAAAACTTTCTAAATACAAAAAACCGACTTTATGAACAATATCAGAAGCCCGACTGACAATTCATTTTTAACAGAAGACGAGTCTATTTCAGAACATTACGAAAACTTATTTAAATTTTCAGACAACCGAAATTTTGACAATTCCTTTCAAGAGACGGTTAATGACTGGTATAGTAACTACGACAACAGCCCCATTCTGCTCCCGCCAGACGATTTATTTGACGAGACTGACTACTTCACGGTGCTATATTCTGGAAAAAATTCTGACCCTGGTTATGACAAAGTACCTCGCCTCATCCTAAAAAAACTATCAACACATCTTGAAAATGCTTAATTTCTGCCATAGAAATCTATACCTCTATACCTCGCCTCATCCTAAAAAAAACTATCAACACATCTTGAAAATGCTTAATTTCTGCCATAGAAATCTATACATCTCTTCCGAATGGAAAAAAAGGCATTGTAGTATCCTTAAACCTCAAACGATCTCCAACACATTACAAACTACCGTCCCATCACTCTGCTTCCAGTTATCGCAAAACTATTTGAATCCCTCTTTAAACAAAAACTCCCAAGTTCTGTACAAACCTCAATCCCAGATTATTAATTCGAGTTTATGCCAGAAAAATCAACTACCTTTCCTACTACCATCCTCACATCCAACCTGCAAATTATACACCTTGAAGGCTAGTTGTCTTTCCCGATATAAAAAGCTTTCGACTCGGTTTGGCATCGAGGTCTTCTCTATAAATGTTTCCTTCTCAACATCCCACGACACATTAATAATCTAATTAAACAATGTTTATGTAATCGATCCGGCCAAGTTATATTCCGCCAATCAATATCCTTTTCATTTAACCTAGAACAAGGTATTCCCCAAGTATCCTCTCTATCTCCACTACTATATAATATACGCCTCGTTTTGCGGAACAAGTTCGGCAGTAACGGAGTTCTACAAAAGCGCAAGGCCAGTGTGGTGGCAAAAGGATACACCCAATCCTACATTTTTATCGAGCAAAGGACATACGTTTCGGACGTTGTTTTACGATTTAGAATGCAGGACTGCAGCCCGGTGGGGACTCCAATAGATCCGGAGACCAGGCTGGAGCGAGTGAACCATGGTCACAGGAGGACGGAGAGAGACCGCCCTACCGAGAACTCTATCTGTCGGTGGCCGCCCGGCCAGACATGGCTCACGTCACAAGTTCGCTGAGCCAGTACAACGACTGTTTCAGCAAGGCGCACTGGAATGCTGCGAAGAGGATGCTAAGGTACCTCAAGGGGACAATCGACACTGGACTTTTCTACAAGGCCAGTGACGATTCCCTAATAGGATACGTTGATGCGAATTGGGCCGCATTGAAGGACGATCGGAGATCTTTCACGGGATACGTTTTTCTGGCAGCCAGTGAAACCATTTCCTGGGATTTAAAGAAGTAACGCACTGTCGCTTTATCAACGACAGAGGCGGAATTCATGGCCCTGACGGAAGCAGCAAAAGAGGCTGTGTACTTAAGGGGTTTCATAGGCGAACTGGGGACCAACATGAGGTCCATCGTAACGACAACTCCAGTGCGCAGAGATTAGCCTCGAATCCAGTTCATCATGGTCGGACGAAGCACATCGACATTCGTCATCACTTTGTTCGATTGATATCTCAGTCGGGTCAAGTGACCGTAAAGCACGTAGCATCGGGAGATATGGCGGCAGATGTCCTCACGAAACCACTGCCAAAGGATCGACACCAGCGGTGCACGGAGCTACTAGGTTTGATCGCGAAACCGTAGATCGAATCGAAGAGAATTGTAGATGTTTCCGACACAATGCAATTCGCCTGCAAATTGCGACCGTTGGCGGCTCCGGCGGACAGAAGACAACACGGCATCGACCGCCCTTATTGAAAGGCACCATTTCTTTTTTTAGTTGCTGTTAGACTCTGAATAACGCCGCGCGTAACCGCGATCTGTTGTGAAGAACTTTTCTAATAAATCGTTCCTTTTGAAGTTTAACTGTGTGTCCCGTTATTTAACATCACACCGACAACTCAAATTAACAGTGGCCTAACCCACAAAAATATTAAAATGCCAATAAATGTAGATTTAGCATCCCAGTGCAGTACATAAGCATATGTTGTACATTTGCCGACGCTCAGTTTATTATAAAAATTTAATTTGAAGCTTTAAACGAGTGTAAGCACATCGACATTCGTCATCACTTCGTTCGAGGAATGGCTCAGTCGAGTCAAGTGACCGTGAAGCACGTAGCATCGGGAGATATGGCGGCAGATGTCCTCACGAAACCACTGCCAAAGGATCGACACCAGCGGTGCACGGAGCTACTAGGTTTGATCGCGAAACCGTAGATCGAATCGAAGGGAATTGTAGATGTTTCCGACACAATGCAATTCGCCTGCAAATTGCGACCGTTGGCGGCTCCGGCGGACAGAAGACAACACGGCATCGACCGCCCTTATTGAACGGCACCATTTTTTTTTAGTTGCTGTCAGACTCTGAATAACGCCGCGCGTAACCGCGATCTGTTGTGAAGAACTTTTCTAATAAATCGTTCCTTTTGAAGTTTAACTGTGTGTTCCGTTATTTAACATCACACCGACACCTCAGCTTAACAGTGGCCTAACCCACAAAAATATGAAAATGCCAATACATGTAGATTTAGCATCCCAGTGCAGTACATAAGCATATGTTATACATTTGCCGACGCTCGGTTTATTATAAAAATTTAATTTGAAGCTTTAAACGAGTGTTTTCCACTCCCAGGTTAAGCATGAAGTAAAATTTCGAGTTTAGAAAAGCCTGAAAATTTGGTTTGGTCGCGTAGCGCGAAGCGCGGAGCGGCCAAACCAAATTTTCAGGCTTTTATAAAATCGAAATTTTACTTCATGCGCCACGCGTACAAGACACTGATTTTAAGTGGTTTACTTGTTCACAATATTTCAGTGTTTTTAGTGTTTAATACGCGTGGCGCATGAAGTAAAATTTCGAGTTTAAAAAAGCCTGAAAATTTGGTTTGGCTTCAATTTATTAGAATTTTCATATTTTTGTGGGTTAGACCACTCTTGCTCTCGTCGCCTCAATTGACGTCTTTTATACGTCATTGTATATGAATAGAATAAAATACAATGCTCACTTTGTATGCTGATTATTATCGACGTTTAACAAAAAAGAAATATGCAAGGTTTTTATAAATCAAAAGCTATTGCTTCATAAACGCATTCAGTTTAAATGCCTGCAGTGCCACCTTAAATCAGACTTTTTTAATTAAGATTTTATTAAATTTCAGGTGAATTTAGACATTTTCGATATTCAAGGGAGATGGTACCGAAGAAATACAATTTGCAAAACACAAAGGTTCCTGTATTTGTAATTACTGGTGACCGGGACAATCTAGTAACTCCAAAAGATACGCTACGTCTAAATACTTCACTACCCAATGGATTTAATGAAACGGTGTTTGTGAAGGGATACGGCCATACTGATATAATATTTGCTTATAATATAAATGAGATGGTTAATAACAAATTAATAGATTTTCTGAGGAGGATGACTGCATAACGATTTTGTAATGTTTAAGATTATTAATTCTTAAATACATATTAGATACTCCCAATAAAATACACATTTTACCTAAACTCTTAATTTAAGTTGATTACGAAATATATATTTTTTATTTTATGTACCTTAACTTAATATTACAATGCAACATTACAACATGTAATAATACCACAACTATATTTTCTCAACGTCCAAATAAATAGGATCGACGCTTTGAAGAGATATTCCATTGCTCTCATATCTGATTTTCTCTGGTGTTTTCTCACATGGAACGAGTTTAAATGTTTTCATAATAGAAACTAAACCGACTTTTGATTGTACTAATCCAAATCTGATACCTAGAAAAAAGAAATAATAATTAACTCGTAAATCAGTAAGAAATAAATTTATATATTTTAAAATGTTGGTAACATTTGAAGGAACTCGAAAATATTTGTAGCCAACAGCCTTACATTTTCTTTGTAATGCAATGTGATCTTAAATTTGACAATATAATTACCTATGCAGTTTCTTGGTCCTTCTCCAAATGGAAGATATGTATACGGGACGATTTTATGCTTATTTTCTTTAGAAAATCTCTCGGGGAGAAATGTTTCCGGCTCCGGGAAATACTCGGGGTCATTTTGCAACGCGTAATTGGAAATAAACAAATTCGTTCCGGCTTCCAATGTTATATCAGAATTTGGAAATCTGTATTCGGACGCGCACCTTCTGAACAGGATTGCAATCGGTGGGTACCTTCTTAATGTCTCTAAAAGAAAAGAAATAACGATTTATTTTATATCAAAAACTTACTAAAGTAGTGGAGATATATTTTTTTAACCCCAAACAGTATTTTTTGTATTTTATCACTTTTATACCTAAATCAATGATATTGTTATCTACAGGTAAACCAGTTTTGATTAAAACGTCAGTAAATTTGCAATCCCTAGCACATAGATACATATTAATAAATAAACTGTACATCTTACCATTAATAACTTGATCCAAATAAGGCAGCTCATTAATCCCATCAAAAGTAACCTCCCCGCCGCTTTTCCTCAAGTTCTCCAAAATCTCATCTCTCAGCTTATTCTGGACTCTCTGATTCCTTGCCAGTTCATAACAGCAAAAAGTCATCAGCGTCGAAGAACTCTCAAAACCTGCCAAGAAAAGCGCGTAGCACTGAGCGGAAATCTCCTTCATGGTCAACTGCTCCGGTCCGTTTTTCATCTGTATCAGCAACTGCATGAAATCCAATCTGGTGACACCGGCCTTTTCCCTGTACTCGACGGTGTTTTTGGTGACGTCCAAGAAAAACGCGTTCGATTTGGAATCTCGCTTTGCCAGCCTGAGCAATTTCGCTAATTTTGGCGCTACTGAAATAAGCGTCCTTTTTAATTTCGTCAGCAATGTCATTTTGAACTCGTTATTGGCGAATTTCAACAATTCAGCATCGGGATTTTTAAAACTGTTGCAGTCCAGACCGAAAGCGCAAGAGCCTATCGAATCAACGGTGAAACACGCGAATAAATCTTTCGTGTTGATTGATTGCTTTTGAGCAGACAATTTTTCCATTTCTCGAATCAGCGGTGTCACACACTCCAAAATCGTGGTAAACATCATCTTTATCTTTCCTGATGAAAACGTAGGCGTTAACTTACTCCTCAAGTTCTTCCACTTATCATCATTTAAGGCCGCTAAATTATCACTCAGAGGATCTTCTTTATCGCTGTAATGTATCGATCTGTTTATGAAGTTTTGGAAATCTTTTGTAGTCACATGTTTGACATGCTCTGGGTCCATCACTAAATACACCGGTTTTGTGATTAAGTAGAACCCTCCGTGTTTCCATCCTCTTTTCTTCAGTTTATTGTAAACATCAACGGCGTCGAAGAATAAATTCTGTTTTTTTATAAATGGGTTGCTCAAGTTACCAAATGGGAATGTTGGCGGTACGCAAGGGATGTTTCTTCGTTTCCAATACGAGAATGCGTTTTTGTAATAAATTATTACCAATAGAGCTAGTAATAATAATAACTCGACAATCATTTTGTTAGTGTTGTGCGATGTTTGATTAAAAACTCTATAAAATGGCTTGTATATGTTTTTTGATTGTGGTGTTGAGTATCTAGAAAATAATTTTGTTACTATAGTCAATGTTGTCGAATGACAGTCAATACATAGTAAATAAATTTGGGTGAGTTACGTAAAGATGGCAATAACTTAAAATGAACAACTTTTAACCTTTCTTCGCAAATTTATTCTTTACTAGATGTTCATTTCGGACACAATGTGACCATTATCAATGGCTCGATACTGTATCAATCCATCGATAATGGTCACTGTAATTGTAAAAGTCAGGCTCCGATAACAAAGTAAAGAAGAACATGATTTGTTTGTATTAAGCTTGTATTAGACGACACTATTTTCTTGTACAAGAAAATAGTATACTATTTTCTATCATGGCGTGACAAATAGAACATGTCCTTTTTTCATTATACAAAACTCTACAAGATTTGCGATTAGTCATATTTTTTGTATTACACCATAATAGAAAATAGTATACTATTTTCTTGTCCAAGAAAATAGTGTCGTCTAATACAAGCTTTAGAAGTAATATATTTCTAAATAATATATAAAATAAAAATTACTTAAAAAACTTTAAACTTAACACATCCTAAGCAGTTAACGAGGATAGATTGAAAAGTTTCCGGAATGGACAAGAAAACACAGTAATTGAACAGGTTTTATTTTTTATTTTTCCACATAGTACCCTTGCAGGGCGATACACTTTTCCCAGCGGTGTTCCAACTTTTTTAAGCCTTCAGAAAAATATGATTTCGGGAACTCTGCAAAATAAGCTTTAGTGGCGGCGATGACCTTCTCATTTGATATGAAGCGCTTGCCTCCGAGACAAGTCTTCATGTTTGTGAACAAAAAGAAGTCGCACGGGGCCAGGTCTGGAGAGTACGGGGGATGCGGCACCACCTCGTAGCCCAATTCAACCAATTTAGCATTGGCGATTCGGGATGAATGGGCCGGCGCGTTGTCGTGGTGGAAGAGCACTTTTTTCCGCTGCAAATGAGGCCGTTTCTCCTTCAATATGCCGTTGAATTGATCCAATAAATCGCTGTAGTATTGTCCCGTGATAGTTCTTCCCTTCTGCAAAAAGTCAATGTGTATCACACCTTGCGAATCCCAAAACACGGTGGCCATGACCTTTCCAGCCGATGGGACAGTCTTTGCCTTCTTCGGAGCAGATTCGCCTTGAGAAATCCACTGTTTCGACTGCTGCTTGGTTTCTTGTGTGTAGTGGTGGATCCATGTTTCGTCCACGGTCACGAATCGGCGATTACGCTTTAACAAGGCCAAACACTCTTTCAAAGTGGTCACACGATTTCGCTTGTTGTCCATAGTCAGCAACCGCGGCACCCTTCGCGCCGACAGCTTCCTCATGCCCAAATGTTCGTGCACGATATTTTGCACACGTTCATATGAGATGCCCGTGGTCTCTACTATTTCGCGCAACTTCACTCGTCGATCGGCTAACACGAGATCATGGACTTTGTCGACCATTTCTTCATTTGTGGCCGTTTTTGTACGTCCACTGCGTGGTTCATCCTTGGTGCTCGTACGGCCACGTTTGAACTCGCTCACCCAGAAACCAATAGTCGAAAATGAAGGTGTGGATGTGCCATGAACTTCCTGCAAAATATCTCGTATCTCCGTCGCCTTTTTCCCATCCAGCCAGAAATGTTTGATGACTGCACGAAATTCGTTTTTATCCATTTTTTCAAAGGTGCCTGACTTGCTTCACAAGATATCCTAGTAAACAAAAACGGAACGAAGCTCGTGTCTGAAAATTTGACAGCTTACCTAAAATAGGTTAGCCTTGACAACCATTATAACAATTTCACGATACGCGCGCCATCTCTTGCACATTCCGGAAACTTTTCAATCTACCCTCGTATATATTGAGATATACCAAACGCAAGAATCTGGACATAATTACTTTACCAGGAATAGACAAAATTTGACACAGAGCGTAATTCGACTATCAAAAGGCCAGACGGGAACTAGATACCATGACATCCAATTTTATAATCTATTACCAACATCATTTCGTAAACTATCACCATTGCGTTTTCGGGAGAGAATCAAAGATTACCTGATTCATAAGGCTTATTATAAATGGGACGAATATTTAATCGAAAACCATTCACACCTACAACAACCCCAGTGTTACTCCAAAATTAGACCATGTTTATCCGTCTGTAAATATTTTATTCAAGTTGTTCAATAATTTGTATACCTTCTACTTGTCTACGTTGTTTATTAATCAATTAATGTGTTTTAACTTTATTTATTTATTTAGGCTTACAATAACGTTTTTACAGTAACTATAAAATTCTAGTCAGGTATATAAGTTCTTGTAATTTTACTGTTTATCCGTTTGTAAATATTTTATTTAAATTGCTCATGGTTTTACATGTAATTATTTATCTAAGTTATTTATTTATTAATTTATTTTCTGTGTTTATTTTACATTAGTGTTTTCTTAGGTTTAGATCAATTTCATAATAAGGCACTAACCCCATAACTCTAGTCAGACTAGTTAGATTTTGTTTTGTAAATTTACTCACACTTGTAAATTTACTCACCATGCATTTCTATTTACATATTATACTGAGCAAACTATTATGTTAAATTAGATTAAACTAAGTTTTTATCTTTAATTTTAATCAATTTTATATATACAGAGAGATTTATGTAACACCGAACATTTTCATAATGAGAATTTTTCTTTTTATTATCCATATGCATACGTTGTACATTTTCTGACGCTCGGTTTATTAAAACAATTCAATTTGAAACTTTAAGCGAGTGTTTTCCACTCCCAGGCTAAGCATGAAGTAAAATTTCGAGTTTAGAAAAGCCTGAAAATTTGGTTTGGTCGCGTAGCGCGAAGCGCGGAGCGGCCAAACCAAATTTTCAGGCTTTTCTAAACTCGAAATTTTACTTCATGCGCCACCGGTACAAAACACTGATTCAATGTAAAGTTTAGCGGTGTGTTTTAAACTTCGTAATATGTCAGTGTTTTGTACTGGTGGCGCATGAAGTAAAATTTCGAGTTTAGAAAAGCCTGAAAATTTGGTCTGGTCGCTCCGCGCTTCGCGCTACGCAACCAAACCAAATTTTCAGGCTTTTCTAAACTCGAAATTTTACTTCATGCTTAGTCTGGGAGTGGAACACACTCATCTTAGGTTTCGAATTGAACTCTTTAAAAAAAAACAACGATTATCTAAAAATTTACGGCATATAATTGGGACATGTATACTGGAAAGAAAAACCTCCTGTATTTACAAGTCGAGGCATTAATTGCGATTGATTGGCTACAATTTGCAATGGTCATATAGGCGACCCAATTTGCACATTACCTAAAATATCAAAGGTGTCAAATCGTGCTTTGGTTTGATAAATAGAATATACGAAAAAGAACATTGATTATGTTCGGTGTTACATAAAACTCTCTGTATAATTGTACTACCTCTCTATAACAAGTGTAAAACAGTTTCTGTTAGTAACGCAATAAAGATATATATATTTTCATAAAAAATACATTTTATCAACTTCCGGTTATAGAGTAGAAACGGTTAAAGATAGATCAATTTTCTATTTGGCGTTGACTAAAAGCAACCCTAGCTTGCGAAAACGGTTTTTCAATATGTCTTCAAATAAAAAAGTTTTCCATATGTGGCACCTCCAAAATGCACCACCCTATACGATAATATTTTAATGAGAGTCTTCCACTCCTTGAGTGTAGCATGAAGTAAATATTTCGAGCTTAAAAAACCTAAAATATTTATTTCATGCGCCGAGCGTATTAAACACTGATTTAGTGTGGAGTTTTGAAAACACTTCATTTATCTTAAATTACATAAAATAATTAAGAAAAGTATAAAGAGATTAATATTTTCAGAGTTTATAAATCGTCGATTTCTATTTAAACTTCTTCTGGCTATTTTTATTAATTTAGAAGATTTTAGTCAATTTTTGATAAGTTTCTACAACTCGTTGTCAATTTTTTTCATGCGCCGAGCATATTAAACACTAATTTAGTGTGGAGTTTTAAAAACATTTCATTTATCTTAAATTACATAAAATAGACAAGAAAAGTATAAAAAGATTAATATTTTCAGAGTTTATAAATCGTCGATTTCTATTTCAACTTCTTCTGGCTATTTTTATTAATTTAGAAGATTTTTATCAATTTTTGATGTTTCTTCAACTCTTTGTCAATTTTTAAGTAAATAAGAGCACAATTTTCCTAATTTAGACAGGTTTTAATTTTTCTAAGCATTTGATCGTATTTCATGTGTATTGGCCCCCTTAAAACGAAATCCTGGCAGCGCTACTGGTAAAAGTATTTGCTTGATAATTTACTCCGCGTATAAGTTTATAAGTATTTTATAATATAACACTTCACTTTTAACTTGACAACTGCTTTAATTGACGATTTTTCACGGTTGCTTTCGCAAGTATTGTTATAAAGAACTAAAGGGAAGTAATTGTTCTTGCGTTTTATAAATGTGCGCCGGAGAATTTCATACATTTTAGAGCAATGCATTTTAAAATGCAAGGCTGTTTACAGAGTACTAATTTACATTAATTATTTATTTACACATTGCGTTACAAAATGCACAATAATGGAGTATTATTATTATACATTTTTACGGTGTCCTCTGAAAATAGCTTTTGTTGTTTTTTTTTTTAAAACGACCAACATAATCTTAATATTTTCGTTATCAATACAGTATATATAATTATATTGAACTTTGTTTTTCTAACACAAGAAACATTATACAATATAAATTATACATAATTCTAAAATTCTGTTAAATAAAAACAAGACGTAATTCACAAAATGTACACTCCGTTTTTCGATTACACCTTTAAATATTTGATATATTATAACGAACATACAGCTCTTACTAGGAATAACAGTATTAAATACATAATATACAAAACTAGAAAAATATTCATGTAAAATATTAATACATCTTGAATTATTAATATATTAAATACATTCTTATTTGCATTATTTAACATATAAAATTTCAAATAAACGCTTTTTAAAACTAACTTTCTAATCAATATTAACACAGAATACAAGCAGTTGTTTCAATGAGTGTTTGATATAGTCTTTGTAAGACAAGCTTGTTGTAGATTGCGAAAAGAATCGCACTTTTAATGTTACAAGCAATTTATTTATGAGGTTGACAATTGCAAAATAACAAAAATCCATTTACAATGTTGTTTTGTGTGCTAGTGGTGGTCAGTGATAAAAGTAATAAAAAAATTCCTCATACAATATTGTTTTGTGTGCTAGTGGTAGTAAGTGCACTTCTAATATTAATATTATAAACAATAAAAGTGCGATTATTTTCGCAATCTAGAACTAATTAGTGCTACAAAGACTATATCAAAGACTCATTTAAACCAAGGCCGTAGCCAGGGGGGCACCAGGGTTCATCAAAATTTTCAAAATGTTCCTGGCTACGGCCTTGATTGAAACAACTACGTCCTAAGCTAATACCCTGACGGACATTGCATTATATATCAAATGTTTGCTGTTACAGTAACCTACTGTAAATGTAACAATTTGGGTCAATTGTGTTTGATATAATCTTTGTAAGACTAATTAGTTGTACATTACGAAAATAATCGCACTTTTAATGTTTTTTTTTTTGGGTTTGGCTTTTGCCTGGCCTTAGTTACGAGACTATTAGCCATCATCAATGTTTTTATTGTTTATATACATTTGTTAATTTGAACTTATTACTAATTACATATAACTATATATTTGGACGTCACAACACATTCACACACACTCAGGGACGAATATTTTTCGTTTGAAAAATTACTCGCCCCCGCTGGGAATCGAACCCAGATCATCGCCGTGAACGATTGGCGAAACCAGCGGCTCAACCGCTCGGCCACGGCGGGCCCACTTTTAATGTTTAAAGTATTTTGCAACCGAGTATTGGCAATTTCATTTATACTTATGATTCATATTATAGATATCACTGCTATAGCATACTTTTTAAAATAAATAAGCAGATGTTGTTTGCTTAACTATGTTATAATATATAATAAGTCCATTTAATAAAACTTTTCTGAAGTCCGTATTTCAGCAGTTTTCGATTGTGTTAATCACTCAATTCTATTGCATAAACTGCATGCTTATGGTGTAGGTGATCCCTTACTGAAGTGGCTTGCATCTCATTTAACTAAGAGAGTCCAATATGTAAAGATAAATGGGTTCGTCTCTAATGAAATATGGGTAACATCAGGGGTTTCTCAGGGTTCCCACCTGGGACCACTGCTGTTGTTGATCTTCATAAATGATCTATCTGATGCACTTACTTGTCCACACTTATTATTCAGGGATAATCTCAAGATATTCCTCAAAATCAACAACATCAATGATTGCTGTATCATTCAACATAATCTGCTCTTAATATAAGGCTGGTGCAAACCTAATGATATGGCATTAAAAATAAGTAAATGTCAATTTATGCCGTTTTCACGCAGTAAATTACCAACTCTCTAGAGTAGATAGTATTCGGGACCTTCGGATGTTGTTGGACTCTAAACTGTCTTACAAGTTGCATATTGACTATATAGTGAAAAGAACTAAGAAGCCAACAAAAAGTTTTCCATGGTATACTCAATCCTTAAGAACTCTGCCAGAGAAATTAAAAAATTTAAACTGGCTTCGTAAAGTTATAATCTCAAACGAAATGAATAATAAATATAGATCTCTTAAAAATAAATATAGAAAAGCAATTGTACAATGTAAAAAAGAATACTATTCAAATAAAATACATTCATCCCCAAATGTACCAAAGACAACATGGAACATTATTAATAACCACATAAAAAAAATTTAAAAAATAGTACTCCACCAAAAATTATTAGTAACAATGAAGTAATCACAAATTTAAATCAAATTGCAAATAGTTTCGGAGAACAATTCTCGACGAATATTAATTTACAAAAGTATAATTATTTCAATGGCATAATGTCGAAGAACATCCATGTATTTTAATTCTATTACTGCATCAGATGTCATCATTGCAATGAGTGAACTGAAACCCAAGCACTTGACTGGCCATGACCAGATACCGATCACAATGATTAAAAAATGCAGCAATGAATTAGCACCGGCGCTTGCTTATATTATAAATAAGTCAGCATCGCTAGGTCAATTTCCAAATTTCGTTAAATTGTCAACTATTAGGCCAATTCATAAAAAAGGTTCAACCCTTGATGCGCAGAACTACCGACCAATATCTATGCGTAGCTTCTCCAAAATAATCGAGAAGGTAGTCTGCACAAAAGTTGTGAAATACACGGATAAATTTAATAAATTCAGTCCTCAACAGCACGGTTTTAGGCACAACCATTCAACTGAAACAGCTTCAATTAATTTTATCCAGCAAATATATGATGAAGTGGATAAAAATAGAAAGTTGGTGCGTTCTTCGACTTGTCGAAGGCTTTCGACACTTTGGATTATGACTTTATTACTACAAAGCTTCACTCGCTTGGAATCCGAGGCCCAATTAATAACTGGATAAATTCATACTTATTAAACCGACAATTACAGGTTAAAATAGACACCACATCATCAGAACTGTTCGATATAAATTTAGGTGTACCACAAGGTACTGTAGCTGGCCCTCTCCTCTTCATTCTATTTATTAACGATCTACCTGAACATATGATCGACTCAAACATCTGTATGTTTGCCGATGACACATCGGTTATTGTTAGTGGACCTAGTGTAAAAATAAGTAATGATAAATTAAATAATATGCTCAATCAATTCAGTGCATGGTGTAACTCAAATTACCTAATTATCAATTACTCTAAAACAGTCTTTATAGAATTCTATAGTAGAACAAATCCTTCAAACTTTACAATTAGCTTAAATAATAACATTATTGAAATAAGCAGATCCACGACATTTCTAGGAATAGAAATAGATGGTAATTTGGCATGGAATGAACATACCAATTAACTCTTCTCGAAACTAAGTAAATCGTATTTCGCCACAACACGATTCAGAGAGGTATTATACATAAATGGCTTACTATCTGTGTATTATGGTCTGGTCTATTCGGCCCTAACCTATGGAGTTGTTTGTTGGGGACAATCTACTGGTGCGAACAAAATATTTATAATGCAAAAACGCATCAAAAGATTATTATTTAATACTAAGTATAACGAATCATGCAGAGCGGCATTTAAAACAAAGAATATACTAACTTTAACATCAATATATTTACTGAAGTTTTTGTGCTACATCCGCAATAACAATAAACACTATAAAAGAGGTAACAATATCCATGATCACAACACAAGATGTTCGAAGAACAGGTATATAAAGTCCCCACTCTATGCTGGTAGTTTCATATATAAGAAGCTTCCTGATATGTATAAAAAATTAAATCTTAAATGTTTTAAAGCAAAATTAAAAAAACTCTTGATTGACAATTGCATCTATACTATAGACGAATTTTATAAGCTATTGTAAATGTACTAATTTATTATTGACAACTGTATCTGTACTTTGTATGGCAATACGCAGAAATAAATTATCGCTTCCAAAAAGAACAGGATCCCTGGGCAAGAGACAATAAGGAAAAGGCAATTTGGTTCGCTGAGAATCTAGCTGACATATTCAAAATCGAACAAGGACAATGGGAGAACATACAATCGGTGGAGAGAACATGTGAAGAAGAAAAGAGCTGAACTTAATCTTAACACAAACAACACTATTGGCTACTGGGAAAAAACCCAAATTATCAATCTACAATAAATTATTAATTTACAAGGTATTAAAGCCCATGTGGCTATATGGCATTCAACTTTGGGGATGTGCCAGTGACAATAATATAAAACCAATCCAAACCTTTCAAAATAGTCTTACGGAATATAGTAAATGCTCCGTGGTATGTTCGCAACTCTGACCTTCATAGAGATCTTGGAGTAGCGACTGTTAAAGAAGAGATCAAAAAGTATGGGAAGCATAAAACCCGCCTTCTTACCCATGTAAATGCAGAAGCTCTTGAACTACTGGACAATGAACACATCGTCGGAAGATTGAAGAGAAACAAACCATCAGACCTTGTTTAGTGAGCTGCGACTAAAAGCAGAGCATAGTGCGCGGGTGTACCTACTAATGTACTATATTAAAAACATCTGGAGCAAGTTATTTCATTGAAATAAGCAGATCCACGACATTTCTAGGAATAGAAATAGATGGTAATTTGGCATGGAATGAACACACCAACAAACTCTTCTCGAAACTAAATAAATCGTATTTCGTCACAACACGATTAAGAGAGGTATTATACATAAATGGCTTACTATCTGTGTATTATGGTCTGGTCTATTCGGCCCTAACCTATGGAGTTGTTTGTTGGGGACAATCTACTGGTGCGAACAAAATATTTGTAATGCAAAAACGCATCAAAAGATTATCAATCTATAATAAATTATTAATTTACAACCAGGTATTAAAGCCCATGTGGCTATATGGCATTTAACTTTGGGGATGTGCCAGTGACAATAATATAAAACCAATCCAAACCTTTCAAAATAGTCTTACGGAATATAGTAAATGCTCCGTGGTATGTTCGCAACTCTGACCTTTATAGAGATCTTGGAGTAGCGACTGTTAAAGAAGAGATCAAAAAGTGTGGGAAGCATAAAACCCGCCTCCTTACCCATGTAAATGCAGAAGCTCTTGAACTACTGGACAATAATAAACACATCGTCGGAAGATTGAAGAGAAACAAACCATCAGACCTTGTTTAGTGAGCTGCGCCTAAAAGCAGAGCATAGTGCTAACTAACCTACTATATTAAAAACATCTGGAGCAAGTCATTGGACAAACTCTAGTTTTAAATTTTTAATATCTGCTATTGTAAAATTAATGGTTAGTCTATTAGACTAGTGTTAGTAACCCTAAGATATATACTTTAGTTGGTAAAAAAAATATAATAAATTCTAGGGGTTTAATCAATGATTAACCCATTAAGCGCTATGATGCATATACGCAACATTATTAATTTTATGTTAATTAAATTACTAAATGAATTAATTTGATATATTATATTATTTGATTTGACTTGAAAATGTATGAAGAAAAACGATAATATTTTGTTATTTAAATATCTCAATTATTACATAAAAAAAAAAAAAATGATTTCAGTGTATTTCTAACTTTACAATATTTCAGTGTTTTATACGCGTGGCGCATGAAGTAAAATTTCGAGTTTAGAAAAGCCCCGTGAAAATTTGTCTCGGGTCGCTGCACGACCCTCGACAAATTTTCTACGCGGGGCTTTTCTAAACTCGAAATTTTACTTCATGCTTAGTCTGGGAGTGGAAATACTCGTTCTTAACTTTATATTGTACGTTTTTATACAAAATCGACGAATGCCTTGCATTTACAGCGTATACATTATGTATATTTAAAAGAAAAATTCACAGTGTGTAATACAGTAAGTCATTCGTGGAAATCATTAAAAGAAGTGTAGAATTTTACCTAAAATCAACTTTTAGAGTTATAATTGCTCGGCCGTTAATGGGTAAATGGATGACTAAAGTTAATCAGTCGGAGTGCAAATGGGCCTTATTAGAAAAAAAATCATGCCAATTTTTAAAAGAGATTTCATTAGAAATAGGCACATATTTAAAAATTATTTAGTTTTAATAATTTTCATACCTTTCTTCACATTTTCCACGGCTTTTCTGGTCCTAGAATGCTATTGAGATGCTCTACAATGCTAATGCACTTTGTTTAGTAAATAAGGAAGTAAACTTGCTTTTCCTCAACTCCGTATGCAATTCCATGAATTCGGTGAGGGCACTTTTTTGATATTCGGTGATCTTCATTTCGGCTTTAAATGAATTCGTTTTTTCTTACTCAAAGAAATTTCGGTTTTGGGTGGAGATGCATCAATAACGTAGATTTTTTGGGGTAAGAAATGTGTTGTTTTTTTCCTGTAATCTAATGTTACACCACATGCGGTCCAAAAGCAAGTCCAAAAGATACACTACGTCTGAATACTTCACTACCCAATGGATTTAATGAAACTGTGGTTGTGAAGGGATACGGCTATAGTGATATAATATTTGCTTATAATGTAAATGAGATGGTTAATAACACTGGTCTGCAAAAAAAAAATATTTTCGAGCCCTGACACCATTCCTGCTGATTCTTATGTAAAATGACCTCCTGAATCCCCCAAATCTACCTCCTTGCTACAAATGTTCATGTTTTCGAACTTTTCACCTCTCTAGTCCCTCCAAATTATCGAAAAGTGATAAAAATAGATGGGGGGGCCTCCCTCGAAAACGGTGGGTGATGGGGGAAAACGGGGGTCATATTCGGGTTCAGGAGGTCATTTTACATAAGAATCAGCAGGAATGGTGTCAGGGCCGATTTTCATGCCGACCAGTGTAATAAATTAATAGGATTTCTAAAGACGATGACTGCATTTTGTAATGTTTTAGATCAGTGGTCTCCAAACTACGGCCCGCGGGCCAAATCCGGCCCGCGACTTGTATGAATCCGGCCCGCGATTGTTTGTAATTTTTTTTGTAAATGTCATATTTTGAAACATTGTTACAATTGTTCCTTAAATTTTTCATAATTTTATAAAATTAATCGGATCTTGGCCGACTATATTATGTACAATTGTATTTGTGGCCCGCGAAGAAGATAGTTTGAAGGCCCAGGTTTTAGATTATTAGTTGTTAAATACATATTAGATACTGCTAATAAAATACACATTTTACCTAAACTCTTAATTTGAGTTGTTTACGAAATATATGTTTTATAGACCTATACTTAATATTACAATACAATATTACAACATGTAAATAATACCACAACTATATTTTCTCAACGTCCAAATAAATAGGATCGACGCTTTGAAGAGATATTCCATTGCTGTCATATCTGATTTTCTCTGGTGTTCTCTCACATGGAACGAGTTTAAAGGTTTTCATAATAGAAACTAACCCGACTTTTGACTGCACTAATCCAAATCTTATACCTAGAAAGAAGAAATAATAATTAACTCGTAAGTCAGTAAAAAATGAATGTATAAATTAAAAATTGCTAAATATTCCACATACTTCTAGGTTAGGTTAGGTAAGAAGAGAAATGTTTGCAGTAGAATAAATTGCGTAAATCTCTTTGCGCACAATGATTATTTTACATAGTGCTAGGACTCAATATTTTCAAAATTTTTAAACTACATTTTTCTATTTATTTAACATTTCCGGTCGAAATTAATTGCATATCTAGATAGTACTCGTCGAGTACTTTTGAATAACATATAATATCATTTGTATCTATAATACCCACGAGGTGTATAGTAAATTCTTACCTAAAGATTATTATTATATTTACCTATGCAGTTCCTTGGTCCTTCTCCAAATGGAAGATATGTATACGGGACGATATTATGCTTATTTTCTTTAGAAAATCTCTCGGGAATAAATGTTTCCGGCTCCGGGAAATACTCGGGGTCATTTTGCAACGCGTAATTGGAAATAAACAAATTCGTTCCGGCTTCCAATGTTATATCAGAATTTGGAAATTTGTATTCGGACGCGCATCTTCTGAACAGCAATGGAATCGGTGGGTACTTTCTTAATGTCTCTAAAAGAAAAGTCAATAAATTTACAATCCCTAGCACATAGATACATATTAATAAATAAACTGTACATCTTACCATTAATTACTTGATCTAAATAAGGCATCTCATTAATCCCATCGAAAGTAACCTCCCCGCCATTCTTCCTTAAATTCTCCAAAACCTCCTCTCTCAGCTTATTCTGGACTCTCTGATTCCTTGCCAGTTCATAACAGCAAAAAGTCATGAGTGTCGAAGAACTCTCGAAACCTGCCAAGAAAAACGCGTAGCACTGAGCGGAAATCTCCTTCATGGTCAACTGCTCCGGTCCGTTCTTCATCTGTATCAGCAACTGCATGAAATCTAATCTGGTGGCACCTTCCTTTTCCCTATGCTCAACGGTGTTTTTGGTAACGTCCAAGAAAAACGCGTTCGAGTTAGAATCTCGCTTTTTCAGCCTGAGCAATTTCGCTAATTTTGGCGCTACTGAAATAAGCGTCCTTTTTAATTTCATCAGCAGTGTGATTTTAAACTCGTTATTGGCGAATTTTAATAATTCAGCATCAGGATTTTTAAAACTGTTGCAGTCCAAACCGAAAGCGCAAGAGCCTATCGAATCAACGGTGAAACACCCGAATAAATCTTTTGTGTTGATTGATTCCTTTTGAGCAGACAATTTTTCCATTTCTCGAATCAGCGGCGTCACACAATCCAAAATTGTGGCAAACATCATCTTTATCTTTCCCGATGAAAACGTAGGTGTTAACTTACTCCTCAAGTTCTTCCACTTATCATCGTTTAACGCCACTAAATTATCACTCAGAGGATCTTCTTTATCGCTGTAATGTATCGATCTGTTCATGAAGTTATGGAAATCTTTTGTGGTCACATGTTTGACATGCTCTGGGTCCATCACTAAATACACAGGTTTTGTGATTAAGTAAAACCCTCCGTGTTTCCATCCTCTTTTCTTCAGTTTATTGTAAACATCAACAGCGTCGAAGAATAAATTCCGTTTTTTTGTAAATGGATTGCTCAAGTTACCAAATGGGAATGTTGGCGGTACGCAAGGGATGTTTTTTCGTTTCCAATACGAGAATGCTTTTTTGTAATAAATTATTACCAATAGAGATAATACTAATAATAACTCGACAATCATTCTGTTGGTGATGTGCGATGTTTGGTTAAAAACTTTATAAAGTGGCTTGTATATGTTTTCTCCTTATGGTATTGAGTATCTAGAAATTAAAAGTAGTGAAGTTGTAAAAGCCGAAATTACAATACATAAAAAAGCGAAATTACATTACATTACAATGTAAAGTAAATAAACATGAAATTTTACTTTAGTGAGTAAATAAAAGAGGTTTAAAATACAGAGCTGGGCAGGATACGAATCATTCAGGATTCGAATCCAGGATTCGAATCCTTTTAGAGGATTTAAAAGAGGTATTCGAATACCTTAGCGAAAAGGATTCGTGATCCGGATTCGATATATTTTTTTAAGAGGATTCGTATTCGAATCCAAATGTAGATGATTCAAATACTTATTAAAGAAATACTTACAAAAGGATTCGAATCCTCTAGAGCCTGGGTCTCCAAACTATCTTCTTCGCGGGCCACAAATACAATTCTACATAATAAAGTCGGCCAAGATCCGATTAATTTTATTAAATTATGAAAAATTTAAGAAACAATTGTTACAATATTTCAAAATATGACATTTCCAAAAAAAATTACAAACAATCGCGGGCCGGATTCATGCAAGTCGCGGGCCGTAGTTTAGAGACCACTGCTCTAGAGGAATTCGAATGGTCAAAAATAATTCTAACTCATTGTTAAGATTCGCATGAACATATGTTTTTTTGTGTTTCGTATTCGAATCCAAATGTAGATGATTCAAATACTTATTAAAGAAATACTTACAAAAGGATTCGAATCCTCCAGAGGAATTCGAATGGTCAAAAATAATACTAACTCATTGTTAAGATTCGCATGAACATATGTTTTTTTGTGTTTCGTATTCGAATCCAAATGTAGATGATTCAAATACTTATTAAAGAAATACTTACAAAAGGATTTGAATCCTCCAGAGGAATTCGAATGGTCAAAAATAATTCTAACTTATTGTTAAGATTCGCATGAACATATGTTTTTTTGTATGTTTGTTAACTTCATGTTAAATCAGTGTTTAATACGCAAAATCTTTCATGCTTCATCAACGAGTGGAGACACTCGTTAAAAGCTTCAAATTGAAAAATTTGATGAAAAGAGCAAATGACTGAACATTTATTTAAAAAAAAATCTACTTTTCATAATTGGAAGTGATTTATTATCGGTAGTAATATACCAACGACGAGGTTAATTATTAAAAAATGATTTTAAGTACCTTGTTACCAAGTAATTTAACGAGACAATAATATTTGTTGTCTGATTATTAACTGAGAGCGTTCGCTCGATTAACAGTCCGGTCATCTGAGAATTCCCCAAAAGTTGGCAGGAAACTCCTAACTGCTGTGATGAACGGTATAGAGCCCGAAGTCCGAAGTTTTGCACTCAAAACGCGACAATTTATTAAAAAACTTAATGACAATTTTAATGGCTACTCGCCTAATTAACAATTTTCTGTTATCGATTTTGATATTACAACAATGCAAAACATTGTTGTAATGTCAAGCTAGTCGACTAATTATCGATTTTCTGCTATCGCTCCTATTATTATGTGGTAAATTATTAGTAGTAATATACCAAAATAAAAATCTACTTTTCATAATTGGAAGTGATTTATAATCGGTAGTAATATACCAACAACGAGGTTAATTATCAAAAAATAGAATTTGAATACCTTGTTACCGAGTAATTTAACGAGACAATAACATTTTTTATCTGATTATTTACCGAGAGCGTTAACATTTAACGAGTGTTTTCCACTCCCAGACTAAGCATGAAGTAAAATTTCGAGTTTAGAAAAGCCCCGTGGCGCATGGAGTAAAATTTCGAGTTTAGAAAAGCCCGCGACCCGACACAAATTTTCTGGGCTTTTCTAAACTCGAAATTTTACTCCATGCGCCACGCGTATAAAACACTAAAATATTGTGAACTCTATGTATATTTGAACCTCACTTGATATCAGTGTTTTATACGCGTGGCGCATGAAGTAAAATTTCGAGTTTAGAAAAGCCCAGAAAATTTGTCTCGGGTCGCTGCGCGACCCTCGACAAATTTTCACGGGGCTTTTCTAAACTCGAAATTTTACTTCATGCTTAGTCTGGGAGTGGAAAAAACACTCGTTTAAAGCTTCAAATTGAAATCTTTTAAAAAACAACAAATGTCAGAAAATGTATAGCTTTATTCCCTGTATACGTATTCCAAATTCAGCTTATTTTCTTTAAATCTTTAGCTATTCGTTGTTAGTTTTTTCAAAGTTCAATTTAAAGCCTTAAACGAGTGTTTTCCATTCCCAGACTAAGCATGAAGTAAATTTTCTGGGCTTTTCTAAACTCGAAATTTTACTTCATGCGCCACGCGTATAAAACACTAAAATATTATGAACTCTATGTATATTTGAACCTCAATTGATATCAGTGTTTTATACGCGTGGCGCATGAAGTAAAATTTCGAGTTTAGAAAAGCCCAGAAAATTTGTCTCGGGTCGCTGCACGACCCTCGACAAATTTTCACGGGGCTTTTCTAAACTCGAAATTTTTTTTATGCTTAGTCTGGGAGTGGAAAACACTCGTTTAAAGCTTCAAATTGAAATCTTTTAAAAAACAACAAACGTCAGAAAATGTATAGCTTTATTCCCTGTATACGTATTCCAAATTCAGCTTATTTTCTTTAAATCTTTAGTTATTCGTTGTTTTTTTTAGGAGTTCAATTTGAAGACTTAAACGAGTGTTTTCCTCTCCCAGACTAAGCATGAAGTAAAATTTCGAGTTTAGAAAAGCCCCGTGTAAATTTATCGAGGGTCGCGCATCGACCCGAGACTAATTTTCTGGGCTTTTCTAAACTCTAAATTTTACTTCATTCGCCACGCGTATAAAACACTGATATCAAGTGAGGTTCAAGTATATTATTACAATATTATTACAATAAATAAGTTGATCTTTCATGCTCATTGTTTATTTTGTTAGGGCGTAGGTAAAGTACATTACATGCTCGCGGAATACTGCACTCGCCGCTGCGCGGCTCGTGCGCAACATGTCCGCTCATATGTAATATGCTGCATACCATTCTTGTTACGTAATATACTATTAAAAGCTACTCGCCTAATTACCGTTTTTTCTGTTATTAATTGCAAAACTGTTGTAATGTCAAGCTACTCGACTAATTATCGATTTTCTGTTATCGCTCCTATTATATATTATGAGGTAAATTATCGAATAATCAAGTTTAGTTTAATATTATGTAAAGTAAATCTGGCGACAATCTGAAATATTAAATTTTCCTGGCATATACCCGATTCAAGAATTTTTTTTCACAAACCTTTTAATATAACTTCCTTTTGTGGAAAATCCCATATTTCGATCAATGTTTTTATCGATATTTAAGTTGATTTTATTAGTTTTTACGTGTTTTGTAATTGAGGAGCTTGGTGCAAGAAGAGGATGAGTCACTATTTTTGTAAAATTAAGATATACGCACCACGGGACTCTGCAAAGCATAAACTATCGTTTCATACAAGAAAGGGACGAATGCGTACTTAACCCTTTCGCGTCTAATGGGTCATATATGTCCCACCAAGAAATTGAAAAATTCTAGAGGGAACAATTCGTACTTATAGAGCATATAAACAAGTCCCACTCGCATCGGGGAACTTCCTGCACGTATTCCCGCGCAAATTTCGGCCTAATAACCTTCAGTATGTTTACGTTAGCGAAATATAGCACGTGGCAGCGGGTAATTTGGGGATTGTATGCTGTTAATTACTGTAAACAAAGATTATAACTAGTTCAATTTGATTTTACAATGGCGAGGTAAGTAATACAAAGTGATATTATAATGTTTATGGCCTTTTGTTATTCTTATTTGCAAAAATTATCAATATGGGTTATATATGTCCCACTAGCATTCTTACATGGGACATATGTATCCCTCCCGAATTATATCATTATGATTTATTTTAGAAGAAGAAAGTTAACCGAAAACGAGTTGCAGTACATGGCCGATCATGTGTGGGATGAGTCCGAAGAAGAAGACCCATTTCAAGATAGTGGTTCAGAATATACTCAATCTGACGCGGAAAGCTCCGATTCCGAAATTGAAATTAATAATTTGCAAGTACTAAATGAAATATACACTGCAGTAATTGATGAACCTGTAAATAAAATTATGTTCGACAATATGTCTAAAAGCAATGATCCACTACAGCCCCAACCTCGAATTATGTGGCAAACTCCGAGCAGCAATTTTACTCCTCGAAGGAATCTACCAGACGGTAAAACTCGAGGGGTTCCATTGATAAGTAAATCGTTCTTGTACTGAATTGGACGTATTTTTGAAAATATTTCCTAAAAGCTTATTGATATTTATATCACAGAACACCAATGAGCAAATACATATTTTGAAAAAAGGCAAGGGTTCTAAAATTGAACCAACTGATCCTTCAGAAATAATGATCGTCTTAGGTTGTTTGCTGGTTATGAGTTATAACCGAGTTCCAAATATGCAAAATCGATCTATTGAAATGGCTGATTTCAAAGCTTGGTTTCCCAAGCCAAATATATGGGAAACCAAGCTTTGAAATCAGCCATTTCAAGAGATCGATTTTTATTACTTCTTTCCAAACTATATTTCAATAATCCAGCAACACCGGCTGATGCCAGTAAGACATACTATATTGATTAAGTAATGTCTTGTCTAAAAAAAACATTTATGGCTGGACGTTCTGACAGTAATTATCAATCTATTGACGAGAGTATGGCAAAATTTAAGGGCAGGTCCTGTTCTAAAGCAGTATTTGCCACTAAAGCCCATCAAAAGAGGAATCAAAATATGGCAGAGATGTGACTCGTTGATAGGTTATGTTTATGACCTGAATATTTATTCTGGAAAAGAAACTGAGCAAACTGAAGGGACCTTAGGAGAAAGAGTGGTAAACAAGCTTTGCCAAACCATCCGAAATCCTAATGTTTCATTATGCTTTGATAGATTTTTTACTTCGGTCAATCTTATGAATACTCTACAATATCCCGCAGTGGGTACATGTATGACCGATAGAAAACTGTTGCCAGCGTTTACTGAAAAACTCAAAAAAAGGGGTGATACGGAAATGCATTGTATTAATACTGGTTTGCTTTGCTTCAAGTAGAAGGACACGAAGGAGGTGGTTTTGCTTAGTAATTGTCACAAAGCAGACATTGATCAGGAGGAAAGAAAAAATTAAGACGGTTCCAAAACTACTGTCTCATGTCCTGAACCAGTACTGTTTTATAACAAATTTATGGGAGGACTGGATCTGGCAGATCAGCTGGCAGGCTTTTATGATATAGACAGAAAATCAAGCAAATGGTAGAAAAAAGTGTTTTATAAGTTGTTGCTAACAAGCGTTGTCAATTCCTGGGTATTATATCAAGAAATACGCCATAAAAATTGTACTCTTATCCACTTTATTGTACCACTAGCAGAACAGCTTATCGGTTACGGAAAAGAAAATACAAGTGTGAAACGTCGTCGGCAATATGGAAGGCCTTCTCAGTCTTCATTATCATTGCAAAATGTTGGCGAACATTTACCTGTCGAAGGAACAACACGAAGAAGATGTCACAGTTGTCATAAGAAGAAAAAAGAGAAACGAACGAAGATTGTATGCTGCAAGTGTAATGTTGCATTATGTATGGACTGTTTTACATCATTCCATATATAAATCTTTTTTCTACCATTGTAAAATTTTAGAATAAATATGTATGCTGATTTTGGATATATTTTTTTATTTCCCACACATCTAGAGGGACATATATATCCCATCAATAAAACCTGGAGGGACATATTTGTCCCAACGTCATATCTAAAAAATTAAAAGTACAAAAATATCGGTTTTAACCAATTTCTGACAATACATAGAGTAAAGATTTAAAAAAAAAAATTATAATTTTCAAAAATAAAAAAGTCGACGCGAATGGGTTAAACAAGAAAGGGATCTGCACTTTTGAGTCGTCCTTTTCACAAATTTGGTGCAAGAACCGGATAGTAAATGATGACTTATCCCGTTGTTGCACTTTAGTTTTTTGTTGTTTATTGGGCATTGATGTGAAACCGCGCTTGTCTGTTTCTGCGGATTTCACGCCAGTATTGTGAGGTTAGTACATAGCAATCAGCATTAGAGTGCGTTTATTTGTATTGTTCGTCCACCGTAAACACGTGTTGGGTTGTAAATTTTATCTGTCTGAAACATTCCAGGATTCGGGAAGTGAGTACCGCGACAGTACATCGGACAGTGATACATCGGACAGTGATAATGAAAACAATAAAAATAGTGCTTATAGAGGAACAAAGAAGAAAATTAATGTTGAAAATTGGGAAAGATATGTTAGAAAAACAAAACGAGCAAAAGGTGAACCTTATTTTGGTAGTCGAGGGCAAGAAGTTGCTGCTAGACTGCAAGGCGAGGCTTGTGGCTGCACAAAAGCCTGTTTTAATAAGTTAACCGCTAAGGCACGCAAGGAAATGTTTGAGCCATTTAATGCAATAGCTGATCAAGAGAAACAAGATTCATATTTAACCCGTCTAATTGCGGCTACCACAAAACAGAAAGCACGACCAAGCAAATAAAATTCTAAAAACGTCAATGTACTTACAGATACAAAAAAACCTTTATTGGTATCAAAACTAAAACATATCTCCAAATAAATACAATACAAAGTAAATTTATCTCTTCTACCCTATTTCTTACATCCTTCTTCTCCTCTCCCTCTGCCACACTAATCTCATCACAATTTTTACACATGCCCCGTCCTCTCACATCTACTCCTCTATCCTTTTACTACCTCTCGTCTATTCCTCTCTTATCTTCTTGCACTAATCCGCTAAATATGTATACGTATCCCTTCTACTTCCGCACAACACACACTTACCATTACATTAGATTAGATTAGATTCGCCTCTTTGATTAGCCCTATTAACCCCGACAATGAGCGTTGGGTGTAGCTCTCTGCGCTTGGTTTAGTGTTGCCCAGCTTTAGATATCTAACCCTTGCTAGAGCCTCATTGGCACAGGATGTGAAGAGGGTCTACATATTGTATCCCCTGCCAGACCTATTTTGCTCATGTGTTTGTTGAGCCTACAGTGTCCTGTCAGTAGACGTACTATAGCCTTATTTGCACACGATCTAAAGATATTTTTGAAAATCAGTGGAACAGATAATTGTTCTATTATCCAGAGCAATTTGTCTTTAATTCACACTTGGTGCGTGTCTAACAATATGAAACTTAATATTAACCCTTAGCGGCCACACTGGGTAACTAGTTACCCCAGGCTCAGGAAAAGTGAAATTAGAGGTCTAAAACCTTTAAAATTGATAAAAGTGGCGAAATCTGTTGGTAGTCGACAAGTGTGAGATGTAATTGCATCAGTTGGTAAGCCGAAATAAACGTGTGGCGGCGCTTTGAGCGTTCGTGTTTTCGGCGTGGGGTAATGAGTTACCCCAGTGTGGCCGCAACCGTTGCGCGAGACCGATTATTTGTTTTTGAAATCGACTCGTTTGTGGTGTTAATCGACAAAATAAAGGTGAGTTTTCAATATTATACTGAAAAAAAAATCCAATCCTAGTCGTTATGGAATATTGTCTGTTTCTGTGAAATAATATTTTTATCAATTTATAATTTTCTTCAGATGTACAATTTTCGGACGAGAAGTCAGCGGAGAGAATTGCTGGAAGAAGTTGTTGACTGTCATTCTGATTGTGAAGAACAATCGGACGCGCAGTCAGAACAAGATGTATCATCGGACTCGAGCGATTACCAACCCGATGATCTCGACGAAGAAGACATGCAAGATTCAGTTCAAAATGAACGGGCCCTAGCATCTCGCAAACGTAAAGCGAGTGGATCAGGAAATCAATCTTCTTCTTCAAAATCTCGTCCACGTGGTCGCCCATCGAACAAATTATATGGCAAAAATAATTTTGCCTGGAAAACGACATCGGCTGAACGAAGATCAGATCGTGTAAGTAGAGGTGAAGTTCCGTATGAAGCAAGCTTGGCAGATAATGCTGTAAATGTGGATTCGCTAGAGGACTTTTGGGATCTCTTGTTCAATCAATAAATCATCGAAGCAATCGTCGAGCACACGAATTATCAAATCGAGAAGATGGCTGCTACGCTGGTTGCTGAAGATAGAGTACAGACCTATCACCATCACACTGACGGTCTTGAAATCAGAGCTTACATCGGTGTTTTATACTATGCTGGCTTATGGAAGTCTTCCAAGGTGAATAACAACGAACTCTGGGACAAAAGAAACAGAATCAACTTCTACAGGAGTGTCTTTCCTCGAATGAGGTTTGAGTTTCTTTAGTCTTGTCTACGATTCGATGCAAGAGAGAATAGAGATCCAGATGACAGACTTTCACCCATCAGAGAACTTTGGTCCATTTTTATCAACAACTGCAGCAAGTATTATAATTCAAGTAATAAATGTACCGTCGACGAACAGCTGCTTGGATTCAGGGGCCGGTGTGTATTTCGGATGTACATAAAGTCGAAACCGGACAAGTACGGACTGAAGCTGGTAACCCTCAACGACGCTTCGACCGCGTACCTGATTCACGCTATCCCGTACCTGGGAAAAGACAGCACCTTTGATAATCCGCAGAAATTACCTAGCGAAGAATACTTTTTTCAAGCTGTAACAGCTCCAATACACGGCACCAATCGCACGGTAACGTGCGATAATTGGTTCACCACCGTCCCTCTGTTGACTAGAATGTTGAATCAACCTTTCGACATGTCAATGACTGGAACTATATGAAAAAATAAACAGGAGATTCCCATGGAGATGAAGATATCGTCGAAGAATCCTCCTGAAACAATGTTTTGTCACACCAAAGACATAACTTTACTTTCTTATACACCAAAGAAGAACAAAATCGTCTTGGTGGCTTCGACTTATCTCCATACCGAAGAGATAAAGGACGGAAAACCGAACATCATTCTCCACTATAATGATACGAAAGGAGGGACCGATACATTCGATCAATTGTGCCACGCCTACTCAGTCGCTCGGAGAACCAACACGTGGCCGATGCGATTTTTCTTTGGGATGCTCGACCAAGCAGCCGTCAATTCACGAATTATGTGGAACCTGAAAGTCGGCGCACAGGAATCCACGTCTGCGATTATCGTGCTAAAAAACTTATTTTTCATCTGTCCTCCCCGATGCTACACCGGCGATTGGCCGAGCCATGTCTTCGGAAAGAGCTCCGGATGGTCATTAGGAGCATCCTACACATAGACACGGAAAACATGGACAACCTGGAAAAAGTAACCTTGAACCAAGGGCGGAGGTGCGTACTGTGCAACCGACAGAAAGATAGAAAAACGCGTGTTGGATGTTCGGCGTGTAAAGTACCAGTCTGCGAGGAACATCGGTTCCCGTTGTGCTCGACGTGTGCTGGTCAATAATATTTTCTTGATTCAAAATGATTTCCTTTTCTTCAAATATGTTTCAAATAATATTTTGTTCACTTTTCTGTACGAAAATAACTATTTACAAGCCAATAAAACAAAAAAAAATTATTATTTGTAATTTTTTAAATTTTTCTCTCCAGTAATTTTGCAAAATAAATATACTTTTTGGCGGATCGGCGGATACTAATATTTTTTTATGGTAGTGGTATATGTGGTGCATACAACCCTACAATGACATCCCTTAATATTCCAAAATGACGGAGTAATGAATTTTTGACTGAAAAAAACCATTTTTGCTGCATTTTCACATATATGACCAGTTTTTAGAACGCCATCAATAAATGGACCGTCAAAAATCGTTAGAAATGTTGAAAAACTATTCAACAAACATGAAACAATCGGTTAAATGTCTTAAAACACCCTCAGATCTTGTACAACTGAGTTTTCCGGCGTGGGGTAATGAGATACCCCTTGTGGCCGCTATGTGGCCTGGCTGAGGTGTGGCCGCTAAGGGTTAATAAGTGTCAGTTTATGCCTTTCTCACGTAGTAAAACACCCATTAATTACATCTATAATTTGAACGGTATTTCACTTAGTAGGGTGAACTATATAAGAGACCTCGGTGTAACATTAGACCCTAAGCTGACATATAACTTACATATTGACCACACAATAAATAAGACCCATAAAATGCTAGAGTTCGTTAAGCGGAGTACGAGTGATTTCAGCAACATACGTTATCCTAGTTATCTTATACAGGATGGCGCAAAACTACCGATATGGTTTGAACTTTTTAAATTTATTTATATTTTTTATTTTTATTTCAGAATTTTGTAAAGAAAACTTGGGGAATTTGAAATGGAACAGAGCACAACAGAATAGCGATCAAAAATTGTTGAATTTTATTTTGAAAATCAACGGTCAACGCACATTAAAAAACGACGATAAGCACGCTGCGTCAAAACAACGCAGCGTGCTTATCGTCGTTTTTTAATGTGCGTACTGGACCTTCAGCATCAACAATAAACCGCCTGGTTGCAAATTATCCAACGTGTTGTGGATAGTGTGCAGGACAGTCCAGACACATCAACAAGAAGACGTTCGGCACAACTGGGGCTATCGCGGAGGTCCGTTCAGAGGATTTTTGCCACATTACACATGTTCCCGTATAAGGTTCAGCTTGTGCAAGAATTGAAGCCGATAGACTACCAACAAGGGCTTGATTAGGCCATTTCATTCCGACAAAAAGCAGAAGAAAATCCCGATTTTATTAACAATTTGATAATGAGCGAGCCCATTTCCAATTGAAAGGTTTTGTAAACAAGCAAAATTGCAGGATATGGGCTACGGAGAATCCAAGAACAGTTCATCAGCGACAATTACACCCACTTAAGTGTACTGTTTGGTGCGGTGTATCGTCTGAAAGGATCATTGGTCGATATTTTTTTGAAAATGCACATGGCGCCTCAGTTATGGTGCTGAATATCGAACGATGCTGGATAATTTTTTGAGGCCAGCTGTAGAAAACCATTCACAGTTGTGGTTCTAACAAGATGGAGCCACAGCCCACATTGCAAGGGACACAATGGCTCTATTGCGGGACCTCTTTGGCGAACGCATTATTTCGCGCAGAAGCGATTTCAATTGGCCCCCACGTTCACCGGATTTAATAGCTCCAGACTGTTTTCTTTGAGGTTATTTGAAAGAAAGGGTATAGGTAAATAAGCCAGCGACCATACAAGAGCTAAAACAAAACATTCGCAATGAAATTCAAGCCATAACACCGGAAATTTTACGAAAAGTTATGGAAAATGTACTGGAAAGAGCACGAATGTGCGAAGCCGAAAATGGCCACTACTTGCGGGATATATTTTTTTATACTTAAGCCAAAAATATTCCCCATTAATATACTGTATAACAAAATAATAATAATAATAATCAACCATTAAATAAAAAAGTTATTAAACATTCAAACCATATCGGTAGTTTTGCGCCAATCTGTATTATCCCGTTCGTTGTGAATTTTCTATTTTTTCGTTGTTTTGTGACTTATCCCGTTCTTATACCAAACAATAAATTCTGAAGATATTTTCGTTTGTTTTAGGCCAAATACCCAAAGTCTTATTTTTATGCAATACAAGATGTGCTCTATCATAATAAAACATTTTTTTTAATTTACTTTACTTGTCCTGAAAAATGTACAAAAAGTTACTCATCCCCTTCTTGCACCAAGCACCGTTATCAGTGGTAATTACCGGCGTAAATTACCACTTACATCACTGTATGTAACTACGTTTAGATTTTCGGATAAATTTAAATCTACAATAATATTTTAAAGAGTGTTTTCTATTCCATGATTAAGCATGAAGTATATACAGAGAGTTTTATGTAACACCGAACATTTTCATAACGAGAATTTTTCTTTGAAGTATCCATATGCATACGTTGCACATTTTCCGATGCTCGGTTTATTAAAAGAATTTAATTTGAAGCTTTAAGCGAGTGTTTTCCACTCCCAGGCTAAGCATGAAGTAAAATTTCGAGTTTAGAAAAGCCTGAAAATTTGGTTTGGTCGCGTAGCGCGAAGCGCGGAGCGGCCAAACCAAATTTTCAGGCTTTTCTAAACTCGAAATTTTACTTCATGCGCCACCGGTACAAAACACTGACATATTACGAAGTTTAAAACACACCGCTAAACTTTACATTGAATCAGTGTTTTGTACCGGTGGCGCATGAAGTAAAATTTCGAGTTTAGAAAAGCCTGAAAATTTGGTTTGGCCGCTCCGCGCTTCGCGCTACGCGACCAAACCAAATTTTCAGGCTTTTCTAAACTCGAAATTTTACTTCATGCTTAGCCTGGGAGTGGAAAACACTCGCTTAAAGCTTCAAATTAGATTCTTTTAATAAACCGAGCATCGGAAAATGTGCTATGTATGCATATGGATACTTAAAAGAAAAATTCTAGTTATGGAAATGTTCTACAATAATATTTTAAAGAGTGTTTTCCATTCCATGATTAAGCATGAAGTATATACAGAGAGTTTTATGTAACACCGAACATTTTCATAACGAGAATTTTTCTTTGAAGTATCCATATGCATACGTTGCACATTATCCGATGCTCGGTTTTTTAAATGAATTTAATTTGAAGCTTTAAGCGAGTGTTTTCCACTCCCAGGCTAAGCATGAAGTAAAATTTCGAGTTTAGAAAAGCCTGAAAATTTGGTTTGGTCGCGTAGCGCGAAGCGCGGAGATCGGTACAAAACACTGATTCAATGTAAAGTTTAGCGGTGTGTTTTAAACTTCGTAATATGTCAGTGTTTTGTAACGGTGGCGCATGAAGTAAAATTTCGAGTTTAGAAAAGCCTGAAAATTTGGTTTGGCCGCTCCGCGCTTCGCGCTACGCGACCAAACCAAATTTTCAGGCTTTTCTAAACTCGAAATTTTACTTCATGCTTAGCCTGGTAGTGGAAAACACTCGCTTAAAGCTTCAAATTAGATTCTTTTAATAAACCGCGCATCGGAAAATGTGCAATGTATGCATATGGATACTTAAAAAAAAAATTCTAGTTATGAAAATGTTCGGTGTTACATAAAACTCTCTGTATTTCAAGTTTAGAAAGGTCTGAAAGTTTGGATTGGTCGCGCAGCGAAGCGGATTAAACACTGATTTAGTGTGGAGTTTTAAAAACACTTCATCCATCTTAGTAATAACACAAAAGAAGCAAGAAAAGTATAAAGAGATTAATATTTTCCAAGTTTATAAATCGTCGATTTCTACTTCATCTTCTTCTGGCTATTTTTAATAATAATATTATCGAGCACGAATAGATTTTTAATTTAGAAAATTTTTATCAATTTTTGATAAATTTCTTCAACTCTTTGTCATTTTTTAAGTAAATAAGAGCACAATCTCACTAATTTAGACACATTTTAATTTTTCTAGAAACTTAACCATACTTGATTTGTGTAGGAGGGACGAAATCCTGGCAGCGCTACTAGTAAAAGTCTTTGGTCAATAATTTACCCCGCGTATAAGTTTATAAGTATTTTAAAATATGACACTTCACTATTAACTTGAAAGCTGGCTTTAATTGACAAGTGTTTACGGTTGCTTTCGCAAGTATTGAAGAACTAAAGGGAAGTAATTGTTCTTGCCTTTTTTAAATATGTCCCGTAGAATTTCATACATTCTAGAGCAATGCATTTTAAAATGCAAGGCTGTTTACAGCGTATAATTTTCCCTAATCATATAACACATTGCGTTACGAAATGCACAGTGATGGAATATTATTATTATTATACATTCTTACAATGTTCTTTGCAACTAGCTTTTGTTTTTTTCAAACGACCAACATAATCTTAATATTTTCATTATCAATACAGTGAATATGATAATAATAACCTTTATTTTTCGAACAAAAGAAACATACAATATAAACCAGTGATGGGGAAACTACGGCCCGCGGGCCAAGTCCGGCCCGCGGAAAGGCTTAATCCGGCCCGTTTAAGAGTGCCGTCGTAAGAATGTTTCAACGCGTTCTTACTTCGTAATGTGACGACCCGCATAAAAACTACCTACCTACGATTAAGCATTATTCTTTGGCCCGCTACGATTGTCTGGTTATTACAAATGGCCCGTCTTAAAAAAAGTTTCCCCACCACTGATATAAACTATACATAATTCTAAAATTCTGTTAAAGAAAAACAAGACGTAATTCAGATGTGTACAAAATGTACACTCTAATCTTCGATTACACCTCTAATTATTGGATATACCAAAAAATAATATAACGAAGAGCAACTCTTACTAGAAATGGAAATGTTTCATACGTTGTGATAAAAAAATGAACATAAAAAATCATCAAAATAGTAGTTGCTTTGAAAAGTCAGTACATGACATCTAAAATTGCAGACGCCAGTTCAAAGGTACAAATTTATATCTTCAATTTGGTTCTCATTAATCACTTGATGAAACATGTTTACAATATTGATAATTAAATAAAAGTCACTTGGTTTGTTTCACTACTATTGTCTCTGACTAGTTTCGACTTATCGTCATTACTTCTTGAGAATGATGATAAGTCAAAACTAGTCGGAGAGAATAAAAAAATAGTAGTGAAACAAACCAAGTGACATTTATTTAATTATCACTGCGCAACAATGAAAATGTTTCGGACTCAAAATTAGCTAATACTTATGTATTTTCACCCGCTGAATTCGAAAATGACATTAAAAATTACATATTAGCTCTTGTTTAGGAGATAAAGTTGTATGTTGTTTCTCAAGGGTGTAAATTTTAATTTTTTGGAAAATTTTGTATATGACATTTGGCATACCTGTAAACTGGCAAAACTAACATTCCATAATGTTTGTAGGTTATGTTTATAACTAGTAAAGTGATTTATGTGAGTTTCCTATTGTTTAACTAGTGCGGAATTATTAATATAAATCAAAATGCCAAGGAATTGTGTAAATTCAGTAGACAATTTTTGTTACATATGTGGTGAAATAACATTTTCATCACAGAAGCGAAATATCACGCCTCTTGTGAAAACTGCTTACCAACATTACTTTGGTATGAAGGTAGGGGACCAGGATAAGTCATGGGTTTCACACATATGCTGTAACCAATGTTCGGTTATACTAAGAGAATGGCTGAAAAATAAAAAAAGATCTTTGGCTTTTGCTGTGCCTATGGTATGGAGGAAGCCTAAAAACCATAAAAATGACTGCTATTTCTGCTCAACTCCGCCCATAAAAGCAGGATTGTCAATGAAGAAAAGGGGAACAGTTAAATATCCGAATCTTCCATCTGCCATTCGACCTATTCCTCATTCGGATAGTTTACAAGTTCCTACTCCACCACAAATTTATGATTTGGAAAATGAAGGTAGAAATGAGGTAGAAATGGAAGAAGAAGAAGAAGAAGCAAATAAGCGTTTCACATCAAATGACCCTGATTTTGAGGTAAGAGATGATACACTAGTAACACCACACAGATTGAGTCAAGCAGAATTAAGTGATCTCATTCGAGATCTAGACTTGTCACAGGAGAAGGCAGAACTTCTAGGGTCAAGACTACAGCAGTTGAATCTTCTCCAACACGATGTCAGAGTTTCACAGTATAGAAAACGTCAGCGAAACCTGCTCTCTTTTTTTGAGAAGAATACCAATCTTGTTGTTTGTATCGACGTCTATGGATTAATGAATTGTCTCAAAATGAACTATGATCCAACAGAATGGAGGTTATTCATCGACTCATCTAAGCTAAGCTTAAAAGCTGTATTACTGCACAACGGAAACCGTCTTCCTTCTATTCCTATTGGCCATGCAGTTCACATGAAAGAGACTTACATTAACATGAAAACTCTCCTCGAATCAATCAATTACAATGAACACAAGTGGAAAATTTGTGGTGATCTAAAAGTCATTGCTATACTTTTAGGAATGCAATTAGGGTAAACTAAATACTGCTGCTTTTTGTGTATTTGGGATAGTAGAGACAGAAGTTCACATTACATAAGAGCAAACTGGCCTGCAACAAATCTCAATACTTACGAAAAAAATATCGTTGCTGAGCCACTTGTGGACCCAAAAGATATTCTTCTTCCGCCCTTACATATTAAATTGGGTTTAATGAAGAATTTTGTCAAAAGTATGAACAAAGATGGACAGGCTTTTAGGTATTTGAGAGACAAATTCCCGAAACTAAGTGATGCAAAGGTTAAAGAGGGTATTTTTGTCGGGCCACAAATTCGTCAACTTGTTAGGGATCCTGCGTTTGACGAAGTTTTAGAGGGGAAAGAAAAGGAAGCCTGGGAAGCTCTGAAGGGAGTGATTCGTGGATTTTTAGGAAACAAAAGAGATGAAAACTACAGTCAGTTAGTAAAAATACTCCTGGAAAAATACCATCAACTCGGATGTAACATGTCCCTTAAGATCCGTTTTCTCCACTCCCACCTAGACTTCTTTCCTCGCAATTGTGGTGCTGTTAGTGATGAACATGGGGAAAGGTTCCACCAGGATATTTCTGTAATGGAACGAAGATATCAGGGTCGTTGGAATGAAGCTATGCTAGCGGATTACTGTTGGTTTGTGTGTAGGGATGCTCCGGAACTCGCATACAAGAGAAAAGTAAAAAGATCACGATAACGTTATACCTACTATGTATCACATAAACTAGAGCTAATAAAACATTTTCATTGTCATTTTCATTTTTTTTTAGCATAAAATGAATATAATTTGACTAATATGGTGCAGCAAACACGAAAAAAATATTTTTTTGTGGTGCAGTGAATTATCAGTACAAATTCATTTTTTGTGTTGAAATGAAACGAATTAGCTTAAAAAGTCTTCATCATTTCTGTAAAAGCCGTTTTGATTTGAATAACTAAATAAGGGGGCGGCAAATTGAGCGTATGCCCCGGGCGGCTACAACCTACGCTACGGTGTTTTTAAATTTTAACACAAAACTGTTTTTAATTTTCTCTACAGAAGCAGGAAATTCGAGAATACCAGTTTTTTTTTCACACCTACTTGAATAAACAATTCTACATTAAGTAATTATAATCGTCGATCAATACATTAGTCTCAGCAATATTATGAAATTACACGAATATGAAATTAATAGCAACATGAGTACATTAATAGAAGGTTTAAACAGAACTCTAGAATGGAACGGGTATCTGGGGATATTACCAATATACAATCCAAAAAACAAGACCTTTTTAAAGAGCAAACTGCACGCAATAATCAGCACGTTTTTCATTATCACCATGTTAGTATTAACGTTAAAATCAGTGGAATCAATAAACGAATTGTTAGATTCAAATCCGATCAACAATGCGCTCGCTAAAATCGAAATAGTTATACTGTTTTTAATAAATTTTAGTTTATGCGTTGGAAGTAGGACTTGGAATTTTGTTAGACTACAAAAATTAATCGATAACTTTCACATGATCAACGAGGAGTTGATGAAAGAAAATGTTAAAATTAATAAATATTCAACACTATATTCAATCCTACCTCAAATCTTCATAACTTCTTTGGTGTTGCTGCATTACATCCTATGGTGTATAATGAGCAGTTGGGAAGAATGCGTGTACATGTTTTACTCAGAATTCTCACTTTATCTGCTTTTGTCCATTGTATTGTTGGAGACACAAACATTGCTACTTTTGAAAATTTCGTTGGGAGGTTCGTTAGAGGTTCATCAAATTGAGAAAATGTCGACTGTATTTGGTGTGGTGCATGATCAAATTGATTTGTTCAATGAGATATTTGGTTGGCATCTGCTGTTTACTGTAATTCATGTCGTTATGGCTTTGTTGTCTTCTATTAATTATTTTATTGAATATACAATTTTTAAATCTAAAATGAATTGGGTGATGGATTGTAATATTTATATTTGGGGTTTTGATATTCTGGTAAGTTTAATTTAATTCTTCCTTCAACGAACGTAAATATGTAATATAACGTAAATTAAAATATATACAGGAAATGTTTCTTTTAAGTATACAGGGTGCGGCACAATAACTAGCTGAAATATTTTTTAAATTATCTTTATTAACAAAAAGAAATTTTAAAAAACAGCATCGAATAATAAAAACTGGGACCTTTGGTTATAACTTATTGAAGCTGTTCTTGATATTCACGCCGATGGGCTGCAAGTCCTCAAGTGTTAATCGGTTCCACCATCGGCGCATGGATTGCGTCAGCGACTCCAAATTTTTGTGGTCTGTAGCATAGGCTACTGAATGGTTGCCCTATTCGCCGGATTTTAATCAGATGGACTACAATGTATGGTCTATGGTCAGAGCGACCATAGGGCAACCATTCTGCAGATGTGATCAAACCCGGAAAATGATTACGAAGTACAGTGAATATATTTGTACATTTCCCTTTATTTTTACAAAAAAAAAAAAAAGTTCACATCACATGCTTTGGGATATGTGAGTTTAATAAAAAAAAAACGGAATTTTCGAGGATTTGGTAAACATTTATAATATTCGAACTGAAGCAGTTCATTTTAAATTTCACTTTGTATCAGTGATTTTTACGAGCGTATGATATTCTTGATATTTTTGCCTTGTGGGCCGAAGCAGAATCTTGTTAAAATGTCTAATCCACATCCCGTAGTGATTCTGTGCCCACGGAAGTATTATAACCTTGAAGATCTCCCGTCGGTATACTTCTTGGTTGACTTTGACCTCTTTGTCAATAAAAACGACTGCTGTCTTACCACTGGCATAAATTCTGCTTTAAAACCATTTTGCCGATGTTCGACGGTGGCCAACGTGCCGGGAACTTTGGTCGATCAAATCCTGCCGTTTTGGCTATTGTGGGTTTGTTCCACAGTAAACTACTTCTAATCTGTGAAAAGGATCCGCTCGTATTGCCGACCCGCGCACAGTGGGCTATCTCGCTTTAAAACCTAGACAAATCCAGAAAATGTATATAAAAACCTACAAAACTGTGTCCTTAGAGGTGTTTCGTTTGATTACGAGTTTGATGTCGAAAATCTTTGGATATAAGGTATTTTGAAGTCACTTATTACGAATTAGAATTGTAAAATTCAAAATGGCGGATCAAAGAATATAAATTTAGCGGATTCGTGTGATAAAGTTTCACAATTTAGGTCCCCCCGCAGATTCATCTCGAGAGATGAATCTGTGGAGAGGATGCTGGAAGGGGGATGCTGGATGCTAGACCCCCGTGGAGGTGTGGAGGGCCTGGCTACGGGTAATCCTATCTACTAATGTATTTTTGTTCAGTTACAGGCTATTCTAGTGGCGACAATGTCCGAATTAGTAACAGATGAAAACGACAGAACGATAGCAATAGTTTACAAAGCGATGCGTAGATTTTCCAAAATCGACAGAATTAAGGATAAATTATATATTTTAGCACAAAATGCAACGACTAGATATCCTGTAATAACAGCTGCTGGCTTCTTCAACATAGATTTCGCAATGATATTCAATTTTGTTAATCTTATCACTACTTATGTTATAGTTGTTATTCAATTCACAACAAATCCCAATAAGAAAATTAAATAAATTATACAGCTTTAAAGAATTTTCTTAGTAATTTTACAATATAATCTTTAGATAAAAGAGCTCTGTTTTAAATATTCTGAAATCCACGCTACGACATTGCTCACTGTATATAAAATAGTCGTTTTACTAGGATTCACTGGGACATGTAGAAATTTTGTTTATTTGTTATAATTACCGGGACAGCGCGCACGCAGTCCTGACTAGCAAAAATTACGCGCCCGAGTTATCCGCATTAGGGATAATCGCAGGAGTCAGCGAAACCGGAGTGCAATGGAACCGCCTTGACGATCACGGTAACCTCTACGCCAGGTAAGTATGCTTTCCACTCCACACACCACCCATTTTATCCCTCAACACGACCGTAACACACGAAAAGATCATCACAGCGACCTCTAGAATAGCATGTAAGGAAAATTCAGAAACCGGAATTCAGTATCTTATTATATGGTAGGAAATAAACCGGAGTAACTTTAATTTACATTAATAGATTTTCACAGCTGTCTTGGTTGATATACCACACGGTCTTTATATGTGAAACATTTAAAGTGGCGAGCTCTAGTTACAATTTTAGTTTTAATTATTTTGGAGTGGGATACAAAAGAGAGTTTGGAGTCAATCCAAGGGATTTACATTGGGGGCATGGTGATATTAGTCTACATTAAGGAGTTTTGTGGTATGGGATTAACAGTTGGGTTTTATATGGATTTAGGGACATCCTCCATTTAGAGAACCAAATTTCAATTTGTTTCAACAGACTTTGTAAGAAAGATATAACGGATTTAAGGGTTGGAGCGAGGGAGACGTCTAAAGATTTTGGTTTATTTGTTATAATTACCGGGACAGCGCGCACACAGTCCCGACTAGCAAAAATTACGCGCCTTACTGTATATTAAATAGTCAAGTCTTACTAGAATTCATTAGGACATGTAAAGACTTTGTTTATTTGTTATAATTACCGGAACAGCGCGTACGCAGTCCCGACTAGCAAATATTACGCGCCCGAGTTATCCACATTAGGGATAATCGCAGAAGTCAGCCCAACCGGAGTGCAATGGAAGGGCCTCATACTGAAGGAACCGCCTTGACGATCACGGTAACCTCTACGCCAGGTAAGTATGCTTTCCACCCCACACACCACCCATATTATCCCTTAACACGACCGTAACACACGAAAATATCATCACAGCGACCTCTACAATAGCATGTAGGGAAAATTCAGAAAGCGGAATTCAGTGTCTTATTATGTGGTAGGAAATACACCGCAGTAACTTCAATTTACATTATTAGATTTTCACAGCTGTCTTGGTTGATATACCACGGTGTTTATATGTGAGACATCTAAAGTGGCGAGCTCTAGTTACAATTTTAGTTTTAATTATTTTGGTGTAGGATACAAAAGAGAGTTTGGAGTCATATGTTATACCAAGGTATTTACATTGGGGGAATGGTGATATTCGTCTGCCATTAAGAAGTATTGTGGGAGAGTTAGGAGATATTTTGTAGTATTGGAATAAAATTTGGGTTTTATATGAATCCTCCATTTAGAGAACCAAATTTCAGTTTGTTTCAGCAGACTTTGTAAGGAAGTTATAGCGGCTTTGAGGGTTAGAGCGTGGGAGACTAGTGCCGTATCGTCGGCAAACTGGAGGATATGTTGTGAGGGATAAAAACAATTAGGATCTGGGTTGTATAGGTCAAAAGTATATAAATTGAAAAGTAAAAGGGATACAGGAGAACCTTGTAGAACACCTTGGCTAGGGTAAAATGAATAGGATAATTGGTTTTTAAATTTGACTTGTAAGGTCCATTGGATGGGAACTGGTCAAGGATTCATTTAAAAAATGTAAGAAGATTCAGGACTTGGCATTTTTATAATAATTCCCGATGCCATACTGAGTCAAAAGCTTGTTCGACATCGAGGAATATTACTGCCGATCTTTTGCCTTCTAGGTGGTTAGTTTGGAGATTGGATGCCAGGATAGTCAGTGGAAGTTGTGTGGAACGTTTATACTGGTATCCGAATAGGTATTTAGGAATATACTTGGAAATACGGAAGTTTATTTGATCTTTTACTAGGGATTTACGTCCCGGGCGGCTGAAACCCTCGCTACGCCATTGCTCATTGTATATTAAATAGTCAAGTCTTACTAGAATTCACTGGGACATGTAAAGAGTTTGTATATTTGTTATAATTACCGGGACAGCGCGTACGCAGTCCCGACTAGCAAAAATTACGCGCCCGAGTTATCCACATTAGGGATAATCGCAGGAGTCAGCCCAACCGGAGTGCAATGGAAGGGCCTCATCCTAAAGGAACCACCTTGACGATCACGGTAACCTTTACGCCAGGTAAGTATGCTTTCCACCCCACACACCACCTATTTTATCCCTTAACACGACCGTAACACAAGAAAATATCATCACAGCGACCTCTACAATAGCATGTAGGGAAAATTCAGAAACCGGAATTCAGAGTCTTATTATGCGGTAGAAAATAAACCGCAGTAACTTCAATTTATATTAATAGAATTTCACAGCTGTCTTGGTTGGTTATATGTGAGACATTTAAAGTGGCGAGCGCTAGTTACAATTTTAGTTTTAATTATTTTGGAGTGGGATACAAAAGAGAGTTTGGAGTCAAATGTTATACCAAGGGATTTACATTGGGGGCATGGTGATATTCGTCTGCCATTAAGGAGTATTGCGGGGAAGTTAGGAGATATTTTGTGGTATGTGATTAACATTTGGGTTTTATATGGATTTAGGGACATCCTCCATTTAGAGAACCAAATTTCAATTTGTTTCAGCAGACTTTGTAAAGAAGATATACCGGACTTAAGGGTAGGAGCGAGGGGGACATGTAAAGATTTTGTTATAATTACCGGGCCAGCGCGCACGCAGTCCCGACTAGCAAAAATTACGCGCCTCACTGTATATTGAATAGTCAAGTCTTACTAGAATTCACTGGGACATCTAAAGATTTTGTTTATTTGTTATATTTACCGGGACAGCGCGTACGCAGTCCCGACTAACAAAAATTACGCGCCCGAGTTAACCACATTAGGGATAATCGCAGGAGTCAGCCCAACCGGAGTGCAATGGAAGGGCCTCATCCTGAAGGAACCGCCTTGACGATCACGGTAACCTCTACGCCAGGTAAGTATGCTTTCCACCCCACACACCACCCATTTTATCCCTCAACACGACCGTAGCACACGAAAATATCATCACAGCGACCTCTACAATAGCATGTAGAGAAAATTCAGAAACCGGATTTCAGTGTCTTATTATATTGTAGGAAATAAATCGCATTAACTTCAATTTATATTAATAGAATTTCACAGCTGTCTTGGCTGGTTATATGTGAGACATTTAAAGTGGCAAAAGAGAGTTTGGAGTCAAATATTATACCAAGGGATTTACATTAGGGGCATGGTGATATTCGTCTGCCATTAAGGAGTTTTGTGGGAGAGTTGGGAGATATTTTGTGGTATGGGATTAACATATGGGTTTTATATGGATTTAGGGACATCCTCCATTTTTTAGAGAACCAAATTTCAATTTGTTTCAGCGGACTTTATAAGAAAGATATAGCGGATTTAAGGGTAGGAGCGGGGGAGACATGTAACGATTTTGTTTATTTGTTATAATTCCCGGGACAGCGATCACGCAGTCCCGACTAGCAAAAATTACGCGCCTTACTGTATATTAAATAGTCAAGTCTTACTAAAATTCACTGGGACATGTAAAGATTTTGTTTATTTGTTATAATTCCCGGGACAGCGCACACGCAGTCCCGACTAGCAAAAATGACGCGCCTTACTGTATATTAAATAGTCAAATCTTACTAAAATTCACTGGGACATGTAAAGATTTTGTTTATTTGTTATAATTACCGGGACAGCGCGTACGCAGTCCCGACTAGCAAAAATTACGCGCCCGAGTTATCCACATTAGGGATAATCGCAGAAGTCAGCCCAACCGGAGTGCAATGGAAGGGCCTCGTCCTGAAGAAACCGCCTTGTTGATCACGGTAACCTTTACGCCAGGTAAGTATGCTTTCCACTCCACACACCACCCTTTTTTTCCCTTAACACGACCGTAACACACGAAAATATCATCACAGCGACCTCTACAATAGCATGTAGGGAAAATCAGAAACCGAAATTCAGGGTCTTATTATATCGTAGGAAATAAACTGCAGTACCTTCAATTTACAGATTATACTTAATGTTGTTAGAGAGATTAGAGATTTACAGACATTTTATCAATAAATAAGAAATTAATAACCTTTCTTGGTACGTTTTATTAGTTATCAGTTACATTTTTGAGTTTTGCTCATAACTCGAAAACAATTGAAGATGGAAACATTTTGATTAGGCATGTAAAATAAACTCTAAGAAAGAGCTCTGGAAGTATATATTATTCGTCTTTGATTATTCTTCATGTTAATGGTGCTATACTTAACCCATTAAGTGCCACTGAGGCATACACGCAACATTATCATTTTTTTGTTAATTAAATTGCTATATAAGTTAATTTTATATATTATATTATTTGACCTGACTTAAAAGTGTATAAGGAAAACTGTGAATATTTTGTTATTTAAATATTTCGATTATTCCTTATAAAAAAATGGCAGTGTATTTCAAACTTTACAATATTTCAGCGTTTTATACGCGTGGCGCATGAATTAAAATTTCGAGTTTAGAAAAGCCCCGTGAAAATTTGTCTCGGGTCGCTGCGCGACCCTCGACAAATTTTCTACGCGGGGCTTTTCTAAACTCGAAATTTTACTTCATGCTTAGTCTGGGAGTGGAAACACTCGTTCTAAACTTTATATTGCACGTTTTTATATCAAATAGTCAAATAGTAGAGTTAACTCTATAATTGCTCGGCCGTTAATGGGTTAAAGAAACTATCTACAATGTGCATCATATTTATTTTATTAATAGGAATTTAAGCGATATGCAACTTTTATCGTAATGTAATGACAAACAACTAAGAAATTAAAAATAATAAAAATAGAAAATAATGGAGTTTTTGGCTATAACTCAAAAACAAAAGACTGTAGCTGATGTTTCAATTAAATTTGTCTTGAAAAAGAGATTGAGATGCGCCATCCAATTCTCTCTATCTCTTCTAGTTACCGAGTTCCCCCTGCAGGAAGAAACATCCAAATTTGGCCACTCAGTAGATATCATAATATTTATTTTTTTATAGGAATTAAAACAATACATATTTATTTAAATACATATTTGCGATAACAATGTAATGACAAACAACTAAGAAATTAAAAATATCGAAAGTAGAAAATAATGGAGTTTTTGGCTATAACTCGAAAACAAAAGACTATAGCTGATGTTTCAATTAAATTTGTTTTGAAAAAAGAGATTGAGGATGCGCCATCCAATTTTCTCTATCTCTTCTAGTTACCTAGTTCCCCCTGCAGAAAGAAACATCCAAATTTGGCCACTCAGTAGATATGATAACATTTATATTTTTATACTAAGTAAAACAATACATATTTATTAAAATACATATTTGCGATAACAATGTAATGACAAGCAACTAAGAAATTAAAAATATCGATAGTAGAAAGTAATGGAGTTTTTGGCTATAACTCGAAAACAAAAGACTATAGCTGATGTTTCAATTAAATTTATCTTGAAAAGAGAGATTGAGGGATGCGCCATCCAATTTTCTCTATCTATTCTAGTTACCGAGTTCCCCCTGCAGAAAGAAACATCCAAATTTGGCCACTCAGTAGATATCATAATATTTATTTTTTTATAGGAATTAAAACAATACATATTTATTAAAATACATATTTGCGATAACAATGGAATGACAAACAACTAAGAAATTAAAAATATCGAAAATAATGGAGTTTTTGGCTATAACTCAAAAACAAAAGACTATAGCTGATGTTACAATTAAATTTGTCTTGAAAAAAAAAGATTGAGGATGCGCCATCTAATTTTTTCTCTTCTAGTTACCGAGTTCCCCCTGCAGAAAGAAACATCCAAATTTGGCCACTCAGTAGATAGCATAATATTTATTTTTTTATAGGAATTAAAACAATACATATTTATTGAAATACATATTTGCGATAACATATTAATTTGAATTATTTAAATAATATGAATTCTGTTAAACATAATTCCACGAACATTTTTTTGTAATCCAACCATTATCATAGTTTAAACATTTTGCATTTTAAGTAATAACTTTATGTGCGTTTTACTGAAATAGTGTATTATTTTCAAGGATTTGTATTTATAAATAATTACTGCGGTTTATTTTATACAAAACAATTATTGTATCCATAAATTACACAAGCCTATTAAGATGAAAGTGATCAAATATATTACTGTTTAAATAATAATAATGTTTAATAGATTTTAATGAAATGACAAAAATAAACCCCTCATGTTAAACAGGGACTTTTTCTTTTAGGTATACATATGATGAATTGGCTTTTTTTTAAGTTTATTTTGAAGCTTTAAACGAGTGTTTTCCACTCCCAGGTTAAGCACGAAGTAAAATTTCGAGTTTAGAAAAGCCTGAAAATTTGGTTTGGTCGCGTAGCGCGAAGCGCAGAGCGACCAAACCAAATTTTCAGGCTTTTCTAAACTCGAAATTTTACTTCATGCGCCACGCGTATAAGACACTGATTTCAAATAAAGTTCACTTGTTCACAATATTTCGATGTTATCAGTGTTTAATACGTATGTCGCATGAAGTAAAATTTCGAGTTCTTTCTTTCAAGTTCTTTCAATGTCCCAGTGAAATCTAGTAAGACTTGACTATTTAATATACAGTGAGCAATGGCGTAGCGTGGGTTTCAGCCACCCGGGGCGTAAATCCCCTACATGTTAAACAAGGGCTTTTTCTTTTAGGTATACATATGATGAATAGGCTTTTCTAAAGTTTAATGTGAAGCTTTAAACGAGTGTTCTCCACTCCCAGGTTAAGCATGAAGTAAAATGTCGAGTTTAGAAAAGCCTTAATATTTGGCTTGGTTGCGTAGCGCGAAGCGCGGAGCGACTAAACCAAATTTTCAGGCTTTTCTAAACTCGAAATTTTACTTCATGCGCCACGCGTATAAGAGACTGATTTCAAATAAAGTTCAGTTGTTCACAATATTTCGATGTTATCTGTGTTTAATACGTGTGTCGCATGAAGTAAAATTTCGAGTTCTTTCTTTCGAGTTCTTTCAATGTCCCAGTGAATTCTAGTAAGACTTGACTATTTAATATACAGTGAGCAATGGCGTAGCGTGGGTTTCAGCCGCCCGGGGCGTAAGTCCCCTACATGTTAAACAAGGGTTTTTTCTTTTAGGTATACATATGATGAATAGGCTTTTTTTACAAGTTCAATGTGAAGCTTTAAAGGAGTGTTTTCCACTCCCAGGTTAAGCATGAAGTAAAATTTCGAGTTTAGAGAAGCCTGAAAATTTGGTTTGGTTGCGTAGCGCGAAGCGCGGAGTGACCAAACCAAATTTTCAGGCTTTTCTAAACTCGAAATTTTACTTCATGCGCCACGCGTATAAGAGACTGATTTCAAATAAAGTTCACAATATTTCGATGTTATCAGTGTATAATACTTGTGTCGTATGAAGTAAAATTTCGAGTTCTTTCTTTCGAGTTCTTTCAGTGTCCCAGTGAATTCTAGTAAGACTTGACTATTTAATATACAGTGAGCAATGGCGTAGCGTGGGTTTCAGCCGCCCGGGGCGTAAGTCCCCTACATGTTAAACAAGGGTTTTTTCTTTTAGGTATACATATGATGAATAGGCTTTTTTTACAAGTTCAATGTGAAGCTTTAAAGGAGTGTTTTCCACTCCCAGGTTAAGCATGAAGTAAAATTTCGAGTTTAGAAAAGCCTGAAAATTTGGTTTGGTTGCGTAGCGCGAAGCGCGGAGTGACCAAACCAAATTTTCAGGCTTTTCTAAACTCGAAATTTTACTTCATGCGCCACGCGTATAAGAGACTGATTTCAAATAAAGTTCACAATATTTCGATGTTATCAGTGTATAATACTTGTGTCGTATGAAGTAAAATTTCGAGTTCTTTCTTTCGAGTTCTTTCAGTGTCCCAGTGAATTCTAGTAAGACTTGACTATTTAATATACAGTGAGCAATGGCGTAGCGTGGGTTTCAGCCGCCCGGGGCGTAAATCCCCTATATGTTAAACAAGGGCTTTTTCTTTTAGGTATACATATGACGAACAGGCTTTTTTTAAAAGTTCAATGTGAAGCTTTAAACGAGTGTTTTACACTCCCAGGTTAAACATGAAGTAAAATTTCAGGCTTTTCTAAACTCGAAATTTTACTTCATGCGCTATGCGTATTAGACACTGACAACATCGAAATATTCTAAACAAGTAAACTTTACATGAAATCAGTCTGTTATACGCGTGGCGCATGAAGTAAAATTTCGAGTTTAGAAAAGCCTGAAAATTTGGTTTGGTTGCTCCGCGCTTCGCGCTACGCAATCAAACCAAATTTTCAGGCTTTTCTAAACTCGAAATTTTACTTCATGCTTAATCTGGGAGTGGAAAACACTCGTTTGAAGCTTCAAATTAAACCCTTTTAACGAATATCCGAAAATGTACAGCACATAATTTCAATATATGTATAACTGTATGTTTTTGAGTTTTCGTGAAGTGATTAATACACTAAAAAAGATTGTTATACCTTACTTCACTTTGTATTTGTATCGTTAGATGTACATTTCGAGACACAAAATGCACATTATCAATAACAAACTTATGTATACTTGAAAGAAAAGCTCCCTGTATATCGCTGGAACGGGAACAAAATTATCGAATAAAATAGGCCAAAGCCTAGGTTATATTTAAAAAAACACAACTTTATATTAATGAAGATATTGGAATTCTGTTAAGTTTATTTTATTCTTCTCAAAAAAGTGCCTCAAGAACATTTAACTTTTATTATTGTCAAATAAAAAACAATTAAGATATGGCAATATATCGAAAATGGAAAAAATGACTTGTTGGCTGGCTACAACTTGAAAACAAAAGACGGTAGCTAAATTTTGTTTTCACCATTGAGTTTTTCTCAAAATAAGAAACGATGCGCTAGCCGGTTTTCTCTATCTCTTATAGTTATTGAGATCTTCTATAATAACATCGAATTTTGCCCACCCTGTACAGGGTGTCCCACATTAAAAGTATATAGACTTCTAATTAATGTATTGTAATAATATTTACAACATTTATGTAATCGAGTGTGCTCTTTCAGATTATTCGAGTCAATAAAAACTTCTCTATCTTAACCCTGTATATTTTTCATAATTCCTATCACCTATCTATCTTCTTCTGTTTTAAAGACAAAAACTCGTCTTCTGAATTATTCTTCATAAATTATTTTAAGTGTCTAACCAGAAATTGGCAGGCGCGTGGCTGTTCCTTATCAACCGTTGCCTAGAAGTGCCAATTAACCAACAATTACTGTGTAGATGTTTTAGGGCCGCTTTTACAATCAATAGTTACACCTTTGGTAATGTAGACCCTCTGGTACTGTACTGTCTAGTTTAAACCATTGGTAAACGGCCGTGCTATTTTACAATTTTACACTCTCAATTCATAAAACAATAATCAAAAAAATATTCCCATAATAGATAACATATAAACATACTTTTGTATTATTTGCCTTATCATTTGTTTTCAATAAATGTTTAACTTGTAATGTACCAATGTATTATGTTAATGTCTTTATCATTGTATTATTATTTCAATGTTCTGTTTTATTGTATATTTTCGATTATCTTACTTATCTGTTATATTCTTATCTCTTCATTTATGTATATTGTGTTTATGTTTATTTTATAATTACGAGCAAACGCAGATAATACTGGGAACAGCTAACATTTAATTCCTCTTTTGAAACGTTCTAATTTTCCATCAATAGTCATTATCTTATCTTATTTAATTCTTTGTCCAGCATTATGCGCGTCTGCACTAGATTTTGGAGAGTTAGTTTCTAGACTTCGGCCGAGAAGGTTAGAAACAATAAATTCGAAACTCTAAATGTCTTCATTCATATTATAAATTATAAATAAAACTAACTGTTAAAGTCAAATTTTAAAGTCTGAAATAAAACAACACTCTTCTGTTAAACTTGGATAATTACTTCACAGAAATCACACACCCAAAATAGAACTTAAAACAAATAAAGAATACAACAAAAGCATTCTTTACATTATTTTTATTTATTATTAATAATAACATTTTTCCTGTTTTATCTATTCAAATTACTACTTTTGGTTATCTAGTTTTCCCGATAACTTTTAGAACCTAAATAAGATTCAACAAAAGTTATCGGAAAAACTAGATAACTATAATACAAAGAATAACATATTTTTATATAAATATTTAATACACAGAAACTACTTACCAATAAAATGGTGATATTTACTTGCCAGTTCGACAAGTAAATTTATCTCCTCCGGCTTAAAATTTGTTGTACGGCTCTTGGATTTAGAATATGAAAAGGGTTTAACTCACAAAAATATAAATAAATTGATTGTGAGTTACGTGAAGATCAAATTAATTTAACGAATAACCTTTCTTCACACTTTTATTTGAATTACCAGATGTACATTTCGGACACAAAGTGACCATTATCAATGGATGAACACTAAATTTGTTACCTTCTTTGTGAGTTTTTGGGAGGCTATATAACTGTGGCATTTTAGGATTTTTATGTTTTAATTTCAAACTGAGGTTTTTATCAATTAAACATGTTGAGCACTTCAAAGTTTCGTTGACTTTTATTTGAATTACCAGATGTACATTTCGGACACAAAGTGACCATTATCAATGGATGAACACTAAATTTGTTACCTTCTTTGTGAGTTTTTGGAAGGCTATATAACTGTGGCATTTTAGGATTTTTATGTTTTAATTTCAAACTGAGGTTTTTATCAATTAAACATGTTGAGCACTTCAGAGTTTCGTTGATTTTTCGAATGTATGTTTTGAGTGGGTTCTTTTGTTAAAGTATATAAGGGCCTGACTCTAATAATTCGTTAACACTATTTGCATAATCGGTTTTATGGATAATCACTACACTATTGCCTTTATCAGATTTTAAATAAAAACACTCTTTTTCCTTTAACTTTTTCACTACATTGTGTGCACTGTTTCCTTCCTGTTTTTGGGTGTTCCTGTTCTTGTTTTTCTTCAAAATTTCCTTAGCTGCTGACCGGAATTCTACAGCTTGATCAGGTGGTAGTCGAGCTGAAGCGATGTCAATATCATTAATGATATCCTCCATCGGGAACCTCGTGGGGATTGGGTGTTTTATTCAATCGATTGTTGTAATTGTGATAAAGTTTATATTGGTCAAACACAGCGTAATCTAAATACCAGATTCAAAGAACACTTAGCACACGCCAAATATCTAAATTATGAAAAATCTACAGTGGCTAACCATTTACTAGAAATCACAATAAAGAACATACAATTATTAACAAATGGAAAGACTGTTATTCCTTACTTCACTTTTTATTTTTATGTTAGATGTACTTTTCGAGACACAAGGTGCTCATTATCAATAACAAACTAAATTCTTAAAACTATGTGCCCGGTATATATAGTTGACGGGTTATCGGAAAAACCAAAAAGTAATTAAACCTATTGTTAGCGGCTGAATTTCGATCTTAGTCCCTTAGTTAATCCATTATTAGATTTGTTACCCAAAAATAATCTTGCAGTGAATGTAATCTTACCGACCAACTTCCCGATCCATAAGCCGCCCGCGCCGTCCCACCCCGCAGATAATGTAATGACACCGACACCCATCTCGAACCTTTAGCCGCTAACAATAGGTTTAATTACTTTTTGGTTTTTCCGATAACCCGTCAACAATATATACCGCGCACATAGTTTTAAGAATTTAGTTTGTTATTGATAATGAGCACCTTGTGTCTCGAAATGTACATCTAACATAAAAATAAAAAGTGAAGTAAGGAATAACAGTCTTTTTATTTGTGATTAATCACTTCACGTAAACTCAAAACAATACAGTTACAATTATTAAAACAATCATCAAATTATCGATTAAACATGTTAGAAGCCATTGAAATGAAAAAACAGGAAAATAAATTATTGAATTTTGATTTAAGTCTACTTCACAATACATTATTAGATTTAATTGCACCACCTTAATCAGTGTTTTTTTCCCTAATCCACTTTACCTGGTTGTACCGCCACCCTCATTCCCTCGGCTCACCTCTTAATTTACGTTTTTTCCCTTTTTGCACTCCCACCGCCTTTGTATTTTAATCTGCCTGCCTATATATAGTTTAAAATTTCTGTTTTGTATTTAGTGTTAATCCATTGATAATGGTCACTTTGTGTCCGAAATGTAAATCTGGTAATTCAAATAAAAGTGTGAAGAAAGGTTATTAGTGCTTTATTCGTTAAATTCACAAAAATATTTTTTAAATAGTTTTAACAAGAGCAGAGTGGCGCAGTGGAAGCGTGCTGGGCCCATAACCCAGAGGTCCGTGGATCGAAACCATGCTCTGCTAAGTTTTTTTTGAAACGACTAAAAATCATTAAAATAAACTGTAATACTGTATACGAAAATTCAACTAGTGAAAAGGAATAACCTACTATTTAAATTTAGTTACCATATAATGTCACGAATTTAATAATTTAACATTTTTACAATTTTAAGTTTAAAGAGAAAGATAGAATAAAATCAAAATTTGGAACATTCTAAAAGTTTTTAATTTAAATTAACTTGGTTTGTTTTACTAATAAATTTATTTTTCGACTAGTTTCGACTTGATGCCATTTTCAAGAATGATGTACAAAAAAACAGAATTGGTTAATAAACTGGTTGTCGGTGTTTCAGGTAATAAGCGCTTCAATTATCGAGGAAACTCATATGTCCTCCTTGTCGTTGGCCACGTTTTTTTCCCGCTTTTATAGCTTTGCTTATTTCTAGTCCCTTTCGATAATTTACCACTATTTCCTTATTATCTGAATGCAACATTTTACAATCTTTTGAACTGAAAAAGTGATTAGATGAGATGCAATGTTTTGCGAAACTCGTGGTCTGATTATTATTTAAAATATCCTTTCTATGTTGTTTTAATCTGGTTTCAAAAGACCTGCCCGTCTGTCCTATATTCCAATTAATACACTCATAGAGGCATCCTCTAGGTACAAGTAGAGATATAAATCATATTTTTATCTTACACTTAAGAGAAGTAACAGATAGATTTCAAGATGCCTTTTAGAAGTCAAAATTTTAGAAATATTTTATTTGCTTGAAAACTATAACTATATGTACTAGTGTACATATGTTCGAATAAAATATGTTGCAATTTAAACGAGGAATCCAAAAACTTACTAATATAGGGTGTTCCATTTAAATTAACAAATTTGGTGCTACTTCCGGTGGAACCGGAAGTGATATAAAGTTGAAAATATTTCACTTGAGGAGAACTTATTCAACCGTATGACAAGGATGGATTTTTTTCAAATTTTTAGTGCAACGGCAACCCCATAAACTTTTAACGAACGGTTTAGTGTAGACACCTTGTATATTGCGTAGCAATCATCACATTTCACCTCATATACTTCACTATTTTTTATTATGACTATTGTCTGTTGTTATTTTATTATTTACGAACATTTTTCTTAAATTAACTGAGTGACATCGTGGAACATTCTGTTAAGGTTTTATTTAGTAGCGTAGCGCAGGGACTGCGTCTGCCGACGAAAAATAGAAGTGACATTTTTAAGTGAACCTTGATAGAAACACATTTTAAAAAAAAATCTTAACCTGTAAATTCCTTGCTTGATTTTTCTGAAACGTTGCTAACATACACAAACATCGAATACTTTGTGTGAAAAATGAAATTAGAACATGAAAACAATTGCAGACAATTACTACCACTTGAGGTTTTCAATTTTTATTTCAAATTGCATATTTATCAAGTATATTAATTAGGTTTTGTAGGTGTAGATGGCGTTGAAGTGTTCCTCTTTTGCATATGCTAATCGCAGTGGCGATTTCGATATTGGTGAAGTCGTCGGACGTTATGAAAATCAATAAACCAACCTTTTTCAAGCGAGTATGTATGTAGACGTCGCTGCGCGCGTTATTACCAGAATGTGATTATCTGCCCTCTTTAAAACTCGCGCGTCGCACTGCAATCGTCACTCTGGTCTCTCTTCAGAGCGAATAAATCTTTCGCCTTTTACTAAAGATTTCCGTGGAGAGGGACAACTCAAATGAGTCTAATCTCAATTTTTTCACGCCCGGCGAAAGCTGGGCAATTATTAAATATAAACAGAAATAGTATTTTCGAACTTCTTCACCAATAAAGAAATCGAGCATCAATCGGTACTGGTAATAATCAATAAAATCAAAACTCGTGTGTGTTAACGAATACCGCCTCTAAAATAAAAGAGCAAGTTTCCCTATTTTGTTTGATTTGGGATTTAAAATAATATTTTCAAATTTGGTTGGTTTAAATGGTTGGGTTCTCCTTAAGTGACGTCAATTTTAAATACCTTCTATGTTTCTTTAACTTGTTTATCATTGATCACTTGGTGAAACATGAATAAATATTTTACAAACTAACACTTTTAAAAACTGGGACCAATTAAATGATTTTTATTTAATTTTTATTTATAAAATAAAATATATAAAGAGATATTTAGAAAAACATGCATTTTAATCTTTTGTCGGTTTGAAACCTATAATTGATTCATTAATTAAAATGGTTGATCCGTGAATAAATATTATTATTATTATTATTATTATTATTATTATTATTATTATTAATGCTGTTTTGAAATATATGGGAGAAAGTGAAAATCACTTTTGCAAAATTAATGGAACAAGAAAAATCAACGTTGACCTAATGATGAATGAAATGTAGACAGTATTTTAAATTCTCCTAAAACATTTTGAAATTGCGGATATTGCTTCTTTTCAAAATGACCGATTTATCAAGTACAAAGGCGTACAAAACATTGATTTGATGTGTGAAGTTCAAAAACACATACTGTAGTTTTTGAACTTCACACATCAAATCAATGTTTTGTACGCCTAACGCGTAAAGTAAATATTTCGAGTTTAGAAAAACTTGAAAATTCGGATTGGTCGTTCCGCTTCTCTACGCGACTAATGCAAATTTTAATGTCGAGTTAAATTAAATACATTATAGACATTTTAACTAAAGTTATTGATGAAGTCGTCGGACGTTAGAAAATCAATAAACCAACTTTATTCAAGAGAATGTGTATGTAGACGTCGCTGCGCGCGTTATTGACACAATGTGATTATCTGCCCTCTTTAAAACGCGCGCGTCCCATTGTAATCGTCACTCTGGTCTCTCTTCAGAGCGAATAAATCTTTCGCCTTTTACTAAAGATTTCCGTGGAGAGGGACAACTCAAATGAGTCTAATCTCAATTTTTTCACGTCCGGCGAAAGCTGGGCAATTATTAAATATAAATAGAAATAGTATTTTCGAACTTGTTCACCAATAAAGAAATCGAGCATCAATCGATACTGGTAATAATTAAGAAAATCAAAGCTCGTGTGTGTTCAAGTATACCGCGTCTGAAGAAGAGCAAGCAAATTTTTGAGGTACTCAGATACAGGATGTCCCATTTAAGAAAATACTAGTTTTGATAAATCTCTCAAAAATTAAAACATCTATATATTTTTTAAGTACACTACTGGATTCTACGTAAAAAGTCATAAAACTTTCGTATTTAAATTTTGTTTGTATCTCCATAAATAATCGAGTCATAAGAGATAATAAAAACCGGCAGATTTTGAAAATCACCCTGTATCTTCTAAACCAATCTAGTTAGCGTAGATATGATTGCGCCATTAAACTAAACACTAAAAAAGAGAACGTGGCACATATCTTAGTTTATTTGTGTCTCTTACCGTTTAGCCTATACCCTATAATATCAACGAAAAAAAAAACACCCTGTACACAGGACATCGGTTAGTATCGAAAAACGATCTTTGTGTGATAAAATACTTTGTGTCAATTCGTTAAATCTATATTAATTCATAGTAACAATTGCCTACAATTACTACTACTCAATTTTCAATTTTTCTTTCAAGTGCTTATTCAAGTATGTTATTTAAGCTTAGGGTTTTGTAGGTGTAGATGGCGCTTGAAGTGTTCCCCGTTGCCTGAGTTATTGTTGAAGGTATAAAAGCTCTGTTTAGAATGAGTAGCTTTAGCTTTGCGCAGTGGCGATATCGTAACCAATGAGGTTTATCCGAGGTGCGATTATTGCTAGTTGAAAACTATAACCAATACCCCGCCTTGTGGACTTGAAATACAGTCCGCTCTGGCAATTTTTGAAACCCTCCAAGGAGGGTGCTAATTTAAATATAAACAAAATCCAAAATTACGTAAACGTCATAGCAACCATTTTTTTTGCGAATGTTTAATTTAAAGCTTTAAACAAGTGATTTCCACTCCCAGACTAAGCATGAAGTAAAAATCAACGAATGTCGGAAACTTAATAGCTAAAATAATTAAGAAAAAGTAATGTGATTTTATAAAAAGAATGACATATCACGAAATTGATACAACAATTGGGGATATTCCCTGTTTTTTTCTTTTTAAGTTCAATTTAAAGCTTTAAATAAGTAATTTCCACTCCCAGACTAAGCATGAATTAAATTTCGAGTTTAGAAAAGCCCCGTGAAAATTTGTCGAGGGTCGCGCAGCGACCCGAGACAAATTTTCTGGGATTTTCTAAACTCGAAATTTTACTTCATGCGGCACGCGTATAAAACACTATAATATTGATAATATTGTCAAATTTATGTATATTCGAACTTCATTTGAAATCTGTGTTTTATACGCGTGGCGCATGAAGTAAAATTTCGAGTTTAGAAAAGCCCAGAAAATTTGTCTCGGGTCGCTGCGCGACCCTCGACAAATTTTCACGGGGCTTTTCAAAACTCGAAATTTTACTTCATGCTTAGTCTGGGAGTGGAAAACACTCGTTTTAAGCTCCAAATTGAACTCTTTTAAAAATCAACGAATGTCGGAAACTTAATAGCTAAAATAATTAAGAAAAAGTAATGTGATTTTATAAAAATAATGACATACCATGAAATTGATACAACAATTGGGGATATTCCCTGTTTTTTTTTAAGTTCAATTTAAAGCTTTAAATAAGTAATTTCCACTCCCAGACTAAGCATGAATTAAATTTCGAGTTTAGAAAAGCCCCGTGAAAATTAGTCGAGGGTCGCGCAGCGACCCGAGACAAATTTTCTGGGATTTTCTAAACTCGAAATTTTACTTCATGCCCCACGCGTATAAAACACTATAATATTGTCAAATTTATGTATATTCGAACTTCATTTGAAATCTGTGTTTTATACGCGTGGCGCATGAAGTAAAATTTCAAGTTTAGAAAAGCCCAGAAAATTTGTCTCGGGTCGCTGCGCGACCCTCGACAAATTTTCACGGGGCTTTTCTAAACTCGAAATTTTACTTCATGCTTAGTCTGGGAGTGGAAAACACTCGTTTTAAGCTCCAAATTGAACTCTTTTAAAAATCAACGAATGTCGGAAACTTAATAGCTAAAATAATTAAGAAAAAGTATTGTGATTTTATAAAAATAATGACATACCATGAAATTGATACAACAATTGGGGATATTCCCTGTTTTTTTTTTTTTGAAGTTCAATTTAAAGCTTTAAATAAGTAATTTCCACTCCCAGACTAAGCATGAAGTAAAATTTCGAGTTTAGAAAAGCCCCGTGAAAATTTGTCGAGGGTCGCGCAGCGACCCGAGACAAATTTTCTGGGCTTTTCTAAACTTGAAATTTTACTTCATGCGCCACGCGTATAAAACACAGATTTCAAATGAAGTTCGAATATACATAAATTTGACAATATTATAGTGTTTTATACGCGTGGGGCATGAAGTAAAATTTCGAGTTTAGAAAATCCCAGAAAATTTGTCTCGGGTCGCTGCGCGACCCTCGACTAATTTTCACGGGGCTTTTCTAAACTCGAAATTTTACTTCATGCTTAGTCTGGGAGTGGAAAACACTCGTTTTAAGCTCCAAATTGAACTCTTTTAAAAATCAACGAATGTCGGAAACTTAATAGCTAAAATAATTAAGAAAAAGTATTGTGATTTTATAAAAATAATGACATACCATGAAATTGATACAACAATTGGGGATATTCCCTGTTTTTTTTTTTTTTGAAGTTCAATTTAAAGCTTTAAATAAGTAATTTCCACTCCCAGACTAAGCATGAAGTAAAATTTCGAGTTTAGAAAAGCCCCGTGAAAATTTGTCGAGGGTCGCGCAGCGACCCTCGACAAATTTTCTAGGCTTTTCTTAATTCGAAATTTTACTCCATGCGCCACGCGTATAAAACACTATAATATTGTCAAATTTATGTATATTCGAACTTTACTTGAAATCTGTGTTTTATACGCGTGGCGCATGAAGTAAAATTTCGAGTTTAGAAAAGCCCTGTGAAAATTTTACTTCATGCTTAGTCTGGGAGTAGAAAACACTCGTTTAAAGCTTCAAATTGAACTCTTTTAAAAATCAACGAATATCAGAAAATTAACAGCTAAAATAATTAAGAAAAAGTAATGTGATTTTATAAAAATAATGACATTTTTCTTGTACAGTGTAAATCATTTGGAAAACATTTACTTAAATCAAGTGACTACGATATCTTTTGACATTTTGACATCTGCAGTTGTTTCAAATCCATGGCATGTCATTATTCTTATAAAATCACATTATTGTTTCTTAATTATTTTAGCTTAGAGAAACGTTAAGTGATAAACGTTAACACGAATGAATTCAGAATTTTTCCCTCTACAAAAAAGGTAAATACATTTTGTTTCGAAAATAAATAGGGGAGCTAAAATTTGAACATTTCAAAATTTACATGGGATTTCCTATGTTGCGTCCGCCAAGTCAACACGCGGTATAGGGTCAATCCATTAGAAATCACCCAGACCACATTGCTCAACATTTTTGTTTTTTCAAATTTTTAAGGAGTACAGATCACGCAAAGATCATTCTTTAAAACTATATTGATCGATTTTATTCATTTCAGAGTTCACTGTTACTACTTCAAAGATTCCTCAAATTATTATCATCAAAGAACGCCGGGTATTAGTGATTTCTCCAATAGAAAACTTGAAATAACGCTGATCGTGTATACACATTTTCGAATTAATAACTCAAGAATACAAAATATAACTATTAAAAAGTTATTATTTGTAAGTAATGTAAACTTCGTGTATACACATTTTCGAATTAAAAACTCAAGAATACAAAATATAACTATTAAAATTTTAACACACGAAATAAACTAAACATGCGATACCCGAAATTAAATCATTCATTTACCCAAAAAGGAGTCCAATATGCCAGTTTGCGTTTCTATAATCACCTGCCTAGACATATCCAACAAGAAAAGAATCATGTATCATATAAACATTTAATTTATGATTTAATCTGTAAGATATAAGAATTTTAAATTGTAGAGAATACTGTTTTATGTGACACTATTTTTACATTATACCAGAATGTATTTTGTGTATTTGTATAAAATAAAGATTATTATTATTATTATAAAAAGTTATTATTTGTAAGTAATGTAAACTCGATCTTACATTTTCTAAGTTTTTGATTTTCAACTACATATTTGTTTATTACATTTGTAATAAACTTTGTGACAAGTATCGCCATCTATTTCCCAGTAGTATAATCAATCGTTGATGTTCTGTTAATACGGTATGGGTTTGGCTATTGTATTGTAGAGGTACCTGTGGCGATTCTTGTGTGTGTTACGGTCGTGTTAAGGGACAAAAAGGGTGGTGTGTGTCGTAGAAAGCATACTTACCTGGCGTAGAGGTTACCGTGATCAACAAGGCGGTTCCTCCAGGGTGAGGCCCTTCCATTGCACTCCGGTCGGGCTGACTCCTGCGATTATTCCTAATGTGAATAACTCGGGCGCGTAATTTTTGCTAGTCGGGACTGCGTACGCGCTGTCCCGGTATTTATAACTATAAACAAAATTAAACTTGTATCCATGAAATATGTAGTAAAGTATCATTCAATATTTAATACGCCATTTATACTAGCTGGGGACTTTAACATCCCAAATTATCCAAGCACGCAGTGCCCAAAATCGACAATTATTTCAAATTTCATTCATTTTTACTCGGCCACTCAAGTAAATAACGTACCAAACATCCATGGAAGGACATTGGATCTAGTTATATGTTCCAATGGCCTTAATTGTACTATTGAGCATTGCGAATCCCCTCTTGTTAATGAAGATAGTTATCATCCTGCGTTAACTGTCACTAGTTCTCACCTTTTATCTAGTTTCAAAAAATTTAATTCAAATTATATCCATTACAATTTTCGGAAAACAGACTTTGTTCTATTGTATAAGCTTTTGTGTGATACAAACTGGTCGTCAGTCATCTCTAATGACAACGTTGATCTGGCATGTAAGGAATTTTACTCTATATTGAATCACTACCTAAGCATATGTGTACCTCGTGTGAAAGATAGATGTAAAAAATACCCAGGTTGGTTCACTAAAGTAACCGTTCATAATATTAAACGGAAAAAAATATTGGTGGAATATCTACAAACGTCATCCTACCCTCTTTAACAAACGGCGTCTGTCTAAATTTCGATCTTATGTCAAATATAATATAAAACACGATTTTAAAGAATATATGTATAACACTGAATCAGAAATTAAACGCAATCCAAAGAAACTTTGGTCATTTATAAACGAACGTAGATCGGTTACGCGGATACCAGGAATAATGAAGAAGGGTAATATGTTGTATACAGATTCTCAAAGCATAACTGATGCATTTGCCTCGCATTTTTCTGCAGTTTATGGTAACAACGATCTGCCAATTTACGAGAGTTCTGTCTTCCCTGACACGCTATCAATTAAATCATTTGTCCCAAAAGATTATTTATGTGCAATAAAAAAAAATAAAACCTAATTTAACCATGGGACCGGATAACATTCCAGCAATGATACTCCGCGATTGTAGCGGCATTTTGATCGAACCCTTATTATATATATACAATCTTATATTAACAACCAACACATTCCCTAAAGTTTGGAAAGTTTCAAAAATTATACCGGTACATAAATCAAAAGCGATTGATAATGTCGAGAACTATAGACCTATATCTCTGATATCCAACTTTGCTAAAATTTTTGAAATAATGTTATACAATTCTATATTTCATCATTGCAGTAAATACATAACCCCAAAACAGCATGGTTTTGTGAAATGCAAGTCGACATCAACAAACCTCTGCCATTTTACTGATTTTGTATCAAGTGCTTTAGACGAACGCTTTCAAGTAGATGTCATTTTTACAGATTTCTCGAAAGCGTTTGATAAAGTGAATCATACGTTATTACTAAAAAACTTGAACACTTTGGCCTTGATAATAATCTTGTATCATTATTACAAAGTTATTTGCATGAAAGATTGGGTTATGTTGAATATAGATCTGTCAAATCAAATACATTTGTTTGCAGCAGTGGTGTTCCGCAAGGTTCAAATCTTGGACTGTTGTTATTTGTACTTTTTATTAATGATATTGCCGCACGTTTTAACTCTAGCTGTCTGCTTTACGCTGATGACTTGAAGATATTTAGCAAAGTTGGTAGCTTAGCTGATTGTCAAAATCTACAAAATGATTTAGAACTACTTCATGAATGGAGCATTGAAAATGGCTTGCACTTAAATACATCCAAATGTAAGTCAATGGCATTTACCAGAAAACAAAACACTTTTATTTTTCAATATAGTATTAACGGGATTATACTAGAAAGTGTCTCTAGTTTCCGCGACCTAGGTGTGTTTTTTGACAAAAAATTAAACTTTTCTCACCATATTACTTACCTGACCAAGTCTTCTTATCGCATGCTCGGATTTCTTTTCAGAAACACAAAACAATTTAAAACCTTAGAGCCCCTGGTGAACTTCTACAATGCATTTATCAGAAGTAAATTGGAGTACTGTAGTGTAGTATGGAACCCATGCTACCAAACACATATAAATGACCTTGAAAAAATCCAAAGGAAATTCTTGAAATGCCTCTACTTTAGAACACATGGACAATATCCTGTTCAAGGCTACAGCTCAGTTGAACTTGAAAGAGAATTTGGCATAATATCTTTACAAAATAGAAGACGTATGGCTAAAATTCTTTTTATTTACAAATTAATTAATTATCAGTTGCATGATTCATACCTCATCTCTAGGCTAAACTTTGCTGTTCCCAGGTCAGGTAGTAGACATAAGAATATCTTTTATAATAATCGAGCAAATACAACACACTATCTTAACTCGCCCATCATGTCTATGTGTAACTCGGTAAACATGCTGCCTCATGATATTGATATATTTCATATTAATTTATCAATGCTCACTGCTCATTTGACATCGCATTACATGTTGAATAACATATAAATGTATTGAGATTGCGCTAGATGTGGTTATCGGAATTATCGACATTAACTACGCTACTTCATGTTTTCATTTAATTTAATTCTACTTTTTATTTTTTTTTTTATTTTTAGTTTTTAAGTTATGTAAAAATCATTGTATTTTAAAGTATATGCAGTGCTATATTGTGAACGATTGTGACTATACTGTATTGCGCTATAATTGTATTTTTCTAATTTATCCTATTATTAGATCTTATGAATCTGTTGGATAATAAATAAATAAATAAATAAATAAATATATTTAACTAGTTAACTATTTATCTATTTAACTAGTTAACTATTTAACTAGTTATTTTAGAAGATTGTTTTCGCCAGACAATTCTATGTTAACGGTTGGGTGTATAGTTGAATTTAAGACCTAACATCAATTATAAGAGTTAACATTAAAACACCTAAACATATATATTTTTTTGATTGTTTACTGGCATAGTTTTACCAAAATGAATATTATTAGACTTCATTAAATCTAAATCTTACTTGTTTATCAGTTGTTAATTTTTTCTTTATTTATATTAAATTTATTAACTGGTAAGAAGTAGGTATGTTCAATATTGATCGATAACTTAAAGTATCGATATTTTTATATTGTTTACTGGCATAGTTTTACCAACTTAAAGTATCGATATTTTTATGAAAAATAATCGATATTTTTTTTTTCGATATTTCGCTAATATCGATACCATATGGTCGATATCTACAGGGCTATTCAAAATACAGGAACAGATTTTAAACATCTATTTCTTCCAAACGACAAAAGATAGAAACACAATTCTAACGTACCTTAAAAGAGGAATAGCTCTTTATAGCTCTTCTTTGAAGGCCAAATATTCTGTAATTCTGGAATTTCTTTAAATGTTGGTGAACTTTGAATCTTTCTTTCAATTCATGTAATTTTCACAATGCAATGTATTCGAAAAACTCGTGAATTTCAGTTATTTAATAATTTTCACAATGTATTTGAAAAATTCGTCAGTTCAGTAATTAAATAATTTTTGTAAAGCTATAATAAAGCTGTAATTTCTTAAAAATGTCGTCAAATTTTCATAGAGCTATTAAAAAAATCGTTAATTTGATAATTTTCCAATTGTATTAAACTTTTGGAAGACTTTTGTAAATCACAATGTTTACGATAATTCATGAAGCTAAAAAATAATTATGTTCTCCTTTATGTTTTAAACTTTGGAAAATTAAGAAGTTTATGAAATTGTACGACTGATCAAAATTGAGGACGCATAATACATTGACAAAAGTAAGTAAATACACAAATGTGTATTTCTTGAACATTTATTTCTTTATTTATTTATTTATTTATTGAATTAACGAACAAATCCGATTTAAGATTATATAGATAAAAAATATGTACTAATATTAATCAATACATTAACCCATTAACGGCCTAGCAGTGATAGAGTTAACTCTAAAAGTTGAATTTAGGTCCAATCCTGCACTTTTTTATGATTTCTATGAATGACTTATTATATTACATACTGTGAATTTTTCTTTTAAATATACATAATGTATACGCTGTAAACTTTCGGGCATTCGTCGATTTTATATAAAAACGTGCAACATGAAGTTTAGAACGAGTGTCTTCCACTCCCAGACTAAGCATGAAGTAAAATTTCGAGTTTAGAAAAGCCCCGCGTAGAAAATTTGTCGAGGGTCGCGCAGCGACCCGAGACAAATTTTCACGGGGCTTTTCTAAACTCGAAATTTTACTTCATGCGCCACGCGTATAAAACACTGAAAGTTAGAAATACACTGATTTTTTTTTTAAATTAATAATAAGCGAAATATTTAAATAAACGAAATATTTACCTTTTTCTTCTTACATTTTTAAGTCAGGTCAAATAATATAACATTTTAGATAAACTTATTTAGTAATTTAATTAACAAAACAATAATAATGTTGCGTGTATGCATCAATGGCGCTTAATGGGTTAAATAATAAACTTAAATAATCATTTGTTGTTTTTGTAAAATTTTATTATTATTTCTAAATTATGACGATTTTTATTAAATCGAGTGTTTCGTGAATTTTCAGTGAATAACATAATTTTATTTGTAAATCATCAATAATTTCAATTCATTTATTAGATTAGTTAACTTTTTACGTTATTTTTGAAAATTAGATATTGATAATTTCCGTCCCAAATTATGAAAATTCCCATTTCTTCGTCAAAGTGTAGTAACACATAAATAATGCACAAAAATTTGTTTATGTTCTCAATTTAAACTAAAAAATAACATAAACTCTATTTATTTTACGTCATAAATTTGACAATAAGGGAAACTCCAAAATAAATATCTGATTGGTCGTTTAACGAGGGTTTCCACTCCCAGATTAAGCGTGCAGTAAAATTTCGAGTTTGGAAAATACTGAAGATTTAGATTTGCTGGGGCTCGCGAGCGAAGCGAGTCGCGCCGTAGCAAATTCAAATTTTCAGGCTTTTCTAAACTTGAACTACTTGGTTAGAGTGAAATAAATTTAGTATGTCAATTATCAATTGTTCAAATTACAGGAAAAGTTCTACGCTATGATGGACACATGACCATTTTATTAAGTTAAATTCCAACTTTAGAACATTTGACGTAAATAAATCAATTTTTGACAAAAAATTAAATGAATAAATATTAAATCAGCAGTATCGATATTTGGAATATCGATGCTTTTCTTTATGATATGTTGCTGTAAAAAAATAAACCAAATTTCGACAAAAAATTAAATGAATAAATATTAAATCAGCAGTATCGATATTTGGAATATCGATGCTTTTCTTTATGATATGTTGCTGTAAAAAAATAAACCAATTTTCGACAAAAAATTAAATGAATAAATATTAAATCAGCAGTATCGATATTTGGAATATCGATGCTTTTCTTTATGATATGTTGCTGTAAAAAAATAAACCAATTTTCGACAAAAAATTAAATGAATAAATATTAAATCAGCAGTATCGATATTTGGAATATCGATGCTTTTCTTTATGATATGTTGCTGTAAAAAAATAAACCAATTTTCGACAAAAAATTAAATGAATAAATATTAAATCAGCAGTATCGATATTTGGAATATCGATGCTTTTCTTTATGATATGTTGCTGTAAAAAATAAACCAATTTTCGACAAAAAATGAAATGAATAAATATTAAATCAAAAGTATCGATATTAGGAATATCGATACTTTTCTTTAAGATATGTTACCGTGGCTATACTTTGCTATGCGATATAATCGATACTTAATATCAATATTTCTTTGGAATCGAAAAATCCCTAATCCAAACTCGTAAAATTATTCTATCACAAGTAATTTTTCTTCCAAATGTCAACTTTTGAGTAAGCTGACAATATAGCTATGGGTTAAAATGGTTTCATTTAAGATACAAATACAATACAATATATTTTATTCTGTTAATTGCCATACAGATACATTAAATTACTTCATTTGATGAAATCCTTTACGACGATAATTGAAAAATTACTATAAAATAAGTGGCTAATAAATTAACGAACGTAAAAAGCAAAGATTTGTCAATTGCGAAAAATCCGGATGCCGAAAATTTAGGACATCTAGAGTTCGATTGTTGAGTTAAGAGCAGAATATTCTTGGAGTCCTGGATTTCTTGTAAAATTTTATGAGAAATTGCGATGGTTTTTTTCCCTTCATAAACGACCCCGTCGCACATAAAAACAACGACTACTAATTGCATCTGAAAAATGTAAACGAATAGATTAATTGAAGGTTTAAAAAACGCACATTCTTCAAAATCGGTCGCTCCACTTAGCTACGCGACCAAGCCAAATTTTTAGGCTAACTAAACTCGAAATTTAACTTCATGCGCCAGGCGTAATAAACACTAAAGTATTGTGAAGTTTAGAATGTACTGCTTAATGTGATTATTAAATTAGTTTTTATTTGTTTTATGATATTTTATTATACCGGGAATTTTTCTTTCAAGTATACATATCACAATTATACGCTGCAAATTTTCTTTTCTCAAAAGAGTTCAATTTGAAGCTTTAAACGAGTGTTGCCCACTCCCAGGTTATGCATGAAGTAAAATTTCGAGTTTGGAAAAGCCTTAAAATTTGGTTTGGTCGCTCCGCATAAAAAAGAAGAAAAGATAACATGGAAAATACCAGGACAGGATAACGGCAACCAGATTAACATATTAATAAACAAGAAAAGACAAACATCGGTAAGGGATGTTAAAACAAAAAGAAAGGCAGAAATAGAATTAGACCATTATATGGCTATGGTATAGGTGAAACAGAAGTTAAAGAAAAGAATATATGATTCATAAGCAAAGCAGATGGTATGTCGAGAAATTAAAAGACTGGGATGTAAAAAGAAGATACATGGAAGAAGTACAATTAAGACTGAGTAGAATAAATGAAACGAAAAAAATTGAAGAAATTTGAAGCGAAATCAAAGTAAATCCTGAATTTTTGATTATGTGATTGTGTGATTGTTTCACACCTATTTTGAATCACAATGTATAAATTATGTTAGACCGAATTAATTTAAAAAAAATATTGAAATGAAAAACATATTTACCTCGATGCAACAAATCCAAATCAACAAAGAAATACCTTCAATTAAATCAATATCAGTCAAATAATGCGAAACAACCATAAGACAAGATAACGTCGAATAAATAAAATACAGAAATATGGAAACCCCGTAAACATCCTCAAATAAATCGCAAATATCGCATAGTAAATTATGGATTTTCAACAATTCCTTGCATTGAGATTCCAATTTGCACTTGCTGCAATTAGACACATTTTGTAGACCTGCCAGTACGAAATTCAGTTGTGAAAATCGTTTCTTTATACAATACAAAATGTAGCACTGAGTTGTGGTTAATAAAAACTTGTAAAATATCTGTATGTATTCGTACAACGCGTCCAATAATGTGTAGTTCACTTTGTCTAAAAACCACAAACAATAATCTAATGTTATCATTGAGAGGAATACAAATATTATTACTAAAAATTTGATAAATAACCACTTGTTGAAATTATTAATTTTAAAATTGGACGCTAATAAACCATCAATAATATATCTATTCTGTTGCATTTGGAAGAAATAAGATGCTTTCCAAGTTAACATGAATGTAACTGTTACAATTTGATGGGTAATCGATGAGAGAGCGTTCAAACATTTTATTATCTTCAGTATGTTTTGTAAATTATTTCCATACGTTGGATACGCTTGTGAGACAAATCCTGCCCAAGATAAGAACACTGATATTGTTATTGCTGTAGTAATTATTAATGTTTTGATTAGGTTACTTTGTTTTTTGTAAATATTCGGCACTATACCCAAGAATGACAATACTTTTATTAATACTCTTTCTGAATGCATTATTGACAATGTCTTTGTTGGTACATTTGACTTGAGATTAAAATATTATTGATTGTTTAGAAAAGTGGAATTAATTAAAATAATGGATGTAAAATGTGGTCAGTCTGTTTATTAATTCGATAATTGTGTTTGTATTATCAATTAACTAATTAATTAACTCAATGAAATAAAACACTTTAACTTTGTTTGTATAACACACTATTTTTATTTTCGTGACTGCAGTTTCGGCAATTCAACTTGCCATTATCAAACAGAGTAACTTAAATTACGGTATGGTACAGATATATATACACAAAATGGTTATTTACAAAATAGCATTAAAAATGGGGGTATACACTAGATCGACCTGGTCGTTAAGTGGTGTTTACACGATGCCAGCCAGTGTGCCAGTAGAGCTTGCCAGTAACTGGCAACTAGTGACTGGCACGGTGTAAACATCTCCTTGCCAGTGGCTGGCAACCCTGTTGTGCCAGTCATTGGCAATGCCAGTGAATCACAAAAATTTGATTTACTGGCACTCTGGCCCTTCCCCCACCACTCTTTTTGACTGGCATGCCACTGCTTGCACTGTGTAAACAGGTCTTCGAGCCAGTGCAAGTAAATAAAGCGACACGCGCTTTGTTTTCTGATCTGTTTTCTTTGTGTATTTAATTTATTGTTTAATCTTTCATTTAAAGCATGACTGAAAAGGTACTAAAACGTGCACGCGCGAAAGCGTGTCGTATGAATGAGAAAGAAACATCCAAATTTGTGAGTCTATATAAACAACACGAGAGTTTATGGAATATTTTCCTACCTCAATATCGAAACCGTGATGTACGTAGTTCAGCGATTCGAGAAATAGTCAATGAAATGAATATAGAAGGCTTTACTGTTAATCAATTTCCAAGTAAAGTAAAAGCTTTGCGTTGTACATATCACTTGGAGCTTGATAAAATTGAGAAAAGTAAACGAAATGGAGGAGGTACGAACCAACCTTACCATGGTTTGAAGATATGAAATATATAATGAACGTAATCAATACAAGGGATGTTGAAACGAAAAGTAACTTGCTAAGTTTGTATAATATTGTACATATATTTTTTTTTTAAATTAACATAACATATTTTTAAGTAAAAAAATAAGTAAGCATATTTATATTACTATGTAGGTATAAACATTTCAAGTGATCATCTTGTCTTGCCACTCAACCGCCCAATCCCCATTGAATTTCTCCTTGTATCTCTCCCTCAGTTGATGAGCAATCTTCTAAGAACGATTCGATTTACGTGTTCGCTGAATTTGGGGCAGTTGAATAACTTCGTTTCTCCACTGTCCCGTAACTACTGTGGCGTTTACGACGTCTTCGTAGTCAAAACTTCCTGGTGGTGTGAAGGAGTTAGGGGATTTGCTGCGCAACCAGTTGTGAAGGGTACATGCCGTTTTAACAACTTTTTTTGTATTGGGAACTATCAGTGCAATAGGCTGAGTGAAAATACGAAAACGACTTACTAAGATGCCGAATGCGTTTTCCACAATTCTTCGCGCTCTACTAAGCCTGTAGTTATAAATTCTTTCTTCACGATTTAAATTTGCTTTTGAATAAGGTTTAAGCAAATATGGTTTTAATGGAAATGCGTCATCTCCGACAATAACTCCTCCGTTTGGAAGAAAATTATTTTCCAATAATGCATATATATATCACTATCTTGAAATACACCACCATCAGCATTTCGTCCGTAGGACCCAATGTCAATGTACTTAAAGCAATAATCGTGATCAACTATGGCTAGAAGCACAATACTGTTTGTCCCTTTATAATTGTAATATTGGCTCCCTGATTTCTTAGGTGCTTTAATCACTATGTGTTTTCCATCGATTGCTCCACAACACCCCACGAAGTTCCATTTATGTTGGAATCCGACTTGGATATTTTCCCACTCTTCCTTATCTGGAACCTCCAACAATAAAACAATATAATTAGATTACGTTTATAGATTTACTAAGGTGGGTGCTTTGCAGTCTGTTGGGTCCAATTGTAATACCCTACAAGGAAGTTCAGATACTGAGAACCCGAGTGAAAACCACATGGACACTGAAACTGAAGATGTCGATACCGGAAGTGTGACTGATGGTGAACCGTTTTCTCCTCCCAACTTGAAAAAATGCAACTCTAATTCAGGCAACACAAGGAAACCAAAAAAAGCAGCAAGTACAATAACCGCTGCAGTAAAGGAATTGCAAGATTTAAATAAAATCTTAACTGCCCCTACTCCTTGTCAAAGTGCAACTACCATCATTGAGGATTAGTGTGACATTATGGGTAAGCAGATCGCAATGCAGCTGCGTAATCTGCCAGAGGAAATGAGGCTACAAGCTAACTTTGAAATACAACGAATCTTAATGGAATTCAGGATTAAAAACCTGAAAGATAAACAAAGTATTGAACTTCACCAGAGTAGCCAGTTGGAGGGAATAACTTCTGATATGTTTCAGAATGCTTTGGGTAGTACTGGGATACAGTTTATACTGGAATGAATTCCACATAACTACAGGTCGTTCAATATCTACAAGTGCATATAGTTTATTGATGTAAATGTTGTAATATACTATAACTTATTTTGTTTATCAATAAAAAAAAAACTTAAACAAGAAGTCTTGTACTTACTTTTATAAAATCCTTTAATACTGTAGAGATAGCATCACAAACTTCAGGAATGAAATTTGACATTGCGCTTTTAGATACACGAAAAAGCATTTGAAGCATTCTGTAATTGGTTCCAGATGCTAGAAAAGCAAGAGTTACTTCTAACTTAAGTCTTGCGGGTAGTGCTTCACGCATCACAGTATCTTTATGTGTAATAAGTGGGCTGACTAAGCGGAGTAACTCATCAAATTGTTCTGGTAAAAGTCTCATAATCGATTTAAATTCCCGCGGATCTGTCGAATACATCTCTCTTAGAATTGTTTCTGATGACCCCATCCTTTTGTTTCTCAACCAATCTCGCACCCATATCCTTCTCCCTTTATTTTTCTTCTCTTCAAGCAATAAACGCAAAAGTTCTTCACACACAATTTTAGTAACCAATCGAACAGATTTTTGAAGAATTGCTCTAGAAACACAAACACACTCCATTTGTATTTTTCTTGTTGCCACTGCAAAATGTGCAGTTGCTGGCAAACTATACCTTTAACTTGCAAGCCTGTGGCTGGCAAGGTGTAAACACTTGTTTTCAGCCACTGGATTTGCCAACTACCGGCATGCCTTTTCTGAGTCAGCTGGCATGCAAGTAACTGGCAACGTGTAAACCAGCCATTAATTAGGGGGATTCCCGGATTAGCGCGGGCTTTCTGTATCTCCAGGGATTCTAGGAGGTTCATATTTCGGCCCTTTTCGGCATAATGGATGATCTTAAGTACATCCTCGCCAAAAGAATGGGTTTCATCGATTAGATGTTTGGCGAAATTTGATTTTTCTATTTGATTAAGCCGAAAAGAGCGCTGATGTTCTTTAAGCCGAGTGCTAAAATTACGACCAGATCGACCAATGTATACTCCTTCACAATCGGGATAAACAAGTTTATATATACCGGATTTACTAAGATTACAATGTTTTGTTTTGTTATTAAAAATGTGTTTTTCTGTTTTACAATATGTTTTAAAAGCAACGTTAACATTATGTTTTTTAAGGATGTTTTTAATTTGTAGGCTAATATTACCGAAATATGTAATTGATCGGAAAAGTGTTTTCAATGTTGATGGATTACCAGAATATAATAATTTTTCGATTTTCTTGATATTATGTTTTCTCAATATGTTGTCAATTACATTAGAGTTGTAACCATTGTTAGTTGCAATCTGTTTTATGGTATTGATTTCTTTGTTTAACGAAACAGCTGATAAAGGGATGCTTAAGGCTCTGTGGATCATTTTGTTGAATGCGGCTGTTTTGTGTTTAAGGGGATGTCTAGAGTTATTAGGAATGAGGGAATCTGTAAAAGTAGGTTTTCTATAAATATCAAAAGAGAATGAGTTATTGACTCTAGTAATGGAAATATCTAAATATTTAATATTATTGTTAACTTCTGTTTCTGCGGTGAATTTAATATTAGGGTGAAAGTTGTTGATAAAATCAATAAACTGTTTTAATTGTCTATCCGTGCCTACAAAAGCACTCGGCTTAAAGAACATCAGCCCTCTTTTCGGCTTAATCAAATAGAAAAATCAAATTTCGCCAAACATCTAATCGATGAAAACCATTCTTTTGGCGAGGATGTACTTAAGATCATCCATTATGCCGAAAAGGGCCGAAAAATGAACCTCCTAGAATCCCTGGAGATACAGAAAGCCCGCGCTATTCCGGGAATCCCCCTAATTAACGACCAGGTCGATCTAATGTATACCCCCATTTTTAATGCTATTTTGTAAATAACCATTTTGTGTATATATACCTGTACCATACAGTAATTTAAGTTACTCTGTTTGATAATGGCAAGTTGAGTTGCCAAAACTGCAGTCACGAAAATAAAAATTGTGTGTTATACAAACAAAGTTAAAGTGTTTTATTTCATTAAATTAACATGTATAACGAATTCTGAACTGTGAAGGCTTCTACTTCACAGTTCAGAATTTAATTAATTAAGTAATTAATCGATGCCGCTTATCATACAATGCGTATTTCTTTTAAATATACACAATATTTCAGTGTTGTATGCGACACTGAAATATTGTGAAGGTTAAAATATATTTCAAAAGCAATGTGATTCTATAAAAATAATGACATACCATGGAATTGATACTCCCTGTTTTTCTAAAGTTCAATTTAAAGCTTTAAACAAGTGTTTTCCACTCCTAGACTAAGCATGAAGTAAAATTTCGAGTTTAGAAAAGCCCCGTGAAAATTTGTCGAGGGTCGCGCAGCGACCCGAGACAAATTTTCTGGGCTATTCTAAACTCAAAATTTTACTTCATGCTCCCGCGTATAAAACACTATAATATTGTCAAATTTATGTATATTCGAACTTTACTTAGAATCTGTGTTTTATACGCGTGGCGCATGAAGTAAAATTTCGAATTTTGAAATGTTTAATGGCAATTTCATACATATTTTATGAAAGTCATCTCTATAACAAATGAGAAATGATTGAAACGTTTTTTGTTTGTTAATAAACAATGATAAAGTACGATAATAACCAGCAATCAGTGAAATTACCTTGTCTCAAATTATAGGCCAAGAAAGATAATCAAACAGCACTACTGGTATTATTTATTATCTAAACGAAATTTATTTCAGTTCGGCTTGTGATGTTAACCAAACAACATATTCAACTTTTTTTTATCAAACTCGCGCGCTGATTTAATTACAAAGGAGCGTGATTATCGGTTAAGTGCGATTTGTGTAAGTGTTGATTGATCAAAAGAAGATACTTGCAATTGTTTTTAGATCAGGGATACTCAACCTGGGGCCTACTATTACAATGAATATTCAATTTTATCAAAAATTTGTAAATTTGCCAAATTTTTCAATGAATTAATTTAAGATATCAATTTAAATATTGTTAGGGTTGTACTAAAGACAAATTGTAGTTTAGTGGTGAATCAGAAACTTAGATTGCACTTCGGGTTTAATGGGAAATATTTCGGTTGTTTTGGATAAAGAATGTCATTACGCACACAAATCAATTTATTCGATTGTAAATTCTATACGGTTTTTCTCTGCCCCCTCATGTTGAAAAATTTCAGAGCATTCACTTAAAAAAATCCTTTAGTATTTTTTTGTAGAGTCCCTAGTAGGAATGAATGTTGTAGCAATATTATACTGGGAGTTTTTGTTTAAAGAATACGTTTACTAAATTCAGCTTCTTTTCTTTAAATCTTTAGATATTCGTTGTTTTTTAAAAAGAGTTCAATTTGAAGCTTCTAACGAGTATTTTCCACTCCCAGACTAAGCATGAAGTAAAATTTCGAGTTTAGAAAAGCCCCGTGAAAATTTGTCTCGGGTCGCGCAGCGACCCGAGACAAATTTTCTGGGCTTTTCTAAACTCGAAATTTTATTTCATGCGCCACGCGTATAAAACACTATAATATTGTCAAATCTATGTACATTCGAACTTCACTTAAAATCTGTGTTTTGTACGCGTGGCGCTTGAAGTAAAATTTCGAGTTTAGAAAAGCCCAGAAAATTTGTCTCGGGTCGCTGCGCGACTCGAGACAAATTTTCACAGGGCTTTTTTAAACTCGAAATTTTACTTCATGCTTAGTCTGGGAGTGAAAAACACTTATTCGGCAGCTATAAGAGCCTTTAATGACAATACTGATTTCTTAAAGAACATGGAAAACAAACAAACTGCAGTTATTTTCATAATCTTTATGAGTTTCGTTAATTGTCTCGTTGTTGATTTTATTTTAAGAATAAGTATTGTCATTGAAGGTTCTAATGGTTGTCGAACAAGTGTTTTCCACTCCCAGGCTAAGCATGAAGTAAAATTTCGAGTTTAGAAAAGCCCCGTGAACATTTGTCGAGGGTCGCGCAGCGACCCGAGACAAATTTTCTGGGCTTTTCTAAACTCGAAATTTTACTTCATGCGCCACGCGTATAAAACACTATAATATTGTCAAATCTATGTATATTCGAACTTCACTTAAAATCTGTGTTTTGTACGCGTGGCGCATGAAGTAAAATTTCGAGTTTAGAAAAGCCCAGAAAATTTGTCTCGGGTCGCTGCGCGACCCTCGACAAATTTTCACTGGGCTTTTCTAAACTCGAAATTTTACTTCATGCTTAGTCTGGGAGTGGAAAACACTTGTTAGGCAGCTATAAGAGCCTTTAGTGACAATACTGATTTCTTAAAGAACATAGAAAACAAACGAACTGCAGTTATTTTCATAATCTTTATGAGTTTCGTTAATTGTCTCGTTGTTGATTTTATTTTAAGAATAAGTATTGTCATTAAAGGTTCTAATGGTTGTCGAACAAGTGTTTTCCACTCCCAGGCTAAGCATGAAGTAAAATTTCGAGTTTAGAAAAGCCCCGTGAAAATTTGTCAAGGGTCGCGCAGCGACCCGAGACAAATTTTCTGGGCTTTTCTAAACTCGAAATTTTACTTCATGCGCCACGCGTATAAATCAATGAAATCATTGAGGTTTAAATATACATACATTTGACAATATTTTAGTGTTTTGTACGCGTGGCGCATGAAGTAAAATTTCGAATTTAGAAAAGCCCAGAAAGTAGCTTGAGGGGGCTGAAATCGAGGCCTAGAGGACAAGCTACACCCCTAATTGAAGACTAAATGAAACACTTGCAATTCAAAATTAATTTCATATCGTAAGCATGAGTCATATTGTGAGTATACAACAAGCTCATATGACTTTTTGTTGGATCTAGGGTAGATCTTGATAAAAACAAGAATAATTGTGAGCACGCTAGTTTCCATGGTTCTTTATTTCTTATTTGAAGGATTAATAAAATCAAAATGATCTTAAACTGGATTTTACCATTGATAAGCCTTTGCGAATCATCGAGAATCCTAGTGGTGAGCCCAACACCCTCGTACAGCCATCAAGTGATCTTCCAACCGATTTGGAAGGAGCTGGCCCTCAGAGGACACGACTTAGTCGTACTAACAACAGACCCGATCAATACAAACAACACTATTCCTAATTTAAAGGAAATCGACTTGAGTTTCGCTTATGGATACCGCAAGAAGCACCTGATGAAGATCGTTAACGAATCGCACAATGCTTTCAGCAAGCTCCTCTCGATTTTAAGGTTGCAGTATGAAATGCTCGAGGGAATCTTGGGGTTTTCCGAAGTTCAGGCTTTAATTAAGAATGAGACCGAGTTTTTTGATTTGGTGATGCTGGAGTATCATAATTTACCAACACATGCGTTTAAGCATCGTTTCAACAGCAGTTTCATTGGATTGCAGTCCATGGATTTAGTCGGGGTTTACCATGAGTATGTGGGGAACCCCAATCATCCAATTCAGTATCCCGAGTACATGTTTGGTTTCGAGAAAGATTTGGGGTTCTTCGAGAGGGTGGCCAGTGTTTTGGTTTCGAAGATGTTTTGGGTTGCCTGGGATTGCTTTTACAAACCCGACGAAGAGGAGATTGTGAGAAGGTTGTTTGGAGAGGGGTACCCTAGAGTTGAAGATCTGGCCAGGTCTGTGGATATGGTTTTTATAAATTCGAATCACGTTTTTCATCAGATCAGGCCTGTTACGCCAGCTACTGTTAACATAGGTGGTGGGATTCACATGAAGAGAAAAAGTCATTTACCTAAGGTAAGAAAAACAAGTTTCTCTCTACCACTAGAATTTTTTCCTCGAGGTTCAACTCTTTCACCTCTAAGAAAGACAAACGAAGAATGAGAACTAAATTATCACTTCGTTAAATTCATATAAGTGTAGGTGTTTCAGAGAGTAGAAAACACAGAAAACTAACTAAAAGAAATAGGAGGTCAAATAAGGGTACAAACAATAACACAAATAGACTAAAGGCTTACCTAAAAGCTTTTAGTCTATTTGTGTTATTGTTTCTACTCTTATTTGACCTCCTATTTCTTTTAGTTAGTTTCCTGTGTTTTCTACTCTCTGAAACACCTACACTTATATGAATTTAACCAAGTGATAATTAAACAAACGTCACTTGGTTTGTTTCACTACTATTTTTTTATTCTCTCCGACTAGTTTCGACTTATGGTCATTATTCCTTGAGAACGACGATAAGTCGAAACTAGTAGAGAGAATAAAAAATAGTAGTAAAACAAACCAAATGACTTTTATTTAATTATCAATGTTGTAAACATGTTTCATCAAGTGAATAATGAGAACCAAATTGAAGATATTTTAATCAAGTGTTTTCTTACAAGATAAATTCAAATTCAAAACTATTTGAATTCGAGAAAATAAGCTTACGCTTCTTATAGTTTGCACACTTTAAACATAATATATAAAATTACGAAAAAACTATTCGTGAAAATGCAAACAATATCTTAATTAATAAGACAACTTAAGACGATAAACATCTATTGAAACAACTACTTCCCGTGCAAATACACCTCCGGATATTGAATTATACAATGAAATATTTAAAATCTTATTTAATTTGATTTGTTACAACGCTCTATTAAAGTATATGTAACATTTAGGTCAAATTCTCTTCAAACCAACTAACAATACAAATTTAAAATGAAAGGAGAGATAGCAACAAATTAGAAGTGAAAGGACTTGGATTAAAACTAATGTCTTAGGCCATCTATAGACGCGTTTCGAGATTTATCTCTCTTCATAAGCAAAGCTACACTGAAGAGAGATAAATCTCGAAACGCGTCTATAGATGGCCTAAGACATTAGTTTTAATCGAAGTCCTTTCACTTCTAATTTGTTGCTATCTCTCCTTTCATTTTAAATTTGTATTGTTAGTTGGTTTGAAGAGAATTTGACCTAAACGTTATATATACTTTAATAGAACGTTGTAACAAATCAAATTAAATAAGATTTTAAATATTTCATTGTATAATTCAATATCCGGAGGTGTATTTGCACGGGAAGTAGTTGTTTCAATGGATATTTATCGTCTTAAGTTGTCTTATTAATTAAGACATTGTTTGCATTTTCACGAATAGTTTTTTCGTAATTTTATATAAAGTGTTTTCTTTTTCAAATTATACTTATAATAACTTTTAACTAACCTTTCTTACCAAAAACTACTGTTGACATCAATACCCAAAAAAAATAATAGGGTTGGCGAATAGCATTGTTGACATCAGTACTTAAAAGAAGTAGAAAAGTTAACTAAAGTCACTGTTGATACCAACACTTAAACAAAATTGATTACAACTCTTACGAAAAATGCGATTGGTCCCCTTGTATCTGTCTTCCTCGGTTACTAACAGTTGATTGCTATACTTAAGGAAAATGAGAGTTGGTAAAAAAGTACTTTTGTTTGTAACACTTCAAAAAAGGTAGATACAAAACTACTTTTAGGTAACCCATTTTGTTAGGTAAAAGGATTGTTGATTGCAATAATTACGAAAAATGAGATTTGTCTCGTTTGGTCCTTCGTATAACTGAAATTAGCAACTCTAATCAAGTGCAAAACAAACAAAGTATTTACTTTCAAGTTAAAAGAATATGCAATTAATATTAAGTTCAGACTACGATTTAATCAATTTTATAGAAACATGGTTGTACGAAAATATCCCAAATAGTCAACTTTAATTTTCTAATTATAATAAAGGGTGTTTTTTTTAGACGTGTGGTTTTCAAGAAGAAATAAAACGCATATAATTTAATGTTATGGTCAAGAATTTAGCTTTATCATAAAGATAAGGGTTTGCCATTATGTTTTAAAAATGATTTCGGGCAAGTGGGCGCCGCGGCTGGCTCGAATAAATTCCAGCCGAGAGGGCCAATTTCCGAGCACTTTTTGCAGCAATTGGGGCCGTATATCAGCAATAACGCGCCGAATATTCTCTTCCAAGGCGTCAATCGTCTCGGGCTTATCTGCGTACACAAGCGACTTCACATAACCCCACAAGAAATAGTCGACGATCTTAGAGGCCACGCCACAGGTCCACGACGCGAGATAATGCGCTCACCAAAAGTTTCCTGCAACAAAGTGATTGTTGCGTTGGCTGTATGGCATGTAGCGCCGTCTTGTTGGAACCATAGGTCGTCCACATCAACACCCTCCAATTCAGGCACGAAAAAGTCATTAATCATGGCCCTATAGCGTTCCCCATTGACTGTAACATTATGGCCGGCTTCATTTTTGAAGAAATATGGACCAATGATTCCCTCTGCCCATAGAGCAAACAGTGATTTTTTGAGGATGTAACGGCGTCTCAACAATGACTTGTGGATTATCTTTACTCCAGAAGCGACAATTTTGCTTATTGACATACCCATTTAACCAAAAGTGAGCTTCATCGCTGAGCAAAATTTTCTTGTGAAAATCGGGATCGGTGGCCATCTCGTTTTGGGCCCATTCACCGAACGTGCGACGCGCTTGATGGTCGTTTGGCTTCAATGCTTGCTCGAGTTGGATTTTGTAAGCACGCAAACCAAGATCCTTCCGCAAAATCTTCCATAAAGTTGATGGACACAGCTCCAATTGTTGCGCGCGATGGCGGATAGACTTATTCGGGTCTTCTTCGATACTCTGCTCCACAGCAGCAATAGCGTCTTCGGTGCGCACTGTACGGCGTCTCTGAGGATGCGCACTATCCACTAGAGTAAACGTGGTGCGAAACCGATCCATGGTTGCTCGAATTACCGACTCTGCTGGGCAATTATGTCGACCGAATATTGGACGCAGCGCGCGATGCGTCGCGCGAGCCGAACCATTATTTTGGTGATAAATTTGCACGATTTGCAAACGTTGTTCAGGAGTAAGTCTATTCATTATGAAATGGCAAACCAAACTGAGCATAAATTAAGTGACAGCTGTCAAAAAGACCATCTCCGAAAAAAAGTAGTGCCGACTTGAAAACCACACGTCTAAAAAAAACACCCTTTATTTATAGGTGCGAACATTCTATAATTCATTGGCCATTTTAATACTAGTGCTGAAAAGTAGAGTTTCACGCATAATAATCGATACAAAAACGAAGGTTTTCTGGTAAAGTAGTAGATAAAATTTTGTAGGCAACTTGTGTGTGAAGGACAAATTGTGTCCAACAGCACTACTTCACACACTAGCTACCTAAATAATTATTGTATGTAACAAAATCAGTGTATGGAAAGGGAGCAGTTGTGGTTCTTAAAGCGTATGTTGGGGGTGGAAAGGTCAACACCCGGATACATAGTGCTTCAGAAGACGAATAGAGAGAAACTAGAGTGTAAGGAAATGGTGAGAATGGCTAGGTATGAGATGAAGTTATGGGATCTGGAGGAAAAGAGAATGGTGAAGACGGTGTGGGTGACGTGCATGAATGGGAGCATCGAGAGAAGGAGAATGTATGAGAGGGTAGGTTTGTCGGAGACGAAGGTGATGGAATGGCTGGGGAATGGGGTGAAAGTGGATGCGTGTATGAAGGAGAAGGAGGTGGAAGCACAGGAAATACAGGGGTGTATAGAGAGGAGTGAATAGAACGATAGGTACGGGAGGTGTCAGGTGCACGGGAGAATGGCGAGGTATTTGGTGGAGGGGGGATGGAGTAGGGAGGAAAGGGTGGTGCTGGCGAGGGCGAGGTGTGGGTCAGGGGAGAGAGGAAGGAAGGTGTGGACGGGGGAAGAGTATCGGAGGTGTGTAATGTTTGAGCGGGGGAGGAATTCGTGGAGTCATTCGGCGGAGGAGTGCGAGTCGGTGAAGAAGGAATGGGTGGGAATAAGAGAGAATAGAAGAGTGACGGAATGGATGAGAGAGGATGGGGCCGGGGTAAGGACGCTGGAGAAGTTGGGGGAAGAGAGGGAAAGCAGGAGGAAGAGAGAGGGTAGCGATTAATGTAGATGTATTATTAGCGTGATTAGCAAACTATATGCGTAAATCTTTCTCAGTTTATTGAACAAAAACAAAAGAGCTAAGGTGTAAAGTGTTTAGATAAAAGTTGTTTGTTGTTTCATTATCTACAACTTTTGTTTGACATTTTTTGATTCAGTCGATAATAACGCTACAGTTGTTGAGTAATTACTAAAGGAATTCATCTGAGCTAGACTTCCTCGTTTCTTGATCAAAAACAAAATAGCTAAGGTGAAAATTGTTTATACAAAATTTGTGTGTTTATTCGTTGGCTACAACATTTATTTGAGACATTTTTTGATTAAGTTAATATGTTTCTATATTTCTAACTTCACTTGAAATCAGTGTTTAATGCGCGTGGCGCATGAAGTAAAAATTCGAGTTTAGAAAAGCCCCGCGTAGAAAATTTGTCTCGGGTCGCTGCGCGACCCTCGACAAATTTTCTACACGGGGCTTTTCTAAACTCGAAATTTTACTTCATGCTTAGTCTGGGAGTGGAGGACACTCGTTTGTAAATTTTCGAATTATCATTTTAATTGTAATTATTCGAAAATTGAATTATTTATTTATTTAATTATAACAAGGTAACTCAATATCAAGTTTTGATAAAATTTGATAAAATTAATATTAGTATGCCAATAAAAGTCTTTATTTTTTTTAACAAAATTAGAATAAATTCAAACAAAAGGACCAAAATAAAACTGTATTTCCTTGAAAGTTCTGTTGTTTGCATGTTTCAGGGTTTGAATGATTTCTTCAACAATTCTAACAAAGGTGTAATTTACATGAGTCTAGGTGGAAACGTTAAAAGCAAGGATTTACAGAACGGGACCCTGGATATCTTTAATCGGGTCTTTTCCGAGCTAGAGTACGATATTTTATGGAAATTCGAAGCTAAAAGTCTCCATGGGAAACCAAAAAACGTGAAGATTATTCAATGGACGCCTCAACAAGACATCCTTGGTAAGGTTTTGTTGCAGTTTTGATCAAATTTTTCAGGGTCTGTAAAAACTGGACTGGACTTTTTCGTAAGTTTTGGTTTGATTTTGCTGTACCTAGCTAGTTCAAAAATGTCATAAAAATCATAAACTGCGATCATGTCATTTTGATTAGAGAGAACGTGGACATGTTGTTGTTGTCGTGAACAAAGTATAGTGTATAACTTGCATATAATAGCTTTTAATCACTCGAATGACTTGCTCCACTTTTCTTCGGCTCGTTCCTCAAACATCACTCTGTGATTAATAGCTGTTATTATATGCTCGTTGTACAATATACTATTTTACCATTAAAACACCCCCAAAATTTTAATAACCCTTCCCAAAATGTTTTTCCTGTTACGGCCTTGCTTCTTGGCAAGACTCAGGGCGAGCTCAAGATGAGACGCAGGTGAGTCTTGCCACACAGGAAAAGTAACGCAATTCTCGTAACACATGTGTCTGAATACGACAGCACAAAAGGAATCAGAGAATTAGTGAAAATAAGATAAATTCAAATTCAAAACTATTTGAATTCGAGAAAATAAGCTTACGCTTCTTATAGTTTGCACACTTTAAACATAATATATAAAATTACGAAAAAACTATTCGTGAAAATGCAAACAGTGTCTTAATTAATAAGACAATTTAAGACGATAAATATCCATTGAAACAACTACTTCCCGTGCAAATTAAATAAGATTTTAAATATTTCATTGTATAATTCAATATCCGGAGGTGTATTTGCACGGGAAGTAGTTGTTTCAATGGATATTTATCGTCTTAAATTGTCTTATTAATTAAGACACTGTTTGCATTTTCACGAATAGTTTTTTCGTAATTTTATATATTATAGTGAAAATAATACAAGAAAATATGTTGAATTGTGGAGGCTTCTACTTCGTTATACATGTTAATTTAACACAATAAAACACTTTTAACTTTGTTTGTACAACAAAATTTATTTTTATATGACTGCAGTTTCGGCAAATTCAGCTTGCCATTATCAAACATGATTGATAATGGCAAGCTGAATTTGCCGAAACTACAGTTCTATAAAAATAAATTGTGTTATACAAACAAAGTTAAAAGTGTTTTATTGTGTTAAATACAAGAAAAGGTTACCTAGGCTGTCCCGACAAGGAATGATTTAGGCCGAGCGCAAGATGAGGCACAGGTGAGTCTCGCTACGCAGGAAAAGTAACGCAGTTTTTTGTAACACGTATATTTAAATACAACAGGGCAAATTGATTCGCAAAGTGACGTGACGCAGTTCTGCGCGTGGTGATACTGCGCGTCGCAGTTTTCATGCCACAGTTTCCTGCGCGTAGGTAATGCGAATTGGTGAAAATAATGGAAGACAAGGTTATCGAGGCTGTGCAAACAAGGAATGTTTTATACAAAACAAATAATCCTAACTACAAGCTCACTGCGCTTATCAAATACTGCGTCTCAATTTGCGTTCGGTACCTGCGCGCAGTTTTTCCTGCATGACGTTAACACCTGCGGCTTCCATGCATCTCATCTTGTGCCCAGCCTTATACGATATAAATAATTCTAATTATAAGCTCACTACGCTCATCAAAAAATGTGTCCCAATTTGCGTTCGGTACCTGCGCGCAGTTATTTCTGCACGACTTTTTCCTGCGTAACGTAAACACCTGCAGCTTACATGCGTGTCATTTTGCGCCCGCAAGATGCCCTCATCTGCGTCTCGTCTTGCGCTCGGCCAAAGTATTTTTTTGTTTCGCTGCGCTTTTGGGTCTTAGGGGCCCCTAAATCATTCGGGCCCGGGTTCTGCGCAACCCCTATCAATGCGCCACTGCTAAAAACTATTAACCACAGACTGTTATTTTATTTTTGTTGTACCTAGGTCATGAAAATCTGAAGCTTTTCATTACCCAAGGAGGTATGCAGTCTTTAGAAGAAGCACTTTTGAGTGGAGTTCCCGTTCTGGTTCTTCCGTTTTACGGGGATCAAATTTACAACGCGAAACGAGTCGTGGAGAAAAACCTAGGCTTGAGCATCAACCAAAAGACGATCACTCAAGACGAGCTCAAAGGAAAGATCTTGGAAGTCATACAAAATCCAAAGTGAATATTTTTATATTAGAAATAAGTTTTTGATGGAGTATTACAGATCAAACAAAATTAAGATTTTTTTCATTACAAAGAACTCATGAAATATTACACATTTTGCGATCCTAGAAACTAGAATCAAAATATGTTTTGGGCAGGTGGTGGCCGAGCGGTAACGTCGCCGGGCTGTATCGCTCGGCGAGCTACAATTCGGGTTCGATTCCCGTGCACGGCGAGACTTTGTTTAAAAATAATTTCTCGTCGTGACCCTGGGTGTGGTATGAATGTTAGCGTTTGTCCGTATGAAATAATAGCATACTACAAATTGTAATGTTAAGAATTAATACAAATACAAATAAATATATAAATGATATTGACTAATGGGCAAGTTCCCAAGGCCAGGCAAAAGCCAAAACCAAAAAAAAATGTTTTTTTTAAATTTTAGATATAAGAAGAAATCGATTGAATTGGCTTCCTTGCTGCGAGACGAGCCGATGAGCGCTTTGGAAAAGGCAGTTTGGTGGACGGAGTACGTTTTAAGACACGGAGGTGCTCAGCATTTGAAAGGGAAGAACATACCGACTTATCAGTTCTTTTATTTGGACGTTTTCGGCTTTCTCGGCGCACTTTTAGCAGTGATTTGTTATGGACTGTATTCGTTGTTTGCGTCGTTTGTTAAAAAGAAGAAGTGCAAAAGTGAATAAACTTTATATGTATGAATATGGTTTTGTTGTAATTTTGATCAAGTTTTTCAGGGTCTATAAAAACTGGACTGGACTTTTTCGTAAGTTTAGAGGTAAATACGATAGCACAAAAGGAATTAGACAATTAGTGGAAATAATTGAGTAAAACTTTATATGTATGAATATTAATTTGAATAAAAATCACATGGTTTGTTTCACAAAATATTTGGTATAATCTGACTAGTTTTGGCTTCTAGCCATTATCAAGGAATGTGAATAAACTTGTTGATTTTAATGATTTCTGCGGATGTTAAGTAAACTGTTTTTAAGTATTTGAAAAATCAGCTAGTTTTTTCATTATTTTCTCTTGAAGTTAATTTTATTATTTCACCCGTATGACGTCACGGCGATTTCTGCTGGGGGGATCACTTACATCTCCTATCTGTGCTGCGATCAAGTGAATGCTCTAAGTTCCAATCCATCGTCTAAATTTAGATTTTACGTCGGACAATGCGCTGCGCTATTATTCTCATGCATTTTCTCTTTTGTACACATCATCAGGATATTAATAATGAATTTGTTGCTCAAATCCCATTTGTGCGCTTATCAAAATAAAATCCCATATTAAAAACCATTAGTATAAGTGAGATAAATTATAATACCTGTTGATATACAGAGAGTTTTATGTAACACCGAATATTTTCATAACGAGAATTTTTCTTTGAAGTATCCATATGCATACGTTGCATATTTTTCGATGCTCGGTTTATTAAAAGAATTTAATTTGAAGCTTTAAGCGAGTGATTTCCACTCCCAGGCTAAGCATGAAGTAAAATTTCGAGTTTAGAAAAGCCTGAAAATTTGGTTTGGTCGCGTAGCGCGAAGCGCGGAGCGGCCAAACCAAATTTTCAGGTTTTTCTAAACTCGAAATTTTACTTCATGCGCCACCGGTACAAAACACTGATTCAATGTAAAGTTTAGCGGTGTGTTTTAAACATCGTAATACATCAGTGTTTTGTACTGGTGGCGCATGAAGTAAAATTTCGAGTTTAGAAAAGCCTGAAAATTTGGTTTGGCCGCTCCGCGCTTCGCGCTACGCGCCCAAACCAAATTTTCAGGCTTTTCTAAACTCGAAATTTTACTTCATGCTTAGCCCGGGAGTGGAAAAAACTCTCATAAAGCTTCAAATTAAATTCTTTTAATATACCGCGCATCGAAAAATGTGCAACGTATGCATATGGATACTTAAAAGAAAAATTCTCGTTATGAAAATGTTGCATATTTTTCGTTGCATATTTTTCGATGCTCGGTTTATTAAAAGAATTCAATTTGAAGCTTTAAGCGAGTGATTTCCACTCCCAGGCTAAGCATGAAGTAAAATTTCGAGTTTAGAAAAGCCTGAAAATTTGGTTTGGTCGCGTAGCGCGAAGCGCGGAGCGGCCAAACCAAATTTTCAGGCTTTTCTAAACTCGAAATTTTACTTCATGCGCCACCAATACAAAGCACTGATTCAATGTAAAATTTAGCGGTGTGTTTTAAACATCGTAATATATCAGTGTTTTGTACCGGTGGCGCATGAAGTAAAATTTCGAGTTTAGAAAAGCCTGAAAATTTGGTTTGGCCGCTCCGCGCTTCGCGCTACGCGACCAAACCAAATTTTCAGGCTTTTCTAAACTCGAAATTTTACTTCATGCTTAGCCTGGGAGTGGAAAACACACGCTTAAAGCTTCATATTAAATTCTTTCAATATACCGAGCATCGAAAAATGTGCAACGTATGCATATGGATATTTAAAAGAAAAATTCTCGTTATGAAAACGCTCGGTGTTACATAAAACTCTCTGTATACAAGGTGGGGCAAAAGTAATGTCATAATGTAAATTAGCTGCCATTTTGTTAGAAATGGAAAAAACATGAAAAAACTCTGTTTTAACGAAACGTTTATTTGAAGGTGTAAAATTGATAACATTAAATTGAAAAAAAATATTTCGGTCAAATGACCTCCTCCTGAGTTCATGCACAGTTGTGCTCGTTTTAAGGCGTTTTGAGTTTCCTCAAGAAAATGGGGATTTTGCAATAACAGCATAATGATGTTCCTACAAAACGTTACTCTTCGTTTATTATCTCCTGGATGCAAGACTTGCGTGATATGAATTTTAAAGGGGCGATACTTATGTTTTTTCAAGACTCTCGACACTACCTGACGAGATACATTAATTTCTTCTGCTATAGCCCTTGTCGAAGTAGAAGGATTATTTTTGCTTGAGCTCCAAAACCGGGCACCCTGTATGTTTTTTCTTATAGGTGGGGAACCTGCGACCATCGTAAGTTCCTTCTGGCCTTTAAAAATGTATCTTGTTTTTTTTTTATAAAAGTTGCATTTATAAGTATATTCATTTATACGGCCTCTTTTATTACGCCTAATTCAAATATGACGTCCAATGGTAAAAAAGTTATTCACCTATAGTTTGTCCCAGTTGCAATTATTTATTTATGTTTATTAATTTATAAAAACCACAATTTCATTGACTTAGAAAGGGCGGCAAATTGGAGACCGCCCCGGGCAGCAAAAGTTCTAGGTACGACACTGCTCGTATTATGTAAGATGCTGTAACGTTAAAACTTCATAATATATCAATAAGTAACTTAACTATGTTCTATAAAGCTTTAGAAATAGCTACCTTGCTTAACTATAGCTTGACCTTTGCAATTTGTCATTTTTAACAATATTTTTACAAATTTTGTTTTTTGATTATAATTATCATTTTCCAACTCTTCTTAATATTGCATATTTTTTTATCTAATAATAAATATGACAAAAAAAACTATAATTTTCTAACAAGTATTTTCAGTCCTTGATTTAGCATGAGGTAAAATTTCGAGTTTATAAATGCCTGGAATTTTATATTTGAGCGCGGAGCGAAATTTTCAGGATTTTCTTGAAGGACGTCTGAAGAAGTATGATAATTGTTAGACTTAAAACCATTGAAATAAACATAATTAATACAATTACATAAATATAATTTTACAAAGCGTAATCAATTTTACTGTAGGGTAAAACTACAGGTATTTAAATGCATTGTAGGAATATGTAGTCTTTATCTAGGCCAGTGGTCTCCAAACTACGGCCCGCGGGCCAAATCCGGCCCGCGACTTGCATGAATCCGGCCCGCGATTGTTTGTAATTTTTTTTGTAAATGTCATATTTTGAAATATTGTAACAATTGTTCCTTAAATTTTTCATAATTTTATAAAATTAATCGGATCTTGGCCGACTTTATTATGTAGAATTGTATTTGTGGCCCGCGAAGAAGATAGTTTGGAGACCCAGGATCTAGGCCATTAATCAATATGCATGTGTTCTTGTCAACACAATTATGAATTTTATAAATAGCTAGTCTTTCTATCCCAAGCCACTGAAATAGTAATTGATGCGGTGTTATATACCTGAAAAATACAAATAAAAAATTATTTCAAAACTTTTTCTTATTTTGTAACAATTATCATGCAGTCAAAATTGAAAATGAATCCAATTATTGAGTTTAATAATGTGCTCAATTCGAATAGTGAATAACTTACATCAAGAGCATTTTCCAAATCAAATGTGCAGACGTACATGTACAAATCAATATCTTTCAATACAGCAATTGAAAATATTCGTACAATATTCTTTATTCCCTCAATTTTCGAATGTTTTATATAGTATTTATGAATTATACCTCCAGTTCGGGAAAACTATAAACGGTTTTTAATTATATGATTGAATATCAAAAAAATATATATAAGAAAAAATCAATTGTACTGGCACATATAACTAACGAGTTAAATTAAAAAAAAAATGTTTCACCGAGTGATAAGTGAGAAAGTTATTCAAGAAATAAGTAACGAGTGTTTATAAACTGTCGGTATCCTAGTAGGTTCTGACTTGAGAAACATACGTCGTAATTATTAGACATATAATTAAATTTATTTGATGTGTCCGTGATTCACCGAATCGTTTAACTTAATCTAAGATATGTAATTAGTTTTTCAAAGCAACCAGGATGCCGACAGTTTATAGACACTCATTAGAATAAAGACAGATAGAATCACACGAAAAATAATGGATATAAAAAGTACAAGCGAAAGAAGAGGGCGACTAAGAAGAATATATCATAAACCTTTATTTGGCATAAGCTTCTACAAATTATATACTGCATAATACACTCTTCTATTCTACTTCCAATGCGAGCTCCTCTGCTGTCCGCCACTGTTTTGCATCTAGCTACACCTCCCTGCCCTCTGCCTTACCAACTCTTTCACCACCTCTATCTTTCTTCCGCTCTCATCTAAAGTCTCCACACGCCTCTTACCCTTCATACTCCTCTCTATAAACACATTTTTTGCAGCCATTCATCCAGTGCTCCCACACGTCCCTATCCATTCCACAAAACACACACCTTGTAAACATTTCCCCCATCCATACTTTCCTTCCTCTCTTTTCATTGCCACACCTGAATCTCGCGAAAATACGCACCTCCTGCCCACTCAAATTCGTGAAATACCGGGGATGGCTTCAGAAGACTTGCAGATCCTCATAACTTGGGTTGTAATTGCTCCCTTGGATGCCCTCTTGCCTTATCTGCAGCTCTACATCTTTAAACCTTTCTCCCACTTCCACTTCTATTTTCTCCCTCCTTCCCAATTTCTCTTCTACGAAACCCACCGACCACCCCACTTTTTTGTATATGTTTTCCCTTTCGCTCATCCTTCTTCCTCCTCTGTTCATCCCCTGTAACACCCCCACCACGCCTGCTTCACCAACCTCTCCTTCCCTAAGCCTTTCTCTCGAATTTAACCACCCTTATTATCGCGGTCCATTCTACCGACATACGCTGGCACTCCTGCAATACTATGTAGTTCGGCGTTGTTCTCTCTAACCCTAGTATTGTTTTCAAGTATCGCAGGTGTACCCTCTCTATTTTTTTAGATCCAGTCACACCCCGTACTTCCGCCGCATACATCATAATCGCTTTTATGCACGCATCCCACCAAGTCAGTTTCATCAATACATTCTCCTCTAGCATTCCTTCCCATACTCCCCGCATTCTCCATACGTACTCTCCTTTTCTTACACGTCCACTCTATATGTGACGCTCTGCTCCCACTCTCTGAAAACACGTACCCTAAGTATTTAAATTTTTTAAATAACTTTATTGTTTTTATAATAATAACTTGTATTACAATACTTGTAAGAAATTATCATTACATTGTTGGTCTTCTTCCCTTCGTCCTCACCTCGGGATTGTTGGGCGTTGACTCCCATCTCGGGTTAACGGTATTGAGGGATGTAAAATGTTTTTTGCTATGTGTTTTTTCGTCGTGTTTATATGTTCTTGTTTATAATTTTAGTTTATATGGAATATATTGAAGATTTTTTATATATTCGTCTAATTTGTTGTATTGTCTTATTGTTTCCGTTGTTAGAGCTTGCGTGTGTTTCATTGTGGTAAACTTTTCTGTTCTAATGTCTGATTTTCTTCTCGTTTCATAGTTGTGAAATCCATCTCATTACCTCATTCGTCCTCCTCCCACCCCTATTCTTACATACCATCCACTTTGTTTTTTTAGCATTCACTGTCAATCCTCTTCTCACAAAATACCTTTCAAGCCTCTCTTTCACTTTCCTTAATTCACTCATCATCTTTGCCAATACTACTACATCATCTGCATATGACAGGCTCCAGACCTTTTCACTCCCTACTACTATTCCTCCTGGATGATCCCTTTCCAGTACTGCCTCCAGATCAGCCACATACAGATTAAATAGTTGCGGGCTTAACGGGCATCCCTGTCTCACCCCTCTTTGCACCTCAAAGCACACAGACAACGACTCTCCCACTCTTACTTTACACCATGTACTCCTGTAGACTTCGTTCACCCAATTCACCACTTGCTCTGATATACCCATTCCTTTCAGTCTCTCTATCAACCACTTTCTCTCTACCGAATCATACGCTGCCTTCAGGTCTATGAACATCAAAAACACTTTCTTGCTCATCTCCTTTTCGATATTCCAGTTTAGTGTAGCTATCTGCTCCACAGTGGATCGTCCTCTTTTGAAGCCAGCTTGAACTTCCGGGAGCAGTTGTTTTTCTTCCGCTTCTATTTCCAATTTCTCCTTCACCAAGAGCATCATCATTTTGTACAGGCTGTCCATTAGAGTAATTCCTCTATAGTTATTCATCCCCTCCCTTGTGTATCGGAATAATCACCCCTTCCCGCCACTCTCTCGGCATTTGATCTTCACCTCTCCATATCTTATTCAGTAACGCTAACATTGTTGTTTTTCCTTTTTTACTGCATAACTTCCACGCCTCTGTCTTTATTCCATCCGGCCCCGCCGCTTTCCCACCCTTCATTCCCCTTAGTACCCGCTTCAACTCTTCTTCGCTAAAGTCATTCTTCTCCTCGAACCTCCCCCTTCTATCGGCTATAATTCCTATCCCCTCTTCTTCCCATGACAGTTTTTGGAAATGTTTATTCCACTCCCTCACTGAAAAGCTATCGCCTTTTACCCGTTATTTCTTTTATGTAGCTCCAGAGATTCTTCTCTTCTGTTTCTCACTATCTCCAACTCCGTTTTCATCCACTTTTGCCGCTTCCTCTCCCACACCTCCTTATATAGTCTCCTGGTATCACAGAACTCCTCCTCTCCAATCCTCCCTTCCCTCCACCCTCTCGTAATTCTTCTTAGCCTCCTTTTCTCTTTTTTACATTCATCGTCGAACCACTGCGTTTTGTAGTGAGCGCCACTCCCCTTCCTTTTCCTGAAGATTGCCCGTTCTACTGTTCCCTTTAACATTTCCAACGATTTAACTCCCTCAAAGCTGGCTTCTTTGATCTTCTTCGCATACTCCATTTTTACTCTAGCAGACCAAGACCACCCCCCCCCCCCATCTCTCTCTGGTGCCTCCGTTTCTTCCCCAACAATCAGTGGCCCTAACCCATCCGATCTTCCACTTTAAAATACCTAACATCTTCCCTAATCTCTTCCCCCACTAAAATATAGTCTATCACTGATTTAATATTGAAGGATAAATTAAAAACACTTGGTTTGTTTCACTATTTATTTCTATTTACTCGACTAGTTTCGATTTTTACGGCATTATCAAGAGATAATGCCGTAATATTCCGTAAAAAGCGAAACTAGTCGAGTAAATAGGAACAAATAGTGAAACAAACCAAGTGTTTTTAATTTATCCTTCAATATTATTTCAAAATGTTTCACCAAGTGATAAATGAGAAAGTTATTCAAGAAACTATAACTAATTGTCCCCTCGGCCCAACATATGTAATTTCTCCCTCCCAATCGTCAGCTGTGTTTCTGTTTAATAGCTCTAGCCTCTGATCATTCGCCCACTCAATCCATTCCCTGACTTCCTTAGTCACCATGGCATCTTTGGACTTCCTTGTCCTCCTCCAGTTGCCCTCCTGGCTTACACCTAATGTCCCGAGATTTCCTATCCTAACGTTCCAATCCCCTCCCATTATAACATTGCCTGGATCTTCTACCGCCTTTTGCATTCGTATGACGCACTCTCTAATCTCTTTACTCCTCTGTTGATTGTATACCGTTATCACCCTATACCGCTGTTTTCTTATCATAAAAGATCGGCTTACAACCCCTTTCACTTTATTCCTTGTCAGCTGTTCTTCCACCTCCTCACACCATGTTTTTATTCCGGTTATAATCCCTTCCTCTAGTGCTATTTCTTGTTGCCTCTATACATTCCCATCTAAACCCATTTGGCATCTTGTCTTTTATCCCCACCCATTCCTCGTCCTCCACTAAGACTAAGAAGAATATTCATTGACCAAATTCAACAAATGGGGACGAAGAAGGGAATAACATTAGAAGAAAAAAAAATAATAGCAAGAGACAGAGAGAAATGAAAGGAATGGGTACAAGAGGAATCAGAACCAAAAGCCCCATCCGACAACTAAAAGGGTGGATCTTCTACCGCCTTTTGCATTCGTATGACGCACTCTCTAATCTCTTTACTCCTCTGTTGATTGTATACCGTTATCACCCTATACCGCTGTTTTCTTAACATAAAAGATCGGCTTACAACCCCTTCCACTTAATTCCTTGTCAGCTGTTCTTCCACCTCCTCACACCATGTTTTTATTCCGGTTATAATCCCTTCCTCTAGTGCTATCTCTTGTTGCCCCTATACATTCCCATCTAAACCCATTTGGCATCTTGTTTTTTACCCCCACCCACATTCCTCGTCCTCCACTAAGACTAAGAAGAATATTCATTGACCAAATTCAACAAATGGGGACGAAGAAGGGAATAACATTTGAAGAAAAGAAAATAATGGCAAGAGACAGAGAGAAATGAAAGGAATGGGTACAAGAGGAATCAGAACCAAAAGCCCCATCCGACAACTAAAAGGGTATAAGGCGAATTCGAAAAGAAGAAGAAGAATATCATTAATATAAATTACTCGTTACCTCATTTTTTGTTTTTTCGAAGGCGAAAAACATAAGGTTAGTCCCAGCAGTCACCATAAAAATATAAAATATCAACGTTGCAAGTTTTATATAATACGAGTGTGAACTTGTGTTTTGTTGTAACAAATTGGTAAGGTCCAATCCCAATTCCATTCCGATTACGAACATGGTCATGCATAAGTATTTTTTAAACAGTTTAATTGATTCTTTCATATAATCTTTTAAGTCTGAATACAAACACTTTCCATAGCTGAAATATTACTCCAGTTACTCCACAATATGGCATCTAATCTAATTTCACAATTTGTCATCTAATCCAGTGATCTCCAAATTACGGCCCGCGGGCCAAATCCGGCCCGCGACTTGCATGAATCCGGCCCGTATTGTAAATGTCATATTTTGAAATATTGTTACAATTGTTGATTAAATTTTTCATAATTTTATAAAATTAATCGGATCTTGGCCGACTTTATTATGTAGAATTGTATTTGTGGCCCGCGAAGAAGATAGTTTGGAGACCCAGGGTCTAATCTAACTCAATGTAGCTCTTGACTATTAGAGTTAATTGGTTTAGGTTGGATGACAGTTTGGTTATTTAAATATTTATCTAAACATGGTTGGAATTATGTTATGTATTAATGATTAATTGAATTGAATTATTGTAATAACGTGATATGCCACAAGTAAACAAATATAAATTGTTAGAGTTTGAAATTTTAAAATATTATAACAGCAAAAATCAAAGCTAATGATAATTACATAAATACTTCAGCAAATAAGTCTAAGGCCATGTGGCATGTTATTAAAATTAGTAAAGAGGTACCCAAGACAGCTGGTAGTATCACGGCTAATAAATTTAATACATTTTTTGCAAATATAACAAATGAAATAATAGATAATTTAGACTCTTGTTCAACTGATCCCATTACACTGGCATGTAATAGTATATTACGTAACGAGAGTGGTATGCAGCATATTACATATGTTGCGCACGAGCCGCGCAGCGGCGAGTGCAGTATTCCGCCAGTTTGCAATTGCCATACCACTCGAGAAACGTACGATACTTTACCTACGCCCTAACAAAATAAGCAATTAGCATTAAAGAACAACTTATTTATTGTAATAATTTTTAATAGTTCCATGACAATGATGGAAACTAAATTTCTACTTGAATAATATACAGGGAATGAAGCTGACATTCGTTGATTTTTTAAAACAGTTCAATTTGAAGCTTTAAACGAGTGTTTTCCACTCCCAGGCTAAGCATGAAGTAAAATTTCGAGTTTAGAAAAGCCTGAAAATTTGGTTTGGTCGCGTAGCGCGAAGCGCGGAGCGGCCAAACCAAATTTTCAGGCTTTTCTAAACTCGAAATTTTACTTCATGCGCCACGCGTACAAAACACTGACATATTACGAAGTTTAAAACACACCGCTAAACTTTATATTAAATCAGTGTTTTGTACCGGTGGCGCATGAAGTAAAATTTCGAGTTTAGACAAGCCTGAAAATTTAGTTTGGCCGCTCCGCGCTTCGCGCTACGCGACCAAACCAAATTTTCAGGCTTTTCTAAACTCGAAATTTTACTTCATGCTTAGCCTGGGAGTGGAAAACACTCGCTTATAGCTTCAAATTGAATTCTTTTAATAAACCGAGCGTCGGAAAATGTACAACGTATGCATACTTAAAAGAACATTAATGTTATACTTAATATGAATATGCTTACCAAAGTTTATGCAGGGGACACATAACATAAATGTCAATCGAATCAATTACTCCATTGCATATTACGCAGTCCGACGATTCTTCTTTCAATCCTCTTTCAAGAGAGATATTCAAACTTCTGCACAATTCCAAAATAAAAACAATTACAATACTAGACAGCAGACAAGCCGTATACAAACATACGTATAACAGTTTTATTTTTGGTACATCCTTTATTTCCTTCACATATAAAATTAAAACTAATATTGCTGGAGATGCCGTAGCTAAAATAAGCATGGCTCTATGATATATATACCAAAAATCGAAGTATGTGCTTCGAAGCAAGTGAACATTAAAAGTCATAAACTTTTCCTCCAATTTTTGCAAACATGTAATTGTATTAACTATACTATCTCGATCTAAAAATGTGACGAATGGTATTAAAAAGAGAAACGCAAACACTGTTAGATACTCATAAAGAATAAATAATGCAGTCATTGTTGTATGCGCAGTCAGGTTAGGAAAACTGTACCATGATAATAACGATAAAAATATGTAAGTTAAAAAATAACGTATTTTCACTGAATATGAGTAATCAATGTAAAGATCTTCGCCATTATATCCTATGCAGTGTATTGAAAGTATACGCATAAATACAAAGTAGATTTTCATTTCCTTGTGCACTCGAGACATTTTCGAACTTCTGTTACACATTCGTATCAAAACAATACTGTTGAAATGTAGCAGCATAATATCAAGTTGTATTTAACGAATCAATCAATTGCGATTAATAAAAAATGTATGCAGATTAATGTTTCATGATGAGCAACATATTAGTGTCCTTATCAAAAAGGATTATCTAGGGTTGTTTTCTGATCCATTTGCATATTTTAAACGGTCGCACCGTTCGGAACCGCCCTCCGGCCGGTGATGTTAATACCTATTACTTATTTATGACCTGTGTAAACTACGTAAAGCACCAAAAAAACATTATTATTATTATATAAAACCATACAATTTACTCAAAACTACGGTCAGTGGATATAATGCATTTATTTTCTGCATAAACTAATTTAATAACTAACAAATTTTATTAAACAGGCGACAAATGCTGAATAATCCAATCCTTATACATATGAATACTCGTATAAAGATCCGGGGTTGTCACATTACAATCTAAAGTTGAAAACCAAGTCGCTACACCTGCAACATAATCCCCATCCAATAGAACATTCGTTGCATTTCCTGTCCAAATACCACCATCCTCGCACGGATTCACACAAATGTGTTTATTAGTAACAAGATTGTAGCGATCATGTAGCGTAGCATTGCATTTTTCCAACGGCAATGTTTTCAAGTTTAATTGAAGCAACTCATCGATCGAACTTGAATTTGGGGTTGGTTTCCAACCCCATCCTGCAACAACAACGTCCCTGCCGTAAACTGTAAAGGTTTTTGGTAAAAGAGCAGCGGCTACGTTTTCGTTAAATTTGATCGGAGTTGTTACTTTTATTATTGCGAGGTTGTTGTTGCCGGTTCTTTCGTCATACTCAGAATGTGTGATTGTGAAAGTTGATTTGTATGTGTCTCCTTTGGATGCCGAGTTTTGAATGCCTGCTGCGATTGTAAATTTGTTGAATAATCGTCTAAAATAGAAAATTCTTATTAATATCAGTTTATTAAACAAGTATACATTACTAGTGCGCGCATAGTGGTCTCAAAACTAAAGCTGGAAATGTTTTAAATTTAAGTATTCGAATTATTCGAATATCCTAATTATTTGGATATTCAAATAGTCAAATATTCTAAAATTTAAATAGACGAATATTTGAATATTCAAATATTTAAATAGTCAATTATTCAATTTAGAGCTCAACGACAAAAAGATTGGGAACACTTCCACGAGCGCCTAATCTCCTTGAGGGGAGATTAGGCGCTCCCTGTGACTTCTTTTTATGGGGATATCTCAAATCCATTGTTTACAATGATAAACTACGGATCCTGCAACACCTGAAGGACAACATTCGCCAAGCCATCGCCAGCATTCCCGTCGGTATGCTGGCAAGAGTGGAGCGAAACTTCAAAAAGCGGGTGGATCAGTGTATCGCTAATGAGGGCCGCCATTTGTCCGATGTCATTTTTAAAATCACTTGAAACAAACATTCAAGATGTGTACAATACGATGAAAAAAGAATTAAATATGTGAAATACTTTTTCTTTTATTGACCTTTCAAATAAGCAAGGTCCCTGCTACACACCAATGCTTGGTGTCGCACACTTATAACGTAATAGACAGACTACGTTGGGTGTAGGTAGAGGATTCTATCTGAAGAGTGTGTGTTCATTATTTTAAGACCACTAAATAACCCCAAAAGTCGCAACAAACTAATAAATTAAAGGATTTGTTTTCAGATTCCTCGATAGTCTAAAATTTAGGGGGCCACTTTAGGAATTCTTACCCACTATGAACATTTTAATCATTATAATGGTCATTAGAGTTCAAATTTCTAAATCTTTATCAATGAATTATAACATGGCCGTAGGAAAAAAAAATAATAATAACTATTATATATTTTTAATGATCTGTAATATCTTTTCTTATTAATTTAATCAATAAAGCTGTAATCATTTGATAAAGGGATATTAATGGGTTAATCTTGTAAAAAAAAAATGGTGACGATAAAACGAGTAAACAAGAAGTTATGAATTTTTGAAAAGAATGTAATTTGGCGGCGCCAGTTTTTTGTTTGCATTGACTGATCTGCTGATATATAAAAATCCATTATTTTTGGGGTCGGACAGATTCAAATAATACTTTTACATAGAGTTATAGAGGAGAAATTTAGTAATTGTCTGCAGGTTGTCTCAGACCTCTACTATTTTTAAAATGTTATTACGGCTTATCTAAAGTTAACATTTAGTAATGAGAATTATTTATTTTTAATTGTTTCTCATTATGTTACTAATTATTTAATTCAATCAAATTAAATGGCTTATAACAGGAGAATATGAGGTTGTTGTGTAAAAAATGGTGTTGTGTCCATTATAGCACTTTTCCCGGTAAAGATATTATGATGTAAATATCAACACTATGGAAAAGTTGTATTTGACATGTCAACAATAATATTTAATATTTGACACCTAAATTCAAGATCCACAGTAAATAGATTGGTCGAAAAATACCAGGAAATAAGAAGTACAAAAAAATATGTGACTGTAAAGAGAATAAATAGCTTTACAAAAGTTATTAAATGAAAAAAAAATATTTCTTTTAAAAAAAACTGCTGGTGACATCACATATGAAACACTAGTGACGTCACAATAATTTTTAATATAGGATATTAAAAAAAACCTCAATCGGTTTTCTCGAAAACGCTGAAACAGGTCGATTTTTGTCTATACTTGAAAGTAGCTAATTTTACTTGTTACTAATATAATCAAATATCACCAGCGTTAATACTCATCATTAGATTACCCTTTCAAGCACTCTGCTGAAGTTAGGATAGTGTATTTGTCCAAAATGGTACCGCCACAAAAATGTTTGTCATCAATCCTTATTGACACCTGATGCGATAATTGGCCTGCTTTAGGCATCAATCTTCCTTCATTTCTATATTCACCATCGGTACCTAATAAATAAAATTACTTAATAAATTCACTGTGCCACACTATGAGATTCAAATAAAATTACATTTGTAACAAGCACGCCGAAGCCTCGCCGAGCGCGCGACCCTTAGCAGGTAGCCGAGACACCGCACACGCCACGTACAACCACCACCCTCGCCGAACGCTACATTTGTTACTAACCACGTGCTTCAGCCCAGACAGGGCACCCTATAAAACTGGTTGCTGCCCGCTCAATCGTCAGATTATTAGCGCTCGTCTCGACGGCCTAATAGCTCACTCACCGCTCTCCGAAGTAAACATTAGCGCTCGTCCCGACGGCCTACAAAGCATAAATACCACTGAAGTCCACGTCGAGCACTGCGTCCGAGACAGTCACCGCATCCCACCGACCACGACCTTCGACAGCATCACCACAGCCCGTCCGAGTCTACCCAGCCGGACACTAACCACTCTTCGACAACCGTAGCCGTCCCGACGCCGCCGCCTACGACAACCGTAGCCGTCCCAACGACGCCGCCTACGAAAACCGTAGCCGTCCCAACGACGCCGCCTACGACAACCATAACCGCTCCTAGGAGGATGCGATCACCGGATTCCAGCTTCTCCTGGAGGGAACAGCCAAAGAATGGTGGTACGGGATACAAGCCAGCATAGGAACATGGGACCAATTAACACAAGCGTTACGAAACACCTTCGCGCCGGTAGTCCCAAACTACAACATTTTTTTACAAATCTCTGAAGAGAAACAAAGAAAGAATTCAGGAACGGATCAGTTCGTTTTAAAGAAAAGAGCACTATTCAGCAGCTTGGACGGAATCATGAATGAAGTATTCCAGCTGGACATAATATATGGGCTATTCCATCTCGATATCAGAAGTAAAGTAGCAAGAACAGCATTTTCAACCTTCGATAAACTCCTAAACAAAACCCGAGAAGCAGAGTCTCTCCTCGAAGAAGAAGGGAGAGGCAAAAGAAGTGTTCCAGATAAAGTTAGATGCGGATATTGCAAAATCCAGGGACATCGTGCAGAGGAGTGTCGGAAAAGATTGCGAGAAAATACGGTCACAGCAGCACCTTTCTAGTGCTACGGATGTGGAAGACCTAACACCATCCGGAGTAAGTGCCCCACCTGCAAGCAAAAATCAAGTAATCAGATGGCAGCGATAGCCCCGACGATAGACAGCAGAAGACCGCAGGCATACATTTCGATAAACGGGAAGCTCGAGTACGCGCTACTGGACACCGGTTCACACATCAGCGTAGAGTCACTGAGGCTGTACGATGCTCTAAAACGCAATGGGCATGTCTTTAGAGCAGAAAGGGGGGAAATTTCGTTTGCAAATGGGCTTTCCCGACAAGAAACCATCCTGAAAACTGAAGCCCAAGTACAAATCAAAGGAAAAAACGGTAAATGCCAAGTTCTGCGTACTACCGGATAGAAAGACGAGGGAAACTATAAAATAATTATTAATCAATAATTGTCAGATAGATTGCTGACATTGATTAATAGTGAATAGAAGAATATTTTACATTTCTGTTAAATAGTTGGTACTTACCAAAAATATACACAGTACTTATACACAAAACGACAAATATTTTGTGGATCATGTTTGATAAATAAACGATGATTGCAATGAAATAAGCCCAATTATCGTTTATTTGATAAGTCTGTTATATGTAACATATAGATTATTATTTATCTATTACAATGGTAAAATTGAAGTACATGCTTTCGAGATTAATACTTAGTACACATGACTGGCCAATGTCGTTTATATTCATTTTACCTAACTCTATTATTAATGCTGTAAACTTTTGGATGCATCACTTCCGTTATAATAGGACTAATGCTGCAAATATGCTGCGAAACTGATGGTGCGCGTCGATTCCAACACCTGGAGGCATGAAATGAGCCTAATTGCAAAATTAAATTTTAATTGTTGTTCGATTTTCACTGAAAATTTAGTCGCGATTCAATTAGATAGATTAAAAGCCGTGTTTAATAAACCAATTTATATCGGGTTTCTGTGTTAGAACTTTCAAAACTATTATTGTACGATTTTTATACGGTTATTTAAAGTCCAAATTCGGTGACAGAGTAACATTGTGTTACATTGACACCGACAGCTTAACTTTACAAATTGAGACCGAGGACGTTTTTCAAGACATGAAACAAGACTTGACAAAATTGGACATCAGTAATTTTGACCTAAACAATCAGTATGGTATCCCACTGCAAAATAAAGCGGTTCTCGGTTTGATGAAGGATGAGAATGGAGGTAAAATTATAAATGAATTTGTGGGTCTTAGGGCGAAAATGTATGCTAATAACGTTGAGGGAGTGTGGTCCAAGAAGGCGAAAGGAGTTAAAAAATGTGTAGTCGCCAGCGATATCGTTTAAAATATTTTAAGGTTTTTTTTATTTTATCCTATTTTTCAAACTTTATTATTATATGATGTATACAGTCTGTTTGATTTATTGTGACACAGCACATATGTCCGTTATTAGTACAGATAGAAAAAAAAGTTATAGACAAAAGTTTTAGTATTTTTTATGATCTATTCAATCGTAATGTCAGAAAAACAGTTGAAAATCAAATAAATACGTGAAAGCTATTAGTTTCATTTTCTTTAATGGAACACCCTGTATATTTTGTTTATTTCAAATAGGCATTAATATTAGCCTTATAATGATACCACATAAGTACCCCTTTATTATAGAAATAACACGACAATTGCCAATAAATGAAATTTATCAATTTACATGAATAACTATTTAAAGTGTCTGTTTAAAGTGACGTCCGTTGTTTGCAATACATTCTTCACATCTCTTCATTAAATTCCGTCGTGCTTTTTGCAACATCCGTGGTGTTATTTGGTCACATGCCATACGAATACGATTTTTTAGATCGTCTAGATTTTCTGGACCAGTAACATAAACTTTTTTCTTTAAAAATGCCCAAATAAAAAAATCTAAAATAGACAGATCTGGCGATCTTACTGGCCAGTTTATGTTGCCACCAGTTGCAATCAATTTCAAACCAAACTTTCTTTCCAAAATATCTTTGACATTTCTTGCGTTATGGGGAGGAGCTCCATCTTGTTGGAACCACATATCTCGACGTATTTCTAGGGGGATATCATCTAAATAATCTTAAAATTCTATCGTAAGAAAGTTGGCATATCGCTCCGCATTCAACGTTCCTTGATAAAAAAATGATCCTATTATGGTATCACCTAACACACCAAGCCACACATTAACTGCAAATCTTTGTTGGAATCTGCATTCTCGAATTTGACGTGGATTCTCAGTATCCCAGTAATGGTCGTTTTTTCGGTTGGAGATTCCGTTGTTGTTGAAATTTGATTCATCACTCCAAAGAATTAAATTTAATAAATGTTGATTGTTGCTAAGCCAATTACAGAATACTACCCTCCTGTCAGAATCACCATCTCTTAAACCTTGTACTAACTTAACAGAATAGAAAATATTTTATGCATACTTATTCCTAAGTCAGCCACTGCTTCGCGTATTGAATTACGTGGATGTGCTCTAAAATAGGCCAATATCAATACTTCATTATTATCTTCTCTTTCTTGTCTTCTCCTTCGTAATTTATTATTAAAACACCCATTTCTCCGTAAATTTTGTTCAAGTCTTGCAAAAGTGCAATAATGTGGTTGTCTTCTTTCTGGATACATGTTTCCATAAGTGATACTAGCTTCTCTAGAATTATCGTTGCATCTAACGAAGACCTTTAGCATATCCATTTTTTCATCATTAGAATAGTAATTATCACCCATCTCTAAAGATTTGAATCAACAACACGCAAGACGGGAAGTTACTACACCACTTTGACATTAAAGCTTAACGCTTTAATGTCAAATTGTTTTATGTCAATTGTTATCCATGGCAACTGATAAATTTCATTTATTTGCAATTGTCGCGTTATTTGTATAATGAAGGGGTACTTATGTGGTATCATTATAAAGCTAAGGTTATTACCTATTTGAAATAAACAAAATATACAGGGTGTTCCATTAAAGAAAATGAAGCTAATAGCTTTCACGTGTTTATTTGATTTCCAATTGTTTTTCTGACAATGCTACTGAATAGATCATGAAAAATACTAAAACTATTGTCTTTAACTTTTTTTTCTATCTGTACTAATAACGGACATATGTGCTGTGTCACAATAAATCAAACAGACTGTATACAGAGAGTTTTATGTAACACCGAACATTTTCATAACGAGAATATTTCTTTGAAGTATCCATATGCATACGTTGCATATTTTCTGATGCTCGGTTTATTATAAGAATTCAATAAGAAGCTTTAAGCGAGTGCTTTCCACTCTCAGGCTAAGCATGAAGTAAAATTTCGAGTTTAGAAAAGCCTAAAAATTTGGTTTGATCGCGTAGCGCGAAGCGCGGAGCGGCCAAACCAAATTTTCAGGCTTTTCTAAACTCGAAATTTTACTTTATGCGCCACCGGTACAAAACACTGATTCAATGTAAAGTTTAGCGGTGTGTTTTAAACTTCGTAATATGTCAGTGTTTTGTACCGGTGGCGCATGAAGTAAAATTTCGAGTTTAGAAAAGCCTGAAAATTTGGTTTGGCCGCTTCGCGCTTCGCGCTACGCGACCAAACCAAATTTTCAGGCTTTTCTAAACTCGAAATTTTACTTCATGCTTAGCCTGGGAGTGGAAAACACTCGCTTAAAGCTTCAAATTAAATTCTTTTAATAAACCGAGCATCGAAAAATGTGCAACGTATGCGGATACTACTAAAAAAATCTCGTCATGAAAATGTTCGGCTGCGGGGTTTCCCAATGTGGAAACATTAATGCCACGTCACTATTAAAAACACTATCTCTCGGCCAGCAGCAATGTTTTCACCTTCCTGGGGCTCCATATAATCCGCAACCAGGCTCCTCCTTCTCCGCTTGAAATCTATAAGTTGACGGCTCGGACTCCTCTTCCTCTGAGAAGTCGAACCGTGTTCTCAACTCCCACAACGTTGCAGGGTGCGGGCGGCGAAGAGGGGTCCACGGCTCCTGTAAAAAAAATCAATGTTGTAACGATATTAACCGCCCCATGAATTGGCCTTCGCGGCACACCTACTTTCTGTGGGAATATGTGAAGTCGCTAGTGTACACCAATAAACCAACGACGTTGGATCAGCTGGAAGCCAACATTCGCCGCATTATTGCCAATATACGGCCCCGGCTGCTCGTAAAAGTGGTCAAAAATCAGACTTCCAGATTGCACTTCATTCGAACCAGCCGCGGCGCCCATACGCACCAAATCATATTTAACCCATTAGCGCCTTGCGTGCCATATATGGCACGCAAAAGAGTCGCATCATAAAAGCCCTGTGTATTGTCTGTATCCAGTATTGTGCTATGCAATTTGCATCACATGTCGCGCGAAGGTGTTGCCTATCTAGTGAGCCAACACAGAGCCGTCAAAATAAACAAAATCACAGCACGTGGAGTGTTTTGTTCAGCGTCTGCTCTCCTGTTTGTTGTTTTTACCAAAATGGACGACCGACGACCGTAAGTAACACCTTTTTACACCAATTTATAGGGGACTATGTCCCGAACTATCATAGTTATATTTCAATTGTATTGTATTATGGATATATACTGCAGCTTCACTTGAAAGTATTATGATTGCGACTATATTGAGAGTTCAAGATAGGTGTTCCATATATGGAACACTAGGCTAAAACAACCGTATATTATATTTATTATATAATATTATTTTTAGGTTAACTATCAAAGAAATCACTGACATCATTGAATCTGAAGAGTTTTGGGAAGATAAGGTTTCAAACATTTATATAACTCCTCCAGGAGGAGACATTTCAGAAGAAGACTCTGCAGATGAAGATGGTGCAGGACTGGTGGACAGTTTATCAGGAAGACAATTACAAGCTCAAGCTGAAATTGTCTTCACAAATGGAAGAAGAGCATCAACAACTAAAGCAATCTCTGAAATTGCGAATGAAGTGGAAGGTGGAAATGAAGACAGTGTAGAAGAATGTTACTCAGATGACAGTGAGGACTTACCCTTGAACAGTTTCATTTCAAAAGAGACAGTTCCTATTGCCAACGAGCATAAGTTCCTCTGGTCAAAATCTGACATCACGGTAAACCAAAACATATTTCCAGAAGCAAATTACTCACATTACCGTGATATGAAATCAGTTGATGCTTTTGAAAAAAATTTTGATGAAGAAATTTTCGAGTTCTTAGCAGATCAGAGTAATTTGTATGCCGCATTCAAAAACTGTAATATATCTCAAAGTATCACGGCAAATGAAATAAGATGTTTCATCGGTATCCTATTTGTTTCGGGCTATAACAACCTCCCGTCCAAAAGATCATTTTGGGACTCAAAAGACGATATGAGGCACCAAATGGTTTATAAAGCTATGAGGAGAGATAGATTTGACCTGATCGTGCGTTACATGCACTGTGCAGACAATAATAAATTAGACAAAACTGATAAAATGGCAAAAGTGAGACCATTCATGGATTTACTGAAACTAAGGTTCAAGAACCATTTCATACCTGAACGTGAAATTGATTATGATGAACGTATAATTGAATACTATGGACGACACGGATGTAAGCAATTCATCCGTGGGAAACCTATACGATTTGGGTACAAAGCTTGGTGTATCAACACAAAGTCTGGATACCTTATAAATTTTGACATCTACCAAGGAACAATGCTAGGAATATCAGAAAATGACAAGAAATTGTATGGCAAAGCAACTGCTCCATTACTGAAGTTCATAGAAGAGCTTTCTCCAGAAATCAAAGTACTTCCATTCAGGTTCTACTTCGACAATTTGTTTACCTCAATGGCTACACTGATTCACTTGAAAAGATTAGGCTATGGAGCAACTGGCACCATGCATGAAAATAGAGTGCCTAAAAACTGTCGCATAAAAACTGTGAAAGAAATTAAGAAACCGAAAAGAGGCACCTTCGACTATGCAAGGACCAATGTGAACAATACTTCAGTAGTCATAACTAGATGGATGGATAATTCGGTTGTAACTGTTGGATCGACATGCCATGGAGTGTACCCACTTACAACTGCGAAAAGATATTCAGCAGCAGATAAAAAACATATATCCATCGAAAGACCAAGGAATATCTCTATCTACAACAAGTTCATGGGTGGCACTGATCAGATGGATGCTAATCTGGGAGTTTACAGAATAGGTGTGAGAGGTAAAAAATGGTGGAGGCCAATATTCACTTGGCTGGTGGATGTGGGCGTACAAAATGCATGGTCACTGAAAAGAGCTGGGGGCAGTGATATTAGTCAGCTAGAATTCAGACGACAGATTGCGCAGTATTATCTAACACGATATGCAGTGCTGCCTAAACATGGAGGACGACCGCAAAGTTCTGGATCAACGTCATCGAAGATTCTGCCAGAAATTCAGTTTGATAGAACTGATCATTTCATCGAAAATGTACCTGGTGGAAAAAGGCGCAGGTGTGCAAGCAAAATCCATAAGGGAAGTGCGGTTCGCACACAGTGTCAGAAATGTGGATTAGGTTTATGCATTGATTGTTTTGCTGCTTTCCATAGAAAATACCAATGATATAATACGATTTTTGTAACCTGTTCTCGAATAAAAAAATTATTCACACATTGTTTTTTCACTGCTCAACGCCTAACGTTTCATATATGGAACACTCAATATCTCCTAAACTAAAAGTGATATAAAAAAAAATCCTTTTTTAAAACGTATTTATAAATATATGTAATAGGACGTAACAAGTAATACATTTCTGAACAAACAAAAATCTCAGGCGTTAATAGGTTAAGCAGTAATGGCTTAAAATTATCTTTTTAATAAAACCAATACCAGCGCTGTTAACACGTTTTTTTATGAGTTTCATTTTACTTCAAAGTTCAATACCTCTAAAAAACACCCTTTATTTACCATTAGAGAAATTAATAGAAGTAGCCAATCATTTATTAGCTGGAATTGACAACGTGCATCAATTTTTACTCGACTTTTTAAATGTTATAGAAAAGCGTTTTTCGAAAATTATTTGTTTGTAAAAAAAGAAGACAAACTATTCCCGAAAGCTTGGAAATGCAATAAAGTTTATAAGATGCAGAGAACAAGGTAGACCTTGTAAGGCCAGAGATTGTTTTGACAGAACAGAGGACGATCTCAAAGACTTGAATGAATCCCTAATAATTCCGATAAAGCCTACTCCGCAGAAGCAGAGAAAATCCAATATTTTGTAGACATCATAGAATAACTTAAAATTATTTATTAGAATTTGTGTGTGTTGTATGTCGTATGTGAATTATCAATTGTTACTATAAACATTAAAAGTGCGATTCTTTTCGCAATCTACAACAAGTTAGTCTTACAAAGACTATATCAAACACTCATTGAAACAACTACTTCCCGGGCTAATACCCCGACGGACATTGAATTATACAACAAGAGCTTGCTGTTACATACAGTAACCTACTGCAAATGTAACAATTTGGGTCAAATTATTCAGGCCATCTATAGACGCGTTTCGAGATTTATCTCTCATCAGTATAGCTTTGCCATTCCCTCTAAACAATTTGACACCTTAGACTGGCGGTCACGTTACCGTTCAAACATAAGTATAAATGAAATTGCCAATTCTTGGTTGCAGAATACTTCAAACATTAAAAGTGCGATTGTTACTATGTTTCTACTAATATTACCGAGTCTCTTACCCAATTTTAAATTACTGGTAATTTTACATCACTAATTGTATATTAATTTTAACCCATTAACGGCCAAGCAGTGATAGAGTTAACTCTAAAAGTTGAATTTAGGTCCAATTCCGCACTTTTTTTATGATTTCTATGAATGACTTATTGTATTACATACTGTGAGAATTTTTCTTTTAAATTTACATAATGTATACGCTGTAAAATTTCAGGCATTCATCGATTTTATATAAAAATGTGCAATATGAAGTTAAGAACGAGTGTCCTACACTCCCAGACTAAGTATGAAGTAAAATTTCGAGTTTAGAAAAGCCCCGCGTAGAAAATTTGTCGAGGGTCGCGCAGCGACCCGAGACAAATTTTCACGGGGCTTTTCTAAACTCGAAATTTTACTTCATGCGCCACCCGTATAAAACACTGAAATATTGTGAAGTTAAAAATACACTCAAATATTTGTTTCTTTTAATGAATAATAAGCGAAATATTTATATAACAACATATTCACCTTTTTCTTCATACATTTTTAAGTTAGGTCAAATAATACAACATATCAAATAACCCTATTTAATAATTTAATTAACAAAAAAATTATAATGTTGCGTGTATGCATCAATGGAGCTTAATGGGTTAAGAAATGTTAACACTAAATTGTTATGAAATATTTCATTTACGCAAAATGTATCTTTGGTCGCGGACCAGAATCTTAATGGCACGGACCCGATTTGGCCTGCGAACCTTAGTTTAGAGCCCTTTGGGCTAGGGTACTGTTGGTGCAAAATGGAGGGTTATTTCAATGTTTACTATTATTCTTAAGAGATGTTCAATTTGTTTTTAATCTTAAGGTTGCAATTAAAATGCAATTAAATTGAATAATTCACCTTTTTTTGTGAATTGTTACGTTCTGGATTGAAAATGCTTACCTTTAATTATATTATATGTTCCGGATTGAAAATGCTCACCAGGTATATAAGTGATAGTCTGGAATAAAATATATTAAATAAAATAAAAACTTTTTTAAAAAACCAACCACTCGGTCGAAAAACGTAAATCGCTATAACGTTTTTGTAAAATTTTTTTAATTTAGTAACGTGGCACCATCTTGTGACAAATTGAATAAATTTTAATGAAAGATCAGTACACACCTTGAAATAACATGTACTATTCAGAGAGTATTGCACAACCATTATACATTTTATTCTTTAGAGTATCACATATACTTCTTTAACAACAATTAGTTTAACAGCTGCTGCGTTCCTAATAATTATAAAGCGTCGCTTTGTACTTTTCTGTAGTTGCTTTCTTAATTTTTCACAGTGTAAAACCGGCTTTTACAAGCACAAAACGAAACGCAAAATGGCCGTCATTTGATCGTGAACGTTCACAGAGAAATCGTGCTTTGCTGCAAACAAAGTAATTCATTTGCTTGTAAATTAAAGTGACATCATTATAACGTACTTTTGAGTGATAACATTGGTGGTTTAAGTTTTACCATGTGGTTTGAAGGTGACGTTGTAACTCATAAAATGTTTTAAATGTACAACGTGCAACGGCTTACACTTCACCATGTCGGTTTAAAATTGACACCAAAAAAACAATAATCAAATGAAATCAATTGATTTCACATTTTAAAAGTAAAATTATGGGCGCAGTATATAGTCCAGTCGCTCCTTGCTGGCTGTACGGAACTGCAAGGAAGCCCTCTGCCAAGTGGCATAGGTAAACGGGGTCAGTCTGATGTGGGTGCCAAGCCACTCTGGCGTGAAGGGAAACGAATTAGCCGATTCCCTAGCCAGAGAGGGGGACCAGAACCCGCTCTGGGAATACCTAGATCAACAGCTAGAGACTGTAACAATGGATGGATGAGACAGGAGGCACAGAATTTCTGGCAAAACCGCCCTGGGATGAGACATTTCAGAGCGGTAACAAGTGGACCAAGCTGAGCAGATCAGATGTTCACACATTAACTGCTCTCTTCACTGGACACAGCCGTCTAAGGCATCACCTTAATAAACTAGGACTGAGCGACACCACTGAGTGCCGCCTATGCCTAGAGGATGATGAAACAGCAGAGCACGTCATATGTGCCTGTCCAGCTGGCGACCAGATCAGGACCACGGTGTTTGGCACACCGAAGCTAAACCTGAAGGACCTGGAAAAAACTTCACCTGACAAGATCCTTGACTTCATCAAGAAGATGGACTTGGAAGGTGAGCTGTAAGGTCGGATGTTCGACCTTAATTGTGAGCCACAATAGATCCTTGCGGTCGCAGTAGAGGGTAGCATAACTATCCACTCACTTTCAATAGAAATAGAATATAGTCCAGTCATAAGGGATCTGACCTCTTAAAATCGCAATTAGCTGATAATTTATTTAAGATGAAAAAGTTCTACCTACCCGGCTTTGGCGAAAATGTAGTGTGTGGGCCTGCTTTTAGATTTATGCGCAGTAGCATATGCATAACGCATACACCATGTTGTGACACCAGGAAATATTTTAATTACGTACTTTCCGGCACAGTTTGGGAATGATGGAGTTGTTCTTATATATGTCAGGATGATGGCTTGTGTGCGTTTGTGGAATTAAATACTGGATTTACACGAACACTAACTTTATTCGACTATACTTGTTTGTTGCTAGTCGGAGATTAACTCCTAAAATCATTATTGTACAGGGTGTCAATTTGAAAAGAAGCCATCCACAATATCTTTGGAACCGTAACTGCACCATTTATTTATTCTTATTAATCGCAGTAGGCATGTGGTTAATGTTTACTATATTAAAACTTTTAAGATATCAAGCAGACAATATTCCTCATTTTGACGTTTTTGCGAACACTTTCTCATAGCGTTCCATTATTTAGGAAATAATCATTCGGATTTCCTAAATAATATTTGTTTAATTGATAAAATTCAAAGTCACTGTGCAGCTGTTTTAGTTGGCTCTCGATCAGAATTGAACACATGGGCTTTAATTAAAAATGCTTTACATTTATTTTTTTCAGACCAAAGAAGCAAAGATTATAATACAAGATTTGATTTCCATCAAATCACTAAAGAATGAATAACTGATTCATTTTGGAATGAAAACTCAAAATGCTCGTAGTTTATTATTTTCAAAATTAAACTAACAAATTCAAAATGATGCTGAAAAAAGAATTAAAATTACTCATTATGAATGATGATTTTGCTCTTAAAACATGTATTAACGGTTTACAATACAACTTACAGTTAGTAGTTAGATTAAAAGACCCTCAAAGCGGAGAACAAGCAATTTCATACATTACCGAATAAGAACATTTTATGCATTTTTATAACTGTCAAAATCAAAATTCAAAGTTTAGAACTATCAATAAAATAAGAATGAATTTCCCATTTCCTTTTATTCCACGATTCTTCTTCTACAAGCTCTTTAAGCTTTGTTTTACTAGCACACTGCTTTCTGGGAATTTCATGGACATGTTTGTGTAAGTCATCGGAGAACTTTTTTTAAATTATTATGCTTTAACCAGTTCGCAACTAAAGCATTGCTTGATCTTGGGGCTAAAATACCACTCCATAAGAACAAATAAGGAATGCATTTTTTTAATAGTTTGACATAAACTATGTTCATACAATAGGTTTGGTGATTGTGAACGGATCTGAGTTTTTATTTTTATTAATGGTTGTATACATTCCATGATGTTGGTGAAATGTACAAGGAGGGAGAAAATATTTAATACATTCTACAAATAACTACATACTTTTGTTTATTTTTCGACATATTTTCCGTAAAGGTTAAGACATTTATCCCAGCGTGACAGTAGTTTAAACATCCCTTCATAGCAGCGTTGCCTGGCAAGCGTAACGCCGTATCATAGTAGCGTTGCCTGTCGGGCGTAACGCCGTATCATAGTAGCGTTGTCTGTCAGGTGTAACGCCGTATCATAGTAGCGTTGCCTGGCAGGTGTTACGCCGTATCATAGTAGCGTTGCCTGTCAGACGTAACGCCGTAACGTGTCAATTCCTAAAATCCGCCAACTGCTCAATCGGCTCCGTTGGTTTGCACCATGTCATATTTTGACACGATTCGCAATGCTTCCTCATCTCCACTAGTTGCAACAGGGTAACATTAGGGTAACACGCAACGGGCAAATGTTCTATCAATATGGGCCTTTACACAGATATTTTATTTGAAACAAATTTTTTTGTTCCGTTCTCATTCTCTCTTATCCAACGTTTCGCTTTTGATTTTAAACCCAACAATCATACCTGTTTTTCCTATATTTTTTTTCAGACGATTTTTCGATATTCGGTTCGGTTTACATATTTTGCTTTTCACCGTTTGCACCGTTTATTTTCTGTTTGTTTATTGAACGCTACCCGTTTTTTCCCACACACATTCTCTTTTGTTTACAACTTTACAACAATGCAGCCGTTGATGAACTGGATAAACAACTATGCCTTGCAATTCTTGTTGATTTCCAAAGCGTTTTCCCGCCAAAAGTTTATTCAGGGGTCCGAATAAATAAAAATCGGTCTTGCTCCATCGTGCAAAAGTTTAACTCCTACAATATTTTGTTTGCGATGTTCGTTTCACAGGCCCCGATCTTAAAGGTACAGGTACCTTTAATATCAAACTCCCCTCGTATATAACGCATATTATTTTTGTAAAAGACGTCGTCTGGTTCAGTTTCTTTAAAGTCAATGCAGTTCTCATTTTCATTTTGCTCATATACAGGGTAGGGCAGAAAAACCTATCCGATTTCAAAACGTTATAAAATTAAAACCACTCAACTTGACAATTTTTTTTTTTATTAACATATCGCAAATTTTATGCCATTTCTTTAACATATCGCAAATTTTATGCCGTTTTTAAATTTAAGTTTTGAAAAGCACATCACTCAAATGTCGTCCTTGGGAGCGGATACACTGATTTAGGTGCTCGCGGTAGCTTTCCATGACTTTCACCGTCATTTCCACAGGAATTTCTTCAATTGCCCGAGCAATTTCCCTTCGTAAAGCAAGAAGGGTCCTTGGTCGATGCTGGAATACCTTCGATTTGAGGTAACCCCAAAGGAAGAAGTCACATGGAGTGAGCGCGGCGGCCAGCCAATTTCACCTCTCAGAGAAATGAGGCGTCCGGGAGAATGTCCATTAATCGTCGCGATGTGTGCAGAGAAATGAGGCGTCCGGGAGAATGTCCATTAATCGTCGCGATGTGTGGGTAGTTGTGGGTGGTTGCACCATCCTGTTGAAACCACACATTTTCCACTTCCATTTTGGGTTGAAGAAAATTTTCCAGCATGAAACAATAGCGCTCGCTGTTGACCGTTACGGTTTGCCCATTTTCTTCAAAAAAGTAAGGCCCCCAGACGCCTAGATGGGAAAGAGCACACCACACAGTCACTTTTGGGCTACGGAGGGGTTTCTGATGGATTTGTACTTGTTGTTTAATATTCGTGTTTGCAATAAAATTGATCAAATTTATTTTGGAATTTGTAACCAATTGAGTTTCCTATAATAAAAATACACTTTATTATATTACTTATTGTACTAAAACAATTAATGGTATAAATAGATGCGAACACCTCCAGATTTAAATTTTGAACATGATTGTTAATATCTTTGCACATATTTTTTTATTAGGTCAGCACAACATAACTTTAAAATGATATATTTATTTTGTATTGTGCAGGCTTCTACTTCGTTATACATGTTTTTTTTTTGTGGCTTTCGCCCGGCTTTAGTTTCTTGACTATTAGCCAACATCAATTTTTAATTTGTATCAATATTTTATTTTAACTTATTCGAAGTTATATATAACATGTATATTTGGATGTCACAACCGGCGGCTCAACCGCTCGGCCACGGCGGGCCCGTTATACATGTTAATTTAACAATAAAACACTTTTAACTTCGTTTGTATTTTTCCCAATACTGGTTTCAATGACTGCAGAATAATATAAAATCCTTTTGCACTCGCCTAGTGTCTGCACTACAGAACCGATAGCATCAACCTAGTTTCCGCACTACAGAACCAATAGCATCAATATAGAGGTTTGGAAGAAAAGAAACTAGTTTAGCATATTTTATAAAATCCAATTGCTGCCTGCTGTGAATAAATACTTGAAATGGAAATGATCTTTTTGATGTAATGTTTATTTTTATTTTGCATTAAGATCACATCCCAGCAATCATTTGTAAATCTATCTAAATAGGAATTAGCTTCTGATTTTGCTTTTCTATACACACTTCGATTTTATTTTTCATACATTTTTGGTGTATCTTAATAATTTTAAATTGGATCTATTTATATCCGTGCTTCTGATGTCTAATGCAGTGCTTGACTTTAACCTTTGACCAAGAAGTGCTCTTTACATCGCTCTTGTTAGTTTTTGGTCATGTGAAAAATTAACGGAAGTTGTTCACAGATTTTAAATATTGTTTTACAATGTAAGGATACATATATATACACTGCCCTGCAAAAGTTTGGACACTTTAGTCAGTTCAAATACTCAACCTTAAACACGCTATTATTTACTCAATTTTCATTCGTTATATTTGTTTTAGTATCCATTTTAAACCAGTATGGTTAAGTGTAATTCATTGTACTTTAATGTGTCGTACAATGTCGTCTTTAAACCACAAGGTAAAATTTGAATGACCAATTAAAACACAAATTACTTTTTAAACGTAATCAATTAAATTGCACACAAATCAATTGATTGCTATATCCCTTTAATTGAAATAACATAATTTCAATTACAAATTTGTGTTGATGTCTATTTTAAACCAATGTGGTGAAGTGTGATCCATTGCACATTTTAAACTTTTTCGAGTTGTACAACGTCGCCTTCAAACCACACGGTAAAACTTAAAACACCCATTACAGTTTACTCTTGCAAATAAAATACTTCTTTAACTTTGTTTAACCACTGTATTTAAACTTAATTTATGACTAAAAATACAGTGTTAAAAAACGTTTCATTTACAGGCGTAATTAAAATGTACCACAGAGTTTAACACTTATAACAAAAAACTTATAGTTTATACACAAGTTAAATTAAATTTTCTATGCAGATCAATTGATTTATTTACCGGCAGGCGTGCTTTGATCGGTGCAAACGTGGAGTCGTAAACCACGTAATTATCAGACTACAATGGAGTACAAAAATCCATATAGATTGATGACGTTTCTATGTTGGTGACGTGTCATTTCATTATGCGTTGGTGACTCGAAAAGCCAGTTACAAATTTAAACTGATTATTATAAAATTGTAATATGTAACACTATTCAAATCTCAGATATCGCATTTATGATTGCCAGACAAAAGTCGACTCGAAAAGCCAGTTTTACAGTATACCAAATAAGAATGAAAAGTAGCTAAAAGAGGAAAACAAAGTTTTATTGTGCAACAGGAATTAAGAAATATTAAATCATTCCTGTTAAATGCGTTGATGCTATTACTTAAAAATAAATATCAGGTTTCGCTAATCAAAACTTATCCAAAATAAGTTGAATTTTTTGTATGTGTGCCTTCCTTGGTCATGAAGTTAGGCAATCTGTCACTGGATGGCGCTGTGTTGCTTATGTAGGTAACACAGCGTCATCCTGTGACAGATTCTTAGACCATATAAACTTATAGACGCGCCCTCTCCCAACGCGGTGAAGCCAACATAATAGGCGCGTGTGACGTCACGTGTGGGCAAGAACGCAAATAGAAATACGCTTCGTATTGGAAGTGTGCACGAAATCAATTTTTTTATTTACTTAAAAGTCATTAATCTTGTGGAAGGAACTTGGCTATACAGTATACATGTATCAGGAAAAAATAAATAAACAAGTAAATAATTTATTAATTTTACAAACATTTATTTATTGTCCAGAAAACAAAATCATTTTAGTTAGTTTGCTCTTAACTCTATCAGCATTGTTATTTTTAGTTTCACCCAGATGATATAATCTGATACTACAATAATGAAAACCGATAACTTTAATTAAATTTATAATGTGGTTAGATTCAATATCATTATCATACATGTGTTCCTTGTAAGCATCGAAAACTGCACCGCGAACATTGCACATTATATTGATTATTAATTTCGTCAATAGATTATTTCCGTTTAACATCTCCATTTTGTCCATAATTCTGATTTCACTTTCTGCTATTTTACAAATGTGAATCACATCCTTAGATGGCTGAATTAAACATTGTCTAACATTACTATAATTTTTGCTGATCACCAGGGTTGACTTTGAAATATCTGACTGGATCGCGCTCAAACAAATTTTACAATCTATTTTTTTTTTAATGTTCTTCACCACAAATCAAGCTATATATTCCACAACATCATTTACATACAAAGATAATTTATTGGAATAACTTAAACTAGTTAAAGCGTAATCGTGGTCGTTGGTGATATCTTCCTCGGTATCTAAATTTTCAATCAGTTGTTGGTGAATGGTCCTCATTTTCACTTTAGTTGTGGTACTCATCGCCAAAATAATGGATGGTGTTTGCTCAATACAGTTAGCTTGTGAGGAAGCTGTAACACCTGTGTACATTAACAACCTCTTGTAAGAAGCTTGAAATTGTTTTGGAGTTGGATTATTATTATATCCTCCATGGCTTCTTATGGCACTAAAGAAAACTTCTATGTGATCTTGGCATAGCTTATACGCTGAAAGATACTTTAGATCACCGCTTTCTACGTGCTGCTTCCATATCCCCATGTATGATTTTAAGCTGACGACAAGACCAATAAAGCCAGTTTTTCTTTGGCTTAAATGCAGAGGCTGTACATTGCTGTACATTTAAGGCCCTTGTCCCACCAAAGCTACGCGACAGCGACGCGACAACGACGCGATGTCGCCAGCGTGCATCTTTCGTGTTTAACCCATGGTTTATATATACCGTATACCCACCAACGCTCCAGCAAAGAAACATCTAAGCTGCGTGTCGGTTTCATGTTGCCGAGCGACTCGACAGGTCAGTTGCGAAGCAACATCCAAGCTGTGTGTGCGGTGGTGCTTTGCGTTTAATGACGAAAAGGAAAATGAACATCATGGCCCAACAGAAAAATGAACAAGAATTCAATGAAAAATTAGTTGATGCTGTAGAAGAATATACGTGCTTATACAATTATAGGTCAGCAGAATATTCTCGAAAAGATGTGACCGAAAAAGCTTGGGCGGCAGTAGCCAAAAAAGTAAACGACACAGGTAAATTATTTATTAATACTTTATTTGTAAAAAAAACTTGCGTTGTAAATTTAAAAAAGGTTTTAATTGTTAATGGTATATTTCCATTGCCAAGATAGAGGTGCCCGTAGGAAGTACTGGGATAAATAATCTCTTAAAGTTTGTGCATTTGATCTGTCACAAAGAGTAATTACTTCTTGCTCATTTACAGACATGTCAGATGATCTGTCATTAGTGTCGTCTTCCCCCTCCTCCTCTACATCATACTCTGTTAAATACGGTCTTCCTTCTCTTATGCGAACATAGTTATGGAGGATACACACTGCTCGAATAATATGATTAACAGATTTCACTGTTTTGCAACGAATCGCAGTCAATAACACCTGAAACTTTTGTGTCATCATGCCAAACGAGCATTCAATAGATTTGCGGCCTTTACTTAGTCGGTAATTAAATATTCGATTCTTGTTATTCAGTCTTCTTTTCGGATATGGTCGCATAAGATATTTCTGAAGCGGGAATGCTTCGTCAGCAACAAAGTAATGCGGAAAATTTTGACCAGTTTCATCACGAGGCAGAGGCTTGGGTTCTGGCAAATCTAATCCTTGTTGTATCCACTAACCCATTCGTGACGCTTTGAAAATGCCACCATCACTATTTCTCCCAGCATACCCAGTTTCGATCATAATGAAATTCCCGTCAGCATCACTGCAAGCCATCAAGACAAGGGAGTGGAACGATTTGTAATTAAAATTTTCAGAACCAGTTCTAGGCATTTTTTGAATTCGTATATGTTTTCCATCGATCGACCCCAGGCAGTTTGGTAAGTTCCACAATTCTTCATATCTGTCTGCTATTATTTTCCACTGATTTCGATTGGGAATTGGCATATATTGCTCATGTAAACTTTTCCAAATAGCTTCTGTTGTTTCAAAGACAATTTTTGCAATAGTGTTATGTCCTCGAGAAAAATAAAACGCAAGAGAACTGAAGGTACATCCCGTGGCAAGATATCTGTAAAAAACAACAAACTATATCACACATAAAAAAACTTGATAAATTTTGTAAAACTCAATTTCGTAAAAAAATAATTTTGAGAAACAACTATATATACTTTGTGTTGCAGTAAACACCTGTAAACAAAAATGGAAAAACATAAGATCAGCGTTTGTGAGGAATTTAAAATCAGCTCCAAGTGGATCATCGACTAAATCTAAAAAGCCATACTATTTAAACGACAGCATGCAATTCTTATTGCCATTTGTAAAGACGAATGCCCCGGACTCCGACACACAAGGAAATTTACCATCACCAGTTGCTAGAGGCACGGAAAATATTGAGAGTGGAAATGAATCCGAATCCGAAAATCTTGAGGTGCAAAATGAGATTGCAGTGGAGGACACTGAAGCTGATGTGATTGAACCTACAGAGCCAGTGATTAAAAGAGGAGACGCCGTTCAAAAAACAGCTAAAAACAAGGCTAAAAAACGAAAGTTAGAAGTACTCGATGTTGATAGAACATTTGTCGAGTTCTGTGAAAGTCGTAAGAACAGAAGTGAAAATGTGGACCCAAATAAAATGTTCTTATTGAGTTTGTTACCAGAAGTAAATCAGATGAACCCTCAACAATCCAGACGATTTAAAAGACAAGTAATGTATCTCATTGACGACATTTTAGATGGACCACTTTCAGTGACAGCATCCAACGCAAATTATGGACAATCACCTACATTCCATACTAGTAGTAAGCCTTCATCTGCATCATCTATCCACACCTACAACCTAAATTCATGGACAAACGAAAGTAGTCTGACTACAACTCCTTCTCCTGCACCTCTTGTAACTGCAAGCACCCACGACGAAAATAAATGGTCCAGCAGAAATACAACCAGGGCACCTTTACCTTTACCTAGCAATACCGACGTTGAAAATCGGTGGGCAAACCACACTAGCACCACGAATTCGCGTGAGCCAAACGATATTTCCAGCGAAAATCAATGGCCTCTCTCCTACAACAACAACACATCTAACCTTCCACCAAATTACTAATTTAACTTTGTAGATTATACATATTTTCCGCAATAAAAGTAATATACAGTACTATACAATTTTTGTTAATTTATATAACAGTTCTCATCACTGGTGAGTGATCAGAAATTGCACGTTAGAAATAATATTATTTGCTTACCTTAGCGTTATTAACAGCCTTTCTTCAACACTCACACTTTTTCGGAAATTTGTATCTTTCTTTTGGACGTGAAATCTGACTTTTTCAACCAGCTCAAGAAACAGTTCTTTTGACATCCGGTAAAATAATTTAAACTTCACTGGGTGTCTGTCGAGTTCCTTAGCAGCAACAAACATTCTGTTTTTTTGGGTTCTTGAAATAAAAGGATGCACCCACCATTTCCTTTTCTTAGACTTTCTAGATTTGTTTCTATTTTGTAAGTACCAGTACATTGCAATCAAATCGTCGTCTTCACTTGATGACATTGTTCACTGAACTGAATGTAGAAAACACGTCGTTTTGGTGAGACAACACCATGTCGCCTGCTTGTGTCATGTCGAAATCGTGTCGTTGTCGCGTAGCTTTGGTGGGACAAGGGCCTAAGAGACATAATGTATTTAATTGATTCGTCAATTTTTTGAAAAATAATATCCTTGTTGTAATGCTGAAGACTTGCTTTAAAATTTTTGGCTAGTATGTTTCTGCTATTTAAAATATCAAAAATATCATTTATGAAAATAATAAATCTCTCAATTGCCTCACTTCCTTCAAAATCTTTTGAATAATGAGTTTCTCTTAAATATTGTAAAGCTTTTCAACTTTTAAACTAAAAGTCTGTGCTGCTAATTTTACTTTCATTTTTTCTTTAAACCAATTTATGTCTTCTGGTAATTTTTGTTGCTAGATGCAGACCTTCCTTTTTCTGCACCTCTACCAATTTTTTAATATATTTCCATTTAATATGCTCATTTTTATTATCATACAAAACTTTATATGTACCAAGAGTGTTTCTTATAAGCTTCAGCATGTGAGGAGAATCTAATAAAATGTAAACGGGCTGTTTTGCCATAGGATACATGAAATATGTTTGTGACGAGTTAATAGATAAATCTGCTCCAAGATGATTTGCCATACTTATATTGGTTGCAGCGCCATCAAAAGTTAGGCTGGTGATCGTAACATCAGCATCATGTAATATAGTCAAACACATTTTTATCAGGTTACTCTTTTGAATTCCTGTAATTCCATTAATTAAAAAATAACCTATAGGTAGCTTCCATCTATCGTTGACACTATTAATTAAAAAAACAATTGCTTCCTTTGCTTCTGCTACACTATCACTTTCAAGCCCATTGCCGATGTCAACATACCTACAATGTAAAATTATTTCAACCAACATATATGTTCTTTTTATAATTTTTACTTCTTCATGCATTTATACAAAATATCATGCAATTTACAAATAGTTTAACAAACAAACCCTAAAAATGTTTCTCCATCCCATTCTATTTTTGTATGTATTGCCATCTCATCAATCATTAAGGAGCAAATGCAGGGTTTACCCTTTTCCCGAAGCTCTAATACCTTCTGTTTTAAAACATTCACAGATTCTGTTTGAAAGCCTGGACCACATGTTATTGTTTGATACCATTTTTGAAGAGTTCGTGGATGAGGAAGCATGTTAGGAAAAGTTTTTCTGACATACGAATAAGCTTTAGGTGAATAAAAGTTCAAAGTAAGTGCAAAGCTCTTCAATTCCGGTGGATATGTTTTAGAACGCTTAGATTTCAACAACTGTTTAAATATTGTTTTAGTTGCAGCAGGCATTGTATCCTAGGAGAAAATTCAAACACCAATCACATGCAATTAATATTAATGATATTTTTTGTATTCCACTTACCGAAAGTTTCAGTGAGGAATCTTCATCAATCATCCGCTCTTGTTTCAAATGTTCCAGTAAAGACTTTAAGTTAGACACTTTCTTTCTCTGCAAGTCTATATTGCTGATGTCTCATTGAAGAATCACATTCTTTGAAATCACCAACATAATGCATTCTTCTCTTTTTGATAGGGGGCTCTACGAGAGACTCTTTGGAGGTCCCTTCATTTATTGATGTTCCTGGGTTATCTTCATTCTGAACCTTGACCTTTCTTGATAGCGGTGGTTTTCTAGTAGTTATTTTCTTTGTCAAATGGCTAGGAAAATTAAATATGCTTGGCACAGCATCATATTTAAGTTTCTTTATTGAAATCCAATTATTGGTAATAAAAGAATCATGTGTGAAATGCTTTGAACAAATTCTACTATGTTGTGATGGGTTAAAATTTTCACGCAATCCATTGCTTTTTCACTAGGGAATCTCGTGGAAATCTGTGAATAATTGTTTTTGTGAAATAGGTGACAACAATTTTGAAATTGCGTTTATGCAGGGTGAGTTTTTTTAAGTGTTACAGGGCTATATTACCACCAACCCCTCAAATACGAGAAAAGGGTAAAATGTAGAAAATATGGTAAAATCTGTCCCCCATGTCCCTATTACCTCATGAAAATATTTAAAACCGTTCTCAAATTATAGCCCTGTAACACTAAAAAAACTCACCCTGTATACCATCCTATTTCGAGGTTATGCACATACAAGTTTTATGTAAAAGTAAATACTTACAGGTGAAATGATATATCTGTACCACGTTTATATCGTTCTGTGCAATTATAAGCACTGCATGATTGCACCATAATTATAACCACACAATTCACAGAAATAACACGATTTTAAAAGAAAAATGAAATGAAAACAGTCGTGAAACCTTCGTGAAACAAACACACAAACTTGTCATCTGCCCACCTGTGACGTCACGCGCCTGCTCCGAATGCTGGCTTCGCTTCGTAGTTGGCTATAATTTGTTTAATAACTAGGAGGAGCGTTTTAAATTTCACGCGCCAAAGCCTACAACTCTCATTGGCCGAGTGCGCGCCCATTTTACACTAAGCTAATTACGTGATTATTAGACGCAACAGCTGACATAACCTTAATTCGAAGCGTTACTGAGTTGCAACTTTGTCTGTTTCGTAATAACCTTTTGTGCGGTGTTTCTTTAGCATAGTTAAAAGTTAGTTTTGTTTTGTTGTAATGGATTATGGACCCAGTACAAGCTCGGCGATAATATCACCTTCACCTCCAAAAAAAGCGTAAAAAGTTGGATTTGGGTCATTTATATCTGTCTGAAAAACAGTGCATAATAAATATGTATAAGCAGATGATAACAGATAATCCACATATGAAAATTACTGCTGGCATTGTTGGTGCAGTAGGTGAGATATCAAATAGCATAAGAATATGCATCAAATAATAAAATGTTTAATTTTTAGGAGTTGTAAATTCCACTGTCTATCGAACCATTAGCGAATATACGAAATCCGGAGAGATTTGTAGCCCTAAACAGCTTGGAGGACATAATTACAAGTTTGATGACGTAGTGGAGAGATCCGTGCATAGTTTCTTCTCTAAAAATGAACTGCCAACTTTGAATAAAGTTTTAAAAGAAGTAAACGATATAGTTTTATGAAACAAATCAATTTTAAGTAAGATACAGACCAAAGCTGGGCAGGATTCGAATCGTTTTAGAGGATTCAAAAGAGACATTCGAATACTTTAGTTCAACTGGATTCGTGAATTAGTTGTGAGGAGTAACATGAAAAGTGTTTTTTGTGTGTTTTTAAATTTCACATTAAATCACTGTTTTATGCGCATGGCGCATGACGTAAAATTTCGAGTTTAGAAAAGCGCAGAAAACATCGTTGATAACAGACTAAATATTTGATTCCCTGTTACTGTGGTTAAAGATGTATTTGTGTGATTCTGAATTCCACTTTAAATCAGTGTTTTGTACGCGTGGCGCATGAAGTAAAATTTCGAGTTTAGAAAAGCCGAAAATTTGTCTCGGGTCGCTGCGCGACCCTCGACAAATTTTCACGAGGCTTTTCTAAACTCGAAATTTTACTTCATGCTTAGTCTGAGAGTGGAAACGCTCGTTCGAAACTTCAAAGTGAATGATTTGATAAGAACATTAAATGATTGAAAATGTTTTTAAAGATAATTATCTAGTTTTCAAAATTTTGTTTAATATTGTTTGAAGTAAAATTGACACTGGTAGCCACAATCTGAAATGTTAAATTTTTCCGAAATTTCCCTGACTAAAGATATTTTCTCTAGCCTTTTAATATAACTCTTCTGTGGGAAGCCCCCATTCTGTTTAATAGTTTTCATTGCTTTTGCCAATATTAAATTTAATTTTATAAATTTTTACATGTTTTGTAATTTGCCTGCTGATTTTGACAAATTTAATAATATCATATGGCTTTTTTGTTAGTGTTTTGGTCAATTTGAATATAATTCCATGATTTTTCTCTGACTTTCCCTGTTTTAATGATATTCAGTGATTTTTTTATTTACTTAAATTTCAGGCATTAGTCGATTTTATAATAAAGTTCAATTTGAAGTTTTGAACGAGTGTTTCCACTCCCAGGCTAAGCATGAAGTAAAATTTCGAGTTTAGAAAAGCCCCTTGAAAATTTGTCGAGGGTCGCGCAGCGACCCGAGACAAATTTTCGGGCTTTTCTAAACTCGAAATTTTACTTCATGCGCCACGCGTACAAAACACTGATTTAAAGTGGAGTTCAGAAACACACAAATACATCTTTAGCCAGAGTAACAGGGAATCAAATATTTAGTCTGTTATCAACGATGTTCAGTGGTAATAATAAATAAATTGGTTTTGAATATTTTTGTTAAAAGAACTCTTAACAATATTTATATATTAATGGTTCGAATCATTATTTAAAATTGCCGCCAAATTTATCTAGTGATATTTCTGGTAACTTTTTATAGTGTAAATTGGGCTTTGGCACTTACTCCTAGTTTTTAAACAGACTATAGAAGTACCTCACGGCGCGTCTATAAGTTTCTATGGTCTAAGGACAGATTGCCCAACTTGCCATTTACGTAAATTGTCTCTGATTACAGTAGCACGTAATACCGAAGCGACAATTTCTAATTTATAATAAACTTATAGTTTACGTATACAGGGTGATTTATTTGAAGACACTAGAATACATAAATAAAGGTCCGATTTTTATTATTTACAAAACTAGAGATCTTTATAGTTTGTGAAATAAAAAAAAATAATTTTAATTTTTAAATTTAATCAAATTCATGAACGAAACGCATTTATTTTCCTTAAAAACAAAAGGAAAGATAGGTATAAGGAATGCTGGTATAGACCAATGCAGAATTATATTCTGTATAAGAATATGTAAAAATAAACAGGATATTTGACCAAATATGGTATGAAATGTTGAACACTCTGTATATTATTGTTTAAAATTAATAACCATTTGGTTTCTATAGCCATGGGCGTAGCCAGGATTTTCACTAGGGAGAAGTAAAAAATTAAAAAATACGTCATATATATTAAAACGTCAGAAATGTAAAATAATGAATCATTTGATAGTAATTTTTTACGATTGCTTGCGCTCATCTGTAAATTTATTTTCAAGATTACAACAAAGTTTATTCATTTCAATATATAATCTTAATAATTATATAAAACAACATATAGATTTATAAGTGCAAAATTAACGGTCACTACCATCCTTATTTTGAAGGATTTTCTACATTAATAATTTTTGTGTACGTATATATTTAACAGCAATTTCACACAACAAGCTAAAAACACCGACAGCCATTCCAACTACACACAATACGAATATAGGTCTCATGTGCGTCATTGTTATAGACTCTTTTATTGCTATTCCTTTTCGGAACGAAATTCTTCTTTCAACGATGTTTTCGCTGTTTTGGGATTTAAGAGTAGTTAATGACCTGTCCCATGCCACTTCTCCCACGAAATAATTCATTGTAGAACGATACTGGGAAACTTTACCCGATATATACACGGCATCATAGGTTTGTATAAACGAATCTTCAAGAATATAAAAAGGGTTGTGGGTGTTATTTTTCAGCATAAAATCAATAATACCATCAATACTGCGTTGCATTAACGCATATCCAACGGAAACGTTTTGATTAATTATTCCGTGTATAATTTCAGAGCTGTCGGTAAAAAATAATTTATTTCGTAAAATAATCGGAACAAACGGTTTCAATTCAGAACTTATCAATATTTTAATATTGAGTGAATCAACTTCCTCTAATAGCTTAATTCGACTGAAAGTTTCCTTTGAAAGGACCGAGTCTAGCGTGAAAATTCCCACAAAACAAACTATAAACATATTAAAGCACATCCAAGCTGTTAATAAAATCACACCAAAGCTTTTATTTCTTGTTGTGCTTATATCACCAGGTTGTATTAAAAACATTAGTAAATACATCCAGGAATCTGCGAAAATCATTGTATCAGATAAATAGAATATAATCGTCAATATAAAAAATATGAATACATACAAAATCCATAATTTTATATCAAGGATTTCTAATAGTTTAAGTAAAAGCGGTTTATTTTCAGGTAATTTCAATAAAATCTTCACATCGTTTCGTTTAATTAATTTGGAATATTGAACATCTGGGTACGCTCCAGGGAAACTAGACACAGCACCGAATGCATTGCCTGCTTTGATGGTTTCCTTGTAGATAGCTTCGAGACTATCGTAAACAATTGCCTCGGCGTCTTTCTTGAATACTTCTTTTATCACTCTACACAAAATTTTCCCATAGTTGTCAACATCATACTTAAAAATAAACACTTTCGCGATTTTGAAATCGATATCATGGTAAGATTCCGGATCTTTCATAAGTGCAGATATGTAAGAACGCACACCGTTATGAGTACCTACGTAGAAATCAGGAAAATTCTGTATCTCCTTATGGAAAATCGGACCCAAAATCGTGTTCCACTGGTACTCATTTTCCTGTGATTGAAGTAACATGATTTGAACCGAGGGTGCCCTTTTCGATTTCTCGAACGTTTTCACGTAATGAACCAAATGGGTGGTGTTTTTCAAAAAAACAACCCACTTGATTAAAGCTGAATTTCTTAGATTCGGGGGATCTCGAGACAAGTCGTATATATAAAATGCATATTTGTTATACGGATCTTGATTGCGCAATAATATTATATTATTAGTCATCCAGTTTGAAATGTTGTTTGTATGCAATAAATGCGTTGTGTAACGGAAATAAAATGCAAAGTTTGGAGGGTGATCGGGATTTCTATATTGTCTAGAAATGATATTAGTCAAATTTGAAATTGTGGTCTCTTCAATATCTTTATAAATATTTACTTTAGATGTAGCCCCTTCCTGTGTTTTTAAATAAAGTAGTATAATTATATTCAAAAGTAACATGGTTAATGCAAAATTAATATTTTATGCACTAATGTACTGTTTACAACGACCTACTTGTTAAACAATAACAGATATTTTTAAAACACACCACCTTTTATAATTCCGCTCATAATGTATTTGTTGTCCAAGCAATATCATTAGGGACATTATTTTATTTTTTGGCTATAATAGAGCAATATATTTAATGCATATAAACAAAAACGGTTTATTTTTAATTGACTTCGTACACTAAAACACCATCAACCCATTAGGTGCCATTGATGCATATTCGCAACATTATTAATTTTACGTTAGTTAAATTACCAAATAAGTTAATTTGATATATTATATTATTTGACTTGACTTGAAAATATATAAAGAAAAATGAAAATATTTTGTTATTTAAATATCTCGATTATTAACCATTAAAAAAAAAAATTCTGTGTATTTCTAACTTCACGATATTTTAGTGTTTTATACGCGTGGCGCATGAAGTAAAATTTCGAGTTTAGAAAAGCCCCGTGAAAATTTGTCTCGGGTCGCTGCGCGACCCTCGACAAATTTTCTACGCGGGGCTTTTCTAAACTCGAAATTTTACTTCATGCTTTGTCTGGGAGTGGAAATACTCGTTCTAAACTTCATATTGCACGTTTTTATACAAAATCGACGAATGCCTTACATTTACAGCGTATACATTATGTATATTTAAAAGAAAAATTCACAATATGTAATTATTGTTTTACATACTGTGAATTTTTCATTCGTAGAAATCATTAAAAGAAGTGTAGAATAATAATAATAATAATAATATAATTTATTTCCATTTGTAAATTACATACAGTTGTTCATCACTAAACAATACATGCATTCAAAAGGAAAACGTCATAATCCAGCTGAAGGGTGTAAACTAAAATGTACCTATTTGAATATAAACAATAATTAGACATAGACAATTTCTTTAACCAAAAAATTCTTCAATTGTATATAAACTTTTTTCAAGCAATAATTTTTTAAGTTTTCGTTTGACCTAAAATCAACTTTTTGAGTTAATTCTATAATTGCTCGGCCGTTAATGGGTTAAAGTTGGCATTAAATTATAGACGACAATAATGCGTCAGCAAAGCACAAATTAATGAAACTAGAGGTACTCAAACCACATTCACACATTTTTTGTGCATAAATACGTGGTGTATCCACGTGCCTGTAATGTAATCACAGTTTTTCTAACGTTGAGAAATTTTATTTTTTCCTAAATGGAATCAAAGTATATACATAAAACTGAACAACTTTGCTCATTAAACCACATCTACAGAGAGTTTTATTCAACACCGAACATTATCAATGTTAATTTTCATACAGAGATGTATACATATGCATACGTTGTACATTTTCCGACACTCGGTTTATTAAAAGAATTCAATTTGAAGCTTTAAACGAGTGTTTTCCACTCCCAGACTAAGCATGAAGTAAAACTTCGAGTTTAGAAAAGCCCCGTGAAAATTTGTCGAGGGTCGCGCAGCGACCCGAGACAAATTTTCTGGGCTTTTCTAAACTCGAAATTTTACTTCATGCGCCACGCATATAAAACACTAAAATATTGTGAACTCTATGTATATTTGAACCTCACTTGAAATCAGTGTTTAATACGCGTGGCGCATGTAGTAAAATTTCGAGTTTAGAAAAGCAAATTTTCACGGGGCTTTTCTAAACTCAATTTTACTACATGCTTAGTCTGGGAGTGGAAAACACTCGTTTAAGGCTTCAAATTGAACTCTTTTAAAAAACAACGAATGTCAGAAACAAATTTTCTGGGCTTTTCTAAACTCGAAATTTTACTTTATGCGCCACGCGTATAAAACACAGATTTTAAGTCAAGTTCCCAGCATAAGAGTATTATAGATTGTAGTTTTATTTTTTCTTAGTTTATAGACATTTTTTGATTTATAGAATTAATGTTTGTTTCATTTTTCTACTGTTTAAAATATACGTGTTCTACTAGTATATTACGTAACGAGAGTGGTATGCAGCATATTACATATGAGCGGACATGTTGCGCACAAGCCGCGCAGCGGCGAGTGCAGTATTCCGCGAATATGTAATTGCCATACCACTCGAGAAACGTACCATACTTTACCTACGCCCTAACAAAATAAACAGTATGCATGAAAGAACAGTGTTCCCTGCGCTTGCGATAAGTCATTCGCTTGTGTTCATTGAGTAGTCACTTAGGGACCCCACTATAAACGTTTTACCGCTATTTGGAATATACGAGGGCAATCCAGATAGTGACAGACGTTTTTGGCGGCGCACATACGGGTATTTGAACGATTTAGGGGGCCAAAAGTATTCTTCTCTATTTATATATAAAAAACGGGGTTTTCTATTGTTTTATGATATAAGAAGTGGTTTGTGGTACAAATAAATAAAAATATATAAACTAATTCGGTTAAAACTTTGTAATTTATATTAAAAAAAACTGAATAAAATTTATATATACTACAAAACATATTTATATTATAACTACATTGCAAACATAATTAAGATGAAGATGAGTGGGATGATTCTTCATCAGAGCTGACGTATTCTTCATCTGAAGACTCTTCAGTGTTCGAGTCAGTTTTCTCTTGGAGCGGCTCAGCGGGTAATAACATTTCCAACGACTCTTTTAAAAATGGTTCGGTTCTTTTTTTTTGGAGGTGGTCTGATGCTCGTTATAAGGGGATCAGAAGTTAACAGTAGCCTGTTAATTATATCCAGATTGCAAGACTCTTGAAAATTTTCTCGCGAAGTTCTGTCTGTATTGTCTGAAATGTTTATTGCGAGCTTCCGCAGCTTCTTCAGACAATTGCCCTATAGGCAACAATGCATGATTAATTACATCTGCACTATGTATTAGGATCTTGTGCATGGTTGGTGTCATCGGATGCCACGCATACAAACTTACATATAGATTTGCAGTTTCATATCCATATTTTGCAAATTTCTCTATGTTGATCTCGTGGCCACTTGATAATACTTGTAGAATTACTTTAAATCGGAAAATTAAGTCGAAATCGATTCCTGTAATTTCCGCAGCTAATTTAGGGTCGCCAAAAAATCTCCTGCTGGTATTTCCATCATTGGTGTTACCAAACCCAGCTTTTGGAACATCCACAATTAAACCGGTCTCTTGCCTAAATTTCTTTTGGATTTCAATCTTCCGTCCTTTTACGATGTCTTTTTCATTTTGTGTTCTAATCTGCCATTTTTTTACAGGGAGTTTGTATGCCAGATGCAAAATTCTTTCAAATATACGTATCCTAGCATGCAAGACAGATAGACCAAATCTTAATTATTCTGGTTTTACATTTTGTTTTAAGGTTAAATCGTTAAAATCTTTAGATAAAGCACCGCAAATAAAACACCTCAAAGTTGATGTAGTTTGTGTTGCAGCATTACACACTTTCGCATCTACCATTGTAAGCAGCATGGCATGCTTCACTGAAAAGGTTTTTTCTCCTAGTATCACCTTTGTCTGTTGCAAGGACTTGGTTGCATTATCTACGTAATTAATTTCTTCATTCGTGGTCTGTGCAGTTTCTTTAACAAAACTTATTTTAATGGGACGACAATATCGTGGTGAAGATGGAGTCGGGTTCTGCCAAAGTGTTTTTTCTCCACTTTTGCCACAAATTAGGCGTACAGGCACAAGAGAACTTTGGAAAATGTTGGCATCATCTGATTCACTGTCAATAATTTGTTTAACTTGTTCTTGTCGGGAACCATCACAGCCCCATTTACATATCAGCTCCAATGTATCTCTTTCCTCTTCACTCACACAGTTTAAGAGTTCTCCCAAATAGGTCAAGAGTCGGGTGACTGTATGATTTAATAAATCTTGCAGATTTATCTCGGCAGTAGTTGCAGTAACTCTATAAGAAGATTTAGGTGGATAACATTCTTTCTTCGCTTTTTGCAGCACACTGTAGCATGGATAAAATTGTTTATTGGTCCCTCTGACAATCTCATATTGTCGCCTGGAAAAATCGGCTTCTACAAACATTGATAGTGCCTGTATTGGTGTCAGTTGTTTCTTCACAGCCTTTTGAGCATTGGAGTACGCCAGCCTGTATTTTCCAGCACGCTTTGGAGAGTTAGTGATCTCTTTCAAAATTCTGGAAGCATCTCTCTTTCCAGAAGATTGTAACTTTATCCGTGTTGCATGTGTTAATATCTCTTCGTCGATGTTTCGAAGCTCTGCTGTTTTTCTTCTTTTTGTCCTTTCGCTTGAATTTTCGAACGATTTTATTGGCCGACCTGTACGTTGAACTCCCTTCGGCAGCTCGAAGGTCTTTTGTAACCATTCCTTATTGGTTTTTTCAAATGCAGCTGTTTTTTTATGCGCAGCTAACCATCTTTGCTTAAATTGAGTCTTCAAATAAGAAAAATTGTGCTTTATCTCCTTAATTTGATCTTCGGAATGGTGGTCGGATGTAAGAAGATATGTTTGAATATATTCTAATTTTAGTTCAAAACTTGGCAAATTTTGTTGTTGCATTTTGTTATACAACTCTTGACGGATTACTACTCGGACACCAGATGATCCTGAAAGGAAATCATTGCGATTATAAACAAAAGCAGTATAATGAGTATAGGGCGTATTTTTTTGCTTCTTACAGAAATTTAAGCAGTTTGTAACAAAATATCCGATTTATAAAATAGTAGATTCTGACACCACTTTTATTCAGCTTTGGTCTGCTACTTGTCAGTCTTTTTACCTATTTTAAAATTTTTCTTCAGGTTATAAACACTTTTTTAAAACACTTATGAAGACACAAATAAAAGCTTAAAAATCCGCCCTCTAAATTAATGACTTCATAATATTAAAAACCACGGCTATCCGCGGCTAAATTTTTAACTAATCTTTGCTAGAGACCTTTGACTTTGTGAAAAACTAAAAATAATAGCTGGGACGCACCCTGAAGTAGAACAAATCCCCTTGTATTTGGCAAATTGTATAAAAATTGTACAAATTGTATTTATTTCGAAAATGCTACGTTATTAAATGAAATCAAATAACTACAACTAATACCATAAAAATATATGCTCACTTACCAGCTTGATCACGTTCCATAATAATTTTCTTGATATTATTACTCAAAGTAAAAATATTTACAGTTCTAATTAACACAGCCGAAAACTAGAGAAAATACACTTGTGCACTCAGAAAGACGCTCTGTTTATGACTGTCACAATCCATCGAGAGATCGCGAAAGCGACGAATAACAACTACCTATTGTTCCCAGACCCTTTACCTGGGGTAGGCAACTGTTTATTTCTACCTGGGGTGAATTTTAGGAAATCGACTTATGGCCGCCTAGATCGTTCAAATACCCGTATGTGCGGCGGCGGTGGTGGAGGCTCTGTTCCCAAGGGGCGAGGGAAAGAGACGTTGTGGAGATAGCCTCCTCCAGACAGAAGAGCAATTCTTGAGGGAAGAGATATTAATAGCGGCAAAATCTCTTTTCCCAAAGAAGGCACCGGGGCCAGACGGAATTCAAAGCGGCAGTGGAGGCGAACCCTGCAGTATTCAAAGGAGCTATGAACAGGTGTATGGCCCAAGGGTTCTTCCCAAAACATTGGAAACGGGCGAGGTTAGCTCTTATCCCTAAGCCAGGCAGAAAGCCTGAAATCCCATCGGCATACAGAACAGTATGCCTGCTGGACGGGCTGGCAAAATTACTCGAAAAGGCACTAACCAGGAGAGTGCTCGAGTACATTGAGGGGGAGGACGGTTTCCACCCAAGATAATTCGGGTTCCGGCAAGGAAAGTCAACAGTTGACGCGGTAATGGAAGCTAAGAGGCAGGCGGGGGGAGCAAACGAAGGACCACTACGGATGCGAGAACCCGCAACCACAAGGTAGTGTACTCGGCCTCGTACTTTATCTTCTGTACGCAGCAGATCTTCCAACAAGTGTGTCAACTTTAACAGCAACATTCGCAGATGACACTGCAATACTCTACTCAGACTGCCATCACAACACAGCCTTAAGGAACCTACAACGTAACCTTGACAAAATACAACTGGGGCTAACAACATGGCGAATGAAAGCTAACGAGCAAAAATCAACCCATTTTACCTTCACACTGAGAAGAGGCACATGCCCACCAGTCTCGCTGTATGCACCTTCCTACCACAGGCCGATCAGGTAAAATACCTCGAGATGCATCTCGATAGAAGGCTAAATTGGCACAAACACATACTTACCAAGAGAAAGCAGCTTGATATTAAACTCAGCAAGATGTACTGGCTAGTAGGAAGGCACTCAAAACTCTCCCTAGATAACAAACAGCTCATATGCAAGGCCATGCTGAAACCCACTTTGACCTATAGAATTCAACCACGGTACCACCAGCAGCTCTAATATCAAAATCCTTGAAAGATTTCAAAACAAACCGCATAATCCAAAACGCCTCCAAATCAAAAGCATCACAACAGAAATAGGAAACGACAGTGCCAAATATCGGAATAGACTGACAGTACATCCCAACCTATTAGTTAAAGAACTGCTAGTGAACAATAGTGCCACGAGAAGACTAAAGAGACTCGAACCTTCCGACCTAACCACTAGATATAGCTGCTAGGACTAAGATAGAGAACGTTCATCGAAACCTTCTCTTCATTACAAACACTGCCAAATAAATTTACTTATTGTTCATGTACAGATTGTAAATTTTCCATTAAGTAATAAAAAAAAATGTTTTTAACTTTCATGATTTAACAAGACCATCCACCATTTTTCAATGATTGTGCTAATTATCTCAATTATTAACACATGATAGCGCTAGACCGTAAGGCGTCAATTTTTCTGCTCCTTTTTTTCTACTAATAATTATTTCTACCTTATTCTTTTTCCTACTGCATAAAAAGTTTTACTAATTTCTTTTTCTACCAATATTAATTTATCGAATTTTCGAACATTCGAAAAACATTAGAACACTGACATCTTCATGACAACTTCACGTTCATTCATAATTTGACACATTTGTAACTTTGATAATATTCTTTCAACTTCTTTTAAAATTATGGACGTGGAACTGATTAAAACATCTCGAAGTACGTTGTTGCACATTGGGGGATATTTGTATTCCAAAAACAATGAAAAAAACGGGCGAGTAAATTGGAAGTGCCGCCAATATCCGGAGTGCAGCGCTCGAGCGGTGACCCGTTCTTATTTAACCCACGGTCAAGCCGTTGAACTCTTGAGGGGTCCGGATGAATCGCCTCACCAGGGACATGCACCCAACATGGAAGAAGTCGAAGCCGAGAAAATAAAGGTTGAATTAATGAATCAGGTTGATGGTATGGTGTTCACGGGGTTTTTACCGGAATCGCCTGAAACGCAAAGCGGAAGATCACCCGGAAGCTCCACCTGTGCAACTGCTCCGGAGCGAATTGCATGATGTGTCTTCCGAAATATTAGCCTTGCTTCCTGATCGACCTAACTTAACCAGAGCTATCCAACGCCAAAGACTCCAAAACATGCCGACCAACCCCACTGACATAAATGATTTGGAAGAAATTCCACAAAGCTATCGGGATACGGCAGGTGGCGAAACATTTTTGCTGTACGATTCTTGGGATACGGATGAAATAGAATCGGTCGGGCGACTAATCATTTTTGCGACAAAAGAAAATTTGAGGCGCCTCATGAGAAGTTCCAATTGGTACGTCGATGGGACCTTCAAGGTAGCTTGATTGATTTGATTTAAATTTTGATTTGATTTCGGTTTATTCGGTTGATCCCGGTTAATTTTATTTTCAGGTCGTGCCTCATATTTTTTTCCAACTTTTCGCCATCTTAGCCTCTTTCCAACAAATTCGCCGTGGAGTAACCCACATTGTGGCATTACCGCTAGTATACGCCTTAATGGACGGTAAAAAAGAGGTGGCATACGAAAAAGTATTTGCAGTGGTTAACGCTGCATGTCAAACATCTGGGATTCCTCGTACTGTGCCGGTTGTCGTTATGACAGATTTCGAAATGGCCATTATTAATGCAGCTAAATCCATCGGCAACACTACTGTCAAGGCTTGTTTCTTCCACCTACGTCAAGCAGTGTTTCGACGCATTCAAGAACATGGTCTACAACAAGCTTATAGTGACCGAAATGATGAGCGAAAAATTAAGATAGCTGCCCAAATGATGTGCGCAACCGCATTTGTGCCAATCGAAGATGTCGTTCGAACCTTCGCTGCTTTTGAGCGACAAGCTGCGGAAGATTTCAAACCGATCATAGATTATTACGCGGTAATTAATGTATAATTAATATACAACTTCAGTTTTTCACACCTTTCTGATTCTGGCAGGAGAACTATGTACGCGGAAGAACTGCGCGAGGTAGACGACGCGCTACATCACCAAGATTTCCACCAGAGCTGTGGAATATGTACGATGCAACTCTTCAAAATTTATCCCGAACCAACAATGTTTCGCCAGCCTTCAGAAACATTGTTGGTTCGGGATAAATTTTGAAGAGTTGCATCGTACATATTCCACAGCTCCACCGGTTCCAAATTGTTGTGGGCAAAAATCATCCGAGTTAATACACATTTATGAAAGAACTTTTAAAGGAACAAGCGGACACTGAGTGTATGATCCGTGAACTGGATTTAGGCAAACGAATTAAAAAAGACAGGAACCAATCGAGACAGCAGCAAGAAGACCGAATCAGCAACGTGGTGCTTCAGTACGAAGAACGAAAAAATGAAATTTTATTGTACCTTAAAGACGGCGGACATTACATTACATTTTAATAAAAATTCAGTTTTTCATTGACGTTTGAGTATTATTATTTTGGGTAGATAATAACAATAGTAGACAAAAATTAATAGACAAATCGGAGTAGAAAAAATGGAGTAGAAAAAACGTCGTACAAACGCGCTAGACATAAAGAATGCGTTCAACACGCTGCCCTGGCGCGCAATCATGAGAGAGGCGGAACGGAGGCTTCCTACAAGCCTAGCGCGAATGGTCGACGAGAAGGGCACTAAGCTTAGGGGTGCCACAAGGCTCAGTGCTTGGACCAACACTCTGGAACATGGTGTATGACATTGTCCAACAGATACAACTACCGGGAGGAGCCAAGCCAGTAGCATTTGCCGACAGTAGCATTTGCCGATCTGGCTGTTGTAGTTAGGGACCGAACCGTCGAGGGATTGCAACAAACTGCCAGAACATCGACCGACACCATTATCGATTGGCTAGAAGCGACAGGTCTGAAAGTAGAAGCCAAGAAGACGAAGGCAGTTTGGCTGTCCACCAAATAATCGGGGAGGCAGCATAGAATCACAATAAAGGTAGGAGGCGCCGACATCGCAAAAGTCTAAAGTACTTGGGAGTATGGCTTGAGGCTAACCCAAGATGAAGCCGCCATTGCCGCGAGGCGGCGGAGGGAGCAACGCGGATGGAGGCGCTAATAGGACAAATAATGCCTAACGTGGGGGAAGCTGGAGAGGGCAAAAGGCGCCTATTAATGTCGGCGGATAGAGCCAAGCTGGCGTACGCGGCCCCAGTCTGGAGCAACGCAATGGATACTGCGAGAAATGCGGCAAGTGCCAGAGGCTCAATGAGAACAACATGTCTCCGAATAACGCTGGCATACAGGACGGCATCCACAGACGCAGTCGAGGTGCTCACCTCGTCAATGCCCGGAGACCTCTATGTGAGGCAGAGAGCAGACGCTTACCGCCTGCAGAAAGAGGGACACAGCACGATGGATGCTAAAGAGGAAGCCTATAGCAAGGCAATAGGCAAATGGAAGGGGCGCTGGGGGCGAACCACTAATTAGACGAGAACTTTAATTAGATGTCCGTCAGTGGTGCAAACGGAGCCACGGTCAGATGGACTATCACTTGACCCAGGTAATGACGGGGCACGGGAGTTTCGGGGCGTACCTCCACAGAATTGGAAAGGCACCGGCAGGAAGCTGCCACTACTGCATGGCAGCGGAGGATACGGACCGGCATACCCGGGTGGAATGCAAAGCCTGGGCAGAAGCGATAAGCGTGCTGAGAGGCAAGATCGGGGAAGTGTCCGAGGACAGCATAGTCCACAAGATGCGGGCAAGCGAGAGGAATTGGGAGGCAGTAAGCATCGGTAGGAAGCTCGCAGGTGAGCTGGAGAGGGCCGAGGGTCAGGGTACCAAATATCCTGGACAAAGCAACCGGTAGCAATGGCCGGAGCAAATGCCCCTGACGTAATTCCACGACGGCGATTCCAGGGAAGAGAGGGGAATGGTTTTAGTCGATCGAACAACAAACCCGACACTATTGGCCGTATAAGATCAAAGGCCAATGTCTGGTAGCAGATTTCCCAATCTCTTCTTTAACCCATTAATCGCCATTGATGCGTACACGCAACATTATAAATGTTTGGTTAATTATATTACTAAATAAGTTAATTTAATACATACTATTTGACCTGGCTTGAAAATTTAAGAAGAAAAATATAAATATTTTGTTATTTAAATATTTCGATTATTACTCATTTAAAAAAAAATAAAGTGAGTGTATTTCTAACTTCACCATATTTCAGTGTTTTATACGCGTGGCGCATGAAGTAAAATTTCGAGTTTAGAAAAGCCTGAAAATTTGGTTTGGCCGCTCCGCTTCGTGGAGCGACCAAACCAAATTTTCAGGCTTTTCTAAACTCGAAATTTTACTTCATGCTTAGTCTGGGAGTGGAATCACTCGTTCTAAACTTCATACTGCACGTTTTTATATAAAATCGACCATTGTCTGAAATATTACAGCATATACATTAAGTATATTTGAAAGAAAAATTCACAGTATGTAATACAATAAGACATTTATGGATATCATAAAAAGTACAGAATTTTACCTAAAATCAACTTGTAGAGTTATCTCCATAATTACTACTTGATCAATATACATAGAATAAAGCTGTACATTTTCCGACATTCGTTGTTTTTCAAAAGAGTTCAATTTGAAGCTTTAAACGAGTGTTTTCCACTCCCAGACTAAGCATGAAGTAAAATTTCGAGTTTAGAAAAGCCCCGTGAAAATTTGTCGAGGGTCGCGCAGCGACCCGAGACAAATTTTCTGGGCTTTTCTAAACTCGAAATTTTACTTCATGCGCCACGCGTATAAAACACTGATTTCTAGTAAGGTTCAGATATACATAGAGTTCACAATATTTTAATGTTTTATACGCGTGGCGCATGAAGTAAAATTTCGAGTTTAGAAAAGCCCAGAAAATTTGTCTCGGGTCGCTGCGCGACCCTCGACAAATTTTCACGGGGCTTTTCTAAACTCGAAATTTTACTTCATGCTTAGTCTGGGAGTGGAATCACTCGTTCTAAACTTCATACTGCACGTTTTTATATAAAATCGACCATTGTCTGAAATATTACAGCATATACATTAAGTATATTTGAAAGAAAAATTCACAGTATGTAATACAATAAGACATTTATGGATATCATAAAAAGTACAGAATTTTACCTAAAATCAACTTGTAGAGTTATCTCCATAATTACTACTTGATCAATATACATAGAATAAAGCTGTACATTTTCCGACATTCGTTGTTTTTCAAAAGAGTTCAATTTGAAGCTTTAAACGAGTGTTTTCCACTCCCAGACTAAGCATGAAGTAAAATTTCGAGTTTAGAAAAGCCCCGTGAAAATTTGTCGAGGGTCGCGCAGCGACCCGAGACAAATTTTCTGGGCTTTTCTAAACTCGAAATTTTACTTCATGCGCCACGCGTATAAAACACTGATTTCTAGTAAGGTTCAGATATACATAGAGTTCACAATATTTTAATGTTTTATACGCGTGGCGCATGAAGTAAAATTTCGAGTTTAGAAAAGCCCAGAAAATTTGTCTCGGGTCGCTGCGCGACCTTCGACAAATTTTCACGGGGCTTTTCTAAACTCGAAATTTTACTTCATGCTTAGTCTGGGAGTGGAATCACTCGTTCTAAACTTCATACTGCACGTTTTTATATAAAATCGACCATTGTCTGAAATATTACAGCATATACATTAAGTATATTTGAAAGAAAAATTCACAGTATGTAATACAATAAGACATTTATGGATATCATAAAAAGAAGTACAGAATTTTACCTAAAATCAACTTGTAGAGTTATCTCCATAATTACTACTTGATCAATATACATAGAATAAAGCTGTACATTTTCCGACATTCGTTGTTTTTCAAAAGAGTTCAATTTGAAGCTTTAAACGAGTGTTTTCCACTCCCAGACTAAGCATGAAGTAAAATTTCGAGTTTAGAAAAGCCCCGTGAAAATTTGTCGAGGGTCGCGCAGCGACCCGAGACAAATTTTCTGGGCTTTTCTAAACTCGAAATTTTACTTCATGCGCCACGCGTATAAAACACTGATTTCTAGTAAGGTTCAGATATACATAGAGTTCACAATATTTTAATGTTTTATACGCGTGGCGCATGAAGTAAAATTTCGAGTTTAGAAAAGCCCAGAAAATTTGTCTCGGGTCGCTGCGCGACCCTCGACAAATTTTCACGGGGCTTTTCTAAACTCGAAATTTTACTTCATGCTTAGTCTGGGAGTGGAATCACTCGTTCTAAACTTCATACTGCACGTTTTTATATAAAATCGACCATTGTCTGAAATATTACAGCATATACATTAAGTATATTTGAAAGAAAAATTCACAGTATGTAATACAATAAGATATTTATGGATATCATAAAAAGAAGTACAGAATTTTACCTAAAATCAACTTGTAGAGTTATCTCCATAATTACTACTTGATCAATATACATAGAATAAAGCTGTACATTTTCCGACATTCGTTGTTTTTCAAAAGAGTTCAATTTGAAGCTTTAAACGAGTGTTTTCCACTCCCAGACTAAGCATGAAGTAAAATTTCGAGTTTAGAAAAGCCCCGTGAAAATTTGTCGAGGGTCGCGCAGCGACCCGAGACAAATTTTCTGGGCTTTTCTAAACTCGAAATTTTACTTCATGCGCCACGCGTATAAAACACTGATTTCTAGTAAGGTTCAGATATACATAGAGTTCACAATATTTTAATGTTTTATACGCGTGGCGCATGAAGTAAAATTTCGAGTTTAGAAAAGCCCAGAAAATTTGTCTCGGGTCGCTGCGCGACCCTCGACAAATTTTCACGGGGCTTTTCTAAACTCGAAATTTTACTTCATGCTTAGTCTGGGAGTGGAATCACTCGTTCTAAACTTCATACTGCACGTTTTTATATAAAATCGACCATTGTCTGAAATATTACAGCATATACATTAAGTATATTTGAAAGAAAAATTCACAGTATGTAATACAATAAGACATTTATGGATATCATAAAAAGTACAGAATTTTACCTAAAATCAACTTGTAGAGTTATCTCCATAATTACTACTTGATCAATATACATAGAATAAAGCTGTACATTTTCCGACATTCGTTGTTTTTCAAAAGAGTTCAATTTGAAGCTTTAAACGAGTGTTTTCCACTCCCAGACTAAGCATGAAGTAAAATTTCGAGTTTAGAAAAGCCCCGTGAAAATTTGTCGAGGGTCGCGCAGCGACCCGAGACAAATTTTCTGGGCTTTTCTAAACTCGAAATTTTACTTCATGCGCCACGCGTATAAAACACTGATTTCTAGTAAGGTTCAGATATACATAGAGTTCACAATATTTTAATGTTTTATACGCGTGGCGCATGAAGTAAAATTTCGAGTTTAGAAAAGCCCAGAAAATTTGTCTCGGGTCGCTGCGCGACCCTCGACAAATTTTCACGGGGCTTTTCTAAACTCGAAATTTTACTTCATGCTTAGTCTGGGAGTGGAATCACTCGTTCTAAACTTCATACTGCACGTTTTTATATAAAATCGACCATTGTCTGAAATATTACAGCATATACATTAAGTATATTTGAAAGAAAAATTCACAGTATGTAATACAATAAGACATTTATGGATATCATAAAAAGTACAGAATTTTACCTAAAATCAACTTGTAGAGTTATCTCCATAATTACTACTTGATCAATATACATAGAATAAAGCTGTACATTTTCCGACATTCGTTGTTTTTCAAAAGAGTTCAATTTGAAGCTTTAAACGAGTGTTTTCCACTCCCAGACTAAGCATGAAGTAAAATTTCGAGTTTAGAAAAGCCCCGTGAAAATTTGTCGAGGGTCGCGCAGCGACCCGAGACAAATTTTCTGGGCTTTTCTAAACTCGAAATTTTACTTCATGCGCCACGCGTATAAAACACTGATTTCTAGTAAGGTTCAGATATACATAGAGTTCACAATATTTTAATGTTTTATACGCGTGGCGCATGAAGTAAAATTTCGAGTTTAGAAAAGCCCAGAAAATTTGTCTCGGGTCGCTGCGCGACCTTCGACAAATTTTCACGGGGCTTTTCTAAACTCGAAATTTTACTTCATGCTTAGTCTGGGAGTGGAATCACTCGTTCTAAACTTCATACTGCACGTTTTTATATAAAATCGACCATTGTCTGAAATATTACAGCATATACATTAAGTATATTTGAAAGAAAAATTCACAGTATGTAATACAATAAGACATTTATGGATATCATAAAAAGAAGTACAGAATTTTACCTAAAATCAACTTGTAGAGTTATCTCCATAATTACTACTTGATCAATATACATAGAATAAAGCTGTACATTTTCCGACATTCGTTGTTTTTCAAAAGAGTTCAATTTGAAGCTTTAAACGAGTGTTTTCCACTCCCAGACTAAGCATGAAGTAAAATTTCGAGTTTAGAAAAGCCCCGTGAAAATTTGTCGAGGGTCGCGCAGCGACCCGAGACAAATTTTCTGGGCTTTTCTAAACTCGAAATTTTACTTCATGCGCCACGCGTATAAAACACTGATTTCTAGTAAGGTTCAGATATACATAGAGTTCACAATATTTTAATGTTTTATACGCGTGGCGCATGAAGTAAAATTTCGAGTTTAGAAAAGCCCAGAAAATTTGTCTCGGGTCGCTGCGCGACCCTCGACAAATTTTCACGGGGCTTTTCTAAACTCGAAATTTTACTTCATGCTTAGTCTGGGAGTGGAATCACTCGTTCTAAACTTCATACTGCACGTTTTTATATAAAATCGACCATTGTCTGAAATATTACAGCATATACATTAAGTATATTTGAAAGAAAAATTCACAGTATGTAATACAATAAGATATTTATGGATATCATAAAAAGAAGTACAGAATTTTACCTAAAATCAACTTGTAGAGTTATCTCCATAATTACTACTTGATCAATATACATAGAATAAAGCTGTACATTTTCCGACATTCGTTGTTTTTCAAAAGAGTTCAATTTGAAGCTTTAAACGAGTGTTTTCCACTCCCAGACTAAGCATGAAGTAAAATTTCGAGTTTAGAAAAGCCCCGTGAAAATTTGTCGAGGGTCGCGCAGCGACCCGAGACAAATTTTCTGGGCTTTTCTAAACTCGAAATTTTACTTCATGCGCCACGCGTATAAAACACTGATTTCTAGTAAGGTTCAGATATACATAGAGTTCACAATATTTTAGTGTTTTATACGCGTGGCGCATGAAGTAAAATTTCGAGTTTAGAAAAGCCCAGAAAATTTGTCCTTAATAATAAGGTTCAGATATACATAGAGTTCACAATATTTTAATGTTTTATACGCGTGGCGCATGAAGTAAAATTTCGAGTTTAGAAAAGCCCAGAAAATTTGTCTCGGGTCGCTGCGCGACCCTCGACAAATTTTCACGGGGCTTTTCTAAACTCGAAATTTTACTTCATGCTTAGTCTGGGAGTGGAATCACTCGTTCTAAATTTCATACTGCACGTTTTTATATAAAATCGACCATTGCCTGAAATTTTACAGTATATAATAATAATAATAGTAATTTATTTTCAAGAAATATGTATTACAAGGTAATACATATAAATGAAAATGTGTCAGCAAAATACAATTTAGTAAATATAAAATTAAATGAATAGAAACAAAGTTAGAAAATATAAGATTAAATAAATAGAAACAAAGTTAATAAACGGGAAATAAACAAAAAAGAACTAAGAGAAAAATGCATATCAACATAAATATATCCTATTTCGAGAAGGCGTTCTTTTTTTTAAATTTATTTCTTTATTTATTTTTTTATTTGATGTATTTCAGACATTATGTATATTTAAAAGAAATATTCACAGTATGTAAAACAATAAATCATTTATGGATATCATAAAAAGAAGTGCAGAATTTTAGTTATCTATATAATTGCTCGGCCGTTAATGGTTAAACAAAAAAAAAGTTACTTTTGTTTACCTAAATCCATTTTGAAGAGAGTAATTTATTGTAGTAAATTTCAAATACAAAAACTATAATCGCCAACAAGATTCCACAGACATAAATCACGAAAATCGCTTTTAAATGATCAATCTGAACAACATTACACTTGTTTTCTTTAAACTTAACATTGAAAAACACCTCGGGTGTTCCAAATGGTTTAACGAGACCACCTTCGTGGTATCTGATAATATACTCATTTATTCTGGAGGTAAATGGGGAATGCATATTCATTACCCACAGTATCCATACCTTATAGGCCCAATCAATCACAAAGAAATCGTTAATCTTGTGATTCTTCAATGGACCCGTCTGTAATACATGATCTAGAAAAATCGTTGACTCTCCGCTGTTAAATTTCTCAGAAATCGGAATATCGTCAAAATCCCCATTTTCAGCGCGTGCGGCTATTTTCCTATGAAGATCATTTTCTACTTTAAGAACGTAAATTCCCGCAACAGTTGCGATTAAAGTTAAATTTGAATCGGCGAGTTCTTTAACAGTTTTTATTTGCTCTGTTGTTCCTGGTAAGAACATGAAGGATGTTAGTAACGATGAATAGCTGCTGGTGATGACAAAGACGAAGAACATCCAAAGTGCTAAAAAGAAACGCACGCGTGTTGTTGTGGGTTGCCATTTGGCTGATGTTAAAAATATTTGAAAAAGCGTAAACACTGTTTGTGATATAGTTAATTTAATTTCACTGCTGATTAATATGTGGTATACTGGAGCAATCGCTATAAATGTTATACCGGTGAAAATCCAAACAGTTTCACTCAGAACTTTGAAAACATTTTTCCAAACAGCAAAAGGTTTTGCTAATGGCACTAGGTATTTAACTTGCAAAAATCCAAGCGGATATGATATGTCGTATTCGCCTTTGGGTCTATACGTAAATACTGAAAGCACAATATTAGCTTCGCCTTTATGTAAATGACCAATAACTCCTGGATAGTTTCCATTTGGTAATTTATCTAGCATACTCCTAATCTTGCCATCAACCTTAATAGCAACTGATGAGTAGTTGTGATCAATTCCAATTATATCTAAATTCAACCGCTTTCCAATATCTTTAGTTATCACAACACCAAAAGCTTGAGTTGTTCTGAAGGGTTGCATTTTATCAACATAACCTTCTATAGGTAAGGCATATGTATACATTTTACAATTGTTGAAATTCTTAAGGTTCAAATCACTCGTGATTTCTTTGGGATCTTCGCTCAAACAATTGTATAAGTAATAAGGTTGGAAATTATCACATCCGTGCATTGAAATTGGGTAATACGTGTTAAGTCTTGGTGGCCGTTAGGCTAATAAAAGAAGTTAGATGTTTTTCGCCGTTTAATTATAATAATCACACACGTAATACAATTCTTACTGCGAGTACAAACTCTAATTCGGACCGATTATTCACGTACTTTTCGGACCGATGGTTATTGAAGAAGAGAGCGATTTGCCTGTCCGGTACCTATTTATATAGGGGGTGGGTCTTCCCTCACCCCGACACCCAGATGGAGGGTGGACATTATCCATGCCGCCCCCCTTGAAAGACAGTGATCTTTCAAAGTGAAAGTTTCAAATATAAAAACGTTGTTTGTCAGGTGACTCAATTAGGTAACGGACTCAGCAAATCGTCAATTATGCACAAATACAATTTGAATTTTAAGAAATTATATACACAATTACAAACTAAATGAAAAATAGAATACATTTAAACGAGAATGAAAATAATTTGATGAGTAAATGTTCAAAATAGAGTTCTGATTGGACTTCCGACTTAGCCTGGGATTAGAATTCCAATGAAAACTGTTTTAATTAGATTCTAACTGAGAGTTCTAATTGGATACACTGATCCCCTCGCGTTCAATTGGTAGTACGCACACCTTAGACACAGCGCGTTTTAAAATGCCACTCGCGGTTTTAACGGTCACAACCCGCACTTCACCATCATCGCCGGGGTGCTGCTCGATGACTCGTCCCAGGACCCAACGTAGCGGTGGAAGGTTGTCGTCTTTTAACAGCACCATGTCGCCGATTTCGACTCCCGTAACCGATGCTTCCTTTGTGCGCTGCCACTTGTGTCGCACCTGAAGCTGAGACAGGTACTCGCGTGACCATCTCTTCCAAAAGTCTCCCTGCATTTTTTGCATGAGCTGCCAACGTGACAGCCTTCCCATCTTGATATGTTCCAGGTCTGGACTCGGTATATCTGTTAGCGGTCGTCCTATTAAAAAATGGCCGGGGGAGAGGTAGGAGATATCGTTTGGGTCGGTGCTGATCGGGGTTATAGGTCGTGAATTAACAATGGCTTCTATTTGAGTAAAGATAGTTGACAATTCTTCAAAAGTTACCTTAGTTTCCCCAATTACTTTATAAAGGTGCCTTTTGGCAATTTTAACTGCTGATTCCCAAAGACCCCCCATATGTGGAGACCGTGCTGGAATAAAATGCCAGTTTATACCCTGGCTCGCAGTTTCACTTCCAAGTCGCCTAACATTTTCTTGGTTATCAAAAAATTCTTTTAATCTTTTTAGTTCGATATTTGCGCCGACAAAATTGGTTCCGTTATCGGAATAAATATCACTACATTTACCTCGTCGGGCAATAAATCTCCGCAAGGCAGCAATAAAGGCTTCTGAAGTAAGATCGCTTACTACTTCAATGTGCACAGCTTTTGTGCACATGCAAATAAACAAGGCGGCATAAGCCTTTACAATCTTAATTTTGCGGCTGCTTTCCTTTATAAAGAAAGGGCCGCAATAATCTACTCCACATGTGGTAAACGGTTTGTCTATCGTGACTCTAACTGAAGGTAGATTGCCCATTATTGGCTGTCTTGACTTAGGATCAATTTTAAAACAAACTACACACTTCCTAATTACATTTTTAATACTATTCTTGGCATTAATCGGCCAATAATTTTGCCTAGTTGCAGCTAACGTCGACTGTGCACCTGCATGCAAATGTTTTAAATGCGTATCCAAAATAATTAATGACGTTAATTTATGTCGTTTAGGTAGTAATACTGGATGCATTGTATCAAAATTTTGATGAGAATGTTTTAGTCTACCTCCAACCCGAATTATACCTTCCGTGTCGATAAAGGGATTTAATTTCAATAACGTACTTTTTTTAGAAATGCATTTATTTGCTGTTAAATCTGCTATCTCTTCAGTAAAACATTCTTTTTGTGCTATTTTTATCAACACATTTTTTGCATTTTGCAATTCATGCACGGTTAAATAACCTTTTACTTTATTTTTTGTATTTTTACAATTTAATTTAAATCTAAGGCATAACGCTACTATCCTAACTAATTTAGAAAAACTACTATATTCATTAAAAATACTATTTTCAGCTAATTCAACTGTATGTACAAAACTATTCTTTTTAATTTCGGGTACTTTATGTTCCTCTATATTTTTTGGGATATTAGTAATAACATCATCATGTTTTAGATATGATGGTCCCTTCCACCACAATTCTGAATTAATTAATAATGAAGGTGCCATGCCACGTGATAATATGTCTGCAGGGTTTAATTCTGATTTTACATACGACCAATCAAGTTCTTGAGATAGTTCCCTTATTTGTTCAATTCTGTTTGCAACAAAAATTTTAAATTTATATGATGGAGCATGAATCCAGTGAAGCACAATTTGAGAATCTGTGAAACAATGACACTTTTTTATGTTGATATTTATCGCCCTTTTAACCTTAACCATTAATTGAACTAAAAGTAGTGCACCGCATAACTCTAGACGCGGAATGGTTTCAGTTTTTACTGGCGCAACGCGAGATTTTGCACAAACTAAATTGATGTTATATTTTTGTTCATTTTCACCTATGAATTGGCGAAGATAAATACACGCTCCATAGGCCTCTTCACTCGCGTCGCAAAATCCAATTAATTCAAATTCCCCTTTTGTACCTTTATTAATTAAGCATCTAGGAATCTGGACTCTTTTTAAATGTGGCAACTCGCTATATAAATTTTTAAATTCATTTTGAATTTCTACTGGTACTATTTCATCCCATTCTAATTCAAGTTTCCATAATTTTTGAATTATTATTTTAAATAATAATACGCAAGGATTTACTAACCCTAACGGATCAAATAATTTTGCCGATTTAGACAAAATATTTCGTTTTGTTATGGCACCGTGCGATAATTGTGGTACCACATAGCTAAAATAATCAAGTTTAGAATGCCAATATAATCCTAATATTTTATTTACATCATCTTTGTCGAGTAAAATTAAATTTTCGGTGCATTTATCCAATCCCTCGGTGATTTCGTTGTAATTCGAGTTCCACTTATTTAATAAGAATCCACCTCCTTTTAAAATGTCTATAATATTATCTCGTAAAGTTAACGCGCCTTCTAAAGTATCTGATCCCGTAAGTAAGTCGTCTATATAAAAATCGCGTTTAATAGCAACGGACGCATTAGGATGAGTATACTTTGCATCTTCGGCTAGTTGTTGTAAACATCGGACGGCTAAAAAGGATGCTGGAGCAGTACCATACGTGACTGTATTAAGTTCAAAAAATTTAAGAGATTCTTCCTTATTTTCCCGCCACACAATTCGTTGGAAATTACGGTGATTAGGTTCTATTAAAATTTGGCGATACATTTTATTTATATCCGCGGTAAATGCATATAGAAATGATCTAAATCGTAAAAGAATACTAAGGAGATCTTCTTGTAATATAGGGCCTGTTAACAATAAGTCATTTAATGAATTCCCGCTATTTGTTTTCGCGGACGCATCAAAAACAACCCGTATTTTAGTTGTGAGTGATTCTTGTTTAAACACAGCATGATGGGGTAAGTAATAGTTAGGTATCGCGTCGTTAGGTTTAATTTTTTGCATGTGACCTAAATCTATATATTCATTAATGAACTCAGTGTATTTTTCTTTTAATTGAGGATTTGATTTAAAGCGCCCTTCCAGATTATAAAATCGCTTTATTGCCATAAATTTTGATTCTCCAATGTCAAGAGGAAAAGAGTTAAAAGGAAGTGCCACCATAAATCTACCCTCGTCAGTCCTTTTGACATTTTTTTGAAAATGTGTTTCGCATTCAGTTTCCGCTGGTGACAGGGAATTTATTGGTTCCGGTTGAACAGATTCCAGTTCCCAGAACTTTCTTAAATCCAATGTCGCAGCATGACAAGTACTTGACGTTGTTTTTGTCAAGTTTGGTATATTACCCCCCATTACCCAACCCAAATGGGTTTTTGAGAGGATTGCACCCGGAACACCCGCTGTTTTCCTGCCTGCACAAAACAGGTCCCAATAAACTTCTACACCTAATAAACCATCAACCGGGCGCGATTGTTCAAATTTCGGGTCCGCTAAATTACAATTTTTAGAAAATTTAAATACATTTTTGTCAATATTTTCGTTAGGATGCATCCCAGTAATATTTGGAAGAATGTGAAATTCGCAAGTTCTTTTATAACTATTATACATAGATTGAAATGTTAAACAAATTTTATGTGTGGCGTTTGAACTAGCGCCGTTCACCCCTTGAATGGCTAAAAAATCATACGTTTTCTTTAACCGTAAACGAATTGCAAAATCTTCTGTTACGAAATTAGATTGACTACCTGAATCTAATAGGAATCTACCTTCAATTATGGAATTATTTTGATCGAAAACATTGACAACCGCAGTTGATAATAAGGCTATAGCTCGACGGCTAGCAATATTAACTGATGTTTTATTTTCGTGACTTGTTGATGCCCTAACATTGTTATTTGAATTGTTTTTGTGCAATAAGGTATTGTGCTTTAGTTTACATACCTTGCACGGATTTGCAAAACATTTTTGAACAGCGTGATTAGCAGATTTCAAACAATTACTACATAGTCCATTTGATTTAACAAATTCTATTCTTTGATCTGTATTCATTTGTTTAAATTTTAAACAATTTGGAATATTATGTGTGCCATTACAAAAGCGGCACAATTTCCTTTTTTCTGAATTATTCTCAGAAATAAATTCGTCTTTAAGATTATTTATTACGTCTAACGAATCACATTTTTTTTGAATGAACTCACAAATGTGAATAATTGTTGGAAATTGTTTTTTATCTAATGTTCTTTCAAATTCAAAATAAGTTTTCTGATCTATTTTAATAGAAATTAAATGTATAATAAGATCCTCAAATAATTCATCATTTGATCGCCCTAATAATTTTAATGCACGGATGTGTTTATTTATATTTCTGGTTATTTCCCTAAGTTTAACAGAATTTTCACTGTCAGTCTTTTGAGAGTTAAATATTGCACTTATATGTTTATTGGCAATTTTTCTAATGTTATCATAATTGTCTACTAAGGTTTGCCAAGCTGCGTCATATTTTGCGTCGCAAATATCGAATTCACTAATTAATTCTGCTGGTTCGCCTTTTAAGCATGAAATTAGGTAATGAAATTTTTGAATATTCTTTATTTCACTGTTTTCGTGTATTAACGACTTGAACTTGTTATAAAAATTAAGCCAGCTTTCAAAATTGCCATTAAATTCGGGCAGAGAAATTTCAGGTAATTTAGTATTAGAATCCGAAGTCGGTGTCGAACCCGATCGTAGATTTTTATTAGAATTTTTTGATTCTATTAACATGGTTGCTAATTCATATGCCTTATCATATTTTGCCTCAAATTTCTCTACCGCCTCTACCTCGTCTTCGGGAATTTCCAAATCTGCGGGCCTTAGTTCGTCTATATCCGCTTGTACTTTTATAAATTCATCTAAAATTCCCTTAATTGCTTCAGTTTTATTTTTTAATAAAAATATTGTAGCATTTTTAGCATCATCACTGTTTATGAATGTTTCAAAACGAGTTAACTTACTTTTTAAAATTCCACGTTGTTTTTTTAATTCAGCCATTGTTAATTATTACAAGGATATGGAAAAAAATAGGGAACCGACCTTATAATATCTTCTCCTGAAGAATGTTCCTCCTTGAAATGTGGCTGCCCTCTTCTTCTTCTTCTTCTTGCGCGAAACACTTAGTTGTTCGCGAATTAATTAACGATTAACGAGTCTATAGTCAGTGATATTCTTGATACCAGACGGTGTACTTCGTAAATAAAAGAAAAATATGTATGATGCGCGACTATTATCACTTTACACTTCCGTTTCGAAGGACCATGTTAAGTCTTGGTGGCCGTTAGGCTAATAAAAGAAGTTAGATGTTTTTCGCCGTTTAATTATAATAATCACACACGTAATACAATTCTTACTGCGAGTACAAACTCTAATTCGGACCGATTATTCACGTACTTTTCGGACCGATGGTTATTGAAGAAGAGAGCGATTTGCCTGTCCGGTACCTATTTATATAGGGGGTGGGTCTTCCCTCACCCCGACACCCAGATGGAGGGTGGACATTATCCAATACGTATACACATTAAAATCTTGTATAATCATGATATTTACAAAACACTTTCTCCAAAGCATTTGCAATACTTGCGCGAGATTTCCAGAATCTAAGAAAATTATAATAATCGTCT